>CM033327.1:16600813-19219376 GCA_019359835.1 Pharus latifolius | reverse complement strand
CTCCTCGACCAGATGAGAAACTCAAACAAGTTCCTTTGTACCCAGATGACCCATCCAAGACAATTCGGGTTGGATCAGCCCTGGATGACAAACAGGAACTCGACCTCGTTGCTTTCCTCCGGGCTAACGCAGATGTGTTTGCGTGGAAACCGTCCGACATGCCCGGTGTCCCAAGGGAAGTAATTGAGCACAGGTTAGCAATTCGACCTAGACAACGACCAATAAAGCAAAAGCTCAGGCATTTTGCCACTGACCGACAGGAAGCCATCCGAGAAGAGTTAGACAAACTCTTACAAGCCGGGTTTATCCGCGAAGTGGATCACCCGGACTGGCTCGCCAATCCGGTCATGGTCCGCAAGTCAAATGGCAAGTGGCGCATGTGTGTCGATTACACTAGCCTCAACGCTGCCTGTCCGAAGGATGACTTTCCCCTTCCCCGCATCGACCAGCTAGTCGACTCCACTGCGGGTTGCGAACTGATGAGTTTTCTGGACGCCTACTCAGGATACCATCAAATTAGCATGGCAGAAGACGATGAAGAGAAAACTGCCTTCATCACCCCGTTCGGCACATACTGCTACGTCAGAATGCCGTTCGGTCTCAAGAACGCAGGTTCCACGTACCAGCGCTTGATGCAAAAGACCTTTCTTTCCCAGATAGGGCGTAATCTCGAAGCATATGTAGACGATTTGGTTGTAAAAAGTACCAAGAGATTGTCTCATTTGGACGATCTCGCTGAAACCTTCTGTAATTTGAATCGCTTTGGAATAAAATTAAACCCGGAGAAATGCTCTTTCGGGGTTTCTTCAGGAAAACTCCTTGGTTTCCTTGTGTGTTCCAGGGGCATTGAAGTTAATCCTGAGAAAATCAGGGCTATTGAACAAATGAGGTCGCCCTCGACATGAAGGATGTTCAACGCCTGGCTGGTCGCATGGTGGCTTTAAGTCGCTTTATATCGCGATTAGGCGAAAGGGGATTACCTTTCTTCAAAGCCTTGCAGAAGCATCATAACTTTACATGAATGGATGAGGCCGAAAAAGCATTCCAGGAGGTAAAAACATATCTATCCAGGCCGCCAGTATTGGTGTCTCCCGACAAAGGAGAACCGTTGCTTCTTTACCTGGCGGCCACACCACACGCGGTCAGCGCCATTCTGATCGCGGATAGGGGAGGAATACATAGACCCGTCTACTATGTAAGCGAAGTACTTCATGGTCCTAAGGAGCGCTACCCTGAGGTCCAGAAGATACTTTACGCGCTACTGATGGCTTCCCGTAAGCTATGACATTACTTTCAAGCACACAAGATCACAGTACCCTCCTCTTTTCCTTTAGGGGATATTGTCCGAAATCCAGAGAAATCTGGTCGAATCGCCAAATGGGCGGTCGAACTCGGTGCCTTCGAGATCCATTTCACCCCTCGCACGGCGATTAAGTCTCAGGTTTTGGCCGACTTTGTGGTCGAATGGACCAACTCTGAGCCACCCGTGCAGTTGGCAGAGGAACTGGAGTGCCCCGATTATTGGACAATGTACTTTGACGGCTCCCGTAGTTTTCAACACTCGGGGGCTGGAGTGGTCTTAGTTACGCCCCAGGGCGAACAGCTTAAGTATGTCATTCAACTACACTTTGTTGCAACCAACAATGCAGCAGAGTATGAAGGTCTTCTTGCAGGGCTCCGGGCAGCAAAATCCCTCGGAGTCCGTCGATTAGTGGTGAGGGGAGACTCACAACTGGTCGTAAACCAGGTAAACAAGGAGTACAGCACCTCCGATGAGACAATGGCTCATTACCTGGGGGAAGTGAGGAGATTGGAAAAACACTTCAGTCATTTCGAAGTCCAATACATCCCTCGAAAGGACAACATTCTCGCAGACCAATTATCCAAAATTGGGTCCTCACGCTCATCCGCTCCGGCAGGAGTGTTCATTGAACACTTGGACCATCCTTCGATCATGACTTCGGTCGAGGATGATCCGGTAATAGCCTGCGTTACCAACCTCGGTCAGGAACAAGATTGGGCTCATCCATTGAGGGTCTATCTTGAACATGGGACCCTACCCGAGGACGAAACCGAAAGTGATCGGTTAATTCGAAAAGCGCGTCTGTACAAACTCATAGATGGGATTTTGTACAGAAAGGGTACTCAGGAAGTATTCATGCGTTGTATATCTCAGGAGGAAGGAAAGTCCCTCTTGAGAGAAATACATGACGGTGTATGCGGTGCGCACTCGTCATATCGTACACTGGTCGGAAAGGCTTTTCGACAAGGATTCTACTGGCCTTCGGCACTTGATGATGCCAAACATATGGTCAAGACGTGTTCCCAGTGTCAGTTCCACGCAAGGCAAGTTCATCAACCTGCCTATGCGTTGCAAACCATTCCTCTCGCATGGCCATTCGCGGTCTGGGGGATGGATATCGTCGGTCCTATGCCACAAGCGGTCAATGGGTACAAGTTTCTGTTCGTAGCCATTGACACATTTACAAAGTGGATTGAGGCCGAACCGGTACGAAATATTACTGCATCAGCCGCACAAAAGTTCTTTCATAAGAATATTGTGGCATGATTTGGTGTTCCAAACCGTCTCATCACAGACAATGGTTCTCAGTTCGCCAGCGGTCTTTTCCTGGAGTACTGCGATCAGGTTGGGACCAAGGTGTGCTTTGCTTCTGTGGCCCATCCACAAAGCAATGGTGCCGTAGAACGGGCCAATGGGCAAATACTGCAAGGCATTAAAAAGCGCGTTTTTGATCGCCTTAAGACTCGCTCGGGGGCTTGCGCAGATGAGCTCTATACCGTTCTATGGGCATTACGAACTACTTCTAGTCGCGCCACCGGTGAGACGCCCTTCCATTTGGTCTATGGGGCCGAGGCGGTATTGCCTATGGAAGTAAGTATTGGTTCTGTTCGGACAGATCAGTTTGAACAAATTAATCAGTCCGAACAACGGGCACAAGATCTCATCCTCTTAGAAGAACAGCGTGATCGCACCCTGGTTAAATCTGCGGCATACTTGCAAGCTTTACGCAGGTATCACAGTAAAAAGGTGCGACCACGTGATCTCAACGTGGGCGACTTGGTTTTACGAAAAATTCAAGACCAGTCTAATCGCAACAAATTCTCCCCAAAATGGGAAGGTCCTTATACTGTTGTCTCAGTGCCGCGGACAGGATCGGCGCGGTTAGCTATGGAGGATGGTCGGATTTTGTCCAATACTTGGAACATCGATCAACTTCGCAAGTTTTACATGTAAGTATTCCAATCACTTTTTTCCTGTTCAATTAGCATCTTTTGCCAAAAAAAAATATGTTTTGCTTTCATACAATGAGTTTTTCTCTTTAAGCCCGTATCAAATGCATTCGACCTGGGGGCTGACCGCCGACGGTCAGATCATTACAACAATCTAATCGGATTCGCTGGTCGATCTCATGACCACTTACAGATAAGTCACTCCTAAATAAGCCGTTTCTCAACGCATACGGGGCTATCTGGTAAGTCCTTGGTCATCTGAGTGGCTACCAGTTCGCAATAAGATTAGACGTTACATTGATCCTGATCGTTGGTTTAAAACACACATCCCTGGTCGTTACGCTTATGTTTTCTCCTCTGCTTATAACACTAAGGCTTTAGTATTCATAAGCAGAGGCGGGGGCTAGGGGGGATGTGCTCATAGTATGGAATTCATATTATAAAAATGCAAAATATATATTTCCTGTCAAAAATGATTTTTTACATACATTGCATTATACACAATTGTCTAAATACAAAAATAAGGATCATTCGATCCCCAACTCAGTCAGGAGCCTATCTACTAGGGGCTTGACCTCCTCTATGACTGCGTCGAGCAGCTCTTCACTCTCGACCTCAACCGGACCCACCAGTGCGCTCAGATCTGCATCTGGGCCATGGTGAAGTCGAACCCGGCTGAGTACGGCTACTGCGGCTGATCGAACCCTGGTTCTGATCACCTCTTCGTGTCGCCGTGTATCTCCAGGGAGATACTCAAGCAGTGAATCCGCCTGGGCAGTAAGCAGCGATGTCCAGTCACTTATGCTGAGGTTGTCTTGCTTCGGTTCTACCACATCGGTCTTCAAAAGATCAGCCACGGCCTTCAGTTTTTCGAAGATCAGAAGGCTCAGATCTTTGATCGCCCGATCGGTGTGGCGAATCGAGGATTCAAGAATCCCCTTGTCCCGACTAAGCTGTGTAATTCGACCCGCTTGCGCTGTACAGAGAGAGGAGATTATTTGCATATTATGGATTCAAGTCTTCTTAATCAGAAATCGGCTTACCAGCATTCTCTGATCGGAGTTTGTTGAGTTCAGTTTCTTGTTTCTTAAACATTGAGACTGAACTGGCCACCTCTTTCTTCAAAAATGTAACCTCTCTGCAGCAAAATCAAGGCAGTCACAACCAAAATGCACCCATACTAACCAAAGGGTAATGGTACTCACCTGCGCAAGCTGTCGCATTCTTTTTGAATGGCTTCTGTACTGGCCATCACAACATGCGAATGGCTTATTAGCCAGGATAATCCCTGTGGTGCCAAAGAAGAAGATCAAAGGTGTCCTAAGTACAATTCAGGCACGAGAATGGAGGTTTTTTATACCTTCATAAACTTTTGTAAGACAGCATCATTCATTTCAGCGGGGTTCCTCGCTAGAGCCCCTGATGCGCTTACTACAGGGACAGTTGGTGGGAGTGCCGGTTGGGCGCTACCCCCAGTAGTCATCGGTGGTGACTGGGTCCCTACATTTATTCTTTCCCCTGCGGTCTGGACGACTTCCTGGACCACAGGGGTGGAGCGTTCTTCGTTGGAAGCTCCTGTACCAGCTGCGGCTTCAACCCCTCCGGAGGTGGTTGAAGAGCTGGGCGCCGTCTTTCTTTGCCTGACAAGAAAGATAATTTGAGCAGTTTTTATTTAAGATTATTGCCAGTTTAAGGTTCTTACCTTATTTGAAATCCCATTCGCTCCTGGGATTTCTGGGAAGGTTCCCCTTGGGAAGAAGAACCATCTTCGGTTCTTGCCTTCCTCATGGCAAACAAGGTAGCTCCCCCCTGGATATGTTCAGCTATGAGCATATTTCTAAGGAAAAGATATAGACAAAAAGCAAGGTCTTTACCTGGGCTACCGTACTGGCTGGTGGGGCTACATCCGAAGGCCTTGGCAACTCCTGGGTCACTGGAGCCACCACAACCGGTCTTTGCTCAACTATTTCCCCCTCTGTCTGCAGAGGAGGAGGATTTTCCCCCCTGGGACTCGCAGTAGTCACAGGGAGAAGCTCTTCTCCCTGTATGAACATTGATTTGTCAAACATACAGAAGGAATCATAAAAAGAATGACAGAGAGGAATCCTTACCATGGTCGTCCTTTCGACCAGAGGTACAGAGACAACCGATCCTGAAGTCTCGGGGGCTTCAGGAATTGGGTGGTCACCCGCGACCACAAGATTTTCGGTGGTCGCAGGATCTGCCACGACCACCTCTTCGGTAGTAGTGGTCTCTGGGGGGCAGCTTGGGGCATCGCCGGATGGGAGATCCGCGATCTTCCTCCTCGCTCCCCTCTCCCTGTACGACGAAGAAGTGATCCCAACCTGTGCTTGGTAAAACAGAAGGGATGCGATATCTTACCGCCGTCTTTCTTGCGGTAGGAGGAACGCTCCGTGAAGACCCTTCCCCAGGATTTGGCCTGGCCTTCTTGGAGGCAGGACTCTTTGTTCTGGGTCTTTGGGAGACCTTCTTCACGTTTTTTACCGTTGGCTTCCCATGAGAACCTACGTCCTCACTCGGGAAAGTCGTCTCGGCAAACCTTCCTAGGAGCTGATTCACATTTTCGATGAAAATGTTTAACGCAGGACATGCATAAGATCTAAAAAATGGAGGCCAGATAGAGAATGTACCTTTCGGCGCTCCTGTTTAAGGTCGTCGCCGGCGTGAATCAGACTCTGTGGACGAGGTGATCCCTTAGGGCCCTCTACATCGGCGTTGTAGGCCCTAAGGAGGGAGTTGGTCCGCCTTTCAATTTCGGATGAAGGCAGGACTGTTCCCAAACTCAAGTCAGAATTTGCACAATTCAAAAATGGGAAAGCTCAGCGCCAAAGAAATAAATACCTTAACTGTAGTCCAGGGTGCTATCAGCCATGGACCTAATCTCCCACGCCGGATGAGCCCTTTCACGCAGAGGACTCACCCGATTCTTCACGAAGTCTCGAATGATGTCTCGAGCCGTCAATCCTTGATTGACCAAGTGAAGAATCACCTCGGCATGCTTCGAAAGGTCCGAGTTCATCGCCGGAGGAACATCTAACTCGCTCGACTTCTCCGGTCGCGAGTTTTCAAACCATAGACTGCTTTCAGATGGTGGTGAGAAGTAAAACCACCTTTGGTGCCACCCGTGCACAGAATCTCGCAGGGGTGGGGAGGGATACTCCTTTTTGTCCCTCAGCCGGAAGTAGATGCATCCGGCAGCGTTGGTGCTCTTCGACCACGCCGAAAAGTAGAATCGCCGGAAAAGATCCACGCTGGGATATATTCCGACGAAGGCTTCACAAAGATGCTGGAATACCGCAAGGATCAGCATCGCGTTGGGGTGGAGGTTGATCAGTTCCCACCCATAGTGCTCAAGGACATCCTTGAGGAACCGACTCTCGGGGAATCGGAACCCGCAGCACAGGTACTCCTCAAAAACCACCAACTCGCCCTCTTGGACAGTTGGGGTTTCTTGGTCCTTCTCCGCAGGCCGCCAGTTAATGAGCAGCCGCGGAGAAAGGATCTCCTCCTTCTCTAACGCCATTAGGCTCTCCTCGGAATGGTGGATGGATCTGCTCCAGGACGCCATCTTTGGTGGAGAATCAAAGGGAAAGCTGGCGATTTTGGGAAGATGAAGGCTGAAGAAAATGAGGGTTTTGTGCGGCGGGAATAATGAGGGTTTTGGCTGTGTGGCTTCTTTGAGAAGACATCTGCTCTTTTTATAGACCCAAGGTGACGCATTAATGAGTAAGCGGCTCATTTCAAACGTTCCATTGAATGCTTTATTCATTTCCCATAATGGATACTGTCTCTGATGGACCCGATAAAGTACTCAGGCGTTGGATCTGAAACAAAAAGACTTCTTTGTTTTGGAAACTGAAAGTGCAAAAGGACTGAAAAATTTTCAGTACTTTTCAGAAGACGTTTTTCCTTTTTATACTTTGAACATTTTTTTCGAAAAAATCATGTAACTCAATTTTTGACGTACTGGAATGTTTCTAATTGGGTTATGGTTTTATCGAAATCCTGTTTTAGGCTAAAACTTCGATTCTAATCGGAGTGACAGCCTGACCGAGTCCCAACTCTGGTCGCACTTTAGTTTTGACCGCGGCTCTAAAACTGATCGCGGATTCAGGGCAGGTCGCGGTGCTTTTTTCTTAAACGCGATTCTGATCGCAGAACTAAAGTTTCCTGTGTATGAATGGTCGCGAACATAAAGTTTATGGCTATATTTTCGCACAGAAGATGTGAAGAATATTCATGGGAAATAAGAAACTTTTATTTCTTACATTCTTTACATACAAAAGGGATGCAGTCGATCAAAACATTGACTTGCTCCGAAAGAATTGTTACCTGTCCCGGTGCATAACCCGTTAATACACCCATCTTGGGAGGAAGATCATCATATGGTGGAAGAGCAACCTTCCCATCAGAAGATTGCTTCGCCAACCCAATATGGCAATCATCTGATCGAGGGATAGTCACCGCTTGCCGACCAGGATGTTGATCACCCAAAAGAATGGGAGAATTGGATGTGATGGGATCTTTCTCTAAGGATAAAGGCCTAACTTGCCGAGAGGCATGAACGGGGAGGGTCAAAGGAACTGAAGGAAGAAAGAAACTTGCTACATTCTTCACCTTTGTTCCACTGGAAGATCCTTCGTCGACCTTGGGTTTCTTCCTTAAGGGAGACAGGACTTCAATCGTTTGAGGCCTTTGTTTGACAATTTCCCCTTCATCACTCTCAATCTCGATGATATCGTGATCTGCCATTGGGAGGAGTATGTGAAAAGGAAGGAGGCAGGATAACAAGAAAAGGACTTAGGCGTGGAGGGAAATTGTGGAGTTTTACAAATCCAAGAGCCTGGTATTTGTAGCCGCCTGGGTGACGGTTTGCATTCCAGGCGCCTCGGGTTTCGTCAAAGCATTTACAATTTTACCTCGAGATAAAAACAATTCGACGGCACTATCATTGCCCGTCACGTAATGTCAGAACCCGTCTTGGGAAACCAACCGTTTTCACTTAGTGCGCCACTAAGTGGAAAAATTGAAGAGTCGGGTTAAAAATCCAATGCGTGGTTTTAAAATTCGAAATAAACACATCTCTTCGTTTTCTTCGAATTTGGGGGCTAGCTGACGAGGATTGACACCTGGGTCACTTCTAATAAACTTTTGGTTCAAGACAGGTTCGAACCAGACATGTATCTGGCGATGCGAACTCAAGCTATTTCTGAGGGGCATCACCATGAGGTCGCAAGCTTTACGCGATCAGGTCGCGGGTTTCGTGCGATCAGGCCGACAGCCTTGTGCGGTCAGAAGTTCGTATGCTATACGCGGACTGGACTGGATATCTGGGATGTTGCGCGGTCAGCCCACATTCCGCGGTCAGAACATTCTCGACCAAGGTGCTTGGAGTTTATTCGGTTATCTTTATACCAGGATATTCCAAGTATCCCGAAGATTCCTCCACGTTGAAGACCAACCGTCAGAGGTTAATATATGCGGTTATTCATGATTAAAACGTGTTAATAACCTCCGTGGAAGTTAATAGCGGTTCTTCAGGAACCGCATCCAACCGTTTGATGCAGTTTTCTTCATATGGCACCCTTTCGACCAATATAAAAAGGTGGCAAAGTACATCAAACGGGGGATCCAAGACATTTTGGAAGAACAAGACCCCTGAGATAAGTGAGATACAAGATATCTCGACCACTCAAACAGCCAAGTCTACGGCTAAGATTAGACAATACTTACAAGTCTCTTGTAGTTTCTTTTTGTATATTTACATAAGGAAAACTTTCGCCTGTGAGGGTTTTCTCCCTGCTAGTTTGTAAAGCTTTATCTCATATAGTGAAATCCTAACAGGACGTAGGGTTTTTACTCCCACCATCGAGGGCCCGAACCTGTATAAATCTCTCTGTGTTCTTGTTCACCATTGTTCTGTATACCTTCCCGGAGGGTCATCTTGAAAGGTCTCACAATTACAAATTTCGCATAAGTTCGCATAATTTTTGCAATCGTCGTACAGGGAGAGGGGCGCCAGCTGTCGACGATTCGGACTCGGGGTCCTCAGCCGAACTTATGCAAAATTTGTAAATGTGAGACCTTTCAAGATGACCCTTCGGGAAGGTATGCAGAACAATGGTGAACAGGAGCACAGAGAGATTTATACAGGTTCGGGCCCTCGATGGTGGGAGTAAAAGCCCTACGTCCTGTTAGGATTTCACTATATGAGATAAAGCTTTACAAATTAGCAGAGAGAAACCTTCACAGGCGAAAGTCTCCCCTATATAAGTGTACAGAAAGAAGCTATAGGAGACTTGTAAGTGTTGTCTAATCTAAGCTGTAGACTTGGCTGTTTGAGTGATCGAGATATCTTGTATCTCACTTATCTCAGGAGTCTTGTTCTTCCTAATGTCTTGGATCCTCCGTTTGATGTACTTTGCCACCTTTTTATACTAGTTGAAAGGGTGCCAAATGAAGAAAACTGCATCAAACGGTTCGATGCGGTTTCTGGAGAACCGCTGTTAACTTCCACGGAGGTTATTAACACGTGTTAATCATGAATAACCGCATATAATAACCTCTGATGGTTGGTCTTCAACATGGAGGAATCCTCGGGATGCTTGGAATATCCTGACATAAGGATAACCGAATAAACTCCAAGCACCCTGGTCGAGAACGTTCTGACCGCGGAATGTGGGCTGACCGCACAACATCCCGGATATCCAGCCCGCGTATAGCATACGAACTTCTGACCGCGCAAGGCTGTCGATCTGATCGCACGAAACCCGTGATCTGATTGCGTAAAGCTTGCGACCTCCTGGTGATGCCCCTCAGAATAGCTTGAGTTCGCACCGCCAGATACATGTCTGGTTCGAACCTGTCTTGAACCGAAAGTTTATTAGAAGTGACCCGGGTGTCAATCCTCGTCAGCTAGCCCCCAAATTCGAAGAAAACGAAGAGACGTGTTTATTTCGAATTTTAAAACCATGCATTGGATTTTTAACCCGACTCTTCAATTTTTCCACTTAGTGGCACACTAAGTGAAAACTGTTGGTTTCCCAAGACGGGTTCTGACATATGTGACGGGCAATGATAGTGCTGTAGAACTGTTTTTATCTCGAGGTAAAATTGTAAATGCTTTGACGAAACCCGAGGCGCCTGGAATGCAAACCGTCACCCAGGCGGCTATAAATACCAGGCTCTTGGATTTGTAAAACTCCACAATTTCCCTCCACGCCTAAGTCCTTTTCTTGTTATCTTGCCTCCTCCTTTTTCACATACTCCTCCCAATGGCAGATCACGATATCATCGAGATTGAGAGTGATGAAGGGGAAATTGTCGAACAAAGGTCTCAAACGATTGAAGTCCTGTCTCCCTTAAGGAAGAAACCCAAGGTCGACGAAGGATCTTCCAGTGGAACAAAGGTGAAGAATGTAGCAAGTTTCTTTCTTCCTTCAGTTCCTTTGACCCTCCCCGTTCATGCCTCTCGGCAAGTTAGGCCTTTATCCTTAGAGAAAGATCCCATCACATCCAATTCTCCCATTCTTTTGGGTGATCAACATCCTGGTTGGCAAGCGGTGATTATCCCTCGATCAGATGATTGCCATATTGGGTTGGCGAAGCAATCTTCTGATGGGAAGGTTGCTCTCCCACCATATGATGATCTTTCTCCCAAGATGGGTGTATTAACGGGTTATGCACCGGGACAGGTAACAATTCTTCTCCCCTTTTGCTGATAATCATAGTTAGTGTGACTAACTTTTGCAAAATGCAGGAGGTAGGAGGCTCCAGCGATCAGCCTTCTGCTGCTCCATCTCTTCCTTCCGGACAGACTCTTCTGGAAGAGAAGAATGCCCTGGAGAAGAAGACCGAGGAGATGGCCTCGAAGATTCTGCGTCTAGCAGAATGTCTTGATCGATCCCGAGAAGAGGCGCACCATTTCCGTCAAGAGAGGGACTTCGCTCAGCAACAGCGGGAACTCTCTGACTTGATTAGGGACAATAGCGCGTCTGTTGTTAAGGACGATGTAGATAGACTTAGGGTAGTTGCTAGTTCCCTGGGGGTTGCCAGTGTAAATCCTACTGACAACAACATGTCCCTTGAGGAACTTTGTAAACTTCTTTCGGAACAAGTCGATGTTTTGATCTACTGTATCCCTTTTGTATGTAAAGAATGTAAGAAATAAAAGTTTCTTATTTCTCACGAATATTCTTCACATCTTCTGTGCGAAAATATAGCCATAAACTTTATGTTTGCGACCATTCATATACAGGAAACTTTAGTTCTGCGATCAGAATCGCGTTTAAGAAAAAAGCACCGCGACCTGCCCTGATTCCGCGATCAGTTTTAGAGCCGCGGTCAAAACTAAAGTGCGACCAGAGTTGGAACTCGGTCAGGCTGTCACTCCGATTAGAATCGAAGTTTTAGCCTAAAACATGATTTCAATAAAACCATAACCCAATTAGAAACATTCCAGTACGTCAAAAATTGAGTTGCATGATTTTTTCGAAAAAAATGTTCAAAGTATAAAAAGGAAAAACGTCTTCTGAAAAGTACTGAAAATTTTTCAGTCCTTTTGCACTTTCAGTTTCCAAAACAAAGAAATCTTTTTGTTTCAGATCCGACGCCTGAATATTTTATCGGGTCCATCAGAGACAGTATCCATTATGGGAAATGAATAAAGCATTCAATGGAACGTTTGAAATGAGCCGTTTACTCATTAATGCGCTGCCTTGGGTCTATAAAAAGAGTAGATGTCTTTTCAAAGAAGCCACACAGCCAAAACCCTCATTATTCCCGCCGCACAAAACCCTCATTTTCTTCAGCCTTCGTCTTCCCAAAATCGCCAGCTTTCCCTTTGATTCTCCACCAAAGATGGCGTCCTGGAGCCGATCCATTCATCATGCCGAGGAGAGCCTAGTGGCGTTAGAGAAGGAGGAGATCCTTCCTCCGCGGCTGCTCATTAACTGGCGGCCTGCGGAGAAGGACCAAGAAACCCCAACTGTCCAAGAGGGCGAGTTGGTGGTTTTTGAGGAGTACCTGCGCTGCGGATTCTGATTCCCTGAGAGTCGGTTCCTCAAGGATGTCCTTGAGCACTATGGGTGGGAACTGATCAACCTCCACCCCAACGCGATGCTGATCCTTGCGGTATTTCAGCATCTTTGTGAAGCGTTCGTCGGAATACATCCCAGCGTGGATCTTTTCCGGCGATTCTACTTTCCGGCGTGGTCGAAGAGCACCAACGCCGCCGGATGCATCTACTTCCCGCTGAGGGATAAAAAGGAGTATCCCTCCCCACCCCTGCGAGATTCTGTGCACGGGTGGCACCAAAGGTGGTTTTACTGCTCTCCACCATCCGAAAGCAGTCTATGGTTTGAAAACTCGCGACCGGAGAAGTCAAGCGAGTTAGACGTTCCCCCGGCGATGAACTCGGAGCTTTCGAAGCATGCCGAGGTGATTCTTCACTTGGTCAACCAAGGATTGACGGCTCGAGACATTATTCGAGACTTCGTGAAGAATCGGGTGAGTCCTCTACGTGAAAGGGCTCATCTAGCGTGGGAGATTAGGTCCATGGCGGATAGCACCCTGGACTACAGTCAAGGTATTTATTTCTTTGGCGCTGAGCTTTCCCATTCTTGAATTGTGCAAATTCTGACTTGAGTTTGGGAACAGTCCTGCCTTCATCCGAAATTGAAAGGCGGACCAATTCCCTCCTTAGGGCCTACAATGCCGATGTAGAGGGCCCTAAGGGATCGCCTCGTCCACAGAGTCTAATTCACGCCGGCGACGATCTTAAACAGGAGTGCCGAAAGGTACATCCTATATCTGGCCTCCATTTTTTAGATCTTATGCAAGTCCAGCGTTAAACATTTTCATCGAAAATGTGAATCAGCTCCTTGGAAGGTTTGCGGAGACGACTTTCCCGAGTGAGAACGTAGGTTCTCATGGAAAGCCAACGGTAAAGAACGTGAAGAAGGTCTCCCAAAGAGCCAGGACAAAGAGTCCTGCTTCCAAGAAGGCCAGGCCAAATCCCGGGGAAGGGTCTTCACGGAGCGTTCTTCCTACCGCAAGAAAGACGGCGGTAAGATATCGCATCCCTTCTGTTTTACCAAGCACAGGTTGGGATCACTTTTTCGTTGTACAGGGAGAGGGGAGCGAGGAGGAAGAGGATGACCGAATAAACTTATGCAAAATTTGTAAAAAAGCATAATTAGCAAATATCTTACCGCCTCTAACCCTAGAAGGGATCTACTTGCAGGGAGAGGGGCGCCCCTAACCCTAGAAGGGATCTATTTGCAAAAAAGCATAATAATGCTAAAATAATAATAAGAATTAAATAAAAACTCATTTGATTGCTTGAGAATTGAATTAGCCATTCTTGCTGGCTTACAAAAGCAGGAAAAAATAAAGAAGGGGTCTCTACTAAGGTAAAGTAAAGTAAAGTAAACTAAAACCCTAAAAAGTAGTGTGTTTAATTGAGCCAAAAGTTTCTCTATTTATAGTACATGGGTTAACATGTCCAAAAATAACTCCTTGACGTGCAGGCGATGAAGTCTAGCTTCAAACGGTGTGAGAGTGAATAAATCTGAGTGAAAACCGACCAAATTCGACTAGTCCTCATCAAATATGACTAAAACCGACCAAATCTGGCTAAAACAGACCAACTCGGACCAGTTCTGGTCAAACCAACCAAAACCGACCAAATCTGACCAGTCTTAGTCAAAACCAATTAAAACCTACCAATTTCAATTAGTAAAAGCCACCGAAACCGAGTCGAACACGACCAGGACACGTGGCGTATTTCTGGCCAAACACGTGTCGTGACCGAATTCGATCGGGACTCTTTTCGACCACGTGCTCGTGTTCGATCAGGTCTCTTTTTCTCTTCCAGCTATGTTCGATCAGGTCTTTTTCTCCCGTAGTTGTGTTCGACCAGGTGTTTTTCCGAAGAATATTCGACCTGGGCCTTTTTGCTCTCCAGTTTAGGTTTCTTAGTCGAATTTGGCCCAAATGAAGTCGAAATCTTCCCAAATTTGGTAGGTTTGGTCCCTAAAACATGGCAAACATAGCTGTGAAAGAAATTTGTTAAAATAATATAAAATTATGCATAAAATGTCATATCAAAGAAGTTTTAAGCATGATTTTGCACGTTTTTAGTAGCAAACTTAGGGTAAAAATGTTACCAATTTAACACTTATCACCTACCGTTGCGAATGTTAGTCAAATATGATATTTTCATGGTCTTGCTGGCTTCTACCGTAGATTTGTGAAAGATTTTAGTACCATAGTTGCCCCATTGAATGAATTGACTAAAAAGGGTGTTATGTTTGCATGGGGTGAATCACAAGAGAATGCTTTTCAAGAATTAAAGAAACGCTTAACTAAAGCACCATTGTTTGTTTTACTTGATTTCACTAAAACTTTTGAGATTGAATGTGATGCTAGTGGAATGGGTATTGGCAGTGTATTGATGCAAGATGACAAACCTGTAGCATACTTTAGTGAGAAACTAGGAGGGGCTAAATTGACCCATCCTGTTTATGACAAAGAGTTGTATGTTTTGGTACGTGTGCTTGAAACTTGGCAGCATTATCTTTGGCCTAAAGAATTTGTCATTCATTCTGATCATGAAGCATTAAACTATTTGAAAAGTCAAGCGAAACTAAACCGTAGACATGGAAAGTGGGTTGAATTCATTGAAACTTTCCCATATGTTGTGAAGTACAAGAAGGGCAAGGAGAATGTGGTTGCTGCTCCTTTATCTCGAAAAAGCATTTTGTTGACTTAGTTAGAAGTGAAAGTACTTGGTTTAGAGAGTTTGAAAGAATTGTACACTTCTAATCATGACTTTTCAGCATCATATTCTAAATGCTACAATGGCAAAGGATGGGAAGTTCCATGTACATGATGAGTTATTGTTTCGTGCTAACAAACTCTGTGTTCCAGATTCGTTCGTGCGTTTGTTATTGTTGTAGGAATCACATGCAAGCGGTTTGATGGGACACTTCAGGAGAGAAAAGACATACATGCTGTTGGTTGATCACTTTTATTGGCCTAAGATGAGACGTGACGTCGAAAGGTTTGTTCGTCGATGTGTGACATGTCACAAAGCTAAATCTAGATTGAACCCTCATGGAGTATACACTCCACTTCCTATTCCTAATGCATCTCGAGAGGATATTAGTATGGACTTTGTGTTTGGATTACCGAGAACTAAGAGGGGAGAGGGATTTAGTATTTGTTGTTGTTGATAGGTTCTCTAAAATGGCACACTTTATACCCTGTCACAAAAGCGACGATGCGTCAATTGTCACTGACCTGTTTTTCAGGGAGATCGTGAGATTGCATGGAATGCCAAGTACCATTGTTTCAGATCGCGACGTCAAGTTCATGAGCTACTTTTGGAAGACCTTGTGGGCCAAGCTTGGGACAAAGTTGTTATTTTCGACAACTTGTCACCCACAAATTGATGGACAAACGGAGGTGGTGAATCATACACTTTCAATACTGCTGTGAGCAATGATCAAGAAGAACCTGAAGGAGTTGGAAGATTGTCTACCGCATGTGGAGTTTGCTTATAACATAGTAGTACACTCCACTACTCAATTGTGCCCGTTCGAGGTAGTGCATGGTTTTAAATCAATCACACCGCTTGATTTGCTACAACTTCCTCTACAAGAGTGTGCCAATTTCGAAGAAAATTCATGTCAAAACTAAGAGATGGAGAAGAAGGCTCATTATTATGGTGAGAAGGCAAACAAGACAAGAAAGAAGATGGTCTTTTGAACTGGGACTTGGTTTGGGTGCTGTAACACCCCGATTTTTCCCAAATCCTGGCGTGTCTTGTCCCTTTCTATTTCAGAACGAGATCCCTGTTGTGCCAGCAGCTTACCCCAAAAAGGTTGGCAATCAAACTCTTGTCATTCATACCTTTTCACAAATCAGCCCTTTTCAGATTTGTCAGAAGCCCAAAAAGACTAAAAGTCTCAGACCACCTCCAAACTTTGATCTGATTCAGTGAATATCTCCCATTCACTATTTTGAACATTTTTCCCTTCTGGAAGAATTTCCAAATCCTGCCCTAAACCTGAGTTTCGACCCTCGCCATTTTTGAAACCCTAATTACCCTGTTTTACCCTAAAGTCGTTTTCCCCAACTTTTGTCGAAACCCTTCAGATCTTGCCCGATCTTGTCAAACTTTGGCCGGATAAGTTCTAATAATCTTTTGCAACTTATCTGCGAAATCAGATTTCAGATCGGACCCTTAGATCTCCAGATTTGCAATCAAGCCCAATTCTATTTCAAACTTTCCTTGCAGATCAGTCCTTTTTATTGCAATTAGGCCCCTGGCTGTGTTTCAACAGAAACCGCCGCAAAGCTTCGCCGCGTTCTTCGCCGCCGGTGAACTTCCAGAGCTGCCACCACCTTTGCCACGTACCTGACACCCGTGCGCATTCGTGGCACCGCCGTGGACGCCACCTCGGCCGCGCCAGCACAACCAATTTCTTCCCCGCGCGCGAGCCCGCGAACCAGCAAGTCCAGCTTCGCCCGTTCGACACGTCTCGGCCACGCGTCGATGGAGCTTTCACTTCACCGTTCTCTCGTCGCTCGCGCCAGTGCCATCCACTGCCAAAATCCTGCACCGCTGCACGCCAGTGCCTCGCCATCATCGCCGGCACAAGTTCCCGCTGTGTCCGGTCGCTTCGCGGTCGATTTCGTCACCGCTGTTCCCTGAATTGTCGACCAGCAGATGGCTTCAGCAGCTATAAATACCTCCACAGTGCATTGCTTCAGTTTCCAGTACCAGAAAACCACCAACTCTCCAGCGCCGCCGCGAACAGCTTCTTCCCCGGTGAGCTGTTTTTGAGGCCACCGTCGCCAGAGCTCTCCACAGCCCCAATCTCCAATCCAAGGCCACCAGTAAGCGTCCCTTACCTCCCTCTCTGTGTCCTACCAGTTAATTGCACCAGATTGAACCCCATCGCCGGTGATCGCCGTAAACGGCCGTTTGCCCTGTTCCGGCAATGCTGGCCAATCTATCTCGAATTAGCCCTCGAGCCTGTGAAGAGAAATGATCAGTGAGTTATTTCAAGCAAGCCTGTGTACTTAGATTTCCAGATTGAGCTTAAATTGATGGTTTCCCCAAATCCGGATTTCACCAGTCGCCGGCGATCGTCGCCAGGCTTCTCCGGTGATTATCTGACCAAACTAACCGTGCCAACAGCTTCCTTATACCTCCTAGATGCTCTCCAAGCTTGGATTAGAGTTCTTTCGGCCTGTAGCAGAAACCCACAGCTGGCAGTGCTTCTTCTCCGGCGCCGATGACCGGAAAAGTGTTCCCGGCCGTTTCAGCCCAAATCACCTTGTCATTTAGATGTGCCTTAGCCTCCTGAGCATTATTGTCCACTAGCTCGATCCCTGAATCGACCTGAATCAAAAGTTATTCCAATGCCAAGATCACTGTCCAGAAGCCCAGTTCATGTCCAAGTCACCACAGTTCATCACTGAATTTCATCACCTTCCAGCCACTTTCAGCCCTAGATCCTGTTGACTTAATTGCTCCTGTTATCAATGCCTACCTCCCAGACAAAGTTGTGCATCAATTGGAGCCCTGTATCAAAAGTTATGTCAAGCCCTAGATTTTGACAATGTCTGCACTATGGCAGTGCATGTCAGCCACTGGCATTAGCCTTGTTTGACCCCTTCTGGTTGAGCAATGGAAATGTCACTTTGTCCCCTAGATTCCTGGAGTTGTGTTCTACATCTTTTCCTTCTGTCACTTCTCCAGAAAACCATCCTAATACCAGTTTAAAGCTATGCCAAAGACGTGAACTGAATGTCGACCCTTTGACGTTCAATCCTTTTTAGCCGTTTCTTCGACCAGAACCCTTGTGACCTTGCCCTAACCTTTTCCCCTGCATGCATGTCTTATTTACTCAATATTTTCTATGGAAACTATTTTATGTATGCTTATGTAGTGTGTGTATTGTATTGCTTGTGTCCGCCGCAGTGCCCGAAGCTGAAGGAGCGGAAGAAGTCTTTGAAGATTCGTCCGAGTAATTAGACCTAGCAGTGCAAGGCAAGTCTCAACCCCTTGATCATGTTTCACCTAGTATTTTGATATAAAGTAGATTAACTGTTTTCAAGATATATGCATGCTGAGTATTTGATAAAACTATGTTTAGAAACATGTGAATAGATATGACCCAAGTCTTATGTGGAAACCCCCTTTTGAGATTGAATCATCATGCAACCTTGTCACCCTAGGATGCTATGCTTAAACTCTAATCTTATTTAAACATACATGTTAAGTGTGAAATGGCTAATATGTGAGAAATGAATTTGAAACTCTTTTTGTGAAAGAACATGTGAAATTAGAATTGATAGTGAGGATTGGATTGTATGGAGAGGGTGCGGTGCGCACCAGGGAATGTGAATGCTCCTCACTATTGGTTCATAAGGACGAGAACCTTGTGCTGTGTCTCTATGCGAATTGTAAACGTACCAACCACTTGCCTGGTATGGGACGGGCACAACTTAGTAGCTTTTTGGTATTAGCAGTTCCCTGCATGGTTTGACGATCTGGTTTCTCGCGTGGAAACTGGAAGGCCAAGGTTCGGCCATGAGTGATGTGAGTTCAGAAAAATGATGAGAGGAAAAGGCGTAAATGAAGGAAGGCGCCCTAGACCTGATTAAGCCGTGAGCGGCTGTAATCTTAAATGGTCGTATGTCTCGCGTGGACATAGACCAAGGCTATGTGTCCTGCGGGAACATAGACCAGAGAGGCTAGGAAGTAAGGCAGTGGGGAAGACCCACAACGGTACTTGAGACTTAATTGTCTATTTACCGGGCGGGGATACTGTTAATACTAAACTGCAAAAGCGTTGTGTGATCTCGGCCTTGTCACATGTGTATAAGTCACATGGAGCTGTACCGACTTGAAAGCCGAGTGAACCAGTGGATTTAAAAAGAGGTACACCTTTGCAAAGTGTAAAAGAAGTATCAGATACTCTGTACTCCCAGGTTCAGGAGTCTTTTCGTAGTGGATGATATCCACGGGTTATAGCACAAGTAATGATTTGGAATGTTTTCATAATACGGTTGATAAAAGTGATGACTCATGGGAGACCATCACACATAACGATTTCCAAAGTATAACTTAAGATTTACAAAACCCCGTTGCTGAAAACAAAACCCTCATTTGAGAGATCAAAGAATTGAAATCTATACTATTTATAATTATAAGTCTTAAACCCTTTTCTTGATCACTCCTCATCTATATACCTACTTTTTTGTAATGAGACTTGCTGAGCATTGTGTAAAAACATGCTCACCCTTGCCTTTGCAAACAAATTCAGAAGAAGACTTGGAGAATTCCGATTCCCCTGGCCTTGAGCACCAAGAAGAGGAAAGAGTCTTTCCAGACGATTTGAGCTTCTAGGAGGGTCATGAGCCAAGTTGAGTCCGATGTGGAGGAAGCCCTTCCAGAGCCGCTGCAGAAGGAAGTGAAGACCCTTGTGGTTGCTTTTTGTGTTGTTTTTCTGTGTTCGGTACTTCCATACCGATTCTTGATTTTGAAAAACTCTCTACTTTTTGTATCAACTTTAATTAGTGCCACCCTTGGCATTATGATATTGTAGTAGTGGTCCTCGTGACCTTGTACTTGCTTTATCTACCAGCTTTATTATTGGAAGTGAATCCTGTTGTTGTGAGCTTGTGTTGTACCTTTCTGTGCGCAATCTACCTGGGCGGTTGCCAAGGTGACCCTCAAATGGGGGTCTCACAGGTGCATCTACGAAAATATCGCTTTCTGGAGAAAAGAAAGTCTAAGTTGATGCCTTGTGGTGACGGTTCATTCATAGTGCTTCAAAAGATTAATCATAATGCATACAAGATAGCGCTTTCAGGTGATAACTATGCAGTAAGCACTACATTCAATGTTGCTGATTTCTCACCTTTCTTTGGACCAGGAGAAATAGAGTCGAGGTCGACTCCTTTTCAAGAGGAGGAGGATGATGAGGACATCCCTAACAACGCATCATCTACCTCTACATCACATGATAAGTGCAAAGCATATAAAGGTCCAATGACTCGAGGTTGAGCTAAACAATTACAATAACAAGTGAATTTGTTCCTCACTGAATTTAATCTTGATGAGAATAGTACCCTATCTAATAGTGCTACTTTGCTTGTTCTCAGATTTAGTCAAGAAGAGGAACCAGGAGTGCACCAAGAACGGCTTGTGCACATAAGGTAGCAGCAGAGTTGATCTCTAAAGTTCACTGTCGCTTGAAATGTGGTCGAAGTTGTCAACTGTCAGTGTGGTCGAAGTCGACCAAAGTCGGTGGAGTGGTCCTGGTTGAGTCCAGGATGACCAGGTGGTCAAGTCCGGCACGACCAGGTGGTTGAGTCCAATATGACCAAGTGGTCGAATCCAGTACGACCACGAGGGAACGACCAGTCTGTTTTGGTCGTTGAATCTGACCAAGACCAGCACAAAGTTGTGTCCAGCTCAGTGTCTAGTTGGTTTTTTGTATCTTTTGTTTTAGAAACCGAACTAAATATGATGAGGAACGGGGTCCCGATCTTCCTACAGGTAGGGGATAGTTCGATTGGTGGAGACTCGACGTTGACGATCCGACTTTCGACCAGAACCGATCTAGGCCTGCAATCGCTACACCACTGCACCGTTCGTTATCAACCGTACCGAGGCATGGTTGACCTAGCAACGAAGGCCTATTCCTGCAAGCGAATCGAAGAACACGTGCAAGAACACAGAAGAAGCAATCTCGAATTGCAAGTATGTATTAAGATCACGAAGTGTTGGGGTTCCACAAACCGAAAGACGGTGAACTGCTACAGCAAAAAATTCTAAGCAAAACCCGAGTCTAACAATGACAGCTACGAGGTTTTAATATGCGAGAGGGGTGGCGTCTAGGGTTTGGGGCGCACCCCCCCACGCGGGATACACGGGCCGAGGCCCAATAGACAGGTGACGCAGCACCGCACGGCTCAACAGAATCTGTTCTCCACTTGTTTCGACGATTGTGATTGACTCAGAAGGATTTTGGACATGGGACCAGATCCGTTGGAAAGGTCTCGTCGAGGGCTTCTCCGTAATGTACTTGAAAGCCCCAAAAGGAGTTCGTATGCATCTGCTATGCCCGTTTGAAGACAGACTGCTCCGCCGTGGCCGACCCGGACTCCAGCTCGCGGTAGACTTGATTCCCGACCCGTCTTGGCGCAAAGTGACACCCTCGCTGATCAACACCATGATTCCTGAGCACAAGCACAATATTATTAGGTAGTAACTCGCTCTTGTCAATATTCTCTCGTGTACTAAGAAACGAGCTCACCTGGTGATTTAGTTGACGTGCACGTGCCCTTGTTATTAGTCCTTGCACAACGGGTGTTGGAAGAATGGATGCATCGTTAGGGGTGATGTCCTCATCATCCTCCCCCTCTTGAATTGGAGTCGTCCTCGACTCAAGCTCATCTTCTTCTCCCAAATATGGCCGCAAATATGAAATGTTAAAAGTGGGGCTAACCCCGAAATCTGCAGGCAACTCAAGTTTGTAGGCATTATCGTTTATTCACTCTAACACCTTAAATGGACCATCCGCACGAGGCATTAATTTTGACTTTCTTAACTCAGGAACACGCTCTTTGCGTAAGTGTAGCCATACAAGATCCTCCAGGAGTAAATATCAATTCCTTTCTACCATGACTACCAGCAATGCGATATTTTTCATTCATTCGCTCAATATTTTCTTTTGTTGTTTCATGTAGTTTTAAAATAAACTCAGCACGTTTCTTAGCATCAAGATTGACCTTTTCAGATGATGGAAGAGGCAATAGGTCAATAGGAGCACGAGGGTTGAAACTTATATCCTCAAGTGGAAGGTCAAAGACATTGCATTTCGACCAATGTCTCCAAATCAAATTTTAGCTCACAATATGCAGAGAGTGAATGATGGAAAGGATAGAGCGAAAACAAATCTGAGTGAGATCCAAAAATCGGTGAGTGAGAGCTACAATCCAAATTTGAGAGGTAAAACAAAAAGTGAGGGAGAGAAGCTAGTAATGTTAGCCACCAAATCTGATCTGAGAGGAGTGAGGAATAACCCAGATTTAATGCATTTTGTACTTTTGTGCAAAGATGCATTACTTTCGACTAACGACTTAACCTCTCTTCCTAGTGCTGTTTCTAGTGTTTTGCAGGCCTTCAAGGATGTGTTTCCAAGGGATATACCTGCTGGTCTACCTCCCATGCGTGGCATTGAGCATCAAATTGACCTCATCCCTGGAGCCTCACTTCCCAACCGTCCTCCATACCGCACCAATCCAGAGGAGACAAAAGAAATTCAGCGTCAAGTGCAAGAGCTACTGGATAAAGGGTATGTACGCGAAAACCTGAGCCCTTGTGCTGTTCCTGTTATTCTCGTGCCTAAGAAAGATGGTACATGGAGAATGTGTGTTGATTGTAGAGCCATTAACAACATAACTGTTAGATATCGTCATCCTATTCCTAGGCTAGATGACATGCTTGATGAATTGAGTGGTTCTGTTATATTCTCTAAAATTGATTTAAGAAGTGGATACCATCAGATTAGAATGAAACTTGGGATGAATGGAAAACTGCTTTTAAAACTAAACTTGGATTGTATGAGTGGTTAGTAATGCTTTTTGGTTTAACTAATGCACCTAGTACTTTCATGCGTTTGATGAATCATGTTTTAAGAGCATTCATTGGAAAATTTGTGGTGGTATATTTTGATGACATTCTGATCTATAGCAAAACCATGGAAGAACATATTGATCACCTTAGGCAAGTGCTCGAAGTGCTTAGAAAATAGAAGTTATATGCTAATATAGAAAAGTGCACTTTTTGTACCGACAAGGTTGTGTTTCTTGGCTATGTAGTTTCTGGACAAGGAATTGAGGTCGATGAATCTAAAATTGAGGCAGTAAAAAATTGGCCTACCCCTGTGAATGTTAGTCAAATCCGAAGTTTTCATGGTTTAGCTGGTTTTTACTGTAGATTTGTGAAAGATTTCAGTACTATAGCTGCCCCATTGAATGAATTAACTAAAAAGGGTGTTGTGTTTGCATGGGGTGAATCACAAGAGAATGATTTTCAAGAATTAAAGAAACGCTTAACTGAAGCACCATTGCTTGTTTTACCTGATTTCACTAAAACTTTTGAGATTGAATGTGATGCTAGTGGAATGGGTATTGGTGGTGTTTTGATGCAAGATGGCAAACCCATAGCGTACTTTAGTGAGAAACTCGGAGGTGCTCAATTGAACTATCCTGTTTATGACAAAGAGTTGTATGCTTTGGTACGTGTGCTTGAAACTTGGCAGCATTACCTTTGGCCTAAAGAATTTGTTATTCATTCTGATCATGAAGTTTTGAAGTACTTGAAAGGCCAAGCTAAATTGAACCGTAGACATGCTAAGTGGGTTGAATTCATTGAAACTTTTCCATATGTTTTGAAGTACAAAAAAGGAGAGGAGAATGTGGTTGCTGATGCTTTATCTCGAAAAAACATTTTGTTGACTAAGTTAGAAGTGACAGTACCTGGTTTAGAGAGTTTGAAAGAATTGTACACTTCTGATCATGACTTTTCAGCACCATATTCTAAATGCTATGATGGAAAAGGATGGGCCAAGTTCCATGTGCATGATGGGTTCTTATTTCGTGCTAACAAACTCTGTGTTCCAGCATCGTCCGTGCGTTTGTTATTGTTGCAAGAATCTCATGCAGGTGGATTGATGGGACATTTTGGGAGAGAAAAGACTTTCATGATGTTGAACGATCACTTTTATTGGCCTAAGATGAGACGTGACGTCGAAAGGTTTGTTCAGCGATGTGTGACATGTCACAAAGCTAAATCTAAATTGAACCCTTATGGATTATACACTCCACTTCTTGTTCCTAATGCACCTTGGGAGGATATTAGCATGGACTTTGTGTTAGGATTACCGACAACTAAGAGAGGAAGGGATTCAATTTTTGTAGTTGTGGATAGGTTCTCTAAAATGGCACATTTTATACCTTATCACAAAAGCGACAATGCGTCGCTTGTCGCTGACCTGTTTTTCAGGGAGATCGTGAGATTGCATGGAATGCCAAGAACCATTGTTTCAGATCGCGACGTCAAGTTCATGAGCTACTTTTGGAAGACCTTGTGGGCCAAGCTTGGGACGAAGTTGTTATTCTCGACAACTTGTCACCCACAAACTGATGGACAAACGGAGGTGGTGAATCGTACACTTCAATGCTGCTGCGAGCAATGATCAAGAAGAACCTGAAGGAGTGGGAAGATTGTCTACCACATGTGGAGTTTGCTTATAATAGGGCGGTACACTCTACTACTCAAATGTGCCCGTTCGAGGTGGTGTATGGTTTTAAACCCATCACACCACTTGATTTGCTGCCACTTCCATTACAAGAGCGTGCCAATATGGAAGAATCCAAGCGTGCTGAATATGTGAAGAAAATTCATGTCAAAACTAAAGAAGAGATTGAGAAGAAGGCTCGCTATTATGCTGAGAAGGCAAACAAGACAAGAAAGAAGATGCTCTTTGAACCGGGTAACTTGGTTTGGGTGCATCTACGAAAAGATCGCTTTTCGGAGAAAAGAAAGTCTAAGTTGATGCCTCGTGGTGACGGTCTATTCAGAGTGCTTCAAAAGATTAATGATAATGCATACAAGATAGCACTTCCAGGTGATGACTATGCGGTAAGCACTACATTCAATGTTGCTGATTTGTCGCTTTTCTTTGGACCAGAAGACACAGAGTCGAGGTCGACTCCTTTTCAAGAGGGGGAGGATGATGAGGACATCTCTAGCACTAATAACACTAGTGCTCGACTAAAGGAACATACAGGACCAATCACTCGAGCGAGAGCCAAACAACTACATCAACAGATGACTTTATTCTTTAAAGAATTAAATTATGATGAGAATATGCTGCTACCTAATAACTCTTGTTTAATATTGATTATATATAAAGAGAGAGAGCATAACAGGAAGGACATAGCCACGTATGGCCAAAGAACTTCATCAAATCTGGTCGTACACCTACTGAGTGGAAAGAGAATTTCCTAAGCTTTCCAACAAGCCCAAGATCACTCAATTCCGTCAAGGATAGCAACCGCTACAACCAAAAGAATTCTGCTCGGCCTGCAGTCTGCCGACCCGCGTTCGACCAGCCACTTCGACCAAGTACCATTCTCAGCACAGATGTCCAATTGGATTTCATGAGTACTTGTTGGAAAGGTATTGAAAATAGCTTTCCAACAAATCAAGAATCATTAAATTCGAACATTGTATACAACCAGGAGACCCAAAAGAGTAACGACTGCACAGAAGAAAAAAGTCCAGTCCGAGTCTGAATCCGAATCCGAGAAGATTAATTCCGGACTTTTTTATCTTTATAGTATGTTAGGATTTTATTCCGTTTTGAATTAGATTTAGATTGAAAGTTTAGTTTAAACCTTCTATCTTTTGTAAATACCACCCTCTATAAAAGAGAGGCATGGTTATAGTTTTGAGACAACCACGAATTGAATACACAAATATTTTCAGAGAAGCTTTTGCTCTTGTTCTAAGGTTTGTGCTCATAAGCCACCGCCTAGAATTGGGAGTTATTCTCTTTACCATTGTTCTTGTAATTTCTTCGTTGATTGCAGGAACAGTGTGTCTACTTTTGCGTGGTCAAGTAGACAACAATCAAAGCGTGTGGTTGGGCGAATTCTTTTGTCGCAGGTTGCTGTATTGACAGTGGTTGGCGCCATCGGTTCGTCAGGTTACACGAATCAACGAGTTATCAACGATCCTACGTCGTGAAGATCGGGAACCCCGTATCAAAACTGCTTTGAGTCTTCTTCTCCCGTGTCCTGCCCCCTTGCTTGTGCTGGATTTTCTCTACTTAAAGTCTTCAACTGACGGATCAAATCCCCTAAAATGTCACCAAGTAATCATCGGACGGTTACCATTCGGGTGACAAACTCGGGGGTAGTATGGTTTTAGTGCTTTATCTGTGGAGAGATCGTGGGAAAAGACCTGCTATCATCGCTGACATGTAGGGCTACAATGTCAAGGTCCCGATAGTTCTTCCTTGGTTTGAT
Organism: Pharus latifolius; assembly: GCA_019359835.1. NCBI lineage: Eukaryota > Viridiplantae > Streptophyta > Magnoliopsida > Poales > Poaceae > Pharus > Pharus latifolius. Next base: position 19,192,979 of record CM033327.1, on the reverse strand, counting down.
CCTCACCATGTGTATGGCGATGAGGAGCCCTTCTTGTGACGTTCTGAGAGCATTGGATATTCGCCATGTGGACGACAGCGATGATCATGTTCAATAGTTGGATCTTGGATGTTTGCTACGTGGACAATGGAGATTATCATATTCAACACCCTTTCATATAAAAGGTGGTTGAGCATCTTGTAAAAGCAACTTATAAGAAATTTGCGGATAACAAAATTATGAGAAAATTTGTGGACTCTTTTTTATATGCCATTGGATATTTCGTATAATGTTATATATTATTTTTTATCAGTCAACTCAAAAATATAAACAAAATATATTTGTCAGTTGTCCTTTTGTTAGACCTAATAATGGTTTTAAATAAACAAAAATATTAGAATGCAAAATTTCTAATTTTTGAAATTTTTGGAATTTTATGTTACAATTTTAAAAAAATAGAAATTTTGTGTTTCAGTTTTTCTATTTATTTAAAATCATGACTAAGTTCAACTAAAGGGCAACTAATACTGGTATTTTAATTATTTTTTTAAGTTTACCTATAAAAAATGGCATATAATATTTGGCCAAATCCTGTGGCATATAATAAAGTGTCAAAAAATTAATGATATCTCATATTAGACAGCAATGTACAGTGGCGTCGAATCAATTTTCCGTAAAAAATTAACTAATTTTTTTATTTATCAAAATATCTAGATTTGACATTGTGATAGCACATCTCGTCTAGTTTACCTATTTCTATTCATTTCATGTGCCTCTTTGATTCATCCAACATGTCACGTTTACCTGCACTACATCAGCTGTTATTAGAGGAGATGTTGGAGTCCATATATAGTGGCTGTCATCTAGGAGTTTGCATCACATATTCTTCATCCATGCAGATGCACAGGAGGAGGGATGACGAAGCAACAGATAATTGCTACTATAAACATCTGACATATCGAGAGATGATGAGGAGGACCTGCCAAAGTTTCAAGAGGATCCCATATTTGATGAGTCAGATGGAAACAATGACAATTAGTTTCCTAAGCTGCAAGGTAATCACAGTTTTAATTCATTATGGGTTGAAAATGAAGAGATATATGTAGATACGAACGTCGGAGAGGCTTTGACAAAAGAATATTCAATACCAACACCTCCTATCTATGATAAAAGAACATAGAGAGGAGATTGTTGAGCAATCTCTTCCATTTTTTAAGCCAAGTTTATTGTAGTGGTCTAGTGAAAAGCAAACAAAGTTCTCTACTAGAAGTGCAAATGAACAACCAAACATGGTGATGAGTTATTTTCCAAACGTGGGAGAAAGGTGCACAAAGGATCTATAATGGAACACATATTCGACAAATTCAAACTAGAGTGGTACTCAAATTTAAACTATAGTTGCTTCAAAATTTTGACAACAAGATTATTTTGGAACACATCCATATGGACAAAAGCTCCGAAAATATCAAAGTTCAACCACAGGTAGACTTGAATTTAGAAGAAGAAAACAAGGGTTTTCTCTTTTTTTTATTTGATCCCCATTGGGGCTGATGCAACGAATTAAGATTTCTTGAAGAAGAATATCCGGCAAATGATGCATCATCCCAAGTGTTTATTGGTCTACATTATCAAATTTCATTCTTGTATGGTTCTTCCTATGTTTCTATTTGTGGTAACCTAATAACGGAAGGTTTCTTTGGGATGGATCTGATTGAAGTAACGAGCAATTACCAAAGAGCGAGGGCTAAACTATAACCAAGTGATTGTTTCTACTAATGTTCGCAATAAGAACTTTAAAATTCAAGTACGAGTTCTTTCCAGTCATGCAAGAATGATGCAAGAAAAAAATAATTTAATATATCCAGTGAAATAAGATAATATGAAGTGAAACCAATTTGATTTTCTATAATATCATAAGTCTAACAATTTAAATAAATAATGAATTAGAATGATACAGCATAAATTTTCAGATTGACAAGTACAATTAGTGCTCAACTAGCACTATGCCGCATGGGACGTCGACTGGCGTCAAGCTTCCGAACTGAGCAAGACGAGTTCTAGTCCAAATTTTTCTATGGTCTGCATAATTTCGAATCCAAACCTTATTTAGGATTAGTATTAGTACTTTTTTTTGTTTTCTATTAAGAATTGTGTTTTATTTAGAATGTTTAGATTTTTTTTAGATTAATGTTAAGAGTCTTTTAAGTTTTAAGAGAATTTCAGTCTGTTTTGTACTTTTAAACCCCTCTATACAAATGGTTTTGAGTATCACACAAAAACAAATCAAAGGCAAATAGAGAATTAACAAAATTGATAGTGCAAATCTGATATTATCATACAATAATCTCTATTTGTTCAGTGGTGTCGAATCAAAATTTTCGATTGTCTAAATTTCATATTATGATAGTGTATATAGACTAGTTTAACATTTTTGCTATCAGTTTTTGTGCTTCTTTCATGTGCCCACCATATCGGCTCTCTTGTGCTACATTAGGAGGTGGTATAGGGTGCCCCATGACCCTATTGCACAATATGGGTGAGGTTGGTGTGTATGCATTGCATGTATGCAGGAGGGGCAATAAGGGAGAAAGAAAACAAGAAAGAAAGATTCGTGCTGAGAGATTACTTGTTTAATGAATGTCCTTCCTATGATATTGGTGAAATGAAAGTATCCAATTTCAGAGATTTGTTTTTGGTTAATTATACAAAAAAATGACCTCATGCTATCCCCATCTTATAGCATATGTCGTTCCATAAAATTTGTTTGATGATCCTATTTTATACACGATGAATTGATATTCCACAAAGCAAAACATTCCTTCTGGCCTTTTCACAGTGTCGCTACCCTTATTGGAGCATGGAAGCTGGTTTAGGCACTTTTTGGCAAATGCGTCAGAATAGTGTGGAAACACTAGTGGTAATAGGTAAGCACTGTCCTTTTGTTGGGGTTACGTAGAAAGGAAAGAGATCAAGGCGTAAGATGATAAGATGTTTTTAGGCATCTGCGCTGCGCCTACATTGGTCCACCAAACCAAAAGACTAGAGAATTTTCAAATCTCTTCTTCAAAAAATTGTGGTTTTTTCAAAGGTAAATTGTGGTTTTTTCAAAGGTAAATATGTTATGTTTACTAAAGACTTCTTTTTTATATAAGGGTGTGATATTTTTTTATTATTTATCTCTAAGTCTCTATTTCCTTAATTATTATACTAATAATACAATAATACATACAAAATATCAAGATTTCTTATTTCTAAAAATATATCTTTAAATGTCTTTGCTACAGCAGCAATGTGTGAGGCTTAATCTAGCAATATGTAAAAGGGAAAATAAATTGTATAAAACATGGACTAGAGTCTTTTTGCATATCCATTTCCTATAATTTTTTTATTAAGAGCTGAATAATCTATATACCATAAAAAATTTGAGGTGGTTAATTATGCCATAAGAAATTTTAAAGTCCTCACACATTCTAATCCCGATATTATTTTCTAATCCCATAACCCTAAAATTAAGAATTCCTAAGTTTCCTCCGCACTCAAGTTATATATTTACAGGTTTATGTGCCCTTAATGCTCCATGGTTCTCATGAGAACCCAAAAAAAAAAAATGCAAAGAAAATAAGAATAAAAATATGTGTCATGTGTAAACTGATTTCTCAAGTCCAATGATTCGAGTTCTAGAATGGAGCCATCGTCTTCATTTTGTTACCAAACCATCAACTTTTATGCATGTGTCTGTCTTGTGGACAAAGCTTCGTGCATTTATTCAAATCTTGCTCAATCTATATATTAGTTAATTAACTTTATTGGCTTTTTCTATCTTATGTCATGGCCACTACAGACCATGGCAGACAGGAAATATTAATATTACTAGCTTAAGCAGTGAGACTTGTCAATTCTTCTTTTCAATATATATGTCGTGGTACTGCGAATACCCCGACAGATTTTGTGGAGGTTTCCTAGCTAAGCGGAAACGACGCAGGGTGACCGTGTGACCGGTCCTCCCCCGTCGTACAAGCACAGTAAGAGACACAAAGATTTATACAGGTTCAGATCTCAGTGGAGACCCTAGTCCTGTCGACGTGCTCTCAACAAGAGTTGGCTAGGGGAGTTCTCTCGTGGAGAGAGTGCTCCTAAGCACGCCTGTTTTTTTGTGTATTCATGTGAAAATGAGTTGTCCTTAGTTACAACAGAGGGATACAAGGGCTTATATAGGACAAAAAAATACAAAAAGACGAAACTACCCCGGCTGCAACCACTGGATCGAAGGGCACTAGCGTCTTTCTTCCAGCTGAGGGGGCCGGATGCTTGACAAGTGTCCTCGCCAGTTCCTGAGGTGCTTCTCGCGTGATTCTCACGTGACCCGGCACCGGGGGCCCTTGCCTCCGGGAAAAAGGTGGTGCCCCGGACGGGGTCACTGAGGACCTTGTCCCCGGGCAAATGGCGGCGCACAGGACGAGGGTCACCGGGGGCCTTGTCCCTGGGAAGATGACGGACGGCCAAGGGTCACCAGGAACCTTGTCCCCGGGAAAATGGCAGCACCTGAGACGGGGGTCACCGGGAGCCTTGTCCCCAAGCAAATGGCGGCGCCTGAGACGGGGGTCACCGGGAGCCTTGCCTCTTACCTGGACTTGATCCCGCAGATATTTCCCCCAACAGCAGCCCCCCATGCCCTCCAGGGACACTGCTCGAGTCCCCGGAGGGGATGGCTTACATTACCGGGAACATCTCCTCCGGGATGGATTTCCGGCGCCTTGTCGACGCTTCGAATTTTGCGCTAGATACTCACGGTGGCGCCGTCGATCAATATGTCGCCCCTAGTCTCGATTGGCGCGCGCCGTTTGGTCATAATGGCCTCGCACGGTTCAAACTGACGATGCGTCATTTCCCGCGCCCACCCCTTCGATTCGCGCGCGCTGTTTGAATTGAGTGGCACGGATTCACCACGAGGGGCCACGTGGTGACCATCGGGCCTAGGTGTAGCTTCTAGGCCCCTAAAGAGTGTTTTAATAATTAATGACAACTACAAATGCTACACTAACATTACCTGCCTAGTTGTGTAAAGAAGAAACTTTAAAGACAGGTTCATGAAAGGCGAAGAAAGAGCCTCATGATGAAGAAAAGGCATTGATCAAAATGGCAAAGGTACGAAATAGAGCCTTTTCCATTTTTACCGGTCTAAGGTAATTAGAGGAGAATTTTGACAGGATTTTAGGATAGTTGCCGTACTATTAAGAGGAGCATGTGGTGTATCACAAAATACTTCATCTATGTGCCACAAATCTTGAAATCAACTTGCATTGCATACTAGAAGGTCATATACTTTGAATATGCTTGTTTCAGCTCATTTCTGCTCAGCACTGTCTCAGTCGGTCTGACCGAATAGGATCTCGGACTGACCGACATTATGTCTTAGTATAGTATGTACCTTTATAAGGTCGGTCTGTCCGTAGTTAAAATCTAGGTCAGTCTCCTGGAACTTCATGACCTATCCTTCTGTTGTTTTTGAGCTTTGACGGTCTGACCGTTTTATTAGACCGGTCTGACCGAGAAATCGGTCTGACCGTGTTTTTGTACTATGGTCTGACCGTATGGCCGGTCTGTTCGTATTTTTCGGCCTGACCGTATAAGGTGTCCAGAAACTATGTCGTCTCTGGACAGTTTCACGGTCTGACCGAAATAGGCTCCGGTCTGACCGTGTATGTGCCTGACAAGGGCAGTTGAGCATTTATTGCGCCTGTTTAATGCCGTTGCAATTGCGGCGGTCTGACCGAGCTTATACCTGCGGTCTGACCGCCAGGTGATCTTTTTCTCCCAACGACCTGTAACGGCTATATGTATTGTGGGGGGTATATATACTCCCATGCACGGCCCTGTTCACAACTCTTGGCATAATTTGAGCATTGTCATCATCCTTGAGAGCTTTAGCACATTTCATACAATCTAGGGTTCAAATTCTCGAATTTGTGAGAGTGTGCATTTGAGATCTTCTAGTGCATTGCATCTAGATAATTAAATCAACCTCGTGGCACTAGAAGAAGGCTAAGTGATCATCACCGGCTTGTTACTCTTGGAGTTTGCCGGCTCCTAGACGGCTAGGAGAAAGGTTTTGGAAAGCTCTTCAAGAAAGATTGTGAAGAAGCCTCAAAACGTCTTGTGAAAGGGTTGAGCACGCCTTGCCGGAGCGGTAAAGTGCATCCTTAGTGAAATCGAGGTTTGGATAACTCATCACACAAATCCGACTCAAGATCTAGGTCACTTCTCGAGAGAAGGTTGACTAGATAGAGGAGCGGTTAGAGATTTGAGTTTGCCTCAACGTGGATTAGGGGTGATCGGCAAATCACCGAGACCACGGGATATATGCTTGTGTTGAAATTGTGCTTTGTTCATCTTGTGTTGTTTATTTGCTCTCATTATCTCTAAATTGTTTGTCTTATTGATAATTTGTTAAAATCGCCTATTCACCCCCCTCTAGTCGATATCCTAGATCCCTTTCAATTGGTATCAGAGAAAGGACTCCTTTTTAGTGGATTTAACCATCCCGGAGTAGGATAAAGATGGCTAGTGAGGGTCGGATTAATATTGGCAAACCACCACTCTTTGATGGATATAACTATACTTATTGGAAAACTGGAATGATGGTTTATCTTAAAGCTATGGGTGGAAAGATTTGGAAAGTGGTGGATGAGGGTTTTGCAATTCTTGATGATGATGACATGACTAACCTAGATAGAGATAATGCCTTAGCTAATGCTCAAGCCATGAATGTTCTTTATAGTGCTCTAAATCTAGGTGAATTTAATAGAATTTGTAAACTTGAAACGGCCCATGATATTTGGAGAAATCTTATGGATATTCATGAAGGAACCTCGATGGTCAAGGATACTAAATTATTTATCCATAAGGGCCAATTTGAAAAGTTTGCTATGTTGCCAAATGAAGATGTATCGGAGATGTTTAACTCTTTAAATAACATAGTAAATGAGTTAAAAGGGCTTGGTATGGATGTCACAAATGTGGAATTTTGTCATAAGTTTCTTAGAACTTTACCTTCAAAATATGACACAATTGTAACCTTACTTGTGCGTTCAAACTTGAAGAGTGTGACTTCGTTGGAAGTCTTGAGTGAGATTCTCACTCATGACATATTCAAGAAATCTCAAGAAGAAGTGAAAGATGAAGTTTCCGACTCCAAGAAGAAGAACATAGCACTAAAAGCTCAAGCTTTCAAAAGGGAAGACAATGAAGAAGAAAGTGATGAGAGAGACACCGATGAGGAGTTGGCTCTCTTTGTGAGAAGGTTCAAGCGGTTCATGAAGAAGAGATATCAAGGAAAATCCTTCAAGAAAGGACAATCATCCAAGAGGCACCCATTTGAAGAAAGAAGATGCTTTGAATGCGGTGAAAAGGGTCACATCTCCACACAATGCAAAAACAAAGAAGAAGAAAAATCACTGAAGAAGAAGAAGTACGAAAAGGAAGGAGAAAGCAAGAAGAAGGTTTTCAAGAAATATTATAAGAAGAAGAAGGATGGACAAGCTTGCTTCATTGAATGGGATTCGGATGCTTCAAGTTCCGATTTCGATGATGAAGATGAAGCATCACCCAAAGGACTCGCCGGGGTAGCTATCAAGGAAGCTCCATCTCTATTCTCCACTCCTCATTGCCTCATGGCTAAAGGAGAATTGAAGGTATCATGTGACGAAGATGAATATACTTATGATGACCTAGTTGAGATGATCACCGGTTTTGATGACTATATGAGTAAAGAGAAAGAAAAATTCAAGGAATTGAAGAAGAGATACAAAACTCTTCAAAATTCCTATGAGGAGTTAAACACATCTCATGAGAGTCTCAAGGAAACTCATGAGATGCTTAAGGAAGCTCATGACTCACTACTTACTCATAAAGCCAACAAAACGGGTAATGAAATAGGCATCACTTGCAATATTTTGAATGACTTGCCCATGATGTCTACTTCTAGCATATCTACATCTTGTGAAGATTTAATTGAACTCCCTTCTAGACCTAAAATTGATGATAATGTGCTTAGTTTTGAAAACAATGAACTTAAGGACAAAATTGAAAAACTAACCAATGATCTAGCTAAATGCTATGTAGGAGAATCAAAATTAAGACATCTTCTAGATAGTCAAAGGTTTTCCTTAAGAAAAGAAGGACTAGGCTACATTCCTAAAAAGGGAAAACTTGCTTTTGTCCCATCTAAAACTGTATTTGTAAAAGAAAAGGGATATTGCAACAAATGTAAAAGTTTAGGTCACATTGAAAAGAATTGCCATGCTAGCAAAATTAATTCATCTCTTATATTCAATTCTTGCTATGTTTTAAAGAAAATGAACAATGGCGATATTAAAACCAAATTTGTTGGAACCCCGATCATTGGTGCCAAAAAGAAAGCCATTTGGGTCCCAAAATCCTTGGTAACTAACCTCCAAGGACCCAAAAAGATTTGGGTACCTAAAAGGACCTAACTTTGTTTTGTAGGTAAATTACAAGGCCGGAGGACAACATTGGGTGCTCGATAGTGGATGCACTCAACATATGACCGGTAATCACAACATGTTCTCCTCTCTAAATAATGAAGGTGCGGAATATGACAAGATCACGTTTGGAGACAATAGCAAAGGAAAGGTAAAAGATTTAGGTAAAATTACCATCTCAAACGACCTCTCCATATCTAATGTATTACTTGTTCAATCTCTAAATTTCAACCTCTTATCCGTAGCTCAACTTTGTGATCTTGGATTCATATGTGCATTTTATCCAAAAGAAGTGATTATCACTAGTATTGATGATAATAGGTTGATTTTTAAAGGTTTTAGACATGGCAACCTCTATTTAGTTGATTTCAATTCAAATGATGCTAATCTTGGTACATGCTTGTTTACTAAATCTTCTAAAGGTTGGCTATGGCATAGAAGGCTTGGGCATGTTGGAATGAAACAACTAAATAGACTAGTTAAACATGATTTAGTTGTTGGATTAAAAGATGTAAAGTTTGAAAAAGATAAATTATGTAGTGCTTGCCAAGCCGGAAAACAAGTTGCAAACTCACATCCAACTAAAAGCACCATGTCAACTTCTAGTCCACTTGAACTATTGCATATGGATTTATTTGGACCAACTACTTTTGTGAGCATTGGTGGCAATAGTTATTGTCTTGTCGTTGTAGATGATTTTTCTAGATATACATGGATATTCTTTTTACATGATAAGTCAATTGTGTTTAATACTTTCAAAAGCTTTGCTCAAAGGGCCGAAAATGAATTTAGCTTCAAGATCAAGAAAGTGAGAAGTGACAATGGCTCCGAATTCAAGAATACCAAGGTTGAAAATTGGTGTGATGATAAAGGTATCAAACATGAGTTTTCGGCCAAGTATACACCCGAGCAAAATGGAGTAGTCGAACGAAAGAACCGGACATTGATAGACATGGCAAGGTCTATGCTTTCGGAGTACAATGTTTCAGACACCTTTTGGGCCGAAGCAATCAACACCGCGTGCCATGCATCAAATCATCTTTATTGTCATCGACTACTAAAGAAAACTCCTTATGAGCTTCTCATTGGAAGGAAGCCAAACATTTCCTACTTCCGAGTGTTTGGATGTAAGTGCTATATCTTGTGGAAAGGTACACGCTTATCTAAATTTCAAAGTAAATATGATGTAGGATTTTTATTAGGATACTCATCAAATAGCAAAGCATATCGTGTCTACAACCAAAACTCCGGTTTGGTTGAGGAGACACATATGTTGAATTTGATGAGACTAACGGCTCTCAAGAGGAGCAAGACAATTTGGATGATGTAGGTAATGAAGGGTTGAGAGTGGCAATGAAGAACATGACCATTGGGGATATCAAGCCGAAAGAAGATAGTGATCAAGATGAAGATCCATCCACTCAAACTATCCCCTCTTCATCAACTCCTCAACATGAAGATCAAATAGTTGAAGTGGTCAATGTGGAAGACTCCTCTCAACAACAACCGGAAGTACCTTCTACCTCTACTTCACAAATCCCGGTTGATCATCCAAGAATTCATCACTCAATTTCCAAGGATCACCCCGTCGATCAAATTGTTGGTGACTTGCGTGAGGGTGTCCAAACTCGTTCTCGTCTTGCTTCATTTTGTGAAAATTACTCTTTTGTCTCCTCTTTTGAGCCCACACTTGTAGATGAAGCATTAAAAGATCCGGATTGGGTGAATGCTATGCACGAAGAATTAAACAACTTCACCCGCAACAATGTTTGGGAATTAGTAGAAGAACCAAATCCGGATGAGCATAATGTCATTGGAACCAAATGGATTTTCAAGAATAAACAAGATGCAAACGGAGTGGTAGTAAGAAACAAGGCAAGATTGGTAGCTCCAGGATACACTCAAGTTAAAGGTTTGGACTTCGGTGAAACCTTTGCTCCCGTAGCTAGACTTGAGGCTATTAGAATCTTACTTGCTTTTGCTTCATCTCATAATATTAGACTTTATCAAATGGATGTCAAAAGTGCATTTTTAAATGGAAAAATTAATGAATTAGTATTTGTTAAACAACCTCCCGGTTTTGAAGATCCTACAAAGCCAAATCATGTGTACAAATTCTCCAAGGCTCTTTATGGTCTTAAACAAGCACCTTGTGCTTGGTATGAAAGACTTAGGGACTTCTTAATTTCAAAAGGCTTTAAAATTGGGAAAGTTGATACTACCTTATTTACTAAGAAAATTGGAAATGATTTCTTTGTATATCAAATTTATGTTGATGACATCATATTTGGATCTACTAACCAAGATTTTTGCGAGGAATTTGGTAATATGATGTCCAGGGAATTCGAGATGTCTTTGATAGGTGAACTAAGTTTCTTTCTTGGACTACAAGTCAAACAACTCAAGGAAGGAACCTTCATCAGTCAAAGCAAGTATGTGAAGGACCTACTCAAGAAGTTCGGACTCGAAGAAGCAAAGCCAATCAAGACACCAATGGCTACAAACGGTCACCTTGTCTCTGACGAAGGAGGTAAACCGGTAGACTCAAAGCTTTATAGATCTATGATTGGTAGTTTGTTATATCTTACTGCTTCTAGGCCCGATATTATGTTTAGTGTTTGTATGTGTGCAAGATTTCAAGCCTCTCCTAAAGAAAGTCATTTAATGGCCGTTAAGCGCATTTTGAGATATCTAAGATATTCATCTAGCATAGGGTTGTGGTATCCTAAAGGTGCAAAATTCGAATTAATTGGATATTCTGATTCCGATTATGCGGGATGCAAAGTGGATAGAAAAAGCACCTCTGGCAGTTGTCAACTGTTAGGAAGATCTTTAATATCTTGGTCCTCCAAGAAACAAAACTCTGTAGCTTTATCAACCGCCGAAGCGGAATATGTTTCCGCGGGTAGTTGTTGTGCACAATTGCTTTGGATGAGGCAAACATTGTTGGATTATGGAATAAAATTTGAAAAAGTGCCTCTTTTGTGTGATAATGAGAGTGCGGTAAAAATAGCCACAAATCCAGTTCAACACTCTCGGACCAAGCATATAGATATCCGACACCACTTCCTTAGAGATCATGTTAGCAAAGGTGATGTGGTGGTGGATAATGTGAGAACCGAAGATCAATTAGCGGATATATTCACTAAGCCCTTAGATGAAAGTCGTTTTTGCAAACTTCGAAATGAGCTTAACGTCATTGATATATCAAATGTGGCTTGAAATGTTGAATTCATATTGCTTGTGCTTAAAGTATCACTTGATTGCATGAACTTCCTCTTTTAGAGCTTTTTAGGCTCTTTTATCGGCAATTGAGTGAAATAAACCAAAAATATGTTGAGTTAAGATAAATACTTTCCCTTTGGTGATATTGTCTATATCTCTCTTTTAATTATCTTATATTTACATATCACCCTATCCAAATCTCTTGAGCATCAAATCAATCAAATTCCTCCAAGACTCTTTGTCCTTCCAGCGGTCTGACCGAACAATTTACGGTCTGACCGAACAATTTACGGTCTGACCGAATGCATCTCCAGAGAGCATCTTAAATTTCCTGCTTCCAGTGGTCTGACCGGTATCTTGTCCACGGTCTGACCGAATTTTCATGACTAGAGACCTTTTATCCCGAATCTATGTCCTTTTGACCCTCTTCCCACTTGTCTCCTTCACGTGCGCCCCAAAAGTCTTTGGAATCTTCTTCTCCGGTCAAACCCTAGCAACGCACGGACAACCGTTGATCAAGATCACCTCCAATCATGTCTTCTAGGTATTCTTCTTGGATTCATCTCCTTGAATTCAAATTTTTTTTCATATTTCGGGATTCCAAGAATTCTTGATAAACCTAGTGTTGAATCTGTGAAAAACCTTAAATTGATACATTCTCTTTTTACTCTAAATGATTATCCTTGAGTAGCAACTCTGTTTATGATCTAAAATCATCTAAATCCCAGGAATCATGTCAAACCCTAACTCTACGGTTGCGCCGGTCTGATCGTACCTGTTCGGTCTGATCGACAGCAACAGCAGAGCAATGGTTTACTGATCTGATGTCTTATCGATTCGTTTCGTTGTTCCTGTTTCCTTGTATCTTACCTGTTGCATATCTTCCAAATCTTATAGTAGTCGAGGTACTCAAGGCAATGTCTCCATCCGAACCAATAAGAAGAAATTGGCGAAACGGCCAAAAAGGGCTCTACCCTCGAGCAGTAGTGACAGTCACGATGACGATTGGGTGCCCTCGGCCGGAGATTCAGAAACAGAACAGTCATCTCATCGTGGTGGATCATCTCACAGGGGCATGGACATCGAGAGCGAGGACGATGAAATAAACGTCCACGCTTATCAAAGCCTGAAGAGGAATTGGACTTCAAGCGACTATACCAAGGCTAGGACCATCTACGCCTACAATCACGAGAATGACGCCTCTACTCCTCACTTCCACACGATGACACAACAAGATGCCTTCTACGGTCATTTGGTCCACAAAAATATCTTCGAACACAAATGGATCGAATGGGCTTATGTTGTGAATCAGCCCATCATGGCTCCTTTGGTGCAGATTTTCAAGGATATAGGGCTGTATGACTTTGTGGAGCACAAATGCCCATGGAACGCAACTGCCATCAGACAGTTCTATGCTACAGTTGAGATCAGATGGGTGGACCAGCAGATCATGTGGATGACAGGTTCCAGGCGTTATGAGGCCACATTTGAGGAGTTTGCTGCGGCAAACAAGTTAAACTATGAGGAGATGAAGGAGGGGATCGATATGGAGGATGAGGATTACCTCCATGAGGACGACTGGCTCCAGTTTTATGAGCAGCCGGGAGGTGGACAGCGGATTGTACCTGGCACAGTTACAGGTCTCAAAGTCCTCCCTGCTGTAGTCAACAAGATCGTACGAGCCACGATCCATCCAAAGAGTGGAAACCGAGAAGCGGTCCGGGATTACTACTGGAACTTCATCGACCACATCCTCAAGAGTCATCGGATCAACATTGTCTCTTTTATATTGAAGACAATTGAGGATGTCTCGGCGACCACTCTGCCGAATCTCTACTATGCTCCTTTTATCATGTCCTTGCTGCTCTAGAAGACGAAGTTCCCTCGCGGTTCTTGTGATATCAGACATCTCGGCTATAAGCCGTTTAGTGTCAACCCGCGCGTCTTGGCTCGAGGCCACGGAGCACAGCATCAGCAGCAGCAGCAGTAGGCTCAGCCTATGCCTCCTCCTCCTCCACCGCAGGCTCAGCAGGCAGCTCAGTCTAGCCAAGCCCCCGCCTGGTTTTCACAATTCCAGCAGCAGTTCCATCAGCCGATGATGGATCGGTTTGCTACTCTTCTCCAGGGGCTTGAGCTCGCTCGCTCGGACTTGGCGGCATTGCATAATCAGTTCCAGACTTTCTCATCGCGCCAGGATCAGTTCGAGCAGCGTTTCGACGCCTTCTCCGCTCACCTCTACACCCGTTTCCCTCAGACTCCTCCTCACCATCCTCCCGATGATGATGCTCCAGCCTATTCTTAGCTTTTATGGCAATTGATGCCAAAGGGGGAGAGGAGAGAGTAGAAGAGTAGGAGAAATGAAACCTTAAATGAAAACTTTTGATGTAAAGTTTTGTGTAAAGTTTTAAGTAACTTGTTTAGTTGAATATCTCTTTTATGTGGATGTCATTTATGATTGGTTGACTCTTGTATGAGATTGTTACTACTTGATATGTGAGATATGCTTATGTTAGTTTCATATGACCTTGTGTTGATGATATCATGTTGTAGAATTGAATGTTGAATGTCTTATTTGTGATACTTCATGCTCATATAATGAATGATTTGAGATAGCATCTTATACACATGCTTGAACTCCTCTAAAAATGCCAAAATTCTCTTATTCATACATTTAGGGGGAGTGTCTTATTCTTCGATGCTTATTGTAAAATTCCCTTAGTGCGTAAAACTCTTTCATCTACTCTTTATGTTGTCATCAATTACCAAAAAGGGGGAGATTGTAGCTTCTAGGCCTCTAAAGAGTGTTTTAATAATTAATGACAACTACAAATGCTACACTAACATTACCTGCCTAGTTGTGTAAAGAAGAAACTTTAAAGACAGGTTCACGAAAGGCGAAGAAAGAGCCTCATGATGAAGAAAGGGCATTGATCAAAAGGGCAAAGGTACAAAATAGGGCCTTTTCCATTTTTACCGGTCTAAGGTAATTAGAGAAGAATTTTGACCAGATTTTAGGATAGTTGCCGTACTATTAAGAGGAGCATGTGGTGTATCACAAAATACTTCATCTATGTGCCACAAATCTTGAAATAAACTTGCATTGCATACTAGAAGGTCATATACTTTGAATATGCTTGTTTCAGCTCATTTCTGCTCAGCACTGTCTCAGTCGGTCTGACCGTTTATTAGACCGGTCTGACCGAATTCATGGACTGACCGAATAGGATCTCGGACTGACCGACATTATGTCTTAGTATAGTATGTACCTTTATAAGGTCGGTCTGTCCGTAGTTAAAACCTGGGTCACTCTTCTGGAACTTCATGACCTATCCTTCTGTTGTTTTTGAGCTTTGACGGTCTGACCGTTTTATTAGACCGGTCTGACCGTGTTTTTGTACTACGGTCTGACCGTATGGCCGGTCTGTCCGTATTTTTCGGCCTGACCGTATAAGGTGTCCAGAAACTATGTCGCCTCTGGACAATTTCATGGTCTGACCGAAATAGGCTCCGGTCTGACCGTGTATGTGCCTGACAAGGGCAGTTGAGCATTTATTGCGCCTGTTTAATGCCGTTGCAATTGCGGCGGTCTGACCGAGCTTATACCTGCGGTCTGACCGCTAGGTGATCTTTTTCTCCCAACGGCCTGTAACGGCTATATTTATTGTGGGGGTATATATACTCCCATGCACGGCCCTGTTCACAACTCTTGGCATAATTTGAGCATTGTCATCATCCTTGAGAGCTTTAGCACATTTCATACACTATAGGGTTTAAATTCTCGAATTTGTGAGAGTGTGCATTTGAGATCTTCTAGTGCATTGCATCTAGATAATTAAATCAACCTCGTGGCACTAGAAGAAGGCTAAGTGATCATCACCGGCTTGTTACTCTTGGAGTTTGCCGGCTCCTAGACGGCTAGGAGAAAGGTTTTGGAGAGCTCTTCAAGGAAGATTGTGAAGAAGCCTAAAAACGTCTTGTGAAAGGGTTGAGCACGCCTTGCCGGAGCGGTAAAGTGCATCCTTAGTGAAATCGAGGTTTGGATAACTCATCACACTAATCCGGCTCAAGATCTAGGTCACTTCTCGAGAGAAGGTTGACTAGATAGAGGAGCGGTTAGAGATTTGAGTTTGCCTCAACGTGGATTAGGGGTGATCGGCAAATCACCGAGACCACAGGATATATCCTTGTGTTGAAATTGTGCTTTGTTTATCTTGTGTTGTTTATTTGCTCTCATTATCTCTAAATTGTTTGTCTTATTGATAATTTGTTAAAATCGGCTATTCACCCCCTCTAGTCGATGTCCTAGATCCCTTTCACCAGGTTCGAGCCCTATAAATAGGGCTTCGAGGGGCCCGGAGAAGTCACTCAAACCTTCGATCCTCAAACACCACCGGTGCCATAAGCTCTCCCGGTAGCCCGCTCCTAGAAGCTTCACCTCCGGAAAACTAAGCCCCTCCGTTCTCCGAGAGCTCAACACACCAGAGAAACAAAATGGGTCCCAAGGGTCGCGCCAAGGCCGCCAAGGTGCCTCTGGAGGAAGTCACCGCGGACTTCCTCTGGGCCTCCGAGTTCACTTCGGGGGACTTAGAGTCCCTCGTGGACCGGGGAGTTGTCGGGAACGAGGACATTCGGATCCCCTCCAAGAAGGATGGCGCCCCCCGCCCTAGGCCCAGAGAAATGGTCGTCTTCGAGGCCTTCCTCGAGGTAGGGCTTCGGCTCCCGGTGCATCGGTTGCTCCGGGAGTTTCTACGGGAATACGGGGTGGCCCTCAACCACCAGACGCCGAACGCTTTCGTTCGGATGGGGCTCTTCATCTGGCTGTTCGAGACAGCCACCAGACGAGAGCCGATGCACTGGCTGTTCCGGTACTTCTATGAGTGGCGGCGAGGAGCTCCCATCTAGTGAGGGGAGGGCCGAAGTCTCCGTTCGGCTCCATCATTATACAGCTCCTACCATCGCTGGTGCAGGAGTACCCAGTGACTACTTCCCGGGACCACTAGGGGGACTGGGTCCGAAGGTGGTTTTACCTCCGGGTCCAGGACACCAAGGTGACCTACTCACCAGAGCTCCCATCCTACAGCCGGTCGTCCACCCCCAAGCCCCCGATGTGGACCGAGGAGGAGCTGAAGCTCCTCAGCAAGGTGGTTGGCTCCCGGGGCGTCCGTTCCATGAGGGACGCCCCTGAGGAGCTGATGATACTGAAGGTTTCCCCCTTCTCGTACGGGAGGAGGTGGAGCAGAATGTACCTGGCGCAGCGGCCCTCGCAAAAGTCGGTGACCCGACGTAAGCCCCCAGCGACTTTCTTTGTTTTTTGTTAATTTCGCTAACTCCCTTCACTTTTGTAGTCCGGCCATACTCGGCCGCCCGAGAGAAGGCGAAGAACCTCCTCGGGAGGTACAACACCAACGACCACGAGCATATCGTGCGCGTCATCGGGGAGGGCCCTCCCCGGAACTTGGTGGCCGAGGTCTTTGGGCTAAGGCTGCCGGAGTAGATGCCTCTCCCAACCCTCGGCTCTCACAAGCGGGGGAAGGAGGCCGCCGGGGGTTCCGAGCCGAAACGTGCCAAGGCTCAGAAGGCCCCCGGTCCGGCAACGACCCCGGGTTCCACGCCCGTGAAGGCCCGGGACGCCACCCCCCGGTTGGGATGTGTGCGAGCGCCTTCCAGGCACGAGGTGACGCCGCCCTCCCGGAAGAAAACCACGGGAGGGCGGCGGAGGCGCAAGGGTTCGCGCGCCTTCTCGCGGCCTCTGGAGAGGCCCGGGGGAAGGAGCCGGCCAGTGACGAGGGGGCGTTTGACTCGGCGAATTACGCCCCCTAGCCGCCTTCGACGATCGCACCTCCGGTGGCAATGGGACAACCGAAGCCTGATCGGCTGGAGGTTCGTTTCGCGGAGGCTTCCCCTCTGCGCGTGGAATGGCCAGTGGACGAGGGGGGGAGCCCCTCGGTCTACGAGGTCCCCATGGCGACGGAGGTCCCAGGGGCCCCACGTCCCGCAAAGGGGAAAGGGCTCCTCATCCCTCCCCGGGGAGGTACCCCCTCGGAGAGCTCGTCCACTTCCTCTTCGGCCACCTCTTCAGCGGCAAGGACTCTGGCCGCTACCACCCCGGTTCACATCACCCCCGCAACCTTCGTGAGGGGGCCCGCTGGCGCGGACGGGTCCGGAGCCGTTGGGCGGGAGACCCCCCTGCTGTCCGCGGGGGAGGTCTTCTAGTTCGCGGAGGGACTCCAGACCCGGAAGGTGCAGGAGTACGCCTCGCAAGGGACGCTCCGTGACCATTGCGGGGAACTGCGGTCGCTCCATATCCAGGTTCGTTCCCGGATCACCAGGTTGTTTCTTCCTATGATTTTACCAACTCTTGGGCTTCGAGTAACTTTCATGCTCGCAGGGGGCGGCCCTCGCCAGGGGCATCAAGGCGCGCTTTGACAAGGCGCTGAAGGAGGTGGAGGGGAAGGCCGCTGCCTTTTTCGAGGAGTAGGACGATGCACTCTGGGAGTTGGCTCGAGTCCGGGCCCAGCTCCACGCCTCCGAGAACACCAACGACCGGCTCCGGAGGGAGGCAAGGGCAAAGGAGGATGCCCTCCGGGAGCTCGAGGGCTCCAACGCCCGGATGGTGGCGGAAGTGGGTCAGTCCGTCCGCTCGGCCCTCGAAGGGCTTGGGGTGAGCCTCGGTCCATGGGGCAGCTCTGACGCGGCGCCGGCGACACTCACGGCGGCTGTGCATTTTCTTAACGCTCAAGTCTTTGTGATCCCGGAGGCCACCGATGCTCGAGCACGGGGCCGGGCGATCCCAGTGGTGGCTGCCACTGCGGGGCTTCTGGAACTCTGGGGGATCGGCGCCCGGGCGATCGGGGGCTGGATCCCCCGGGGCTTTCCCGAGTTCTTCGAGTTGCTCCGGCGAGAGGTGGAGCAGCTCGCCAGGGCCTTCTATGACCGGATGATGTGGGTGCGATTCCCGGCGTCGGCGCCTCTGAGGGCGGACACTACGACTGCGGCGGAGGCCTCCGGGGGAGGACAACAATGAACAAGTATGAGCTTCCCCCCCGGGCCTTTAGATAGGTCCTTTTTTGTTTTAGGATTTTTGCTCCCGATAGCTTCTTAGGAGAAGCCCCATAGACTTGTACAAAAGACATTTTGATGCAATAGAATGAATTTTTTGCTAAGTCTTGAATTGAATTTACCAGGCCCCCCGAGAGGTTACTCCCAGGAGAGAGCCCCTGAGAGTTGAGCGCAACCTCAGGGGCGCCCCAGTGTTGCGATTAGCCTCTCTGGAGATAAGGCCTCCAGGCTCCGGAGGGTATCACTCGGGGGATGCCCAAGCCGCCTTGATTTTGCTAACTCGCATTTCCGGGGGACATGGTACGGGAGCCGATCCGGTTGCAGTTGCTCCCGGAGTGGCACCTAGAAAACTTCGACAACCACCGCGCCGAATTATCCCCTCCGCGACCAGGGTCCCGGAGGGTTCAACCGTTTCGAATACTCCCACTGGCAGGCTATGAGTATTGGCCCGAGAACCTGCTTCGGGAGGCCCAGCGATGTATACGGAGCTTGTATCAAGACCTGGCCCGGGAGCTATCAGAGGGCTTCCGGGATTATTAGGTGTAGGAGTCCCCCAGGTTGTATCTTGTGTTTAATGTACCATACCCACCGGAGGGGGAAGATGTCCTCCGGTCAAATATTTCAATAAAGCTAAGTTTGCTTGTTCCTTAACTTGTTTTTGAAACATTCCGAGTTCAAAGGATGGTCTGGAAGAGGGCAATCTCCGGGCACGAGTTACCCCCCTCCCCACAGCGGGTTGTAGTGTAGCTCCGCGCGCTGTGGGGGAGGAGTGAAGGGCCCAGATGCTAATGATTGCTGGTGAGAAATTTCTCGGTCACCGTGAGAACGGGGAGCCAGGTAAAAACCTCCAGGAACAATTTTTCGAAAGTCCTCTGGTCGCCGTGAAAATGGGGAGCCGGGTAGTAACTCCCTGAGGAGATTTTTTGAATATCCCGTCTTGCCAGGGAGACAATTTCGCTCCTTGAGGAGGATGAGCCCGATGATGGGTCTGAGTGTTTGAGGGGGGACTAGTCTCTCAAATTGACTCGTTACCTCAGTCCTTGAGGACTGGGTTGTCACTTACCCCCTCAGTCCACGAGGGGTGATTGTAAGCCGCCCTACGGGAGCGGGGCTCCCGTCGTAAGGACTTTTAGGCTACGGTAGCCTACGTCCTCACGGGGAGGGCATCCTCAATAGGAGGGCAACGTCTGAGAGACGGTAAGGTATGGACCTATAACAGACTCGAGTTGAAAAAATCCGATTGTATTGATAGAACTTGAAATATGCCTCCCCCCGTGAAGCCGCGGTGGGAGAGGGAAAGTGAGTACAACGTCCCCCCCATGTAACCGTGGTGGGGGGCAGTGTCTCCCCCTGAGAAGTCGCGACGGGGGAGGAACAAGGCCTGGAGGCTAGACATAGAACTTGCGAAGCAAGTCTACGTTCCATGTATGCTTCAGCTCTTGATCTTGGAGGCTAGAGAGCTTGTAAGCCCCTGAGCCCAGGACTACAGAGACCTTATAAGGGCCTTCGCACTTGGGGGAGAGTTTGCCCTGGGCTTGGGGGTCGGTCACGCGCTTAAGGATAGGATTCCCAAGGCGGAAAGCTCTTGCGTGGATGCGCCGGTTGTATGTGCGCGCTATTTCTCGCTCGTAGATGGCGTGGTGGAGGAGCGCTCGGTCGCGTTCTTCTTCGACGAGGTCGACTTCCAGCCGTTGATTGGCTTCGTTGGCTTGGTACGCTGCGATCGTAGCTCCATCCAGGAGCTCGACCCGCAGCGACCGGAAGCCGAATTCCGCGGGGCGAACCGCTTCAGCCTGGAGGTAGCTTGCTCGAGGATGGAACATTAGAATGCTCAAGAGCTCCTCCACCCATGCGCCCTGCGTAGAGGTAGCTTGCTCGAACCTTTGGCGTAACCCTTGTAGGATCACACCGTTGACCCTTTCGATGGCCCCGTTGCTCTGGGGGTGAGCCACAGAAGTGAAGTGGAGGGTGACTCCCAGGCCCTCGCAGAATTCCCGGAAATATGCTGAGTCAAATTGGATCCCGTTATCGATAGTGATTTCCCGGGGGACCCCAAAATGACACACGATATTCTTCCAGAAAAACCGCTGTACTGCTTGGGACGTGAAGTTGGCCAAAGGTTCGGCCCCTACCCACTTGGTGAAATAGTCGACTGCGACCACTGCATACTTGTAGCCCCCGGGTGTTGGGGGGAAGGGACCTACGAGGTCCATCCCCCAGTGCGCGAAGGGCCAGGTGATGGGGATAGTCTGCAGTGCTTCGGAGGGGAGGTTAGAACCTTTGGCCATCTTCTGGCAGGCCTCGCACGCGAAGACAAGGTCTCGCGCGTCACGGACCACTGTGGGCCAATAAAAGCCCTGGCGAAGGACCTTGGCCACGACGCCTCGCAGAGCCAGGTGAGAGCCACAACTCCCCAGTGGATGTCCTCGAGGAGTTGGAGCCCTTCCGACCGTGGGAGGCAACGGAGAAGGGCGGAGGCCCCCCGCTTGTAAAGCTTCCCCTCCAGCAGGAGGTATGCCCGGATCTTGGCTCGGAGGAGCTTAGCCTCGGTCTCGTTTCGAGGGTCCCCCTCCCCCTTTATGAAGGAGATAAGGGGGTCCATCCAAGACGCCACCCGGGTGATCTTGGACACTTTCGGGAGGCGGGATCCATTGTCCGCATTCGGGGAGGTCACCAAAGGCTTCGTGATGATCTCCAAGAAGGCTCCCCCGGGGAGAGGTTCCCAGGTGCTGGCCGCCCGGGCCAGGGCATCAGCCCGGTCGTTGTCTCTCTGGGGAATGTGCCGGGCCTTTAGGCCGTCGAAGTGCTTCTCCATCTTGCGTACCTCCTACAAGTAGAGGCTCAATTTTGCGTCATGGCACAAGTAGGACTTGTCCATTTGGCAAACTGCGAGTTGGGAGTCTCCTTTCACGAGGAGGCGACGAATCCCCAGGGAGCGCACGAGGCGCAACCCATGGAGCAAAGCCTCGTATTCGGCAACATTGTTCGTGGCGGGGAACTGCAGCCGCGCGGCGTACTCCAGTTCCTTCCCCTCGGGGCTCCGGAGGACTACCCTCGCGCCGGCCCCAGCGAGACACAAGGAGCCATCAAACATGAGCATCCAATGGTCACTGCATCAGGGCGGTTCGGGGAAGCTTTTGTCCGTGGACCAGGATGTGGGACCCTCATTTGAGGAACCCGGTGGCAACCGCCCAGGTGGGTTGCACTCAGAACGGTACATTGCAAGCTCACAACAACAAGATGCATTATATAAAAATGCAAGTAATTAAAATAAGTGCTGATCACAAGGACCAACATTACAATAACATAACGCCAAAATGACGCACTTTAGTGTTGATACAAAATTAAGGAGTTTTCTTCGACACAAAGGTCGGCACAAAATAAAACAACAACAACAAGCAAAAGGACTTCAACGGTCTTCATCTTCAACTACAGCGGCGTTGCATGGGCTTCTTCCACATCGGACTCCACTTGGTAAGTGACCCTCTAGCAAGCTGGATCTTCTGGAGCAGTTTCTTCTTCTACCATGTTGGGTTCAAGACCGTAGGACTCGGGATCAATGAATCCTTCCTCTAAATTGTTGTTTGCACAAGCAAGGGTGAGCACATTGTCCACATGGTGCTCAACAAGTCCCAAATAAGAATGTAGATATATATAGATGAGGGGAAATTTTCAAAGGATGGCTCTTTGGCTCATAGAATAGATTTTCACTCTTAATTTTGAAGAAAAGGTTTTTTCTTTCAAAAGAGAGGCTTTTAAAATCCTAAGCTAGATTTTCAGAAGATGTCATGTGTGGCGGTCTTCCATGAGTCACCACTTTACTCAGTTTTGTGAAAAACTTTCCCAAAAACTACTTGTGCTGCATCGACGTAGATAGAATCCACCGCGCGCAGACTCCATGACCTGGGAGCTCAGAGTATCCGATACTTTTTATAACTTTGCAAAGGTGTACCACCTTAATCCACCGATCACAAAACTGTTTACAATCCTAGCATTAACAATTCCGTGCCCAGTAAATAGACATTCCAGTCCTCATTACCGTTGTGGGTACTCCCCACAGCCAATTCTTCCTAGCCTTGGTCTATTGTCTCGCAAGACACATAGCCTCTCTTGATTATAGTCGCGCACGACTTAATCCAGGCATAGGGCGTCTTCCTTCTTACACCTTATCCTCTCTTTATTTATCTGATCTCACATAACTCATGGCCCTCTGTGGCCCACCATTTCCTCTCGAGAAACTGGACCGACAACTATTTCAGGGAAAAGCTAATACTGAGAAAGCTACTATGTTGCACCCGTCCTATACCGGGCAAGTGGTTGGTACGTTTTTCATTCCGCATAGAAGTACAACACAAGGTTCTCGTCCTTATGAATCTTTAGTGAAGAGTCTTTCACATTCCCAGTGTGCACACAGCACCAACCAATCAAACCAGCCTCACTATCGATTCCAATCACATTTTCTTTCACAAAAAGGGGTTTTGAATATACTTTTCTCACATGTGACCATTTAGCATTTAACATATAATCTTGAGTATAAGCATAGCCTAAGCATGATATTCTAGGGTGACAAGG
The DNA here is from genome assembly GCA_019359835.1 of Pharus latifolius. NCBI lineage: Eukaryota > Viridiplantae > Streptophyta > Magnoliopsida > Poales > Poaceae > Pharus > Pharus latifolius. The sequence goes on along the minus strand of CM033327.1, from coordinate 19,169,643 downwards.
GTTCATGGATATTCGATCACAAAAGGGGCTTCACAATCATTTAGGTCATATCTAATCACTTTATTTGAACATAATTCTCATTTGAATATAAGGCATGCATATATTTGAAAACAGCTAATATACTTCATTTCAAAATATTAGGCTAGACATGATCAAGGGTTTGAGACTTGCCTTGCAGTGAGGGGTCTAGTTGCTCAGACGATTCTTCGAAGTCTTCTGTTGACTCTTCTGCTCCTTGCTCTATTAGCACACACAACAATAAGGCAATTCAGCACATCGCACCACAGAAACATTCAGAAAATAGCTTTTATGGGAAATAATAGATAAAATATAACATGCATGCAGGGGAGATGCTTTGGACAAGGTTACTCAAGCGCTGCTCGAAGAGATAGGTTCAAAGAGGTTGAACGTCGAAGGGTCGACATTCGGTTCACGGCTAGGCATAGCCTTAGGTTGGCTCTAGGTGGGTTTTCTGGATATGTGACAGTAGAGAAAATTGTAGAACATGGCTCCAGGAGCTTAGTGGACAAAGTGGCATTTCAATTGCTCACAAAGAAAGGGTCAAACAAGGGTAATGCCAGTGACTGACATGCACTAACACTGTCAAAAACTAGGGCAGAGGGGTAAATCTGGTTCTGGTCTTCAAACACTTCACCAACTATGTCTAGGAGGTAGGCGTGGATGCCAGGGACACATTGGCGGTAGTTTCAAGGTTGAACTACGGCTCGACGACGACGAACGGCGGCGATGAACTACGGCGGCGACACGGCACAGGCACAGTTCTGGACAGAAACTTGGCAAGAGCATAACTCACGATCTGGGCAAATTCAGAGATCGGGCTAGTGGAATGAAATGCTCAAGGGGATGAGACCTTGCTAAGTGACAAAGTGGCATTGGCTAGATTGCCCGGGAACAAATTCCGGTGGCCGACGCTAGGGAAGAAGGCTCTGGATTTGGGGGTTTCGGCTACAGCTCAAATGAACTCAGTTCCTTGCTTGGAGAGTGAGAGGGGGACAAGGGGAAGCTATGGACACGGCTAATTTGACTGGAGGGTCGCTGGTGTGGCCTAGCGACGTGAGCCCGGTCACTGGTGGCGCACAAAAAGGGGAAGCTTTCGATTTGAGGCTAATTTCGAAATCCAAGCTTACAGTCCTACTAAGGGCGAGGTGCTGATCAATCCATCCTACTAGCACGAAGGCCAATTTGGGATAAAACACACGGCATTGCCGGAACAGGGGCTTTTGCCATTTCCAGTGATCGCCGGCACTAGGGTTCGCGGGGGTCCAATTAAGCGATAAGATACAAAGAGGGGGATAAGGGAAGCTTACTGGTGAGTTCGGACAGGAGAGGGAAGCAGTGGGTGGAGCTGACGCCGTGAGCTCCAGGAACTGCTCACTGGAGACGAAGGGGAAACGTGAGCGCTGAACCTTTGAGGCTACTGGAGAGGTGTGAAGAAACTCTGGGCGAGGGGGAGGGCTTATATAGGCAGTGGTTGGGGCTCTCTAGAGTTGAAGCGAATCGAACGGGATACGCTTTACTGGCACCAGAGCAAGATCGAGATGGCGTGCACGGCGTTGGGATGCGGCAGTGGCTCTGCCAGAGGAGAAGATTGCGCCATATCCGGCTAGAGCAGAGAGACGGCGTGGCTGGCTTCGGCATAGCGGTGAACTGGCAAAAAGGTTCTGACAACAGCACGCACGCGTGCGCACACAAGACGAATGGCATTGCTGGCGGTCATCGGTCGTCACCACAGTGGAGGGTTTTGGCGCGACGTGAGCACCACGTGCGGACACGTCGAATACGACTGTAGGTGGAGACAAATGCTGGTTGGCAGTGAAGATCGCGGCGGCGAATCACGGCGAACGGCACTGGTCGCGGTCGAAGTGGTGACTAGTCATGGTCGCAACGGGCTCAGCCCTGGTCGAGGTCGAAAAAGGGGCCAGGGACTGATCTGCGAAGATTTGGACTGATCTGCAAGGATTTAGTTTGGGATCTTGGACCTGTTTGCAAATTTGGGGATCTGAAGGGCTGATTTGAGATCTGATTTTGCAGATGAGTGTCACTAAATCACTTGGACTCATCTAGCAAGAAAAATGGTAAGATCCGATAAGATCTGGTGGTTTTGACAAAAATCGAAAACAGAGTAATTAGGGTAAACGGGGTAATTAGGGTTTGAATTTTGGCGAGGCTGAAAACTGAAGTTTAGAATGAGATTTTGAGATCTTGACTGAAGAGGATTTTGTTCAGAATAGTGATTGGGAAACATTCCCTAAATTAGATCAAGGTTTGGAGCTGATTTGTGGCTTTTAGCCTTTTCAGGCTTATGAGAAAATCTGAAATACTTTTGGACTAAAATGCAAAAATGGTCTGAAAGGTGGAGTTTAGCTGCCAACTTTTTAAGTTAAGGTAGTGGCATACCTAAGATCATGATTCTGGGATAAGAGATCAAAAATGGGGTTGAGACATTCGAGAATCCAATGAAGATATGCTGACTGGCAAGCTAAAGAGATAGCAAAAATTGGGATGTTACACCGGAGGTGGGGGTTCACTTCGCCACAAAGTCGGCGAGGACTTGTGACTTGATGGCAGAGTGCCCTTTGAGGGAAAGGGAGAAGGGAGCGATCTCGGCCCCCCACTTTCCGATCCGACCAGTGGCTTCTTTGTTCCAGAGTACCTCCCCAAAGGGAGGGACGACGGGACAGTGATCGGGTGTCCCAGGAAGTAGTGACGAAGCTTCCGGGACACCATTAGAAGGGCGTAGCAGATCTTCTCCATCTCCGTGTACCGAGTTTTAGCCCCTTGGAAGGCCTCACTGACGTAGTACACGGGATGCTGTTGCTCGTCCTGCTCCTTTACCAATACCGCGCTTACGGCAACCGGGGTCGTGGCGAGGTAAAGGAGCAAGGGTTCTTCCAGAGACGGGCTCACGAGCATTGGGGGGGGGGGGGGGGGCTCATGAGGTACTTCTTCAAGTCGTCGAAGGCCTCCTGGGCTTCAGGAGTCCATCGGAACCCCTTGAGGCCCTGGAGGATTTTGAAGAACTGGAGGCCACGTTCCCCCGACCGTGAGACGAAGCGACTTAACACGGCCAAGCGGCCGGTGAGCCGCTGTACGTCTTTGACCGAGCGCGGCGGGGGCATATCCAAGAGTGCCTGGATCTTTTCAGGGTTGGCCTCTATACCCTGCTGGGACACGAGGAAGCCCAGGAGCTTCCCCCACGCACACCGAAGGCGCATTTCTCTGGATTGAGCTTCATCCCATATGCACGGAGGTTGCGGAAGGTCTCCACTAAATTGTCGATGTGAGCGGCCGCGCGGAGGCTCTTGATGATGTGGACATCACAAGCTTCAACGACCAAAGTATGAACGAGCAGGATGGTCGATCCAACGAACAAGATGATGGCCCCGATGATCAAGATGGTCGCATCCAAGGACCGATCACTCGAGCTCGAGCCAAACAAATACGTGACCAGGTGAACGCTAACCTAAGTCTCATTCTAGATTTTGACAACTTAAAGGTGCTTCCAACTTCTACTTCTTTCATTGAAGTTAGGTGCAACGGAAGGAACGATGAAGATTGGTCGCATGCACGATGAAGGCGTATGGCACACACTGACTGTGTTTTTGCCAGCAATTCTGGAGAACATCTGGACGTGCAACATGGTCATGGGCCACATCATTGGAAAGATAATGAAGTCTAGTTTACTGCATTTCAAACCGTGCGTCGTTTCGACTTCTAAAGCAAAAGTTATCACTGTTTTGGTGGAAGCTGCGCGTGCTGTCAAGTCCTGCGGGAGAAATGAAAAGTCTTCACACTTACCAACTCAAGATGACCTTTGAACGTCCAAGAAGACTCCTTCAATTCTTGTTTGCTTTCACACCTAAACTAGAAAGGTTGTTCCTAGTATAAATATCCAAGTACTTCAACTATTTTGTAACTTTTGATCAAACCATTTAACTATATGCTATCGCAGTGAGAGTGCTAAGTGTTTCTCTACCTTTGCTCTTGTGAGTTCTCTTGGATTCACGAGAAGGATCTTTACGGATCCCCCTAGTTTGTGCTCTATGGTTCTGGCTGTTTTGTGTGGATTAATCCCGGTTTGTGGTTATGCGATTGTTCAGACAGCGGGTTGGAGTTCTTATAGCTTCGTTTCGTCTTCCCCATCGTACGGGTTGCAACCAACCTTGGCAGGTATAAAGCTAGTTACCCCAGCTGTTCGTAGCTAGTTATCTTGTTTCTATCCTACGCTGTGAAGATCGGGCCACCCCCTTGTGGAGAAACTGATAATGCGTTGGCGCAGCAGTGATCCACCCCCACACCACTTGACGACCACGTCGTCGACGTAGACTTCGACGTTGTGGCCGATCTGGTCCTTGAGGACCAACGTCATGAGTCATTGGAAGGACGCTCCAGTGTTCTTCAGCCCGAAGGGCATATGGACGTAGCAGAAGGTTCCGAGGGGAGTTATGAAACTTGTCTTTTCCTCGTGCCCTTCCGCCATCCAGACTTGGAGATAGCCCGAATACGCGTCCGAGAAGCTCTTCAACTCGCACCTCGTGGTCGAGTCGACCAGCTGGTCGATCCGCGGGAGCGGGAAGTTGTCTTTGGGGTAAGCGCGGTTGAGGTCGGTGAAGTCCATGCACATTCGCCACTTACCGTTTGACTTCATCATGAGGATGGGGTTCGCGAGCCATTCAGGGTGCAAAACCTTCCGAATGAACCCCACCTCTCTCAGCTTGGCGATCTCGGCGTTGATTGCTTCTTGGTATTCAAGGGAGAGTTTTCTTAGCTTCTGTTTGACCGGGGGGTGACCGAGGGTCACAGCGAGCTTATGCTCAATGACTTCCCGGGCGACGCCTTGCATGTCGGAGGGTTTCCATGTGAAAACATCGGAGTTCTTGCGTAGGAAAGCCGCGAGTTTCTCCACGTGCTCTTCGGGGAGATCCGCCCCGATTTTGATGGTCTTGTCCACGTCATCCGGGGACAGCAGGACCTTCCGGAGGTCCCCCTCCAGATGCGGCATGGGGGGAGACCTCCCGGAGGGGACGGCTGTGGCGTCCGGTGCCGGGGAAGAGGTCTCTCTCTCCGCAGTCTTGTACAAAGCGCGGGCCAAGTTTTGGTCACCTTGGGCGGTGATCACGCTGTGAGGCCCGGGGATCTTCATGCAGAGATAGCTCTGGTGGATCGCTGCCCCCCAAGAGGTTGATCATGGTCCTCCCCATTATTGTGTTGTATGAGGAGGGGAGGTCCACCACGTCGAACCGGACCATCTCGGTATGGTAGTTGTCTGGGGTACCGAAGGTCATGGGAGATCCACCTTCCCCACTGGGTGGATTGTCTTCCCCGGGACGAATCCCTACAAGGGCCTTGTTGCGGGCTGCAGTAGCTTCTCGTCGACCTGCATCTCCCTAAACACCTTCAGGTACAAGATGTTGGCGGAGCTTCCGCCATCGACGAGGATGCGTGCCAGGTGGCTGTTGTAGATGGTGGCGGAGATGATGAGCGCATCATCAGGGGGAAGCGAACCCTGCGCGTGTCTTCCACTGTAAAAGTGAGGGGGACATCCGACCACTTTAGTGGCTGGGACGTATGCAGCACCCCCACAACCTTTACTTCAGACGTGTACTCCTTGCACTGGCGCTTGGAGTCTCGCCCCGAGGCAGACCCTCCTGTTAGGACGTTGACACTCCTTTGGGATGTTTGGAAGGGGAGCACTTCCGATGGGCCCCCTTCCCGCGCTAGCCCTTGCTGCTATCCCGCGGGGGCAGGAAGGGCCAGTAAAGCCGGCTGAGAGGGCAAGGAGGCAGGAGTCCCCCCCCCCCATGTTGGTCGAGGAATGCGGCGAAGTGTTGGAGAACTTGGTGGCATTCCAGAGTAGCGTGGGTATTGGACTAGTGAAAAGTGCACCACAGGCCCTCCTTGCCTCCCCTCACAGGGCCTTCATGGCTGCGGGACGACTGCCCCCCCCCCCATGGCCTTTCGGCTTGGGAAAGGGACGGTTGCCTTTGGGGGCATCGCACAAGCCGCCTCCGCCCTCGAGGACAAAAGTGTCCCGAGGTCGTGGCTCGCTACGACTGCCCCTCTTGGGGCACTTGAGGGGGTCCCTAGCTTCCCAGTCAACGGGGGAGGGAACCCCCTGGTTTTTCTTCTAGAGGTCGTCCTCCTCCGCCTGAGCCTACTTCTCGAGTATAGTAAAGAGCTCGTCGGCGGAGGAAGGGCTGCTTCGGGAGAGTCTTCGATGGAGCTCCCCGGGGAGGATCCCGCTCTTGCACGCCTCAATGACTGTGGAGTTGGGGACGTGGGCTACCTTGCTCTTGACTTGAGCAAAGCACTTGAAGAAGCTGCGGATGGTCTCCCCTATCCTCTGTCGGACAGTGTATAGCTGTGATGAATCCAGGGGACGCACATAGTTCCTCTGGAAGTTCGCACAAAATTCGCGCTTGAGCTGTGCAAAAGACTTGATGGAGCTATCCTTCAAGTTGTAAAACCACGAGCGGGCAATCCCGGTCAGGTAGAGCGCGAAGACATTGCACTGCACTATCTCGCCCCCCCAACCGCTGAGATGGCTGTGGAATACACCTGCACAAACTCGTAGGGATCGGCCTCATCATTATAGCGTTTGAGGTGCGGCGGTCGGTAAGGCCGCGGCTATCGAATGCACTATAGCAGGCGGCATAGCGATTGATTAGCCCCTTCCACCTCCCGAGGAGAGTCCCGCTCGCTGTCCCCTTTGACGGGGGACGCGCGTTCGTTATCAGAGTCGGGAAGGGGCCCAAGGGGTCCACTTATGTGGCGGTAGTGCCTTTTCTCCTCCGGGTTAGTCGAGCTAACCTCCTGGACGTATGGGCACCCCTCCGCGACAGTGGTTGCTTCTTCAGCCGGCCTCTTTCCTCGGCCGGGACGGGAATGTGGTTCACCGCGTCCACGAACCGGGGGAGGCTCCGGCCGGCCACATGAGGGGGCCTCTCCAGACTTGGTGGTACGCATTTACTCGACCTCCTCCCCAGTAAAGTGGACCTGATGCGCCGGGGGAGCCCTCAGGGGTGGCCTCAGGGGAGGAGGGAGCTCATGTGCAGCGGTCACAGGTTTGGGAGGTACTACCGGGGTGTGGGTGAAACCCGCCACCAGGCAATCCCCGGGAGTACTGCCCGGAACCGGAGAGGGGGGCCCTCATGGGGGAGATCCAGCGGCGGCGTGGGAGCCGTCCAGCGGGCCGCTTCTAGCATGATGGACGCGGCCGGCTGGGCGAAGCCGGCTTTGGGCCTAGGGAAGACCCCTGGTGCGGAGTGAGCCACCGGCATGGGGAAGGCTCCGGGGATGGGGTATGCCCCGGCGTCGGGAGCGCTCCCGGGACCGGGAAGGCTCCGGATGATGGGCCCGCCGGGGGAGCGTAACCCCCGATGGAATCGTAGGTCCCGGGAGCGACCTGGCCTCCAAGGGTCAGAGGGGCCGCCGGGTGTCCCATAAACGGGGGCATTGCCCCCATGAACAGGAACTGGGGTGGATAGATGGGGGTCGGCGGCCACTCCAGGATGCGGAGGAGTTCATCCATCGAGCACTAGGCGCGGAGTTGGCCCTCCACAAGAGCTTCGAGTAGGGCGTCCCGGGAGGCCGGGGGAGCCACCGGGGGAAGGCCAGCCCACCCTCGGGGCGCCCACGGTCACCGGGTCAGACCCGGAGGCCTGTCCACCGAAAACTGCCGGGAGGGTCAGAGGTGGTACCTGGGTTTGGCCGTGTCCGGGCGGGAGCACCAGAGCGGCTGTGCTTCTGAGGGGTGGCATCGGGTCACTGGGACCGGCGTCACCGAGTAGGGCACGACACCTCATTCTTGGAGGAGCCATGGCGATTTGTCGCGAAGTCCCCACGGACGGCGCCAACTATCGTGGTATTGAGAATACCTTGGCAGGTTTTGTGGAGGTTTCCTAGCTAACCGGAAACGACACGGGGTAATCGAGTGACCGGTCCTCCCCCGTCGCACAAGCATAACAAGGGACACGAAGATTTATACAGGTTCAGGTCTCAGTTGAGACCCTAGTCTTGCCGACGTGCTCCCAACAAGAGTTGGCTAGGGGAGTTCTCTCGTGGAGAGAGTGCTCCTAAGAACGCCTATTTTTTTGTGTATTGATGTGAAAATGAGTTGTCCTTAGTTACAATAGAGGGATACAAGGGCTTATATAGGCCCAAAAGATGCAAAAAGACGAAACTACCCCGGCCGTAACCGCTGGATCGAAGGGCACTAGCGTCCTTCTTCCGACTGAGGGGGCTGGATGCTTGAAAAGTCTCCTCGCCAGTTCCCGAGGTGTTTCTCTCTTGATCCTCACGTGACCCGGCACCGGGGGCCCTTGCCTCTGGGCAAAAGGCGGTGCCCGGGATGGTGGTCGCCAGGAGCCTCGTCCCCAGGAAGATGCCGGTGCCTGGGACGGGGGTCACTGGGAGCCTTGCCTCTTACCTGGACTTGATCCTGCGGAGATTTCCCCCAACAATATATTTGTGTTCTTTTCTGTCATAGTACATCACATTCTTATTGTCAATTTGAAAGGGACTCTATACACCTTTAAAGAAATCCTAAATTGTTAGATCTTCTGGTAAAAAAAATCTTGATACAATATGAGAAGGATATAAATGGGCCACAAGCTATAAAAAAGAGGCCCCGTCATGTCCAGAAGGACAATAGGAAGATCGAGATCTCATGAAGCATCCAACTCTAGATCGAATCTCTTAAGTTGATATAGAGTCTCTAGGGAATTGTTTCGCCCAGGTAGATAACTACTACTACAGAAATGCTGAGTAGTAACAGTTCGAAAACGTCTATACTAACGATTCTCCAACCGCTAGTGATCGACACGATAGAAGAAGTGCAGTACTACTATAACGGTTCGAAACCATTAAAATAACATACTATATTCTAGTGGTTACTATTAGTAAACCGTTAGAGTAATGTACTATATTCTAACGGTTCTTAGTAGTGAACTGTTAGAATATTTTCCCAATTTTAGTGGTTATCATAACTAAACTGTTAGAATAGTGTAATATATGCTAATGGTTAATATTAGTACTGTTAGAATAGAGTACTATATTCTAATATTTTTTGTAGTGCACAATTAGAATAGCTTATTATATTCTAACGGTTATTATTAGTAAACCGTTAGAATATCTTACATGGAAAGTACTAGTGAACCGTTAGAATAGATTCACATTCAACAATACAGATACAAAAAAAGTATATTCACAAATATACATTCAACACTCAACAGACTGAATTTATTCACATTCAACAGATTAAATTTATTCACAGATTTATTCATACATTGAATTGATTCACATGTAGACCAATACAAATACAAAAACCATCAATTCACAAATACTAAATATATTAATAATTCAAAGCACTACAGAGAGTAGAAGAATGCAAAGAAAAAAAAGAAAAATTACAACAAGTCAAATAACCTAGTCATGGCTGATTGTTGACAGCCACTTCTTCCATCACATATTGAGCCCAAATTTGTCACAACTCTCTAATCTTTGCATTATCGTATTTGTCTTTGGACATGAAGCTCTGCATGCATGTATGAAGAGTCAGTAATTAACTTCCTAGTTTCGAATGTCACATCCAATTTTCAAATTTGAATTAGCCAAAATGCTTACCTGAGGGAACTGGGTAAAATTTGTCCTGACTAGGTCATACATAAACCATATCAGATAAAACCCACATTCCCACGATTATGGCTGTTGATGGCACTGAGATAATTGTATATGCGAAGACATGTTAGCTGTTCTTTCCATAAACTAATTAAGCATAAACTAAAAAACTCATGAGTAGTTCGATCCATATTAATTACCTCATATTCTTTCCAAGAAATTCGGTCTCCCTCCGATGCGTCATACCACCCTCCAGTGGACACATAATTTTTGAAAACCCTGCATTTAATTTTCCATTGCCGGTTAATATATTATCATTAGCTAGTGAGATCAAATTTAAATCAAACATGTCACTTACGCGTCCATATTCCATGAGATCATGTATTCATTCGGTAACATGTCGCGCATCGAATTGAGGTAGTACACCTCATTCCTCCATGGACAGATTACAAAGAGAATCCAATGGCCCCTACATAGTATTTAAAAGAGAACCGCTTAAAGTATATGTTAGGTATAACATACAAGAATGAGTTAAATTAGTAGGAAATGCGCAACCTTTTGTGGTACAGCACTAGAATGAACTCCCTGTCCTGCTGGACTAGCAATGCCCTTGATATGTACTGCTCCGCTTGTCCTGAGTCCTACTGTAGCATCGTCAGGCTTATTTTCTCTGGGTTGAGGAAACCCACCTTGTCACACACGCTCGTCGACGCCAGTCTGTACATGCACCTGCATGCAAAGGATGATATTAGTATTGCATAGAAAGTGACTAGATTTATTAATATATAGGATCAAAAAACTCACTGGTCTCCAGTCTGTAGGATGGACATATCAAGTTCCCTCTAGTTAAAGAGGTTGAACAAATCCTCGTGCACCACAGATATACTCCCGACCTCACGGTGGAACTGTTCAAGTCTGAAGGGAACTAGGAAGTTCAAGTTGCGTGGGACCAGGAAAGGTATAACTCGTGGAGGTGTCTAGTTGTGAAATCCAATTTACGCAAAATTGCCTCTGACACGAGTGCGAACCCGTTCTTGAACGTATTGGGCTGTTCCTTTCTCCCTTTGCCTTTGCCCTTGCCTTTTGCCGGGGAGCGAGTGTGTACCGTCGAAGCTTGGGCCGGGATGCTGACAGCTTTCTTTGGTGGCGAAGGTGCTATTCGAGGAGGCGTGGATCCTTTGGCTGGGGTCAAGGCCGTCTTTCATGGCTGGAGGGCCGTAGGAGATCTCTGTGGCCCTGTGCTGGGGGTGGGGTCCTGAGGTGTTAGTACACAGGCATCCATCTTCCACTTCAATTTATGAACGCATATATTAGATTTTGCATGTTGAGTATATTAAGTAAGTTGTGAACTAAAATAGGTAGGATTTACCTCCTGTACTTTAACACACTTCTTAGGCCACTATATGTAGGAGCCCAATGCCTCAGCAATTATCCGCATTTCCTCCGTTGGCACCACAACGGAAAAGCGGTGTAGCCCAGTGTAGCCCAGGAGGGCCATATCCACCTGTACCTTTGTGAACCCCATCTTCAAAGATATGCAGTAGATCCAAACATCCTCCCCAGACTGATATACAAACCCGTGTGCAACCACCACGATGTCGTCGCCTAGGTGAACCACTAGGCTGGCGAATCAATTCTAGTGGATAGGGAGTGGCATCAACTTAAGTGCAATACCTCAAACAGATCCACCGGATCCACATTGACCTTGGAAGAGCAACTGCTTAGTCGACCCTGCGGGATAGCATCGACCTCGGGAGTTAGATCTATAGCCTTGGACTGCACAATTTTGCTGAGTTTTCCTAAATGTTCGCTCATTTCAGTGAACCTGGCCTCGAATTGTGTAGTTACGTTTGCCCATATCTTCTCGGCCAGCTCCGATTCCTTCTCCTTCCAAGAGCGGGCCTTCTTCCTCGGTGGCCCACACTCTTCGAAGCTGTGCTTCCACGACACGACGACTCCCACAATCTGTGTTCTCTTGGGATGCTGCTTATTTCCTAGAGCCCGAGTGAGGATGTCGTTCTCCCTCTGGGGAGTAAACAATCCCTGCGTTGCCTCTTCTCAGCAGCGATCTGTTACATTAAAAGCTACATTGTGAGACAAATATATGTATGGAGTTGTGCATACACACTTTATGAAGTTAGCCAACTTACCATTCACTGCATGACCTCGGCATCCTTAGGGTTTGCGAACTCCACAGACCCAGTGGACGACACAGACCCTCTCCCACGCCACCATCGCTTGCACCTCGCATCGCGGATCTCAGAGATCGGCAAGTCAGGGGAGTCGACGAGTGCATTTTTCCTTGTCTTCCTTCCTCCACTGCTCCTCCTTCCCCGCATAGCCCCGAGATCCAAGTCAGTGTGGGTGGTCGTTCCTCTTCTGGATGCCCTTATTCTTCTCACTAAGGGCATTCGAAGCAAAAACAGGCAAATGCACCGTTGGTTAGTCCATACGAGCGATCATATAGTGTAACCAAGCAAAGGAAACATATATACCTTGAACTCAGGGGTCCCCTTCTGCTGCGTGAATTTCTCCCAATCCTCCTCCGTTATGAAGGGATACTTCTCGCATGGAGAGTTCCCCGCAGTGGGGAAGGTACTGACGAGGAAGCTCTTGAAGGTTTTCCATGTTCTTCAAGCAAGCCATTTTGGGTGCATCGTTGGGGATGTTCTACTTGGCCTATTTTCAAATAGTGCATACAAGCATAAGTTAGTTAAACTAAAGGGATAAACCAAGGGAATGTGATTACGAAAGAGTTCAAGAATTTCGACAGATTTTACCTTCACTTCTGCCCACAACCTATCCCTCTCGTTCGCCTTCACGTCCTTCCAGCTCTCGATGGTGATCTTCATCCTTTCTTTCGCCAACAAGCCAATGTAGACAGCGTACTTCTCAGTGTTCTTTCCGATCAGTCTCCCAAACTAGTTGAACTCACAGGAAAGATCAGTGCGTTTCACCAAATGGCACAATGTCATCGTGCCTTGCGCCGTCCTCTTGTGGTGGGACGGAGCAGCATCAGCTACGTTGCCCTTCATTGAACCACTACTATCAGACGAGGAAGATGCCGACATGGCTTTGCCTAAAATTCTATGAATAAACCTTCAAAAAAGTTGAGTACATATACATGAAAATGTTTACATGAAAAATTCATAACTGAAATGGAAACCTGAAATAGAATTGAATCAAATTTCCAACAAAAGGACATTACACTATTTGGAAAGGTAAAAATAGAATTGAATCGAAGTCATGAAGTATATGCTTAGGACCTTGAACCAAGAAAGAAAATGCCTAATGCAACGTAAGGCATCCAAGGTGATAAAAAAGTAACACAAGTCGAGACTGAATGCACCTGATCATGTCATGGATCAAATTTACCCCACTTCATCTCTCCTATCATTTTCAATTAAATGAATCAAATACAAAAAAAAAGCAAGTCTTTGATAGGAGGTTTTACAAAAATTGGTTAATGTACATCTCATGTCATGGAAACCTGAAACCTATTTCCTCTAACGGTTAATATATGAACAACTCTTAGATCATGTGCTTTCTTCTAACAGTTATTACGTACACAACCGTTAGAACAAATTGCAGAATGACAGAGTTAAATTTTTCAGGGTTATTAAGATAGTTTGGCACATTTTATTGAAGGGATCTTCAACCTAACTCAAAGTCTCTAGTATTTACAACGCTCTTTCATTTTTAATACGATTTGTAGATTAATTAATTAATAGCTAACCTTTCCCTTGGTACAAATTTTTCAACCCTAGTTTAAGACCTATTATGTTTGATTGTGCGAATCATGAGAGAAAAGGATGTCAAATTCTGCACACTTTAGTGCCAAAACTTACAGGTGCACCACACATATTTGTAAAGATTTAGTTAATTGCTGAGTGGAGTGGTGAACCTTAAGTGAAGGTTCATTTTCTAAACTGTGGAAGTCAGTGGCAGGCACAAATGTATCTAGCTAGATCTTTTGATTAGTGATGGAGAGTGGTTTTAGTGTAAGAACCTTGAAGCCAATCAATATTGATTATATGAACTATTCTCTGATGAGATGCCTTAGTAGATCTGTGCTTGGGTAATATGCAAAAGTGTAAATTGGTGCATTCAAGTAACAAGATCATCTCATCTGTATGACAAGTAACAGTATGTGGAAGTGCTAGACATAATGTGTATCACTGAGATCACTGAGATTATACTTCAACTCTAGTTTAAATCCTAAACAAGAACAGCCAAATCCTAGTTTGAATATTGAAAAGAGCAAATTAAGGATAGGCCAGGAATACTTTATGGCGCAATTTGGTGGCCGGCGGCGGTAGTGAACTGTGCGGTGGCTGACGATGGCGATCGTGATCCGGTAGTGAGAAAGTGGTCGCCGGCAGCGACAAACACTAAAAGTACGAACCGTGCGGCGATGGTGGTCCGGTAGTGAGGAAGCGGTCACCGGTGAGGTTAGGGCTTTGTGCACTCGACGAGAGAGATTTGGAACGGTTCGACTAGAGGGAAACTTCCTATGTGGTGTTTATGTAGTGAGTTCTTATTCCAACGGTTCATTCAAAATGATCTGTTAGAACAATTACCTTTCTTCTAACATTTAGACAAAATAAACCGTTAGTAAAAGACCTTTCTTCTAATGATTCAACAAAACAATCCATTAGTAAAATCAAATTTCTTCTAACGGTTTGACGAAATGAACAGTTAGTAAAGCACAATGTCTTTCAGGCCTACATTTCTATAGTAGTGCAGTACACTGGAAAATATTTTTCAAAATAAACTTTCAAGCCTGTTAAAGAGGCAGAAGACTGTAGAAGGGCTTTTAATAAGATAATTTCTTTAGAAGAAGCTCTTAGGATTATAAGACTGTCATTTGCATACTGAATGATGGGAAAATTTAAATAGAACAAGTTAGGAATTGGAAGTTCCAGAAGACCTTTTCTTTTAGCATGCAAGATTAAAAATACTTTTAAGAACTTTGTGAAGTCTAGAGGCAAGGATATTCGTAATTAATTTGATAACACTATTAACAAGTCAAATCGGCTGAAAATCATTGACTTTCAGAGCTTCTTCCTTTTTCAGTAAAAGAATAATCATGAGGAATTTAATCTTTGTATATCCACTGACCCTTCATAAAAATTCTGAAAAAGTTTATAAAAGTCTGACTTAATAATAAGTTCCTCACCTAAGTGATGATAGGGAGCCGTCATTCTCTCCAATGCCATGCCCAGAAATCCTTCATGCTAGAACTTGTGGTTATCCTGGGATTTTGTCTTTAATTACAAAATAGTCAAGAATGGCTGTCAACCCATAATTTTTCTTCATGATCGTCTCACAGGTAACTTGTTTCATCAATATTTTCGATAGGGACAGATCGAATGGCCTCTAAAAATGAAGGTATTTTGTCAAACTGATTGTACTCTTCATCGACAACGTCTTCGACCCCAACAATACGTCTCTTGCTGTGAAGGACAATGTGCAACATTCAATTGGCCGGGTCAACAATGTAGAATACTTGTGTGGATTGCTCAGCAAGTATAAATGGATCCTCTTGGTGTGCAACTCTATTGAGATCGACAAGAGTAAACCCATAATTGTCAACTTTAACACCTCGAGGGATTTTGACCCATTGGCATCGAAACAAAGGAATCTTAAATAATCCGTAATCGAGCTCCCATATTTTCTTCAATAACATTGTAATATGAGTTTAGTGCCCTTACTGTCCTGGCATTCTCCGAAATAGCAAATAGTGTGACTCCACTGCATTGCATAGTACACTTCTCATCCTGACTTCTTGTGTAAAATAAATACCCGTTGATGTCGTACCCCAGCCAAGTCCCTACAGTAAATCTTGGGCCTCTAGCCAACCATGTAACAGTTTCACTTACCGAGTCCTCGGTAGCTTGCAGGACTCTATCTTCGATCCACCCAGTAAATTTCCTGTTATGTTCTCTTGTGACCCAAATCTCTGGGTTCGAAGGATTATTTTTTCGTAATATTGCCTTGTGCTCGTGTATGTATGGCTCCACCTCCGTCATGTGTTATATGACCCAAAAATGTGCTTTTGCATATAGATCACTGGTAGGGATGATTGCTTTGAATCCAATCGTTCTGATGCCCTGAAGCATGCCCTCGTGTCGGGACTTAGGAATGCCAATTGGGTCAACCCCGGTCATATAATTGGTGCAAAATTCAATCACCTCCTCGGCGGCATAACCTTCGATGATACTACCCTCGGGCCAATGACAATTTCTTACGTATCCCTTCAAGATACCCATAAATCTCTCAAATGGATACATATAGTGCAGGAACACAGGTCCACAAAACTTAATTTCTCTGATAAGGTGCACCATGTACACTAACGTTTTTCTAACAGATTGTGTAAAACTGTTAGAAGATAGGGGTTAGTAGACTGCATTTCTGTAGTAGTGAACTTTATATTAATCTCGCTGACTTGCCCCCAAACTCTCAATTAAGGGAAGATTTATTATATATGTGACGCAGCCCGGCATCCCACTCACGTAGTAGCATGCCTAGTCTGTGAACATTGCCCGACAATAGCACGTTTTTCCTGAACAATATCCAATTCAGAGTAGCGAAACAGAAACATAGATTTAAGCTTAAACAGGTTAGAACGTCAGAGTTTGTCGTAAGAAACAACTCATATTACATAACAGCAGAGTTTTTACAAAAACTATACATCTTGCAAGCAAAATGAACCAGTCCTACAGCAGCTTGCAGAAGACTTCGTCTTCAGATCCGAAGTAGGTAGGATCGTAATTGTAGATGTCAATCTTTGAGTCCTCGGGGTCTTGAGTAGCCTCTGCTCCTTCAGTATCTTTTTCAGCAAATTCTTCTTCAGCCAAAATTCTATGTCTAACAAGAATTTACATGCAAGGGTGAGTACAAAAGTACTCAGCAAGAACATAACAAGACATAATGCAGGATAACCTGAATTAGCTAAAGTCAAGGGAAATTCATTTAAGCATATAATAAGTCAATGAGTATAAGTTTTACTTTTTCAATAAAACATTTGTTGAAAATATTCTTCACTTGATTGTTTAGAAAAGTTCTATTGAACACTTTACACCACAGGCTGAGGCCACTTGTAGGTCTCTTTTCCTGCAGCGACACAAGTCTCTTGTGAAGTTTCAGGTGAAGATCTTCAAGAAGCTGTGAAGAACATTACCATTGGAGACATCAAACCAAGAGAAGATGATCAAGAAGATGATGAGAATATTGAGAATGATGATCAACATACATCATCACCTCATATTGATCCACCAGAACAAGATCAAGAAGAAGCTGCACAAGAAGAAGCACCAAGGCAACATCAAACCATCACCAAGGATCACCCTCTAGATCAAATACTGGGTGATGTTAGTAAGGGTGTTCAAACTCGCTCTCGTATTGCTTCTTTTTGTGAACATCATTCCTTTGTATCATCTCTAGAACCTAAACATGTAGATGATGCTCTTAGTGATCCTGATTGGGTAAATGCTATGCATGATGAACTTAATAATTTCTCTAGAAATAAATTTTGGACTCTAGTAGAGAGACCAAAGGATCATAATGTAATTGGAACAAAATGGGTTTTTAGAAATAAGCAAGATGAAAATGGTGTATTAGTTAGAAACAAAGCTCGTCTTGTTGCACAAGGATTCTCTTAAGTCGAAGGTTTTGACTTTGGTGAAACCTTTGCACCGACAGCAAGACTTGAAGCTATTCGTACACTTCTTGCTAAAGCATCAAACTTTAATATTAAGTTATTTCAAATGGATGTAAAAAGTGCCTTTTTAAATAGAGAAATATCTGAACTAGTTTTTGTTGAACAACCTCCTGGTTTTGAAGATTCTAAATTTCCAAACCATGTATTTAAACTATCTAAAGCTCTCTATGGTCTCAAGCAAGCTCCTCGAGCTTGGTATGTGACGAGGATTATCACCCGAGCTAGTTCAAAATAATACACATCTGGTTCAAGATAGAATCAGATTAGACGTGTGCCTATAAGTCCGTGACTATGGTCTCAGACGACCTGAAGGGCTCGGACACAAAGATGATTTATGATCGCAGCCCTTGCGGGATCATGAGGCCGCAGACAGTGCGCGGTTAGAAGACTGCAGACGGTGAATATTTGTGACCAGAATAACTCGAGAATGTCTAACCCTTTGAGCAGGCTTATTCCGAGGATCATGAGGATTTCTCCACATATGAAGACAACTGCCAGGAGGTTAACATGTGCGGTTATCCCTTGATTGCACGTGTTAAGCTTGCGTGGAAGTTAAGTGCGGTTAACAAAACTGCACCCTAGCAACCATCCAAGGCCGTCTCGCGTTGGAGCCCTATTGTTCAGTATAAAGAGGATGTCAATGCACGTTCTAAGGGACGGTTAAGCATATAAGCATTACCAAGAGTCCAAGTAACCTGAATACTTAGACATAGTTAGATAGATACTAATATAGAAGAGATCTTCACCTGTGATCATCTCTTCCTCCCCCTTGTAAACACTTTTCTCATATAGTGAAATCATAACAGGACGTAGGGATATTACTCCCACCATCGAGGGCCTGAACCTGTATAAATTCTCTTGTGCCCCTACAGATATTACTCGTCCTACCTTCCCGGAGGAGCGCCCTAAAAGGTCCCGCAACTCACAAATTTGCATAAGATCAACTGAGGACCCCGAGTCCAAATCGTCAACAGCTGGCGCCCACCATGGGGCCTTTTCTCAAGGTGCTTTCCCTTCATCTGGAGGTTTCGTGAGCCATGTCTGGGGCACATAATTCCGAGAACGACTTCAATCTCGACGATTATGCCCATATACAAATGCCCTATTCTAGCGATCCCATTCCAATAGAAAAGATCGATTGCGAAGACATTCCGAAGGAATGTCAGGAGGACATGTCTTCCCTTACACGGGTCATGTCCATCGAGAAGGGGATCGAAGAGACAGGTCCAGAACTTGATGTCAGTTCCACCGAATGCAAAATCAAGTCTTGGTCACCATGCGTCCCCGTCGGGGACCAGGATGGCAGTGACCAGGAACTCAGTCTAGGGAGGTTTGATCCTGACAAACTCCACTCTCTCTTTGATTTCGAGTCCAACTCGGAGCAAACAGAGATGTTCTCTCCTTCTGCAGCTTCGCTCCCCAGAGAATTTGCTGCATTGTCGGAGGAAACTCCCGATCAGCGGATTGCTAGGGAAGAACAAGAGTGCAGACAAAAGGAGGAACAAGAACGCAAAAAAAGGAGGATCAAGACCATGAGCAAAGAGATAATGAACTCCGCAGAACATCCTTAGAGGCTTTGCAAAATGCGCAGTCTCGTTATGACGCCGCCCCTAGTTCCTCCCATCGCCCACATGGTCACAGGCACGACCAGACGCCTTCTCTACCCCCAGAATATTCACCGGTGGATGAAGAAATGATTACACCTGGCGCACCAAAGAGAAGTACGCATGGCCGACTTCGATCTATAGCGGAGGTCTTGCGTAATTTTCCTCCTACCCTCACAGACGCGGACAAATCGGCTTTTGCTAGGATCCTGGTGCAGAAGCTGGATGAGGTCGCATCCGATGCGACCCTTACGGCTTCCTCCTGGTCTACGATATGTTCCCAAGAAAAGGAGTATTTCCACTCTAGTCATGGCAGGCGTAATCGATTACCATCCGGATTACTTCAGCATTACAAATCTAGAAGCGTGGGAAGTTCTCGTGATCGGGATCGAATTCCTGTGCATTCTCATCTGGGACCACGTGGCGCGTCCCCATCGCGTGAAATCAGTTGTGGTTATGCTAGAAACTGCGGAACTCTCCACAGTCCCTATGTGGACTATAAAGCTTTTTCACTAGGCCTCCGTGCGATCGTTTGGCCGGATAAGTTCAAGCCAGGAGCTATTGAGAGGTTTGATGGGACCCAGAATCCGTCGGAGTTCCTTCAAATTTACATCACCGCTATCCAAGCGGCTGGTGGGGATGATCGCGTCATGGCCAATTACTTGCCGACGGTCCTTGAGGGACTGGCAAGGACCTGGCTATTCAATCAGCCCGAAGGTTCGATATATAACTGAGAAATGTTGTGCGATGCTATCCTCAACAATTTCCATAATTGTTATCAAAAACCCGGGAAAGAGGACGATCTTCATCGTCTACGACAAACCTCTGCTGAGAGTCTTCGCCAGTTCATCAAAAGGTTTGTTGGGGTGAGAAATACCATCCCAAACATATCTGATAACTCCTTTATCAGGGCGTTTAAGCACGCTGTTCAGTATCAGAGGTTCACAGAAGATTTACTTATCCACCCTCCTTGGTCAGTGGCCGATCTCTTTGATATGGCTGACCATTACTCTGAGTGGATAGGATGGTGGATAAAGGGAATTTGCCACCCCAACCAGGCCTCAAGGACATGAAAAAAGAAGATACATGCAAGAAGTCGGAGTCTTCATCGGGTGGGAAATCAAAGAAGTCTAAAAAGAATCAAACCGGACAATATCGGGCGGTCACAGTCGTGGAAAAACCTCCACCGGTGAAAGGTAATAAGTTTTCATTTAAAAATAAAACTGCCTCTGGCGGTCGCAACGCCGACCAGCCAGAAAAACCGACTAACCCGCAGGAAGATAAGAAGTGGTGTCCGATCCACAACTCTCCGGGACACGACCTCAAGAATTGCCGGAGCTGGTTGAAGCAACTAGATTACTTCTACCAGGGAATTGGGCCGATGCCAACGTTGAAATCAAAAGAGCAGACTTGCGGGCTTAGAGACGCCGACGGGGACAAAGAAATGTCCTACCAGGTACCTTGTAATTATGTTAATGTCATTTTTGGAGGTTCCTCCTCTTTTGTTTATAAACATCAGTTTAAAGCATTTTATCGAGAAGTTAACTAAGCGAAAGCTCCCCTTGGCGAACCTCAATACCCCTGTTGGTCAGATACTCCTTTGACATTTGATCGCTCGATGATTCCTAGTCCCTCGATGATGCCGATGGGACAGGTGGATCTCCCAGTCACGCTGGGTGAACCGGATAATTTCCGAACAGAGATAGTTACTTTCGATGTAATTGATTGTGATTCGGCTTATAACGCGATTTTTGGCAAGCCAACTCTCGCAAAATTTATGATGGCGACGCACTATGCTTATCAGTGCGGTAAGTTACCTGGCCCCAAAGGCATTATCTCGGTCCGAGACAGCCGCAATGTGGCATTGACTTGCGATCGGTTATCCCTGGAGCTGGTAGATCAACTTCCCCTTCGGGATGTCAAGATCACCACCACAGCTGCAGATATGATCAAGGTCGCCCCGCAACCAGAGGAAAAGCTGAAACTAATTCCGTTATGCCCAAATGATCCATCTAGAACAATTTGGATTGGATCAGGCCTGGATGACAAATAGGAACTACTCGAACTCATTACTTTTCTCCGAGCTAATCCAGATGTGTTTGCGTGGAAACCATCTGACATGCCCGGTGTCCCAAGAGAGGTAATTGAGCACAGGTTAGCAATTCGACCTGGACAGCAACCAATAAAGCAGAAGCTCAGACACTTTGCTGTTGATCAGCAAGAAGCTATCCGCGCGGAGTTAGACAAACTCCAAACGGCTGGATTTATTCATGAAGTCGATCATCCAGAATGGCTTGCAAATCCAGTCATGGTCCATAAGTCAAATGGTAAGTGGGGCATGTGCGTCGATTACACCAACCTAAACAGTGCCTACTCGAAGGATGACTTTCCCCTTCCCACATCGATCAATTGGTCGACTCTACTGCGGGTTGCGAAGTGATGAGCTTCCTGGATGCTTACTCAGGATATCATCAAATTAGCATGGCAGAAGAAGATGAAGAGAAGACTGCCTTCATCACACCATTTGGCACCTACTACTATGTCAAAATGCCATTTGGTCTCAAGAACGCCGGTTCCACGTACCAGCGCTTGATGCAAAAGACCTTTCTTTCCCAGATGGGGCGTAATCTTGAAGCTTACGTAGATGACTCTGTTGTAAAAAGCTTAAAAAGCTTGACTCATTTAGATGATCTTGCTGAAACCTTTTGTAATTTAAACCGATTTGGAATAAAACTAAACCCAGAAAAGTGTTCTTTCGGGGTTTCATCTGATAAACTTTTAGGCTTTCTTGTCTGTTCTAGAGGAATCGAGGTTAATGCCCAAAAAATCAGGGCCATCGAGCAAATGAGGTCTCATTCGACTATGAAGGATGTCCAGTGCCTGGCAGGTCGCATGGCGGCTTTAAGTCGATTTATATCACGACTGGACGAGAGGCGATCACCTTTTTTCAAAGCTCTTCGAAAACACCGTGGTTTTACCTAGTTGGATGAAGTCGAGACAGCATTCCAGGAGGTTAAAGTATACTTATCCAGTCCGCCAGTGTTGGTTTCTTTGATCACAGGGGAACCACTACTTCTTTACTTGGCGGCCACACCTCATGCGGTCAACGCGGTTCTGATCGCAGAAAGAGAAGGAGTGCAACAGTCCGTCTAATATGTAAGCGAGGTACTTCATGGTCCTACGGAGAGTTACCCTGAGGTCCAGAAGATACTTTACGCGCTACTGATGGCTTCCCGCAAGCTACGACATTACTTTCAGGCACATAAAATTACAGTGCCCTTGTCCTTTCCTTAGGGAGATATTATCCGAAACCCGGAGAAATCTGGTCGAGTCGCGAAGTGGACTGTGGAACTTGGAGCATTTGACATCCATTTCACCCCTCGCACGGTGGTCAAGTCTCAGATCCTTGCTGACTTTGTGGTCGAATGGACTAACCCTGACCCACCTATGCAAGAATCTAAGGACTTATCATGCACCGACCACTGGACGATGTATTTTGACGGTTCTCACAGTTTTCAACACTCGGGGGCTGGAGTGGTCTTAATCACGCCTCAGGGCGACCAACTCAAGTATGTCATTCAATTACATTTTGTTACGACTTACAACGTAGCAGAATATGAAGGTCTTATTGCAGTGCTCCGGGCAGCAAAATTCCTCGGAGTCCGTCGATTAGTGGTGAAGTGAGACTCACAGCTGGTTGTTAACCAGGTAAACAAGGAGTACAGCACCTCCAATGAGACAAGGCTCATTACCTGGGGGAAGTGAGGAGATTGGAAAAACACTTCAGTCATTTCGAAGTCCAATACATCCCACGAAAGGACAATATTCTCGCAGACCAATTATCTAAAATTAGATCCTCACGTACATCTGCTCTGGTAGGAGTGTTCATCGGACACTTAGAACATCCTTCGATCATGACTACAGTCGAAGATGACCTGGTGACAGTCTTCGTTACCAACCTTGGACATGAAGAAGATTGGACCCATCCATTGAGGGTCTATCTCAAACATGGGACCTTGCCCAACTATGAAACCGAAAGTGATCGGTTGATTCGAAAAGTGCGCCTATACAAACTTATAGAAGGGGTCTTGTATAGAAGGGTACTCAAGGAGTATTCATGCGTTGTATTTCTCAAGAGGAAGGTAAATTCCTCTTGAAAGAAATCCATGACGGTTTATGTGGTAGCACGCGTCATTTCGCACACTAGTCAGGAAAGCTTTCCGACAGGGTTTTTACTGGCTTTAGGCACTCGATGATGCCAAATACTTGGTCAAGGCATGCCCCCAATGTCAATTTCATATAAGACAGGTTCATCAGCCTGCATATGCCTTGCAAACTATCCCTTTAACATGGCCCTTTGTGGTCTGGGGGATAGATATTGTGGGACCTATGCCACAGGCGGTCAATGGTTACAAGTTCCTATTCGTAGCTGTTGACACGTTTACAAAGTGGATCGTGGCTGAACCAGTCCGCAATATCACCGCTGCTGTGGCATAGAAGTTCTTTCATAAGAACATCATCACTCGATTTGGTGTTCCAAGTCGTTTCATCACTGATAACGGTTCCCAATTCACTAGTGGTCTCTTCCTGGACTATTGCGATAATATTGGAACCAAGGTATGCTTTGCTTCTGTAGCTCATCTACAGAGCAATGGTGCCATCGAACGACCCAACGGGCAAATACTGCAAGGCATCAAGAAACGTGTTTTCGATCTCCTTAAGGCGCGTCAGAGGGCTTGGGTAGATGAACTCTACTCTGTTCTGTGGGCACTACGTACTACCTATAGTCGAGCCACCGGTGAGACACCTTTCCAATTGGTATACGGCGCCGAGACTGTGTTACCTATGGAAATTCATATTGGTTCTGTCCGGACAGATCAATTCGACCAGATTGATCAAATCAAACAACGTACTCAGGATTTAACACTCCTCCAAGAAAAACGTGATCTAGTGTTGATAATGTCAGCAGTATATTTGCAAGCTTTGTGAAAATATCACAGCAAGAGGGTGCGGCCGCGTAGTCTTCACGTGGGTGATTTGGTTTTACGAAAAATACAAAACCGGTCTAACCGCAATAAGTTCTCTCCTCAGTGGGAAGGCCCTTACACTATTGTTTCAGTACCGCAACCAGGATCGGCTCAGTTAGCCATGGAGGATGGCAGAATCTTGTCTAATACTTGGAACATCGATCAACTACGCAAGTTCTAGTGTAAGTTCCCCAATTGTTTTCCTATTCAATTAGCATAGTTTATCAAAAATTGTGAGTACTTTCATTTCGCTCATGTTACGTTCATTTCTTTGCCATACCTATAACGAACCTTGCTCAGGGGCTGATCGTCGATGATCATCTTGCTACAATATCCTGACTGGACTCGCTAGCCGATCTCATGTCGCATCCAGATAAGACATCCCTCAATAAGCCGTTTCTCAACGCACATGGGACTTATTTGCATGTTCCTGATCATTTGAGTGGCTGCCAGTTTGTAATAAGGCCGGGTGTTGTATTAAGGTTAGTATCGGTATGATCGAATGATCATATCTAAGTTAAAGCATTTCTTAGATATTCATAACGCCCATATTTTTTTCCTGAGATTACAATACTAGGTCTTCAGTACTTATGATCTCAGGAGGGGGCTAAGGGAATATGGTCATAACATGAAATAAAGAGAAGTACTTTGTTTTTTCAAAATTTAAGGAATTCATTTGCATTGTATAATTACATGTTTTCAGGTACAAAAATTGTTACATCAACAATTAAGATAAGCCAAGTTCTTTCAAGAGATTTTCGATCAAAGGCCGGACCTCCTCCATTATGGCCTCAAGATGATCTTCACTCTCGATTTCTGCATCTCCGACCATTGGTTTCAAATTAAGATCAGGGCAGTGGTGAAAATGGAGTCTGCAAAGGATGGCGGAGGCTATAGATTGCACTTTTGTCCTCATCGCCTCTTCCTGTTGCCTCGTATCTTCAGGAAGATATTCGAGAAGTGACTCAGCCTGAGTCGCAACCAATGTGGCTAACTCGCCAAAGCTAGGATTGATCTTTTGAGATTCGACCACATCAACTTTGAGCAGAGTTGCCACCATCTTCAGCTTTTCGAAGACGAAAGATTGAACATTGCTGCCAGATGCAATTGATTCTTTCAAACTCTCGTTCTCCGTGCAGACAATATCAATCTTCGAGCTTTGGAGCTCAATGGTCTCCTGAAGGTCATTCTTTTCTCTTGAAAGAATGTTTATTTGATCTTCTTGTGCTGCATGAACACGGCAGACGATTCTTACAGCAGTTCATGTAACAAAATAATGTTTTCTGGTCGGAAGTGGACTTACAAGAGAGCTTTAACTGCGCTTCGTGAAGTTCCCTCTCTAGACAAGAACATCTCGCGGCTATAGCTTCTTCTTGATTCTCCCGATCAGCCATTCTCTTGTTCAAAAAGGCATTTCTTTGTAACAAGAAAGACGATCAGCTACGCTTAAATACGGATTCAAGTTAGCACGAATAAAGAGCACCACACTTACTGTAGCAGCCGGCTGATCTCCCGTTGTGCGACCTCGACATGCTTTCCTATAGCTATCGACCTGGTCGCCACCCGAGTCAAGTCCTGAAACACAATAAGGAATTGCTCTTAAAACTTAGATATCCCTAAACTTCTGGGAGCTCGAAAATAATAAAAAGATTTTTTTGCGTACCTCTACGTAATCGTTGAATGAGCTACTCTCAACATCAGCGTGAGGTCGACCCTCAAGACTTGTTGTGTCCATTGCAGGGACAGTAGATGATCTTTCCTGCTGATCCCCCTCTGTGGCCAGGACTTCGGTTTCCATCCCTTGGGGTTGGATCTTCGTTGCCATTCCCTCCACGATGGCCTGAAGGACTTCCTCGACCATGGGAGTAGGACTTGGCTCTTCCGCGACCTCTACTGTAGGTGTTGTACCAAGGCTTGTCAAGGTCGCCAGAGTACTGGGTGCAGCATCCCTGCGCCTAAAACAAACAAACAGATTGTAAGGTAAAATACCTCCTGTCAATCATCTCTAGATTGCGATAGGAGAAATTCTTACTTTATTCAAAACCCCACCCATGGTTTGGGTTTCGATGAAGAGCTCCTGGGAGAAAGAACCCCGCTGGGCGCTCCTGGCAAAGAATCATCCTCTGTCCTTGTTTTCCTTTTCTTAAATAGGGCAGTGTCCTCTTCTCCCTGTATGTACACAATCCTATGAGTATATGCAGAGGAACGACAACATACAAGACTGTTAGGATTCTTACCATAGTTGCTCCCTCGATCAGTAAGGAAGGAATGATTAGTCCTGGGGCTTCACAAGCCTCAGGCACAGGGGTTTTGCTCCCGCGGGGCTGATGTAGTGGTTGAAGGGTCATATAAGTAAGGGACAGTTGCGAATGATTTTTCACAACTAGAATCCCTGCCCCTATAGGCACGTTTTACAAACTCCCTCTTCCTGGCAGGTAGGGATGGTGCAATGAGGAAATTCGCTTGTGAACTCAGCGCGATCAGAGCATCTACAACTGGTGTCGATCTTCCTTGCTGCTTCCCAGGAACTTCACTTGGAAAATAATATTTCGCATCTGCGTGATGCGACTCTTGGAAGGTATATGGATTGTTGTTAGCAACTATCCTCTGCTGATCTCCATTTCCGTCTATGAACTTGAGGCATTGATGCTGAGTTGATGGAACTACCCGATACTTGTGTATCCAGGGTCTCCCTAACAGCGCGGAGTAGGAGGTGTTTACTTCGATGACAAAGAACCGCACCTTGAAACTAAAAGTGGACATTTGGAGCTTCAAAGTAATTGCCCCCATGGCCGCCCTTCCTTGATTGTTGAAGCCACATATCATCACATCTGTGGGCTCCAAGTCTTCAAATGAGAAACCTGCACGAGTTAAACTTTGAATTGGAAGAATAATTACTAAGGACCCTGGATCAACCAAGACTCTTCGGAGGTAGGCACTCCCGATGTTCCCTTCTATGTAGGGAGGGCGGTTGTGATCGCCATTCTCTATGACCTTGTCTTCATCAGAAAAGGTGATCTCATCTATGCCAGCAGCATTGCAGAGAAGACAGTACTTCGCCATTGCCACTTCTTACAACTCAAGAGCTTGTAGCAAGATCGGGCACCAATATTAAAGCATAATACACACTCAAAAGTGCAGGAATGTGCTTCAGATGTGCAATGATACTATAATCAATTGCTTGCTGCACTTGCTTCTCTTCTTCCGTAGCACGAGCATTTGGCGGGCCACTTGGTACATTGGCAGTTTTATTGAGTAAAGTCTTCTCTCTTTCTTCTCTATACAACCGAGACTTGAGAGGTTCAGGACAGGCCTTGCCTCCTCACAGGTTCATGTTGACTTATTCAACTTGAACTTTTGTAGGCAAAACATCAGTACGAAGTAATTCACGTTCTTGCGCTATAAATATCTCCTCTGAGTCAAATGTATTGGAGTTGTAACATGCAAGAATCACATTACATGAGGCAATGTTTAAAGAAGGTGAAGGTATTTTAGCATTAGTTGCCTCTATTGGTGCAGAGGATTGCCCCCAATCTTTAGGCAAGAACTATGCCAAAGTAGGAAGAGTGTGGCTCGGTCGAGGGAAAGATTCGTCTCCTTCTGACAGAGGGACAAATCTTGGTGGCTTGCGTTGATGGCTTGGAACAAGTTACCTCTGTCTTGCTTGTGACTTGATCATTGAGATGGAAGTAGCATGATCCTAAATGTGGTTTTGGAGTTTATGTCGTGGGCGTCTTCGCTCCATCATCTCCCACGGTCTTCCTCCCTATTTTGAAAGAGTTGGAACCGGCCAATGATTGACTAGTTGGTGCTCTACTTGCTCAAGTGGCAACCACAAGCCTCCGTCTTCATTATCTGCTTGCATGGATGAAGGATCTTCACAAACTATTGTAAAGTTTGCGGTACAATAATCGGGATTGATAGCTTGGGGCTCTAAAGCAAGCCACTTCTCATCAATCGCCCTTTGGAGCCACTCCTTGAAGTCAAAACAATCTTCAATTGTATGCCCAACGTACCTATGGTACAGGAAATACAAAGGATTGTCTGTCATCCCGACTTGAACAAGTCTCCTTGGCTCGCGAAGATTCAAAGCTTGTTGCGCCATCAGTTGATCAAAAAACATCTTTACTAACTCTCGGCGGAAGATGTACTGCTTCTTCAACAACTCTTGGAAAGTTGGACGTTGAACAGCCAGGCGTTGCGACCTTGGTGCGGGTTCACGTCTTGAACCCAACATTGGAACATTGTAATGTGCAGCAGGTGCATGCACAGCATTGTGGGATTCAGCCGGTGCCTTGGCCTTGACTCCGGTCTTGGGAGGCTTGGTTGCTAAGTTGAATCTTCTTGTATTATCAGCATGATCAACATTCTTGTACAGCTCCATGATTTGAGGAGACTTCTCAAACTCCAATTTAGTTGCTGCTACCACTATGCCTAAAGTGATGAAGGTCTTGGGCTCACACATTAAAATTTCTAAGGACCAACGCTGTTGCATCCCATGGACGCACATGTGAATGGCCTCTTCTTGATGCATTTCCCTGATGAGACGCACATAGTTGTCGCGGAAATGGATCAAGTAATCATCAATCTTCTCATCACGCTTCTGCTTGACTTGGGACAACTCCAAAGCTGAGATGTCCTTTTGCATGGTTACGAAGTGTGTCTTGAAAAGTTTCTTCATGCCTATCCAATCGCGGACAGACCCAATTGGAAGAGCAGAGCCAGTTAAGGACCCTAAGAACTGTCTCAGAAGAAGTGAGGGCTTGTTGGCAGTGCCTCCACAAGCTGCTTCAAAGTAGGCTAAGTGCTTCCTCGCATCACCGGTTCCATCAAATTGACGGAACTTAGGTGAATGCCATCCAAACGGGAAGGACACTAAATCATGCCATGCTTCATAAGGCTTCTCAAGCTCAGTTTTAGGAGTTTGAGGAGCTTTCTCAGCTGTAATCTGCTTCAATCTTCGATTGATTAAGTCTTCCACGTAGCTGTGGCAATCCTTCAATGCAGCAGGTGTTGGTGCAACATTTGCAGCCATGGTGGGAATAGAAAAGAGAGGTGGAGCACCCACTGCTGCAGTGTGTTGCTCACCACTGTCTGCAGGGCGGGATTGTGCAGCAGCCTCCAACTCTACTATTTGAGGATCAATGACTGGTTGGGGTGGATATGATGGTATTGCTCCATGACCAGATCTAGTCAGAGTTTCAACCAACTGATCAAACTTCGCTCCCAATTCACCAAACATCTTATTGTATTCACAATCTTGTTCTTCAAAGGCATGCCATACGGAAGGATCAAGTGTAGGAGGATTAGTATTTGCCCCTTGCTCTTCATTAGCATTGGTTTCATCACCTGGATCGCCTTGACCTATAGCCATGTTAACTGGAGTAGTTTTGTCATCACCAACACCAATTCCAAGATATTGTTCCTCATTAGAAGCAATGGAAGGAGCAAGCTCAGAATAACATGGTGAATGAGGGAGTTGCTGAAAAGAGGTTGACTCAGAGTCAGAAGGCCCTCCTTCAGAATCAGACTCAATATCGTCTTGCAACGGTTCAGTCATAGAACTTAAAGCATCTCTTTGACGTGCCCTTGCCCTCAAGCGAGTCTCCATGCCTTGTCGGGTTGCAACTTCCCGTAATTGAGCAGGATCCTCTGGAAGATGGGACGCGATGTCGACATAAGGGCGAGAAGATTGCCCATCATCAGCATCTTTTCTGGAAGTGACACAAAGACAAGGAACTTTTTCCACTGCTTCTTCTGTTGATGCATCTTGATCTTCTTGCCCCTTGGTGGACTTGGACTGAGAATGAACATTTCCCAAGCATGGTAAGAATGCCACAGGTTTGGGGTTTGGGACAATCTCCTCATCCGAAGGGTAGGAAACTCTTGAGTAACAGGAGGTGGCCTCCAGTCAGAGTCAGTATCAACCTCAGGTTGAGTTATCACCATCCCACAAACCATGACATCTTTTCCAATGACTTGAGTCTTGACACTTCAGTCATTGATGCAAGAGCTTCTATAGTCTCCTGGGGAAAAGTCATCACAGCTTCTGATGGTGCTTCCTTCATGATAATATCATTTGAGGTCTCAACTTCTTGTTTTGCAGTGGTTAAAGGAGCTTGAACTTGCACAGCTTCGTTGGGGAGGATGACTGATCGGAGCCGCCTTCGGTTGGGAACTCCTACACCTGAGATGATGTTCCTGCAAGGGTTAATGGAGATGATGGAGATGATACCTTCTCCTTTTGCTGGACACGTGGTGACTGCTCTAGCCGATGGGACCACTGATTCCAATTAGGTGGAAGTGGTGCTTGTCTAGGCTGATAAGCCGATGTATATGAAGGCTTTTGACGAGGTGCCCAAGTCCGGTACATGTGCTGAGGACGGCGTCTTGAGGTGTCATGGCCCAAATCCATCTAAACCGAGAAGAGTTAGGCATGTCACGACCTATCATTCGCTCTTGTAGACTCTTCATTTGGGCTCGTAGTTGTTGGAGTTGTTGTTGTATTTCATCAATATTTGGAGCGGGGTACTTCATTCGGCAACACTGCGAACTTGTTATCAGTATTGGATGGGCCAGCTTTCGCAGAAACGTGGAAGCATGACTCCCAACCACTTACTTTAAAGAACCCGTCAGATCAGGCATTCTTGCTCGCTTGGTCGAATGGCATCTCAAGAATTCACTCATGATGGCAAGCCTCAACAAGTCTTTGATCTTGCTATTTGCCCATTCGTCAGGGAACAAGTCATAGTGCGTTGTCACTGTGTAGGGATAGCGACAAGTCCTGTCAATGAGATCATTCGCACCGAGTGACCAACCCCTCTTCAGGGATGGCAACGCGGGCGATGCGAGCACCAAGTTGTTCCTGCAAAGCACTCACCTTGTGGTACTTCCTTCTAAGGTTACGCAGCCTGTTGGGATTGAAGGCACGGCGGGAAAATGACATATGCCTCCGTAGAGTATTGAAGGCATTCTCCAGTGCATTGAATAACTCAACCTCAATGCGCTGCACGCCTGGGGTAGGCAGTGCAGGACCGATGAGCGGAGCATCCACACGAAGAGAGGTGGCATGGGGCTGCCTGTTGGTGGCTTGCTGACGAAGCTGTTGAGTATCTTGAACGTCACCTTGAATGTCGGTGATGATAGCATTCTTCAGAAGGTTGCGTGCTTCTACCATCAAGGCACGGCGCTCCTTCTTGGCTTTAGCAGAGGCACGTTTATGTGTTTTTTTGACTCCATCGCCTGGAACTCTACAGGCTCTTGAGTCTGATGGAAGTACGTTATGTAGCTGTACTTGAAGATTGCCACCAGGGGCAAGTCCCAAACTGAACCATCAAAACTTCCTCATCTGTGTGAGCAAGTTTCTTGCGGAAGGACTCACCTGCAAAAAGAGGTTCCTTGATCAACTTATGCACCATCACATTTACTATGCAGGAGCTCCATAGATGAGCAGCCATATGCATGATGGATGAAAGACAGAGGGCATGCAGAAGTGAGTCAGACGACCATCAGAGCACAGCAAAGATGAGAGGAGAGCCAGGTCCCACTGGGTGTGCCATTTTGTTTCGCTGAGAAGACCTCTCTTCGGGGAAATTGGCCCATTTTTGTGGTACGGGCATGCCAGTATACATAAGTATACACATAAGAGGACATAGAATGTCCAATCTTAGAGGAGATAATGCACCTTATTAATTCTGAAAAAAAATTACAAATTACAAGTCCCTTTGGGATTTACAAGCTCTCATTGCACCAAGAAAAATACATCTTGACTTCAGGAGACTGCATGGTTCATGGTTCCTCAGGGTTTTTGAAAAGCTCCTGGTTAATTACATCTGCAATACCCAACGACATGAAAAAGTGGATGGAATGACTTATGATAGCATCTTGACTTCCTTAGCTTCAAGAAATAGATATTGCATGATAGGCAGCACATCGGAACATTCAACAATGGTTTTGATTGTTTTGGCACCTTCTGACATGATTAGATTGCACTAGCTTTTCTTTAACAAACTTGATGGGAGCCATTCGATCCTCTGATCTGCTTGAAACTTGGAGGAATAGTTTCTGGATGGATGTTCAATTGGTCATCAAAATTTGAGATCAATCAGACCGTCAGATTGAAAACTATCTTGAATGCAATGTTCATACATCAAGCTGAAATTCAGCGAGACAAAACTTATTTGCATTGGTCTTCTGGAGATCTTATTGACTTTGGATTGAGGTGAGAATTGGATGATTTGCTTCACCATGAGTCTACTATTCTCCATAAAAATTTGGGGTCAATCGGACTTCTGGATGAGAACTCATCATCGATCTTCTACCGTGGGACAAGCTGAAACATCTTCTCAACAGTGCATTTCTTCTGGTCAAATTCAACCTTAGAGATCTCTGATTGGATTGAAACTTGGTGTACATGTTGTACCTGTACTTCCCTATTCACCACAATAATTTGGGGTCGATCGGACTTCTGGATGATAAGTTATCACAGATCATCTCCCATTCAGGCAAGTTGAAACGGCACTAGACAGAGCTTATCTTCTCATCAAATTTGACCTTAGAGATCTCTGATTATCTTGAAAATTTGGAGGATATGTTTCACCTGTGGTCTCCTGTTCACCATAAAAATTTGGGGTCGATCGGACTTCTAGATCAAAAGTTATCATCGATCTACTCCCATGGAATAAGTTGAAACGACACTGAACAGAGCCTCTTTTCTGGTCGAATTTCAACCTTAGAAATCTCTAATTGGCTTGAAACTTAGAGGACATGTTGCAGCAGTACTCCCCTGTTCACCATAAAAATTTGGGGTCGATCGGACTTCTAAATTATCACCAATCTTCTCCTGTGGAACAAGTTGAAACATCTTCTGGACAGAGCCTTTCTTCTGGTCGAATTCAATCTTAACACATTGTACCTTTACTCTCCTATTCACCATAAAAATTTGGGGTCGATTGGACTTGCGAGACATTTATTGTGTTGTGTATAGCTCAGAT
Organism: Pharus latifolius; assembly: GCA_019359835.1. Lineage (NCBI taxonomy): Eukaryota > Viridiplantae > Streptophyta > Magnoliopsida > Poales > Poaceae > Pharus > Pharus latifolius. The sequence goes on along the minus strand of CM033327.1, from coordinate 19,136,657 downwards.
GCACCGTACGAACTGACCCAGACCTAACCCAGTTTGATCCAGTAACGTCATATAGGAGTAGTAGTGTTGAATCGTGTCGTGCGGCGGGGTCCGAGTCTCTAGTGGCTGCACGTAGTTGGTATGGACAGCCAATTCCTAATGGTATCAGAGCAGTACAAGAACTTAACTGTAGGGTGAGACCATTAGGAATTGGCTGCGCCAGGACGGCGTAATTTATCTAAACATTATTTCCCTGAAAACTCTATTTTTGTAAAAAGGAGCTTTGTAGCTTTTAAAAATTTTGATTTCAAAAATTATATTTGGTTTTTCAAAATTCGGCTGGGCGTCGAGAGCGTGTTCTGCTTTTGCATCGAGAGCCTTGGGGGTTGGGCTACGTTGCTTTGGCATAATTCTGTTCTTGGGGTTAGAGCTCTGTTCGAGCAGCTGACCGACCGTGAAGAGGGTTTAACCGGAGGATAGTGTAGTTAGATCTGGTGAGTTCTTTTGGTAGCTTTTTTGCTTTGCCATTGCTTTTGTAATGGTTAACTTGTGATGTATTATGGCTAGAAGCCTAAGTATGTTATGCATTAATGTAGCTTGCATTAATTTCTGTACTAGTGTCTTAGTTGTTCCTAGAAAGCCTAGATCCATCCAGAATTATCTTAAGAGCCATCAGGGTTGATGCAAGAAAGAGATCCTGAAACAGCAGACAGGACATAAAGCAAACTCTGCAGGAGGAAGATCCTATAGTAAAAAGTCCCTTGTTTCGGCAGGAAGCCCAAAGTTCCAACCTTGCCCAAAATGAGCAACCTAGTATTCAGGAAATTCTTATACCCATGGATGATACCCAGCTGCTTGCCCAAATAGTTCAAAGATTGTTTACCAAATGCCAACCGCTAATTAGGAGGAACTCAAGAGCCCACTGGAAGATTTGGAGGACAAAGGATTCATCAGACCCAGTGCTTCACCGTGAAAAGCCCCAATATTGTTCCAAAGGAAGAAGGATAGAGCTCTGTGGATGTTCGTGGAATTACCGAACCTTAGATGAGGTTAACATAAATAATAAGTATCCATTGCCAAGGAATAATGATTTGTTCAATCAACTTCGAGGGGCTACGACATTTTCCAAGATAGATTTGAAGTCCGGATACCATCAATTGAAGATCGAGAAAGGGAACATACCAAAGGCCGCCTTCACCACCAGATACAGGATCTTCAGGTGGAAATGGTATTGCAAGAGACATTAGCCATTTTGGTACAGATAAGGAATGCCCAGAAAGAGAATGAAGAGATTTGCAAGATTAAGAGCTGAATTAAGTTGGGAAAGATTTAGGATTTTACTATAGATGAAGAAAGAATTGTACGGTATCAGGGAAGAATCTGTGTTCCCCAAAGCACGGACATTAAGGAATTAATTCTTCATGAGGCGTGTAAAACCCTATACTCAATGCACCCAAGTAGCACTAAAATGTACTGGGGCTTGAAAAATCAGTTTTGGTGGGATAGTCTGAAGAAAGAGATCGCAAAGTACATTGTAAACTGTGACACCTGTCAGTGAGTTAAAGCAGGACATCAGAAGGAAGAAGATTAAGTTATGCAAGGTTCAGTGAGGAAACCATTCAGAATGAGAAGCCACTTTGGAAAAAGAAGAAGATCTTCAGCAAGAGTGCCCCCCCATCTTTTCTTGTCTTAGGTAAATCTCGGAGACAAGATTTCTTTAAGGAGGGTAGATTTGTAACACCCTGGTTTTGGGGTGAAAATGTCATTCTTCATGGAAAATCATGCATGCATATGTCTCTTTAGAAGTAGCAAGATCATCTCAAATCTATCTTATTCAGAAGCTCAAAAATCTCAAAATCAATGTCTTAGACCTAAATCAAGATCAGATCATCTAGATATGGCCTACTAATTATCCTGAGTAGAAAAGCCTTCAGAAGTTAGATCAGATTCGATCTCTAACTCCTAGAATTATTAGTCTCAATTTGTTTTCGAAAATGGAATTAATTAATTAATATCCTAGTTACCCTAAGTACTCTAAAATTCAGAATGCCGATCTGATCAAATCCTGACCTAATCCAGACCAAATTATTCTTGGATTATGATCAAGGGTATGCCAATACCTTAATCCAGAAATATGGCAGCAAAACTCCATCATCTAGACCATTTTCGCAAATCAGTCCAAGAAGTATCGCAAATTGATCCTTTTCAGATTTCCCAGAAGCCTAAAAAGGCTAAAAGCCACAAATTAGCCCCAAATCTTGATCTGATTTTGGGAATACCTCCCAAATGTTATTCAATACAAAATCTTCTTTTGTAAGGATCTCAGAATCTTATCCAAAGTCTCAGAATTTCAGTTTCGACAAAATCCAGATTCAAATACCCTAATTACTCTATTTTCGTTTTCAATCAAAATTGATCAGAAACCCTAAATATTATCTTATGTCTTTACTAAATTACTTGTTGAGTATATTAAGCCACAGCAGTATGATCAATCTCAGTTTAATCTATGTCTTTTGCCATATTTACAAATTAGCCCAAATCAATTTTCAGAAATTGCAATATTGGCATCCCTTCAACCAGCACCAAGCCTCGCCATGTTTCTTCACTGCCGACCAAGTTCTGCCGTCACCTGTGTTCATGTTTGTTTGTCCCAGCACACGCACACGTGTATGCACCAAAGTCGTCGCCGTGGCAGCAACAGTGACCAACGGCAACCGCGCGTGTTCACCGCCAGCAGCAACCTTGTCAATAGCTTCACGCCACGTTGCCACGCCGACCTAACTTCGTTGCCTCCACTTTGCACCGACTAGCGCCAAGTCCCAAAGTACCGACCAAAATGTCAGTTGCAGCACCGCCTATCACCGTCGTGTCATTGCCGCCATTGCTTCGACCAGCCGCTTCGCCGGCACAAGTTCCACGATTACCGCCCTTGTAATCTTCGTTCCGTGGCTATTTAAGGTCGCTTGTGACCAGCTACATCTCCATCATAATCAAAACTCAGCTAAGTCTCAGTTCATCTTTCCTTCTTCTCGTTTCTTCTTCTTCTTCTTCGGCGGGCCGCCGAGGAGGAGCACGATGCCAGATCATTCCGTTGTACCAAATTCCAATTCAATTCAACTAGTAAGTTTCTCTTGCTTACCTCATCATGCCACGGTAACCAAATGAACTCTGGTGGACCTCAACGCCGATGATCGCCGTGAATTGCATTTGCCCTGTTCCTCTCATCACACCCACTTACAACCCGAATTAACCTCCCTATTTGTAGGATTAAATGATCACTAGAACCCCTTGAACAAGCCTGTTCAATCCAATATTGAAATTAACCCGTGTTTACTGATTTCTTAATCTTCACGCGCTGCCGTGACCGTCGCATGTTGGTTTGACCAGGTTGGGCCAGTTTGTTGACCAGGTTTGACTATTTGACCATGTTTGACCAGGCTGTTGACCAGGTTTGATCAGTCAAATTTTGACTTTTTTTTACCAGTGGAATTTTTGTCTTGGTTTTAGCATTATTTTTTTACAACCCAAATATACATGTATTTTTATTTTAGCCCTTTTGGCCATGGGATTTTTTTAATAAATTTTTATTACCGAAATTCATCGAACACAAGTGTAGTTTGTTTTAATTAGAGGTAATATTTGAATACTACACTTAGTCGTGATCGCACAAAGCAAACAAACTGATTCAGTACTAGAGCTGGTCGTGGTCATATATGAACAAATTGGCCGTATCACTATTTGGAGCTGGTCGTGGTCGTAGAAGTTCAAAATAATCGTACCAATACACAACTTGAATACGGACATTCGACCATTTGCTATTCGAACGGATATTCGACCTATGGCTTAAAGTTCTTCAATCAAAACCGGTTGTAGTCTATGCTGATTGTCAGCATGCATATCCGCGTGGACACAGACAATTGCATTTGAATATAGCCTCAAATCAAGTTTGAGTAAAATTCCTAAGTCCTGTTTTCGGTTTGTACAGGCTGAACATTGTTTGTGATGGCCGGACAATGTCTTGCCAGTACAAATTTTTTCAGCCTTGAGCAAAAATGAACCAGAGACAATTGTTTTTGTCTGGGTATTTTTGTCCGGAGTTGAGCAGACATTGTCCGGTGTGACCGGACAATGTCCGACCAGTACAAAACTTGTGAGTTTTAAACAAAAGTGAACCAGAGACAAATGTATTTGTCCAGGCACATCTATCCGGGACTGAGCGGACTTTGTTCGGTGTGAGCGGACAATGTCCGCCCAGTACAAATCTAGTTTGAGGCAAAATCAAAAAGTGAACTAGAGACGTGTACATTTGTCCGGGCTTTTTGTCCGGACAAAAGGCTTTTTGTCTGGCCTTAACAAAATTAGCTGAATGGTAACTGACATGTTTGCAATGGTCATATTGACATGTACTATCCGGACATTGCCTGGCGTGGCCGAACAATGTCCGTCCTGTACAACATTTGCTCAGCTTCTTGAAAACGGCTAGTTTCTTTGTGAGGGCTATATATATCTCGACTTGGCCAGCATTTGAGGTGCTCAACAACTCAAAAATCCTATGCAAAAGCTAGCCAAATCCTTTGAATTCAATCTCTTGCATCTAGAGGCAAGATGTGATCCAAAATCTTTGAGAGCAATTGAGAAGAAAAGCATTTGTGAGAGGCTAAGAGTGCTTAGTGCACATCATCCATCATTTTGCAAGCTAGTGCTAGAGTGTGGGCATTCATTTGCATCATTTGAGCTTCTAGCACTTTATTCATTCAAGTGAAGGAGTTCTATTTATTACTCTTGGTGATCGCCATCACCTAGACGGCTGATCTCTCCATTGAAGTTTGTTTAAGAGGCTGACAAAATCTTGTTAAAGGTATTGGTGCTTGCCTATCTGGAGTGGAGAAGGAGCAACCCGAGTGGAGATATCCTTCGTGGATATAGAAGCGAGGCTCACGCATGAGCACTTCACCGAGGAGTAGGGGAGACCGGGTGAGTCTCCGAGACCTAGGTAGAAATTGTTGTGTCAATTGTTTCTCTCCTACACAATTTGTATTTACCTTGACACAATTGTTTCCACTTACTCTTGTTGTATGTTGTATTACATTTTCTATCTTGTTGAATGCAACTTGATCTTAGATAGTTTTAGACCCTTTTATGAAAACTCAGTATTCCTTCATATCTTGCAAAAATTGTTTTAGTCGAAAAGATTTTTTAAAGCCTCCTATGCACCCCCTCTAGTCGGCATCCTCGATCCTATATGGAGTAGGTTCTTCCAGACCCAACGAACGGTAGTTGCAGGGGTCATTCATATTTGACGTAGAAGCATCAGGATCCTCAATACCTGCATTAGTAAATGCAATCTGTTTTGGCACATACTCGCCTTCGAATGAGGCAGGGCTCACAGAAGGCGAGTAAGCTACTTTCTTTGGCTCCTGATTGATTGAAAGACCAGGATGGCGAACCGAGAGGGGGGGTGAATCGGTTTTCCAAAATAAAACTTAAGAGACAAGTACAAGAAAACAAGAGAGGGTATAAAGATACTAGGGGTGCTCGGATATCTCAAATATAGCTATCCCCAATCATAGCACCATCTCTCTTGATATTCAAAAATCTCCACAACACAAAAAAAAAGAGAAATAAAAAGAAAACAAGAACTAATCAATTGCAAGTAATTAAACAATCAATTGCGAGTATTTAAATTGCAAGTAATTAAACAATCAATTGCGAGTATTTAAACAAACAATTGCGAGTATTTAAATTGCAAGTATTTAAACAAACAATTGCGAGTATTTAAACAAGCAAGAAAGAGAGAGAAGTTTCAACAACTTAAAAATATTCAAGAACCAAGAAAAGGATCAAGGGCTTAAACACAAAAGCCTAAAACTCTCTCTCAAAGGGGCAACTCTTCTCCCTAGCATTCCCTTTCTTATATAGAGCTAAAACCCTCTTAGAGTAGTCTCCACAACCAATGTGGGACTAAACTAACAGCTGGTAGAGGTTGGGCCCGAAACCCAATTCGGCCCAACTCTCATCAATCATTTTTACAATTTTCGGATTTACAATTTCAGAATTACAGCATTTTCTGAACAGCAGACACTAAAACTGTCATAACTTCATCATCTGAACTCTAATTTTGATGTTCTTGGATCCGTTGGAAAGCTAACTTCTAGCTCTACAACTTTTCTGTTGACACCTTTCTGAGAACAAGTCTATATCAGTGCAGAATTAGCACTCCAACAGAACCTTTCGCATAAGCTTCCACTCAGAGTCCATAAACCATCTTGATGATTCCTCAGGCATCATGAGCACCACTTGTGCTCGCCATAATGTCATCACATGTCCACCTCGATGTTGAATAGCTCGCCACATGCCTAGAAGTCTCTCCCATTCTGGACCCCGATCGGCAACCTCCACACTTCGATCGGCTCGAGCTACTTCAACAATCTTGGTGCAACGCCATATCCAGGTGTTGGATTAGTCATGTAGAGCGTTCCCGCAAGTCTCTAGCACCTCCGGCATCTCTTGGACCAGTCGAGTCTCTGGCTCCTCCCTGAGCACTACTCCGATGGCCCAACCTTGCAGCAAGCGTACTATAACTCCGGTATACCTGCAACATGTACCAAAACCAAACAAACCCATCACATAGCACTGTTCACACATAATGACAATATAAACGAACACAAACAATTCAAAACATTGTCAAAACATACATTACTCAAGAGACAATCACCTGGGGTTTACATTGATGGACATGACCAGATCCGGAGAAGAATTCTCCTCGGCACAAGGCTCGAGAGCGGCATCAAACTCTTCCATGGGAACAGTGTCTTCATCCATAATATCGATGTAATCGGCGAGATCAAAGTCGTTCTCGGAGTCATATGCACAAGGCGTAGGATCCATAAATACAAGAAACCTTGAAGAAGACGAAAAATATCTTGTCGATCCCCACGATCGGTGCCAGCTGTCGACGATTGGGAGAATATTCCAAGCCAAACTTACACGAATTTAATTTGTTTAGTTGGGGACAATTTCTATCAATCTTCAAAGGAATCAATGTAAATATAGAACAAGACACGCTGTGTTTATACAGGTTTGGGCCCTCGAAATCTGAGTAATAACCCTACTCATGTTGGATTCTCACTATCAGAATAATGGATTACAAGGTATATATTTTTGTATCTCTTCATTTCTCTCTCTGTCTAATTCACAACCCTTTTTATAGTTTTCCAAAGGTGTCGGTTGCTTCAACAAAGGGTCACTTGGCGGTTTCCAGTAGTTGCTGGTGGTTGTTGTTCGCCAGTTATGATGGGTAGTTATGGATTACTGCACCCCATCCTCATCTTGTCGATGGTTATCTTGTCAGTGAAGAGAGACTTATATTATCTTGGGAATATTCAAAAAATAAGGATTATAGGACAATTATGAATATCATAACCACATAATCCTTAAACCATGGTCGGCAAGATAAGTCTCGACCAAAGCTTCCCTTCCTCCTTTGAAGGCACTTCCAGGCTAACTTATATTTCTCTTATTGTTTAGTCGCGTACGACCTGCAGCCATGTATCCGCGTCCAGGGTAGCCACAGGTAAATGTCTCCGTGGTCAAAGTGATCGCAAGTAGTGTAATATGCGAGACCACAGATTCTGTGACAACAGACATTGTGACTATAGAAGTCTGCGACCACAAACATTAAAACCATGGGTATTATGGTAACATAATAGTCATCCATGATTGGCCTTTCACGTTTAATTGATAAAATTGGGTCGGGTCATGTCCAGAATATCTTGGACTATCCCCTAATCTCTTTCTATGGTCAACTGTGACCATGGAAAGGCATAAATAGAAAACTTAACTCCCTCTGTGGTATCCTGTGACCATAGAAAGGCATAAGCAAATAACTCAGGTAATAATTTCTGTCATTAATTCTCCCCCTCTTTAAAAAGAGTCTTCCTCGACTCTAGACAAGCTATAATGCAAGAAACACAAAATTCAGAAATATGTAATCTTTTGTTCTTATTATACTCACCGATTAGATGAACTCTGTAGAGATTTGCACAGGTTCTCCTTATCACCCGGAAAGAATCATCTTCATTCATCTTCTCATGGAATTGCTTAGTTTGGCTAAGTACTTCTTTCCAACCAATTGTTGAATTTAACTGAAATAGAGCACGTGATGGATAGCCCCTAACCATGAGCACACTAGCATCAACTTGTCCGTCAGACGAAACTAGAACCCCCTGATGTCATCGTATCTCACAACCTCCGCCTTGTTCGCCGCTTGAACTTGAAAGAAGTGATGGAAGAGCTCAAGCAATGCTGGGTGGCCAACATAACCCTTATAGAGGAAAATAAAGCCACCAAAATTAGCAGGCTATTGGGGGCTAGATTCACCAATTGGAGATCAAAATGCTCCAAGATCTCTAGCGGCAACATGTGCTCAGGGAATTGTAGTCCTGAGTGTAGGTAATGCTCAAACACCACAATCTCTCCATCCTTTGGAAAAGGGAGGTGTCGATGAATATTACTTGGGCTAGTCATCTATTCATTAAATATATCATGTGCAAGACATTTCGGATATGGTATATGGCTCCATGGTCACAGAGCTCAGTTTCCTGTGAACCAGAAGGTCGTATAACTAAGGACGACCTTAGTACTGACCTATGGTCGCAGATTGTACGCGACTATAGTGTCGAGAGAGTCATGTCTAACCTGAGTAGTGACTGAGTCTTCCAGTCACGGTTCCAGCATAAGATAACTTCCTCTCCTATTTGTGAAGATAACCACCAGGGAGTTAAGATATGCAGTTACCTGGGAACTGCATATTGGCAACCATCTAACCTCCAGAAATTGCTCCATGTTGGCACCCTTTCGATCACTATAAAAGGGCAACAAGCATACCAGAAGTGATATCTGATGAAACAATCAGGCACATATAGATATAGATAAAGAGATTTTTATCTTCCCTCTAACAATCTCCATCTTCTGTAATTATTTACATACATAGTGAAAACACCACAGGACGTAGGGTTATTACTCAAATCTTTGAGGGCCCGAACCTGTATAATCTTCTGTGTCTCCAGTGCATAATTATCTTAAGTTACCTAGTGAGCGTCTCGAAAGGTCTCGACTTCCTACACAACTAAATTGCATAAGATCGACTAAGGATCCGACTCCCAATCATCGACAGCTGGCACCTACCGTGGGGCCTTTCTCAAGGAGTTTTCCTCATTAGGAGTTCTTGTGAGTTATGTCTGGGGCATACGATTCCAAGAACGATTTTGATCTTGACGACTATGCTCATATTCATATGCCTTCGCCTAACGACCCTGTTCCTATGGAAGAAGTTGGAGATGACGATGTCCATGAATCATATCCCGAGGATGCATCTTCTCCAACTCTGGTCATGTCTGTCGACCAAGAGACAGAGAAGATGGATTTTTCCCCTCATGTGAATCCCACCACATCAGAGGCTGAGTACGTGCCATAGCATATCATCTCAAAAGATGTGGAGGATAATGACCTTGAGTTTAGTCCCGGAAAGTTTGCTCTGGGCAATTTCCAATCTCTTTTTGATTTCGAGTCTGAATCGGAACAAGGACAGATGTTTCCCCGTCTGCGGCCTCGATTCCACGAGAATTTGCTGTGATTTTGAAAGAAACTCCTGAAGAGCGAGTTGCCAGGGAAGAATGAGAACGCAAGCAGGAGGAAGATCGAGGTCGCGAATGGTGGGAGATTGAGATTCGCAGGGCCACTGAGGAAGCCTTATATTTTGTGCAATCTCACCAAGATGCCGTTATTCAGGACCCTGGTCCCAGTACCTCTCGTCATTTGCATGGTCGCAGGAGCGACCAAACACCAACTTTGGCCCCGGAGTATTCCTTGGCGGTCGAGGAGACAATAACTCCCATGGCGCCCAGAAGGAGCACATAAGACCAAATTCGTGTTATCGCAGATACACTGCGTAATCCTCCTCCTAGTTTGGAAGATGTGGATAAAACGACCTTCGCCAGAGTCCTTGCGGATACACTCGACGAAGTTGCATCGGAGGCCACTCCAACGGCGTCGTGCCGTTCCACGATTCGTTCCCGTGAGCGGGATTATTCTTACTCCAGCCATGGGAGGTGCAATCAATTGCCAGCAATGCCAATTTGGCATGACAAAGCTAGGCAAGTTGGAAGCTCTCGAGATCATAATCGCGTGCCAGTTCATTCTTGCTTGGGGCAACACGTTGTATCCCCTCAAGGTAATGTCGCCCGCGACCATACGGAAGGTCGCGATGATAGGCATTTCTGAAGTTCCTATGTAGGTTGTAAAGCTTTCATGCCAGGGCTCCGTGCCGTAGCCTAGCCAGATAAGTTTAAATCTTGTACGATCGAAAGATTTGATGGAACCCAAAATCCATCAAAATTCCTTCAGATCTACATCCCTGCCATTCAAGCGGCAGGAGATGACCGTGTAATGGCAATTACATGCCAACGGTTCTTGAAGGATCAGCAAGGACTTGGTTTTTCAATCAACCAGAAGGGTCGATATACAATTGGGAAATGTTGTGTGATGCCATCCACAACAATTTCTAAAATTGTTATGAAAAGCCTGGTAAGTAAGATGATCTTCATCGGTTATGCCAAACTTCAACCGAAACTCTTCGACAATTTGTCAAGAGGTTTGTTGGAGTGAAGAATACCATTCCCAGCATATCAGATACTTCGGTTATCAGGGTTTGCAAACATGTTGTTCGATATTGGAGATTCACTGAGGATTTGAGCATACATCCACCAAGGTCGGTATCAAATCTATTCGATATGGCAGACCATTATTCTGGCGTGGCTGAGGCAGTGGAATGGAATAGAATGGTGGACAAAGGGAATTTACAGCCTCAACCAGGTCTCAAGTATGACAAGAAGGATGATCCTAATAAGAAGTCAGAATCATTAGGCAGGAAATACAAGAAGCCCAAGAAGAATGGGGCTGGAAAATACCAAAACATGGCCGTTGCCGGAAAACCACTGCCGGAAAAAGGTAATAAATTACATTCAAAAATAAAAAGCCACCTTCTGGTGGTCGCAACAACGATCATTCGGGAAAACAGACTAACCCGCAGGGAAACAAGAAATGGTGTCCGTTCCATAACACTTCTAGACATGATCTCAACAACTGTTGTAGCTGGTTGAAGCGTCTGGACGACTTTTACCAGGGAACTGGACCCATGCCAACCGTACTAGAGAAAGAACAATCCTGCGAGCTTAGGGACGCTGATGAAGATGATGTTATGGCCTATCAGGTACCCCAAAACCATGTCAATATCATTTTTGGTGATTTTCTTCTTATTCTTCTAAGCGTCAATTCAAGTCTCTTTATCGAGAGGTAAATAAAGTAGAAGCTCCAATTGGGGAGCCTTAATTCCCCCGCTGGTCAGAAACTCCCTTAACTTTCGACCGGGACGATTGTCCCAGGGGTCTAACATGACCATTAAGACTCCCTCTAGTCATTACCCCTATCATTAGCAATGCTAAGGTCAAGAGGATATTGATCAACGGAGGTAGTTCTCTGGATCTGTTATTGGTCAAAACTCTTGACGAGATGCAAATTCTTCGCTCAAATGTCAAACCTATAATTCATCCGTTTTATGCTATAATCCCTGGTCCCTCAATGATGCTGATCGGACAAATTGTATTACTGGTCACATTGGGAGAACCAGACAATTTTCGAACAGAATTGATTACATTCAATGTAATTGATTGTGATTTAGCATATAACGCTATTTTTGGTAGGCCGACGCTTGCTAAGTTCATGGCGGCAACGCATTACGCTTATTAGTGCGTCAAGATTCCAGGCCCAAAGGGTGTGATTTCAGTTCGAGGCAGCTGTAACATGGCTCTCACTTCTGATCGGTTATCTCTGGAGTTGGTCGATCAACTTCCCCGTCGGGATGTACAGGCTACGATCACATCCCCTTCGCAAGAATCTGTGGATTTACAGCACACTGACCATTGGATGATGTACTTTGATGGCTCTCGTAGTTTTCAACACTTGGGGGCTGGAGTGGTCTCAATCACACCTTAGGACGACCAACTCCAGTATGTCATACAATTACACTTTGTTGCGAGCAACAACACAGCAGAGTATGAAGGTCTTCTTGCCGGGCTTTGAGCAGCTAAATTCCTTGGAGTCCATCGATTAGTGGGGAGGGGAGACTCACAGCTAGTCGTAAACCAGGTAAACAAGGAGTACAACACGTCTGATGACACCATGGCTCATTACCTGGACGAGGTGAGGAAATTGGAAAAATACTTCAGTCATTTTGAAGTCCAATTTGTTCCACAAAGAAACAATATTCTCATAGACAAATTATAAAAAGTTAGGTCCTCACGTGCATCCGCTCCAGCAGGAGTGTTCGTCTAACACTTGAAATATCCCTTGATGAGGTGATAGTTCACATCGCCACCCTCGAGCATGAAGGAGATTGGACCCGACCATTGCGGATCTATCTCGAACATGGGACCTTGCCCGAGGACGAAACCGAAAGTGATCGATAAATATGAAAGGCACGCCTATACAAAATAATTGATGGGGTTTTGTATAGAAAGGGTACTCAAGGAGTGTTCATGAGTTGTATATCTCAAGAGGAAGGTAAATCCGTCTTGAAGGACATTCATGGTGGTGTATGTGGTGCACATGCATCTTATCGGACGTTGGTTAGAAAAGCTTTTCGACAAGGTTATTATTGGCCTTCGACACTTGATGATGCCAAGCACTTGGTCAATACGTGCCCACAATGTCAATTTCATGCGCGACTAGTTCACCAGCCTACATATGCCTTACAAACTATTCCATTAACCTGGTCGTTCGCGGTATGGGGAATAGACATAGTGGGTCCTATGCCCCAAGCAGTTAATCGGTACAAGTTTTTCTTCGTAGCCATTGACACAATTATCAAGTGGATTGAGGCTAACCAGTCCGCAATATAACAGCCACTGCGGCGAAGAAATTCTTTCATAAGAATATTGTAACACGATTTGGTGTTCCAAGTCATCTCATTACCGACAACGGATCCCAATTCATTTGTGGTCTCTTTCTGGACTATTGCGACGATATCAGGACCAAGGTATGTTTTGCATCCGTTGCTCATCCACAGAGCAATGGCGCCGTTGAAGGTGCCAACAGGCAGATATTACAAGGCATCAAGAAACAAGTTTTCGATCGCCTTAAGATGCACTCGGGGGTTTGGGTAGATGAACTCTACTCCGTTCTATGGGCACTACGCACAACATGCAGTCGAGCTACTGGTGAGACGCCTTTTCAGTTGGTATTTGGTGCTGAAGCCGTATTACCTATTGAAATCCGCATTGGATCTATTTGTGTCGATCAATTTGATCATTCTGATTAGCATGAACAATGTGTCCAAGACATTATTCTTCTTGAAGAAAAACGTGATCGGGCATTGCTTATGTCAGCAGCATACTTACAAGCTTTACGTAAGTATCATAGTGAACGGGTGCGACCTCGTAGTCTTCACGTGGGTGACCTGGTGTTACGCAAAATTCAAAACCAATCTAATCACAACAAATTCTCCCCTCAGTGGGAAGGCCCCTATGCTGTGGTCTCAGTGCTGCGACCAAGATTAGCTCGATTAGCGATGGAAGATGGAAGGATCTTATCCAATACTTGGAATACAGATCAACTACGCAAGTTTTACGTGTAAGGTTTTTTTTCATTCCATTTTTGTTTTCAATTACAATTATTTTATTAAAAATTATGGTTTTATTCCTGACCTTTGTCCTCTCTTTATTGAGCTGCACTCGGGGGCTGGTCACAAATAACCATCTTATTATAGTGACCAACGTGGATTCACTGACCGATCTCATGGTCGCATCTAGTTAAGACATCCCTAGATAAGATGTTTCTCAACGCATACGGGACTTACTAGTATGTTTCTGATCATTCGAGTGGCTGTCAGTTCATAATAAACTTTGGCATTTTTATTAAGATAAGTATTTGTGCGACTAGATGATCATATCTAGTTGAGACATTTCCTTCTAAACCATTTCTTAACGTATAAGAAGCTCACTAGGTATTTCTTGATCATCTTTAAGCCATATTGCTTTTATTTCCTGAGATTATAATACAATATCTTCAGTATGTATGATCTCAGGAGGGGGCTAGGGGAATATGACCATAATATGAGACAAAATTAAGTATGTTTTTTCCACAATACATGCATCTGCATATTTTTTGTTAATGACCACAATGTGCAGACACACAAACTTGAGTAAATCAAAAAGTTTGATTCTCCAATTGTTTGTTACAAGGAAAGAATAAGGGGTAACATCATTACAATCCGAGTTCTTTCAAGAGCTTTTCAATTAAGGGCTTGACTTCTTTCATTATAGCTACAAGCTGATCTTCATTCTCGAATACAGTATCTTCCACCACTGGTTTTAGACTTAAGTCTGGACCATGATGATGCCTTAGTTTGCACAAAATGGTAGAGGCCACAGATCCAACGTTGGCCTTCAATGCCTCTTTCTGCCTGTTTGTGTCTTCAGGGAGGTACTCGAGAAGCCGCAACCAATTTACAAGATTCACTAAGGCTCAAATTTTCCTTTTGAGGGTCAATTATATCACATTTCGTAGATTCGCAACCATCTTCAGTTTTTTGAAAGCTTCTGATTGAATACTGCTGCAGCCTGAGATTGTCGCCCTTAGGGCTTTCCTTTCTTTGCAGACAGTTTTAGTAGACTTTTTGAACGATTCTATGGTTGCATGTTGGTGCTTGATGGTTGCGAGAAGTTGTCCGAATTGAGTTTCAGTCTGGACACACTTCTGCTTGAAGTCATCTCTTTCCTTGCAAAGACCCTTTATTTGTTCCTCTTGTGCTACATGAACAAAGTAATGAGATTACATCAGTTCATGTAAGGAAATAACATCCCTTGCTTAAAAGTGAACTTACAGGCAATCTTTTTCTGAGTCTCATCAAGTTCTTTCTTCATAGAGGAAAATTTTATGGCCGTAGTTTCTTCCTGACGTTGTCGATTAGCCATGCTTTTCATCAATGAAGAGTTTTCCTTGCGACCATAGAGGTAGTCATGATACTTGGATGATGTTCAGGTTAGTATAAACAATGTATGGATACTCAATGTTGTAGACGGCTGATCTCCTTTTGTTCAACCTTGATTATCTGTGCTAAAGTTTTCGACTTGGTTGACATTTGGGTTAGATCCTGAAACACAGTGAAACATGTTGTTTGAACCTGGATATTCCTGAGAGCTTAAATTAGAGAGAGGGTAAAAATTTTTTACTTACCTCTCAGAAACTGCTGAAGGTCGTTTTCAGCAGGTTCTCGGGTTCCCAGATTTGTTCCCGCGATCAAGTCAGATGGTACGGTCTCAATTCGTTTGGATTGGGTGTCTACAATTATTTCTTCCACAATGGCCTGAGGATCCATCTCAGCCATTCTGCTTGTGCCTGCATCTCTCGCGACCTCCACGGTAGGTGTTTTGCTAGATCGGTGTGGTCAGCAGAGTGCTAGGTGCAGGATTCCTGAAAAATCACAATTTGCAATATTTATAACTTCAATTTTGTGAAAGTCAGGATTTGGTAAGAAGTGGGATCCTTACCTAATTCGAAGCCCCATCAAACTTTTGGGGTTCAGAGATGTGCTTCTCAGAGATAGGAGCGTGGTCAGTGACCTTGTTGCGGTATCATCGGAGCTCATCCTTGTTTTCCTTTTCTTAAACAGGACAGTAAACTCCTCTTCTTGCATATTCAAAAGATGATTCATATTTGCAATGGAGAAAAATTCGCGGAGTATGATATTCTTACCGCAATAGCTCCTTCTGCGTTTGCAGGGGGTGTCACCAGGTCTGGGGTTGTTGAAACTATGGTGGCAGAGTCCTCCGCGACCATGGTTGTAGAAGTTCTGGCCTCAGGGCTGGCAACCTCCCTTGTGACCGCAAGTTCTCCCGCGGCCACAAGATCCACTACCGCAATATTTGGTTCCGCTATTGAGGTCAGTATGTTGGCGATGGTGGGGGAGGATGGTCTCTCTAGAATGACAATCTCCGAGGGTTTACCGTTCTTCTCATTTGATAGATGAGAGGAACATCATCTTTCTCATCCTCTCTCCCCTCACCCTGTACGATTAAGAAGTGACTCCTATTCCTACATGGTATAACAAGGGGAAGAGAAAACCATACCGCAACAATTTTCGCGTCGGTTTTCTTTGCCTTCGATGAAGCCCCTCTTACGGTCTTTGCCTCGGTTGCTCTAGAGGTTGGCTCCTTCATCTTTTGGCTTTAAAAGAGATAACTTTTACTCTCTTCGATGCTGGCCTCCCAGAAGACCCAACATCATCCACAGGACATTTTGTCCTGATGACTTGCCCTTCCAACAGCTATGTCATTCAACAAGTTTACTCTTTGATGATCAATGTTAGTGGACACACGTGAACAAGTTTCTCGAAAGAAGATTTACATTTTGATGTTCTTGTTTGACGTTGTCGCTGCTGCCGACCAGGCTCTACGGTCGGGGTGAGCCTAGTGCTCCTTCCGTTGCCACGCTGTATGACTTCAGAAGATTGTTTGTCCTCCTATCTATCTCAAATGGGGACAGGGCTGCTTGTCATGGAAATCATTTAGTATAAACCTCATATTGTCAACAATTTCACACATTTTAAGTCAGCAAACTTACCCTGGTTATAGTCCAAGGTGTTGTCCATCATAGAACACACCTCCCTGGCTGGATGTTCCCTTTTCTTCAAGGGACTCATCCTATTCTTCACAAAGTCATGAATGATATCTCGTGTAGTTAGTCCCTACTGGACTAAGTGAAGAATCAGCTAGGACTATTTATGTAGGTCTTGGCTTAAAATGGGCACAGCATCCATTTCACTGCTCTTCATTGGTCGCCGGTTCTCAAACCAGAGACTGCTCTTTGCCGGCGTGGCACAATAGAACCATCGTTGGTTCCATCCGTGCACAGAGTCATGCACTGGGAAGGAGGGGTAATCTTTCTTCTCCCTCAGGCGGAAGTATACGCACCCTACTGCACTGAAACTCTTTGACCATGCTGAGAAGTAGACCTGTCGAAACAGATCTATGCACGACAACACTCCAACAAAAGCCTCGCACAAGTGCTGGAAGCCAGCCAGAATGAGGATAGCATTAGGGTGGAAATTTACTTGCTCTAAGTCGAAGTGTGCCAGGATATCTTGCAGAAATTTGCTTTCTGGCAGACAAAATCCACACCACAGAAAGTCTTCAAAAATCACCAGTTCGTTCTCTTGGACACTGGGGGTTTCTTCTCGTTTCCCTGCAGGTCGCCAGTTGATTAGCAGATGAGGGGGAAGAATTTCCTCTTTCTCCAGTACTGCTAAACTCTCAGTGTCGCAATGGCTCGATTGGCTCCAGGACGCCATCGCTGTGAAGATATTTGGAAAGATGAGGGCTTTTGGTGACGATGAGAGCAAAGGTGAACAACGAGGGTTTTTAGTGGCGGAGTGGCAGATGTAAAAGAGGGTTTTTTGAGGCTTCTCAACGAAGGTAACACCTTTTATATGCCCAAGGCCACTACCTGCTATATTCATTATTTTAATATTTTCTCATAACGGGTTTTCACGGATTGAACCCGAAACCATATCGTTAACCCTAATAGAATTTGAAACAAAATGAATCTTTTTGCAAACTGAAAGGTCATTTTATTTCACATTCGGGGGCTATGGTACAAATAATCATATTGTAATGGGATTTTGTGATCTTAGTGCTACTCTATGGTCTCAAGGTAATCCTAAGATCTCAGTACTACCTGTGGTCTCAATGCAATCCTGTGACCTCAGTGTTCCCGACCATACTGATAATATTTCACCTGTGAATATTATGATTATGGAAAGATTTACCAATAATCATTTTATTCATACAGAGATTTTGTCTTGGTTTTCTATTACTTTGATTTGTTATCACAGTAACCATGGACATAGTATTAATTACCTGTGGATGTTATGGCCGTAGAGGCATTTACCTGTAACCGTTTTTTCACACAGAGACATTCACTTAAATCAAAGTGAGAATTCACAAATGGTTATAGATCATGGGTAATAATTAAATAAAAAGAAATTTATTTCTTACATTCTTTACATAGATAAGGGATGCAGGCGATCAAAGCGTCAACTTGATTAGAAAGTAATTTACAAATTTCTCCAAGGGACAAATTATCACTAGTGGTATTAATACTAGCTGCCCCAAGAGACTCTGCAACATCCCTCAATCTATCTATATCATCTCTTATAACGAGACTACAACTAGTCCTAGGTGAATTGGAGATATCCCCCTGCCCTCGCACGAGGTCAAGCTCTTTGCGAGCCAACCTCACATCATCCACAGCCCTGCTGTGGCTCTCCCTCAAACGATCAATAACAATGCGGACAATATTGAGGTTGCATCCCCACTTGAGGGATTGCTCCTCAATCCTTTCTTTTTCTTCTTGGAGAGTTCTGCACAAGGCAGTTCTCTCCTTCAGAAGAACCTCCATCTTTGCAAGCTGTTCGCTGAGGACCCACAGGGCTTTGTCCTGCTGTATGTACATGGGTTAGTTCCAGGACTATGCAACAAAGGCAAAAGATGAGGATTATAACTTGGGCGGCAAAAGATGAGGGTGGAACAGAAGTTGGATGCAGAGCAGAAGCTTGGGGTAATGTGGCAACCCAATCTTCATCTCCCATTAGCTTCTTGGATGAAGTTCCACTAGATGATCCTGCATCATCCCCAGACCACTTCTTCGAAGATGTTGAATCCTCGAACATCTAAAGAATTCAAAAATGTGTTACTTTGGAAACATCCAACCAAAAGGAAAGATTCACGCAGATTCTTCAGAAGAGAATTACCTTCTAAAGTGCCTGTTCAATCTCATCATCTATTTCCATTTCTTCTTCATCGCTCTCAACAATCTTTTTGGAGTCTCGGTTCACCATTGAGATGAAAACAAAGAAGAAGGATTGAAGTAAGAAGTTTAGAAGTTTTAAAAACTTAGCAAATGAAAGCTCGTAAGTCTTATAACAAAGGGTCTCTCTATTTATAAGGCCCAGAGGCGTCAGTTCGTATTCATAGAAGCATCGCATTCTTAAAAGTGCACTTAAGTTTTTTGCCTCGATTTGTTGCAAAAGGCTTCATGATGACTTATTGAATTTATCTCAAAGTTCTTCTTGGGAAACAAACCAGCACACGTTGGAAGAAACATCTTCAAAACAACAGAAGAAGGAGAAATGTCGGATGATATATTCTCAAAATTTTAAATTCGAAGTAATAAACTTTTTATTGCTTCAAATATGGGGGCTAGATGACGATGAATATTACTTGGGATAGTCATCTGTTCATTAAATATATCATGTCTAAGATAATTCAGATATGGTATATGGCTCCATGGTCGCAGAGCTCAATTTCCAGTGAACCAGAAGGTCGTATAATTAATGACGACCTTAGTACTGACCTATGGTCACAGATTGTACGCGACCATAGCATCGAGAGAGTCATGTCTAACCTGAGTAGTGACTGAGTCTTCCAATCACGGTTCCAGCATAAGATAACTTCCTCTCCTATTTGTGAAGATAACCACCAGGGAGTTAAGATATGCAGTTACCTGGGAACCACATATTGGCAACCGTCTAACCTCCTGAAACTGCTCCATGTTGGCACCCTTTTGATCACTATAAAAGAGCAACAAGCATACCAAAAGTGATATCTGACGAAACAATCAGGCACAGATAGATATAGATAAAGAGATTGTTATCTTCCCTATAAAAATCTCCATCTTCTGTAATTATTTACATATATAGTGAAAACACCACAGGACATAGCGTTATTACTCAAATCTTTGAGAGCCCAAACCTGTATAATCTTCTATGTCTCCAGTGCATAATTATCTTAAGTTACCTAGTGAGCGTCTCGAAAGGTCTCCACTTCCTACACAACTAAATTGCATAAGATCGACTAAGGATCCGACTACCAATCATCGATAGGATTCTCTCTTTAGGAATTTTCTCCATGACATCCTCCAGCAAGATGCCATTGGTTTGCATCTACTAGATAGAATTCTCATCAATCTCGGAAACTCCAAATTTGTCCATTCTTGTGGCTATGCGGAAGATATTCATTCAAGAATCGCAAGAAGGAAAGATGATGAGAAGAAGCTCCAAACAACAGGGATTCAAATCTCCATTATAGGACTTCAAGCAACACTATGATTGCCGAAAAAACACCATTTTCCCGATCGAGGCAATGATTGACATTTCAGCTATTGGTGCATAACTGTTGGTGATGTTTCACCCTAGCGTCGCGCCATTTCAACCATTGTATCAAACATTAGCCTCAATACTAGCTGTTTGACATGACTTGTTTAATGTAACAGCTAGAGTTTAGGTTGGGAACTAACTATTATTGGGAATAATTATTGCCGCTGTATACATGGCAAACATCAAGTCCAAACAACAATGGAGACAAAGCCCTTACTGTCGTACATGTGGTAACAACCAACCAAAATAGTTATTGGACCTCTAACACCACAACCCCACTTGTTAGCCAGATTAACCATTTTAACCCATGATCACTCTACCGATAATGACTGTCGCCACAATCTCCAGATTCAGCACCTGAATCATAACTAATTTAGAAGTGCCACTACTATAGAAATGCAATCCACTAACCCATATCTTCTAACGGTTATAAGCAATCTAGGAAAAATCCGATAGGGTATGATGACAGTGGTGGAGAAGAGGCTTTGTACTATCGGTTATGTTCTGGTGTACCGTTAGTGAATAGCAAACAATTATTACTATCGGTTATTACTGTACCAACCGATATAATATATGAAATTGTACTATCGGTTTGTCTTTCGTAACTGATAGTGAAATTACGGAATTTTTACTATCGGTTACTACTGTACCAACCGATATAATAGAGTAAATTTTACTAGCGGTTATATAAAACAAACTGATAGTAAAATGACGTCATATAAACTAATGGTTATGACAGTGGGGACCTTTAGAACAGAGAAAAGTGTACTATCGGTTGTGGTTTTGAACCAATAGTAAAATTGCACAACTTATCTCGACCCCTGCTCTGCATCCTAGATCATTTCTACTGTATGTGCATCCACGCTCCAAGGTAGAGTGATCTGGAGAAGCTGGCTGGGAGGTTGATAATTCGATCCTCCTCGATATTGTCATCTTCTCATCACCTCTCTCTCTCTCGATCACTCTTTCACACTCTCCCTCTCTCTCTACCAATTCATTAAACTAGATGCATGTAGCTCCAAACTAGGAAGCTAGGTTGGCTAGCTAGCTATAGCTTGCTGAAGTTAAGCTAGGAATGATTTATGGTTGAAGTTAATAAGCTAGCTAGCTGGCTCTTCCAATTAATGCATCAAGTTAGGGTTTCATATATCCATTAATATAATTAAGTAGCTTATATATACATATGGCCTAATTGACGATGTTTCATGAATGCATGCCCTGAGTCATTAATTATTTATTTCAATTTGTCAATTTTGTGAAATAATTGTAGATAGACCGAGAATATTGGATGTATGGAATAAAACATACTACTGTTGAGTATTTGGAGGGTGTGAATGGGTTTATTAAATTTGCTGAGCAAGAAAAGGCGAAGAAGGGAGAGAAAGATATGCATTGTCCTTGTATAGATTGTATGAACTTAAAGAGGTTCAACAACTCTTATCAGATTATGAGTCATTTGATTCATCATGATTTTAATGCATGCTATACCCATTGGATATGAGGAAACGAGCACCGCTACCACTCAGCAGGACCCGGAAGTGGATTGCAGTAATGATGATCATCAAAACATTGATAATGTTCATTCGGATGTGCATGTAGATGACGACAATTTAGATGAAATGTTACATGATGCAGAAGAAGATTACAGCGAAAATGATTTTGATAAATTTGAGAAATTAATTGTTGATTCTGAGAAGCCTATGTTCCCCGGATGTGCAAAATTTACAAAATTGTCTTCTGTGCTGAGATGATATAACTTGAAGGCAAGCAACGGTTGGAGCGATAAGAGTTTCACGGTGCTATTAGATCTTTTAGCATACATGCTTCCAGAGGGAAATGAGTTCCCAAGATCAGTTTACCAGGCCAAAAAACTATTCCGTTGGGAATGGAAATCGAAAGAATACATGCATGCCCAAATGATTGTGTTCTGTACCGTAACGAGTATGAGGATTTGCATGTTTGTCCAAGATGCGGTGCATCATGGTATAAGCATGGGGACCGAATTTATCACAATGGATGTGATGAGGTAAAGAAAGGGCCTCCGGCCAAATTGTGTGGTATTTGCCTGTGATTCCTAGATTGAAACGGCTGTTTGCAAATCTGAAAGATGCGAAGTACTTGCGTTGGCATGTTGAAGGTCGGAAACAAGACGGAAAGCTAGGACATCCAGCTGATTCTATTCAATGGAGAAACATTAACAGAACATTCGATGAGTTTGGCGGCAAAGTGAGGAATATAAGGTTTGGGCTGAGTACAGATGGTATGAATCCACACGGATAGATGAGCAGTCGGCATAGCACTTGGCCGGTTCTTTTATGCATCTACAATCTTCCTCCTTGATTATGTATGAAGCGCAAGTACATCATGATGTCGTTACTAATTTCAGGACCCAGACAACCCGAGAATGATATTGACGTGTTTCTATCACCGTTAGTCGAGGATTTACATAAATTGTGGAGTGAAGGGGTGCGAGTGTAGGATGCACATAAGCGAGAGAATTTCATGTTGCGGCCCATGATATTTTGCACCATAAATGATTTCCCGACCTACGGAAATTTGTCGGGGTATAGTATGAAAGGAGGCAAGGCTTGTCCTATTTGCCTGGAGTAAACTGAAAGCATGTGACTCCCAAACTGCAGAAAAACAGTGTACATGGCCACCGCAGATTCCTTCCGATGCATCAAGCCTACCGTAAGAAGAGGAAGTCATTTAATGGGAAGCCTGAGAAAGGATCAGCCCCAGTGTTTGTGACTGGTAAGGAGCTTTACTTGCGCGTGAAGGACATCAAAGTTGAGTTCGCTAAATGTTCTAAACCTCCAGGAAAAAATGTTTGGAAGAAGAGACCGATTCTTTGGGATCTGCCATATTGGGAGCACTTACAAGTTCGTCATTGCATTGATGTCATGCACGTAGAGAAAAATGTTTGTGACAGTTTGATTGGTTTGTTGTTTAACATTCCGGGAAAGACGAAAGATGGGCATAAGGACTGAGCTTGCACCGTTGGAGAAGGGAAAGCGTACATCCCTCCCACTGGCCTACCATACTTTGTCAAAAAGAGAAAAAACAAAACTCTGTCTGTGCCTATATGGTGTCAAAGTTCCATGCGGGTATTCTGCGAACTTGAAAAAACTTGTGTCCATGAAAGACATGAAAGTAGTTGGTATGAAGTCCCATGATTGTCATATACTGATGTCACAAATGCTTCCCATTGCTATCAAAGGCATTCTCCCAGTCAAAGTCAGAGAGACAATTACAAAGCTATGTTATTTCTTCAACACAATATCTGGCAAGGTAAGTGTGTACTCCTAGCAAGTTAATTAGCTCCATTCATGGAACTTGCCAGATTTTTTGGATCTGAATATTTGCTGCAACTGTGTCCTTGCAGGTAATTGATCTGGAAGGACAGGATGATTTGCAACGCGATGTGACTACAACTCTTTGTCAGCTGGAGATGTATTTCCCTCCATCTTTTTTTGATGTTATAGTCCATCTAATTGTTCACCTTGTCAGAGAAATTAAGTTTTGTTCCCCGGGCGATGCCTTTGGCCCAGGGACAAGGCCCCCGGTGCCTATCCCGCGCCGCCGTTTGCCCGGGGATAGGGCCCCCGGTGCCTGTCCCGGGCGCCGCCTTTGGCCCGGGGACAGGGCCCCCGGTGCTTGTCCCGGGCGCCGCCTTTCGCCTGGGGACAGGGCCCCCGGTGCCAGTCCCGGTCACCTCCTTTTGCCCGGGGACGGGGCCCTCGGTGCCTGCCCCGGGCGCCGCCTTTCGCCCGGGGACAAGGTCCCCGGTGCCTGTCCCGGGCGCCGCTATTTTCCCGAGGACATGGCCCCCGGTGCCTGCCCCGGGCGCAGCCTTTCGCCCGGGGACAAGGCCCCCGGTGCTTGTCCCGAGCGCCGTTGTCCTTCTGGTGATAGGAGTCCTTGATCCCATGACACGTGCCAGTCGTGTGACAAGCACCCCGGTCACGTGTGGGTCGCGTGACAAGTGCCTCGGGAATCAGTGGACACCTGTCAAGCATCCGAGGCACCTGGCCAGGAGAAGGATGTTGCTACCCCTCAATCCGACGGTAGCGCTCGGAGAAGTTTAGTCTTTTTGCTTCTTTTGGGGCTATAAAAGCCCTTGTACACCCTCTTGTAAAGACAAGTTGCTCATTATTTGCTAGAATAGCCAATCTCACAGGTGTGCTCCGGAAGCCTCTCCCCGAGAGAGCTTCCCCAGCCGACTCCGGTCAGGAACACGCCGACAGGACTAGGGCCCCCACCGGGACCCGAACCTGTATAAACCCTCGTGTCATTTTTCGTGCTTGTCCGGTGGGGGAGGACCGGTCACCCGGTCAGCCCGCGTCGTGTTTTCTTCGCTACGATCATCCACAAAACCTGCCAGGGTGTCCATAACACCACGACAGTTGGCGCCGTCCGTGGGGACTCGTGACGAGACGCCATGGCTCCCCCAAGAACAAGGGCCCGCGCCCTTCCCAGTGACCCAGCGCCACCCGTCCGGGACACGACCGTCCCGGTACTTCCGCCCGGAGGCGGCCAGACCCAAGTACCGCCTACCACCTTCCCTCTTAATTTAGGTGGTTCGACCTCCGGGTCGGTCCCGGTAGCTGCGGTAGCCTCAGCCGGGACTAGCCTCCCCCCGACGGCTCCCCCAGCTCCCCGAGACGCCCTGCTTGAGGCTTTAGTGGAGGGCCAGCTCCACGCCCAGCGCTCTATGGATGAGCTGCTCCATGTGTTGGTGCGGCCACCGGCCCCCGCATACGCGCAGTACCCATACCTGGGGGCTATGCCCCCGTTTATGGGTGACCCGGTGGCCCCTCCGGTTTCCGGAGGTCCGGCCGCTTCGTATGACCCCTCCGGAGGGTACCCTCCCCCGGTGGGTCATACGTCCGGACCCTTCCCGGCACCTGGATCCTTCCCGGTGCCAGGGGGTTACTTCGTGCCCGGGCCATTCGCGGCAACGGGGGATACCCTGTTCCGGGCCCATTCCCGGGGCCAGGGGCCCATTACGTGCCGGGGGTTATCCCTGTGCTGCGAGCCAGTCCCTCCCCACGTGTCGTGTTTACCGCACCAGGGGCGGTCAACAGAGCAGCTCCCGTACCTCAGCGGACCTCCCCCCGCAACGGCGCCCCGATTCCGAACGTCGCCACAGGGGCTGCCCCATTTCCGGTTCCGGTCGTCGCCGCGGGGGCTGCGTCCTCTTCGGTTCCGGATAATACTGGGGCTTCCCCCTTTCCGGTTCCGAACGTCGCCGCGGGCGCCCCCTCCCCGGTTCCGGATGATACAGAGGATTCCCCCTTTCCGGTCCCGGGGATCTCCGCAGGGGGCTCCCCCCAGCCGGCCCCGGTAGCCTCCGGGCCAGTAGCTACAGTGCATGAGCTCCCTCCTCCCCCGGGGCCGCCCCCGAGGGTGCCCCCGGTGGACCAGTTCCGTTTCTCCCGGCAGGAGGTCGAGCCAATGCGCACGGCTGAGTGCGGGGAAGAGCTTCCCCCGGGTCGCGGACGCGGAGAGCCTCACTCCCGCCCCGGCCGGGGGAAGAGGCCCGTCGAAGAGCCAACCTCTCCGAGGGAGAGCCCGAACGTCCAGGAACTCAGCCCCGGCCGGAAGAAAAGCGTCGTTACCGCCACGCCGGCGGACCTCTTGGGCCGCTTCCCAACTCTGACAATGAGGGCACGTCCCCCGTCAAAGGAGACAGCGACCGGGACTCTCCCCGGGAGGTGCAGGGGGCTAATCAGCCCTATGCCGTCAACTTCGGTGCATTCGGTGACCGCGGCCTTATCGCCCGCCGCACATCGAGCACTACAACAGTGAGGCCGACCCCTATGAATTTGTGCAGGTATACTCCACGGCCATCTCGGCAGCGGTGGGGGGGGGATGAGACGGTGCAATGCAACGTCTTCCCCCTCTACCTCACCGGGATCACCCGCTCCTGGTTCTACAACTTGAAGGCCGGCTCCATCAAGTCCTTCGCGCAGCTCAAGCGAGAGTTCTGCGTGAACTTCCAGGGGAACTACGTGCGTCCCCTGGATTCTTCGCTGCTATACACCATCTGGCAAAGGATGGGGGAGACCATCCGCAGTTTCTTCAAGAGCTTCGCCCAAGTGAAGAGCAAAGTTGCTCACATCCCCGACTCCACCGTCATCGAGGCATGGAAGAGTGGGATCCTCCCAGGGGAACCCCACCGGAGGCCCTCCAGAAGCTGCCCCTCCTCCGCCGATGAGCTCTTCAACGTACTTGAGAAGTACGCTCGGGCGGAGGAGGACGACCTCTGGAAGAAGAGCCAGGGGGCCCCCGCCCCCGCCGACCGGGGGACCAGGGACCCCCTCAAACGCCCCAGGCAGGGGGGCCGTAACGAGCCACGGCCTCGGGACACCTTTGTCCTCGAGGGCAGAGGTGGCTCGCACGACCCCCCGAGGGGCAACCGCCCCTTCTCCAAGCCGAAAGGCTGTGGGGGAGGACAGTGTTCCCGCGGTCGGGAAGGCCCCGCGGGGAGAAGCAGGGAAGGACCGTGGTGCACCTTCCACGGGTCCAGTACCCATGCTACCCGAGAGTGCCACCAGCTGCTGCAGCACTTCGCAGCATTCCTCGACCAGCATGGGCAGGGGGGGGACTCCGGCCTCCTTGCCCCCTCAACCGGCCGTACCGGCCCTTCCTGCTCCCACGGGCGAACAGCAGGGACAGACACAGGAGGGGGAGCTGTCAGAAACTCTCCCCTTCCAAACTTCCCAGAGACGTGTTAACGTCATCGTGGGAGGGTCCACCTCCGGGTGGGACTCTAAGCGCTAGCGTAAGGAGTACGCGCGCGAAGTCAAGGTGGTGGGGGTGCTACACACGTCTCCGTCACCCAAGTGGTCGGACGTCCCCCTCACCTTCACGGCGGAAGATGCGCGCGGGGTTCGCTTCCCCCATGACGACGCGCTTATCATCTCCGCCACCATCTACAACTGCCACCTGGCCCGCATCCTCGTAGATGGCGGGAGCTCCGCCGATGTCCTCTACCTGAAAGCTTTCAGGGAGATGCAGGTAGATGAGAAGCTCTTGCAGCCCGCAGTAGGGCCCTTGCAAGGATTCATCCCGGGGAAGGCGATCCACCCCGTGGGGAAGGTAGATCTCCCCATGATGTTCAGCACCCCGGAGAACTACCGGACCGAGATGGTCTGATTCGACGTGGTGGACCTCCCTCCTCCTACAACGCGATCATCGGGAGGACCATGATCAACCGCCTGGGGGCTGCCACCCACCAAAACTACCTCTGCATGAAGCTCCCCGGGCCTCACGGTGTGATCACCGTCCGGGGAGACCAAGATGTGGCCCGCGCTCTATAGGAATCAAGGTACCGAGGGGGGAGGTCCCTCCCCCGGAATCAGACGTCGCGGTGATACCTCCCGGGAGGCCCCTCCCCAAGCCGCGTCCGGAAGGGGGCCTCCGGAAGGTCATGCTGTCCCCGGACGACGCGGACAAAACCGTCCAAATCGGGGCGGAGCTCCCCGAGGAGCATGCCGCGCAACTTGCGGCCTTCCTGCATGAAAACTCCAATGTTTTTCGCGTGGAAGCCCTCCGACATGCGGGGCGTCACCCGGGATGTCATCGAGCACAAGCTCGCAGTGACCCCCGGTCACCCCCCAATCAAACAGAAGCTGAGGAAACTCTCCCTTGAACGCCAAGAGGACATCAAGGTGGAGATCGCCTGACTCCGAGAGGCGGGGTTCATTCGGGAGGTCTTGCACCCTGAGTGGCTCGCGAACCCCGTCCTCGTGAAGAAGTCCAATGGCAAGTGGCGGATGTGCGTGGACTTCACCGACCTCAACCGCGCCTACCCCAAGGACAACTTCCCACTCCCGCGGATTGACCAACTAGTCGACTCCACCGCCAGGTGTGATTTGATGAGCTTCCTAAACGCCTACTCGGGCTACCATCAAGTCCGGATGGTGGAAGGGGACGAGGAAAAGACGAGTTTCATAACTCCCCTCGGGACCTTCTACTACATCCACATGCCCTTCGGGCTGAAGAACGCGGGAGTGACCTTCCAGCGCCTCATGACGCTGGTCTTCAAGGACCAAATCGGTCGCAACGTCGAAGTCTACGTCGACGACGCGGTCGTCAAAAGTCCCCGCGCAACCGCCCACGTCGGCGACCTAGCGGAGACGTTCCACAACCTCCGCGCGTATGGGTTGAAACTAAACCCGGAGAAGTGCGCCTTCGGCGTACGCGGGGGGAAGCTCCTCGGCTTCCTCGTGTCCCAACGGGGCATAGAGGCAAACCCCGAAAAGATCCAGGCGTTCCTGGACATGCCCCCGCCGCGCTCCGTCAAGGACGTTCAGCGACTCGCCAGCCGCTTAGCCGCACTGAGCCGCTTTGTCTCGCGGTTGAGGGAACGAGGCCTCCAATTCTTCAAGATCCTCCGGGGGCTCAAAGGGTTCCGATGGACCCCCGAAGCCCAGGAGGCCTTCGACGACCTCAAGAAGTACCTCACGAGCCCTCCAATGCTCGTGAGTCCATCTCCAGAAGAACCCTTGCTCCTCTACCTTGCCGCGACCCCGGTCACCGTGAGTGCGGTATTGGTGAAGGAGCAAGGGGGGCAGCAGCGTCCCGTGTACACAGATATGGAGAAGATCTGCTACACCCTCCTAATGGCGTCCCGGAAGCTTTGCCACTACTTCCTGGGACACCCCATCATCGTCCCGTCGTCCCTCCCCGTGGGGGAGGTTCTTCGGAACAAAGAAGCCACCTGCCGGATAAGGAAGTGGGGGGCCGAGCTCGCCCCCTTCTCCCTTTCCCTCATAGGCCGCTCTGCCATCAAGTCACAGGTTCTCGCCGACTTCGTGGCGGAGTGGACTCCTGCCTTCGGGCCCAGGGACCATTGGACACTCATGTTCGATGGGTCGCTGTGTCTTGCTGGGGCTGGTGCGGGAGTAGTCCTCCGGAGCCCCGAGGGGAAGGAACTCGAGTACGCGGCGCGGCTCGAGTTCCCGGCAACCAACAACATCGCCGAGTACGAGGATTTGCTCCTCGGGTTGCGCCTTGCGCGCTCCCTGGGAATTCGACGCCTCCTAGTGAAGGGAGACTCTCAGCTCATAGTTTGCCAAATGGACAAGTCCTACCTGTGCCATGATGCAAACTTGAGCCTTTATTTGCAGGAGCTGCGCAAGAAGGAGCGGCACTTCGACGGCCTCGAGGCCCGGCATATCCCACGAAGGGACAATGACCGCGCCAACACCCTAGCCCGGGCAGCCAGCGCCCTGGAACCGCTCCCCAAAGGGGCCTTCCTGGAGATCATCGCGAAGCCCTCGGTGGCCTCCCCGGACACGGGCGACGAGCCTCGCGTCTCGGAGGTCGCCGAGATTACCCTGACTCAGTCATGGATGGACCCCATCGTCTCCTTCATCAAGGGGGAGGGGGACCCTCCCAACGAGACCGAGGCTAAGCGCCTCCGGGCCAAAGCCCGAGCATACCTCCTGATGGAGGGGAAGCTCTACAAGCAGGGGGCCTCTGCCCTCCACCGCTGCCTCCCACGGCTGGAGGGCCTCCAGCTTCTCGAAGACATCCACGCGGGGAGTTGTGGCTCTCACCTAGCCCCGCGCGCCATCGCGGCCAAGGCCCTTCGCCAGGGCTTTTATTGGCCCATGGTGATGCGCGACACGCGAGACCTTGTCTCCGCGTGCGAGGCTTGCTAGAAGATGGCCAAGGGTTCAAACCTCCCCCCTGTAGCACTGCAGACTATCTGATCCGTTTGAGACCTAGTCTTGGTTTTCACACTAGGCTCGCCCAGATTCTAATATGCGGAATAACGGGATCTTACTCGGAAATACCGAAACCCAAAGTAATTGCACAACTCTTTATTTCAAAGAGGGCTTTACACGTCGAACATTAGACACACTTGTCTACGTCGAAGGAACTATAAGTGTCTAAAACTCAAATAAGTTCTATGACTCTTCGATTGAATTCCATGATCTAAAATAGACCTATTACAAGGTATTTATAGTCCAATCGTATGAATACGTATCAGACTTAGAGACCTAAATGTATTAGACTCATATAACTAATCCTAAACAGATAAGCTTAGTTATACACATTCGGATCGGATTACAATTCCGAACAGGGAACGAATTCCTTTTTCCTGGTCACGAACCAATCCATGGTCGCGGACTCATCCAGGTCGCGAATCCTTATGCGATCAGGACTTGGTCGCGAAGCCGCATGCGATCAGGACTTGGTCGCGAAGCCACATGCGATCAGGACTTGGAGATCCTCCCGGATCATGACTCCCTTGTTGAGAAGGAGCCAACCCCTGTTGCGACCTCTCGATCAAACTGGAGATGTGGGAATTGGGCTTGTCCATGTTCTTTGGTGTACCACTTTGCCGCACGTGCTCGTTGATCTTTCCGACCGATTCGAAAAGTCTCCTTGGTGCCACTGCGGGTGGTAGTCACCTTCTTTTCCAGAATCACATCTTCACGTAGAGGTTCATCTCGTTGATAAACCAAGTCTTCAACAGATGGTACTATAGTATCTAGCTCATCATCCAGCATTGAAGGCTCAAAGAGTTTGAATCCTTCCCAAGGTCGCAAACCTTTCCAAAGTCGCAAACCTTTTCGTGGTCGCAAATCCGTTGCGAACTCGACCTGAGATCCTCCCGGATCA
Organism: Pharus latifolius; assembly: GCA_019359835.1. Taxonomy (NCBI): domain Eukaryota; kingdom Viridiplantae; phylum Streptophyta; class Magnoliopsida; order Poales; family Poaceae; genus Pharus; species Pharus latifolius. Next base: position 19,105,768 of record CM033327.1, on the reverse strand, counting down.
TGACTCCTCTGTTGAGAAGGATCCAACTCCCGTTGGTGGCCAACTATGAAGTTGTAGAGAACGACTGGGAGTTTTTGAACGAACACACGATGAGCAATGCTACAATCATCGGATCGAATGTATGGATAGGCGCTCATAGAGCTTGGCACCTCCGTCATGGATTGTGGCCTTGGGCACTCGCGGATAGCCTTCCCCTTGTCGAGGTTAATACCATCACCGATCCCAAAGCTAGGATTGCGAAGTTTGAATAGTGGCGCCGTAGAGACAAGTTGCATGTCGTATTCAACTAGTCGTTGTGGTGATCGACGATATACCTCTTCGAACAGCACATTGTTTTCCGCAGGCAAGCTCGCCAAACAACCATCATTTTCCATACTCGATGTATCACAATCCCCTTGGCTAACTGGACGCATCACGCTCAGCACACACTTTGAGCATGCATTGACAATCCGTTTTGCCTGATTTGCTGTCGACAAGTCCTTGGTGTCGACGTGGTCGTTTTTGCTGATGATAAATTTCGTCCCATCCTTTGTGAGGTCGTAGTCTTGAGCTCTTCGGTGGTAATGGGCGTCACGATCGTACAAGAACGGACTTCCAAAAATCACTTGGCAAATATCGATGGGGATGACATCGCATTCAACCTCGTCGATGTAACGAGCAGATATTGCAAACTTTAGAGTACATTGACTCTTGATCTGCTGATTCACGTCAGAAGTGAACCATCCCAAAGGATACGGTCGAGGATGTTGAGTCGTCTGCAAACCAAGTCGTCGAACCAACCCGGAGGAGACCAAATTCTTTTGGCTTCCGGGGTCGAAGATGGCTGCGACCACCTCGTGCTTCACCTGTATGTTAACAGTGAACAATTCCTCTGTCGGGTTGTGGTCAGTTGATGAACCTGAACCTTTCTCCATCGGCATTGCCATTAGAGACAAGGTCGTATCCGCCTCATTAACCGAGTTTACTCGGACAACTTCTTCGTCGGGTGAAGTCGCAGTAGCCGTGGCTGTTCTTTTCCCTGGTCCGTTTTTCTTTGGTCGAAGTTCAGGATGAAGCTTGTAGCATTTGTCCTTGGTATGTCCTGCGACTTGACAATGTTCGCAAAAGGCACCCCTGCCCGATTTGGAAGCGTTCTTCGGACTCGGCTTTTTCTTTGTCGATGTCGTACTTTCCTTTGTGCTTTTGTCGCTGCGGGATTTATTCTTCTTCTCGATCGCCATCGCAGTTGTGCTTGCGGTCATGATGTCTTGGACGCCGAACAGACTTAGCTCAGTACTGATCGATTTCTGAAGTCCAGATGTGTACTTCCGAAATACCTGAGGGTCGGATAGTGAGATGCCAATGACCATTGCTTGTCGCCAAAACTCTATTGTATAGTCTTGGACGGTCTGGTCGCGCCGTTGGTACAATCTGTGCCAACGCTCCCATCTCTCCTGAAGGTAACCCATCGGATAGAATTCTTGTCGCATAAGTCATTTGAATTGACCCCACACAAGGTCGTCAGCTTCACCACTAGCGACAAGGGCCTTCCACCATGTCTTGGCGTGGTCCTTCATCTTCAAAGGTGCAAATTTGACCTTTTGAGCGCTACTGAACCCTTTCAGGTTGAAGTAGGTCTCAAGTTGATCGATCCAAGAATCCAGCTTCTCGGCATCGATCACCCCATCATATATGGGTATATCAATCTTAGCGTCGACCTTAAAAGATCCGACAGCTAAGGAGGTGTTGGCGAGGTCGTCGGTCTTGTGATTGCCTTCGTCTTCATCTTCGTCTGCCCTGCGCAAGTCTTCACCAGTCTTCGCACCCATACCCTTCCCTACTTCAGGAGGTACAATCATGGCCTGCTGCTTAATCCAAGCAAGCACGGTTTCCATGTCGGTGGAGAGCTTAGCCACTTGTTCGGCTAGGTTAGCTTGAACGGAGGTATAGTCAGACATTGTCGGAGACGCGGCTGTAGGAACCGTCAATTGATCGCCTGGAGTTTCGCCGGAGGTTTTGTAACCCTGGCGAGTCTTCACCATCCACAGGATAGGAAAGTTGCTCTGATACCAACTTGGTCCGTTTGAGACCTAGTCTTGGTTTTCGCACTAGGCTCGCCCAGATTCTAATATGCGGAATAACGGGATCTTACTCGGAAATACCGAAACCCAAAGTAATTGCACAACTCTTTATTTCAAAGAGGGCTTTACACGTCGAACGTTAGACACACTTGTCTACGTCGAAGGAACTATAAGTGTCTAAAACTCAAATAAGTTCTATGACTCTTCGATTGAATTCCATGATCTAAACTAGACCTATTACAAGGTATTTATAGTCCAATCGTATGAGTACGTATCAGACTTAGAGACCTAAACGTATTAGACTCATATAACTAATCCTAAATAGATAAGCTTAGTTATACACATTCGGATCGGATTACAATTCCGAATAGGGAACGAATTCCTTTTTCCTGGTCGCGAACCAATCCATGGTCGCGGACTCATCCAGGTCGTGAATGCTTATGCGATCAGGACTTGGTCGCGAAGCCGCATGCGATCAGGACTTGGTCGCGAAGCCACATGCGATCAGGACTTGGAGATCCTCCCGGATCACTATCCCCATCACTTGGCCCTTCGCGCGCTGGGGGATGGACCTCCTAGGGCCCTTCCCCCTAGCACCCGGAGGATACAAGTATGCGGTGGTCGCAGTCGACTACTTTACTAAGTGGGTAGAGGCTGAACCCTTGGCCAGTATCACGTCCAGGGCGGTCCAACGGTTTTGTGGAAAAATGTCGTTTGTCGTTTTGGTGTCCCCCGGGAAATCACTGTCGATAACGGGACCCAATTCGACTCGGCATATTTCTGGGAATTCTGTGAAGGCCTGGGGCTCGTCATCCCCTTCGCCTCAGTGGCCCACCCCCAAAGCAATGGGGCTGTTGAGAGGGTCAATGGCGTGATCCTACAGGGGTTACACCGACGACTCGAGCAAGCCGCTTCTAAGCGGGGTGCATGGGAAGAGGAGCTCCCTAGCATCCTCTCCTCCATGCGCACGACTCCGAGCTGGGCGACGGGGCATACTACCTTCTCCCTGGTTTACGGGGCTGAGGCAGTCCTTCCCCCTGGTTTCGATCGCTGCGAGTCGAGCTCCTAGACGGAGCCACGACCGCAGCCCACCAAGCCAATGAGGCGAATCATCGGCTGGAGATCGATCTCGTGGAGGAGGAACGCGACCAAGCGCTCCTCCGCCACGCCATCTACGAGCGCGAGATGGCACGCGCATACAACCAGCGCGTGTGCATGAGGGCTTTTCACCTTGGGGACCTTGTCCTCAAGCGCGTCAGTGACCCCCAAGCCTAGGGCAAACTCTCCCCCAAATGGGAGGGCCCCTACAGGATCTCGGCAGTCCTGGGCTCGGGGGCTTATAAGCTCTCCAACCTTCAAGAGCAAGAGCTGAAGCACACATGGAACTTACGTTTACTTCTCGAGTTTTACGTCTAGCCTACACAGGCCCATCCCCTCCCCCGGAGCGATTACGCCGGAGGGGGAAGGGGGACCTTGTACTTAGTGTCCCCTCCCCTGGAGCGATCGCGCCAGAGGGGGAGGGGGGACATTGTAATCACCGTTCCCTCCCCCTTAGCGATTTCGCAGGGGAGGCGTTGTATTTTGGTTCATTGTTAATACAACTGGATTTTTTCTTCAACTCTGTCTCAATGCAGGTTCTTTACATTACCGCCTCTAACGGCGATGCCCTCCCCGCGAGGATGCCCTCCCCATGAGGAAGTAGGCTCTCATGACCCAAGAAGTCCCTCCCGTAGGGCGGCTTACAATCACCCCTCGTGGACTGAGGGTGTAAGCGGCAACCCGGTCCTCAGGGACCGTGGTGACGAGTCACTTTGGGAGATTAGTCCCTACCCAAATACTAAGACCCGTCATCGGGCACATCCTCCTCCGGGAGTCGATGGTCTCCCCAGTGAGACGGATTTTCTTGGATATTTTTTTCCGGAGACCTTATTCCCGGCTCCCCGTTTTCACGGCGACCGGACGATTGTCTCCCGGAAAAATTCTTCGGAATTTCATCTCGGGTTTTTCTTGGACATTTTTCCCTGAGACATTATTCCCGACTCCCCGTTTTCACGGCGACCGGACGATTGTCCCCCAGAAAAATTCCCCCCGGAAACCTCGTCTTGGAATTTTTTAACTTGGAAAAATTCTTAAGTCACGGGCCTTCATCCCGGGAGCTTTGTCACCCCCACAGCACGCGGAGCTACCCTCCGGCCCGCTGTGGAGGGGGGGGATAAGGAGCCCCCGAGAGTCGTCCGGACCATCCAAGAAAAACGAGCAAACTTAGCTCTATCTTATCAAAAGAGAATTCTCAAAGCAACAAACAAACACAGCTTTATTGATCATTCAACCGGAGGACATCTTCGCCCTCCGGTGGGCATCGAAAACGGTACAACCCGGGCCATAACCCGGAAATTCTCTACGTCCTAAGGCTCCTATGCCTAATAGTCCCGGAGGCCCTCCGATTGCTCCCGGGTCAGGTCCCGGTACAACCCGCGTATGCGGCGCTGAGCTTCCCCGGAGCAGGTCCTCGGGCCAATACTCGTAGCCCGCCGGTGGAAGTATCCGATGAGGGGGGATCATCCGGGACCCCGGACGCGGAGGGGATAGTTCGGCGCGATGATTATCGAAGTTATCCAAGTGCCACTCCGGATGCCATTGCAACCGGATCGGCTCCCGGACAACGAGATTAAAGTGGCTTGGGCATCCCCCGGGGGGCACCTACCGGGGCTCAAAGGCCTCGCCCCCGGGGAACTTCTTCCCGGACCTTCGCCTGGGAGTAGCCTCCCGGGAAACCTGGTAACATTGTATTCATTCAAGACTTAGAAAAATTTCAACTTCTATTGCATTTCAAAATGTCTTTTTACAAGTGTCCTGGGCTTCTTCCAAGAAGCTACCGGGAACAAAATTCTAATAAAGCATTAAAGGGGTCCTATCTAAGACCCGGGGTGATGAGGACATCACCCTTAACGATGCGTCCATTCTTCCAACACCCGTTGTGCAAGGACCAATAACAAGGGCACGTGCACGTCAACTAAATCACCAGGTGAGCTCGTTTCTTAGTACACGAGAGAATATTGACAAGAGCGAGTTACTACCTCATAATATTGTGCTTGTGCTCAGGAATCATGGTGTTGATCAGCGAGGGTGTCACTTTGCGCCAAGACGGGTCGGGAATCAAGTCTACCGCGAGCTGGAGTCCGGGTCGGCCACGGCGGAGCAGCCTGTCTTCAAACAGGCGTAACAGATGCATACAAACTCCGTTTGGGGCGTTCAAGTATATTACGGAGAAGCCCTCGACGAGACCTTTCCAATGGATTTGGCCCCACGTCCAGAATCCTTCTGAGTAAATCACAGTCATCGAAGCAAGTGGAGACCAGATTCTGTTGGGCCGTGCGGTGCTGCGTCACCTGTCTATTGGGCCTCGGCCCGTGTATCCCGCGTGGGGGGGTGCGCCCCAAACCCTAGACGCCACCCCTCTCGCATATTAAAATCTCGTAGCCGTCATTGTTAGACTTGGCTTTTGCTTAAAATTTTTCTGCTGTCGCAGTTCGCCGTCTTTCGGTTTGTGGAACCCCGACACTTCGTGATCTTAATACATACTTGCAATTCGAGATTGCTTCTTCTGTGTTCTTGCACATGTTCTTCGATTCGCTTGCAGGAACAGGCCTTCATGGCTAGGTCAACCGCGCCTCGGTACGGTTGATAACGAACGGAGCAGTGGTGTAACGATTGCAGGCCTAGATCGGTTCTGGTCGATAGTCGGATCGTCAACGTCGAGTCTCCACCAATCGAACTATCCCTTACCTGTCGGAAGATCGGGACCCCGTTCCTCATCAAGTGGTATCAGAGCTCCGGTTACCCGTCAGGTATCCTCTCTGCTCGCCATTCATCTTCTACCTAGAGTCCAGAAAAAACCAAAACAAAAAAAAAATTGTGATCATAGTCTTCCGCTATCCAAACCACTTTGAGCCTTTTGCAATTTTTGTTTTCAGTTTTGCATTGTTGAATTTGTGTCCGTGGTCATCATCGTATTGCTGGTCAATTCGTGTTCTTGGTCTAGGTCGAGTATCAAATCCCAATTCTAAACCGAAACCAAATTCGAGTCGCAATCGGTTCGGATTTCTCTTTTGCATTGCTGTTTTTATAAAGACAATATCTTTGTCTTCTGGACACCAATTTGGGTGATTAAATAGTCTAAATTGTATCTCTCGAAGAGATCTACAACTTTGTTCATTGCACCAAATTCCAGAAACGCCATATTAGTGGCGAAAATTGCGTTGGAAGTTAATCTGTTCCATCTCGGAGTAATCTATACAGCCTGTATTTCGGGGGCCATATCTCCTAGTTCCAGAGCCCAAATTGGGTGTTCCATATATTCAAATTGATGAGAAAGAAAATAGCTACAACTTCCAAGTTATAAGTTTTTGCGTTTGAGGTCTCTAAGAGCCCCAAATTATTGTTGGAAGTTTCTACAGAGCATCTTTGCTAAACTGCCGAGAGTATTGTGATAGGATTTGTGCGTAATTCTTAAATTTTGAGTTGTAATCCATCCTTTGCAGCACTCTTGTAAAAAAAAAAAAGGCAAGTGCATAAAAAAGAGCCACACGAAAAGAAAGATTAGCCAAAAAAAAACAAAAAAAAAGAGATCAGAAGTGTTTGCATCCTTTCATGTCTATCGCCTGTGCCGATCACTTTGCTTACTTGAACTAGTTATAGGAACGCGTTTAGGCCAGCAACTGTGACACCTACTTTGGACACTTATTCAACTTAGCATTCTGATTTCAATTATTGTTAACCTTTGCTACCATAACTGCCTTCCAAGCTCCACATACTTTCTATTAGAACAGGATTCAACCTTGCAATCGTTACACTTAAGCTCGTCACGATATCACGAACCAGCCACCGGTTGTACCTTCTGCAGCGTTGGTAAGAACCTTGCAAGAGCGTGGTAAGACGCTCGAGAGGGTGTGAATCCACTTGTCTGAACTTGGTAGTTTGTAGGGATAATACTTCTTGTGTTTCGTCTACTTTCTACTAATCATGGCAGGATCTGATAAAGAGGACAACGAGTGTGTCCTTCATGCTGAGCTGAAAACCATGATGGAAGCGATAACCAAAGGTATTGAAAGATTGGAACGACGTGTTGCCCAGCTTGATGACAGGGTTCAGGTGATCAAGAACTGCTCACCTGCTGTCCGACAACAGCAAAATAATGCAGCCCAGGAGCACGATGATGATGTAGAGGGACATCTGGCACCTCGCAATGAACCCGCTATGCGACGTGCGGCACATGACTTAGAGCGCTTCAACCGAAATCGTCAAGGTATGAGAGGTAACAATGGTAATAATAACTATCGCAATGATGATCCATTTGCTAAAGTTAAGTTTCCCGTACCTTCTTTTTCTGGTACATATGATGCTGAGGTGTATTTAGATTGGGAAATGGAGATTGAATAAAAATTTAACTCCCATCTTGTTCCTGAAATTCATAGAGTTAGACAAGCCACTAGTGAGTTCAAGGATTTTGTTATAATTTGGTGGAATGAACTAGTAAAGTCTAACGTACATCCTGGTACTTGGCATGATCTGAAGAGACAAATGCGCGCTAGATTTGTGCCTCCTTCCTTTAAATGTGATTTGCGTAAAAAATTGCAACGCTTAGATCAAGGTAAAAAATCGGTAGAGGAGTACTACCAAGAGCTTCAAATAGGCATGTTGCGTTGTGAGGTAGAGGAAACCGAGGAGGATAAAATGGCTCGTTTCTATGGGGGGTTAAGGCATGATATACAAAATATTATTGATTACAAGGACTATCATGATGTCAATAGATTGTTCCAGCTTGCTGTTTTGGTAGAAAAAGAATTGCAGGGACGACAACAGCGGCCACGGAGCAACTTTGGTAGTACCTTCACCCCAAGACAGGCGTCAACCAAATCAGAGCCACCTCCTGCTATTCGGTCTACTGCCCCCTCGACCAGTAGGGCGCGTTCAGTAGCACCGTTACCACCACCACGTACACCCGAGGTAAGCAAAACTTCTAATGTGCAGGCACCAGCGAAGTCGTCTTCATCTGTTGCCTCCACGGGACGTACAATAGGTATCATATGCCACCGTTGCAAAGGGATGGGCCATGTCATGAAGGACTGCCCAAGTCAGCGAGCTTACATTGTGACAGACGATGGTGGGTACGTTAGTGCTTCTTATGTTGAAGATGAATATGCTCTTGCAGCTAACCTTGCAAGTAATGTTGATGACGAATCCGAACATGATGATGATGGGGAAGCTTTGGGTACGGTAGCCACACAAGAATACCGGACCATCATTGTCCAGCGGGTCCTTAGTACTCAAATGAAGCAAGCCGAGCGAGCCCAACGCCACAACTTGTTTCAAATGTTCCTCGTTGTCAACGACCGGCACGTCCGAACAATCATTGATGGTGGGAGCTGCAACAACTTGGTGAGTTCTGATCTGGTCAAGAAGCTTGGCTTGACCACACAACCACATCCCCAACCATATCATGTTCAATGGTTCAACAACAACGGTAAGGTTAAGGTAACGCAAACCGCAAGAGTACCATTTTTCATTGGTTCATACCATGATGTTGCTGATTTTGATGTAGTGCCTATGCAAGCATGTTCACTTTTATTAGGCCGACCTTGGGAATATGACACTAATGCAACTCATCATGGTAGAAATAATTGGTACACTTTCATGCACAAATGAAAGAAAATAACCTTGCTTCCCATGACTCCATCTGAAATTGTGCATGTTGATAGGGAAAGACTTGAAAATGAGAAGAAAGAGAACACCACAGAATCTGAAAATCAGCAAGTAGCTAAAACTGTTTTTCCGCATAAGAAAGATAAGAATGTACCTGCTTCTAAGACTGAGGGAATTAAATTGAAGGGTGGTGTTTTGCTTGCTACAAAATATGATCTTGCTGAACCGTCATGCTTTGCTTCGATATGTAAAGAGACCTTGTTTTCATTTGATGATATGCCTGTCTCTTTTCCACCTGCTGTTACTAACCTTTTGCAGGAGTATGACGATGTATTCCCCACTGAGGTGCCCCCGGGACTACCACCTATTCGAGATCACGACACAAAATTTTTGGGTCATTTCTGGAGGACATTATGGAATAAATTGGGAACAAAGTTACTGTTTTCTACTACTTGTCATCCCCAAACTAATGGCCAAATGGAGGTGGTAAATCGCACCTTGTCCACAATGTTGCGAGTTGTTTTGAAGAAGAACTTAAAGATGTGGGAGGAGTGCCTTCCTCATGTGGAGTTTGCCTACAACCGTGTGCTACACTCGACTACCAAGGTAAGTCCTTTCCAGGTAGTGTATGGTTTCAACCCTCGTGCTCCTATTGACCTATTGCCTCTTCCATCATCTGAAAAGGTCAATCTTGATGCCAAGAAACGTGCTGAGTTTATTTTAAAACTACATGAAACAACAAAAGAACATATTGAGCCAATGAATGAAAAATATCGCATTGCTGGTAGTCATGGTAGAAAGGAATTGATATTTACTCCTGGAGATCTTGTATGGCTACACTTACGTGAGGTCCCACGTCCAAAATCCTTCTGAGTCAATCACAATCGTCGAAACAAGTGGGGACCAGATTCTATTGGGCCGTGCGGTGCTGCGTCACCTGTCTATTGGGCCTCGGTTCGTGTATCCCGCGTGGGGGGTGCGCCCCAAACCCTAGACGCCACCCCTCTCGCATATTAAAACCTCGTAGCCGTCATTGTTAGACTCGGGTTTTGCTTAAAATTTTTCTGCTATCGCAGTTCGCCGTCTTTCGGTTTGTGGAACCCCAACACTTCGTGATCTTAATACATACTTGCAATTTGAGATTGCTTCTTCTGTGTTCTTGCACGTGTTCTTCGATTCGCTTGCAGGAACAGGCCTTCGTGGCTAGGTCAACCACGCCTTGGTACGGTTGATAACGAACGGAGCAGTGGTGTAACGATTGCAGGCCTAGATCAATTCCAGTCGAAAGTCGGATCGTCAACGTCGAGTCTCCACCAATCGAACTATCCCTTACCTGTCGGAAGATCGGGACCCCGTTCCTCATCACGGGGGGAGGCTCATACTTGGTCATTGGCGTCCTCCCCCTGGGGGGCTTCCGCCGGGGCCGGGGTATCTGCTCCCGGAGGCGCCAGTGCCGGGAACCTCACCCGGACGATCCGGTCATAGAAGCCCCCGGCGAGCTGCTCCACCTCCCGGCGAGAGGGCTCAAAAAACTTCGGGAAGCTCCGGAGGATGCGGCCCCGATTGCCCGGGCTCCCACCCCCCGGTGCTCCATGAGCCCGACTGTGGCCGCCACCACGAGGATTGCCCGGCCTCGCGCCCGGGCATCTGCGGCCTCCGGGATCACGGAGACTTGTGCGTTAAGAAAACGTCCAGCCTCGTGAGAGTGGCCGGGGGCACCTCGGAGCTGCTGCCGGAGCCTAGGCTCATGCCAAGGCCCTCGAGGGCCGAGCGGACGGAGTGGCCTGCGTCCATCACCGCCCGGACGCTCGAGCCCTCGAGTTCCCGGAGGGCTTCCTCCTTCGCCTTGGCCTCCCACCGGAGACGATCGTTGGCGGTCTCGGAGGCATGGACTTGAGCCCGGACCCGGGCCAGCTCCCGGAGGGCATCATTCCACTGCTCCTGGAAGGCAGTGGCCCTCTCCTCCGCCTCCTTCAGCAGCCGGCCGATGCACTGCTCAAGCCCCCAGGTAATGGCCGCCCCCTACAAACTCAAGAGTTAGAAAAAATTCGAGTTTAGGGGGCCGAAAGAAAGCACCCACCGGTTCGGGTAAGTACCTGGATTTGGAGAGACTGAAGCTCCCCAAAATGCTCACGGAGCGTCCCCTCCGAGACGTAGGCCTGGACCTTCCGGGTCTGCAGGCCCTCCGCGTAGCGGTCGATCTCCCCCATGCAAAGCAGGGGGGTCTCTCTCCAGGTGCCGGTCCCGTCGGGGTCGATAACGGGCCCCCGGACTTGAGTGCCCGGCATAATGTGGGCCGGGGTGGCGGTGGTTGGCGTCTTCGTCGCCGAGGAGGTGGCCTCCGATGAGGTAGACGAAGAGCTCTCGGAGGGGGTCCCTCCCCGGGGAGGAATCATGAGCCCCTTTCCCTTCCCGGGTTGCAGGGCCCCCGGGACCTCCGCTTCCGGAGGGGCCTCATAGACCGAGGGGCTCCCCCCTCGTCTACCGGCCATTCCACCCGTGGGGGCGAGGCCTCCGCGAACCTCACCTCCGTCCTCTCCGGCTCCAAAGGCACCGGGGCCGCCGGGAGGGCTGTCGCCCAAGGCGGCGAAGGGGTGTAGTCCGCCGAATCGGACGCCTCCCCGCCCGCGGCCGGTCCCTTCCCCCGAGCCCTGGCGGGGCTCTCCGGGGGAGGGGGAGTTGCTTCCTTCCGGGTCGGCGCCCGGTCCAGGGGTTCTCGTCCCGGGCCTTCGCCGGCGTCGAGGCCGGCGTCATCGATGGGCCGAGGGCTTTTTGAACCCTGGCCTTCTTTGGCTCAGAGCCCCCGGCACCTTCCTTCCCCGCTTGGGCGAGCCGGGGGTAGGGAGAGGCTTCCTTATCGGTAGCCTTAGCCCGAAGGACTCGGCCACCAGGTTCCAGGGGCGCCCTCACCCACGACGCGCACGATGCGCTCGTGCTCGTCGGTGAAGTACCTCCCGAGGAGGTTCTCCGCCTTCTACCGGGCCGACGGGTACGGCCGGACTGTGAAAGGTAAGAGTTAGAAAAATTTACGAATTAAATGAACTGTCATAGGGAACTTATGTCGAGTCACCGGCTTCTGCGAGGGCCGCTGCGCCGGGCACATCCCGATCCCCCTCCTCCCGTGCGAGAAGGGGGATATCTTCAGGAGCATCACCTCCTCGACGGTGTCCCACATAGAGCGGACCCCCCGGGAGGCAACAACCTGGCCGAGGAGCCTTAGCTCCTCGTCCGTCCACACCGGGGGCTTTGGGGCGGACGATCGACTGTAGGTGGGGGCCTCCGGGGAATACACCACCTCGTTATCCCGGACCCGGAGGTAGAACCATCTCCGGATCCAGTCGCCCCAGTGGTCTGGGGAGGCCGCCACCTGGGACTCGGCTACCCGGGACGGTAGCATCTGGATCATCACCGAGCCAAAGGGGGACTAGGGTCCCCCCCTTCACCATGTGGGAGCTCCTTGCCGCCGGCTCGTAGAAGTACCGGAAGGCTCGCAGCGTGGGCTTCCCTCCGGTCGCCGTCTCGAAGAACCATATGAATAGGCCCATCCGGACAATGGCGTTCGACGTGAGCTGGTTCAGAGCCATCCCATACACCTTCAAGAACTCCCGGAGCAATGGATGCACCGGGAGCCGGAGCCCCGCCTTGAGGAAGGCCTCGAAGGCCACGACCTCTCCGGGCCTGGGGCGGGGGGCTCCGTCCTTCTTCACGGGGATGCGGACGTCCCCGTCCGCAACAACTCCTCGGTCGATTAGGGACTCCAAGTCCCCGGTTGTGAATTCCGAGGGCCAGAGGAAGTCCGCGGTGACTTCCTGCGGGGGCACCTCCACGGCCTTCACTCGGCCCTTAGGTGCCATCAGGTTTTTTCCGGTGGCTAAGGCTACGAGAATTGGGGACCTAAAAGTTCCGGAGGCTAAGCTTCCGAGAACTGGAGGGGAGCTAAAGGTTCCGGAGGCTAAGCTTCCGGGAACTAACTACCGAAAGAGGGCTCCTGGGAGAGCTAAGGGAGCTGGAGTTTGGAAATTTTGGAATGAGCTATCCGGGCCCCCCAAGGCCCTATTTATTGAGGCGAGACGTGGCCCAGATGGGCGCCACGTGGCACTTCATGGTACATCCGTGCCGTTGAAATTCAAACCGTGCCTGTCCCGGGCACCGCCTTTCGCCCAGGGACAAGGCCCCCGGTGCCTGCCCCGGGCGCCGCCTTTCACCCGGGGACAAGGTCCCTGGTGCCCATCCCAAGCGCCGCCATTTGCCCGGGGACATGGCCCCCGGTGCCTGCCCCGGGCGCAGCCTTTCGCCCGGGGACAAGGCCCCCGGTGCTTGTCCCAGGCGCCGTTGTCCATCCGGGGACAGGAGTCCTTGATCCCATGACACGTGCCGGTCACGTGACAAGCGCCCCGATCACGTGTGGATCGCGTGACAAGCGCCTCAGGAAACAGCGGACACCTGTCAAGCATCTGAGGCACCTGGCCGGGAGAAGGATGTTGCTACCCCTCGATCCGATGATAGCGCCCGAGGTAGTTTAGTCTTTTTGCTTCTTTTGGGGCTATAAAAGCCCTTGTACACCCTCTTGTAAAGACAAGTTGCTCATTATTTGCTAGAATAGCCAATCTCAAAAGTGTGCTCCGGAAGCCTCTCCCCGAGAGAGCTTCCCCAGCCGACTCCGGTCAGGAGCACGCCGACAGGACTAGGGCCCCCAGCGGGACCCGAACCTGTATAAACTCTCGTGTCATTTTTCGTGCTTGTTCAGCGGGGGAGGACTAGTCACCCGGTCAACCCACGGGGGAGGATCGTCCACAAAACCTACCGGGGTGTCCGTAACACCACTATAGGTTTACTCTCGTCGATCTCAGTAGAGTCGCACACCAAGACAATCCATTTATACTTGCTGAGCAAGCCACACAGGTGTTCTACATCATTGACTCGGCCAATCCAAAGTTGCACGTTGTCCTTCACAGTACGAGACGTATTGTTGGGGTCGAAGACGTTGTGGATGAAGAAGAGTATAATCAGTTTGACAAACTACCTCCATTTTTAGATGGAATTCTTCAATTTGTCCCTACCGAAGATATTGACGAAACAAGTAACTTGCGAGACAACCACGAAGAAGGATTATGAGTGGACAACCATTCTTGACTAATTTGCAATATGTAAGTGACGTATATTACTTGGAGCTTTAATTGAAGAATTAATATAAATACTGATCATGTTGTGAAAATTGTGATTACTGTAGTTATGCACCCAGTCATGTGCTTGTTCATTGTCAAATCATTTTTCAAAAATTCTTTGGGAAAACATACGTGAGGCATTGACAATCATTTCTGCAAATTTTCATTTCAATTGGACTTAATTTGAGCAATAATTGATGTTTTTTCACAAATCAATATGAAAACTGCAAAGTTCAGATTCCTCGTGGTGTTTGGCTGATTTGTCATTTTCATATCTCCATCTTGATTGGCTATTCGAAGAAAGTTTCTATATGCATGATTCTTTGTGGTCACTGATTGGTTTTTACTGTTAATTTATTTCAAAATTATTGGAAGTCAATTGCATGGATTTTCAGGTGTCTTTACAAGTGCAAAATGATTTACTGAAACACACCTGTAACTGTTATTAGGAAAAACCCTAAGTTCTAGTGCCATTGTTGATCCGGGAGGATCTCCAAGTCCTGATCGCATGTGGCTTCGCGACCAAGTCCTGATCGCATGTGGCTTCGCGACCAAATCCTGATCGCATACGGCTTCGCGATCTTAACCGTGTTCGGAAAGGATTCGCGACCATGGATTGGTTCGCGACCAGGAAAAGGAATTCGTTCCCTGTTCAGAATTGTAATCCGATCCGAATGTGTATAACTAAGCTTATCTGTTTAGGATTAGTTATATGAGTATAATACGTTTAGGTTACTAAGTCTTATACGTACTCATACGACTGGACTATAAATACCTTGTAATAGGTCTAGTTTAGATCATCGAATACAATCGAAGAGTCATAGAACTTATTTGAGTTTTAGACACTTATAGTTCCTTCGACGTAGACGAGTGTGTCTAACGTTCGACGTGTAAGCCCTCTTTGAAATAAAGAGTTGTGCAATTACTTTGGGTTTCGGGTATAAGATCCCGTTATTCCGCATATTAGAATCTGGGCGAGCCTAATGCGAAAACCAAGGCTAGGTCTCAAACGGATCAAGTTGGTATTAGAGCAACTTTCCTATCCTGTGGATGGTGAAGACTCGCCAGGGTTACAAAACCCCCGGCGAAACTCCAGGCGATCAATTGATGGTTCCTACAGCCGCGTCTCTGACAATGTCTGACGATACCTCCGTTCAAGCTAACCTAGCCGAACAAGTGGCTAAGCTCTCCACCGACATGGAAACTGTGCTTGCTTGGATTAAGCAGCAGGCCATGATTGTACCTTCTGAAGTAGGGAAAGGGATGGGTGCGAAGACTGGTGAAGACTTGCGCAGGGCAGACGAAGATGAAGACGAAGGCAATCACAGGACTGACGACCTCGCCAACACCTCCTTAGCTGTCGGATCTTTTAAGGTCGACGCTAAGATTGATATACCCATATATGATGGGGTGATCGATGCCGAGAAACTGGATTCTTGGATCGATCAACTTGAGACCTACTTTGACCTGAAAGGGTTCAGTAGCGCTCAAAAGGTGAAGTTTGCACCTTTGAAGATGAAGGACCACGCCAAGACATAGTGGAAGGCCCTTGTCGCCAGTGGTGAAGCTGACGACCTTGCGTGGGGTCAATTCAAACGACTTCTGCGACAAGAATTCTATCCGATGGGCTACCTTGAGGAGAGATGGGAGCGTTGGCACAGATTGTACCAACGGCGCGACCAGACCGTCCAAGACTATACAACAGAGTTTCGACGACAAGCAATGGTCATTGGCATCTCACTATCCGACCCTCAAGTATTTTGGAAGTACACATCTGGACATCAGAAATCGATCAGCACTGAGCTAAGTCTGTTCGGCGTCCAAGACATCTCGACCGCGAGTATGACTGCTTTGGCGATTGAGAAGAAAAATAAGACCCGCAACGACAAGAACTCGAGGGAGATTTCAACCACGACGAGCTCCGGAGAGGGTACCCACGATACGGGTAACACTTGTGAGCATTGTCATGTTGCTGGGCACACAAAAGAGAAGTGTTATAAACTTCATCCTGAACTGCGACCAGAAAGAAAAAGGAGGGATGAACCAAGCACACTAACAGCTATGGTTACTTCTATTCCGCTCGCAGAGGAAATTATCCAGTTGGATTCGGTTGAAAAGGCGGACACGACCTTGTCTCTAATGGCAATGCCGACGAAGAAAGGTTCGGGTTCATCAACTGACCACAACCCAACAGAGGAATTGTTCACTGTTAACATACAGGTGAAGCACGAGGTGGTCACAGCCATCTTCGACCCCGGAAGCCAAAAGAATTTGGTCTCCTCCGGGCTGGTTCGACGACTTGGTTTGCAGACGACTCAACATCCTCGACCGTATCCTCTGGGATGGTTCGCTTCTGACGTGAATCACCAGATCAAGAGTCAATGTACTCTAAAGTTTGCAATATCTGCTCGTTACATCGACGAGGTTCAATGCGATGTCATCCCCATCGATATTTGCCAAGTGATTTTTGGAAGTCCGTTCTTGTATGATCGTGACGCCCATTACCACCGAAGAGCTCAAGACTACGACCTCACAAAGGATGGGACGAAATTTATCATCAGCAAAAACGACCACGTCGACACCAAGGACTTGTTGACAGCAAATCAGGCAAAACGGATTGTCAATGCATGCTCAAAGTGTGTGCTGAGCGTGATGCGTCCAGTTAGCCAAGGGGATTGTGATACATCGAGTATGGAAAATGATGGTTGTTTGGCGAGCTTGCCTGCAGAAAACAACGTGTTGTTCGCAGAGGTATATCGTCGATCACCACAACGACTAGCTGAAAACGACATGCAACTTGTCTCTACGGCGCCACTATTCAAAATTCGTAATCCTAGCTTTGGGATCGGTGATAGTATTAACCTCGACAAGGGGAAGGCTATCCGCGAGTGGCCAAGGCCACAATCCATGACGGAGGTGCCAAGCTCTATGAGCGCCTATCCATACATTCGATCCGACGATTGTAGCATTGCTCATTGTGTGTTCGTTCAAAAACTCCCAGTCGTTCTCTACAACTTCACAGTTGGTCACCAACGGGAGTTGGCTCCTTCTCAACAGAGGAGTCATGATCCGGGAGGATCTCAAGTCGAGTTCGCAACGGATTTGCGACCACGAAAAGGTTTGCGACTTTGGAAAGGTTTGCGACCTTGGGAAGGATTCAACCTCTTCGAGCCTTCAATGCTGGATGATGAGCCAGATACTATAGTACCATCTGTTGAAGACTTGGTCTATCAACGAGACAAACCTCTACGTGAAGATGTGATTCTGGAAAAGAAGGTGACTACCACCCGCAGTGGCACCAAGGAGACTTTTCGAATCGGTCGGAAAGATCAACGAGCACGTGCGGCAAAGTGGTACACCAAAGAAGATGGACAAGCCCAATTTCCACATCTCCAGTTTGATCGTGAGGTCGCAACAGGGGTTGGCTCCTTCTCAACAAGGGAGTCATGATCCGGGAGGATCTCCAAGTCCTGATCGCATGTGGCTTCGTGACCAAGTCCTGATCGCATGCGGCTTAGCGACCAAATCCTGATCGCATACGGCTTCGCGACCTTAAGCCTAGTGCGAAAACCAAGGCTAGGTCTCAAACGGATCAATTGTATTTTACTATCGGTTTCAATTGCCAAACCGATAGGTAATTGATAACTTATATCGGTTTCTTTTTTCCAACCGATAGTACTAGACTGCCATTGTGTTGTTTATGCATGATTCTTTATCTTCCATGACTAGTCATTACTGTTAATTTACTATCGGTTTATATTAACAATCCAATAGGAATTTTAATATCTGATATCGGTTACTTAATTTTAATCGATAGTAATATCAATACTCTGATATCAGTTACTTTACTATCGGTTTTAGTTGCAAACAGATAGGAACCTTAGTGTCTTATATCGGTTTCTTATTTTTAACCGATAGTACATACCTCTATAATAGGTTAAACCCACGGGATTTTCCCTCCAGTCCAACCGAACACATTTCCAAATAAGTGTGTACTCGCGCGCGGAAAACCCTAGCCTCCCCGATGTTCCCTTTTTTGCTCTTGCACCACCATTGCCGCTCGCATTTGGATTCTCCACCGCCGCCGGCCACTGCATCGTGCCATCGTAGGCCACTCCACGAACTGTAAGTGTTCTTGACCAACCCGATTAGAATTGATCTTGTCGCTCGTGTCAATTTCTTAAATTGATATCGAATTGTTCATATGTGATTCAATACATCACAAATATATAACTAGATGAAAAGTGCATGAATTACAAACTTGATAGATATGAGAATTACAGAGTTGATGAACATCACCAAGAATATTTCGTTACATAGTCGCCCACTATCGGTTTTAATTGTCGAACCGATAGGAAAATCATATCTTTGAGTGCACGATCCCTATATCGGTTGCTTATTTTGAACTGATAGTACAAGACCCTAATCAGCCACAAAACCATGAGAAGTCTGAATTTTCTGTTAATTATTTCCCATTTTCTAATTGTCATCTGAAATTTTGGTTCATTTAAATTTCCTAAAAATTCTTTATTTTTCTTGGCTATGACATTAGATTTGCTTAGAGTCTTAAGAGATTTGCTTGAATGTTAAAGATTGACTTTTTAGTTTGTGATGAGCTAATAATAAGACATTGATGCTTATAAAAACTTATAAAAAACTTGCAAAACAATGATCAGTAATTCCCCAGGCTCAATCCTACCATTGATGCTTGATCTAAAACTTATCTACTTCTGAACTGCACCATCGATTGTATGGGTTTTGCATAAAGAAAAATTTATGCATAGTGTTGCTCATTACAGTGGTGCACTCATGGGTGCCCCTCCTGCAGAGAGACTAGCATAGTTTGCACTGCTAATCTTATCTATTATCCAATTTTGTGGAAAAAGTAGTGGCTCTTTCTTATTTTTCTTAGGTACTATGTAGCATGCTGGGAGTTTTTGTTGTATGAACTTTAACCCAGTATACCCCTTTTTCTTTCAATGAAAATATGCAGTTCTACTGCATGTTCTAAAAAAAATTTCTATTATCCAATCTATGCAAGTATGGCTTTGTCAAAGAGCCAAATGTTTTTCGGGTCAAAGCAAGTTTTCTGGTGAGATTCACACACCCATAAGTTTCAAATTGAAACTCTTTTGAGAAAGTTTTCAATTTTGAACTTCTTCAGGGTAATAATATCTAGGACTTTTGTAAAACAAGTTTTGGCACAATTCAAATAGATTTTGATTAGCACTCGAAACTGATTTGGTTAAAAAAGAAGATAGTCGAAAGCCTCTAAAAACCTTTTAAAAACATTTTGAAGACCATGTTGATAGGAATTGATGATTTTTGGCCTTTTGAATGAAAATTTGACATTTAAACAAAAAGAGGTTGTTCATCATTGCCATTTCATTTTAGTTATGAACTTTGTCATGTACCTTTCTTCGTATCAATTGATTGTTTGTTCATGGAATTTTAGGTAAAGCCATGTCGGCATATTCCTCATCTGATAGTAGTGATTCGAGGAGGGCCAACGTAGATGACGCTGCTTCGTCCCAGCGCAAGAGGAAGGCGCGAGGCGCGACGATGTTGTGCCATTTGGCCAAACGCGCAGATCTTTCATGTGAGTTCAACCAGTTCGGGAGACCGATCGGGAAGAACGCCGGCCAGTATGCTGCTTATGTTGGTTTGTTGGTGAAGGAAAGGGTGAAGATCACCGTCCAGAGCTGGAAGGTCGTTAAGGCCGATGAGGGGGATAGGCTGTGAGCGGAAGTGAAGGTAAAATTAATCAAAATCCCTGAACTCTTGAGTTATCACATTCCCTTGGTTTATCCCAGAGATTAAGTAAGTCCTGCTTATATGCACCATTTGAAACAGGTCAAGTGGAACATCCCCGACGATGGTCCCAAGATAGCTTGCTTGAAGGACATGAACAACACGCGGAAAACCTTCAAGAGCGTCCTCGTCAGTACCTTCCTCGCTAAAGGAAAATCTCCATGCGAGAAGTACCCCGTCATAACGGAGGAGGTATGGGAGCAATTCACCCAACAGAAGGGGACCCCTGAGTTCAAGGTATGTATGCTTCCTTTGATTGGTTACACCGTTGTATAGAGTAACCAACGGTGCATTAATTTTCTTGTTTCTGGTAGGAAGGCCCTTAGCGAGAAGAACAAGGCAATCCAGAGGAGGAACAACCACCCGCACCGGCTCGGCTCTCGCGAATATGCGGGGAAGGAGGAGCAGTGGAAGAAGGCTAAAGACGAGGCATAAAATTTCGTCGACTCCCCTGACCTGTTGCTCTTCGAGATCCGCGATCTGCGATGCAATTGCTGGTGGCTGGCCAGAGGGATCGTGCATCCACGGGGACTGTGGAGTTCCCAAACCCCAGGGACGTCGAGGTCGTGCAGCGAATCATAAGTTGGCTAACTTCTTGGTTGGAATCATAGAGTGTGGTAGAAAAAACTATGATCACTCGTGTGTGCACAAGTTTGTATACATTTTTTCCTCACATTGTAGAGCTTTGAATGTAACAGATCTCTTGCTCGAAGGAGGCGACCCAGGGATTGTTCACTCCCAATAGGGAGAACGGCATCCTAATCCGGGCTCTAGGGAACAAGGAGCATCCAGGGCGGACGCAAACCGTGGGGGGTGTGGTGCCATGTAAGGAAGGCTTCTCGGAGCCCGGGCAAAATACGAAGAAGGCTCGCAGCTGGAAGAAAAGGGAATCAGAGCTATCTGAGAAGATACGGTCAGATGTGACTGCACAATTCGCGGACATGTTCGCTCAACTAAACAAGAAGTATGAACGCCTCAACCGAATTGTGCAGTCCAAGGGTTTAGATCCAGCTGCCGAGGTCGATGCTGGTAGGCCAAGTAGTTGCGGCTCAAAGGTTCACGTGGATCCGGTGGACCTGATTGAGGTATTGCAACTCTTGAGCTATATATATATGCAGTTCGGTTGATGCCACTCCCGTTACGTTAGACCTGTTTCGCTAACATGTTATAATTGTTGCAAATTGCAGAAGCCGGAGAGTTGTAGCCTATTAATCAACATAGGCGACGACCCTGTAATGGTTGCACACGGGGTCGTATATCAGTCATGGGAGGATGTCCGGATCCATTGCGTACCTCTAAAGCCTGGGTTTGCAAAGGTACAGGTGGACATGGCCCTCCCGGGCTACAGCGCTTTTTCGTTGCCCGTCCCAACGGACGAAATGCGGACAATTGACGAGGCATTGGGCTCGTACATATAGTGGCCCAAGAAGGGTGTTAGACTACAAGAGGTAAACCCTACCCATTCTAGTTTACAACTCAGTTAATATACTCAATTTGCAAAATCTAACTTACGCTTTGGTAACTTAAAGTGGACGATGGATGCCAGCGCACTTCATGAGGACCCCACCCCTAGCACAATGCATGACCGAGCTCCTTCGGCCTCCATACCTCCTCCGACGGCCTCGAACCCACCCAAAGGATGCATGCCTCCTCTGAAAGCCCCTTCGCTATCAAATGAGGCCGGTGGCGCCACGCCCCAACCTTCGAAGGTATACACTCGCTCCCCAGCCAAAGGCAAGGGCAAGGCCAAAGGCAAGGCGAAACAAAGCCAGCCGGGTACATTCAAGAACGGGTTCCCACTCATGTCGAAGTACCTTCTGCGCAATATGGATCAGACAACCAGAAGTCTCCACGAGTGGTACTCGACCCACTCTAGGTGCCACATCAACTTCTTAGTTCACTTCAGGCCAGGTCATTTTCACCGTGAGGCCAGGAGCATATCGGTGACCCACGAGGATTTGTTCGACCTCTTCAACTGGCAGGAGCTTGATATGTCCATCATACGGACTGGAGTCCTGTGAGTTTGCTGATCCCATATATATGTTGTCGCAATTAATTTCATAAATCTAATCACTTTGTATGCACTACTTACTAATGTCTACTTTGCATCCAGGTGCATGTATAGGCTAGCGTTGATGAGGGCATGTGACAGGGTGGGTTTCCTCGACCCAGACAAAATAAGCCTCACGATGCTAGAGCACGACCAAGCACATGCGGAGGAATACATATCAAGGGCACTACTGGCGCAGCAGGACTGGGAGTTCATTCTTGCGCCGTACCACCAAAGGTTAGTGCATTTCCTACTAATTTAACTCATTCTTGTGTGTTACGCCTAACATATACATGAAACGGTTCGCTTTTATATACAATGTAGGGGCCACTGGGTCCTCTTCATCATTTGCTCATGGACAAATGAGTTGCATTACCTCGATTCGATGAGCGACAGGGTAGCGCATGTTTTCACCCTCACGTGGCACATAGATGCGTAAGTAACACAGCTGATTTAAATTTTGCTCTGACTAGGTAATTAATGATAACATATTAACCGACAGTGCTAAATTAAATACATGGCTTTCAAAAATTATGTTACTGCTGGAGGGAGGCATGACGCGTCAAAGGGCACAACAATTTCTTGGAAAGAATATGAGGTAATTAATTATACGGATGGAACTACTCATGATGAGTCTTTTAATTTATGCTAAATGGAAAAACTTTCATTTCCTGAGGGTTTTGTGTTCTTTCGAGTTAATGTGGGTTTATGTCTTTGCATATGAAATTATCCCAGTGCCACCACCAGCCACAATCATGGGAATGTGGGTTCTATGTCATGAGGTTTATGTATGACCTGATCAGGACAAACTTTGCCCAATTCCCTAAGGTAAGCATTTTTGCTGACTCAAAGTCTAACATTGGATGTGACGTACGTTCCTAACTTCACACACGCATGCAGAGCACCATGTTGAAAGACCAATACGAGTTGCCTCAGTTAAAGGAGCTGCGACAAATTTGGGCTCAATATGTGATGGATGAAGTGGCTATCAACAATCGATCGTAAATGACTTGTACATGTAATATACATTGAATGTGTTAATTGGTGTATGTGTGTATTTGTATTAGTGTATTTGTGAATAAACTCAATATGTGAATAATTAGAATCAATCTGTTCAATGCATGTATGTATCTTTGTATTAGTGTATTTGTGAATAAATTCAATCTCTGAATAATTAGATTCAATCAGTCCAATGTGTGTATCTCTGTATTGCTATATCTGTTAATGATGCTTTGTCATACTATCGGTTCATATCCTACAACCGATAGAAGAAAGTTTCCAGTACTAACCGTGTCGAGTACCTAACCGATATAAAAAACTATATAGTACTATCGGTTTCCAGTGTATAACCGTTACAAGAAATCTAACATCACTATCGGTTGAGTTCACTGAGCCGATAGAAGAAATTATCAATCGCGATTAGTGAACGTTGTAATGTAGGTACTTTACTATTGGTTTGCAACCAATAGAGTTGTGCTACTTTTCTTCTATCGTGCCGATCACTAGCTATAAGAGAACCGATAGTAGAGGCGATTTTTAACCAATAGTGAAAAGCAATTCTGCAGTAGTGTGCCTTGTGATAATCCCACCATATCTCGGGTTTGTCAGGAGGATTAATCTATCATTATCTACCTTAAATACAACGAACAAGTGCAGAGGGAAGAAAGGACAAGGGAGGCAAAGGAATCACTTAATCAAACTCTGAATTAGATATCAACATAGATTTCTAGTGCTCAAGAACATGATCCTATCTATTCCAATGCATTTGTAGTTGTTTTCCAGCACTCAGTAGAGGACCAACTTCTACTATCTTTGTAGTATAGTCACGACACCCTTAGGCCTTTTTTGCTCCATCACAAAGCACCAGGGTATTGCCCCAAGACGTAGGGTTGGAACCGTTCCACCATAAGCTGTCAAAATCCATTATCAATCCTTCTCTTAAGAGGTTCTCAATCGTCTTCATCAACACGTGCTTGCTTCACCACTAAAAAATAAATAAATGTGCCGAGGCATAAGTAAATGGAGAAATAGTTGTTCCTTTTACAGTACAAAAAGAAAAACATAGAAAGAAAGAAAATAATAATACACCATTCTTTTTAATATTAGTACTGAATATAAAGTAGAAGTAAATATGAAAAATATTTTATTCAATCATTTGATTATATCTATCATTATTGTTACTCGTCGAATTGGTATAATTGTCTCTCACAGATCCATCACCATATACCCTCATAAGATGTTAGCCCATCTTTTTTCCTTATCCAATAAAATAAGGTCATTTTATTTTTGTAAAACTCCAATGTAAAGGATATAAAGATAGTAAAAAGTGCAAACAATAGACTAACATATAAGTCACAATAGTTGTATCAAGACAATTTTAAAAAGATAGGGTATTAATACCATATGTCAGCTTTTCTTATACTCCTTGATCTTGATGACTAACTTTGACAACTTGGTATTTCAGCTTAACTACTATTTCCTTACTCCAACCAAAAACTCTTATATTGAGAGCACTTATTCAAGAATTATGGGAGCATTGGATCCTATTTATAAATGGTGAAAATTAGTAGAAAAATCATATTATCATTAGGCTACTCATTAACCATAGGTGTAGTCCTGCTTATGCTATGTTTAAAGGCATCTGACGAGGATTATCACCCGAGCTAGTTTACTTAACATATATCGGGTTCAAGTCAAGTTCGAATCTGATATGTGCCTATGTGTCTTAGCAACCGCTATGGTCGCAGAATGGGCTGCGGACACAGAGCCAGTTTATGGTCGTAGTACTTGCGCGAGTGATCGCAAGCAATGCGCGGTCAGAAGGTCGCTGACTATGCGCGATCAAGATAACATGAGGGTGTTTAAGCCTTTACTGAACACGTCCCCAGGATCAAGATGACTTCTTCCACGTGTGAAGACAACCACCAGGGGGGTTAACATGTGCGGTTATCTATGATTCCACGTGCTCAACTGGCGAAGAGGATGGGTGCGGTTATGTGAACTGCATTATGGCAACCGTCCAGAACTGCTTTACATTGGCATCCTTTCCTTTAGTATAAAACGATAGTTGATGCACGATGTAAGGGGTGAGCTCTCAAGAGAATAACCAACAACTTTTGAAGACTTAAAAATAGTTAGTTAGATAGAAGTATAAAAGGAGACTATCGCCTGTGATAATCTCTTCTCCCTATAAACTCTTTTCTCATACATAGTGAAATCACAACAGGACGTAGGGCTATTACTCCCACCATCGAGGTCCCGAACCTGTATAAATCTTCGCATCCCTATTTTCATTGCTTATCCTAAATTACCTGAGGGCATATTGAAAGGTCTCACATACAACTCACAAATCTGCGTAAGATCTACAAGGGACCCCAAGTTGAAATTGTCGACAGCTAGCGCCCACCGTGGGGCCTTTCTCAAGGTGCCTTCTGTTTATGAGGAGTTTCGGCAAGACATGTCTGGGGCGTTTGATTCCAAGAACGATTTCGATCTCGATGACTATTCCCATATTCGGATGCCCTCACCTAGCGACCCTGTTCCTATGGAAGAGGCTGATCGCAAAGATGTTCCTCAGGAACATCCTGAGGATGCATCTTCTCCGACTCAGGTCATGTCCATTGACCTGGAGACAGAGAAGATAGACCAGGAGCCCCATGTGAGTTCTACCACTTTGGAGGCTGAATATGTACCGCAACACGTCACTGTTGAGGATGTGGATGATGGCAACATAGAGCTTAGTCTTGGAAGGTTTGATCCTGATAATCTTCAGTCTCTCTTTGATTTTGAATCCCATTCAGAACAAACAGAGATGTTTTCCCCTTCTGCGACCTCGCTCCCCCGAGAATTTGCTTCTTTATCGGAGGAAACTCCAGAACAATGAGTTGCTAGGGAGGAACAGGAGCGCAGGCAAAAGGAGGAACAGGAGCGTAAGTAATAAGGAGGATCAAGATCGTGAGCAATGAGATAACGAGCTTTGCAGGGCTGCAAAGGAAGCTTTGCAAATTGCGCAATCTCGTTATGATACCACTCCAAGTTCCTCCCGTCGTCCTCATGGTCACAAACGCAACCAGACACCTTCTTTTGCCCCAGGCTATCCACCGACAAACAAAGAAACGGTGACACCTAGTGCACCCAGGTGGAGTATGCATGGGCGACTTCGTTCTATCGCAGATGTCTTGTGTAATCCTCCTCCTAATATCAAAGACGTGGACAAACCGGCTTTTGCCAGAATCCTGGTGGATAAGCAAGATGAAGTTGCATCCGATGCAACTCCAACTGCATCATCGCAGTCTACAATTCGCTCCCATGAGAGGGATTACTCCTACTCTAGTCATGGCAGGCGTAATCGACTACCACCAGGATCAGTTCGGCACGACAAAACCAGGCGAGTCGGAAATTCCCGCGATCGGGATCGCGTTCCTGTCCATTCTCGTTTGGAACCGCGAGGAGTATCCCCTCAGGGTGAGGTAGCCCACGATCAAGTTCAAAGCCGCAGAACTCTCCACAGTTCCTATGTTGGATGCAAAGCTTTCTCGCCAGGCCTCCATGCGGTGGTCTGGCCAGACAAGTTCAAGCCAGGAACGATTGAGAGATTTGATGGAACTCAGAATCCATCCGAATTCCTTCAGATCTATATTACCGTTATTCAAGCAGCAGGTGGGGATGATCGGGTCATGGCGAATTACCTGCCAACGGTCCTCGAGGGACCAGTGAGAACCTGGTTGTTCAACCAACCGGAGGGTTCGATTTATAACTGGAAAATGTTGTGTGACGCCATACTCAACAATTTCTAGAATTGCTACCAGAAGCTAGCAAAGAGGATGATCTCCATCGTTTACGCCAGACCTCTACCGAGACTCTTTGGTAATTTGTCAAGAGATTTGTCGGGGTAAGGAATACTATTTTGAACATATGTGACAATTCTGTTATTAGGGCATTCAAACATGTCATGCGATATCAGAGGTTTACCGAAGATCTACTTATCCACCCCCTCGGTCAGTAACTGATCTCTTCGACATGGCTGACTGATATTTCGATGCGGCTGAGGCTGTGGAATGGAGTAGGATGGTGCATAAGGGAAATTTACCACCTCAGCCAGGTCTTAAGGACGTTAAGAAGGAGGATTCAAGCAAGAAGCCAGAATCTTCATCAGGCAGAAAATTAAAAAAGTCCAAGAAAAACCAGACTGGACAATACCGGGTGGTCGCCGTAGCAGAGAAGCCATCACCAAGAAAAGGTAACAAGTTTCCATTCAAGAATAAAACCTCTTCTGGTGGCCACGATAGCGACTAGCCGGGAAAGCAGACTAACCCGCAGGGAAACAAAAAGTGGTATCAGTTCCACAATTCTTCGGGACATGATCTCAAGAACTATCGGAAATGGTTGAAGCAATTAGACTACTTTGACAAAGGGATTGGACTGATGCCGACCTTGCCGCAAAAAGATCAGGCCTGCGGGATTAGAGACGCTGACAGAGATGAAGAGATGTCCTACCAGGTACCCCAAAACCATGTCAATGTTATTTTTTGAGGTTCCTCCTCTTTTGCTTCTAAGCGTCAGTTTAAGACGTTTTACCGCGAGGTAAATCAAGCAGAGGCTCCCCTCGGTGAGCCTCAATACCCCTGTTGGTCGGAAACTCCTTTGACTTTTGATCGAGCTGATTGTCCTGTTGGGCTTACGCGACCATTGAGACTACCATTGGTCATCACCCCAATTATCAGCAATGCTTGAGTTGAAAGAGTTCTAATCGACGGGGCAGTTCCTTGGACATTTTATTAGTCAAGGCACTGGACGAGATGCAGATTCCTCGTTCAGAAATTAAGCTCATAATTCATCCATTTTATCGAATAATTCCTGGTCCCTCCATGATGCAGATGGGACAGGTGGTGCTACCAGTAACACTGGAAGAACCAGATAACTCCCGAATAGAATTGATTACTTTTGATGTAATTGATTGTGATTTGGCATATAACGCTATTTTTGGTAGGCCAACCCTTGCTAAGTTCATGGCAGCGATGCATTATGCTTATCAGTGCGCTAAGTTGCCGAGCCCCAAAGGCGTTATCTCACTCCGAGGCAGCCGGAACACGGCATTGACTTGTGATCGATAATCCCTGGAGTTGGTGGATCAGCTTCCCCTTCGGGATGTCAAAATTACGACCACGGCTTCTGATACGATCAAAGTTGCCCCACAGCCAGATGAAAAGTTAAAGCTAGTTCCATTGTACCCAGATGATCCATCTAGAACAATTCGGGTTGGATCAGCTTGGAGGACAAATAGAAGCTCAAGCTCATTACTTTCCTCCGGGCTAATGCAGATGTGTTTGTGTGGAAACCATCCAACATGACTGGAGTCCCAAGGGAGGTAATTGAGCACAGGTTAGCAATTCGACCTAGACAGCGATCAATAAAGCAAAAGCTCAGACGCTTTGCTGTTGATCGGCAAGAAGCCATCCGAATGGAGTTAGACAAACTCCAGAAAGCAAGATTTATTCGCGAAGTCGATCATCCTGAATGGCTTGCAAACCAGGTCATTCTCCTAAAGTCAAATGGTAAGTGCCGCATGTGTGTCGATTACACCAGCCTGAACAGTGCCTGTCCGAAGAATGACTTTCCCCTTCCTCACATCGATCAGTTGGTCGATTCTACAGTGGGATACGAACTGATGAGCTTCTTGGATGCTTACTCAAGGTACCATCAGATTAGCATGGCAAAAGAACATGAAGAGAAAACTGCCTTCATCACACCATTTGGCACCTACTGCTACATCAGAATGCCATTTGGTCTCAAGAACACCGGTACCACGTACCAGCGCTTGATGCAAAAGACCTTTGTTTCCCAGATGGGGCGTAATCTCGAAGCATACGTTGATGATTTTTGTTGGGGGAAATCTCCGCGGGACTAAGTCCAGGTAAGTTACGTCACACTCGCCCGGGGACCTGGCCTCCGGTGCCTCCCCGGGCGCCTCCTTTTCTGGCCCCCGGGACCTGGCCTCCGGTGGCATCCCGGGCGCCGCAATTTGGCTCCCGGGACCAGGCCTCCGGTGCCGTCCCGAGTGCCGCCTTTCTGGCCCCCTGGACTTGGCCTCCGGTGCCGTCCCGGGCGCCGCCATTTGGCTCCTGGGACCTGGCCTCCGGTGCCGTCCCGGGCGCCGCCTTTCTGGCCCCTGGGACTTGGCCTCCGGTGCCGTCCCGGGCGCCGCCATTTGGCTCCCGGGACCTGGCCTCCGGTGCCATCACGGGCGCCGCCTTTTGGCCCCCGGGACATGGCCTCCTGTGCTGTCCCGGGCGCCGCCATTTGGCTCCCTGGACCTGGCCTCCAGTGCCGTCCCGGGAGCCGCCTTTCTGGCCCCCGGGACGTGGCCTCCGGTGCCATCCCGCGCGCCGCCATTTGGCTCCCGGGACCTGGCCTCCGGTGCCGTCCCGGGCCCTGCCTTTTGGCCCCCGGGACATGGCCTCCTGTGCCATCCCGGGCGCCGCCATTTGGCTCCCGGGACCTGGCCTCCGCTGCCGTCCCTGGCGCCGCCTTTCTAGCCCCCGGGACTTGGCCTCCGGTGCCGTCCCAGGCGCCGCCATTTGGCTCTCGGGACCTGGCCTCCTGTGCCGTCCCGGGCGCCGCCTTTTGGCCCCCGGGACATGGCCTCCTGTGCCGTCCCGGGCGCCGCCACTCGCCTAGGGACCTAGCCTCCGGTGCCTCCCCGGGCGCCGCCTTTTTGGCCCCTGGGACCTGGCCTCCGGTGCCTTCCCGGGCGCCGCCGTTTGGCTCCCGGGACCTGGCCTCCGGTGTCGTCCCGGGAGCCGCCTTTTTGGCCCCCGGGACCTGGCCTCCGGTGCATGTCCCGGGCCTCATCGCCCTTCTAAAGGTAAAGTCTCGAGTTGATTTGTCACGTGCAGGTCACGCGAGGAGCGTCTCGAGAATCAGCGACCACCTGTCAAGCATCCAAGACGTTTGACCAGGAGAAGGACGTTCCTACCCTTCAATCCGACGGTGGCTTCCAGGGTAGTTTAGGCTGTTTGCTTCTTTTTGGGGCTATAAATAGCCCTTGTACCCCTCTGTTGTAAAGGATCGAATCACTTTAATTGGAATAGCTAAACTCACAGGCGTGCTCCGGAAGCCTCTCCCCCGGAGAGAGCCTCCCCAGCCGACTCCGGTCGGGAGCGCGTCGACAGGACTAGGGCCCCCACCGGGACCCGAACCTGTATAAATCCTCGTGTCATCTCTTGTGCTTGTCCAGCGGGGGAGGACCGATCATCTAGTCAACCCGCGCCGCGTAATCTTCGCTAGGATCGTTCTCAAAACCTGCCGGGGTATTCGCAATACCACGACAGTTGGCGCCGTCCGTGGGGAATTGTGACAAGACGCCATGGCTCCCCCAAGAACAAGGGCTCACACCCTTCCCGGTGACGCCGGTCTCGGAGACCCGGCGCCGCCCGTCCGGGACACTGCTGTCCCGGCGCTTCCGCCCGGAGGCGGCCTGGCCCAGGTACCGCCTCCCTCCTTTCCTCTTAACTTAGGTGCTTCCACCTCCAGGTCGTTCCCGGTGACCGCGGGGACCTCGGCCGGGACCAGTCTCCCCCCGACGGCTCCCCCGGCTCCCCGGGACGCCCTGCTCGAGGCTCTCGTGGAGGGCCAGCTCCGCGCCCAGCGCTCTATGGATGAGCTGCTCAGCGTGTTGGCGCGGCCTCCGGCCCCCACATTTGCATCGCACCCATATCCGGGGACTATGCCCCCGTTTATGGGTTATCCGGCGGCCCCTCCGGCCTCCAGGAGTTTGTCCGCCCCTTATGATCCTGCCGGGGGTTCCCTCCCCCTACGGGATATACGTCCGAACCCTTCCCGGCACCCGGGCCCGTCCCGGTGCCGGGAGGCTACTTCATGCCAGGGCCCTTCGTGGTTCCAGGGGGTACCCCGTCCCTGGCCTATTCCCGGGGCCGGGAGCCCACTTCACGCAGGGGGTTTTCCCTACGCCGGGAGCCAGTCCCGCCCCCCGCGTCGCGTTTACCGCACTGGGGGCGGTGGACAGAGCAGCTCCCGTGCCTCAGCGGACTTCCCCCCGCATGGGCTCCCCGGTTTCGGACGTCGCCGCGGGGGCTCCCTCCTCGCCGGTTCCGGATGTTACAGGGGCTTCCCCCTTTCCGGTTCCGGTCGTTGCCACTAGGGCCCCCTCCACTTCGGTTCCAAGCGTCACCGTGGGCACCCCCTCCTCGGTTCCAGATAATACAGGGGCTTCCCCCTTTCCGGTCCCAGGGGTCTTCACAGGGGGCTCCCCCCAGCCGGCCCCGGAAGCCTCCGGGCCGGTAGCTACAGTGCATAAGCTCCCTCCCCCGAAGGTCGAGCGAATGCATTCACCCGAGCGCAGGGAAGAACTTCCCCCCGGCCGCGGGCAAGGGGAGCCTCTCTCTCGCACCGGTCAGGGGAAGAGACCAGCGGAAGACCCGGCCTCCCCGGGGGAGAGCCCGGACGTCCGGGAACTCAGCCCCGGTCCAGAAGAGAAGTGATAGCAGCCTAGACCGTCTCGCAATAGAACGAGGACGATGCAGTAGGCGAGTATTCTAGTCGTTCTTTCCTCGGGGACTAGAGAAGCAAAGCGTGAATAACTAAATTAAATCAATGGCAAAAGAAAATAAATCGAACGAAAGAAAAGAGAGGGAAGATGCCGGAAGAAAAGAGATGGTCTCCTCGACAATCGACCAATGTTTATTCTAGACTAGTGTTTCGTAATACAAGCGATAGAAAGAAATCATGTAGTAGTTGACGAGGAATGACACCCGGGTCATTTCTAATAAACTTTTGGTTCAAGACAAGTTCGAACCAGACATGTATCTGGTGATGCGAACTCAAGCTATTCTGAGGGGCATCACCATGAGGTCGCAAGCTTTACGCGATCAGGTCGCAAGCTTTACGCGATCAGGTCGCAGCTTTACGCGGTCAGACCGTAAGCCTTGCGCGGTCAGAAGTTCGTAGGCTATACGCGAACTACACATTCGGGATATTGCGCGGTCAGCCAATATCCCGCGGTCAGAACATCTGCCGATCAGGATACTTGGGATCTATCTATTTCGGTTGCCCGTACAACAGGATATTCTAAGTATCCCGAAGATTCCTACACGTGGAGAATCAACCGTCAGAAGGTTAACACATACAGTTATCCGTGAATAACACGTGTTTAACCTGCGTGGAGGTTAAGAGCAGTTCCAAAAAACCGCATCCAACCGTCCGTGCAACCGTTTGATGCAGTTTCCTCTACATGACACCCTTTCAAACAGTACAAAAGGATGGCATGGAACATCAATCAAAAAGGGAAGGGGGATCATCCGAAACATCAACCGAGAGATCGGAAGATCAAGAAACCCAAAATCATCCAAGTTAGCCAAGTCTACGGCACACCTCATATAGCATTTTAGTAAGCCTTCTTTGGCTTATCCTTGTACACTCTTACAGGGAAAATCCTTGCCTGTGAGGACTTTTCCCTCCATTTGTAAACCTTTTACCACACTTAGTGAAATCTCAACAGGACATAGGGCTTTTACTCCCACCATCGAGGGCCCGAACCTGTCTAAACTCTCTGTGCTCCTGTTCACTATTGTTCAGCATACCTTCCCGAAGGGTCATCTTGAAAGGTCTCACAATTACAAATTCTGCATAAGTTCGGCTGAGGACTCCGAGTCCGAATCGTCGACAGTAGTAGCGCGCGAGGCAATGCTAACAACCATCATCGATCGCAATCTACAGCAAGTATCGACGAATCACGTGTCGAGCGAGCATTTATCAACCACAGACCTCTCAGCCACAACCAAAGACCATATGGCCACAAAACAGCACAGAGCACAACAAAGAGAGTGGACACTGAAATAAGGAAACAGAGCTCCCAGGACACCAATTCACACAGCAACAGAACTGGGTCCAATTCACTCACACAATTGAATCCTGGAGTCTCATCTGCATTACCTGGATCATCCACACTCCGCAGGAAAAGAAACAAACAAGACAATTCAAGCTTAAAGAGATAATACTGAGTGGGATTCTCCAGGGTCTTGATGCGGCGCAAGCAATTCAAAATACTAAGAATATAGCAACATGCACAGAGCTTAATTAAACACAAAACAAGATGAGCCAATAAAGCAAAAGTTCATTTCAAGGAAAGATGATAACAATTCAATGAACAGCTTGATGAACAACCAATCCCAATCCCAGCAAAATAGAAATCATGCATGCAGGAAAACTCGAGTCAAAGATTAAACCAAAGAGGAAATGACAACAAGTTCAACAAAGAACTTGATTTGACAGGATTCAAATACTGAGATTGAGCAATAAGGAGAGTACACCATTTGACAGGGATTGGTCTTCAGGACTTCAATTAGACCAGAGTCTCAAAATTGCAAAACACAATTCCACTAACAAGTCAGAGACCCATCAGAGAAATAGGGCTCAAGAATTGCACAGCTACTGAAATTTAAACTCCAGAATCTCAATCACAATTCACAGGATACACAAGAAAGTTCAGTCAACAACAGAAATCAATTGTCAATTGACTACTTTTAATTTTAGTTCAACAAAGATTAAATGGTCAAATTGGCTTTACAACTTAAGAGATTATCATTTCAGTACAACTCTGTATAATACATCTCAGAGCAAACTATCCAGGCAATCACAGCACATATTCATTCTTATTCAACTCAGGAATTGGAAATTGAGAATTCAATTCAACAACTGCATACAAGCATTCATCTCATACATTGAATCCAATTCAGTTCATCAAAATTTAAGGACAAAGAAGGTGAGAAGGATTGAACCAGTAAACACCATGGTGCTGACGAATGCGGCCGATTGGAGGAGATCGTCGAAGAAGTTGCTGATGGCTGAGGCAGAGGCGATGAAGCTGTCTTAAGCAGAGGAGACCGAGAATGAAGAAAACGCCGGAGTTGGTGAAGATGGCGGCGTCATGGAGGATGACCGGAGGCGGCTCAGCAGATCTGGCGTGGCGACGTCGCCGTGTGAGGCCCCGGCTGATGAAGACAGAAACGGAGGAAGAGAGCAGGTGGCGCCGGAGGTGCAGATCGGGGGACGGCGAGCTCGGTGGCACAGCAGCTCGGATCCGGCGGTGTAGAGAGGAGATGGCGGCGTGGCGGCGACGTCGAGAGGAGCGTGGATCTGGATGGGCGGCGTGGTGGAGCAGATCGGCGGCGAGACCAGCACAGGAGAGTGCGGCTTGGGTGTGGTGTGAGGAAGGAGGTGGTGGTGCCGGCGCACGAAGGGGACCGGCGAGCTCGGCGGCGGCCCTGTAGAAGGAGGCGGCGCTGTTTTGGGGCGGCGTTGGCGGCTTGGAGTGGAGCGGCGAGGAAGGAGGCGCCGCGCCGGGTGGTGAGGGCTGCGGCGCCGTGGAGATGCTGTGGAGGGTGGCGGCTCAAGAAGAAGGATTTGGGGACTTTTGGAAGATGTGGTGGTGGAGGTGCTTGGATGAGGAGCAGATCTAGGACAGTAAGGAGGAGATAAAAGAGGCTTTCCTATATAGAAGGTAAGATGAGGGAGGTAAAGAAGGTGGTGCACCGCCGGCGTATGGTCCGGCCACCGGCGGTGAGGTGGACGGAGGTGTGGAGGAGGATTTGGGGGAGAAAGAAAAGAAGGTAAGAAAAACAAAAACCGGGCTCAAATGCCTCAGATGGCCGGCGGCAGTGTAAGAGGGCAATTTGGCACTTTTGCAGAAAGGCCCTCGAGTTTTGGAAATTTAGAAATGTGGCCTCGTGGCTAGGGTTTGGGATTCCGGGCCCCCGGAGACTCCGATTTCAGTGCGGTCAATTCCTACGCGACCGCGGGAACGCGCACTTCCATCAGGAATCATCCGATGGCCAGATTAAGTCGAGGACGCACGTCCGCTAGCCAAAAATCCATCCAATCCTCGCCGACCTGCGATAAAAATTGGAAAAACGAGTAATCCGGTCGATTTGGCAATTAATCTGGAATAATCTAGGTATATATGCCGAAGAAAATGACTAATATGTGCGAAAGCATGAGGAGAATGTACAGAATAATAAGGCAAATCGAGTAAATATCAAGAAGCGTTGCCACCGCCACTCCGGCGGACCTCTTGGACCGCTCCCTGACTCCGACAACGAAGGTCCCGTCAAAGAGGACAGCGACCGGAACTCCCCCCGGGAAGTGCAGGGGGCAAACCAGCCCCTATGCCGAAGACTTCATAGCATCCGGTGGCCGCGGCCCTACCGCCCTCCTCACATCGAGCATTATAATGGTGACGCAGACCCTTACGAGTTTGTGCAGGTCTACTCCACTGCCATCTCCGCGGCCGGGGGCGACGAGACGGTACAGTGCAACGTCTTCCCCCTCTACCTCTCCGGCATTGCCCGCTCCTGGTTCTACAACCTGAAGGCGGGCTCCATCAAGTCTTTCTCGCAGCTCAAGCGGGAGTTCTGTGCCAACTTCCAGGGGAACTACGTGCGTCCCCTGGACTCCTCGCAGCTGTACACTGTCCGTCAGAGGATCGGGGAAACCATCAGAAGCTTCTTCAAGCGCTTCGCCCAAGTGAAAAGCAAAGTGGCCCATGTCCCGGACTCTACAGTCATCAAAGCCTGCAAAAGCGGCATCCTCCCGGGGGAGCTCCACCGAAGACTCTCCCGAAGCTACCCCTCTTCCGCCGACGAGCTCTTCAACGTACTCGAAAAGTACGCTCGGGCGGAGGAAGACGACATCTGGAAGAAGACCCAGGGGGCCCCCGCCCCCGTCGACCGGGGGGCCAGGGATCCCCCCAAACGCCCCAGACAGGGGGGGCGTAGCGAGCCATGGCCTCGGGACACCTTTGTCCTCGAGGGCGGAGGCGGCTCGCGCGACCCCCCGAGGGCCAGCCGCCCCTTTCCCAGGCCGAAAGGTCATGGGGGAGGACAGTCTTCGCGCGGCCGGGAAGGCCCCGCGGGGAGGAGCCGGGAAGGACCGTGGTGCAGCTTCCACGGGTCCAGTACCCACGCTACCCGAGATTGCCACCAGCTGCTGCAACACTTCGCGGCGTTCCTCGACCAGCGCGGGCAGGGGGGGACTCCGGCCTCCTTGCCCCCTCGGCCAGCTGTTCCGGCCCTTCCCGCTCCCGCGGGGGGGGAGCAGACACAGGAGGGGGAGCCTTCAGAAGCTCTCCCCTTTCAAACTTCTCAGCGCCGCATCAACGTCATCATGGGAGGGTCCGCCTCCGGGCGGGACTCTAAGCGCCAGCGTAAGGAGTACGCGCGCGAGGTCAAGGTTGTGGGGGTGCTACACGCTTCCCCGCCACCTAAGTGGTCGGACGTCCCCCTCACCTTCACGGTGGAAGACGCGCGCGGGGTTCGCTTCCCCCACGACGACGCGCTCATTGTCTCCGCGACTATCTACAACTGCCACCTGGCTCGCATCCTCGTGGATGGCGGGAGCTCTGTCGACGTCCTATTTCTGAAGGCCTTCAAAGAGATGCAGGTGGATGAGAAGCTCCTGCAGCCCGCTGCTGGGCCCCTGCAAGGTTTTGTCCCGGGGAAGGTGATCCACCCCGTGGGCAAGGTAGATCTTCCTATGACGTTCGGCACCCCGGAGAACTACCGGACCGAGCTGGTCCGCTTCGACGTAGTAGATCTCCCCTCCTCCTACAACGCGATTATGGGGAGGACTACAATCAACCGGCTGGGGGCTGCCACCCATCAAAACTACCTCTGCATGAAGATCCCCAGGCCGCATGGTGTGATCAACGTCCGGGGAGACCAAGACATGGCCCGCGCTCTATACGAGCGCGCCGCTGCCCCGATCGGAAGCGTCAACATGATCAAGATGACCGGGGGGGAGGCTCCCCCCCGGATTCAGACGTCGCTGCTCCGTCCCCCGGGAGGCCCCTCCTCAAGCCGTGTCCGGAAGGGGGCCTCCGAAAGGTCCCGCTGTCTCCGAGCGGCGGGGACAAAACCATCCAAATCGGGGCAGAGCTCCCCCAGGACCATGCACCACAACTCGTAGCTTTTCTGCGCGAAAACTCCGATGTTTTTGCTTGGAAGCCTTCGGACATGCGGGGCGTCGCTCGGGAGGTTATTGAGCACAAGCTTGCGGTAACCCCTGGCCACCCCCCGGTCAAGCAAAAGCTGAGGAAGCTTTCCCTCGAGCGTCAAGAGGCCATCAAGATAGAGATCGCTCAGCTCCGAGAGGCGGGGTTCATTCGGGAGGTCCTGCACCCCGAATGGCTCGCGAACCCCGTCCTCGTGAAGAAGTCAACAGGCAGGTGGCGAATGTGCGTGGACTTCAC
This sequence comes from Pharus latifolius, assembly GCA_019359835.1. Lineage (NCBI taxonomy): Eukaryota > Viridiplantae > Streptophyta > Magnoliopsida > Poales > Poaceae > Pharus > Pharus latifolius. Next base: position 19,068,718 of record CM033327.1, on the reverse strand, counting down.
CGACCTTAACCGCGTCTGCCCCAAAGACAACTTCCCACTCCCGCAGATTGACTAGCTGGTCGACTCCACCGTGGGGTGCGAGCTCATGAGCTTTCTAGACGCCTACTCGGGATACCATCAAGTCCGGATGGCGGAGGGGGATGAGGAAAAGACGAGTTTCATAACTCCCCTCGGAACCTTCTGCTACCTCCACATGCCCTTTGGGCTCAAGAACGCGGGAGCAACCTTCCAACGCCTCATGACGCTGGTCTTCAAAGATCAAGTCGGCCGCAACGTCGAAGTATACGTAGACGACGCGGTCGTCAAAAGTCCCCGCGCAGCCTCCCACATCGACGACCTGGCGGAGACCTTCCGCAACCTCCGCACGTTCGGGCTCAAACTTAACCCTAAGAAGTGCGCCTTCGGGGTGCGCGGGGGGAAGCTCCTACGTTTCCTCGTGTCCCAGCGGGGCATAGAGGCAAACCCCGAGAAGATCCGGGCATTCCTAGACATGCCCCCGCCGCGCTCCGTCAAGGACGTCCAGCGGCTCTCCGGCCGCCTAGCCGCACTCAGCCGTTTCGTTTCGCGGTCAGGAGAGCGGGGCCTCCAGTTCTTCAAGATCCTCCGGGGGCTCGAGGGGTTCCGCTGGACCCCCGAGGCCCAGCAAGCCTTCAACGATCTCAAGAAGTACCTCACGAGCCCTCCAATGCTCGTGAGTCCGTCTCCAGAAGAGCCCTTGCTCCTCTACCTTGCCGCGACCCTCGTCGCCGTCAGCGCGGTCTTGGTGAAGGAGCAAGGGGGGCAGCAGCGCCCCGTGTACTACGTGAGTGAGGCCCTCCAAGGGGCCAAAACTCGGTACACGGAGATGGAGAAAATCTGCTACGCCCTCCTCATGGCGCCCCGGAAGCTTCGGCATTACTTCCTGGGGCACCCCATCACCGTCCCGTCGTCCCTCCCCCTGGGGGAGGTACTGCGGAACAAAGAAGCCACCGGCCGGATCGGGAAGTGGGGGGCCGAGCTCGCCCCCTTCTCCCTGTCCCTTACCGGCCGCTCCGCCATCAAGTCGTAGGTCCTCGCCGACTTCGTCGCAGAGTGGACTCCCGCCGCTGGGTCCGGGGACGAAGACCTCCCTGTGCCGCCCCGATGCAGTGATCATTGGACCCTCATGTTCGATGGGTCGCTGTGTCTCGCCGGGGCTGGTGCGGGAGTAGTCCTCCGGAGCCCCGAGGGGAAGGAACTCGAGTACGCCGCGCGGCTCGAGTTCCCCGCAACCAACAACGTCGCCGAATACGAGGCTTTGCTCCTCGGGATGCGCCTTGCACGCTCCCTGGGGATCCGGCCCCTCCTAGTCAAGGGAGATTCTCAGCTCGTAGTTTGCCAAATGGACAAGTCTTACCTGTGCCATGACGCAAACTTAAGCCTTTATTTGCAGGAAGTGTGAAACATGGAGAGGCATTTCGACGGCCTCGAGGCCCGGCATATCCCGCGGAGGGACAATGACCGGGCCGATGCCTTGGCCCGGGCGGCAAGCGCCCGGGAATCGCTCCCCAAGGGGGCTTTTCTGGAAATCATCACGAAGCCCTCGGTGGCCTCCCCGGACACGGGCGACGAGCCTCATGTCCCGGAGGTCGCTGAGATCACCCGGACTCCGTCTTGGATGGACCCCCTCATCTCCTTCATCAAGGGGGAGGGGGACCCTCCTAGTGAGACCGAGGCTAAACGCCTCTGGGCTAAAGCCCGGGCATATCTCCTGCTGGAGGGGAGGCTCTACAAGCGGGGGGCTTCCGCCCTCCTGCGCTGCCTCCCCCGGCAGGAAGGACTTCAACTTCTCGAAGACATCCACGAGGGAAGCTGTGGTTCTCACCTAGCCCCGCGTGCCATCGCTGCCAAGGCCCTCCGGCAGGGTTTCTACTGGCCCACAGTCATGCGCAACGGGCGAGACCTTGTCTCCGCGTGCGAAGCATGCCAGAAGATGGCCAAGGGCTCGAACCTCCCCCCTATAGCGCTGCAGACAATCCCCATCACTTGGCCCTTCATGCGCTGGGGATGGACCTCTTAGGGTCCTTCCCCCCAGCGCCCGGAGGATACAAGTATGCGGTAGTCGCGGTCGACTATTTTACAAAGTGGGTTGAGGCGGAGCCTTTGGCCAGCATCACGTCCCGGGCCGTTCAGCGGTTTTTCTGGAAAAATGTCGTATGTCATTTTGGTGTCCCCCGGGAAATCACCGTGGACAACGGGACCCAATTCGACTCGGCTTATTTCCGGGAATTCTGCGAAGGCCTGGGGCTCGTCATCCACTTCGCCTCAGTGGCCCATCCCCGGAGCAATGGGGCTGTCGAGAGGGTCAACGGCGTGATCCTACAGGGGTTACGCCGGAGGCTCGAGCAAACTGCTTCTAAGCGGGGAGCATGGGCAGAGGAGCTCCCTAGCATCCTCTGCTCCATGCGCACAACCCCGTCCCGGGCAACGGGGCGTACTCCCTTCTCCCTGGTCTACGGGGCGGAGGCAGTCCTCCCCCCGGAGATCGGCTTCCGGTCACTGCGGGTCGAGCTCCTGGAGGGAGCCACGCCCGCAGCGTACCAGGCCAACGAGGCCAACCAGCGTCTGGAAATCGACCTCGTGGAGGAGGAACGCGACCGAGCGCTCCTCCGCCATGTCATCTACGAGCAGGAGATGGCGCGCGCAAACAACCAGCGCGTGCGCAAGAGAGCTTTCCGCCTTGGGGACCTTATCCTCAAGCGCGTCACAGACCCCCAAGCCCAGGGGAAGCTCTGCCCCAAGTGGGAGGGCCCCTACAGGATTTTCGCGGTCCTGGGCTCGGGGGCTTATAAGCTCTCCAACCTTCAAGAGCAGGAGCTGAAACACACGTGGAACTTGCGTTTACTTCGCAAGTTCTATGTTTAGCCTTACGGGCCTGCCCCCTCCCCCGGAGCGGCCATGCCGGAGGGGGAGGAGGGACATTGTACTCAGCTTTTCCTCCCCTTTCGCGACTTCGCAGGGGGAGGCACTGTACTTCATTTTGTTAGCAATACATAGGTCTTGCTCTTCAATTGTCTCATTGCTAGTTCTTCTCATTACCGCCCCTAGCGGTGATGCCCTCCCCGCGAGGATGCCCTCCCCGTGAGGAAGTGGGCCCAGACCCAGCAAGTCCCTCCTGTAGGGCGGCTTACGATCAGCCCTCATGGACTGAGGGTGTAAGCGGCAACCCGGTCGCCAGTGGCCGCGGTAACGAGTCACTTTGGGAGACTAGTCCCCTGCCCAAACACTCAAGACCCGTCTTCAGGCACTTTCTCCTCCGGGAGTAGACGCTCTCCCCAGTGGGACGTCTAATGGCCTTCTTGGATCCATCTTCCTCCTACGGGAGTCGACGTTCGACGCTCTCCCCAGTGGGACATCTAAAGGCATTCTTGGATATTTGGTCCCCGGCGACCTTATTCTCGGCTCCCCGTTCTCACGGCGACCGGATGAATGCCTCCCGGAGACCCTATTCCCAGCTCCCCGGTTTCACAGCGACCGGACGACTGTCTCCCGGAGAAGTTACGGATTTCTCGGACATTTCTTCCCCGGAGACCCTATTCCCGGCTCCCCGTTCTCACGGCGACCAGACGATTGTCTCCTAGGAAGCTCGCCTCCGGAAATCTCATCGGGTTTTCTTGGACGTTTCTTCCACATGAGGCCTTATTCCCGGCTCCCCGTTCTCACGGCGACCGGACAATTGTCTCCCGGAATGTCCTTTCCTTGGAAACTTCGTTTTAAAATTTTCTAACTTAGAAAAATTCCTATGCTACAGGTTGTTTTCACCCCGGGGGCCTTGTTACCCCCACAGCGCGCGGAGCTACCCTTCGGCCCGCTGTGGGCGGGGGGGATAAGGAACCCCTGGGTGCGGGTGACACCGCCCACGAGCAAACTTAGCTCATTCTTGTGAAAAGGAGTCGTCCGGACCATCCAAGAAGAAGAAACAAAAAGACAACAAGAGAAGAAGCAAATAAACAGCTTTATTGATTGTCAAACCCGGAGGACATCTTCCCCCTCCGGTGGGCTTCGGAAACGATACAACCCGGGTTCTAACCCGGGGGATTCTCTACGTCCTAAGGCTCCTACGCCTAATACTCTCGGTGGCTCTCCGCTAGCTCCCGGGTCAAGTCCCGGTACAATGCTCGCACACGGCGCCGAGCGTCCCGGAGCACATCTTCGGGCCAGAACTCGTATCCCACCGGTGGAAGTATCCGGAGGGGAGGTATCATCCAGAACCCCGGTCGCGGAGGGGACAATTCGGCGCGATGATTGTCAAAGTTGTCCAAGTGCCACTCCGGATGCCACCTCAACCGGATCGGCTCCCGGACGCTGTCCCCACCGCGCTTCCCGGAGACAAGGCTTAGCAAGATTAAAGCCGCTTGGGCGTCCCCCGGGGAGCCCCTCCCGGACCTTCGCTCGGGAGCAACCTCCCGGGAACCCTGGCAACAATGCATTCAATTTAAAGACTTAGAAAAAATTCTAACTCCATTGCATTCAAAATGTTTTTGTACAAGTGTCCGGGGCTTCTTCTAAGAAGCTACCGGCATCAAAAGTCCTAAGAAAATAAAAGGGCCCTAACTAAGACCCGGGGGGAGGCTCATACATGTTCATTGGCATCCTCCCCCCGGGGGGTTTCCTCCGAGGCCGGGGCCGGAGCGTCCACCGCCGGAGGCGCCGGTACCGGGAATCTCGCCTGGATGATCCGGTCGTAGAAGCCCCCGGCGAGCTGCTCCACCTCCCGGCGTGAAGGCTCGAAGAACTAGGGGAAGCTCCGCGGGATGCGGCCCCCGATCGCCCGGGCGCCCACTCCCCGGTGCTCGACGAGCCCGGCCGCGGCCGCAACGACGGGAATCGCCCGGCCCCGAGCCCGGGCGTCAGCCGCCTCCGGCATCACGGAGACCTGCGTATTGAGAAAATTCACGGCCTCAGCGAGGGTCGCCGGGGCCACCTCCAGCTGCTCCCGGAGCCTAGGCTTACTCCAAGGCTCTCGAGGGCCGAACGGACAGAGCGGCCCGTGTCCGCCACCGCCCGGACGCTCGATTCCTCGAGCTCCCGGAAGGCCTCCCTCCTCGCCTTCGCCTCCTCTCGGAGGCGGCCATTCACCGCCTCCGAGACATGAACTTGGGCCCGGACCGGGGCCAGCTCCTGGAGAGCTTCGTCCCGCTGGCCCAGGAAGGAGGCGGCCCTGTCCTCCGCGTCCTTGAGCAGCTGGATGACGCGCTGCTCGACGCCCCAGGTAATCACCGTCCCCTATAAATTCCAGAGTTAGAAAAATTTTCAATTGTAGGAGCCAAAGGAAAGCGACGGCCGCTTCGGGCGAATACCTGGGCTTGGAGGGACCGAAGCTCCGCGAAGCGATCGTGGAGCGTTCCCCCCGCGACGAAGGCCTGGACCTTCGGGGTCTGCAGGCCTTCCGCGTAATGTTAGACCTCCCCTGCGGAAAGCAGGGGGGTCTCCCGCCCGGCACTTGTCCCGGTGGGGCCGGTAACACGCTCCCGGACTTGGGCGCCCGGAGCGACCTCGGTCGGGGTGGCAGTCGTCCTCCTCCTCGTGGCGGAGGTGCCCCCCGGGGAAGTGGCCGACGAAGTCCCGGAAGGGGTCCCTCGCAGGGGGGGGACCATCAGACCCTTCCCCTTTCCGGGCGGGAGGGCCCCCGAGGCCCCCACTTCCGGCGGGACCTCGTAGACCGAGGGGCTCCCCCCTCGTCCACGGGCCATTCCATCCGCGGAGGCGAGGCCTCCGCGAACCTCACCGCCAGTTTCTCCCGCTCCAAGGGGGCCGGGGGTGGTGGCAGGGCCGCTACCGATGGCGGCGACGGGGCGTAGTTCGCCGAGTCGGAGGCCGCCCCATCCGCGGCCGGTTCCTTCCCCCGAGCCTCAACGGGGCTCTTCGGGGGAGGAGGAGTTGTCTCCTTCTGGGCCGGCGCCCGAGCACGCTCAGTCCCAGGGGCCTCGTCCCGGGGCTTCGCCAGTGTCGCCGCCGACGTCGTCGATGTGCCGGGGGTTTTGTGGACTCTGGCCTTCTTAGGCTCAGAGCCCCCGGCCGCATCCTTCCCCCGCTTGTGCGAACCGGGGGTGGGGAGGGGCTTCCTCTCCGGAAGCTTCAGCCCGTAGGCCTCAGCCACCAGGTTCCGGGGAGGACCCTCCCCCACAAGGCGCACGACGCGCTCATGCTCGTCGGCGAAGTACCTCCTGAGGAGGTTCTCCGCCTTCTCCCGCGCCGCCGGGTACGGCCGGACTACAAGAGGTAAAGAGTTAGTCAAATTTCCAAAAAAAATTGTAAATGCAATGCAGCCGGTTACCGGTACTTACGTCGCGTCACCGGCTTGACCGGGGGCCGCTGCTCCGGGCCCATGCCGACTCCCCTCTTCCCGCGTGAGAAGGGGGAGATCCGGAGGAGCATCATCTCCTCGGCGGCGTCCCGCATAGAGCGGGCCTTCCGAGAGATGATCACCTTACCGAGGAACTCGAGCTCCTCGTCCGTCCACACCGGAGGCTTCGGCGCGGACGACCGGCTGTAAGAGGCCGGCTCCGGGGCGTACGTCACCCCGTCGTCTCAGACCCGGAGGTAGAACCACCTCCGGATCCAGTCCCCCCAGTGATCCCGGGAGGCTGCCGCCGGGTAGTCGGCCACCCGGGATGGCAGCATCTGCACCATCACCGAGCCAAAGGGGGACTTGGGTCCCCCCTTCACCAGGTGCGAGCTCCACGCCGCCGGCTCATAAAAGTACCAGAAGACGCGTAGCGTGGGCTCCCTCTCGGTCGCCGTCTCGAAGAGCCAGATGAAGATACCCATCCGGACGAGGGCGTTCGGCGTGAGGTGGTTGAGCGCCAGCCCGTACTCCTTCAAAAACTCCCGGAGCATGGGATGCACCGGGAGCCGGAGCCCCGCCTCCAGGAAGGCCTTGAAGGCCACGACCACTCCGGGCCTGGGGCGGGGAGCTCCGTCTTTCTTCACAGGGACTCGAATGTCCCCGTCCGCGACGACGCCACGCTCGACCATGGACTCGGCGTCCTCGGCCGTAAACTCGGAGGCCCAAAGGAAGTCCGGAGCGACTTCCTCCGGGGGCACCTCGGTCGCCTTCGCTCGACCTTTCGATGCCATCAGGTTTGTTTTTTCGGTGGTTAACTTTTCAGGAGGCTACAGCTAAAGAAACCGGACGCTCGCTACCGGGCGCTAGCTACCAGGGAGAGCTACCGGGAGAGCAAAATCCGCTAAGGCTGAGAAGTTTGGAATGAAGCTACCGGGCCCCCCAAGGCCCTATTTATAGGGTCGAGCCATGCTCTAGATGGGCGCCACGTGGCATCCCGCGGATCAATCTGGGCCGTTGAAATTCAAATGGCGCGCGAATCGAGGCACCCGTTCGAACCGCGAGCGCATTTATGGCGAAGCGGCGAGGCCATAAGCGTCCGGCACGGAAACCGAAGCGTCAAGGCTCCGGTGACTTGGTCCGGAGATTTTCCCGGTGACATGTACCATGCCCACCAGGGACTCGAGCATCGTCCCCGGGGGGCATGGGGGGCTGCTGTTGGGGGAAATCTCCACGGGACTAAGTCCAGGTAAGTTGCGTCACACTCGCCCGGGGACCTGGCCTCCGGTGCCTCCCCGGGCGCCTCCTTTCCTGGCCCCTGGGACCTGGCCTCCGATGGCGTCCCGGGCGCCACCATTTGGCTCCCGGGACCTGGCCTCCGGTGCCGTCCCGGGCGCCGCCTTTCTGGCCCCCGGGACTTGGCCTCCAGTGCCGTCCCGGGCGCCGCCATTTGGCTCCCGGGACGTGGCCTCCGGTGCCGTCCCGGGCGCCGCCTTTCTAGCCCCGGGACTTGGCCTCCGGTGCCGTCCCGGGCGCCGCCATTTGGCTCCCGAGACCGGGCCTCCAGTACCGTCCCGGGCGCCGCCTTTTGGCCCCCGGGACATGGCCTCCTGTGCCGTCCCAGGCGCCGCCATTTGGCTCCCGGGACCTAGCCTCCGGTGCCGTCCCGGGCGCCGCCTTTCAGGCCCCCGGGACGTGGCCTCCGGTGCCGTGCCGGGCGCCGCCATTTGGCTCCCGGGACCTGGCCTCCGGTGCCATCCTGGGCGCCGCCTTTTGGCCCCCGGGACATGGCCTCCTGTGCCGTCCCGGGCGCCGCCATTTGGCTCCCGGGACCTGGCCTCCGGTGCCGTCCCGGGCGCCGCCTTTCTAGCCCCCGAGACGTGGCCTCCGGTGCCGTCCCGGGCGCCGCCATTTGGCTCCCGAGATCTGGCCTCCGGTGCCATCCCGGGCACTGCCTTTTGGCCCCCGTGACATGGCCTCCTGTGCCGTCCCGGGCGCCACCACTCGCCTGGGGACCTCGCCTCCGGTGCCGTCCCGGGCGCCGCCATTTGGCTCCCGGGACCTGGCCTCCGGTGCCGTCCCGGGCGCCGCCTTTTGGCCCCCGGGACATGGCCTCCTGTGCCGTCCTGGGCGCCGCCACTCGCCCGGGGACCTAGCCTCCGGTGCCTCCCCGGGCGCGGCCTTTTTGGCCCCCGGGACCTGGCCTCCGGTGCCGTCCCGGGCGCCGCCGTTTGGCTCCCGGGACCTGGCCTCCGGTGCCGTCCCGGGCACCGCCTTTTTGGCCCCCGGGACCTGGCCTCCGGTGCATGTCCCGGGCCTCATCGCCCTTCTAAAGGTAAAGTCTCGAGTTGATTTGTCACGTGCAAGTCACGCGAGGAGCGCCTCGGGAATCAGCGACCACCTGTCAAGCATCCAAGATGTTTGACCGAGAGAAGGACGTTCCTACCCTTCAATCCGATGGTGGCTTCCAGGGTAGTTTAGGCTTTTTGCTTCTTTTTGGGGCTATAAATAGCCCTTGTACCCCTCTGTTGTAAAGGATCGAATCACTTTTATTGGAATAGCTAAACTCACAGGCGTGCTCCGGAAGTCTCTCCCCCGGAGAGAGCCTCCCTAGCCGACTCCGGTCGGGAGCGCGTCGACAGGACTAGGGCCCCCACCGGAACCCGAACCTATATAAATCCTCGTGTCATCTCTTGTGCTTGTCCGGCGGGGGAGGACCGGTCATCCGGTCAACCCGCGCCGCGTAATCTTCGCTAGGATCGTTCTCAAAACCTGCCGGGGTATTCGCAATACCACGACAATTTGGTTGTAAAAAGCTTGAAAAGCTCGAATAACTTAGATGATCTTGCTGAAACCTTCTGTAATTTAAACAAACATGGAATAAAATTAAACCCAGAAAAATGTTCCTTCGGAGTTTCTTCTATCAAACTTTTGGGTTTCCTTGTTTGTTCGAGACGGATTGAGGTTAATCCTGAAAAGATCAGGGCCATTGAGCAAATGAGATCTCCTTCGACTATGAAGGACATCCAAAGCCTAACAGGGTCGCATGGCGGCTTTAAGTCATTTCATATCGCGCCTAGGTGAATGAGGACTACCTTTTTTTAAGGCTCTTCGCAAACACAATGGTTTTACCTAGTCAGATGAAGTTGAAAAGGCCTTTCAGTAGATCAAAACTTATTTTTCTAGTCCGCCAGTGTTTGTCTCTCCGAATTTAGTGGAACCGCTACTCCTTTATTTGGCGTCCACCCCTCATCCGGTCAGCGCCGTTTTGGTCACAGAAAGAGAGGGTGTACAACAACCAATCTATTACATAAGCGAAGTGCTTCACGTTCCAAAGGAACGTTACCCTGAGGTCCAGAAGATACTTTATGCACTTTTGATGGCTTCCCGTAAGCTACGACACTATTTTCAAGCGCACAAAATAACTGTGCCTTCGTCCTTCCCATTGGGAGATATTATTCGGAACCCGAAAAAATCTGGTCGCATAGCGAAGTGGACAGTGGAACTAGGAGCGTTTGACATCCATTTCACCCCTCGCGTGGCAGTTAAATCCCATATTCTTGCAGACTTTGTGGTCGAGTGGACTAATCTTGACCCCCTGCACAAGAATCCAAGGATTTACAATGCACCGACCATTGGACGATGTATTTTGACGGTTCTCACAGTTTCAACACTCAGGGGTTGGAGTGGTCTTAATCATGTCTCAAGGCGACCAACTCAAGTATGTCATTCAATTACACTTTGCTGCGACAAACAACGTGGTAGAGTATGAAGGTCTTATTGCAGGGCTCTGGGTAGCCAAATTCCTCGGAGTCCGTCGATTAGTGGTGAGGGGAGACTCAAAGCTAGTCGTAAATGAGGTAAAGAAGAAGTACAGGACCTCCGATGAGACAATGGCTCATTACCTGGGGGAAGTGAGGAAATTGGAAAAACACTTCAGTCATTTCAAAGTCCAATATATCCCGCTAAAGGACAATATACTCGCAGACCAATTATCTAAAATTGGATCCTCACGCACATCCGCTCCGGCAGAAGTGCTCGTTGAACACTTAGAACACCCTTTGATCATGACTTCGATCGAGGATGACATGGTGACAGTTTGCGTCACCGACCTTGGCCAAAAAAAATATTGGACTCGTCCATTGTGGATATATCTTGAACATGGGACCTTGCCCAAGGACGAAACCAAGAGTGATCGGTTAATTCAAAAAGCGCGCCTGTATAAACTCATAGATGGGATTTTATACAGAAAGGGTTCTCAAGGAGTATTCATGCGTTGTATCTCTCAAGAGAAGGTAAATCCCTCTTAAAAGAAATTCATGACGGTGTATGCGGTGCACACGCATCATATCACACACTGGCTGGAAAAGCTTTCCGACAAGGGTTTTACTGGCCTTCGGCACTTGATGATGCCAAGCATTTGGTCATGACATGCTTGCAGTGTCAATTTCATGCAAGGCAAGTCCATCAACTTGCATATGCTTTGCAAACTATTCCTTTATGCCTTTTGCGGTCTGGGGAATAGACATCGTGGGTCCTATACCCCAAGCGGTCAATGGGTAAAAGTTCTTGTTCATAGCCATTGACACGTTCATGAAGTGGATTGAAGCCGAACCAGTCCGCAACATTATCGTCGCTGTAGCAAACAAATTCTTCCATAAGAATATAGTCACCCGATTTGGTGTTCCAAGTCGCCTCATTACCGACAATGGTTCCCAGTTCGTTAGTGGTCTCTTTTTGGACTATTGCGATGTTATTGGGACCAAAGTGTGCTTTGCTTCTATAGCTCATCCACAAAGCAACGGTGCCGTTGAACGACCCAACGAGCAGATATTGCAAGGCATCAAGAAATGCGTTTTCGATCTCCTTAAGATGCACTCGGGGGCTTGGGTATATGAACTCTACTCCATTCTATGAGCATTACGCACTACTTGTAGTCGGGCCACGAGTGAAACACCTTTTCAACTGGTATATGGTGCAGAGGTTGTATTACCTATGCAAATTGGTATTGGTTCTGTTCGGGTAGATCAATTCGATCAGAATGACCAACTCGAACAACATACCCAAGATATTAACCTCCTTGAAGAGAAACGCGATCGGGTGCTGATCAAGTCTGCGGTGTACTTACAAGCTTTGCGAAAATATCACAGTAAAAGGGTGCGGCCTCGTAGTCTTCACGTGGGTGACCTGGTTTTACGAAAAATACAAAACCAGTCTAACTGCAACAAATTCTCTCCTCAGTGGGAAGGCCCTTATACTGTAGTTTCATTACCGCGACCAGGGTCGGCCCGATTAGCTATGGAGGACGGCAGTTATGCAAGTTCTACGTGTAAGTTTTCCATTTCTTTTATCCTTTTCAATTAGCATGATTTGTTAAAAATTGTGTGTACTTTTCTTCAAATTATGTTATGGTTGTTTTTCTTTTGCCACACCCATACCAAGCCATGCCCGGGGGCTGGCCGTTGATGACCATCTTATTATGATAATTAAGTTGGATTCGCAGGCCGATCTCACAATCGTATCTAGATAAGACATCCCTACATAAGCCGTTTCTAAACGCACACGGGACTTACTAGCATGTTTCTGATCATTCGAGTGGCTGCCTGTTCGTAATAAGACTTGGTATTATATTAAGATCAGTATCGTCGCGACCAGATGATCGTATCTAGGTTGAGACATTTCTTTATAAACCGTTTCTAAGCGTATGGGAAACTCTATAGATATTTCTAATTGTCAAAAACCCATATTTCTCCTCAGATAATAACACTAAATCTCCAATAGTTATAACCTCAGGAGGGGGCCATGAGAATATGGCCGTAATGTCAAACGAAATTGAGTACACACTTTTAGAAAACCTAAGGCATGCATTTGCATAGTATAACTGTATATTTACAATTACCATCAAAAATCAGAGGATCATTGTTCATTACAATAAATCATGATAAGTTCATTTCTATCATGAGACCTTCTACAAGAGGTTTGACTTCTTCAGAAATGGCTTCAAGCTGATTTTCACTTTCAATCTCTGCATCTCCCACCACTGGATTCAAATTCAGGTTTGGGCCGTGGTGAAGTCTTAATTTGCATAGGATGGCAGAGGCTATAGATCTTACATTGGTCTTCAACGCCTCCTCTTGTCGCTTCGTATCTCCAAGGAGATACTCGAAAAGTGATTCAGCTTGTGCCTCGACCAGTTTGCTTGACTCGCTGAGGCTTGGATTATCCTTTTGAGGCTCGACCACATCAGCCTTCAGCAAAGTCGCCACCATCTTTAGTTTTTCGAAGTGTCTGATTGAGCACTACTGCAGGACGAAATCATCGCCTTTAAGGTCCCATTCTCCTCGCAGACAGTAACAATCTTTGAACTTTGAAGCTCGATGGTTGCCCAAAGATCATTTCTCTCTTTTGAAATAAGGCTTATTTGATCCTCTTGTACTGCATGAGCAATGTAACTGATTTTACAGCAGTTCATGTAACGAAAAAATTTCTTTTGGTCAAAAGTGAACTTACAGGAAAGTTTTAACTGTGCCTCATGGAGTTCCTTCTCTATAGAAGAAAATCTCACGGCTGCAGCTTCTTCCTGGTTCTCCCGATCAGTTATACTCTTTGCCAAGGAGGCGTTTTCCCTGTGACAAGGAAGATAATCATTATGCTTAGACAAAATTCAAATTGAGATAAGCAAGTTACTGATACTTACCATTGTAGCCGGCTGATCTCTAGTTGCGCGACCTCAATGTGCTTTGTCAAAGTCTTTGATTTCGCCAGTTGGGTTAGATCCTAAAGCACAGTAAAAAGCTTGTCACTCAAACTTGAACATTCCTAAGTTTCCCGAATCTAAAGAGGTAAAAGAATTTTTACTTACCTCTACAAAATCGCTGAAAGAACTCCTGAGCGTACTCTCAGGTTCGGCTAGAGGCTGAACCTCGAGGTTTGTTTTTTCCTTGGCGACAGCGGTAGCAGATGGTTGTTCTGGCTGATCCACCCCTGTGGTCAGGATTGCAGTTTTCGTCTCTTGAGATTTGATGTCCGCTATGATTTCCTCTACAATGTCCTGAGAAGATACCTCAGCCATTGGAGTCACTTCTGTTTCCCCTACGACCTCCACGGTAGTTATTGCACCGACGTTCGGTGAGGTCGATGGGACGCTAAGTACAGGATCCCTGCGCCTAAGTATCATAATTTTGAATATTTCTTATTGATAACAAGGAATTGACAAGAGGTGATATGCTTACTTTATATAGAACCCCACCAAGACTTGGGTTTCAAAGATGAGCTCTAGGGAGAAAGAAGTCCACTGGATGCCCCTGTTGAAGCATCATCGGTTGTCCTTGTTTTTCTTTTCTTGAACAGGACAGTGTCTTCTTCTCCTTGCATGATCATAACATTGGTATATGCAGGGAAGCAAAAACTTAAAGACTGCGATACTTTTACCACAGTAGTCCCTTCGGTAGTTGAATGAGGAATTACCAGCCCTGAGGCAACACATGCCACAAGAATCACTACAACACAGTAGGCCAACACAAGCTGTAAAACTACTGGGAAAAACTTTTTTTACTAGCTGTCCTACAAATGAATACAATTTTGATTTTTCACCCATGTATCATCTAGGAAAAGTTATTATTTTTAATAGATCTACCACTAAGAAAAAATAATATATAGCAAGCTGTAGATCAGTTCGAAAATAGATATTTAAGATCTGTGGTACAGCTGAGAATAGTTTTTTTAGCCTAAAACAGAATATTTTCAGCAGTAAAATACATTAGATTTATAATCTAATTTTGGAGGGAAAATAAATCGGTTAATATATGTAACAATTAATATATTTCTCCTGTGTATGTCCCTCCCCAAAACCCCTCCAATCCCCTCCCCCACCAAAACATCCTCACCGCGCGTCTCCCACAATGCTGGCCGACACCCCCACACATCCATCACTGCACCTCACCTGTCGATCCCACAGATCCCCAACCAAAATCCCCTCCCCCACCTCAAAACCCTCCTCCCATCCCTTCCACATACTATGCCTCTCCCCCCCCCCACGCCGGCCAACACCCCTACCTCTGCTCTCCCAACGATCCCTCACCAATCCCCCACCGCACCCCCACCTCAAAACCCTAGCGGCAGCGGCGTGCGGCCAAGGCAGGAGGCGGAGCGGCAGCAGCGGAGAGCGGAGGCAGAGCGGGCAGGCACGAGGTTGGCGTGGCGCGGTAGATCTGAAGGCCTGGCGTGGCGTGGCAGATCGACAGGCTGGTCGCGGGCGCGCAACAAAGGGGCTTGGCGAGGGGTCGTGGCTAGCGGCCCGGTGCGGTATAGGGGTTTGCGAGGCCCTGGTGAGGCAGAGAGGCAGAGGGAGGCGAGGCCCGGTGCTCGACATGGCAGAACTCTGGTGGTTGTAGTCCCCGTGAATCCGGAGTTGCCTCCAATTTGTGCGAATACAAGAGTGTTATTATTGATCAAATTTCTTCAAGAAATTCTCTCTTGGATGCTTTAGATATTGTTGAGTATATCTACTTGTTTGCTTAAGCAAATTCGGTCAATAATAGAACAACCTTAATACAAATTGCGATATACTTATTGATTGATAAGAATCTCAGTATGTTTTCTGGTGGTTTGTGCATTGATGTATTAGAAATGTTGTCAAATTTCATGGGCGCAATATGTTTTGGTACCATAATTGTATAGTTAAATTGTTGCATGAGTTCACTCCTATCATGTTTACTTAGTGTTCAAAGAATGATGGTTTATGCTGCTGTAATTTAACTTGCTCTTTATGTAGCATTCTTATTCCTTCTATTACTCTCCACAATTCTCATTTTGTTTATGATATGTCAGTAGGGGAGCACCCTATTGTTTACTTTTAAAAAATTAATAATTGCACTTCACAACACAAGAACTAAAAAGGTTATATGTTTTACTTGATGTGTTGCTTCAAGTAGGGGAGCACTTCACAACACAAGATAATAGTAGCTTCAGACATGGTTGTTGAAATGATACAAGTAAAAATAAATTCTACTAGTGGCATAGAACCAAATGTCCCAACACCATATTTAGTGAGAAAGACACACATTAAAGGGTATAAAATGTACACGAAATGTGTCCACTCGGAAAACTCCTGTGTCCATCCATTAAGAAACTTTTCTCACTATGACAAATCACATTTCCTGTTACTTGATCATAAAGCTGAGTCAAACATGCAAGAATGGCGCTTTATTAATGTTCAGTAATAGTACAAAAACCACAAAATCTGTCATGCTATTCATAAACAAGCATGTCTAAAAAATAAACCTGCTTTCCCATCAGGAAAACACCGCCAAAAGAAGTCAGGCCTAGGTCTTCCCACCTCATTCTTTGTCACATCAGTTATAACCGCAGTTATCAGCACAGCAAAAAAAACACCTAGATATTTCAATCTTAAATTGAATGAGTCAATTTATATAATTCTAGAACTTAGTGCATAGGAGAACTGAACCATGAGAAGAAAATGGAGACATTCACCTAGTTGCGTCGTGAGGATCATAAACATTTCTCCTAGCAATATACAAGGATAGAAAGATGACCACGGGGAACAGTATAGAAATTATCTAGCAAGAGGTCCGAAATCAAGCATCAACAATGAATGAGCGAGTTTAGGCTTGCAAAAGGCTATGATTACTGAAAGTACAAAGGTTCGGAAACATACTGGAATAGCCCATGCTGGTACAGTACTTTTTTTTACTAGGTATCTAATATCAGCCATCATATCCTTCACAACAAATAGACTAAATGGAGGAGTGTAATGCAAGGCAACCACAACTGCTGCTACTAAATTTTTTGATCTCATGTACCAATCATTGACTAGACCTGATGTCATAGGTGGTTGTTTTCCTCTTTTTGAATCATCTGGTACAAGAGACCCTAGCATGAAAATATCAAAGTAGTAAAGTACATGATTGACATACAATAAAAAAGCAGTAACCCAATTGGGCTCCTCTCTTTTTTGTGAAGTGACATGGCGCTCAAGTATTAATCCAATACAACAAAGAATTTGCTATTTGTTCTCCCTGTACCTTCTTTCCTTCTTTTATTTTTTAAGAGGTGTGTTATCTACTGTTTTTGCCCTTGATATGTAGACCCAACTTCTTTGTTTCTAGCTTTCAATTTTCTATTCTTTCTTTGTGCAGTCCGTCGGCAATGCTTTTGTTCTACTTAACAAAATTTTGCAAACTGCAATTTGTTCGGATCGAGTTGTGAATTGTGATGTGGTGCTGGGATCCTATTTTGCTCGTTATGGCCGAAGAAACTTAAATTAACAGGGACAATTCTCATGTAAGGATTTGGTTTTGATTCTTGGATTGGTTGATCTGCATATCTAATAGTTCAAAACAAAATCCCCATGTAAAATGCCTTTTATTAGGGTCTCCACATCAATAACTGAAATTTAATCCTAAAGGCAGTTAGGCTAATCCTATGAACTAAAGCACTGATGTTACATTACTGTGGTGAAGTCCAGCTTCTGTTCTATTAAAAACAAACTAAATTTAGGTTGGTTCTTTGATGGTCATTAGTGCTTCAAGATCATTTTATTTCTGTTAATAGCAGCTATTCTGCTATCCAATAGGAACTATGTAGTTTTGCTATTTGATACAGAGCATGAGTTTTAGTGGAACTCCAAAATTATTGCTTTATTTCCTTCCATGCTAGAGTGAATTAACTACATAAGCTTAGCCAGTGGTAATCGGATGTTTTAGCTCTTATTGAAGTTTTAATGCTACTAGTTTGTTGTTTAAGCAGCAGACCAATAGGTATTAGGGACTTGATGAAATAGAAACATAAATGTAGATGGCACTTTGTGGAAATCCAAAAGTCTGATAGTTGAAGTGAGAATTACTTTCAGCTTCGTGATCTAATGGTCTATAAGTTCACTTTGATTTCAAGCTAGATTGATGACATGCAATCTGCTGGCTGGGTTCTATTGTTCCTTGTCATAGTTCAAAAATACTTTGCTTGATCATGGTTACAAATTGTTGTAGCATTTTGTAAATATTTTTCTGATATTTGTAAGTGGTTGATTTGACAGGGAAATCTTACAACCTTGTCAGTTTTGCGGCTCAGGAACCAGATGCAACTGTCTTCCTATCTTCATGATCAGAAACAAAAGCTGGTATGCAGACAGAAAACTATTAATCTTTTAACCTAGCAGTTCAATTGTACTTTATTTTGCATATATATTCTTTTTCTTTGTTGAAATGTGAATGTTGCTGAATATGGTTGTCTACAAATTTGGTTGTCATATTACTGATTTATGTTCCCATGTTTGGTGGTACCATTGATTGAATCACTGAGCTAGTAATCACTAATACATAACTAGAAATTCTAAAATTATATCTTGTTGTGATGCTGCAACATTAAACACTGGTTCATGGTGGCATACAACGAGCCACCTCTAGCAATACATCTTAGCATGTCAAAGTTTGAAGCATTGTGTTCAAGTGGTAAAACATTGGTGTTTTGCAATATTTTCTGCGGAGAGATCGCTTATAACTGATGTCAGGTTTCTATAAATTTTTACAATTTTATTTATGTCACTGGGTGTTTCCTTTTAATTCTTCTAAAAGGTCAGCCCAATTATATGATTTCAAGCTACTTATTATGCAAAAATGTTTGCTCTATTTAAACACTAAATAGATGCTCTCTTTATATCCATGTCAATCAATACACTTCATGTTTATCTCATATTTGGGATTGGTGGTGCAACTCAACAAAATTACTACTAATCGTGATTGCGATCCTACCATATTGGAGGCCACTATTTAGTCAAAGTCACTTACATATTAGATGAGCTTCATTTCAAAGACCCTAAGAAACAGTGGTGGTACTACAAATATAGCCTCCCATCCCACCACACAGCCCTCAGCCTCAACGAAACCACACCAGCACATCAGCCAATCGAGCCATCTCTAGCCTCCGAACTACAATTACCCACCACGATGCCTCTAACCACAGCTCCCCTACCCTACGTTCTTTGTTTTTAAATTGCATTTGTATTATTTTGTTTTGAAAGTTGTTTCTTCAATCTATTTTTTGTTTGCATAATTTCAGACTTCATAGATTGGACTTCCAACTTGGAGATTGTTGCTGTCAGGTTTCATCTTTGGAAAGATCATTTGCAATCAGGTAATATTATTATTATTTTTACAGTTGTATGATTCTTGTCTGTATGTAATCAGGTAGTATTATATAGATATGCTATTTAGGGATTGTTGCTGTATTATTTAGATATGATATTTAGGGACTTCCAACTTGGAGTTTGTTGCTGTATGATTTTTGTCTGTATGCAATCAGGTAGTATTATTTAGGTAGTACTATTTAGATATGATATTTACGAATTCAAATTGTAACACCAAATTTCTATACTTTCTAGTCTTACACTGATCAAATTCTTGTTAATAGGCTCTTCTATTCCCATGTTGCATAGGTGGATGAATGTTTAGGACTATTTTGACGAAAGTAATAAAGTGCAAGGACTCAAGTGATCAACACCAAAGTGAATTCTATATTAGTTGGTGCACATAGTCCTAAAGAACATGGGATTTGAGCATGGATAATGTGCAAACTAACAGTGTCTATATTTTGAGTAGTTTCCATCACTGATCATTCTTAAAGAGTTTTATATGTCAGGAAGGCTTTGAACAAAGCCAATCATTGTACTCTAAAGACATGCATGCCATTTGATTGATATGTGTTATATAATGTAACCACTAAACACAAAAATAGTAGTCCTCTGTAATATAGTCATAATTATTTCACAATTTTTTTATCTATCTCTTTAGCTAGACATCAGTAAATTTTATATAATTTTAGTATATAGATTTGAAATATATGGAAACAGTCCTAGTTATGTAATTGTGTTTGTGCATATATATGCTCCTACAGAATCCGCAGATTAGATCCATTGTGGTGTTGGTTCTTTTGCATGAATCTAAAACCACTTTTATACTAAAGAGTTTGAGGTGCTTTAACAGCTCTAACTTCAAGTTTACAAAATACTCATAAAGTTAGAACAATGCTTACAGTTGAAAGGGACAAGAGAATTAGTTGTAACTAAGTGGAAATACTTAATACTTTTATACAGGTGAGGTGTTATCAATACAATCCACATGTTATTCATTTTCTAACTATTAAGTGTATATTAATTGTGCCTTGAACAGGCAGCTCATTTTCATATGATTAATTTCTTTTATCAAGTGTATGCAAGTCATGTCACAACCAACACAATTTTCTCATTCACATAAGTAACAACTTGTACTTGTTATACAACAATCAACCAACCATCTTTTATTATAATTGTCATATGTTTTATATGTTACTTAAAGCAAAAGTTATTGATTTGTATATATTTATCTCAAGGCTATTGCAATTGATATCTTTTCTTATGTAGGTGGTTAACAATAAGGTGTAAAAGCATATGAAGTAATGAAGATATTTTATGTCATAAGAGGAGTTTGAAAGTGGAATATTTTACTTTTGATAGTTATAGTTGGAACAAAACATATAGAGTTATAAATATTATTTATGGGCATACATTTGGTGTAAAGAATTCTTAAGTGGTATATTTTTCGCAATTATTTTAGAGGTACTATATCTATTATAGTTTGTTTTGTTAATTGAATAATTTGTGCCCATTACGAATCTTGTCAATGGCTATATAAAAACAAAGAATTCAATATAATATATAATTATGCCATTTATCTATTTTTGATAATTTTATTGCAAATGTAGTGTGACTTCTATTAGGATAGTGCACATTATAGTTTTAGTTGTAATATTGTTGTCTAATTACTAAAAAATATATATTTAAAATTAATTATTGACACAATTCTCGACGATAAATTTACTACAAATAATTCACATATTTAAATTTGAATGTCTAAATTCTCAATGACAGATGAGCTGGTAATAATTTATTTCAAATAGTTGTACAACTTGGAATAATGTATTACAAGTGGACATACATATGAGAAAAGTTCAAACCTTTCAAGTGACCTACAGCTAGGAATACTCTTTGCCATTGGACGTATAGCTGGAAAAAATAATCCAAATATTTATACAGTTTGGAATAATATATTACAAGTGGACATACAGGTGGGAAAAGTTCAAACTTTCCAAGTGGTCTACAGCTGGAAATACTCTTTGCCACCGGACCTAGTGCTGGGAAAAATATTCCAAATAGTTATACAACTTGGAATAATATATTACAAGTGGACATACAAGTGGGAAAAGTTCAACTTTCCAAGCGGTCTACAGCTGTGAATACTCTTTGCCACTAGACGTGCAGTTGGAAAAAAAATATTCCAAATAGTTATACAGTTTGGAATAATATATTACAAGTGGACATACAGGTGGGAAAAGTTCAAACATTCCGAGTGGTCTACAGCTGGGAATACTCTTTGCCACCAGACCTACAGCTGGAAAAAAATATTCCAAATAGTTATATAGCTTGGAATAATATATTACAAGTGGACATACAGGTAGGAAAAGTTCAAACTTTCGAAGTGGCCTACAGCTGGAAATACTCTTTCCACCGAACCTACAGCTGGGTAAAACTTTTCACAGCACCTTTTCACCCAGCTGTAGCAAACCTTATTCCCAGCAGCTTAAGTGCTGGGAATACTAGCTTTTGCCAGCTGCTCTACTGCTAGCATTGAAGTGCTATCTTATAGTGAATGGGGATCTCCTCCATGACCGCAAGGCCTTCTGCGGCCATGTGATCCGCTGCCACCGTTCCTATCTCCACCAAGGACGACAAAACATCCGCAATGGTAGGAGAGGTTGACCTCTCTGGAACGATAATCTCCTGAGGGTTTGATGCCTTCCTCTTGCGACGGATGAGAGGAATTTCGCCTTCCTCATCCTCTCTCCCCTCGCCCTATACGACTAAGAATATTTCCTATTCGCACCTGGTAGAACAGGGGGAAGAGAAAGCCTTACCGCAGTGTTTTTCGTGGTTGTTTTCTTCTTCTTCGAAGAAGCCCCTCCTAAGATCTTCTTGGATTTTTCAGGGGCCGGCTCCTTCATCTTCTTCTTCTTCGAAGGGGTTCTTTTTACCCTCTTCACCGCTGACCCCCCAGAAGGTTCAGCATCATCACCAGGACACTTCGTCCAGGCGGTTCGCCCCTTCAACAGCTGCATCATTTCAAGATCTCGATTTGATGAGCAAAATAATCAAGCGATCTCAAACAGGCTCCATAAAAGAGGTCATACCTGCTGATGTTCTCATTTCAGGTCATCGCTGCCATTGATTAAGCACTGAGGGCGGGGTGACCCTTGAGCTCCTTCTGTTGCGACGTTATAGGGCCGCAGAAGGCTATTCGTCCGTTTCTTGAGCTCGGACAGAGATAAAACTACATCACAAAAAAGCAAGTTACTATTGCATCTAGGTCTTTATGCCTGATCTGATTTTGATGATTAATAAAAATAAGCGTTTCAGACTAATTGTGTTTTTGAGATATTTGGATACAGAGTTCAGTTGGGAAGACATTCAAGATGATCAAGATGAACCTAACGTGAAAAAGAAAAAGCACAAGTCGTAAGGTACAAAGACGAGACGCAAATCGCAAAAGTGAAGATGCAAAGGACCTGAGGTAAAATTTGCTTTTATTACCGATCTCAGTGTTTTGGAGGTTGATCGGTTTAGGAATTTGTTTGTAGTCTTAACCGTACTATAAAGAGGTACTGCAAGTCTTCTTTATATTTCCAGTATAAACCGAGAAACTGTTAGGTCTCTGCATTCATTTTTTTTCGATTGGATAGGTTTTGAAAAGATTTGGTTTTTCAGATGAGTTTTTGACAGTATAAGAGTTTTTGCTTTTTATAGAAAGATCTAGGAAGATCTGGCTTTTGCTTCTGTTGACAAAAATATAGCTCCTTAAATTATCTTTCAAACGAGCTATTAAATCTTAAATCGGATTTTTGGATCAAAAGTTATGGCTGTTTCTATTCATGTTGGCTATCAGTATGTTATGCTGACTGTAAGTATGAATGTCAGTTTGTTTAAGCTGACAATTGTCTAGAGAGCATGTTTTCTTAAGCTAAAATCTTTTGACCTATACTGACTATCAGCATGTCATGCTGACTGTCAGTATAAGATTCGACCTCGAGCTGATCGTTTTGAGTTTCTATTTTAACTGGTCATTTTTTGTGATCGATGCTGACTGTCAGCATGTGATGCTGACTGTCAGTATGAGGTGTCAGTTTCCATATACGACCACAAACGGCTAGCAAAGTTTTATCCATGATTTTTGTCGAATTGTGATTTTGGACAGTGACTATCAGCATGTGTTGCTGACTGTCAGTTTGGACTGTTCTGTTTCCTTTTTCGACCTCAAACGGCTAGCTGAGTTTTCTCCAAGATTTTCTTCGTACTGGTCGTGACCCATGCTGACTGTTAGCATGCCATGCTGACTATCAGTATACACTGTAAATTTTCTAGCTCGTGCACAACGGCTCTTTTGATTCTTTGGGCTATAAATAGAGATTTTGAGCAAATGTTTCAACACCAAGCAGCCTCCTTCTCTCATATACACTTGAGCATTTGTTTTAGAGATAAAAATCTTGATCTTTTGATCAAGTCATGAGTTCTGTGATCCACCGAGTTTTCATTTCGCATCATTCTTGCATAGCTAGAGTTTCTCGATGCGTGTTGGAGGTCTAGAAGAGACCTTGCTGCTATTACTCTTGGTGAACGCCGTCACCTAGACGGTTTGGTGGCGTGGCCATTGACCTCTCCTGTTCGGAGATTGTAAGAGAGGCTCAGCGAGATTGTAAAAGGCATCGGTACTCGCCTTTTCGGAGCGGACAAGGAGCAACCACTAGTGAGTAATATCCTTCGTGGATATTGAAGCAAGACTCATTCATTTGAGTACTTCAACGAGGAGTAGGGGAGACCGAGCAAGTCTCCGAGACCTCGGGAAAAATCTTTGTGTTTGTCTCTTTCTCTTTCTCTTTTAATTGTGCAATATAAATTCATTTGTCTTTCATTGCAAAAGTTGTTTTAAGTTGAAGTTTTTTTTAAAGCCTCCTATTCACCCCCCTCTAGTCGGCATCCTCGATCCTACATGTGGTATCAGAGCGTGGTCTCTCAATTAAATAGGCTTTACCGCCTAGAGAGAGGATGACATCAAATGAGGGTTTTCATCTCGGCCATACCGGCCGTGCACCTATCTTTGATGGGAGTAACTATCCCTTTTGGAAAGTGCGCATGTCGGTATTTCTAGAGGCCATGGGGCTTGATGTTTGGGATATTGTTAAGCTTGGGCTTACTCCTCCGGATGATCCGGCAAGTCATTCCGATGACGATAGGAGAAAACTACACTTAAACGCCCATGCTAAAAATGCTCTCTTTGCCGGTTTGTCTTTAAACGAGTTCAACTGTGTGAGCAATCTTACCACCACTCACATGGTTTGGACCACCCTCGCAGAAATATATGAGGGCACTACTAAAGTCAAAGAAGCAAAGTTGCTCATGATAAGGCAACGATACGAGACATTCACCATGTCGTCAACTGAGTCCGTGGATTCCATGTTTACTCGGTTGAACAATATTGTGAATGAACTCAAGGGGCTAGGAGTTGTTTTTGCTGACATCGATATTGTAAGAAAAATGCTCAGGGCTCTTCCAGAAAGTTTCGACACTCTAGTGACAGTACTCACCAACTCGGACCTGTCGCCCACCACACCTACTGGTCTCTATGGGAACCTCATCACCCATGAGATGCATCGAAAGGAGAAGAAGGAAGCGGCCGAACCTTCGGAGACGAAAAAGCAGGCGTTGGCTTTCAATGCCGGCTCCAAAAATGACTCAAGCGATGGCTCCTCCGACGAAGATCTATCTCTCATGGTAAAGAACACTCATAAACTTCTTCGCAGGTTACACAAGAAAGGAGTCAACATCGACACACGACCAAAGGGGTCATAGCAATCGAACTTCAAGGATATTATATGCTATGGATGTCACGAAAAGGAACATATAGCCTCAAAATGTCCAAACAAGAACAAGACTTGGGACAAGAAGAAATTCTTCAAGAAGAACAATGGTGCATCCAAAGAAGCATGCTTCGGAGAATGGATGTCCGGAGGAGAAATCTCGGACTCCGACTCCGACAACCAAGAAGGATGCTCCAAGAAGCTAGCCGGACTAGCTCTTGGCAACACTAACACATCAACAAGTCCATCCCTTTGTTTTATGGCCAAAGGTGATGAAAAGATACATTCTAATGATCCTTCATATGATGAACTTGTTGAAATGATTACTGAATTAAATGAAGTTTTTAGAATCACTAAGAAAAATATAGAGCGCTTAAAGAAGAGTATTCTTCTTTACGCTCTCAATATTCATAATTAAAAGAGTCATATGAAAGTCTTCTCATTACAGATATTACTAATACCCCATCTAAGGTAGATGTTGATGAGGGCATCACCCATGCGGACATGATCAACACTCCTTCCACTACAACGTTGCTGAAGTCGCCGATATCCATGCCAGGACGATGTGCTGAAAAACCAGGACGACATGCTGACGAGGAACGTCAAGTGGGCCTCAATCCTGTGGCCAAGCTATTCAAGCCATCAATGGGGGAGGTTAAACACTCTATCATCAAGGCCCAAGAGCATCTCCCACGTTCAAGCAAGCCCAAGTGCAAGCCCAACTCTCCCGGAGGCCCGGTTCGGCCATCAGCGACCACCCTGACTTTAAACGGACGCCCAGGCCACATACGAGGTCCAAATGAGGCAAATGAGGACATTCTCGATAGGTTAGGAGATTATCTTTCCAATGCATCCGGCCTCAGGGAAAAATTCATTCTGGATCATCGAGAAATTGCGAAATACTCCAATGGATCAAATCTGCCAAGTGCTGCGACACTTTCTTTAGGCCGTGGGCCTTGTAATTTGTCGGAGGGGCCTAGGCCCAGGTTGAGGACGTGGGGAGAAACCCTAGAACGTCCTCCACCTTGGCCTCCACCCATTTGGCCGTCCTCCCCCTCCCTCCACCATAAAAACTAGCCGCCGACGTCATATTTGAGAGGTTTGGTTGTGTGTTGGTAGACCCCATGTGCGTCCCCCCCTCGAAATTGTGTGTGTCGACTAGACCACCCGAGTCGAGTTATCGAACCTCAAATTTATCCAAGTGCTTCATCCATATTTGCAATTTTAGATTGCGTTTATCTTGTTTCTTGCTTGTTCTTCTATCGCTTGCAGGAAACGACCTTCGTGGTCAGGTCAATCGCGTTCTTGGCGTGGTTGATAACGAGCAGGTTTGGTGGTTTAACGATTGCCGGGCTCCTATCCTTGCGAGGTTGGTAGCTGGATCGTCAAGGTCTCCTCTCCGAACAGATCGGAATTACCCCCGTGAGTCTCATCAAAAGATCGGGCCGCCCCGTGTGCGCATCAGATGTAGCCATTTCATGTGATCTAGTTAATAATCCTTCAAATGCTAAAATGACTACTGGTTCTCTTGATATACCATGTGCTTCAAATGAAACAATTTTAAATGAAAATAATGAACTTAAAGCTCAAATTGAGAAGCTTGGAAAAGGACTAGAAAATTGTTATAAGGAAAAATATCTCTTCATCTTATTCTTAGCAAACAAAAATGCTCATTTAGAAAAGAAGGTCGTGGATAATTCCCCAAAAAAAAAAAGAAACAAAATGCAAAAACCATCTTCGTAAATACATGCAACAAATTTTGCTTTAAATGTCATGAAACAGGTCATTCACATGATGCTTGTCCTTTAATGACTTCAAATTATTTTGATGCTTACTACATGCTTCAAATGTCAAAGAAAGGATATGCAATAGCAAAGTTTGTTGGTGCACCCATGTTAAATAAAAAGAAGAAATCAATCTGGGTGTCCAAAGCTTTGATCGCTAACACAGAAGGACCCAAAAGGATTTGGGTATCTAAAAAGACTTGATTCTTTTGTTTTTGTAGGTGAACTATAAGACCGGTCGAAAACATTAGGTGCTAGACAGTGGATGCTCCGAACATATGACCGGTAACGAAAAGTTGTTCACCTCATTGAAAGACAACTCAAGCGAAAACCAAAAGATCACCTTTGGCGACAATGCCAAGGAAATGTGGTAGGCTTGGATAAAATTGCAATATCAAATGATCTCTTAATTTCAAATGTTTTACTTGTTGAATCTCTGAACTTTAATTTGCTTTCCGTTGCACAAATTTGCGATCTTGGATTTCGTTGCACATTTTATCCTAAAGAAGTTTTAGTTGAAAATTTAAAAGATAATTCTTTGATCTTTAAAGGCTTTCATTTTGGAAATCTTTATCTGGTTGATTTTAATTCAAAATATGCATCTCTTTCAACATGTCTTGTCTCTCAAACCTCAAATGGTTGGCTATGGCATAGAAGGCTTGGACATGTTGGAATGCATCAATTGAAAAAGCTTTTAAAATGTGGTTTGGTTGTTGGCTTAAAAGATGTGAATTTTAAAAAGGATAACCTTGTAGCGCTTGTCAAGCTGGCAAGCAAGTAGCTACTTCACATCCGATTAAGCGTGTTCTTTCAACTTGCAAACCTTTGAAACTGCTGCATATGGATTTATTTGGACCTTCCGAGTTCCAAAGTATCGAGGGTAACAACAATAGTTTTGTTATTGTTGATGATTTTACTCGCTACACTTGGATCTTCTTTATTTCTCAAAAATCTGAAATCCCCGATGTTTTCAAAAGTTTTGCAAAACGTGTTTCAACTGAATTCGAACTCTCCATCAAGAAAATCTGTAGTGATCATGGTGGAGAATTCGTTAATTCAACCGCAGTTGATTTTTGTGACTCGCTAGGCATCAAACACGAATTTTCTACTTCTTACACTCCACAACAAAATAGAGTTGTAGAAAGGAAAAATCAAACATTATTAGAAATGGCAAGAACAATGCTAAGTGAGTATGACACTCCTACTCGCTTTTGGGCTGAAGCAGTGCATACAGCTTGCTATTCTATTAATCCGCTTTATTTGCATCCTCTTCTGAATTTAAGTCCCTATGAGCTTCTCATTTGGGCGTAAGCCAAATGTTTCTTATTTTTGAGTTTTTGGTTGTAAATACTATATTCTTAGAAAAAGAAACTTTGGTGGTAAATTTCAAAGAAGAGTAGATGAAGGCTTTCTAGTCAGATACTCTACCACTAGCAAGGCTTATAGAGTCTTTAATAAAATACTAGTTGCATTGAAGAATCATGTGATTTAGAATTCGATGAAACTAATGGCTCTCAAAAGGAGCAAGTCTCTTGTGAAGTTTCAAGTGAAGATCCTCAAGAAGCTGTGAAGAACATTACCATTGGAGACATCAAACGAAGAGAAGATGATCAAGAAGATGATGAGAACATTGAGAATGATGATCAACATGTATCATCATCTCATATTGATCCACCAGAGCAAGATCAAGAAGAAGCAGTACAAGAAGAAGCACCAAGGCAACATCAAACCATCACCAAGGATCACCCTCTAGATCAAATATTGGGTGATGTCTGTAAGGGTGTTCATACTCGATCTCGTATTACTTCTTTTTGTGAGCATCATTCTTTTGTATCATCTCTAGAACCTAAACATGTAGATGAAGCTCTTAGTGATCCTGATTGGGTAACTGCTATGTATGATGAATTTAATAATTTTTCTAGGAACAAAGTTTGGACTTTAATAAAAAGACCCAACGATCATAATGTGATTGGAACAAAATGGGTTTTTAGAAATAAGCAAGATAAAAATAGTGTAGTTGTTAATTAGAAACAAAGATCGTCTTGTTGTACAAGGTTTTTCTCAAGTCAAAGGTTTAGACTTTGGTGAAACCTTTGCACCTGTGGAAAAACTTGAAGTTATTCGTATACTTCTTGCTTATGCATTAAGTTTTAACATTAAATTATTTCAAATGGATGTAAAAAGTTCATTTTTGAATGGTGAGATATCTGAACTAGTCTTTGGGGAACAATCTCCTGATTTCAAGGATTCAAAATTTCCAAACCATGTGTTTAAACTGTCTAAAGCTCTCTATGGTCTCAAGCAAACTCCTCGAGCTTGGTATGAATGACTTAGAGAGTTTCTTTTATCAAAAGGTTTCAAAATTGGGAAGGTAGATACAACTCTCTTTACAAAAACGATTGAAAAAGATTTGTTCATATGTCAGATATGTTGATGATATTATCTTTGGATCTACTAATGAACACTTTTGTCATGAGTTTGGAGAAATGATGTCTAGAGAATTTGAGATGTTAATGATCGGTGAGCTAAGCTTTTTCCTTGGACTTCAAATCAAACAACTCAAGAACGGTACGTTCGTGAGCCAAACGAAGTACGTGAAGGACTTTCTCAAGCACTTTGGGATGGAAGATGCTAAAGCAATCAAAACCCCCATGGCCACAAATGGACATCTCGATATGGACAACAATGAAACATCGGTCGATTCTATACTTTATTGGTCTATGATTGGTAGCTTGTTATATCTTACTGCATCTAGGCTTGATATCATGTTTTTGTGTTTGCTTATGTGCTAGATTTCAGTCAGCCCCTAAGGAATGTCATTTGATTGTTATTAAAAGAATCCTTAGGTATTTGAAATGCTATCCCAACTTAGGTCTTTGGTATCCCAAAAATGCAAACTTTGAATTAATTGGTTATTCGGATTCAGATTATGCTGGTTGTAAAATTGATAGAAAAAATACATCTGGAAGTTGTCAATTATTGGGGAGATCACTAGTATCATGGTCATCTAAGAAACAAAATTCTGTAGCTCTCTCCACCGCTGAAGCGGAATATGTGTCTGCTGGTAGTTGTTATGCTCAAATTTTGTGGATGAAGCAGACATGTTTGGATTATGGAATTATATTTGAAAAAGTGCCACTCTTGTGTGATAATGAAAGTGCCATTAAAATTGCTAATAATCCTGTTCAACATTCTAGAACTAAGCATATTGAAATATGGTACCATTTTATAAGAGATCATATGGCAAAAGGGGATATAGATGTAAATCATGTCAGAACTGAAATGCAACTAGCAGATATTTTCACTAAACCCTTAGATTAAACTAGATTTTGCTTTCTCAGAAGTGAATTGAACATTATTTATATTTCAAATGCTAGTTGATATGTTAGTTGTATTAAAATATATTTTATTCCCTCTCTGGTCGAAATCTGCTTCTGGTCGAAGTCATTGCCCATGCTGACAGTCAGCATACAAACTGACTGTCAGTTCCTAGCTCAGGAGCCTGGTCGTAGCCTCTAGTCGAAGTCGTTGACCATGCTGACAGTCAGTTTCATACACTGACTGTCAATTATGTGCTTCAATTTTGGTCGTAGCCTCTAGTCAAATTGGTGACCCACATTGACTGTCAGTTTGACACACTAACTGTCAGTTTCAAATCCCAGGTTTCTGTGCTGATTGTAAGTGCTCCACACTGATTGTCAGTTTCAAAACCATGGCTTTTGAACTGACTGTCAATATATCACACTGATTGCTAGTGTGTATCCCCGAAACCAAAACCCTAGTTTCTTTTTCTTGTGGCTTTTCATCTCCTCTCGCCGCCGCTGCCATTTTTTGCCGCCTCCTCGTCACCGCGTCACCGCCTATCATCGCCGCCGTTCTGTGCCTCATCGTTTCCGGTCACCGCGACCACATCTCGCCGTGCGCCACAGCGCCGCATCCCGCCGCAACCACACCGCGCCGCACCCTCGCCACTGCCTCACCGTGCGTTGCCGTGCCGTGTCTCGCCGCCGTTGAGCCGCTCCTGTGCCACCACCTCGCCGTGATTTGCTCTTCTCTTCTACTTCTCGCCGCCATCATCACGTCATCACCGGCTTCCTCTGTTTTCATCTCCACAAAGGTCCCTGTTTCTGTCTTCTCTTTGTTTCCTTTCACCATGTCTGATCAGCCTTTGTCCTCTCGACGCATTGCCCATCGGAAGAACGCTGCAAATAGCAGTCATTCAATGGGTCAACCATCTGAGCCCCGATCCTCACCGCCGCCCAAGCGCGTCCCCGTGGATTACTCTCGGTGGCACGCGAGTCGCCTCCGCACTCTCCGCTCCACAAACCCCAATCTTCTGCCACGTCCCACAAGTCGCGACTCTTGCAACGTCCTGACCTTTTACACAAACCTCCACCTTGACCTGTTCACCAGCGTCTACAGCCGCGTCCCTATTTTTACCCATCGCTCCCTCTCCTAGCAGACGATCGCATCTCACATAGGCATTGTTTCCCTGGCGGACTCCTTCGCCTCCGTTGGGATCAGAGATCTTGTCTCTGACTCATCTCTTCACTGGGCCGATGAGCCCATCTGCCAGTTCTACGCCACAGTATTCATCTCTCCTCAGCGTGACTCGCTGATCGTCATGACAGGCCTCCAGGTCCATAATGTCATGAAGGAGCAGTTTGAGGCCGCTCTCGGACTGGTTCGCCTAGCTTCTGGCTGCTAGCTCCATACTCTTCCAGACCTTGAGCATCAGGAGGTGGCCATGCTCTATTCCGGTCCCTTCCAGCTTCGTCACATCACTGGCCTGCGCCGCGATGTTGATCTGGCCCTGAGGATTCTTTGCCTCACTTTGGTCCCTATGATCGGAGACAGGGCCAGAGTCATTTATGTTGCCCTCCACATTCTAATCTCTATCTTTCAGGAGGAGCCTTTCGACGTTGTTGATCTCATCATCAGTGAGATTCAGCACGTCCTTCTTGCTCCACATCGCCAGCTGGTGTATGCTCCCTACATCATGGCGATGCTTCTTCATATCAGGGCCGTCGATACTGAACTTCCTCAGCCCCATCATCCTCTTCTGTTCTACCCTCCGGGTGAGGCCGATCGGCGTCTTGGTGCCCACCCTGCAGCTACAGCTCGACCTGACTCTTCTGCATCTGACGACGATGCAGCTGGTGAGTCAGGCGATGAGGCTGCAGGACAGGCAGCAGATCCAGCCCCCACTGGAGACACAAGCACCAGGTCCTTGTCTTCTTCTCAGCTCCTGTAGATCATTCAGACACAGCAGCAGATTTTGCACACTCAGGAGGAGTATAACCAGATACTGCTTCGATTTCTTGCCCAACAGGAGCAGATTCTGGCTCGCTTGCCTTCGCCAGGCGCGTCTGTCCCTCGCAAGAGGGCCGGCCCAGCGTCTTCCTCGCCGGGATCTGTTTCAGTCCCTACTGATCCAGCCCCTGCTGCACCGGCCTCTGCAGCCCCAGCTTCGACTCCTCCAGCTTCACCAGCCGTCGACCCGACTGGATCTCTAGCAAGCTCCGGAGATATAGCAGTCCTCGGCTTCTCTTCTGATGATGAGCCTTAGGCTCTTTTTGTATTAGCTCCCACCTTTTTGTGCTTGATGCCAAAGGGGGAGAATTCTTATGACTTTATAAATTTATGGATGGATATATTTTGTATGGCATTTATGGATGTTTGGGCTGTTATTGCTATATGGATGGTTGACTATGTTTTGTTATATATATATGATGATTTGGTCTGTTATGTTTTTTTTGATATGATACTCTTATTGCGTATGATCTGGACTTATCATTGTGATACATATCATATATTATTTGTGATCTCATGCATACACTTAGGGGGAGTTATTGATTTAATTATTTTTGAACACTTGTTGTCATCAATCATCAAAAAGGGGGAGATTGTTGCATCTAGGCCTTTATGTCTGATCTGATTTTGATGATTAATGAAAACAAGCGTTTCAAACTAATTGTGTTTTTGAGATATTTGGATACAAAGTTCGGTTGGGAAGACATTCAAGATGATCAAGATGACACCACGTGAAAAAGAAAAAGTACAAGTCATAAGGTACAAAGACGAGACGCAAATCGCAAAAGTGAAGATGCAAACGACCTGAGGTAAAATTTGCTTTTATTACCGATCTCGGTGTTTTGGAGGTTGATTGGTTTAGGAATTTGTTTTTAGTCTTAACTGTACTATAAAGAGGGGTTGCAAGTCCTCTTTACATTTCCAACATAAACCGAGAAACCATTAGGTCTCTACATTCATTCTTTTCGGTTGGATTGGTTTTGAAAAGATTTGGTTTTTCAGATGAGTTTTTGACAGTAGAAGAGTTTTTGCATTTTCTAGAAAGATCTAAGTAGATCTAGCTTTTGCTTTTGTTGACAAAAATATAGCTCTTTAATTATCTTTCAAACAAGCTATTAAACTCTTAAATCGGATTTTTGGATCAAAATTTATAGCTGCTTTTATTCATGTTGACTGTCAGTATGAATGTCAGTCTGTTTAAACTGACAATTGTCCAGAGAGCATGTTTTCTTGAGCTAAAATCTTTTGACCTATACTGACTGTCAGCATGTCATGCTGACTTTCAGTATGAGATTCGACCTTGAGCTGATTGTTTTGAGTTTCTATTTTAACTGGTCATTTTTTGTGGTCGATATTGACTGTCTGCATGTGATGCTGACTGTCAGTATGAGGTGTCAGTTTCCATATATGATCACAAACGGCTAGCAAAGTTTTATCCGTGATTTTTGTCAGCTATGATTTTGGACACTGACTGTCAACATGCGTTGCTGACTGTCAGTTTGGGCTGTTTTGTTTCCTTTTTCAACCTCAAATGGCTAGCTGAGTTTTCTCCAAGATTTTCTTCGTACTGGTCGTGACCCATGCTGACTATGAGCATGCCATGCTGACTGTCAGTATGCACTATTAATTTTCCAGCTCGTGCACAACGGCTCTTTTGATTCATTGGCCTATAAATAGAGGTTTTGAGCAGATGTTTCATACACCAAGCAGCCTCCTTCTCTCATATACACTTGAGCATTTGTTTTAGAGATAAAAATCTTGATCTTTTGATTAGGTCGTGAGTTCTGTGATCCACCAAATTTTCAGTTCGCATCATTCTTGCATATCTAGAGTTTCTCGGTACTTGTTGGAGGTCTAGGAGAGACCTTGCTGCTTATTACTCTTGGTGAACGCCGTCACCTAGACGGTTTGGTGGCATGGCCGTTGACCTCTCCTGTTCGTAGATTGTAAGAGAGGCTCGGCGAGATTGTAAAAGGCATCGGTGGTCGCCTTTCCGAAGCGGACAAGGAACAACCACTAGTGAGTAATATCTTTCGTGGATATTGAAGCAAAACTCATTCATTTGAGTGCTTCAACGAGGAGTAGGGGAGACCAGGCGAGTCTCCGAGACCTCGGGAAAAATCTTTGTGTTTGTCTTTTTCTCTTTCTCTTTTAATTGTGCAATATAAATTTATTTGTTCTTTCATTGCAAAAGTTATTTTAAGTTGAAGTTTTTTTTAAAGCCTCCTATTCACCCCCCCTCTAGTCGGCATCCCCGATCCTACAGTTACTTGATACGACATCTTTCATCAAGCAAAATCGTATGTTTTGCAGACCAGAGGACATACCTGTATTGTAGTCTAGGGTACTGTCTGCCATGGATTCCACCTCCCAGGCTGGATGTTCCCTCTTCCGCAGGGGGCTCATCCTATTCTTTACAAAGTCGCGAATAATATCTCGCGTAGTTAATCCTTGCTGGACTAAGTAAAGAATTGGTTGGGCCTGCTTCTTCAATTCTTGATCTAAAGTAGGAACGGTGTCCATCTCACTGTCCTTCTCCGGTCGGTTGTTCTCAAACCAGAGACTGCTCTTCGACGGAGGGGTGCAGTAGAACCATTTGTGGTGCCATCTGTGCACCGAGTCCAACAAAAGAAGAAAGGGATACTCTTTCTTCTCCCTTATGCGGAAGTATATATAGCCTGTGGCACTAGCACTCTTGGACCACGCCGAGAAGTAAAATCGTCGAAAGAGAACCACGCTGGGCAGCACTCCGACGAAAGCCTCCATAGGTGCTGAAAAATCGCCAAGATTAAAATGTCATTGGGGTGCAGATCACCAACTCCAACCCATAGTGCACCAGAACTTCTTGCAGGAACTTGCTCTCAGGAAATTGAAACCAGCAACACAAAAAAATCTTTGAAAATCACCAGCTCATTCTCTTGATCGATTGGAATTTCTTCGTTCTTCTCCGCTGGCCGCCAGTTGATTAGCAGCCGCGGGGGAAGGATCTCCTCTCTCTCGAGCACTATCATGCTCTCCTCGCTGTGATGGATTGATCGACTCCAGGACACCAATGACGAAGAAGATCAATGGAGAGGCGACGGCTTTTTGGAGACGATGAGAGCAAGGAGCGCAAGGAGGGTTTTGTGCGGCGAAATTGGCTAAGGCAAAAGAGGGTTTTGGTTCTGAATCTTCTCAGGCAAGCCACTCCTTTCTTCTATATTCCTGAGGCCACTACTCGCCAGATTTATTATTTTAATAAGTTTCTCATAACGGGTGCCTCTTCAATTGGAACCCGCTATAATAATCATTTTCCCTGTTTAAATCTAAAACAAAATGTATCTGTTGAAAATTAATAAAGATCATTTTATTTCACATTCGGGGGGCTATGGTACAAGTAATTATATGAGAAACTATTTGAAGAAATTAATAATTTGGGATTCTATAGTAATTTCATATCTTCAGCATTGTCACAATCTTAAATATTCTTTTATGATCGCAGTACCACATATGATTCCAATGCTATTCTGTGATCTCGGTATTGTTTGTAACCTCAGTGCTAAGTATGGTCTCAAGGTTGTTCTGTGACCGCAGTATTCTTTATGGCCTCAACACTATCTTGAGACCTATGTCTGGAATTGGTTTCAGATAAGAAGATATTTTACCTGTGCATGTTCTGATCGCACAAGTACTTTCCTGTTATCTTTTTTCACACAGAAAACACTTATTGGTGATTATAAGTTATACATAATCATTTCAAGAAGTCAAGCATGTAAGGAAAAGAAATTCTTTATTTCTTAGAATCTTTACATACAAAAGGGATACAGGTGACCAGAGCATCGACCTGATCCGAAAGTAATTTACAAAGTTCTCCTAGGAACATAGTGGCATCAGTGAGATCAACACTGGCCACCCCAAGAGAACTAGTAATGACTCTAAGCCTATCGACGTCATCCCTTATTAGGGGAGTACAACTATTCTTTATTGTGTCCGAGAGGTCTCGCTGCTCTCGGGCACGATTCCTTTCTAGCCAAAGCTTGCGCGCCTCTTCGCGACTTCCATCATAACATTCTGCCAAGTACAGAATGGTCGAGGACATCTCCTTAGAACGCTTCTGCAGCACCTCTTTTTCTTCTCTGAGGGTTCTGACTAAATCAGATTTCTCCCTCAGAAGAGCCTGGATCTCAACAAGCTGATCGCTGGGGGCTCTAGGGGCCTCCATGATGAGGACATCACCCCTAACGATGCGTCCATTCTTCCAACACCCGTTGTGCAAGGACCAATAACAAGGGCACGTGCACGTCAACTAAATCACCAAGTGAGCTCGTTTCTTAGTACACGAGAGAATATTGACAAGAGCGAGTTACTACCTAATAATATTGTGCTTGTGCTCAGGAATCATGGTGTTGATCAGCGAGGGTGTCACTTTGCGCCAAGACGGGTCGGGAATCAAGTCTACCGCGAGCTAGAGTCCGGGTCGGCCACGGTGGAGCAGCCTGTCTTCAAACGGGCGTAGTAGATGCATACGAACTCCGTTTGGGGCGTTCAAGTATATTACGGAGAAGCCCTCGATGAGACCTTTCCAACGGATCTGATCCCACATCCAAAATCCTTCTGACTCAATCACAATCGTCGAAACAAGTGGAGACTAGATTCTGTTGGGCCGTGCGGTGCTGCGTCACCTGTCTATTGGGCCTCGGCCCGTGTATCCCGCGTGGGGGGGTGCGCCCCAAACCCTAGACACCACCCCTCTCGCATATTAAAACCTCGTAGCCGTCATTGTTAGACTCGGGTTTGGCTTAGAATTTTCTGCTATCGCAGTTCGCCGTCTTTCGGTTTTTGGAACCCCAACACTCCGTGATCTTAATACATACTTGCAATTCGAGATTGCTTCTTCTTTGTTCTTGCACATGTTCTTCGATTCGCTTGCAGGAACAGGACTTCGTGGCTAGGTCAACCGCGCCTCGGTATGGTTGATAACGAACACAGCAGTGGTGTAGCGATTGCAGGCCTAGATCGGTTCTGGTCGAAAGTCGGATCGTCAACGTCGAGTCTCCACCAATCGAACTATCCCCTACCTGTCGGAAGATTGGGACCCCGTTCCTCATCACTTCACCTCATGTACATGAATGGGTTAGTTTCTAAAAACATATGACCAACAGAGAGGATGAAGATGATTACCTGAGGAGCGAGGAGAAAGTCAAGCTTTGAAGGGGATTTGGTCGCGGAAGTGCACGACTTCCTCCAGAAAGTTGATCACCCAATAAAAGAGGAGGACGTGGTCGTGAGGGTGTAAGAATTTCCGCTGAATAGTGGAAATTGGAAGGATTGTTGTGGATCCCCAAAAGTGGAGATGAAGATGCAACTGGATGAGTTGCAGGGGCAGAAGAAAGGGGCAGTGTGGTAGCTCGGATATCAGCTCCCCTTAGCATTTTTGTTGTAGCTCCACTGGAGGATCCTTCGTCATTTCTGGATCTCTTCTCAAGAGGGATTAGTTCCTCGAGCACTTGTAAGTTCCAAAACGCATTGCTTTGGAAATGATCAAAGGAAAGATTGACATCAGAGTTTTTCTGAAGAGAACCACCTTCTGAAGATCCTGATCAATCTTGACTCCTGTCTCTATTTCTTCCTCATCACTCTCAACAATCTTCTTGAAGTCTCGGTTTGCCATTAAGATGAAAAGAGGAAAAGTGAAGTCAACAGTGAAAACAAGTTCTAAAAGACTTAGCCTAAGAAAGCTTGTGAGTTTTACAACTAAAAGGCTTCGCTATTTATAGAGCCCGGAGACGACGATTCACCTTCGAGGGCGCTTCGAGTTTGTAAAAAGCACTTACAGTTTTCGCCTCGGTTAAGTGGGTTAATAAATTCATAATTACCTGTCAAGAAAAACCCAAAGGTTTTCTCAAGAGATAAACCGTTGCACGGCGGAACAGTGCCAATTGAAGAAATTGATGCGTCAGGTTACATAATTCGATGCAAACTAAATTTGAAGTAAATAAGTTTTTTCTTTTCTTCAAATTTGGGGGCTAGCTGACGAGGATTATCACCCGAGCTAGTTTACTTAACATATATCGGGTTCAAGTCTGGTTCGAATCTGATATGTGCCTGTGTGTCTTAGTAGCCGCTATGGTCACAGAAGGGGCTGCGGACACAGAGCCAGTTTATGGTGGCAGTACTTGCACGAGTGGTCACAAGCAATGCGCGGTTCGAAGGTCGCTAACTATGCGCGATCAAGATAACCTGGGGGTGTTTAAGCCTTTACTGAGCACGTCCCTAGGATCAAGATGACTTCTCCCACGTGTGAAGACAGCCACTAGGAGGGTTAACATGTGCGGTTATCTATGATTGCACCTGCTTAACTGGCGAAGAGGATGGATGCGGTTATGCGAACTGCATTATGGCAACCATCCAGAATTGTTTTGCATTGGCATCCTTTCCTTCAGTATAAAAGGATAGTTGATGCACGATGTAAGGGGTGAACTCTCAAGATAATAACCAACAACTTTTGAAAACATAGAAATAGTTAGTTAGACAGAAGTATAAAATGAGACTATCGCCTATGATAATCTCTTCTCCCTGTAAACTCTTTTCTCATACATAGTGAAATCACAACAGGACGTAGAGCTATTACTCCCACCATCGAGGACCCGAACCTGTATAAATCTTCACATTCCTATTTTCATTGCTTATCCTAACTTACCTGAGCGCATATTGAAAGGTCTCACATACAACTCACAAATCTACGTAAGATTGACAAGGGACCCCGAGTCCAAATCGTCACAGCATCCATGTATCTGGTGAGTCACATATCACCCGTGAGGAAGCAAAAATTCAAATAGCATGTATACTTGTATAGTTATTAATATGAAAAGATCTATTTTGGTTGAAAGCAGGTAATTTGTTTTGTTACACCCAAAAAGTATTTTAGGTTTACCAATAAAATACTAATGGTCAAATGACATTAAAGATTTGGACCACTACATCATACTCATAATTTACTGGTCTATTGCGACCTCCAATTTTTGCGGTGCCTTGTAGCTAATTTTCTCAAATTCAACCATACCTTAGATTTAAATATTGCTCAAAGAATTATTGCCCGATTGGTGTCGGGTTTTGTCTAATTGTTGTGGTGGAAGTCCAACAAAACTATTTGACTACAATATAGTTAGTATTAGCACGAGATATTACAATCAGGATGAAGTTTGAAAAAACAATGTTTCTAATGAATAACCACTATATTTTGCTGTTTCTGAAGAGTTATATCTGTAATAATTTTAACCAGTGTTTTGTTAAATTTTTGGCCGTGTAAGTGATAATTCTCATATTTGTACATATTTTCTGGATATTTTCCACTCATTCATGCTCATTTTAGTCATAAAGATCATCAAATACTCAAATATATTTGTATTAGTTGTCGTTCGACCTCAACTGTGTGTTTTATTTATTTTAATCGCAGGTCGACGCATTCGGGTAATTTATGGCTGAATAGATGAGTTTCATCGACTGGATCTGGCGAACGGACGAATCTGTACAGAAGTGTGAATCATTACTGACGCGTAGGAATTGACCGTGTCAAAATCGGAGTCTCCGAGAGTCTACAGCAATCAAACGTAACAGCCTACGGTCCAATTCTAATTCTCTAAACAACCGAGTACCAAACTGCATAAAGACCAACACACAGAAAACCTAAACCCTAACTCGGTTGGACTTAGTTGCTATTACCAAAAACACCGAGGACCTTTTTACAAAATCACCAAAATCACTAAAAACCCTCAACCGCTCAACCGCCATTCTTGTTCCTTGACTTGACACATTTAGGATCCTTGACTTGGCACATACCCTAAATCTCCCCCACTGCTTCTTTTCTCCCAACCCCGTAGAATTTGCCACCGTAAGACACCAGTCTCCTCCCCCTTTCTTCCTCTTCTCCCCCTCCAGTGAGCCGTCAGTCTTTCCCCCTTCATCCTCTCTCACCACATTTCGTCTCCTTCTCTCCCATTCATCTTCACCGCCGGCTGCTCCCCTTTTCTTTTCTTCCTCCTTCCTCTTTCTTTTTCTTCTCTTCTCTTCTTCTTCCCTAGTTCCTCACCACTTCCTCCAGTACCCTTCTTCTCCTCTCCTCCTCCTCGTTCTCCCTCTTTTTTCTTCTTCCTCCCTTCCTCCTCTTCCTCTTCCCCTTTCTCCACCACACCACGCGCACCGGATCTGCCAAATCCGACGATCTCCGGCGTCCGGCCGCGCCTCCCCTCGCTGATCTACGTCGAGCAGCCGCCGGATCTGCCTCCGACCCCGCGGGCGCGCCGATCCCACCATCTCGACGCCGCCGCGCGTCCACAGCTCGTGCCGGCGCCAGTCCGCCATCCCTACATCGAGCCACCGCCGGATCTGCCGCGGCCCGTCGCCGATCCGCCGCCATCTGTAGCCGCTTGGATCCGCCAATCTCCCACGGGTGCACCGCCCTCTACGAGCCGGAGCAGCCGCCTCCGCCGCCGATCTGCTCCGGCGCTACGCCGCCACACCACCACAGCGCTGCCGCCTTCCACGCGCCGCCCGCCGCCAGATCTGCGCCGCCGCCTCGCCTCGACCATCTCCCGCAGCTAGATCGCCGGAGCCGCCACCTCCCTCCGCGCCGCTCCACAGCGCTGCCGCCCACATCCAACGCCGCCGTCGGACCACCACCGCGCCACCGTGCTGCGCCTCCGTCCCGAGCCACACCTCCATAGCGCCGCCGCCACAACTCCGTCGCCCAATCTTGTCCACACACACCTCCCGACGCCGATCCATCCCGCGCCGCCACCACACGCCACCGCCGCTTGGATCCAACTTCCATCGCCGCCATCGCGCCCTCCCGTGCGCCGCCACCAGCTGCACCGGTGCCGTCTTCTCTCTCCTCCTTCTTCTTTCTTCTTCTTCTCTCTATTTCTTCCTCTCTTCTTTCCTCCATTGCCATCTTCAAGCCCTGTGACCTCGGCCTCGACACGGCGATGGTTTAGTGCTTTTGCAGCCGTGATTGAGCTCCAGCGGACTTCTTCCTCGGCCACCTCTTCGATTTGAGCCTCGCCGGCGACTTCCACGACCTCGAGCTTGACCACAACCCCGACTTCATTACCTGCTGTGCATCAGCTTCTACTTCCACTTCCACGATCGCAGCTATGTCATCAAGCAAATACGGCGGTGGCTATAGGGGGAGCAAATACGGTTTAATCCTCTTCTCCCTTGTTTATCAGTGCTTGAATTGAGATGAACTGGAATCAGTGTATGAGATGTTGAATACCTGTAAAGAATTGAAATGTTTTAACCATGTGTGTTTGAGAGAAATTGCTCTTTTAATCTAATGAACTGAATGAATTGTCTTCTCGACCAACATCTGGTTTTAAATTGAATAGAAATGCACTTCATTTGTATCTATCCGTGACGCAATGTGCTATCCATTGAGATGAATTGTTTTATTTGTGTATGAAGTTGCATGTGTGATTCAGTTGTGCTGTTTATTTGAAATGTTGGATGCCTCAATTCAGTCATAAACCCGCCTGATTCGACATATTGTATTTTGTGAACTTTGCTTGTGCTGTTTCAAAGGAGCCGAATACATGTATGTAATTGTTGCATTGAAACATATTTCGGAGTCAGCCTAAGTTATTTAGATGAGTTCAAATTCTCAATGATAAATTGTTAATGTGTTGGTTAAATGTTATGTTTGACACATCTGTCATGCTCAAATTTATACCAGCCTGATGCTCAAAGTGGTCATTTTCCATTGAATTAATGTGTTGAGAAATGAATCGTTAAATGCTTCTGGAGATTTATGTTCTGAAGAATTCAAATGCTGAATGTCAAATTCTAAACTTGAATAAACATATGTTCAAATTTAGAAATGCTGAGTTGTTGCTTGTGCTGGTCGTGGCTATAGGGGAAGTGATTTGTGTTAATGCTTTACGCACTCATTCGTTGATACCGTTGATGGATGTATTCGTCTTAGTCGTTTTCGCCTCCTCCTCGCGAGACCACTAGATGATTACAATTTCATTGCTTGTACTCACGGATATGCGTACAGACTTAGCATCAATCACTAGTCGCTTCATGGTACGACCACCTCTTTCTCTCTTCGTATTTCTTCTGACATCTTCTCTCTTCTCTTTCATCCGATTTATTTTCATTTGTCATTGATTTAGTTTAGTTCTTCATATTAGAATACTCGCATTACTGCATCGTCCTCGTTCTCTTGCGAAACGGTCTAGGCCGATATCAGTAAGTAAAAAGGTTTGTTGTAGCTGTGGTAGATTTGGGTCTCCATGGAGTTACTTTGCTTAACGGAAGTTTAGACATTAAAAAGATAGTATTCTAATCTAGTAGTCCAAACATAAAGAAAATAAAATATGATTTATTCTTAAAAGTAAAGATTCAAATTCACAAATTTCGTCCCCAGAAATTATACATTTGGAGGTTTGTGTACCCTTAAAGCTCCAAGATTCTAATAAGAAAAAAAATGAAGCAAATAAAAGTAAAAATGTGTGTCATGTGTAAACATATTTCCCAAGTCCAATGATTCCACTTCTAGAATGGAGTCTTTCTACTCATTTTTATTAGCAAATCGTGAACTTTTATGCGTCTGTCTTCCGGACAAAGCTTTGTGCGTTCTTTCAAATCTTGCTTAATCTATATATTAGTTCATTAACTTGCTTTTGGTATCTTATGTTATGGCCACTACAGACTAAGGCAGATAGGAAATATTAATATTAGTAATTTACAGATAAAAGGAAGGTACGTGGGGCACCAAAGAAATGTTGCATGGGTTGGTGTCTAGTGCAAGTTGAATTATTTGTAATTCAATCTGTTAAATGCTCAAAGCAAGCTTAGTCAAGATGATTTATTCGTCTTTGTGCTTCGAATAACCTCTATGGGTTGCTGCCTAGTATAAAGCAGAGTTATAGTTCAAAGTAATGTGAAATAATTCGAAAATATTTTGTGGAGACAGAATTTGAACATATTCTACTTTGATCGAATTTCATTTCTATATCATTCCAGAATGGGGCATAAAAAAACAAAAGAAAAACTCAACCAAATAAGAATTTTTTAGAGAAAATTAGTTTTATAATACTACAAAAATATACCACCTTAGCTAATACCAATATGGGGTCCATGGTCATAGTCATTAAGACAATTAGTAATATTTTATTTAATAGTAAAGCTTACATGGCTATAGAGCTAAATATCTTTTTTTAGTTATTTTATACCAATTCTCATTGAATTTGTCTTTTTTTTATTCCAATCCTAGAATAACTTAGAACATGAAATTTGGTCAATTTATACAACATGTAAATATCTATCTTTGTTCTCTAATAATTTTGCAGAAAAATCTCTAAATTATTTGGCAGTATTCTCAATAACTTTGCATGATAGCTCTACTTTACGATAGATACCAATTTTCCATACAAAGATAAGGTGGTTATAAAATAAAGCGGCCGACAAATGCTTCTAGAAAAGTAGATTCAGTACAAAGTTTTCTAAACTATCACGAGCGAGCGATGTGAACATGACAATTGAGATTCATATTCCATGGACTTAATTACTAGATTTTCCTTTTATCCTGGAAACCTTCTTTGAAAAGAATGTGTTTGTGTGAGTGTATATATTTCTCATAGTGGCCACTTGTATGTTCACGGCCTGGCTGACTAAAGGAAGAATGCTAAAAACAAAAATAGTGGTTTTGTGTTGTTGGATGGATGACTTACAATCACTGATATTTAAGATCTATATAACAAATTATTCATTAATTTATTTGATTTTAAAATACAAGAAATTATCTGAATTTTCGAAAATAGAGGGTAATTTGAACTTTTTTTTCTTTTGCATTTATGGTGGAAACCTTGTTTGAAAGGAACGTGTTGTTTGAGTGTATATATATTTCAGCTAGTGGCCTCATGGCACGATGACGGCTTGGCTCACTAAAGGAACAAAGCTAAAAAAAATAATAAAAAAAAGCAGAGACAGCGGTTAAAGTGAGGTAGAAAAGCAAAGCATGCACACTGTTTTACGGATTAAAACTACCTACGCTTCCCAACCGTCTTGAACCACTCCCTGCTTCATTTCATTACCCGTATATATAGCAGCCACAATGTACCTCTTTTTTCAACTCACCTCACCTTGTTAGCACACCAAAATCTTTGGGCAAGTACCTCTTCTTGTCACTAGCCAGCTAGCTACCACTAATACATAAAAGCTTCTGGCACAAGTGTTTCTTCAGGAGTTGAACATGCCGACTGAGACCGCGAAAGCCGCGACTACCCCCCTCCCCGGCCACGGCCGCACCGTGTGCGTCACTGGCGCCGGTGGGTTCATTGCCTCATGGCTCGTGAAGCGCCTTCTCGAGAAGGGCTACACCGTGCGCGGCACCGTCCGGAACCCTGGTTGGTCATAATTAATCTCCACTTGTGTTCGTGTTTGTATTTTTTATCGAGTAAAAAGACTCCATACTGTAATACAGACCTATAATCAAATCGGAACAAGTCAAACGTGTTTCAA
This sequence comes from Pharus latifolius, assembly GCA_019359835.1. Classification (NCBI taxonomy): domain Eukaryota; kingdom Viridiplantae; phylum Streptophyta; class Magnoliopsida; order Poales; family Poaceae; genus Pharus; species Pharus latifolius. Next base: position 19,024,858 of record CM033327.1, on the reverse strand, counting down.
GCAAGGTCAGACCTGTATTTGACTCTGAGCTTACAAGTTAAGTGACAACTGATGGTGTGAGTTTGTGTGCTACTTGCCAGTTGATCCTAAAAATGCGCACCTGAGATCGCTCGACGGCGCGACCGACCACCTCGTCCTCCTCCAGGCCGACTTACTGGATCCCGACAGCCTCGTCGCGGCGTTCTCTGGCTGCGAGGGCGTGTTCCACGCCGCCTCCCCGGTCACCGACGATCCAGTCTGTACATTCTTAATTTGAAGCGTGCACGGCTAACTGTCCTTTCTTTGAGACAGATATTGTGTTAACAATCTAAACTTAAATTTGAGAAAAAATTCAGGTGAAAATGATAGAGCCGGCGATCCGCGGGACGAGATACGCGATCATGGCGGCGGCGGAGACCGGCGTGAAGCGGGTGGTGTTCACGTCGTCCATCGGGACGGTGTACATGAACCCGTACAGAGACCCCAACAAGCCGGTGGACGAGACGTGCTGGAGCGACCTAGACTACTGCAAGAGGACAGAGGTATACTCTTGCATCAACTTTTCCACGAAACGAGTACAAAATCAGAAACAAGCCAGCATATAATTTATCACATCTGAGTTTAGAGGAAGAATATTGGATCATCGGATGTTATGCTAGTCATGCAGAAAATTATATGTTTTTGTTGACGCACACTTTTCACAGATCACCAAACGGAGATAAAACCCGGACAATGAGTTCCAAACTACGTGACTATTTCTTCGTTCAATGAGTCAGAGACGAACAAGACTAATTATTTATTATTTTTTTTGTTGCCGTTGTTGCGGCTAACTACTCCAAATACTTTTTATTTCGCACACTGCATGCATGCCACATCCAAAATCCTTTGTCGTTAAGACCGCACAAGCAAACGATACTATGTGCAAAACCTTTGGTATAACATTAGTTAATTTTTGCATCAGCGCAAAGAAGATGTCAGATTTTTTTCAAAAAATTATGTTGTCACTGCTCCCCAGCTAAAAAGATTGTCTTTTTTTCATGTGATTATTATTTTTTACAATGGTATATTAATAAAAATTTATAAAATTGTAATGTTATGAATGTATTTTTAAATGAAAAATATACTTATATATTTTTTAGCTAATATAAATATTTGTAAATATATTTGTGATTAATATTATAAAAAAAATTAATCAGCACATATATAAAAATTACAATCTATTTAGACAGTAAGAAGTACCTTGTATGTAAGGAAGAAAAAGAGGAGATTGTGTTTTTTCTATTGTATCTAACAAGCTAAGAACTTTTGTACTACTACTTTCTTATAGGAATTTCGTTGTATACTAGGGCAAAACATAGTGATACATGTACCAACAAACTAATTCTTAGGCTGTGCTTGCTATGCGATGTGTATTTAAAACTCTATTTGGGACATTATTATTTTTATATAGTGTCTATTTGGTGATTAATGAGATAAGAATAATATCTTATTAGATATGATAAATTTCTTCTATAACTATGATATCTCATATTACAATACAAAATTACACCGTAAGAGATTCTGCAGTGTCTCAAAAAAATAGGTTTTGTAAATTATTTTATCTAATTTACCTACTTTGAGAATTTTTTATGAGTCTTTGATACAAAACAACTGCAAAAAATAACGATATTTTGAAAATAGAGTTTTTGCATGCTTTTCTTCAAACCATAATAAAACTAACAAGAAAGAACTAATTTGAACTATCTTTGAGACACTGGATTACCAATAAATCGTGATAAAATTAACAATATTAATTTTACCAAATAGATTGAAATTTATTTACGATAGTTTTCAAGAGTAAAGTTTTAAAATTCTTTCTTACAGTATTTATTACTGCCTCACCACAGTGTTTTAGCTTGTTAAGTGCTAACAAATTAACGTGAAATACATGCAGAACTGGTATTGTTACGCGAAGACGGTGGCGGAGCAGGGCGCGTGGGAGGTGGCGCGCGAGCGTGGAGTGGACCTGGTCGTGGTGAACCCGGTGCTGGTGTTGGGGCCGCTGCTGCAGCCGACGGTGAACGCGAGCACGGAGCACGTGGCCAAGTACTTGACCGGCTCGGCCAAGACGTACGTCAACGCGGCGCAGGCGTACGTGCATGTCAGGGACGTGGCCGAGGCGCACGTCAGGGTGTACGAGGCTTCCGGAGCGCGCGGCCGCTACATCTGCGCCGAGAGCACGCTTCACCGCGGAGAGCTGTGCCGGATCCTCGCCAAGCTCTTCCCGGAGTACCCCATACCCACCAAGTATGAATACTTTACGTACATACATACATGCATTACAAATTATTAAGATAGCTCTAGCTTCTTCTAGGACGAGCAGAACCTTTCGCTCTCCTAAAAATAGTACAGCCTAAATGACTTCTTACTAAACCTGAATCTCCCCTTGGTAGCTTCGAACTTAAGAGTTTGGGCCTTCCTAAACAGCCCTATATAAAACAAGTTAAAATATAGTTTGGTCCTGCAAGAAAAATAGCTTTGTTTAGAAAAGATTATCATGCAAGTTATAAGTCATCGTCTCATATATCTAGTATTAACCAATAATTAGACGCTACAATACTAATCACATTAGTTAGGATACCAAATAATAATTACAAATCTCAAATAAAAATTGTGTAAATTGATCCAGTAAATCAACGCTTGCATTAAAAAATTTTTTGGCAGACTGTCAAATTAAAATTAAAAAGGAAAAGGCAAAGTCATTATTCATTGCAGATTTCTTTTTTATTTATCTTAAATCCAATTAATTTGAACTTGAATTTTTATTGGTGCCAGCTTTTTGCGTAATTTTAGTGAGATTTTTTGTATTTATCTCATTGCTTACCAACATGGTTGGCACCTAAATAGCACTAGGTACTCCTCATTGTCTATATATATTTATCAATGGGTACATATTTTGTGGGAACTTTTAAATAAGAGTAGGTGAACTCATGATTTGAGTTGTTCAATCAGAGTGAAAATGAATTATATTTGTCAAATTTATCTTATAGATGCTAATGTTGTCATCTTTCCTTAGAAATTAGTGTTGCTATATCCCATGATTAAATAATGACAATTCTTGGTACATTGATCAGGCGGCTGAAACATGAGTTTACATCTCCTACTCTAATTTACCATGTACAATCGGTGGTGATGCAGGTGCAAAGATGAGGTGAACCCACCGGTGAAAGGGTACAAGTTCACGAACCAACGGCTCAAGGACCTGGACATGGAGTTCGTGCCGGTGTTGCAGTGCCTCTACGAGACTGTCAAGAGCCTCCAGGAGAAGGGAATTCTTCCTGTGCTTCCAGAGCAGCCAAGACTCAGCTTATCATCTTTTAGCTAACCCTAATTTTATGTTGGAACAGATTTGATACTATGCATAGTCCTGTGTGGTATAAGTTAGTACGATTAATGCCGAGTACAATAAGCACACTTATGTATGTTTTCTATGTGGGCTGTACCTAAATCTTCGAATGATCATCTACTTCTGTCAAACTAGCATGTTAATGGCAAGATTTGTCTGTTCTCTTTTTATATTTTTCTTTCTATTCACTTCTTTATGATAAATATACTCATATGTTCTGGACTAAGTGTTCAATCTAATCCATAATTCATATAAAAAGAGACAGAAACAAATATACAAAGGGAATTGACAAATCACCCCCTTCATGTGGCCATTGTTCTTGTTATGCGTTTTATGTTCCTACCTCTTGTGTGTGTTTTGTTTCATTTTTTTCTGTATGACATAGATCTTTACAATCTGCATCAAATGTTCAATGTAATCAAATATATAGAAAGTGTCTTATACCAAAATACCGGAGTAGATCTAGTACTTCACATACGCCACAAAAATTTGTAGATTGAACTGAGAGCACATACACCTCGATATTCATTAGATCATCCCCAATATTCACAAAGTCGAGAGAAAAACGAATAAATTTATATAGGATCATAGGCGGAAGACTACCCCATACTTCTAGTCTATACTTTCTTCTAAATCGTCCTAAAAGAAACTACTAAAGGAGTTATTGTTTTGCACTATATTAATAGATGACAAAATATGGATGATTACAAAATAAGTGTAAAGCACTCAGGAGTGTTTGGTAGCTGATATATTGTGAAGACCACGAAGCTGGTTAGAGGTCACATTGCTGACGAAAAATAAAACAAGATTTTCAGATTTAGAGGAGTTCTAAAATTTTAGCTATCAAACTTGTAGTAGTATCTATTTAGGGTTTCTCGCAGTTGCTTTTCAGTCTTTTTGGCAAGTACTGCTGCTCGCCCTGAAAATCTTGTTATCATCCAGCATATAAGAATCGGGTCTATTTTTGAGTCGGTCATTTTTCGCGGGACAATTCGGTCTCATTTCCAGAGTCAAAGAGAGGGCAAACCTACTCCCATCTTAACCATTCATGCCCTAACTTTTCCAAAATTTCCTACAGACTATTTCCTTTTAAACCAGCCATTTGCAATTTAGTCCATGGCCTGATTGAAAGTTCAGAAAAGGGCTTTGCACAAAAGCCCCAGACTTTTCAGAAATCGCAAAAGACGCAAAGGACACCTCAACAGCATGCATAGTGACACCAAAGCACTTCTACAGTGATCGCTGCCACTTTTCACTTACTGGGAGACAACAACAAGAGAAAAACACATCATATAAGCTGCTAACCAGCATACACAGCACTTAGGTACTTTCCCCTAAAGGAGCAAGGTAAGGCAGCCCTAGCAATCCTCTAGAATTCAACTATGCTTAGCATCACAAGCCAGCAACTTGCATTTCATCTCAAAATGTCTCTGCTTTTCTCGCAGGAACAGAAACAAGAGCTAAGACAACAGGAGAGCAGAGAACACTAGAGCCAAATAGCAAGGTAAACACATCAAAACACAATCACATCAAAATGCCATTTCATACATACATGCATTCTGCAATCAAACACATTTCACATTTCAAGAACCACAGTTCCACGCAGCCCAGAAGAACATAGGCATAACACAGAGCAAGCCCAAACCCCAGAGCACAAAGCACAAACCAACAATGGGATCACAGCCCTAGGTTAGAGAAAGAGAGAGAGAAAGAGAGAGAGAGGAGAGCTTACCTGGGCATCACAGCCGACGGTCAGGCAGCTGGCGAGCTGGCCGGACCTGCGTCAACCTGACGGCCAAATACTAGCACGGACACGCCACTAGGGTGCGGCCAGGTGTGGCTGTGGACAGTGAGATAGAAGCAGCAACGGCGCGGCTCGGGCCACGGTCGGCCGTCGATGCAGGTGCCATGAAAATTGCCGGCAAGGCTAAGAGTGGCAGTTAGGGTTTGGTTATGAAATTACACCACATGTGCGCAAGCTAGGACAGGCGGTGAAGCGTTGGATCTGGGCAGGAGCGTCACCGATGCTACTGCGGCGACCGACGACAGAACCGAGACGGCAACAAGAAACATAATCGATCAGATCTAGGGCTAGAAGGGCCCGTGTACATGTGAGTGTGGTTTAGATCTAAGAGGAGGCAAGCGGGCAACACACCCAACCAAATGTGAATGGCTGCCAACTAGGAGCACAACAGTGGAGCGGGAGCAAACACAGCGATAGTGGTGACAAGAGAGAGAGAGAGTGACCGAGTGAGGATGTTGGGTGTGTGAGTGTTGTGTTGTGTGCGTGTGTGTGTGTGCCGAACCCTAGTGGGCCGTGTATCTGTGTTGGGTGGAGGGTGTCGTGGGCCAAGTGTGTGCGTGAGTGAATCTGGGCCATGTAGGCCGACCCAATAAAACAAGTAGTTTTGTTGATTTTGTTATTTTAATTTAAATGTTAGGATTTGTGTATTCTCTCTAATTTAACAATAAATAAGATAATATTTCTGAAAATTAACTTTCAGAATATAATTGTAAATCTGAATATAATTAAAAACAGTAAACTTTATTAATTTCAATCACTTTAGTGTTAGATTTCGTTTATTTTATCTAACTTAGCAGTAATCCCTATTTAGTTACTTTGCCTTCACAGATTTTATATTCTTCTATATTTTAAATACTAAATAAATATATTTCTTATTACTGAACTTTAATATAATCCTAAATTTTGAAAAGCACTAAAGTATTACATCTTTATTATTGTTATGTTTTAATTTCAGATTGTTTCAAATGATAATGTCTTTTCAGTTTATTATGAATCAAAATTATAACCCTTTTAACAATTCAAAACATATTTTCCTAAAGTGTATATATATATATATATTAACCTAATAACTTTCAAAGGGGTAAATGTGATTTAAGTAATCATACTAATAATATGATAATATTACAATTGCTTTCAAGTTGATTTCAGCTTAAGTAAATTAATTCCCAACTAAAAACCTAAATAACTAAAGTAATTTAATCTCAAATAAGACTATTATTAAAGACTTAAAATCTATATATACACACACGCACACAAATATATATATACTTTTTGACTTTAATTTGAAGTGTCTGAATATTGGTCAACCGTATTCGATCACGGGTCAGGGAGAATAAAAGCATAGATGCATTCATCTTTTGCATTTCTATTGCCTATTATCCCAATATTCTAAATATATATGTATATAATTATGTTTCTTAGGAATTGACGGTGTGGAGCTTCTAGGTCCCTAAAGAGTGTTTTAGTAATTAATGACAATTACAAATGCTATACTAACGATATCTGTTAAGTTGTGTCAAGAAGAAACTTATAAGACAGGTTAATGAAAGGCAAAGAAAGAGCCTCATGATGAAGAAATGACATTGATCAAAGAGGCAAAGGTACGAAATAGAGTCTTTTCCATTTTACCGGTCTAAGGTGATTAGAGAAGAATTTTGACCGGATTTTATGATAGTCGCCGTACTATTAAGAGGAGCATGTGGTGTATTTCGAAATACTTCATCTATGTGCCACAAGTCATAAAATCAACTTGCATTGCATACTAGAAGGTCATATACTTTGATAATGCGTGTTTCAACTCCTTTCTGCCAAACTCTGTCTCAGTCGGTCTGACCGTTTGTTAGACCGGTCTGACCGGATAGACGGACTGACCGAATAGGGTTTCGGACTGACCGACGTTATGTCAAAGTCTAGTGTATTCCTTTAAAAGGTCGGTCTGTCCGTAGGTAAAAACCTAGGTCAGTCTCCTGGTACTTCATGTCCTATCTTTCTGATGTATTGTGCTATAACGGTCTGATCGTTTGTTAGACCGGTCTGATCGAGAAATCGGTTTGACCGTGTTTTTGTACTACGGTCTGACCGTATGGCCGGTCTGTCCGTATTTTTCGGCCTGACCGTATAACGTGTCCAGAAACTATGTCGTCTCTGGACAGTTTCACGGTCTGACCGCAATTGGCTCCGGTCTGACCGTGTGTGTGCCTGACAAGGGCAGTTGAGCATTTATTGCGCCTGTTTTATGCTGTTGCAATTGCGGCGGTCTGACCGGGCTTATACCTGCGGTCTGACCGCCAAGTGATCTTTTTCTCCCAACGGCCTGTAACGGCTATATTTATTGTGGGGGGTATATATACTCCCATGCACGGCCCTGTTCATAACATTTTTTTGCATATTTGTGAACATTGTCATCATCCTTGAGAGCTTAAGCAAGTTTCATACACTCTAGGGTTCTAATTCTCGAATTTGTAAGAGTGTGCATTTGAGATCTTCTAGTGCATTGCATTTAGATCACTAAATCAATCTTGTGGTACTCGAAGAAGGTTAAGTGATCATCACCGGCTTGTTACCCTTGGAGTTTGCCGGCTCCTAGACGGCTTGAGAGAAGGTTTTGGAGAGCTCTTCAAGGAAGATTGTGAAGAAGCCTCAAAACGTCTTGTGACAGGGTTGAACACGCCTTGCCGGAGCGGTAAAGTGCATCATTAGTGAAATCGAGGTTTGGATAACTCATCACACTAATCCGGCTCAAGATCTAGGTCACTTCTCGAGAGAAGGTTGACTAGATAGAAGAGCGGTTAGAGATTTGAGTTTGCCTCAACGTGGATTAGGGGTGATCGGCAAATCACCGAGACGACGGTATATATCCTTGTGTTAAAATTGTTCATTGTTCATCTTGTGTTAGTTATTTGCTCTCATTTACTATTAATTGTTTGATTAATTGTTAATTTACTAAAATCGCCTATTCACCCCCCTCTAGTCGATATCCTCGATCCCTTTCAATTGGTATCAGAGCTAGGACTCCATATTTAGAGGATTTAACCATCCCGGAGTATGATAAAGATGGCTAGTGAGGGTCGGATCAATATTGGCAAACCACCACTCTTTGATGGATCTAACTATACTTATTGGAAAGATTTGGAAAGTGGTGGATGAGGGATTTGCAATTCTTGATGATGATGACATGACTAACCTAGATAGAGATAATGCCTTAGCAAATGCTCAAGCTATGAGTGTTCTTTATAGTGCTCTAAATCTAGGTGAATTCAATAGAATTTGTAAACTTGAAACGGCTCATGACATTTGGAGAAATCTTATGGATATTCATGAAGGAACCTCGATGGTCAAGGATGCTAAATTATTTATCCATAAGGGCCAATTTGAAAAGTTTTCTATGTTGCCAAATGAAGATGTCTCGGAGATGTTTAACCGATTAAATAACATAGTAAATGAGTTAAAATGGCTTGGTATGGATGTTACAAATGTGAAATTTTGTCATAAGTTTCTTAGAGCTTTACCTTCAAAATATGATACAATTGTAACCTTACTTGTGCGCTCGAACTTGAAGAGTGTGACTCCGTTGGAAGTCTTGAGTGAGATTCTCACTCATGACATATTCAAGAAATCTCAAGAAGAAGTGAAAGATGAGGCTTCCGACTCCAAGAAGAAGAACATAGCACTCAAAATTCAAGCCTCCAAAAGGGAAGACAATGAAGAAGAAAGCGATGAGAGAGACACCGATGAGGAAATGGCTCTCTTTGTGAGAAGGTTCAAGCGGTTCATGAAGAAGAGATATCAAGGAAAGTCCTTCAAGAAAGGACAATCATCCAAGAGGAACTCATTTGAAGAAAGAAGATGCTTTGAGTGCGGTGAAAATGGTCACATCTCCTCACAATTCAAAAACAAGGAAGAAGAAAATTCAGTGAAGAAGAAGTACGAAAAGGAAGGAGAAAGCAAGAAGAAGGTTTTCAAGAAATATTACAAGAAGAGGAAGAATGGACAAGCTTGCTTCATTGAATGGGATTCGGATGCTTCAAGTTCCGATTCCGAAGATGAAGATAAAGTATCACCTAAAGGACTCGCCGGGGTAGCTATCAAGGAAGCTCCATCTCTATTCTCCACTCCTCATTGCCTCATGGCTAAAGGAGAATCGAAGGTATCATGTGATGAAGATGAATATACATATGATGACCTAGTTGAGATGATCATTGGTTTTGACAACTATATGAGTAAAGAAAAAGAAAAATTCAAGGAATTGAAGAAGAGATACAAAACTCTTCAAATTCCTATGAGGAGCTAAACACATCTCATGAGAGTCTCAAAGAAACTCATGAGATGCTTAAGGAAACTCATGACTCACTAATTACTCATAAAGCCAACAAAACAGGTAATGACATAGGCATCACTTGCAATATTTGGAATGACTTGCCCATGATGTCTACGTCTAGCATATCAACATCTTGTGAAGATTTAATTGAATTCCCATCTAGACCTAAAATTGATGATCATGTGCTTAATCTTGAAAACAATGAGCTTAAGGACAAAATTGAAAAACTAACAATGATCTAGCTAAATGCTATGTAGGAGAATAAAAATTAAGACATCTTTTAGATAGTCAAAGGTTCTCCTTAAGAAAAGAAGGACTAGGCTACATTTCTAAAAAGGGAAAACATGTATTTGTTCCATCTAAAACCGTATTTGTAAAAGAAAAGGGATATTGTAACAAATGTAAAAGTTTAGGTCACATTGAGAAAAATTTTCATACTAGCAAAAGTAATTCATCTCTTATATTCAACTCTTGCTATGTTTTAAAGAAAATGAACAATGGGGATATTAAAGTCAAATTTGTTGGAACCCCGATCATTGGTGCCAAAAAGAAAGCCATTTGGGTCCCAAAATCCTTGGTAACTAACCTCCAAGGACCCAAAAAGATTTGGGTACCTAAAAGGACCTAACTTTGTTTTGTAGGTAAATTACAAGGCCGGAGGACAACATTGGGTGCTCGATAGTAGATGCACTCAACATATGACCGGTAATCACAACATGTTCTCCTCTCTAAATATCGAAGGTGTGGAATATGACAAGATCACGTTTGGAGACAATAGCAAAGGAAAGGTAAAAGGTTTAGGTAAAATTGCCATCTCAAACGACCTCTCCATATCTAATGTATTGCTTGTTGAATCTCTAAATTTCAACCTCTTATCCGTAGCTCAACTTTGTGATCTTGGATTTATATGTGCATTTTATCCAAAAGAAGTGATTATCACTAGTATTGATGATAATAGGTTGATTTTCAAAGGTTTTAGACATGGCAACCTCTATTTAGTTGATTTCGATTCAAATGATGCTAATCTTGGTACATGCTTGTTCACTAAATCTTCTAAAGGTTGGCTATGGCATAGAAGGCTTGGGCATGTTGGAATGAAATAACTAAATAGACTAGTTAAATATGATTTAGTTGTTGGATTAAAAGATGTAAAGTTTGAAAAAGATAAATTATGTAGTGCTTGCCAAGCCGGGAAACAAGTTGCAAACTCACATCCAACTAAAAGCACAATGTCAACTTCTAGTCCACTTGAATTATTGCATATGGATTTATTTGGACCAACTACTTTTGTGAGCATTGGTGGCAATAGTTATTGTCTTGTCATTGTAGACGATTTTTCTAGATATACGTGGATATTCTTTTTACATGATAAGTCAATTGTGTTTAACACTTTCAAAAGCTTTGCTCAAAGGGCCGAAAATGAATTTAGTTTCAATATCAAGAAAGTGAAAAGTGGCAATGGCTCCGAATTCAAGAATACCAAGGTTGAAAATTGGTGTGATGATAAGGGCATCAAACATGAGTTTTCGGCCAAGTATATGTAACACCCCGATTTTTCCCAAATCCTGGCGTGTCTTGTCCCTTTCTATTTCAGAACGAGATCCCTGTTGTGCCAGCAGCTTACCCCAAAAAGGTTGGCAATCAAACTCTTGTCATTCATACCTTTTCACAAATCAGCCCTTTTCAGATTTGTTAGAAGCCCAAAAAGACTAAAAGTCTCAGACCACCTCCAAACTTTGATCTGATTCAGTGAATATCTCCCATTCACTATTCTGAACATTTTTCCCTTCTGGAAGAATTTCCAAATCCTGCCCTAAACCTGAGTTTCGACCCTCGCCGTTTTTGAAACCCTAATTACCCTGTTTTACCCTAAAGTCGTTTTCCCCAACTTTTGTCGAAACCCTTCAGATCTTGCCCGATCTTGTCAAACTTTGGCCGGATAAGTTCTAATAATCTTTTGCAACTTATCTGCGAAATCAGATTTCAGATCGGACCCTTAGATCTCCAGATTTGCAATCAAGCCCAATTCTATTTCAAACTTTCCTTGCAGATCAGTCCTTTTTATTGCAATTAGGCCCCTGGCTGTGTTTCAACAGAAACCGCCGCAAAGCTTCGCCGCGTTCTTCGCCGCCGGTGAACTTCCAGAGCTGCCACCACCTTTGCCACGTACCTGACACCCGTGCGCATTCGTGGCACCGCCGTGGACGCCACCTCGGCCGCGCCAGCACAACCAATTTCTTCCCCGCGCGCGAGCCCGCGAACCAGCAAGTCCAGCTTCGCCCGTTCGACACGTCTCGGCCACGCGTCGATGGAGCTTTCACTTCACCGTTCTCTCGTCGCTCGCGCCAGTGCCATCCACTGCCAAAATCCTGCACCGCTGCACGCCAGTGCCTCGCCATCATCGCCGGCACAAGTTCCCGCTGTGTCCGGTCGCTTCGCGGTCGATTTCGTCACCGTTGTTCCCTGAATTGTCGACCAGCAGATGGCTTCAGCAGCTATAAATACCTCCACAGTGCATTGCTTCAGTTTCCAGTACCAGAAAACCACCAACTCTCCAGCGCCGCCGCGAACAGCTTCTTCCCCGGTGAGCTGTTTTTGAGGCCACCGTCGCCAGAGCTCTCCACAGCCCCAATCTCCAATCCAAGGCCACCAGTAAGCGTCCCTTACCTCCCTCTCTGTGTCCTACCAGTTAATTGCACCAGATTGAACCCCATCGCCGGTGATCGCCGTAAACGGCCGTTTGCCCTGTTCCGGCAATGCTGGCCAATCTATCTCGAATTAGCCCTCGAGCCTGTGAAGAGAAATGATCAGTGAGTTATTTCAAGCAAGCCTGTGTACTTAGATTTCCAGATTGAGCTTAAATTGATGGTTTCCCCAAATCCGGATTTCACCAGTCGCCGGCGATCGTCGCCAGGCTTCTCCGGTGATTATCTGACCAAACTAACCGTGCCAACAGCTTCCTTATACCTCCTAGATGCTCTCCAAGCTTGGATTAGAGTTCTTTCGGCCTGTAGCAGAAACCCACAGCTGGCAGTGCTTCTTCTCCGGCGCCGATGACCGGAAAAGTGTTCCCGGCCGTTTCAGCCCAAATCACCTTGTCATTTAGATGTGCCTTAGCCTCCTGAGCATTATTGTCCACTAGCTCGATCCCTGAATCGACCTGAATCAAAAGTTATTCCAATGCCAAGATCACTGTACAGAAGCCCAGTTCATGTCCAAGTCACCACAGTTCATCACTGAATTTCATCACCTTCCAGCCACTTTCAACCCTAGATCCTGTTGACTTAATTGCTCCTGTTATCAATGCCTACCTCCCAGACAAAGTTGTGCATCAATTGGAGCCCTGTATCAAAAGTTATGTCAAGCCCTAGATTTTGACAATGTCTGCACTATGTCAGTGCATGTCAGCCACTGGCATTAGCCTTGTTTGACCCCTTCTGGTTGAGCAATGGAAATGTCACTTTGTCCCCTAGATTCCTGGAGTTGTGTTCTACATCTTTTCCTTCTGTCACTTCTCCAGAAAACCATCCTAATACCAGTTTAAAGCTATGCCAAAGACGTGAACTGAATGTCGACCCTTTGACGTTCAATCCTTTTTAGCCGTTTCTTCGACTAGAACCCTTGTGACCTTGCCCTAACCTTTTCCCCTGCATGCATGTCTTATTTACTCAATATTTTCTATGGAAACTATTTTATGTATGCTTATGTAGTGTGTGTATTGTATTGCTTGTGTCCGCCGCAGTGCCCGAAGCTGAAGGAGCGGAAGAAGTCTTTGAAGATTCGTCCGAGTAATTAGACCTAGCAGTGCAAGGCAAGTCTCAACCCCTTGATCATGTTTCACCTAGTATTTTGATATAAAGTAGATTAACTGTTTTCAAGATATATGTATGCTGAGTATTTGATAAAACTATGTTTAGAAACATGTGAATAGATATGACCCAAGTCTTATGTGGAAACCCCTTTTTGAGATTGAATCATCATGCAACCTTGTCACCCTAGGATGCTATGCTTAAACTCTAATCTTATTTAAACATACATGTTAAGTGTGAAATGGCTAATATGTGAGAAATGAATTTGAAACTCTTTTTGTGAAAGAACATGTGAAATTAGAATTGATAGTGAGGATTGGATTGTATGGAGAGGGTGCGGTGCGCACCAGGGAATGTGAATGCTCCTCACTATTGGTTCATAAGGACGAGAACCTTGTGCTGTGTCTCTATGCGAATTGTAAACGTACCAACCACTTGCCTGGTATGGGACGGGCACAACTTAGTAGCTTTTTGGTATTAGCAGTTCCCTGCATGGTTTGACGATCTGGTTTCTCGCGTGGAAACTGGAAGGCCAAGGTTCGGCCATGAGTGATGTGAGTTCAGAAAAATGATGAGAGGAAAAGGCGTAAATGAAGGAAGGCGCCCTAGACCTGATTAAGCCGTGAGCGGCTGTAATCTTAAATGGTCGTATGTCTCGCGTGGACATAGACCAAGGCTATGTGTCCTGCGGGAACATAGACCAGAGAGGCTAGGAAGTAAGGCAGTGGGGAAGACCCACAATGGTACTTGAGACTTAATTGTCTATTTACCGGGCGGGGATACTGTTAATACTAAACTGCAAAAGCGTTGTGTGATCTCGGCCTTGTCACATGTGTATAAGTCACATGGAGCTGTACCGACTTGAAAGCCGAGTGAACCAGTGGATTTAAAAAGAGGTACACCTTTGCAAAGTGTAAAAGAAGTATCAGATACTCTGTACTCCCAGGTTCAGGAGTCTTTTCGTAGTGGATGATATCCACCGGTTATAGCACAAGTAATGATTTGGAATGTTTTCATAATACGGTTGATAAAAGTGATGACTCATGGGAGACCATCACACATAACGATTTCCAAAGTATAACTTAAGATTTACAAAACCCCGTTGCTGAAAACAAAACCCTCATTTGAGAGATCAAAGAATTGAAATCTATACTATTTATAATTATAAGTCTTAAACCCTTTTCTTGATCACTCCTCATCTATATACCTACTTTTTTGTAATGAGACTTGCTGAGCATTGTGTAAAAACATGCTCACCCTTGCCTTTGCAAACAAATTCAGAAGAAGACTTGGAGAATTCCGATTCCCCTGGCCTTGAGCACCAAGAAGAGGAAAGAGTCTTTCCAGACGATTTGAGCTTCTAGGAGGGTCATGAGCCAAGTTGAGTCCGATGTGGAGGAAGCCCTTCCAGAGCCGCTGCAGAAGGAAGTGAAGACCCTTGTGGTTGCTTTTTGTGTTGTTTTTCTGTGTTCGGTACTTCCATACCGATTCTTGATTTTGAAAAACTCTCTACTTTTTGTATCAACTTTAATTAGTGCCACCCTTGGCATTATGATATTGTAGTAGTGGTCCTCGTGACCTTGTACTTGCTTTATCTACCAGCTTTATTATTGGAAGTGAATCCTGTTGTTGTGAGCTTGTGTTGTACCTTTCTGTGCGCAATCTACCTGGGCGGTTGCCAAGGTGACCCTCAAATGGGGGTCTCACAGTATACACCGGAGCAAAATGGAGTAGTCGAACGAAAGAACCGAACATTGATAGACATGGCAAGATCTATGCTTTCAGAGTACAATGTTTCGGACACCTTTTGGGCCGAAGCAATCAACACCACGTGCCATGCATCAAATCATCTTTATTATCATCGACTACCAAAGAAAACTCCTTATGAGCTTCTCATTGGAAGGAAGCCAAACATTTCCTACTTCCGAGTGTTTGGATGTAAGTGCTATATCTTGCGAAAAGGTACACGCTTATCTAAATTTCAAAGTAAATGTGATGTAGGATTTTTATTAGGATACTCATCAAATAGCAAAGCATATCGTGTCTACAACCAAAACTCTGGTTTGGTTGAAGAGACACATGATGTTGAATTTGATGAGACTAACGGCTCTCAAGAGGAGCAAGACAACTTGGATGATGTAGGTAATGAAGGGTTGAGAGTGGCGATGAAGAACATGACCATTGGGGATATCAAGCCGAAACAAGATAGTGATCAAGATGAAGATCCATCCACTCAAGCTATCCCCTCTTCATCAACTCCTCAACATGGAGATCAAATAGTTGAAGTGGTCAATGTGGAAGACTCCTCTCAACAACTACCGGAAGTACCTTCTACCTCTACTTCACAAAACCCGGTTGATCATCCAAGAATTCATCACTTAATTTCCAAAGATCACCCCGTCGATCAAATTGTTGGTGACTTGCGTAAGGGTGTCCAAACTCGTTCTAGTCTTGCTTCATTTTGTAAAAATTACTCGTTTGTTTCCTCTTTTGAGCCCACACTTGTAGATGAAGCTTTAAAAGATCCGGATTGGGTGAATGCTATGCATGAAGAATTAAACAACTTCACCTGCAACAATGTTTGGGAATTGGTGGAAGAACCAAATCCGGATGAGCACAATGTCATTGGAACAAAATGGATTTTCAAAAATAAACAAGATGCAAACGGAGTGGTAGTAAGAAACAAAGCAAGATTAGTGGCTCAAGGATACACTCAAGTTGAAGGTTTGGACTTCGGTGAAACCTTTGCTCCCGTAGCTAGACTCGAGGCTATTAGAATATTGCTTGCTTTTGCTTCATCTCATAATATTAGACTTTATCAAATGGATGTCAAAAGTGCATTTTTAAATGGAAAAATTAATGAATTAGTATTTGTTAAACAACCTCCCGGATTTGAAGATCCTACAAAGCCGAATCATGTGTATAAACTCTCCAAGGCTCTTTATGGTCTTAAACAAGCGCCTCGTGCTTGGTATGAAAGACTTAGAGACTTCTTAATTTCAAAAGACTTTAAAATTGGGAAAGTTGATACTACTTTATTTACTAAGAAAATTAGAAATGATTTCTTTGTATGTCAAATTTATGTTGATGACATCATATTTGGATCTACTAACTAAGATTTTTGCGAGGAATTTGGTAATATGATGTCCAGGGAATTTGAGATGTCTTTGATAGGTGAACTAAGTTTCTTCCTCGGACTACAAGTTAAACAACTCAAGGAAGGAACTTTCATCAGTCAAAGCAAATATGTGAAGGACCTACTCAGGAAGTTCGGACTTGAAGAAGCAAAGCCAATCAATACACCAATGGCCACAAACGGTCACCTTGTCTCTGACGAAGGAGGTAAACCGGTAGACTCAAAGCTTTATAGATCTATGATTGGTAGTTTATTGTATCTTACTGCTTCTAGGCCCGATATTATGTTTAGTATTTGTATGTGTGCAAGATTTCAAGCCTCTCCTAAAGAAAGTCATTTAATGGCCGTTAAGCGCATTTTGAGGTATCTAAAATATTCATCTAGTATAGGGTTGTGGTATCCTAAAGGTGCTAAATTCGAATTAATTGGATATTCTGATTCCGATTATGCGGGATGTAAAGTAGATAGAAAAAGCACCTCTGGCAGTTGTCAACTATTAGGAAGATCTTTAGTATCTTGGTCCTCCAAGAAACAAAACTCTATAGCTTTATCGACCGCCGAAGCGGAATATGTTTCCGCGGGTAGTTGTTGTGCACAATTGCTTTGGATGAGGCAAACCTTGTTGGATTATGGAATAAAATTTGAAAAAGTGCCTCTTTTGTGTGATAATGAGAGTGCGGTGAAAATAGCCACAAATCCAGTTCAACACTCTCGGACCAAGTATATAGATATCCGACACCACTTCCTTAGAGATCATGTTAGCAAAGGTGATGTGGTGGTGGATAATGTGAGAACCGAAGATCAATTAGCGGATATATTCACTAAGCCCTTAGATGAAAGTCGTTTTTGCAAACTCCGAAATGAGCTTAACGTCATTGATATATCAAATGTGGCTTGACATGTTGAACTCATATTGGTTGTGCTTAAAGTATCACTTGATTGCTTGAACTTCCTCTTTTAGAGCTTTTTAGACGCCTTTATCGGAAATTGAGTAAAGTGAACCAAAAATATGTTAAGTTATAAGATAAATACTTCCCCTTTGGTGATATTGTCTATATCTCACTTATAATTATCTTATCTATATATATTACCCTATCCAAATCTCTTATGAGCATCAAATCAATCAAGTTCCTCCAGGATTTTCAGTTCTTCCAGCGGTCTGACCGATTTCATCTCCAGAGAGCTTCTTAAAATTCCTGCTACCAGCGGTCTGACCGGAATCTTGCCTACGGTCTGACCGAACTTTCACGACCAGAGACTTTTTATCCCGATTCACTTGTCTTTTTTACTTTCTTCCCCACTTGTCTCTTTCACGTGCGCCTCATATTTTTCTTGGATTCTTCTCTTCGGTCAAACTCTCGCAAAGCTCGGACAAACCGTGTTTCAAGATCACCTCCAAACCATGTCGTCTAGGTATTTTACTCAGATTCTTCTTCGTTATCAATTTCATTTACTGCTCATCTCGAGGTTTAGGGCGAATGTGATGAATCTAGTCCAAATCTGGTAATATCTTGAAATTGATTCATCCCATTGATGCAATAAGTATTTTCACACGTATATGTGTCCAAATTGTGCCCTAAATTCTATTAAATCTCAGGATTCATGTCAAACCCTAACTCTACGGTTGCGCCGGTCTGACCGCCCCTGTTTCGGTCTGACCGACTGCAACAGCAGAGCCAGGATTTGCAGTTCTGTTTTCATCTCTATTCTCGTCATGCTTTCCTATTTCCTAGTATCTTACCTCTGCATATCTTCCAAATCTTATAGTGGTCGAGGTACTCAAGGCATTGCCTCCATCCGATCCAATAACAAGAAATTGGCTAAGCGGCCAAAAAGGGCTCAACCATCGAGTAGTAGCGATTCTCAAGATGATGATTGGGTGCCTTCGGCCGGAGACTCAGAAACAGAACAGTCGTCTCATCGTGGCTGATCTTCTCATGTGGCCATGGACATCGAGAGCGAGGACGATGAAATAAATGTCCACGCTTATCAAGGCCCGAAAAAGAATTGGACGTCAAGTGACTATACGAAGGCTAGGTCCACCTATGCCTACAATCATGAGAATGACGCCTCTACTCCTCACTTCCACACGATGACACAGCAGGATGCCTTCTACGGACATCTGATCCACAAGAACATCTTCGAATACAAGTGGATCGAATGGGCGTATGTGGTAAATCAGCCCATCATGGCTCCTTTGGTGCAGATCTTCAAGGATATTGGGCTCTATGACTTTGTGGAGCACAAATGCCCATGGAACGCCACTGCCATTAGACAGTTTTATGCTACGATCGAGATCAGATGGGCGGACCAGAAGATCATGTGGATGACAGGCTCTAGGAGGTATGAGGCCACCTTTGAGGAGTTTGCTGCGGCAAACAAGATAAATTATGAGGAAATGAAGGAGGGGATCAACATGGAGGATGAGGATTACCTCCATGAGGATGACTGGCTCCAGTTTTATGAGCAGCCGGGAGGTGGACAGCGGATTGTACCTGTCACTGTTACAGGTCTCAAAGTCCTCCCTGTTGTGGTCAACAAAATCATCCTAGCCACGATCCATCCAAAGAGTGGAAATCGAGAAGCGGTCCGGGATTACTATTGGAACTTTATCCTCAAGAGTCATCGAATCAACATTGTCTCTTTTATCTTGAAGACAATTGAGGATGTCTCGGTAACCACTCTGCCAAACCTATACTATGCTCCATTTATCATGTCTTTGCTGCTCCAGAAGACGAAGTTCCCTCGCGGATCTTGTGATATCAGACATCTCAGCTATAAGCCGTTTAGTGTCAACCCGCGCGTCTTGGCTCGAGGTCATGGAGCACAGCATCAGCATCAGCAGCAGCCAGCTCATCCTATGCCTCCTCCTCCTCCGCCTCAGGCACAGCAGGCAGCTCAGTCTAGCCAAGCCCCCGCCTGGTTTACGCAGTTCTAGCAGCAGTTCCATCAGCCGATGATGGATCAGTTCACTACTCTTCTACAGGGGCTTGAGCTCGCTCGCTCGGACTTGGCGGCTTTGAATGATCAGTTCCAGACCTTCTCATCGCGCCAGGATCAGTTCGAGCAGCGCTTCGACACCTTCTCCGCTCACTTCTACACCCGTTTCCCTCAGACTCCTCCTCACCATCCTCCGTATGATGATGCTCCCGCCGATTCTTAGCTTTTATGGCAATTGATGCCAAAGGGGGAGAGAGAAGAGTGTAGGGGAGAGAAGAGAGAGTAGGAGAGAACTTTAGATGTTGAAACTTTTGCTTTGAAGTTTTTAACTTCTTGTGGATGACACTTTTATGAGCTTGTTACTTCATGACATATGGGTTGTGTTTATGTTATTTTCATATTTTCATATGACTTTTGTGATGTTGACATCATGTGTTGAATTGAATGTTTTATTTATGATCTATGTGATGTTTTGAATACTCTTGTGATACTCCATGAATTTTTTTTAATGAATTGAGATATCCTCTTACACACATGCTTGAACTCCTCCAAAATGCAAAATTCTCATATTCATACATTCAGGGGGAGTGTGTCTTTCGCTACTATGCTTATTGTAAAATTCCTTTTATGCTCAAAATTCATTCATCCACTCTTTATGTTGTCATCAATTACCAAAAAGGGGGAGATTGTAGCTTCTAGGCCCCTAAAGAGTGTTTTAGTAATTAATGACAATTACAAATGCTATACTAACGATACCTGCTAAGTTGTGTCAAGAAGAAACTCATAAGACAGGTTAATTAAAGGCAAAGAAATAGCCTCATGATGAAGAAAGGACATTGATCAAAGGGGCAAAGGTACGAAATAGGGTCTTTTCCATTTTACCGGTCTAAGGTGATTAGAGAAGAATTTTGACCAGATTTTATGATAGTCGCTGTACTATTAAGAGGAGCATGTGGTGTATCTCGAAATACTTCATCTATGTGCCACAAGTCATAAAATCAACTTGCATTGCATACTAGAAGGTCATATACTTTGATAATGCGTGTTTCAACTCTTTTCTGCCAAACTCTGTCTCAGTCGGTCTGACCGTTTGTTAGACCGGTCTGACCGGATAGACGGACTGACCGAATAGGGTTTCGGACTGACCGACGTTATGTCAAAGTCTAGTGTATTCCTTTAAAAGGTCGGTCTGTCCGTAGGTAAAAACCTAGGTCAGTTTCCTGGTACTTCATGTCCTATCTTTCTGATGTATTGTGCTATGACGGTCTGACCGTTTGTTAGACCGGTCTGACCGAGAAATCGGTCTGACCGTGTTTTTGTACTACGGTCTGACCGTATGGCCGGTCTGTCCGTATTTTTCGGCCTGACCGTATAACGTGTCCAAAAACTATGTCGTCTCTGGACAGTTTCACGGTCTGACCGCAATTGGCTCCGGTCTGACCGTGTGTGTGCCTGACAAGGGCAGTTGAGCATTTATTGCGCCTGTTTTATGCCGTTGCAATTGCGGCGGTCTGACCAGGCTTATACCTGCGGTCTGACCGCCAAGTGATCTTTTTCTCCCAACGGCCTGTAACGGCTATATTTATTGTGGGGGGTATATATACTCCCATGCACGGCCCTGTTCATACCTTTTTTTTGCATATTTGTGAACAATGTCATCATCCTTGAGAGCTTAAGCAAGTTTTATACACTCTAGGGTTCTAATTCTCGAATTTGTGAGAGTGTGCATTTGAGATCTTCTAGTGCATTGCATTTAGATCACTAAATCAATCTTGTGGCACTAGAAGAAGGTTAAGTGATCATCACCAGCTTGTTACTCTTGGAGTTTGCCGGCTCCTAGAAGGCTCGAGAGAAGGTTTTGGAGAGCTCTTCAAGGAAGATTGTGAAGAAGCCTCAAAACGTCTTGTGAAAGGGTTGAGCACGCCTTGCCGGAGCGGTAAAGTGCATCATTAGTGAAATCGAGGTTTGGATAACTCATCACACTAATCTGGCTCAAGATCTAGGTCACTTCTCGAGAGAAGGTTGACTAGATAGAGGAGCGGTTAGAGATTTGAGTTTGCCTCAACGTGGATTAGGGGTGATCGGCAAATCACCGAGACCACGGGATATATCCTTGTGTTAAAATTGTTCATTGTTCATCTTGTGTTAGTTATTTGCTCTCATTTACTATTAATTGTTTGATTAATTGTTAATTTGCTAAAATCGCCTATTCACCCCCCTCTAGTCGATATCCTAGATCCCTTTCACAGTGGCGAGGAGAATCAGGGTGAATCACTGAACTTCGAGTTCAATCCCGTTTTCACAAACAAGTTCCTTCTATTTGATCATGTTGAATGCGCTTGAACTAATTGCTTATAATATAGTTTCAGGTCTAGCTCAGAATTATCACCTGCATGGAAAGAGTATTTTCCAAAAATGACTAAGAAATCAATGGAGAATTATATGTATATGATATGACAAATATGGGATGTTGAGCACGATTGTGGAAGTCTCTGAACTTGAGATGTTGACAAAAGGATGACTTCCCAATCTATGCCATGGATGGAAATTACTAAGGACTGAAACCAGCTATGTTTTTCATCCAGTGCCATTATACCTGTATCGACCACATACCTGGTATGGGACAGGCCTTGTTTAGTATCTTATCTAGAAACTAGAAACTAGGTGATCCCCACATGGGAACGTGTGTGTGTCTATATATGTATATATATATATACTGCTACAGGTCGCTCCGAATAACCTAAGGGGTGTCATGGATCATTCAAAATAATCCAAATGGGTTCCACGAGTGTCCCCTTAAGTACTCAGGACGCTATAGATTCAACTGGTGGAGTGTAGGTGCTTAGTAGATACATTTGTGAAAAGCTCTGTCTCTTGATCTAGTCACAATTCAAGAGAATGCGAGTGATTCTGATGAGCTCCGACATGTAAAGCAAGAGTTTCTGTGGGTAAAGTGGTACATATTTGTGTAGGATCAAGGATGCCAACTAGAGGGGGTGAATAGGAGGCTTTTAAAATTTCTTTCCAACTTAACAATTTTAAAAGATATTTAGGATAACCTAGGGTTGCAAAGGTTTAGCAATCAAACATCTAGTTGCATTCAACCATATGAAATATTCAATATAACATGCAACAATAGTAAATCAAGCAATTGTGTCAATATGAATACGAATTATACAAAAGAGAGACAATTGACACAATGATTTTTACCGAGGTCTCCGAGACTCGCCCGGTCTCCCCTACTCCTCGTTGAAGCGCTCACGCGTGAGCCTCGCTTCTATATCCACGAAGGATATTTCACTCGGGTTGCTCCTTCTCCACACCGGATAGGCGAGCACCAAACCTTTCACACGTTGTTTGTCGGCCTCTCCAATAAACTTCAACCGAGAGAGATTACGACTCTCTTCCGACACCGTCTAAGCGAAGGCGATCGCCAAGAGTAACAAGTCGGATGCGCTTTCGCTTGAACGAATCTCATGCTAGAAGCTTAAAGATGCAAATGAGATGCTCAACACTCAAGCACTAGCATGCAAATGGTGATTGAAGTGCACTAAACACTATTAACCTCACACAAATGCTCCCTCTCAAATCTACTCAAGATTTGGGCTCAAATCTAGCCTCTAGATGCAAAATAGCAAATGCAAAAACTTGGCTAGTTTATCAGCTGAAATATGAACTCCTTGAGCACCCCCAAATTAAGCCAAACACGAAGTATTTATAGCCTCAAAGAAAAACTAGCTGTTTGCAAAAAATCGTGCCAAAATTGTACAGGCCGGACATTGTCCGGCCACTTCGGACATTGTCCGGCCAGTACAACTCAAACGACTGTTACAAATGTGTCAGTGACCGTTGGGGGCTTGATTTGTAAAGGCCGGACATTGTCCGGCCTTCACTGGATAGAAGCACCAGACAAATGGATTTGTTTCTGTTAACATTTAAATAAAAACCTTACAAGTTTTACACGGTCTGGACATTGTCCGGCCACATTAGACAATGTCCGGCCTTCTCCGGACAGATGCACCGGACAAATGTATTTGTCTCTGGTGCATTTAAACAAATCTCTCAAGTTTTATACAATCCGGACATTGTTCGGCCACATCGGACAATGTACGGCCTTCTCCGGACAGATGCACCAGACAAATGCATTTGTCTCTGGTTTCGTTTTGTCTAAGCCATAGATGTTGTGTACTGGCCGGACATTGTCCGGCCACCACAGACACTGTCCGGCCTATTCAAAACGAAAACAGGACTTTATCAAATTTACTCGAAACTTGATTTGAGTATTTGCACATACAGATTTCTTGTTTTCTCGCGGATATCTCAGCTGACACTCAGCGACGACCACGACCACATAGGTCTGACATCCGATCGAAAACAGGTGGTTGAGTGAGTTTGGTCGAGTGTATGCAAGCGAACCGAAGACTGGTACAACTAGCTCGAACCCCTACAGCCACGACCAAGCCCTAAACAGAAGACCGTCAAACTAGCGACACGACCACGACCACGTATCAAGCAAGGATACGATCAGAATGTGCAAATACAGCCACGACCAACTCTAGAAAATAAACTGGCGATCAAGACTAAGTGCAGTTTTCAAAGCATTTTCTCTAATGCACCACAAACTACACTTAGACTTTCTAGCAATGCAAGAGGCGATAAAACACTAGTGCAAGATGATATGAATGCATTTGAGCTTCCGCACTAGATAGATTCAAGCTACTAGTTTCCGACCCCTCTTAATAGTACGGTCAAACTAGTAAAAAGAATTCTATCAATCCGGTCTGTCTCCAAATACTAAGACCGGTAAAATCCTAAGAAAACAATCCTTAATCTTGGATTTTACCTTCGGTGAAGCTCGACTCATGAAGCTCGATCCCTTGAAGCTTGTCCTTGCAAAGCTCGACCTTGATAAGCTTGACCTCGCTTGAGATGACTCATATCGACTTCATCCTCTTCACGCCCTTGCTTGCTTTCATCTCGCGACCAATCTGAGACTATAACACATAACGTCAACGCATAACGTTAGTCTCATATATAGGTCGTCATTTATCACTACAAGAGAAACTACTCCACACAGGAGTTAGCTCAACAGTTTCTCTTTCCGGTGAAATGACAAAACCATATTCAACAAATAAGAAATGAATATCAGATGAAATACATAACCATATAGAGTCGTAGATGATAAAAGCTTACACACACAATCTATACTGCACAGGTCATGATGGCAATCAGATCAGATGATCAATGTGATGAGCTCCCCCTCAACATATGCATCGATGTAAAAATCTCAATAAGGAGCCATCAAACTTCAGGATTTATCTCATGACATTCCAATTTACACTTAGCACAAGATTGATGCAACCACCAACCTCCCCCTCTGCATATGCATCAATATTAAACCCACAACTAAGGAAACATCCATTTCAGGGTTCATCTATAATCAATTCAATTTACTTGTGCTAAATCAGGATTTATCTAAGTTGACATTTAATCATCAAATCTGACATTCTCCAGATTAACACTAATCATCATGGATTTATCTAAATCATCATTAATCATCAAAACCTAGATACTTAGATTGACATAGATCCAACAATTTGCAGGATAAAAACGTGAATGTTCACTCCTTGTTCTCAGGTTGAGAATTGTGTCGCTGCAGGAAAAGAGACCTACCGGTGGCCTCAGCTTGTGGTGTAAAGTGTTCAATAGAACTTTTCTAAACAATCAAGTGAAGAATATTTTCAACAAATGTTTTATTGAAAAAGTAAAACTTATACTCATTGACTTATTATATGCTTAAATGAATTTCCCTTGACTTTAGCTAATTCAGGTTATCCTGTATTATGCCTTGTTATATTCTTGCTGAGTACTTTTGTACTCACCCTTGCATGTAAATTCTTGTTAGACATAGAATTTTTGGCTGAAGAAGAATTTGCTAAAAAAGATACTGAAGGAGCAGAGGCTACTCAAGACCTCGAGGACTCAGAGATTGACATCTACAATTACGATCCTACCTACTTCGGATCTGAAGACGAAGACTTCTACAAGCTGCTGTAGGACTGGTTCATTTTGCTTGCAAGATGTATAGTTTTTGTAAAATCTCTGCTGTTATGTAATATGAGTTGTTTCTTATGACAAACTCTGACGTTGTAACCTGTTTAAGCTGAAATCTATGTTTCTGTTTCGCTACTCTGAATTGGACATTGTTGGGGAAAACGTGCTATTATCGGGCAATGTTCACAGGCTAGGCATGCTACTACGTGAGTGGGATGCCGGGCCGCGTCACATATATAATAAACCTTCCCTTAATCGAGAGTTTGGGGGCAAGTCAGCGAGATTAATATCAAGTTCACTACTATAGAAATGCAGTCTACTAACCCCTATCTTCTAATGGTTTTACGCAATTGGTAAGAAAACTGTTAGTGTACATGGTGCACCTTATCAGAGAAATTAAGTTTTGTGGACCTGTGTTTCTACACTATATGTATCCATTTGAGAGATTTATGGGTATCTTGAAGGGATACGTAAGAAATAGTCATTGGCCTGAGGGCAGTATTATCGAAGGTTATGCCGCCGAGGAGGTGATTGAATTTTGCACCAATTATATGGCCGGGGTTGACCCAATTGGCGTTCCTAAGTCCCGACACGAGGGCATGCTTTAGGGTATCCTTATGATTGGATTCAAAGCAATCGTCCCTACCAGTGATCTATATGAAAAAGCACATTTTTGGGTTATACAACACATGAGGGAGGTGGAGCCATACATACACGAGCACAAGGCGATATTATGGAAAAATAATCCTTCGAACCCAGAGATTTGTGTTACAAGAGAACATAACAGGAAATTTGCCGGGACAGTAAGCGCACTAAACTCATATTACAGTGCTATTGAAGAAATATAGGAGTTCAATTACGGATTATTTAAGATTCCTTTGTTTTGATGCCAATGGGTCAAAATCCCTCGAGGTGTTAAAGTTGACAATTACGGGTTTACTCTTGTCGATCTCAATAGAGTTGCACACCAAGAGGATCTATTTATACTTGCTGAGCAAGCCACACAGGTATTCTACATTGTTGATCCGGCCAATTCAAAGTTGCACGTTGTCCTTTACAGCAAGAGATGTATTGTTGGGGTCAAAGACATTGTCGATGAAGAAGAGTACAATCAGTTTGACAAAATACCTCTATTTTTAGAGGCCATTCGATCTGTCCCTATCAAAAATATTGATGAAACAAGTTACCTGTGAGACGATCATGAAGAAAAATTATGGGTTGACAGCCATTCTTGACTATTTTGTAATTAAAGACAAAATCCCAGGCTCACCACAAGTTCTAGCATGAAGGATTTCTGGGCATGGCATTGGAGAGAATGATGGATCCCTATCATCACTTAGGTGAGGAACTTATTATTAAGTTAGACTTTTATAAACTTTTTCAGAATTTTTATGAAGGGTCAGTGGATTTACAAAGATTAAATTCCTCGTGGACTATTCTTTTACCGAAAAAGGAAGAAGCTCTGAAAGTCAATGATTTTCAGCCAATTTGACTTGTTAATAGTGTTATCTAATTAATTACAAATATCCTTGCCTCTAGACTTCACAAAGTTCTTAAAAGTATTTTTAATCTTGCATGCTAAAAGAAAAGGTCTTCTGAAACTTCCAATTCCTAACTTGTTCTATTAAAATTTTCCCATCATTCAGTATGCAAATGACACTCTTATAATCCTAAGAGCTTCTTCTAAAGAAATTATCTTGTTAAAAGCCCTTCTACAGTCTTCTGCCTCTTTAACAGGCTTGAAAGTTTATTTTGAAAAATCATTTTCTAGTGTACTGCACTACTACAAAAATGTAGGCCTGAAAGAAATTGTGCTTTACTAATGGTTCATTTCATCAAACTGTTAGAAGAAATTTGATTGTACTAATGGATTGTTTTGTTGAATCATTAGAAGAAAGGTGTTTTACTAACGGTTTATTTTGTCTAACTGTTAGAACAAAGGTAATTGTTCTAACAGATCATTTCGAATGAACCGTTGGAATAAGAACTCACTACATAAACACCACCTAGGAAGTTTCCCTCCAGTCAAACCGTTCTGAATCTCTCTCCTCGAGCGCGCAAAGCACTAACCTCGCCGGAGACCACTTCCTCACTACCGGATCACCATCGCCACACGGTTCATACTTTTAGTGTTTGTTGCTGCCGACGACCACTTTCTCGCTACCGGATCACGATCACCATCGTCGGCCTCCGCACAGTTCACTACCGCCGCCGGCCACCAAATTGCGCCGTAAAGTATTCCTGGCCTATCCTTAATTTGCTCTTTTCAATATTCGAACTAGGATTTGGCTGTTCTTGTTTAGGATTTAAACTAGAGTTGAAGTACAATCTTAGTGATCTCAGTGATACACATTATGTCTAGCACTTCCACATTATGTTACTTCTCATACAGATGAGGTGATCTTGTTACTTGAATGCACCAATTTACACTTTTGCATATTACCCCAGCACATATCTACTAAGGCGTCTCATCAGAAAATAGTTCATATAATCAATATTGATTGGCTTCAAGGTTCTTACACTAAAACCACTCTACATCACTAATCAAAAGATCTAGCTAGATACATTTGTGCCTGCCACTGACTTCCATAGTTTAGGAAATGAACCTTCACTTAAGGTTCACCACTCCACTCAGTAATTGACTAAATCTTTACAAATATGTGTGGTGCACCTGTAAGTTTTGGCACTAAAGTGTGCAGAATTTGACATCCTTTTCTCTCATGATTCACATAATCAAACATAATAGGTCTTAAACTAGGGTTGAAAAATTTGTACCAAGGGAAAGGTTAGCTATTAATTAATTAATCTACAAATCGTATTAAAAATGAAAGAGCGTTGTAAATACTAGAGACTTTGAGTTAGGTTGAAGATCCCTTCAATAAAATGTGCCAAACTATCTTAATAACCCAGACAAATTTAACTCTGTCATTCTGCAATTTGTTCTAACGGTTGTGTACGTAATAACCGTTAGAAGAAAGCACATGATCTAAGAGTTGTTCATATATTAACCATTAGAAGAAATAGGTTTCAGGTTTCCATGACATGAGATGTATACATTAACCAATTTTTGTAAAACCTCCTATCAAAGACTTGCTTTTTTTTTGTATTTAATTCATTTAATTGAAAATGATAGGTGAGATGAAGTGGAGTAAATTTGATCCATGACATGATCAGGTGGATTCAGTCTTGACTTGTGTTACTTTTTTATCACCTTGGATGCCTTACGTTGCATTAGGCATTTTCTTTCTTGGTTCAAGGTCCTAAGCATATACTTCATGATTTTGATTCAATTCTATTTTTACCTTTCCAAACAATGTAATGTATTGTGCACTCCAAGGCTATAGATCCAATTCCCGAGGTCGACGCTATCCTACAGGGTCAACTGAGCAGTTGCTCTTCCAAGGTCAATGTGGATTCGGTGGATCTGTTTGAGGTATTGCACTTAAGTTGATACCACTCCCGATCCACTAGAATTGATTTGCTAACTTGTTTTAATTGTTTCAAATTTGTAGAAGCCGGAGAGCTGTAGCCTAGTGGTTCACCTAGGCGATGACATCATGGTGGTTGCACAGGGGTTCGTATATCAGTCTGGGGAGGATGTCTGGATTAACTGCATACCTTTGAAGATGGGGTTCACAAAGGTACAGGTGGATATGGCCCTCTTGGGCTACACCGCTTTTCCGTTGCTGGTCCCAACGGAGGAAATGCGGACAATTGCTGAGACATTGGGCTCCAAGTCTTCTACAAATAGTTTTATTCTATCGGTACTGTATGTTTATACCGTTACAATATATCGCAAAATTCCTAACGGTAAGCTGTTGTGTACTGTTAGAACCGATCGATTTCTACATATTGATTTATTCTATCGGTACTGTATGTTTTGTAACACCCTAGGTTTGGGGTGAAAATTCTTTTGCATAAAAAGTCATGCATGCATATGTTTCTTCTAGATCAGCAAAATCAGCCCCAGCTTTATTCTATCCTAAGCCCAAAATCTTAAAATCTATCCTGTAGACCCAAATCAAGATCTGACTTTTCAAATTTGATCTACAATCTATCCTGAGTATAAAAGCCTTCAGAGCGCAGATTCAATTCCATCTCTAACTTCCAGATTTATCAACTCCTTTCTGTTTTCGAAAACAGAAATATATTATATTACCCCAAATACCCTAAGTTTCAGAAATTCAGATTTAATCAAAATCTTGATCAAGTTCAGACCAAATTATATCAGGATTATGATCAAGGGTATGTCAATACCTTAATCCAACAAGTTGACAGCCAGATTTCATCATCTAAACCCTTTTCACAAATCAGTCCAAGAGGTATCGCAGATCAGTCCTTTTCCATATTTTCCAGAATCCTGAAAAGGCAAACTGTTACAAATCGTCTGCAAATCCAAATCTGATTCAGGGAACACCTCCCAAATTCCATTCAACACAAAATCTTCTTATATGAGTATCTCAAAATCAAATCCTAAATTCTAGAATTTCAGCATTTGACAAAATCCAGATTTCAGATACCCTAATTTACCCTATTATCAATTTCACTCAAAAACCATTCAAATGTTTCAAATTTCATCTTCTATCTGTGACAAATTATCTGTTGAATTAAGTTTGCCAAATCAGTAAAATCAAATTCAACCCTAACCATCTAAATCTCCAGATTTACAAATTAGCCCAAAGCCAAGAATCAGAAATTGCAAATCAGTCCAGATTCGACCAGAGCAGCAACTGTGTTTTCGACTACAACCTCGCCGTGCTTGTGCATCGTGTTCGCTCGCCGCCGGCCAAGCTTCGCCTGCGCTTGTGCCCGTGCATGCTTATGCGCACATGTCCGCGCTTCAGCCATCGCCGTGGCAGCGCCAACGACCAGCAACCGCTCCCGTGCGCGACCAGCAGCAGCAACAGCAGCCTTTTGTTAACAACCCCACGCCACGTTGCCTCGCCGTGCCAGTTTTGTCTCCACCGCTTGCACCAGCCAGCGTCGTCGAGTCCCAATGAATCAACAAATTGAGCAGTGCAGAGCCGCCTGTTCACCGTCCCTGTCTTTGTCGCTGTTTCTTCACCGTTGTCACGCCTGCACCCGACCAGTCAAGTCCCTGGTGCCAATTCCTTTGCTGTTCCCTCCTCTCCAGCTTCGCCCTGGCCTATTTAAGCGATCCAACACCCTTTATAATCTCCACTTCACCAGAAATCAACTAAGTCCCAAATCTCCTCCACCTTCGTCTTCTTCTCCGGCGAGCCCAGCACGGAGGCTCACGGTGCCAGCTTCAACCACTGCACCATTTGCCAAATTGACACCACCAGTGAGTATCTCTCATCCTTCTCATCGTTCTGTAGCATCTAATTGAGCTCTGGTGAACCCTAACGCCGGTGATCGCCGGAATCCTCGATTTGCCCTGTTCCGGCAATGCAGCCCGATTCAGCCCAAATTAGCCTTCGAACCTGTAGATTAAAATGATCAGAGAGTTTTTTTGAGTATGCCTGTGAACCTAGAATCACCAATTGAGCTCGAATCAAGACTTTCCGTAAATTTGAACTTCACTAGAAACTGGCTCACGTCGCCAGGCCACATCGGCGATCCTCCAGCCAAATTAACCATGCCAGTAGCTTTCTCACACCTCCCTTCCACTCTCACATCTAGGAGTTGACCTATAAACCTGTGTAGCAAAAACCCCCCAAATTCAGTGTCGTCTTCTCCGGCGCCGTTCACCGGAATCTGTTTCTGGCCGCCACCGTCGAATCCACCTTGATCTCCTGAGCACTTTTCTCTTCTAGCCCGACCTCTAAAACCATCCAGATCGCAAGATATAGCCATGCCAAAGATTCTGTCCAGTGCTATTGTCTTCCCGTGTCGCCACCGTCTTTCTTCGCCGGAGTTCATCACCGTCCAACCATCTTAGGTCTTGAAACCACTTGCATTGTGTTCCTGTTACTTGAGCCTGTCTCCTAGACATAATTGGCGTAGCAGATGAAGCCTTGAATTGCATTTGCTGCTAAGCCCTAATTTTTGACATTGTCAGCACTATGTCAGTGCATGCCATCCAGTGGCATTGGCCTTGTTTACCCACTTCTATTTGTGCAATTTTGAGAACCACTTTGTCCATTGAATTTGTACATTTGTGATCTACATTTTCTTCTTTTGTCACAACTTGAGATAAGCTCTCTAGCTTTCCTTGAAGCTATGTCAGAGCCTTGATCCGAATGTCAATCGGCTGACATTCGCTGTTTTTGAACAAACCAGCTGCGGACTTGATGTCCTTATTGCAGCCTTGAGACCCTAAGAGCATCTAACACCCATCCTTAGCCCAGATTCCTTGAAACCCTAGAATCTCGACTCAGTTCAGCTTGCAATCCCAATTATCTTCAGTATCGTTCAGTTATTCTGTTAAGCATATCTGCATATAGATCATAAATCATTTTAACATAGTTAGTAATTATTGTATGCTTGTTTGTCGCCGAGCAGATCCAGAAGCTAAGTTTGAGGACTTCACTGTTGACCCGACATCAACTGTTGATTTTTACGACGCGGAAGGCAAGTCATAGTCTTGATTATCTTGAACCTATATTTTAAGAGTTGCTATAATATAACCTTGAATATAAATAATATTGCATGTGAACGTTTGAGAATGTTTGAATTATGAATTGGCAGTACTAGACTGGATGCTTGTGAAATGTGAAATGATTTAGTGAGCCATGAACTATTATATATGTACTTATATATATTCATGAAATAAAACCCCTAGCCTTGACTAGAATTTTGGTATGGAATGGTGGTAGCACTGGAGGTGCTTAACTGCAAAGGATGAGCAGGCACTGAAGGTGCATGGTTTGTGGTATGATCTGGTCACTGGCATATAAGGACTAGAACCTTGTGTTGTGCGTCTAGTGGCATGAAACACATGCTAACCGCAAGCCTGGTATGGGACAGGCCTGAACAAGTACTTATGCGGATCGCACATGAAACCCCTGCATGAGATGTGAAGTGATGCACAATTTGCACGGAGTGCGGCTCCTACACATATCACTAAAGGTGATCATGCACGCTGACCCAGTAATGGAAAGATGCAATAGGGGTGGGGGTTTGAGTACAACCCACCACAACTGTGGTTCGCGAGAGATCCAGAGGGTCAGGGGTGAATTGTGAGTGAAACATAACAAAAGTTCTTGTTATCTCCACCTTGCCACTCACAGTATGAAGTGAGTCAGGGGTCCAATCATTTTGATAGGAAATGCATGAAAGTGGAATATCTTGCGGGTAAATTGGTACCACTCTGCAGAGTTAAAAACATATTCGAATACTCTGAGCTCCCGGGTTTAAAGGAGTCTGCTGCGGTGGATTAAATCCACGGGGTGTGGCACAAGTATGTTTTCTAAATAAATTTTGATAAGGCAAGATTACCGAAATGACATGTGTTGTCATGATAAGGGGTGCTGTTGTGGGCTGTCGTGTGTCGACGTGTCGCAGTAGTGCTATAATTTAGTGAACATGAATAGCGATGCTATGTTATGAAAAGTGCTGCCATGAGATGAGATATGAAAAAAAAGGTTATTTTACAAACATCCATAGTTCTTGACTAGTCTAGGTTCATATCATTACTACTATATGTATCTACTCTTACCTATGACTTGCTGAGTACGTAAGTACTCACCCTTGCAACTTACAACCCAGTAGATGGAGCATTCCATGATCAAGAAGAAGGCGTGGAGAACTTCTTGGACCCAGATGAAGGAGAGCCAGTTCCGCCAGAGCCCTGATGTGTGTTGTTCTGCCGTCAACTTCTCACAGTAGGAGGGTCACCTATCTTCTGTTGTGTAGTTGTTATTATGCTAGACCATGTATGCCGCGAAGGCATTGTAATCTTCTTATGTTGTATTAAGGCCAGCAGGCCACACTGCTTAAATATTTTGTAAGTTTTTCTGCTGCAATGTGAATATACTCCTGTGCTTGACTTATCCTGGGAAGTCAATGGTATGCATATATGGGACCAGTTGCAGCGAGCTGGGTCTTCATGGGAGTAGTCGTAGTCCCCAGGTTGGGGCGCGACACGTTTATACTGTTAGAATATATCGCAAAATTCCTAACGGTAGTCTGTTGTGTACCGTTAGAACCGTTTGACTTCTACAAATAGTTTTATTCTATCGGTACTGTATGTTTACAAGAAGAGATCTAAAATTACTAATGATAGGCTGTGGTGTACCGTTAGAACTGTTCTAGTACTATAAATACTTGGTTATGTCTCTTCTGTTCGAACAGTTACTCGGGCGCACGTATCCCTAACCCGTAAGCTCCATGGACGGCCGACGCACCTCCACCAGCGACCACTGCACCTCCGCACCTCCATCGATGCCCACTAGATTTCGGCATGGCAAGCAAGGCAAGTAAAATTTCGGCAATATTGTTAGATTATTGTAATCCGATGATGGCAATTATCATGCAATTTTTGTATCCTTCATTTTGATCTGTCTTCTTTTCAATATGATTATGTACAGTGTCTTGTGGGACAGATATTGTTCAATTGTTTGAAATTGAATCAAATGAAGAAAATTATCAGGACATTTGCAAGACAAACACTAGCTAACATAGTCAAATGCCAATAAGAGTATAAATGTAATATCTTCATCTCCCAGTAGGTTGCTCAATGCCAACTTGGAGTTAGTAACAATTGAAATTGAAAGATCATGAAATTGAAAATGAAATTGAAATTGAAACATATTTCTAATTGAAATTGAAATTGAAAGAACATGAAATTGAAATTGAAGTTGAAATTGAAGTTGAAATTGAAAGATCTTAAATTTAAATTGAAATATATATGTAGTTTACAAGTATCATGAGATACACAAATATCTCATAAAATTGAAAGATCATGAAATTGAAAGATCATTAATATCAAGATATTTACAAATATCATGAAATACACAAATATCTTGATCTCTCTGTAGGTTGTTCAATGCCAATAACATAGTCAAATGCAACTAGCTTGCTCAATGATCAAGTGCATGTAAAAAGTTCATTCAATAATTAATGTATATTGGCGAGGTAATTTCTTCTGATGAAATAGAGTAGAAATGTAATATCTTGATCTCCAGTACTTGGATTGCTGTGTCATGCATTAATCAGCTTGCTTTTGTTTAAAGCAATGTACCAGTACCTGTTCTAACGGTAAATACACATATTTACCGTTAGAACAAACACCTGTATTTGCATATGTGCTTCAGGCATGAACTTGAATGTGTGAACTGGTGTGCATGTGTGTACTTGGATTGCTATGTCATGCATGAACCAGCTTACTTTTCTTTAAAGCAATGTACCAGTACTTGTTCTAATGGTAAATACACATATTTACCCTTAGAACAAACACCTATAATTGCATATGTGCTTCAGGCATGCACTTGAATGTGTGAACCGGTGTGCATTTGTGTACTTGGATTGTTGTGTCATGCATGAACCAGCTTGCTTTTGTTTCAGCATGTACATGTACCTGTTCTAACGGTAAATACATATATTTACCGTTAGAACAAACACCTGTATTTGCATATGTGCTTCAGCCATGCACTTGAATGTGAGAACTGGTGTGCATGTGTGTACTTAGATTGCTGTGTCATGCATGAACCAGCTTGCTTTTGTTTCAGCCATGTACCAATACCTGTTCTAACGGTATATATGTGTTTTTACCGATAGAAGATGTACGTACGAAATTACACGCACATATTTTAACGGGGATTTCGTGTATTTACCGTTAGAAATGGGTCCAGTATAAGTAAAACCCCACTCGACCATTGCTGAGATGCTGTTTTGTTCTGTTGCACTATGTCTCCCTCTGTTTGCGATGAGAGTTCCACGCTCGAAGCTACACTGGTAGAGTGATCAGGGCAAGCTGGAAGGAAGTTGACCCCTCTCTTTAATGTAAGCTTAATTGTCATCACTTATCTCTCTCTCCCTCTAGATCTCCCTCCCTCTCTACTTGCAAGCTAGCTGTATTGTGTAGTTCCAAGCTTGGGAGCTAGCTGGAAATACCTCATGTTTGAGGAGCTCACTGGCTTGTATTGTAAAGTTAGGTTAATTAGTGTTAATTTCGTCAGGCGAGGGTTTAACACATCAGTTGTAAGAGGCTGTACATGTACATATACATAACTTAATTGGGCATGTTTCATATATGCCTGACTCGTTAAATTTTGTTAATTGTAGATGCACAGGAAATATTGGATGTATGGAATAAAATGTACTACTCTTGAATATTTGGATGGTGTGAATGGGTTTATTAAATTTGCTGAGCAACAAAAGGCGAGGAAAGGGGAGAAAGATATGCTTTGTCCTTGTACAGATTGTATGAACTTGAAGAGGTTTAGCAACTCTGATCAAATTAATAGTCATTTGATTCGTCGTGGTTTTAACTCGCGATACACCCGTTGGATATGGCATGGCGAAGATCTTGAGGAAATAAGCACCGCTACCAGTCAGCATGACCCGGATGTGGATTGCAATAATATCAATGATCATCCGAATTTTGATAATGTTCATTTCGATGTGCACGTCGATGATGATGACAATCTAGATGAGATGTTACGTGATGTAGAGGAAGATTACAACGAAAATGACTTATGTGAATTTGAGAAACTGATTGCTGACTCTGAGAAGCCTCTGTTCCTTGGATGTGCAAAATTTACAAAGCTGTCTTCTGTGCTGAGATTATATAACTTGGAGGCAAGCAACGGTTGGAGCGGTAAGAGTTTCGCGACACTATTAGATCTTCTAGCGGACATGCTTCCAGAGGGAAATGAGTTGCCAAGATCTACTTACCAAGCCAAAAAACTGTTGTGTCCGTTGGAAATGGAAATCGAAAGAATACACGCATGCCCAAATGTGTGTTGTACCATAACGAGTACTCCAGTTTGCATGTTTGTCCAAGATGCGGCGCATCGAGGTCTACACGTAGGGACCGGATTGACAGTGAATGTCGCGAGGTAAAGAAAGGACCTCCGGCGAAAACTGTGTGGTACTTGCCTGTAACATCTAGATTGAAGCGGCTGTTTGCAAATCCGAAAGTCGCGAAGTATTTGCGTTGGCATGCTGAAGGCTGGAAACAAGACGGAGAACTGAGACACCCAGCTGATTCTATTCAATGGAGAAACATCAACAGAACATTTGATCAGTTCAGCGGTGAAATTAGGAATATAAGATTTGGGCTGAGTACAGATGGTATGAACCAATATGGTAATATGAGCAGTCGGCATAGCATTTGGCCGGTTCTTTTATTCATCTATAATCTTCCTCCATGGTTATGCATGAAGTGCAAATACATCATGATGTCGTTATTAATCTTAGGACCCAGACAACCCAGAAATGATATTGACGTGTTTCTAGCGCCTTTAATTGAGGACTTACAGAAATTGTAGAGCGAGGGGGTGCAGGTGTGGAATGCATACAAGAAAGAGAATTTCATCTTGCGGGCCTTGATATTTTGCACCATAAATGATTTCCCAGCCTACAACAATTTGTCTTGGTATAGGACGAAATGAGACAAGGCTTGCCCTATTTGCCTAGATGAAACTGAGAGCATGTGATTGCGAAACTGCCGGAAAACAGTGTACATGGGTCACCGCAGGTTTCTTCCGGTGCATCACGCCTACCGTACGAAGAGGAAATCATTTAACGGGAAGCCTGAGAAGAGATTAGCCCCAGTGTTTCTAACTAGTAAGGAGATTTACTCGCGCGTAAAGGACATCAAAGCTGAGTTCAGTAAGTGTTGTAAACCTCGAGAAAAAAATGTTTGGAAGAAGACATCAATTCTTTGGGATCTACCGTACTGGGAGCACTTACAAGTTTGACGTTGCATTGGCATCATGCATGTAGAGAAAAATGTCTGTGACAGTTTGATTGGTTTGTTGTTGAACATTCTGGGAAAGACAAAGGATGGTGTGAAAGTTCGCCGTGACATGGTGGAAATGGTGATAAGGACTGAGCTTGCACCTTTGGAGAAGGGAAAGCGTACATACCTCCCGCCGGCCTGCTATATGTTGTCCCGGCCTGCTATATGTTGTCCAAAAGCGAAAAAAACAGAACTCTGTCGGTGCCTTCATGGTGTGAAAGTTCCATGTGGGTATTCCGTGAACTTGAAAAAACTTGTGTCCATGAAGGACCTAAAACTGGTTGGCACGAAGTCCCACGACTGTCATGTGCTGATGTCACAAATGCTTCCCATTGCTATTAGAGGTATTTTCTCAGTTAAAGTCAGAGAGACAATCACAAAGCTATGTTATTTCTTCAATGCAATATCTTGCAAGGTAAGTAAGTGCACTCGTACTATAAGTTAATTAGCTCCATTTGTGGAGCTTAATTAGAATATTTTTCTGATATGAATATTTGGCGCAACTGTGTCCTCGTAGGTAATTGATCTGGATGGACTGGACGCTTTGCAACGCGACGTGGTTACAACTCTTTGTCAGCTTGGTGAGGGGGTGGATAACTACTGCGCCAACGCATATCAGTTTCTCTACAAGGGGGTGGCCCGATCTTCACCGCGTAGGATAGAAACAAGATGACTAGCTGCGAACAGCCGGGGTAACTGGTTTTATACATGCCAAGGTTGGTTGCAACCCGTACGATGGGGAAGTCGATCCGAAGCTACAAGAACTCCGACCCGCTGTCCGAACAATCGCAAAACCACAATCCGGGACTAATCCACACGAAACGGCCGGAACCGTAGAGCACGAACTAGGGGGACTCGTAAAGATCCTTCTCGTGAATCCAAGAGAACTCACAAGAGCAAAGGTAGAGGAACACTCAAGCAGTCTTGCTGCACTAGCATATAGCTGAAATGGTTTGATCAAAAGTGCTTCCAATAGTTGGAATACATGAGGTATTTATACTAGGAACAACCTTCCTAGTTTAGGTGTGAAAGCAACCATTAGATGAAAAGTTTTCTTGAAAAACCAACCCTCCTAATTAAGGTGTGAAGGCACCCATTAGATGAAGAGTTTCCTTGGATATCCAAGAGACCAATTCGTTTGGAAAAAGAGTTGCTTCAATTTTCTCGCAGGTTGGACTGGTTGTGTAGCTTCCACTAAAATGACCATAACTTTTGACTCGGAAGTCGAAATGATGCATGGTTTGATGCGTTGGAAACTAGACTTCATTATATTTCTAATGATGTGGCCCATGACCATGTTGTATGCTCAGATTGTCTCCAGAATTTCTCGCAAAAGGACAGACAGTGTGTGCCTTGCACCACCCTCATTCGTGCGACCAATCTTCGTCGTCCCTTCCAATGCACCTAAGTTCAACCAAAGAAGTGGACGTTGGAAACACCATGAAGTTGTTTAAATCTGAAATGAGACTCAAGTTAGCATTCACCTGGTCACGAATTTGCTTGACACGAGATCGAGTGATCGGTCCTTGAAATTTGGTCGAAGAGTCTTGTATGCAACCATCTTGGTCATTGGGGCGAACATCTTGATCGTTGGAGCTTGTGATGTCCACATCACAGCTCGAGATGTATTTCCCTCCATCCTTTTTTGATGTTATGGTCCATCTGATTGTTCACCTGATCAGAGAAATTAAGTTTTGTGGACCCGTGTGCCTGCGCTATATGTATCCATTTGAGAGATTTATGGGTGTATTGAAGGGATATGTGGGACCCTCATTTGAGGAATCCCGTGGCAACCGCCCGGGTGGATTGCACACAGGTTGGACCATTACAAGACTCACAACAAGCGGAAAGCAGTTATTGCATAAAACATAGTTAAACAGGTACGAGCTCACGAGGACCAATATTACATTAACATAGCGCCCAGAATGACGCTACTTAGAGTTGCTACGAAAATAACAAGTTTATCCATACAAGAGTCGGCATCAAGATACCGAACACACAAAACAAGGCAGACAGCAACAACAAAGATCTTCACTTCTGGCAGCAACGGTTCTGGTAGGGCTTCCTCCACATCGGACTCAACTCGGTGCGAGACCCTCCTAGAACTCCGAATCACCGTTCCCATCCTCTGCTTCATCTTCATAACCAAACGAATCGGGATCGGCGAATCCCTCTTCTGATTTGTTTGAAAAGGCAAGGGTGAGCATGCTTTGACACAATGCTCAGCAAGTCGTTTATTTACAAATGCAATTATATAGATGAGGAGTGATCAAGAAAAGGGGTTAAGTCTTATAATCATAAATAGTGTAGATTTCAATCCTTTGATCTTTCAAATAAGGGTTTTGTTTTCAACAGCGGGGTTTTTGAAAACCTTATAATAGACTTTAAGAAAACATTGTGAATGGCGATCCTCCGTGATCCACCATTTGAATTAACCATATTATGAAAACATTTCAAATAGTTACTTGTGTTGAACCACATGGATAAATCCACCGCGAACATACTCCATGACCTGGGAGTATAGAGTATCCGATACTTTTCTTACGCTTTGCAAAGGTGTACCTCTTTTTAAATCCACTTCTTCACTCGACTTTCAAGTCGGGCCAACTCCATGCGACTTATACACATGTGACAAGGCCGAGATCACACAACGCTTTTGCAGTCTAGTATTAACAGTATCCCCGCCCGGTAAATAGACAATTAAGTCTCAAGTACCGTTGTGGGTCCTCCCCACTGCCTTACTTCCTAGCCTTTGGCTTATGCTCCCGCAGGACACATGGCCTTGGTCTGTCCACGCGAGACATCTGACCTTTTTTTTATTACAACCGCGCACGGCTTAATCTTAGGCGTAGGGCGTCTTCCTTCTTTCCACCTTTTCCTCTCATGCTTTTTCTGAACTCACATCACTCACGGACGAACTGCGCCCAACCAGTTTCTCTACGCGAGAAACCAGACCGATAAACCATGCAGGGAACTGCTAATACCAAAAAGCTACTAAGTCGTGCCTGTCCCATACCAGGCAAGTGGTTGGTACGTTTTTCATGCCGCATAGAGGCACAACACAAGGTTCTAGTCCTTATGAATTGATAGTGAGGAGCCATCCACATTCCCTGGTGCGCACCGCACCCTCTCCATACAAACCAATCCTCACTATCAATACTAATTTGACATTTCATTTCACAAAAGGGGTTTCAAATCCATTTCTCACATATTAGCCATTTCACATCCAACATGTATACTTAAATAAGATTAAAGCCTAAGCATGGTATCCTAGGGTGACAAGGTTGCATGATGATTCGATATCAAAAAGGGGTTTCCACATGAAAGTTGGGTCATATCTATTCACATATTTCTAAACATAGTTCTATCAAATATTCAGTATGCATATATCTTTAAAACAGTGAATCTACTTTATTTTAAAATACTGGGTGAGACATGATCAAGGGTGACGACTTGCCTTGCCAAGTTGGGTCTAAGAAATCTGCTGGATCTTCAAACGTTCCTTCCAAATCTTCCGCTCCTTGCTCTGCATTCGCACGAGAGCACACACAACACATACAATACATAAGCATCCAGAAAATAGGCTTTATACAAAACATAAGTAAAATATACACATGAATGCAAATGGGGGAGATTGGGCAGAAACAGAACAGCGGAGAAAAGGATACTAGGATTAGGTTCACTGGACAAGACTCGAATGCGACGAAAGCCAAGGGTTGGCATTCGGTTCACGAACAGACAATGTCCGAGAAGGACACTAGGATGATTTAGGGCTTCTAGATGATCAAAACTGGTGCAAGAGGTGGCATCGTGTGCCAAATGCTGTGAGGGACCTAGATGACAAAGTGAACTTTTCAGAAAAACCCTTGAATTAACAGAAATTCACAGCAAAGCTCAGGACGCAGGAAATCGAATGCCACTGTACAGCAGCGAACTAGGGCACATGCGTCTGGACGAATCACGCATGCATTGCTTCGCCAAACATGTCAGGGAGGTAGGCGGGATCAAGACAAGGTTGCTGGTGGAAGGAATTTGACTGGGGTCGCTTGCCGGCGACGAACGGCGAGTTTGAAACCTTCGGCCGCCTGAGACAAGGACGAGCCACGGTGACAGAGAACTGGAGTTAGATAAACTCCAAATTGACCGAGGGGAAACACTTCTGGGGTGGTGTGGATTGTTCTGGAGAGAGGAATTGGGCAGTGGTTAAGCGTGCGAGCTCGTCGACGTTGTCACCGGAGTTGGAGAAGACGGTGAACGACGAACTGGCTCCACACAGCAATGCAGGCTATAAGCTTTGGGCTACACCATCTAGGGGTTACAGGGAAGGTGTAGGAGGCTTCATTTTGGGGAGAGCTGCAGCGAGGCACGCCGGCGACGTGAGACGTCCACGGTGGCGCGCGAAATTTGGGAAAACACAGCACTGCATCAATTTGAAAATTGGCTGAATAGGCTTGCTAAGAAAGGGCTAAGGATCATTTGATTCTACTGGAGTGAGTGGTGGAAAGCACTGGAACGAGTTTAAGTTCTGGAACAGGGGTCTTCTGGTTTTCCGGCGATCACCGGCGATGAAGAGCACTAGGATGCAATTGCTTGCTTGGACACGGGAAGATGGGTGTGGGGATCTTACTGGTGAGCTTGGATTGGAGAGAGGGGTTGTGGTTTGCTCTGGCGACGATGGCCTCAAAATCGGCTCGTCGGGGAAGAAAGGGAAACAGTGAAAATCTGGGAAAATGGCTAAGTCCTGGAGTTGTGTTTCTTCACAGCGCTGAAGGGGGTTTAAATAGGCGTTGAGGCGGAGCTTGCGAGGGGAAACGGCGAGAGAACTTGTGCCGGGGACGAGACCGGCCCGGTGCAGCTGCGACAGCGGTGACCGGCGATGTGAAGGAGCGATGGCGATGTAGCAGCGCTGCAGGCTTTGTCGGTTGCATTGGAACTTTACCAGTGATGGCACAGATGCGGAGGCAACAGCAAAGCTCCGGCAACGACACGTAACAGCATGCAATTGCCACGGCAACGGTTGCGCGCGCGAAGACATTGCTGGAGCGCAGGCGTTTAA
Source organism: Pharus latifolius (assembly GCA_019359835.1). Taxonomy (NCBI): domain Eukaryota; kingdom Viridiplantae; phylum Streptophyta; class Magnoliopsida; order Poales; family Poaceae; genus Pharus; species Pharus latifolius. Next base: position 18,982,508 of record CM033327.1, on the reverse strand, counting down.
CTGCTGGACATGGCGAGGTACTGGCTGCTGGCACGTGCGCGCGGGGTGGCTCATTTGCTCACAAGCGCAGGCGACAAGGGGCGATGGCTGGCGGCGAGCAAACGCGGCAAGAAACACGGCGCGGCTCCGGCGAAATGCACTGGTCGAAAGCAACGACCAGGCGCTGGTCGAAAACAGCAGAAAAAGAATAGGAGGGCTGATTTGCAATTACTGATTCTTGATTCCAGGGACCAATCTGTAAATCTGGCATTTGGCTAAAGTAGAAAGAGTTTTGACTTTGCTAAATTAATCCACAAAGTCTAAGATATTGATCAGCAGCTAGGGATGACAAAATTTTGGAGATTTAGGCAAGTTTTGAGATGAACTGAAAACAGGGTAATTAGGGTAATCTGATTTTAGAAATTTGACAAGGCTGAAACTAGGGTTTCGGGAGAGATTTGGAAATTCTTCCAGAAGGGAAAAATGTCCAGAATAGTGAAGGGAAGATGTTCACTAAATCAAATCAGGATTTGGAAATGATTTGTGACTTTTAGCCTTTTTGGGGTTCCTCAGATATCTGAAAAGGACTAATTTGTGAATCTTTTGGACTGATCTGCGAAAATGACTTGAATGAAGGAGTTTGGCTACCAACTTTTTAGAGTAACACTCTGGCATTACCAAGATCTCATCCTGATATGCAGATAGTCAAGGCAGGCTAGGGTTGGGAAAAACAGGGGTGTTACAGGATACGTAAGGACTCGTCGTCGGCCCGAGAGGAGTATCATGGAAGGTTATGCTGCCGAGGAGGTGATTGAATTTTGCACAGATTATATGGCCGGGATTGACCGAATTGGCGTTCCTAAGTCCCGACACGAGGGCAGGCTTCAGGGCATTGGAATGATTGGATTTAAAGCTATCGTCCCCGCCCGTGATGTGTACGCGAAATCACATTTTTGGGTCTTACAACACATGACGGAGGTCGAGCCATACATACACGAGCACAAGACAATGTTACAGTCACAGAATCCTTCGAAGCCAGAGATTTGGGTGACTAGAGAACATAACAGGAAATTTGCTAGGTGGATCCAAGAAAGAGTCACGCGAGCTGCCGAGGGCTCCATAAGTGAGACTATGACATGGTTGGCTAGAGGTCCAAGATTCACTGTAGGGACTTGGCTGGGGTACGACATCAATGTGTATTCATTTTACACAAGAGTTTAGGATGCCAAGAGCAGTACGCATGTAGCGGAGTGACACTGTTTGCTATTTCCGAGGATCCAAGGGCAGTAAGGGCGCTGAACTCATATTACGGTGCTATTGACGAAATATGGGAGCTTGATTATGGATTATTTAAGATTCCCTTGTTTCGATACCAATGGGTCGAAATCTCTCGAGGTGTTAAAGTTGACAGTTATGGGTTTACTCTTGTCGATCTCGATAGAGTCGGACACCAAGACGATCCATTCATACTTGCAAAGCAAGCCACACAGGTATTCTACATCGTTGACCTGGCCAATCCAAAGTTGCACGTTGTCCTCCACAGCAAGAGATGTATTGTTGGGGTCGAAGACGTTGTCGACGAAGAGGAGTATAACCAGTTCGACGAAATACCTTTGTTTTTAGAGGACATTCAATTTATCCCTACTGAAGATATTGACGAAACAACGTATCTGCGAGATGATCACGAAGAAGGATTATGGGTTGAGAACCATTGATGACTATTTTCTATTTGAAGGAAAAATGCCAGGCAAACAGCCCACAAGTTGTGCATCAAGGTAAGGAACTTATCATTAATACACCAGGCAATAAATTTTTCTTTAGAACATAATGATAAGCTAGTTCACAGCATTAATATATCTCAATTTTAGTCCACAGTATGAGTTCAAACATGTACAGTACCTTTATATTGTAAGAACTTAATTCTTCCCTTCAAATTTTCTTGCCAAAATCCCATTGCACCCTCTTGCTTCTTCAAGAGGCCTGAAACATCATTTTCCAGTGCCCTGCCCACTTCAAACATTAAGCTCTGGAAAAAATTTACTTGTTCTAACGGTATTTTGTGTTCATACCATTAGAAAAAGTTGGCCACTCTGACGGAATTTTCTCAAACTACCGTGAGAAAAGTGCACATACATGGTCTGACGGTATTATTTAGTTGTACCGTTCGAAGAAAACAATTATTCCGACGGTATTTCTTGTTTCCCTCCAGTTGAACCGTTCGAACTTATAGCACTGTGTCTCTTTGAGCGCGAAAACCCCAACCCTCACCGGCGACCACTTCCTCACTGCCGCACGACAATCGCTGCCTGGATCACGGTTCGCCACTGCCGCTGGTCTTTATTTTCATCCTTCGCCGGCTGCCGCTGTATTCTACACCGCCTCTCCATCGCCACAACTGGTAGCCGTAAAATACCCTAATTCATCGTTCTTTTTCCAGCATCTTCCTTATTTGATCTTAGTGTTTTTTACACTATGGTTTGCTATTTTTCTCTGCTCATGTTTTGGAATTAAACTAGGGTTCCCTATTGTGTAGGATTTTGTAAATTCTGCGGGCATTGTTGATTTAAACTAGGGTTGACATAATATGTTCCAGTGCTGTAATGAACCTATTTTGAGATTTGAAATTATCTATATTGCTATATGTGTGATCAATTGTATCCAATTTCCATGTAATGTACTTTATATGTCGGAGGTGTTCTTAAACATCTTCTATCGGTATCTCATGTATTTGCCAATAGAAAAAATTGTTATATTCTATCAGTAGCTCATGTGTTTACTGATAGTAAAAATTTCTGAACACTTCAACAATTTTTGGCCTTTTAGTACTTTTTTTTGTTATGGTTCATATCTTCTTGTTCCATGCCATCTAAACCACCTATTTTACTTCCTTGCTGTGACTTGCACTGCAGCTGAATCATATTATGATCGATCCGGTCAGTTGTTACATTATACCTCCTTCTAATTGTGTCAATCTGGCCTGCTATATTACATAGGACAAGAAACAATCAGTACCCTATTTTCTATGTGTGTTCATTTTGTCATACAAGTTCAACAAGTCTTAAAACTTAGGAACTAGAAGGAAATGAACATGCAATGTCACATAGAGAGAATACTTTCAGTTTTTTACACTCTCATTGAAACCAAGAAGAATTAGTCTCCAATTAATCCTCAACAGAGTTATGGAACTCCAAGAAGAATTAATTGCCATATGAACCTATTTTGAGATTTGAAATTATCTATACTGCTGTATGTGTGATCAATTGTATCCAATTGCCATATAATGTACTTTATATGTTGGTGGTGTTCATAAACATATTCTATCGGTATCTTATATTTTTGCCGATAGAAAACATTGTTATGTTCTATCAGTAGCTCATGTGTTTACCGGTAGAAAAAATTGCTGAACACTTCAACAATTTTTTCATGCCTTTTAGTACTATTTTCTTCAGACATCCCTTTAACAACCCTAATTAGTCTCCAATCCTCAACTGAGTTATGGAACTCCAAGAAGAATTAATTGCCATATGTTGCCAGCTTCCTATGAAAATGTATAGATAAAAATGCTCAGAAATATGTTCTAACGGGAGTCCATGTTTTTACCGTTAGAAGAAATCTTATCTTCTATCGGTAGTTGCTGTGTTTACCGATAGAACTAATAGGTCTTTTTTCTTTGTAAAATGATTTGGTTTTTGTTTCCATTAAATTTTTGATGGTTTGTTGATGGTTTTTTAGGGAAAGACATGTCGTCGTCTTCATCGGATGATAGTAGTGGTTCGACTAGGGCCAACGTAATTGAAGATGCTGGTTCGTCCCAGTGTAAGAGGGTGGGGTGAGGCGCGACGATGTTGGGCCGTTTGGCCAAACGCGCTGACCTTTCTTGTGAGTTCAACCAATTTGGGAGGCCGATCGGAAAGAATGCTGGGAAGTACGCGGCCTACGTTGGGCTGTTGGCGAAAGAAAGGGTGAAGATCACCGTCCAGCGCTGGAAGGACGTGACTACGGATGAGAGGGATAGGTGGTGGGCGGAAGTGAAGGTTAAATTAACCGAAATCATTGAACTCTTTTGTAATCACGTTCTCTTGGCTTATCATAAAGTTTAACTAACTCGTGATTGTATGCATTGTTTGAAAATAGACTCAGTGGAATATCTCCGACGATAAATCTAGGACGGCCTACTTGAAGAACATGAACGGAACATGAAAAACCTTTAAGAGCTGGCTCATCAGTACCTTCCTCACTGCGGGGAAATCTCCTTGCGAGAAGTACCCCTTCATATCGGAGGAGGTATGGGAGGAATTCACCAAGAAGAAGGGGACCAACGAGTTCAAGGCCCTTAGCGAGAAGAATAAGGCGATCTAGAAGAAGAACGGCCACTCGCATCGGCTCGGATCCCGGGGATATGCGGGGATGGAGGAGCAATGGAGGAAGGAAGAAGAGCAAAATTCTATCGTCGACTACCCTGAGTTGCTGCTCTCTGAGATCCGGGATGTGAGGTGCAAGCGGTGGTGGAGGGGGAGAGGGTCCATGTCGTCCACGGGGTGTAGAGTTCCCAAACCCTAGGGACGCTGAGATTGTGAAGCGAATGGTAAGTTGGCTAGCCTCGTAAACTGTGTGCCCACAAGTGTATATATGTATTTGTCTCACAAGGTAGCTTTAAATGTAACAGATCTCTTTTGAGAAGGAGGCAATGGAGGGATTGTTTACCCTGTAGAGGCAGAACGACATCCTCACCCGGGCTCTAGGAAATAAGGAGCATCCCGGGCGGACAAGGACTTTGGGAGTCATTGTGTCGTGGAAGGCCAGTTTCGCAGATCCGTCTCCACCGAGGAAGAAGGCCCGCTCCTGGAAGGTGAAGGAAGCAGAGCTCTCCGAGAAGATACGGGCTGAGGTACGGGCGGAGATATGGGCGGAGGTGCAGGCTGAGATCGAGTCCTCGGTCGCACAAATGAGGAAAGAGTTTGCATAGCTGAAACAAGCATTGCTGGTCAAGAGTGCAGATGCAGATCCCCAGGGCGACAGTACTCCGCGGGGTGGGATGAGTAGTTGCTCTTCCAAGGTCCTCGCGGATCCAGTCGATCTACTTGAGGTATTGGAAGCCTTCAGCTGTGCAGTTAAGTTGATGCCACTCCCGTTCTGTTAGAGTTGTTTCGCTAACCTGTTTTAATTGTTACAAATTTGCAGAAGCTGGAGAGCTGCAGCCTACTGACTCATCTAGGTGACCAGCAGGAAGTGGTTGCACATGAGTTCATATATCCATCTGGGGAGGATGTCCGGATCTACTACGTACCTCTGGGTTGGGGTTCGCAAAGGTACAGGTGGACATGGCCATGCCAGGCTACAACGATTCTCTGTTGCCAGTCCCAACAAAGGAAATGCAGACACTTGCTGAGGCAGTGGGCTCCTACGTACAGTGGCCCAAGAAGTGTGTTGTAATACAACAGGTAAATCCTACACATTTTAGATTACATCCTACTCTGTACACTTAACTTCCAAAATCTAACATACGTGTTCATTAATTGAAGTGGCCTGCCGGCGTACTACCAGAGGAGTGCACCCCCAGCTCGGGGCATGAGGGATCTCGTGCGGACCTGAACACAGCAAAGATGGCCTCGACCCCAGCTAGCAGATCCACGCCTTTACCTCGGAAGAAAGCCGCCATCACCTCGCCCTTGCCTTCAAAGGTACGCGCTCAGTCCCCGGCAAAAGGCAAGGGCAAAGGCAAGGGGAAACGGCGAAAGGGACAACCGGAGAGGTTCAGGAACGGGTTTTGAATAGGCGATTTTAGCAAATTTTCAATAAAACAAACAATTAATAGTAAATGAGAGCAAATAAATAACACAAGATGAACAATGAACAATTCAACACAAGGATATATCCCGTGGTCTCGGTGATTTGCCGATCACCCCTAATCCACGTTGAGGCAAACCCAAATCTCTAACCGCTCCTCTATCTAGTCAACCTTCTCTCGAGAAGTGACCTAGATCTCGAGCCGGATTAGTGTGATGAGTTATCCAAACCTCGATTTCACTAAGGATGCACTTTACCGCTCCGGCAAGGCATGCTCAACCCTTTCACAAGACGTTTTGAGGCTTCTTCACAATCTTCCTTGAAGAGCTCACCAAAACCTTTCTCCTAGCCGTCTAGGAGCCGGCAAACTCTAAGAGTAACAAGCCGGTGATGATCACTTAGCCTTCTTCTAGTGCCACAAGATTGATTTAATGATCTAGATGCAATGCACTAGAAGATCTCAAAAGCACACTCTCACAAATTCGAGAATTTGAACCCTAGAGTGTATGAAACTTGCTTAAGCTCTCAAGGATGATGATAATGCTCAAAATTATGCCAAAAGTTGTGAACAGGGCCGTGCATGGGAGTATATATACCCCCCACAATAAATATAGACGTTACAGGTCGTTGGGAGAAAAAGATCACTTGGCGGTCTGACCGCAGGTATATTCCCGGTCAGATCGCCGCAATTGAAACGGCATAAAATAGGCGCAATAAATGCTCAACTGCTCTTGTCAGGCACACACACTGTCAGGCCGGAGTCAATTTTGGTCAGACCGTGAAACTGTCTAGAGACAACACAGTTTCTAGACACGTTATACAATCAGGCCGATAAATACGGACAGACTGGCCATACGGTCAGACCGTAGTGCAAAAGCACGGTCAGACCGATTTCTCGGTCAGACCGGTCTAACGAACGGTCAGACCGTCATAGCACAAAACAACAGAAAGATAAATCAAGAAGTTCCAGGAGACTGACCTAGGACTAAACTAAGGACAGACCGACCTTTTTAAGGAATAAACTACACTTAGACATAACATCGGTCAGTCCGAGATCCTATTCTGTCAGTCCGTGTATTCGGTCAGACCGGTCTAACAAACGGTCAGACCGACTGAGATAGTACTGAGCAGAAATGAGCTGGAACAAGCATTTTCAAAGTATATGACCTTCTAGTATGCAATGCAAGTTGATTTTATGATTTGTGGCACATAGATGAAGTATTTCGTGATACACCACATGCTCCTCTTAATAGTACGGCAACTATCCTAAAATCCGGCCAAAATTCTTCTCTAATCACCTTAGACTGGTAAAAATGGAAAAGACCCTATTTCGTACCTTTGCCTTTTTGATCAATGCCCTTTCTTCATCATGAGGCTCTTTCTTTGCCTTTCATTAACCTGTCTTTTAAGTTTCTTCTTGACACAACTTAGCAGGTATCGTTAGTATAGCATTTGTAGTTGTCATTAATTACTAAAACACTCTCTAGAGGCCTAGAAGCTATACCTGCTAAACAAATTAAATTCGTGTAAGTTCGTCTTGGAATATTCTCCCAATAGTCGACAGCTGGCACCGATCGTGGGGATCGACAAGACATTTTTCGTCTTCTTCAAGGTTTCTTGTATTTATGGATCCTACGCCTTGTGCATATGACTCCGAGAATGACTTCGATCTTGCCGATTACATCGATATTATGGATGAAGACACTGTTCCCATGGAAGAGATCGATGTCGCTCTTGAGCCTTGTGCCGAGGAGAATTCTTCTCTGGTTCTGGTCATGTCCATCAATCAGGAACCAAAGAAAGTAGCTTACTCGCCTTCTGTGAGCCCTGCCACATTCGAAGGTGAGTATGTGCCAAAACAGATTGTATTTACTAATGCAGGTGTTGAGGATCCTGATGCTTCTGTATCAAATATGAATGACCCCAGCAACTACCATTCGTTGGGTCTGGAAGAACCTACTCCATGTAGGATCGATGATGCCGACTAGAGGGGGGGGGGTGCACAGGAGGCTTTAAAAAATCTTTTCGACTAAAACAATTTTTGCAAGATATGAAGGAATACTGAGTTTTCGCAAAAGGTTCTAAAACTATCTAAGATCAAGTTGCATTCAACAAGATAGAAAATGCAATACAACATACAATAAGAGTAAGTGGAAACAATTGTGTTAAGGTAAATACAAATTGTGTAGGAGAGAAACTATTGACACAACAATTTTACCGAGGTCTCAGAGACTCACCCGGTCTCCCCTACTCCTCGTTGGAGCACTCACGCGTGAGCCTCGCTTTTATATCCACGAAGGATATCTCCACTCTGGTTGCTCCTTCTCCACTCCGGATAGGCGAGCACCAATACCTTTAACAAGATTTTGTCGGCCTCTTCAACAAACTCCAATGGAGAGATCAGCCATCTAAGCGATGGCGATCACCAAGCGTAATGAATAGAACGCCTTCACTTGAATGAATCAAGTGCTAGAAACTCAAATGATGCAAATGAATGCCCACGCTCTAGCACTAGCTTGCAAAATGATGGATGATGTGCACTAAGCACTCAGCCTCTCACAAATGCTTTTCTTCTCAATTGCTCTCAAAGATTTTGGATCAAATCTTGCCTCTAGATGCAAGAGATTGAATTCAAAGGATTTGGCTAGCTTTTGCATGGGATTTTTGAGTTGTTCAGCACCTCAAATGCTGGCCAAGTCGAGATATATATAGCCCTCACAAAGAAACTAGCCGTTTTCAAGAAGCTGAGCAAATGTTGTACAAGCCGGACATTGTCCGGCCATGCCAGGCAATATCCGGATAGTACATGTCAATATGACTGTTGCAAACATGTCAGTTACCGTTCAGCTAATTTTGTTAAGGCCGGACAAAAAGTCTTTTGTCTGGACAAAAAGCCCGGACAGATATACACGTCTCTAGTTCACTTTTTGATTTTTCCTCAAACTAGATTTGTACTGGGTGGACATTGTCTGCTCACACCGAACAAAGTCCACTCAGTCCAGGATAGATGTGCCCGGACAAATTCATTTGTCTCTGGTTCACTTTTGTTTAAAACTCACAAGTTTTGTACTGGTCGAACATTGTCCGCTCACACCGGACAATGTCTGCTCAACTCCAGACAAAAATACCCAGACAAAAACAATTGTCTCTGGTTCATTTTTGCTCAAGGCTGAAAAAATTTGTACTGGCAGGGCATTGTCCGGCCATCACAGACAATGTCCAGCCTGTGCAAACCGAAAACAGGACTTAGGAATTTAACTCAAACTTGATTTGAGGCTATATTCAAATGCAATTGTCTGTGTCCACGCCGATATGCATGCTGACAATCAGCATAGACTATGACCAGTTTTGATTGAAGAACTTTAAGCCATTGGTCGAATATCCGTTCGAATAGCAAATGGTCGAATGTCAGTATTCGAGTTGTGTACTGGTACGATTAGTTTGAACTTCTACGACCATGACCAGCTCAGAATAGTGATACGGCCAATTTGTGCATATATGACCACGACTAACTCTAGTACTGAATCAGTTTGTTTGCTCTGTACGATCATGACTAAGTGTAGTTTTCAAATATTACCTCTAATTAAAACAATCTACACTTGTGTTCGATGAATTTCGGTAGTAAAAATTCATTAGAAAAAATCCCATATGGCCAAAAGGGCTGAAATAAAAATACATATATATTTTGGCTGTAAAAAAATGATGATAAAAACAAAGACAAAAACTCCACTCGTAAAAAAAAGTCTAAATTTGGCTGGTCAAACCTGATCAATAGACTAGTCAAACATGGTCAAACCATCAAACCTGGTCAACAGCTTGGTCAAACTTGGTCAAATAGTCAAACCTGGTCAAACCAACATGTTACGGTCACGATAGTGTGCGAAGATTAAGAAATCAGTAACCACGGGTTAATTTCAAAATTGGATTGAACAAGCTTGTTCAAGGGGCTCTAGTGATCATTTAATTCTACAGATAGGGAGGTTAATTCGGGTTGTAAGTGGGTGCGATGAGAGGAACAGGGCAAATGCAATTCACGGCGATCACCGGCGTTGAGGTCCACCGGAGTTCAATTGGTTACCATGGCATGATGAGGTAAGTAGGAGAAACTTACTGGTTGAATTGAATTGGAATTTGGTACAGCAGAATGATCTGGCGTCGTGCTCCTCCTCGGCGGCTCACCGAAGAAGAAGAAAAAACGAGAAGAAGGCGAGATGAACTGAGACTTAGTTGAGTTTTGATTGTGATGGAGATGTAGCTGTTCACAGGAGACCTTAAATTGCCACGGGACGACGATTACAAGGGCGGTAATTGTGGAACTTGTGCCGGCGAAGTGGCTGGTCGAAGCAACGGCGACAATGACGTGACGGCGACAAGCGGTGCTGCAACTGACATTTTGGTCGATACTTTGGGACTTGGTGCTAGTCGGTGCAAAGCGGAGGCAACGAAGTTAGCTCGGCGTGGCAACGTGGCGTGAAGCTACTAACAAGGTTGCTGCTGGCGGTGTACATGCGCGGTTGCCGCTAGTCGCTGGTGCTGCCACAGCGATGACTCTGGCGCAGACACGTGTGCGCGTGCTGGGACAAACAAACACAAAAATAGGCGACGGCAAAACTTGGTCGGCGGTGAAGAAACACGGCGAGGCTTGGCACTCGTCGAAGTCATGCCGGTGGTTGATTTTGAGACTTGGACCATATTGCAATTTCTGAAAATTGATTTGGGTTGATTTGTAAATCTGGCAAAAGATTTAGATTAAACTGAGATTGATCATACTGCTATGATTTAATAAACTCAACAAGTAATTTAGTAAAGACATAAGATAGGATTTAGTGTTTTTGATCAATTTTGATTGAAAACAAAATTAGAGTAATTAGGGTATTTGAATCTGGATTTTGTCGAAACTGAAATTCTGATACTTTGGATAAGATTCTGAGATCCTTACGAAAGAAGATTTTGTATTGAATAACATTTGGAAGGTATTCACAAAATCAGATTAAGATTTGGGGCTGATTTGTGGCTTTTAGCCTTTTAAGGCTTCTGGGAAATCTGAAAAGGATCAATTTGCGATACTTCTTGGACTGATTTGCGAAAATGGTCTAGATGAGGGAGTTTTGCTGCCATCTTTCTGGATTAAGGTATTGGCATACCCCTGATCATAATCCAAGAATAATTTGGTCTAGATTAGGTCAGGATTTGATCAGATCGGCATTCTAAATTTTAGAGTACTTAGGGTAATTAGGATATTAATTAATTAATTCCGTTTTCGAAAACAAATTGAGACTGATAATTCTGGGAGTTAGAGATCGAATCTAATCTGAATTCTGAAGGCTTTTCTACTCAGGATAATTAGTAGGCCATATCTGGATGATCTGATCTTGATTTAGGTCTAAGGCATTGATTTTGAGATTTTTGAGCTTCTGGATAGGATAGATTTGAGATGATCTTGCTACTTCTAAAGAGACATATGCATGCATGATTTTCCATGAAGAATGACATTTTCACCCCAAAACTAGGGTGTTACAAATCTACCCTCCTTAAAGAAATCTCGTCCCCGAGATTTACCTAAGACAAGAAAAGATGGGGGGGCACTCTTGTTGAAGATCTTCTTCTTTTTCCAAAGTGGCTTCTCATTCTGAATGGTTTCCTCACTGAACCTTGCATAACTTAATCTTCTTCCTTCTGATGTCCTGCTTTAACTCACTGACAGGTGTCACAGTTTACAATGTACTTTGCGATCTCTTTCTTCAGACTATCCCACAAAAACTGATTTTTCAAGTCCTGGTACATTTTAGTGCTACTTGGGTGAATTGCGTATAGGGTTTTACACGCCTCATGAAGAATTAATTCCTTAATGTCCGTTCTTTGGGGAACACAGATTCTTCCCTGATACTGTACAATTCTTTGTTCATCTATAGTAAAATCCTGAATCTTTCCCAACTTAATTCGGCTCTTAATCTTGCAAATCTCTTCATTCTCTTTTTGGGCATTCCTTATCTGTACCAAAATGGCTAATGTCTCTTGTGATACCATTTCCACCTGAAGATCCTGTATCTGGGGTGAAGGTAGCCTTTGGTATGTTCCCTTTCTTGATCTTCAATTGATGGTATCTGGACTTCAAATCTATCTTGGAAAATGTCGTAGCTCCTCAAAGTTGATTGAACAAATCGTTATTCCTTGGCAATGGATACTTATTCTTTATGTTAACCTCATCTAAGGTTCGGTAATTCCACACACATCCGCGGAGCTCTATCCTTCTTCCTTTTGAACAATATTGGGGCTTTTCACGGTGAAGCACTGGGTCTGATGAATCCTTTGTCCTCCAAATCTTCCAGTTGGTTCTTGAGTTCCTCCTAATTAGCGGTTGGCATTTGGTAAACAATCTCTGAACTATTTGGGCTAGCAGCTGGGTATCATCCATGGGTATAAGAATTTCCTGAATACTAGGTTGGTCATTTTGGGGAAGGTTGGAACTTTGGGCTTCCTGCCGAAACAATGGTCTTTTTACTATAGGATCTTCCTCCTACGGAGTTTGCTTTATGTCCTCTCTGTTGTTTCAGGATCTCTTTCTTGCATCAACCCTGATGGCTCTTAGGATAATTCCGGACAGATCTAGGCATTCTAGGAGCAACTAAGACACTAGTGCAGAAATTAATGCAAGCTACATTAATGCATAAAATACTTAGGCTTCTAGCCATAATACATCACAAGTTAACCATTACAAAAGCAATGGCAAAGCACAAAAGCTACCAAAAGCACTTACCAGATCTAACTACACTATCCTCTGGCTAAACCCTCTTAACGGTCGGTCAGCTACTCGAACAGAGCTCTAACCCCAAGAACGGAATTATGCCAAATTAACGTAGCGCAACCCCCAAGGCTCTCGATGCAAAAGCAGAACGCGCTCTCGACACCCTACCGAATTTTGAAAAACCAAATATAATTTTTGAAATCAAAATTTTTAAAAGCTACAAAGCTCCTTTTTACAAAAATAGAGTTTTCAGGGAAATAATGTTTAGATAAATTACGCCGTCCTGGCACAGCCAATTCCTAATGGTCTCGCCCTACAGTCAACTTCTTGTACTGCTCTGATACCATTAGGAATTGGCTGTCCATACTAATTACGTGCAGCCACCAGAGACCTGGACCCCACCGCACGACACAATTCAACACTACTACTCCTATATGATGTTATTGGATCAGACTGGGTTAGGTCTGGGTCGGTCCGTACGGTGCATCTGAGCCCTACACAACACAATAAACATCTCACAAGTCCGATCGACCCCAAATTTTTATGGTGAATAGGAGAGTAAAGGTACAATGTGTTAAGGTTGAATTCGACCAGAAGAAAGGCTTTGTCTAGAAGATGTTTCAGTTTGTTCCACAGGAGAAGATTGGTGATAATTTCTCATCTAGAAGTCCGATCGACCCCAAATTTTTATGGTGAATAGGGGAGTACTGCTGCAACATGTCCTCTAAGTTTCAAGCCAATTGGAGATTTCTAAGGTTGAAATTCGACCAGAAAAGAGACTCTGTTAAGTGCCGTTTCAGCTTATTCCACGGGAGTAGATCGATGATAACTTTTGATTCAGAAGTCCGATCGACCCCAAATTTTTATGGTGAACAGGAGACCACAGGTGCAACACATCCTCCAAGTTTTCAAGATAATCAGAGATCTCTAAGGTCAAATTTGATGAGAAGATAGGCTCTGTCTAGTGCCATTTCAACTTTCCTGAATGGGAGATGATCGGTGATAACTTATCATCCAGAAATCCGATCGACCGCAAATTATTATGGTGAATAGGGGAGTATAGGTACAACATGTCCACCAAGTTTCAATCCAATCAGAGATCTCTAAGGTTGAATTTGACCAGAAGAGATGCTCTGTCCAGAAGATGTTTCAGCTTGTTCCACGATAGAAGATCGATGATGAGTTCCCATCCAGAAGTCCGATCGACCCCAAATTTTCATGGAGAATAGTAGACTCATGGTGAAGCAACTCATCCAATTCTCACCTCAATCCAAAGTCAAGAAGATCCAATGAAAATAAGTTCTGTCTCGCTGAATTTCAGCTTGATGTATGAACATTTCATTCAAGATAGTTTTCAATCTGACGGTCTGATTGATCTCAAATTTTGATGACCAATCGAAGATCTGTCTAGAAACTATTCCTCCAAGTTTCAAGCAGATCAGAGGATCGAAAGGCTCCCATCCAGTTTGTTGAAGAAAAGCTAGTGCAATCCAATCATGTCAGAAGTTGCCAAAACAATCAAAATCATTGATGAATGTTCCGATGTGCTGCCTATCATGCAATATCTATTTCCTGAAGCTAAGGAAGTCAACATGCTATCACAAGTCATTCCATCCACTTTTCCATGTCGTTGGGTATTGATGAGGCGAACACGACATGTTTTTTGTCCGTGACTGACGAAGTTGGACACCATTCATGCCGGGTACTGATGAGGCGAAGACATCCACTTGTTCGTGACGGACGAGGACGAACAACCTCCTAGCTGGGCGACGAGGCGAAGGCCATATTTTGTGATAGTACCATAGACTGACGAGGCTATGGATTTGCATATTTGCATGTATGGGCATACGCATTGCATTCATTTATCAAGGGCAAAGTTATTTTGAAGCTTGAAGACGGTGGCCATCAACACAGCTTAATCCGAGGTTTTCTGTGGACTCGTTCTGTAGATGTAATTAACCAGGAGCTTTTCAAAAGCCCTGAGGAACCATGAACCATGCAGTCTCCTGAAGTCAAGATGTATTTTTGTTGGCGCAATGAGAGCTTGAAATGCCAAAGGGACTTGTAATTTGTAATTTTTTTCAGAATTAATAAAGTGCATTGTCTACTCTAAGATTGTACATTCTATGTTCTCTTATGTGTATACTTATGTATACTAGCACTCCCGTACCACAAAAGGGGCTAATTTCCCGGAAGAGAGATCTTCTCAGCGAAGCAAAATGGCACACCCAGTGGGACTTGGTTCTCCTCTCATCTTTGCTGTGCTCCGATGGTCGTCTGACTCGCTTCTGCATGCCCTCTGTCTTTCATCCATCATGCATATGGCTGCTCATCTATGGAGCGCCTGCATAGTAAATGTGATGGTGCATAAGTTGATCAAGGAACCTCTTTTTGCAGGTGAGTCCTTCCTCAACAAACTTGCTCACACAGACGAGGAAGTTCTGATGGTTCAGTTTGGGACATTGCCCCCGGTGGCAATCTTCAAGTACAGCTACATAACGTACTTCCATCAGACTCAAGAGCCTTTAGAGTTCCAGGCGACGGAGTCAAAAAAAGCACATAAACGTGCCTCTGCTAAAGCCTAGAAGGAGCGCCGTGCTTTGATGGTAGAAGCACGCAACCTTCTGAAGAATGCTATCGTCACCGACATTCAAGGTGACGTTCAAGCTGCTTAACGGCTTCGTCAGCAAGCCACCAACAGGCAGCACCATGCCACCTCTCTTCGTGTGGATGCTCCGCTCATCGGTCCTGCACTGCCTACTCCAGGCGTGCAGCGCGTTGAGGTTGAGTTATTCAATGCACTGGAGAATGCCTCCAATACTCTACAGAGGCAGATGTCATTTTCCCGCCGTGCCTTCAATCCCAACAGGCTGCATAACATTAGAAGGAAGTACCGCAAGGTGAGTGCTTTGCAGGAACAACTTGGTGCCCGCATCGCCCGCGTTGCCATCCCTGAAGAGGATTGGTCACTCGGTGCGAATGATCTCATTGACAATACTTGTCGCTATCCCTACACAGTGACAACGCACTATGACTTGTTCCCTGACAAATGGGCGCATAGCAAGATCAAGGACTTGTTGAGGTTTGCCATCATGAGTGAATTTTGGAGGCGCCATTCGACCAAGTGAGCAAGAATGCTTGGTCCGACGGGTTCTTTCACTCCCGAGGTTAAAGTAAGTGGTTGGGAGTCATGGTTCCACATTTCTACAGAAGCTGGCCCATCCAATACCGATAACAAGTTCGCAGTGTTGCCAAATGAAGTACCCGCTCCTAGTATTGATGAAGTACAACAACAACTCCAACAACTGCAAACCCAAATGAAGAGTCTACAAGAGCGAATGCGAGGTTGTGACATGCCTAACTCTTCTTCTCGGTTTAGATGGAGTTTGGGGCATGACACCTCAAGACGCCGTCCTCAGCACATGTACTGGACTTGGGCACCTCGTCAAAAGCCTTCATATACACCGGCTTATCGGCCTAGACAAGCACCACTTCCACCTTGTTGGAATCAGTGGTCTCATCGGCCAGAGCAGTCACCATGTGTCCAGCAACAATGGCGTGTGCGGACTTCTCCACCTGCATCGACTTCATCTCGGCAAGGCAAGGGCTCTTTGTAGGCATCTACTTCGCCTAGAAAGCAAGTTGACTTGCCATCTCCAGCAAGACACAATTGGATGCCTCCTTCTCAAGCTCCTCCTCTTCTTCCAACACCACCTGACTTGCCCAAGGCCCCTCATGTCCCTACGTGCAATCAACGCAAGCGTGATCAGCGTAGGAGGAATCGTCGCATATTGCACCAAGAGTTGGAGAATCTTGTACTGAAAAATGTACAAGTTTGTGTCCGATCTGACGGCAGCATCCATCATGATGATGAGAACATCATGTTTTGTATCTCGCCTACACTGGAACAGAGTCAAAGGTATCATTACCTTCTTGACCGTCGAGCTCCAAGGCGACACTAGTGGTTGCTCCTTGTCCACTCCGGAAAGGCAAGCACCGATGCCTTTTACAATCACGCTGAGCCTCTTCAAGAATCTCCAAACAAAAGAGGTCAACGGCCACGCCACCAAACCGTCTAGGTGAGGGCGTTCACCATGAGTAAGAAGTTTCAAGGTCTCTTCTAGACCTCCAACAATTATCGAGAAACTCTAGACATGCAAAATGATGCGAACAGAAAACTCGTTGGATCACAAAACTCACAACTTGATCAAAAGATCAAGATTTTTATGCAAAGAACTAAAGCTCAAATGTGTATATGAATGTGAGACTGCTTGTTGTCTAAAACAACTGCTCAAAGCCTCCATTTATAGCCTCAAGAAACAAATTAGCCGTTGTGCACGAGCTGTAAAAGTGACAGTAGATACTGACAGTCAGCATGGGTCATGACCAAAAAGAAGTAAAATCCAGGGAAAACTCAGCTAGCCGTTTGTAACACCCTGGTTTTGGGGGTGAAAAGTTTTTGCATAAAAATCCTGCATCCATGTATCTTTTGAAGTTGTAGCCAGATCAGCTGAACCCTAATCTCTCTCAAACACTAAAAATCTCCAAATCTATTCTCTAGATCCAGATTAAGATCTGCCCATCCAGATTTGACCTACCAGTTACCCTGAAGATAAAAGTCTTCAGGAGCCAGATCGAATTCTGACCCTAACTCCCAGTATCTAAGTCTCTTTCTGTTTTCGAAAACAGGAAATTCAGATTTACCCTAAGTACCCCAGTTTCCAGATAACTGAGTTATCATGATTTACCCCTATCCAGCCTCAAGTATCCTTTGGAATATGTTCCTAGATATATCCTCAACTTACTCCAAAAAGTTGGTAACCAGATTGTTTCATCTAAGCACTTTTCACAGATTAGTCCAAATTTTACTGCGAATAAGTCCTTTTCTGTTTACCTGGAAGCCTGAAAAGGCTAAAATCCACAAATCAACTCCAACTCCAGAATTTCTTCTGGGAACACCTCCCAAATGCTATTTGATAAAGATTTCCCTTCTAATCAGACTTCAAAATCTCACTCCAATTACCAGAATTCGAGATCGACAAAATCCAGATCTATTTTACCCTATTTTCAAAAATAGGTGAAATCCCTAAGATCTTATCAAACTTTCTCCAAATTTGAGCTAAATGAGTATTAATAGAAATATTGTACTCAACCATGCAATTAAATCCCAAATTAATCATCTCTAAGATCATAATTACAAATCAGTCCAGATTTCAACTGAAACCATCACAATTTAGTCCCTGGTTTGACCACACCTTCTGTTCACGACCACAACTAGTGCAACCGACCAGAGCAGTGCAATCAACCAGCTCTGCTGTTTTCGATCGAGCTGTTGCATTGGACTTCGACCACGACCTGGTCCCAACGCACGATCGTAGCCCCAGCTCGCATGCGACCACGTGCACCACTGCAGCTCCCATCAACTTCGACCTGTACACTGCTGTGCTCGTGTTTGTTTCAACCTCGAGCACGCGCTGTTGCTGCTTCCAGCTTCGACCACCAGTTGAACAGTGCCACGTGTGTGAGTACTGTTGGCCACTGTGGATCTTCTCCGGCGCAAATCATGACCAGCTGTTTCCTCCCGTTTGCACACCACTAGCAACGGTCGACGGAGGAACTTTGTGCCACGTGGAGACCTCGCTGCGCCCAGCCATTAGTTCACCTTCACATCGCAGCAGCACCAGCTGTAAAACCCTCACGACCGCTGAACCGAGTCACCTCGACGTCAGCTCGCCGTGAAGTCACCATCCAGTCACATCTGGCTGGCTACAACTCCCCGAGCACTTCTAGCCGTTGCAACACCTCCAAATCCTCTATAAATAATCCCTGGTCTCAGTGAAACATCACACACCCACCAGAAACACCTAAGTCCTCAACCTCGCTGTGCACTTCTTCTTCTCCGACGAGCTCAAGAAGAGAGCTTCGGTGCCAAGCTTCTCCACTGCTTCTCTTCTCCATCCAGCTACTCTAGTGAGTTCATCTCATCTCCCTCATACTTCTCAAGCTTGGAATTTAGTTTAAATGTCTTCAGTCGCCGGCGATTTCAGTTTTACTCCAGTAGCTCCGGCGAGCAATTAATCCTCAACCAGATCGATTCAACCTTCGAGCTAGTAATCAAATATGCTCACTAGACTTTGCTTATCATCCCTAAGCAACCAGAATCATCAATTTTGCTAAAATCTGGAAAACCCCAAATTGGAACTTTGCTTGTGAATTGTGCTTGCTTATTAAGCTTCTCTGTTAAGTAATCTGTTAATCCAACTTCACCAGTATGTTTCTAGTACCCTGAGGAACATCCACAAGCAAGGAATTAAGCTCAATCACTTTAAATCAGAAATGCCCAAATCAGATTTGAGTTCATCTTTTCTCCAGCCAGTATCTTCCAAATCCAGCCACTCCAGCCCAACCACCTTGCCATTTAGATGTTTTGGACCATTTTGAGCAACTTCGTCTTCTATCACGACTTCTAATTCATCCTAGAACAGAAGTTATAGTTATGCCCTAGTTGCTGTACTATTTATGTTGCATGTACTCCAGACGAGTCAACTTCTTCGCCGGTTTTCATCACTTTCTGGCCATCTCCTGCCCTAGATTCTGTTGAGACATCTGTTCTTGTTAGCATGGCCTACCTACCAGATAAAGTGGTGCATCATTTGGAGCCCTAGATAAAAAGTTATGGCAAACCCTAGTTTCTGGCCATGTCAACTCTATGCCACACTATGCCGGCCAGTGGCATTAGCCCTGTTCACCCACCTCTGGTCATGCAAACCAAAACTACCTTGTTAAACAGTTGCCTCACTACTTTTTGCACCATATTCTTGAATCAAAACCCATTTTGGCCACTGGGAACTATTCAAACCATGTCAATGCCATTCTTGGGCATTGTCAGCCCTTGTCAGCCTATGTCAGCCAGTGGCATTGAGCCTTTTCACCTACTTCCAGCCATGCATTTTGAACATAACTTTGTCCCTTAGACTCCTGATGTTGTGATCTACATTTCCTTCTACTGTCACAACTTGAGTTGAGCCCTCTATCATCCAGCAACCCTATGTCGATGCCTTGAACTGAATGCCAACCTAAAGACGTTCGCTGTTTTTGGGTGAACCAGTCACAACCTTGATATTATTATGATATTTTGAGACATTTGAAGCCTTGAAGACCTTTGACAACTAATCTTAACCCTGGTTTCCATAGTTAACCCTAATCGCTTCCCAAAACCCCAAATCTTGTATCGCCGAGACGCTTTTGCCTTGCATTATCGCTTATAGTGGATTAGTAAGAGTAGGATTGATTGTAATGCCTGTTTGCTTGTTTGATCCTTGTTCAGAGCAAGAGTCCGAGTTCGAAGACTTCGTCGCAGACCCGACATCAACTGCTGTTTCTTACGACGCGGAAGGCAAGTCATATTCTTGAACATCTTGAACCTATATTTTATGAATTGCTAGAATATACCTTGATTATAAAGTAGTATTGCATGTGTTGAGAAAAGAGATGAAATGGCAGCATCAGGCTGATTTCCTGTGGAAAAATGAATTGATTGGTAGAGAGCCATAACTAGTATATGTATATATTTTATATTCATGAAATAAAACCCCTAGCCGTGACCAGTATTTTGGTATGGAATGGTGAAAGCACTGGAGGTGCTTGGTCGCACAGGATGTGCCAGCACTGGAAGTGCATGGATTATGGTATGATCTGGTCACTGGCATATAAGGACCTAGAACCTTGTGTTGTGCATCTAGTGGCATGATTAACGTGCCGACCGCAAGCCTAGTATGGGACAGGCCTGAACAAGTAGTATGTGGATCACACATGGAACCCCTATATGACAAACTCACGATTTACACGGGGTGCGCTCCAACGCATATCACAGGATGTGATAATGCACGCTGACCCTGAGGGGAAGATGCCAATTTAGTGGGGGTTGTGTAACCGTGCCACAACTGTGGTTTGCGTGAAGAAAACCACGGGGTCTGGGGTGAATTGTGTGTGAAGCATGGCAAAGTTCTTGTTATCTCCACCTTGCCACTCACAGTATGAAGTGAGTCAGGGGTCTAATCCTTGTGATAGGAAGGGCATGAAAGTGGATATATATTGCGGGTAAATTGGTACCCCTCTGCAGAGTTAAAAATGTATTCGAATACTTCGTGCTCCCGAGTTTTAGGAGTATGCCGCGGTGGATTAAATCCACGGGGTGTGACACAAGTATTGTTTTATAAATTAAAATTTGTTAAGTCAAGATTACCCAAATGACATGCGTTGTCATGATGAGGGGTGCTGCCGTGGGCTGTCATGTGTTGACGTGTCGCGGTAGTACCATAATTTAGTGATCATATAATAGCTAAGAGGCACGTGGATTGTGCCCTAAGTACATGAAATGCTGCCATGAGCATGAGATTTGAAAAGCTTGGAAGAAAAGTATTTTTGGAAAAACCCTCTCACATCTTTTCCCTCAATAGCATAGGATCATGTCATCTCTACTATACGTATCTCTACTCTTACCTATGACTTGCTGAGTACGTAAGTGCTCGCCCTTGCAACTTATCAACAATAGATGGAGTGCTTCATGACCAAGACGAAGGCATGAAAGTTTTCGTGGATCCAGAAGGAGAGCCAATTCTGCCAGAGCCTTGATGTGTGTTGTTCTGCTGTCAACTTCTTACGACTGTGGGGGTTTCGCCTAGCTTCCGCCAAGTAGTTGTCTTTTTGTTTTATTTAGACCATTTGTGCCGTGAAGGAATTGTATCACCCTTTTATTGTATCAGGCCAGCAGGCCATACTGTTTATGAATGATAATTTGAAAGTTCCTCTGCTGCAATAAACTCCTGTGCTTGACTTATCCTGGGAAGTCAGTGGTATGTATGTATTGTAGGATCAAGGATGCCGACTAGAGGGGGGGTGATTAGGAGGCTTTTAAAATTTCTTTTCAATTAAGCAATTTTAAAGAATAATAGAGAGACCTAAATTATACAATGAGGCTTAAAACAATTCAATCAACTAGTTGCATTCACCCATATGAAATATTTAACAATACATGCAACAACAGTGATATAAGCAATTGTGTCAACATGAATATAAAACAAATAAGAATTACGCAATTGACACAATATTTTTACCGAGGTCAGGGAGACTCGCCCGGTCTCCCCTACTCCTCGTTGAAGCGCTCGCTCGGAGCCTCGCTTCTATATCCACGAAGGATATCTCACTAGGGTTGCTCCTTCTCCACACCGGATAGGCGAGCACCACACCTTTCACAATCTTTTGCCGGCCTCTCCGACAAACTTCAATTGGAGAGATCTCGGCTCTCCTCCGGCACCGTCTAGGTGAAGGCGATCGCCAAGAGTAACAAGCCGGATGCGCTTTCACTTGAATCAACCACGTGCTAGAAGCTCAATGATGCAAATGATATGCTCAACACTCTAGCACTAACAATCTAATGGAGATGAAGTGCACTAAACACTCACACAATCTCCCTCAAGCTCTCTCTCAAATCTACTCAAGATTTGGGCTCAATTCTAGCCTCTAAATGCAATAACTCAAATGCAAATCAATTGGCTAGGTTTTCAGCTGAAGAATGAACTCTTTGAGCACCCAAAAATGAAGCCAAACACGAAGTATTTATAGCCTCAACGAAAAACTAGCCGTTTGCAAGAAACCGGGCCAAAAGTTGTATAGGCCGGACATTGTCCGGCCACTTCAGACATTGTTCGGCCAGTACAAAAATTTCAGCCGTTGCAAATGTGTCAGTAACCGTTGGGCGAAATTTGTGAAGGCCGGACAGATACTATTTGTCTGGACAAATGGATATGTCTCTGTTAACTCTCGGCTCAAAAAACTTGTACAGGCCGGCCATTGTCCGGTCACTTCAGACACTGTCCGGCCACTTCGGACAAATAGCTCCGGACGGATGCATTTGTCTGTTTCATTTTTCGGATCAAAAAATTTGTACTGGCCGGACATTGTCCGGTCACTTCAGACACTGTCCGGCCACTTCGGACAAATAGCTCCGGACGGATGCATTTGTCTGGCCACTGCACACTGACAGTAAAACAATCATAACTCTTGATCCAAAGATCCGATTGAAGTGATTTTTGCCTTGTTAGAAATATAACTCAGAGCTCTACAATTTTGTCAACAGGAGCAAGACCTAGAAAGGTCCAGAAACATCTAGAAAATTCAGAAACTTTCCTGCTGTCAAAATGTTCAATCCAAAAATCATCTCAAATGCAATTTTAGAGTATTTGCACATAGGATTTGCCGTTTTCTCGCGGATATGATTTGTGTCATTTAGCAACGACCACGACCACACAGGTCTTGACATCCAATCGAAAACAGATGGTCGATAGGGTTTGGTCGAGCGTACGCAAGCGAGTCGAAGACTGGTACGACCAGTCCGAACTCCTACGACCACGCCCAAACCCTAAACAGAAAGCCGCCAAACAAATGACACGACCACGACCACGTATCAACACTGATACGATCAGAATATGCAAATACGACCACGACCAGCTCTAGACAAATAAACCAATTTAAACAGCTGGCGATCACGACTAAGTGCAGTTTTCAAAACATTTAATCTAATGCACATGAACTACACTTAGACTCACTAGTAATGCAAGACACTAGTGCAAGATGATATGAATGCATCTGAGCTTCCGCACTAGATAGATTCAAGCTACTAGTTTCTGACCCCTCTTAATAGTACGGTCAAACTAGTAAAAACAAACCTATTAACCCGGTCTGTCTCCAAACACCGAGACCGGTAAAATCCTAAGAAAACAATCCTTAATCTTGGATTTTACCTTAGGTGAAGTTCGACCTCGTGAAGTTCGACCGCTCGACGCTTGTCCCCGCAAGGCTCGACCTCGCTAAGCTTGACCTCGCGAAGCTCGACCACTTGACACTTGTCCTCGCAAAGCTCGACCTTGCTAAGCTCGACCTCGCTCGAGATGTCTCATATCGACTTCATCCTCTTCACACCCTTGCTCGCTTTTATCCTGCAATCAAACTGAGACTACAAAACGTACACTCAATGCACAACATTAGTCTCATATATAAGTCGTCATTAATCACCACCAGAGAAGCTACTCCATACAGGAGTTTGCTCAACGGTTTCTCTTTCAAGTGACATAACAAACTATATTCAACGAGTAGCAAATGAGTATAAGATAAAATACAATCATATAGATCGTAGATGATAAACACATACGCACACGATCTATACTACTCATATCATGATATCAATCAACCTAGATGACCAAAGTGATGAGCTCCCCCTCAACATGTGCATCGATATAAAATCCACAACTGGAGTCATCAGTCTCAGATTTAACGTATTACATTTTGATCAATCAATCAGCACAAGCTTGATGTAACCACCAAGCTCCTCCTCTACATATGCCTCAATATCAAACCCGCAATTGAGGAAACATCCAATTCAAGGTTTACCGATAATCAATTCAATTCACTTGTGCTAAATCAGTATTTATCTAATTTGTCATTTGACCATCAAAACTGACATCTTCAGATTAACTTTAATCACAATGGATTTATCCAAATCGTCATTAATCATCAAAAGCTAGATACTAAGATCTACCTAGATCCAACAATCTCCTCCTTTTTGATGATTGATGACAACACCTTTTATAATCTTAATAAATCCAAAACAGATTATTCAGCTCCCCCTCAATATATGCAATAGTATATCGGAACTGAACACAATATCTAATTATATGAGTTGAGAGATATGAATGACAATTGAGCACAAGTTCAATCAAGTCATCTTCAAAAATATCAACTATCTCAATTTTCTCTAACTCAAATATCTCTCCCAAATAATGATGTTAATGATATCAAATAGTATATCTTCCCAAATATCATTATTAATCTCAATTTTCTCGTATCATCTTTCTCAGATATCAATATCAAATCACCAATTTGTACCATTTGATATCTATCTCTCCCCCTTTGTCAATTAACTCAACTGACTCCAAATTCTCTCTAAATCTCTTCCCTAAAGGCTTTCTCTAAAGCTTATGTCTTTCTCTAAAGTTTATCTCTAAAACATTCTCTCTCAAATACTATCATTCTTTCTCAAATACTATCTCTCCCTCTTTGTCATCAAGCACAAAAAGGAAGTATTGAGAACTTAAATTTGGAGAAACGATATTTTCTAGGGCATGAGATTTTATATGAAATGGTTTTTATGCAAAAGCATGATTTCAAGAAGGTTTGTTTCAAGGGATTTTGAAAATCACATTTAAAATGTGGAGAAGATATCAAAACAAATAACATATAGTGAATATATCGATGACATTTATAGCTATGGCATTTGATCCATTTTGAACATTCAAAATCTAGATGCAGCTAATTTGATGTGAACATATTCGCTAGATGCATATGGGCCATATCAAGATCCAACTCTAAACCTCTTCATGCCACAAACTCTTGTATATAATGGTGTCGTATATCAGTATACTTTAACCGAGAGTTTTGAATCAAATTTACTCAACATTTTTACGACACTTGCAATATTTCATAAGAGTGGCATCTATTCGAAAGCAATTAGATAATCCAATGTTTTGTTTTCATCCATAAGAATTTAAGTACAACAACCATTGGATGTATTCTTTCGATCTATCCTTCAATCGTAAGATCCAAATCCAAATAATCAAGTAATTCAAAATTTGTATTTTGGATATCAGAGATCTATCTAGGATTGCATTTCAATTACCTAAGAATGCATTTAATGGAAATGATATGACATTTCTTAGGAGATAATCGAATTCTAGCATATTTGCAATCACTAAATATGATGACGAGTCTAAATGCTGTAAAAGAAAGCAAAACTATCAATCAAGGATCGATAGAGTTTAGATTTGACCGCTTTTTTCGTGTTCGTCCATGTCGAGATGTTCATTTGTAGGTTTGAGAGTTGTAATAGCTTCATCATCTTGCATCTCGAAGCTTTTGAGCGATTGCTTCACATGCTTGAATTTACTCTTGAACATCGCGTTCTTGAGTTGCTTGTTTTGTCGTGCATGGAAGTGACGTAACTCTTGAATTATCTCGCTTTCCCTAAACATCATCTCACAAAAATTCTTGATAGAGGGATTCATTAGTATAATTAAAAGTTATGTCATCAATATGTATTTGACACAAAAATATAATGTCTCAATTGAATGATTGATGATGATTGTGTCAAACTTCTCATTTTGAAAATCATTTGATATAAGAAAGGATTTTGAGCTTTTAAACCAACTCAATTGGAAACAATAGTTTCAATCCTCAAAAATTCACTTCTTTTGGCATTTAACTCAAAAAGAACATACAAACGAAGGATATGCCAAACTAAGGTTTGTCGAAACATTTTTAGGTCACAAGGTGAGAGAAATGCATATGACCTCTTGAAATATTCAAATTTTCAAAAGAAACTCAAGTTTCAAATTTATACGAATCATGCTTCAAAATCATGAAGATATATATATATGTTTTATGACCAAAAAGCATATTAATTTTGTGATTTTTGCAATTTCGCTTCAAACATTGATTTAAGTTCCATAATAGATTTGAATAACATGACATGAACTTAGTTGAATACCAATTGAATGAATTTTATTTGAAGGAGATCATGAAATCAATTTTCGAAAAGTGAGTTTTGGGTAAAAGAGTAAAACAAAAATGATTTTCATGAAAAGCTTCAATTCTTGAAGAAACTCGAATTTTTCTGGACTATTGGACTTAGATGAGTTTGAAATACCATTTCAAACCAAGACATGGAAGAAAGTTTAGTCCAAATAGCCAAAATCACAAAAATGCACTTTTGGGTATTTTCGGGTCGATAGCCGTTTTCGGGCGACTTAGGATATGTAATAATTTGAAAATCATAGGCCTTTTGAGAACAAGTTCAATATGAACTATCTTCGGGTGAGTGAGTTCTAAATGTTTCATGTAGAAAGTTTTGATCAAATCTCAACCCATCTTGTTTTATGAAAATAAATCATTTTGGGCCAAAACAAGATCCCGAAGACTTCAATTTTGTCGAAATTTTGCATTTTAGCTCGAAACTCTTTTGTTTCACTTTCAAAACCTTTGAAAACATATTTGAAGCATATTTATGAAGGTTTTGTGGTAATTTTAAACATTTTGAAAGTTTTGAGCTCCTTTTACCTTTTTGCTAGAAAATGACCCTTATTACCAAAATGTATGCAAAATGTGATATATGTCCACAATTAGGGTATACAGGACTTCAATGACTTTGAAGTTGCTCCCCCTAAATGTGTCATCCAAGTTTTGTCATGAAAAATATGCAAGATATGAAAATGATCCATTTGAAAATCAAAAGCTTAACAAAATCCGAATGAACTCAAATTGAGAAAACATCCAAATAAACATCAAAACTCATGGAAAGTTTTATAGAAGTAGAACACATCAACACAAGAACTTTCCAAGAAGATTCAAGATTCAAATATTTTAGTCATTTGAAAGAAATGAGAGATTGACATCCAAATAAACTGAAATTTTCTTAAACATGTTGGCTTCTTTATAATCATCAAAACATATGAAAACAAGTTCAAAAAATACCAAAATAAATTTTGAAGATAGATAATGCAATGAGGAACAATATTGCCTTTTATAGTGAAGCCAAATTCTGATCCAACAAAGAGATATGAAAAAGACAAATTTTGATCAGATTAAAGATTCAGATTTCAGGTTTCAGAAATTTATTTTACACTTTTAAACACACCTGAAGATCTATGAAAATGACTTCCAATAATTTTGAAATAAATTTTCAAGAAAGACCAATCATAGAGGATAAAATTTCATATAGAAACATTCTTCAAATAGTCAACCAATAAAGAGATATGAAAAAGACAAATATTGGTCAGGTTTAAAGTTTCAGATTTCAGTTTTTCAGAGATTCATTTTACACTTTTAAACGCACCTGGAAATCTATGCAAATGACTTCCAATAATTTTTAAATAAATAATCAAGAATGACCAATCATAGAGGATAAAATTTCATATAGAAACATTCTTCAAATAGTCAACCAATAAAGAGATATGAAAAAGACAAATGTTGGTCAGGTTTAAAGTTTCAGATTTCAGGTTTTCAGAGATTCATTTTACACTTTTAAACGCACCTGGAAATCTATGGAAATGACTTCCAATAATTTTGAAATAAATAATCAAGAAGGACCAATCATAGAGGATAAAATTTCATATAGAAATTTTCTTCAAATAGTCAACCAATAAAGAGATATGAAAATGACAATTCAGCCCAAAACCACGAGAAAACTGAATTTTGCAGATTTCTTTTTCAATTTGTGAAAAGTGTCAATTTTGCTCAAATCAAGTCCAATTGGGATGAAAATTTTCAGGAATGAATTTCAATGCATCAAATATATTTTCCAAAAAGAATTTTCCAAAAAGGAATTTTCAATTGAGAGTTATGGTCAAATGAACCTTGTGTTAAGCAAAAAGGTTGAAAATCGATAAATTTTTGCAAATTGAGTTCAAATTTGATTTTCATTGGATTTTTGATATGAAAGGGCTTATATGAGTTTTTCAAGTCATTTTGAGCCGAAATTCACAAATAAAGACCATAGAAATGGTCAAACCCATGTTTTGCATGTTTAGGATATTTCGGGTCAAAGCGAGTTTTTCGGTGAGATTCAAATACCCATAACTTTCAAATGAGAACTCTTTTGAGAAAGTTTTCAATATAAAATTTATTCTAATTAAGAGTATCTAGGAGTTTTGTAAAGCAAGTTTTTGCAAATTCCAAATAGATTGTGATTTGCGTTTGAAAACGATTTTGTTGAAAAACAAGATACTCGAAGATCCTTTTTTAGGCTAATTTTCAATAGAAATACTTTTTAACATCATTTCTTCATCCAAAGCCTCTAAAAACCTTTTAAATACATTTTGAAGACCATTTAGATAGAAAATGACAATTTTGGGCCTTTTGAATGGAAATTTACAATTTTGACCAAATGAGCTCATTTTAAAACTTATAATTGTAATTTTGAAATATTTCACATAAAGGGTTATGATGAGCAACGGAAGCATTTTAAATTACAACCCTTAGAGATGCAACAATGTAAGATTTAAATTTTCATTCTTTTGCAAAATTTGCCATATGGATTAAAACAACAAAGAATAAAAGAGAAGATGCAATGCAAATGTTTTTATTAAACACATCAAAAAGATTTAAGCTCTTTTTGGTACCCAAACCATATGAGGCCCTCTAGTCTTGTCGCATAGGTCTTTTGGTACCCAAATTGCTTTATCTTTAGGTTTTTGAAAATGACAATGATAGGTTTTGCAATTAAACCCTTTTTAGAGCAAGAAATGAAATAAGAGCCAAAAGAACCAATTTCAAAAACATTAGATGCACACTTATACGAATGTTGCCCTTTTAAGTGATATGATAAACATGAAGTATGAGAGGGTTTTTTGAATGAATTTGTATGAGTGTGGTATATAATGCCTCTTACTAGTTGAGTATGCATGATTTAATTTTCCCTTTCTAAATGATTTTTTATGATCTAAAGGGGGTTTAGTAAGCATGGCACTCCTCATATGACATCTAGTAAGGTTATGTCCCAATCTATTTACTATAGTTTTTAGTTCATCATTTTCAATTTTACGTTCTTGAGATGATTCCGTGTTAATACATGACTTATGATAGGAACATGACGGCATCTCATCACTAGTTGATGAACTAGAAGGTATAGCACAAAAATCACTAGATGAGCTAGGCATATCAAAAGTAGAACCACTAGTACTATCACCATGGCATAAAGATGTATCACTAGATGAATCATGGTATGAGTTACTAGTATCGTCCGTACAAGCATGTGAATCTATAAATGAATCATTTGACAACTTATCACATGAAGTACTAGTGTTCACAAAACTAGCATTTGAATTTAACCATGAATTAACCAATGAATTATTGCTAGCATGTGAAGTAGAAGTGTGTGACTCTAGAGATGGATCAATAGGGGAGTCACAAGCAACTCTAACATCTAATACACATGTGGAGCTAATGGCATTTTTGGCAAGAAAAGAATCATAAGAATTTTTCAATTCTTGATGTTGCACTTTTAAGGATGAATAGTTATTCTTTAAAGTGCTAAAGTTTTTAGTCATATTGCCAAGCAAATCTTTTAGCTCTATAATTATATCCAAAAGCTCATTGTTAGAGAGGTTAGAGTTTGATACCGTCGAGTCGCATGTCGTAGTGCATATTGAATTGTCTTGAGATGAAGACTTTGACTTCGACGCTTTCTTTCTAGTTTTCCTTGAGCTCTTCTTGCAAGATTTTTCCTTTGATTTGCTTAGGCAAACCAAGTCGTTGACGTCCTTGAGCTCGCTAGAAAGCTCTCGATCCTCCGCATTGAACTCATCGTCCTCGATATGCTCGGAGGTGGAACACATATCCTTTTTCTTGGGCATAGCCTCATTTGACACAAGCATGTCAATGAGCTCACTCGATGAAGTGTTGGAAATATCACCATTCGCAAGAGTAGATATGAAGTCTCCATAGCGATCTTCTGGCAACACTTGAAGTAATTTTCTGCAAATGTCTAGATCGGAAATATTAGCTCCAAGGGCTTTGAGCTCATTTGTGATGTTGATCAATCGATCATATGTGGTGGAGATTGTGTCATGCTCCAACATCACAAATGCCTCATAGTCCCGCAATAATATACGCATCTTAGCATGCTCATAGCTAGATGTGCCCACAAATAAGGACTCAAGGGTGATCCAAACATCGTGAGCGGTCGAACAATCACTCACTAATTTGAGCACATATTGGCTAAGTGATTCGAGAAGCATATCTTTAGCCTTTCTATATAAAATAAGAGTATGCTTATCCGAAGATAATGAGCTATCCATACCCTTTTGCACTAATCTCCATAATTTCAAGTTTAATGCCTCAAGATGAGTACTCATCATAATTTTCCAACGTGTATAATTTGAGCCATCAAATTGAGGAGCAATCAATCCAAATTTCTCTAGCGAATTCATCCTTTCTCTCTAGCGGTTAAGCCGATAAATGAGAGACCTTGCTCTGATACCAATTGTAGGATCAATGATGCCGACTAGAGGGGGGTGATTAGGAGGCTTTTAAAATTTCTTTTCAATTAAGCAATTTTAAAGAATAATTGAGAGACCTAAATTATACAATGAGGCTTAAAACAATTCAATCAACTAGTTGCATTCAACCATATGAAATATTTAACAATACATACAACAATAGTGATATAAGCAATTGTGTCAAGATGAATATAAAGCAAATAAGAATTACGCAATTGACACAATATTTTTACCGAGGTCTCAGAGACTCGCCCGGTCTCCCCTACTCCTCGTTGAAGCGCTCGCTCGGAGCCTCGCTTCTATATCCACGAAGGATATCTCACTAGGGTTGCTCCTTCTCCACACCAGATAGGTGAGCACCACACCTTTCACAATCTTTTGCCGGCCTCTCCGACAAACTTCAATTGGACAGATCTCAGCTCTCCTCCGGCACCGTCTAGGCGAAGGCGATCACCAAGAGTAACAAGCCGGATGCGCTTTCACTTGAATCAACCACGTGCTAGAAGCTCAATGATGCAAATGATATGCTCAACACTCTAGCACTAGCAATCTAATGGAGATGAAGTGCACTAAACACTCACACAATCTCCCTCAAGCTCTCTCTCAAATCTACTCAAGATTTGGGCTCAATTCTAGCCTCTAAATGCAATAACTCAAATGCAAATTAATTGGCTAGGTTTTCAGCTGAAGAATGAACTCTTTGAGCACCCAAAAATGAAGCCAAACATGAAGTATTTATAGCCTCAACGAAAAACTAGCCGTTTGCAAGAAACCGGGCCAAAAGTTGTACAGGCCGGACATTGTCCGGCCACTTCAGACACTGTCCGGCCAGTACAAAAATTTCAGCCGTTGCAAACGTGTCAGTGACCGTTGGGCAAAATTTGTGAAGGCCGGACGGATACTATTTGTCCGGACAAAACGTCCGGACAAATGGATATGTCTCTGTTAACTCTCGGCTCAAAAAACTTGTACAGGCCGGACATTGTCCGGTCACTTCAGACACTGTCCGGCCACTTCGGACAAATAGCTCCGGACGGATGCATTTGTCCGTTTCATTTTTCGGCTCAAAAAATTTGTACTGGCCGGACATTGTCCGGTCACTTTAGACACTGTCCGGCCACTTCGGACAAATAGCTCCGTACGGATGTATTTGTTCGGCCACTGCACACTGACAGTAAAACAAGCATAATTTTTGATCCAGAGATCCGATCACCTTTTCTTTTCCTTGGGCAGTACTATTGAGGTGATTTTTGGCTTGTTAGAAATATAACTCAGAGCTCTACAATTTTGTCAACAGGAGCAAGACCTAGAAAGGTCCAGAAACATCTAGAAAATTCAGAAACTTTCCTGCTGTCAAAATGTTCAATCCAAAAATCATCTCAAATGCAATTTTAGAGTATTTGCACATAGGATTTGCCGTTTTCTCGCGGATGTGATTTGTGTCATTTAGCAACGACCACAACCACACAGGTCTTGACATCCGATCGAAAACAGGTGGTCGATAGGGTTTGGTCGAGCGTACGCAAGCGAGTCGAAGACTGGTACGACCAGTTCGAACTCCTACGACCACGCCCAAACCCTAAACAGAAAGCCGCCAAACAAGCGACACGACCACGTATCAACACTGATACGATCAGAATATGCAAATACGACCACGACCAGCTCTAGACAAATAAACCAATTTAAACAGCTGGCGATCACGACTAAGTGCAGTTTTCAAAACATTTAATCTAATGCACATGAACTACACTTAGACTCACTAGTAATGCAAGACACTAGTGCAAGATGATATGAATGCATCTGAGCTTCCGCACTAGATAGATTCAAGCTACTAGTTTCCGACCCCTCTTAATAGTACGGTCAAACTAGTAAAAACAAACCTATCAACCCGGTCTGTCTCCAAACACCGAGACCGGTAAAATCCTAAGAAAACAATCCTTAATCTTGGATTTTACCTTAGGTGAAGTTCGACCTCGTGAAGTTCGACCGCTCGACGCTTGTCCCCGCAAGGCTCGACCTCGCTAAGCTTGACCTCGCGAAGCTCGACCGCTTGACACTTGTCCTCGCAAAGCTCGACCTTGCTAAGCTCGACCTCGCTCGAGATGTCTCATATCGACTTCATCCTCTTCACACCCTTGCTCGCTTTTATCCTGCAATCAAACTGAGACTACAAAACGTACACTCAATGCACAACATTAGTCTCATATATAAGTCGTCATTAATCACCACCAGAGAAGCTACTCCATACAGGAATTAGCTCAACGGTTTCTCTTTCAAATGACATGACAAACTATATTCAACGAGTAGCAATTGAGTATAAGATAAAATACAATCATATAGATCGTAGATGATAAACACATACGCACACGATCTATACTACTCATATCATGATATCAATCAACCTAGATGACCAAAGTGATGAGCTCCCCCTCAACATGTGCATCGATATAAAATCCACAACTGGAATCATCAGTCTCAGATTTAACGTATTACATTTTGATCAATCAATCAGCACAAGCTTGATGTAACCACCGAGCTCCTCCTCTACATATGCCTCAATATCAAACCCGCAACTGAGGAAACATTCAATTCAAGGTTTACCGATAATCAATTCAATTCACTTGTGCTAAATCAGGATTTATCTAATTTGTCATTTGACCATCAAAACTGACATCTTCAGATTAACTTTAATCACAATGGATTTCTCCAAATCGTCATTAATCATCAAAAGCTAGATACTAAGATCTACCTAGATCCAACATGTATGAGGCCAACTGCAGCGAGCTAGGTCTCCACGGAATTAGTCATGGTACCCTATTCGGGGCGCAACACCGTTTGAGGTCGAAAAAGGAAACAAAACAGCACAAACTGACAGTCAGTGTGTCAAACTGACAGTTAGTGTCTACCTCAATAGCTGACAAAAATTACAGATAAAACTTTGCTAGCCGTTTGTGGTCGTATATGGAAATTGACACATCAAAATGACACTCGGTATCAGATACTGACAGCCAGTATCGACCACAAAAATGACCAGATAAAAAAGAAACTCAAAACAATTAGCTCGAGGTCAAAATGTATACTGACAATCAGCATGGCATACTGACAGTCAGCATGGCATACTGACAATCAGTTTAGGTCAAAAGATTTTTGACACAAAAAACACACTCTCTGGACAAATGTCAGTTTAAACAGACTGACATTCAGACTGACAGTCAGCATAGCATACTGATAGTTAGCATGGATAAAAATAGTTTTAACTTTTAATCTAGATGTTCGATTTAAGTGTTTGATTGCTCGTTTAAAAGATAATTTAAAAGGCTATATTTTTGTGAACCGAAGAAAAATTCAGATCTGCCTAGATCTTTCCAGAAAATGCAAAAACTCTTCTACTATCAAAAACTAATCCAAAAAACCAAATCTTTTCAAAACAAATCCAACCGAAAAGAATGAATACAGAGACCTAAGAGTTTCTAGGTTTATGTTGGAAATGTAGAGATGACTTGCAACCCCTCCTTATAGTACTATTAAAACTAAAACAAATTTCTAAACCGATCAAACTTCAAACACCGAGATCGGTAAAAATAAAAACAAATTGTACCTCAGGTCCTTTGCAACTTCAATTCTGCGATTTGCGTCTCATCTTTGTACCTTGCGACTTGTGCTTTATCTCTTTTTCATGTTGGGTTCATCTTTCACGTCTTCCCAACAAAGCTCTGTATCAAATATCTCAAAAAGACAATTAGTCTGAACCGCTTGTTTGCATTAATCATCAAAATCAGGCATAATGGCCTAGATGCAACAATCTCTCCCTTTTTGATGATTGATGACAACAAGTGTTCGATAATAAAAATGAATAACTCCCCCTGACTCCCCCTGAGTGTATGCATGAGATCACAAGTCAATATCATAACTCTCTTTGATAACAAATCCAGATCATACAACATGGATACCAATCAATATGTCAAAGACCAAGTCAACACATATATCATCCACAAATCATCACACATATATATTAAATAAACCATCCTATCTATAATAACATCATAAAAGATAAAATCCATCCATATATAAGAAAACATCAATGTCATACAAAATTCTCCCCCTTTGGCATCAAACACAAAAAAGCGGGAGCAGACACTACATCCTAATCATCCTCACTGGAGAGACCTAGAATGGCTGTATCTCTGGAGCCTACTGGAGATCCAGTTGGGTGACGCCTGGTGAAGCTGGAGGAGTAGAAGCTGGGGTTGCGGAGGCCAGTGCAGCAGGGGCCAGAGCAACAGGACCTGAAGCTGATCCTGGCGAGGATGGAGCTGGGCGGGCCCTCTTGAGAGGGACTGGAGTGGCTGAAGCAGGCAAGCGACTCAAAATCTCCTCCCGCTGGGCAAGCAGATGAAGTAAAATCTGATGATGCTCCTCCTGAGAGCACAGTATCTGCTGCTGCGTCTGGATCTCCTGCTAGAGCTGAGGTAGGGAGGAGGATGAACTGGTGCCTATCTCTGCAATCGGTGTCTAATCAGGCTCCTGAAGTGGAGCCTCATCCCCTGACTCCCTCTCAACATCATCATCAGATACAGGAGAGGCATGCCCAAGTGCAGCTGTAGGACGGGCACCAAGACGGCGATTAGCCTGGCCTGGAGGGTAGAAGGGAAGAGGATGATGGGGTCGCGGGAGCTCATAGTCGACGGCCCGGATATGAAGAAGCATCGCATGATGTATGGAGCATACAGCAGCTGGCAACGCGAAGAAAGAAGGACATGCTGAATCTCACTGATAATGAGATCAGCAACGTCGAATGGCTCCTCTTGAAAGATAGAGATAAGAACGTGGAGGGCAAGATAAGTGACTCTGGCCCTATCTCCGGTCATGGGGACCAAAGTGAGACGGAGAATCCGCAGGGCCAGATCGACATCTCGGCGTAGGCCAGCGATGTGTCGGAGTTGGAAGGGGCCAGAATAGAGCATCCACCTCGCGATGCTCAAGGTCAGGTAGGGTATGGAGCTGGCGGCCAAATGCTGGGCGAACTAGTCCGAGAGCGGCCTCAAACTGCTCCTTCGTGGCAGTGTGGACCTGGAGGCCTGTCATGAAGGTCAGTGAGTTGCGTTGTGGAGAGATAAAGACAGTAGCGTAGAACTGGCAAATGGGCTCATCGGCCCAGTGAAGGGCAGAATCAGAGACGAGATCTCTGATCTCGACGGAGGCGAAGGAGTCCGCCAGGAAAACGATGCCTATGCGGAAGGCAATCGTGGACCAGGAGAGGAAACGATGAGTGAAGATAAGGACGCGATTGTAGACACTGGTGAATAGGTCCAGCTGCAGGTTCGTGAAGAAAGTGAGAACCTGGCAGGCGTCACGACCAGAGGGACGCGACAACAAATAGGGGTTTGTGGAGCGGAGAGTGCAGAGGCGACTCGCGTGGCACTAGGAATAATCCACGGGGACGCGCTCAGGTGGATTCGAGGGGCGAGGCTCTGATGGCTGACCCGTTGAACGACTGTTGTTTGCAGTGTTCTTTCGATGGGCAACGCGTTGAGATGAAGACAAGGGCTATCATACATGGCGAAGCGAAACAGAGGAGAGAAACAGGGACCTTTTAGGAGATGAAAAATAGAGGAAGCCGGTGACGATGAGACAACGGCGGTGAACAGAGTCGGAGAGATCGGCCGGTGAGAGATGGGCGAAACACAGCGAGGAGGAACGGCACAGAGAGGTGGAGACACGGCACGGCAAGGAGGTGGCGAGGTGCGGTGCGGTGCTGAGGCAATACACGGTGGCGCAGCGAGGTGGTGGCGCGGTATGGTAGTGGCGCGGCACAGCGAGGCTACGGTGTGGTGGGGTGACGGTGTGGTGAGGTGAGGCACCAGCGGCGAGGAGCGGTGAGGCTCAGAACGGCGAAAAAGGCAGCAACGGCGAAGAGGAGGCGAAGAGACAGGAAAAAGAAAATGAGGGTTTTAGTCTCAGGGTACCCACACTGACAGTCAGCTAAAAACCAGGGTTTTGAGACTGACAGTCAGTGTGAAGCACTGACAATCAGCACAAAAACCTAAGATTTGAAACTGACAGTCAGTGTGTCAAACTGATTTGACCAGAGGCTACGACCAAAGTTGAAGCACATAACTGACAGTCAGTGTATGAGAATGACTCTCAGCATTGTCAATGACTTCGACCAAA
The DNA here is from genome assembly GCA_019359835.1 of Pharus latifolius. Classification (NCBI taxonomy): domain Eukaryota; kingdom Viridiplantae; phylum Streptophyta; class Magnoliopsida; order Poales; family Poaceae; genus Pharus; species Pharus latifolius. The sequence continues at coordinate 18,945,719 of CM033327.1, read as the reverse complement.
GGCTATGACCAGGCTCCTGAGCAAAGGAACTGATAGTCAGTTTGTCATGCTGACTGTCAGTATGGACAATTAATTCGACAAGAAGCAGATTTTTGACCAGAGAGAAAATAATATATATTTTAATATATTTATCAAATCAACTTGTCGGGGGCAATCTCCGCAGGACTAAGTCCAGGTAAAATGTGACATTTGCCTGGGGACGTGGCCTCCGGGGCCTCCCCGGGCGCCGCCTTTTGGCTCCCGGGACGGGGCCTCCGGTGCCCTCCCGGGCGCCGCCTTTTTGCCCGGAGACCTGGCCTTCGGGGCCGCCCCGGGCCCCGCCTTTTGCCTGGGGACCTGGCCTCCGGGGCCTCCCCGGGCGCCGCCTTTCGGCTCTCGGGACAGGGCCTCCGGTGCCCTCCCGGGCGCCGCCTTTTGCCCGGGGACCTGGCCTCCGGGGCCTCCCCGGGCGCCGCCTTTCGGCTCCCGGGACAGGGCCTCCCGTGCCCTCCCGGGCGCCGCCTTTTGCCCGGGGACCTGGCCTCCGGAGCTTCCCCGAGCGCCGCCTTTTGGCTCCTGGGACAGGGCCTCCGGTGCCCTCCCGGGCGCCGCCTTTTGCCCGGGGACCTGGCCTCCGGGGCCTCCCCGGGCGCCGCATTTTGGCTCCCAGGACGGGGCCTCTGGTGCCCTCCTGGGCGCCGCCTTTTGCCCGGGGACCTGGCCTCCGGGGCCTCCCCGGGCGCCGCCTTTTGGCTCTAGGGACAGGGCCTCTGGTGCCCTCCCGGGCGCCGCCTTTTGCCTAGGGACCTGGCCTCCGGGGCCTCCCCGGGCGCCGCCTTTTGGCTCCCGGGACGGGGCCTCCGGTGCCCTCCCGGGCCTCATCGCCCTCCTAAAGGTAAAGTCTCGAACTGTTTATCACGTGCAGGTCACGCGAGGAGCGCCTCGGGAACTAGCGACCACCTGTCAAGCATCCAAGGCTTTTGACCGGGAGAAGGACGGTCCTGCCCTTCAATCCGACGGTGGCTTCCGGGGTAGTTTAGGTTTTTTGCTGCTTTTTGGGGCTATAAATAGCCCTTGTACCCCTCTGTTGTAAAAGATCGGTTCATTTTATTGGAATAGCTAAACTCACAGGCGTGCTCCGGAAGCCTCTCCCCCGGAGAGAGCCTCCCCAGCCGACTCCGGTCGGGAGCGCGTCGACAGGACTAGGGTCCCCACCGGGACCCGAACCTGTATAAACCCGTGTGTTTTTCTTTGTGCTTGTCCGGCGGGGGAGGACCGGTTATCTGGTCAACCCGCGCCGCGTAATCTTCGCTAGGATCACCCTCAAAACCTGCCGGGGTATTCGCAATACCACGACAGTTGGCGCCGTCCGTGGGGAGACGTGACAAGACGCCATGGCTCCCCCAAGAACAAGGGCTCGCACCCTTCCCAGTGACCCGGGTCTCGGAGACCCGGCGCCGCCCGTCCGGGACACGGCTGTCCCGGCGGTCCCTTCCGGAGACGACCTGGTCCAGGTACCACCTCCCTCCTGTCCTAACTTAGGTGCTTCCACCTCCAGGTCGTTCCCGGTGACCGCGGGGACCTCGGCCGGGACAAGCGTCCCCCCGACGGCTCCCCCGGCCCCCCGGGACGCCCTGCTCGAAGCTCTCGTGGAAGGCCAGCTCCGTGCCCAGCGCTCTATGGACGAACTCCTTAGCGTGTTGGCGCGGCCTCCGGCCCCCACATTTGCTTCGCACCCATATCCGGGGAACATGCCCCCGTTTATGGGTTACCCGGCAGACCCCCCGGCTTCTGGGGGGTTGTCCGCCCCGTATGATCCTGCCAGGGGGTTCCCTCCCCCTGCGGGATACGCGCCCGGATCTTTCCCGGCACCCGGGCCCGTCCCGGTGCCGGGAGGTTACTTCATGCCAGGGCCCTTCGTGGCACCAGGGGGGTACCCCGTCCCCGGCCTGTTCCCGGGGCCGGGAGCCCACTTCTTGCCGGGGGTTTACCCTGCGCCGGGAGCCAGTCCCGCCCCCCGCGTTGCGATTACCGCACCGGGGGCGGTCGACAGAGCAGCCCCCGTGCCGCAGCGAACTTCCCCCCGCATGGGCTCCCCGGTTCCGGACGCCGCCACCGGGGCTCCCCCATCGTCGGTTCCGGGTGTTACAGGGCCTGCCCCCTTCCCGGTTCCGGTCGTGGCCACTGGGGCCCCCTCCACTCCGATTCCAGGCGTCGCCGCGGGCGCCCCCTCCCCGGTTCCGGATGATACAGGGGCTTCCCCCTTTCCGGTCCCGGGGGTCGTCGCAGGGGGCTCGCCCCAACCGGCTCCGGAAGCTACAGCGCACGAGCTCCCTCCCTCGGCGGGACAGGTCTGTTTCGTCCCGGGGGAGGTCGAGCGAATGCGTTCACCAGAGCGCGGGGAGGAACTTCCCCCCGGCCGTGGGCGCGGGGAGCCTCGCTCCCGCACCGGCCGGGGGAAGAGACCTGCTGAAGAGCCAACCTCTCTGGTGGAGAGCCCGGATGTCCGGGAATTCAGCCCCGGTCCGGAGGAAAAGCGTCGCCACCGCCATTCTGGCGGACCTCTCGGACCGCTTCCAGACTCGGACGACGAAGGTCCCGTGAAAGAAGATAGCGACCGGGACTCTCCCCGGGAAGTGCAGGGGGCTAACCAGCCCCTGTGCCGAAGGCTTCGCAGCATCCAGTGGCCGCGGCCCTACCGCCCGCCACACATCGAGCACTATAACGGCGAGGCAGACCCTTACGAGTTTGTGCAGGTCTACTCCACTGCTATCTCCGCGGCCGGGGGGGATGAGTCAGTACAGTGCAACGTCTTCCCCCTTTACCTCTCCGGCATCGCCCGCTCCTGGTTCTACAACCTGAAGGCCGGCTCCATCAAGTCTTTCTCGCAGCTCAAGCGGGAGTTCTGTGCCAACTTCCAGGGGAACTACGTGCGTCCCCTGGACTCCTCGCAGCTATATACTGTCCGACAGAGGACTGGGGAGACCATCAGATGCTTCTTCAAGTGCTTTGCCCAGGTGAAGAGCAAAGTGGCCCACGTCCCCGACTCTACGGTCATCGAAGCCTGCAAAAGCGGCATCCTCCCGGGGGAGCTCCACCGAAGGCTCTCCCGGAGTTGCCCCTCTTCCGCCGACGAGCTCTTCAACGTGCTCGAAAAGTACGCTCGGGCGGAGGAAGACGATATCTGGAAGAAGATCCAGGGGGCTCCCGCCCCTGTCGACCGGGGGGCCAGGGATCCCCCCAAACGCTCCAGGCAAGGGGGGCGTAGCGAGCCACGGCCTCGGGACACCTTTGTCGTCGAGGGCGGAGGCGGCTCGCGCGACCCCCCGAGGACCAACCGCCCCTTCCCCAAACCGAAGGGCCATGGGGGAGGACAGTCTTCGCGCGGTCGGGAAGGCCCTGCGGGGAGAAGGCGGGAAGGACCGTGGTGCAGCCTCCATAGGTCCAATACCCATGGGGCTGTCGAGAGGGTCAACGGCGTGATCCTACAGGGATTGCGCCGGAGACTCGAGCAAACCGCTTCTAAGCGGGGTGCATGGGCAGAGGAGCTCCCTAGCATCCTCTGCTCCATGTGCACGACCCCGTCCGGGTCTACGGGGCGTACCCCCTTCTCCCTGGTCTACGGGGCGGAGGCAGTCCTCCCCCCGGAGATTGGCTTCCGGTCACTGCGGGTGGAGCTCCTGGAGGGAGCCACCCCCTCGGCATATCAGGCCAACGAGGCCAATCAGCGCCTGGAGATCGACCTCGTGGAGGAGGAACGCGACCGAGCGATCCTCCACCACGCCATCTACGAGCAAGAAATAGCGTGCGCGTACAATCAGCGCGTGCACGAGAGAGCTTTCCGCCTTGGGGATCTTGTCCTCAAGCGCGTGACGGACCCCCAGGCCCAAGGTAAGCTCTCCCCCAAGTGGGAGGGCCCTGTTGCATCTAGGCCTTTCATGCCTAACCCTGATGTGTTTTGATGGTTGATGATAATAAGTATGTTTGGATTAACTATGTGTTTGAGTTAGTGTTACAGATTTCAGACAACCGCACAAAAAACGAGGGCTGGTGATCAAAATGTTGAAGTTCAATTTAAGTCGTTCAAAAACATAAGAAGACGCAAAAAGAAATTGTTTTTGCTGGACTAAACTGATGCATCGAGGTATGTTGTAGTTCTAGGTTTACCGATCTCAGGGTGCATGAAGATCGATCGGTTTAAGGATTTTATTCTTAGTTTAAACCGTACTATAAAGAGAGGACGCAAGTTCTCTCTACATCTCCAATTATACCGAGAAAAATCTAGGTCAATGCACGCATATCATTATCTGTGGTTTTTCGACAATTTGTTTTGATATATTGAATTTTGTCAACAGTTGAGGTTTTTACTTCTTGAGAAAGATCTGAAAAGATCTAATTTTTGTTGCTGTTGTCAAAAATGTTCTTCTCGAAAATATCTTCAAAACAAAACTGAAATCATTTGAATCAGATCTCTGGATTTTGAGCTTTCTCTGTTTTTATCCAGACTGACTGTCAGTGTTGATAACTGACTGTCAGTATAAATGTCAGTTTGATAAACTGACTAATCTCCAGAGAGTATGTTTTTTGTTTAGCTGATTTTCCTTTGCTAGACTGACTGTCAGTGTTGGTAACTGACTGTCAGTATGAATGTCAGTTAGTGCAAACTGACAAATCTCCAGAGAGCATGTTTTTCTGTCTCAGATTTTTTGTACTAAACTGACTGTCAGTATGAGTATACTGACTGTCATTGTGGGTTTCGACCACAGAGAGTTTTTGAGTTGGTTTTTTATTCTGTTTTTCTCTGTGTTACTGAAACTGAGACTGACTGTCAGTTTGACACACTGACTGTCAGTTTGGGCAGTAAATTTTTGCTGTTATCTGCTTCAACGGTTATAAAGTTTTTAGCCGTTGCTTTTCACTATTGATTTTGTGGACACTGACTGTCAGTCTTTGTAACTGACTGTCAGTTTGGACTGTTTCTTTTTACCGTTTTAGTCCACAACGTTCGAGCTGTTGTGATCTTGTTTTTACTCTTTCTGGTGATACACTAGACTGACTGTCAGTTTGTGAAACTGACTGTCAGTCTTGGTTACTAATTTTCAGCTCGAGCACAAACGGCTCTTTTGACCACGAAGGCTATAAATAGAATGTGTTCAGCTGCTGTTTTAATACAAGCAAATACAGCAACACAGCCTTTCATACTTTCTCACTAGTGCTTCTTCGTTTTACTTAAAACTTGATCTTTTGATCAAGTCGTGAGAGTATTAGCCACATCGAGCATATTGTTCTTGCATTCCCATTTCTAGATATTTTCTCAGTGTGCATTGGAGGCCTAGAGTAGACCTTGCTTCTTATTACTCTTGGTGAGCGCCCTCACCTAGACGGTTCGGAGGCGGAAATCGCTGATCTCTCCAAATCGGAGATTGTCGGAGAGACGCGATAACTTGTAAAAGGCTTGGTGCTCGCCTTTCCGGAGGGGACAAGGAGCAACCTTAGTAGATAGTGTCCTGTGTGGATACTGAAGCTATACTCAAGGACTGAGTGCTTCAACGAGGACTAGTGGAGACTGGGCGTGTCTTCGATACCTTGGGATATATCGGTTTCAATCTCTTATCCTTTACTATTACTTGCTTTACCTTAATTTGGATTTTCATTTGCAAAAACAAATTTTCAAAGTCTCCTATTCACCCCCTCCCCCTCTAGTCGACATCCTGATCCAACACGTGGTATCAGAGCGCGGTCTCTCATTTATAAGCTTCACCGCTTAGAGAGAGGATGTCGTCTACTGATGGCTTTAATCTGGGTCACACTAGCCGTGCGCCTATCTTTGATGGGACTAACTATCCCTACTGGAAAGTGCGTATGTCTGTATTTCTAGAAGCCATGGGATTAGATGTCTGGTTGATTGTTAAAGTTGGTTTTTCTCCTCCGGATGATCCGGAAAGCTATACTGAAGATGATAAGAGAAAACAACATCTGAATGCTCGTGCTTTAAATGCTTTATTTACTGGTTTATCTCTAAATGAATTTAATCGTGTAAGCAACTTGAATACTGCTCACAAAGTTTGGAAAACTTTAGAAGAAATATATGAAGGAACTACTAAAGTAAAAGAGGCTAAACTTTTAATGGTTAGACAAAAGTATGAAACTTTCAAAATGTCTTCTTCTGAATCTGTTGATTCCATGTTTACTAGATTGAATAATATTGTAAATGAACTTAAAGGTCTTGGTGTTATCTTTACTGATCTGGAAATTGTCAGAAAAATGCTTCGAGCTCTCCCAGAAAGCTTTGACACTCTTGTAACAGTTTTGACAAACTCCGATCTTTCTACAACTTCACCTACTGATCTCTATGGAAATTTGATTACCCATGAAATGCACAAAAAGGAGAAGAAGGAACTGAACGAAACCTCTGATACAAAGAAAAAGACGGAGGCTTTCAAAGCAAATTCCAAGGACGGCACAAGTGAAGGTTCCTCCGATGAAGACTTGGCTCTCTTGGTAAGAAATACTCAACGTCTTCTTCGCAGGTTACACAAGAAAGGAGTAAGCATCGACACTCGTCCAAAAGGTTCAAGACCAACAAACTTCAAAGATGTGATATGCTATGAATGTCATGAAAAAGGACATATAGCATCAAGATGTCCGAACAAGAACAAATCTACGGATAAAAAGAAGAAGAACTTCAAGAAGAAGTTTAACACTCCTAAAAAGGCATGCTTTGGCGAATGGATGTCTGGAGGTGAGAATTCCGACTCCGACTCTGATGATGAGAGATGTACAAAGAAATTAGCCGGAATCGCCCTCAAAAATTCATCAAGCTCTCCAGTTTGCCTTATGGCAAAAAGGAATGAAAAGGTAAACTACAAAAATGGTGGACGTCATTGGGTGCTTGATAGTGGATGCTCCGAGCACATGACCGGAAACGCCAAACTGTTCACCACAATCAAAGACAATTCCAACGAACATCAAAAGATCACCTTTGGAAATAATCGTCAAGGAAGCGTGACAGGTTTGGGTAAAGTTGCCATTTCAAATGATTTAACAATTTCAAATGTTCTTTTGGTTGAATCTTTGAATTTTAATTTGCTTTCAGTTGCACAAATTTGTGATCTTGGTTTCCGCTGTATCTTTTATCCAAATGAAGTTTTGGTTGAAAATTTAAAAGACAATTCTTTGATTTTTAAAGGTTTTCGTCATGAAAATTTATATCTAGTTGATTTCTCTTCAAAAGATGCATCTCTTGCAACATGTCTTGTCTCACAAACATCTAAAGGATGGTTATGGCATCGGAGACTTGCTCATGTTGGAATGCATCAACTTAAAAAGCTTTTCAAACGTGATTTAGTTATTGGCTTAAAGGATGTGGTCTTTGAAAAGGATAAACCTTGTAGCGCTTGTCAAGCAGGCAAGCAAATAGCCACCACACATCCAACTAAGCGAATACTTTCTACAAGCAAACCTTTGGAACTTTTGCATTTGGATTTATTTGGACCTTCAGAGTTCCAAAGTATTGGGGGAAATAGTTATTGCTTTGTTATTGTTGATGATTTCACTCGTTTTACTTGGGTTTTCTTTATTTCTCAAAAATCTGAAACCCCCGATGTTTTCAAAAGTTTTGCAAAACGTGTTTCTAATGAATTCGAATTATCCATCAAGAAAATCCATAGTGATCATGGTGGAGAGTTCGTTAATTCAACTTTATTTGATTTTTGCGACTCTCTTGGAATCAAACATGAATTTTCCACATCCTACACTCCACAGCAAAATGGAGTTGTTGAAAGGAAAAATCGAACATTAATAGAGATGGCAAGAACCATGTTATGTGAGTATAATACTCCTATTCGCTTCTGGGCAGAAGCAGTTCACACAGCTTGCTATTCTATTAATCGACTCTATTTGCATCCTCTTTTGAACTTGACACCTTATGAACTTCTTTTTGGAAGAAAACCAAATATTTCATATTTTCGTGTTTTTGGTTGTAAATGTTACATCTTAAGAAAAAGAAACTTTGGTGGAAAATTTCAAAGAAAAGTTGATGAGGGTTTTCTAGTTGGTTATTCTACCACTAGCAAAGCCTATCGTGTTTTCAACAAAACATCTAGTTGTATTGAGGAATCTTGCGATATTGAGTTTGATGAATCTAATAACTCGCAAGAAGAGCAAGCTGTTCATGACACTTCAGGTGAAATTCAAGAACCTTTGAAAGAACTTACCATTGAAGAAGCTGAGGAAGTTGATGAAGATAATGATGGAAATGAAGACAACAATGAACAACCTGGACCTCCTGTGCAAGTTGAGTCTGCTGCAGAAGAAGCAACACAAGAAGAAGCGCCAAGCCAGCATAGAACAATTATCAAGGACCACCCTTTGAACCAAGTTCTGGGTGATATTAGTAAGGGTGTTCTAACTCGATCTCGTATTGCTTCTTTTTGTGAACATCATTCATTTGTTTCTTCTTTAGAACCTACATGTGTTAGTGAAGCTCTAGATGATCCTGACTGGGTAAATGCTATGCATGATGAATTAAATAATTTTACTAGAAATAAAGTCTAGAACTTAGTAGAAAGACCTAAGGATCATAATGTCATTGGAACAAAATGGGTTTTCAGAAATAAGCAAGATGAAAATGGACTAGTAATTAGAAACAAGGCTCGTCTTGTTGCTCAAGGTTTCACTCAAGTCGAAGGTTTAGATTTTAGTGAAACTTTTGCTCCTGTGGCGAGACTTGAAGCAATTAGAATTCTTCTTGCTTATGCTTCTCATTTTAACATTAAACTTTTTCAAATGGATGTTAAAAGTGCTTTTCTAAATGGTGAAATTTCAGAACATGTATTTGTAGAGCAACCTCCCGGGTTTGAAGATCCAAAATTTCCAAACCATGTTTTTAGACTAACGAAAGCTCTGTATGGCCTCAAACAAGCTCCTCGAGCTTGGTATGAACGCCTTAGAGATTTTCTTCTTTCTAAAGGTTTTAAAACTGGGAAGGTTGACACAACTCTGTTCACCAAGAAAATAGATGATGATTTATTTATTTGCCAAATTTATGTGGATGACATAATTTTTGGATCTACTAATGAATATTTTTGTCAAGAATTTGGAGATATGATGTCTAGGGAGTTCGAGATGTCCATGATTGGTGAGCTGAGCTTTTTCCTTGGACTTCAAATCAAGCAACTCAAGAACGGTACGTTCGTGAGTCAAACAAAGTACGTGAAGGACTTGCTCAAGCGCTTTGGGATGGAAGAAGCTAAGGCTATCAAGACCCCCATGGCTACAAATGGACACCTCGACATGGACAGAAATTCAAAATCAGTAGATTCTAAACTCTATAGGTCTATGATTGGTAGTCTTTTATATCTTACAGCATCTAGGCCTGATATCATGTTTAGTGTGTGTTTATGTGCTAGATTTCAGTCAGAACCTAAGGAATGTCATTTAACTGCTCTTAAAAGAATCCTTAGGTATTTAAAATGTTATCCCAGTTTAGGCCTTTGGTACCCTAAAGATGCAAATTTTGAATTAATTGGGTATTCTGATTCTGATTATGCTGGGTGTAAGATTGATCGAAAGAGCACATTTGGTAGTTGTCAGCTGTTGGGGAGATCATTAGTATCATGGTCATCTAGGAAGCAAAACTCAGTTGCTCTCTCAACAGCTGAAGCTGAATACGTGTCTGCAGGTAGTTGTTGTGCTCAATTATTATGGATGAAACAGACATTTTTGGATTATGGAATTAAATTTGATAAAGTACCACTTCTGTGTGATAATGAAAGTGCCATTCAAATTGCTAATAATCCTGTTCAACATTCTAGAACTAAGCATATTGAAATACGGCACCATTTCATAAGAGATCATGTGGCAAAAGGAGATATTGATCATAGTCATGTAAGAACAGATCTTCAACTAGCTGATATCTTCACCAAACCACTAGATGAATCCAGGTTTTGCTTTCTTAGAGGTGAACTAAATATTATAGATATTTCAAATGCTAGTTGATAAAGTGATATTTTAACTTCATCATACTATTGATTGCTTATCTTGATTAATGAAGTATAATATATATATATATATATATATATATATTAGATATATTTTATTATTAAATATTTTCTCCCTTAGAGCTCTCTCCTGGTCGAAGTCATAACTGACAGTCAGTTTTTACAACTGACAGTCAGTATAGTGTTATTTCTTGGTAGTAGGGTTCTGGTCGTTTTGAAGTCTCACACTGACTGTCAGTATTCAACACTGACTGTCAGTCTCAGCACTTGATTTTATTGAACAAATTAAGTGACTAGACTGACAGTCAGTTTGTGAAACTGACTGTCAGTTTGGGTCCTTAAAACCCTAAACCGAGCTTTCTTTTTATCTTCTTCGGCCGCCGCTTTTTTTGTCTTTGCCGTCGCCGTCGCCGTTGCTCCTCCTCATCGCCGTCGTCTCGTCGTCCTTCTCCCGCCGTGAGCTCTCTCTCTCTCCTCCTTCTTCTTCTTCTTCTTCTTCGTTATTTCTTTCTTTCTCTTTTTAATTCCTTCTTTTCTTTTTACTAATCCGAAATTGCTTTTCTTTTTTCTTTCCTTGATCTGCTATAGCACTCTATCTTCACAATCTTTGCAAAATTCCCTCTCAAATCCCCACAAAAAACTCGTCATTTCTCAGTTCGCCGGTTCTAGGTTGGAACTGACAGTCAGTTGCTCAAACTGACTGTCAACATCAGGTTCGAACTGACTGTCAGTACATAAGACTGACTGTCAGTCTGAACCCTGAAAACAGAAATTTTTGTTTTCTCCGCCCTTGCTCATCCTTGCATTCCTTCAGCTATCCACTATGTCTGATCAGCCTCATCGCCGCATTGCTCGACGCAAGACCGTTGCGTCTAGTAGCAGGCCTTCGGGCCAGTCCTCTGGGGCTCGGCGTTCCCCCTCTCCAGAGCGTGTCCCCGTGAACTATTCGCGGTGGAACACTAGTCGGCTTCGGACTCTTCGTCAGCCGAACCCCTATCTATCTCCTCGTCCTTCTGGCACGGATGCCTCGCCACGTACCACCTTCTACACCATCGCTCAGTTTGACATGTTTGAGAGCATCTACTCTCACATGCCCTTCTTTGTTCATCGTTTTGTCTCTTGGCAGACGATAGTTTCTCGCACTGGCATCGCTTCTCTTTCTGATGCTTTTGCCTCTGTAGGGATCCGAGACTTGGTCTCTGATTCTTCTTTGACCTGGGCAGAGGAGCCCATTAGGCAGTTCTATGCCACCCTCCACATTTCTCCTCAGCGTGACTCACTGACCTTTATGACCGGCCTCCAGGTATACACGGTCACAAAGGAGCAGCTTGAGGCCGCTTTAGGACTGGTTCGTCCTGCTTCAGGGCGCCAGCTCCACACTTTACCTGATCTTGAGCATCGTGAGGTCGCTATGCTCTACTCTGGCGCCTTCCAGGTTCGTCACATTGCCGGCATGCGCCGCGATGTTGACCTGGCGCTGAAGATTCTTCGCCTCACTCTTCTTCCGATCACAGGTGACCGCGCCAGGGTCACCTACATCACTCTCCATGTTCTCATCTCGATCTTTCGAGAGGAGCCCTTCGACATCGCTGATCTCATCATTAGTGAGCTTCAGCACGTTCTTCTCTCTCCTCGTCGTCGCCTGGTGTATGCCCCATACATCATGGCACTACTGCTCCACATTCGAGCAGTAGACACCGCTCTTCCTCGCCCTCATCAGCTTTTGGCCTTCTTTCCCCCTGGCCAGGCTGATCGTCGCCTGGGCACTCGTCCTTCAGCTCCTCGTGCTCCTTCCTCAGCCTCTGATGGTGATGAGGATTCTGAGGACGCGACTGCAGCTCCAGCTTCTGCCTCTGCTCCTGCCCCTTCTAGCAGCTCCCGCACAGCTTCCTCTCTTGCATCTCTGCAGATGTCTCTTGACCAGGTCATTCAGACACAGCAGGTGATCCAGAGTACCTTGGCAGCTCAGCAGGAGATACTTCAGCAGATACTGCAGCGACTTCCAGCTCCTGATGCTGCGATGGCATCTGCTTCCCTTGCTCCTCGCAAGAGGGCACGGCCTGCAGTTTCTTCACCAGCATCATCTGCCGGCACCGCTCCAGTTCCAGCAGGACCTGCATCTCCCGCCGTCGTACCTTCCGCGTCTCCTACAGCTTCCGGAGGCACTGAGATTCTAGGAGACTCAGATGACCAGGAGTAGATTAGGATTAGTTTCTCATGATTAGGCCTCCCTTTTTGTGCTTGATGCCAAAGGGGGAGAGATGGATGATGTTATGATATTTTGTTTAGATGGATGATATGATATGTTGATGATGTTATTTTGTGATATGATTATGATATGTTTCTTTTCTATGAGATTTTTGATGCGATGATGCGATGAGATTTGTTCTTACATTTGTATGAGATATCAATGTGCTCTGACGTGATTTGTGGTTCTCTCTCTTATGCTATGATATGCTCTGATACATCTTGAGGGATGTGCACACTTTCAGGGGGAGATTTTTGCACAAAATCAGGGGGAGTATTAGTTGGTATTAGTTTATTAACTTGTTGTCATCAATCATCAAAAAGGGGGAGATTGTTGCATCTAGGCCTTTCATGCCTAACCCTGATGTGTTTTGATGGTTGATGATAATAAGTATGTTTGGACTAACTATGTGTTTGAGTTAGTGTTACAGATTTCAGACAACCGCACAAAAAACGAGGGCTGGTGATCAAAATGTTGAAGTTCAATTTAAGTCGTTCAAAAACATAAGAAGACGCAAAAAGAAATTGTTTTTGCTGGACTAAACTGATGCATCGAGGTATGTTGTAGTTCTAGGTTTACCGATCTCAGGGTGCATGAAGATCGATCGGTTTAAGGATTTTATTCTTAGTTTAAACCGTACTATAAAGAGGGGACGCAAGTTCTCTCTACATCTCCAATTATACCGAGAAAAATCTAGGTCAATGCACGCATATCATTATCTGTGGTTTTTCGACAATTTGTTTTGATATATTGAATTTTGTCAACAGTTGAGGTTTTTACTTCTTGAGAAAGATCTGAAAAGATCTAATTTTTGTTGCTGTTGTCAAAAATGTTCTTCTCGAAAATATCTTCAAAACAAAACTGAAATCATTTGAATCAGATCTCTGGATTTTGAGCTTTCTCTGTTTTTATCCAGACTGACTGTCAGTGTTGATAACTGACTGTCAGTATAAATGTCAGTTTGATAAACTGACTAATCTCCAGAGAGTATGTTTTTTGTTGAGCTGATTTTCCTTTGCTAGACTGACTGTCAGTGTTGGTAACTGACTGTCAGTATGAATGTTAGTTAGTGCAAACTAACAAATCTCCAGAGAGCATGTTTTTCTGTCTCAGATTTTTTGTACTAAACTGACTGTCAGTATGAGTATACTGACTGTCAGTGTGGGTTTCGACCACAGAGAGTTTTTGAGTTGGTTTTTTATTCTGTTTTTCTCTGTGTTACTGAAACTGAGACTGACTGTCAGTTTGACACACTGACTGTCAGTTTGGGCAGTAAATTTTTGCTGTTATCTGCTTCAACGGTTATAAAGTTTTTAGCCGTTGCTTTTCACTGTTGATTTTGTGGACACTGACTGTCAGTCTTTGTAACTGACTGTCAGTTTGGAATGTTTCTTTTTACCGTTTTAGTCCACAACGTTCGAGCTGTTGTGATCCTGTTTTTACTCTTTCTGGTGATACACTAGACTGACTGTCAGTTTGTGAAACTGACTGTCAGTCTTGGTTACTAATTTTCAGCTCGAGCACAAACGGCTCTTTTGACCACGAAGGCTATAAATAGAATGTGTTCAGCTGCTGTTTTAATACAAGCAAATACAGCAACACAGCCTTTCATACTTTCTCACTAGTGCTTCTTCGTTTTACTTAAAACTTGATCTTTTGATCAAGTCGTGAGAGTATTAGCCACATCGAGCATATTGTTCTTGCATTCCCATTTCTAGATATTTTCTCGGTGTGCATTGGAGGCCTAGAGTAGACCTTGCTTCTTATTACTCTTGGTGAGCGCCCTCACCTAGACGGTTCGGAGGCGGAAATCGCTGATCTCTCCAAATCGGAGATTGTCGGAGAGACGCGATAACTTGTAAAAGGCTTGGTGCTCGCCTTTCCGGAGGGGACAAGGAGCAACCTTAGTAGATAGTGTCCTGTGTGGATACTGAAGCTATACTCAAGGACTGAGTGCTTCAACGAGGACTAGTGGAGACTGGGCGTGTCTTCGATACCTCGGGATATATCGGTTTCAATCTCTTATCTTTTACTATTACTTGCTTTACCTTAATTTGGATTTTCATTTGCAAAAACAAATTTTCAAAGTCTCCTATTCACCCCCTCCCCCTCTAGTCGACATCCTGATCCAACAGGCCCCTACAGGATCTCCGCGGTCCTGGGCTCGGGGGCCTACAAGCTCTCCAACCTCCAAAAGCAGGAGCTGAAGCACACGTGGAACTTGCGTTTACTTCGCAAGTTCTATGTTTAGCCTTACGGGCCTGTCCCCTCCCCCGGAGCGTTCACGCCGGAGGGGGAGGAGGGACACTGTACTTTCCTCCCCTTTCGCGGCTTCGCAGGGGGAGGCCCTGTACTTCATTTCATTAGCAATACATAGGTCTTGCTTTGTAAATTGTCTCATTGCAGGTCTTTCTCATTACCTCCCCTAGCGGTGATGCCCTCCCCGCGAGGAAGCCCTCCCCGCGAGGATGCCCTCCCTGTGAGGATGCCCTCCCCTCGAGGAAGTGGGCCAGCCCCAACAAGTCCCTACAACGGAGCCTGCACTCCCGTAGGGCGGCTTACGATCAGCCCTCGTGGACTGAGGGTGTAAGCGGCAACCCGGTCACAGTGGCCGCGGTAACGAGTCACTTTGGGAGACTAGTCCCTTGCCCAAACACTCAAGTCCCGTCTTCGGGCATTTCCTCCTCTGGGAGTCGACGTTATTCCCGGCTCCCCGTTTTCACGGCGACCGGAAGATCGGCCCCTTGCGGCTTGATTGGATCTATCTTCCTCCTCCGGGAGTCGATGTTATTCCCGGCTCCCCGTTTTCACGGCGACCGGAAGATCAGCCCCTTGCGGCTTATTTGGATCCATCTTCCTCCTCCGGGAGTCGACGTTATTCGCGGCTCCCCGCTTTCACGGCGACCGGACGAATGCCTCCCGGAGACCCTATTCCCGGCTCCCCGTTTTCACGGCGACCGGACGATTGTCTCTCGGAGAAGTCGGATTTCTCGGGCATTTTCTTCCCCGAAGACCCTGTTCCCGGCTCCCCGTTCTCACGGTGACCGGACGATTATTTCCAGGAAGGTCTTCTCCTTGAAAACCTCGTTTTAAAGTTTTCTAACTTAGAAAATTTCCTGTGCTACAGGTGACTTCCTTCCCGGGGGCCTTGTTACCCCCACAGCGCGCGGAGCCATTCTCCGGCCCGCTGCGGGCGGAGGGGGATAAGGGACCCCCGGGTGTCGACCGCACCGCCCACGAGAAAACTTAGCTCATCCTTGTTAAGATGAGTCGTCCAGACCATCCAAGAAGAAGAAGATAAAGAGGCGCAATAAAAGGAAACAACAACACAGCGCTTTATTGATCAGCAAACCCGGAGGACATCTTCCCCCTCCGGTGGGCTTCGGAAATGATACAACCCGGGTTCTAACCCGGGGGGATTCTCTAAGCCCTAAGGCTCCTACGCCTAATACTCCCGGAGGCTCTCCGCTAGCTCCCGGGTCAAGTCCCGGTACAACGCCCGCACGCGGCACCGAGCGTCCCGGAGCACATCTTCAGGCCAAAACTCATATCCCGCCGGTGGAAGTATCCGGAGGGGAGGGATCATCCGGAGCCCCGGTCGCGGAGGGGACAATTCGGCACGGTGATTATCGAAGTTGTCCAAGTGCCACTCCGGACGCCACCTCAACCGGATCGGCTCCCGGACGCTATCCTCGCCGTGATTCCCGGAGATAAGTCTTAGCAAAATTAAAGCCGCTTGGGCGTCCCCCGGGGAGCCCCTCCCGGACCTTCGCCCGGGAGCAACCTCCCGGGAACCCTGGTAACAGTAAGTTCAATTCAAAGACTTAGAAAAAATTCTAACTTCATTGCATTAAAAATTTTTATGTACAAGTGCCCGGGGCTTCTTCTAAGAAGCTACCGGAATCAAAACCCTAAAACAAAAAAGGGCCCTAGCTAAGACCCGGGGGGAGGCTCATACATGTTCATTGGCGTCCTCCCCCCGGGGGGCTTCCTCCGAGGCCGGGGCTGGGGCGTCTCCCGCCGGAGGCGCCGGAGCCGGGAACCACGCCTGGATGATCCGGTCGTAGAACCCCCCGGCGAGCTGCTCGCCCTTCCGGCGCGAAGGCTTGAAGGAGTCCGGGAAGCTTCGGAGGATGTGGCCCCCGATCGCCCGGGCGCCGACCCCCCGGAACTCGACGAGCCCCGCAGCGGCCGCGACGACGGGGATCGCCCGGCCCCGTGCCCGAACATCGGCAGCCTCTGGGATGGCGGAGACCTGTGCGTTGAGGAAACGCACAGCCTCCGGGAGTGTCGCCGGCGGGACCTCCCTGCTCCCGGAGCCGAGGCTTACGCCAAGGCCCTCGAGGGCCGTCCGGACGGAGCGGCCCGCGTCCGCCACCGCCCGGACGCTCGAGCTCTCGAGCTCGCGGAGCGCCTCCTCCCTCGCCTTGGCCTCCTCCCGGAGGCGCGCGTTGATGGCCTCGGAAATATGAACCTGGGCCCGGACCCGGGTCAATTCCGCGAGGGCTTCGTCGCGTTCCCGGAGGGCCTCCTCGCGCTGCCCTACGGAGGCCGTGGCCCAGCCCTCCGCTTCCTTAAGCAGCCGGGTGACCCGCTGCTCAAGGCCCCAGGTAACAGCCGCCACCTACAAAATACATAAGAGTTAGAAAAATTTCAAAGTGCAGGGGATGAGCGAAGACGTTATCGACTCGGGTTACCTGGGCCCCGAGGGACTGAAGCCCCTCGAAACGCTCGTGGAGTGTCCCTCCCGCGACGAAGGCCTGCACCTTCCGGGTATGCAGGCCCTCCGAGTAGCGGGCTACCTCCCCCGCGGGGAGCAAAGGGGTCTCCCGCCCGGAGCCGCCGGCGCGGCCGGCGGGGGGTCCACGGACCTCAAGGTCCGGTAGCGCGGCCGGGGTCTTCGTCGACGAGGTAGTGCCCCCCGAAGACGTGGCCGAAGAGCTCTCGGCGGGAGCCTCTGCCCGGGGGGGAACCATCAGGGCTTTCCCTGCCCCGGGCCGGAAGGTCCTCGGGGCCCCCTCCTCCGGAGGAACCTCGTAAACCGAGGGGCTCCCCCCCTCGTCCACCGGCCAGACCCGCGGGGGCGAGGCCCCCGCGAATCTTACCTCCAGCCTCTCCGGCTCCAGAGAAGCCGGAAGGGGCGGGAGGAGCTCCACTGCGAGCGGCGACGGGGCGTAGTTCGCCGAGTCGGACGTCGCCCCGCCCACAGTCGCCTCCTTCCCCCGCGCCTCGACGGGGCCCTTCGGGGGGGGAGGTGTCGCTTCCTTCCGGGATTGTGCCCGGGCACGTTCGCTCCCGGGGGTCTCGTCCCGGGGCTTCGCCGGTGTCGCTGCCGGCGTCGTCGATGGGCCGGGGGTCTTTTGGACCCGGGCCTTCTTGGGCTCCGAGCCCCCGGCCGCCTCCTTCCCCCGTTTGTGTGAACCAGGGGTGGGGAGAGGCTTCCTCTCCGGCAGCTTTAGCCCGAACGCCGCCGCTACCAAGTTCTTCGGGGGGCCCTCGCCCACGGTGCGCACAACGCGCTCGTGCTCATCGGCGAAGTACCTCCCCAAGAGGTTCTCCGCCTTCTCCCGCGCCGCCGGGTACGGCCGGACTGCAAGAGGTAAAGAGTTAGTCAATTTCCTAAATTTTGTAAGAATAATACAGCGGGTTCCCGGGGCTTACGTCGCGTCACTGGCTTCACCGGGGGCCGCTGCTCGGGGCCCATGCCGATCCCCCTCTTCCCGCCGGAGAAGGGGGAGATCCGGAGGAGAGCCATCTCCTCAGCCGCGTCCCGCATCGAACAGGTCTTCTTGGAGAGGATGACCTTGCCGAGGAGCTCGTACTCCTCGTCCGTCCACACCGGCGGTTTTGGTGCGGACGACTGGCTGTAGGTGGGGGCCTCCGGGGCATACACCACCGCGTCGTCTCGGACCCGGAGGTAGAACCACCTCCGGACCCAATCCCCCCAGTGGTCCCGGGAGGCCGCCGCCGGGTAGTCGATTACCCGCGCCGGCAGCATCTGGACCATTACCGAACCGAAGGAGGACTTGGGGCCCCCCCTCACCAGGTGGGAGGTCCGCGCCGCCGGTTCGTAGAAGTACCGGAAGGCGCGAAGGTCGGGCTCCCGCCCGGTCGCTGTCTCGAAGAGCCAACTGAAGAGGCCCATCCGGACAAGCGCGTTCGGGGTTAGGTGGTTGAGAGCCACCCCATACTCCTTGAGAAACTCCCGGAGCATGGGATGCACCCGGAGCCGGAGCCCCGCCTCGAGGAAGGCCTCGAAGGCCACGATCTCCCCGGGCCTGGGGCGGGGGGCTCCGTCCTTCTTCACGGGGACTCGGATGTCCCCGGCCGCAACGATGCCCCTTTCGGTCAAGGACTCGGCGTCCTCAGCCGTGAACTCGGACGCCCAGAGGAAATCCGAGGGGATTTCCTCCGGGGGCACCTCCGTGGTCTTCGCTCGACCCTTGGGTGCCATGAGGTTAGTTTTCTTTTTTGGTGGCTAACTTTGCAGGAGGCTACTACTAAAAACTCCCGGACGCCTGCTACCGGAAAAAGCTACCGGGAAAAGCTACCGGGAGAGGGCTACCGGGAGAGCAAAAATCGTGGGGGCTGAGAATTTGGAATGAGCTTCCGGGGCCCCCAAGGCCCTATTTATAGGGGCGGGCCGTGGTCTAGATGCATGCCACGTGGCACCCGCGGATCAATCTGGACCGTAGAAGTTCAAACCGTGCGCGGGAAACGAAGGGACGGGCGCGTGAATCGAGGCGCCGGTTCGAACCGCGCGGGCATTTATGGCGAAACAGCGCGGCTTTAAGCGTGGGGCACGCAAGCCGAAGCGTCACGGCTCCGGTAGCTTGGCCCGGAGATCTTCCCGGTGACCTGAACCATACCCACCGGGGACTCGAGTATCGTCCCCGGCCGGCATGGGGGGCTGCTGTCGGGGGAAATCTCCGCGGGACTAAGTCCAGGTAAAATGTGACATTTGCCCGGGGACGTGGCCTCCGGGGCCTCCCCGGGCGGCGCCTTTTGGCTCCCGGGACGGGGCCTCCGGTGCCCTCCCGGGCGCCGCATTTTTGCCCGGGGACCTGGCCTCCGGGGCCGCCCCGGGCGCCGCCTTTTGCCCGGGGACCTGGCCTCCGGGGCCTCCCCGGGCGCCGCCTTTCGGCTCCCGGGACAGGGCCTCCGGTGCCCTCCCGGGCGCCGCCTTTTGCCCGGGGACCTGGCCTCCGGGGCCTCCCCGGGCGCCGCCTTTTGGCTCCTGGGACAGGGCCTCCGGTGCCTTCCCGGGCGCCGCCTTTTGCCCGGGGACCTGGCCTTCGGGGCCTCCCCGGGCGCCGCATTTTGGCTCCCGGGACGGGGCCTCCGGTGCCCTCCCGGGCGCCGCCTTTTGCCCGGGGACCTGGCCTCCGGGGCCTCCCCGGGCGCCGCCTTTTGCCCGGGGACCTGGCCTCCGGGGCCTCCCCGGGAGCCGCCTTTTGGCTCCCGGGATAGGGCCTCCGGTGCCCTCCCGGGCGCCGCCTTTTGCCCAGGGACCTGGCCTTCGGGGCCTCCCCGGGCGCCGCCTTTTGGCTCCCGGGACGGGGCCTCCGGTGCCCTCCCGGGCCTCATCGCCCTCCTAAAGGTAAAGTCTCGAACTTTTTATCACGTGCAGGTCACGCGAGGAGCGCCTCGGGAACTAGCGACCACCTGTCAAGGATCCAAGGCTTTTGACCGGGAGAAGGACGGTCCTGCCCTTCAATCCGACGGTGGCTTCCGGGGTAGTTTAGGTTTTTTGCTGCTTTTTGGGGCTATAAATAGCCCTTGTACCCCTCTGTTGTAAAAGATCGGTTCATTTTATTGGAATAGCTAAACTCACAGGCGTGCTCCGGAAGCCTCTCCCCCGGAGAGAGCCTCCCCAGCTGACTCCGGTCGGGAGCGCGTCGACAGGACTAGGGTCCCCACCGGGACCCGAACCTGTATAAACCCGTGTGTTTTTCTTTGTGCTTGTCCGGCGGGGGAGGACCGGTCATCCGGTCAACCCGCGCCGCGTAATCTTCGCTAGGATCACCCTCAAAACCTGCCGGGGTATTCGCAATACCACGACACAACTAGTATTTGAAATATCAATAATGTTCAACTCAGTTCTGAGAGAGCAAAATCTGTACTCATCTAAGGGTTTGGTGAAAATATCTGCTAGTTGCAACTCATTTCTGATGTAACTCACATATATATCTCCTTTTGCCGCATGATCTCTTATAAAATGGTGCCGTATTTCAATATGCTTAGTTCTAGAATGTTGAACAGGATTATTAGCAATTTTAATGGCACTTTCATTATCACACAAGAGTGGCACTTTTTCAAATATAATTCCATAATCCAAGAATGTCTGCTTCATCCACAAAATTTGAGCACAACAACTACCTGTAGACACAAATTCCACTTCAGCGATGGAGAGAGCTACATAATTTAATTTCTTAGATGACCATGAAACCAATGATCTCCCCAACAGCTAACAGCTACCAGATATGCTTTTTCTATCAATCTTACAACCAGTATAATCTGAATCCGAATAACCAATTAATTCAAAGTTTGCATTTTTCGGATACCAAAGGCCTAAGTTAGGATAGCATTTCAAGTACTTAAGGATTCATTTAATAGCAATCAAATGACATTCCTTAGGGGCTGACTAAAATCTAGCACATAAGCACACGCTAAACATGATATTAGGCCTAGATGCAGTAAGAAATAGCAAGCTACCAATCATAGACCTATAAAGTTTAGAATCGACAGATTTTCCATTGTTGTCTATATCAAGATGTCCATTTGTGGTCATGGGTGTTTTGATTGCTTTAGCATTTTTCATCCCAAAGCGCTTGAGCAAGTCCTTCACATACTTCATTTGACTCACGAATGTACCATTCTTGAGTTGCTTGATTTGAAGTCCAAGGAAGAAGTTTAGCTCGCTGATCATTGACATCGCGAATTCCCTAGACATCATTTCTCCAAACTCATGACAAAAATGTTCATTGGTAGATCCAAAGATAATATCATCAACATATATCTGGCAAATGAACAAACCTTTTTCAATTATTTTTGTAAAGAGAGTTGTATGAACCTTCCCAATTTTGAAACCTTTTGATAAAAGAAAGTCTCTAAGTCGTTCATACCAAGCTCGAGGAGTTTGCTTGAGACCATAGAGAGCTTTAGATAGTTTCAATACATGGTTTGGAAATTTAGAATCTTCAAAACCGAGAGGTTGTTCAACAAAAACTAGTTCAGATATTTCTCCATTTAAAAAGGCACTTTTTACATCCATTTGAAATAACTTAATATTAAAGTTTGATGCATAAGCAAGAAGTATACGAATAGCTTCAAGTCTTACTACCGGTGCAAAGGTTTCACCAAAGTCTAAACCTTCGACTTGAGAGAATCATTGTGTAACAAGACGAGCTTTGTTTCTAATTAATACACCATTTTCATCTTGCTTATTTTTAAAAACCCATTTTGTTCCAATTACATTATGATCCTTGGGTCTCTCTACTAGAGTCCAAACTTTATTTCTAGAGAAATTATTAAGTTCATCATGCATAGCATTTACCCAATCAGGATCACTAAGAGCATCATCTACATGTTTAGGTTCTAGAGATGATACAAAGGAATGATGTTCACAAAAAGAAGCAATACGAGAGTGAGTTTGAGCACCCTTACTGACATCACCCAACCCAGTATTTGATCTAGAGAGTGATCCTTGGTGATGGTTTGATGTTGCCTTGGTGCCTCTTCTTGTGCAGCTTCTTCTTGATCTTGTTCTGGTGGATCAATATGAGGTGATGATGTATGTTGATCATCATTCTCAATATTCTCATCATCTTCTTGATCATCTTCTCTTGGTTTGATGTCTCCAATAGTAATGTTCTTCACAGCTTCTTGAAGATCTCTACCTGAACCTTCACAAGAGACTTGCTCCTTTTGCGAGCCATTAGTTTCATGAAATTATATGTCACAAGATTCTTCAATACAGCTAGTATTTTTATTAAAAACGCGATAGTCTTTGCTAGTGGTGGAGTATCTGACTAGAAAGCCTTCATCTACTCTTTTCTGAAATTTACCACAAAAGTTTCTTTTTTTAAGGATGTAGCATTTGCAACCAAAAACTCGAAAATAAGAAACATTTGGATTGCACCTAATAAGAAGTTCATAAGGGGTTAAATTTAGAAGAGGATGCAAATATAGCCGATTAATAGAATAGCAAGCAGTATGCAAGGCTTCAGCCCAAAAGCGAGTAGGAGTGTCATACTCACTTAGCATTGTTGTTGCCATTTCTATTAGTGTTCAATTTTTCCTTTCCACAACTCCATTTTGCTGTGGAGTGTAAGAAGTAGAAAATTCGTGTTTAATGTCCAAAGAGTCACAAAAATCAACTAGAGTTGAATTAACAAATTCTCCACCATGATCACTGCGGATTTTCTTGATGGAAAGTTCGAATTCATTAGAAACACATTTTGCAAAACTTTTGAAAACATTAGGGATTTCAGATTTTTGAGAAATAAAGAAGACCCAAGAATAGCTAGTAAAATCATCAACAATAACAAAACCATAGTTGTTACCCCCGATACTTTGGAACTCAGAAGATCCAAATAAATCCATATGTAATAGTTCCAAAGGTTTGCAAGTTGAAAGAACACGCTTAATTGGATGTGAAGTAGCTACTTGGTTGCCATCTTGACAAGCGCTACAAGGTTTATCCTTTTCAAAATTCACATCTTTTAAGCCAACCAAATCATGTTTTAAAAGCTTTTTTAGTTGATGCATTCCAACATATGCCAGTCTCCTATGCCATAGCCAACTTTGTGAGGTTTGAGAGACAAGACATGTTGAAAGAGATGCATCTTTAGAGTGAAAATCAACAAGATAAAGATTTCCAAAATGAAAGCCTTTGAAGATCAAAGAATTATCTTTTAAACTTTCAACTAAAACTTCTTTAGGATAAAATGTGCAACGAAATCCAAGATCGCAAATTTGTGCAACGGAAAGCAAATTAAAGTTTAGAGATTCAACAAGTAAAACATTTGAAATTGAGAGATAATTTGATATTGCAATTTTACCCAAGCCTACCACATTTCCTTGACATTGTCGCCAAAGGTGATCTTTTGATTTTCACTCGAGTTGTCTCTCAATGATGTGAACAACTTTTCATTACCGGTCATATGTTCGGAGCATCCGCTATCCAGCACCCAATGTTTTCTACCGGTCTTATAGTTCACCTACAAAAACAAAAAAATCTAGTCTTTTTTAGGTACCCAAACCCTTTTGGGTCCTTCGATGTTAGCGATCAAAGCTTTGGGCACCCAAATTGATTTCTTCTTTTTATTTAACAAGGGTGCACCAACAAACTTTGCTATTGCATATCCTTTCTTTGACCTTTGAAGCATGTAGCAAGCATCAAAATAATTTGAAGTCATTAAAGGACAAGCATCATGTGAATGACCTGTTTCATGACATTTAAAGCAAAATTTGTTGCATGCATTTAGAAGATGGTTTTCGTATTTTGTTTCTTTCCTTTCTTCAGAAAGTATCCAAGATCTTCTTTTCTAAATGAACATTTTTGTTTGCTCAGAATAAGATCAAGAGATACTTTTCCTTTATAGTAATTTTCTAATCCTTTTCCAAGCTTCTCAATTTGTGCCTTAAGTTCATTATTTTCATTTAAAATTGTTTCATTAGAAGCACATGGTATATCAAGAGAACTAGTAATCATTTTAGCATTAGAAGGATTATCATCTAGATCACATGAAATGGCTACATCTACCTTAGATGGAGCATTAGTAATATCTTTAATGAGGACACTTTCATATGACTCTTTTAATTCTGAGTATTGAGTGCGTAAGGAAGAATGCTCTTCTCTAAGCGCTCTATACTTCTTTTTAGTAATTCTGAAAACTTCATTCAATTCAGTGATCATTTCAACAAGTTCATCATATGAAGGGTTATTAGAATGTACCTTTTCATCACCTTTAGCCATAAGACAAAGGGATGGACTAGTCGAAGTGTTGTCCAGAGCAAGTCCGGCTAGCTTCTTGGAGCATCCTTCTTCGTTGTCCGAGTCGGAGTCCGAGCTTTCTCCTCCGGATATCCATTCTCCGAAGCAGGCTTCTTTGGTTGCACCATTGTTCTTCTTGAAGAATTTCTTCTTCTTGTCCCAAGTCTTGTTCTTGTTTGGACATCTTGTGACATCCATAGCATATGATGTCCTTGAAGTTTGATTGCTTTGGCCCCTTTGGTCTTGTGTCGATGTTGACTCCTTTCTTATGTAACCTGCGAAGAAGTTTTTGAGTGTTCTTTACTGT
The DNA here is from genome assembly GCA_019359835.1 of Pharus latifolius. Classification (NCBI taxonomy): domain Eukaryota; kingdom Viridiplantae; phylum Streptophyta; class Magnoliopsida; order Poales; family Poaceae; genus Pharus; species Pharus latifolius. The sequence goes on along the minus strand of CM033327.1, from coordinate 18,921,186 downwards.
AAGAGCTAGATCTTCGTCGTAGGAGCCATCGCTTGAGTCATTTTTGGAGCCGGCTTTAAAAGCCAACGCCTTCTTCTTCGTCTTCGAAGGTTCAGCCGCTTCCTTCTTCTCCTTTCGATGCATCTTATGGGTGATGAGGTTCCTATAGAGATCCGTCGGTGTGGTGGTCGATAGGTCGGAGTTGGTGAGTACCGTCACCAGAGTGTCAAAACTTTCTAGAAGAGCCCTGAGCATTTTTCTTACAATATCGATATCAGTAAAAACAACTCCTAGCCCCTTGAGTTCATTCACAATGTTGTTTAACCGAGTAAACATGGAATCCACGGACTCGGTTGACGACATGGTGAATGTCTTGTATCGTTGCCTTATCATGAGCAACTTTTCCTCTTTGACTTTGGTAGTGCCCTCGTATGTTTCCACGAGGGTGATCCAAACCTTGTGAGCGGTGGTGAGATTGCTCACACGGTTGAACTCATTTAAAGATAAGCCAGCAAAGAGAGCATTTTTTGCACGGGCATTTAAGTGGAGTTTCTCCTATCGTCATTGGAGTGACTTGCCGGATCATCCGGAGGAGTAAACCCAAGCTTAACAATATCCCATACATCAAGCCCCATGACCTCTAGAAATACCGACATGCGTACTTTCCAATAAGGATAGTTAGTTCCATCAAAGATAGGCGCACAGCCGGTATGACCGAGATGAAATCCCTCATTTGACGTCATCCTGTCTCTAGGCGGTAAAGCCTATTTAATTGATAGACCACACTCTGATACCACGTGTAGGATCGAGGATGCCGACTAGAGGGGGGTGCATTGGAGGCTTTAAAAACTTCAAATTAAAACAACTTTTGCAAAGAGAAGAACCAAAAACAGTTTAAAAAAATATTGGACAATTAAAAGAAGAGAAAGAGAGAACAAACACAAAGATTTTTCCCGAGGTCTCGGAGACTCGCCCGGTCTCCCCTACTCCTCGTTGAAGCACTCAAATGAATGAGTCTTGCTTCAATATCCACGAAGGATATTTCTCACTAGTGGTTGCTCCTTGTCTACTCCGAAAAGGCTAGCACTGATGCCTTTTACAATCACGCCGAGCGTCTTCAACAATCTCTAAACAGAAGAGGTCAACGGCCACGCCACCAAACCGTCTAGGTGAGGGCATTCACCAAGAGTAATAAGTTGCAAGGTCTCTTCTAGACCTCCAACAATACCGAGAAATTCTAGATATGCAAAATGATGCGAACAGAAAACTCGGTGGATCACAAAACTCACAACTTGATCAAATGATCAAGATTTTTATGCAAAGAACTAAAGCTCAAATGTGTAAATGAATGTGAGGCTACTTGGTGTCTAAAATAACTTCTCAAAGCCTCTATTTATAGCCTCAAGAAACAAATTAGCCGTTGTGCACGAGCTGTAAAATTGACAGTGCATAGTGACAGTCAGCATGGGTCACAACAAAAAAGAAGTAAAATCTGGAGAAAACTCAGCTAGCCGTTTGAGGTAGAAAAAAGAAAAGAACTGACCCAAGTCATCGACGCATGCCTCCAAGATTTGTCCCTTTATTAGGAGACAAATCTTTCCCTCGACCGAGCCGCATTCTTCCTACTTTGGTACAGTTCTTGCCTAAAGGCTGGGAGCAATCCTCTACACCAATTGGGGCAACTGATTCTGAAATACCTTCACCTTCTTTAAATATTGCCTCGTGCAGTGTGATTCTTGCGGGTTACAACTCCAATACATTTGACTCAGAGGAGATATTTGTAGGATCAAGGATACCGACTAGAGGGGGGTGAATAGGAGGCTTAAAAACTTTTCAATAAAAGAACAATTTTTTTTTGCAACAAGAAGAACCAAATGCAATTCAATATATTAAAAGGAAAAGACAAAGAGAACGAACACAAGATTTTTCCCAAGGTCTCGGAGACTCGCCCGGTCTCCCCTAATCCTCGTTGAAGCACTCAAGTGAATTGAGTCTTGCTTCAATATCCACGAAGGATATTTCTCACTAGTGGTTGCTCCTTGTCCACTCCAGAAAGGCGAGCACCGATGCCTTTTACAAACACGCCGAGCCTCTTTGACAATCTCCGAACAGAGAGATCAATAGCCACGCCACCAAACTGTCTAGGTGAGGGCGTTCACCAATAGTAACAAGTTGCAAGGTCTCTCCTAGACCTTCAACACGCACCGAGAAACTCTAATTATGCAAATGCTATGAACTGAAAAACTCGGTGGATCTCAGAAACACTCGACTTGATCAAAAGATAAAAATTTTGTGTAAAAGACTAAAGCTCAAGAGTGTATAAGAATGCAAGGCTGCTAGATGATAAAAACAAATGCTTAAAGCCTCTATTTATAGCCTCAAGAATCAAAAGAACCGTTGGAGCTCGACCTAAAAATCAGGAGCTCAAACTGACAGTCAGTTTGCCATACTGACAGTCAGTTTGAGTCACGACCAGAAAGAAGTAAAATCTGGAGATAAATCAGCTAGCCGTTTGAGGTCGAAAAAGGAAACAAAATAGTGCAAAATGACAGTCAGTATAGCACACTGACAGTCAGTCTCAAACTCAATGACTGACAAAATTTACAGATAAAAAATAGTTAGTCGTTTGTGGTCATATAAGGAAACTGATACCTCATATTGACAGTCAGTATCACACACTGACAGTCAGTATGGACCACAAAAATGACCAGATACAACAGTATCTCAAATAAATCAACTCGAGGTCGAAATCCAAACTGACAGTCAGCATGGTCATGCTGACAGTCAGTATAGCACAAAAAGTTTGGACTCAAAAAACACACTCTCTGAACAACTGTCAATATAAACAAACTGACATTCAAACTGACAGTCAGCATAGCAAACTGACAGTCAGCATGGCAAACTGACAGTCAGCATGAATAAAAAGAGTTATAACTTTAAATCCAGAAATCCAAATTTAGTGTTTAATAGCTCATTTGAAATATAATTGAAAGGGCTATCTTTTTGTCAACAAAAGCAAAGCTAGATCTGCCTAGATCTTTCTAGAAAATGCAAAAACGCTTCTGCGGTCAAAAACACAATTGAAAATCCAAATCTTTCAAAACCAAATCCAACTGAAATGATGTAATGCCTCTTTATAGTACTCGAGGTCGAAAACCAATGTAGAGAGGACTTTGCAACCCCTCTTTATAGTATGGTTAAATCTAGAAAGAATTTCCTAAAGCGAACAACCTCCACACTCCGAGATTGGTCAAAAATAAAAACAGATTACCTTAGGTCCTTTGCATTTCGTGACTTGCGCCTTGTCTTTGTTCATTTGCGACTTGTGCTTTTTCTCATTTCTTGTCGGGTTTATCTTGATCATCTTGCGTGTCTTCCCGAAAAAACTCTGTATCAAATATCTCAGAAGCACAGTTAGTCTAAAACACTTTGTTTTCATTAATCATCAAAATTTGGTTAGGCGTAATGGCCTAGATGCAACAATCTCCCCCTTTTTTATGATTGATGATAACACGTGTTTGATAAAATAAATGAATAACTCCCCCTGAGTGTATGCATGATATCTCAATATGACATGTAAAAGCATAAGTCCAAGGCATACAGTAAAGGCCAAAACATCACAAATATATAAACAAGCAGAAACACATCAATAACAACAGATCCATATTGTATAACAAAGATATCCAAAACCATACTCCATATTTCTAGATCATATATATATATCAAAGGATCAATATGGTTCAATCATCCAACATATCCATATATCCAAAACAGAAATAAAATCACAAAAACATAATACTTCTCCCCCTTTGGCATCAAGCACAAAAAGGAAGTTAATACAAGGAGAGAGCCTAAAGCTCATCATCATCAGAAATTCCTAAGACGGCTGTATCTCCAAAGCCTGCTGGAGATCCAGTCAGGTCGACTACTGGAGACACTGGAGGAGTAGCGGCCGGAGCTGGGGCCACAGGGCTGGAGCAGCAGGCCCTGAAATGGAGTCCGGAGAAGATGCAGCTGGGCGGGCCCTCTTACGAGGGACTGCAGATGCTGAAGGAGGCAGCCGGCTCAGGATCTCCTCCTGCTGGGCAAGCAACCAGAGCAGGATCTGATGGTGCTCTGCCTGGGTGCGCAAAATCTGCTACTGCACCTGGATCACCTGATCGAAGTGAGGTGCAGAGGAGGATCCAGTGCCTGTCTCTGCAACAGTTGCTGGATCAGACTCCTGAACTGGAGCCTCGTCCTCTGACTCCCCCGCAGCATCATCATCAGATGCGGGAGAATCAGGGCCAGCAGCAGCCGCAGGCTGGGCACCGAGACGGCGATCAGCCTGACCCGGAGGGTAGAACTGGAGAGGATGGCGGGGCCGCGGGAGCTCAGAATCGACGGCCCGAATATGTAGAAGCACCGCCATGATGTATGGAGCATACACCAGCTGGAGGCGTGGAGCTAGAAGGACGTGCTGAATCTTGCTGATAATGAGATTAGCAACGTCGAAGGGCACCTCCTGGAAGATGGAGATAAGAACGTGGAAGGCAAGATAAGTGACTCTAGCCCTATCTCCGGTCATAGGAACTAGAGTGAGATGAAGAATCCGGAGGGCGAGGTCAACATCACGGCGCAAGCCAGCAATGTGACTAAGCTGGAAGGGGCCGGAGTAAAGCATGGCCACCCTCCCAATGATCGAGATCAGGAAGGGTGTGGAGCTGACGCCCAGAAACGGGACGAACCAGTCCAAGCGCTGTCTCAATCTGCTCCTTTGTGATAGTGTGAACCTGGAGGCCTGTCATGAAGGTGATGAAGTCGCATTGGGGAGAGATAAAGACGGTGGAGTAGAACTGGTGGATGGGCTCATCAGCCCAGTGGAGGGAGGAATCGGTGACAAGGTCGCGGATCCCGACAGAAGCGAAGGACTCCGCTAAGGACACAATGCCTGTGCGAGACACGATCGTTTGCCAGGAGAGGGAGCGATGGGCGAATATGGGGACGCGGCTATAGACGCTAGTGAAAAGGTCGAGCTGTAGGTTTGTGTAAAAAGTGAGGACGTCGCATGTGTGGCGACCAGTGGGACGCAGCGAGAGATAGGGGTTTGTGGTGCGAAGGGTGCGGAGGCGGCTTGCGTGCCACTGGGAGTAATCCACGGGGACACGCTTAGGCGGAGGCGAAGAGTGGGACTCACTTGGTTGACCCGATGAACGACGGCTGTTTGCCGCGTTCTTTCGTCGGGCAACGCGACGAGAAGAGGATGGCTGATCTGACATGTGTAAACAGAAAAATAGAGATGGAAAATAGAGAAGGAAGAAAAGACCCGAACAGAGGACTGCCGGAGAGGTGATGACGACGGCTGCGAACAGAGAAACACGGCCCCGTCGAGGAGAGGCATGGACCCGGTGAAGAAAAGACATGAAGAAGCACGGTGGAGGCGACGAAGTGATGCAGCACCGGCGAGGAAAAATGGCGGCACGGACGCAGCGGCGTACCACGGTGGTGCAGCGCGGTGGTGGCGCACGGCGGTGAGGCGGTGGCACAAGGAGGCGGCCGCGTGGCACGAAGAGGAGGCACCGGCGGTGAGAACGAGGGTAACGGCGGTGAAGAGGAGAAGCTGAAGAGACAATGAAACAGGGTTTTTAGGGTTCGGGGACCCCAACTGACAGTCAGTATGATACACTGATAGTCAGTATGATATACTGATAGTCAGTTCCAAACCCAGAAACATGGAACTGACAATCAGTTTACAACATTGACAGTCAGTTCATAGAACTGAGTTTTGAAACTGATAGTCAGTTTGAGTCTCAAAAACGACCAGGAGCTACAACCAAAGACCAATGCACATAACTGACAATCAGTTTGTGGAACTGACTGTCAGCATGGTCATCGATTTCGACCAGAGACTAAGAAGAGGCTCCTAAGCAAAGGAACTGACCAGTCTCCTAACCGTGCACTGTCTGCGACCTTGTGATATCGCAAGGGCTGCGATATCAAATCTTCCTTTGTGCACGCACTCTTCTAGAATATAGATGACTGGTCGTCTGAGATCATAGCGGCCATTTAAAACTCATAGACCTATATTAGATTCAAACCTGACCTGAACCTAATTTGTGTTAATCAAACTAGATCGGGTGATAATCCTCGTCAGCTAGCCCCCAAATTTGAAGAAAACAAAGAGACATGTTTACTTCAAATTTTAATCCTGCATCGAATTGTGAACCCGATGCTTCAAATTTCTCATTTTGCACTGTTCTGTCGTGTGATGGTTCATATCCTGAGAAAAACCCTGAGTTTTTCTTGACAGATAATGATGAATTTATTGACTTATACAATCAAGGCAGCGATTGCAAATGCGTTTTAAGAACTCCAGATGTGTGTGGAAACCAACTGTCGCCTCCTGGCTCTATAAAAGAGAGGAGCTTTTTGGTTATCTGAACTCACAAGTTTTACGCCTTGACTAAGTTTTTTAGAACCACTTCTCCTCTCTGGTTCCACCCTCTCATCTTCTATTCTTATCCTGATGGTGGATCAAGATCCCAAAAACATTATTGAGATTGAGAGTGATGAAGAAAAAAAAGAAGTGATACCTGAACTCGACCACGACTTCCAGAAGGTAAGACTTTTCTGGAACTCTGGTTCAAGTCATTGTTTTACACCCTGATCGTTTCCACATACATTTTGGGAACTTACAGGTGACTGAGGAACTGATTCCCCCAAAGAAGAAGTCGAAGGTTGACGAAGGATCCTCCAGTGAAGCTGCATTCACGGGTGCAAAGGTTGGGGGACGCATCATTGTGCTCTCTTTTCTTGTCCCATGTAGTTCTCCCTATCCATGTAACTCGGCAGGTTGAACCCTCATCTCCACCTTTGGAGATCCATAACAATCCTTCAAAGCTTCCATCTGCTTCTTTGGAAAGTCTCATCCCATCAACACCTTCTCATTAGGTTTTGTCGAGTGATCTACTTTCTGGTGGGAAGATTGCACTTCCGCGACCAAATCCTTCCCAAGGCTTGGCTTTTTCCTCTGCTTCTCAGGTAACAGCTATCTTCACCCTCTCTGTCGGTTATATGTTTTATGAACTAACGATAAGTACACAGGAGGTGAAGACCCTTGGAGCCCCGAACGATCAGCCTGCTGAAGTCCAGGCTCTTTTTGGTGAGAGTGTAGCTTTCAGGCGAACTCTCAAAGAACAAAAAGAGGCGCTGGAGAAGCATACTGAGGAAATGTCCTCTGGCCTTTTGCATTTGGCAGAGTGCTACGAAAGCTCTCGCTAAGAAGCTCGTAGGTTCCGATTGGAGAGGGATTACGCTCGGTAACAGAGAGAACTATCCGATATTGTCGTGGTATTGCGAATACCCCGGCAGGTTTCGTGGACGATCCTAGCGAAGAAAACGCGACGTGGGCTGATCGGGTGACCGGTCCTCCCTTGCCGGACAAACACAAGAAGTGACACGAGGATTTATACAAGTTCGGTTCCCGGTGGGGGCCCTAGTCCTGTCGGCGTGCTCCCGACCGGAGTCGGCTGGGGAGGCTCTCTCGGGGAGAGGCTTCTGGAGCACACCTGTGAGTTTGGCTATTTTAGAAAAAATGAATCACCTCCTCTTACAACAGGGGGTACAAGGGCTATTTATAGCCCCAAAAAGGAGCAAAAAGACTAAACTACCCCGGACGCCACCGTCGGATCGAGGGGTAGCGACGTCCTTCTCCCGGTCAGGTGCCTTGGATGCTTGACAGGTGGTCGCTAATTCTCGAGGCGCTCCTCGCGTGACCTGCACGTGATCAACAAACAAAGACTTTACCTTTAGAAGGGCGACGAGGCCCGGGACATGCACCGGAGGCAATGTCCCTGGGCTACTTCCCCGGACGAATGGCGGCACCCGGGGCAGGCACCGGAGGCCACGTCCCTGGGCGAAAGGCGGCGCCCGGGACATGTCCCGGAGGCGATGTCCCCGGGTGAATGGCGGCGCCCGGGACCGGCACCGGAGGCCAGGTCCTGGGAGGCAAAAGGCGGCGCCCGGGACCGGCACAGGAGGCCACGTCCCCGGGCAAATGGCGGCGCCTGGGACCGGCACCCGAGGCCATGTCCCCGGGCGAATGGCGGTGCCCGGGACTGGCACCGGAGGCCCGGTCCCTGGATCCAAAAGGCGGCGCCCGGGGCAAGCACCGGAGGCCACGTCCCCGGGCAAATGGCGGCGCTCGAGACCGGCACCGGAGGCCAGGTCCCGGGAGCAAAAAGGCGACGCCCGGGGCAGGCACCGGAGGCCACGCCCCTGGGCCAATGGCGGCACCCGGGACCGGCACCGGAGGCCAGGTCCCGGGAGGCAAAAGGCGGCGCTCGGGACCGGCACCGGAGGCCAGGTCCCGGGAACCAAAAGGAGGCGCCCGGGGCAAGCACCGGAGGCCACGTCCCCGGTCAAATGGCGGCGCCCGAGACCGGCACCGGAGGCCAGGTCCCGGGAGCCAAAAGGCGGCGCCCGGGGCAGGCACCGGAGGCCACGTCCCCGGGCCAATGGCGGCGCCCGGGACCGGCACCGGAGGCCACGTCCCGGGAGCTAAAAGGCGGCGCCCGGGGCAGGGACCGTAAGCCACGTCCCCGGGCGAATGGCGGCGCAATTTACCTGGACTTAGTCTCGCAGAGATTTCCCCCAACAGCAGCCCCCCATGCCCCCCGGGGACGATGCTCGAGTCCCCGGAGGGTATGGTACATGTCACCGGGAAAATCTCCGGACCAAGCCACCGGAGCCGTGATGCTTCGATTCCCATGCCGCGCACTTATGACCGCGCCGTTGGGCCATAAATGCACTCGCGGTTCGAACCGACGCCTCGGTTTGTGCGCCAGTCCCTTCATTTCCCATGCACAGTTTGAAATTCAACGACCCTGATGTACCGCGAAGTGCCATGTGGCGCCCATCTGGGCTATGCTTCGCCCCTATAAATAGGGCCTTGGGGGGCCCGGGAAGCTCATTCGAAAGTTTCAAACTTCAGCGCCCTTAGCTCTCCCGGTAGCCCCCGTCCCAGCAGCTAGCTCCCGGAAGCTTTAGGTCCGGAACCTTTAGACGTCTAGTTCCCGGAAGTCTTAACCACCGGAAAAAACCAAAGCTGATGGCGCCCAAGGGTCGAGCGAAGACCACGGAGGTGCCCCTGGAGGAAATCGCTCCGGATTGCCTCTGGGCGTCGGAGTTCACGGCCGGGGACTTGGAGTCCCTAGTTAAACGCGGAGTCGTCGAGGACCGGGACATCCGGGTCCCCGTGAAGAAGGACGGAGCCCCCCGCCCCAGGCCCGGAGAGATTGTGGCCTTTGAGGCCTTCCTCGAGGCGGGGCTCCGGCTCCCGGTGCACCCCTTGCTCCGGGAGTTTCTGAAGGAGTATGGGGTAGCGCTGAACCACCTAACGCCGAACGCCATCGTCCGGATGGGCCTCTTCATTTGGCTCTTCGAGACGGCGACCGGGCGGGAGCCGACCCTACGAGCCTTCCGGTACTTCTACGAGCCGACAGCGAGGAGCTCCCACTTGGTGAAGGGGGGACCCAAGTCCCCCTTTGGCTCGGTGATGGTGCAGATGCTACCGTCCCGGGTAGCCGATTACCCGGCGGCGGGCTCTCGGGACCACTGGGGCGACTGGATTCGGAGGTGGTGTACGCCCCGAAGGCCCCCGCCTACAGAGGTCGTCCACGCCGAAGCCTCTGGTGTGGACGGACGAGGAGCTGGAGCTCCTCGGCAAGGTCATTATCTCCCGGGGCACCCACTCTATGCGGGACCCCGCCGAGGAGATGATGCTCTTGAGGATCTCCCCCTTCTCGCGCGGGAGAAGGGGGATCGGGATGGGCCCAGAGCAGCGGCCCCCGGTGAAGCCGGTGACCCGACATAAGTCTTCGTTACCTGGTTCATTGCATTTACAAATTTTACAAAATTTGACTAACTCTTACCTTTCGCAGTCCGGCCGTACCCAGCGGCACGGGAAAAGGCGGAGAACCTCCTGGGGAGGTACTTCACCGACGAGCACGAGCGCATCGTGCCCGTCGTGGGGGAGGGCCCTCTCCGGAACTTGGTAGCCGAGGCCTTCGGGCTGAAGCTACTGGAGAGGAAGCCCCTCCCCGCCCCCGGATCGTACAAATGGGGGAAGGACGCTGCCGGGGGCTCTGAGCCTAAGAAGGCCAGGGTCCAAAAAGCCCCTGGCCCATCGATGACGCCGGCTTCGACACCGGCGAAGGCCTGGGATGAGACCCCCGGGACAGGGAGTGCCCCGGGCGCCGGCCCGGAAGGAGGCAACGCCCCCTCCCCCGGAGAGCCCCGTTGAGGCTCGGGGAAAGGGACCGGCCGTGGGTGGGGCGGCGTCTGATTCGGCAGACTATGCCCCGTCGCCGCCTTCGGTGGCGGCCCTCCCGGCGCCCCCGGCACCTTTGGAGTCGAAGAAGCTGAAGGTAAGATTCGCGGAGGCCTCGCCTCCGCGGGTCGAGTGGCCGGTGGACGAGGGGGGGAGCCCCTCAGTCTACGAGGTCCCTCCGGAAGTGGAGGTCCCGGGGGCCCTCTCGCCCGGGAAGGGGAAAGTGCTGATGGTTCCTCCCCGGGCAGGGACCCCTTCCGAGAGCTCCTCGGCCACTTCCACGGAGGCCACCTCCTCGGCGATGAAGACGCCGACCACACTGCCGGACTCTCAGGTCCGGGGACCCCTCACTGGTCGCGATGGGACCGGCGTCGAGCGGGAGACCCCCCAGCTTTCTGCGGGGGAGGTCGCCCGCTATGCGGAGGGCCTGCAGACCCGAAAGGTACAGGCCTACGTTGTGGAGGGGACGCTCCATGAGCGTTTTGGAGAGCTTCAGTCTCTCCAGATTCAGGAACTCACCCGAGTCGATGACGCCTTCTTTCGGGCACCTACATTTGAATTTTTCTAACTCTGGAATTTGTAGGCGGCGGCTATTACCTGGGGCCTTGAGCAGCGGATCAGCCAGCTGCTGAATGACGTGGAGGAGAGGGCCACCACCTACCTGGGGCAGCGGGACGAAGCCCTCCAGGAGCTGGCCCTGGTCCGGGCCTAGGTCCACGTCTCTGAGGCCGTCAACGGCCGCCTTCGGTAGGAGGCCAAGGCGAAGGAGGAGGCCTTCCAGGAGCTCGATGGTTCGAGCGTCCGGGCAGTGACGGACGCGGGCCGCTCCGTCCGCTCGGCCCTCGAGAGCCTTGGCGTGAGCCTAGGCTCCGGGAGCAGCTCGGAGGTGCCCCCAGCTACCCTCGCGGAGGCTGTGCGTTTTCTCAACGCACAGGTCTCCGTCATCCAGGAGGCCGCCGATGCCCGAGCGCGGGGCCGGGCGATCCCCGTTGTTGCAGCCGCAGCGGGGCTCGTTGAGCACCGGGGGGTCGGCGCTCGGGCGATCGGGGGCCGCATCCCTCGGAGCTTCCCCGAGTTCTTCGAGCCCTCGCACCGGGAGGTGGAGCAACTCGCCAGGGGCTTCTACGACCGGATCGTCCGGGTGAGATTCCCGGCACCGGCGCCTCCGGCAGCGGATGCCCTGGCCCCGGCCCCAGCGGAGGCCCCCCAGGGGGAGGACGCCAATGATAAAGTATGAGCCTCCCCGCGGGTCTTAGATAGGACCCTTTTGTTTTCTTAGGATTTTGTTTCCTGTATCTTCTTAGAAGAAGCCCCGGGCACTTGTAAAAAGACATTTTGAAATGCAATGGAATTAGAAATTTTTCTAAGTGTTGAATGAATGCGTTGTTACCAGGATTCCCGAGAGGTTACTCCCGGGCGAAGGTCCGGAAGAGGTTCCCCGGGGGACGCCCAAGCAGCTTTGATCTTGCTAAGTCTCATCTCCGGGGAACGCAGCGGGGACGCCATCCGGGAGCCGATCCGGTTAAGATGGCATCCGGAGTGGCACTTGGACAATTTTGACAATCATCGTGCTGAATTATCCCCTTCGCGTCTGGGGTCCCGGATGATCCCTGTCGTGTCTGCACGACTGTGACATCACTTGTGAGGAGCCCAGCTCAGTGCAGCTGGTCCCATAAACCACTTGACTTCCCAGGATGAGTCAAACACAGGAATATATTGAAGCAGCAAAATATTACAGTAGTCATAATTGTACGGCCATCAGGCCTTAGTACAACACGGGGTACAGTGCCTTACAAGGCACAAAGGTACAACAAAATAAATCATCTAGTCGACGGAAGCTAGGGCCAAAAGCAATCCCACAGGAAACAGAGGTTGACAGCAAGACAGCACCACATCAGGGCTCCGGAGGGAACTGCACATCTTCTCCTGGGTCTGCAGTATCTTCAGGATATTCATCAAGGTCGTAGAACGCTCCATCTATTGATGAGTTGTTGCAAGGGTGAGTACTTACGTACTCCGCAAGTCATATGGGAGGTAGAGATACATATAGTATAAATGACATGAACCTATGCTATTGGGGGGGAAGAGTGAAGGGTTTTTCAAGATACATTTCTTTCTCATTTCTTACTCAACTTTTGATCATACTCATGGCAGTATATAAATCATACTGATGGCAATATATATATATATCCCATATTCAAGGCGATATATCCTCATATCACATTACTTTTATTCAAGCCTTTCAATGTTATACTCATGACAGTATTTCATATACTTAGGGCATAATCCACATGCCTCTTAGCTATTATATGCTTAGGGAAAATCCACATGCCTCTTAGTTATCACATGATCTCTATATTATGGTATTACCGCGACACGTCAACACATGACAGTCCACGGCAACACCCCTTATCGTGACGACACATGCCACTTGGGTAATCTTGAACTAACAAATTTTAGTTTATAAAACAATACTTGTGTCACACCCCGTGGATTTAATCCACCGTGGCATACTCCTAAAACTCGGGAGTACGAAGTATTCGAATACATTTTTAAACTCTGCAGAGGTGTACCTCTTTTTAAATCCACTTCTTCACTCGACTTTCAAGTCGGGCCAACTCCATGAGACTTATACGCATGTAACAAGGCTGAGCTCACGCAATGTTTTCGCAGTCTAGTATTAACAGCATCCCTGCCCAGTAAATGGACAATCCAGTCCCAAGTACCGTTGTGGGTCCTCTCCACTGCCTTACTTCCTAGCCTGGGCCTATGTTCCCGCAGGACACATAGCCTTTCTTGATTACAGTCGCGCACGACTTAATCTGGCATAGGGCGACTTCCTTCTTTCCACCTTATCCTCTCATAATTTTTCTGATCTCACATCACTCATGGACGAACTGTGTCCCACTAGTTTCCACGCGAGAAACCGGATCGACAAGCCATGCAGGGAACTGCTAATACTAAGAAAGCCACTAGATTGTGCCTGTCCCATACCAGGTAAGTGGTTGGTACGTTTTTCATGCCACTAGACGCACGACACAAGGATCTAGTCCTTATATGCCAGTGACCAGATCATACCACAACCCATGCACCTTCAGTGCCTGCACATCCAGTGCAGCCAAGCACCTCCAGTGCTACCACCATTCCACACCAAAATACTGGTCACGGCTAAGAGTTCTATTTCATGAATATAAATATATATATATGTATATACCTTTATTAGTTCATGGCTTGCTATCTTAACAAGTTCACATTCCTCAAGTATTCAATCTATCACTGCCATAATATCATCGATCTCAACACATGCAATATTAATGAGATATCTACTCATGGAATAGCATAGCAATTCATAAAATATAGGTTCAATATGATCAAAGTATGACTTGCCTTCCGCGTCATAAGTATCAGCAGTTGATGACGGTTCAGCGATAAGATCTTCAACCTCGGGCTCTTGCTCTCAACAAGATCAAACAAGCAACAGGCATTACAATCAATTCTACTCTTACTAATCCACTACATGCAATAATGCAAGAAGAAATACTCTGGTGATACAAGATTTGAAAGCGATTTGAGTTTAACTATGGAAACCAGGGTTAGGATTAGTTGTCAAGGTATATAGGGTTCCAAAATATCAGGGTAATATCAAGGTTGTGACTGGTTCGCCCAAAAATAGCGAACGTCTTTAGGTTGGCATTCGGTTCAAGGCATCGACATAAGGTCAATGGGTGATAGAGGGCTCAACTCAAGTTGTGACAGTAGGGAAAAGTGTAGATCACAACGTCAGGAGTCTAACGGACAAAGTTATTTCCAAAGTTCATGGCTAGAAGTGGGTGAAAAGGCTTAATGCCACTGGCTGACACAGGCTGACAGTGCCCAAGAATGGCATTGACATGGTTTGAACAGTTTCCAGTGGCCAAAGTAGGTTTTGATTCAAGCATATGGTGCACAAGGTAGTGAGACAACTATTTGACAAGGTAGTTTCTGTTTTACATGACCAGAGGTGGGTGAACAGGGCTAATGCCACTGGCTGACATAGCCTGGCATAGAGTTGACATGGCCAGAAACTAGGGTTAGCCATATATTTTGATTCAAGGCTCCAAATGATGCACCACTTTGTCTGGTGGTTAGGCATTTGTAACAGGAACAATTTATTCAACAGGGCCTTGGGAAGAAGATGGCTGGAAGGCAAGGAAATCCCGCGAAGAACACGGTGGCCGAACTGTTGTAAACAGTCTCTGGACAAAACTTTGGCATGGCGATACCTCTTCACCTGGGCCGATCCAGGTGTCGAGCTAGAAGACAAAAATACTCATGGGGTCAAGGCACATCTACTAGACAAGGTGGTTAGGGTTGAAACGGCCGGAAACAAAATCCGGCAATCGGTGCTAGAGGGAAAACCCCAACTTCACACCTAGCATTTCTGTTCTAGGGCAAAAGAACTCAATTCCTTGCTTGAGGAGGCTCTCTGGGGCATAAGAAAGCTAGGTGTGAAGTTAGATTAACTGGGGAAGCACCAGAGAAGCTTAACAGCAAGCCCCAGTTCACATGCAAGGTGCAAAGTTGGGGTTTTCCAGATTTTAGCAAACTCTTTGATTCTGGTTGCTTAGAGATGCTTAGATAAGTGCACTGATCATATTTGATTACTGGATCGAGAGCTAAATCGGTTTAGTTAGGGACTAATTGCTCGCCAGAGCTACTGGAGACAATCAGCGATTTCCGGCGACGTGGTACGTTAGAGTTCAATCGGCTGCTACTACACAGATAAGTGGATGAGAGTTACTTACTGGTAGCTTCAATTTGAAGTTCGGTGCAGTAGGTTGGCCTGGCACAGTGAGCCTCTCTTCGAGCTCGCCGAAGAAGACGAAGAGGATGACGAGGTTAGAGACTTGTGTGGTTCTGGCGTATGTGTGGGTGAAGGAGATGGCCAGAGCAAGTTTAAATAGACGAGGTGAGCAGCAATGGTTGAAAAAGCCTGGAGACTTGGAGCTGTGAATCGACGGTGAATTGACTGGCCGGGCGGGACAGCAGCGAAGTGATGCGCTCCAGCGGCCGTGCCGGCTTTTGCAGTCTGGCGCGCAGTCCTGGTTGATGCAACGGCGAATTGATGCTTCCCCCAGGCATGCTTGCAACGTGGCGCAACTGCGCTGCCGTTGTGGGGCGCGCGCGGGAGAGCGAAGGCGATGCTGGCGAGGTGAAGCTGTTCCACGGTGGCGAACACGATCCACACACGCGGCAAAGAAGAAATGGCGGAGGTGGCAGCGCTGGTGATCGATGGCAACGAGCTGCAGCGGTGGCAACGGCAACGACCAAAACTCCTGTGCTCGTGGTCGATTCAACAGGGGCGGTCGAAATCTGGAGATTTGGTCGATTGAACGGCCTGGTCGTGCACAGTAGCCCGTGGTCGAACCAGGGACTGATTTGCGATGATTTTTGATTTGGCTTTGGACCGAATTGCAAATCTGGGTTTAGAGAGGTTTAATTTGGGATTTGATTTCATGGCTGAGTATAATATTTCTATTAATACTCATTTAGCTCGAATTTGGAGAATGTTTGATAAGATTTGAGGGATTTCACCTATTTTCGGAAATAGGGTAAAAATAGATCTGGATTTTGTCGATCTCGAATTCTGGTGATTGGAGAGAGATCTTGAAATCTGATCAGAAGTGATATCTATATCAAATAGCATATGGGAGGTGTTCCCCGAAGAAATTCTGGAGTTGGAGTTGATTTGTAGGTTTTAGCTTTTTCAGGCTTCCAGGTAAACAGAAAGGGACTTATTCGCAGTAAAAATTGGACCGATCTGCGAAAAGTGTTTAGATGAATTAACCTGGCTCCCAACTTTTTGGGGTAAGTTGAGGATGTATCTGGAAACATATTCCAAGAGACACTTGAGTCTGGATAGGGTTAAATCAAGATAACTCAGTTATCTGGAAAACTGGGGTACTTAGGGTAAATCTGAATTTTCCTGTTTTCGAAAACAGAGAGAGACTTAGGTACTGGGAGTTAGGGTCCGAATTTGATCTGGCTCCTGAAGACTTTTATCTTCAGGGTAGCTGGTAGGTTAGATCTGGATAGGCAGATCTTAGTCTGAATCCAAAGGATAGATCATGGAGATTTTTAGGGTTTGGGAGAGATTAGGGTTCAGCTGATCTGGCTACTACTACAGAGATACATGCATGCAGGATTTTATGCAAAACTTTTCACCCCCAAAACTAGGGTGTTACAATCCCCCCTCTTCAGATACTTCCACCGGCGGGCTACGAGTACTGGCCCGAGGACGTGCTCCGGGAAGCTCAGCGCCGCATACGCGCATTGTACCGGGACCTGGCCCGGGAGCTAGCGGAAGGCCTCCGGGAGTATTAGGCGTAGGAGCCTTAGGATGTAGAGAACTTCTGGGTTTTGACCCAGGTTGTACCGTTTCTGATGCCCACCGAATGGGGAAGATGTCCTCTGGTTGAATGATTAATAAAGCCGTGTTCGCTTCTTGTTGCTTTGAGAGTCTTCTTTTCATATTTTTCTTGGATGGTCTGGACGACTTCTTTTGATAAGAATGAGCTAAGTTTGCTCATGGATAGTCGGTCGACACCCGGGGGTTCCTTATCCCCCCCGCCCACAGCGGGCCGGAGGGTAGCTCCGCGCGCTGTGGGGGTGATAAAGCCCTCGGGGTGAAGTTGAAGACCTTTAACATAAGAATTTTTCCAAGTTAGAAAATTCTAAAATGAGGTTTTCGGGGAGAAACTTTCCGGGAGACAATCGTCCGGTCGCCGTGAGAACGGGGAGCCGGGAATAAGGCCTCCGGAGAGGAAATATCCAAGAAATCCGTAATTTTTCGGAGAGACGATCATCCGGTCACCGTGAGAACAGGGAGCCGGGAATAAGATCTCCGGGAAAGAAATATCCAAGAAAGCCTGAGATTTCCGGGGATAGACCTTCCGTTAGACAATCGTCCGGTCGCCGTGAGAACGGGGAGCCGGGAATAAGGTCTCCGGAGAAAATATCTGAGAAATCCTGAGACGTCCCACTGGGGAGACCGTCGACTCCCGAGGGAGGATGTGCCAGATGACAGGTCTGAGTGTTTGGGCAGGGGACTAGTCTCCCAAAGTGACTCGTTACCACGGTCGCTGGGGACCGGGTTGCCGCTTACACCCTCAGTCCACGAGGGCTGATCGTAAGCCGCCCTACAGGAGGGACTTGCTGGGTCTGAGCCCACTTCCTCACGGGGAGGGCGTCCTCTCGGGGAGGGCATCCTCGCGGGGAGGGCATCGCCGTTAGGGGCGGTAATGTGAAGAACCTGCAATGACAGTTGAAGAGAAGAATCTAGTTGTATTGATAATGAAGTGAAATACAACGCCTGCCCTCGCGAAGTCGCGAAAAGGGAGGGAAAGGTAATTACAATGTCCCCCTCCCCCCTGGCGTGATCGCTCCGGGGGAGGGGACAGTAAGTACGAGGTCCCCCTTCCCCCTCCGGCGTAAACGCTCCGGGGGAGGGGACGGGCCTGTGCAGGCTAGACGTAAAACTTGCGAAGTAAACGCAAGTTCCACGTGTGCTTCAGCTCCTGCCCTTGAAGGTTAGAGAGTTTGTAAGCCCCCGAGCCCAGGACCGTGGACATCCTGTAGGGGCCCTCCCACTTGGGGGAGAGCTTGCCCTGGGCTTGGGGGTTTGTGACGCGCTTGAGGACAAGGTCCCCAAGGTGGAAGGATCTTTCACGCACGCGCTGGTTGTATGCGCGCGCCATCTCGCGCTGGTAGATGGCGTGGCGGAGGAGCGCTCAGTCGCGTTCCTCCTCCACGAGGTCGATCTCCAGTCGCTGGTTGGCCTCATTGGCCTGGTACGATGTGGTCATAGCTCCGTCCAGGAGCTCGACTCGCAGCGACCGGAAGCCAATCTCCGGGGGAGGACTGCCTCCACCCCGTAGACTAGGGAGAAGGGAGTACGTCCCGTCGCCCGGCTCGGGGTCGTGCTCATGGAGCAGAGGATGCTAGGGAGCTCCTCTGCCCATGCACCCCGCTTAGAAGCAGCCTGCTCGAGTCACTGGCGCAACCCCTGTAGGATTACGCCGTTGACCCTCTCGACAGCCCCATTGCTCCGGGGATGGGCCACTGAGGCGAAGTGGTTGACGAGCCCCAGGCCTTCGCAGAATTCCCGAAAATAAGCCGAGTCGAATTGGGTCCCGTAATCCACGGTGATTTCCCGGGGGACACCAAAACGACATACGACGTTTTTCCAGAAAAACCGCTGGACGGCCCAGGACGTGATGCTGGCCAAGGGTTCCACCTCTACCCACTTTGTAAAGTAGTCGACCGCGACCACCGCATACTTGTATCCTCCGGGCGCTGGGAGGAAGGGCCCTAAAAGGTCCATCCCCCAGCGCACGAAGGGCCAAGTGATGGGGATAGTCTACAGCGCTACAGGGGGGAGGTTTGAACCCTTGGCCATCTTCTGGCAGGCCTCGCACGCGGAGACAAGGTCTCGCGCGTCGCGCATGACCGTGGGCCAGTAGAAACCCTGCCGGAGAGCCTTGGCCGCTATGGCACGTAGGGCTAGATGAGAGCCACAGCTTCCCGCGTGGATTTCTTCAAGAAGTTGGAGTCCCTCCGGCCGGGGGAGGCAGCGCAGGAGGGCGGAAGCCCCCTGCTTGTAGAGCCTCCCCTCCAGCAGGAGATATGCCCGGGCTTTGGCCCGGAGGCGCTTAGCTTCGGTCTCGTTGGGAGGGTCCCCCTCCCCCTTAATGAAGGAGATGAGGGGGTCCATCCATGATGGAGTCCGGGTGATCTCGGCGACCTTTAGGACGCGAGGCTCATCGCCCGTGTCTGGGGAGGCCACCGAGGGCTTCGTGATGATTTCCAGGAAGGCCCCCTTGGGGAGCGATTCCTGAGCGCCTGCTGCCCGGGCCAAGGCGTCGGCCTGGTCATTATCCCTTCGCAGGATATGCCGGGCCTCGAGGCCATCGAAGTGCCTCTCCATCTTTCGCACCTCCTACAAATAAAGACTCAAGTTTGCATCATGGCACAGATAAGACTTGTCCATTTGGCAAATTACGAGCTGAGAATCTCCCTTCACTAGGAGGCGCCGGATCCCCAGGGAGCGTGCAAGGTGCATCCCGAAGAGCAAAGCCTCGTACTCGGCGACGTTGTTGGTTGCGGGGAACTCGAGCCGGATGGATCGCCTTCCCCGGGACGAACCCTTGCAGTGGGCCCACTGCAGGCTGCAGAAGCTTCTCATCCACCTGCATTTCCTTGAAGGCCTTCAGGAAGAGGACGTCGGCGGAGCTCCCGCCATCCACGAGGATGCGGGCCAGGTGGCAGTTGTAGATGGTGGCAGAGACGATGAGCGCGTCGTCGTGGGGGAAGCAAACCCCGCATGCGTCCTCTGCCGTGAAGGTGAGAGGGACTTCCGACCACTTGGGTGGCGGAGACGTGTGCAGCACCCCCACCACCTTGACTTCGCGCACGTACTCCTTACGGTGGCGCTTAGAGTCTCGCCCGGAGGCGGACCCTCCCACGATGAAATTGATGCGGCGCTGGGAAGTTTGGAAGGGGAGAGCTTCTGAAGGCTCCCCCTCCTGCGTCTGCCCCTGCTGACCCCCCGCGGGAGCAGGAAGGGCCGGAACAGTTGGTCGAGGGGGCAAGGAGGTCGGAGTCCCCCCCCCGCCCACGCTGGTCGACGAACGCCGTGAAGTGCTGCAGCAATTGGTGGCACTCCCGGGTAGCGTGGGTACCAGACCCGTGGAAGCTGCACCACGGTCCTTCCCTGCCTCTCCCCGCGGGGCCTTCCCGACCGCGGGAAGACTGTCCTCCCCCATGGCCTTTCGGCTTGGGGAAGGGGCGGTTGCCCCTCGGGGGGTCGCGCGAGCCGCCTTCGCCCTCGAGGACAAAGGTGTCCCGAGGCCGTGGCTCGTTACGCCCCCCTGCCTAGGGCGTTTGAGGGGGTCCCTGGCCCCCCGGTCGGCGGGGGCGGGAGCCCCTTGGGTCTTCTTCCAGAGGTCGTCTTCCTCCGCCCGAGCGTACTTTTCGAGTACGTTGAAGAGCTCATCGGCGGAGGAGGGGCAGCTCCGGGAGAGCCTCTGGTGGAGCTCCCCCGGGAGGATCCTGCTTTTGCACGCTTCGATGACTGTAGAGTCGGGGACGTGGGCCACCTTGCTCTTCACTTGGGCGAAGCGCTTGAAGAAGCTTCGGATGGTCTCCCCTGTCCTCTGCTGGACGGTGTACAGCTGCGAGGAGTCCAGGGGACGCACGTAGTTCCCCTGGAAGTTCGCGCAGAACTCATGCTTGAGCTGCGTGAAGGACTTGATGGAGCCGGCCTTCAGGTTGTAGAACCAGGACCGGGCGATCCCAGTGAGGTAGAGGGGGAAGACGTTGCATTGCACCGTCTCGTCCCCCCCGGCCGCGGAGATGGTTGTGGAGTATACCTGCACAAATTCATAAGGGTCGGCCTCACTGTTGTAGTGCTCAATGTGCGGCGGGCGGTAGGGCCGCGGCCACTGAATGCTCCGAAGCTTGTGGCATAGGGGCTGATTAGCCCCCTGCACTTCCCCGCGAGAGTCCTGGTCGCTGTCCTCTTTGACGGGGCACACGCCCTCGTTCTCGTTGTCGGAATCGGGAAGCAGCCCAAGAGGTCCGCCGGAGTGGCGGTAGCGACGCTTCTCTTCTGGGCCGGGGATGAGTCCCCGGATGTCCGGACTCTCTCCCGGAGAGGTTGGCTCCTCGGCGGGTCTCTTCCCCCGACCGGTGCGAGAGTGGGGCTCTCCGCGACCGCGGCCAGGGGGAAGTTCTTCCCCGCGCTTGGGTGAATGCATTCACTCGACCTGGTCCGCCGGGGACACCCTCAGGGGCGGTCCCGGGGAAGGAGGGAGCTCATGCACTGTAGCTGTTGGCCCGGAGGCTACCGGGGCCGGCTGGGGGGAGCCCCCTGCGAAGACCCCCAAAACCGGAAAGGGGGAAGCCCTTGCATCATCCAGAAATGGGGAGGGGGCGCCCGCGGCGACGTTCGGAACCGAAGTGGTGGGAGCCCCCGTGGCGACGGCTGGAACCGGAAAGGGGGAAGCCCCTGTAATATCCGGAGCCGACGAGGGGGGAGCCCCCGCGGCGACGTCCGGGACCGGGGAGCCGATGCGGGGGGAAGTCCGCTGAGGCATGGGAGCTGCTCTGTCGACCGCCCTCGGTGCGGTAAACGCGGCACGCGGGGTGGGACTGGCTCCCGGCGCAGGGAAAACCCCTGGCATGAAGTGGGCCCCCGGCCCCGAGAATGGGCCTGGAACGGGGTATCCCCCTGGCGCCACGAAGGGCCCGGGCATGAAGTACCCTCTCGGCACCGGGAAGGACCCGTGTGCCGGGAAGGGTTCGGACATATGACCCGCAGGGGGAGGGAGGGTACCCCCCACTGATATGGGTACGGCGCATAAACGGGGACATGGCCCTCGGATATGGGTACGGCGCATATGTGGGGGCCGGTGGCCGTACCAACACGCGAAGCAGCTCATCCATGGAGCGCTGGGTGTGGAGCTGGCCCTCCATTAAAGCCTCGAGTAGGGCGTCCCGGGGAGCCGAGGGAGCCGTCGGGGGGAGACTGGTCCCGGCCGAGGTTCCCGCAGTCACCGGGAGTGCCCCGGAGGTAGAAGCACCTAAGTTAAGAGGAAAGATGGGAGGCAGTACCTGGGTCTGGCCGCCTCCGGGCAGAAGTGCTGGAACAGTAGTGTCCCAGACGGGCGGCGCCGGGTCTCCGAGACCGGCGTCACTGGGAAGGGTGCGAGCCCTTTTTCTTTGGGGAGCCATGGCGTCTTGTCACGAGTCCCCACGGTCGGCGCCAACTGTTGTGGTATTGCAAATACCCCGGCAGGTTTCGTGGACGATCCTAGCGAAGAAAACGCGACGCGGGCTGATCGGGTGACCGGTCCTCCCCCGCCGGACAAACACAAGAAGTGACACGAGGATTTATACAGGTTCGGGTCCCGGTGGAGAGGCTTCCGGAGCACACCTGTGAGTTTGGCTATTCTAGAAAAAATGAATCACCTCCTCTTACAACAGGGGGTACAAGGGCTATTTATAGCCCCAAAAAGGAGCAAAAAGACTAAACTACCCCGGACGCCACCATCGGATCAAGGGGTAGCGACGTCCTTCTCCCGGTCAGGTGCCTTGGATGCTTGACAGGTGGTCGCTGATTCCCG
Source organism: Pharus latifolius (assembly GCA_019359835.1). Classification (NCBI taxonomy): domain Eukaryota; kingdom Viridiplantae; phylum Streptophyta; class Magnoliopsida; order Poales; family Poaceae; genus Pharus; species Pharus latifolius. The sequence continues at coordinate 18,898,734 of CM033327.1, read as the reverse complement.
AGGCGCTCCTCGCGTGACCTGCACGTGATCAACAACCAAAGACTTTACCTTTAGAAGGGCGACGAGGCCCGGGACATGCACCGGAGGCAATGTCACCGGAGGCTACTTCCCCGGACGAATGGCGGCACCCGGGGCAGGCACCGGAGGCCACGTCCCTGGACGAAAGGCGGCGCCCGGGACCGGCACCGGAGGCCAGGTCCCGGGGGCCAAAAGGCGGCTCCCGGGACATGCCCCGAAGGCGATGTCCCTGGGCGAATGGCGGCGCCCGGGACCAGCATCGGAGGCCACGTCCTGGGAGGCAAAAGGCGGTGCCCGGGACCGGCACTGGAGGCTGGGTCCCAGGAGCCAAAAGGAGGCGCCCGGGGCAGGCACCAGAGGCCACGTCCCTGGGCGAATGGCGACGCTCGAGACCGGCACCGGAGGCCCGGTCCCGGGAGCCAAAAGGCGGCGCCCGGGGCAAGCACCGGAGGCCACGTCCCTGGGCAAATGGCGGCGCCCGGGACCGGCACCGGAGGCAAGGTCCCGGGAGCCAAAAGGCGGCGCCCGGGACCGGCACCGGAGGCCAGGTCCCAGGAACCAAATGGCGGCGCCCGGGGCAAGCACCGGAGGCCACGTCCTCGGGCAAATGGCGGCGCCCGAGACCGGCACCGGAGGCCAGGTCCCGGGAGCCAAAAGGCGTCTCCCGGGGCAGGCATCGGAGGCCACGTCCCCAGGCCAATGGCGTCGCCCAGGACCGGCACCGGAGGCCAGGTCCCGGGAGGCAAAAGGCGGTGCCCAGGACCGGCACCGGAGGCCAAGTCCCGGGAACCAAAAGGCGGCGCCCGGGGCAAGCACCGGAGGCCACGTCCCCGGGCAAATGGCGACGCCCGAGACCGGCACGGGAGGCCAGGTCCCGGGAGCCAGAAGTCGGCGCCCGGGGCAGGCACCGGAGGCCACGTCCCCGGGCCAATGGCGGCGCCTGGGACCGGCACTGGAGGCCTGGTCCCGGGAGCCAAAAGGCGGCGCCCGGGGTAGGCACCGGAGGCCACGTCCCCGGGCGAATGGCGGCACAACTTATCTGGACTTAGTCTCGCGGAGATTTCCCCCAACAGATACAATAAGGAACAGCTGCACACCTTTGCTGAGAGACGATGTAGATAGGCTTAGGGCTATAGCCAATTCTCTGGGGGCAGTCAGTGTTGATCCCACTGATGTTAACATGTCCCTGGGAGAACTTTGTGAGCAGCTATCAGACCAGGTCAATGCTTTGGTCGCCTGTGTCCCTTTTGTACGTAAAGATTGTTAGACATAATAAAAGATTTCATTTCCTTTTCATACTTGATCCCTTAAAGAGATTATGTAAAACTTATAACCCCAAATGAAGGTTTTTTATATTCTCGGTGTAAAGAAGTGGTTACACAGGAACGCCTCTGCGATCAAAAATACACAGGTAGGTTTCTGTCCGAAACTGGCTTTGGTTAGTTCTTTGGTCTCGGAATATCTTCGAGGTTGTATACTGCAATCAGAACTAGAGTAACGATCATAGAACAGTATCTTGACCACGCAACAACCACAGCTGTTGCGATCACCTATATTGCAGTGATCACAGAATTGCATTGCGATCAGTATACAGGACATAAGTTTATTCCAAAGTCAGAAGGGATTATTTCCTTAATAAACTTTTAAGAATTTCTCATATTTTTATCTATACCATAGCCCTCGAATGTGAAATAAAAAGATACATTTCATTTTGGATTCATTACTGGGTATGGATAACGGGTTCCAGGAGGAAAGGCACCCATTATGGGAAATTAATAAAATATTTGGCGAAGGGTTGTCTCGGGCATATAAAAAGAAAAGGTAGCTTACTGGAGAAGCCTCACAACCAAAACCCTTTGTTGCCTTGGAAATTTTCACCGCACAAAAACCCTCTTTTGCACACTCCATCTTTGTCATCCCCCAAGCCATCGCCTTTTTCCACGATCTTCTGCAGTAATGGCATCCTGGAGCCGATCTGTCCACCACACAGAGGAGGGTTTGGTGGCATTAGAGAAGGAAGAGATTCTCCCCCCACGGCTGTTGATCAACTGGCGGCCAGCGGGGAAGAACGAAGAAACCCCAGCCATTCACGAGGGTGAACTGGTGATATTTGAGGAGTATTTGCGCTGCGGGTTCTGATTCCCGGAAAGCGAGTTCCTGCGGGGAATCCTCAACCATTATGGGTTGGAGTTGGTGAATCTCCACCCAAATGCTGTTTTGATCATGGCGATCTTTCAGCACTTATGCGAAGCTTTTGTTGGAGTGCTGCCAAGCGTGGAGCTTTTCCGACGCTTCTACTTCTCGGCATGGTTGAAGAGTGCCTACGCCGCCGGGTGCATCTACTTCCGCATAAGGGAGAAGAAAGAGTACCCATTTTGTCCTCTGCGGGACTCTATGCACGGGTGGCATCACAAATGGTTCTACTGCACCCCTCCGTCGGAGAGCGAACTCTGGTTTGCGAACACCTGACTGGAGAAAGACAATGAAATGGACTCCATTCCTTCCCTAAGTGCAGACTTAGAGAAGCAGACCAAAGCCAACCTTCACTTGGTACAACAGGGACTAACAGCGCGCGACATCATCCGTGACTTTGTGAAGAACAGGGTGAGCCCCCTGCGTGAAAAGTAGCATCTGGCTTGGGAGGTGGAGTCCATGGCGGACAACACCCTAGATTACAATACAGGTATGTCCTCTAGTCTACAAAGTATACAACTCTACTGACAAATAAAGACATATCAAGTAAGTTGTTTGTTTTTGTGACACAGTTCTCTCGTTGTCCGAAATTGAAAAATGGACAAACTACCTTCTTCGGCCATACAATGCCACAACAGAAGGAGTTAAAGGGTCGCTTCGCCCTCGGAGCTTAATAAACGCAAGCGATGATCTGAAACAGGAACGCCAAAAGGTATGACTTCTCTTGGAAACATCTGTTTGGATTCGTGTATCGCTGCTTTCTTACCAAATCGAATTCTTGGAATGATGCAGCTGCTGAAGGGGCGTTTTGTTGGGATGAAACGTCCTGGCGATGACGCTGGATCTTCTGGGGGATCAGCGGTGAAGAGGGTGAAGAAAGCCTCTTCACATCTGGTGACGAAGGAGCCTACTTCCGAGAAACCCAAGAAGGTCTTAGGAGGGGCTTCTTTGAAGAAGAAAACCACAACCATGAAGAAGACTGTAGTAAGATTCTCTTTCCCCCATGTACCCTCACGTGCGAATACAAATTACTTCTTAGTCGTACAGGGTGAGAGGAGTGAGGATGAGGAAGACGACATTCCTTTAATTTGTCGTAAGAGGAAGGAAACTGACCTTCTGGAGACAAGCATCCCAGAGAGGTCACCCTCCCCCCAGACAGACGAAATCTTGTCCCTGACTGCAGGGACGAGAATGGCTATAATGGGCCCTGCGACCATTGACAATCCTGTGGTTACGGGCGAAACCCCTGCGCATGAGGCTTGTAAAGCCCCAAGACTGACAACTCCTTGCTTGCTGATCGAGGGAGCGACCGTGGTAAGAATCCTCATAGTCTTGTATTTTGTCATTCCTCTGCATATACCCACAGGATTGTGTACATACAGGGAGAAGAGGACACTGTCCTGTTTAAGAAAAGGAAAACGAGGACAGAGGATGATACTTTCCCAGAAGCACCCAGTGGGCTTCTTTCTCCCAGGAGCTCATCATCAAAACCCAAGCCATGGGTAGGGTTTCAAATAAAGTAAGAATTTCCCTATTGTCATCTCGAGATGATCGACAGGAGGCATTCTACCTCACAATCTGTTTGTTTGTTTTTAGGCGCAGGGATGCTGCACCCAACACTCCGGCGACCTTGACAAGCCTTGGCACAACACCTACCGTAGAGGTCGCGGAAGAGCCAAGTTCTACTCCCATGGTCGAAGAAGTTCATCAGGCCATCGTGGAGGGAATGGTAACGGAGATCCAATCCCAAGGGATGGAAACCGCAGTCCCAGCCACAGAGGGGGATCTGCAGGAAAGATCATCTACTGCCCCTACCATGGACACAACAAGTCTTGAGGCTCGACCTCACGCTGATGTTGAGAGCCACTCATTCAGTGATTACATTGAAGTATGCAAAAAAACTCTTTTTATTATTTTCAAGCTCGCAGAAACTTAGGAATATCCAAGTTTTAAGAGCAATTTCTTATCGTGTTCTAGGACTTGACCCGGGTGGCGACCAAATCGATAGTTATAGCAAAGCACATCGAGGTCGCGCAATGGGAGATCAGCCGGCTGCAACAGTAAGTGTGGTGCTTCTTATTCGTGCTAACTTGAATCCGTATTTAAACATAGCTGATTGTCTTTCTTGTTACCGAGAAAATGCCTTTCTGAACAAGAGCATGGCTGATCGGCAGAATCAAGAAGAAGCTGCAGCCACGAGATGTTCTTCTCTAGGGAGGGAACTTCACGAAGCGCAGTCAAAGCTTTCTTGTAAGTCTTCTTTCAACCAGAAAACATTATTTCGTCACATGAACTGCTGTAAAAATTGACTGCCGTGTTCATGCAGCACAAGGGGATCAAATAAGCCTTCTTTCAAAAGAAAAGAATGACCTTCAAGTGACCATCGAGCTCCAAAACTCGAAGATTGGTATTGTCTGCACGGAGAACGAGAATTCGAAACCAACGATTGCATCCGACAGCAATGCTCAATCGACCATCTTCGAAAAGCTGAGCATGGTGGCAACTCTGCTCAAAGCTAATGTGGTCGAATCTCAAAAGATAAACCCTAGCTTCGGCAAGTTAGCCACATTGGTTGCGGCTCAGGCTGAGTCACTTCTTGAATATCTTCCTGAAGATACAAGGCGACAAAAAGAGGAGCTGAGGACAAACATGCAATTTGTAGCCTCCACCATCCTCAGTAGACTCCGTTTTCACCACGGCCCTGATCTTGATTTGAAGCCAGTGGTCGGAGATGCAGAGATCGAGAGTGAAAATCAACTTGAAGCCATAATGAAGGCAGTCAGGCCCTTGATCGAAAATCTCTTGAAAGAACTTGGCTTATCTTGATTGTTGATGTAACAATTTTTGTACCTGCAAACATGTGTTTATACAATGCAAATGCATGCCTTAAATTTTGAAAAAAAAAAGTACTTTTCTTGATTTCATGTTATCACCATATTCCCTTAGCCCCCTCCTGACATCATAAGTACTAAAGACTTGGTATTATAATCTCAGGAAGAAATATGGGTGTTCTAAGAAATGTTTCAACTTAGATACGATCATCCGATCATATCGATACTGACCTTAATACGACACCCGGCCCTATTACGAACTGGCAGCCACTCGAATGATCAAGAACATGCCAATAAGTCCTGTGTGCGTTGAGAAATGGCTTATTGAGGGATGTCTTATCTGGATGCGACCATGAGATCGGCCAGCGAATCCGGGCAGGATATTTGCAGCAAGATGATTATTGGCGATCAGCCCCCGAGCAAGGCTCGTTATAGGTATGGCAAAGAAACGAACGTAACATGAGACGAATAAAAGTACTCACGATTTTTGTTAAACTATGCTAATTGAACAGAAAAAAGATTGGAGAACTTACACGTAAAACTTGCGTAGTTGATCGATGTTCCAAGTATTGGACAAGATTCTGCCATCCTCCATTGCTAACCGAGCCGATCCTGGTGGCGGTACTGAAACAATAGTGTAAGGGCCTTCCCACTGAGGAGAGAACTTATTGCGGTTAGACTGGTTTTGTATTTTTGTAAAACCAGATCACCCACGTGCAGACTACGTGGTCGCACCTCTTGCTGTGATCTTTTCGCAAATCTTGCAAATATACTGCCGAGTTTATTAGTGGTCGATCACGTTTTTCTTCGAGGAGGGTTAAATCCTGAGTGCGTTGTCCAACTTGATCAAACTAATCGATTTGATCTGTTCGGACAGAACCAATACGACTTTCCATAGGTAATATAGCCTCAGCTCCATACACCAATTGGAAAGGTGTCTCACCGGTGGCTCGACTACAAGTAGTATGTAATGCCCACAGAACGGAGTAGAGTTCATCTACCCAAGCCCCAGAGCGCATCCTAAGGTGATCAAAAATGCGTTTTTTGATGCCCTGTAATATCTGCCCATTGGTACGTTCGACGGCACCATTGCTCTGTGGGTGAGCTACAGAACCAAAGCACACCTTAGGTCCAATATCATCTCAATAATCCAGAAAGAGACCGCTAGCGAATTGGGAACCATTATCAGTGATGAGATGACTTGGGACACCAAATCGAGTGACGATGTTCTTATGAAAGAACTTCTGTGCTGCAGCAGTGGTGATATTGTGGACTGGTTCAGCCTCGATCCACTTTGTAAACGTGTCAATAGCTATGAATAAGAACTTTTACCCATTATCCACCTGTGGCATAGGTCCCACAATATCTATCCCCCAGACCACAAAAGGCCACATTAAAAGAATAGTTTGCAAGGCATATGCGGGCTGATGAACTTGTCTTGCATGAAATTGACACGGGGGCATGTCTTGACCAAGTTTTTGGCATCATCGAGTGCCGAAGGCCAATAAAAACCCTGTCGGAAAGCTTTCCCGACCAGTGTGCGAAATGACGCGTGCGCACCACACACACCGTCATGGATTTCTTTCAAGAGGGACTTACCTTCTTCTTGAGAAATACAACGCATGAATACTCCTTGAGTACCCTTCCTATACAAAACCCCTTCCATAAGTTTGTATAGGCGCGCTTTTCGAATCAACCGATCACTTTCGGTTTCATCCTTGGGCAAGGTCCCATGTTCGAGATAGACTCTCAATGGATGGGTCCAATCTTCTTCATGTCCAAGGTTGGTAACGCAGACTGTTACCGGGTCATCTTCGACTATAGTCATGATCGAAGGATGTTTCTAAGTGTTCGACGAACACTCCTGCCGGAGCAGATGTACGTGAGGATCCAATTTTAGATAATTGGTCTGTGAGAATATTGTCTTTTCGCGGGATATATTGGACTTCAAAATGACTGAAGTGTTTTTCCAATCTCCTCACTTCCCCCAGGTAATGAGCCATTGTCTCATCGGAGGTGCTGTACTCCTTGTTTACCTGGTTTACGACCAGCTGTGAGTCTCCCCTCACCACTAATCGACGGACTCCGAGGAATTTTTCTTCCCAAAGCCCTGCAATAAGACCCTCATATTCTGCTGCGTTGTTAGTCACAACAAAATGTAATTGAATGACATACTTGAGTTGGTCGCCCTGAGGCGTGACTAAGACCACTCCAGCCCCCGAGTGTTGAAAACTGCGAGAGCCATTAAAATACATCGTCCAATGGTCGGTGCATGCTAAGTCTTCGGATTCTTGCATAGGTGGGTCAGGATTAGTCCATTCGACCACAAAGTCTGCAAGGATCTGAGACTTGACCACCATCTGAGGGGTGGAATGGATGTCAAATGCTCCAAGTTCCACAGTCCACTTCGCCATTCGACCAGATTTCTTCGGGTTTCGAATGATATCTCCCAAAGGAAAGGACGAGGGCACTATAATTTTATGTGCTTGAAAGTAATGTCCTAGCTTGTGGGCAGCCATTAGTAGCGCGTAAAATATATTCTGGACCTCAGGGTAGTGCTCCTTAGGACCATGAAGTACCTCACTTACGAATAGACGGGTTGTTGCACACCTTCTCTTTCTGCGATCAGAACTGCGCTGACCGCATGAGGTGTGGCCGCCAAGTAAAGAAGTAGTGGTTCCCCAGTGACCAGAGAAACCAACACTGACGGACTGGATAAGTATGCTTTAACCTCCTGGAATGCTTTCTCGGCTTCATCCGACCAGGTAAAACCATGGTGTATTCGAAGAGCTTTGAAAAAAGGTAATCCTCTTTCGCCTAGTCGCGATATAAATTGACCTAGAGCCGCCATGCGACCGGCCAGGCACTAGACATCCTTCATGGTCGAAGGAGACCTCATTTGCTCGATGGCCCTGATTTTTTCGGGATTAACCTCGATTCCTTTAGAACAAACGAGAAAGCCTAGAATTTTACCAGATGAAACCCCGAAAGAATATTTTTCTGAAGTTTAATTTTATTCCAAATTGGTTTAAATTACAGAAGGTTTCAGCAAGATCATCCAAATGAGTCAAGCTTTTTAAGCTTTTTACAACCAAATCGTCCATGTAGGCTTCATAATTACGCCCCCTCTGGGAAAGAAAGGTCTTTTGCATCAAGTGTTGGTACATGGAACCGGCGTTCTTGAGACCAAATGGCATTCTGACGTAGCAGTAGGTGCCAAATGGTGTGATGAAGGCAGTCTTCTCTTCATCTTCTTCTGCCATGCTAATTTGGTGATATCCTGAGTAAGCATCCAGGAAGCTCATTAGTTCGCAATCCACAGTAGAGTTGACCAACTGATCGATGCGCGGAAGGGGAAAGTCATCCTTCGGGCAGGCACTGTTTAGGCTGGTGTAATCGACGCACATGCGCCACTTACCATTTGACTTACGGACAATGACTGGATTTTCAAGCCATTTCGAATGATCGACTTCGCGAATAAATCCAGCCGTTTGGAGTTTATCTAACTCCACGCGGATAGCTTCTTGTCGATCAACAGCAAAGCGTCTGAGCTTCTATTTTATTGGTCGCTTTCCAGGTCGAATTGCTAACATGTGCTCAATTACCTACCTTGGGACACTGTGCATGTCGGATGGTTTCCACGCAAACACATCTACATTATCTCAGAGGAAAGTAATGAGTTCGAATTCCTATTTGTCATTCAGGCCTGATCCAATTCAAATTGTTCTAGATGGATCATTTGGGCGTAATGGAACTAATTTCAGCTTTTCCTCTAGTCGAGGGGCGACCTTGATCGTATCTCCAGCTGTGGTGGTGATCTTGACATCCCGAATGGGAAGTTGATCTACTAGCTCCAGGGATAACCGATCGCAAGTCAATGCCACATTGTGGCTGTCTCAGACTGAGATAACGCCATTGGGGCTAGGTAACTTGCGGCACTGATAAGCATATTGCGTCGCCATCATAAATTTAGTGAGAGTTGGCCTGCCAAAAATCGCGTTATAAGCCGAATCACAATCAATTACGTCAAAAGTAACCATTCTATTCAGAATTATCTAGTTCACCCAGTGTCACTGGGAGCACCACCTGTCCCATCGGCATCATCGAGGGACCAGGAATTATCCCATAAAACGGATGATTTATGGGTTTGATTTTGGAACGAGGGATTTGCATCTCGTCTAATGCCTTGACCAATAAAATGTCCAAGGAACTACCTCTGTCGATCAGGACCCTTTTGAACCCGCATTACTGATAATTGGGGTAATGACCAGAGGTAGTCTCAATGGTCGAGTAAGCCCAATGGGACAATCAGAGCGATCAAATGTCAAAGGAGTATCTGACCAACAGGGGTATTGAGGTTCGCCAAGGGGAGCTTCCGCTTGGTTTACTTCTCGATAAAATGCTTTAAACTGGCATTTAGAAACAAAAGTGGAGGAACCTCCAAAAATGACATTAACATAATTACGAGGTACCTGGTAGGACATTTCTTCATCGCCGTCAGTGTCTCTAAGTCCGCAAGTCTGCTCTTTCGGTGGCAAAGTTGGCATTGGCCCAATTCTCTAGTAGAAGTCATCTAGTTGCTTCAACCAGCTCCGGCAGTTCTTGAGGTCGTGTCCCAGAGAGTTGTGGATCGGGCACCACTTCTTGCCTCCTGCGGGTTAGTCGGTTTTTCTGGCTGGTCAGCGTTCCGGCCACCAGAAGCAGTTTTATTTTTAAATGAAAACTTATTACCTTTCATCAGTGGAGGCTTTTCTGTGACTGCGACCTCCCAGTACTGTCTGGTTCAATTCTTTTTAGACTTCTTTGATTTCCCGCCCGATGAAGACTCCGGCTTCTTGCCCGTATCTTTTTTTTTCACGTCCTTGAGACCTGGTTGGGGCGACAAATTCCCTTTATCCACCATCCTATTCCACTCAACGGCCTCGACTGCATCAGAGTAGCGGTCAGCCATATCAAAGAGATTGGCAATTGACCGAGGAGGGTGGATAAGTAAATCTTCCGTAAACCTCCGATACTGAACGGCGTGCTTAAACACCTGATAACGGAGTTATCGGCTATGTTTGCGATGGTATTTCTCACCTTGACAAACCTTTTGACAAACTGGTGAAGAGTCTCTATAGAGGTTTGTCGTAGATGATGAAGATCGTCTTCTTTCCCAGGTTTTCGATAACAATTCTGAAAATTGTTGAGGATGGAATCGCACAACATTTCCCAGTTATATATCGAACCCTCAGGCTGATTGAATAGCCAGGTCCTTGCCGGTCCCTCAAGGACCGTCGGCAAGTAATTAGCCATGACATGATCAACCCCACCAGCCGCTTGGATAGCGGTGATGTAAATTTGAAGGAACTCTGACAGATTCTAGATCCCATCAAACCTCTCAATAGCCCGATCTGGCCAGACGACCGCACGGAGGCCTGGCAAAAAATCTTTACAGCCAACATAGGGACTGTGGAGAGTTTCGCAATTCCCAACCTGACCACGAGTGATTTCACGCGATGGGGACACACCACGTGGTCCCAAATGAGAATGCACAGGAATTCAATCCCCATCACGAGAACTTCCCACGCGTCTGGATTTGTCATGCCGAAGTGATCCGGATGGTAATCGATTACGCCTACCATGACTAGAGTGAGAATACTCCTTTTCATGGGAACGTATCGTAGACCGGGAGGAAGCTGTGGGGGTTTTATCGGATGCGACCTCATCCAGCTTCTCCGCCAGGATCCTAGCAAAAGCCCATTTGTCCGCGTCTGTGAGGGTAGGAGGAAAATTACGCAAGACTTCCACGATAGATCGAAGTCGGACATGCATACTTCTCTTTGGTGCGCCAGGTGTCATTGTTTCTTCGTCCGCCGGTGAATATTCCGGGGGCAAAGAAGGCGTCTAGTTGCGCCTGCGACTATGTGGGCGACGGGAGGAACTAGGGGCGGCGTCATAATGAGACTGTGCATTTTGCAGAGCTTCTAGGGCCGTTTTGCGAAGTTCGTTATCTCGTCGCTCACAGTCTTGATCCTCCTTTTGCTTGCGTTCCTATTCCTCCTTTTGTCTACGCTCCTGTTCTTCCCCAGCAATCTGTTGATCGGGAGTTTCCTCCGATAAGGCAGCGAATTCTTTGGGGAGCGAAGCTACAAAAGGAGAGAACATCTCTGTTTGTTCCGAATCTGACTCGAAATCAAAGAGAGAGTGGAGGTTGTCAGGATCAAACCTCCCCGGACTGAGTTCTCGGTCACTGCCATCCTGGTCCCCGAGGAGGATAGATGGTGTCCGAGACTTGATTTTCCATACGGTGGAACTGACATCAACTTCTGGACCTGTCTCTGCCATCCTGGGTAGGGGAAGACATGTCCTCCTGACGTTCCTTCGGAATGTCTTCGCAATCGATCTCTTCCATTGGAACGGGATAGCTAGGCGAAGGCATTTGTATGTGGGCATAATCATTGAGATCGAAGTCGTTCTCGGAGTTATATGCCCCAGACATGGCTCACCAAACCTCTGGATGAAGGGAAAGCACCTTGAGAAAAGGCCCCACGGTGGGCGCCAGCTGTCGACGATTTGGACTCGGGGTCCTTAGTCGATCTTATGCAAATTTGTGAGTCACGAAGCCTTTCAGGGCGCTCCTCCGGGAAGGTAGGATGAGTAATATCTGTATGGGCACGAGAGAATTTATACAGGTTCGGGCCCTCGATGGTGGGAGTAATAGCCCTACATCCTATTATGATTTCACTATATGAGAAAAAGTATTTACAAGAGGCAAGAAGAGATGATCACAGGCGAAAATCTCTCCTATATTAATGTCTATCTAACTATGTCTAAGTCTTCAGGCTACTCTGACTCCTGGAAATGCTTGTATGCTTAACCATCCCTTAGATCGTGCATTGACCTCCTTTTTATACTGAACAAAAGGGTGCCAACACGAAGCGATTTTGGACGGTTATTACTATGCAGTTTGTGTAACTGCTCCTCTCTCCTACATAGGTTTAAAACGTGTAGTTAGTGGGTAAACGCACATATTAACCTCTTGGCAGTTGTCTTCATACATGGGAGAAGTTATCTTGATCCTGGAGATGTGTTTGTAAAAGACTTAAACACCCTCAAATCATCTTGGTCGCATGTAGTCATCGACCTCCTAACCACGCATTGTCTGCAGCCTCCTGACCGTGCACTGTCTGCGGCCTTGTGATCGCGCAAGGGCTGCGATCACAAATCTTCCTTTGTGCCCACACTCTCCTAGTATATAGAAGACTGGTCGTCTGAGATCATAGCGGCCATTTAAAACTCATAGACCCATATTAGATTTGAACTTGACCTAAACCTATTGCGTGTTAATCAAACTAGCTCGGGTGATAATCCTCGTCACATCCAACCATAAAAATATCCAACCATAGCAAAACATAAACTCATACAAAATAATTCTCCCCCTTTGGCATCAAGCACAAAAAGGCGGGAGTCAACACAGAAACGAGGGTTTTGGGCTTAGGGGACACACATTGACAGTCAGTGTGATATACTGATAGTCAGCACAAAAACCAGAAACATGGAACTGACAATCAGTGTATAACACTGACAGTCAGTACACAGAACTGAGTTTTTAAGCTAACAGTCAGTGTGTGAGGCTGATTGTCAGTGTGGATCACCACTTCGACCAGAGGCTACGACCAGGTGCTAACACATATAAATGACAATCAGTTTGTGATGCTGACTGTCAGCAAGGGCAACCACTTCGAACAAATATCAAAATTCGACCAAAGAGGGAATAAAATATATTTTAATACAATTAACATATCAACTAGCATTTGAAATATCAATAATATTCAATTCACCTCTGAGAAAGTAAAATCTAGTTTCATCTAGGGGTTTGGTGAAAATATTTGCTAGTTGCATCTCAGTTCTGATATAACTTACATCTATATCCCCTTTTGCCACATGATCTTTTATAAAATGGTGCCGTATTTCAATATGCTTAGTTCTAGAGTGTTGAACAGGACTATTAGCAATTTTAATGGCACTTTCATTATCACACAAGAGTGGCACTTTTTCAAATGTGATTCCATAATCCAAAAATGTTTGCTTCATCCACAAAATTTGAGCACAACAATTTCTCGTTGAAACATACTCTGCTTCAGCAGTGGAGAGAGCTACAAAATTTTGTTTCTTAGATGACCATGATACTATTGATCTCCCCAAAAGTTGACAACTACCAGATGTACTTTCTCTATCAATTTTGCAACCCGCATAATCTGAATCCAAATAACCAATTAATTCAAAGTTTGCATTTTCGGATACCAAAGACCTAAGTTGGGGTAGCATTTCAAGTACCTAAGGATTCTTTTAATAACAATCAAATGACATTTCTTAGGGGCTGACTGAAATCTACCACATAAGCAAACACTAAACATGATGTCAGGCCTAGATAGAGTAAGATAAAACAGGCTACCAATCATAGATCTATAAAGTTTAGAATCAACCGCTTTTCCGTTGTTGTCCATATCAAGATGTCCATTTGTGGCCATGGGAGTTTTGACTACTTTAGCATCTTCCATCCCAAAGCACTTGAGCAAGTCCTTCACATACTTGGTTTGACTCACGAACGCTTCGTTCTTGAGTTGCTTGATTTGATGTCCAAGGAAGAAGCTTAGCTCGCCGATCATTGACATCTCAAATTCCATAGAAACCATTTCTCCAAACTCATGACAGAAATATTCATTAGTAGATCCAAATATAATATCATCAACGTATTTTTGACATATGAACAAATCTTTTTCAATCATCTTTGTAAAAAGCGTTGTGTCAACCTTCCCAATTTAAAAACCTTTTGATAAAAGAAAGTCTCTAAGTCGTTCATACCAAGCTCAAGGAGCTTGCTTGAGACCATAGACAGCTTTAGACAGTTTAAATACATTGTTTGGAAATTTGGAATCTTCAAAACTGGGAGGTTGTTCCACAAAAACCAATTCAGATATCTCACCATTTAAAAAGGCACTTTTTACATCCATTTGAAATAACTTAATATTAAAACTTGATGCATAAGCAAGAAGTATACGAATAGCTTCAAGTCTTCCTACCGATGCAAAGGTTTCACCAAAGTCTAAACCTTCAATTTGAGAAAAACCTTGTGCAACAAGACGAGCTTTGTTTCTAACGACTACACCATTTTCATCTTGCTTATTTCTGAAAACCCATTTTGTTCCAAGTACATTATGATCCTTGGGTCTTTCTACTAAAGTCCAAACTTTATTCCTAGAGAAATTATTAAGTTCATCATGTATAGCATTTACCCAATCAGGATCACTAAGAGCTTCATCTACATGTTTAGGTTCTAGAGATGATACAAAAGAATGATGTTCACAAAAAGAAGCAATACGATAGCGAGTTTGACACCCTTACTGACATCACCCAATACTTGATCTAAAGGGTCATCCTTGATGATGGTTTGATGTTGCCTGGGTGCTTCTTCTTGTGCTGCTTCTTCTTGATTTAGCTCTAGTGGATCAATATGAGGTGATGATGTATGTTGATCATCATTCTCTATATTTTCATCATCTTCTTGATCATCTTCTCTTGGTTTGATGTCTCCAATCGTAATGTTCTTCACAGCTTCTTGAAGATCTTCACCTGAAACTTCATAAGAGACTTGCTCCTTTTGCGAGCCATTAATTTCATCGAATTCTATGTCGCACGATTCTTCAATACAACCAGACTTTTTTTTATTAAAACTCGATAAGCCTTGCTAGTGGTGGAGTATCCGACTAGAAAGCCTTCATCTACTCTTCTTTGAAATTTACCATCAAAGTTTCTTTTTCTAAGGATGTAACATTTACAACCAAAAACTAAAAAATAAGAAATATTTGGCTTACGCCCAATAATAAGCTCATAGGGAGTTAAATTTAGAAGAGGATGCAAATAAAGCCGATTACTAGAATAGCAAGCAGAATGCACGGCTTCGGCCCAAAAGCAAGTAGGAGTGTCATACTCACTTAGCATTGTTCTTGTCATTTCTATTAGTGTTCGATTTTTCCTTTCCACAACTCCATTTTGCTGTGGAGTGTAAGAAGTAGAAAATTCGTGTTTAACACCTAGCGAGTCACAAAAATCAACTAAAGTTAAATTAACGAATCCTCCACCATGATCACTACGGATTTTCTTGATGGAAAGTTTGAATTCAGTGGAAACACGTTTTGCAAAACTTTTGAAAACATCGGGGGTTTCAGATTTTTGAGAAATAAAGAAGACCCAAGTGTAGCGAGTAAAATCATCAACAATAACAAAACCATAGTTCTTACCCCCGATACTTTGGAACTAGGAAGGCCCAAATAAATCCATATGCAGTAGTTCCAAAGGTTTGCAAGTTGAAAGAACACGCTTAATAGGATGTGAAGTAGCTACTTGCTTGCCAGCTTGACAGGCGCTACAAGATTTATCCTTTTCAAAATTCACATCTTTTAAGCCAACAACCAAATCACGTTTTAAAAGCTTTTTAAGTTGATGCATTCCAACATGTGTAAGTCTTCTATGCCATAGCCAATCTTTTGAGGTTTGAGAGACAAGACATGTTGAAAGGGATGCATCGTTAGAGTGAAAATCAACAAGATAAAGATTTCCAAAATGAAAGCCTTTGAAGATCAAAGAATTATCTTTTAAACTTTCAACTAAAACTTCTTTAGGATAAAAGGTGCAACAAAATCCAAGATCGCAAATTTGTGCAACGAAAAGCAAATTAAAGTTCAGAGATTCAACAAGTAAAACATTCAAAATTGAAAGATCATTGGATATTGCAATTTTACCCAAGCCTACCACATTTCCTTGACGATTGTCGCCAAAGGTGATCTTCTGGTTTTCACTTGAGTTGTCTTCCAATGAGGTGAACAACTTTTTGTTACCGGTCATATGTTCGGAGCATCCGCTGTCTAGCACCCAATGTTTTCCACCGGTCTTATAGTTCACCTGCAAAAAGAATCAAGTTCTTTTAGGTACCCAAACTCTTTTGGGTCCTTCGATGTTAGCAATCAAAGCTTTGGGCACCCAAATTGATTTCTTCTTTTTATTTAGCTTGGGTGCACCAACAAACATTGCTATAGCATATCCTTTCTTTGACTTTTTGAGCATGTAGCAAGTATCAAAATAAGTTGAAGTCATTAAAGGACAAGCATCATGAGAATGACCAGTTTCATGGCATTTAAAGCAAAATGTGTTGCACGCTTTTACAAAGATAGTTTTTGCATTTAGTTTCTTTCCTTTCTTCGGAAAGTATCCAAGTCCTTTTCTAAATGAGCATTTTTGTTTGCTAAGAATGAGATCAAGAGATACTTTTCCTTTTTAGCCATAAGGCAAAGGGATGAACTTGTCGATGTGTCAATGTTGCCAAGAGCTAATCCGGCTAGCTTCTTGGAACATCCTTCTTCGTTATCAGAGTTGGAGTCCAAGCTTTCTCCTCCGGACATCCATTCTCCGAAGTAGGCTTCTTTGGTTGCACCATTATTCTTCTTGTCCCAGTCTGGACATCTTGAGGCTATATATCCTTTTTCGTGACATCCATAGCATATGATGTCCTTGAAGTTTGATTGCTTTGACCCCTTTGGTCGTGTGTCGATGTTGACTCCCTTCTTGTGCAACCTGCGAAGAAGTTTTTGAGTGTTCTTTACCATAAGAGCTAGATCCTCGTCGGAAGAACCATCGCTTAAGTCATTTTTGGAGCCGGCTTTGAAAGCCAACGCCTTATTTTTAGTCTCCAAAGGTTCAGTCGCTTTCTTCTTCTCCTTTCGATGCATCTCATGGGTAATGAGGTTCCCATAGAGATCAATAGGTATGGTGGTCGACAGGTCGGAGCTGGTGAGTACCGTCACTAGAGTGTCGAAACTCTCTGGAAGAGCCCTAAGCATTTTTCTCACAATCTCGATGTCAGTAAAAACAACTCCTAGCCCCTTGAGTTCATTCACAATGTTGTTCAACCGAGTAAACATGGAATCCATGGACTCGGTTGATGACATGGTGAATGTCTCGTATCGTTGTTTTATCATGACCAACTTTGCCTCTTTGACTTTAGTAGTACCCTCATATATTTCCTCGAGGGTAGTCCAAACCTTGTGAGCAGTGGTAAGATTGCTCACACGGTTGAACTCATTTAAAGATAAACCGGCAAAGAGAGCATTTTTAGCACGGGCGTTTAAGTGTAGTTTTCTCCTGTCATCATCGGAGTGACTTGCCGGATCATTCGGAGGAGTAAACCCAAGCTTAACAATGTCCCAAACATCAAGCCCCATGGCCTCTAGAAATACTGACATGCGCACTTTCCAATAAGGATAGTTAGTCCCATCAAAGATAGGCACACGACTGGTATGATCGGGATGAAAACCCTCATTTGACGTCATCCTCTCTCTAGGCGGTAAAGCCTATTTAATTGAGAGACCAAGCTCTCATACCACGTGTAGGATCGAGGATGCTGACTAGAAGGGGGTGAATAGAAGGCTTTAAAACTTTTCAATTAAAACAACTTTTGCAAAGAATAAGAGCAAAATCAATATAGCACAAATAAAAGGAAGAGAGAAGAAGACAAACACAAGGATTTTTCCCGAGGTCTCGGAAACTCGCCCGGTCTCTCCTACTCCTCATTGAAGCACTCAAATGAATGAGTCTTGCTTCAATATCCACGAAGGATATTTCTCACTAGTGGTTGCTTCTTGTCCACTCCGGAAAGGTGACCAATGCCTTTTACAATCACGCCAAGCCTCTTCAACAATATCCGAACAGAAGAGGTCAACAGCCACGCACCAAACCGTCTAGGTAAGGGCGTTCACCAAGAGTAATAAGTTGCAAGGTCTTATCTAGACCTCCAACAATCACCGAGAAACTCTAAGTATGCAAATGATGCGAACAGAACACTCAGTGGATCACAAAACTCACGACTTGATCAAAAGATCAAGATTTTTATCTCTAAAACAAATGCTCAAGTGTATATGAGAGAAGAGGGCTGCTTGATGTAAGAAACAATAGCTCAATGCTTGATGTAAGATATTTAACAGTTTTTTATCAGATGTTTGAGCAGTTTCTGTTCACATTTTTGAGCAGTTTTTAAACAATTTTTGAGCAGATTTCCCTACTATTTTTTAATTAGTTTTATAAACACTTTTTGAGCAGATTTGATCAGTGTTTATAAACATGTTTTTGAGCAGTTTTTCTAAAGAACCAAGATAAATATTTTTGATATATGCTTGAGCCCAAGTGCCAAAATCTTGATCTTTTGATCAAGTATCATTCATTGTGATTGAGAGAGATCTTCTGAGAGCATTCATTTGCATCGTTTGCATCCTTAGAAGTTTCTCGGTATTTGTTGGGGGTCAAGAGAAGATCTTGCAACTTGTTACTCTTGGTGAATGCCCTCACCTAGCCGCTTTGGAGGCCTGGCCGTTGACCTCTCCATTACGGAGATTGTCGGAGAGGCTCGGAATATTTTGTGAAAGGCATCGGTGCTCGCCTATCCGGAGTGGAGAAGGAGCAACCTTAGTGAAAAATATCCTTCGTGGATATTGAAGCAAGTCTCATTCATTTGAGTGCTTCAACGAGGAGTAGGAGAGACCAGGCGAGTCTCCGAGACCTCGGGATAAATCATTGTGTTTGTTTTTCTTACTCTTTCTTAGTGCAAAATATTATTAAATTGTTTCAATTTATTTGCTCTTAGTCTTTTCTTTGCAAAAATTGTTTTTAGTTGAAAGTTTTAAAGCCTCCTATTCACCCCCTCTAGTCGGCATCCTCGATCCTACACGTGGTATCAGAGCGTGGTCTCTCTTTTGAGTAGGCTTCACCGCCTAGAGAGAGGATGGCTTCAAATGAGGGTTTTCATCTTGGTCACACCGGGTGTGCGCCTATCTTTGACGGGACTAACTATGTGACAAGGATTATCAACCGAGCTAGTTCAAATAATACACGTCTGGTTTAAGACAGAATCAGATTAGATGTGTGTCTATAAGTTCTTCATTCTGGTCTCAGACGGCCTAAAGGGCGCGGACATAGAGACAATTCATGATCGCAGCCCTTGCGCGATCATGAGGCCGCAGACAGTGCACGGTCAGAAGACTACAGACAATGCATGGTCAGAGGGTCGTTGACTATGTGCGACCAGAATAATTCGGGAAGGCCTAACTCTTTTAACGGGCATATCCCAAGAATCACGAAGATCTTTCCACGTATGAAGAAAACTGCCAAGAGGTTAACATGTGTGGTTATCCCTTGATTGCACATGTTAAGCCTGCGTGGAAGTTAAGTGCGGTTAACGAAACTGCATCCTAGTAACAGTTTGAGGTTGTTTCGCGTTGGCGCCCTTTTGGTAGATATAAAAGGGTGGTCAATGCACGTTCTAAAGGCAATTAAGCATACAAGCACTACCAGGAGTCCAACAAACCTGAAAATTTAGACATAGTTAGATAGAAACTAACATAGAAGTGATCTTCGCCTGTGATCATCTCTTCTTCCCTCTTGTAAACATTTTATCTCATATAGTGAAATCACAACAGGACGTAGGGCTATTACTCCCACCATCGAGGGCCCGAACCTGTATAAATTCTTTTGTGCCCGTACAGACATTACTCATCCTACCTTCCAGGAGGAGCGCCCTGAAAGGTCCCGCAACTCACAAATTTGCATAAGATCGACTAAGGACCCCGAGTCCAAATCGTCGACAGCTGGTGCCCACCTTGGGGCCTTTTCTCAAGGTGCTTTCCCTTCATCCAGAGGTTTGGTGAGCCATGTCCGGAGCATATGATTCCAAGAACGACTTCGATGTCTACGATTATGCCCATATACAAATGCCTTCGCCTAGCGATCCCATTCCAATGGAAGAGGTCGATTGCAAAGACATTCCGAAGGGACGTTAGGAGGACACATCTTCCCCTACCCGGGTCATGTTAATCGACCAGGGGATGGAAGAGATCGGTCAGGAATTTGATGTCAGTTCCACCGTATGCAAAATCGAGTCCCAGTCACCATGCATCCCCATCGGGGACCAAGATGGCAGCGACCAAGAACTCAGTCCAGGGAGGTTTGATCTTGACAACCTCCACTCTCTCTTTGATTTCGAGTCTGACTCGGAGCAAATAGAGATGAACACTCCTTCTGTAGCTTCGCTCCCTAGAGAATCCGCTGCCTTGTCGGAAGAAAACCCCGATCAGCGGATTGCTAGGGAAGAACAGGAGCGCAGACTAAAGGAGGAACAAGAACGCAAGCAAAAGGAGGACCAAGACCGTGAGCGATGAGATAACGAACTCCGCAGGACAGCCCTAGAGGCTCTGCAAAATGCGCAGGCTCGTTATGACGCTGACCCTAGTTCCTCCCGTCGCCCACATGGTCGCAGGCGTGACCAGACACCTTCTTTACCACCGGAGCATTTACCAGTGGATGAAGAAACGATTAAACCTGGCGCACCAAAGAGAAGTACGCATGGCCAACTTCGATCTATCGCGGAGGTCTTGCATAATTTTCCTCCTACCATCACAGATGCGGAAAAACTGTCTTTTGCTAGGATCCTGGCGGAGAAGCTGGATGAGGTCGCATCTGATGCAACCCCTACAGCTCCCTCTCGGTCTATGATATGTTCCCATGAAAAGGAGTATTCTTACTCTAGTCATGGTAGGCGTAATCGATTACCATCCGGATCGCTTCGGCATGACAAATCCAGGCGCGTGGGAAGTTCTCGTGATCGAGATCGGATTCCCATGCATTCTCGTCTAGGACCGCGCGGCGCATCTCCATCGTGTGAAACCGCTCGTGGTTATGCTGGAAACCACGAAACTCTCCACAGTCCCTATGTAGGTTGTAAGGCTCTTTCGCCAGGCCTCCGTGCGGTCGTTTGATGGGACCTAGAATCCATAGGAGTTCCTTCAAATTTACATCATCGCTATCCAAGCGGCTGGTGGGGATGATCGCGTCATGGCCAACTACTTGCCGACGGTTCTTGAGGGACCGGAAAGGACCTGGCTGTTCAATCAGCCGAGGGTTCAATATATAACTGGGAAATGTTGTGCGATGCTATCCTCAACAATTTCCAGAATTGTTATAAAAAAACCCGGGAAAGAAGACGATCTTCATCGTCTACGACAAACCTCTACAGAGACACTTCGACAGTTTGTCAAAACGTTTGTCGGGGTGAGAAATCCCATCCCAAACATATCCGATAACTCCGTTATGAGGGTGTTTAAGCACACTGTTTGATATTGGAGATTTACGGAAGCTTTACTTATCAACCCTCCTCGATCAGTTGCCGATCTCTTTGATATGACTGATCGCTATTCAAACGCGGCTGAGGCTGTTGAATGGAATAGGATGGTGGATAAAGGAAATTTACTACCCCAACTAGGTCACAAGGACATGAAAAAAGAGGATGCAGGCAAGAAGCCGGAGTCTTCATTGGGCGGGAAGTCAAAGAAGACCAAAAAGAATCGAACCGGACAGTACCGGGAGATCGCAGTCGTGGAAAAGCCGCCGCCAGCTAAAGGTAATAAGTTTTCATTTAAAAATAAAACTGCCTCTGGTGGTCGCAATTCCAACCAACCGAAAAAACTGACTCACTTGCAGGAAGGCAAGAAGTGGTGCCTAATCCACAACTCTCTAGGACACGACCTCAAGAATTGCTGGAGCTGGTTGAAGCAACTAGATGATTTCTACCAGGGAGTTGGGCCGATGCCAACTTTGCCATCGAAAGAGTAGACTTGCGGGCTTAGACGCCGACGGGACGAAGAAATGTCCTACCTGGTACCTCGTAATTATGTTAATGTCATTTTTGGAGGTTCCTCCTCTTTTGTTTCTAAACGTGAGTTTAAAGCGTTTCATCGAGAAGTTAACCAAGCGGAAGCTCCCCTTGGTGAACCTCAATACCCCCGTTGGTCGAACACTCCTTTGACATTAGATCTCTTTGATTGTCCCGTTGGGCTTACTCGACAATTGAGACTACCTCTGGTCATTACCCCAATTATCAGCAACGCGAGAGTCGGAAGGGTCCTGATCGATGGAGGTAGTTCATTGGACATTTTACTGGTCAAGGCATTGGACGGGATGCAAATCCCTCGTCTGAAAATCAAACCCATAATCCATCTGTTTTATGGGATAATTCCTGGTCCCTCGATGATGCCGATGGGACAGGTGGTGCTCCCAGTCACGCTGGGTGAACCGAATAATTTCCAAACAGAGTTAGTTACTTTCGACGTAATTGATTGTGATTCGGCTTATAACGCGGTTTTTGGCATGCCAACTCTCGCTAAATTTATGATGGCGACGCACTATACCTATCAGTGCAACAAGTTACCTGGCCCCAAAGGCGTTATCTCAGTCTGAGGCAGCCGCAATGTGGCATTGACTTGCGATCGATTATCACTGGAGCTCATGGATCAACTTCCCCTTCGGGATGTCAAGATCACCACCACGGCTGTGGATACGATCAAAGTCGCCCCTCGACCAGAGGAAAAGCTAAAACTGGTTCCATTATGCCCAGATGATCCATCTAGAACAATTCGGATTGGATCAGGCCTGAATGACAAATAGGAACTCGAACTCATTACTTTCCTCCGGGGTAATGCAGATGTGTTTGCGTGGAAACCATCCGACATTGCCGGTGTCCTAAGGGAGGTAATTGAGCACAGGTTAGCAATTCGACCTGGACAGTAACCAATAAAGCAGAAGCTTAGACTCTCTGCTGTTGATCGGCAAGAAGCTATCCGCGCGGAGTTAAACAAACTCCAAGCGGCCGGGTTTATTCTAGAAGTCGATCATCCGGAATGGCTTGCAAATCCGGTCATGGTCCTTAAGTCAAATGGTAAGTGGCGCATGTGCGTCGAGTACACAAGCCTAAACAGTGCCTGCCCGAGGGATCACTTTCCCATTCCCCGCATCGATCAGTTGGTCGATTCTACTGCAGGTTGCAAACTGATGAGTTTTCTGGATGCTTACTCAGGATATCATCAAATTAGTATGGCAGAAGAAGATGAAGAGAAGACTGCCTTCATCACACCATTTGGCACCTACTGCTACATCAGAATGCCATTTGGTCTCAAGAACGCCGGTTCCACGTACCAGCGCTTGATGCAAAAGACCTTTCTTTCCCAGATGAGGCGTAATCTTGAAGCTTACATAGATGACTTGGTTGTAAAAAGCTTAAAAAGCTTGACTCATTTAGATGATCTTGCTGAAACCTTCTGTAATTTGAACCGATTTGGAACAAAATAAAACCCAGAAAAGTGTTCTTTCAGGGTTTCATATGGTAAAATTTTAGGCTTTCTCATCTGTTCTAGAGGAATCGAGGTTAATCTCGAAAAAGTCAAGGCCATCGAGCAAATGAGGTCTCCTTCGACCATGAAGGACGTCCAGTGCCTGGCAGGTCGCATGGCAGCTTTAAGTCGATTTATATCGCGACTAGGCGAGAGGGGATTACCTTTCTTCAAAGCTCTCCGCAAGCACCATGGTTTTACCTGGTCGGATGAAGCCGAGAAAGCATTCCAGGAGGTTAAAGCGTACTTATCTAGTCCACCGATGTTGGTCTCCCCGGTCACAAGGGAACCACTACTTCTTTACTTGGCGGCCACACCACATGCGGTCAGCGTGGTTCTGATCGCAGAAAGAGAAGTTGTGCAATGTCGTGTTTATTACGTAAGCGAGGTACTTCATGGTCCCAAGGAGCGTTACCCTGAGGTCCAGAAGATACTTTACGCACTACTGATGGCTTTCCGCAAGTTACGACAGTACTTTTAGGCACATAAAATTACAGTGCCCTCGTCCTTCCCCTTGGGAGATATTATCCGAAACCCGGACAAATCTGGTCAAATTGCGAAGTGGACTGTGGAACTTGGAGCATTTGACATCCATTTCAACCCTCACACTGCGGTCAAGTCTCAAATCCTTGTAGATTTTTTGGTCGAATGGACTAACCCTAACCCTCTAAGGCAAGAATACGAAGACTTAACGTGTACCGACCATTGGACGATGTATTTTGATGGCTCTAGTAGTTTCGAACACTCGGGGGCTGGAGTTGTCTTAGTAATGCCTCAAGACGACCAACTCAAGTATGTCATTCAATTAAATTTTGTTGCGACTAACAACGCAGCAAAGTATGAAGGTCCTATTACAGGGCTCCGGGCAGCAAAATTCCTCAGAGTCCGTCGATTAGTGGTGAGGAGAGACTCACAGCTAGTTGTAAACCAGGTAAACAAGGAGTACAACACCTCCGATGAGACAATGGCTCATTACCTGGGGGAAGTGAGGAGATTGGAAAAACACTTCAGTCACTTCGAAGTCCAATACATCCCGCGAAAGGACAATATTCTCGCAGCAGACCAATTGTCAAAAATTGGGTCCTCACGTACATATGCTCCGGCAGGAGTGTTCGTCGAACACTTAGAACATCCTTCGATCATGACTACAGTCGAAGATCTCCAGGTAACAGTCTTCGTTACCAACCTTGGACAAGAAGGATATTGGACCCATCCATTGAGGGTCTATCTCGAACATGGGACATTGCCCGAGGACGAAACCGAAAGTGATCGGTTGATTCGAAAAGCGCGCCTATACAAGCTTATAGAAGGATTTTTGTATAGGAAGGGTACTCAAGGAGTATTCATGTATTATATTTCTCAAGAGAAAGGTAAATCTCTCTTGAAAGACATCCATGACGGTGTATGTGGTGCGCACGCGTCATTTCGCACACTGGTTGGGAAAACTTTCCGACCGGGTTTTTACTGGCCTTCGACACTCGATGATGCCAAATACTTGGTCAAGACATGCCCCAGTGTCAATTTCATGCAAGACAGGTTCTTCAACTCGCATATGCCTTGCAAAATATCCCTTTAACGTGGCCCTTTGTGGTCTGGGGGATAGATATTGTAGGACCTATGCCACAAGGGATTAATGGTTACAAATTTCTATTCATACCATTGACACATTTACAAAGTGGATTGAGGCTAAACCAGTCCGCATATCACCACTGCTGCGGCATAAAAGTTTTTTCATAAGAATATCGTCACTCGGTTTGTTGTTTCAAGTCGTCTCAGCACTGACAACGGTTCACAGTTCGTTAGCAGTCTCTTCCTGGACTATTGCGATAATATTGGAACCAAGGTGTGCTTTGCTTCTGTAGCTCATCCACAGAGCAATGGTGCCGTCGAACGTGCCAACGGGCAGATATTACAAGGCATCGAGAAGTGTATTTTTGATCGCCTTAAGATGCGCTCGGGGGCTTGGGTAGATGAACTCTACTCCATTCTATGGGCACTACGCACTACCTGTAGTCGAGCCACCGGTGAGACACCTTTCCAGTTGGTATACGGCGCCGAGGTGGTGTTACCTATGGAAATTCGTATTGGCTCTGTCCGAACATATCAATTCGACCAGATTGATCAGATCAAACAACGTACTCAGGATTTAACCTTCCTCAATGAAAAGCGTGATCGAGCATTGATAAGGTCAGCAGTATATTTGCAAGCTTTGCGAAAATATCACAGCAGGAGGGTGCGGCCGTGTAGTCTTCACGTGGGTGATCTGGTTTAACGAAAAATACAAAGCCAGTCCAACCGCAATAAGTTCTCTCCTCAGTGGGAAGGCCCTTACATTCTTGTTTCAGTACCGCGACCAGGATCGGCTCGGTTAGCGATGGAGGACGGTAGAATCTTGTCCAATACTTGGAACATCGATCAACTGTGCATGTTTTACGTGTAAGTTTCCGAATCTTTTTTCCTATTCAATCAGCATGGTTTAACAAAAACTTCATGAGTACTTTCTTTCACCTCATGTTAAGTTCATTTCTTTATTTGCCATACCTATACCGAGCCCGGCTCGGGGGCTGGTCACTGATAATCATCTTGCTACAATATCCTAACCGGATTCACTGGCTGATCTCATGGTCGCATCCAGCTAAGACATCCCTCAATAAGCCGTTTCTCAACGCACACGGGACTTACTGGCATGTTTCTGATCATTCGAGTGGCTGCCAGTTAGTAATAAGGCCGGATGTTGTATTAAGGTCAGTATCGGTTTGATTGGATGAACATATCTAAGTTAAAGCATTTCTTAGATATTCATAATGCCCATATTTTTCCAGAGATTATAATACTAGGTCTTCAGTACTTATGATCTCAGGAGAGGGCTAAGAGAATATGGTCATAATATGAAACAAAGATAGTATCACTCTTTTCCAAAAATTTAAGGCACGCATTTGCATGTTATAAATGTAATTTCACAGGTATATTGACTAAGAGTGATCATTACAAGGAATCAAATAAGGCTTAGCTCTTTCAGCAGATCTTCGACCAAAGGCTCAACTTCTTCAGAGATGGCCTCAAGTTGATCACTCTCGGTCTCTGCATCTTCTACCACCGGCTTCAGATTCAGATCTGGGTCGTGGTGAAATAGTAATCTGCAGATAATGGCAGAGGTTATAGATCTTACATTTGACTTCAATGCCTCTTCTTGCCGTTTTGTATCTCCAGGAAGATACTCGAGGAGTGATTCGGCTTGGGCAGCGACCAATGTGGTTAACTCGCTAAAGCTTGGATTGTCCTTTTGCGACTCGATCACATCTGCTTTTAGCGGAGTAGCCACCATCTTCAGCTTTTCAAAGATGTTCGATTGAGTACCACTGCGGGAGGAAATTATTTTATTTAAACCTTCATTCTCCATGCTGACGATACCAATCTTCGAGCTTTGTAACTCGATGGTCGCCTGAAGGTTCTTCTTCTCTTCTGAAAGATGGCCTATTTGACCCTCTTGTGCTGCATGAACGTGGCAGATGACTCTTATAGCAGTTCATGTAACAAAAAAAATGCTTTCTGATCGAAAGTAGACTTACAAGAAAGCTTTAGCTGCGCTTCGCGAAGTTCCCTCTCTAGAGACGAACATCTCACGTCCAAAGTTTCGTCTTGATTTTCTCGATCAGCCATGCTCTTATTCAAAAAAGCATTTTCTCTGCAACAAGAAGGACGATCAGCAGCGCTTAAAGTCGGATTCAAGTTAACGTGAATAGAGAGCACCACACTTACTGTTGCAATCGGCTGATCTCCCGTCGCACAACCTTGATATACTTCGCTATGGCTGTCGACTTGGTCGCCACCCTGGTCAAGTCCTGGAACACGATAAGAAATTGCTCTTAAAACTTGAATGTTCCTGAATTTTTGCGAGCTCGAAAATAATAAAAAGAGTTGTTCGTACCTCTATGTAATCGCTGAATGAGCCGCTCTCAACATCAGCATGAGGTTTAACCTCAAGACCTGCTGTGTCCGCGGCAGGGACAGTAGATGATCTTTCTTGTTGATCCCCTTCTATAGCCGGGACTGCGGTTTCCATCCCCTGGGATCGGATCTCCGCTGCCATTAACCTCAAGATCGGATCTTATGCAAATTTGTGAGTTGTGGGACCTTTCAGGGCGCTCCTCTGGGAAGGTAGGATGAATCAAGTCTGTAGAGGCACAAAAGATTTTATACAGGTTCGGGCCCTCGATGGTGGGAGTAATAGCCCTATGTCCTGTTGTGATTTCACTATTTGTAATAAGATGTTTAGAAGAGGGAAGAAGAGATGATCACGGGCGATGATCCCTTCAATGTTAGTGTCTACCTAACTATATCTAAGTCTTCAGGTTTGTTGAACGCCTGGTAGTGCTTGTATGCTTGACTGAATTATTCACCGTCCTTAGAACGTGCATTGACTACCTTTTTATACTGGACAAAAGGGCGCCAATGCGAAACGACCTTGGACAGTTGTTAAGATGCAGTTTTGTTAACCGCACTTAACTTCCATGCAGGCTTAACATGTGCAATAAAGGGATAACTGCACATGCTAACCTCCTGGTAGTTGTCTTCATACGTGGAAATATCTTCATGATTCTCAGGATATGCCCATTCAAAGAGTTAGGCCTTCTCGGATTGCTCTGGTCACAGATAATCGACGACCCTCTGACCGCGTACTGTCCGCAGTTTCTTGATCGCGCACTGTCTGTGACCCCATGATCATGCAGGGGCTGCGATCATGCAATATCTCTGTGTCCGCGCCCTTTAGGTTGTCTGAGACCATAGCGACGGATTTATAGACATACGTCTAATCTGATTTTGTCTTAAACCAGACGTGTATTACTTTGAACTAGCTCGGGTGATAATCCTCGTCAGCTAGCCCCCAAATTTGAAGAAAATGAAAGATCATTTTTACTTCAAATTTTTATCCTGTATCGAATTATGAACCCGATGTTTTAACTTCAACTGATACTGTTCCGCCGTGTGATGGTTCATATCCCGAGAAAAACCTTGAATCTTTCTTGGCTGGTAATGATGACTTAGGCGACTCATCATGATGGCAACCGTAAGTGCAGTTTAAGAACCCGAGACGTGTGTGGAAACGAACCGACGCCTTCAGGCTCTATAAATGGAAGAGCCTTTCAGTTCTTTGAACTTACAAGTTTTTCACTAAGTCTTTTCCAGAGCAACTTCTTCTCTCCAGTTACTCCCTCAGAACCTTAGTTCTTGTTCCGATGGCAGATCAAGACCCCAAGAACGTTATTGAGATTGAGAGTGATGAAGAAGAAGCGATACCCGAACTCGACCAGGACTTCCAGAAGGTAAGACTCTTCTGTAACTCTGGTTCGGGTCGTCATTTCAACTCATGATTGTTTTTCAAATACATTTTGGGAACTTATAGGTGACTGAGGAGCTGATTCCTCCAAGGAAGAAATCAAAGGTTGACGAGGGATCCTCCAGTGGAGCTTCATTCACGGGTGCAAAGGTTCGGGATGCATCATTGCACTCTCTTACCTTATCCCATATAGTTCTCCCTGTCCATGCAACTCGGCAGGTTGAACCCTCATCTCCACCTTTGGAGATCCAAAACAATCCTTTGCAGCTTTCGTCTTCTGATTAGCTTTCTCCATTGCGACCAAGCGATCCCCAGCTTTTGTTGGGTGATCAATTTTCTGGTGGGAAGGTTGCATTCCCACGACCAGATGGTCCTCGACTTTTGTCGAGTGATCTACTTCCTGGGGGAAGCACTTCATCCCCCCGTCCAATCTTACTGCAAGGATTGGTAATTATATTCATTCTCTCTACTGGTCGTTTTATCTTGTAAAACTAATGCATACATGTGCAGGAGACGAAAATCTCTGGACCTCCGCTGTGGGTGTAGCACCATGGCTTGTCGAGGTCGCCGGGGTACTGGATGCAGCATCCCTGTGCCTGAAGACAAACAAACACATTATAAGATAAAATGCCTCTTGCCGGTCATCCCTAAATGGCAATAGGATAAATCCTTACTTTATTCGAAACCCACCCATGGTTTGGGTTTTGATGATGAGCTCCCAGGAGAAAGAAGCCCACTGGGTGCTCCTGGGAAAGAGTCTTCTTTTGTCCTTGTCTTCCTTCTCTTAAAAAGGATAGTATCCTCTTCTCACTGTATGAACACAATTCAATGGGTATTTACAGAGGAACGAAAACATGCAAGATTGTGAGGATTCTTACCACAGTTGCTCCCTCGATCAGTAGGGCAGGTGTTGTAAGGCCTAGGGCTTCACGAGCCTTTGGCACCAGGGTTCCACCCATAACCACAGGATTGTCATTGGTCACCGGGACCATTATAGCAATTTATGTCCCTGCGGTCAGGGACAAGATTTCGTCGACTGGAAGGGAAGTCGACCTCTCTGGGACGCTTGTTCAAAAGAGGTCAGTCGCTTTCCTCTTGCGACGAACTAGAGGAATGTAGTCTTCCTCATCCTTGCTCCCTTCACCCTGTACGACGAAGAAGTAATTTCCACTCGTACTTGGGGTTACAGGAGGTACCGAGAATCTTACCGCTGTCTTTTTCACGGTAATGGTTTTTTTCCGCGAAGAAGCCTCTCCCAGAATCTTCTTAGGTTTTTTGGGAGAAGATTCCTTCACTTCGTGCTTCGAAGGGGTCCTCTTCACCCTCTTCACAGTCGGTCTTCCCGAAGGACCAACTTCCTCGCTTGGACGCATTGCCTCAGCAAATTTTCCCAGAAACTGTATTATTCAACATGCTTTTGGTAATACAAGACAAATGGATGATTTACAACAGAGCTTGTTTGAAAAAATCATACCTTTCAGCGCTCTTGCTTAAGATTATCACCAGGATTAATTAATCTCTGGGGGCGAGGCGATCCTTTAACTCCCTCCACAGCGGCGTTGTACGCCCGAAGCAGGTAGTTTGTCCGTTTCTCGATCTCGGACATGGATAGCGCTGTGTCACAAACAAGAATGTTAACAAATGCGACGTCTTTTCATCAGTAAAAATGTGTGTTTTGTTGACTAGAGGACATACCATTATTATAGTCCAGGGTGCTATCCGCCATGGACTCCACCTCCCAAGCCGGATGTGCCCTTTCACGCAGGGGGCTCATCCTGTTCTTCACGAAGTTGCGTATGATATCACGCACAGTCAAGCCTTACTGAACTAGAAGAATAGCTTGAGCTTGTCTCTTCTGTTTTGCGCTCAGAATGGGAAGGGAGTCTAATTCACTGGCTTTCTCCAGTCGGGTGTTCGCGAACCATAGTCTGCTCTCCGACGGAGGGGTGTAGTAGAACCACTTATGTTACCACCCATGAACAGAGTCCCGTAGACACGGGAATGGGTACTCCTTCTCCCGTATACGGAAGTAGATGCACCCAGCAGCATTGGCACTCTTTGACCATGCCAAAAAGTAGAAGCGCCGGAAAAGCTCCATGCTTGGAAGCACTCCGACAAAGGCTTCACATAGGTGTTGGAAAATCGCCAAGATCGGGACTACATTTGGGTGGAGATTCGCTAACTCCAACCCATAATGGTCCAATATTCCCCTCAGAAATTCGCTTTCTGGGAATAGGAACCCGCAGCGCAAGTACTCCTTCAAGATCACCAATTCGCCCTCTTGGACGATTAGGGTGTCTTGACCTTTCTTCGCTGGCCGCCAGTTGATCAGTAGCCGTGGGGGGAGAATCTCTTCTTTTTCTAGTGCCACCAGGCTCTCTTCAGTATGGTGGACAGATTGGCTCCAGGACGCCATTACTATGGAGGATTGAGGAGAAAAGTGGTGACTTTGGAGACAATGAAGACAAGGAGTGCAAAAGAGGGTTTTGTGCGGCAGGAGGCTCTAAGGCAACGAAGGATTTTTTGGCTTCTCCAGTAAGCTACCTCTTCATTTTATATGTCTGAGACAACCCTTCGTCGAATATTTTATTAATTTCCCATAAATGGGTGCCTTTTCTCTTGGAACCTGTTATCCATAACCAGTAATGAATCCAAAATAAAATGTGTTTTTATCATTTTATTTCACATTTGGGGGCTATGGTACAGATAAAAATATTGGAAATTCCTAAAAGTTTATTAAGGAAGTAATTAATCCCTTATGTCTTTGGAACAAATTTCTGACCTCTATACTGATCGCAACGTAATTCTGTAATCGCTGCGGTTATGTGTGATCATAACAGCTGTGGTCGCCATATGGTCAAGATACTGTTCTGTGATCATTATCACAGTCTACGGTCTCAATGCTAATCTGAGACCAAAGAACTGTTTTCTGATCGTTACTCTAGTTCTGATCGCAGTCTACGGTCTTAATGTTATTCTGAGACTGAAGAACTGTCCTGAGCCAGTTTCAGATGGAAGCCTACCTGTGTATTTTTGGTCGCAGAAGCATTCTCATATAACTATTTTTCACATAATATAAAGAACCTTAATTCGGATTATAAGTTTTACATAATCCTTTTTAAGAAATCAAGTATGTAAGGAAAAGAAATTCTTTATTTCTGACAGTCTTTACATACAAAAGGGACACATGCGACCAAAGTGTCAACCTGGTCCTATAGCCTTTTACAAAGTTCTCCCAGGGACATTGACGAGGATTGACACCCGAGTCAGTTCAAATAAATGCACTGTTGGTTCAGGACAGATTCGAGCCAGACATGTGCCCGGTGGTGCGAACTCAAGTCGTTTCTGGGAAGCATCAGCCCAAGGTCGCAGGCTTTGCGCGATCAGATCGCAGCTAGTACACAGTCAGAAGTTTGTGTGCTGTGCGCGGACAGAAGGTCTAAGATTTGCGCGGTCAACCAACATCGCACGGTTAGAGAATCTTCGACCAGGGAACATGGGAGTATTCTTTTCCTATAACAGGAATATCCCAGGTATCCCGAAGATTCTTCCACGTGGAGATCAACCGTCAGGAGGTTAATACGTGCAGTTATCCACAAATAACACGTGTTAAATGTGAGACCCCCATTTGAGGATCGCCTTGGTAACCGCCCAGGTAGGTTACACACAGCATGATGCCACATGAGCTCAAACCACACAAGCATAGTAATATCATTAAACAAGTATCAGGCCAACATGGCCAATATTACATAGCCAAAGCACCGAAAATGGCGCTAAGTAGAGTTGCTAAGAAAATAACCAGTTTATCAGAACCAGAATCGGTATCCAAGTACCGAACGCACAACATAAAGCATAAGGCAACAACAAACAGCTTGACTTCAATCAGCAGCGGGGTTGGAGGGACTTCTCCCACATCTGACTTGACTTGGTGCATGATCCTTCTAGAAAGTGGGCTCGTCCGGGGTGCTTCCATCTTCAGCTGAGTACTCATAACTGAAGGAATCGGGATCCTCGAATCCCTCTTCTACAGTGGGATATAAATGCAAGGGTGAGCACTTGGTGCTCAGCAACACTCATTCCGGGGATTAATGCAATTGTACTTACATGAGGGTGAAACATATGATTCCGGGGTTTTAGTTTCATATGGATAGAGATATATAGATTTCCAAGTCATTTGTTCAGTAAAACAGTACTTTTGTCATGAAAATGATACTTTAAACATTAAACAGGTTTTCAATAAAACATTAGATGTAGTGGTCTCCCATGAGTCACTACTTTGTTAACCGCATTATGAAAACATTCCAAAACACTACTTGTGCTATAACCCATGGATAACATCCACTACGAAAAGACTCCTGAACCTGGGAGTACAGAGTATCTGATACTTCTTTTACACTTTGCAAAGGTGTACCTCTTTTTAAATCCACTGGTTCACTCGGCTTTCAAGTCGGATCAGCTCCATGTGACTTATACACATGTGACAAGGCCGAGATCACACAACGCTTTTACAGTTCAGTATTAACAGTATCCCTGCCCAGTAAATAGACAATTAAGTCTTAAGTACTGTTGTGGGTCCTCCCCACTGCCTTACTTCCTAGCCTCTGGCTTATGTTCCCGCAAGACACATAGCCTTGGTCTGTGTCCACGCAAGACATATGACCATTCAAGATTACAACCGCGCACGGCTTAATCTGAGGCGTAGGGCGCCTTCCTTCTTTCCACCTTACTCTCTCATCATTTTTCTGAACTCACACCTCTCATGGCCGAACTGCGGCCCACCAGTTTCCACGCGAGAAACCAGACCGACAAACCATGCAGGGAACTGCTAATGCCAAAAAGCTACTAAGTTGTGCCTGTCCCATACCAGGCAAGTGGTTGGTACGTTTACAATTCGCATAGAGACACAGCACAAGGTTCTTGTCCTTATGAACCAATAGTGAGGAACATTTACATTCCCTGGTGCGCACCGCACCCTCTCCATACAATCCAATCCTCACTACTGATCCCTTTTATCAGTTTTCTTAGCAAAACGGTTTTCATTATAACTTCCCATGTATTTGACCATTTCAAGTTTAATGTGGATATTCAGTACATGAGTCCTAGGGTGACAAAAACATATATATAAAGGTTCAATAACAAAAGGGGTTTCGTGATTCATTAGGTAATATCTACTCATGTCATTCAAACATAACTTGTATCTCAAGTAAGAATGCATAGTAAGAAACAGTGAATATACTTCATATGAAAATATTGGGTGAGACATGATCAAAGGAATGAGGCTTGCCTTGCAATGCTGGGTCTAGGTACTCAGACGGATCTTCAAAGACTTCTTCTGCTCCTTCAGCTTTTGACTCTGTGGCAATCAACCAACACACAAACACATACCATAAGCATACAAAAAGTAGTTTCCATAGAAATTATTAAGTAAATAAGTCATGCATGCAGGGGAAAAGGTTAGGGCAAGGTCACAAGGGCTCTGGTCGAAGAAACGGCTAAAAAGGATTGAACGTCGAAGGGTCGACATTCGGTTCATGGCTTTGGCATAACTTTAAACTGATCTTAGGATGGTTTTCTGGAGAAGTGATAGAAGGGAAAGATGTAGAACACAACTCCAGGAATCTAGGGGACAAAGTGACATTTCCATTGCTCAACCAGAGGGGTCAAACAAGGCTAATGCCAGTGGCTGACATGCACTGACATAGTGCTGGACATGGCCAGAAACTAGGGCATGGCTTAACTTTTGATCCAGGGCTCCAATTGATGCAACACTTTGTCTGGGAGGTAGGCATTACTAACAGGAACAAAATACTCAACAAGAATAAGGGCTGAAAGTGGCCGGAGGGCGGCCAAATCCGGCGATGAACTGCGGTGGCGACACGGCACAGACATTGATCTGGACAAACGTTTGGCAAAGGCATAACTCACAATCTAGGCAGATCCAGGTGTCGAGCTAGTGGAAGAAAATGCTCAGGGAGGTGAGGCGAAGCTAAGGGACAAAGTGGTGTCGGCTGAATCTGCCGGGAAAGAATTCCGGCGACCGGCGCTGGAGAAGACGACACTGGGGATTGGGGATTTTTGATACAGGGCGAATGAGCTCAATTCCAAGCTTGAGGATGATCTCTAGGGCACAACAAGGCTACTGGAGGGGTCAATTTTGCTGGGAGATGGCCGGAGAAGCTCGGCGGCGAGGTCCAGCAAACTGATGGACTTCCAGATTGGGATTTCTTCGATTTGGGCTCAATTGAAGATTTTGATTCTACAGGCTTGCTCTATTAAGCTTACTGATCAACTTCTTCTACAGAATCAAGAGCTAATTTGGAGGGAATCGAACGGCATTGGGGGAACAGGGCAAATCGGGAATCCGGCGATCACCGGCGATGGGGATCGATCTGGTGCAATTGGCTGCTATGACACAGAGAGGGAGAAGGGAGGAACTCACTGATGAACCTGGATCGAAGAGAGGGGCTGTGGAATGGGCTAGCACCGTGAGCTCTCTCACTGGCTCGCCGGAGAAGAAGGTGAAAACGGCGAGAGCTCTGGAAAAATGGCTAAGTCCTGAGATGAGGCTTAAGCACAGCGCTGGAGGGTTTAAATAGGTCCAGGGGCGGAGCTTGCGAGGGATAAAGCGACAGCGGTTGCTTGTGCCGGGGAGAAGCTTGTCGGGCGCAGGCGCAACGACGGCGACGGTGATGTGATGCGCTTCAGGCGGTGTTGCAGCCTTGCTGACCTTGTCGGTTGCATCGGAACTTCACCTGGAACTGCGCAGATGCGGAGGCAACAGCAAAGCTCCGGCGGTGACACGTACACGCATGCAATGCCACGGCAACGGGCATGCGCGCGCGAAAACGCTGCTGGAGCGCGGCCGTTTAACCGCTGGACATGGCGAAGCAACGGCGCTGGCACGTGCGCACGGGGTGGCACAGCAGCTCACGGGCACAAGCGACAAGAAGCGGTGACCGGCGGCAAGCAAACACGGCGAGAACACGGCGCGGCAACGGCGACTCGTGCGCTGGTCGTGGGCAACGACCAGGGGCTGGTCGAAAACAGCCGAAAAGAATAGAAGGGCTGATTTGCAATTTTCAGAACTTTGCTTCCAGGGACTGATCTGCAAATCTGGAGATCTGGAGGGCTGATCTGAAATCTGATTTCGCAGATAAGTTGCATAAAATTATTAGAACTCATCTGGCCAGAGTTTGGTAAGATCGGGCATGATCTGAAGGGTTTCGACGAAATTTGGGGAAAAGCAGTTTAGGGTAAAATTAGGGTAATTAGGGTTTTACAAATGGCAGGGGTCGAAACTCAGCTTTAGGATGGGATTTTGGAGATGATCCCGAAGGGAAAAATGTTCTGAACAACACTTAGAAGGGAATGGCCAAAGCAAAATAGGGTTTGGGGTCAAGATGTGGATTTTGGCTATTTTAGGGTTTGGCAAAAACAGGGTGTTACATTAAACCTGCGTGGGAGTTAACAGCGGTTCTCCAAACCGCATCCAAGCAACTGCTTGATGAAGTTACGACTTGGCGCCCTTTCAAACAGTATAAAAGGGCGGCATGATGTATCAAACAAGGGAGATCGATCAAGAGATCAAGACACGACTCAAACAACTAAGGCTACGATTTAGACTAGATACTTTCCATAAGCCTTCTAGACTTCACTTTGTACATTTGTATAGGGAAAACCTTTGTCTGTGAAGGTCTTCTCCTACCACTTTGTAATTCTTTACTCACATAGTGCAATCCCAACATGACGTAGGGCTTTTACTCCCACCATCGAGGGCCCGAACCTGTATAAATTTCTCTGTGCTCCAGTTCTCCATAGTTCTACATACCTTCCCGGAGGGTCACCCTGAAAGGTCTCACTATTATAAATTTTGCATAAGTTCGGCAGAGGACCCCGAGTCCGAATCGTCGACAGCTGGCGCCCACCGTGGGGCCTTTCTCAAGGCATCCTAATTTTCATCCGGAGGTTCGCTGAAATATGGCTGGATTATATGATTCCGAGAACGATTTCGATCTCGAGGATTATGCTCACATCCCGATGCCTTCTCCAAGCGACCCTGTTCCAATGGAGGAGGTTGGAGGCAAAAATCTCCCAGAGGTTGAATCATCTCTCCAGGTCATGTCCATCGACTAGGGAGCGACTAGCGCAAGGTCAGAACCCACCAAGGTTCTTAATGCGCTAGAGGGTGAGTCCGGTCCGTCATACTACCCCGCTGAGGGGAAGGATGATATCGACCTGGAAATCAGCCCGGGGAGATTCGACCCTGATAACCTCCACCGTCTCTTTGATTTTGAGTCCGACTCGGAACAAACGGAGATGTTTTCCCCATCGGCGACCTCTCTCCCTAGACAGTTTGCTGCCTTATCGGAGGAAACTCCTGATCAACAGGCTGCTAGGGAAGAACGGGATCGCAAAGAGAAGGAGGATCAAGATCTCGAGCAACAAAACAACGAACTGCGCAGAACTGCCCTTGAGGCTCTTCAAGATGCGCAGGCTCGTTACGATGCTGCTCCGAGTTCTTCTCGACGATCACGCAGTTGCAGACGCGACCAGACCCCCTCTTTGCCTCCGGAGCGTTTCCCGGTGGACGAAGAAATGGTAACACCTGGTGCCCCTAGGAAAAGTACCCATGGTCGACTGCGATCTATCGCGGAAGTCATGCGTAACTTCCCTCCTACGGTCACGGATGCACAGAAACCAGCCTTCACCAGGATCCTAGCGGAAAGAATGGATGAGGTCGCATCTGAGGCGACCCCAACGGCCTCTTCCCGGTCGGTAACACGTTCCCACGAACGAGAGTGTTCTCACTCTGGTTCTGGTCGGCGAAGTTACCCGCCGCCTGTACCATCCCGCCAGGACAAGTACAGGCGGACACAGGATTCTCGTGGTAGGGATCGAGTCCCTGTCCACTCTCGTTTGGGACCACGGATAACTCCACCGTTGCGTGGAGTCGCCCGTGACCCGGTCGAGAGTCACAGGGAAGTTCACGATCCCTACGTCGGTTGTAAAGCTTTCTCGCCCGGCCTTCGTGCGGTCGTTTGGCCTGATAAGTTTCGACCAGGGGCCATTGAAAGGTTCGACGGAACTCAGAACCCATCCGAGTTCCTTCAAATCTACATCACTGCCATCCAAGCGGCAAGAGGCGATGACCGGGTCATGGCTAACTACCTGCCTACAGTCCTCGAAGGACCGGCTAGAACCTGGCTGTTTAATCAGCCCGAGGGTTCCATCTACAATTGGGAAATGCTGTGCGACGCCATCCTCAGCAATTTCCAAAACTGTTATCAAAAGCCGGGTAAGGAGGACGATCTTCATCGACTACGACAAACTTTGACGGAAACCCTTCGTCAGTTTGTCAAGAGATTTGTTGGGGTGAGGAATACCATCCCGAACATATCTGACAGCTCCATTATCAGGGCATTAAACATGCCGTTCGATACCGGAGATTCACCGAAGAGTTGCTCATCCACCCTCCTCGATCAATGGCTGATCTTTTTGATATGGCCGATCGGTACTCCGACGCGGCCGAAGCGGTCGAATGGAACCGGATGGTCGATAAGGGTGACCTACCACCTCAACCAGGTTTCAAAGACGCCAGGAAAGAAGATTCAAGCAAGAAGCCGGAATCTTCGTCGGGTGGGAAGTCGAAAAAGTCGAAGAGGAACCGCTCTGGACAGTACCGCGAGGTCGCAGTCGCAGAGAAGCCGCCTTCGACCAAAGATAACAAGCCTTCATTTAAGAATAAAACTGCTCCTGGTGGTCGTAATGCCGACCAACCAGAAAAGTCGACTAATCCTCAGGAAGGCAAGAAGTGGTGTCCACTCCACAACTCTATAGGCCACGACCTCAAGAACTACAGGAGTTGGTTGAAGCAGTTGGATGACTTCTACCAGGGAGTTGGACCGATGCCGACCTTACCGGCTAAAGAACAAGCATGCGGACTTAGAGACGCCGACGGAGACAAGGAGATGTCTTACCAGGTACCTCAAAATCACATTAATGTTTTTTTCGGGGGTTCTTACTCTTTTGTTTCTAAAAGGCAGTTTAAAGCCTTTTACCGAGAGGTTAACCAAACCGAGACATCCCTTGGTGAACCTCAGTACCCCCGTTGGTCGGATACGACTTTGACGTTTGATCGCACTGATTGTCCTGCGGGGCTTACACGACCATTGAGGCTTCCTCTGGTCATTACCTCGATCATCAGCAATGCGAGAGTCGAAAGAGTCCTGACCGACGGAGGGAGCTCCCTTGACATTTTATTGGTCAAGGCACTCGACGAGATGCAAATCCCTTGTTCGAAGATTAAGTCCATAATCCATCCGTTTTATGGGATAATCCCAGGCCCCTCCATGATGCTGTTGGGACAAGTGGTCCTCCTGGTCACCCTGGGAGAACTGGATAACTTCCGAACAGAATTGGTTACTTTTGACGTAATTGATTGTGATTCGGCATATAATGCAATCTTTGGCAGGCCAACTCTTGCTAAGTTCATAATGGCAACGCACTATGCTTATCAGTGCTGCAAATTGCCTGGCCCCAAAGGTGTCATCTCGGTCCGAGGCAGTCGCATCGTGGCACTCACGTGTGACCGGCTATCTCTGGAGATGGTCGACTAACTTCCCCTCTGGGACGCTCAGGTGGCCACCATCGCCACCGACGCGATCAAGGCTGCTCCTCGACCAGATGAGAAACTCAGACTAGTTCCATTGTACCCAGATGATCCATCCAAGACAATTCGGGTCAGATCAGGCCTGGATGACAAATAGGAACTCGAGCTTATTACTTTCCTCCAGGCTAACGCAGATGTGTTCGTGTGGAAACTGTCTGACATGCCCGGTGTCCCAAGGGAAGTAATCGAGCACAGGTTAGCAATTCGACCTAGACAACGACCAATAAAGCAAAAGTTCAGGCTTTTTGCTGTTGACCGACAGGAAGCCATCTGAGAGGAGTTGGACAAACTCCTAAAGGCCGGGTTTATTCGTGAAGTCGATCACCCGGAACGGCTCGCCAATCCGGTCATGGTCCGCAAGTCAAATGCCAAGTGGCGCATGTGCGTCGACTACACTAGCCTTAACAGTGCCTGTCCGAAGGACGACTTTCCCCTTCCCCGCATCGACCAGCTGGTCGACTCAACCACGGGTTGCGAACTGATGAGCTTCCTGGACGCTTACTCAGGATATCATCAAATTAGCATGGCAGAAGAAGATGAAGAGAAGGCTGCCTCATCACCCCGTTCGGCACCTACTGCTACGTCAGAATGCCGTTCGGTCTCAAGAACGCAGGTTCCACGTACCAGCGTTTGATGCAAAAGACCTTTCTTTCCCAGACAGGGCGTAATCTCGAAGCATATGTAGACGATTTGGTTGTAAAAAGTACCAAGAGATTGTCTCATTTGGATGATCTCGCTGAAACCTTCTGTAATTTGAATCGCTTTGAAATAAAGTTAAATCCGGAGAAATGCTCTTTTGGGGTTTCTTCAGAAAAACTTCTTGGTTTCCTCGTTTGTTCCAGAGGCATCGAAGTCAATCCTGAGAAAATCAGAGCCATCGAACAAATGAGGTCGCCCTCGACCATGAAAGATGTTCAACCCCTGGCTGGTCGCATGGCGGCTTTAAGTTGTTTCATATCGCGACTAGGTGAAAGAGGATTACCTTTTTTGAAAGCCTTGAGGAAGCATCACAATTTCACATGGTCCGATGAGGCCGAGAAAGCATTTCAGGAGGTAAAGACATATCTATCCAGTCTGCCAGTGTTGGTGTCTCCCGACAAAGGAGAACCATTGCTTCTTTATCTGGCGGCCACACCGCACGCGGTCAGCGCTGTCCTGATCGCGGATAGGGAAGGGATACACAGACCCGTCTACTATGTGAGCGAAGTGCTTCATGGTCCTAAGGAGCGTTACCCTGAGGTCCAGAAGATACTTTACGCGCTACTGATGGCTTCCCGTAAGCTACGACACTACTTCCAAGCTCACAAGATCACAGTACCCTCCTCCTTTCCTTTGGGGGATATTGTCCGAAATCCAGAGAAATTTGGTCGAATCCCCAAACGGGCGGTCGAGCTCGGTGCTTTCGATATCAATTTCACGCCCCGCACGGCGGTTAAGTCTCAGGTTTTGGCTGACTTTGTGGTCGAATGGACCAACCCTGAGCCACCCGTGCAGATGCCCGAGGAATTGGAATGCCCCGATCACTGGACAATGTACTTTGACGGCTCTCGTAGTTTTCAACACTCGGGGGCTGGAGTGGTCTTAGTTACGCCTCAGGGCGAACAACTTAAGTATGTCATTCAATTACACTTCGTTGCGACTAACAATGCAGCGGAGTATGAAGGTCTTCTTGCAGGGCTCCGGGCAGCCAAATTCCTCGGAGTCCGTCGATTAGTGGTGAGGGGAGACTCACAGCTGGTCGTAAACCAGGTAAACAAGGAGTACAGCACCTCCGATGAGACAATGGCTCATTACCTGGGGGAAGTGAGGAGATTGGAAAAACACTTCAGTCATTTCGAAGTCCAATACATCCCGTGAAAGGACAACATTCTCGCAGACCAATTATCCAAAATTGGGTCCTCACACACATCCGCTCCGGCAGGAGTGTTCATTGAACACTTGGACCGTCCTTCGATCATGAATTCGGTCGAGGATGATCCGGTAACAGCCTACGTTACTAGCCTCGGTCAGGAACAGGGTTGGACTCATCCATTGAGAGTCTATCTTGAACATGGGACCCTACGCGAGGACGAAACCGAAAGCAATCGGCTAATTCGAAAAGAGCGTCTGTACAAGCTCATAGATGGGGTTTTGTATAGAAAGGGTACTCAAGGAGTATTCATGTGTTGCATATCTCAAGAGGAAGGTAAATCCCTCTTGAAAGAGATACATGACGGTGTTTGCAGTGCGCATGCGTCATATCGAACACTGGTCGGAAAGGCTTTTCGGCAAGGATTCTACTGGCATTCGGCACTTGATGATGCCAAGCACATGGTCAAGATGTGTCCTCAGTGTCAATTTCACGCGAGACAGGTTCATCAACCTGCCTACGCATTACAAACCATTCCCCTCGCATGGCCTTTTGTGGTCTGGGGGATGAACATTGTTGGTCCTATGCCACAAGCGGTCAATGGGTACAAGTTTCTGTTCATAGCCATTGACACGTTTACAAAGTGGATTGAGGCCGAACCGGTACGAAATATTACCGCATCAGTAGCACAAAAGTTCTTCCATAAGAACATTGTTGCTCGATTCGGTGTTCCAAATCGTCACATCACAGACAATGGTTCTCAGTTCGTCAGTGATCTTTTCCTGGATTATTGCGATCAGATTGGGACCAAGGTGTGCTTTGCTTCTGTGGCGCATCCACAAAGCAATGGTGCTGTGGAACGGGCCAATGGGCAGATACTGCAAGGCATCAAAAAACGTGTTTTTGATCGTCTTAAGACTCGCTCGGGGGCTTGGGTAGACGAGCTCTATACCGTTCTATGGGCACTACGAACTACCTCTAGTCGAGCCACCGGTGAGACGCCCTTCCATCTGGTCTATGGGGCCGAGGCTGTGTTGCCTATGGAAGTTAGTATTGGGTCCGTTCGGACAGAACAATTCGAACGAGTTGATCAGTCCGAACAGCGATCACAGGATCTCATCCTCTTAGAAGAAAGGCGTGATCGCGCGTTAATCAAGTCTGCGGCATACTTGCAAGCTTTGCGCAAGTACCATAACAAAAGGGTGAGACCACGTAGTCTTCACGTGGGCGACCTGGTTTTACGAAAAATTCAAGACTAGTCTAATCACAACAAATTCTCCCCAAAGTGGGAAGGCCCTTACATTGTTGTCTCAGTGCCGCGACCAGGATCAGCGTGATTAGCCATGAAGGATGGTCGAATTCTGTCCAATACTTGGAACATCGATCAACTTCGCAAGTTCTACGTGTAACTACTCAGTCCCTTTTCCTGTTCAATTAGCATTTTTTCATAAAATAAAAAATGTTTTGATTTCATACGATGAATATTTCCCTTCATGCCCATGTACTGTGAATTCGACTCGGAGGCTGGTCGCCGGCGGTTAGGTCATTACAACGTTCTAGTCGGATTCGCTGGCCAATCTCATGACCGCTTCCAGACAAGTCACTCCTAAATAAGCCGTTTCTCAACACACGCGGGACTTTCTGGCAAGTCCTCGGTCATCTGAGTGGCTACTGGTTTGCAAACAAGGCTAGGCGTTACACTGATCATAATTGCTGGTTCGATCACACATTCCTGGTCGTTATATTCACTTTTCTCCTGCGTTTGTAATACTAAGTCTTCAGTATCTACAATCACAGGCGGGGGCTGGGGGGATATGTTTATAATATGAAACAACATAAAACAAGAATATATTTGAGAATATATTCATTTTCAAAAATGAGTTTCAACATACATTGCATTATACATAACTATTTCTATGCAGATGTAGGGATCACTCGATCCCAAGCTCAGTCAGGAGCTTATTTACAAGAGGTCTGACCTCCTCCATGACGGCCTCCAATTGT
Organism: Pharus latifolius; assembly: GCA_019359835.1. Taxonomy (NCBI): domain Eukaryota; kingdom Viridiplantae; phylum Streptophyta; class Magnoliopsida; order Poales; family Poaceae; genus Pharus; species Pharus latifolius. The sequence continues at coordinate 18,855,584 of CM033327.1, read as the reverse complement.
TCCTCACTCTCTACCTCAACCGGTCCCACCAATGGATTCAGATCTACATCTGGGCCATGGTGAAGTCGAAACCGGCTGAGAATGGCAGAAGCGGCTGACCGAACCCTGGTTCTGATTGCCTCTTCTCGTCGTCATGTATCTTCAGGAAGATACTCGAGAAGTGACTCCACCTGGGCAATGACTAGTATAGACCAGTCATTTTGGCTGAGGTTATCTTTTGTGGTTTCGACCACATCAGCCCTCAGGAGACGAGCCACCGTCTTCAGCTTTTCGAAGATCGACCGGCTCAGCTCTCTGTTCGCCTTCTCAGAGGTTTGAATAGAGCCCTGGAGGATCACCTTGTCCTGACTGAGTTGTCTTATTTGACCTGCTTGCGCTGCGGTAAGAGAAAGGGTTACTCACATGTTATGAAGTTAAGTCTTCCTAATCAGGAATCGACTTACCAGAGAGTTGTGACCGCAGCTTGTTGATCTCGATCCCTTGGTTTGAAGCCACGGAGATCGAATGAAGCTTGACTGTGGCCACTTCTTTCTTCAGAAACGCCACCTCTCTATGACAGAACAAAAGGAGTGGTCATAACCAATTTGTATCTATACAAGTTGAAGAGTAATGATCCTTACCTACCCAAGCTGTCTCGTTCTTTTTGTATGGCCTCAACGCTCGCTACCATAGCGAGCGACCTGGCCGTCATCCGGGATAGCTCCTGCGATGCAAAGAGAAGTTAAGGGTGCCCTATGTACAATTCAGGAACCCAGAGAGAATTTTATCATACCTTTTTGAACTCCCGGAACGAAACATCTTCCGGGATGACAGGAGGTCTCGTCGAGGGACCCGTTGCGGCCACGACGGAGGCAGCCGGTGGATGTGTCTGCAGGACATTATCCTCAGTCGCTGTTGCTTGCGACTGGGTCCCCGCGCCTGTTTCTCCCCTTACGGTCCGAACTCCTTCCTGGACCAAGGGGGCGGAGCGCTCCTCACTGGAGGCTTTGGTACTAGCGGCCACTTCAACCCTCCCCGGAGCGGTTGAAGGGCTTGGTGCTGCTTCTTTTCGCCTGCCAAGAAAGAATGAACCAACAATCACGATTGGTAATCATCACAACTCATTTTAGTACAACCAAGGTAAGGTTCTTACCTTATCTGAAATCCCATCAGCTTTTGGGATTTCAGGGAAGGCTCTCCCTGAGAAAGGGGACAGTCGTCGTCTGTCCTGGTCTTCCTCTTGGTGAACAAGGCCTTTTTCCCCTATGTGTGTTCTCCTGTAAGCACATTTCTAAGGGAAGGTAAAGACAAATGGTAAGAGTTCATACCTGAGCAAACTGTCCGGTCGACGGGGTTGCGTCCGAAGGTCTGGATGGCTCCTGGACTTCTGGAACCGGCACCGCGTCCGCAACTCCCACAGGGCCTTGTTCGGTCACCTCCTCTCCTGCCCGCCGGAGTGGAGGATTTTCCTCCTTGGGACTCACAGGAGTCGCAGGGGAAAGCTCTTCTCCCTGAATAATCGTTAACTTTACGAACGAGCATACAGAGGGAATTGAAGAAAACAAGACCATGAAAGAATCTTACCATGGTCACCCCTTCGATCAGGGAGGCAGAGGCAACTGACCCTGAAGCCTCGGGGGCTTCGGGAGCAGGGATGTCGCCCGCGACCACGGGACTTTCGGTGGCCGCCGAGTCCGCTGCAGTCGCTTCTGCGAGAGCAGTTATTTCTGCGGGACAAGCTGGAGCGTCGCCGGATGGAGAGCCTGCTATCTTCCTCCTCCGGCGGATTAGGGGGACATCATCTTCCTCCTCCTCGCTCCTCTCCCCCTGTATGACGAAGAAGTGATTCCAGTCTGCACTTGGAAAGATAGGAGGAACGTGATATCTTACCGCAGTCTTTCTTGTGGTAGGAGGGACGCTCCGTGAAGACCCCTCTCCAAGATTTTGCCTGGCTTTCTTGGGGGTGAGATTCCTCGCCCTGGGCTTCGAGGAAATCTTCTTCACGTGCTTCATCGTCGGCTTTCCCAGGGAACCGACATTCTCGCTCGGGAACGTGGCCTCGGTGAACCTCCCTAAGAGCTGTTTTCATCCCAATGGAATCGTTAGTGCTGGACATACATAAGACCTGCGAACAGAAGCTAAGAGAAGGATGACATACCTTTCGGCGCTCCTGTTTGAGGTCGTCGCCGGTGTGAACTAAGCTCTGGGGGCGAGGCGATCCTTTGGGGCCCTTTACCTCGGCATTATAAGCCCTGAGGAGGTAGTTAGTCCACCTCTCGATCTCGGATGAGGGCAGGACTGTTCCAGAATGCAAGTTAACCAATGCATTTCAAAAATAACATATTTCAGTACCAGAGACAAATACCTTCGTTGTAGTCCAAGGTATTGTCCGCCATGGACTTGATTTCCCAAGCCGGATGAGCCCTTTCACGCAGGGGGCTCACCCGGTTCTTCACAAAGTCTCGGATGACATCGCGTGCTGTCAACCCCTGTCCGACTAAGTGAAGGATCACCTCGGCGTGCTTCATGAACTCCGAGTTCATCGCTGGGAGGGAGTCCAACTCGTTCGGCTTCTCCGGCCGCGAGTTCTCGAACCACAGCCCGCTCTCGGTTGGCGGGGTGCAGTAGAACCATTTCTGGTGCCACCCGTGCACTGAGTCTCGCAGGGGTGGGAAAGGATACTCTTTCTTCTCCCTTAGCCGGAAGTAGATGCATCCAGCGGCGTTGGTGCTCTTCGACCACGCCGAGTAATAAAAGCGCCGGAAGAGATCCACGCTGGGATACACTCCAACGAACGCCTCGCACAAATGCTGGAACACCGCCAGGATCAGCACTGCATTTGGGTGGAGATTGATCAGCTCCAACCCATAATGCTCGAGGATGTCCTTCAGGAACCGACTCTCAGGGAATCAGAACACGCAGCGCAAATATTCCTCAAAAACCACCAACTCACCCTCTCTGACGATTGGGGTTTCTTGGTCCTTCTCCGCGGGCCGCCAGTTGATTAGCAGCCGCGGAGGAAGGATCCCCTCCTTCTCCAGCGCCAACAAGCTCTCCTCAGAGTGGTGGATCGATCGGCTCCAAGACGCCATTCTTCGTGAGGAATTGGGGGAAAAAGTTGGCGACTTTGGGAAGATGAAGGCTGAGAAGAACGAGGGTTTTGTGCGGCGGGAATGGCAAGGGTTTTGGTTGTGTGGCTTCCCCAAGAAGCTACCTACTCCTTTTATAGACCCAAGGAGGTGCACTTCTATGAGTAACGTTCCACTCAAATGTTCCACTGAATATTTTATTCATTTCCCATAATGGATACTGTCTTTGGCGGACCCGTTAAAGTGTTCCAGGCATCGGATCCGAAACAAAAAGACTTCTTTGTTTCAGAGTCTGAAAGTACAAAAGCCTAAAAAGTTTTTCAGGGGCTTCCAGAGGACATTTTCCTTCATATGCCTTGTATATTTTCATGAATAAATCCTATGGCCCGATTTTTGGATGTACGGATATATTTTGATCGGGTTATGGTATGATTGGGACCATGTTTTCGACTAAGCTCCGATTCTAATCGAAGTGACGGTCTGACCGAGCCTCAGTTCTGGTCGCAGTAAACTTCAGTTCTAACCGCAGCTTTGAGTCTGATCGCGGTATCAGTGCTGGTCACAGTACTACGATAAAAACGCGGTTCTAACCGCAGAACTGAAGTTCGCCTGTGTATGAGTGGTTACAAAGACATTCCTTGTGGCCATATTTTCGCACAGAAGAGCTAAAGAACATTTATGTGAAGAAAAAGAAAAATTTTATTTCTTACATTCTTTGCATACAAAAGGGATACCGGTGACCAGAGCGTCGACCTGATCCGAAAGAAGTTTGCAAAGTTCTCCTAAGGACATGTTGCTGTCAGTAGGATCTACACTGACAACCCCCAGAGAACTAGCAACTAATCTAAGCCTATCTACATCGTCCCTAACAAGAGACGCACTACTATTCCTAATTAAATCGGAGAGTTCCCGCTGTTGCTGAGCGTGGTCCCTCTCTCGACAGAACTGGTGCGCCTCTTCACGGGATTGTTCAAAACATTCTGCCAGATGCAGAATCGCCGAAGACATCTCTTCGGTCTTTTTCTCCGAGGCCTTCTTCTCATCTTGAAGAATCCGTCCGAGGGGAAGAGGCAGAATCGTAGCAGGCTGATCACCAGGGCTTCCAATCTCCTACATTTGCAAAAGTTAGTTGCACTAACTATAACTATCAACAAAAGGAGATGAGGATTATTACCTGTCCCTGCTCGTGATAGGTTGATATAGCAACCTTCCCACCAGGTGATTGCTTCTCCAACACAAGTTGAGGATTTTCTGGTCGGGTAGTCACTGCTTGCCGACCAGAAAATCAATCACCCAAACAAAAGCAGGAAGTGTTGGAGTGAAGAACAGAAGGAAGAAAGAATGTTGATATATCTTCTACTTTTGCTCTGCTAAAGGATCCTTCGTCGACCTTGGGTTTCTTCCTTGAAGGAGATGGATTTTCAGGCATCTGAGGCTCCTGCTTGAAAATTCCTCTTCATCACTTACAATCTCGATGATGTTATGATCTGCCATCGGGGAGTGTATGAAGAGAAGAACGAAGGTAACTTTGAAAAAACTTAACTGTGAGGAGAAATTGTGAAGCTTTGCAATTCGAAGGTTTCGGTACTTATAGCCTCCAAGGTGACGGTTCACTTTACAAACGCCTCGGGTTTTTAAAGCATTTACAATTTCACCTCGGGTTAAAAAACATTTCAATGGCGCCATCATTACCTGTCACGTAATGACCAAAGCCCGTCTCGGAGAACCAACCGTCCCACTTAGTGCGCCACTAAGTGGGGGATTTTAAGAGTCGGGTTAAAAATCCGATGCATGTCTTTAAATTCAAAATAAACACGTCCCTTCATTTTCTTCGAATTTGGGGGCTAGCTGACGAGGATTGACACCCGAGTCAGTTCAAATAAATGCACTGTTGGTTCAGGACAGATTCGAGCCAGACATGTGCCCGGCGGTGCGAACTCAAGTCGTTTCTGGGAAGCATCAGCCCGAGGTCGCAGGCTTTGCGTGATCAGATCGCAGCTAGTGCGCGGTCAGAAGTTCGTGTGTTGTGCGCGGACGGAAGGTCGAAGATGTTGCGCAGTCAACCAACATCGCGCGGTCAGAGAATCTTCGACCAGGGAACGTGGGAGTATTCTTTTCCTATAACAAGAATATCCCAAGTATCCCGAAGATTCTTCCACGTGGAGATCAACCGTCAGGAGGTTAATATGTACAGTTATCCACAAATAACACGTGTTAAACCTGCGTGGGAGTTAACAGCGGTTCTCCAAACAGCATCCAAGCAACTGCTTGATGCAGTTACGACTTGGCGCCCTTTCAAACAGTATAAAAGGGCGGCATGATGTATCAAACAAGGGAGATCGATCAAGAGATCAAGACACGACTCAAACAACTAAGGCTACGATTTAGACTGGATACTTTCCATAAGCCTTCTAGACTTCACTTTGTACATTTGTATAGGGAAAACCTTCGTCTGTGAAGGTCTTCTCCTGCCACTTTGTAATTCTTTACTACACATAGTACAATCCCAACAGGACGTAGGGCTTTTACTCCCACCATCGAGGGCCCAAACCTGTATAAATTTCTCTATGCTCCAGTTCTCCATAGTTCTACATACCTTCCCGGAGGGTCACCCTGAAAGGTCTCACTATTATAAATTTTGCATAAGTTTGGCTGAGGACCCCGAGTCCGAATCGTCGACAGACATGTTAACATCAGTGAGATCAACACTGGCTGCCCCTAGAGAACTGGCTATGGCTCTAAGCTTATCTACATCATCCTGAATCAAAGAAGCGCTATTATTCCTTATTGTATCGGAGAGTTCTCGCTGCTACCGAGCATAATCCCTCTCCAAGCGGAATTGGCGCACCTCTTCGCGGGAGTTGTCATAACATTCTGCCAGATGCAGAATGGCCGAAGACATCTCATCGGTCTTCTTCTCCAGGGCCTCTTTTTCTTTTTGGAGAGTTCGCTCGAGGGATACACTCTCACCAAAAAGAGGCTGGACTTCAGTAGGCTGATCGCTATGGGCTCCAGAGATTTTCATCTCGTGCACATGTATGCGTCAGTTTTAAAAGATAAAACGACCAGCAGAGAGAATGAAAATAATTACCAATCCTCGCAGTAAGATTGGACGGGAGGATGAAGCACTTCCCTCAGGAAGTAGATCACCCGACAAAAGTCGAGGACCGTCTGGTTGTGGGAGTGCAACCTTCCCACCAGAAAATTGATCACCCAACAAAAGCTGGGGATCACTTGGTCGTGGTCGGGAAAGCTGATCAGAAGAAGAAAGGTTGGAAGGATTGTTATGGATCTCCAAAGGTGGAGATGAGGATGCAACTGGAGGAGTTGCTGGGGTTGAAGAATAGGGTAATGTGACAGCCCAGGTCTCGGCTCCGTTTACCAATTTTGATGTAGTTCCACTGGAGGATCCTTCGTCATTCTTCGATCTCTTCTTTGGAGGAATTAGTTCTTCGCACACCTATAAGTTTCAAAAAGCATTACTTTGGAACCGACCAGAATACAGGAAAAAAGTTAAACCAGGACTTTCAAAAAAAGACTTACTTCCTGATAGTCTTGATCAATTTCTAACAGCATTTCTGTTTCTTCCTCATCACTCTCAATCTCTATAATGTTCTTGGGATCTTGATCTGCCATCGAAACTAGAACTGAGGCTTAGAGGGAGTAACTGGAGAGAAGTAGCTATAAAGACTTAATCAAGAAACGTTGTGAGTTCAAAGAACTGAAAGGCTCTTCAATTTATAGAGCCTGAAGGCGTCAGTTCGTTTCCACACACGTCTCGGGTTCTTAAACCGCACTTACGGTTGCCATCAAGATGGGTCACTTAAGTCATCATTACCTGTCAAGAAAAACCCAGGGTTTTTCTCGGGATATGAACCATCACACGGCGGAACAGCTTCGGTTGAAAGTGAAACGTCGGGTTCATAATTCGATGTAGGATAAAAATTTGAAGTAAATATGTCCTTTCATTTTCTTCAAATTTGGGGGCTAGTTGACAAGGATTATCACCCGAGCTAGTTCAAAATAATACACGTCTGGTTTAAAGACAGAATCGGATTAGACGTGTGTTTATAAGTTCGTTGCTATAGTCTCAGACGGCCTAAAAGGCACAGACACAAAGATAATTCATGATCGCAGCCCTTGCGCGATCATAAGGCCGTAGGCAGTGCGTGGTCAGAAGACTGCAGACAATGCGCGGCTAGAGGGTCGTTGACTATGTACGACCAGAATAATTAGAGAAGGCCTAGCTCTTTGACATATCCCGAGAATCACGAAGATCTTTCCACATATGAAGACAACTGCCAGGGGGTTAACATGTGCGGTTATCCCTTGATTGCATGTGTTAAGCCTGCATGGACGTTAAGTGCGGTTAACGAAACTGCATCCTAATAACCGTTCGAGGTCGTTTCGCGTTGGCGCCCTTTTAGTCGATATAAAAGGGTAGTCAATGCACGTTCTAAGGGCAGTTAAGCATACAAGTACTACCAGGCATCCAACAAACCAGAAGATTTAGACATAATTAGATAGACACTAACATTGAAGAGATCTTCGCCTGTGATCATCTCTTGTTCCCTCTTGTAAACATCTTATTTCATATAGTGAAATCACAACAGGACGTAGGGCTATTACTCCCACCATCGAGGGCCCGAACCTGTATAAATTCTTTTGTACTCCTAAAAACATTACTCATCCTACCTTCCTGGAGGAGCGCCCTGAAAGGTCTCGCAACTCACAAATTTGCATAAGATCGACTAAGGACCCCGAGTTCAAATCATCGACAAATTTCTCGACTGTTTTTTGATCAGTTTTACAAACACTTTTGAGCAGATCTTTGAGCAGTGTTTGAGCAGATTTTTGAGAAGCTTCTGTTCACATTTTTTAACAGTTTTATAAACACTTTTGGGCAGATTTTGACCAATGTTTATAAACATTTTTTGAGATGTTTTTCTTAAGAACCAAGAGATATATTTTTTTGATATACAGTTTAGCCCAAGTGCTAAAATCTTTATATACACTTGATCAAGTGCTAAAATCTCAGGATAAATCACTGTGTTTGATTTCCTTAATATTTCTTAGTGTAAAATATTATTAAATTGTTTCAGTTTATTTGCTCTTTGTATTTTCCTTGCAAAAATTGTTTTTAGTCGAAAAGTTTTAAAGCCTCCTATTCACCGCCCCTCTAGTCGGCATCCTCGATCCTACACAAACCTCCAGCTATTCAAGTCAAACCAACCATACCTATGACTCTTGATTCGATGAAGTCAATGCAAGGTGTGTGAAGTCTTGGTAATCTCTAACAGAAGAGAAAGACTTGAAGAGGTTCCTACTGCCTTTGGTGACTTTTTTTTTGAGGGAAAATAGTAGGGAATACCTACTGTAAGAAATATATTATCAAGAAGATAATACAATGACAAGAAAACAAATCTAAAGAAAACAATAAAACAAGATTACAAAAAATCAATCCATCTACTTAAACCGAGCTTATAAGCTGGCTTAATTCGGATAAGAATAAGATGTAAATCTCAAATAAATCTTCTCAACCAAATTGTCACCGAACTTGAAATATTTTGAAATATCACTTCATTCCTGATTTTCCACATATTCCACAAAGCAATAATTATCACTTCCCAATAGAAATCCTCAGATTCTTTAGCCTTCATTTTAGAATTCCATATCATGTCCCAAATATTATCCTCCATTATCCAACAAAATCGAATTCTATTCCAACAAGTAATAGCAAATGGACAAAGAAAGAAAAGATGAATTTGAGTTTCAATTTCACCATTTTGACAGCAAACACAATCCTAATCATCCAGATGAAACTGCTTTCTTGCTAATAATTCTCTTGTATTCAGCCTATTATTCAAAAAAGTCCAGAAGAAAATCTTTTGTTTGAGCAAACAACTATTTTTCCAACAACTTTTTAAGATGCAATGTGTAGGATCGAGGATGCCAACTAGAGGGGGTGAATAGGAGGCTCTAAAACTTTTCAATTAAAAACAACTTTTGCAAAGAATAAGAGCAAAAACAATATAGCATAAATAAAAGAAAGAGAGAACAAGACAAACACAAGAAATTTTCTTGAGGTCTCGGAGACACGCCTGATCTCCACTACTCCTTGTTGAAGGAATCAAATGAATGAGTCTTGCTTCAATATCCACGAAGGATATTTCTCACTAGTGGTTGCTCCTTGTCTAATCCAGAAAAGCGAGCACCGATGCCTTTTACAATCACGCCGAGCCTCTTCAACAATCTCCGAACAAAAGAGGTCAATGGCCACGCCACCAAACCGTCTAGGTGAGGGCGTTCACCAAGAGTAATAAGCTGCAAGGTCTCTTCTAGACCTCCAACAAATACCGAGAAACTTCTAAGGATGCAAATGATGCAAATGAATGCTCTTAGAAGATCTCTCTCAATCACACTGAATGATACTTGATCAAGAGATCAAGATTTTAGCACTTGGGCTCAAGTGTATATCAAAAATATATCTTTTGGTTCTTTAGAAAAACTGCTCAAAAAATTGTTTATAAACACTGATAAAAAATGTGAACAGAAGCTTCTCAAAAATCTGTTCAAACACTGTTTAAAAACTGCTCAAAAATGTGAACAAAAACTACTCAAAAATGGTTTTAGAAACTACTCAAAAACAGTAGTGACAATCTGCTCAAAAATAGTAGCGAAAATCTGCTCAAAAGTGTTTTAAGAACTGCTCAGAAACAGTAGCAAAAATCTGCTCAAAAGTATTCTAAGAACTGCTCAAAAAACAGTAGCAAAAATTTGCTTAAAAGTGTTTTAAGGACTGCTCAAAACACCTGTATTTATAGCCCAACCTCTCAGCTAGCCGTTGTGGTCGAAAAGGAAAGAAATCAGGCCAACTAACAGCCAACTTCGACCTCCAACGGCTAGTAAATAGCCGTTGGAACCTCTGGTCGAATGAACAGTGTTATTGGTCGTATGAACAGTACCTAGTCAAATGAAAAGTGCTCATGTACCCTCTGGTTGAATGAATAGTGTCTGGTCAAATGAACAGTACTCAAAAGACCAGTTTCAGTTCCTCTTTGAGATTCTTGACCAAGATTGTGAATGAATGCAAATGCAATATATGACCTAAGAGTTTCTTAGTTTTTGTCGGAACTAAAAAAGATTTTGCAACCCCTCTTAATAGTATGGTTTAAACTAAAAAAGAATTTCTTATAAAACCTGTCAAACTCCAAACTCCGAGACTAGTACAATAAACAAGCACTTACCTTAGGTCTTTGCTGCTTCCTTCTTGGCGACCTTGTGCTTGCGATCTTGATTCGCGATCTCGGGCGACTTTGGCCATACTGCGACCTCGCCTTGCGACCTTTCTGCTTTTCACCTAATCTTATTGATTATACTTAAGGCAAATAGATCAGTTTAAGAAACTTGTTTTCATTTATCATCAAAATCAAGATTAAGGGCCTAGAAACAACACAATGCACCTATGAATGACCAAGGATAGCCAAGTAGACTTTTTTTGAAGAAAATTTGTCATTAAAAGAATCTTTGAAACACCAAATATCTTTATCATCGCCCAACAATTGAAGGTTCTGATGCAATTGTGACAACTGGATAAATTGCTGATACGCAGTTGGAGACAAAGGCAATGAAAAATAGTCCACTAATTCCTCCTTAGCTATAAAATTCCTAACAGAATCATTCTGCTTGACAAAAGAGAATAATTCTGCCCATTCATAAGACAGCACATGTCGATGCCATACATCCGTCCATAGACTACAAGATGAACCACTACCAATTACACATTTGAACAATCCTTGGAAGAATGAAAGATTATGCAAGACATCTTTCCACCATAAAGATCCTTTAGACCCAGACCATTGAGGAAGATTATTGGAATAATAAGTTTCCCAAACAAAATTATTCCAAGGGATATGTCCTTTTGATTGAAAAACTTGTAAATGAACTTAATTAATAAAGCCATGTTTTGAGCTCTTAGATTCGGCACCCCTAAACCTCCTTTCTTTTTTGGTCTACAAACTTTTGACCAGGCGACTAAGCAATTACCTCCACTGCAAGAAACTTGACCCTTCCAAAAGAAACCCCTTCTAATCTTATCAATTCTATTGACAATCTTCTTTGGCAACTTCAGCGTACTCATATAGAACATCAACAAGGATGATAAAACTGAGTTTAAAAGAGTTAATTTTCCTCCAAGAGAAAGAAAAGAGAGGTGCCATCAGACGTGTCGCTGCAGTCCGAACCGGCGTCCATCTCGGGATCAACTCGAACCTTGGCTCATCTCGGTGCGTCGTGACATCCTCGCTGCAGACCAAGATGAGTAAATGTGATGAGGACATCACTCCTATGGATGCGTCAACTTCTCCAACACTACTTGTGCAAGGACCAATTACAAGGGTACGCGCACGTCAGCTAAATTACCAGGTGAGCTCGTTCCTAAGTTTATGTGAAACTACCGTAGAGGGCGAGTTACTACCTAATGATATTGTTCTTGTACTTAGGAATCATGGTTTGGATCAGCGAGGATGTCACGACGCACCGAGATGAGCCAAGGTTCGAGTTGATCCCGAGATGGACGCCGGTTCGGACTGCAGCGACACGTCTGTCTTCAAACGGACGCCCAGGCCACGTACGAAGTCTGTTTTCAACGTTCTACCACTTCACGGAAAGCTTAGGAGATAAGCTTTCCAACGCATCCAGTCCTGCCACCAAACTCTTTCCAAGTCACCAGTAATCATCAAAACAGTGCGCATGAGACAGACTTAGACTGGTGCTGCGTGACCTCTTTTTGGGCCTTCGGCCCATGTATCTTAGTTAGGCTGCGACCTAAACCCTAGCCGCCGCCTCTCTCTCTCTCATATACATACTCCGTAGCCGTCACAGGGAGACTTGGGTTTTGCTTAGGTTATTCTGCCTTTGCAGTTTCACCGTAGATCGGTTTGTGGAACCCCAACTTGTGAGCTTAATTCAATTTGATTTGCAATTTCCAAATTGCTTCTTCTACGTTTTTGCTTGTGCTCTTGATTCGCTTGCAAGAATTAGCCTTCTTGGTGAGGTCAACCGCATCTTGACATGGTTGATAACCAATGGAGCAGTGGTGTAGCGATTGCTGGGTTCGATCAGTTCTGATCGGAAGGCGGATCGTCAACGTCGAGATCTCCACCAAATCGACTTATCATCTACCTGACGGAAGATCAGGCACCCCGTGTTTCATCAAAATGGAAAAGACCCCATTTTGCACCCAAGAATTCTAGCCAAATTAGTTCCTGTTTCAATGTCACAATGTATTGGGACTAAAAGTGACTTATCAAAGTTCACTTTCAGGCCTGTTGATAATGCAAACGATTGTAGAAGAGCTTTTATTAAGAAAATTTCTTTAGACGAAGTTTTTAAAATAATAAGAGTATCATCCGCATATTGAATGATAGGAAAGTCTTGATTTGTTAAAGTATTAATCGGAAGCTCCAACAGACCCTTCCTCTTCGCCAAATTCAAAATGCTTTGAAGCAAGTCTGCAACCAACACAAACAGCAATGGAGAAAGAGGATCACCTTGCCTGACACCTCTTTTACAGTCAATAATTTTCCCAGGAACATTATTGAGAAGAATATTAGAAGATCCTGAATTCAGCAAAGAAGAAATCCATGATAACCACTTATTCCCAAATCCTCTAACTCTCATGACTTCCAGAATTGAATTATGTTCAATAGTGTCAAAAGCTTTCTCAAAATCTAATTTAAGCAAAATAGTTGGAATCTTCTTGACCTAACAAGTATGAATGTACTCAAAAGTCCAAGCCAAACAGTCCTGAATAGAACGTTTCGAATAAAACCATACTGATTTTTATGAATAGTATTAGTAATCACTTCCTGAAGCCTGGAAGCAAGAATCTTCGTAATCAACTTGATAGAACTATTAACAAGAGAGATCAGTCGAAAATCCTTGACAAAAGAAGAACCTTCTTTTTTAGGTAAAAGAATAATCCAAGAATAATTAAGTCTCTTAAGATCCACTGTTCCTTCGCAAAAACTTCTAAGGAGTTTATAAAAGTCTAACTTAATAATCTCCCAACATGATTTATAAAATAAACCATTAAATCCATCTGGACCAGGACTTTTGTTAGAAGCCATATGAAAAATCACCTTATCAATTTCCTCCTGAAGAATAGGGCTTTCTATCTGAGAAAAATCTCCCTTAAAATCATTAAGAATTTCTTCTAAATCAAAAACACAAGAATGATAATTAGAAGTCCCAATCTTTTCTTTAAAAGATGACCAAAGAAGTTCAGCCATATCTTGATGATTATCAATATTACTTCCAACATTATCACATAAGGAGTTTGGTCTTCTCTCCATTCTGGTGTGACTTTTGATTGTGCCAGAGACTCCAATGAATTCTTTCTTACTCTCTTCATTAGATGTTCAGCGTTCAGGCCTTCTGTGAGGGTGATTGCTGATATTTTAGCTGCCCATTTTGGGAGTGAGGCAAAATTATTCAATGTGGTTCATTTCTCTGATTTTGTTTTTCATTTCTCAGTGGCTAATAAGAAAGTTGGATTCAAAATTCTCCATTCTGCTGAGATCGTTCATGAAAAGTTCTCCTTATCTTTCTTTCTTTGGAGAGATGGTGGCCCTAATTGGCAAGCTGAGTTTGTCAGGTGGACTTCTGAGCAAGCCAAGAAATGGATTCTTGTTAAAAATAGATCAACTCAGATTTCTGCTCAGGTGGGTAAAATGAAAGATCTGGAGGTTAGGAAGATTTGGTTGAAAAAGGATCCTGTTGGGGTTTCGACCAATTCTTCATTTCCTGTTTGACAAGCTGTTCATGAGGATGTTTCGACCAAAGGTTTGGTTCACTCTCGAAAAGCTGTTCGTGAGGCTGATTCGGCCAAAGGTTTGGTTCCCATTCGGCAAGTTGGTAGTAGGATTCTTTCGAGCTTGGTTATGGTCCCTGGTCGTAAGGTATTTTCAATCAATCTTTCTTATCATTTTTGGCAAGACGAGTCTGCTAAGGGAGTTCAGGGGATTCATAAGTTTTCTTTTCGTGATGGTTGTCATTTTACTGATTTAAAATGTTTTAGGTGCCTTGCCCATGGGCATCTTAAAAGAGACTGTTTATCTCCTGTTAGGTGTTTTATTTGCTTTAATTATGGGCATATTAGTAGTTTCTGCTTCAAGGCCAAATGTAAACGCAAAATTTTCATCCGAAAGGGTGTCTTCTCATTGGCCTAGTTTTCTAAGCCTCCGATTGGCATCCATGCCAGGCAGCCTATTAGTGGTGAGGTTAATGATTTTTCTTTTGGGTCTTTAAACTCTTCCTTTGGTATTCGTGTTGAGGGTGACTTGCAAATGATTTTTGCTAAGAACTTCACCGGGTTTTTCAAGGAATTAGTGGCTGCTAGAGAAGGTTTGCATTCCTCTAAGCTTTTTAGTTCTTCTCCCTTGTGCATAAGTGAAGAGGATAATAAAGAGCTGCAGGAAGACGATATTGAAGGTGATCCGCATGGGGATGCTTTGGTTACTAACAATCAAGAATTGCAAAATTGACCTCCCTGGGTTCCTGTGGTTCAAGAATCATTGGATCTTTCTTTTTCTGAATCTAACAGCTCTTTGGGGGAGTCTGATGGTTTTTCTTCTTTGCAATCAACTGTAATTTTCTCCGGTGCTAACCAATGGAAAATGTTCTCTTTGATGAGTCCACTGTCTTCGTGGACTTTTCATCAGAGGGGACTTAGTTCATCTTTGTGCTTTAAAGTGTCTCAGACACTATTCCATCCTGAAGCTTCAAAGGTTTCTTCCTCTGATCAAGGATGGGAGTTAGTCAAGAATGATAAGAAGCCTCTCCTTTTTCATCTGGGTGTTAAGCATCGTTCTCAGAAAAAGTTGCATGCTCCTATTTCAACATCAAGTCTCAGAAGAAGCCCTAGATTGGCGGCAAAATTTAAAGACTATCGACCTGAGGTGGCACCTCATCTTTCTTTTCCAATGGTTCAAGCTCTGGGCTTGGCTTGTGGCATGTTGAACGATTTGTTATCTGCTCGACATCTACTTGGGCCAATCATTGAAGATCTTGATGATTGATTTCTCCATGATGATATGTTTGGTTTTGATGGAAATTTTGTGGGTTTTGAGAACTTGGTTACTTTGGTGGTTGATAGAAGGATTAGCTTATTTGTTTCAGTTGCTGTTATGGTGGTTGTATGATGAATCGGACTATTGCAATGTTTGTAATAGTTTATTTTTGTATACTGCTTTCTTATGTGGCTCAAAACAATTACCATAATATTCTTAGTTGGAATATTAGAGGTTTGAATGCTTCTGACAAAAAGAGAGCTGTGTTTAATAAAGCTATGGAAGCTAAATGTGGTCTTATCTGTCTTCAAGAAACTAAGTTGGAGGCAGTGGATCTATTTTTGGTTAAAAGCTACTGCCCAAAGAACTTTCTGGAGTTTGATTTTATTCCTCCCATTGGTAATTCAGGTGGCCTTCTTACTGTATGGAATTCAAAGCTATTTCGAGGTGAAGGAGTTTATAAAAACAGATTCTCTTTGACAATTGAATTAGTGCACAAAATTTCTGGTTTGACTTGGATTGTTACAAATATTTATGCCCCTTGCACTCCTCAAGGTAAACAAGAATTTTTGACATGGTTTCAAAGTATTTGGATGCTGGATAATTATAAATGGCTGGTTTTAGGTGACTTCAATCTTATAATATCAAGTCACAACAGAAATGAAGGTCGAGCTAATGTAAATGAGATGGCTGGTTTTAATGCTACAATTAACCAACTTCAGCTATAGGAGATCCCTTTTAAAGGGAGAAGCTTTACTTGGTCGAATATGCAAGTTAATCCGCTTCTGGAAAAGCTTGACTGGTTTTTTGCTAATGGAGCTTGGATTGAAGTCTTTCCTAATACTACAGTCTCTCTGTTAAGTAAATCTATTTTTGATCATGCGCCTTGTGTGGTGAGAATTAATTCAAAGTTACTCTTGGGTCATATCTTTAGGTTTGAGAATCATTGGGTAAATCGGTCAGGATTTATGGACTTGGTTTCTAAATCCTGGAATTCTATTAATGAAGAGAATAATATTGCAAAAGCAATTGTCAGGAAGTTCAGAGTGCTTCGTAAAGCTTTTAAGCTTTGGGGTAAGAAGCCTAATCAAAGGAAAACTTGGATTGATAATTACAATTTGATTATTGCTCTGCTAGATTGTTTGGAAGAACAGAGATCTCTTAACTCTTTGGAATTCAAGTTTTGTCTTTCTTTAAAAGCTCACTTAAAATATCTTCTGAAAGTTGAGAATGAGTATTGGAGACAGAGAGGTAAATTTAGGTGGGCAAAGTTTGGTGATGAAAATACTAAGTTTTTTCATGCTATGGCATCAAAAAATTTTCGAAGCCTTTGGCGACTTTTACTAAAGCACTATGCTACCTACACATCTTCAGGAGTGAATGAAGTTCATCATGGACATTCGATGTCTTTAGAATAGTGAATCCTTCAGAGGCTCTATCTCGGCATGATATACAAGGCTTGACGTTCAAAGAAAAGCCGATATTTCAAAATAAAATCTCTTTTGGGAAGGTTTTACCTCAACATTTTTAAAGAAAGAAGTATTTTGCCTTTCTAAAATCAAAGTATTTAATTTTGGGAAGGTTTTACCCCCAATGTTTTAAAGAAAGATGCCTCTTTTCCTTTCTTTAATCATTTTAAAACAAAATTTTTCTGTGACGATTTTTCCCAACATTTTAGAGAAAGATGTCTCTTTCCTTTCTTTAATATTCTATTTCAAAATCAAAATTGTTTATTGAAGGAGGGTTTGCCCCAAAGTTTTAAGGAAAGATGTATTTTCCTTTCTTTAATACTCTTTATTCGGGAAGGTTTTACCCCAAATTGCCAAAGAAAGATGTGTTTTTCCTTTCTTCGATGCTCTTGGTATTGGGAAGGTTATACCCTGATTCTCTAAAGAAAGATGTTATATTCCTTTCTTTAATGCTCTTTCTGACAGGAACATTTTACCCTAGCACTTCAAAGAAAGACGGTGTTTTCCTTTCTTTAATATGCAAGTTAACACTACCAAGTCTGAAGATGTCCATGAAATGCCTTGACCAAACAAAGTTTGCAATGTGACCATTGATGGGAGCAGTGAAGAAACATACCAGTGCGATTCATGTGGATCTGTGAAACCCTTCAACTCCACTGGTTGGCTTCGTGGTGGCAAGACAAAAGCAGTAAAGTTGATAAAAGGCCTTCTTTTGAACTTCTGAAGAAGGGTAATGGAACTGACGGGATGTTCGAAGTACTTTATTCATGAAGTCTCTATCACCCTCGAGTCTGGAAATCTCGAAATGCTCAGCTTCATCAAGAAGACTGTCTCTAAGATGTCTTAATGCCTTCTTCAACCCTAAGAGTTGGGGAGGAAGTTCTTCATCAACTCCAACAAAGAATTTTTCCCAACTCTGTAAATCCTCCTCTATCTCAGAGACGAGGACACCTTTATCCAATGGGGAAGCATCAAGTAACTCTTGCAATTCTTGGAGGTCATGTCGCACATACCCTACAAGACGGCGCAATGAAGGGGTAGTCGGTAGAGGTACTACAAGGTTCATCTGCCCAGCATATTCATCAAGTGTAGTTACGGGATTGGAAGAAGTAGGAGGCGCTTCGAAGTTGACACCAATAATTCGTGTATGCTTCTTCGCTGCAGCCTCCACCATGTCTGTTTGCTCTTTCAATTTCTTCATGGATATATTCAAAGGATTTTCATAGCCTAAAGAAAGAGAATTGGCAAAAGAGCATTTAAAAAAAAGGAAGAGAGAGAGAAGGAAGAAATCTGTCATAATTACTTGGAGCCCTCAAGCATGTTTTCTTGAGAGGACTTCCCTCTTGATTATTGAAGTGAAGGGTTGGCTGTTCCTCCTTGCCATTTTGGTTCATTTCACTTGAAGTGTCGGCTCGAATCAATGAATGCTTCCGCTTTAACGCTTGGGGAGCAATCACGCTACTAAGCAAGCCTGTGTCCCCTTCAAGGGTGATCGATGTAGTCAACTCAGGAGAAGCTAGAAGAAGTTCCAAACAAAGGAATTTCAATCAAAAAGCAACAACAAGGACAAATTGCAAAGGAAAAATAAATTCTTATCACGGGAGGGTTCCAGAACTTTGGTCTTTGCAGGATCATGTGATTCTTTAGATGATATGAAGAATTATTAACATCCCACAAGAAGTGAAAGGTAGTGGTACACCATAAGGCATATTTGTAGGATTGCTTCATGAGCCGACGGCGTGGTTGAAGATAAAACCCGTGTCATTGTGGCCGCCAATAAGCAAGATGCCTTCTTCGTAATATTTCTATGGTTTCTTCTCGTGTGTTTGTCAGGTACTTTGAGAATTGCAGAAGAGGAGTACCTCCTAGATCCTTCATAAAGAAGTCAGGAACATCTTGATCACAACCATGCATCCGGGCAAATCGATGGGGACAGTCACTAGTACAGAAATGCAGTCTACTAACCCCCATCTTCTAACAGTTTTTAGCGATTTAGAAGAAAATCGTTAGAAAAGGTGCCTTGCGGACATAAAAGGCATAAGGGAGGTATTTTTACTATCGGTTTGTAAGAAACTTACAGTTATAAGAAGCAGAATGATTTACTCTAGCGGTGATGAACATATTTACCATTAGAAGATATGCATAAATACTGACGGGAGTATGTTGTGTACCGTTAGAACTGATCGACTTCTACAAATAGTTTTATTCTATCAGTACAGTATCTATATACTGTTAGAACATATCACAAATTCCTGTCGGTATCCTGTTGTGTGCCGATAGAAACGTTCGTCTGCTACAAATAGTTTTATTCTATCGGTACTGTATGTTTATACCGTTACAATATATCACAAATTCCTTAGAACTGTTCGCTTTCGAAATAGTTTTATTCTATCGGTAATGTATGTCTATACCGTTAGAAGATAGCACAAATATCTTAAAACTGTTCGCCTTCTACAAATTGCTTTATTCTATCGGTACTGTATGTTTATACCGACAGAATATTGCCAAAAATTCCTATCGGTAGGATGTAGTGTGCCGATAGAACCGTTCGCCTGCTACAAAATAGTTTTATTCTATCGATAAGGTATGTTTATACGGTTAGAAGAGATCTCAAATTACTAACAGTAGGCAGTTGTGTACCGATAGAACTGATCTAGTACTATAAATACCCGGGTGTGTCTCTTTCATTCGTACAGTTCATCGGGCGCTCGTAGCCCTAACCCGTAAGCTCCATGGATGGCCGGCGCACCTCCACCAACGACCGCTGCACCTCCACACCTCCATCGACGCCCACTAGATTTCGGCATGGCAAGCAAGGCATGTAAAACTTCGGCAATATTGTTAGATTTTCTAATCCGATTATGGCAATTATCCTGCAATTTTTGTATCCTTCATTTTGATGTGTCTTCTTTTCAATATGATTATGTACGGTGTCTTGTTCCTGTTTTTTATTAAAACAACTAAATAATATCACCGTGGGACAAATAATGTTCAATTGCTTGCTGATCCTATCAAATGAAGAAAATTATCAGGATATATTTGCAAGACAAACGCTAGCTAACATAGTCAAATGCCAATAAGAGTATAAATGTAATATCTTCATTTCTCAATAGGTTGCTCAATGCCAACTTGGACTTAGTAACAATTGGAATTGAAAGATCATGAAATTGAAAATGAAATTGAAAGATCATGAAATTGAAATTGAAATTGAAAGATATTTGTAATTGAAATTTAAGTTGAAATTGAAAGATCATGAAATTGAAAGATCAATAATATCAAGATACTTACAAATATCATGAGATACACAAATATCTTGATCTCCAGTTGCAAGTTGATGTTACTATGATGAAGCACAGCCTAACCTTCAGTTGGTAGTCTTTCTCAGATAGGGAGTCATGTAGGAAACAGTAAACAATCTTAATTTGCTCTAGAATGCCTATTTATGATCTATGCAGGTCCTTGGATGATGCTCATGAGGGGCAACGTATTTCACACTTCTTCATCGCAGTACGCTGCCTACGTTGGCTTGTTGGTGAAAGAAACGGTGAATATCACCATCGAGAGCTGGAAAGAAATGGTGAAGATCACCGTTGAGAGCTGGAAGGACGTGAAGGGCGAGATCTTGGTTGGCTCGGTCGAGAAGATCCTTAAGCCCGGCATGTTTCTCAAATCAGGGCATCGGAACGATTGGATTCAAAGCTATCGTCCTTGCCCGTGATGTGTACGCAAAATCACATTTTTGGGCCTTACAACACATGACGGAGGTCGAGCCATACATACACGATCACAAGGTAATGTTATGGTCACATAATCCTTCGAAGTCAGAGATTTGGGTAACCAGAGAACATAACAGAAAATTTGCTGGGTGGATCCAAGAAAGAGTCACGCGAGCTGCTGAGGGCTCCATAAGTGAAACTGTGACATGGTTGGCTAGAGGCCCAAGATTCACTGTAGCGACTTGGTAGGGGTACGACATCAATGAGTATTCATTTTACACAAGAGCTCAAGATGCCAAGAGTAGCACGCAATGTAGCGGAGTCATACTGTTTGCTATTTTCGAGGATGCCAGGTCAGTAAGGGCGCTGAACTCATATTACGGTGCTATTGACAAAATATGGGAGCTCGATTACGGATTATTTAAGATTCCCTTGTTTCGATGCCAATGGGTCGAAATCCCTCGAGGTGTTAAAGTTGACAGTTACGGGTTTCCTCTCGTCGATCTTGATAGAGTCGAACACCAAGACGATCCATTCATACTTGCAAAGCAAGCCACACAGGTATTCTACATTGTTGACCCGGCCAATCCAAACTTGCACGTTGTCCTCCACAGCAAAAGACGTATTGTTGGGGTCGAAGACATTGTCGACGAAGAGGAGTATAACCAATTCGACGAAATTCCTCCATTTTCATAGGACATTCAATCTATCCCTACTGAAGATATCGACGAAACAATGTATCTGCGAGATGATCACGAAGAAGGATTATGGGTTGAGAACCATTGATGATTATTTTCTATTTCAGGGAAAAATGCCAAGCAAACAGCCCACAAGTTGTGCATCAAGGTGAGGAACTTATCATTAATACATCAGGCAATACATTTTTCTTTAGAACTTAATGATAAGCTAGTTCATAGCATTAATATATCTCAATTTTACTCCACAGCATGAGTTCTAACATGTACAGTGTTCGGGGAAATCTCCACAGGATCAAGTCCAGGTAAGAGGCGCGTCCAATTTGCCCGGGGACAAGGCCCCCCGGTGCCTTGTCCTGGGCGCCGCCTTTTGCCCGGGGACAAGGCCCCTCGGCGGCCTGTCCCGGGTGCCGCCATTTGCCAGGGACAAGGCACCCCGGAGGCCTATCCCGGCCGCGGCCTTTTGCCCGGGGACAAGGCCCCCCTGTGGTTTGTCCCGGGCTCCGCCTTTTGCCCGGGGACAAGGCCCCCCCCGGTGGCCTGTCCCGGGCACCGCCATTTGCCCGGGGACAAGGGCCCCCGGTGGCTTGTCCCGGGCGCCGCCTTTTGCCCGGGGACAAGGCCCCCGGTGGCTTGTCCCGGGCGTCCTTGTTCTTCCAAAGACAAGGGTCCTCGGTCCCGGGTCACGTGAGGATCACGCGAGAAACACCTCGGGAACTGGCGGACACCTGTCAAGCATCCGGGGCTCCTGACCAGAAAAAGGGCGCCACTGCCCCTCGATCCAACGGAGGCAGGCAGGGCAGTTTAGTCTTTTTGCATATTTCGGGGCTATATAAGCCCTTGTAACCCCTCATGTGAGGACGAGAATCCATTTTTATTCTAATAGACAATCAAATAGGTGTGCTCTGGAGCCATCTCTCCCCCGAGAGAGCTCCCCTAGCAAACTCCGGTTTGGAGCACGCCGACAGGACTAGGACCTCCACTAAGGCCCGAACCTGCATAAACCTTTGTGTCACTTGCTGTGTTTGCCCGACGGGAGGGGATCGGTCGCACGGTCAGCTCACGACATCTTTTCTTCGCTAGGACCTTCCACAAAACCTGCCAGGGTATTCATAATACCACGACAGTTGGCGCCATCCGTGGAGACTTGTGACGAATCGCCATGGCTCCCCCAAGAACGAGGGCTCGTACCCTTCCCGGTGACGCCGGTCCCAGCGACCCGGCGCCACCCGTCCGAAGCATGGCCGTCCCGACGCTGACGTCTGGACACGGCCAAACCCACATACCACCTTTAAATCTCCCGGTAATTTCCGGTGGACAGAGCTCCGGGTCCAACCCGACGACCTCGGACGCTCCCGGGGGGATGGGCTTTCCCCTGGTGGCTCCACCGACTCCCTGGGATGCACTGCTTGAAGCTCTGGTGGAGGGCCAACTCCGCGCCCAGTGCTCGATGGACGAGCTCCTCCGCATTCTAGCGCAGCCGCCGGCCCCCATCTACCCGCAGTTCCCGTTCATGGGGGCAATGCCCCCGTTTATGGGGCATCCGGTAGCCCCTCCGACTTTCGGAGGTCAGGGTGCCCCCGGGGCCTGTGGCTCCAATGGGGACTACACCCCGGTAGGCCCGCCATCTGGAGCCTTTCTGACCTTGGGAGTGTCCCCGGGGCCGGGGACTTACCCCATCCCCGGGGCCTTCCCCATGCCAACGATGCACTCTGTGCCTGCGGCATTCCCGGGGCCGAACGCCAGCCCCTCCCCGTCGGTTGTGCCCATCGTCCAGGAGGTGGCCCACCGGGCTACTCCCGCGCCGTCGCCGGACCTTGCCCGGCCGAGCCCCCACTATCCGGCTCCGGACGGTACTACAGGGGACCGCCCGGTAGTGAATTCCACCCACACCCCGTGTCGTGGACGCGGAGAGTCCCGCTCCCGCTCTGGCCGGGGGAAGAGACCTGCTGAAGAACCAACCGCTCCTGGGGAGTGCCCGGACGTCCTGAAGGTCAGCTCCACCAACCCGGAGGAAAAGCGGCGCTACCGCCACGACGGTGGACCTCTGGGTCCCCTCCCCAACTCTGACAACGAGCGCGCATCCTCTGTCAAAGGGGACAGCGATCGGGACTCCCCTCGAGAAGTGGAAAGGGCCAACCGGCCGCTGTGCCGCAGACTCCGGTGCATTCGATGGCGGCGGCCTTACCGTCCGCCGCACATCGAACACTACAACGGTGAGGCCGATCCTTATGAATTTGTGCAGGTGTATTCCACAGCCATCTCGGCGGCTGGGGGGGCCGAGACAGTTCAGTGCAACGTCTTTGTCGCGCCCCAAAACTGGGACTACGACTACTCCTGTAGAGACCTAGCTCGCTGCAGCTAGTCCCATAAATGCATACCCTTGACTTCCAAGGATAAGTCAAGCACAGGAGTATATTACATTGCAACAGAGTAACTTACAAAATATTTAAGCAGTGTGGCCTGCTAGCCTTGATATTACATAAACATATTACAATGCCTTCACGGCATTCAAGGTTTAGCAAAATATTAACTACACAGCAGAAGATAGGTGACCCACCCACAATGAGAAGTGGACGGCAGAACAACACACATCAGCGCTCTGGCAGAACTGACTCTCCTCCTTCTGGATCCACAAAGTTCTCCACGCCTTCATCTTGATTATTGAACGCTCCATCTACTGATTTGTAGGTTGCAAGGGTGAGCACTTATGTACTCAGCAAGTCATAGGTAAGAGTAGATACATATAATAGTGATGACATGAACCTAGACTAGTCAAGAATTATGGATGTTTGTAAAATAACCTTTTTCTTTCATATCTCAACTCATCTCATCTTATCTCATGGCAGCACTTTTTATAACATAGCATTGATATTCTTGTTCACTAGATTATAGCACTACCGCGACACGTCAACACATGACAGCCCACGGCAGCACTCCTTATCATGACAACACATGTCATTTGGGTAATCTTGATTTAACAAATAATTTATTTAGAAAATATACTTGTGTCACACCCCGTGGATTTAATCCACCGCAGCAGACTCCTATAAACCCGGGAGCTCGGAGTATTCGAATACGTTTTTAACTCTGCAGAGAGGTACCAATTTACCCGCAAGATATTCCACTTTCAAGCCTTTCCTATCATAACATAATGATTGGACCCCTGACTCACTTCATATTGTGAGCGGCAAGGTGGAAATAACAAGAACTTTTGTTATGTATCACTCACAATTCACCCCTGACCTTGTGGCTCTCCGCGAACCACAGTTGTGGTAGGTTGTATCCTAACCTCCACCCCTACGCATATTTCCATTACTGGATCAGCGTGCAAGATCACCTTCAGTGATATGTGTGGGAGCCATTCTCCGTGCCAATCGTGCATCACTACACAATTCCAGCAGGGGTTTCATGTGCGATCCGCATAAGTACTTGTTCAGGCCTGTCCCATTCCAGGCTTGCGGTTAGCACGTTGTTCATGCCACTAGACGCACAACACAAGGTTCTTGTCCTTATATGCCAGTGACCAGACTAACCACAACCCTGCACCTTCAGTGCCTGCTATCCTTTGCAGTTTAGCACCTCCAGTGCTACCGCCATCCATACCATTTTTTTGGTCACGGCTAGGGGTTTTATTTCATGAATATAAGTATATAAATACATATATAATAGTTCATGGCTCAAAATTTGTTTATTTCACATTTCACAGATAACCAGTCTAGTACTGCCAATTCATAAATTAACCATTCTCAATCTTTCACATGCAATATTATCTATATTCAAGGTTATATTATAGTAACTCTTAAAATATAGGTTCAAGATGACCAAGGATATGACTTGCCTTTCGCGTCGTAAGATGCAGTAATTGATGTTGAGTCAACAGCGAAGTCCTCGAAGTTAGTTTCTGGTTCTGCTCGGCGACAAACAAGCATACAATAATTACTAGCTATGTTAAAATGATTTATGATCTATATGCAGATATGCTTTACAAGAATGACTGAACGATATTGGAGATAATTGGAATTGTAAGCTGAACTGAGTCGAGATTCTAGGGTTTCAAGGAATTTGGCTAAGGATGGGTGTTAGAAGCTCTTAGGATCTCAAGGCTGCAATAAGAATATCAATTTTGTGGCTGGTTTGATCAAAAACAGCGAATGTCAGCAGATTGACATTCGGATCAAGGCTCTGACATAGCTTCAAGGAAAGCTAGAGAGCTTATCTCAAGTTGTGACAGAAGAAGAAAGTGTAGATCACAACTCTACAAATTCAGTGGACAAAGTGGCTCTCAAATTGCACAACCAGAAGTGGGTAAACAAGGCCAATGCCACTGACTGGCATGCACTGACATAGTGCTGACAGTGTCAAAAACTAGGGCTAAGCAGTAAATACAATTCAAGGGCTCAAATCAAGTTGTGATAGAAGAAGAAATTATAGATCACAACCTCAGGAGTCTAAGGGACAAAGTTATGCCCAAAATGCACATCTGGAAAGAGGTGAAAAGGGCTAATGCCACTGACTGACATAGCCTAGCATTGAACTGACATGGCCAGAAACTAGGGCTTGCCATAACTTTTGATCTAGGACTCCAATTGATGCACCACTTTGTCTGAGAGGTAGGCCTTCATAACAGGAACAAATAACTCAACAGCATCTAGGGCAGGAGATGGCTGGAAAGTGATGAAAATTAGTGAAGAAGTGTGGTGGCGACACGGCACAGTGAAGCCACTGGACAAAATCTTGGCATGGCTATATCTTGCAATCTGGACAGTTCAGGGATCGGGCTAGAAGACAAAAATGCTCAAGAGATTGAAGCACATCTGAAGGACAAGGTGGTTGAAGCTAGATCAGCCGTAATCACTTTTCCGGTGAACGGCGCCGGAGAAGATGACACGGGAATTGGGGGTTTTTGATACAGGAGGTTTGAACTCAATTTCAAGCTCAGGGAGTGATAGAGGGGTATGAGTAAGCTATTTACACGATCAATTTGGCCGAAGGATGGCCGGTGTGGCCTGGCGACGTGAGCCAGCGGCTGAAGAAATTCAAATTTGGGGAAAGCTTCAATTGGGGTTCAATTCTGAAATCTGGATGCACAGGCTTGCTAAATAAAGATCACTGATCAATTTGTTGTACATAATCGAGAGCTGATTTGGATTGAATCGGGCTGCATTGCCGGAACAGGGCATTTGGCATTTTCGGCGATCACCGGCGTTAGGGTCCACTGGAGAGCAATTGAATGCAACAGTACGATCAGGACGATGAGAGATACTCACTGCTGGCTTCAATTTGGCTGGAGGTGCAGTGATTGGAGCTGGCACCGTGAGGCTTCATATTGGACTCACCGGAGAAGACGACTACAGCGAGGAGATTTGGGATTTAGCTAAGTTCTGGTGAAGTAGAGATTACACAAGGTACGGGGCTGCTTAAATAGACCAAGGACGAAGCTTGCAAGGAAGTAACAGCAACGAAATCGGCGCTGGTGACTTGACTGGCCGGGCACAGGTGCGACAGCGGTGAACGGTGACGCGATGGCGCACAGGCGGTGTAAAGCTGATCAATTGTCGGCTCATTGGAACTCAACAATGTCGGGCGGTGCAAGGCGGTGGCAAAAAAAGCTGGCACGGCGAAGCAACGTGGCGTGGAGTTGCTGACAATGGCTGCTGTTGCTGCTGCTGGTCACCCACGGGAGCAGATTTTGGTCGTCGACGTTGCAACAGCGTTGCCACGGCGATGGCTGAGGCGTGGACGCGTGCGCACAAGCATGCACGGTAACAAACGCAGGCGAGGCTTGGCCGGCGGCGAGCAAACACGGCACAAGATCACAGCGAGCTCTAGTCGAAAACTCAGCAGCTGCCCTGGCCGAATTTGGACTGATTTGCAATATCTAATTTTTGGCTTTGGGCTGAATTGTAAATCTGGAGATTTAGAGGGTTTAATCTGAAATTGATTGCACTGATCTGGTAGACTTGATTCAACAGATAATTTGGCACAGATAGAAGATAAAATTTGAAACAATTGAATGATTTTTGATATAAACTGAAAATAGAGTAGATTAGGGTAAAATAGATCTGAATTTTGTTGATCTCGAATTCTGGGATTTAGGATTTGATTTTGAGATACTCATATAAGAAGATTTTGTGTTGAAAAGCATTTGGGAGGTGTTCCCTGAATTAGATTTAGATTTGGAGATGATTTGTAACATTTTTCCTTTTCAGGCTTCTGGAAAATCTGGAAAAGGACTGATCTGCGATACTTTTGGATTGATTTGCGAAAAAGGTTTACATGATGAAATCTGACTACCAACTTTTTGGATTAAGGTATTGGCATACCCCTGATCATAATCCAAGAATAATCTGGTCTGAACTTGGTCAAGGTTTTGATTAAATCTGAATTTCTGAAACTTAGGGTATTTGGGTAATATAAAATATTTCTATTTTCGAAAACAGAAAGGAGTTGATAATTCTGAAAGTTAGGGATAGAATTGAATCTGGGTTCTGAAGGCTTTTATACTCAAGATAGATAGTAGATCAAATCTGAAAAGTCATATCTTGATTTGGGTCTACAGGATAGATTTTAAGATTTTGGGCTTAGAACAGAATAAAGCTAGGGCTGATTTGGCTGATCTAGAAGAGACATATGCATGCATGATTTTTTTTTAAGAAAGAAATTTTCACCCCTAAACTCAGGATGTTACAGTCTTCCCCTTCTACCTGATCGGGGTCACCCGCTCGTGGTTCTACAACCTGAAGGCCGACTCCATCAAGTCCTTCACGCAGCTCAAACGTAAGTTCTGCCCGAACTTCCAGGGGAACTATGTGCATCCCCTGGATTACTCGCAACTGTACACTATCTGACAGAGGACGGGGGAGACCATCCGCAGCTTCTTTAAGCGCTTTGCTCAGGTCAAGAGCAAAGTAGCCCACGTCCCTGACTCCACAGTCATTGAGGCGTGTAAGAGCGGGATCCTCCTGGGAGAGCTCCACCGAAGACTTTCCCGAAGCTGCCCCTCCTCCGCCGACAAGCTCTTCAATGTGCTTGAGAAGTACGCTCCGGCAGAGGAGGATGACCTCTGGAAGAAGAACCAGGGGGCCCCGCTCCCGTCGACCGGGGGGCCAGGGACCCCCTCAAATGCCCCAAGGGGGGCAATCGTGGCGAGCCACGGCCTCGGGACATCTTTGTCCTCGAGGGCAGAGGCGGCTCGCGTGATGCCTCCAAGGGCAACCGCCCCTTTCCCAAGCCGAAAGGTCGTGTGGGAGGGCAGTCGTCCCGCGGTCACCAAAGCCCCGCGGCAGGAGACAGGGAAGGCCCGTGGTGTACCTTCCACAAGTCAAATACCCATGCCACCCGGGAATGCCACCAACTACTCCAACACTTCGCCGCATTCCTCGACCAGCATGGGCGGGGGGGCGGGGGGGGGGGGGGACTCCTGCCTCCTTGCCCCCCCAACTGGCCTTACCGGCCCTTCCTGCCCCCGCGGGGGGACAGCAGGGACAAGCACGGGAGGGGGAGCCATCAGAGACTCTCCCCTTCCAAACTTCCCAAAGGCGTGTCAACATCATCACAGGAGGGTCCGCTTCCGGGCGGGACTCCAAGCGTCAGAGCAAGGAGTACGCGCGTGAAGTAAAGGTCGTGGGGGTGCTACATACGTCCCGGCCGCCCAAGTGGTCGGACATCCCCCTCACTTTTATGGTAGAAGACGCGCATGGGGTTCGCTTCCCCCACGATGACGCGCTCATCGTCTCCGCTACTGTCTAGAACTACCACTTGGCCCGCATCCTCGTAGATGGCGGGAGCTCTACTGACGTCCTCTACCTAAAGGCGTTTAGGGAGATGCAGGTGGACAAGAAGCTCCTACAGCCTGCAGCAGGGCCCTTGCAGGGATTCGTCCCGGGGAAGACGATCCACCGCGTGGGGAAGGTGGATCTCCCCATGACCTTCGGCACCCCGGACAACTACTGGACATAGATGGTCCGGTTTGATGTGGTAGACCTCCCCTCTCCTTACAACGCAATCATGGGGAGGACCACGATCAACCGCTTGGGGGCCACAATCCACCAAAACTACCTCTGTGTGAAGATCCCCGGGCCTCACGGTATGATCACCGCCCGGGGAGACCAAGACGTGGCCCGCGCTTTGTATGAGCGCGCCGCCGCAATGATCGGGAGCATCAACTTGATTAAGACCCCAAGGGGGGGAAGCCTCTCCCCCAGAACCAGACGCCGCAGCATCACCTTCCGGGAGGTCCCTCCCCAAGCCGCGTCTGGAAGGGGACCTCCGGAAGATCCCGCTGTCCCCGGGCGACGGGGACAAGACCGTCAGAATCGGGGTGGATCTCCATGAGGAGCACGCGGAGCAACTCGCGGCTTTCCTGCACAAAAACTCTGATGTGTTTGCCTGGAAGCCTTCCGACATGCGAGGCGTCGCCCAGGACGTCATCGAGCACAAGCTCGCGGTGACCCCCAGTCACCCCCCGGTCAAGCAGAACCTGAGGAAACTCTCCCTTGAACGCCAAGAGGCGATCAAGGTCAAGATTGCCCGGCTCCGAGAGGCGGGGTTCATTCGGGAGGTCCTACACCCCGAGTGGCTCGCAAACCTCGTCGTCGTGAAGAAGTCGAATGGCAAGTGGCGAATGTGCGTGGACTTCACTGACCTCAACCGCACTTGCCCCAAAGACAACTTCCCGCTCCCGCGAATTGACCAGTTGGTCGACTCGACTGCGGGGTGCTAGTTGATGAGCTTCTTGGATGCGTATTCGAGCTATCACCAAGTCCGGATGGCAGAAGGGGACGAGGAAAAGACGAGTTTTATAACTCCCTTGGGGACCTTCTGCTATGTCCACATGCCCTTCGGGCTAAAGAACGCCGGAGTGACCTTCCAGCGACTCATGACGTTGGTCCTCAAGGACCAGATCAGTCACAACGTCGAAGCCTACGTCAACGACGCGGTCGTCCAAAGTCCCCGCACGACTGCTCACATCGACGACTTGGCGGAGACCTTCCGCAACCTCCGCGCATACGGGTTGAAGCTCAACCCAGAGAAATCCGCCTTCAGCGTGCGCGGGAGGAAACTCCTGGGCTTCCTGGACATGCCCCCGCCGCGCTCGATCAAAGATGTTCAACGACTCACCGGCCGCTTGGCCGCTCTGAGTCGTTTCGTCTCGCGGTCGGGGGAACGCGGCCTCCAGTTCTTCAAAATCCTCCGGGGGCTCGAAGGGTTACGGTGGACCCTCGAGGCCCAGTAGGCCTTCGACGACTTGATGAAGTACCTCACGAGACCTCTGATGCTCGTGAGCCCGTCCCCAGAAGAGCCTCTGCTCCTTTACCTCGCCGCGACCCCGGTCGCCGTGAGTGCAGTATTCGTAAAGGAACAAGACAGGCAACAATGTCCCGTGTACTATGTAAGCGAGGCTCTCCAAAGGGCCAAAACTCGGTACATGAAGATGGAGAAGATCTGCTACGCCCTTCTGATGGCGTCCCGGAAGCTTCATCATTACTTCCTGGGGCACCCCATCACTGTCCCGTCGTCCCTCCCCTTGGGGGAGGTGCTCCGGAACAAGGAAGCTACCGGCCGGATAGGGAAGTGGGGGGCCAAGCTCGCCCCCTTTTCCCTTTCCCTCACAGGGTGCTCCGTCATCAAGTCACAAGTTCTAGCCGACTTCGTGGCGGAGTGGATTCCTGCCTCCGGGCCAGGGGACAAAGACCTCCCCGCACCGCCCCGACGCAGCGACCATTGGACACTCATGTTCGATAGCTCCCTGTGTCTCGCCGGGGCCGGCGCAGGAGTAGTCCTCCGGAGCCCCGAGGGGAGGGAACTGGAGTACGCGGAGCGGTTCGAGTTCCCTGCCACGAACAACGTCGCTGAATGCGAGGCCTTGCTCCTTGGGTTGCGCCTTGCGCGCTCCTTAGGGATTCGACGCCTCCTAGTAAAGGAAGACTCCCAGCTCGTAGTTTACCAAATGGACAAGTCCTACTTGTGCCATGACGCAAACTTGAGCCTGTACTTGCAGGAAGTGCGCAATATGGAGAAGCACTTCGATGGACTAGAGGCCCGGCCCATCCCGCGGAGGGACAACGACCGACCCGATGCCCTGGACTGGACACCCAGCGCCCGGGAACCGCTCCCTAAAGGGGCTTTCTTGGAGATCATCATGAAGCGCTCGGTGACCTCCCCGGACATGGGCGATGCGCCCTGCGTCCTGGAAGTCACCGAAATCACTCGGAAGTCATCTTGGATGGATCCCATCGTCTCCTTCATCAAGGGGGAGGGGGAGCCCCCCAACGAGACCGAGGCCAAGAGCCTCCAGGCCAAGGCTCGGGCATACCTCCTGTTGGAGGGGAAGCTTTACAAGCAGGGGGCTTCCGCACTGCTCTGCTGCCTTCCACGGACGGAAGGGCTCCGACTTCTCGAGGATATTCACTCAGGAAGCTGTGGGTCTCATCTGGTCCTGTGCGCCATCGTGGCCAAGGCCCTTCGCCAGGGTTTCTATTGGCCCACAGTGATTCGCGACGCACGAGACCTTGTCTCCGCGTCCGAGGCCTACCAGAAGATGGCCAAGGGTTCGAACCTCCCCCCTGTAGCACACAGACTATCCCCATCACTTGGCCCTTCGCGCACTAGGGGATGGACCTCCTAGGACCCTTCCCCCCAGCGCCCGGGGGCTACAAGTATGTGTTGGTCGCGGTCGACTACTTTACTAAGTGGGTAGAAGCTGAACCTCTGGCCAGCATCACGTCCCGGGCGGTACAGTGATTTTTCTGGAAAAATATCGTATGTCGTTTCGGTGTCCCCCGAGAGATCACTATCGATAATGGGACCCAATTCGACTCGGTATATTTCCGGGAATTCAGCGAAGGCCTAGGGCTCATAATCCACTTCGCCTCGGTAGCTCATCCCCAGAGCAACGGGGCCGTCGAAAGGGTCAACGGCGTAATCCTACAAGGGTTACGCCGATGGCTCGAACAAGCCGCCTCCAAGCGGGGTGCATGGGCGGAGGAGCTCCCTAGCATCCTCTATTCCATGCGCACGACCCCGAGCCGAGCAACGGGACGCACCCCCTTCTCCCTTGTATACGGGGCCGAGGCAGTCCTTCCCCCGGAGATTGGCTTCCGGTCGCTGCGGGTCGAGCTCCTAGACAGAGCCACAACCGCGACGTACCAAGCCAACAAAGCAAATCAACGACTGGAGGTCGACCTTGTGGAGGAGGAACGCGACCGAGCGCTCCTCCTCCACGCCATCTACTAGCGCAAAATGGCGTGTGCATACAACCAGCGCGTCCGCGAGAGGGCTTTCCGCCTAGGGGACCTCGTCCTCAAACGTGTCACGGACCCCCAAGCCCAGGGCAAACTCTCCCCCAAGGGGGAGGGCCCCTACAGGATCTCGGCGGTCCTGGGCTCGGGGGCTTACATGCTCTCCAACCTTCAAGAGCAGGAGCTGAAGCACACGTGGAACGTGCGCTTGCTTCGTAATTTCTACGTCTAGCCTACAGCTCGTCCCCTCCCCCCGGAGCGATTATGCCGGAGGGGAGGGGGACATTGTACTCACCATTCCCTCCCCCGTCGCGATCTTGCGGGGGGAGGCATTGTATCTTAACTTATTATCAATACAACTGGTTTTTTCCTCAGCTCTGGCTCATTGCAGGTCCTTACATTACCATCTCTCACGGCGATGCCCTCCCCACGAGGATGCCCTCCCCGCGAGGAAGTGGGCTATCACGACCCAACAAGTCCCTACAACGGGAGTCCCACTCCCGTAGGGCGGCTTACGATCACCCCTCGTGGCCTGAGGGTGTAAGCGGCAACCCGGTCCTCAGGGACCGTGGTAACGAGTCAATTTGAGAGACTAGTCCCCTACTCAAACACTTAGACCCGTCATCGAGCACATCCTCCTCCGGGAGTCGGTTGTCTCCTTAGTGAGACGGAATTCTCAGAAATTCTTTCTTGGAGATCTCGTTCCCGGCTCCCCGTTTTCACGGTGACCGGAGGGTTTTCTCCCGAAAAAATTACCCCTGGGAATTTCACTTTCTCGGATATTCTTTCTCGGAGATCTCATTCCTGGCTCCCCGTTCTCACGGCGACTGGAGGGTTTTCTCCCGGAAAGATTATTCCTGGGAATCTCAGATTTTGTTGAATGTTCTTCCCCGGAGACCTCATTCCCGGCTCCCCGTTTTCACAGCGACCGGAGAGTCCTCTCCCGGGGGAATTCCAGGAAATATTGGGCACTGTCTCTCGGACAGCTCTCCCCGGCTCCCTGTTCTCACGGCGACCGGAGGATCCCACCGGGACTTTCGAAAACTTGTTCCCGGAAGTTTTCCCAACCTTTGGAAAACTTGAGGAATTCTTAATTGAAGGGTTCTTACCACGGGGCTTGGTCACCTCCATAGCGCGCAGAGCTACCCTCCGGCCCGCTATGGAGGGGGGGATAAGGAGCACCCGGGAATCACCCAGTTCTGGACTATCAAAAATTCATAAAGTACACAAGCAAACTTAGCTTTATTAAAAACACTTAACCGAAGGACAACTTCCCCCTCCGGTGGGCATCATTACATTAAACGCGATACAACCCGGAGTACAACCCGGAAGGCTCCTACACCTTATAATCCCGGAGGCCCTCTGATAGCTCCCGGGCCAGGTCCCAATACAAGCTTCGTACACGATGCTAGGCCTCCCGGAGCACATCTTCAGGCCAGTACTCGTAGCCCGCTAGTGGAAGTATTCGAAGTGGGGGAACCCTCTGGGACCCCGGTTGCGGAGGGGACAGTTCGGCGCGGTGGTTGTCGAAGTTGTCCAGGTGCCACTCCGGATGCCACCGAAATCGGATCGGCTCCCGAGAAACACCACTGCCATGTCCCCCAAAGAAGAGACTTAACAAAATGAAGGCGGCCTAGGCTTCCCCTGGGTGACACCCGCTGGAGACTGGGGGCTCCACCTCCGGAGAAGCTCCCTATAACATCGGGACACCCCTGAG
The DNA here is from genome assembly GCA_019359835.1 of Pharus latifolius. Taxonomy (NCBI): domain Eukaryota; kingdom Viridiplantae; phylum Streptophyta; class Magnoliopsida; order Poales; family Poaceae; genus Pharus; species Pharus latifolius. Next base: position 18,821,605 of record CM033327.1, on the reverse strand, counting down.
GTTACGCTCTAACCCCGGGGGTCTTTTCCCGGAAGTGACTCCCCGAGGCCCGGGAGTAACCTCCCGGGAAACCTGGTAAATTTGATTCAAAGACTTAGCAAAAAATTTCATTTCTATTGCACCAAAATATTTTTGTACAAGTGTCCGGGGCTCCCTCTAAGAAGCTACCGGGAGCAAAAACCTTAAAACAAAAAAGGGTCCTATCTAAGGGCCCGGGGCGAGGCTCATACTTGTTCGTTGGCGTCCTCCCCCCGGGAGGCTCCCGCCGGAGCTGCAGCGTCTGCCCCCGGAGGCGCCGGCACCGGGAATCGCACCCGAATTATCCAGTCATAGAAGCCGCCGGTGAGCTGCTCCACTTCTCGCCGAGATGGCTCGAAGAACTCTGGAAAGCTCCGGTGGATCCAGCCCCCAATGGCCCGGGCAACAACCCCCCGGTGCTCCACGAGCCCGGCTGCGGCGACCACCACCGGGATGGCCCGGCCCCGTGCCCAAGCATCGGCAGCCACCGTGAGCGTCGCCGGCGCTGCCTCCCGAGCCAAGGCTCACTCTGAGCCCTTCGAGGGCTGAACGGACGGAGCGGCCCGTGTCCGTCACTGCCCGGACGCTGGAGCCCTCGAGCTCCCGGAGGGCTCCCTCCTTGTCCTTTACCTCCCTCCGAAGCTGGTCATTGGCGTTCTCGGAGGTGTGGAGCTGGGCCCGGAGGGCGTCGTCCCACTGCTCCAGGTAGGCGGAGGCCTTCTCCTCCGACTCCTTCAGCGCTTTATCGAAGCGCGCTTCAATCCCCCAGGCGATGGCCGCCCCTGCAAGCGCGAGAGTTAGTTAAAATTTGAATTGAAGTATCGAAGGAAATGAACCTGGATCTAGAGAGATTGAAGCTCCCCACTGCATTCGCGAAGCGTCCCTTGCGAGACGTACTCCTGGACATTTTGGGTCTGCAGGCCCTTCGCAAACCGGAAGACCTCGCCTGCGGACAGTAGGGGGGTCTCCCTCCCGGCGTCACTGGACCCATCGGGACCGGCAGCGGATCCCCTCGTGAAGGTCACAGGGGTGATGAGGGCTGGAGTCGCGGTGGCCGGCGTCCTTGCCGCCGAAGAAGTGTCCGAGGAGGAGGCCGACGAGCTCTCTGAGGGGGTACCTCCCCAGGGGGGATAAGGAGCCCTTTCCCCTTTCCGAGCCGCGGGGCCCCGGGACCTTCATTGCCAGGGGGACCTCATAGACCGAGGGGCTCCCTCCTCATCCACTGGCCATTTGACACTCGGAGACGAAGCCTCCGCGAACCGAACCTCCGGCCTCTCCGGCCCCGGCGGCGCCGGGACCGCCGGGAGAGCAATGCCGAATTGGATGCCCCCCCGTCGCCGGCCGCCTCCTTTCCCCGAGCCTCTCCGGAGGCCTCGGGGAGGCGCGCGAGCTCCCGCGCCTCCATCGCCCCCCCGGAGTTCTCCGGGAGCGGCGGTGTCGCTTCGCACTGGGGAGGTACTTCCTGGGCCTTCACGGGAGTAGAGCCCGGTGTCATTGACAGACCGGGGGCCTTCTGAGCCTTGGCCCATTTTGGCTCAGAACCCCCGGTGACCTCCTTCCCCCTCTTGTGGCAACCGTGGGTGGGGATAGGCGTCCTCGCCGGTAGCCTTAGCCCGAAGGCCTCGGCCACCAAGTTCTGGGGAGGACCCTCCCCGATGATGTGCACGATCCGCTCGTACTCATCGGCGTAATACCTCCCGAGGAGGTTTTCCGCCTTCTCCCAGGCGGCCGGGTACGGTCAGACTGCGAAAGGTAAGAGTTAGAAAAATTCAACAAAGCAACGAGCAAAGTAGCCAGGAGCTTACGTCGGGTCACCGTCTTTTGCGGGGGCCGCTACGCCGGGCACATCCCGATACCCCTAGTCCCGTGCAAGAAGGGGGAGATCTTCAACAAGGTCAGCTCCTCGGCGGCGTCCCTCATAGAACGGATGCCCCAGGAGGCAACGACCTTGCTGAGGAGCTTCAGCTCCTCCTCGGTCCACATGGGGGGCTTGGGGGCGAACGATTGGTTGTAGGAGGGAGGCTCTGGTGAGTACTTCACCTCGTCGTCCTGGACCTAGAGGTAGAACCACCTCTGGGCTCAGTCCCCCCAGTGGTCCCGGGAGGCTGCCACCGGGTACTCCACTACCAGGGAAGGTAGGAGCTGGATCATCACCGAGCCGAATGGGGACTTGGGCCCTCCCTTCACCAAGTGGGAGCTCCGCGCCGCCGGCTCGTAGAAGTACCGGAACAACCGGAGCGTCGGCTCCCGTCTGGTGGTTGTCTTGAACAGCCATATGAAGAGGCCCATCCGAACAAAGGCGTTCGGCGTCAGGTGGTTGATCGCCACCCCATACTCTCGGAGGAACTCCCGGAGCAGCGGATGCACCAAGAGCTGGATCCGGCTTCGAGGAAAGCCTCGAAGGCCACCACCTCCCTGGGCCTGGGGCGGGGGGCACCATCTTGCTTCGAGGGGATCCGGACATCCCCATCCGCGACCACCCCCCGGTCCACGAGGGACTCCAAGTCCCCTGATGTAAACTCGGAGGCCCAGAGGAAGTCTATGGTGACTTCCTCCGGAGGCACCTCAGCAGCCTTGGCGCGGCCTTTGGGCCCCATTGATTTCTCCGGTGGCTTAGGCTCTAAAGAAAAAGGCTTGGGTTTCTGGCGACTGAGCTTCCGAGATCGAGTTTCTGAGAGTAAGCTTCCGGGAGAGGGCTACCGGGAGAGCTGAGAGCACCGGTGGAGTTTTAGGCTTGAGGGTTGGAGTGATTTCTCTGGGCCCCTCGAGGCCCTATTTATAGGGCCCAAACATGGCCCCAATGGGTGCCTCGTGGCTCCTCGCGGTGCATCCGTGCCGCCCAATTCAAACACCATGGGGGAAACGAAGGATCGAGCGCGCGAAACGAGGCATCGCCGGTTCAAACCATGAGCGGCCATTATGGCCGAACGGCGCGCTCCCATCGAGACGAGGCCTTAATGAATGATAGCGCGGCCATAAACGCTTGGTGCGGGAATTGAAGCGTCACGATCTCGGAGAAATGTCTAGGAGGAGATGTTCCCGGTAACACGGACCATCCCCCGGGGACTCAAGCATCGTCCCCGGAGGGCATGGTGGGCTGCTGTTGAGGGAAATCTCCACGGCATCAAGTCCAGGTAAGAGGCGCGTCCAATTTGCCCGGGGGCAAGGCCCCCCGGTGGCTTGTCCCGGGCGCCGCCTTTTGCCTGTGGACAAGGACCCCCGGCAGCTTGTCCCGGGCGCCGCCATTTGGCGGGGGACAAGGCCCCCCGGTGGCTTGTCCCGGGCGTCGCCTTTTTCCCAGGGACAAGGCCCCTCGGTGGTTTGTCCCGGGCGCCACCATTTGCCTGGGGACAAGGCCCCCCGGTGGCTTGTCCCGAGCGCCGCCATTTGCCCGGGGACAAGGTCCCCGGTGGCTTGTCCCAGGTGTCACCTTTTGCCCGTGGACCAGACCCCCCGGCGGTTTGTCCCGGGCGCCGCCTTTTGCCCGTGGACAAGGCCCCCCGGTGGCTTGTCCCGGGCGCGGCCTTTTGCCCGGGGACAAGGCCCCCCCGTGGCTTGTCCCGGGCGCCGCCATTTGCCCGGGGACAAGGCCCCCCGGTGGCTTGTCCCGGGCGCCGAATTTGCCCGGGGACAAGGCCCCCCGGTGGCTTGTTCCGGGCGGCAAGGCCACCCGGTGGTTTGTCCCGGGCGCCGCCTTTTGCCCGGGGACAAGGCCCCCCTGTTGGCTTGTCCCGGGCGTCCCCGTTCTTCCGAAGAAAAGGGTCCCCGGTCCCGGGTCACGTGAGGATCACGCGAGAAGCACCTCAGGAACTGGCAGACACCTGTCAAGCATCTGAGGCTCCTGACCAAAAGAAGGACGCCACTGCCCCTCGATCCAACGGTGGCAGGCGGGGTAGTTTAGTCTTTTTGCATCTTTCGGGGCTATATAAGCCCTTGTAACCCCTCATGTGAGGAGGACAAACCATTTTTATTCTAATAGACAATCAAACAAGTGTGCTCCGGAGCCATCTCTCCCCCGAGAGAGCTCCCCTAGCAAACTCCGGTTTGGAGCACGCCGACAGGACTAGGACCTCCACTAAGGCCCGAACCTGCATAAACCTTTGTGTCACTTGCTGTGTTTGCCCGACGGGAGGGGATCGGTCGCACGGTCAGCTCGCGTCATCTTTTCTTCGCTAGGATCTTCCACAACACCTACCGGGGTATTCGTATTACCACGACATACAATACCTTTATCCTGTAAGAACTTAATTCTTCCCTTCAAATTTTCTTGCCAAAATCTCATTGCAGCCTCTTGCTTCATCAAAAATTAAGCTCTTCAAAAATCCCATTCCCTGAAACATCATTTTCCAATGCCCTGCCCACTTCAAAAATTACTCTTGGAAAAATTTACTTGTTCTATCAGTATTATTTTGCTGTACCATTAGAATAAAACCATTAGTCTGACGGTATTTTGTTGTTTGTACCTATAGAAAAAGGCATCAACTACTTTATTAAACATGGCCCTTGAGTTTCCCTCCAGTCGAACCGTTCCAACTTATAGCACTACGTCTCTTCGAGTGCGAAATACATTAGGCAATACATTTTTCTTTAGAACTTAATGATAAGCTAGTTCACAACATTTATATATCTCAATTTTACTCCACAACATGAGTTCTAACATGTACAGTACCTTTATCCTGTAAGAACTTAATTGTTCCCTTCAAATTTTCTTGCCAAAATCTCATTGCAGCCTCTTGCTTCATCAAAAATTAAGCTCTCCAAAAATCCCATTCCCTGAAACATCATTTTCCAATGCCCTGCCCACTTCAAAAATTACTCTGGGAAAAGTTTACTTGTTCTATCGGTATTATTTTGTTGTACCGTTAGAATAAAACCATTAGTCTGATGGTATTTTGTTGTTTGTACTAATAGAAAAGGGCATCCACTACTTTATTAAACATGGCCCTTGAGTTTCCCTGCAGTCGGACCATTCCAACTTATAGCACTGCGTCTCTTCGAGCGCAAAAACCACAACCTCCGCAGTGACCACTTACTTCCTCACTCCCACACGACGATCGCCGCCTGCATACTGGTTCACCACTACCACCGGTCCATATTTTCATCCTTCGCTGGCTGCCGCTGCGTTCTACACCGCCTCTCCATCACCACAACTGATCGCTGTAAAATACCCTAATTCGTCATTCTTTTTGCAGCATCTTCCTTATTTGATCTTAGTGTTTTGTACGTACTAATTCTTCAAGTTTTGGAATTAAACTAGGGTTCCCTATTGTGTTGGATTACGTAAATTCCGCAGGCAATGTTGATTTAAATTAGGGTTGACATAACATGTTCCAGTGCTGTAATGAACCTATTTTGAGATTTTAAATTATCTATACTGTTGTATGTGTGATCAATTGTATCCAACTGCCATGTAATGCACTTTATATGTTGGAGGTGTTCTTACACATCTTCTATCGGTATCTCCTGTATTTGCCCATAGAAAAAATTGTTATGTTCTATTGGCAGCTCATGTGTTTACCGATAGAAAAGATTTTTGAACAAATATTAAAACTTTGGATCTGGAAGGACATGAGCCATGCAATGTACTAGTTTGGTTGGGAATTTTGACTCACTAGGTATGAATATATGGCAATGTGGATGGGTCTTTGATGTATATGTTTCAAATGCTTATACATGACTTTTCCCAACCTAATAGATGTGAAGTCCTGATGATTTGCATACAGGTAATGCTAAAGATAACCAAGAGAGGGTGCTATAAACTATGTTATTCCTTTTTTGGTTGTGACCTACTTTCTGTGCTACTTCAATATCTTTATATTCCATTAGCATTAGGTTTGTCAGATTATGCACAGTGGCACTTAGATGCTTGTGTGCATATTTATGTCTGAAATAATAATGCTAGCCCATGAATATTAGTATAGCAAATCATGGAGAATGTTGACTTAAACCAAGATTATGTGATGCCAGTGAATGGCAGCTTATCAACAATATTCCATATACACATAGAGAACATTGTTATGTTCTATCGGTATCTCATGTGTTTACCGATAGAAAACATTGTTATGTTCTATCGGTATCTCATGTGTTTATCGATAGAAAAAATTACTGAACACTTCAGCAATTAATTTTTTCATGTCTTTTAGTACTATTTTCTTCGGACATCCCTTTAGCAGCCCTAATTAGTCACCAATCTTGAACTGAGTTATGGAACTCCAAGAAGAATTAATTGCCATATGTTGCCTGCTTCCTAGATGAAAATGCTCAGAAATAGAATCTTATCTTCTATTGGTAGTTTCTGTGTTTACCGATAGAAAAAATATTTAAAATAGGTCCTTTTGCTTTGTAAAATGATTTGGTTTGTGTTTCCATTAAATTTTTGATGGTTTGTTGATGGTTTTGTAGGGAAAGACATGTCGTCGTCTTTATCGGATGGTAGTAGTGGTTCGACTAGGGCCAACGTAACTGAAGATGTAGCTGGTTCATCCCAGTTCAAGAGGGTGGGGCGAGGCGCGAAGACGTTGGGCCGTTTGGCCAAACGCACGGATCTTTCTTGTGAGTTCAACCAATTTGGGAGGCCGATCGAAAAGAATGCTGGGAAGTACGTGGCCTACGTTGGGCTGTTGGTGAAAGAAAGGGTGAAGATCACCGTCCAGAGATGGAAGGATGTGACAGTGGACGAGAGGGATAGGTTGTGGGCGGAAGTGAAGGTTAAATTAACTGAAATCGCTGAACTCTTTCGTAATCACGTTCTCTTGGCTTATACTAAAGTTTAACTAACTCGTGATTAATTGTATGCATTTTTTGAAAACAGGCTAGGTGGAACATCCCCTACGATAAACCTAGGACGGCCTGCTTGAAGGATATGAACGAAACATGGAAAACCTTTAAGAGCTGGCTAGTCAGTAACTTCCTCGCTGCGGGAAAATCTCCTTGCAAGAAGTACCCCTTCATATCGGAGGAGGTATGGGAGGAATTCACCAAGTAGAAGGGGACCGAGGAGTTCAAGGCCCTTAGCGAGAAGAATAAGGCAATCCAGAAGAGGAACGACCACCCGCATCGGCTCGGATCCCTGGGCTATGCGGGGAAGGAGGAGCAGTGGAAGAAGGAAGATGAGCACAATTCTGTCATCGACTCCCCTGAGTTGCCACCCTCCGAGATCCGGGATGCCAAGTGCAAGCGATGGTGGAGGGGGAGAAGGTCCGTGTCGTCCAGGGGGTCTGTGCAGTTCGCAAACCCTAGGGATGCCGATGTTGTGAAGCAAATGGTAAGTTGGCTAACCTCGTAAACTGTGTGCGCACAAGTGTATATATGTATTTGTCTCACAAGGTACCTTTAAATGTAACAGATCTCTTTTGAGAACGAGGCAATGGAGGGATTGTTTACCCCGCAGAGGGAGAACGACATCCTCACCCGGGCTCTAGGAAATAAGGAGCATCCCGGGCGGACACGGACCGTGGGAGCCATTGTGTCATGGAAGACCGGTTTCGCAGATCCGGCTCCACCGAGGAAGAAGGCCCGCTCCTTGAAGGAAAAGGAAGCAGACCTCTCCGAGAAGATACGGGCTGAGGAACGGGCGGAGATATGGGCTGAGGTGCAGTCTGAGGTCGAACAAATGAGGGAAGAGTTTGCACAGTTGAAAGAAGTATTGCTGGCTAAGAGTGCAGATGCGGATCCCCAGAACGATGGTACCCCGCAAGATCGGGTAAGCAGTTGCTCTTCTAAGGTCCTCGCGGATCCAGTGCATCTACTTGAGGTATTGCAAGCCTTCATCTGTGCACTTAAGTTGATGCCACTCCCATTCTGTTAGATTTTTTTCGCTAACCTGTTTTAATTGTTACAAATTTGCAGAAGCCAGAGAGCTGCAGCCTACTGACTCACCTAGGCGACGGGCAGGAAGTGGTTGCACATGGGTTCGTATATCCGTTTGGGGAGGATGTCCGGATCCACTGCGTACCTCTGCGGTTGGGGTTTGCAAAGGTACAGGTGGACATGGCCATGCCGGGCTACAACGATTCTCCATTCCCAGTCCCAACAGAGGAAATGCAGACACTTGCTAAGGCAGTGGGCTCCTACGTACAGTGGCCCAAGAAGTGTGTTCTAATACAACAGGTAAATCCTACACATTTTAGATTACATCCTACTCAGTACACTCAACTTGCCTCATTAATTGAAGTGGCCTGCCGGCGTGCTACCAGGGGACTGCGCCCCCAACTCTGGGCATGAGGCCGGATCTCGTGCGAACCTAAACACAGCAAAGACTGCCTCGACCCCAGCCAGCGCATCCATGCCTTCACCTCGGAAGAAAGTCGCCATCACCTCGCCCTTGCCTTCGAAGGTACGCGCTCAGTCCCCAGCAAAAGGCAAGGGCAAAGGCAAGGGCAAAGGGCGAAAGGGACAGCCGGAGAGGTTCAGGAACGGGTTCCCACTCATGTCGGAGGCAGCTTTGCGCAAATTGGATCGATCAACCAGAGACCTCCACGAGTCGTACCTACACTGAGCTCGGCGCAATCTGAACTTCTTAGTTCCCTACAGGCCTGGGCAGTTCCACCGTGAGCCCAGGAGTATATCCGTGGCACACGAGGATCTGTTCGACCTCTACAACTGGTGGGGGCTTGATATGTCCATCATACGGACTGGAGTCCTGTGAGTTTGCTGATCCTATATATTGCTGTTTTTTAACTCTGTTTGCTAACTCTGCATTGTTGTAGTTCATTTGAAATGTAGTAACTTTCTGTGCAATACTAATGTTGTCCTTTGCATGCAGGTGCATGTACAGGCTAGCATCAGAGGCTGCGTGTGACAAGGTAGGTTTCCTCGACCCAGAGAAAATAAGCCTCACGATGCTAGAGCACGACGCCGTGCACGCTGAGCACTACATATCCAAGGCGCTGATGGCGCAGTTGGACAGGGAGTTCATTCTGGTGCCGTACCACCAAAGGTTAGTACATCTAGTACTAATTTAACTCAATCTTGTATGCTATACCTCATATATACTTTGAGCTAGCGGTCCTCTTTTATGTACAATGTAGAGGCCACTGGATCCTCATCGTGATCTATCCGTGGAGGAACGAGGTGTACTACCTCGATTCGATGCGTGACAGATTATCAAATGAATATGTGGTCAAGGGGAATATGGAGGTGTAAGTAACATATATGTTTGATTTAAATTTTGACCTCACTAGCTAATGATAGTACATTAACCGGCAATGCTAACTGAAATGCAGGGCTTTTGAGAAATATGTGTCCTCTGGAGGGAGGCATGCCAGACCGCAGGGCTCCCTACTAGCTTGAAAAGAATATGAGGTACTCACGAGACTTTTTGTTTATGCTTAATTAGTTTACGGAAACAATAGCTAACATGTCTTCGCATATGCAATTATCTCAGTGCCATCAACAGCCGCAATCGTGAGAATGCCTGTTTTATGTGCTGCGCTACATGTACGACCTAGTGCGGACAAACTTTGCCCAATTCCCCCAGGTAAGCATCGATAGCTAACTCAAATTTGAAAATTGGGTTGCACGTTCAAAATTAGGAAGTTAGTTACTCAGTATTCACACATGCTTGCAGATCGCCATGTCCGAAGACCAATACGAAAATGCAAAGATTAGAGATCTCCAAAAAATATGGGCTCAATATGTTATGGAGGAAGTTGCGCCCAACCAACCGCCATGACAAGCTTTTCGCTCACTTGCTGTCAATTTTCTCTTTTTCGTGTACTCTGTACATAGATTGTTTATATAGTCTTATTGGTTAGTATTTGTCCATATTGGATTGCAATTTGTATTGGTTCATATATATGTGAATAAATGTGAATAACTGTCTAATGTGTCAATCTGTTCAATGTATATGTGAATTTACCCTTCTTTGCATCAAAACTGTATTGTGTATCCAAGCTATACTGTATTGCATCTGTACTATATATGTGAATGTACTGTATTGTGAATGTAAAGAATGTACTGTATTTGTCAATGTATTGTATTGCATCTATACTGTATTTCTATTGGTAAACTCATCCACAACCTAGAGAGTACTATCCTTTCTTCTATCGGTACACTCGTAATTCACTGTTAGAAGAATGAAACTTTTCCTGCCGGTAAACTCATCCACAACCGAGAGAGTACTATCCTTTCTTCTATCGGTACACTCGTAATTCACCGTTAGAAGAGTGTAACTTTTCCTACCGATAAACTCATACACAACCGAGAGAGTACTAAGGTTTTTTCTATCGGTACACTCTTAATTAACCATTAGAAGAGTGTAACTTTTCCTGCCGGTAAACTCATACACAACCGAGAGAGTACTAAGGTTTTTTCTATCAGTACACTCTTAATTAACCATTAGAAGAGTGTAACTTTTCCTGCCAGTAAACTCATACACAACTGAGAGAGTACTATCCTTTTTCTATCGATAAACTCTTTCACAACCGTCAGGCTAGAATGGTTTTTCTACCGGTTTTTACCTAAAATGCCGTTAGAATAGTTTACTTCTTCTAACAGTTATTTACCGTTAGAAAATGACCTGTCTTGTTCTATCGTGTCTATCTCTAACGGTACAAAAACCGATAGTAGAAGGCTATTTTTTACTGATAGAAGAAAGCTTTTCTGTACTAGTGAGTAGACAAGGTTGTCATAATGTTGACAATGTTGATGTGTCACGGCTCCTACACTAGAGCTGACCAACATGTTTATGTCTTGCATGCGTATGAGCTTATCACCATTTGGGTCTTGTCAGCAGTCGTCGAGCCATATGGCAGAACCTGATGAAGGAAAGCGCATCAAGGACTTCCAAAGGAAGCTCAGAGAAGACAAACAAGTCTTGTCCTTCGCCAAATCCAAGAAAAGGCGGTGTGCTGCGTGCAACTCAAGCTCTATGGAGGTGATCCTCCAAGCCTCCATGATGAAGGGTGGAAAGTGAGATAAATGAGGATTGAGAATTCTCGACTTAGGAGGACAATCCTTCCAGTATGAAGTAAACCAAGCCATGATGAAGTGCGCAGGAAGTGGAAGCTCATACTCGCTTATCGGCTTTGATCCCTTCATCACAGCATCACAAATGTCATCAAGGAAGCAGTTAGATGCGCCAAGCTCGCCACTCCTATTGCACGCCGTATACCCTGTGCAATACTTGAAGTAGCAGAAAAGACCTCTGGGCGAATGTGAGTTCCCATCTCTAAGGGAACGTAGTACGTACATAGCCAAGCAGCAATAAAGGCAGCACAGTATACTTCTCGATCATAAGGTCTTTGATATTGAAACAACGCATCTCCAAGAAAAGCCAACCATCGCCCATTTACTTCAAGAGTCTTGAAATTCAATCGTTTGAGTAAAGGGTCCTTCAGATCAGCGTGAAGGTCTGACGGGATTTTGTCCTTTTGCTAGTCGGGTGGTGCACATTCCCTCCCAAAAATGTGCCTACCCATTCGGAAATGGATACCGTTGTATAACCTATCTTCTTCCCCTTTGAGCATAACTCAGCATACACAGCATGAAGAATTTTTACTGTACCTTGGACTGAAGACGGAGGAGGAATGTACTCTTCATAAGTCCGCCCAGAAATAGGGATCTCCAGGCCATCATATATAGTATAGAGGGGGTATCCCATCTCTCCAATCCTGGTAGCAAGCGTGTGTCCCTCTGTGTTCAAAAAAGTCAAGAATGCCATGAGCAGGGGCTAGTTGATCGGCACCGAGTACAATGAAGCCAACACTCCACAATAGATATCAGCTTTCAGCAGCATGGCTCTGTCCTCTTCATTTTCCAGCATTATGCGAGTCCACACTAGTAACCTCAAGCAACTAGGGACTTCCAAATGGAGATGAGGTGTTTGATCAGCAACCCATCGCTTCTCAGGCGCGCGAATGAACTCTTGAGACAAGGTACGAAGAGGAACTGTTGGTACATTTTTTATTACAGGTTCCAAGACGCAAAAAGATGATTGTGCCTCCAGCTCAACACGTGATCCAGGACCACTCTACAAACCGGAACTACAATAAACTTTTCTTGTGAGTTTCTGTGGTGGCGTAAGAACTTGAAAGGAGTAAAGCGCAGGAGTAAGATTAACAACAAGTTGTTCACTACAGACAAGCTTCATCGTCTTCACCACTTTGGTGATGCAGTCTTCAATTTCCTCCATCACAAACTCATCTTCAACATTGATGGATTTCTCACCATAGAAGTCGTATTCTGCTTGCCAAAACAATTCTTCCTTGTGGTTTAATTGATCGGGCTCATTCAAGGCAGGTGGAGCTTTAACCCTGCTTGTTCCCTACAAAGCCTTACCCTATAAGGTGTATTAGACAAAAAAAAAAAGGGGGGGGGGGGGGTCATCTCTTTGTTAAAAAAGGGGTGTACTCAATAAAGACTCTCAATAGTCAGAATATTTCAAATGCTTACCTTTTGCGAAGAACTTGAAGATTCTCCTAGGCCTTTCTTGGTGCGTTTGTCGTCAGAGTTTCTCATATCATCGCGAAAATGAGGTTGATGAAGAAGCACCCGAACAGGTTTTTTTGTCAGGATCCCTGGAATTTTCTTGATTTGAGTGAGATTGATCTCTACGAAGCAAACCCAAGGGATGACTATTTTTGAGGCCTTCTCAGACATTTTGCAAAAAAAAAAAGGTCATCTCGCTGTAAAAAAAAAGGAGATCATTTGTAAGCAATTACCTTTAGGTGTTGTCACCTTTTGCTTCGATGACAGATTGCATACAGAGCTTGATTATTTATAGCTCTCCACAAGAGAAATCCTCATATGATACAGGAAAAGACCTAGTCCGAATCAAACACAAAGTCATGGTCAAAACTGGTTTTGGGTCCCATATTACCATAACTAGGTTCCTGGTCAAACTTGGCCAAGACCCCTTTCCAAAAAAAAAATTGCCAAGTTAAGTTCTTGTTGCTTTGCACACAAACTCAACTGGGCGAGGGGCATTTGTTTGACGAATTTTTGTAATTTGTCATGAAAAGTTTGTGTGATCAAAAGAATTAAACTGGTCAAAAAGACCACAGCACTGGTCAAAATGGACTTCGAAACTAGTCTGGTCGAAATGACCTTGGAACTAGTCAAAAAGACCACAGCACTAATCAAAAGGAGCTTGCAAATTGACCTGGTCTTTGGCCTCTGGTCAATGGTCTATGGTCCTTGGCCTCTGGTCAATGGTCCTTGGTCGAAATAACCTCTGGTCTATGGTCTTTGGCCTCTGGTCTATGGTCTTTGGTCGAAAGGACCTCTGGTCTATGGTCTATGATCTTTGGTCTATGGTCTTTGGCCTCTGGTCTATGGTCCTTGCTTGAAATTGTAGGATCGAGGATGCCGACTAGAGGGGGTGAATAGAAGGCTTTAAAACTTTTCGACTAAAAACAATCTTTGCGAGGAAAAGACAAAGAGCAAATAAACTGAAACAATTTAATAATATTTTACACTAAGAAAGAGTAAGGAAATCAAACACGGTGATTTATCCCAAGGTCTCGGAGACTCGTAAGGTCTCCCCTACTCCTCGTTGAAGCACTCAAATGAATGAGTCTTGCTTCAATATCCACGAAGGATATTTTTCACTAAGGTTGCTCCTCCACTCCAGATAGGCGAGCACCGATGCCTTTCACAAAATATGCCGAGCCTCTCCGACAACCTCCGTTAATGGAGAGGTCAACGGCCACGCCTCCAAACCATCTAGGTGAGGGCCTTCACCAAGAGAAACAACTTGCAAGATCTTCTCTTGACCCCCAACAAATACCGAGAAACTTCTAAGGATGCAAATGATGCAAATGAATTCACTCAGAAGATCCCTCTCAATCATAATAAATGATACTTGATCAAAAGATCAAGATTTTAGCACTTGGGCTCAAGTGTATATCAAAAAATATATCTCTTGGTTCTTTAGAAAAACTTCTCAAAAAATGTTTATAAACATTAGTCAAAATCTGCCCAAAAGTGTTTATATAACTGATCAAAAATGTGAACAGAAAATTCTCAAAAATATGCTCAAACACTGCTCAAAAATCTACTCAAAAGTGCTTGTAAAACTGATCAAAAATCAGTTCCAAAATTGTTTATAAAACTAATTAAAACAATAGAGAAATCTACTCAAAAAACTATTTAAAAACTGCTCAAAAATGCGAACAGAAACTGCTCAGAAATAGTAGAGAAAATCTACTCAAAAGTGTTTTAAAAACTGCTCAAAACAGTAGCGAAAATCTGCTCAAAAGTGTTTTAAAAACTGGTCAAAAACAATAGCGAAAATATGCTCAAAAGTATTCAAAACTACTTCTAAAAACTGCTCAAAAGAGTAGAGAGATGATTCTTGAAGGTGTATATGAGAATATGGCTTGAGATGGATGAGAATACTACTCAAAACACTTATATTTATAGCCCAACCTCTCAGCTAGCCGTTGTGGTCGAAAAGGAAAGAAATCAGTACAGCAAACAACCAGCTACGACCTCTAACGGCTAGTAAATAGCCGTTGGAATGTCTGGTCGAATGAACAATGTTACTGGTCGAATGAACAGTGTTACTGGTCATATGAACAATGTCTGGTCAAATGTACAATACTCAAAAGACCAGTTCAGTCCCTCTTTGAATCTATATATTTCTCAGATTTTGACCAAGAATATGAATGAATCCGAATGCAACAAATGACCTAAGAGTTTCTCAGTTTTTGTCGGAACTAAAAGATATTTCGCAACCCCTCCTAATATATGGTTAAAAACTAAAAATAATTTCTATAAAATCCTGTCAAACTCCAAACTCCGAGACTGGTACAATAAACAAGCACTTACCTTAGGTCTTTTCTGCTTCCTTCTTGGCGACCTTGCGCTTGTGATCTTGGCTCACGACCTCGGGCGACCTTGGCTCATGACTTACAGATCCGAGCGACACTACGACCTTGCGCTTGTGACTCCCATTTGACGTTTCTTCTTTTCACCTAATCTTATTGATTATATTCAAAGAAAATAGATTAGTTCAAGACACTTGTTGTCATTTATCATCAAAATCAAGATTAAGGGCCTAGAAGCAACAGAAATGCCCTCTGGTCTATGGTCTTTGGCCACTGGTCGATGGTCTTTGGTCGAAATGACCTCTGGTCTTTAGTCGAAATGGCCTCTGGTCTATGGTCCTTGGCCTCTGGTCTATGGTCTATGGTCTTTGGCGGAAAGGACCTCTGGTCCATGGTGTTTGGTCGAAAGGACCTCTAGTCTATGGCCTATGATCTCTGATCTATGGTCTTTGGCCTCTGGTCCTTGGTCTATGGTCTTTGGTCGAAATAATCTCTGGTCAATGGTCTATGGCCTCTGGTCTATAGTCTTTGGTTGAAATAACCTGGGAGCTGGTCCCTGGTCGAAAATGCTTGGAAAACTGGTTGAAATGAACTACAGCATTGACCAGGTTGAAAAGATCTTCAAAACTGGTCTGGTCGAAAGACCATGGAACTGGTCAAAATGATATGGGTTCTGGTCGAAATGACTTCAAAACTAGTCGAATGAACTTCCAGACTGGTTTGGTCGAAATGACCTCAGACTTGGTCAAAAAATTCTTTGAAAATTGGTCGAAACGATTTCAAATCTGGTCAAAATGAACTACAGCATTGACCAGATCGAAGTGATCTTCAAAACTGGTCTAGTCGAAATGACTTTGGAACTGGTCTAAATCTGATCTGATTTCACCCTGGCCGAACCACTAGAGTTCTTTAATGGCTCAAAATTTGAAAAAAAGGAAATAATCTTTTTTGTATCCTTTTGTTTAAGGAATAATCTTTCTGTATCTATTTTTTAGGGAATAATCTTTTTTGGTATCCTTTTATTTAGAAATAATCTTTTAAAAGGGGAAGTATATTGTCCATTTGAAATCAAATCCCCTGATTGCCTCTGATTGCATGCAACCCAAGGGCCATATTGATATGCACACGCCTCGCCTTAAGATGCGTGCATGTAGTTTGGTCCCGATCTTCCATCGTAGGAGAAATTCATTGATAAATGCGAGTTGTGACCTTGATGAAGGGGTGACTAACCATGATCAAACACGCAACCAGAAACCTCACAATCGCTAAACCATTCCTCAATTGGTTATCAACCGAGCAAAGCTTGTGATACGGGGTGCCCAATCTTCACGACGTAGGATCGTTGATAACTCGTTGATTCGTGTAACCTGACGAACCGATGGCGCCAACCACTGTCAAGACAACAACCTGCGACAAAAGAATTCGACCAACCACACGCTTTGATCGTTGTCTACTTGACCACACAAAAGTAGACACACTGTTCCTGCAATCAACGAAGAAATTACAAGAACAATGGTAAAGATAATAACTCTCAATTCTAGGCGGTGGCTTATGAGCACAAACCCTAGAACAAGAGCAAAAACTTCTCTGAAAATATTTGTGTATTCAATTCGTGGTTGTCTCAAAACTATGACCATGCCTCTCTTTTATAGAGGGTGGTATTTACAAAAGATAGAAGATTTAAAGTAAACTTTCAATCAGAATCTAATTCAAAACGGAATAAAAATCCTAACATACTATAAAGATAAAAGAAGTCCGGAATTAATCTTCTCGGATTCGGATTCGGACTCGGACTGGACTTTTTCCTTCTGTGCAGTCGTTACTCTTTTGGGTCTCTTGGTCACATACGATGTCAGAATTTAATGATTCTTGATTTTTTGGAAATCCCTTTTCAATACCTTTCCAACAAGTACTCATGCAATCCAATTGCACATCTGTGCTGAGAATGGTACTTGGTTGAAGTTTCTGTTTCTCACGGATCCGAACAGGAATCTTTCCTCTCGTGCACTTGACATTCTTTCGGGGCTCCCGGTTGCATACGACGTCCGATTTTGATGATTCTTGATGCGTTGGAAAGCTCTTTCGAATACCTTTCCAGAAAGTACTCATATGACTGATTCAAACATCTGTGCTGAAATTAGCACTTGGTCGAATTATCTGAACAAACATCCGATCGTCACTTGGTCGGTAGGTTGTATGGTCCCTAGGTTGCGACCATGTGCTTCTGATCCTGGGCTGCGACCTTGAGCGATGCTGTGACCTCGAGCCTTTCTGGTCGAGCACAGAGTTCTTCTGATCGAGTGCAAAGTTCTTCTGGTCGATCACTGATGCGAAGGATGTCCTCATCAGCTTGGTTAACCTGTTCATGAAGAACAACTCAAGCAAATCAATAGAACAAAGCAAGAACAACAGTGGAAGGATAACACTCAATAATCTGAATTATGAGTTGAACATTGAGACTCTAAATTATACAAGTCGGCAAAGGCACAAGCATACAATCTGTATATCAACGAAGTCTACCTAAAACTAAGATCATGCCTTCTCTTTTATAGAGGATGGTGTCTACAAAGATAGAAGGTCTAAAACCAGAATTCTAAACTAATTCGAAACAGAATAGAATCCTAACAAACTATAAAAAGAAAATCTGGAACTAATTTTCACGGATCTGAACAGGACTCTTCCCCCTCATGCACTTGCCATTGTTTCGGGTCTACTGGTTGCATACGATGTTGGAATTTGATGATTCTTGATGCATTAGAAAGCTCTTTCGAATATCTTTCCATCAAGTACTCACATGACCTACTTGGACATCTGTTCTGAAATTAGGGTTTGGTTGCAGTCGCTGAACAATCAAGCTTGGTCAATAGACTGTATGATCCTCAGGCTGCAACCATGTGTCTTCAGGCTTGATCGGCTACGACCATGAGCAATGCTGCAGCCTTGAGCAATGCTGTGACTTTGAGCCTTTCTGATCACCCGTAGAGTTCTTCTGATCAATAAGGTCGACGTAACCGTTGGTCGAAGTTGCCAAAAAAGTGTTCATTCTTCCTTGGCTATGAATTGGATCAACAACTTCGTCCAGAACTCCTTCACATGTAACAACAAGCAAAGAACAATCATTAGGCAATATCATTTATTCTGTAATTAAATAATTAATTTTCCCAAGAAACGAATTCACTTGTTGTCCAAGGCGACGCGCATGTGCTCGAGTTAAAACATGTGGATGTGTGATCGCGATGACCTCACCATACTCCCCTTCTTGAAAAAGAGTCGTCCTCAACTCTTGCCCATCGTTCTCACCCAAGTATGGAGATAAATCAGCAACATTGAATGTATCACTTACTCCATAGTCCTCAGGTAGCTCCAATTGGTAAGCATTAGCATTGAACTTGGCAAGAATCTTGAATGGACCACCACTGCGCAACATTAGTTTGGACTTGCTCTGTTCTGGAAAATGATCATGACGCAAATGCAACCAAACTAAATCTCCTTCTTTGAACACAACTTCCTTTCTGCCTTTATCCGCATGCTTCTTATATTGAAGTTGCATCGTCTCAATATTGCTTTGGTCATCTCATGTATCTTCCGAATCATCTCAGCACGCTGTTCGGCATCAAGATTACCTCGTTCGGCAAGTGGTAGAGGTAACAAATCAATTGGCGTAGTAGGTTTAAATCCATAGACAACCTCAAACGGACAAAACTTGGTAGTAGAGTGCACGACACGGTTGTATGCGAATTCAATGTGTGGTAAACACTCCTCCCAAAGCTTCAAATTTTTCTTCAAAACTGCCTGTAGCATGGTACCAAGTGTTCAGTTGACGACCTCAGTCTGGCCATCAGTCTGGGGATGACATGTCGTGGAAAACAATAGCCTCGTTCCAAGCTTCCCCCAAAGCGTCCTCCAAAAGTGACTCAAAATTTGGTATCACGATCAAAAACAATTGTCTTCGGCACTCCATGGAGACAAACAATCTCGCTGAAAAACTAATCAACAATGTGGGTAGCATCATCGCTCTTATGACAAGGTATAAAATGAGCCATTTTAGAAAACCTATCAATGACGACAAATATACTATCCCTCCACTTGTTAGTCCTTGGTAATCCCAACACAAAGTCCATAGAAATATCCTCCCAAGGTACTTTCGGAATAGGAAGAGGCATATATAATCCATGTGGGTTTAAGAGAGACTTAGCTGTTTGACAAGTCGTGCCTCGTTGAATGTAGCGCTCGACGTCTCACCTCATCTTTGGTCAGTAAAAGTGAGTGGCCAAGACGTCTTCTATTTTGTGTATCCCAAAATGTCCCATCAATCCTCTGGTGCGTTCGGTGGCCGCGGCCTTACCGCCCGCCGCACATCGAGCACTACAACGGTGAGGCCGACCCTTACAAATTTGTGCAGGTGTATTCCACAACCATCTCGGCTGGGGGGGGGATGAGACAGTTCAGTGCAATGTCTTTCCCCTCTACCTGACCGAGATTGCCCGCTCGTGGTTCTACAACTTGAAGGCCGGCTCCATCAAGGCCTTCGCGCAGCTCAAACGCGAGTTCTGCACGAATTTCCAGGGGAACTATGTGCGTCCCCTGGACTCCTTCCAACTGTACACCGTCTGGCAGAGGACGGGGGAGACCATCCGCAGCTTCTTCAAGCACTTCGCTCAGGTTAAGAGCAAAGTGGCTCACGTCCCTGACTCCACAGTCATTGAGGCGTGCAAGAGCGGGATCCTCCCGGGAGAACTCCACCGGAGGCTCTCCCTAAGCTGCCCCTCCTCCACCGACGAGCTCTTCAATGTACTTGAGAAGTACGCTCGGGCGGAGGAGGATGACCTCTAGAAGAAGAACCAAGGGGCTCCCGCCCCCGCCGACCTGGGGGCTAGGGACCCCCTCAAACGCCCCAAGCAGGGGGGTCGTAGCGAGCCACGGCCTCGGGACACCTTTGTCCTCGAGGGCAGAGGCGGCTTGCGCGACGCCTCGAAGGGTAATCGCCCCTTCCCCAAGCCGAAAGGCCGTGGGGGAGGACAGTCGTCCCGCGGTCGGGAAGGCCCCCCTGCGGGAAGCAGGGAAGGTTTGTAGTGTACCTTCCACAGGTCCAATACCCATGCCACCCGAGAATGCCATCAACTACTACAACAATTCACTGCATTCGTCGACCAGCATGGGCAGGGGGGGGACTCCGGCCTCCTTGCCCCCTTAGTCGGCCTTACCGACCCTTCCTGCTCCAGCGGGGGGACAGCAGGGACGAACGGAGGGGGAGCCATCAGAAACTCTCCCCTTCCAAACCTCCCAGAGGCGTGTCAACGTCATCACAGGAGGGTCCGCCTCCGGGTGGAACTCTAAGCGTCAGCGCAAGGAGTATGCGCACGAAGTGAAGGTGGTGGGAGTGCTGCATACGTCCCCGCCACCTAAGTGGTCGGATGTCCAACTCACCTTCACCGCAGAAGACGCGCGTGGGGTTCGCTTCCCCCATGACGAGGCGCTCATCGTCTCTGCCACCATCTACAACTGCCATCTGGCCCGCATCCTCGTGGATGGCGGAACCTCAGCCAGCATCCTTTACTTAAAGGTGTTTAGGGAGATGCAGGTGGACGAGAAGCTCTTGTAGCCTGTAGCAGGGCCCTTGCAAGGGTTCGTCCCGGGGAAGACCATCCACCCCACGGGGAAGGTGGATCTCCCCATGACCTTTGGCACCCGTGAAAACTACCTGACAGAGATGGTCCGGTTTGATGTGGTAGACCACCCCTCTGCCTACAACGCAATCATGGGGAGGACCACGATCAACCGCTTGGGGGCCACAATCCACCAGAACTATCTCTGCGTGAAGATCCCTGGGCCTCATGGCATGATCACCGCCCGGGGAAACCAAGACGTGGCCCGCACTTTATACGAGCGCGCTGCCGCAATGATCAAGAGCGTCAACATCATCAAAACCCCGGGGAGGGAGGCATCTCCCCCGGAGTCAGACACCGTCGTAATACCTTTCGGGAGGCCTCTTCCCAAGCCACGCCCAGAGGGGGACCTCCGAAAGATCCCGCTGTCCCCGAACGACGGGGACAAAACTGTTAGGATCGTGGCGGATCTCCATGAAGAGCACGCGGAGCAACTCACAGCTTTCCTGCGTGAAAACTCTGACGTTTTCTCCTGGAAGCCCTCCGACATGCGAGGTGTCGCCCGGGATGTCATCGAGCACAAGCTCGCGGTGACCCCCGGTCACTCCCCGATCAAGTAGAAGCTGAGGAAACTCTTCCTTGAACACCAAGAGGCGATCAAGGTAGAGATTGCCCGACTCTGAGAGGCGGGGTTCATTCGAGAGGTCTTGCACCCCGAATGGCTTGCGAACCCCGTCCTCGTAAAGAAGTCGAACGGCAAGTGGCAAATGTGCGTGGACTTCACCGACCTCAACCGCCCTTGCCCAAAGGACAACTTCCCGCTCCTGCGAATTGACCAGTTGGTTAACTCGACCGCGGGGTGCGAGTTGATGAGCTTCCTGGACGCATACTCGGGCTATCACCAAATCCGGATGGCGGAAGGGGACGAGGAAAAGACGCGTTTCATAACTCCCCTCAGAACCTTCTGCTACATCCACATGCCCTTCGGGCTGAAGAACACTGGAGCGACCTTCCAGCGGCTCATGACACTGGTCTTCAAGGACCAAATCGGTCGTAACGTCGAAGTTTACATCGACGACGTGATTGTCAAAAGTCCCCGCGCGACTGCTCACATCGATGATTTAGCGGAGACCTTCCGCAACCTCCGCGCGTATGGTTGAAGCTCAACCCGGAGAAATGCGCCTTCGACGTGCGCGGGGGGAAGCTCCTGGGCTTCCTTGTGTCCTAGCGGGGCATAGAGGCAAACCCCGAGAAGATCCGGGCATTCCTGGACATGCCCCCGCCGCGCTCGATCAAGGACGTTCAATGACTCACCGGCCGCTTAGCCGCGCTGAGTCGTTTCGTCTCGTGGTCAGGGGAACGCGGCCTCCAATTCTTCACAATCCTCCGGGGGCTCGAGTAGTTCCGGTGGACCCCCGAAGCCCAAGAAGTCTTCGATGATTTGAAGAAATACCTCATGAGCCCCCCAATGCTCGTGAGCCCGTCTCCAGAAGAGCCCCTGCTCCTTTACCTCGCCGCAACCCCGGTCGCCATAAGTGCGGTACTGGTAAAGGAGCAAGACGGGTAGCAGCGTCCAGTGTACTACGTGAGTGAAGCCCTCCAAGGGGCCAAAACTCGGTACACGGAGATGGAGAAGATCTGCTACACCCTCCTGATGGTGTCCCGGAAGCTTCGCCATTACTTCCTGGGGCACCCCATCACCGTCCCGTCATCCCTCCCCTTGGGGGAGGTGTTTCGAAACAAAGAAGCCACCGGCCGGATAGGGAAGTGGGGGGCCGAGCTCGCCCCCTTTTCCCTTTCCCTCACGGGGTGCTCTGCCATCAAGTCACAGGTCCTCGCCGACTTCGTGGCGGAATGGACTCCTGCCTCCTGGCCCGGGGACAAAGACCTCCCCGCACTGCCCCGACGCAGCGACCATTGGACACTCATGTTCGATGGCTCCCTGTGTCTCACCGAGGCTGGTGCGGGAGTAGTCCTCCGAAGCCCCGAGGGGAGGGAACTCAAATATGCGGCGCGGCTCGAGTTCCCCGCCACGAACAACGTCGCCGAATATGAGGCCTAGCTCCTCGGGTTGCGCCTTGCACGCTCCCTGGGGATTCGACGCCTCCTAATAAAAGGAGACTCCCAGCTCGTAGTTTGCCAAATGGACAAGTCCTACTTGTGCCATGACGCAAACTT
This sequence comes from Pharus latifolius, assembly GCA_019359835.1. Lineage (NCBI taxonomy): Eukaryota > Viridiplantae > Streptophyta > Magnoliopsida > Poales > Poaceae > Pharus > Pharus latifolius. Next base: position 18,799,032 of record CM033327.1, on the reverse strand, counting down.
GAGCCTTTACTTGTAGGAAGTACGCAAGATGGAGAAGCACTTCGACGGCCTAGAGGCCCGGCACATCCCACGAAGGGACAACGACTGAGCCGACGCTCTAGCCCGGGCAGCCAGCACCTGGGAACCGCTCCCCAAAGGGGTCTTCTTGGAGATTATTGCGAAACCCTTGGTGACCTCCCCGGACGCGGGTGAAGAGTCCTGCGTCCCGGAAGTCGCCGAAATCACCCAAGCCTCGTCTTGGATGGACCCCCTTGTCTCCTTCATCAAAGGGGAGGGGAACCCTCCCAACGAGACCGAGGCTAAGTGCCTCCAGGCCAAAGCTCGGGCATACCTCCTCTTGGAGGGGAAGCTCTACAAGCAGGGGGCTTCCGCACTGCTTCGTTGCCTTCCACGGCCGGAAGGGCTCCGGCTTCTCGAGGACATTCACGCGGGAAGCTGCAGATCTCATCTAGCCCCGCGTGCCATCACGGCCAAGGCCCTTCGCCAGGGTTTCTATTGGCCCACGGTGATCCGTGACGCACAAGATCTTGTCTCCGCGTGCAAGGCCTGTCAGAAGATGGCCAAGGTTCGAACCTCCCCCCGTAGCACTGCAAACTATCCCCATCACTAGGCCCTTCGCGGGCTGGGGGATGGACCTCCTGGGCCCCTTCCCCCCAACGCCCGGGGGCTACATGTATGCAGTGGTCGCGGTCGACTACTTTACTAAGTGGGTAGAGGCCGAACCTTTGGCCAGCATCACATCCCGGGCAGTACAGCGGTTTTTCTGGAAAAATATCGTGTGTCATTTTGGCGTCCCCCGAGAGATCACTGTCGATAACGGGACCCAATTCGACTCAGCATATTTCCATGAATTCTACGAAGGCTTGGGGCTCACCATCCACTTCGCTTCAGTGGCCCATCCCCAAAGCAACGGGGCCGTTGAAAGGGTCAACGGCGTAATCCTGCAAGGGTTACGCCGACGGCTCGAGCAAGCCGCCTCCAAGAGGGGTGCATGGGCAGAGGAGCTCCCTAGCATCCTCTGTTCCATGCGCATGACTCTGAGCCGGGCGACGGCACGTGCTCCCTTCTCCCTTGTATATGGGGCCAAGGCATTCCTCCCCCCGGAGATTGGCTTCCAGTCGCTGCGGGTCAAGCTCCTAGACGGAGCTACGACCGCGACGTACCAAGCCAACGAGGCAAATCAACGACTGGAGGTCGATCTCATGGAGGAGGAACGCGACCGAGCGCTCCTCCGCCACGCCATCTACCAGCGCAAAATGGCACGCACATACAACCAGCGCGTCCGCGAAAGGGCTTTTCACCTCAGGGACCTCATCTGGAAGCGCGTCACTGACCCCCAAGCCCAGGGCAAGCTCTCCCCCAAGTGGGAGGGCCCCTACAAGATCTCGGCAGTCCTGGGCTCGGGGGCTTACAAGCTCTCCAACCTTCAAGAGCAGGAGCTGAAGCACACGTGGAACATGCGTTTACTTCACAAGTTCTACGTCTAACCTACGAGCTCGTCCCCTCCCCCGGAGCGATTACGCCAGAGGGGGAGGAGACATTGTACTCACCGTTCCCTCCCCTATCGCGATCTCGCGGGGGGAGGCGTTGTACTTTAATTCATTATTAATACAACTGGTTTTTTCTCCAGCTCTGGCTCAATACAGGTTTTTACATTACCGTCTCACGGTGATGCCCTCCCCGCGAGGAAGTGGGCTATCACAACCCAACAAGTCCCTACAACGAGAGTCCCACTCCCGTAGGGCGACTTACAATCACCCCTCGTGGACTGAGGGTGTAAGCGGCAACCCATTCCTCAAGGACCGCGGTAACGAGTCAATTTGAGAGACTAGTCCCCTACTCAAACACTCAGACCCATCATCGGACTCATCCTCCTCCGGGAGTCGATTGTCTCCTTAGCGAGACAGAATTCTTGGATATTCTTTCTCGGAGATCTCGCTCTCGGCTCCCCATTTCCACGGCGACTGGGGGGTTGTCTCCCAGAAAAATTATCCCCGGGAATTTCACCCTCGGATTTCCTTGGATGTTCTTTCCCAGGAGACCTCATCCCCGGCTCCCTGTTCTTACGGCGACCGGAGGATCCCACCGGGGCTTTCGAGAAATCGTTCCCAGAAATTCTTATTACCTTGGGAAAACGAAGAATTCTTAAGCGAAGGGTCCTTACCCCGGGAGCTTTGTTACCCCCACAGCGCGCGGAGCTACCCTCCGGCCGGCTGTGGAGGGGGGATAAGGAGCACCCGGGAATCACCCCGTTCCGGACCATCTAAGAATTCAAAGTACACAAGCAAACTTAGCTTTATTAAAGAAATTGGAGTACACGAGCAAACTCAGCTTTATTGAAGACCATTTAACTAGAGGACATCTTCCCCCTCCGGTGGGCATCATTACATCAAACACGATACAACCCGGGGTACTACCCGGAAAGATCCTACGTCTAATAATCTCAGAGGCCTTCCGATATCTCCCGGGCCAGGTCCTGGTACAAGCCGCGTATGCGACACTGGGCCTCCCAGAGCAGGGCTTCGGGCCAATATTCGTAGCCCGCCGGTGGAAGTATTCGAAGCGGGGGAACCCTCCGGGACCCCAGTCGCGGAGGGGATAGTTCAGCGCAGTGATTGTCGAAGTTGTCCAGGTGCCACTCTGGATGCCACCGCAACCGGATCGGCTCCCGAGAAACTCCCCCGTTGCTTCCCCCGGAGAAGAGTCTTAACAAAATAAAGGCGGCCTGGGCATCCCCCGGGTGACACTCGTCGAGGCTCAAAGGCCTCACCCTCGGAGAGTTTCTCCGGGACCTTCACCCGGGAGTAACCTCCCGGGTAACCTGGTGAATTCGATTCGAAGACTTAGCAAAAAATCCAATTTCTATTGCATCAAAAATATCTTTGTATAAGTGTCCGGGGCTTCCTATAAGAAGCTACCAGAAGCAAAAGCCTAAAAACAAAAAGGGCCCTATCTAAAGGCCCGGGGGGAGGCTCATACTTGTTCGTGGGCGTCCTCCCCCAGGGGGCTCCTGCCGGAGGCGCAGCATCCGCTCCCGGAGGCGCCGGCGCTGGGAATCGCACCCGGATTATCCGGTCGTAGAAGCCACCGGCGAGCTGCTCCACTTCTCGCCTAGATGGCTTGAAGAACTCCGGAAAGCTCCGGGGAATCTGGCCCCCGATCGCCCGGGCGCCAACCCCCCGGTGCTCCACGAGCCCGGCCGCGGCAGCCACCACCGAGATCGCCCGACCCCGGCCCCGGGCGTCGGTAGCCTCCGGAATCACGGAGACTTGTGCGTTAAGAAAACGCACAGCCTCCATGAGCGTCGCCGGTGCCACATCCGAGGGGCCTCCCGAACCGAGGATCACTCTGAGCCCCTTGAGGGCTGAGTGCACAGAGTGGCCCGCATTCGTTACGGCCCAGACGCTGGAGCCCTCGAGCTCCCGGAGGGCATCCTCCTTCGCCTCCGCCTCCCTCCGGAGCCGGTCGTTGGTGGTTTTGGAGGTGTGGATCTGAGCCCGAACCCAGGCTAGCTCCCAGAGGGCGTCGTCCCGCTGCTCCAAATAAGCAGCGGCCTTCTCCTCCGCGTCCTTTAGCACCCGGCTGAAGCTCACTTCAATCCCCCAGGTGATGGCCGCCCCCTACAAGCGCAAGAGTTAGGAAAAATCCAAAGTTAGGAAAAATCATCCACCGGCTCGAGAAAGGACCTGGATCTGAAGGGATTGAAGCTCCCCGAAGCGCTCGCAGAGCGTCCCTTGCGAGACATAGTCTTGGACCTTCTGGGTCTGCAGACTCTCCGTGTACCAGTCGACCTCCCCCGCGGACAGCAGGGGGTCTCCTGCCCGACAACGTCAGACCCATCGCGGCCGACGGCGGGCCCCCTTGCGAAAGATGCGGGGGTGATGTGGACCGGGGTGGCAGTGGCCGGCGTCCTTGCTACCGAGGAAGTGGCCGAAGAGGAGGAGACCGACGAGCTTTCAGAGGGCATCCCTCCCCGGGGGGGCATCAGGAGCCCCTTCCCCTTTCCAGGCCATGGGGCCCCCGGGACCTTCGTAGCTGGGGGAGCCTCGTAGACCGAGGGGCTGCCCCCCGTCTACCGGCCATTCATCGCGTGGAGCGGAGGCCTCCGTGAATCAAACCTACGGCCTCTCCGGCTCCGGTAGTGCCGGGGCCGCGGGAAGCGCAACCGCCGAAGGGGGCGAGGGGGCGTAATCGGCTGAATCGGACCCCCCCACCCCCCCCCCCCCCCCCGTCGTTGGCTGGTTCCTTCCCCCGAACCTCTCCGGGGGAGGCGGCGTCACTTCTTGCCGGGGAGGCGCCCGCGCGCGCCCTAACCCGGGGGCTGCGTCCCGGGCCTTCACGGGCGTGGAGCCCGGTGTCATCGATGGACCAGGGGCTTTTTGAGCCTTGGCTCGCTTTGGCTCAGAGCCCCCAGTGGTCTCCTTCCCCCTCTTATGGGAGCTAGGGGTGGGGAGAGGCGTTCTCGCCGGTAGCCTCAGCCCGAAGGCCTCGGCCACCAGGTTCTGCGGAGGGCCCTCCCCGACGACATGCACGATCCGCTCGTGCTCGTCGGCGTAGTACCTCCCGAGGAGGTTCTCCGCCTTCTCCCAGGCGGCCGGGTACGGCCGGACTGCAGAAGGTAAGAGTTAGAAAAATATGCGAAATGGAAATGAGCAAAGCAACCGGGAGCTTACGTCGGGTCACCGGCTTTTGCGGGGGCCGCTGTGCCGGGCACATCATGATTCCCCTCCTCCCGTGCGCGAGGGGGGAAATCTTCAGCAGCGTTAGCTCCTCGGCGGCGTCCCTCATGGAGCGGACGCCCCGGGAGCCCACCACCTTGCTGAGGAGCCTCAGCTCCTCTTCGGTCCACACTAGGGGCTTGGGGGCGAACGACTGGCTGTAGGAGGGAGGCTCCGGTGAGTACGCCACCTCATCGTCCCAGACCCAAAGGTAGAACCACCTCCGAATCCAATCCCCCCAGTGGTCCCGAGAGGCTGCCACCGGGTACTCTGCTACCCGGGATGGCAGGAGCTGGACCATCACCAAACCGAACGGCGACTTCGGTCCTCCCTTCACCAGGTGGGAGCTCCTCGCCGCCGGCTCATAGAAATACCGGAACAGCAGGAGCGTCGGCTCCCGTCTGGTGGCTGTCTCGAACAGCCATATGAACAGCCCTATCCGAACAAAGGTGTGCGGCGTTAGGTGGTTCAGCGCAACCCCGTACTCCTTAAGGAACTCCTGGAGCAGCGGATGCACCGGGAGTCGGAGTCCGGCTTCGAGGAAGGCCTCGAACACCACCACTTCTCCGGGCCGAGGGCGGGGGACACCGTCCTTCTTCGCGGGGATCCGGACGTCCCCGTCCGCAACCACCCCTCGGTCCACCAGGGACTCCAGGTCCCCGGATGTGAACTCAGAGGCCTAGAGGAAGTCCGCGGTGACTTCCTCCGGTGGCACCTCCGCGGCCTTGGCACGGCCCTTGGGTCCCATCTGATTCTTCCGGCGGCTTAGGCTAAAGAAAAAGGGAAGTTTCCAGTGGCTAAGCTTCCGGGACTGGACTTCCGGGAGAGGGCTATTGGAAGAGCTAAGGGCGCTAAGGGAGTTTGAAGGTTCGAAGTTTGGAATGATTTCTCCGGGCCCCCCGAAGCCCTATTTATAGGGGCAAAACGCGGCCCCGATGGGTGCTACATGGCCCTTCGTGGTGCATCCGCGCTGTTCAATTCAAACAGTGTGCGGGAAACGAAGGGATGGACGCGCGAAACGAGACATCACCGGTTCGAACCTCGAGAGGCCATTATGGCCTAACAGCGCGCTCCCATCGAGACAAGACCTTAATGAACCCGGTGGTTTGTCCTGGAGATTTTCCCGGTAACATGAACCATCCCCTCCGGGGACTCAAGCATCGTCCCCAAAGGGCATGGGGGGCTGCTGTTGGGGGAATCTCCACGAGATCAAATCCAGGTAAGAGGCTGTCCAATTTGCCCCCCGGTGGCTTGTCCCGGGCGCCGCCTTTTGCCCGGGGACAAGGCCCCCGGTGGCTTGTCTCGGGCATTGCCGTCCTTCCAGAGACAGGGGTCTCCGGCCCCGGGTCACGTGAGGGTCACACAAGAAGCACCTTTGGAACCGATGGACACTTGTCAAGCATCCAAGGTTCCTGATCGGGAGAAGGACGATGCTACCCCATGATCCAATGGTGGCAGGCGGGGTAGTTTAGTCTTTTTGCGTGTCTTGGGGTATATAAGCCCTTGTAACACCTCTTGTAAAGGGGACAATTCATTATTACTTGGAATACACAATCTAACAGGCGTGCTCCGGAGCCATCTCTCCCCCGAGAGAGCTCCCCTAGCCAACTCCGGTTGGGAGCACGCCGACAGGACTAGGACCGCCACAGAGGCCCGAACCTGTATAAACCTTCGTGTCACTTGCTGTGCTTGTCCGCCGGGAGAGGACCGGTCACTCGGTCAGCTCGCGTCGCCTTTTCTTCGCTAGGATCTTCCACAAAACCTGCCGGGGTATTCGCAACACCACGACAATACCTAAAGTCACAGCACTCTCTATGTATTCATGGTTGTTGTTACACCCATATTTTTCCTGCGCTTATAATACTAAGTCTTCAGTATAAATAATCTCAGGAGGCGACTAGGGGGTACACAAAAACATGAAAATTTTGCAAAGATTATGAAGGAAATGATCCTTCGTGTCTTTTGTAAACTAATTTTTATATGTTGATCACAATGCAGTTCTGTGATCGTCTCAAGATTTGCATGATGATCGCAATACAATTCTATGATCGCTGCAAGTAGGTAATCGCAACATATACGATTATCACTCGATTAAGGCATTATGTTCTGATCGCGGCTTCAGTTCTGATCGCCATACCAGTACTGGTCGCGATATAACACATCAATGCGTTTCTGATCGAAAGACTTGTTACCTCGGATTTACCTGTGTGTGTATGGTTGCAAAGGCATTTTTTTTACCATGTTCTTGCACAGAGATTGTGAAGAGCTTCAACTTGGGATTATAAGTTTTACATAATCCTTCTTGAGAAATCAAGGTATGTAAGGTAGAAGAAATTTTTATCTTTGGCAATCTTTACATACAAAAGGGATACAGGCGACCAGAGCATCGACCTGATCCGAGAGAAGTTTACAAAGTTCTCCTAAGGACATATTGGCGTCAGTAGGATCTACACTGACTGCCCCAAGAGAACTAGCAACTACTCTAAGCCTATCTACATCATCCTGAAGCAAAGAAGCACTACCACTCCTGATCGTATCGGAGAGTTCTCGCTGTTGCCGAGCGTGGTCTCTCTCAAGGCGGAGTTGGTGCGCCTCTTCATGGGATTGTCATAACATTCTGCCAGGTGCAGAATGGCCGAAGACATTTCTTCGATCTTCTTCTCCAGAGCCTCTTTTTCCTTCTGGAGAGTTTGTTCGAAGGAAAGAGGTTGGATCTCAGCAGACTGGTCGCTGGGGGCTCCAGAAATTTTCGTCTCCTGTACATGTATGTGTTAGTTTTACAAGGTAAAACGACCAGTAGAGGAAATGAAAATAATTATTAATCCTCGTGGTAAGATTAGACGGGAGGATGAAGTGTTTCCCCCAGAAAGTAGATCACCCGACAAAAGTCGGGAACCATCAGGTCGTGGAAGTGCAACTTTCCCACGAGAAAATTGATCACCCAACAAAAGCTGAGGATCACCAGGTCGCGGGAATGCAACCTTCCCACCAGAAAATTGATAACCCATCAAAAGATGGGGATTGCTTGATCGCAATAGAGAAAGCTGATCAGAAGAAGGAGAAATTCTTGAAGTAGTGTTTTGGATCTCCAAAGGTGGAGATGAGGGTTCGACCTGCCGAGTTGCATGGACAGGAAGAACTACATGGGACAAGGAAGGAGAGCGCAATGATGCATCCCCAACCTTTGTACTACTGGAGGATCCCTCGTCAACCTTGGGTTTCGTCCCTGGGGGAACCAGCTCTTCGGTCACCTGTGAATTCCCAAAAAGCATTTTGGAAATGATCAGAGTATAAAATGGCAACTTGAACCAAAAGTTCCAGAGAAAATTTACCTTCTGGAAGTCCTGGACAAGTTCGGGTATCATTTCCTCTTCATCACTTTCAATCTCAATGATGTTCTTGGAGTCTTGATCTTCCATTGAGGTGAAAACAGAAGAGAAGGAAAGATAGCTTTGGAAAGGACTTAGCCAAGAAAGAACTTGTAAAGTTTTAGGGCTAATTAAGAGGCTTCGGTATTTATAGCACCCCATGGTGATGGTTCATTTTTCACAAGTGCCTCGAGTTCTTAAAACGTATTTACAGTTTTATCTCTGGTTAAAAAACAATACAGCAGCGCTATCATTGCCTGTCAAAAACAACCCGGAACCCTTCTCGGGAAATAAACCGCCGCACGTAGTGCGCCACTAGGTGTGGAAGCTGAAGCGTCGGGTCACTTATCTGATGCAGGATTAAAATTTGAAGTAAATATGTCTCTTCATTTTCTTCAAATTGGGGGCTAGCTGACGAGGATTATTACCCGAGCTAGTTCGGAGTAATGCACATCTGGTTCAAGACAGATTTGAACCCGACAAGTGTCCGAAGGTCCGTTGCTATGATCTCAGACGACCTGAGAAGCGCGGACACATGGTCGCAGGCTTTGCGCGATCATGACATCGCAGACGTTACGCGGTCAGGAGGCCGCAGACAGTGCGCGGTCAGAAGGTTGTTGACTACTCTCAACCAGGATGACTTGGGATTGCTTAAGCTCTACAACAAGCATATCCCGAGTATCACGAAGATCCTTCCACATATGAGGACAACTGCCAGGAGGTTAACATGTATGGTTATCCCTCAATTGCATGTGTTAAGCCTGCGTGGAAGTTAAGTGCGGTTATCAAAACTGCACCCAAGCAACCGTTCAAAGCCGTTATGCATTGGCGCCCTTTCGACCAGTATAAAAGGGTGAGCGAATGTACAAGACAAAAAACATGCAAGAAGACGATGACAGATTAAGGACAAGCTTTCATAAGTTAGTTTAGTCATTTTTTAGCCAATCACACAGAAAAGATCTTCGCCTGTGATGATCTTTTCTCCAACTTTATAAATCTCTTTTTCCATACATAGTGAAATCACAACAGGACGTAGGGCTATTCCTCCCACCGTCGAGGGCCCGAACCTGTATAAATCTCTCTATGCCCCAACCGACATTGCTCATCATCCCATTCCGGAGGGACACCCTGAAAGGTCTCACTACTGCATAAGTTCAACTAAGGACCCCGAGTCCGAATCGTCGACAATCACGCATGTACTGCCCCTTCCCTTTGCATTTGAAGCACTCTATCTCCCTTTTTCGTCCTGTAGAAGCAACTGATGATGAACTTTTGGTGGGGACAGCTGTGGTCATCTTCAAATCGGCAACCTTGGATGTTGAAGTAGTAGGGCAGCTCGCGGATTGCGTTCGACCAGTGGATGCAGGCCGCTAGCGGTTGGCGCATTCTTTTGCTGTCAAGTAGTGCTCTTCCAAGGTGTGGTCACACTAGGGTAGCTTCGACCAGTCTTGTTGTAGCTTGAACATTTCTATTGCCCTTGCCGCTCAGCTTTGAATGCATAATGAAACAGCTGATCCAAAGAGGTGTACGTCTAAAAATCAAGGATGTCTTGTATCTCACGATTCAATCCACCCAAGAATCTAGCCATCTTCGCATTCCCCTCCTCCTGCACATTAGCATGAAGCATGCCCACTTGCAGCTCTTGATAGTAATCTTCCACAGATTTGCTACCTTGGGTCAATCTCTGAATTCTATTAAGCAAATCTCTCTCAAAATAAGCGGGTACGAATCTAGATCTCATCAAGCGCTTCAGGTCGTACCAAGTGTGAGGAGCTCTATCTCTTTGGTGGACTTGACTCCACCAAATAGAAGCATAATCAACAAACTCACTGGTGGTGGCACGTACTCGATGATCTTCTGGATACAGATGACAACTGAATTTTTGTTCGACGAGCAATTCCCAATCGAGATATGCTTCTGGATTAAACTTCCCATCAAAGCTGGGCACAATAAATATGATCTTTCCCAAAGCATCATCTCTTCGGCCTTCATTGCGGTGACGTGCAGACTCCCCCATGCCTCGACGGTTTCGTGCAAGTCATTGTTGATCAGGATCCAAAACCACTTCCTCATTATCAGCCACATAATTATCATATCTTTCTTCATTGGCGGCTTCCTGGAACACAGCGTTCAAGTTTGCCCTTGGTTGAAGTGGAACGGCAGCTGCATCATGATTATTGGCTTTGACTGGACCTCTAGGAAATCGAGGTGGTGGATCTTGTCGTGGCGCGTCTGCTCGACTTGCTCAAGTCAAGTGTCTATTCTGTCAAGACGATTCTCCAAGCCAGTCAAACGCGGTACTATTTGTTCGTCCAGCATCCGCTCGAAGTGACCAAACATGGCTTGAGATCGCGGAGACAACGGGAGTGGTCGATCTATGCTCTCCTCACATCAGGATCACTTTCATGCAACGAACCGCGTGAACCCTTCGATCCTGCCATGGTTAGTGAAAATGAGAAACATAAAAATTTCCTACCAACTACTGAATGTATGTGGAACTCTCAACCTCACAAACCTTACCAACCAAAACTCTTACCCCTCTTAATGTTTGCGACCAGCTTGCTAGGTTGTGATAACCAGAAAAGGAGATAAGTATAGCGATTGCAAAGTGAGGTATGCGCGAACCAATGGTGAATATGTGGAGTTGTAGGTAGGGAAATATTATGTGTATCAAAGGAAAGCAATCAGTTATCTCAGAAATTGCGAAATTGAATAATAGTTCACACAAGTACTAGTCCTAATTGCTGATCAAACAATGAAAGGCTTGGCTTCTAGCAACAGGCTATAGTACTTCACAAGATTTTCCTTTTTCTTTGCTTTGACTGAACACTCTCTCTCTTTTTTTTAAAAAAAACTCTTTTGCCTCCTTTTGGTATGTTTGTTTTAAGATTCACGGCAAGATGCAAACTATTAAACTCAGTAGCAAGGACTCAATCTAACTTTGGATTTTCAGCCAACAAGATTAAGACCAGCAACTGGACACAACTCAACGAAACGAAAACTTAATTAAGCAAACTGAAAATAACATATTGAAAGCAACAACAAGCTAGGAAACTTTTTATTTTTGTCTGGCAATTTTTTGGACTCTAGGTAAGGAAATCAAACAACTAAACTAGGGATAAATGAATTCCTACCGGCAACGTGAGCTCTGATACCAACTGATATGCACACGCCTCGCCTTAAGATGCATGCATATAGTTTGGTCCCGATCTTCCGTCGTAAGAGAAATCCGTGGATAAATGCGAGTTGTGACCTTGACGAAGGAGTGGCTAACCACGATCAAACACGTGACCAGAAACCTCACAATCGCTAAACCACTCCCCAATTGGTTATCAACCGAGCAAAACTTGGTTGACCTATTCACGAAGAACAACTCAAGAAAATCAATAAAGAAAAGCAACAGCAACAGCAGAAGGATAACATCAATAATCTGAATTATGAGTTGAACGTTGAGACTCCGAATTGTACAAGTCGGCAAAGGCACGAGCATACAATCTGTATATCAATAAGACCATGCCTTCTTTTTTATAGAGGATGGTGTCTACAAAGATAGAAGGTTTAAAACCAGAATTCTAAACTAATTCGAAACAGAATAGAATCCTAACAAACTATAAAAAGAAAATCCGGAACTAATTTTCATGGATCCGAACTGGACTCTTCCCCCTCGTGCACTTGCCATTGTTTCAGGTCTCCTGGTTGCATACGATGTCGGAATTCGATGATTCTTGATGCGTTAAAAAGATCTTTCGAATATCTTTCCAAAAAGTACTCGCACAACCTACTTGCACATCTGTGCTGAAATTAGGGTTTGGTTGAAGTCGCTGAACAATCAAGCTTGGTCGGTAGACTGTATGGTCCTCAGGCTGCGACCATGTGTCTTCAGGCTTGATCGGCTGCGACCATGAGCAATGTTGTGACCTTGAGCAATGCTGCGACCTTGAGCCTTTCTGATCATGCGCAGAGTTCTTCTGATCGATAAGGTTGACGTAACCGTTGGTCGAAGTTGCCAGAAAAGTGTTCATTCTTCCTTGGCTATGAATTGGATCAACCACTTCGTCCAGAACTCTTTCACATGTAACAACAAGCAAAGAATAATCATTAGGCAATATCATTTGTTCTGTAATTAAATAATTAATTTGCCCAAAAAACGAATTCACTGTTGTCCAAGGCGACGCGCATGTGCTCGAGTTAAAACATGTGGATGTGTGGTCGCGATGTCCTCATCACCTATAAATAGAGAGGGGGTGATAGCCATTACCCACACAACACACACAAGGGACAAGCACATAAGGTGGTGGCACGAGAGGTAGAGACAAGTGCTCAGGCAAGGAAGACAAGACAAAGAGGGAGCCTCTCTTTTCAACAAAGGCCCTTCTCCTTGCCTACTCTGAAGATGATCATGTGTAAGTTTTATTTATCCACATATGCATAAGCATGAATCATGCATCATAAATCAGAGATGGAAGCCTTGTCTTCAATGCCTGTGCTAGCATGCCCATCTTTTGATCAGAGATAAAACCCCACCAAAGTCGCCGTCGATCAAAGATCTAAAAGTTATTTACTTTCGATCAAAGATCAAGACACCACCAAGGTCCCGGTTGATCAAAGGTCTAGAAAATGGCATGCTCATCTTTTGATTAGAGATCAAATTCCACCAAGATCACCGTCGATCAAAGATCTGAAAGTGGTTTACTTTCGATCAGAGATCAAGACGCCACCAAGGTCCCGGTTGATTAAAGATCTAAGATTCACGGGAGTAGATCGATGACAACTTCAAATTCAGTAGTCCGATTGACCCCAAATTTTTATGGATAATAGAGGACTCCATTAGAAACCCCTCCACCAATTTTCAAGTCGATCAGAGACCTCTAAAAGTTAATTCAACCAGTAGAGGTATTCTATCCAGAAACTTGTCCAGTTTGTGCCATGGGAAGTAGATCGATGATAACTTCTAATACAGAAGTCCGATTGACCCCAAATTATTATGAAGAGTAGAGGACTTCATAAGAAACTTCTCCACCAATTTGCAAGCCGATCAGAGGCCTCTAAAGTCCAATTATTTCCTCTAGATGTCCAAATCGACCAGAGAGGTATTCTGTCTAGAAACTTGTCCAGTTTGTGCTATGGGAAGTAGATCGATGATAACTTCTAATCTAGAAGTCCGATCGACCCCAAATTTCTATGGTGAATATATGATTCTATGAGAAATCTCTCCACCAAGTTTCAACTCATCAAAGATCTCTAGATGACCAATTTGACCAGAAGAGGTGATCTGTCTAGAAGCAAATTCAGCTTGTGCCATGGGAGATCGATCGGTGATAACTTCTCATCCAGAAGTCCGATGGACCCCAAACTTTTATGGTGAATAGAAGACTCTATGAGAAATTTGTCCACCAATTTTCATGTAAATCAGATATCACTAAACGTCCAATTCGACCAGAGGAAATGCTCTATCCAGAACAAATTCAGCTTGTACCATGGGAAGTAGATCGATGATAACTTCTCATCCAGAAGACCGATTGACCCCAAATTTTTGTCATGAATAGAGGACTCTATGAGAAACCTGTCCACCAAATTTCATTTTAATCAGAGACTTCTAAAAGGCCAATTCGACCAAAATAAGTGCTCTATCCAGCACTTATTCACTTTGTCCCACAGGAGAAGATTGATAATAACTTCCAATTGAGAAGTCCGATCGATCCCAAATTTTTATGGAGAACAAAAGGTTTATACTGAAGTAATTCCTCCAAGTTTTAAGACAATCAGAGTCAAGAATGATTCCCATCCAATTGGTCGAAGAGGAGCTAGTGCAATAATTAATAATGTTTGAAGTTGTCAAGACAAGTTGAAATCCTACTAAGTCCTTGATGGATATTCCAATAGGCTGTCTACCATGCAATGTGCTTTTCCTGAAGCTAAGAAAGTCGAAAGTGTTATCACAAATCATTTCGTCAATCATTTATATGTTGCTGGGTACTGACGAGGCAAAGGCAACATGATTTTTTGTCCATGACTGACGAAGCCGGACACCATTTATGCCGAGTACTGATGAGGCGAAGGCATCTATTTTGTTCGCGACCGACTAGGCCGAACAACCCCCTGGTCGGGCATCGACAAGGTGAAGGCCACATTTTGTAATAAACTATAGACTGACGAGGCTATGGATTTACAAATTTGCATGCATGGGCATCCGCATTGCATTTATTTATCAAGGGCAAAGTTATTTTGAAGCTTGAAGACAAGGACCATCAGCACAGCTTAATCAGAGATTTTCTGTGGACTTGTTCTATAGATGTAATTAACCAGGAGCTTTTCAAAAGACCTGAGGAACCATGAACCATGCAATCTCCTGAAATCAAGATGTACTTTCCTTGGCGCAATAAGAACTTGTAAATCCCAAAGGGACTTGTAACTTATAATTCTTTTCAGAATTAATGAAGTGCATTGTTTCCTCTAAGATTTTACATTCTATGTTCTCTTATGTGTATACTCTCGTATACTGGCACGCCCGCACCAAAAAGGGGGCCAAATTTCTCGGAAGAGAGATCTTCCCGGCAAAACAATCACTTCTTCTATTTGGGCACTTCGAAGCGTAATGCCCTTTCTCATGACACTCAAAGCAAATGATATTCTTGAAAGACATCTTCTTGTGAGATCCTTCCTTGTTGAACTTGTTGAGAAGCTTTCTTGTCTTTCTTATGAGCAGCGCCAGATCACTGTCAGAAGCTTCATCTGAGCTATCGTCTTGGTCTTTGATCTCTTCGACCTTGGCCTTAAAAGCCAGATTCTTCTTCTTGGAGCTCGAGGCTTCTTCGACCTCTTTTCTTTCCACCTTTTGCATCTCATGAGTGGTAAGAGTGCCCAACAGTTCAGTGGGAGTTGTCGATGATAGGTCCCCATTGATCTACACGGTCACAATGGTGTCAAATCTTGATGGCAATACCATGAGCATTTTACGCACCACATCAATGACTTTGAACTTGGTACCTAAGCCCTTAAGATCATTGATCAGAAGATTTAGACGAGTGAACATGTCACTCACATTTTCAGTATCAAGCATAACAAAAGAATTATATTCTCTGTTTATCTTAATGAGCCTAGCTTCCTTAACTTTTGAGGTTCCCTCATGAATAACTTCTAAAGTTTTTCTACATTTCATGAGAGGTGTCAAGATTGCTAATTCTATTTGATGAGGCCATCACCACACTAGATACACACATGACTTCCCCACCATCATCTCCTATGCAAGGGCCAATACAAGAGCACGTGCACGGCAATTAAATCAACAGGTGAGCTCGTTCCTCGGGTTGTCTAATTATGTTTTGGAGGATAGATGGCTACCTAAGAATGTTCTTGTGCTCAGGAATGAAGGCTTGGACCAGCAAGGATGAAATTCTTCACCAAGAGAAGCTGGAGCATAAGCCATCCTCGAGAGAAAGACCGGTTCACCCACCCAGGAGCAGTCTACATTCAAATGAGCATAACTTCTGCATATGGACTCCGATTTTGACGTTCTACCACTTCACGGAAAGCTTAGGAGCTTTCCAACGGATCCGATCCCACTACCAACTTCCCTATGGAGCAGTGGGAATTGTTGAAACAATCCAGCGGATAGAAACTAATCAGGCTGTTGGTGCTATGCCACCTTTGTTGGGCCATGGCCCATGTATTCTCACCTCCTAGGGTTTCCCTGCTACTATTACAGCGGCCACCCTGGTATATGACTGAACTCCTCACCTCCCTTTCGGAGGTTTTGTTCATTTGTGCTTCCTCCTTGTGAGAAAAACCACTCGGTTTGCTCTTGTACTGGCTGGCCAATTGATCCGAGCTACGGAACCTCAACTTTACCGTTGTGAGCTTCATCTTATTTGCAATTTTAGATTGCCTTTACTTATTCTTGCTTGTTTCTTCAATTGCTAGCAGGAATAGACCTTCGTGGTTAGGTCAATCGCGTTCTTGGCGTGGTTGATAACGAGCAGGTTTGGTGGTTTAGCGATTGTCGGGTTCCTGCCCATGCGTGGTTTGTAGCCGGATCATCAAAGTCACCACTCCGTCCAAATCAAACGTATCCACATCTCACCGGAAGATCGGGCCACCTCTCGGTGCTATCGTTTGGTATCAGAGCTTCCAGTTGCCTAGTGAGATTCTTGTATCTTTGTTCTTCTTCTTCTACCTAGAGTCCAGAAAAACCCCACAAAATACTTGTTGTTTGCATCTACTCGCTGTCCAAACCCGTTGTGCCTTTCGATATATTAATTTCGGCTTGCTTAATTGAGTTTCGTGTCCGTTCTAGCTTTGTCTAGTTGTTTTTCGTGTTCTTGTCCTTTCCCCACATCAAAATCTCTCCATAAAACCCCAAAACGAAGGTACAGATCTCGGCCAGAAATTTTCCATTTCTGCAGCCGCCAGCAAAAATGCCATAACTTTCATTTTCCAAATCCTTTTTGAGTCAAACCAAAACCAAAAGATTCCTATCTCCATGTTTCATCTTAATGTCACGTTCATTCCTCAAGGCAGTAAAAAATTATGCACTTTACAATCAGGCCTACTTGCTGCTTTGAGATCTGCAACCACACGCACTTGTGATTTTTGTGCAAGTTTTTCAGTTGGTTCTCAGAAGGTTGTCCTATAAGAAAAGTTGTAGAAAAAGCTGTCAGGAAGCAGAGAAAAAACAAATCATAGCAAAAGAGGCACCTGACAAAAAGTTAAGGCCAAAATACCAAGCTGCTGTCTTGTGGACAGAAAAACTGCAATCTTCTAGTTGGGATCAATCTTGTGCTTTCAATTTCCAAATTGCATATCTTTGAGTTGTGTCATGTCTACCACTTGAATCCATTGCTACATACTTGTTTGATCCTATCATCCATCCTTGGTTTCATCAGCAACTTAGGCTAAGTGCTAGATTCGAATGATTACTCAATTTGTGCAATTTCGGAAATTAGCTGATTGTCTTTCTTTGCTACATAGAGAAACCTGTCCAAGCTCCACTCTACTACTAACTAAACAAGTACAGGACCTTGCTATCGCTTTGCCACCATGTGAGCTCGATTTGTCCTGAACCTCCACTGATTGTGCCTCCTGCTAGTGTGATAAGAACTTGTAAGAACAAGGTAGAAGGCTTGAGCGAGTGAGACTTGTCCATTTCCACATCCCAATAGTTGATAGGAAAAATATATACATTGTGCTTTCGCTTGTCTCTTACTAACAATGACAGGATCGGAGATTGGAACTCCGGAGGGAGACGAGTGTGTTACAAGAATGGAGTTCATGAAGTATGTGGAGGATCACCAAAGTGCGTTGAGATGCATCGACGCGAACCTCACGAAGCTAGCTCAAGACAATGAACATAGCATGGAACGAATCAAGTAGAGCATAGCCAACCTCCTCACAAGAATAGATCACATTGAGAGGACAGCACGCCCTACTACCCATACGGCCAATGGGACACCCCTTGCTGCCCCCGCTGTCCGTGACGAGCCGAGAGAAGATGGCGTCCGTGCTCGCCGTTCCCCGCCAGCTGCCCGCTCTTGGGCCGAGGAGGCAGACAATGAAGAGAACAACTACGTTGCGGATACAGAGCCCTATGGCGTCTTCAACGCCCACAATGATCGAGATCATTGCCAACTCCGCCACAACCGACAAGGAATGGGTAGAGTTCAGCAAGACCCAAGGGAGGTATGTGCTGACCCGCTTGCTAAGATTAAATTTACCATGCCTTCTTTCAATGGAAGATATGATTCTAATGCATACCTTGACTGGGAGTTAGCTGTGGAGCAAAAATTTGATTGCTATGACTTCCATGAGGATAGAAAGGTTAGGGCTGCCACTAGTGAGTTCACTGAATTTGCCTCAATTTGGTGGAGGGAGACATGTAGGACCCGAGATAACCTTCCTAGGACATGGGCATCCTTGAAACAACTAATGAGAGCTAGATTTGTCCCTTCCTACTATGCTCGTGATTTACTTAACAAGTTACAACGCTTAAACCAAGGCAATAAAACTGTAGAGGAATATTATCAAGGGTTGCAAATTGGTATGTTGCGTTGTGGCTTAGAGGAAGTTGAGGATGCTAAGATGGCTAGGTTCTTGGGAGGGCTTAACCGGGAAATCCTGGACATCCTTGATTATAAAGATTACAATTCTATCTCTCGCTTGTTCCATCTTGCTTGTAAAGATGAAAGGGAAGGACAGGGTCGACACTCCAAGGTGAGGGGGTCTTTTAGAGGCTCTTCTTCTTCGCGACCAAGCCAAGTGCAAGCCAAGGCACAATCATTTACCCCCGCTGGCCGTGCACTTTCATCCTCCAACCGTGGATGCCCTACTGCCCCTACCTCAACATCAACCCCTACGCACGTTTCTGAGACAAGCAAGACAGCTACCATGCAAGCCCCCGCCAAGAGCGCTTCCTTGGTTGCATCCACCGGCCGCACACGTGATGTGCAATGCCATCGATGCAAGGGATTTGGGCACTTCATGCTTGATTGCCCAAACCAGCGAGCTCTCATTACTAAGGGAGATGGTGAGTATACTTCCGCTAGTGACATGGAAGATGAACATGCTTTGGTTGCAACTAACCCTGTAGGTGAAGGGTGTGATGATGATCTTGATGAGGAGCATTTGGGCGCTGAAATGTCTGAAAGGTGCATGAGCATCATTTCAAGCGTGTCCTTAGTGCCCAAATGGAGCGTGCCGAACAGAACCAATGCCACAACTTGTTCCAAACGAAGTTTGTGGTCAAGGAGCATTTAGTTAGGGTCATCATTGATGGTGGGAGTTGCAACAACCTTGCTAGCATGGAGATGGTCGAGAAGCTTGGCTTGACCACGAATCAGCACCCACGTCCCTACTACATTCAATGGTTTAATTCAAGTGGTAAGCTAAAGATAACAAAGGTTGTGAGAGTGCACTTTTCTATTGGTTCATTATGAGGGTAGTAGCGGGCCTGCCCGTTGGGCAAGTCCTTACACCGCAACTACCCAGGATACAGTTGCCCTCACTTTTGTGGATCTCAATTCCTGTTCACAATATCATAACAGTAGTGGTATAGGAAATTTACAATCATCACTATTTATGGATATAAAACCATAATTACATTAGAGGGGCTGACAGAGCCAAAATAAAAGTTAATTTGCTCCTTTTTGAGAGACGCAAGTGCGGTCCAGGGTCCTTCACAGGTCATGCTTGACTTGGCACATGACCCTACAATATCTTGGTCTTCTGAAGCTTCTGCCAATTCTCTTTCACTGATGAGATGATCAGCAAGAGTGAGTACAGGGTACTCAGCAAGTCACAATAAAATAATTGTATATACATACACATGAAGGGTTGATCAATGGAACAGATATGTAAGTTATTGCAGTAATTAAAAGGTTTCAAAGCATATATATATATATATATATATGTATATATATGAATAGATGAAATCATTTCGAAAGTTCATAACACTACTTGTGCCACACAGCATGATTTGAACTCATTGACCGCGGCATGCCCCAAGAACCCGGGGCAACGGAGTACTCAAATACTTCTTTAAAATTCTGCATAGGTGTACCACTTTACCCACAAGATTCCTCAACTACTACTATCAGATCATTTACACGCAATAGTTCTGCATGCGACTGAGCTGAGGATAACACGCTGTTCACCCTGCTTTATATTAACCTTGGCTCTACCCAATATAAGGTCTATCACCGGATTGATAGCCTTGATACCGTTGTGGCAGGCTATACCCCCACCCCGACCCCTTCCCAAAACTGGTCCGCGGTAAGGGTACTCCCCTTTGTCCAGTAGTGGGTCATTGTAAGGGTCAACACAAACACTCACATAATCAACAATTTCTCTCTTCCATGTAGAGCCGGGTTAATTTATTTAGCAAGGATACTAGGTCATGCCTTTCCCATACCAGGCTTGTGGTGGTACGTTCTTATGCCACTAGATGCATAGCACAACTGTTTAGTCCTTATTTGTTAGGGTGAGGTATCCAGCCACTATCCCACTCATGCAGTCATCACCCACCATTCTTACCATCCTCACCACTAACATTCATTGGCTTTTCAAATAAACATTGATTGTTGAAATATTTTAAAGTTTTTCTTACCCAGTATATATGGATTTTCACTCAAGGTGGCTTAGATCCAAACCATTATGATGAGCCTAGCTTGCTTAGCGAGGATTTCCACTCAAGGTGGCTTAGATCCAATGCTACAGCGAGCTCAATTAATTTGGTAAAGATTTCCACTCTAGGTGGCTTAGATCTTTACCATCTCAATCGATCAGTAAGGATTTCCAATCAAGGTGGCTTAGATCCTTACTGTCTCAACCGATTTGGCTAACTGGGTAAACAAAAACACCCTATTATCAGCTAAATGTGGTTGTTCAATTACATGCATACATCCACGCTTTATCAAAAGCAACATATGTAAATTTTTATAATATATAGGTTCAATATGGTCAAGAAGTAGTGACTTGCCTCACTCGGCTGTAGTGTCATCAGTTCTTGTCGTCTCCTTGCTTCTTGATGATTCTTCTTCAGAACCTAAAGTTATATCCAACGTAATCACATACATGGTTATCAACCCCGAAAATAGTTACACAGTTATATATGTGTGCTTGAAGGATAATCGAGGGTTGAGATCGAATAGATGAGATAAGCTCGAAATAATCAACTGAAGAATAAATTTTGATAGAAAGAAGATTTTGATCCGGGGCTCAGATGTAAAATCAGATAATATATCTGGAAGGTTGATAGTAAGATGGACATGGTGACGCGGATGGATTTTCAATCTAAAGTTCCTAAGGCCACAAACGACATAGGCATGTTGACGGGAGAGATATTGGACGTAGACTGACGATGCTTAGGTTGGCCTTCTAGGGTTTTCTTTGAGTCTTGGGTCGATAAGTAATCAAAATATTGTTAGGGTTTTGGTTGGACAGTTGGGAGGTTAGGGCGAAGTCGATTTCCAGATTGAACGTTGATGCGGCGACGTTTGAATGTCAATGGGCGACATTCGCCTGGGACGACATAGCTAAAAACAGGTAAAGATAAGGTTTCCTCGCAATGCGATAGTTGAAGAAAACTTAGGAAATGAGATCAAGAACTTGGTAGACAAAGTAATTTTCAACTTGCATGCACGAAGGTGGCTAAACAAGGCTAATGCCACTGGCTGACATTGGCTAGCATGCACTGACATAGGCTGACACTGGTTTGGCATTATTTGACATGAGTTTACAATGTCTAATTGTCTGTGGATGCGCATTGCCACTGTTTGGTATTATCTGGACATGGTTTTTGACAAGGCTGGATGCGAACTGACATTGCATAGCAATGTCTGGACAAAGCCGGCGCACGGCTAAGTTCTAGGGCAAGGTCGTTTGAGTGCGTTGGACTTTGATTGCTACACCAGTTATGTCTAGGAGGTAGGCCAGGATGGCAGGAACTCAACGGAGGTGGTTTCGAGCGCTGGGGTGGACGAACAGCGATGAACGGTGACGAAACACGGCGAAATTAGACTTCTGGACAAGTTCTTGGCATTAGGTTTGGAGGTGTTTTGTGTGGTACCAAAGAGCGATGTAGTGAGGTATTATACTCAGTGGATTAAGGCATATGTGTTGGACATGGTGGTGATGTCGAGAACGGCCGGTAGCGATGGCGTGGCACGGCGGCGGCACGCCTAATGTTGCATCTAGGCCATTATGCCTGATTTTGATGATTAATGAAAAAAAGCGTTTCAGACTAACTATATTTCTTGAGCTATTTGGATACAAAGTTCTTTTGGCACAGATATGCAAGATGATCAAGAAAGAAGTCTTAAGAACCTAAAAAGATGAGATGCAAATCGCAAGATTGAAGTTGCAAAGGATCTAAGGTAAAATCTGTTTTTATTTTTACTGATCTCGGTGTTTGGAGTTTGATCGGTTTAGAAATTTGTTTCAGTTTTGAACCGTATTATAAAGAGGATTTGCAAATTCTCTCTACATTTCCAGCATAAACTGAGAAACTATTAGGTCACTGCATTTCATTTTCTTCGGTTGGATTTGATTTGGTTTTTTAGATGAATTTTTGGCAGCTGAAGTGTTTTTCCATTTTCTAGAAAGATTTAGGCTGATCTGGTTTTTTCTTCTGTTGACAAAAATATAGCCCTTTAAATTATGTTTCAAGCAAGTTATAAAACACTTTAATCGGACCTCTAGATCAAAAGTTATAACTATTTTTATCCACGCTGACTGTCAGCATAAAATGTCAGTTTTGTTGCTGACATTTGTCCAGAGAGCATGTTTTTTGAGCTGAAAATTTTTTGACATACGCTGACTATCAGCATGTGTTGCTGACTGTCAACATGACTTTCGACCACAAGCTATTTTGTTTTTGAGTTTTTTTAACTGGTCGTTTTTGTGGACGATGCTGACTGTCAGCATGAGCGACTTCTTTCCATATGCGACCACAAACGGCTAGCTAAGTTTTATCCGTGATTTTTTTCGAGCTGTGGTTGTGGATGCTGACTGTCAACATGTGTTGCTGACTGTCAGTATGTGCTGATTTGTTTCCTTTTTTGACCACAACGGCTAGCTGAGTTTTCTTTGAAATTTGCTTCTTACTGCTCGTGACCTATGCTAACTGTCAGCATGCACTGCTTCTTCTCAGCTCGTGCACAACGGCTCTTTTTTTCATTTGGGCTATAAATAGAGGCTTTGAGCTATTGTTTCTACATACCAAGCATCCTCATTCTCTTATACACATTTGAGCTTTCATTCTTAGCATAAAAATCTTGATCTTTTGATCAAGTCTCGTGTTTTGTGATCCACTGAGTGTTCTGTGCGCATCATTTGCATACTTAGAGTTTCTCGGTGATTGTTGCTAGTCTAGATAAGACCTTGCAACTTATTACTCTTGGTGAATGCCCTAACCTAGATGGTTTGGTGGCGTGGCCGTTGATCTCTCCTGTTCGAAGATTGTCAGAGAAGCTCGGCGTGATTGTAAAAGGCATCAGTGCTCGCCTTTCTGGAGTAGACAAGGAGCAACCATTAGTGAGAAATATCCTTCATGGATATTGAAGTAAGACTCATTCATTTGAGTACTTCAACGAGGAGTAGGGGAGACCGGGCGAGTCTCCGAGACCTTGGGAAAAATCCTTGTGTTTGTCTTCTCTTTCTCTTTCTCTTCTAATTGTGCAATATATTATTCATTTGATTTAGTTCTTGTTTTCTTTCTTTGCAAAAGTTGTTTCATTTAAAAAGTTTTAAAGCCTCCTATTCCCCCCCCCCATCTACTCGGCATCCTCGATCCTACACCTAAGTCACGGCAAAAGGTAATTTTGTCATCGGGGCTTTGGTGTGAGGTCTAGGTCATCTAGAAGTTGCACATCACTATTCTTCACATTTCCAAGCTGACGTTTGGTCGGTGGCAAAGCAACGGCGGCCGGCAATAAGTCTCGCGGTGACTAAATTGGTAAAATCGAGTGCTTACCATTGCTGGGTTGATTCAGACAGTAAAATGAAAAGAGGATGCTACAAGGAGGATTACCTGGGTCTCAATTCGGTGTAGACGCGTCCGATCGTGGATTGGCAGTGCCGACGAGATCATCGGCGACACGGCCGTGGAAAAGGATCCCAATTTGGGCACTTTGTGCACGAAGCTTCTCAACCCAATTAATTGTCATGGGGCAAAAGAGAAAAAATGGGGACTTGGTGCTGCAGTCAATTTCGACAGTGGTCGACGGCGGCGAGCTGGCGACGATGGCATGACGCCGTGGAACAGGACAACGTTGGATTCATCAAATGGCTGGGTTTCTCGGGAATTTTTCCGAAGGGGATTTTCTCTAGGCTCAGGAGAGGTGTTTTGTTCTACTGGATCAATCGATTTTGAGGACCGGAGAAGGGTCCGATGAGAGGAATAGGGGCGGTGGCCTGCGACAACAAAACTCAGAAATTCCGGTGCCTCAGTTCGTCGGAACTTGTGGGGGTGCTTGAGGTGGCAGAGGGAAGTGAGAGAAGAAGAAATCTCACCTTGGGGAGTTGACCAGAGGTGTAGCGGCTGTGGTGGCTTGTTTCCTTAGTGCGGCCGAGGGAGAAGAAGATGAACAGGAACAAGGATGATGTTGTTGCTACTGTTTTTGCTGGAAGAAACGTTGGAGGAAGAAGAAGAATAGGGAGGAGAAGAGGATCTCTAGTACTGCTGGATATACATGTATATTATTTGGTTGAAGCAGCTGCATGCATGAACCATTTCCTCTCCCTCTCACTACTTAAGCTTCACCCACGCTACTCCTGTTGACTTTGAAGCATGCGTGTGTGTGTGTTTGCTGTTGTTGGTTGGCTTTGTGGGTAAGTAAGGGTTGTGTACATTTGCTCTTTAAGGATCTGTGTATATACACGTATGCATTTATGTGTATTTGGGTGTATATATATATCTTTATATACATATGTGTATATGTGTTCTTTTGATAGCCACATATGTATATAGGTGTATAAACACTGATCTGTGCATGAGGACTGAAGATGACCAGAAGGTGGTGGCAAGAATTGGCTGAAGGACTGAATTGTGATTTTCGAATATTGATTGGACTGAATTGTAGATAACCATAATTTGGAGGTTAATTCGGACTTAGTTCAATACATAGGGTGTTATTGAGTAGCTAGATCAGGGATGATTTGGATCAAAATGAGAATGAAATGAAAATAGAAACGAAAACAAAATTAGGGTAAGAGTGAATAGTACTTTTACTGAAAACAGCTGAAAACATAAATAACTGAGTCTCGGGGCTGAATCTGAACTTGGCACAAAAGGGAGACTTGTGTTAAAGAGTGGAAGGAACATGATAGTTCAATCAGATTTGG
Source organism: Pharus latifolius (assembly GCA_019359835.1). Classification (NCBI taxonomy): domain Eukaryota; kingdom Viridiplantae; phylum Streptophyta; class Magnoliopsida; order Poales; family Poaceae; genus Pharus; species Pharus latifolius. The sequence continues at coordinate 18,774,113 of CM033327.1, read as the reverse complement.
ATTTGGAGGTGAATTGGAGAATTTAGCCATTTTTGGCTTTTGAAAGTTGAAAAGGACTAATTCGCGATGAAATCTGGATTGAATCGTGAAAAGTGATCAAATGAACTTGTTTGGCTGAGAAGTTTTAGGACTGGTATGCAAGCTTATTAAGATTTAGGATTCTAGAGAAATCTAAAGAAATCTATTCTGGAAGCAATCGAACTGTAGGCTGAAAAGTCAAGCATTGTAATGAGGGTAATTAGGAATTCTAGTTTTCGAAAACAAAATTGGGTTTAGTTTCTGGGTTTTAGGAACTGGGTTTGATCTTGATGCTAAAGACAAATCTGTATAAGATAGGTAGGAGATCCTATCTGTTCAGTTTGATTGTAGTTCTGAGCTGTCTGGGGAAATTTGGCTGAGACTTCCTAGAGAGTACTTTTAAGGGCATTTTTAGGGTTAAGACAAAATGGAAATTTTTAAGTTTAGATTCTTGTAAAATGAAATTTTTAGACCCTATTTTTGGGATGTTACATTCATACCATGATCATATTGATTGCATTGTCGTACCTATGCAAGCTTGTTCTCTATTGTTAGGTAGACCATGGTAATATGATAGAGACACTGTTCATCATGGTAGAAATAACCAATACACTCTTATGTTCAAAGGGAGAAAAATTGTTTTAGATCCCATGTCCCCTGCTGCCATTTTGAAGGATGAGCTAGAGAGAGCTGACAGAGAGAAAAGAGAAAGTGAGCAAAGTGAAAATCAGATTGTTGCTGGAGAGATAACTCCACCTAAGAAGAAAGAACCTAGTTCTAGGAAATCTGAAATAAAATTGAAAGGTGCTGTTATGCTTGATACAAAATCTGATTTGCATGCTTTGGATGAGAACAATGCTTGCTGCTATGCGTTGATTTGCAAAGATGCCTTGTTTTCTTTGAAGAATATGCCTGCTTCTTTGCCTCCTACCGTTGCAAACCTTTTGCAAGAGTATGAGGATGTGTTTTCGGAAGAGGTACCCCCGGGGCTGCCACCAATTAGGGGAATTGAGCACCAAATTGACTTGATCCCGGGAGCAACCTTGCCAAACCGTGCGCCATATAGGACCAATCCAGAGGAGACTAAGGAGATTCAGCGTCAAGTGCAAGACTTGCTTGACAAAGGGTACGTAAGCGAGAGCCTTAGTTCATGTGTTGTCCCTGTGCTTTTGGTTCCTAAGAAAGATGAATCTTGGCGTATGTGTATGGATTGTAGAGCCATCAATAATATCACTGTTAGATATCGTCACCTTATTCCTAAGTTGGATGATATGCTAGAAGAATTAAGTGACTCTACCATGTTCTCTAAAGTTGACTTGCATAGTGGCTACCACCAAATAAGGATGAAACTTGGAGATGAATGGAAGACAGCGTTTAAAACAAAATTTGGCTTGTACGAGTGGTTAGTTATGCCTCTCGGTTTGACCAATGCCTAGTACCTTCATGCGATTGATGAATGCGCCCTTTCATTGGTAGATTTGTGGTGGTATACTTTGATGATATCTTGGTTTATAGGAAGTCACTTTCCGAACATCTTGATCATTTACGTGCTGTTTTTAATGCTCTACGAGATGCACGTTTGTTTGGTAACCTTGAGAAGTGCACCTTTTGCACCGATTGAGTCTCATTTCTCGGCTATGTTGTCACATCGCAGGGCATTGAGGTAGATGAAGCCAAGATCAAAGCCATCAAGAGTTGGCCGACTCCTAACACGGTCACCCAAGTGCGGAGTTTCCTTGGGCTTGCGGGATTCTATCACCGCTCTGTGAAAGATTTTAGCACCATTGCTGCCCCAATGAACGAATTGACAAAGAAAGGCGTGGTATTCTATTGGGGGCAAGCACAAGAAGATGCCTTTAACCTTTTGAAAGAAAAGCTCACCAATGCACCACTACTACAACTTCTAGATTTTGGTAAAACCTTTGAACTTGAGTGTGATGCTAGTGGCATTGGTATTGGTGGTGTATTGATTCAGGAAGGTAAACCTGTTGCTTACTTCAAGGAGAAATTGAGTGGGCCTGTCTTTAATTATTCCACATATGACAAATAATTGTATGCTCTTGTTAGTTCTTTAGAGACGTGGCAGCATTACTTATGGCCTAAGGAATTTTTCATACATTCTGATCATGAATCCCTTAAGCACATTAGAAGCCAAAACAAGCTAAGTCGTAGACATGCCAAATGGGTTGAATTTATTGAGTCCTTTCCTTATGTCGTCAAACACAAGAAGGGAAAGGATAATGTGATTGCTGATGCATTGTCTAGGAGATATGCCATGATGTCTCAACTTGATTGTTGTGTTTTTGGCTTAGAAACAATAAAGGATCTCTATGCTCTAGATGATGATTTTAAGGATGCCTTGCTACATTGTAGAGAGGGCAAGGGCTGGAATAAATTTATGTACAATTATGGTTTCTTGTTTAGAGCTAACCGATTATGAATTCTAGTTGGGTTCGTTCGTCTCTTGCTGTTGCAGGAAGCACATGGAGGTGGATTGATGGGACACTTTGGCGCTAAAAAGACGGAGGATGTTCTAGCCGCACACTTCTATTGGCCAAAGATGAGGCACAACGTCGAGCGCTACGTGGCATGTTGCACTAGGTGCCAAAAGGCTAAGTCAAGGTTGAACCCCCATGGTTTGTATATGCCTCACTGATCCGAGAGGATCTTCAATTCCTGATCGCATACGGATTCGCGACCAAGTCCTGATCGCATACGGCTTCGCGACCTTAACCATGTTCGGAAAGGTTTCGCGACTATGGATTGGTTCGCGACTATGAAAAGGAATTTGTTCTCTGTTCGGAATTGTAATCCTATCCGAATATATATAACTAAGCTTATATGTTTAGGATTAGCTAGTTAGTTATATGAGTCTAATAAGTTTAGGTTATTGAGTCTGATACGTACTCATACGATTGGACTATAAATACCTTGTAATAGGTCTAGTTTAGATCATCGAAGAGTCATAGAACTTATTTGAGTTTTAGACACTTATAGTTCCTTCGACGTAGGCAAGTGTGCCTAACGTTCGACGTGTAAAGCCCTCTTTGAAATAAAGAGTTGTGCAATTACTTTGGGTTTCTGTATTTCTGAGTAAGATCCCGTTATTCCGCATATTAGAATCTGGGCGAGCCTAGTGCAAAAATCAAGACTAGGTCTCAAACGGATCACTCACCAGGTCCTAGTGCACCATGGGAAGATATTTCAATGGATTTTGTTCTAGGTTTACCTAGGACAATGAGGGGGAGGGATAGCATTTTCGTTGTAGTGGATAGGTTTTTAAAAATGGCACATTTCATCCCATGCCACAAGAGCGATGATGCCATTCATATTGCTGATTTGTTTTTCAAAGAGGTTGTTCGCTTGCATGGTATGCCTTCCACTATTGTTTCAGATCATGACGCCAAATTCTTGAGCCATTTTTGGAGAACACTATGGAACAAGTTGGGGACAAGTTGCTATTTTCTACCACTTGTCATCCTCAAACCGATGGTCAAACTGAAGTTGTCAACCGCACATTGTCCTCCATGTTGCAGGTTGTTTTGAAAAAGAACTTGAAAGAGTGGGAGGAGTGCCTTCCTCATGTGGAGTTTGCCTACAACCGTGCACTACATTCGACTACAAAGGTAAGCCCATTTCAGGTAGTGTATGGTTTCAACCCTCATGCTCCCATAGATTTGTTGCCTCTTCCCTCTTCGGAATGGGTGAATTTAGATGCTAAGAAACGTGCTGATTTTATTCTCAAGTTGCATGCCACTACAAAGGAGAACATTGAACGCATGAATGAGAAGCATAGGATTGCTAGAAGCCATGGTAGAAAACAATTGACCTTTGAGCCTGGTGATCTTGTTTGGTTACATTTGCGCAAAGAGAGGTTACCTGATTTGAGAAAATCTAAATTAATGCCACGAGCTGATGGCCTCTTTAAGGTGCTAGAATAAATTAATGATAATGCATATAAGCTTGAGTTGCCTGCAGATTTTGGGGTTAGCCCCACATTTGACATTGTAGATTTGAAGTCTTATCTGGGCCACGAAGATGAGCTTGAATCGAGGACGACTACATTTCAAGAGGGGGACGATGATGAGGACATCACCACACCGGATACACACATGGCTTTCCCACCATCATCTCCTATGCAAGGGCCAATTACAAGAGCACATGCACAGCAATTAAATCAACAGGTGAGCTCGTTCCTCGGGTTTTCTAATTGTGTTTTGGAGGATAGATGGCTACCTAAGAATTTCTTGTGCTCAGGAATGAAAGCTTGGACCAGCAAGGATGCAATTCTTCACCAAGAGAAGCTGGAGCATAAGCCATCCTCGAGAGAAAGACCGGTTCACCCACCCAGGAGCAGTCTACATTCAAATGAGCATAACTTCTGCATATGGACTCCGATTTTGACGTTCTACCACTTCACGGAAAGCTTAGGAGATAAGCTTTCCAACGGATCCTGTCCCACTAACAGTTTTCCTATGGAGCTCTGGGAATTGTTGAAACAGTCCAGCAGACAGAAACTAATTCAGGCTGTTGGTGCTGTGCCACCTTTGTTGGGCCATGGCCCATGTATTCTCACCTCCTAGGGTTTCCCTGGTACTATTACAGCAGCCACCCTGGTATATGACTAAACTCCTCACCTCCCTTCCAGAGGTTTTGTTCATTTGTGCTTCCTCCTTGTGAGAAACACCACTCGGTTTGCTCTTGTGCCGGCTAGCCAATTGATCCGAGCTACGGAACCTCAACTTTACCGTTGTGAGCTTCATCTTATTTACAATTTCAGATTGCCTTTACTTGTTCTTGCTTGTTTCTTCGATTGCTAGCAGGAATAGACCTTCGTGGTCAGGTCAATCGCGTTCTTGGCGTGGTTGATAACGAGCAGGTTTGGTGGTTTAGCGATTGTCGGGTTCCTGCCCATGTGTGGTTTGTAGCCGGATCATCAAAGTCACCACTCCATCCAAATCAAACGTATCCACATCTCACCGGAAGATCGGGCCGCCCCTCAATGCTATCACTATTAAACTCATTTATATCTAAACCATGGAAAATAGCATTTTTAGCATGAGCATTAGCTTGGAGGTTTTTAGTATCTAGGGGAAAGTGGGTTTTCATTGTCAAGAGCAGCTCTAAAACCATCTTTAGTAACTCTCCAAGCATTTAAACTAATTGACTCTAGATATACTGCCATTCTAATTTTCTAGTAAATATAGTTCTCTCCTTTGAAGAAGGGAATCTTCCCGTTGTAAGTTTTATCTATAGAAGAGATCCTCTCTCAAGATGGTAGAGTCTTAAAACTGAGAGACCTTTCTCTGATACCACGTGTTGGTCAAAAGATGTCGACTAGAGGGGGTGAATAGGAGATATTAAAATTTAATTCCAAAAGATAGATTCCAATTCGATCAAAAATTTTGAACACAATTGACTAATTAAATTACAATTATGGATGACAAGAGTTCTGTTCGAAAATCAAATAACACAGAAGAACTGTTCGAAAACAAACTTAGCAGCGGAAATAGAACTGAAGGTATCAGAAAAACAGAGTAAGAAAGAGATAACCGATGACACAATCAGTTTTTCCCAAGGTATCGGAAGCTTGCCAACTTCCATTAGTCCTCGTTGAAATACTCCACACCAGAGTATTGCCTCGATTTCACTATTGGTTGCTCTTCTCCTCCCCGAATAGGCGAGCACTGAATCTTCACAACTGTATACCACGCCTCTCTTACAAGTACGGTCTATGGAGAGATCGTTGATCTCTAATGGTCGTCTAGGTGACGGCAATCACCAAGAGTAATAAGTATAGCACACTCCCTTGATCTACTTCCACACCAGAAGCTCCACATACTATGCAATTAATCCTCTGAGCTAGCTCTTCAATACACAGAAGAATTGAATGCAAGTACACTAGCTCTAAATGCTCCTCACTTCACTCCCTGGACTGACTCCTCAAAACAATGAATGAGTTGAGTACAGTTACGCCAGCTCTAGATACGAGAATGTGAAGGAATGAGACTTGAATGCTCTAAGCCTTTTGCTCTCTGCTAATACCAACTAGTGGCAAATGAATGCTCTAAGCTCTTTCCTCTCTGCTAGCAACAACTAGCGACAAATGTGAGTATTATGAATGATTTAGAGTAAATGCGAATCAGCACTAAAATGCAACAACATTCATCAGTTATGAAGATCACACAAGTTGCATTTATAGCCCTTTGACTGGTAACTAGCCGTTTGCCTCCCTCCGACAAAAACGCACACTAGTTGTTTGTCTAAACTTGACAATACGTCCACCAGCCACTAGCATTAAATGCACCTTGTCAGTGATCGATTGAACTTAAGCTTACTGAAGAAGCTTGGTGCAAACTCTAGCGAACTGTTGTCAATACAAAAGAATGTTCACTGATCACAATCCTGCTGAACTGAATGATACCCAGAACCATCTTGTACGAACACGACAGAGTTCAGTTAAGATAGGATAGGAATCGTTCATAATTCGACCACACGTAGTTCTCAATACAAACTCGACCATAACCAGTATTGAGCTGATACAACCACAATCAAGTTCACTCTTGTTATGATGAGATTAGTACTTCACGATCATGACTGAGTCTTGATTCAACTATGGACACAGTGACTGAAGGTAATGAGACTTCACTAGTCTTAGAACCGACACCACGACCATTAAGGTCGCACACATAGTCACTACTACCATGACAATCACAGACGCAGTCATGAGACCACAAAGGTCGCACATACAGTCTTACGACCACGAAGGTCGCATACATAGTCTTATGATCACAAAGGTCGCACACACAGTCTTCATACCACGAAGGGCTCATGAATGGTCACCAAGACCACCAAGGTCAAAGACATAGTCTTGAGATCACTAAGGTCACAGACACAGCTTGATACGGGGTGCCCGATCTTCACGACGTAGGATCGTTGATAACTCGTTGATTCGTGTAACCTGACGAACCGATGGCGCCAACCACTGTCAATACAGCAACCTGCGACAAAAGAATTCGCCCAACCACACGCTTTGATCGTTGTCTACTTGACCACGCAAAAGTAGACGCACTGTTCCTGCAATCAACGAAGAAATTACAAGAACAATGGTAAAGAGAATAACTCCCAATTCTAGGTGGTGGCTTATGAGCACAAACCCTAGAACAAGAGCAAAAGCTTCTCTGAAAATATTTGTGTATTCAATTCGTGGTTCCTCAAAACTATGACCATGCCTCACTTTTATAGAGGGCGGTGTCTACAAAGATAGAAGGTTTAAAACCAGAATTCTAAACTAATTTGAAACAGAATAGAGTCCTAACAAACTATAAAAAGAAATTCCCGAGCTACTTTTCACGGATCCGAACAGGACTCTTCCCCCTCGTGCACTTGTCATTGTTTCGGATCTCCTGGTTGCATACGATGTCGGAATTCGATGATTCTTGATGCGTTGGAAATATCTTTCGATTACCTTTCCAACAAGTACTCACACGACCTACTTGCATCTGTGATGAAATTGGCACTTGGTTGAAGTCGCTGAACAATTATGCTTGATCGGCAGACTGGATGGTCCTCAGGTTGCGACCATGTGTCTTCAGGCTTGATCGGCTGCGACCATGAGCAGTGTTGTGACCTTGAGCAATGCTGATTATGCGCAGAGTTCTTTTGATCGAGAGCAAAGTTCTTCTGATCGATCGTTGATGCGAAGGATGTCCTCATCACAGCTCCTGGGACCACTAAGGTGGCCAACACAGTCACTGAGACCACGAAGGTCGCAGACACGGTTCCTTAGATCACTAAGGTCACAGACCGATCACAGACTGTGCGACCATGGACAATGAGAACAAGGAACTGTGAGACTATGGTCGAATAAAATAGAGATTGTGTAGCCGATGCTCAGAAATATGCAGATGATCTTAAGCTAGCATCTAAGCTATATAATATGCATTTTGAGCTTCAAGGTTCATAAGATAGATCAAGCAGGCTATACTCATCTTAATAGTACGACCATAGAATCTAAAACCGAAAAGATTAAGTAGGTCGACTATACCATGAATAACCAATAGAAGATACCACTGATGACCGTTAGAAGAAACTTGGCCTTTTCTTTTTTTCTTCGGCCATCTCCATGGGTACTTTGATCATAGAGGTTGTCTTCCCAGACTTTGTGTAATACCCAAAAAATAGGGCCTGAAAATTTTGTTTTACAAAAACCTAAACCTGAAAATTTCATTTTTGTTTTAACTGCAAAGCTACTTTTAAGAGTACTCTCTAAGAAGTTTTAACTAAAATATAAAATTAATTCGCAACTAGTTAAAGATATTTTCCTTAAATGTACTTGTGCATATGTGCACAATCATGTGTATGTATGCAAGTGTACATATCTCACTAAATACTGTTTTCTATTTCTTGTAAAATGCCATTTATCATCTAATGATAATTATTTATGATATCTAAGTGTAAGATTATTTCTTTTAAGCAATAGTTTTACTATGGTTCAAAAACTCTAATTAGTTATAAACTAAGCCCTAATTTGTAAAATAGCCTACAATACTTCTTTACTTTAAATATATTTTATCAAAAAGCTAGATTATTAAGTTATTTCAAAATAACTACAAACTAGTCCAACCTCCTGATTTTCTTAATCGCAGTTCAGTCCCTTCAGGCACAGAATCAGCCAAATTCCCCAAACAGCTCAGAATTGTAGTCAGACTGAACAGATAGGACTTCCTACCTATCTTATACTGATTTGTCTTCAGCTGCAAGATCAAACTCAGATCCTAAAGCCCAGAAACTAATCCCAGTTCTGTTTTTGAAAACTAAATTCTTAATTACTCTAATTACCCTATTTGATCTTTTCATATTTCAATTCGACCAGTTCCAGAGTAGTTTTCTCCTAGATTCCTCTGGAATCTTAAATATTAGTACACTTGCATACCAGTCCTGAAATTTCTCAGCCAAACAAGATCATATGCAAACACATACACAGACCTGCTTAGCTCCACAGCTGTGTATACATTCAGACTACACAAGATTGATACATATACACACACTTATATATATATAGAACAACAACTCACACACATACTTCTGTTAGGATCACAATTCATCCCAATGCAAGTCTCCAAAATCACAATTTAGTCCTTTTGCCAAAACCTGTCAACTTCTGAATTTCTTCACATTGAAAACCTTTTGCACCATCTCTGCATACATATATACCTATACATCCAAATACACATAAACCAGGATGTAGTCACACACACACACCTATATAGTCTAATCCCAGCCTTTACACTTGCTTCTTCTTTCACCAAACAAACAACAAAACATCTACACAGCCGTGCATATACTTAGATACATACCTGTACATACACAATTCCAAACACACACATACACACGCGTCACAACAACAACATGCAGCTTCCACCTGTCTTCTTCCCCTGTGCAGCAGCTGACAATCTTATATACGTGTACATACAGCAATAGCAGTAGCAGCAATGTACTCCTCTCCTTGTTCTTCTTCTTCCTCTAGAGAATCACTTGCAACAGCTCGCCATCTTGACTCCATCGTCCTCTCCAGTAGCCTCAGTGTCTTCCTCTTCGTCTGCTCTTCTTCTTCCCCGGCCGTGTAAAGGACGCAAGCTACCCCGAGCCACCACACCTCCAAACAACTCTCCGAGGTAAAATCTTCTTCCCTCTTACTCCCCTCGGCCACTTCAAGCATCCCCGTGAGCTCCAGCGCCGCCAATCGCTGCCAATTGCCCTTTTTCAATTTTCCGACGAACTCCCCTGTTCACTTCATCGGACTCCTCTCTGGTCATCAAAACTGATCGAGCCAGTAGAGTGAAATGATCCTCCTGAGACTAGAAACAATCTCCTTCAAAGAGATCTCCGAAGAGACCAACCTTTCGTCTAAGTCATCATTGTCCTGTTCTGCGCCGCCGTGCCCTCACCGCCGGCCCGCACCGTCACTTCTCCGGACAAATTAGCGACGCCAATAGCATCCCCTTTTATCCCTCTTGCTCCCACTGCAATTAATTGAACCCCAAAGACCCACAGCGAAAAGCCCAAATCTTACTTCGTCTTCTCCGGCCGCGTCGCCGATGATCTCGCCGGCGCGGCTATTTCCAAATCCCCCTTAGCCTCACCGTTTAGACCACCCCAGAAACCTAATTGTGCCATCAATTTCGGAATTAAGCCGCCCAATTGCCCCAGCACCGTCGTGACCGCCGTTTTGTTCCTCTGTTCCGGCGCGGATCGCCGCCGCTCACCGTTGCTTCGCTGCCGGCCCATTGTACTACACCAGAACGTAATGTATGACTCTAGTTGGGCTCCAGTCCCCGCAAATACCACAGAAAAAGGCTCAGAGCCGAATTAGGTAATTTTACTCTTCTTAGGCGTGCCGTCGCCGTGCCGCCCCGTTGCCGCCGGCCATCCCCGTCGACGCCACCTTGTCCTCCAACCACGCCTCGCTAAAGAAAACATAATTACCAACTACGATGTCTTCTAAAAACCACTAGAACACTCCCAGTTCGTGTGCCAACGCCTATGCCAAAACAGTGCACTGTGCCGTCTCACCACCGTATTCTCCAGTGCCGTTCACCACCGGCCGTCCACCCCAGCGCTCGAGACCACCTCCGTTGAGTTCTTACCATCCTTGCCTACCTCCTAGACATAATTGGCGTAGCAATCGAAGTCCAATGCGCTCAAATGACTTTGCCCTAAAACTCAGTCGAGCGCCGGTTTTGTCCAAACATTGCTATACAGTGTCAGCTCGCGTCCAGCCTTGTCAAAAACCACGTCCAGACAATGCCAAACAGTGCCAATGCGTGTCCACAGACATTTAGACATTATAAACTTATGCCAGACAGTGTCAAACCAATGTCAGCCAATGTCAGTGCATGCCAGCCAATGTCAGCCAGTAGCATTAGCCCCGTTTAGCCACCTTCGTCCATGAAAATTGAAAATCAATTTGTCTACCAAGTCCTTGGTCCTATTTCCTACAATTTCTTCAACTGTTGTATCGCGAGAAAACTCCATCTTGACCTATTTTCAGCTATGTCGTCCGTCGAAGGACGTCGCGTTCGCATCCAATCTAGAAATCGACTTCGCCCTAGTATTTCGACCATCCAACCAAGGCCTTAGACATGTTCCACTTGTTTATCGACCCAAGCCTCGAAGGAAACCCTAGCAGGTCAACCTATGACTTGTTAGTCCACGTTCAATGCCATTCTCATCGACATGCCTATGTCGTTTGCAACCTTAGGAATCTCAGATTGAAGATCCGTTCGCGTCACCTTGTCCACCTTGTCCACCTTGCCCTTAACCATACATATATATAATCAAATAATCCATCCAAACACCAAATAGAACTTTTCCTATTTTCTAAGTCAATTCCTACACTGATCACACTGTCGACGTACCTAGATTTTCCCCGATCTTGTCTCCTAAGCTCGACCTACAATTAGGATTTAAACCAAACATATCATCACCTTTCGACCATCCTTCTTAATCCTATCTAGCATCTTTCACACGACCTAGTCATCTAAACCATTTCACTATTCCAGCATTCGACCCCTTGATCACATCAAACATAGATATATGTATTAACAAATATACTCACTATTATTTTTGCTTGCTTATTGATTGATTTTTAAATAGATACCAAGCGAGGCGAGCACGAGAACGTCAATACCCTGGTAGCTCCTTCAACTGGATTTTATGAAAAGCAAGGCAAGTTTTTATTCTTGACCATATTGATCATGTTTGCTTGATTTTATTTGGTTATCCTCTATTTAATAATCTATGTAGTTTTATCATATTGCATCAAAAGAATATTTTAGAAAATAAAAGTTGGTCTTGATGAAAGTGTTGTGGATAGAAATTGAATATCTTGATGATAGTGTTATAAATGGAAATGAGTAAATCTTGAGGAGAGCCGAAGGAGGGCTCGAATCTTGTATAAAGTATGATTATAAAGTTAAGGACATAACCAACTGTCATTTCTACCCAGCGTCGTAATACCCGTATCAACCACAGACCTGGTATGGGACGGGCCTAGTCAAGTATCTTATCCAAACTAGTACACCTCCACAATGGGAACGTATATGTATTTGTATTATGATGAAAGAATAACCCGAGGCGGGCTTGGTGCTATAGGCTCAACTGGTGGTTGTAGCGAATGCGTCCGACTACAAGGTATGGCGGCACCATACCAGTGGAGGGAACTAGTGGAAGGGTTTGAAAAAGGCGTTATTCTCTTGATGATGTCACGTATTATCAGAAATGCGGAGCACTGTTGACGGACACCGACATGGTAATCAAGAGATTCTGTGGGTAAAGTGATACCCCTCTGCAGAGTAAAATGTGGATATTCACTCCTTACTTCCAAGTTGGAAGTTGCGTCGCGGTAGGAAATGAGTCCTATAGGTGGTCTCACCCTGTGGTACAAGTGTTAAGTAGAGTTTGCTTAAAATGGAGTCTTTTACAATCACAAATGAATTTAGAATAGAAAACTTATTCTGGTTAATATGATATAATAAAATAAGATCTTCTTTGACTAGTTAAGGTATGCATGACGCATTTATATTCTCAAATTACTTGCTGAGTGCATCGGCACTCATACTTGCTATTTGTATATCCTTGTTAGACTTTAAGTACTCCTTCGATGATGTGATGCCGACCGGTGCAGCAGAGGAGGTTTATCCAGAGGAAGGCAACTATATTTGGATCCCACCTACTTCAACATTGGTGATGGCGAGTGATTGTTGCAACCATCTCTGAACTATTCCTTTACTGAATAAGCATATGTATGTATTTGTAATTAAGTACCTTATTATGTTAAGCCATGTTTCTGTTTCGCTACTCAATAACGAACATTTGTCGGCTAATGTGACTTTGTTCAGGAAATATTCGAAGATCGGGCGTACTACCACGTGGGTGGTATGTCAGGTCGCCGCACTTTGAGACCATGGATACTACAACCACGGATATCTCGATCGTAGAGGTCGTCGTCACATACTTTCTCCATCTTCCATATGACTTGAGGGTTTCCAGCATGCTACTTCATGGATTCATTAGGCTTCGACCTGCAACTCTGTTCATTTCAAGAGTTGTTTCCTGCATGCTGCTTCATAGCTTCATCAAGCTCGATCTAAAACCTGACAACACTTATAATAAACAAGTTAGCTCTGCTCGTTGTCATTAGTTATTGAAACTCTAAAGTTTTTATTAAACTCCCTCAAACCCTACGCGAGCATATATTCAACAAACTCCCTCAAACCTTACCCAGGTTTATATTCAATAATGTTCCTCGGAGTTTGTCTTCATTTGTCTTTGAGGGTATCCAACTCATAGCTTTTATCATGAATTCATTATGCTTTGATCTGCAATTTGACAATACTCACAATAAACATGTTAGTTCAGTTTATTGTCATTAACACTGGTCGTTGTCATTAATCACCGAAACTATAAACCTTAACTAGGTTTATATTCAACAGAGTGGACATCCTTGCCAAGCAAGCTAAACTTGCCGATATGGTAAGGATCTGAGCCACCTTGAGTGGACATACTTACCAAGCAAGCTGAGCTCGCCACAACAGCATGGATCTGAGCCACCTAGAGTGGAAATCCAGACTGGGTGAGCAAAATCCTAAAAGTATTTTAACTATTGATGTCTATTTGAAAAATTACTGAATGTTAGTGGTGAGGATGGTCAGATTGGTGGGAAAATACTGCCTAAGCGGGATAGTAGCTGAGTACCACACCCTAGCAAATAAGGATATAACCAATTGTGCTAAACAACCATGGACATATTAATGTGCCAGCCACATGATCAAGTAATTGAACTAGACCAGTAGACTACTGCGTATCTATTTTATCCCTGCTGGGTCATTCTCATTCAAGTTCCAAATTTGAAATGTTTGGACCTTAATAAGTTTAGTCACTTAAACTTATGGCTTGAATGGGTGATGGGGGAGATATGAGGGGAGAGATCATTCGGTACTCTGACCTTGAGTATCGTGATAGCTGGGCGTGAAGGTACTCTCATTGAGGGTACCTCACAACGACAAGAACGACCAATATGGTCCGATTGTTGGGCAAGGATATAATTAATACAATGTTTTTGAGAGCCTTGTCTCCTCAATCTAGTCGCATGCAATATTGTGCATGTAACTGGCCTGACAGGAAAAATTGATGGACTCATGTGGGTAAAGCGGTGCCGGTTTGCAGAGTTTTAAAAAGTATTCAAGTACTTCATACCTCCGGACATGGGTATGCCATGGGTAGTAACTAGATAGCACAATAATTTTGAGAAATTAAACTGAAAGGGGAAAACGGGGATGTTTTGCCCGGATTCAACTCTTGAGTTACATAAATGCTTTTTACAATTATTATGCTAATTATTTGTTTTTCAATTAGCTATGGAAATGTATTTGTGAAATTCACTATTCTATGCCTCATAAACTGTTCAATTGGACATTTCCCATCATGCATTAGATCAATTCTTATATAGAGACTTGCTGAGTACTTTGTACTCACCCTTTCTTAATAACAAAAATACAGTTGAAGTGAAGCTAGAGATTGGTGAAGTAAGACCACCTGAAGTGTAGAAGGGTTACGTGCTAGACTCGAGTTTTGCCTGTGGAATGGCCCTAGAGACCAGATAAAACTAATTTTATAAAATCTAAGTAGTTGGCCTTACTGGCTTTTGTACAACGATGTGTATTAAGGCCTGACAGCCATATATTGCTTTTGTATATGAACTGATATGAGCTGACTATTTGTTAATTAATCTGTGCACGACTACATCATGGGCAGTCGGGGTAAGTGCACACTCGGGGCCTACTGCAGCGGGTGGGTCCCTGACAACAGAGGTGCTGAAAGACGGCGAGGATCAAGATAGAATTGGGATGGAGGTTCACCAATTCGAAGTCGTAACGGGCAAGAATGCCCAAAAGGAATTCGCTCTCTGGGAGGCGAAACCTGCAGCGTAAGAAATCCTCAAAAATCACTAGCTCGCCCAGTTGGATAGCTGGAGTTTCTTCTTCTCCGGTGAGGCACCACGGGATCAAAGACCAGGAGGAGAGATATCCTTCCCTCTCCAGAGCCATCAAGTTCTCAATAGAGTTGAGAAGCAAATGGGTCCAGGATGCCATTTAGGTGAAGAAAGCGAAGAGTAAAGAAAAGTTTGAGTGCTGAAGATTTGAGACTTAGGCAAATTCTGAAGAAAAAGTTCTCTGGAGGCTAAGTATATAAAGTCTCAGAAACGACGATTCGTGTTCCCAATAGTGGATCACGATGAGCAATCCCGAAACTTTTCATTTACTGGCCGTCATGATAGTCTGACATGTTGGATCTAAGTTGATCTAGGTTTTGATAATTAATGACGATTTGGATAAACTCTTGATGATTAATGTTACTTTGGATAATGACAGCTTTGATGATTAATGACGATTTGGATAAACCCTGTTTTAGCACAAGTAAATTGAATTGTCATGTGTTAAACTCTAAAGTTAATGTCTCCCGTGCTGTGGTTTAATATCGATGCATATGTTGAGGGGGAGCTCTGTGGTTACATCAAGCTTGTGCTAATTGTTAATTGAAATGTCATGTGTTAAATCCTGAAGTTTGATGACTCCTTGTTGTGGTTTTGATATCGATGCATATGTTGAGGGGGAGCTCATAATGTATGTCATATTGGCTTACATCGAGCTTATACTAATCATTATCATGATATGAGTAGTATAGATCTTGTGCGTATTTGTTTTATCATATATGGATCTATATGACTGTATGATTCATCTCTTACTCATTTGTTATTTGTTAAAAATGATTTTGTCATTTCACCGAAAAGAGAAATTGTTGAGTTAACTCCTTTGTGGAGTAATTTCTCTGGTGATTAATGACAACCTAACTATGAGACTAACGATGTGCGCTGAGTGTATGTGTTGTAATCTCAAGGTGTATTGCGAGATGAAAGCAAGCAAGGGCGTGTAGAGGATAATATCGATATGAGCCATCTTAAGTGAGGTTGAGCTTTGCAAAGTCAAGCTAAGCAAGGTCAAGCTTCACCGAAGGTAAGATCCAAGATTTAAGATTATTTTCTTAGGATTTTATCGATCTCGGTGTTTGGAGATAGACCGGTTTGATAGGACTTTTTTTTACTAGTCTGACCGTACTATTAAGAGGGGTCGGAAACTAGCAGCTTGAATCTATTTAGTGTGGAAACTCAAATGCATTTATATCATCTTGCACTAGTGCTTAATTACCTCTTGCATTGCTAGAAAATCGAAGTGTAGTTTGTTTGCATTAAAGATAATGTTTTGAAAACTGCACTTAGTCGTGGTCGCCAACTAAAGCAATCTGTTTTATTACTAGAGCTGGTCGTGGTCGTATTTGCACATTCTGATCGTATCCTTATTTGGAGTTTGGTCATGGTCGTAGGAGTTCAAACTGGTCGTACCAGTTTTCAGCTCGATTGCGTATGCTTGACCAAATCCATTCGACCACCTGTTTTCGATCGGATATTCGACTAGTAGCTGTATGTTCTTAAATCAAACTGGGTCGTGGTCTTTGCTGAGTGTCAGCAAACATATCCACGAGAAAACAGAGAAACTGTATTTGCAAATACCCTAAATTTGGTTTAGAGTAAAATTGGTAAAGTCCTATTTTTAGTTTGCACAGGCCGGACATTGTCTGGCCAGTACACAACTCTAGTGGCAAATGCAAATCATAAACAGAGACAAATGAATATGTCCAGGGGCTTTTGTCCAAGGAAGGCCGGACATTGTCGGGCCTGTATAAAACTTGAGTGTTTTATTTGGAATGTAACCTGAGACATTTAAATCTAACTGGGGGCTTTTGTCCGAGACAATCCAGACGTTATCCAGCAGGGCTGAACATTGTCTGGCCTGTACAAATTCTGTGAGCCCCATATTTGACAGTGAACCAGAGACAAATGTATCTATCTGGGTTTTTGTCTGGACAAAAGATCATTTGTCCGACCTTCACAAAAATAGCCCAACGGTAATTGACACGTTTGCAACGGTCATATTGACTTGCCTTGGCCGGACAGTGTCTGGCCTGTACAAAATTGGCTCAGTTTGTTCCAAACGGCTAGTTTCTTTGAGGGGCTATAAATACCTCGTGTTGGCTTTCATTGAGGTAGCTCAAGAACTCAAAATTCCTGTGTATAAGCTAGCCAAGTTCATTGCATTTGATCTTTTATATCTAGAGGCTAGATTTGAGCCAAAATCTTGAGTGAATTAGAGGAGAAGCATTTGAGAGAGGTTAAGAGTGCTTAATGCGCTTCATTCTTCATTTGCAAGCTAGTGCTAGAGTGTTGGGCATTCATTTGCATCATTTGAGTTTCTAGCACTTGATTCATTCAAGTGAGCGCATCCGACTTCGCCTAGACGGTGTTGGAGGAGAGTCGTGATCTCTCCAGTTGAAGTTTGTTGGAGAGGCTGACAAACAAGTGTGAAAGGTTTGGTGCTCGTCTATCCGGTGTGGAGAAGGAGCAACCCGAGTGGAGATATCTGACGAGGATTGACACCCGGGTCACTTCTAATAAACTTTTGAGTCAAGACAAGTTCGAACCAGACATGTATCTGGTGATGCGAACTCAAGCTATTCTCAGGGGCATCACCATGAGGTCGCAAGCTTTACGCGATCAGGTCGCAGCTTTACGCGGTCAGACCGTAAGCCTTGCGCGGTCAGAAGTTCGTAGGCTATACGCGAACTACACATTCGGGATATTGCGCGGTCAGCCAATATCCCGCGGTCAGAACATCTGCCGATCAGAATATTTGGGATCTATCTATTCGGTTGCCCATACAACAGGATATTCTAAGTATCCCGAAGATTCCTACACGTGGAGAATCGACCGTCAGAAGGTTAACATGTACAGTTATCCATGAATAACACATGTTTAACCTGCGTGGAGGTTAAGAGCGGTTCCAAAAACCGCATCCAACCGTCCGTGCAACCGATTGATGCAGTTTTCTCCACATGGCACCCTTTCAAGCAGTACAAAAGGATGGCATGGAGCATCAATCAGGGGGATCCAAAACATCAACCGAGAGATCGGAAGATCAAGAAACCCAAAATCATCCAAATTAGCCAAGTCTACGGCCCACCTCATATAGCATTTTAGTAAGCCTTCTTTGGCTTATCCTTATATACTTTTACAGGGAAAATCCTCGCCTGTGAGGACTTTTCCCTCCATTTGTAAATCTTTTACCACACTTAGTGAAATCTCAACAGGACGTAGGGCTTTTACTCCCACCATCGAGGGCCCGAACCTGTCTAAACTCTCTGTGCTCTTGTTCACCATTGTTCAGCATACCTTCCCGGAGGGTCATCTTGAAAGGTCTCACAATTACAAATTCTGCATAAGTTCGGCTGAGGACCCCGAGTCCGAATCGTCGACAGCTGGCGCCCACCGTGGGGCCTTTCTCAAGGCGTCCTAATTAAAATTCGGAGGTTCGCCGAAACATGGCTGGAGCATATGATTCCGAGAATGATTTCGATCTCGAGGATTATGCCCATATACCAATGCCTTCTCCAAGTGATCTTGTTCCGATGGAAGAGGTCGAAGGCCAGAATCTTCCACAGGTCGAATCATCTCCCCAAGTCATGTTAATCGACCAGGAGGTAACTGGCACAAGGTCAGAACCCGCAGAGGTTCTTATTGTGCTAGGTGATGAATCCGGCCCATCATACGATCCCGCTGAGGGAAAATATGATGGTGACCCTGAAGTTAGCCCAGGAAGGTTCGACCCTGATAACCTCCACCGTCTCTTTGATTTCGAGTCCGACTCGGAACAAACCGAGATGTTCTCCCCATCGGCGACCTCTCTCCCTAGGCAGTTTGCTGCGTTGTCGGAAGAAACTCCCGATCAACAGGCTGCCAGGGAAGAACAAGATCGCAAACAGAAGGAGGAACAAGATCTCGAGCAACAGAACAACGAACTACGCAGAACTGCCCTAGAGGCTCTTCAAGATGCGCAGGCTCGTTACGATGCTGCCCCGAGTTCTTCTCGACGGTCGCGTGGTCGTAGACGTGACCAGACTCCTTCCTTACCACCGGAGCATTTCCCAGTAGACGAAGAAACAATAACACCTGGTGCCCCTAGGAGAAGTACCCATGGTCGACTGCGATCTATCGCAGAAGTCATGCGCAATTTTCCTCCTACGGTCACGGATGCGCAGAGACCGGCCTTTTTCAGGATCCTGGCGGAAAGACTGGATGAGGTCGCATCCGAGGCGACCCCAACAGCCTCTTCCCGCTCAGTGACACATTCCCGCGAACGAGATGGTCCTCATTCTGGCTCTGATCGACGGAATTACCCGCCGCCTGTACCGTCCCGACAGGACAAATACTGGCGAATGCAGGACTCTCGTAGTAGGGATCGAATTCCCGTTCACTCTCGTTTGGGACCACGAATAACCTCGCCATTGCGTGAGTTTGCTCAAAACCCGACCGAAAGTCGCAGGACGGTTCACGGTCCTTACGTTGGTTGCAAAGCTTTTTCGCCTGGCCTACGAGCAGTCGTTTGGCCCGATAAGTTTCGACCAGGGGCCATTGAGAGGTTTGATGGAACTCAGAACCCATCCGAATTCCTTCAGATCTATATTACTGCCATCCAAGCAGCAGGAGGCAATGACAAGGTCATGGCCAACTACCTGCCAACAGTCCTCGCAGGACCGGCTAGAACCTGGTTGTTCAATCAGCCTAAGGGTTCCATCTACAATTGGGAAATGCTATGTGATGCCATCCTCAGCAATTTCCAAAACTGTTACCAAAAGCCGGGTAAGGAGGACGACCTGCATAGATTGCGGCAAACTTCGACCGAAACACTTCGGCAGTTTGTCAAGAGGTTTGTCGGGGTAAGAAATACCATCCCGAACATATCTGATGGCTCCGTAATCAGGGCATTTAAGCATGCCGTTCGATACCGGAGATTCACTGAAGACTTGCTTATCCACCCTCCTCGATCAATGGCCGATCTGTTCGATATGGCTGATCGATACTCCGATGCAGCCGAGGCAGTCGAATGGAACCGAATGGTTGACAAGGGGGACCTACCGCCCCAACCAGGCTTCAAGGATGCGAGGAAAGAAGATTCAAGCAAAAAGCCGGAGTCTTCACCGGGTGGGAAGTCAAAAAAGTCGAAGAGGAACCGCTCTGGACAGTACCGTGAGCTCGCGGTCGCGGAGAAACCACCTTCGACCAAAGGTAATAAGTCTTCTTTTAAAAGTAAAACTGCTTCTGGTGGCCGGGATTCCGACCAGCCAGAAAAATCAACTAATCCGCAGGAGGGCAAGAGGTGGTGTCTACTCCACAACTCCGCAGGCCACGACCTCAAAAATTGCAGGAGTTGGTTGAAACAGCTGGATGATTTCTACCAAGGAGCTGGGCCAATACCAACCTTACCGCCTAAAGAGCAGGCGTGCGGGATTAGAGACGTCGACGGAGACGAAGAAATGGCTTACCAGGTACCTCAAAATCATGTTAATGTCATTTTCGGAGGTTCCTCCTCTTTCGTTTCCAAAAGGCAGTTTAAAACCTTTTGCCGAGAGGTTAACCAAACGGAGACATCCCTTGGCGAACCTCAATATCCCCGTTGGTCGGACATGCCTTTGACGTTCGATCGTGCTGACTGTCCTGTGGGGCTAACTCGACCATTGAGGCTACCTCTGGTTATTACCCCAATCAT
Source organism: Pharus latifolius (assembly GCA_019359835.1). Lineage (NCBI taxonomy): Eukaryota > Viridiplantae > Streptophyta > Magnoliopsida > Poales > Poaceae > Pharus > Pharus latifolius. The sequence continues at coordinate 18,753,375 of CM033327.1, read as the reverse complement.
CAGTAACGCGAGAGTCGAAAGGGTCCTGATTGATGGGGGAAGTTCCCTTGATCTTTTATTGGTCAAGACACTCGACGAGATGCAAATTCCTCATTCGAAGATCACGCCCATAATCCATCCGTTTTATGGGATAATCCCAGGCCCCTCCATGATGCCATTGGGACAAGTGGTCCTCCTGGTCACTCTGGGAGAACCAGATAACTTCCGAACAGAATTGGTTACTTTCAATGTAATCGATTGTGATTCAGCTTATAATGCAATCTTTGGCAGGCCGACTCTTGCTAAGTTCATGATGGCAACGCACTATGCTTATCAGTGCGGGAAATTGCCTGGCCCCAAAGGTGTCATTTCGGTCCGAGGTAGTCGCAACGTGGCGCTCACGTGCGACCGGCTATCTTTGGAGATGGTCGATCAACTTCCCCTCCGGGACGCTCAGGTCGCCACCGTTGCCACCGATGCGATCAGGGCTGCTCCTCGACCAGATGAGAAACTCAAACAAGTTCCTTTGTACCCAGATGACCCATCCAAGACAATCCGGGTTGGGTCAGCCCTGGATGACAAATAGGAACTCGACCTCGTTGCTTTCCTCCGGGCTAACGCAGACGTGTTTGCGTGGAAACCGTCCGACATGCCCGGTGTCCCAAGGGAAGTAATTGAGCACAGGTTAGCAATTCGACCTGGACAACGACCAATAAAGCAAAAGCTCAGGCGTTTTGCCACCGACCGACAGGAAGCCATCCGAGAAGAGTTAGACAAACTCTTACAAGCCGGGTTTATCCGCGAAGTGAATCACCCGGACTGGCTCGCCAATCCGATCATGGTCCGCAAGTCAAATGGCAAGTGGCGCATGTGCGTCGACTACACTAGCCTCAACAGTGCCTGTCCGAAGGATGACTTTCCCCTTCCCCGCATCGACCAGCTGGTTGACTCCACTGCGGGTTGCGAACTGATGAGTTTTCTGGATGCCTACTCAGGATATCATCAAATTAGTATGGCAGAAGAAGACGATGAAGAGAAAACTGCCTTCATCACCCCGTTCGGCACATACTGCTACGTCAGAATGCCGTTCGGTCTCAAGAACGCAGGTTCCACGTACCAGCGCTTGATGCAAAAGACCTTTCTTTCCCAGATAGGGCGTAATCTCGAAGCATATGTAGACGAATTGGTTGTAAAGAGCACCAAAAGATTGTCTCATTTGGACGATCTTGCTGAAACCTTCTGTAACTTGAATCGCTTTGGAATAAAATTGAACCCGGAGAAATGTTCTTTCGGGGTTTCTTCAGGAAAGCTTCTTGGTTTCCTTGTGTGTTCCAGGGGCATTGAGGTTAATTCTGAGAAAATCAGAGCTATTGAACAAATGAGGTCGCCTTCGACCATGAAGGATGTTCAACGCCTGGCTGGTCGCATGGCAGCTTTAAGTCGCTTCATATTGCGATTAGACGAAAGGGGACTACCTTTCTTTAAAGCCTTGCGGAAACATCATAACTTCACGTGGTCCGACGAGGCCGAAAAAGCGTTTCAGGAGGTAAAAACATATCTGTCCAGTCCGCCAGTATTGGTGTCTCCTGAAAAGGAAGAACCATTACTTCTGTATTTGGCAGCCACCCCACAAGCGGTCAGCGCAGTTCTGATCGCGGAAAGGGAAGGAGTACACAGACCCGTCTACTATGTGAGCGAAGTACTTCATGGTCCTAAGGAGCGCTACCCTGAGGTCCAGAAGATACTTTACGCGCTACTGATGGCTTCCCGTAAGCTACGACATTACTTTCAAGCACACAAGATCACAGTACCCTCCTCTTTTCCTTTAGGGGATATTGTCCGAAATCCAGAAAAATCTGGTCGAATCGCCAAATGGGCGGTCGAATTCGGTGCCTTCGAGATCCATTTCACCTCTTGCACGGCGGTTAAGTCTCAGGTTTTGGCCGACTTTGTGGTCGAATGGACCAACCCTGAGCCACCCGTGCAGATAGCACAGGAACTGGAGTGCCCCGATTATTGGACAGTGTACTTTGACGGCTCCCGTAGTTTTCAACACTCGGTGGCTGGAGTGGTCTTAGTTACGCCTCAGGGCGAACAGCTTAAGTATGTCATTCAACTTCACTTTGTTGCAACCAACAACGCAGCAGAGTATGAAGGTCTTCTTGCAGGGCTCCGGGCAGCAAAATTCCTCGGAGTCCGTCGATTAGTGGTGAGGGGGGACTCACAGCTGGTCGTAAACCAGGTAAACAAGGAGTACAGCACCTCCGATGAGACAATGGCTCATTACCTGGGGGAAGTGAGGAGATTGGAAAAACACTTCAGTCATTTCGAAGTCCAATACATCCCGCGAAAGGACAATATTCTCGCAGACCAATTATCCAAAATTGGATCCTCACGCTCATCCGCTCCGGCAGGAGTGTTCATTGAACACTTGGACCATCCTTCGATCATGACTTCGGTCGAGGATGATCCGGCAATAGCCTTCGTTGCCAACCTCGGTCAGGAACAAGATTGGACTCATCCATTGAGGGTCTATCTTGAACATGGGACCCTACCCGAGGACGAAACCAAAAGCGATCGGTTAATTCGAAAGGCGCGGCTGTACAAACTCATAGATGGGGTTATGTACAGAAAGGGTACTCAAGGAGTATTCATGCGCTGCATATCTCAGGAGGAAGGAAAATCCCTCTTGAAAGAAATACATGACGGTGTATGCGGTGCACACGCGTCATACCGAACACTGGTCGAAAAAGTTTTTCGACAGGGATTCTACTGGCCTTCGGCACTCGATGATGCCAAGTTTATGGTCAAGATGTATCCACAGTGTCAGTTTCATGCAAGACAGGTTCATCAACCTGCTTATGCATTGCAAACTATTCCTCTCGCATGGCCCTTCGCGATCTGGGGAATGGACATCGTCGGTCCTATGCCACAAGCGGTCAATGGGTACAAGTTTCTGTTCGTAGCCATTGACACGTTCACAAAGTGGATTGAGGCCGAACCAGTACGAAATATTACTGCATCAGCCGCACAAAAGTTCTTTCACAAGAACATTGTGGCACGATTTGGTGTTCCAAACCGTCTCATCACAGACAACGGTTCTCAGTTCGCTAGCGGTCTCTTCCTAGACTACTGCGATCAGATTGGGACCAAGGTGTGCTTTGCTTCCGTGGCACATCCACAAAGCAATGGTGCCGTAGAACGGGCCAATGGGCAAGTATTGCAAGGCATCAAAAAACGTGTTTTTGATCGCCTCAAGACCCGCTCGGGGGCTTGGGCAGACGAGCTTTATACTGTTCTATGGGCACTACGGACTACCTCTAGTCGAGCCACCGGTGAGACACCCTTCCATTTGGTCTATGGGGCCGAGGCTGTGTTGCCTATGGAAGTTAGTATTCGATCTGTTCGCACGAATCAATTCGAACAGGTCAACCAATCCGAACAGCGATCACAAGATCTCATCCTCCGGGAAGAACGGCGTGATCGCGCCCTGATCAAGTCCGCGGTATACTTGCAGGCTCTACGCAAGTATCACAGTAAAAAGGTGCGACCACGTGATCTCAACGTTGGTGACTTGGTTTTACGAAAAATTCAAGACCAGTCTAACCGCAATAAATTCTCCCCAAAGTGGGAAGGACCATACACTGTTGTCTCAGTGCCGCGGCCAGGATGTGCGCGGTTAGCCATGGAGGATGGTCGAATTTTGTCCAATACTTGGAACATCGATCAACTTCGCAAGTTTTACGTGTAAGTATTCCAATCACTTTTTCCCTGTTCAATTAGCATCTTTTCATAAAAAGCATGTCTTGTTTTCATACAATGAGTGTTTTCTTTAAGCCCAAATTATACAAATTCGACCTGGGGCTGATCGCCGGCGGTTAGGTTATTACAGCATTTTTCAACCGGATTCGCTGGTCGATCTCATGATCACTTCCAGATAAGTCACTCCTAAATAAGCCGTTTCTCAACGCACATGGGACTATCTGGCTAGTCTTCGGTCATCTGGGTGGCTACCAGTTTGCAATAAGGTTAAAATGTTACTTTAATCTTGACCATCGGCTTGAAGCGCATATCCCTGGTCATCATACTTATGTTTTCCCCTCTGCTTAAAATACTAAGGCTCCAGTATTCACAAAACAGAGGCGGGGGCTAGAGGAATGTACTTATAGTATGAAACTTATGATGTGAATATGCACTTTCTTTTGAAAAAATAGTTTTACATACATTGCATTGTAATTACAATTGTTTGGTTACAAAAAAAAATAAGGATCATTCGATCCCCAGCTCAGTCAGGAGTCTATCTACTAGGGGCTGGACTTCCTCTATGACTGCATCGAGCAGCTCTTCACTCTCGACCTCAACCGGACCCACCAATGCGTTCAGATCTGCATCTGAGCCATGGTGAAGTCGAACCCGGCTGAGTACGGCTGCTGCGGCTGATCGAACCCTGTTTCTGATCGCCTCTTCGCGTCGCCGTGTATCTCCAGGGAGATACTCGAGCAGTGAATTCGCCTGGGCAGTAAGCAGCGATGTCCAGTCACTTATGCTAAGGTTGTCTTGCCTCAGTTCTACCACATCGGTCTTCAAAAGATCAGCCACGGCCTTTAGTTTTTCGAAGATCCGGAGGCTCAGTTCTTTGATTGCCTGATCGGTGTGGCGAATCGAGGATTCAAGAATCTCCTTGTCTCGACTGAGCTGCATAATTTGACCTGCTTGCGCTGTATAGAGAGAAGAGATTAGTTGCATATTATGGATTCAAGTCTTCCTAATCAGGAATCGGCTTACCAGCATTCTCTGATCGAAGTTTGTTGAGTTCAGTTTCTTGTTTCTTAAACATTGAGACTGAACCGGCTACCTCTTTCTTCAAAAATATAACCTCTCTGCAGCAAAATCAAGGTAGTCACAACCAAGATACACCCATCTTGGGAGGAAGATCATCATATGGTGGAAGAGCAACCTTCCCAGAAGAAGATTGCTTCGCCAACCCAATATGGCAATCATTTGATCGAGGGATAGTCACCGCTTGCCGACCAGGATGTTGATCACCCAAAAGGATGGGAGAGTTGGATGTGAAGGGATCTTTCCCTAAGGATAAAGGCCTAACTTGCCGAGAGGCATGAACGGGGAGGGTCAAAGGAACTGAAGGAAGAAAGAAACTCGCTACGTTCTTCACCTTTGTTCCACTGGAAGATCCTTCGTCAACTTTGGGTTTTTTCCTTAAGGGAGACAGGACTTCAGTTGTTTGAGACCCTTGTTCGACAATTTCCCCTTCATCGCTCTCAATCTCGATGATTTCATGATCTGCCATTGGGAGGGATATGTGAAAAGGAAGGAGGCAGGATAACAAGAAAAATACTTAGGTGTGAGAGGGAAATTGTAGATCTTTACATGTCCAGGGGTCTGGTATTTATAGCCACCAGGGCGACGGTTCGCCTCCCAGACACCTCGGGTTTCGTTAAGACATTTACAATTTTACCTCGAGATAAAAACAATTCTACGGCGCTATCATTGCCCGTCACGTAATGTCAGAACCCGTCTTGAAAAACCAACCGTTTTCACTTAGTGCGCCACTAAGTGGAGAAGTTAAAGGGCCGAGTTAAAAATCCAATGTATGGTTTTTAAATTCGAAATAAACACGTCTCTTCGTTTTCTTCGAATTTGGGGGCTAGCTGACGAGGATTGACACCCGGGTCACTTCTAATAAACTTTTGAGTCAAGACAAGTTCGAACCAGACATGTATCTGGTGATGCGAACTCAAGCTATTCTCAGGGGCATCACCATGAGGTCGCAAGCTTTACGCGATCAGGTCGCAGCTTTACGCGGTCAGACCGTAAGCCTTGCGCGGTCAGAAGTTCGTAGGCTATACGCGAACTACACATTCGGGATATTGCGCGGTCAGCCAATATCCCGCGGTCAGAACATCTGCCGATCAGAATATTTGGGATCTATCTATTCGGTTGCCCATACAACAGGATATTCTAAGTATCCCGAAGATTCCTACACGTGGAGAATCGACCGTCAGAAGGTTAACATGTACAGTTATCCATGAATAACACATGTTTAACCTGCGTGGAGGTTAAGAGCGGTTCCAAAAACCGCATCCAACCGTCCGTGCAACCGATTGATGCAGTTTTCTCCACATGGCACCCTTTCAAGCAGTACAAAAGGATGGCATGGAGCATCAATCAGGGGGATCCAAAACATCAACCGAGAGATCGGAAGATCAAGAAACCCAAAATCATCCAAATTAGCCAAGTCTACGGCCCACCTCATATAGCATTTTAGTAAGCCTTCTTTGGCTTATCCTTATATACTTTTACAGGGAAAATCCTCGCCTGTGAGGACTTTTCCCTCCATTTGTAAATCTTTTACCACACTTAGTGAAATCTCAACAGGACGTAGGGCTTTTACTCCCACCATCGAGGGCCCGAACCTGTCTAAACTCTCTGTGCTCTTGTTCACCATTGTTCAGCATACCTTCCCGGAGGGTCATCTTGAAAGGTCTCACAATTACAAATTCTGCATAAGTTCGGCTGAGGACCCCGAGTCCGAATCATCGACAATATCCTTTGTGGATATAGAAGTGAGGCTCACACGTGAGCGCTTCAACAATGAGTAGGGTAGACCGGTGAATCTCCGAGACCTCGGTAAAAATCATTGTGTCAATTGTATCTCTCCTGTATAATTCATTTTCATCTTAGCACAATTGCTTGATTTACTCTTGTTGCATGTCATATTGAATATTCCATATGGTTGAATGCAACTAGTTGTTAAACCCTTTGCTAAAATTATATTTCCAAAATATCATTTTAAAAATTGTTTAGTGGAAAAGAAATTTTAAAAGCATCCTATTCACCCCCCTCTAGTCGGCATCCTTAATCCTACATGTGGTATCAGAGCGAGGTCTCTCATTCATTGGTTTTACCGCCTAAAGAGAAAGGATGAAGTCGATAGAGGATTTTGGGTTGATTGCCCCTCACTTTGATGGCTCTAATTATTCTCGTTGGAAAGTTATTATGAGTACTTATTTTGAGGCATTGAATTTAAATTTATAGAGGTTAGTGCAAAAGGGTATGACTTATTCGGTGATTTCTGATAAGGATATTCACCTCTTAAACTCAAGGGCTAAAGATGTGCTTCTTAGTTCACTTAGCCATGATGTGCTCGAACTAGTGAGTGGTTGTTCGACCGCTCATGATGTTTGGACCAATCTTGAGTCTTTATTTGTGGGCACAAATAGCTTTGAGCATGATAAGATGCAATTATTAATGCGGCACTATGAGGCATTTGTGATGTTGGAGCATGATACACTCTCCACCATGTATGATCGTTTGATGAACATCACAAATGAGCTCAAAGCCTTTGGCACTAATATTTCAAATCCAGACATTTGTAGGACACTTCTTCAGGTGTTGCCTGAGGGTCGCTACGGTGACTTCATAACTACTCTTGCAAATGACAACCTGCCCGACACTTCACTGAGCAAGCTCATTGAATTGCTTATGTAAAATGAGGCTATGTACAAGGAAAAGGATATATGTTCCACCTCCGATCATATCAACAGTGATGACTTCATGCGGAGGATCGGGAGCTTTCTAGCGAGCTCAAAGATGTCAACGACTTGGTTTGCCGAAGCAAGACAAAGGCAAAATCTTGCAAGAAGAGCTCAAGGAAAGCTAGAAAGAAAGCGTCGAAGTCAAAGTCTTCATCTCAAGACAATTCTGTATGCCCTACAGCATGTGACTCGACGATATCAAATTCTAACCTCTCTAATAATGAGCTTATGGATATGATTGTAGAGTTAAAAGATGTGCTTGGCAATATGACTAAAAGTTTTTGCACTTTGAGGAATAACTACTCATCCTTGAAAGTGCAATATCAAGAGTTAAAAAATTCTCATGATTCTTTGCTTGCCAAGGATACTATTAGCTCCACATGTATATTAGATGTTAGAGTTTCTTGTGACTCCCTTATTGATCCATCTTTAGAGTCACATACTTCTACTTCACATGCTAGCAATAACTCAATCGTTGATTCATGGTTAGATTCAAATGCTAACTTTGTGGACACTAATACTTCATGTGATAATTTGTCTAATGATTCACTAATTGATTCACATGAATATATGATTGATACTAGTAACTCATACCATGATTCATCTAGTAACTCATCCTATGCCATGGTGTTAGTTCTAGTCTCTTCTCATTTGATATGCCTAGCTCATCTAGTAATTTTAGTGCTATGCCTTCTAGTTCATCTACTTGTGATGATATGTCTTCATGTTCATATCATACTTCATATGTTGACACGAAGTTATCTCAAGAATCTAAATTGAAAATGATGAACTTAAGACTAAAGCAAATCGACTGAGCAAAAACCTTACTAGAAATCATATGAGTGCTATGCTTGTTAAACCAACTTTAGAACATAAATATTCATTTAAAAAGGAAAAATTAAATCATGCACACTTATCTAATAAGAGGCATCATATACTTCATCGCACTCATACCATTTCATTCAAAAAGCTCTCTCGAACTTCATGTTCCTCATGTCACTTAAAAGGGCAACATTCGCATGAGTGTGCATCTAACTCTTTTGAAGTTGATTCTTTTGACTCTTATTTGATTTCTTGCTCTAAAAAGGGTTTAATTGCAAAACCTATTAATTTCCTATTTCAAAAACCTAAAGATAGAGCTATTTGGATACCAAAATATTTATGCGACAAGGCTAGAGGGTCTCGTATGGTTTGGGTACCAAAAAGGGGTTAAATCTTTTTGATGTGTTTCATAAAAATATTTGCATTGCATTTTCTCCCTTTATTCTTTATTGTTTTAAATCATTATGGCAAATTTTGCAAAAGAGTGAAAATTTAAAACTTATGATATTACATTATTTGGGGTTGTAATTCAAAATGCTTCCATTGCTCATCACACCCCTATATGTGGGATATTTCAAAATTGCAAGCATAAGTTTTTAAAATGAACTCTTGTTTGTCAAAATGTCAAATTTTCATTCAAAAGGCCAAAAATCATCAATTCCTATCAAAATGGTCTTCAAAATGTATTTAAAAGGTTTTTAGAGGCTTTGGATGAAAAATGATGTCAAAAATTTTCTTTTATCAAAAACTAGCCTCAAAAGGATCTTTGAGTATCTTGTTTTTCAACAAAATCATTTTCAAACAAAAATCTAAATCTATTTGGTTTTTGTCAAAACTTGCTGTACAAAATTCCTAGATACTCTTACTCCGAAGAAGTTTGAAATTGAAAACTTTTTCAAAAGAGTTTTAATTTGAAAGTTATGGGTATTTGAATCTCACTAGAAAACTTGCTTTGACCCAAATACCCAAAATATGCAAAACATGAGTTTGGCTATTTGAATGGTCTTTATTTGTGAGCTTCAGCTCAAAATGATTTGGAGAAACTCATGTAAACTCTTTCATGTCAAAAATCCCATGAAAATCAAATTTGAACTCAATTTGCAAAAGTTTGTCAAATTTCAATTTTCTTACTTAACACAAAGATCATTTGACTATAACTCTTGATTAAAAAATCCTTTTTGAAATATTGTATTTGATGCATTAAGAACTATTTCTGCAAATTTTCATTTCAATTGGATTTGATTTGAGCTATAATTGATTCTTTTCACAAATCAAATATGAAATTTGCAAAATCCAAATTTCTCGTGGTTTTGGGCTGATTTGTCATTTTCATTCTTTAAATTGGTTGGCTATTTAAAGAAAGTTTCTACATGATATTTTATCTTCCATAATTTCTCTTTATTGCCAATTTATTTCAAAATAATTGGAAATCATTTGCATAAATTTCCAGGTGTCTTTACAAGTGTAAAATACTTCTCTCAAACCTGAAATCTGAAACTTTCAATTTGACCAACATTTGTCTTTTTCATATCTTATTGTTGGATCCAATCTTGGCTTCACTATAAAAGTCAATCTAGTTCCTCATTGCATCATTTATCTCCAAAACTTATTTTGGAATTTTTGGAACTTGTTTGCATATGTTGTGATGATTAAAAGGAAGCCAATGTATTTAAGAAAGTTTCAATCAAATTGGATGTCAAATCTCTCAATTCTTTCAAATGACTAAAATTTTTGAATCTTGGATCGTCATGGAAAGTGATTGAGTTGATGTTATTTATCTTTATGAAACTTTTTATGAGTTTTGATGTTCGTTTGGATGGTTTCTCGATTTGAGTTCATTCGGATTCTTGTTGATTATCTTTGGAACTCATTCGTTTAATCCACATACTATTTGGTAAAAGCTTCAAAAATAAAAGTAAATGAAATTTATGCCAAGTAGTATTCTCTTGCATGACATGGCCTTAAATTGAATTCTCTTCAAATATCTTTGTTTTAGGCCATAAAGAAAGAAGTTCATAATCTTCACTTCTGTTTTAATTTTTGTTGAACTCTCGTTTTTTCAAAAATAGATCATTTTCATCTTTTTCACATATTTCATGAAAAAACTTGAATGACACATTTAGGGGGAGCAATTTCAAAGTCATTGAATCCTTGTATACCCTTATTGTGTTCATATATCAAAATCATGCACTTGTTTTGGTAAAGAGTCATTTTCGAGCAAAAAGGTGAAAAAGAGCTCAAAACTTTCAAAATATTCAAAATTACCACAAAACCTACAAAAATATTTTTCAAATATGTTTTCAAAGCTCAAACAAAAGAGTTTCGAGCTAAAATGCAAAATTTTGACAAAATTGAAGATTTCGGGATCTTGTTTTGGCCCAAAACGATTTATTTCCACAAAACAAGATGAGTTGAGATTTGACTAAAAATTTCTACATGAAACACTTAGAATTCACACACCTGAAGATAGTTTGTACGAACTTTTACTCAAAAGACCTATGGTTTTCAAGTTATCACATACCCTAGGTCACTCGAAAACGCTATAGACCCGAAAATACCCAAAATGTGCATTCTTGTGAATTTGGCTATTTGGACCAGACTTTCTTCCATATCTTGGTTTGGAATGGTATTTCAAATTCATCCAGGTCCAAATATTTGAGAAAAATCCAAGTTTCATCAAGAATTGAAGTTTTCGTGAAAATCATTTTTGTTTTACCCATTTTACTCCAAAATCACTTTTGAGGAACCAAAATCAAGATATTTTTCGAATTGAATCCTTCTGAATACTATCCATTTGAGTTTCTAACTTGATATTCAAATCTATTCTAGAATTTAAATCATCTTTTGAAGCTAATTTGCAAAAATCTCAAATTCCAGAAGTTTCACGCGCTTATCTGAATCGTCCGGACTTTGTCCGCCCTACCCGGACTTTGTCCGGCCCTAGCAAACATTGTCTGGCCTGTGTGCAAACTAGATGGTTTCTGAATTTTTCTGCTACTTCTTCTTCTCCTTCCTTTGTTTTGATAAGTTATCTGCTCCTTTTTCTACCCATATTTTGCAATTCTTCATGATTCATATACTGTGTTTGGAATGCTTTTGATTGTATTTTTGCATATCAAAGTAAAGATTACTTTCATGATTTTGGAGCATATTCAAATGAATTCGAGATTTGAATTTCTTTTGGAAATTTGAACTCCTCACTAGGTCATATGCTTTTCTCCCAATCTTGTGATCTAAGATTGCTTTTCATCAAACCTCATTTTGGCATATCCTTCATTTGTATGTTCTTGTTGTGTTTAATGCCAAAAGATGTGGAAATTTTTGAGGATTGAAACTTTTGTTTCCAATTGAGTTTGATAAAAACGCTTCAAAACTTTTCTTATATCAAACATTTGAAAAATTGGAAGGTTGACACAATCATCATCAAACATAAATCAAGACATTATTTTTCGTGTGTGTCAAATGTATATTGATGACATTACTCTCGGTACTACTAATGAATCCCTCTGTCAAGATTTTTTTTGTGAGATGATGCTTAGAGAAATCGAGATGCAAATGATTGAAGAACAAATTTACTTTTGTGCATGACAAACAAGCAACTCAAGAACGGAACGTTCATGAGTCAAATCAACCATGTGAAGGATTTGCTCAAGAGCCTCGAGATGATGTTATTACAACTCTCATGGCTACAAATGAACATCTTGACATGGATGGACATGAAAAGGCGGTCAATTCTAACCTCTATCGATCTTTGATTGGTAGTTTTGCTTTACTTTACCGCATTTTGACCCGTCATCCTACTTAGTGATTGCATATATGCTAGATTTTAATTATTTCCTAAGGAATGTTTGCTGATTGCCATTAAAGAATCCTTAGATATTTGAAATGCAATCCTAGGATAGATCATTGATATCAAAAAAATACAAACTTCAAATTTCTTGATTATTTGTATTCGGATTATGTGGGTTACAAGATCATATCGAAAAAGTACATCCGGTGGTTGTTGTGGTAAATCTTTATAGATGAAACAAAACTTGTTGGATCATAGAATTGCTTTCAAAAAGATGCCACTCTTATGAGATAATGGAAATGCCGAAAGGATTGTAAACAATTGATTCAAAACTCTCAGATAGAGTATATTAACATACGGTATCACTATATAAGAGATCTTGTGGTATAAAGTAATATAGAGATCAATCATGTTATGTCAAACATTCATCTAGCGGATACTTTCACATCAAACTATTAGATGCATCTAGATTTTGAATGATTAGAAATGGATTAAATGTCATCGATATATCCATTGTATGTTGATTATCTTGATTCCCTCTCCATACCTTAAGAATTCTTTCAAAATTACTTGCAAATTCTCTTGAGATCTTGGTTTTTGAATAAAAACAATTTCATATAAAATTCAATGACCCCAAAAATATTGCTTGTCAAAATTTGAGTTCTCATCCCTTCCTTTTTGTGCTTGATGACAATGGGGGAGAGTTTAGGAGAGTTTGGGAGAGAGAGTTTTAGAGAGAGATTTACAAATTTGGGATAGTTGACCCTCGATATTTGGGGAGATAGTTTTAGGGAAAGAGTTATTTGAAATAGTTGATATTTGGATAGATGAGATATTTGAGATCATTGACATTTGGAAGAGATAATTGAGATAGTTGATATTTTGAAAGGTTGAGTTGATTGAACTTGTGCTCAAATGTCATACATATCTCTTAACTTAAATGATTAAATGATTTGCTCAGTTTCGAAATATTATTGCATATATTAAGGGGGAGTTGAAGAATCTATTTTGGATTTATAGAGATTGTTGTCATCAATCATCAAAAAGGGGGAGATTGTTGGATCTAAGTTGATCTAGGTTTTGATGATTAATGAAGATTTGGATAAACCCTTGATGATTAATGTTAATTTGGATAATGACAGCTTTGATGATTAATGACGATTTCGATAAATCCTGTTTTAGCACAAGTAAATTGAATTGTCATGTGTTAAACTCTAAAGTTAATGTCTCCCGTGCCGTGGTTTAATATTGATGCATATGTTGAGGGGAAGCTCTGTGGTTGCATCAAGCTTCTGCTAATTGTTAATTGAAATGTCATGTGTTAAATCCTGAAGTTTGATGACTCCTTGTTATGGTTTTGATATCGATGCATATGTTGAGGGGGAGCTCATCATGTATGTCATCTGTGCTTACATCAAGCTTATACTAATCATTATTATAATATGAGTAGTATAGATCTTGTGCGTATTTGTTTTATCATATATGGATCTATATGATTGTATGATTCATCTCTTACTCATTTGTTATTTGTTGAAAATGGTTCTATCATTCACCAAAAAGAGAAATTGTTGAGTTAACTCCTTTGTGGAGTAATTTCTCTGGTGATTAATGACAACCTAACTATGAGACTAATGATGTGTGCTGAGTGTATGTGTTGTAATCTCAAGGTGTATTGTGAGATGAAAGCAAGCAAGGGCGTGTAGAGGATAATATCGATATAAGCCATCTTAAGCAAGGTTGAGCTTTGCAAAGTCAAGCTACGCAAGGTCGAGCTTCACGAGGTCGAGCTTCACCGAAGGTAAGATCCAAGATTAAGGATTGTTTTCTTAGGATTTTATTGGTCTCGGTGTTTGGAGATAGACCAGTTTGATAGGACTTTTTTTTATTAGTTTGACCATACTATTAAGAGGGGTTGGAAACTAGTAGCTTGAATCTATTTAATGTGGAAGCTCAAATGCATTCATATCATCTTGCACTAGTGCTTAATCACCTCTTGATTGCTAGAAAATCGAAGTGTAGTTTGTTTGCATTAAAGATAATGTTTTAAAAAGTGCACTTAGTCATGGTCGCCAGCTAAAGCAATCTGTTTTATTACTAGAGCTGGTCGTGGTCGTATTTGCACATTCTGATCGTATCCTTGTTTGGAGTTTGGTCGTGGTGGTAGGATTTCAAACTGGTTGTACCAGTTCTCAGCTCGATTGCGTATGCTCGACCAAATCCATTCGACCACCTGTTTTCGACCGAATATTCGATCAGTAGTTGTATGTTCTTAAATCAAACTGAGTCATGGTCTTTGCTGAGTGTCAGCAGACATATCCGCGAGAAAACAGAGAAACTGTATTTGCAAATACCCTAAATCTGGTTTAGAGTAAAATTGGTAAAGTCTTGTTTTTGGTTTGCACAGGCCGGACATTGTCTGTGATGGCCAGACATTGTCCGGCTAGTACACAACTCTAGTGGAAAATGCAAATCGTAAACAGAGACAGATGAATATGTCCAGGGGCTTTTGTCCGGGGAAGGCCGAACATTGTCTATGATGGCCGGACATTGTCGGGCCTGTATAAAATTTGAGAGTTTTATTTGGAATGTAATCAGAGACATTTAAATCTATCCGGGGGCTTTTGTCCGAGATAGGCCGGACGTTATCAGACAGGGCCGAATATTGTCTGGCCTGTACAAATTCTGTAAGCCTCATATTTGAGAGTGAACCAGAGACAAATGCATCTGTCCGGGTTTTTGTCCGGACAAAAGATCATTTGTCTGGCCTTCACAAAAATAGCCCAACGGTAATTGACACGTTTGCAACGGTCATATTGACTTGCACTGGCCGGACAGTGTCTGGCCTGTACAAAATTGGCTCGGTTTGTTCCAAACGGCTAGTTTCTTTGAGAGGCTATAAATACCTCGTGTTGGCTTTCATTTGAGGCAGCTCAAGAACTTGAAATTCCTGTGTATAAGCTAGCCAAGTTCATTGTATTTGATCTTGTGCATCTAGAGGCTAGATTTGAGCCAAATCTTGAGTGAATTAGAGGAGAAGCATTTGAGAGAGGTTAAGAGTGCTTAGTGCGCTTCATTCTTCATTTGCAAGCTAGTGCTAGAGTGTTGGGCATTCATTTGCATCATTTGAGTTTCTAGCACTTGATTCATTCAAGTGAGCGCATCCGACTTGTTACTCTTGGCGATCGCCTTCGCCTAGACGGTGTTGGAGGAGAGTCGCAATCTCTCCGGTTGAAGTTTGTTGGAGAGGCCGACAAACAGGTGTGAAAGGTTTGGTGCTCACCTATTTGGTGTGGAGAAGGAGCAACCCGAGTGGAGATATCCTTCGTGGATATAGAACCGAGGCTCACACATGAGTGCTTCAACGAGGAGTAGGGGAGACCGAACGAGTCTCCGAGACCTCGGTAAAAATCATTGTGTCAATTGTCTCTCTCTTGTATAATTCGTTTTTATCTTGGCATAATTGCTTGATTTACTCTTATTGCATGTTATATTGAATATTCCATATGGTTGAATGCAACTAGTTATTAGATAATTGTTAAACCCTTTGCTAAAATTATATTTCCTAAATATCTTTTTAAAAATTGTTTATTGGAAAAAAATTTTAAAAGCCTCCTATCCACTCCCCTCTAGTCAGCATCCTCGATCCTACTCGACACACGCACCAAGAGGTCTTTTCATACTCATTGGAATTCAAAATGACAGAACGTCTCTTTGGAATCTGTAACATCCTGAGTTTTGGGGTGAAAAGTTTTCTTCTTAAAAATCATGCATGCATATGTCTCTTCTAGATCAACCAAATCAGCCTCAGTTTTATTCTGTTCTAGCCCTAAAATCTCCTAAATCTATCCTGTGACCCCAAGTCAATATCTGACTTTCCAGATTTGATCTATCAGTTATCTTAAATCTAAAAGCCTTCAGAACCCAAATTCAATTCTATCTCTAACTTCCAGATTTATCAACTCCTTTCTGTTTTCGAAAACAGAATATCGTTTACCCTAAGTTTCAGAAATCCAGATTTAATTAAAATCTTGACCAAATTCAGACCAGATTATTCTTGGATTATGATCAAGGGTATGCCAATACCTTAATCCAAAAAGTTGGCAGTCAGATTTTACCATCTAAACCTTTTTCGCAAATCAGTCCAAGAGTATCACAGATTAGTCCTTTTCCAGATTTTCCAGAAGCCTAAAAAGGTAAAATGTTGCAAATCATCTCCAAATTTAAATCTGATTCAGGGAACACCTCCCAAATGTTTTTCAACACAAATTATTCTTTTATGAGTATCTCAAAATCAAACCCTAAATCCCAGAATTCGAGATCAATAAGAATCAGACTTATTTTACCCTAATCTACTCTGTTTTCAGTTCATATCAAAAATCATCCGAACATCTCAAATTTTATCTTCTATCTGTGCCAAATCATCTGTTGAATCAAGTCTACCAGATTAATGCAATCAATCTCAGATTTAACCTTCCAAATCATCAGATTTACAGATCAGTCCAAATCAAGAATTGGAAATTGCAATCAAGCCCCTAATTCGACCAGGGCAGCAGCCAGTTCATGACCAGAGCCTCGCCGTGCGTTTGCGCTGTGCTTGCTCGCCGCCGGCCAAGCCTCGCCTGAAATTGTGACCGTGCATGCTTGTGCGCACGTGTCCGTGTCCTAGCCTTCGCCGTGGCAACGCTGTGGCAACGCCATTGAACAACACTTGCTCCCGTGCGCGACTAGCAGCAGCCATTGTCAGCATCCTCTTGCCACGTTGCTTGCTTTGCCAGCCCTTGTCACCACCGCCTTGCACCGCCTGACATTGTTGAGTCCCGATGAAGCAACAATGAACAGCTTTGCACCGCCTGTGCGCCGTCGCGTCACCGCTCGCCGTTGTTGCATCTGCGCCCGGCAAATCAAATCACTGGCGCCAATTTATTGCTATTACTTCCTTGCAAGCTTCGCCCACTGCTCTATATAAGCAGCCACACCTTGTATCATTTCCTCTTCACCAGGACTTAACCAAATTTCCAAATCTTTTCGCTGTCGTCGTCTTCTCCGGCGAGACCAGCTCGAGGCCTCACGGTGACAGCACGCTACACTGCATTTCCTGCCAAATTAACAGCACCAGTGAGTTCCTCTCATCTCACTCATCATGCTGTATCATTTAATTGCTCACCGGTGACCTCTAACGCCGGCAATCACCGGAAATTCCCGATTACCCTGTTCCGGCAATGCAGGACAAATTACTTCGAATCAGCTCTCGATCCTGTGAAGAAAGATGATCAGTGAGCCATTTCCAGCAAGCCTGTGTACTTAAATCTCCAGATTGAGCTTCAATCGAAGCTTTCCCCAATTTTGAACTTCACCCGTTGCCGGCGATCGTCGCCAGGCCACACCGGCCATCCTCCGGCCAAATTGATTGTGCAGGTGACTTCCTCTTGCCCATCTATCACTCCCTGAGCTTGGAATTAAGTTCATTCGGCCTAAATCGAAAACCCCCAAATCCCATGTCATCTTCTCCGGCACAGTTCACCGGAAACCTATTCCCGGCCGTTTTAGATTCTTAAACTTTGTCATTCAAGTGTGCTTCAACCTCTTGAGCATATTTGTCTTCTAGCCCGATCCCTGAAACTATCCAGAATTCAAGTTATAGCCATGCCAAGATTTTGTCCAGTGGCTTCACTGTGCCGTGTCGCCACCACACTTCTCCTTTGAATTTCATCACCTTCCAGCCATCTTCTGCCCTAGATCCTGTTGAATGATTTGTTCCTGTTATCATTGCCTACCTCCCAGACAAAGTGGTGCATCATTTGAAGCCCTAGATCAAAAGTTATGCCAAGCCCTAGTTTCTGGCCATGTCAGATTCAATGCCAGACTATGTCAGTCAGTGGCATTCGCCTTTTTCACTCCCTTCCAGATGTGCATTTTGAGCATAACTTTGTCCCTTAGATTCCTGAGGTTGTGATCTACAATTTCTTCTTTTATCACAACTTGATTTGAGCCCTTGAATTATATTTGCTGCTAAACCCTAGTTTTTGACATTGTCCCAGTGCATGCCAGCCAATGGCATTGGCCTTGTTTACCCACTTCTGATTGTGCATTTTGAAAGCCACCTTGTCCACTGAATTTGTAGAGTTATGATCTACACTTTCTTCTACTGTCATAACTTGAGATAAGCTCTCTAGCTTTCCTTAAAGCTATGTCAGTGTCTTGATCCGAATGTCAATCTGCTGACATTCGCTGTTTTTGATCAAACCAACCACAAAACTGATGTTCTTATTGCAACCTTGAAATCCTAAGAGCATCTAACACCCATCCTTAGCCAATTCTTTGAAACCCTAGAATCTCAACTCAATTCAGCTTGCAATCTCAATTATCTCCAGTATCGTTCAGTCACTCTTGTTAAGCATATCTGCATATAGATCCTAAATCATTTTAATATATAAGTAATATTTGTGTGTATTGTTTGTTTGTCGCCGAGCAGAACCAGAAACCAAGTTCGAGGACTTCGCTGTTGATCCGTCATCAACTGCTGTATCTTACGACGCGGAAGGCAAGTCATATTCTTGGTCATCTTGAACCTATATTTTAAATGTTGCTAAAACATAACCTTGAATATAGATAATATTGCATGAGAAAGATTGAGAATGGTTGATTTATGAATTGGCAGTACTAGACTGGTTATCTGTGAAATGTGAAATAAACAAGTTTTGAGCCATGAACTATTATATATGTATTTATATATTTATATTCATGGAATAAAACCCCTAGCCGTGACCAGAAAAATGGTATGGAATGGTGGTAGCACTGGAGGTGCTATACTGCGAAGGATATGCAGGCACTGAAGGTGCAGGGTTGTGGATGGTCTGGTCACTGGCATATAAGGACTAGAACCTTGTGTTGTGCGTCTAGTGGCATGAACAACGTGCTAACCGCAAGCCTGGTATGGGACAGGCCTGAACAAGTACTTATGTGGATCGCACATGACACCCCTGCTGGAATTGTGTAGTGATGCACGTTTGGGCACGGAGGACGGCTCCCACACATATCACTGAAGGTGATCTCGCACGTTGATCCAGTAATGGAAATATATGAAGGGGTGGAGGTTAGGGTACAGCCTACCACAACTGTGTCTCGCGGAGAGCCACAGGGTCGGGGGTGAATTGTGAGTGATACATAACAAAAGTTCTTGTTATTTCCACCTTGCCGCTCACAATATGAAGTGAGTCAGGGGTCCAATCATTTTGTTATGATAGAAAAGGTTTGAAAGTGGAATATCTTGCGGGTAAATTGGTACCTCTCTGCAGAGTTAAAAACGTATTCGAATACTCCGAGCTCCCGGGTTTATAGGAGTCTGCTGCGGTGAATTAAATTCACGGGGTGTGACACAAGTATTATTTTGTAAATAAAATGTGTTAAATCAAGATTACCCAAATGACATGTGTTGTCATGATAAGGAGTGCTGCCGTGGGCTGTCGTGTGTCGACGTGTCGCGCTAGTGCTATAATCTAGTGAACATGAATGATGATGTTATATTATGAAAGGTGCTGCCATGAGATGAGGTATGAAAGAAAAAGATTATTTTACAAACATCCATAATTCTTGACTAATCTAGGTTCATATCATCACTATTATATGTATCTACTCTTACCTATGACTTGCTGAGTACGTAAGTGCTCACCCTTGCAACCTACAAATCAGTAGATGGAGCGTTCAATGATCAAGATGAAGGCGTGGAGAACTTCTTGGATCCAGAAGGAGAAGAGTCAGTCCCGTCATTGCCCTGATGTGTTGTTCTGCCGTCCACTTCTCTTTGTGGGTGGGTCACCTATCTTCTGCTGTGTAGATGTTATTTTGCTAAACCATGTATGCCGTGAAGGCATTGTAATCTTCTTATGTAATATCAAGGCCAGCAGGCCACACTGCTTAACTATTTTGTAAGTTACTCTGTTGCAATGTGAATATACTCCTGTGCTTGACTTATCCTGGAAAGTCAAGGGTATGTGTATGCTATGCATATATGGGACTAGCTGCAGCGAGCTAGGTCTCTTCAGGAGTAGTCGTAGTCCCAGTTTCGGGGCGCGACAGAATCGTAAGCACCATTTTTAAAGAACCTTGCCGTTTCAAATTCAGGGGCTAGCTGACGAGGATTTTTATCAAGTCTTTTGTCTATACATCTTCATGATCGCAGGAGACCACAGAGGGATATTCGAGTTCTTTGTATATGCTTTCCCGAGGTCGCAAGAGACCGCAGAAAGAGACTTCAGTTTATACCTTCCCGATGTCGCAAGAGATCATGGGAAAAGAACCAACCAGTTTGTGCCTTTCCATGGTCGCAGGAGTTCATAGAAAAAGACCGAGGAATGAGTTCAAGACATTATGGACATAGCCCAATCTATTTAATTAAAATAGACATCAAAGCCGTCATGGTTACTTATAGTTTAATAAATTGTGGCCGCAGGCTTCTATGGTCACAATCATCCACAATTATACTACCCACAACCGCTATGGCTGTGGAGATACCTACCCGCAGTCTATATGGTCGCGAAGATCTCATAATCCCTAATTCGTAGTCGTAGTCCGTATGCGACCTCGGATCAGAAGAATGCTTAACACTAGAAATGCCTTTGAGTCAAGAAGGTCTGGTCGAAAGTTGCCGACCACGGACTAAGAGTTGCACGGTTGCATTACAACCATACCTTAATCAATATTTCCGGTGTAATATTCTACTTATTGATAAACTAAGGATAATTATGTCATGTGGTTATCCATAAATCGTCAATAAGATATGGATGGGTGTGTAGTTATCTATAATTGCACGTTCTAACTGGCGAATGACAACTGCATACAACCGCTGTGCAGTTATTGTCAAGGCATCCTTTCGATCAAACAACTGACATCCTCTTCAACAAGTATAAAAAGGAGGTTAGGACTTGAAGGAAGAAGAGACTGATCGAAGAAGAGTCTAAGACGAGATTGAAAGATTAGACTTGTTAATACACATTCTGTAACACCATTATACACATAGTGAGAATATAACAGGAGTAGGACTATTACTCAGACTACAAGAGCCCGAACCTGTATAAACACAATGTGCCTCAATGTTCATAGATATAGTAATTTCTCTTTGGTGATTGTTTGATACTACCTCTCTATAAAACAAACTAAATTCGTGTAAGTTTGGTTTGGGATTTTATCCCAATCGTCGACATTAATAAGTGAAGATAAATTAAGAATAAAAGTAGGAGTAGTTGTGAACTATTAGGGTTTTCTCATTTGGAGAAAATAATTAGTATTTAATTAATTAAACTAGGGTTTTATAAATCTTTTAGAGCTAAAAAATAAAATAGGTATTTTTATATTTAAAGCTGATGAATTACCTTTATTATTTGATAAATGACCTTTTATAAGGAGTTGAGAAATGGTGTTTAGTAAAGCAAATACATATGCATACATACACATGTATATATATACATTTGCATATGTATATTAAGGAAAATTCCTCTAAAGTTTTAGGAAATTAATTTAAATTTTGGTTAAAATTTCTAGAGAGTATCCTTAGGAATAATTTTAAGGTCAAGATTAAAACGAAATTTTCAGGATTTGGTTTTTGTAACATGAAATTTTTTGACCTTATTTTTGGGATATTACAGTTTTTCACCTAGATGACCAGCAGGTGCAATCCTCTGCGACTGTTCATTGGGTTTGAAGCCAACGACTTAATTTTTCTGGTTTGGAATATTGGAAATTAATTTATCAATCAACTGACCTTTACTACAAATTACACCTGATAGTTATGAAATTTCAGAAACTAAATATTTTTCTTTCTAAATTTATAAACCCTTGTTTTCTTAGTATTTAAATGTAGTCTTCTAGATTAGTTCTCAAAACAACATTCGCTCGATTTAGTTAGTAATCTTAATCAGAAAGATAATAATACTTGTTCTCTGTAGATTCCATCGTCAAGTGCTCAACAAATATTACTAAATGTACCCTTTTTGGGGGTGTCAGTTGCTTTGTCCCAAATACTATTACCGTAAAAAGCGTACCGGCCGTTAATAAAAAAAATGAGCATAGTAAAAGCTTCACCCGATGGCCCTAGATCTAGTTTGAAGTTTAGTATGGTCAGCATAGTTTGAAGTTTGAACTTTAAGTTTTCCTCTTGTAATGTTTTATTAGCTGAAGTGCCAAATTATGCTCTTGTAGTATGTGCTTGCTCTTGTAATATGTGTTAGATGTGTTATGGGAAAAGTACTCTCTAGTTATAAAGTAAAGAATAGACAAAATATAATGGGAAAATGGAGAGGGAGTGAGAGAAGTATTCTCATTCTCATGTATTCTCATACTATTCTTATTTTCTCATTATACTTTGTCTTTTCTTTACTTTGTACCTACAGAGTACTTTTTCATACCATGTTGTCAACACAAGTCTCCGAAGATTATTTTCAACTACAATTCATTTGCTTGGTAATAATTTCTTTCAATCAAGGTATCCTTTTCATGGTAAGATGTTATTTCCATTTCTTTTGAATAAAACTTTTATGCTATGAAATTTTGTTCCATAATTTAAATATGGTGTTATATTTTTTTATATTGAATTATATATGATCATAAACTAGAAGTATTTTACCGGTCGTGATAAGTTGGTCATAAATCATAAATTTATCGATCTTGATAGTTTGATCGTACACCAGAAATTTACCAATCATGACATTTTTTATACTTGGCATGACTAGTTGGACCATCCCAAGTCATCATCATAAAATCATTAATAATTTATATGAAAAATCCATGAAAGAATCATAAGATTCTTTAGTCTAATAATCTCTCATGTGTGGCTTACTCTTAATGAAAATGAGACCATCAACTGTTACAATTGGGAGTAAATCCCTTGATTTTTTTTGAATGCATACAAGGAGATATATGTGAATCCACGGATCCACTAACTAGACCATTCAGATATATTATGATTGTAATTGATGCATTGACTAGATGGCTACATATCTCATTTTATCAACTAGCAATCTGGAATTTGCGAGATTGTTGACTCAACTAATTAAGTTGTGAGCATAATTTTCAAATTTTCCTTATTAAAAGAGTGTTTTGATAATTCCATTGAGTTATTTCAAAAAGTTCCTATAATTATTATATGACAATAGAAATAGCTATTGAACATCCTGTAGAATGTTCATACAGAAAATGGCATAGTAAAATCACTTATTAAATATCTTGAGCTAATAGCCAGGTCATCATTAATGAGATCAAAATTATTAATATCTATTTCAAATCATGATATTTTACATACAACATCTTGGATTCACATCAAGTTAACATGTTATCATACTTCTTTCTGTAGGATCAAGGATGCCGACTAGAGGGGGGGTGAATAGGAGGCTTTAAAAAAATTTTCAATTAAAAACCAATGTTGCAAAGATAAGAACCAAAAGCAATTTAATATATTGAAGTAAAGAGACAGAGAGAACGAACACAATAATTTTTACCGAGGTCTTGGAGACTCGCCCAGTCTCCCCTAATCCTCGTTGAAGCACTCAAATAAATTGAGTCTTGCTCCAATATCCACGAAGGATATTATCCACTAATGGTTTCTCCTTGTCCACTCCGGAAAGAAGAGCACCGATGCCTTTTACAACCTTGCCGAGTCTCTCCAACAATCTTCGAACGGAGAGATCAACGGCCACGCCTCCAAACAGTCTAGGTGAGGGTGCTCACCAAGAGTAACAAGCAGCAAGGTCTTCTCTAGACCTCTAACAATCACCGAGAAACTAATAGGATGCAAATGATGCGAACAGAAAGCACTCGGTGGATCTGAAAACCACTCGACTTGATCAAAAGATCAAGATTTTGTATAAGAAACTAAAGTTCAAGAATGTGTATGAGAGGAGGCTGCTTGTTGTGTAAAACACATGCCCAAAACCCCTATTTATAGCCTCAAGGACAAAAGAACCGTTGGAGCTAGGGCTGAAAATCAACAACACAAACTGATAGTCAGTTCACCAAACTGACAGTCCGTTACGTGCACAATGGCCGACAAAATTTACGGATAAAAAATAGCTAGCCATTTGTGGTCGTATATGGAAACTTGAAACCCCAAACTGACAGTCAGTTAGGCAAACTGACAGTCAGTTCGACCAAAAACATCGACCGGTTTAAAAGAAAACTCAGATAAAAACAGCTGTGGTCGAAATCCGAACTGACAATCAACACAGGCATACTGACAGTCAGTTTAGTACAAAAATTTTTGGCCCGAAAAACACACTCTCTGGACAATTGTCAGTTAACACAAATTGACATTCAAACTGACAGTCAGTATGAACAAAAACAGCTATAACTTTAAATCCCAAAATCCAAAAGAGGTGTTTAATAGCTCGTTTGAAATATAATTTAAAGGGCTACATTGTTTTCAATAGAAGCACAAGCCAGATCTGCCTAGATCTTTCTACAAAATTGAAAAACTCTTCTGCTGTCAAAAACTCAACTGAAAAACCAAATAACTGACAGTCAGTTAAAAACATCCATAACTTTTGATCCAGAAATCCGATTTAATTTTTTGATAAATTTTTTGAAAGATAGTTTAAAGGGCTATCGTTTTGTCAACAGAAGCAAAATCCAGATCTGCCTAGATCTTTCTAGAAAAAGCAAAAACTCTTCTATTGTCAAAAACTCCACTGAAAATCCAAATCTTTCAAAACCAAAATCAAATCAAATCCTACCAAAATGATGCAATGCAATGACCTAGTAATTTCTTGGTTCATGTTGGAGATTTAGAGAGGACTTGTAACCCCTCTTTATAGTACAGTTAAATCTAAAAATAAAATCTTCTATAAACCGATCAACCTCCAAACACCGAGACCGGTACAAAATAAAAACTCATTTTACCTTAAGTCCTTTGTATCTTCAATCTTGGTGACCTTGGACTTGCAACCTCTGACAACACTGTGACCTTGTGCTTTTATCCTCGGCTTGCGACCTTGTGCTTGCGACTTGCAAATCCTCCAGATAGCTTAGGTCTCTACGGCTTTCTACTTGCCGACCTTGTGCTTGCGACTTTGGCAATACTACAACCTTAGGCGAAATAGCTCTTAGGTCTCTGCCTACATATAACTCAAAGACATGATTAGATCAAAAACACTTAATGTCATCAATAATCAAAATCCACAATAATAGGTGCCTAGATGCAACAATCTCACTCTTTTTGATGATTGATGACAACAAGTGTTTAAATGAATAAAATCAAATGACTCCCCCTAAGTACATGCATAATTAACAGATATTCAAGAACTCCCCCTAAATGCATGCATAAATAAATACCCATATGCCCATATGAGTCATTTGAGATTTGAGAGTGAATCTATAATGATGAATCTATAATGATAGATCATGAGATATTTCAAGAATCTTTCTCCCCAATCTCTCCCCTAAGCATAAACAATGTCTTTAATGAAGCAAGAAACTCAAGAATCTCTCCCCCTTTATCATCAAGCACAAAAAGGCGGGAGGACAAGAAAATTAGACAATTATCTTAGATCAACTAGCATTTGATATATCAATAATATTCAATTCTCCTCTGAGAAAGCAAAATCTAGTCTCATCTAAAAGTTTGGTGAAAAAATCTGCTAGTTGCAAGTCTGTTCTAACATAGCTCACATCAATATCTCCTTTTGCCACATGATCTCTAATAAAATGGTGCCGTATTTCAATATGCTTAGTTCTAGAATGCTGAACAGGATTATTTGCAATTTTAATGGCACTTTCATTATCACACAAGAGTGGCACTTTATCAAATATAATTCCATAATCCAAAAATGTCTGCTTCATCCACAATAATTGAGCACAACAACTTCCCGCAGACACATATTCAACTTCAGCAGTGGAGAGAGCTACAGAATTTTGTTTCTTAGATGACCATGATACTAATGATCTCCCCAACAGCTGACAGCTACCAGATGTACTTTTACGATCAATCTTGCACCCAGCATAATCAGAATCCGAATATCCAATTAATTCAAAATTTGCATCTTTCAGATACCAAAGACCTAAACTGGGATAGCATTTTAAATACCTAAGAATTCTTTTAAGAGCAATTAAATGACATTTCTTAGGATCTGACTGAAATCTAACACACAAGCACACACTAAACATGATATCAGGCCTAGATGCAGTAAGATACAACAAGCTACCAATCATAAACCTATAGAGTTTAGAATCGACCGATTTTCCGCTTTAGTCCATATCCAGATGTCCATTTGTCGCCATGGGGGTTTTGATTTCCTTAGCGTCTTCCATCCCAAAGCGTTTGAGCAGGTCCTTCACGTACTTCGTTTGACTCACGAACGTGCCGTTCTTGAGTTGCTTGATTTGATGTCCAAGGAAGAAGCTTAGCTCACCGATCATTGACATCTCGAATTCCATCACCCAATATTTGGCCTAGAGGGTGATCCTTAGTGAGGGTTTGATGTTGCCTTGGTGCTTCTTCTTGTGCTGCTTCTTCTTGACTTGGTTCTGGAGGATCAACATGAGATGATGATATATTTTGATCATCATTCTCAATGATCTCATCATCTTCTCTTGGTTTGATGTCTCCAATTGTGATGTTCTTCACGGCTTCTTGAAGATCTTCACCTGAAACTTCACAAGAGACTTGCTCCTTTTGCGAGCCATTAGTTTCATCAAATTCTACATCACAAGATTCTTCAATACAACCAGTATTTTTATTAAAAACTCGATAAGCTTTGCTAGTAGTGGAGTATCCGACTAGAAAGCCTTCATCTACTCTTCTTTGAAATTTGCCACCAAAATTTCTTTTCTTAAGAATGTAGCATTTGCATCCAAAAACTCATAAATAAGAAATATTTGGCTTACGCCCAAGAAGAAGTTCATAGGGAGTTAAATTCAGAAGAGGATGGAAATAAAGATGGTTAATAGAATAGCAAGCAGTATGCACGGCTTCGGCCCAAAAGCGAGTAAGAGTATCATACTCACTTAGCATTGTTCTTGCCATTTCTATTATTGTTAGATTTTTCCTTTCTACAACTCTATTTTGCTGTGGAGTGTAAGAAGTTGAAAATTCGTGTTTAATACCAAGCGAGTCACAAAAATCAACCAAAGTCGAATTAACAAACTCTCCACCATGATCACTACGGATTTTCTTGATGGAAAGTTCGAATTCAGTGGAAACACGTTTTGCAAAACTTTCGAAAACATCGGGGGTTTCAGATTTTTGAGAAATAAAGAAAACCCAAGTATATCGAGTAAAATCATCAACAATCACATAACCATAATGTGGGACCCTCATTTGAGGAATCCGGTGGCAACCGCCCAGGTGGGTTGCGCTCAGAAATGGTACATTGCAGCTCACAACAACAAGATGCATTATATAAAAATGCAAGTAATTAAAACAAGTGCTGATCACAGGGACCAACATTACAATAACATAGCGCCAAAATGACGCACTTTAATGTTGATACAAAATTAAGGAGTTTTCTTCGACACAAAGGTCGGCACAAAATAGAACAGCGATAGTAAGCAAAAGGACTTCATCTGTCTTCATCTTCAACTGCAGCGGTGTTGCACGGGCCTTCTCCACATCGGACTCCACTTGGTAAGTGACCCTCTAACAAGCTGGATCTTCCGGAGCAGTTTCTTCTTGTTCCATGTTGGGTTCAAGACCATAAGAGTCAGGGTCAATAAATCATTCTTCTAAATTTTGTTTGCAAAAGCAAGGGTGAGCACATTGTCCACATGGTGCTCAACAAGTCCCAAATAAGAATGCAGATATATATAGATGAGGGGGAAAGTTCTCAAAGAATGGCTCGTTGGCTTATAGAATAGATTTTCACACTCAATTTTGGAGAAAAGTTCTTTGTTTTCAAAAGCGAAGCTTTTAAAACCCTAAGCTAGATTTTCAGAAGATGTTGTGTGTGGCGGTCTCCCGTGAGTCACCACTTTACTCAAATTTTGTGAAAAACCTTCCAAAAACTACTTGTGCTGCATCGACGCGGATAGAATCCACCGCGCGCAGACTCCATGACCTGGGAGCTCAGAGTATCCGATACTTTTTATAACTTTGCAAAGGTGTACCACCTTAATCCACCGATCACTCAGCTTTCAAGTCGGTACCTCTCCATACGACTTTTACGCATGTGACAAGACCGAGATCACACAACAATTTACAATCCTAGCATTAACAATTCCCTGCCCGGTAAATAGACATCCCAATCCTCATTATCGTTGTGGGTCCTCCCCACTGCCTTACTTCCTAGCCTTGGTCTATGTTCTCGCAAGACACATAGCCTCTTTTGATTACAGCCGCGCACGACTTAATCAGGCGTTGGGCATCTTCCTTCTTTCCACCTTTTCCTCTCATAATTTTTCTAAACTCACATCACTCATGGCCCTCAGTGGCCCACCAGTTTCTCGCGAGAAACCGGACCGACAACCATTGCAGGAAAAAACTAATACTGAGAGAGCTACTATGTTGCGCCCGTCCCATACCGGGCAAGTGGTTGGTACGTTTTTCATGCCGCATGGAAGTACAACACAAGGTTCTAGTCCTTATGAATCTTTAGTAAGGAGTCTTTCACATTCCCAGTGCGCACACAGCACCAACTAATCAAACCATCCTCACTATCGATTCCAATCACATTTTCTTTCACAAAAAGGGTTTTTGAATATGCTTTTCTCACATGTGACCATTTAATATTTAACATATAATCTTGAGCATAGTATAGCCTAAGCATGATATTCTAGGGTGACAAGGGTGCATGGATATTCAATCACAAAAGGGGCTTTACAATTATTTAGGTCATATCTACCACTTTATTTGAATATAGTTCTCATTTGAATATAAGGCATGCATATACTTGAAAACAGCTAACATACTTCATTTCAAAATATTAGGCTAGACATGATCAAGGGTTTGAGACTTGCCTTGCAATGATGGGTCTAGTTGCTCAGACAATTCTTCGAAGATCTCTTCCGCTCCTTCAACCTCTGGTTCCACGGCGGATACAAATAATACATACACACTATATAAGCACACAGAAATAGTTGTACTAGAAAATAATAAGTAAATATATCATGCATGCAGGGGAAAGGTTTGGACAAGGTTACTTGGGTGTTAATTGAAGAGATGGGCTCAAAAGGACTTGAATGTCGAAAGGCTGACATTCGGTCCATGGCTAGACATAACCATAAGTTGGCTCTAGGTATGTTTTCTGGAGATGTGACAGTGGAGAATTTTGTAGAACATGGCTCCAGGAGCTTAGTGGACAAAGTGGCATTTCAATTGCTCAAACAGAAAGGGTTAAACAAGGCCAATGTCAGTGACTGACATGCATTGACACTGCACTAACACTGTCAAAAACTAGGGCAGAGGGTTAAATCTGGTTCTGGGCCTCAAACTCTTCGCCAACTATGTCTAGGAGGTAGGCGTGGATGCCAGGAACACATTGGCGGTGGTTTCAGGGCAAAAGATGGCCGAACGGCGATGAACGGCGACGATGAACTACGGTGGCGACACGGCACAGGCATGGTTCTGGACAGAAACTTGGCAAGAGTATAACTCTTGATCTAGGCAGATTCAGGGATCGGGCTAGTGGAAAGAATTACTCAGGAGGTTGAGGCCTAGCTAATTGAAAAAGTGGTATCGGCTAGATCGGCCGGAAAGCAAACTCCGGTGAACTGAGCCGAAGACGAAGACACAGGAATTGGGCGTTTTCGATTTAAGGCATTTGAGCTCAATTCCAAGCTTGTGTAGCATCTTGGGGACAATAGGAAGCTACTAGGGGGTTCAATTTGGCTAGGGGATCACTGGAGAAGCTCGGCAGTGATCTCCGACGAACTGATGAAATCCCAAATTGGGGATTCTTCGTTCTGGGCAAAATTGAAGATTTCAATCTTGCAGGCTTACTCTACTTGGCTCACTAGTCACTTTGTTCTACTAGCACGAGGGTCAATTTGGCTTGAATCGCACGGCATTGGAGGAACAGGGCAAAAGAGAAAGTCCAGCGATCGCCGGCGCTAGGGTTCGCCGGGGTCCAATTAAACGCCATGAAACAGAGAGGAAGGTGAGGGGAACTCACTGGTGAACTCGGATTGAAGGGGGAAGCAGAGGCTTGAGCTGGCGGCGAGAGCTCCTCTGGTAGCTCGTCGAGGAAGAAGATGGCAAACACGAGAGCTAAGCTAGGAGGTTTGCTGGTGAGGTGTGGTGTGAAGTGGGAAGCTCTCGACAAGGGGGGTTTATATAGCCAGGGGATGGGTCCTCGGTAGTTGAAGCAAATCGGGCGGGAGATGCTCGACTGGCGCTGGAGCAGGATTGAGGCAGCGTTGGGACACGGCGGTGGCTCTGCCAGAGGAGAAAAATCGCATCAAATTCGGTTTGGCAGATCGACGGGATGGCAAGCTTCGGCATGGCGGCGAAGTGGCACAAAAGTTCTGACAGCAGCAGGCACGCGTGCGCGAACGGCGTTGCTGGCGGTCACCGATCGTCGCCACGGTGGAGTTCTTTGGCGCGACGCGAACACCACGTGCTGACACGTAGGATACGACCGTTGGTGAAGGCAAGAACTGGCCGGCGGTGAAGTTTGCGGTGGCGATTCACGGCGAACGGTAGCGGTTGTGGTCGAGGTGACCTCTGGTCGTGGTCGCACACGGGCTCAGCCCTGGTCGAGGTCGAAAAAGGGGCCAGGGACTAATCCGTGAAGTTTTGGACTGATTTGCGAGGGTTCTCTTCGGGATTTAGGACCTGTTTGCAAATTTGGGGATCTGGAGGGTTGATTTGAAGTCTGACTTTGCAGATGAGTGCTACCAAAACACTTGAACTCATCTAGCAGGAAGAATGGCAAAATCCGATAAAATCTGGTGATTTTGACAAAAATCGAAAACAGGGTAATTAGGGTTTGCAAATTTGGCGAGGCTGAAACTAGAGTTTCGGTTAAGATTTTTGAGTTCTTCCAGAAGGGAAAAACGTTCAGAAAAGTGAAAGGAGGACAATCATTGGATCAGATCAGAATTTGGAGGTGGTCTGAGACTTATAGTCTTTTTGGGCTTTTGACAATTCTAAAAAGGACTAATCTGAAATACTTTTGGACTGAAAAGCGAAAATGATCTGGAAGATGAAGTTTAGCTGCCAACTTTTTAGGTTAAGGTAGTGGCACACCTAAGATAATGATTTTGAGATAAGAGATCAAAATAGGTTTGAGACATCTGGGATTTCAATGAAGATATGCTGACTAGCAAGCAGAAAGGATAGCAAAACCTGGAATGTTACACATAATTGCTACTCCCGATACTTTGGAACTCAGAAGGTCCAAATAAATCCATATGCAATAGTTCCGAAGGTTTGCAAGTCGAAAGAACACGCTTAATCGGATGTGAAGTAGCTATTTGCTTGCCAGCTTGACAGGCGCTATAAGGTTTATCCTTTTCAAAATTCACATCCTTTAAGCCAATAACCAAATCTTGTTTTAAAAGCATTTTCAATTGATACATTCCAACATGTGCGAGTCTCCTATGCCATAACCAACCCTTTGAGGTTTGATAGACAAGGCATGATGAAAGAGATGCATCTTTGGAGTGAAAATCAACCAAATAAAGATTTCCAAAACAAAAACCTTTAAAAATCAAAGAACTGTTTTTTAAACTTTCAACTAAAACTTCTTTGGGATAAAATGTGCAACGAAATCTAAGATCGCAAATTTGTGCAACGGAAAGCAAATGAAAGTTCAGAGATTCAACCAACAAAACATTCGAAATTGAGAGATCGTTTGAGATAGCAATTTTACCTAAGCCTACCACATTTCCTTGATGATTATCACCAAAGGTGATCTTTTGATTTTCGCTTGAGTTGTCTTCTATTTAGGTGAACAATTTCTGGTTGCCGGTCATATGTTCGGAGCATCCGCTATCAAGCACCCAATGCTTCCCACCGGTCTTGTAGTTCACCTGCATAAACAAAAGAATCAAGTCTTTTTAGGTACCCAAACCTTTTTGGGTCCTTCAATGTTAGCAATCAAAGCTTTGGGCACCCAAATTGATTTCTTCTTTTTATTTAGCATGGGTGCGCCAACATACTTTGCTATAGCATACCCTTTCTTCGTCCTTTGAAGCATGTAGCAAGCATCAAAATAGTTTGAAGTCACTAAAGGACAAGCTTCATGCGAATGTTGCCCTATTAAGTGACATGTGGAACATGAAGTTTGAGAGGGCTTTATAAATGAAATGGTATGAGTGCAGTGAACTATGCGATACCTCTTACTAGAAGAGTGAGCATGATTTAATTTTCCCTTTTTAAATGAATATCTATGATCTAAAGGGGGTTTAACAAGCATAGCACTACTCATATGATATCTAGTAGGGTCATGACTCAATCTATTTATTTTAGTCTTAAGTTCATCATTTTCAATTTTATGTACATTAGATGATACCGTGTTAACACATGAAGCATGATGCGAATGAGAACATGACGGCATATCATCACAAGTAGATGAACTAGAAGGCATAACAATAGAATCACTAGATGAGCTAGACATATCAAATGAGGAACTACTAGTACTAACACCATGGCATAAAGATGAGTCACTAGATAAATCATGGTATGAGTTACTAGTATCAACAGTACAAGCATGTGAATCAAGAAATGAATCAATAGACAAATTATCACATAAAGTACTAGTGTCCACAAAGCTAGCATTTGAGTCTAAACATGAATTAACACTTAAGTCATTACAAGAGGTGCTCGCATGTGAGTCATTACAAGTTGTGGAGCTAATAGCTTCCTTGGCAAGCAAAGAATCATAAGAACTTTTCAACTCTTGAAATTCCACTTTCAAGGATGAGAAGTTATTCTTTAAAGTGCAAAAACTTTTATTCATATTACCAAGCAAGTCATTTAACTCTACAATCATATCCATAAGCTCATCATTAGAGAAGTTAGTATTTTGATACCGTTGAGTCACATGCCATAAGGCATATAGATTTGTCGTGAGATGAAGACTTTGATCTTGACGCTTTCTTTCTAGCTTTCTTTGAACTCTTCTTGCAAGAGTTCGCCTTTGTCTTTCTTAGGCGAACCAAGTCGATGACGTCTTTGATCTTGCTAGAAAGTTCCCGATCCTCCACAATGAAATCATCATTCTTAATATGCTCGGAGGTGGAATGTATGTCCTCCTTGGACATAGTCTCATTTGACATAAGCATGTCAATGAGCTCGCTCGGTGAAGTGTCGGAGAGGTCACTGTTTGCAAGAGTGGTAATGAAGTCTTTGTAGCGATCCTCCGGTAACACCTTAAGCAATTTCCTACAAATGTCTAGATTGGAAATATTAGCGTTATGGGCTTTGAGCTCTTTTGTGATGTTGATCAAGCGATCATATATGGTGGAGAGTGTATCATACTCCAACATCACAAATGCCTCATAGTGTTGCATCAAGAAGCGCATCATAGCATGCTCAAAGCTAGATGTGCCCTCAAAGATAGACTCAAGGGTGGTCCAAACATCGTGAGCGGTCGAACGATCACTCACTAGTTCGAGCACATCATAGCTAAGGGATCTATGAAGCACATCTTTAGCCTTTGTATTTAACAGGAGAATATCCTTATCCGAAATCAACGGATAAGTCACACCCTTCTCCACTAAGCTCCATAAATCCAAACTCAATGCCTCAAAATAATAGCTCATAATAATCTTCCAACGAAAGTAATGTGAGCCATCAAAGTGAGGAGCAATCAAATCAAAATCCTCTACCGAATCCATCCTTTCTCTCTAGGCGGTAAAGCCCATAAATGAGAGACCTTGCTCTGATACCACGTGTAGCATCAAGGATGCCGACTAGAGGGGGGTAAATAGGAGGCTTAAAAAAACTTTTAAATTAAAAACCAATGTTGCAAAGATAAGAACCAAAAGCAATTTAATATATTGAAGTAAAGAGACAGAGAGAACGAGCACAATAATTTTTACCGAGATCTTGGAGACTCGCCTAGTCTCCCCTAATCCTCGTTGAATCACTCAAATAAATTGAGTCTTGCTCCAATATCCATGAAAGATATTATCCACTAATGGTTTCTCCTTGTCCACTCCGGAAAGGCGAGCACCGATGCCTTTTACAACCTTGCCGAGTCTCTCCAACAATCTTCGAACGGAGAGATCAGCGGCCACGCCTCCGAACCGTCTAGGTGAGGGCACTGACCAAGAGTAATAGGCAGCAAGGTTTTCTCTAGACCTCTAACAATCACCGAGAAACTAATAGGATGCAAATGATGCGAACAGAAAGCACTCGGTGAATCTGAAAACCACTCGACTTGATCAAAAGATCAAGATTTTGTATAAGAAACTAAAGCTCAAGAATATGTATGAGAGGAGGCTGCTTGTTGTGTAAAACACATGCCCAAAACCCCTATTTATATCCTCAAGGATCAAAAGAACCATTGGAGCTAGAGCTGAAAATCAACAACACAAACTGACAGTCAGTTCACCAAACTGACAGTCAGTTACGTGCACAACGGCCGACAAAATTTACGAATAAAAAATAGCTAGCCGTTTGTGGTCGTATATGGAAACTTGAAACCCCAAACTGACAGTCAGTTCGACCAAAAACATCGACCGGTTTAAAAGAAAACTCAGATAAAAACAGCTGTGGTCGAAACCCCAACTGATAATCAGCATGGGCATACTGACAGTCAGTTTAGTACAAAAAGTTTTGGCCTGAAAAACACACTCTCTGGACAATTGTCAGTTAACACAAACTGACAGTCAATTCAGCAAATTGACAGTCAGCATGAACAAAAACAGCAGAAGAGGTTTTTAATAGCTTGTTTGAAAGATAATTTAAAGGGCTACATTTTGGTCAACAGAATCACAAGCCAGATCTGCCTAGATATTTCTACAAAATTGAAAAACTCTTCTGCTGTCAAAAACTCAACTAAAAAACCAAATAACTGACAGTCCGTTAAAAACATCCATAACTTTTGATCCAGAAACCCGATTTAATTTTTTGATAGCTTGTTTGAAAGATAGTTTAAAGGGCTTTGGTTTTTCAACAGAAAAAAAATCCAGATCTGTCTAGATCTTTCTAGAAAAAGAAAAAACTCTTCTGCTGTCAAAAACTAACTGAAAATCCAAATCTTTCAAAACCAAAATCAAATCAAATCCAACCAAAATGATGCAATGCAATGACCTAGTAATTTCTCGGTTCATGTTGGAGATTTAGAGAGGACTTGCATCCCCTCTTTATAGTACGGTTAAATCTAAAAATAAAATCTTCTATAAATCAATCAACCTCCAAACACCAAGACTGGTACAAAATAAAAACTCATTTTACCTTAAGTCCTTTGTATCTTCAATCTTGGTGACCTTGGACTTGCAACCTCTGACGACACTGCGACCTTGTGCTTTCATCCTCGGCTTGCGACCTTGTGCTTGTGACCTGCAGATCCTCCAGATAGCTTAGGTCTCTACGGCTTTTTACTTGCCAACCTTATGCTTGCGACTTTGGCAATACTATGATCTTGGGCGAAATAGCTCTTAGATCTCTGCATACATATAACTCAAAGACATGATTAGATCAAAAACACTTAATGTCATCAATAATCAAAATCCACAATAATAGGGGCCTAGATGCAACACTTTCCTATTTGGTTTTTGGCTGAGAGCCAAATATTCCCCATCTAAAAAATTTTCAATATGTGGTATAATTCTGTTACTCCATAAGAACACACTAAGATGTGACTAAAAAGAAGATTGGGAATATATGTTGTGTATGAATCTGTCACAACCAAAAAATTTTGGCACCCCAAAAATTTTTATTGAATTAGCTCTGATCCTTTTCCCTCCAAACTCTGATTTAACCCAATTTCAGATTATTTGATCCAGTCTGCTGGTAAACTAACCACTAACGTATCCATAGAAGTTATTATCTTGCATCTTGCATAGTCCAAACCTTGCATATCTATCAGAAAACCCTTCTACAATTATGCCCCTGTCATTTTTGCTGATTGCATTAAGGCCCCTCATAATTAGTAAATTACATTTAAATCCTCAACTACACAGATATGCACAAGCTATACAATTAGATCCATATTGGTTTCCTCCATCATATAAACATTCTGTTATAATCACAAGAAACCATGGGCATTCACATTTCAAATTCTCAAACTGTTAAAACCCAAGAAAATTACCTTTGAATTACCATGTTGTTTGAAACCCTAAAATATTCTAATTATAACAAAGCCCTCATAGTCTCCAAACAACTCTAACCACTTTACAAGATAGCAAATGTATTTAATTAATCATATACAAGACCGTCCTTATTCAAAAACACTAGAATTAAATAAATTACAATTTGAGCCTCAAAGCTTACGTTAATTTCCTAGGAGCCCATTTTATAATTCCAACTATTAATTACTTTATACACCTTATATATGGATCTGAATTTGTGATAATTTAGTAGTCAATGGTTGTAAGGTCGTTTGTGACATGAAAATCATTGGCCCCAAGTGCCATAGTTAAGTGTTATAAGAGGCAAACTTATTTTGTTTCTCAACTTGATATATTTTCTGTTAATTTATTAGCGATATATATAGCTCTTGTCATATAGGAAAACATTGGAAAGGAATTAAGTATGTACTATGTTGCTTTTAAGGTATAAAGGATATGCCTTTGTATTTTTCTAACATATCCAAGACATATTTAGTTGGTTTGACAGATATATGATATCTATTTGATACCATATATATTTTTACTCGTGGTAACATTGCTATTTCATGGTATTCAGTGATGCATACTATTTGCTCCAATCTCATCCAAGTATGTAGAAATCTAATTATCTCATACAACATATTCAAAGTTTATAGAGATTACATTGTGGTGTAATTTTATATGAGGATAATGATGCATTCATCACCTAAATGAGAGAAGAATATATTAAAGGAGATAGGATAAAACCATTTTTCCACTCATGATCTTCAAAAATGATGATATTAGAAATTCAAGAGATTTGCTCAACAATGAATTTGACGGATTTACCTATCAAGACACTTCCTACGACAAAATTCAAAAATGTCTTATAATGGGTTATATCAATTTAGAAATCTTTACTAACCTAATTATTACTGGGAGTGAATATGTATTGTGCCCTTTTTTCTTTAACCATGATTTTTCTCATAGGATTTTTTTCTTGGTAGACTTTTAACGAGGCATACATATTCACAGGTTGGACATTCAAAGAGAGTGTTATGAAATATATTATTTCTCAATGGATGTCCATAATCCTTCATATACCATAAAAGTTTTAACCTCCATTTGCCATCAAGTTTGTAATCCCTATAGCATGAATATTGCAACTCAATGCCATCAAATTCTTGTAACTCTTAAATCCTTTGACATACTTAGTTTTTTTATTTACCCATATTTTCTTATAAATAGGAGTTTTTGTACATGTTGGAATGACATGAGAAGAGAATAAGAATTCTTTCATTCTCTCGTTTCTTTCTACATTTTCTCCATACTCTATAATTTGTAGTTGATGATCACATTTTTTCACAACAGATGCGTATATTTAGGGCAAAGCATAATTTTATATTTTAAACATATATATTTATTTTCTTTATACTCTGGAATGGTAAAGGAATGTACTGCACTAGAATGGTCTATCCTAAGAGTCCAACGAAATGGCTACCGGAATAGAATTCATAATTTTGGTCCAGATACTGCACAGTGGAGGTGCGGCGGGTGCCACGAGCCTCCTGTTCGGCTAGTCTAAGCATGATAAAACCAATTTTAAAATGAAGTGATCAACACAACATGGCCAGAAAATGAAAACAATCATATGATCAAATATAGATAGGGTGGATATGCAACCCATTCGTCTCGTTCTATTTTACTTCTTCAATTGTTTAACTTAAAGCTCTGGTAACACTTCAATTGTCATACTCAAATAGGGTCTAAGTATTATAATCACCACACCCCTATAAAATAGAGTCTATAATTGTGTAAAACTGTATATAAAATAGACTGAAATTAAAAAGGTACCATAAAATCTCAATTCATTTATTACATAGATAGGATACATTAGTTTCGAAGAAAATAATAAATATAAATTGACTAAAATATAAAGTTTCTAATTGCATCTGTAGGATCAAGAATGCCGACTAGAGGGGGTGAATAGGAGGCTTTAAAAACTTTAAATAAAAACAAATTTTGCAAAGAGAAGATTGCAATTCAATATATTAAAAAGAAAAGATAGAGAGAACGAACACAAGATTTTTCCCGAGGTCTCAGAGACACGCCCGGTCTCCGCTAATCTTCGTTGAAGCACTCAAGTGAATTGAGTCTTGCTTCAATATTCACGAAGGATATTTCTCACTAGTGGTTGCTCCTTGTCCACTCTGGAAAGGAGAGCACCGATGCCTTTTACAAACACGCCGAGCCTCTCCGACAATCTCCGAACAAGAGAGGTCAACGGCCACGCCACCAAACCGTCTAGGTGAGGCGTTCACGAAGAATAATAAGCAGCAAGGTCTCTTCTAGACCTCCAACAATCACCGAGAAACTCTAAGTATGCATGAATGATGCAAACAAAAAACTCAGTGGATCTCAGAACTCATGACTTGATCAACAGATCAAAATTTTTAAAACTCTAAAAGAATGCTCAAGTATATATGAGAGTATGAGGCTGCTTGATGCATGAAACAATAGCTCAAAGCCTCTATTTATAGCCTCAAGAATCAAAAGAGCCGTTGGAGCTCACACACAAAAGCAACAGTACAAACTGACAGTCAATTTTTCAAACTAACAGTCAGTTTGGGTCACGACTAGAAAGAAGTAAAATCCGGAGAAAACTCAGCTAGCCGTTTGAGGTCGTTTATGGAAACAAAATAGCACAAACTGACAGTCAGTTTGTCAAAATGACAGTCATTTCCTACCTCAACGGCTGACAAAAATCACGGATAAAACTTTCCTGTCGTATATGGAAACTGATACTTCAAACTGACAGTCAGTTTCGATCACAAAATCGACCAGTTCAAACAAAAAATCAAATCAAACAGCTCGAGGTCGAAATGCAAACTAACAGTCAGTTTAGGTCAAAAATTTTTGGCTCAAAAAACAACCTCTCTGAACAACTGTCAGTTTTTAACTGACAATCAGTTTAGCAAATTGATAGTTAACATGGATAAAAATAGTTATAACTTTTAATTCAGAGATCCGATTTAAGAGTTTAATAGCTCGTTTGAAAGATATTTTAAAGGGCTATCGTTTTGTCAACAAAAGCAAAAGCCAAATCTGCCTAGATCTTTCTAAAAAAAGTAAAAAATCTTCTATTGTCAAAAACACAACTGAAAATCTGAATCTTTCAAAACAAAATCCAACTGAAAAAGATGCAATGCAGTGACCTAGTAATTTCTCGGTTCATGTTGAAAATTTAGAGAGGACTTGCAGCCCCTCTTTATAGTACGGTTAAAAACTAAGAAATAAGTTCCTAAACCGATCAAACTCCATATGCCGAGATCGGTAAAAATAAAAAAATATTACCTTCGGTCCTTTGCATCTCGATTTTCTTCTCATTTTTGTGCTTTGCGACTTGTGCTTGATCCATTTTACGTCGGGTTTATCTTGATCATCTTGCATTTCTTCCCAACACAACTCTGTATCAAATATCTCAACGGCACAATTACTCTGAAACACTTTGTTTTCATTAGTCATCAAAATTAGGTTAGGCATAACAGCCTAAATGCAACAATCTCCCTCTTTTTGATGATTGATGACAACAAGTGTTCAATACAAAAATAATAAATGAATAACTCCCCCTGACTCCCCCTGAGTATATGCATGCTATCTCAAACAACACAAATATCAGAGCATCATAAACCAACAGAATCATAACTGTAAGATCGAGGATGCCGACTAGAGGGGGGTGATTAGGAGGCTTTTAAATTTTCTTCCCCACTAAACAATTTTAACACAATAATGGAGAGACCTAAATTATACAATGAGGCTTAAAAGCAATATAATCAATTAGTTGCATTCAACCAAAAGAACTATTCAATATGACAAGTAACAATGGTAGATTTAGCAATTGTGTCAAGATGAAAGTAAAGCAAGTATGAAATACGCAATTGACACAATATTTTTATCGAGGTCTCGGAGACTTTCCCGGTCTCCCCTACTCCTCGTTGAAGCGCTCACTCGGGGCCTCGCTTCTATATCCACGAAGGATATCTCACTAGGGTTGCTCCTTCTCCACACCGGATAAGCGAGCACCACACCTTTCACAATCTTTTGCCGGCCTCTCTGACAAACTTCAATTAGAGAGATCGCGACTCTCCTCCGACACCGTCTAGGCGAAGGCGATCGCCAAGAGTAATAAGCCGGATACTCTCACTTGAACAAGTCAAGTGCTAGAAGCTCAAGAATGCAAATGAGATGCTTAACACTCTAGCACTAGCATGCAAATGGTGATTGAAGTGCACTAAGCACTATTAGCTTCACACAATTGCTCTCTCTCTCAAATCAACTCAAGATTTGGGCTCAATTCTAACCTTTAAATGCAATAACTCAAATGCAATTGACTTGGCTAGGTTTTCAGGTGGTATATGAACTCTTTGAGCACCAACAAATGAAGCCAAACACGAATTATTTATAGCCTCAAAGAAAAACTAGCTGTTTGCAATCAGATGCGTCATTTTTGTACAGGCCGGACATTGTCCAGCCACTTCGGATACTGTCCGGCCAGTAAAAAAAATACGCCCGTTGCAAACGAGTCAGTGACCGTTGGGGGCAATTTTGTGAAGGCCAGACATTGTCCAGCCACCTCAGACAATGTCCGGCCATCACAGTATAGATGAGCCAGACAGATGCATTTGTCTCTGGTTCATTTCAATGCTCAAAAAAATTTGTACAGGCCGGACATTGTCTGGCCATATCGGACAATGTCTGGCCTCCCCGGACAGATAGCCCCGGACGGATGCAAACGTCTCTGGTTTCATTTTGCAAAAGGCTGAAAAAATTTGTACAGGGCGGACATTGTCCGCCCATGCCCGGACAATGTCTGGCCACTGCATACTAACAGTAAAATAAGCATAACTTTTGATCCAGAGATTCAATTGAGGTTATTTTTGTCTTGTTGGAAAGAAAATTCAGAGATCTACAATTTTGTCAACAGGCAAAAGACCTAGAAAGGTCTAGAAACTTCTAGAAAACTCAGAAACTTTCCTACTATCAAAATGTCCAATCCAAAAATCATCTCAAATGCAATTTAGGGTATTTGCACATACGGATTTGCCATTTTCTCGCAGATGTGATTGCTGTCACTCAGCAACGACCACGACCACACAGGTTTGACATCCGGTCGAAAACAGGTGGTCGATAGGGTTTGGTCGAGCGTACGCAAGCGAGCCAAAGACTGGTACGACCAGTCCGAACTCCTACGACCACGCCCAAACCCTAAACAGAAAGCCGCCAAACAAGCGACACGACCACGACCACGTATCAACACTGATACGATCAGAATATGCAAATACAACCACAACCAGCTCTAGATAAATAAATTAATTTAAACAGCTAGCGATCACGACTAAGTGCAGTTTTCAAAACATTTTCTCTAATGCACCACAAACTACACTTAGACTCTCTAACAATACAAGAGACGATGAAATGCTAGTGCAAGATGATATGGATGCATCTGAGCTTCCGCAATAGATAGATTCAAGCTACTAGTTTCCGACCCCTCTTAATAGTACGGTCAAACTAGTAAAAAGAATCATATCAATCCGGTCTGTCTCCAAACACTGAGACCGGTAAAACCCTAAGAAAACAATCCTTAATCTTGGATTTTACCTTAGGTGGAGTTTGACCTCGTGAAGCTCGATCGCTCGTCGCTTGTCATCGCAAAGCTCGATCTTGTTAAGCTTGACCACGCGAAGCTCAACCGCTTGACGCCTGTCTTCGCAAAGCTCGTCCTTGCTAAGCTTGACCTTGCTCGAGATGTCTCATATCATTTTCATCCTCTTCACGCCCTTGCCTGCTTTTATCCTGCAATCAACTGAGACTACAATACGTACACTCAATGCACAACATTAGTCTCATATATAAGTCATCATTAATCATCTCCAGAGAAACTACTCCACACAGGAGTTAGCTCAACGGTTTCTCTTTCAAATGACATGACAAACTACATTCAACGAGTAGCAAATGAATATGAGATGAAATACAATCATATAGATCGTAGATGATAAACACATACGCACACGATCTATACTACTCATATCATGATATCAATCAACCTAGATGATCAAAGTGATGAGCTCCCCCTCAACATGTGCATCGATATAAAATCCACAACTGAAGTCATCAGTCTCAAGATTTAACATATTACATTTTGATCAATCAATCAGCACAAGTTTGATGCAACCACCGAGCTCATCCTCTACATATGCATCAATATCAAACTCGCAACCGAGGAAACATCCAATTCAGGGTTTACCGATAATCAACTCAACTTACTTGTGCCAAATCAGGATTTATCTAATTTGTCATTTGATCAAGTCTGACATCTTCAGATTAACTTTAATCATCATGGATTTATCCAAAACGTCATTAATCATCAAAACCTAGATACTTAGATCTATCTAGATCCAAAAATAACCACAAATATCATCCACAAAACATACTCATAAATCAATACATCATATAAGAAACTCATCCAAATATATCCATATCATCCATAACTGAGATATAAATATAAATACATATCCATCCAACATAAACTCATAAAACATTTTAAACACATATCCATCCAACATAAAGTCATAAAATATTCTCCCCCTTTGGCATCAAGCACAAAAAGGGAGTAAATACAAAACATAGCCTAAGGCTCATCATCAGAAAAGCCTAGCACGGCTGTATCCCCAGAGCCTGCAGGAGATCCAGTCGCGTCGACGGCTGGGGACACTGGAGGAGTAGCGGCCGGAGCTAGAGAAGCTAGTGCCGTAGGAGCCGGAGCAGCAGGGCCTGAAGTAGATCCCGGAGAAGACGACGCTGGGCAACACCTCTTGCGAGGGGCTGGAGAAGCTGAAGAAGGCAGACGTCTCAGGATCTCCTCCTGCTGAGCAACCAGCCAAAGCAGCAATTGATGGTGCTCGTGCTGAGTGCGCAGGATCTGCTGCTGGGTCTGGATGATCTGCTGGAGCTGAGAGGGAGAAGCCGAGGAAGGTCCGATGCCTGGGTCTGCAGTAGGTGTCGGGTCAGTCTCCTGAACCGGAGCCTCATCCTCTGACTCTCCCGCAGCATCATCATCAGATGGGGGAGAATCAGAGACAGGAGCAACTACAGGGCGGGCACCGAGTCGATGATCGGCCTGTCCCGGAGGATAGAACTGCAAAGGATGGTGGGGCCGAGGAAGCTCAGTGTCGACAGCTCGAATGTGCAGAAGCATCGCCATGATGTACGATGCATATAAGAGCTGACGACGAGGAGAAAGAATGACGTGCTGATCTCACTGATGATGAGATCAGCAACATCAAATGGCTCCTCCTGGAAGATAGAAATCAGGACGTGGAGCCCATGATAAGTGACTCTGGCCCTGTCTTCGGTCATGGGACCAAAGTG
The DNA here is from genome assembly GCA_019359835.1 of Pharus latifolius. Lineage (NCBI taxonomy): Eukaryota > Viridiplantae > Streptophyta > Magnoliopsida > Poales > Poaceae > Pharus > Pharus latifolius. The sequence continues at coordinate 18,709,623 of CM033327.1, read as the reverse complement.
AGACGGAGGATCAGCAGGGCCAGATCTACATCGCAGCGCAGGCCAGTGATGTGACGGAGCTGGAAGGGGCCAGAATATAGCATGGCCACCTCCCGATGCTCAAGGTCAGGGAGAGTGTGGAGCTGGCGTCCAGAGGCAGGACGAACCAGTACAAGGGCGGTCTCGAACTACTCCTTTGTGACAGTATGGACCTGGAGGCCTGTCATGAAGATCAGCGAGTCGCACTGGGGAGAGATATAGACTGTGGAGTAGAACTGGCAGATGGGCTCATCGGCCCAGTGAAGGGAAGAATCAGAGACTAGGTCTCTGATCCCGACGGAGGCGAAGGAGTCCGCCAGGGAAACAATGCCTGTGCGAGACGCGATCGTCTGCCAGGAGAGGGAGCAACGGGAAAAAATGGGAACACGGCTGTACACGCTGGTGAAAAGATCCAGCTGCAGGTTTGTGTAGAAGGTCAAGACGCTGCAAGCGTCGCGACAAGTGGGACGCGGGGACAGATAAGGGTTTGCGGCGCGGAGGGTGCGGAGGTGACTCGCGTGCCACCAGGAATAATCCATGGGGACACGCTCAGGCGGAGGCGAAGGCCGGGTCTCAGACATCTGACCCGTTGAATGACTGCTGTTTGCATCGTTCTTTTGACGGGCCACACGTCAAGACGAGGACGACTGATCAGACATGATCAAAGAAAAGAAAAACAGAGGTGAGAAGTAGAGACCTGAGCAATGGACCGAACAGAGGAACCGAAGAATGCCGGAGCAGCTTCGACGGTGAACAAGGTTGGGAGATCAGCCAGAGATGAGGGACGAGATGTGGTGACACGGCACGGCAAGGAGCGGCTAAACGACGGCAAGGCGCGGCACAAAGGCAACGCACGGCGGCGCGGCAAGGCAGTGGTACGGTACGGCGGTGGCACGGTGGTGAGGTGACGATGTGAAGGCAACGGCAGCGGCGCACTACAGCGAGAGGAGATACCGGCGGCGAGGGAGCACCGGCGAGATGGAACGAGCGGCGGCGAGAAGGAGAAGCCGAAGAGACAAAATAAAGAAACAGGGTTTTAGGGTTCGAGGACTCAAACTCACAGAACTGAATTTTGAAACTGACAGTCAGTTTATGTAATTGACAGTCAGTGTGGGTCACCAAATTTGACCAGAAGCTATGACCAAAGTTGAAGAACATAACTGACAGTCAGTTTGTGAAATTGACTGTCAGCATGGTCAACGACTTCGACCAGAGGCTACGACTAGGCTCCTCAGCAAAGGAACTGACAGTCAGTTTGATGAACTGACTGTCAGTATGGACAATTTCAACCAGAAGGAGGATTTAGACCAGAGAGGGAATAAAAATATATTTTAATTTATTTTAATACCATTACCACATCAACTAGCATTTGAAATATCAATAATGTTCAATTCACCTCTAAAAAACAAAATCTAGTCCCGTCTAAGGGTTTGGTGAAAATATCTGCTAGTTGCAAATCTGTTCTGATATAACTTACATCTATATCTCCTTTTGCCACATGATCTCTTATAAAATGGTGCCATATTTCAATATTCTTAGTTCTAGAGTGTTGAACAGGATTGTTAGCAATTTTAATGGCACTTTCATTATCACACAATCACTACTACAGAAATGCTATTCACTATCGGTTTAACATCGACTCTATTATCGGCTCTCTTACCGCTAGTGATCGGCACGATAGAAGAAACGTAGCACACCCCTATCGGTTAAAAACCGATAGTAAAATACCTACACTTCCAACGTTTCAGTAATCGCTAACGACAATTCTTCTATCGGCTCAATGATCTCAACCGATAGTGATGTTTTATTTCTTGTAACGGTTATTCACTGGAAACCGATAGTAATGTATAGTTTTTTCTATCGGTTAGGTACTCGACACGGTTAGTATTGAAAACTTTCTTCTATCGGTTGTAGGATATGAACCGATAGTATTACAAAGGATCATTAACAGATACAGTGATACACTAATACAACAGATTTAATTTATTCACAAATACACTAATTATTCAGAGATTTAATTTATTCACAAATACACTAATACAAAGATATACACATGCATTGGACAGATTGAATTTATTCACATATTGAGTTTATTCACAAATATACCAATGAATTTACACACATACACCAATCAACACATTCAATATATATTACACAAGTCATTTACGATCGATCGTTGATAGTCACTTCTTCCATCACATATTGAGCCCAAATTGTTCGCAGCTCCTTCAATTGAGGCAACTCATATTGGTCTTTCAACATGGCACTCTGCATGCGTGTATGAAGTTAGGAACGTACGAGATATCCAATGTTCGACTTTGATTCAGGAAAAATGGTTACCTTAGGGAATTGGGCAAAGTTTGTCCTGATCAGGTCATACATAAATCTCATAACATAGAAGCCACATTCCCACAATTGTGGCTGTTGATGGCACTGGGATAATTGCATATGCAAAGACATAAACCCACATTAACTCGAAAGAACTAATTAATCTTAAATTAAAAGACTCATCATGAGTAGTTCCATCCGTATGAATTACCTCATATTCTTTCCAAGAAATTGTTGTGCCCTTCGACGCGTCATACCTCCCTCCAGCAGTAACATAATTTTTGAAAGCCCTGTATTTAATTTAGCATTGCCGGTTAATATGTTATCATTAATTAGCTAGTCAGAGAAAAATTTAAAACAGTTGTGTTACTTACGCGTCTATGTGCCACCTGAAGGTGAAAACATGCACCACCCTGTCGCTCATCGAATCGAGGTAATAGACCTCATTCATCCATGGGCAAATGACGCCAAGGACCCAGTGGCCTCTACATTGCATATATAAGCGAACCGTTTCATACATATGTTAGGCATAACATACAAGAATGAGTTAAATTAGTAGGAAATGCACTAACCTTTGGTGGTACGGCGCAAGAATGAACTCTCGGTCCTGCTGTGCTAGTAGTGCCCTTGATATGTATTCCTCCGCATGTGCTTGGTCGTGCTCTACCATCGTGAGACTTATTTTGTCTGGGTCGAGGAAACCCACCTTGTCACATGCCCTCATCGACGCCAGCCTATACATGCACCTGGATGCAAAGTAGACATTACTAAGTAGTGCATACAAAGTGATTAGATTTATGAAATGAACTGTGATAACTTCACACAACAGCAAACTCACAGGACTCCAGTCCGTATGATGGACATATCAAGCTCCCGCCAGTTGAGGAGGTCGAACAAATCCTCGTGGGCCACTAATATGCTCCCGGCCTCACGGTGAAAATGACCTAGCCTGAAGTGAACTAAGAAGTTGATGTGGTGCCTAGACCGAGTCAGGTACCACTCGTGGAGACTTCTGGTTATTTGATCCATATTGCGCAGAAGGTACTCCGACATGAGTAGGAACCCGTTCTTGAACGTACCCAGCTGGCTTTGTTTCGCCTTGCCTTTGGCCTTGCCCTTGCCTTTGGGAGGGGAGCGGGTGTATACCTTCGAAGGTTGGGGCACGGTGCCGCTACCCTCATTTGATGGCGAAGGGTTTGAGGCCGTCGGAGGACGCATGGGGGCCGAAGGAGCCCGGTCATGTGTTGTGCTGGTGGTGGTGGCCTCAGGAAGTGAGCTGGCATCCATCGTCCACTTTAAGTTATGAACGCGTAAGTTAGATTTTGCAAATTGAGTATATTAACTGAGTTGTAAGCTAGAATGGCTAGGGTTTACCTCCTGTAGTCTAACACCATTCTTGGGCCACTGTATGTACGAGCCCAATGCCTTGCCAATTGTCCGCATTTCGTCCGTTGGGACGGGCAACGAAAAAAAGCTGTAGCCCGGGAGGGCCATGTCCACCTGTACCTTTGTGAATCCAGGCTCCAGAGGTACGCATTGGATCCGAACATCCTCCCAAGACTGATATACGATCCCATTTGCAACCACTACAGGTTTGTCGCCTATGTTGATCAATAGGCTACAGCTCTCCGGCTTCTGCAATTTGCAACAATTATAACAGGTTAGCGAAACAGTTCTAACATAACGGGAGTGGCATCAACCGAACTGCATATATAGCTCAAGAGTTGCAATACCTCAATCAGGTCCACCGGATCCATGTAAACCTTCGAGCCGCAACTACTCGGCCTGGCAGCGTCGACCTCGGTAGCTGGATCTAAACCCTTGGACTGCACAACTCGGCTGAGGCGTTCATACTTCTCGTTCATTTGAGCGAACATGTCCGCGAATTGTGCAGTCACATCTGACCGTATCTTCTAAGATAGCTCCAATTCCCTTTCCAGTTGCGACCCTTCTTCGCCTTTTGCCCGGGCTCCGAGAAGCCTTCCTTCCATGGCACCACACCCCCCACGGTTCGCGTCCGCCCTGGATGCTCCTTGTTCCCTAGAGCCCGGGTAAGGATGTCGTTCTCCCTATGGGGAGTGAACAATCCCTAGGTCACCTCCTTCGAGCAAGAGATCTGTTACATTCAAAGCTCTCCATTGTGAGGAAAAATATATACAAACTTGTGCGCACACTAGTGATCATAGTTTTTTCTACCACACTCTATGATTCCAACCAGGAAGTTAGCCAACTTACGATTCGCTGCACGACCTCGACGTCCCTGGGGTTTGGGAACTACACAGTCCCCGTGGACGACACGGTCCCTCTGGCCAGCCACCAGCGCTTGCATCGCGGATCGCGGATCTCGGAGAGCAATAGGTCAGGGGAGTCGACGAAATTCGATGCCTCATCTTCAGCCTTCTTCCACTACTCCTCCTTCCCGGCATAGCTGCGAGAGCCAAGCCGGTGCGGGTGGTCGTTCCACCTCTGGATTGCCTTGTTCTTCTCGCTAAGGGCCTTCGTACCAGAAACAAGAAAATTAATGCACCACTGGTTACTGCATACAACGGTGTAACCAAACAAAGGAACCATACATACCTTGAACTCAGGGGTCCCCTTTTGTTGGGTGAATTGCTCCCATACCTCCTCCGTTATGAAGGGGTACTTCTCGCATGGAGATTTGCCTTTAGCGAGGAAGGTACTGACGAGGGTGCTCTTGAAGGTTTTCCACGTGTTGTTCATGTCCTTTAAGTAAGCTATCTTGGGACCATCGTCGGGGATGTTCCACTTGGCCTGTTTCAAATGGTGCATATAAGCAGGACTTACTTAATCTCTGGGATAAACCAAGGGAATGTGATTACTCTAGAGTTCAGTGATTTTGATTAATTTTACGTTCACTTCCGCCCACAGCCTATCCCTCTCATCGGCCTTAACGTCCTTCCAGCTCTGGATGGTGATCTTCACCCTTTCCTTCGCCAACAAACCAACATAGGCAGCGTACTGGCTGGCGTTCTTCCCGATCGGTCTCCCGAACTGGTTGAACTCACATGAAAGATCCGCGCGTTTGGCCAAACGGCACAACATCGTCGCCCCTCGTGCCTTCCTCTTGCGCTGGGACGAGGCAGCGTCATCTACGTTGGCCCTTGCCGAATCACTACTATCAGCCGAGGAAGATGCCGACATGGCTTTACCTAAAATTCCATGAACAGACCATCAATTGATATAAAGAAGGGTACATGACAAAGTTTATAACTAAAATGGAATGACAATGATGAACCACCTCTTTTTGTTAAAATGTCAAATTTTCATTCAAAAGGCCAAAATCATCAATTCCTATCAACATGGTCTTCAAAATGGATTTAAAAGGTTTTTAGAAGCTTTCGACTATCTCGTTTCTTAATCAAATCAGTTTCGAGTGCTAATCAAAATCTATTTGAATTGTGCCAAAACTTGTTTTACAAAAGTCTTAGATATTATTACCCCGAAGAAGTTCAAAATTGAAAACTTTCTCAAAAGAGTTTCAATTTGAATAGATTTTGGGTGTTTAAATCTCACCGGAAAACTTTCTTTGACTCGAAATATCTTATACATGCAAAAAATGAGCTTCAGTTGTTTCAATGGTCTTTACTCGTGACCTTCGGCTCAAAATAATATGAATAACTGATTCAAGCTCTTTCATGTCAAAAATCTCATGAAAATCAAATTTGAACTTAATTTGCAAAAGGTTGTCGAACTTCAACCTTCTTGCTTAACATAAAGATCGTTTGACCATAACTCTTGATTGTAAAATCCTATTTAGAAAATTTTTTCAAAAAAATATATTTCATGTAATGAAAATCATTTCTATAAATTTTCATTTCAAATGTATTTGATTTGAGAAATAGTTGATTCTTTTCACAAATCAAATATGAAATCTGCAAAATTCAGACTTTTCAAATGTACTATCGGTTGAAAATAAGAAATCGATATGAGATACTCTATTTCCTATCGGTTTGACAATTAAAACCGATAGTATTCAAGTTTGTATTCAGGAAAATAGATAACATTAGCAGTGCAAACTATGCTAGTCTCTCTGTAGGAACATAAAGAATCATGGCTTTGTATAAAAATTTAAATGAACCAAAATTTCAGATGAAAATTAGAAAATAGGAAATAATTAACAGAAAATTCAGATTATGGTCTTTTACTATCGGTTAGAAATAAGAAACCGATAGTGGACGACTATGTAACGAAATATTCTTAGTGATTTTCATCAAGTCTGTAATTCTCATAGCTATCAAGTTTGTAATTCATGCACTTTTCATCTAGTTTTATATTTGTAATACATTGAACCACATATGAACTATTCAATATAAATTTAAGAAAAATTGACGCGAGCGGCAAGATCAATGATACTGCGGTTTGGTCAAGAACACTTACAGTCGTTCGTGGAGTGGCCTACGATGGCGCGATGCAGTGGCCGGAGGCGGTGGAGAACCCAATTGCGAGCGGCAATGGTGGTGCAGGAGCGAAAAAGGGAACGTCGGGGAGGCTAGGGTTTTCCACGCGTGAGTATTTGGAAATGTGATCAGTTGGACTGGAGGGAAAATCGTGCGGGCTTAACCTAATATAGGAATCTTTACTATCGGTTAATAATCATAAAACCGATAGTAAATACAATGGCAGTTAGGGTTTGGAGTATTACCATTGTTCACTATCAGTTTTATGATTATTAACCGATAGTAAATTAATCCACTGTACAAGATCAAACCAAAATTTAGAACAGGATCACATAACACAATATGTATTACTATCGATTGTGAACAAGAAACCGATATTAGAACTTAAATTTATATCGGTTTGGAAATTGAAACCAATAGTAAAATACAATGTTATTGACTCTAAAGGGTTTTCCTGAGAACAATTACAGATGGATTTCAGTACATCATTTGCACTTGTAAAGACATCTGAAACCACATGTAAATGACTTCCAATAATTTTGAAATAAATTAACAGTAAAGACCAATCATGGAACATAAGGAATCATGCATATAGAAACTTTCTTCGAATAGCCAATCAAGATGGAGATATCAAAATGACAAACCAGCAAAAAACCACAAGGAATCTGAACTTTGCAGTTTTCATATTGATTTGTGAAAAGAATCAATTATTGCTCAAATCAACTCCAATTGAAATGAAAATTTCAAAAAATGATTCTCAATACATCACATATGTTTTCCCAAAGAATTTTTGAAAAATGATTTGAAGAATTCTTCGATTAAAGATCCAAGCAATATACGTCACTTATATATTGCAAATTAGTCAAGAATGGTTGTCTACCCATAATCCTTCTTTGTGGTCGTCTCGCAGGTAACTTATTTCGTCAATATCTTCGGTAGGGACAGATTGAAGAATTCCATCTAAAAATGGAGGTAGTTCGTTGAACTGATCATACTCTTCTTCATCCACAACATCTTCAACCCCAACAATATGTCTCTTACTGTGAAGGACAACGTGCAACTTTGGATTGGCCGGGTCAATGATGTAGAACACCTGTGTGGCTTGCTCAGCAAGTATAAATGAATCATCTTGGTGTGCGACTCTACTGAGATCGACGAGAGTAAACCCATAATTATCGACTTTAACACCTCGAGGGATTTCGACCCATTGGCATCGAAATAAAGTAATCTTAAGTAATACGTAATCGAGCTCCCATATTTCGTCAATAACACCGTAATATGAGTTGAGTGCCCTTACTGCTCTGGCATTCACTAAAATAGCAAGTAGTGTCACTCCACTACATTGCATAGTACTCTTCTCATCCTGAGTTCTTGTGTAAAATGAATAGCCGTTGATGTCATACCCCTGCCAACTCTCTACAGTAAATCTAGGCCCTCTGGCCAACCATGTAACAACTTCATCTACGTTGCCCTCAGAAGCTTGCAGGACTCTATTTTCGATCCACCCAGCAAACTTCCTCTTATGTTCTCTGGTGACCCAAATCTCTGGCTTCGAAGGATTCTGTTTCCGTAACATTTCCTTGTGTTCGTGTATGTATGGCTCCACCCCCGTCATGTGCTGTAAGACCCAAAAATGGGCTTTTGCATACAGATCACTAGAGGGGACGACTGCTTTAAATCCAATCGTTCCAATGCCCTGAAGCCTGCCCTCATGCCGGGACGTAGGAACGCCAATTGGGTCAACCCCGGCCATATAGCTGGTGCAAACACTAGTACAGAAATGCAGTCTACTAACCCCTATCTTCTATCGGTTATTAGCGAAACAGCACAAAACCGATAGAAAATGTGCCTCGCGGTCATAAAAGCCCGACGGATGTATTTTCCCTATCGGTTTCTAAGAAACTTACCGATAGAATAAATAGTATGATTTACTCTAGCGGTGATGAACATATTTGCCGTTAGAAGAGATGCATAAGTACTGACGGAAGAATGTTGTGCGCCGATAGGACTGGTCGACTTCAACAACTAGACTTATTCTATCGCTACTGTATGAATATACCGACAGAGTATATTAAAAATTCCTATCGGCAATATGTAGTTCGCCGATAGAATAGTTGACCTTCTACAAATATTTTTATTCTATCGGTAATGGATTCTTTTACCGTTAGAATATATAGAAAATTGCTTAGAACTGTTCGTCTTCAAATAGTTTTATTCTATCGGTAATGAATGTTTATACCGGTAGAATATTACAAAAATATCTTAGAACTGTTGGCCTTCTACAACTAGTAATATTCTATCGGCAATGTACGTACACACCGATAGAATATGTACAAAAATTCCTATCGGTAATATTTATTGTGCCGATAGAACCATTCGGCTTCTACAGATGTTTTTATTACTAACGGTATTCTGTTTTCGTACCGATAGAAAATATATATTGGTATAAATACACGGGTATGTTTCTTTCATTCTCACAGTTCATCTGGGGCTCGTAGTCCTAACCCGTAAGCTCCAGGGACGGCCGGCGCACCTCTACAGGGGACCGCTGCACCTCCGCACCTCCATCGACGCCCTCTAGACGTCGGCATCCGAAGGAAGGTACGTAAAATTTCTGCAATATTGTTAGATTATTCTAATCCGATTATGGCAATAATTCTGCTTTTTTTGTATCCTTCATTTTGATGTGTCTTCTTTTCAATATGATTATGATCTGTTCAGGTCCTTGGATGATGCTCGTGAGGGGCAACGTATTTCACGGTTCTTCATCGCAGTACGCTGCCTACGTTGGCTTGTTGGCGAAAGAAATGGTGAAGATCACCGTCGAGAGCTGGAAGGACGTGAAGGGCGAGATCTTGGTTGGCTCGGTCGAGAAGATGCTTAAGCCCGGCGTGTTTCTCAAATCAGGACCTATAGAAAGCATCTTACATTTTTTTGCATGCACCATCTTGTGGCCAGATGCTTACCTGCTTGGAGAAGAAGAATTGTTGTTATTTGCACAGCCATTCTACACCATCACTACACAGAACAACATCTTGGAAGGTAGGTTCTTTTTGTTAATGGAGTTGAGTTGAGTTGAGTTGAGTTGATCGAGTTTGAGTCCGAGGAAATCACCAATATGTACAAATGTATGTCGACGGCAGTTCCAGCTCCTCGGGCGTCTTCGAACTGAACTCCTATGGTTAAGTCCAATGTGGTTCAGATATTTGCTGTTTTGGATGAATGGATTTGTGATGTATCAGGTCTAACTTGTAGTCGGTAGTTGCATTGTGGCAACCTGCAAAGGTTCCCTTTTATGTAAAATGCATGTATGGGCCACTGGGTCCTCGTCGTGATCTGTTGTTAATTTCAGACGTGGCTTTTGTAATATACATCGAATGTGTGAATTGTTGTATTTGTATATTGTTGTATATTTGTGTATCATGTATTGCTAATTGGGACATGAACTTGAATGTGCAGAGAGCATTTGTGTATTTAATTGTATTGGTAGGTAGGTGTGTATTTGTACTGCTGTTTCAGACATGCACTTCAATTTGTGAACTGGCATGTGTATGTTTGTACCTAAATTTGTATTGGTGAACTGGCATGTGTATGTTTGTCCCAGTTTGGTACCAGTACCTCCTCTAACGTTAAGTACACATATTTACCGATAGGAAAACACATATATTTGTTCAGTCATGTATATTCTAACGGTAAATACACATATTTACCGATAGGAAGCAAATATATTTGTTCAGTCATGCATATTCTAATGGTAAATATGTGTATTTACCGATAGAAAAAGACATATATTTGCTCAGTCATGCAAAGTCTAACGGTAAATGCACATATTTACCGATAGAAAAAGACATATTTGCTCAGTATATTCTCTAACGGTATGTGTGTGTTTTTACCGATAGAATATGTGAGCGGCAAATTACCTAAGTTAGTCTGACGGTTATTTCATGTATTTACCGTTAGAAAAATGTCCATTATAAGGAAAACCCCACTCGACCATTGCTGAGCTGCTCTTTAATTTATTCTGTTGCACTCTGTGTCCCTCTGTTTGTGACGAAAGTTCCAGCTACACTGCTAGGGTGATCAGCGCAGGCTGGAGGGAAGTTGATTGCGCCCCTCTCTTTAAGGTACGCTTAATCGTCGACACTTATCTCTCTCTCCCTCTAGATCTCCCTTCCTCTCTACTTGCAAGCTAGCTGTATTGTGTAGTTCCAAGTTTGTAGCTCTAAGCTTGGGAGCTTGGTAGCTGGAAATGCGTCATGTTTTTGGAGCTAACTAGCTTGTATTGTGTAGTTAGCTAGGTTAATTAGTGTTAATTTCGTCAGGCTAGGGTTCAACACATGTATCTGTTGTAAGACTCTGTACATGTACATATACATAACTTAATCGGGCAGGTTTCATACATAGCTTACTCGTTAAATTTTGTTAATTGTAGATGGACAGGAAATATTGGATGTATGGAATAAAACGTACTACTCTTGAATATTTGGATGGTGTGAATGAGTTTATTAAATTTGCTGAGCAACAAAAGGAGAGGAAGGGAGAGAAAAATATGCTCTGTCCTTGTACAGATTGTATGAACTTGAAGAGGTTTAGCAACTCTGATCAAATTAAGAGTCATTTGATTCGTCGTGGTTTTAACGCGCGATACACCCGTTGGATATGGCATGGCGAAGATCTTGAGGAAACAAGCACCACTACTACCAATCAGCACGACTCGGATGTGGATTGCAATAATATCGATGATCATCCCAATTTTGGTAATGTTCATTCCGATGTGCACGTAGATGATGATGATGACAATCTAGATGAGATGTTACGTGATGTAGAGGAAGATTACAACGAAAATGACTTTTGTGAATTTGAGATACTGATTGCTGACTCTGAGAAGCCTCTGTTCCCTGGATGTGCAACATTTACAAAACTGTCTTCTGTGCTGAGATTATATAACTTGAAGGCAGGAAACGGTTGGAGTGATAAGAGTTTCATGGCACTATTAGATCTTCTAGCGGACATGCTTCCAGAGGAAAATGAGTTGCCAAGATCTACTTACCAAGCCAAAAAACTGTTGTGTCCGTTGGGAATGGAAATCGAAAGAATCACGCATGCCCAAATGATTGTGTGTTGTACCGTAACGAGTACTCCAGTTTGCATGTTTGTCCAAGATGCGGCGCATCGAGGTATACGCGTAGGGACCGGATTGACAGTGAACGTCACGAGGTAAGGAAAGGGCCCCCGGCAAAAACTGTGTGGTACTTGCCTGTGATACCTAGATTGAAGCGGCTGTTTGCAAATCCGAAAGTCGCGAAGCACTTGCGTTGGCATGCTGAAGCCCGGAAACAAGACGGAAAACTGAGACACCCAGCTGATTCTATTCAATGGAGAAACATCAACAGAACATTTGCTGAGTTCAGCGGCGAACTTAGGAATGTAAGGTTCGGGCTGAGTACAGATGGTATGAACCCACATGGTAATATGAGCAGCCGGCACAGCACTTGGCCGGTTCTTTTATGCATCTACAATCTTCCTCCTTGGTTATGCATGAAGCGCAAGTACATCATGATGGCGTTACTAATCTCAGGACCCAGACAACCCGGAAATGATATTGACGTGTTTCTAGCGCCTTTAATCGAGGACTTACAGAAATTGTGGAGCGAGGGTGTGCAGGTGTGGGATGCATACAAGAAAGAGAATTTCATCTTGCGGGCCCTGATATTTTGCACCATAAATGATTTTCCTGCCTACGGCAATTTGTCGGGGTATAGTACGAAAGGAGCCAAGGCTTGCCCTATTTGCCTAGATGAAACTGAGAGCATGTGGCTGCGAAACTGCCGGAAAACAGTGTACATGGGTCACCGCAGGTTTCTTCCGGTGCATCACACGTACCGTAAGAAGAGGAAATCATTTAACGAGAAGCCTGAGAAGGGATCAGCTCCAGTGTTTCTGACCGGTAAGGAGATTTACTCACGCGTGAACGACATCAAAGTTGAGTTCGGTAAGCATTCTAAACCTCGAGAAAAAAATGTTTGGAAGAAGAGATCGATTCTCTGGGATCTACCGTACTGGGAGCACTTACAAGTTCGACATTGCATTGACGTCATGCATGTAGAGAAAAATGTCTATGACAGTTTGATTGGTTTGTTGTTGAACATTCCGGGAAAGACAAAGGATGGTGTGAAAGCTCGTCGTGACATGGTGGAAATGGGGATAAGGACTGAGCTTGCACCTTTAGAGAATGGAAAGCGTACATACCTCCCCCCGGCCTGCTACACGTTGTCCAAGAGCGAAAAAACAGAACTCTATCGGTGCTTGCACGGTGTTAAAGTTCCATGTGGGTACTCCGCGAACTTGAAAAAACTTGTGTCTATGAAGGACCTAAGACTGGTTGGCATGAAGTCCCACGACTGTCATGTCTTGATGTCACAGATGCTTCCCATTGCTATCAGAGGCATTCTCCCAGTTAAAGTCAGAGAGACAATCACAAACCTATGTTATTTCTTCAACGTAATATCTTGCAAGGTAAGTACGTGCACTCGTACTATAAGTTCACTACCTCCATTTGTGGAGCTTAATTAGAAGATTTTTCTGATATGAATATTTGGCGCAACTGTGTCCTCGTAGGTAATTGATCCCGATGGACTGGACGCTTTGCAACGCGACGTGGTTACAACTCTTTGTCAGCTCGAGATGTATTTCCCTCCATCCTTTTTTGATGTTATGGTCCATCTGATTGTTCACCTTATCAGAGAAATTAAGTTTTGTGGACCCGTGTGCCTGCGCTACATGTATCCATTTGAGAGATTTATGGGTATATTGAAGGGATACGTAAGGACTCGTCATCGACCCGAGGGGAGTATCATGGAAGGTTATGCCGCCGAGGAGGTGATTGAATTTTGCACAGATTATATGGCCGGGGTTGACCCAATTGGTGTTCCTAGGTCCCGACACGAGGGTAGGCTTGAGGGAATTGGAACGATTGGATTCAAAGCTATCGTCCCCGCTCGTGATGTGTACGCAAAATCACATTTTTGGGTCTTACAACACATGACGGAGGTCGAGCCATACATACACGAGCACAAGGTAATGTTACGGTCACAGAATCCTTCGAAGTCAGACGTTTGGGTAAGCAGAGAACATAACAGGAAATTTGCTGAGTGGATCCAAGAAAGAGTCACGCGAGCTGCCGAGGGCTCCGTAAGTGAAACTGTGACATGGTTGGCTAGAGGCCCAAGATTCACTGTAGGGACTTGGCAAGGGTACGACATCAATGGGTATTCATTTTACACAAGAGCTCAAGACGCCAAGAGTAGCACGCAATGTAGCGGAGTGACACTGTTTGCTATTTCCGAGGATGCCAGGTCAGTAAGGGCGCTAAACTCATATTACGGTGTTATTGAAGAAATATGGGAGCTCGATTACGGATTACTTAAGATTCCCCTGTTTCGATGCCAATGGGTCGAAATCCCTCGAGGTGTTCAAGTTGACAGTTACGGGTTTACTCTCGTCGATCTTGGTAGAGTCGGACACCAAGACGATCCATTCATACTTGCAAAGCAAGCCACACAGGTGTTCTACATCGTTGACCCGGCCAATCCAAACTTGCATGTTGTCCTCCACAGCAAGAGACGTATTGTTGGGGTCGAAGATGTTGTCGACGAAGAGGAGTATAACCAATTCGATGAAATACCTCCATTTTTAGAGGACATTCAATCTATCCGTACTGAAGATATCGACGAAACAACGTATCTGCGAGATGACCACGAAGAAGGATTATGGGTTGAGAACCATTGATGATTAATTTCTATTTCAGGGATAAATGCCAAGCAAACAGCCCACAAGTTCTGCAGCAAGGTGAGGAGCTTATCATTAATACATCAGGCAGTACATTTTTCTTTAGAATTTAATGATAAGCTAGTTCACAGCATTAATACATCTCAATTTTACTCCACAGCATGAGTTCTAACATGTACAGTACCTTTATCCTGTAAATACTTAATTCTTCCCTTCAAATAGCACTTGCAAAAATCTCATCGCAGCCTCTTGCTTCTTCAAATTAAGTTCTGCAAAAATCCCTTTTTTCTGACGGTATTTTGTTATTTATACCGATAGAGAAGGACATCTTTTCTCAGGCACTTCAAAACGTTTTCTATCGGTATTGTTCTATTTTACCGTTAGAATAAATTCGTTAGTCTCACGGTATTTGTTGTCTGACGGTTTTTTCCTGTTTTTACCGATAGAAGAAGACTCTGCCGCTTTGAATTCTCAAACGTGTCGCCATGCGTCGCCTTGGAAACTCTATAAGTACCTCGCCATGCGTCGCGGTATTTTGTTGTTTTTCTAATTCTCGAACGGTTCGACTCCTCATCTTCTCTTTCACAATGGCAACCTCCATGGGATCGTCATCCACGCCCTCCCCAGTAAGAACTCTAAATCTTCTCGGTTTACCCCTGTATTGTTAATCCATGTTCAGTTCATTCTTGACCTGTTGATTTGCACAGGGAATGGTAGCCGTGGAAGACACTGCCAAAGTGAAGGCTGACCTGAGGGCCCTCCAGGAGGAGCACAAGCTCCTTACAGACAAGCACACTCAGCTACGGCTTGACCTTGACGATCTCTTCCAGCGCATTAAGCGCATGAAGACGGATGGTGACAATGCTAGGGCGAGGACGAGGCGTCTTCGCGAGGAGAAGAAAGCCGCGGATATGACCATCGCTGGCTGCGGTTTGACTATGAAGGATACCATAGCGAAGCTGAGGGAGGTCGCAGGCCTTCTCGACGCGGTAGTAGTTGATCCTAGGGACAACTTGTCGCTAGAGGAGTCCTGCGTCCTGGCTGCAAGTCTAACTGACTCAATTCTACATGCAGCCAGGGCTAAACCACCCCTTGACCTAGCATTTTGGGTTTTATTTTTTTTTGTAAGTGATAAAACAACAATGAATGAACAATTTCTTTTTATGTCAATTTTCCAATTTTCCGGCTATCTTCCCTCTTTCTTTAACATTCTGCAGCTTTCAACCACGGTCTGTTTGATGTTAAATTGTGTACCTTTTCATTACTCTGACGGTATTTTGTTGTTTTTACCGATAGAAAAATGGAACCCAATACTATAATCTCAGGAACTTAATTAAAAATTTTTTCTGGGGAAAATTGGTCTCACGGGATTTTTTTTGTTTATACCGATAGAAAAGGGCCCCTTTTCATTACTCTCACGGTATTTTGTTGTTTTTACCGATAGAAAAATGGCACCCATTCTCAAGCACTTTAAAAAAATTTTCTGTGGAAAATTGGTCTCACGGGATTTTATTGTTTATACCGATAGAAAAATGCATCCACTAATTCAAATATTTTTCCGGGAAATTTACTTTTTCTATCGGTATTATTTTGTTGTTTCGATAGAAAATTACATAAGTCTATCGGTATCATTTTGTTATACCGATAGAAAAGTTCCTCCGCTACTTTAGTACTCGTACGCGGCCCTTTAGTTTCCCTCCACTCAACAGTTCCACCTTAGAGCACTGCGTCTCTTCGAGAGCGAAGAAAACCCCAACCTCCGCCGTGACCACTCACTTCCTCTCTCCCACACGACGATCACCGGCTGGACACTGGTTCGTCACTGCCACCGGTTCTTATTTTCGTCCTTCGCCGGCCGCTGCTGCGTTCTACACCGCCTCTCCATCACCAGAACTGATCGCCGCCGTAAATACCCTAATTCGTCGTTCTATTTCCAACATCTTCTTTATTTGATCCTAGTGTTTTGCACGTACTAATTCTTCGAGTTTTGCAATTACACTAGGGTTCCCTATTGTGTTGGCTTATGTACATTCCGCAGGCAATGTTGATTTTAATTAGGGTTTACATAATATGTTCCAGTGCTGTAATGAACCTGTTTTGAGATTTTAACTTCTCTATACTGCTGTATGTGTGATCAATTGTATCCAACTGCCATGTAATGCAGATTATATGTTGGAGGTGTTCTTACACATATTCTATCGGCAGCTCATGTGTTTACCGATAGAAAATTTTTCTGCACAAGTAGTAAAACTTAATTTGGATCTGGAAGGACATGAGCCATGCAATGTACTAGTTTGGTTGGGAATTTTTACTCACTTCGTATGAATATATGGCAATGTGGATGGGTCTTCGATGTATATGTTTCAAATGCCTATATACATGACTTTTCCCAACCTAATAGCTGTGAAGTCCTGATGACTCACATACAGGCTAGGCTAAACATTATGCACAGTGGCACTTAGATGCTTGTGTGCATATTTACGTGTGAAATAATAATGCTGGCCCATGAATATTAGTATAGCAAATCATCGAGAATGTTATGTGATAACAGTGAATGGTGGCTTGTCAACAAAATTCCATATGTAGAGAACATTGTTATGTTCTATCGGTATCTCACGTGTTTGCCGATAGAAAAATTGTCTTGTGTGGAGGTAATTGTTATGGTCTATCGGCAGCTCATGTGTTTACCGATAGAAAATATTTCTGAAGAGTTCAGTAAGTAATTTATGCATGTCTTTCTTTTTGTATTATTTTCCCTTTTGCCGCCCTAGTTAGTCTCCAGTCCTGGGCTGAGTTATGGAACTCCAAGGCGAATTAATTGCCATATATATGGTTTGTTGAAGGTTTTGTAGGGGAAGACATGTCGTCGTCTTCATCGGATGGTACTAGTGGTTCGACTAGGGCCAACCCCATCGTAATTACTGAAGATGGGGCTGTTACATCCCAGCGCAAGAGGGTGGGGCGAGGCGCGACGACGTTGGGGCGTTTGGCCAAACGCACGGATCTTTCTTGTGAGTTCAACCAATTTGGGAGGCCGATTGGAAAGAATGCTGGGAGGTACGCGGCCTACGTTGGGCTGTTGGCGAAAGAAAGGGTGAAGATCACCGTCCAGAGCTGGAAGGACGTGACGGCGGACGAGAGGGATAGGTTGTGGGCGGAAGTGAAGGTTAAATGAACTGAAATCGCTGAACTCTTTCGTAATCACGTTCTCTTGGCTTATACTAAAGTTTAACTAACTCGTGATTAATTGTATGCATTTTTCGGAAACAGGCTAAGTGGAACATCCCCGACGATACACCTAGGACTGCCTGCTTGAAGGACATGAACGGAACATGGAAAACCTTTAAGAGCTGGCTCGTCAGTAACTTCCTCTCTGCGGGGAAATCTCCTTGCGAGAAGTACCCCTTCATATCGGAGGAGGTATGGGAGGAATTCACCAAGCAGAAGGGGACTGAGGAGTTCAAGGCCCTTAGCGAGAAGAATAGGGCGATCCAGAAGAGGAACGACCACCCGCATCGGCTCGGATCCCGGGGCTATGCGGGGAAGGAGGAACAGTGGAAGAAGGAAGACGAACAAAATCCTGTCATCGACACCCCTGAGTTGCCGCTCTCCGAGATCCGGGATGAGAGGTGCAAGCGATGGTGGAGGGGGAGGGGGTCCGTGTCGTCCACGGGGTCTGTGCAGTTCGCAACCCCTGGGGACGCCGACGTTGTGAGGCGAATGGTAAGTTGGCTAACCTCGTAAACTGTGTGCGCACAAGTGTATATAAGGCAATTTGTCTCACAAGGTACCTTCAAATGTAACAGATCTCTTTTGAGAAGGAGGCAGCGGAGGGATTGTTTACCCCGCAGAGGGAGAACGACATCCTCACCCGGGCTCTAGGAAATAAGGAGCATCCCGGGCGGACACGGGCCGTGGGAGCCATTGTGTCGTGGAAGGCCGGTTTCGTAGATCCGGCTCCACCGAGGAAGAAGGCACGCACCTGGAAGGAAAAGGAAGCTGACCTCTCCGATAAGATACGGGCTGAGGTACGGGAGGAGATACGGGCGGAGATGCGGGCTAAGATATGGGCTGAGGTACAGTCTGAGGTGCAGACCGAGGTCGCACAAATGAGGGAAGAGTTTGCACGGTTGAGAGAAGCATTGCTGGCCAAGAGTGCAGATGCGGATCCCCAGGACGACGGTACCCCGCGGGGTCGGATAAGTAGTTGCGCTTCGAAGGTACTCGCGGATCCAGTGGATCTACTTGAGGTACTGCAAGCCTTCATCTGTGCACTTAAGTTGATGCAAGCCTTCATCTGTGCACTTAATTGTTACAAATTTGCAGGGGCCGGAGGGCTGCATCCTACAGAATCACGTAGGCGCCGGGCAGGAAGTGGTTGGACACGGCTTCGTATATCCGTCTGGGCCGGATGTCCGGGTCCACTGTGTACCTCTGCGGTTGGGTTTCGCAAAGGTACAGGTGGACATGGCCATGCCGGCCTACAACGATTCTCCGTTGCCAGTCCCAACAGAGGAACTGCAGACACTTGCTGAGGCAGTGGGCTCCTACGTACAGTGGCCCAAGAAGTGTCTTGTAATACAACCGGTAAATCCTACACATTTTAGATTACATCCTACTCAGTACACTCAACTTGCATAATCTAACATACGTGCTCATTAATTGAAGTGGCCTGCCGCGGGGCTACCAGGGGACTGCGCCCCCAGCTCGGGGCATGAGGGCCGATCTCGTGCGAACCTGGACACATCAAAGACGGCCTCGACCCCACCCAGCGCATCCACGCCTCCACCTTGGAAGAAAGCCGCCATCACCTCGCCCTTGCCTTCGAAGGTACGCGCTCAGTCCCCGGCAAAAGGCAAGGGCGGCAAAGGCAAGGGCAAAGGGCGACAGGGACTGCCGCGGACGTTCACGAACGCGCTCCCACTCATGTCGGAGGCATCTTTGCGGAAATTGGATCGATCAACCAGAGACCTCCACGACTGGTACCTACATCGAGCTCGGCGCAGCCTGAACTTCTTAGTTCCCTACAGTCCTGGGCAGTTCCACCGTGAGCCCGGGACTATATCCGTGGCACACGAGGATCTGTTCGACCTCTACAACTGGCGGGAGCTCGATATGTCCATCATACGGACTGGAGTCCTGTGAGTTTGCTGATGCTATGTATTGCTGTTTTCTAACTCTGTTTGCTAACTATGCATTAATGTTGCAGTTCATTTGAATACTGAGTAACTTTCTGTGAAATTAATATTAATCTCGTCCTTCGCATGCAGGTGCATGTACAGGCTAGCATCGGAGGCTGCGTGTGACAAGGTGGGTTTCCTCGACCCAGAGAAAATAAGCCTCACGATGCTAGAGCAGGACGCCGCGCATGCTGAGCAGTACATATCCAGCGCGCTGATGGCGCAGCAGGACAGGGACTTCATTCTGGTGCCGTACCACCAAAGGTTAGTGCATTTCGTACTAATTTAACTCAATCTTGTATGTTACACCTGAGATGTACTTTGAGCTAGCGGTCCTCTTTTACGTACAATGCAGGGGCCACTGGATCCTCATCGTGATCTGTCCGCCGAGGAACGAGGTGTACTACCTCGATTCGATGCGTGACAGATTATCGATGGAATATGTGCTCAAGGGGAATATGGAGGCGTAAGTAACTTATATGTTTGATTTAAATTTTGACCTCACTAGCTAATGATAATACATTAACTGGCAATACTAACTGAAATGCAGGGCTTTTGATAAATATGTGTCCGCTGGAGGGAGGCATGCCACACCGCAGGACTCTGTACTAGCTTGGAAAGAATATGAGGTACTCACGAGACTTTTTGTTTATGCTTAATTAGTTTATGGAAACAATATATAGCTAACATGTCTTTGCATATGCAATTATCTCAGTGCCATCAGTAGCCGCAATCGTGGGAATGCGGGTTTTATGTGCTGCGCTACATGTACGACCTAGTGCGGACAAACTTTTCCCGATTCCCCCAGGTAAGCATCGATAGCTAACTCAAATTTCAAAAATGGGTGTCACGTTCTAAATTAGGATCGAAGTTAGTTACTCAGTATGCACACATGCTTGCAGATCGCCATGTCGAAAGACCAATATGAAAATGCAAAGATTATATATCTTCGACAAATCTGGGCGCAATATGTCATGGAGGAAGTAGCGCCCAACCATCCAACATGACAATTTTCTCCTTTTCGTGTACTCTGCATAGACTGTTTATATACATGTGAATAAATATATATATGTGAATAAATGTCCACATTGGATTGCAATCTGTATTTGTCCATACATATGTGAATAAATGTGAATAACTGCCTAATGTGTCAATTTGTTCTGTGAATTTACCTTGCATCTGTACTGTATTGTGTATCCAATCTATACTGTATTGCATCTGTACTGTATATGTGAATGTACTGTATTGTGAATGCAAATAAAGTACTGTATATGTGAATGCTCTATCGGTAAATTCATCAACAACCGAGAGACTACTTTACTTTTTTCTATCGGTACAATCAAAATTAACCATTAGAAGAATGTGACCTTTCCTGCCGGTGAACTCATACATATCCGATAGAGTACTAAGTTTTTTTCTGTCGGTAATATTGTAATTAACCGTTAGAATAGTGGTACTTTTCCAACCGCTGACGACGATTTTTCTATCGGTACACTCCTAATATGCCGATAGAATATTATGATTTTCTCTGTCGGTAATCTTGTAGTTAACCGTTAGAATAGTGGTACTTTTCAAACCGCTAGCGACAAGTTTTCTATCGGTAAACTTGTAAGATGCCGATAGAATAGTATGATTTTTTCTGTCGGTAATCTTGTAATTAACCGTTAGAATAGTGGTACTTTCCTTGCCGCTGGACGTAAGACTACGACGGGTTTTCTATCGGTAGATTCATAATATGCCGATAGAATAGTGAACTTCTTGTGTCGGTTATTTACCGATAGAAAATGTCCAGTCTTGTTCTATCGTGTCTATTTCTATCGGTACAAAAACCGATAGTAGAAGGGTGTTTTTTACCGATAGAAGACTGCATTTCTGTACTAGTGAAAATTCAATCACCTCCTCAGCGGCATAACCTTCAATGATACTGCCCTCGGGCCGATGTCGATTCCTTACATATCTCTTCAAGATACCCATAAATCTCTCAAATGGATACATGTAGCGCAGGAACACGGGTCCACAAAACTTAATTTCTCTGACAAGGTGAACAATTAGATGGACCATAACATCAAAAAAAGATGAAGGGAAATACATCTCCAGCTGACAAAGAGTTGTAATCATATCGCGTTGCAAATCATCCAGTCCATCCAGATCAATTACCTGCAAGGACACAGTTGCAGCAAATATTCAGATCCAAAAAATCTGACAAGTTCCACAAATGGAGCTAATTAACTTGCTAGGAGTACACGCTTACCTTGCCAGATATTGTGTTGAAGAAATAACATAGCATTGTAATTGTCTCTCTGACATTGATTGGGAGAATGCCTCTGATAGCAATGGGAAGCATTTGTGACATCAGTACATGGCAATCATGGGATTTTATACCAACCAGTTTCAAGTCTTTCATGGACACAAGTTTTTTCAAGTTCACAGAATACCCGCATGGAACTTTGACACCATATAGGTACTAACAGAGTTCTGTTTTTTCTCTTTTTGACAAAGTATAGCAGGCCGGGGGGAGGTATGTACGCTTTCCCTTCTCCAACGGTGCAAGCTCAGTCCTTATGCCCATGTCGAGCATGTCACGGCGAACGTTGATGCCATCTTTCGTCTTTCCAGGAATGTTCAACAACAAACCAATCAAATTATCACAAACATTTTTCTCTACGTGCACGACATCAATGCAATGTCGAACTTGTAAGTGCTCCCAATATGGCAGATCCCAAAGAATCGATCTCTTCTTCCAAATATTTTTTCCTGGAGGTTTAGAACATTTACCGAACTCAACTTTGATGTCCTTCACGCGCAAGTAAAGCTCCTTACCAGTCACAAACACTGGGACTGATCCTTTCTCAGGCTTCCCATTAAATGACTTCCTCTTCTTACGGTAGGCGTGATGCATCGGAAGGAATCTGCGGTGACCCATGTACACTGTTTTTCTAGCAGTTCGGTAACCACATGTTTTCAGTTTCATCCAGGCAAATAGGACAAGCCTTGCCTCCTTTTGTACTATACCCCGACAAATTTCCATAGGCCGGGAAATCATTTATGGTGCAAAATATCATGGCCCGCAACATGAAATTCTCTCGCTTATGTGCATCCCACACCCGCACCCCTTCGCTCCACAATTTATATAAGTCCTTGACTAACGGTGATAGAAACACGTCAATATCATTCCCGGGTTGTCTGGGTCCTGAAATTAGTAACGACATCATGATGTACTTACGCTTCATACATAACCAAGGAGGAAGATTGTAGATGCATAAAAGAACCGGCCAAGTGTTATGCCGACTGCTCATATTTCCGTGTGGATTCATACCATCCGTACTCAGCCCAAACCTTATATTCCTCACTTTGCTGCCAAACTCACCGAATGTTCTGTTAATGTTTCTCTATTGAATAGAATCAGCTGGATGTCTTAGTTTTCCGTCTTGTTTTCGACCTTCACCATGCCAATGCAAGTACTTCGCATCTTTCGGATTTGCAAACAGCCGTTTCAATCTAGGAATCACAGGCAAATATAACACAGTTTTGGCCGGAGGCTCTTTCTTTACCTCATCACATCCATTGTGATAAATTCTGTCCCCATGCTTATACCGCGATGCACCACATCTTGGACAAACATGCAAATCCTCGTACTCGTTACGGTACAGAACACAATCATTTGGGCATGCATGTATTCTTTTGATTTCCATTCCCAACGGACACAATAGTTTTTTGGGCTGGTAAACCGATCTTGGCAACTCATTTCCCTCTGGAAGCATGTCCGCTAACAGATCTAATAGCGCCGTGAAACTCTTATCGCTCCAACCGTTTCTTGCCTTCAAGTTATATAATCTCAACACATAAGACAACTTTGTAAATTTTGCACATCTGGGGAACAAAGGCTTCTCAGAATCAACAATTAATTTCTAAAATTTAACAAAATCGTTTTCGCTGTAATCTTCTTCTACATCACGTAACATTTCATCTAAATTGTCGTCATCTACATGCACATCTGAATGAACATTATCAATGTTCTGATGATCATCATTATTGCAATCCACTTCCGGGTGCTACTGAGTGGTAGCGGTGCTCGTTTCCTCAAGATCTTCACCATGCCATATCCAACGGGTATAGCGTGCGTTAAAACCACGACGAATCAAATGACTCCTAAACTAATCAGAGTTGCCGAACCTCTTTAAGTTCATACAATCCATACATCCAATATTCTAGGTCCATCTACAATTATTTCACAAAATTTACAAATTGAAATAAATAATTAATGACTCAGGGAATGCATGCATGAAACATTATCAATTAGCTAGGCCATATGTGTGTACAGCTACTTAATTACATTAAATGGATATATATGAAACCCTAATTAACTTGATGCATTTAATTGGAAGAGCCAACTAGCTGGCTGGTTAACTTCAGCCATAAATCATTCCTAGCTTAACTTCAGCAAGCTATAGCTAGCTAGCCAACCTAGCCTCCTAGTTTGGAGCTACATGCATCTAGTTTAATGAATTGGTAGAGAGAGGGAGAGTGTGAAAGAGTGATCGAGAGAGAGAGAGAGGTGATGAGAAGATGACAATACCGAGGGGGATCGAATTATCAACCTCCCAGCTAGCTTCTCCAGATCACTCTACCTTGGAGCGTGGATGCACGTACAGTAGAAATGATCCAGGATGCAGAGCAGGGGTAGAGATAAGTTGTACAATTTTACTATCGGTTCAAAACCACAACCGATAGTAAACTTTTCTCTCTATTAAGGTCCCCACTATCATAACCATTAGTTTATATGACGTCATTTTACTATCGATTTGTTTCATATAGCCGATAGTAAAATTTACTTTATTATATCGGTTGGTACAGTAGTAACCAATAGTAAAAATTCCGTAATTTCACTATCGGTAACCAAAGACAAACTGATAGTAAACTTTACTCTATTATATCGGTTGGTACAGTACGAACCGATAGAAAAAGTCCTAATTTCACTATTAGTTATGAAAGACAAACTGATAGTACTATTTCATCTATTATATCGGTTGGTATAGTAATGATCGATAGTAAAAATTATTTGCGTTTCACTAACGGTACACTAGAATATAACTGATAGTACAGAGTTTGCGTCTTCTCCACCGCTGTAGTCCTATTCTATCAGATTTTTCCCAGATTGCTTATAACCGTTAGAAGATATGGGTTAGTGAATTGCATTTCTGTAGTAGTGAATAGTGGCACTTTATCAAATTTAATTCTATAATCCAGAGATGTCTGCTTCATCCACAGAATTTGAGCACAACAACTGCCTGCAGACACATATTCCGCTTCAGCTGTGGAGAGAGCTACAGAATTCTGTTTCCTAGATGACCATGATACTAAAGATCTCCCCAAAAGCTGACAGCTACCAGATGTACTTTTTCGATCAATCTTGCAACCAGCATAATCAGAATCTGAATATCCAATTAATTCAAAATTTGCATCTTTCAGATACCAAAGACCTAGATTGGGATAGCATTTCAAATACCTAAGGATTCTTTTAATAGCAATTAAATGACATTCCTTAGGGGCTGATTGAAATCTAGCACATAAGCACACACTAAACATGATATCAGGCCTAGATGTAGTGAGATAAATCAAACTACCAATCATAGACCTATAGAGTTTAGAATCGACCGCTTTTCCATTGTTGTCCATGTCGACATGTCCATTTGTGGCCATGGGGGTTTTGATTGCTTAGCATCTTCCATCCCAAAGCGCTTGAGCTAGTCCTTGACATACTTCGTTTGGCTCACGAACGTTCCGTTCTTAAGCTGCTTGATTTGAAGTCCAAGGAAGAAGCTTAGCTCACTGATCATTGACATCTCGAATTCCCTAGACATCATTTCTCCAAACTCATGACAGAAATGTCCATTAGTAGATCCAAAAATAATATCATCAACATTTATCTGACAAATGAACAGTTCTTTTTCAATTATTTTTGTAAAGAGAGTTGTATCAACCTTCCCAATTTTAAAACTTTTTTGATAAAAGAAAGTCTCTAAGTCGTTCATACCGAGCTCGAGGAGCTTGTTTGAGACCATAGAGAGCTTTAGACAATTTAAACACATGGTTTGAAAATTTAGGATCTTCAAAACCGAGGGGTTGTTCTACAAAAACAAGTTCAGATATCTCAACATTTAAAAAAGCACTTTTTACAACCATTTGAAATAATTTAATATTAAAGCTGGATGCATATGCAAGAAGTATACGAATAGCTTCAAGTCTTGCCACAGGTGCAAAAGTTTCACCAAAGTCTAAACCTTCGACTTGAGTGAAACCTTGTACAACAAGACGAGCTTTGTTTCTCACAACTACACCACTTTCATCTTGCTTATTTCTAAAAACTCATTTTGTTCCAATAACATTATGATCCTTGGGTCTTTCTACTAAAGTCCAAACTTTATTTCTAGAAAAATTATTAAGTTCATCATGCATAGCATTTACCCAATCAAGATCATTTAGTGCTTCATTTACATGTTTAGGTTCTAGAGAGGATACAAAAGAGTGATGTTCACAAAACAAAGCAATGCGAGAGCAAGTTTGAACACTCTTATTGACATCACCCAATATTTGGTCTATAGGGTGATCCTTGGTGATGGTATGATGTTGCCGTGGTGCTTCTTCTTGTGCAGCATCTTCTTGACTTTGTTCTGGTGGATCAATGTGAGGTGATGATACATGTTGATCATCATCCTCAATGTTCTCATCATCTTCTTGATCATCTTCCCTTGGTTTGATGCCTCCAATGGTAATGTTCTTCACAGCTTCTTGAAGATCTTCACCAGAAACTTCATAAGGGACTTGCTCCTTTTGCGAGCCATTAGTTTCATCAAATTCTAAATCACAAGATTCTTCAATGCAACTTGTATTTTTGTTAAAAACGCGATAAGCTTTGCTAGTGATAGAGTATCCGACTAGAAAGTCTTCATCTATTCTTCTCTGAAATTTACCACCAAAGTTTCTTTTCTTAAGGATGTAGCATTTGCAGCCAAAAACTAGGAAATAAGAAATATTTGGCTTACGCCCAATAAGAAGTTCAAAAGGGGTTAAGTTCAAAAGAGGATGCAAATAAAGACGATAAATTGAATAGCAAGTAGTATGCACGGCTTCGGCCCAAAAGCGAGTAGGAGTGTCATACTCATTTAACATAGTTCTTGCCATTTCTATTAGTGTTCGATTTTTCTTTTCTACGACTCCATTTTGATGTGGAGTGTAAGAAGTAGAAAATTCATGTTTGATTCCAAGAGAGTCACAAAAATCAAATAAAGTTGAATTAATGAATTCTCCACCATGATCACTACGGATTTTCTTGATAGAAAGTTCGAATTCAGTGGTAACGCATTTTGAAAAACTTTTGAAAACATCAGGCGTTTCAGATTTTTGAGAAATAAAGAAGACCCAAGTGTAGCGAGTAAAATCATCACCAATAACAAAGCCATAGTTGTTACCCCCGATACTTTGGAACTCAGAAGGTCCAAATAAATCCATATGCAGCAGTTCCAAAGGTTTGCAAGTTGAAAGAACACGCTTAATTGGATGTGAAGTAGCTACTTGCTTGCCAGCTTGACAAGCGCTACAGGGTTTATCCTTTTCAAAATTCACATCTTTTAAGCCAATAACCAAATCACGTTTTAAAAGCTTTTTGAGTTGATGCATTCCAACATGTGCAAGTCTTCTATGCCATAGCCAACCTTCTGAGGTTTAAGAGACAAGACATGTTGAAAGAGATGCATCTTTTGAATTAAAATCAACCAGATAAAGATTTCCAAAAAGAAAGCCTTTGAAAATCAAGGAATTATCTTTCAAATTTTCAACAAAAACTTCTTTAGGATAAAATGTGCAACGAAATCCAAGATCGCAAATTTGTGCAACAGAAAGCAAATTAAAATTCAGAGATTCAACCAATAAAACATTAGAAATTGAGAGATCATTGGATATCGCAATTTTACCCAAGCCTACCACATTTCCTTGATGATTGTTGCCAAGGGTGATATTTTGATTTTCGCTCGAGTTGACTTCTAATGAGGTGAACAACTTCTTGTTTCCTGTCATATGTTCGGAGCATCCGCTGTCTAGTACCCAATGCTTCCCACCGGTCTTGTAGTTCACCTGCATAAAAGAATCAAGTCTTTTTAGGTACCCAAACCTTTTTGGGTCCTTCAATGTTAGCAATCAAAGTTTTGGGCACCCAAATTGATTTCTTCTTTTTATTTAGTATGGGTGCACCAACAAACTTTGCTATAGCATACCCTTTCTTCGACCTTTGAAGCATGTAGCAAGTATCAAAATAGTTTGGAGTTATTAAAGGACATGCTTCATGCGAATGACCAGTTTCATGGCATTTAAAGCAAAATGTGTTGCATGCTTTTACAAAAATAATTTTTGTACTTGGTTTCTTTCCTTTCTTCGGAAAGTATCCAAGTCCTTCATTTCTAAATGAGCACTTTTGTTTGCTAAGAATAAGATCTAGAGATACTTTTCCTTTATAGCAATTTTCTAGATCTTTTCCAAGTTTTTCAACTTGTGCCTTAAGTTCATTATTTTCATTTAAAATTGTTTCATTTGAAGCACATGGAATATCAAGAGAACAAGTAGGAATAGCATGAGAAGGAGTGCCATCTAGCTCACATGAAATGGCTACATCAACCTTAGATGGAGCATGTGTAATATCTTTAATGAGCAGACTTTCATATGAATCTTTTAATTCTGAGTATTGAGTACGTAAAGAAGAATGCTCTTCTTTAAGTGCTCTATACTTCTTTTTAGTGATTCCAAACACTTCATTCAAGTCAGTGATCATTTCAACAAGTTCATCATATGAGGGGTCAGAAGAATATACCTTTTCATCACCCTTAGCCATAAGACAAAGGGGTGAACTAGTCGAAGTGTTGCTGAGAGCTAGTCCAGCTAGCTTCTTGGAGCCACCTCCTTCATTGTCGGAGTCGGAGTTGGAGCTTTCTCCTCCAAACATCCATTCTCTGAAGCATGCTTCCTTGGTTGCGCCATTGTTCTTTTTGAAGAGTTTCTTCTTCTTTTCCCAATTCTTGTTCTTGTTTGGACATCTTGAGGCTATATGTCCCTTTTCGTGACATCCATAGCATATGATGTCCTTGAAGTTCGATTGCTTTGGCCCCTTTGGTCGTGTGTCGATGTTGACACCCTTCTTGTGTAACCTGCGAAGAAATTTTTGAGTATTCTTTACCATAAGAGCTAGATCTTCATCGGAGGAGCCATCGCTAGAGTCCTTTTTGGAGTTGGCTTTGAAAGCCAACGCCTTCTTCGAAGGTTCGGCTGCTTCCTTCTTGTCCTTTCGATGCATCTCATGGGTAATGAGATTCCCATAGAGATCAGTCGGTGTGGTGGTCGATAAATCCGAATTGGTGAGTACCGTCACCAATGTGTCGAAGCTTTCTGGAAGAGCCCTGAGCATCTTTCTTACAATTCCAAGGTCAGTAAAAACAACTCCTAACCCCTTGAGTTCATTTACAATGTTATTCAACCGAGTAAACATGGAGTCCACGGACTTGGTTGATGACATTATGAATGTCTCGTATCGTTGCCTTATCATGAGCAACTTTGCCTCTTAAACTTTAGTCGTGCCCTCATAAATTTCTTCGAGGGTGGTCCAAACTTTGTGAGCTGTTGTGAGATTGCTCACACGGTTGAACTCGTTTAAAGATAAACCGGCAAAGAGCACATTTTTGGCCCTGGCATTTAAATGCAGTTTTCTCCTATCGTCATCGGAGTGACTTGCCAGATCATCCGGAGGAGTAAAACCAAGTTTAACGATGTCCCATACATCAAACCCCATGGCCTCTAGAAATACTGACATGCGCACTTTCCAATAGGATAGTTAATCCCATCAAAGATAAGCACACGTCCGGTATGACTGAGATGAAAGCCCTCATTTGACGTCATCCTCTCTAGGCGATGAAGCCTAATTAATTGAGAAACCTGGCTCTGATACCAATTGTAGGATCAAGGATGCCGACTTTAGGGGGGGTGAATAGGAGGCTTTAAAAAATTTAAATAAAAACAAATTTTGAAAAGAGAAGAACCAAATTGCAATTCAATATATTAAAAAGAAAAGATAGAGAGAACGAACACAAGATTTTTCCTGAGGTCTCGGAGACACGCCCGGTCTCCCCTAATCCTCGTCTAAGCACTCAAGTGAATTGTGTCTTGCTTCAATATCCACGAAGGATATTTCTCACTAGTGGTTGCTCCTTGTCCACTCCGGAAAGGCGAACACTGATGCCTTTTACAAACACGCCGAGCCTCTCCGACAATCTCCGAACAGGAGAGGTCAACGGCCACGCTACCAAACCTTCTAGGTGAGGGCATTCACGAATAGTAATAAGCAGTAAGGTTTCTTCTAGATCTCCAACAATCACCAAGAAACTCTAAGTATGCAAGAATGATGCGAACAGAAAACTCGGTGGATCTCAAAACTCACGACTTGATCAACAGATCAAGATTTTTAAAATTCTAAAAGAATGCTCAAGTGTATATGAGAGTATGAGACTGCTTGGTGTATGAAACAATAGTTCAAAGCCTCTATTATAGCCTCAAGAATCAAAAGAGCCGTTGGAGCTCGCACACAAAAGCAACAGTACAAAATGACAGTCAGTTTGGGTCACGACCAGAAAGAAGTAAAATCCAAAAACTCAGCTAGCCGTTTGAGGTCGTTTATGGAAACAAAATAGCACAAACTGACAGCCAGTTTGTCAAACTGATAGTCAGTTCCTACCTCAAAGGCTGACAAAAATCACGGATAAAACTTTGCTGGTCGTATATGGAAACTGATACTTCAAACTGACAGTCAGTATCACAAATTGACAGTCAGTTTCGATCACAAAATCGACCAGTTCAAACAGAAAATCAAATCAAACAGCTCGAGGTCGAAATGCAAACTGACAGTCAGTTTAGGTCAAAATTTTTTGGCTAAAAAAACAACCTCTGAACAACTGTCAGTTAACAAAATTGACAATCCAAACTGACAGTCAGTTTAGCAAACTGACAGTCAGTATGGATAAAAACAGTTATAACTTTTAATCCAGATATCCGATTTAGGAATTTAATATTTCGTTTGTAAGATATTTTAAAGGGCTATCTTTTTGTCAACAGAAGTAAAAACTAGATCTACCTAGATCGTTCTAGAAAAAGCAAAAACTCATCTGTTGTAAAAAACGCAACTGAAAATCCAAATCTTTCAAAACAAAATCCAACCGAAAAAAATGCAATGCAGTGACCTAGTAATTTCTCGGTTCATATTGAAAATTTAGAGAGGATTTGCAGCCCCTCTTTATAATATGGTTAAAAATTAAGAAATAAATTCCTAAACCGATCAAACTCCATACGCCGAGATCGGTAAAAATAAAAAAATATTACCTTCAGTCCTTTGCATCTCGATTTTCTTCTCATTTTTGTGCTTTGTGACTTGTGCTTGATCCATTTTACGTCGGGTTTATCTTGATCATCTTGTATTTCTTCCCAACACAACTCTGTATCAAA
Organism: Pharus latifolius; assembly: GCA_019359835.1. NCBI lineage: Eukaryota > Viridiplantae > Streptophyta > Magnoliopsida > Poales > Poaceae > Pharus > Pharus latifolius. The sequence goes on along the minus strand of CM033327.1, from coordinate 18,678,356 downwards.
TATCTCAACAGCACAATTAGTCTGAAACACTTTGTTTTCATTAATCATCAAAATTAGGTTAGGCATAACAGCCTAGATGCAACAGGATCTCTTCCCAATTGATTTAGTCTACTATTCAAATTCATATCTCAATGACATTTCAACAATATGATAACCATGTTTTGAAGCTACAAAAATTAAATTAACAGAAGGATAAGTATGACAGGTTATACTCTACAAACCGCTAGACACAATCATAGATAAGAAACTAAATTATTGTCTTTTATAAAGAATTTACATTAAAATATTATTTACAATTGGGAAGACACATCCACTTTAATAATAATAAGTAAAATAAAAAAATGAAAAATAATAATAAAATAATTTCTGATGCCACATATGACCACAAGTTTTCCATTTTTGGGAGTCACTAAGATAAAATTTCACATTTTTACGCTCTATAGAGAGGTATTCCAATATTACAGTCTTTTCAATGACATTTCTATCTTAGGGGAGCAAAACTCTTTAATTCACCAAGAAATTTCACTCTTGACTTACTAGTACCAATTATTCTTACGGATCTATCACCACGTATCTTGTTTGTACAAGGGGTGTTCTCGAGGGAGAGCTCAGACAATCTCATACTTGAACTGTGATTGGTATGATATTTTTGTCGTAGCAGTATAAATTTTCTATAAAAAATATAAACTTGCAATAATAGTTTTTTTGAAAGAAAGAAAAAAAAGATTAATAATACACATTCTTTTTCATATCAATTCCAAAAATAAAGAAAACAAAATATAAAAAGTATTTTATTCAATTGTTTGGTCAACCTTTTAGCATTATTCCTACTCACCTAATTGATATTGGTGGCTCTCGCACATTCATCATTATATACCCTAATGAGACATTAGCTCTCTTTTTTCTATGTCCAATACAATAAAGTTATTTTACTTTTGTAAAATTTCAATATAAAGAGTATTAAGATAGTAAAAAAGAGCAGGTAATAAAATAGCATATATCTCAAAAATTGATGCGAAAGACAATTTTTAAATGAGAAAGTGTAATGATAGTATATGTAGAGCTTACTTTTATACTCATATGTTCCAACCACTTAACTCGATGATTTAATTTTGACAATATTTCAATTTAATTACGATTACCTCGCTCGCTCTGAGCAAGTGGCTACTATGTTGAAAAGGTCCGGGATGAAGACATGTGAGGCACATTATATTTATGGCATTTCCATCTTACAGATGATGCTGCAAGTGGGTCTTAACCTCGTTAGCATGCATCAATGCATTAGGAGATGTGGACATCATTGCTTCCTTCTCACGTAAGTAAAGCCCTTTATTTTATTTTTACTTGGTATCGCTATTCTTCATGAAAAAGAAAAAACGAAATTCTCTCTTAATGGCATGTATATATGTATAGTAACTAAGAAGAAAATTCTATTCTTAATAGAAATAAGTAATTTGTTTTGTAATATTTAGAGAGTTTTTGACTTAGGGACATGTGAGTCTTGGACTCATATGTTAATCTCACAATTATTATTCTATAGCGACATCTTATTTTTATAGTGCCTTTCAACTAATTTTCTTCAAATTAATACATACAATAAATTAAAAATATCACTTATAAATTTTTTATCTGACAGGTGTTGAGTTTTTTTCTAGTTACTATGATTAACAGACTAACAACACCATTTATAAATATATTTTAATATTATTATGGGGTATTATAATACTTCAAAAATGGGTTAATTTTACAAATTAGTGAACTTATGGTCATTTTCCTACTATTTTATGGATTATTCATTAAAAAAATTCTTAGTATGCAACAGTGTGGCATGTGCGAATAATTGATGTCTATTCCAACAAGAAAAAAATAAAGCCAGACACCCTTCGCTATCCCATTTGTGTAATTGGACCCTTTATTTGAAATTAGAGCAAATAATCATTTGTATTATTCGAATAAGAGCAATTGGGTTCCTCAATTAAACTCTATTAATTCTATTAAAATAATAATCATTTACACGTGAATCCCATATGTTGGCTCCATAGACTGATCCTGTGTGCATAGATTCAACATATCAACTGAATTAACAATTGAACATATAATTGCGTCGAGGGCCTAATTGCTCTTATTCAAACTAGCAGAGTAAATTATCGGTTCTAATTTCAAATAGAGTAGTCTAATTACACAAAGAATGATAATAAATGAGACTTTGTGCTATTTCCCCCCAACAATAACCAAAATTTTGTTTGGGGCTGGGGGTATAGCTGCCAAGCCCCAACATTTCCAGAAATTAACACAAACCCCTAAATGTTTCTCCTCGGAAAACCCAATTTGTTCAGGACATTGCTGCAAATAACCATCCCCCAGGGGATACTTGTGTGCAATAAGTCAAGAACACCAAAATTTAACAAGAACCTCCTGTCGAAGGGGTCAAGAAACAGACCGGGGGAGGAAGGAGAAGATGGTGGTGCTGGTGGTGGGGACGACGTCGGATCCGGCGTCCATCGGCCCCGCCGCCGCCTTCCTCGCCATGCCCGGATGGTCACCCGGCCCGCCCATCTCCGTGAGCTTCACCTCCCAATTTCTTATTCCATACAGTTCGTAATAGTTTACTTGGTGATATTTCATATGACTGCTTGTCTTGCATTTGGGGTATAGGTAATTTGATTTTTTTTGACTTATCTAAATTTTTAGGGAAAAATCAGCTCGATCGCAGTGATAGCATTGCAAGAGTACCACTTTAGGATAATACCGCTGGCAGTTGTCATGATGACACTGAAACGTTAGAATAGTTGGTTAGCACGGCTAAGAGGTAATGGGACAAAATCCCACCAATAATAAATAGGATAATTACTTTACACGGTGTGCAAGAGATCCAAACGGACTTGCTTAGACATTGCATGCCAAAAAACCAAACATGACTGTAATATATCATAAAACTATAATACATTTGAAGACACTTTTATCTTGTTTTGCTAAATAATTTGAATAGAATTAAATCCACCTTCAACCTTAGGGAAGGCACTTCTTTCATGTCTTGTCAAATTAAGTCTTTACCTTATTATATGCAACATATTATAAAACGGCAATACATTTGTTCAGAGGTAGTCGGGATCCACTGTAACTGCTAATACAACTACAGCAAGATAACTACATAAATCTTGGACCATCTGATTTTGCAATTGATGGTTTTGATCAACATATAATAAAAAATAAAAAAACTGCTTGCTTTTTATCCATAATGGTTGATGTTGAGCTTCAATTTTTAGTTCAATGGTCTATAAATGTGTGCAATCATACTTGGACTACAACAGCTCTAGATCCAGTAATATATAGTGCCCCCACTGGATTTTTGTTCTGGATCCGCCCCTGTTTACACTACGACTAGTAAGCAATGAGTTCATGTATCTCTATATTATCAAAAATTTTGAATTAGAGGACATAGAGGAAGACATATTATGAGAACCCACAAAATTTCATGAATAAATACGACAATATGTAGAAGAACAAAAAAAAAGTGACCAGCGAATATATATGTTAGTATGAGCTTGTTTTTTTTTGTTTTTTCTACATATAGTGGTGTTTGCTTATGAAATTTTGTGGGTTTCTATATATGCCTTCCTCTATGCCCTCAATTTTTTTTGAATTTTTGATAACTTGGAGATAAATAAACTCGTTATGTGTAGCGCGTACTACACAAAGTGTCAAAGTTGTGCCCTTATAAATAACCTACACATTTGTAGTACGGTACCTAAACCTCTACTCTACAAGTGTAAGGATTTGAACCCTAATCTCCACCAAGACATCTGGGTGTTTTGCTAGTTGGGTGATAACTGCTTGACATTTTTCTCATAAATGGAATTATATTCTTAAATTCATGAAAAAGAAGGGAGAAATTGGCTATCTTTACACCCTAAAACCATGAAATTAGGTAAGGAATACTCTAAACCCTAATTCCAAATTTAACCTAGGTTCTATGCCATTGTAAAGTTTAGATGAAAAATGACATTGTTGGGCAATGCCATTAGTCAACAATTAAATTTGGTTAGGTGGTTCAACTATGGATGACTGTGTGCATGCTTGGTGAGAATAACTGGTAATGTTCATCCCAAATGGAAGATGGTAGCATGCATGGCTTGACAATGGCTGGCAATATTGCATGTGCCCAATGATGGAGATGACAACATGTTGGCCTGACTAATGGGCACATCGGAGGGAATAGAGCATATGGCCTATCAATGGGCCATCTTAGTGTTCATCCCATAATGGCGGTATAGTGGGCATTGAACTGGAACAGGACTGCAGCTCAGCTGATGAGGCATACTTGAGGGAGGTACAGCATTAATTGGCAGTGGCAGTTTGTTGGGAAGAGCTTCCAAGTTGGTGGTGGAGGTGAGGTGCACCACATGGTTTGGGCAAGGGGTGCTTATATGCTGGGGCTAGTGGTGGATTTAAAGGGTACCACTGTGAAGTAGGGAAGAGAAGTGAGGAAGAAACAGTGGTGGAACAAGAAATTGATGACAGGGGACTAACATGTAAATATATAATATACTAATACTAAAGATAGTACATTGGTAGCTATTGCACTAGAATCAAACTATAATGAAAGCATTGGACAGTTGACATCATACTTAAGTTTCTAACTAACAAAACATGGAATAGACAATACCTAATTAACGAAGCTTTTGCCAATCACTAGGTCATGTCTCCATTATCTTGCAGCACTCAAACTTCAAGATACCAACAGTCAAGACAAAATTGTAGTGTGCTAGGAAATTCTGCAATAAGGCATCAATGCTGCAGTGAACATTGCAGCCTGTACACATTCATGGATGAGATTTTTGTGTGTGTGTGTGTGTGTGGGGAGAGAGAGAGAGAGAGAGAGAGAGATTGCAATGTACATGACCTGACAAGGAGAGCATAAAAAAACTGACAATGTGTCAGTATTTGCTCATTAGCACCCCTAAAGAAATGTACCTAGATATGGATAAATAAGTAGGACATGGTGTCAATCTAAGTGTCCAACATGATAATCTAGAAAAAGATCAGTTGGTTATTTGGTAATAAAAGAATGATAAGAAGATATTATGCCAAAACTCCAGAAATATATCATATATGCAATTCTACTTGTCTTTTTTTTGGATAACAAAATATAATTATAGTCTTCATTTAGATCATTTTTTTGAGAGTAGGAGTTGGCTAGAGCACTTATATGAAAGGCGTAGACATCCAAAAGGTTGTGTGATCAAATTCCGAACTTAATCACTAAAAATATTCATAGTAACTCACATGTCTGTTGCACTGGACTTATACCCAGGCATTGGGATTTGAACTTTGGTATTTGGTTTCCACCAGAGACTCTGGGTGCATCACCAAATGGACTACATTTCGTCCGTGTCTTCATTTAGATATGTAGTTCTATTTTAGCATGGAAACATGAGCCTAATTGATTAGCAGGGGATTCAGGATGTGTGTTTGATGTGACACATGGTGGCGAATACAAATATCCAACTAACACTATTGAAAAGTGAAACAAATAAATAACAATTGTCCATTCACAATCAGGCATTACAAGAAGTTTGCATGGGCAATTTAGATAATTTTGTTCCCCTCTTAATAGTTTGATGTATTTTTTGTGTATGGCACAAAGTTAGTTTTTGCCAATCAACTTGTAAGTGTCTGTCTGTGTTGAGGCTGGACTTGATCTGTGTAGAAATTTGGCAGTTTTGTTGGTAGCTTAGAGTTTTAGTACCTAGGGTGTGGGCCAGGAGATGAGAATTATGTCACTGTCCGCATGAGCTAAGTCAAACACTAGAATTGTGAAAACAACATTTGAATGAATGTGTCTTGCAATTTTCTTTCACCTTCTGGGTCTCAATTATGTTTTAGCTGCAAATTTTTATTAATTTTGCGAAAGAATCAAATGAAAGTTGTGCTTGTGGTAGTCTTTAGCTATCAAAATTAGGCAATGTGTTATTCATAGTTCTGCTAATATTTGGTATGCAGGAGGGGATGGAGAGCTTTGCAAATGGTGATGTTCGGTTATTGAAGCATGAAAGCAGCATTATTGCAGAGGATGATCTTGACATGCGATGGCAGGCTGCTACCGGTGAGGCTGTTTCTGAGGTCATATTCCTCAGCAAACACACTGCAGTCTCCAACCGCCCTGCCCTCACAGTTCACCCCATCGGTTGGCTGTTTATTCCAATGCTAATGCCTCTCAATTAGCCAGATGATGCAGTCTAATGCTTGCAATACTTTGTGTTTGAATTTTCTTGAACACCACATGCTATATGGGATATCACACAGATCATGCTCTCAATGGTGTTCAATATTTCCTGTTGACTACACAACTTCAGAACACACTACTTTTTTAAGTAGGTTTTGACATACAAGCAATTATCATCTTCTATGATACTTTTCCACTTCTCTACTTTTCTTTGTAATTATAGTGTATCCAAGTTCTTTTGAATACATTATGGTGGCGTTTTGTCAGGAACCATAATCGTAATTGGTTTTAGAATCTATGGAAGTTAGAGGTGGAATGGGTGAATATAAAATATGTTTGGTTCAAGTAGGAAATAAAATGAGGTGGGATGGTTTTGGAATACATCCTATTTGGATGTATTTGGAGGATGTATTTTGATTACAAATATTTTGATTACGTAGTGATCCAACCAAACAGCAGGTAATGTATTCCTATTACATGTTATCAGAATATGAAGTGAAATTCATGAACCAAACATCTATGTGTATTGTGTATGCAACTGTATGCATTCAAATATGCGACTTTCAGAAATCAGTGATTCTTATTCTTACCTCTCAATCATTGATTTGTTTGATAATGAGTGCCTCTTTTTTGGTGGGTTGACATCTACAGGTGTGCCGCATTTGAGGGAGGATGAGAACCCCCCTCAAGGAGGGAGGCCTGGATGGGCAGCGTTGCCAAACCCTCGGATTGGCCCGTGGCTCAGGCTGATGCAAAAGATTGCTGCAGACCAAGGTCTTGTGCCTGAGTTTGAGGTATTATGCTCTCTACTAATGGCAGATTTTTTTTTCTCTAAATTGACTTTTTAATGCCACTTTCTTGTTAAGATTACACTCGAGGCTACGCACCATGGTCCGGTGACAAATACACCAACAATGTTTGTTGAGATAGGTATGGGCTTATTGTTAACCTTACACAATTTTTTTTTCCAATAGGGGGTTGTTGGCAGTTATTAGTTTGCAAGAAGAACAAATATTTTCTTATTTAGAGCTCTCTCGTCCATCTCTTCCCTTGCTGGTTGACTAAATCTGTCTAGTTTGCTTAAACCACTGGCACAGATAATTTCAGAATGTGAGCTTCAGGACCACATGGAAAATCTACTAAGCTCTCTACCAGTGCGTCCATCTCCTTGTTTGCTTTATTACTTATTTGATGGGTGAAAGTTCTCTGCGATGAATAAATCATGTAAATATAAGATTGCTGCTTTTTTGGAGCATCCAAAATTTAGGTTTTTGGTATCCCTTTATTTTCTGATGATGATGGGTGTTTCTGTTTCCTAGTTAATTGTATATGTATGGTGTCAATGAGCTCAGTCAAGCTGTTGGGACTTGGGATCAGTACCATCAGCTTCCAGCCAGTAATATGTCATATGTCCTAATACTTATTTCCATTTTATAGCATAGCTTTTGAGCAATCTAGGAGCAAAGAAAACTGGAATTATATTCAGTTAAATTGAACTGAGAACATCACTATGTTAACTTCTTACTTGAGGAATGTTTACAATTGTTTCTGATTGTTATTTTTTATCCCAACGAAGCATTCTGAAAATAGGAATTAGCCTCATGGTCCAGTGAACTGTTTTGTAGCTAAAAGAAGGAAAGAACACTGGATGAGTGTACAATTGTACAGGGACGACCTAGGATTTCCAGTTGCTGGATTCATTTGAAGGTGTCTGTAAATAAATGTCTAGATGTTGTACGCATCATTCATTTAGGATCTTTAAAATTTCAGGACACCTATGGAAATTTCTCTGTCCACTGAGTATTGGGCTAAAATCCACTGGTTTAATGTGTATTCATCTGGTATGTCTTGATGCAAAAAGCCAATGTCTTCGAAGTTGTGAAGTGACCTGATGAAGGAATAGTCCACACACAGCTGAAGCTAGTCACTATCCAAAATATGAAGTTCATTACCTATGTTTACATCTATAAATGTGTTGAATTTTGGTGTTGAATCTGAGAAATGCTAACTGGTTGTACTTCTATATTCGGTTATTGCATTCTGGTTCCCTTTAGACCCATTAAATGCACTCTGTGGCCCTTCTATTCAGCTTGTGCTGTATTATATGTCTGCATGTATGAATAAGGTTACATGTGGCAGTAGGTGTTATGTTTTTACGGAAGTTATTCCAATATTTTGAAACTGTACTTTAATGATCTCAGGAAGTACAGAAGAATACTGGGGAAGACAAGATGCTGCGCAGGCAATTTCTCTGGTTGATTTTTTTTTTCTTTTCACTCGCTATACTTAACTTATTATGTACTTTATCCTCTTTTTTAGATTTGCAAGAGGTACAACTGCCAAACGATTGTGTTATTTGAACTATAAGATCCTTTGGCATGTGGAGGTCGAAATTAGTAGGGTCAAATGTGGAGAGATTTCTTTTTTATTTTCATTGTGGTACATTCTCAATATTCATATTGGAACTTCAACTTCAACATTTCAGTTGGAATCTTTAACTGCATGCAGATTTAGTTGAAAATGAATCCAAAAAAAGGGAGATCTGTCCTTTTAAACTATGTCAATCATTATACTGATGATACTTCTTTTATGTTCATCTGGTAGAAGCCTGTTCTTCACCTTTTCAGGTTTGAGTTCATATTCAAATACAGTGCCTTCATCAGCCACACTCCGTGTGCAGATTAGTTACTGAATAAACATAGGATGTCATTGGCAAAACTGCAAAAGGACTCAATCTGCTGTTTATAATATAACTTATTTAAGACAGTATATTGGTGTTGGGAAACTACAGGGAACTCAGTTTTCCAGTACTTGCAGGTTCTGTGGAAAGGACTTGGCCTTGAAGGTGAAAGTGCTGTTGGAAATTGGCAGGGGTATGTTGATGTAGCTTTTGTCATTGATAATGTGTATTATTAGGAAATAGTCTATCTTAGTGCCAAGTGACCTGAGCCCGAGCATGCTTGGCCCAACCTGGCTCGAGGATCAGGCCTCCCTATACCCGGTTCAGGACCCCCAAAATTCAACAAGCCCAGTCCAAACTTGACCTGACCCGATTTTTCGAACGTGGCCCGATCACACCCTCTCAGCCTGAACCCCGGCAGCCCAATATACTTATTGGGTTGGGCTGGACCGAGCTCAAGCTGGCTTGAGACACTCGGGCTTTTTGTTGACCCTGGCCTGAACTTGGACCGAGCCCAAAAATGCTCAGTCCTATAGAGCATTCTAATTCCAGCGATATAATGGAGGAATGCACACATGTCATGTTGGAAATGTTATTCAATATACAATAACAGGCAGAAGAGATAATTCTTGACGTTGTTCTTTACAAATGAAATATGCTGCCTGTAGTGGAGCCAGACTATCTTCTAATAAGGTGATATAGATTGATGTTAGTGCCATGCTAATCAAATGGGCACCAGGTTCATTTTACCATTTCACTGAATGCAAATTGACATCTTAAGTTAAAAGCTTAAATATTCTATTTTGCAATATCCACTTAGGTTGAAGTTGTCTCTATGGATAGACCATGATGGATATGGGTCACTTTCATGCCAATCAAATCAGAACTTTGGTTTCTATTATATTGTAGCATGCAAATTTGGATCCTTTGCATGATGCACTTTAGTTCAATTGAACCCGCTACACAATATAAGTGCCTCTGCCTTCGCAAGCTCTTGCTTGGATATATCCTGACTTCACTATGATGGTAGTTCTATTGCCATTTGGAAAGAAGTGTATTTGGTTTCTAAATAATGTCTCTTTTCTTTTTATTTCTAAAACTTCTTTCTTTAATTCTTTCCCCCATTTTTTAAGTGCTAGACCTTTTTTTGATGCAGGAATGGTGAAAAGGTCCTTCTGGGCATAGGAGGTGGTCACTATGCACCTCGCCATATGGATATTGTTGTGTAAGCTCTGAGCATTGAAATTTGTGCTTATTTTTCATAATGCGCTATTTCTCCCCTGTATATCATGCATTCATTCCGCACATGGTATCATTTCTCAAAGTGTTAAATGAATAGAAATTCTGAGCTTTCTAAAAAAAAAATAGAATTTCTGGCAAAGTTTTGTCTAACTGCTTCCAGTGTATCATTTTTGATGAAATAAGAGAATTTCATGACATAACTCTGATGTGGAAGGTACTGTACCTAGATATTAGACAAAAGGTATCAACAATTTAATGCCAGTACCGAAGGCAGAACTCCTTTATCAATATTTCAAGAGCCAACTTGTCAGTACTAGTATTATAATGTATTACAACTTCTAATCTCATCATATATTAGACCTTCTTTCAAGTGAAAGCAGATCTTTCTTCACTCCTGCATGAGACAATATATATGCACGTGGCTTTGCCCTCCAGTCAGACATAACATGGACTTGGTCTGTTGGTTGATTGCTTCACAACGCACAGTCTTGAACATGACGACCTTCATGGATCGCTCAATTTCTTGTTGGATGAAGGGGCATTCTAGTTCCAAACTTCCTTCGCTATGAAAGTACATATTTGACACCATAACCATCCAAGGAATACCATTTGAACGTGACTTCCATCCAATATAATCTGCAATGTCATACAAAAATGGTTGTCTAAGAGATCTTAATGAAGTTTTTAGAAACCAGTTCTTTATTGGTTTCCACTGGGAACCTGTATTGTCTGTATTGGTTTTTAGTTACTGGTGGGTACCAGTCTAGGACTAGCCACTTTGAATATTTAAATTTTGTGGAGATTGTTTTTACGCCAAGATTTGAGTAGAACTTGGCTAAGTAATTGGTCAATTTCTCTGAAAAGAGGCCAAAATTTTGGATATTTTGATAACTCATTTCCCATATTTCTGAAGAATATAATGATGTGTTTGACCATTCAACAGTTATAAACTCAGAGTTGTTGGAAATTGTCAAAATCAGTATAACTATCATTTAATCTTACATTTAGATAAATTGGCTAGCTCATCGGGATCTGGCCGTGGTTGTCTGGTTACCGTCAGTTTCTAGAGTTCTGATCCTGAACATGATGGCCGTTATCTGCTGGCACTCTGGGTGGTTTACCATAGATTGAATTTTCCTCCCTTCTGATTTCGTAATGAGTGGTCAATCCTTTTTCTCCAGCTTTTTCTAGTCTGAACAACATAAAATGCAAGCTACCGATTGTATTTTTTTCTTTCACTAATTTGTTTACCAAGGAATTATGAAGTCATAGCGCTATTTCATTTATGTAAACCTTGGATAAGTTAATAACCATTACTGGAGTAAAGATTGATCATCCCAGTTGCACTACTTGTTTGCCTGACCTTTAGCTTGCAAAATATGAAATAAGTATCCAGTTCAATCAATTTTCAATTATTTTGCTGCGGCGGATCTGTATCTGACGAGATCTGCTTCTTTTTCTACTTACTGTTTACTTCCAGATTTTCTCTCTCAATTTTATGTGAACTTTGTTTTATTGAGGTGAAATGAAAAGAGCAGTTCTCTTTTACTTGAAGGATACCTATAATCTGATGTCGATGGTTTACTCAACATTTCAGCAAAGACGGTGTATGGGTGGGTCACCTGCTGTCTGGGTATTCTTTGCCAATGGAAGAGCCAGCTCAGGTTAATAAAAAGGGTTCTGCTGATGTTGGTGGAATGTGGAAGCATTCCATCAAAGTTTCATATGAAGCCACGAAAGCAGCTTTTCCTGGAGGAGATATTATAGCACATCTTGATCAAAAGTAAGTGGTCAAAACGAATTGCTGCTGGGCACCTAATCTAATGAAGAACACTATCTGATTGCATTCAGTAGGTTTTGCAGTTGATGTTGCCTATCATAGTTTCATAATCCTGGTATCTAATTGCGTTCAGTAGAAGCTTATAATCCTGCCATTCGATAATCAATGAGAAAGGAATAGTGTTGTTTTCAGGAAATAGTAAAAAAATCAGCTATGTTACTGAAAGGTCTAATCCAAATTACTCTCTCATGTTCCGCTAGACCTTTTTCAAGGACTAGGGATTTTGACCTATCCTTATCAGTATATTACTATGATTTATTGATTTATATAACACCCAACACTGCTGATAACTGTTTGTAGTGTGAAAACAAAAAAAATATGCGTGATACAAAATTCAAAATTGATGAACCATTAGTCATTCTTCAAATTGTGAGAGTAGACCTGTTATACTTGTTTTTGCATCATGCAAGATTTCATGCTTCAGTCTGATCATACTAGTATTGAAAAAAAGAGAAACTTGAAGGTCATGTTTCTTGTTCCACTGCTGAATTTTGATATCTAATGACTCTAGCGTGTTGTAATCATATGAACAATGTGAAAAATCAAGTATTGTTATGTCCGGCAAACACCTAGAGTCCTTTAGATCCATGGCAATCTTAGTGGTACATTTGGAGATAAGGTTTCCATTTCTACGTTCTTTCTTTCGGACAATCCACTTCTATATGAAACCCAGTATTCTCAGTGAAACTGTGATTGTACAGTTATGTAGTTACTTATACCTTAATAGCACTGTTCTTGTCTTTTTTTCACCTTCCAGCTAAACATGATATCATGTTTAGCTGGAAGATGGTCTTGCTTTATTCCTTGCGAGATAAATCCACACTGGATATTACTTGATAGCAAAATATAGACAGAGGTTGTTACAGAAAGAGATACTCTAGGGAGTAGTTAAGTATAGTAGTTAGAAGTGATAATATGCAGTTTAAAGAGATGATGTAGAATTTTCTAACACGCCCCCACAGTCTGAGCGGAAGGAGGCTGGACGATAGACTGGATCTGAACTCATTGAATAAAGGAGTTGGCAGGTCCTTTGATTGCGGAGATGAGGGACATATACCACACGACTTGGCCAAGAGCAACCATATCTCGAACAAAATATATGTCAATTTCAACATGTTTTTATGCGTTGATGCTTGACTGGATTGCACGAAAGGTAGACAGCACGGACGTTGTCATAGTGGACAAGAGTTGCCTTGTATTGTGGAGAATGGAGTTCACACAAGAGATTGAGTAACCAGCAAGTATCTGCAACAGCATTGGTGATGGTGCAATACTCAGCCTCAGCATTGGAGCGGGAGGTAGTGGCCTGTCGTTTGGATGACCATGATATCAAGTTATCACCAAGAAACTTACAATAACCTGATGTTGACTTGCGAGTATCTGGGCAACCACCCCAATCAGCATCTGAAAAGGCTGTCAGACCTGTGGTGGTTGTGTTGTAGAGCTGAAGTCCATATTGCATGGTGCTTTTGATGTAGCATGTTTCAAGGCATGGAAATGAGAAGCACCGAGGATAATGCATGAAAAGGCAAACTTGTTGGACAGCATAAGTAATGTCAGGCCGGGGAAATGTGAGGTACTGAAGAGCACTGACCAAGCTGCCGTAAAGATTAGCATCAGCAACAGGTGGACCAGATTCAGCTGAGAGTTTTGTCCTTGTATCAACAAGGGTGTTGGTTGGGTTGCAAGAGGACATACCAGCTAGCTCCAATATCTCTACTGCATTCTTTTGTTGAGATAATAAACCTTGTTGATTTTGATCGAGATACCCAAAAGTATTGCAGAAGGCCCAATAGCAAACTCACTGCTCAAGGTGGAGATGATGTGGCTCGGGAGACAGTCCGCGGAGGCCGTAAGTATAATGCCATCAACTAATAGAAGGTGGACTATGCTATTTTCTCGACAGTAGACAAACGATGTATCATATTTAGTGCTTGTGAAACCAAGGCCAGTGATGAACTGAGCAAATTGCTTGTACCAAGCACATGGAGCCTACTCTAGTCCATATAATGCCTTGTTGAGACGACAAACATAGCCAGGATAAATGGCATCAACAAAGCCACGCCGTTGGTCACAATACAGTTTCTTCAATAGTACCACGGAGGAATGCTCGTCGAGTTGGTGGATAGGCCATGAATGAGAGATGACCAAGCTGAGAACTGTACGGACAGTAGCAGGTTTGACGACTGGACTAGAAGTCTCATCATAGTCAATGCCGGGCTGTTGGATGAATTTGCGAACAGCCCATCGAGCTTTATAATGAGCAAAAGAGCCATCTAAGTGAAATTTGTGATGAAAGAGCCATTTACTACTGACAATCTTAGCATTGGGTGGGCGTGGCACCACATCCCATAAAGCATTGTATTTATCTACCATCATAGCATGTCAGTTTGGATCCTTGAGGGCTGAATGGTATGTTTTTGGAATAGGTGAGATGGAGATGTCGGTAATGTTAAGGTTAAGAATAGCTTTGGGCTTCAGAGTGCCTGATTTGCTGTGGGTAATCATGGGGAGTGGATGGTAGTTGAGAAGCTGTGGTGGCATTTGGGTTTGAGTCTATAGTACATGAGGAAGTGGGCAGCGAGCCATGACATTGAGATGCTACTGCATGTGAGGACGTGAAGAGGGAAAGTCAAAATGATTAGGAAAAAGCTGAATAGAAGCAGGGTCCAGAGTATTGTCTAGAAAATTATGAGAGGGAACAGAGGGAGTAGCAATAGAGTTGGGAAAGGTGGATTCATCAAAGATAACATGATAGGAAATGATAAGCTTGCGTGTTTGGAGGTCAACACAACGATAGCCATGGTAATTAGGTGGATAGCCCAAAAATATACAAGCAGTGGAATGTAGAACGATCTTATGAGGTATATTAGCCGAGATATTTGGATAACATAACAATCCAAATGCTCAAAGATGAGAGTAGGATGGTGATTTTTGGAAGAGAAGCTCATGTGGTGTGTTGTTGTTTGTGGCAGCGGTAGCGAATAATATATTGAGGAAGTGACAAGCCATGTGTAGAGCTTCCACCCAAAATTCTAGGGGAAGGTGAGCTTGGAAAAGGAGAGTCCGAACCATTTTATTTATGGTT
This sequence comes from Pharus latifolius, assembly GCA_019359835.1. Taxonomy (NCBI): domain Eukaryota; kingdom Viridiplantae; phylum Streptophyta; class Magnoliopsida; order Poales; family Poaceae; genus Pharus; species Pharus latifolius. The sequence goes on along the minus strand of CM033327.1, from coordinate 18,663,280 downwards.
TTGATCATGCGTTCCGCATTACCATTTTGGTGTTTAGTGTGGGGAGAAGCGGAGCAAAAAACGATACCATGGTTGAGGAAAAAATTGTGATAAGGGGCTTGATCTCCGGTCCGTGATCACATTTAAAAGATTTAAGTTTGCAATTGAATTGGGTCCTTCCAAAAGCACAAAAATGGAGAAACTTGGTGAAGACTTCAGATTTTGTTCGAATAGGATAGACCCAAAGATAATGAGAAAAGTGATCAAGAAAAGATAAATACTAGTTGTAGCCAGATTTAGTCGGAATTGGAGAGGTCCATAAATCAGGATGAATAATTTCAAATGGCTTGGTAGTGCAAGAAATAGAAGAATAAATGGGAATCTAACATGTTTTCCCAACTGACAAACACCAGAATTATTATTTGGGCTACAACGAATAGAACTATTGGAAACTAAATAATGAAGAATATGATCCCCAGGATGTCCGAGTCAGGGATGCCAAAGGGAGGAAGATAGTGTAGTGGCAGTGAGGATGAGTGGGGAGTGGAGTGGTCTGTTGGTAGTCTGATCTGGTACAGATCTCCGGAGCTATTGCACTTGAGAATCTCGCTCTAGGTCTGGAAGTCCTTCACAGAAAAACCAAATGGATCAAACTCAACAAAACATTATTATCAATAGTTAATTGGCAAACAGATATAAGATTTTTAATTATATGGGGTTAACAAGAACATCGTGGAGGTGTAGGGAGGAACTAGTGGAGGGCAGAGAAGTGTGACCAATGCAAGAAACAGGAATATAGAATCCATTTCCGATAGTGACACGAGTAGATGGCACAATGCTAGAATTAAAGACAGAACTGAGATTACCTGGATCGGATGTCATATGCGAGGATGCTCCGAATCTATGTACCAAGCGCTGTCGGCCAGAGGCAAGAGCCAAGGGGGTCATCAGTTGAGGTTGCCAATTGAGGTAGTAGTCTAGCAGGAGCAGACCAGGATCTTCAAGTTCCTCACTAGTCTTCATGCGGAGTTTAAGGTCGCCAAATCTCAGATTCTGAACTGTGAGGTCCCATGTACCCTGGAGGCCGCTGTGAAAGCTATGATCGCTGAGAGACGTCAATGTTCTCGCTCGGCTACCATTTTGTCTTCTCACAGCTGAGGGACCCACTTGCTGCAGTGGGCCCCAGGCGTGCACTTACCTCGACTGCCCAGGGTGCAGTCGTGCACAGAGTAATAAACAGACAGCCAGCTCAACTTGGTTCATATACAAAAACACTATATGGCCGTCAGGCCTGAATACACATCGATATACAAAGGCCAGCAAGACCAACTACTAGATTTTATGAAAGTAGTTTTATCTGGTCTTCGAGACCATCCCACAGGCAAAAACTCGAGTGTAGTATGTAACCCTTCTAAACTCCGGGTGATCCTGCTTCGCTCATCTCTAGCTTCTCTTCAACTGTATTTTCGTTATTAAGCAAGGGTGAGTACAAAGTACTCTGCAAGTTTCTATATAAGAATTTATCCAATGCATGACAAGTTATGTCTAATTTAATAGTCTATGTGGTATAGAATAGTAAATTTCACAAATACATTTCCAAAGCGAATTGAAATATAGTTAATTAGCATAATGATGGTAGAAAACATTTATGTGATCCAAAAGTTAAATCCGGGCAAACCTCTCAATTTTCCCCTTTTGTTTAATACTTTATTACTATTGTGCTATCCAGTTACTATCCATGGCATACCCCTATCCGGGGGGTACGGAGTACTGGAATACTTTTTGACACTCTGCAGAGGGGCATCGCTTTACCCACATGAGTCCATCAATCTTCCCAGTCAGGCCAATTACACCCAGCATTTACGGTACCTAAGGTCAGAGTAACTGCACGAACTCTCCCCTCACATCTCCCCTTCACCCATTCAGGCCATAAGTTTAGGCGACTCAACTTATTAAGATCCATCCAAACATCTCAAGTTTGGAGCCTGAATGAGAACGACCACCATGTAGGGATAAAATCGATATGTAGTAGTATAATGGCCGAGTTCAATTACTTGATCATGTGGTTGGCACATTAATATGCCATGTTCGTTTAGTACAATTGGTTGTATCCTTATTTATTAGGGTGAGATACTCAACCACTATCCCGCTTAGGCAAAATTCGCCCACCAACCATACCATCCTCACCACCAATATTCATTTGCTTTCAAATAACCATCATTAGTTAAAATACTTTTAGTTCGCCCAGTATGGATTTCCACTCTTGGTGGCTTGGATCTAATCACTGTGGCGAGCTCTGCTTGCTTGATAAGGATGTCCACTCTCGGTGGCTTAGATCCTTATCGCTCAGCTTGTTTGGTAAGGATTTCCACTCAAGGTGGCTTAGATCCTTACTGCCTCAACCGATCTGGTTTACTTAATAAAAATCCTACCAACTACTTGTGATTAATCATTTACATGCATTTACTTATACTTTATCAAAAACAACATACATAAGCCATTGCAATATATGGGTTCAATATGATCAAGAAATAAGGACTTGCCTTGCTTTTCAGGAAATCCAGTTGAAGGAGCTATCAAGATAGTGATGCTCTTATGCTTGCCCCACTTGGTATCTATTTCGACGTCAATCAATAAGCAAACAAAAATAATAGTTAGTATATTTGTTTATATAAATATATATTTATGATTGATAGGTTTTAAGTGGTCGAATGCTGAGATAAGATTAAAAGAATGGTTGAAAGGTGATCGATAGGTTTGGTTCAAGTTGGATTGACTCAGAAAAAGAGGAAAATTTTATCTGGTGTTTGGATGGACGATCAAATTATGTATATGTAGGGTTGAAGGCAAAGCGGACAAGGTGACACGAACGGATTTTTGATTTGAGGTTCCTAAGGCTATGAACGACATAAGCATGTCGACGAGAATGACATTGAACATAGGCTGACAAGGCTTAGGTTGGCCTTTTAGGGTTTTCGTCGAGGCTTGAAATACTAAAACATAACTAGGGCTTTGGTTGGATGGTTGAAACACTAGGGTGAAGTCAAATTCTAGATTAGACGCGAATGCGGCAACGTTCGGACGTCGATGGACGACATTTGTCTGGGACGACCATACTGGAAATAGGTCGAAATGGGGTTTTCTCGCAATGTGACAGTTGAAGAAAATGTAGAAAATAGGATTAAGAACTTGATTGACAATTTGGATTTTGATTTGCACGCACAAAATGGTTGAACAAGGTGAATGCCACTGGTTGACATTTGTTTGGCATGGACTGACAAAGGTTGACATTTGAATTTGGGGTGGTCGACAGATGGCTAGGATTTAGGGTGCACTCGTGCGGGTGTGTTAGACTTTGATGGCTGCGCCAACTTTGTCCGGGAGCTAGGCGAGGGCGAGGTGGACTCAACCGAGGTGGTTTCGAGCACTGGGGCGGACGGACGGCGATAAACAGCGTCGAAGAAGAACGGCGGTGACACTTCTGGACAGATTTTGGCATAAGGCTAATTCGTGGTTTGGTGTAGTATCAAGAGGTGAGGTAGCGAAGTATTATATTCAGTGGATTGAGGCACGTGTGCTGGACAAGGTTGCGTCATCAGGAACGGCCGGCGGCGGCACGCCTAAGTCACGACAAAAGGTAATTTTGCTATCGAGGCTTTGGCGTGAGGCTCTGGGTCATCTAAGAGTTTTAAGTCACTACTTACGAGTTTTAGCTAATGACTTGATCGGCGGCGAAGCAACGACGAGCGGTGGTGGGTTGCGTCGAAGCAGCAAAATGAAAACGATAGCTTCGACGGTGCTGGGGCAATGGGGTGATTCGATCTAGAAATTGATGGCATGAATAGGGTTCTGGGTGGTATAGATGGTGAGATAACGGGGAATTGAACCAGGACAGCACTGGCGAGGAGCTCAACAACGCGGCTGGAGACGATGAAGATCGGATTTGGGTTTTTGGGCTGCGGTCCTTTGGAGTTCAATTCTGTGCTGTAGGAGTGAGAGGGAGGCAAGGGAAACTTACTGGTGTGATTAATTTGGCCGGAGAAGCAGCGGGGCGGGCCGACGGCGAGAGCACGGTGGCACAGAACAGGACAACATCGGCTTCGCCAAATGGTTGGGTTTCTCGGGAATTTTTCTGAAGGGGATTGTCTCTAGGCTCGAGAAGATCACTTTGTTGTACTGGCTCGATTAGATTTGAGGACCGGAAAAGGGTCCGATGAGAGGAACAGGGGTAGCGGCCGGCGACAACAAAAATCAAAAATTCCGGCGCCTCAGTTCATCAGAACTTACATGGATGCTCGAGGTGGCAGAGGGAAGTGAGAGGAATGGAGATTTCACCTTGGGGAGTTGTTCGCAGGTGTGGTGGCTCGGGGTGGCTTGTCTTCACGCGGTCGAGGGAGAAGAAGATGAACAAGAGCAAAGGTTGGTGTGTCTGTTTGTTGATATATGCTGCTACTGCATAAATGCCAAACTATCTAGATGATTAAAGAGAGAAGAAAGGAGTCAAAGAAGGACAGCTGCTGCGAGGAAGGGTGTAGAAGATGCATAGTGAAGCAGCTACTGGCTCGAGGAGGAAGACAGATGGAAGTTTTGTTGCTACTGTTGACCTGAAGAAGCAAGTATGTGTGTGTTTGCTGTCGTTGGTTGGCTTCATGGTTAAGCAAAGGTGGTGTATATTTGCTGTTTGAGGATCTATGTTTATGTATAGGTAGTTTGTATGAGTGTTTGTGTGCATATACTGGTCGGTAGTGAAGGGATACGCAATACAAAACTGAAATCATACAAATGTGAATAGGAGTATTTGGGTGTACTGAACTGTGTATGTATGGTTGTGTGTTGCAGCTTCTGGAAGTTAGTAGAGTACTTGTGTGGGTGTATGAGGACAGAAGAGAATCAGGAAAAGGAGGCAAAGCTTGTCTGAAGGACTGAATGCAATTTAGTATTACTTGTTCGGACTAAATTGCAAATGACCATAATCTGGAAGTAGGGCAGTTAGGGTAATTAGGAATTCTGGTTTTCGAAAATAGAACTAGGTTTAGTTTCGGTTAAAACAAAAGGATCATTTAGGATTAGATTTTAAATTTTTTTTGGCTCTATTTTTGGGATGTTACAGCAGCGTTTTGGCTGCACTGCAATCTTCAGGCTTCTTGGGCTCTCGGGCTTGAGCTTCCTCCTCAGATCCGAAGAAGGCTCACACTTCGATGGTGTTCCTAATGTCACAAGAAGGGACATCTGTAGACGGATTGCTTTAAAAGTGGATCCGTATTGGGTGACCTTCTGTTCCATTTGTTAATGGTGAACTTCCTGTTTCTTGTTGTTGTTGACATGACTCCAGCACTCCCTCCTCGCCCATATCAGCTCATGACATTGTTCCAGCAGCTCTCCCAAGCATCGTCATCCCCACTAATTATCTACATTGTTGCCTCTGCTTCGTCCAGTATTCGTGATGAGAGAAGGGTTCTTGATTCCGGGGTCACTCGACATGTTTAGCCTGATAGTTCTGGCCTCCAGGATTGTACCATAGGCCCTAGTTCTAGGATTCAACTGCTCGATGGTTCGTCGTTACCCATACTTCACATTGGCACTCTTCATACCTCTCAGTTCCATATTCTTGATGTTTACTGTATTCCTGGTCTGGCCATGTGATTGCTTTCGGTTGGTCAGATTGCTAGTTAGGCCTGTTTTGTGGGTTTTGACTCTTTTGCTTGCTATGTGCAAGATCGTTGCACAATTACCGTCATTGGAGCTAGTCGTCGCCGTAGTGAATCAAATGGGCTCTTATGTGCTGGACTATCTGCATCTACCCTCCTGTTCATTGTCACCTGTGTCTTCTACCTCCAATAGCTCATTATGTTTTGTCTCTGCCAGTTTCCCCAGTGGCATCATAGGTTAGGTCATCTATGTGGGTCTCGACTGTCTACTTTAGTTCGTCAGGGTGTGTTGGGTCGAGTCTCTCTCAAACACTAATTTTGTTTGTACGGGTTGTAAGCTGGGCAAGCAGCTACAACTCCCATATCGGACAAGTCAGTCTAGGTCTAGATCTTTTGATTGGATTCATTTTGATGTATGGGGTCCTGCTCCTTTCTCTTTAAAAGGAGGCCACAAATATTATGTTATTTTTATCGATGATCATACTAGATATACATGGATTTATTTCATGAGACATCACAATGAGTTCTTTTCGATTTATAGATCTTTTGCATCTATGATATTGACTCATTTTTCCACTTATATTAAAGTTTTTCATTCTGACTCAGGGGGGAGTATCTATCTCAGTTTTTGTGGGTTCTTAGCTTCTCAGGGTACACTCCTTTAGCTCTCTTGTCTAGATGCCCATGCTCAGAAAGGTGTTGTCAAACGCAAACACTGTCATATCATTGAGATTGCTCGCACCCTTCTGTTAGCATCTCATGTTCCTTCTCACTTCTGGGCAGAGGCGTCTCTACCTCCGTATACTTGATCAATCTCCAGCCATCTTCTATTATTTTTTATTGTAGTCTAGGTGAGTCTCTTTTCTGCGTTGCCGCACTATGATCTTCGGGTGTTTGGATGTACTTGCTTTGTCCTCTTTTCACCTAGGGAACGAACGAAACTGATAGCTCAGTCAGTGCAATGTGTGTTTCTTGGCTATAGTCTTGAACATAAGGGATATCGTTGTTATGATCCCTCTGCTCGACGGATTTGATTCTCTCGTGATGTCACTTTTGTTGAGGATCAGCTGTTCTTTCACCCTCTCATTCTACCACTTCCCCTCTCATTCTACCACTTCTGCTACCACCACTGATGTATCGTTTCTTTACTTTCCTTCTACTCCCTTTGGTGAGACATCTTCCTCTTCCTCAAACCTGCCTACTACTAAGACACATCCACCTTCCATAGACTTATCATTGCTGAGCTGTCACCTTCCTTTCCACCTAGACCCTCGCTGCTGGTTTCCCCTTTTCCTTATCACTACTCCCGTCGTCCTCGTTCTTCCTCTGATTCTCCAGCACTAGAGTCTGCTCTACTTGGCCCGACATCCACTCCTATGGTCTCTTGCAATGATCCACCACCACCTGAGGCCTCTGTTGTAGAGTTTCCATAGCCTTGGTATCATTGAGAGATCGCTCTACCATTGCTTAACCTGATCGTTTTGGTTTTGCTGGCGTTTGTCATGTGCAGGAGCCAGCTACTTGTCAGGAGGTAGCTAGAAGCCCACAGTGGTGCTATGCTATGGTTGAGGATCTTGATGCTAAGACCCGGATTTCGACTTGGGAGATTGCACCTTGTCCGTCTCATGTCGTCCCTATTACTTGCAAGTGGGTTTTCAAGATCAAAACCAAGGCAGATGGTACTGTTGAGCGTTATAAAGCGTGTCTGGTCGCTCGTGGTTTTCGGTAGGAGTATGGGCTTGATTACGAGGAGACGTTTGCTCCAGTTGCTCACATGACAACTGCTCGTACTCTCGCTGCTGTGTGTGGTTGGAATATCTCTCAAATGGACGCCAAGAATGCTAATATGAATGGTGATCTACATGAGAGAATTACCATCTGTAGAGCGCAACTGTAAGTGCAACTCCATGGGGTTGATAGCAGTCTTGTCATCAATGACACCAAAGCGAGAAAGGAGATCCAGAACATAACGGTGCTGGAAAAGGGAAATCCCGCTAGGTGAATAGGTAACCTCAATACCCAAGAAATAGCTGAGTGAACCAAAATCAGACATCAGGAACTGCGCACTGAGCTTTTCCTTGATTGAGGTTATATGAAGAGGATCATCACCGATAAGCAGCATATCATCAACATAAAGAAGGATGGTTTGTCCCCAAGGGCTCACATGAACAAACATAGCTAGATCATGGTGGCTAGGAGTAAAACCAACTACAACAATCATTGACTGAAAACACTCAAACCAAGCTTGAGGAGCCTATTTGAGCCCATATAAAGCTCGTCGCAAGCGGCAAACAAAGCCAAATGGACAGTCAAGACCCTGTGATGGATGCACAAATTAGGGTTTGGAAAGTCTAATTAATTCCATATTTATCTCTTTCTATCCTTAGTTATTTCTATATTAGGGAGTTACTATCTTTAAGAGTTTCTATCCTTAGGGTTTCTATGTTTAGAGAGTTTCTATGTATTAGAGATAGAACTCCTATTATATAAGAGATGTAATACCTTGATCAAAGGCAAGAAATAAAGAATAATCTTCCTTCTCTCCTTCCTTAAGTCGGCGTCCATAACCACGGTTAGGAAAGCACCCACCGTGGGGCCAAAACAAAACCTCCACCACCTTCCCATGGTCATAATCTACGCTCTATCTCTCAGAATTCTATACCTAACAACTTGGTATTAGATTTTATGGGTGACAATCTTGCTACTTTTTCGGCGAAGTTGGATGCTGTCCTCGAGTTGTAGGAGACAATGGTGCGTTGACTTGAACGAGTAGAAGCGTCTGTGCAAGCTCTACAACGATCTCCACCGGCTGTACTAATGGGCAAACTGCGCTCGACCAACAGTAGTGGCGGCATGCGTGCCGTTGTGTCGGGCATTCCTTGGTATCGCAAGTTGGAGTTTCCTACCTTGAATGGCATGGAAGATCCCCTTGGGTGGCTTAATCACTATGAACAGTTCTTCTGCGAGCAATGCACGTTAAAAGCAGAGGTGTGGCTTACGTCCTACCACTTAACGTGTGTTTCTCAACAGTGGTATTACCCGATTGAGCGCAACGAAGGCACTCCTTCCTAGCAACACTTAAAAGAATATTGCCACTTGTGCTTCGGCCTGTCGGTGCGCAGCAACCTTTAGCTGAGCTAAAGAACCTTAGTTATGAGGGATCAATTGATAGCTACACGGAGAAGTTTGGCGCTCCCGTCTGTCGGATTGAGCTAAACAACGAAAAAAAGCTAGTTCAAATCTTCACGGTAGGCTGAAGGGATTTCTTCAAAATGGATGTTGAGTTGTAGAAGCCATCTACTCTTTAGATGGCTATTAGCTTAGCTTGATCCTTTGAGTGCTGCTACCAGCTGATCGTTGATCAGGCGCCGGCAATATCTCCTATGTCGTGAGATGGCCAGCCTTCCCTCCTTCGTCCTCAGCCACCTCTTCGGTTGCTTGACTGTTGAAAAGCACCAGCCTACTACCTCCGCCTCAACCGATTGTGGCACACATGTTCCACCGGCTCACTCCAACTAAGATTACTGACCAGCGTCAAAAGGGCCTTTGTTTCGATTGTGATGAGACTTTTGTCAAGGGTCACAAGTGCAAATGTCTTTTTTGGCTTGAAGTGATGGATGATGATGAAGTAGGTGACGTTGATTTGGCCGAGACTGTGACCGACTTTCCCTAGATTTCCTTGCATGCCTTGACTGGCATTAGCACGAGTCAAACAATGCAACTCACGGTGCTCATCAATGGTCACAAGTTCCTCACTTTTCTCGACTCGGACTCTACTATTAACCTCATTAGTGAGGAAACGATGGCTACAATCGCTGCCTAGATTTTGTGTGGTGGTTGCTAATGGCGATCGCATGGCTAGCTCCGGGATTTGCCACTCCTTACCACTCTACATTGGTCATGAGGATTTCTTTGTCGATTATTACGCTATATCTCTTGACGGGTTCAACGTGGTGTTTGGCGTCCAATAGCTACGCACACTTGGACCTATTCTATGGGACTTCAATAGTCTTACCATGTCTTTCTAGTGGAAGAACCACCGTGTACAGTGGCACGGGGTCGCCTCCCAGGGACTTCAAACACCCTACACCTTCGCTTGTGTGAGTCAAGACTTGCTGGAAGTGTTATTGAAGAATTTGCACATTTGTTCGCTGAGCCACATGGGTTTCCACTTGCCCGGTGTTAGGATCACTGAATCCACCTTCTCCCGGGCTCCTCACCATTGGTGGTTTGGCCATACTGCTATCATATGGCTCAAAAGTACCAGATTGAGACACAATGTGCGGCTATGCTAGAACATGGCCTACTTCGGCGGCCTAGTACCTTAGAGTTCTCATCACCAATGTTGCTTGTGTGGAAGCAGGATGGTTCTTGGCGCTTCTATATCGATTATTACGCCTTCAACGCCGCGATAGTCAAGAACAAGTTTCCTATTCTAGTCGTGGATGAGTTACTTGATGAATTGAAAGGTGCATGTTTCCTCACCAAGCTAGATCTCTGTTCGGGCTACCATTAGGTTCGGATGCATCTGGAAGATGTGTTCAAAATGGCTTTTTGGATGCACCATGAGCACATTGAATTCTTTGTGATGCCTTTTGGCGTCACTAATGTGCTAGCCACTTTTCAAGCTATCAGGAATGATATCCTTTAGCCTCACTTGTGCCGCTTCGTCCTGTTCTTCTTCGTTGACATTCTTATAGTCGTTCTTAGTTTGATCTCTTCGACACATTCATTGTGTCTTGCAACTACTCAGGAAACATTTGGCTATTTCTTAAGAGGTCCAAGTGCTCTTTTGGGGAGCCGTTGGTCGCCTATCTTGGCCATGTTATTTCAATAGCGGGTATGGCCATGGATCCCACAAAGGTGTAGGCCATCACAACTGACCTTGTTTGATTTTTGTTTGTGCCCTCTGAGGGTTTTTGTGGCTCGCCGGTTACTATCGCAAATTCATCAAGGATTTGGGGCAATTGTGGCACCTCTCTCAACTTCTCAAGAAGGAATCCTTTGTGTTGTCACCATCTGCGGAGACAACCTTCACCACGCTCAAGCTTTTCTTGTCCACTGCCCCAGTTCTCCAATTGCCCGATTTCACCATGCCTTTTATCATTGAATGTGATGCCTTGGGATCTGGGTTCGATGTTGTGCTCCACCAAGGTGATTGCCAGTTAGCCTTCTTCAGTTGCTCAATTTTAGCTCATCATGCCAAGTTAGCGGCCTATGAATAGGAGTTTATTGGACTAGTCATGGCTATTAAGCAATGGTAGGCATACCTTTGTGGTCGTATGTTCCTCGTCCAAACAGACGACTATAGCCTTAAATTCCTCTTGGATCAGCACCTCTCCATTGTTCTGCAGCATCATTGGGTAAGAAATATTTTGGGCTATGATTTCACTATTGAATATTGGCAAGGGCACATGAATGCTGTCTTCAATGCCCTTCCTAGTTGTGACGAAAACATTAGGAGTTTGATGCCATCTCTCTTCCACACTTCAAATTGTATGATGACCTTCACCAAGAGCTTCAGACCAATTCTTAATAGAGTAACCCTACCTCCCTGGGGTTACTCTATTCCCGCAGGAAGGGGGCAAGGGGCCTTGCACCCTTCCGTCATTCTCAAATTCAAGTTTTTTTTGAATTTGAGGCAAGCAAGGGATCACTGAACACTGAGCTTGATGGCTTAAACAGACAGCAAGTGCAGTGGTTAGGGATCCAAAAATGGATTTGGCCTAAAGTTTAAGGGTATGTCCGACCAAAGATTTTACCCACCCAATAGTAAAATCCAGCAAATAAAGCAAAAACGGCTCCCATAGAAAGTACATAATGGAAATGTGCAACCACATAATAAGTATCATGTAGAGCAATGTCTAGCCCCGAGTTTGCTAGAACTATTCCAGTGAGCCCTCCTATGGTGAACAAAAAGATGAACCCTACAGCAAATAACATGGGTGTGCCTTAGGGTGATTCTATGCACTCTGAGAAAACCTTCGGAGCCTTAGAGAATTTGAGCTATTTCTTCTTGTGCAAAAAATATAAATAAATAGAATCCGACCTTTGGGAGGAATTCAAAAAAAATAAATGGAATAAGTTTACTCGAATCCGGATAAAGTAGACTGGACTTCTATTGTCAAAAGTAGACAGCACTTCCATTTGAAAAAGTAGACTAGCCTCCTCCGTCCCTCCGTACCAAGGGGTAGTACAGGACTATTGACCTGTTGTCCATCGACTACGCCTTTCGGCCTGATCTTAGGCCCTGACTCACCCTCCGTGGACGAACCTTGCGGATTTTTTCTTTTTTTAGAACAAAAATTAGCACTTCATATTTCATCTAATGCGGATAAGACAGGTGTGGTTCCTCTACTCCTAGGACACCAGAATATCGAACCATGAACGAGGAAAGGCAGACCTGATATGGGGAGAAGTCTCCATTTCTCCTCACGTCTCGTCTGTTGGCGGAACGCACAGTCCAAGAGACCCATTTTCTTTGACGTATATGGAAGCCCGACGCGGTCGAGAAATCGCGCGATTTAGAGCTTTTGATAGTGTTTGTGGGGAAAGACACAAACACAGAGAAAGCGAGAAATAAAGCTGTTTTGCTGGGTTAAAAACTCGAGCATCAATCTCGAAAACTCTTGTAATGATCTCGGAAATCAAACCAAAGGGCCGAGATCGGGAGCAAACCTCCCTCGAGTTACTAGCTCGAAAGCCAAAGCATACCTCCGTTGTTATCAGAGCTCCGACTTGTTTGCTTTTAGCTTTTATTAAATCCGTTATCTCCCCCTCCGCTCTTAACAGAGCTCCGGCTTGTTTCACTCCGCTCTTATCAGAGCTCCGGCTTGTTTGCTTTGCTTTTTCTTTTCAACTAACACTTTTGTATTATCTATTAATGTATATCTATCCGTAATATTTTGGAATATTATGGAATTGAATTGGAGGAACTTGCACGCTTTCTCATTTCATTCGCGAGGAGCAGTTTGATGATATTCAACAAAAATTGCATGTCGGGCTGCTTTCCTCTAATTGGACCATGGCGGACGAGTTGATTCTATGTGGCCATCACATCTTTCTTCCATTGAGTTTAGCTTCCTTGCCCAAAGTGTTGGCTGCCACCCACACTGTAGGCCATTCAGGGGCGCCCAAAACGATACATTGCCTCCGCATGGATTTCTTTGTTCCTCGAATGAGACAAGTTGTTCAAGACTTCATCAAGAGTTGCATCGTTTGCCAATGCAACTTATCGTAGCACGATATGTGCCCTCCACAAACCTCATGAAAAAGGATTTCGGTCTATTTTAGGAAGGGGTACATCTCTGGATGTTACCAGTTCTTGAAAGCCATGATCTCCAGAGATCGCGTAGAGATTACCCTTGTGTCCTGATTGGATACGGCCAGGAAGGGTCCTATCTATATTCGAAGATCATACCGCTTGGAGGATAATCGAGAAAAATCAGCACAAACTACTACAAGACCAATCTTGAGAGAAGTTGTAGATCTTGAATCATCCATAATTCGCTGGATCCAATCTCGCCGAAGATAACTAAATACGACCTCTCCAAGTAGTCCCTGAGCGCTTCGCCTAGTGTAGCTCTCTTGTATAGGTTAGTCACAACCTCTCAGAAGTGCCCTCAAGCGCTTTGGACCGCTTTGTACATCTACATTGTACTTCCTATTTTTACAATATAGTATATATAAAATTGGTATTCCCCTTGGTGGCTTCCCCCGGGACGATCCAAGGAGGGATATCAGTAAGAGGTAGGGGGTAGATCTTTGCCCCTGAACCTGTATAAATCTTGGTCTCTCTTGATCCATATCTTACTGCACCCCGTGTTCTCCACTACAAATTTTGTTGCGTATATTAGGGTGCTAGGCACTATCCCTGTTCTTGGTATACAACATTTGGCGGCATCTATGGGGAACTTATGGTAAAAAAGTATGTCTATTGAGAATACACTAACTTGTTTGATGGCGCTGAGCGACGATTTGCTCCAAAAAGTCCTTGACACCATTGAACACACTAGCCGTGAGTTCAAGGAACTTCGGAGCGTAGTCTCCAATTTGGAGGGATGTTTCTTATCAATGTAGTAAGTGCGGCCTGTGGCTCCGAAAAAAGACACCATCCCCGTCGGTGATGGTCATCCACCATCAAGGGACAAACACTCATTCGTCGTCCGGGACTGACGGTGGTCAACCATGAGGATCCCGCCCTACAACGTCTAAGGAGTCGGAGGATGCATCTTCTGAACCATCCTACTTTTGAGCGAGAGACTACCTTAAGGATTCTCAGACTTCCCCTAGGGGAAGGAGCCCATGCTGCAGACCTGCTTACAAATGCACAAACAAATGCTGCCATATTGATTCCTCCGACTGGTCTCAATCTAGTAGCTCTGGGCTCTCTTGGGGCTGTCAGAAGAGCGTTTTTGGGCACCTGGGTCTGGAGGTAGGACGATCATCTCTTCCAAGGAAGCGTCCTCCACCTAGGAGGCACATGTTTTCTAGTGATGTTGACGAGTGGACCAACAGGTCTTTCTCCTCATAAAGCAATCGTCACTCCTACACCTTAGAAAATGCGCCATGTTGGCGAGGTAGAAAATTCGATTCCAATATCGAGGCCTTCGCCAAACGCTTGAGGATCGTTAAGTGGTCGGCCGCATTGGCCTCCACGAGTAGTATGACGGTACCACAGATCCAACCGAGTTCCTCAAGGTTTATAAAACGAATGTGGTTACCATAGGCAGAGATGACAAGGTTATGGCTCGTTACCTATCCGCAGTTGTCAAAGGAGTTGCCCGTTCATGGCTTGTCAACTTTGCATGAAGATCAATTCGCTCTTCGCGTCAGCTGTGTAGGGAGTTCAAAGTAAATTTCCAGGGCATCCACGAACATTCCTTGAAAGAGGGTGACCTCTTTCGGTGTCGACAACGAGCTGATGAAAGTCTCTGAGACTACATCAAGCGGTTCTCGGATGTCTACTCCAGGATTGTCGGCATTTCAAGCACCAGCATCATTGTTGCCACTAGAGATGGCATAATCGACCTTAAGTTGACTCGAAAGCTTGAGTCTCTTGAAACAGTCTAGGGTTTGTCCATCATCATGCTAGAGATGGCACAACACGCTAGAGTAGAAGCTAGGGTTTGTTCATCATCATGCTAGAGATGGCACAACACGCTAGAGTAGAAGCTGTCGAGTGGAAGAAGAGAAATCTTAATGTGAATCCCGCTTCAGGCGCATCGGCCAATTTTGACAAACTGCCCAAAAAGCAGTTGGAAATACCTAAGAAAATCTCAATTACCAAAAGAGGAGGTGAGGTCTTTGCCATAGAGAGTGGTCGGTGAAATCCTCTTAAAAGGAACGACTCACCTTGGTGGCAAAAAAACGTTTTACAGCAGCAAGTAAAAGAAGTGTTGTATCCATGAGATAGATACACATGATACTAAGAAGTGTTGCGTCCTGTTAGCTCGCCTCGAGGAAGAGCTCTGCTTTTTCAGAAAAGCAGCCCTCCAGGAAGTCTGCAGCTTTCAGGCAGCTTTTTGGATTTATTGATTTAGTTATATCTTCTAGGAGGTTTATCCTTTGAACGCTGCCAAGTGTACAAGCCTCGCCTTGGCTTTGGGGTATCTCACCACGTCCCTGCGCTTTCCTTCATTGTTTCCACTGGGTAACTGTCCTTCATACCCTATGGCAGTTTCAGGTATGCTTGGTCCGTGCGGTTCTGGTCGCGGCCAGAAACCTAAACGGTGAAATAGTGAATAGCAATAGTAGAGAAGGTGCCACGCCTAAGTACCCCTCACAGATGAAGACGAATGTGGCCAAGTGTGAGAATGTATTTCGAGCCAAGTTAAAGATCTCTGGATCTACTTACTCCAAGATCGCCTTTAGGAATGGGTGCTTAGGGAACCTCAATTTGGCTTGAACTCGGGCTTTGTGCACCACTATCATCTACGTCTTCTTCGCCTCCATAAGTGAGGCCCGAGACGAGGGGTTAGAGGCTTTTGCGTCGATGGGAACCAGTCCTTCCTCGACTAGTGCTTGATCTCTCTGCTTGTGATCGTCGACACTACCCAGTTCACCATGGATTTGGAAAGTTGAGAGAAGACAAACTGGTTAGAAAAGCAAGAATCTTGAGGAAGAAGGGCAATGCAAGTGTGTCCTATTTTGGGAAGAAATTTTCTTAAAAAGCAAGCGAAACCTTGTTTCGGTTGCTGAGCCAACTGACGTCTTTTCAAATTTAATAACTGGTCTTGCGAAAAGATGTGCTGCTTTAAAAACCCACTTGTAGGGTGTGCAGGCGCCTTTGTTTTCCGTAACTAAAGCATTTATTTTCGGTAGTTGCTTTGCGAGTTCCTTGGTTGAGCACTTTCTATAAGAAAGAGAGCACAGGTCTCAATGCAGACTCTGAAACAGCTCGCTGGGCAAGACCAGTTTCCCACGCTAGGGGGCTAGCTGCCGTAGCACGATTTGTGCTCTCCATGAAAACCTGTGGAAAAGGATTCCAGTTTATTTTAGGAAGGGGTACGGCTCTGAATGTTATGCAATTCTTAATAACCGTTGTCTCCAGAGATTGCGTGGAGATTACCCCCGGTGTCTTGATTGGATATGGCCAAGAGGGTTCTTATACATATTCAAAGATCATAGCACGGAGGATCATCAAGAAAAATCGCCAAAAATTGCTACAAGACCAATTTTGAGAGAAGTTGTAGATCTCAAATCATCCGTTATTTGCTGGACCAATCTCGCCGAAGATAGCTACAACGACCTCGTCAGGTAGCCCCCAAGCGCTTGGCCTAGGGTAGTTCCTTGTATAGGATAGTCACATAACAGCTCGAAAGTTCACCCGATCGCTTTCGATCCTTTTGTTCATCTACATTGTACTCTCTATTTTTACAATATAGTACAGATCAAACTGGTATTCCTCTTGGTGGCTTTCCCTAGGACGATCCAAGGAGGGATATCAACAGGGGGGTAGGGGTAGATCTTCGCCCCTGAGCCTGTATAAATCTTGGTGTCCATCTCTCGGTCCATATCTTACTATGCCCTGTGTTCTCCACCACAAATTCTGTTGCATATATCAGGATTCTAGGCTCTATCCCTGTTCTCGGTATATGGCACAATCAGTGTGAGCATCTCCATTCGGCAGACCCACTTCAACCTCTACTGGTTTTGCACCTTGTTTGGGCCGACATTTTGATGGACTTTGTTGAGGGATTCCCTAATGTCAACGGCAAATCGGTGATTCTCACAATGGTGGATCGCTTCTCCAAGTATGCCCACTTCATCGCCTTATCTCATCCCTACACTGCAAGTTCGGTGGCTCAGACATTCTTTGATGAGGGGGTGCGCTTGCTCAGAATTTTGGAGTCCATTGTTAGTGATCATGATTCCATCTTTACTAGCAATTTTTGGCAAGAGCTTTTCGGTTGGTGGGTGTCCAGCTGCAGCTCAGCTCAGATTCCATCCTCAATTTGATGGTCAGACAGAGGTAGTGAATTGCACAATCAAGATGTACCTCCATTGCTTCGTTTGTGACCGTCCACATCAACGGCTTAAATGGCTTTCTTGGGCCGAGTATTGCTATAATACTTCTTATCATACTGCCCTTTGTGACACTCCTGTGTGGTGTATGGCTGTGATCCTCCAGCATTCATTCCTTATGAGCAGGGCGCCGCGTTGGTTGAGGGAGTGGAATGCTCCTTGTGTGAGCATGATCAATTGCTTGTGGATGTTCGTGATCGTCTCCTCCAAGCCCAGCAATGCATGAAGACTCACTATGATGTTAACCATTGTGACCTTTCCTTTGATGTGGGACAATGGGTGTGGCGACGACTTCACCACCGCCATGCTTCATCTCTGTCCTCAGCAACTTCCTCCAAGTTGGGGCCGAAGTTTTATAGGCCGTATCAGATTCTGGAGAAGATTGGGCTAGTTGCTTGCTGTCTACAACTGCCAGACAGAGCAAAAATCCACAATATCTTCCATGTCGGCCTCCTCAAACCATTCCATGGTGATCCTCCAACTCCTACTCCAATTCTGTCCCAACTTATTCAATGGGAAAGTGGTGCTCAACCCGCAGAACGTGCTACGTACTCTGCTGAACAGTGGTGCGTGGGACTTGCTTGTGCAATGGGCCAATCATCCTTCCACAGACTCTTCTTGGCTTCCCATGGATGAATTTCAGTATCTTTGTCCATCTTTCGAGCTCGAGGGTGAGCTGTTTCTTTGGGAGGGGAGAAATGTGAGAGACGCGTTTTGGGGACAGGATTACAGCCGTAGGATCAAGGGTCCAGCTGGCCCAAATTAGGGTTTGGAAAGTCTAGTTAATTCTATATTTAGCTCTTTCTATACTTAGTTATTTCTATATTAGGGAGTTCCTATCTTTAGGAGTTTATATCCTTCGAGTTTCTATGTTTAGAGAGTTTCTATCTATTAGAGATAGAACTCCTATTATATAAGAGATGTAATACCTTTGATCAAAGGCAAGCAAGAAATAATGAATAGTCTTCCTTCTCTCCTTCCTCAAGCTGGCGTCCACCACCACAGCTGGGAAAGTACCATTCGTGGGGGTTAAGCCAAAACCTCTACCACTTTCCCACAGTTGTAATCTATGCTCTATGTCTCAGAATTCTGTACCTAATGCGAGGATTTTTGAGATCAAGTGTAAAGGACCAATTTTTTATGCTATTGATACCAATGGAGGAGTGCAAGGTGGAGTTACTGGAGTTGTTTGACATGGTGTAGAGAAAAGGAACGTATTGAAAGCAAAGGACAGGAGAAAGCAAAGAACAAGAGATAAAGTAAAGATTGTAGTGACAGCAATAGAGAGTGACGTGTTGGAACTCGGCTGCCATGCTAGGTTAGACAAGATGGGTTGGGGGTGATTTTAGGGTAGCTCTGATACCACCATATTCTTTGGGAGAGAAATCCACACAGGATATTACTTGATGACAACATGCAACAACGGTTGTTACAGAGAGACTCTAGGGATTAGTTAAGTACAATAGTTAGAAGTGATAATATGCAGTTTAAAGAGTGAATGTAGAATTTCCTAATATTGCTCAGTTTTATATTTCTAAGTTTAAAAATAACAGAAATACAAGAAGGAAGTTCTAGGACTAGCTTATGGCACTGCTAATTTCAATAGAATGCTGCATCTAATAAGACTTAACTTTTTTGCTGGCATGCCATGTAATTTCACAGGAACTATCTTCTTCAAATGCTATTATTGAACTACTGTTGAACTTTTCATATGGAAAATATAATGGTTACAACAATATTTTACCTGCATAGAAGCAATCATTTGTGCCCATAAAAATTTTTAGTTCTTATAGTATTTGTTACTTTTTCACTAATATTTGTTTCTTATAATCACATGGCATCCAATCACGCAATGAAATAATTTCTTGAGTTGTCCTGAAACAATTGAGAACATCCAAAGCCATCATTTCAATGTTTCTAACTGTTTGTGCTTGCCTTGTAGGAGCTTCAAGGGCTGGCAAAAGAATGCCATTACAAGCTACTTGCAGGAGCAGGACATAAGGATGGGAAAACCGAATGATTTCGTCTAATATGCTACAACAATGGAGTTGCTTACGCACTCGCGCTAAAAATGCTCAAAATAATTAGTGTTCTTGCACCACAATTTTGTTGTGCCTCACATCAGATTGCATTTGGCCATGTTATAATCCCTAGTAATTAATGTGTAATGTATGCACTATTGATAGGTGTAAATTCTGTACATTTAAACTCTGTTTTTGTCTATTTTGATCACTTATTATCCAAAATCACTAATTTTTCATGTTGTATTCATTAAATGAATGAAATACCGTCAAAAAGTGTTTTTTTGTCTATTTCGGGTTGGATGAATTCGAGCCGAATAAGTGAAGAAATGGGATTGAAACAGACTATGAAGTTGGAAATGCAAAGCATGCGAAGCAAGGACCTAATTGAGCCCGACATGAGTTGTGCTCATGCGCATGAGCGAGCCCACGACCCGAGCCTGTGCTCAGGTCAACCCTCGCATGTGCTATAGTTGGCGATATAGGAGTCTTGACACGCGGTCCCTAGCTCGCACGGGGCATGCCCAAACATGTGTATGTGTCAGTTTGTTTTGTTCGATGAGAAATTGTGCCGTTTTTAATGTTTTGATTTAGAGTTCGAGAATTTTTGTGTCGTTTTTAATTGTTTTGATTTAGAGTTTGAGAGGATTAAGCTTTGCAATGATGTTTTGTAATGATTTTGGCTTCTAACACTATAAATAAACAGGATTTTAACTCAGTAAAGCATCCAAAAATGTAGGTTTAGAATTAGAATTCTTTTAGAACTTAGTTGAGAATTTTTGTCACATTGATCGGGATGATAGTTTTTAGTTATAATTCAATTCGACATAATTTCATTATTTTTTTGTTATTTGTTGGTTTTGTCATGCCGTGAGTAATTTTTCTCTAGAGTTAGGGATGAGCTAGTCTGAGGGCATGGTTTTGACTTTAGTTTATTCTAAAAATTATCATTTAATTGCTTGAATTTTTATACTCTTAGGGTTTGTTTGGGTATCTCAGTCTCTTAAAACTAGAGTATTGTAAAATTAGAGTTTTGAAAAGGGGAATATTGAGACTTTATTTTTTGAAAACTCTGTTTTGTTCCATCCAAACACATCTATGTTTTTTATATTAAAGTTTTTAAAAATACCTCAGTTTTGCATTAGAACTACATAATACTAAGGTACCCAAATAGGCCCTTAACTCTAAATTCATGCTTCATCCGTGGAATCGTTCATATTCCATGAGCAATCGATATTTGTATACTAAGGAAAAATACAATCGTTGTGTCTTAATGATCAATCTAGAGTTTGAAAGATGTTTTGTACCCGGTTTAGTTAGAGCAACATGAACAATCCCTTTGAAACCATTGTTTTGTTTTCAAGACATCAACTTAGCGAGTTTTGTCGAAAATTCTGGTGATCCTCTCAAATCGTTGTTTGATTTTCAAATCATCAACTTAATGAGTTGCATCAAAAATTTTGATAATTAAATTCTTAATTTACTATCTAAGTCATAAATTGCGATCGAACGTGATGAGATTCCCAAAACTGTAGTTTTCCATCATATTTCTTAATCCTAATTTAGTAGTTTTAATAGTAGTTTCGTTTTAGCTTTCGAAAAACTCTAAATAATTTTTAGGTTCATATTAATAGTTTCAATCCAATGGAATTTTACTCTTCTCTTTGGAATTGATCTTCAAATGCTCATAGATAAACAGTCTGTTTGTGATATAACAATACATTCACTTTTTCGGTGTATCAACTATATGAATTGAGTAATATTATTATGAAGGACTTTGTATTATCAAAATTTCAGGTGCAATGCAAAAGCTTAAAGTTGCTATGGCATGCCTAAATTTCTTATTCATCTTTTTTTGTTTCTCCAAATACACACACACACACACACACACACACACACACACACACACACACACACACACACACACATGCGATCACAAGTAAAAATCGTGTTTTGACTGCCTCTAACTGTGATTATACCTTTTGGTCCTAGTATTTTGACGCACTAATAAATATAGTGCGTTGCTGCCATGAATTTGGCGAGTGAAGGCCTGCCAAAGATTGGATTATAAGCTGAATCAAAATCAATTACATCGAAAGTAATTAATTTTGTTCGAAAGTTTTCTGGTCCTTCGAGTGTTACTGGTAACACAATTTGACCGATGGGCATCATCGAAGGAACAGGGATTATCCCGAAAAAGGGTGAGCCACTGATTAATTTTTGAACAAGATATTTGCATCTCGTCAAGAGCTTTTGCAAATAATAAGTTGAGAAAACTTCCTCCATCGACTAATATACGTCCCACTTTAGTATTGTTAATGATAAGGAAATTATCAAAAGAAGTCGACGTGGCCGCGACAATCCTTTGGGACAATCGTCCCGGCTAAAAAACAAGAAAGTTTCTGACCAACGGGAAAATTGAGGCTTCTAGGAGAAGCTTCAATGCTGTTTACCACCCAGAAAACATATTTAAATTGATGCTTAGGAAAATAAGACGAAGACCCACCAAAAATAATGTTAACATGATTACTAGGTATCTGATATGGCATGTCCTCATCTTCATCGATGTCCTTAATCCCACAGAATTGTTCTTGTTCTAGTATAGTTGGCATAGGTGCATTACCTTGATAAAAGTCCTCCATGCGCTTCAACTAGGTGCGACAATTCTTGAGGTCATGTCCAGAAACGTTGTGTAATGGACACCATCTCTTATTTCCCTACGAGTTAGTCTGTTTTTCTGTATGGTCGCCATTGCGACCACAAGAAGGGGGTTTATTAATTTTGAATGGAACTTTTTTACCTTTTTCCTGTAGTTGCTTATCCATGACTGTGACCTCTTGGAATTGGCCTGCTCCATTCTTTTTGGGCTTCTTGAACTTTCCACCTGCAGATGAATCAGATTTCTTGTTTGAATAATCTTTCTTTTCGGTTTTGAGACCAGGTTGAGGAGGTAAGTTGCCCTTATCCACCATTCTATTCCACTCTATAGCCTCAGTTGCATTGAAATATTGATCAGCCATGTCGAAAAGCTCTGACACTAATCGTGGGGGATGGATAATTAAGTCCTTCGTGAACCTTCGGTATCGAACGCCACGTTTAAAGGCCCTAATAACCGAAGTATCAGAGATATTAGGAATGGTATTTCTCACTCTTACAGATATCTTAACAAATTGCTGAAGGGTCTCAGTCGAAGTCTGGCATAGACGATGAAGATTATCTTCTTTGCCAGGCTTCTCATAGCAGTTTTAGAAGTTGGTGAGGATGGGATCACACAGCATCTCCCAATTGTAGATCGATTCTTCTAGTTGATTGAACAACCAAGTCCGTGTCGGACCCTCAAGGATCGTTGGCAAATAATTTGCCATAACCCATTCATTTCCTCCTGCCGCTTGAATGGCAGTGACATAAATCTAGAGGAACTCGGTTGGATTTTGAGTCCCATCGAATCTCTTGATTGTACCGGGCTTAAATTTATCAGGCCAGACCACGTTTCATAACCCTAGCGAAAAAGCCTTACAACCCACATACAAACTGCGCGGTTGTCGATCGTCGCGACTATCATCATGTTTGTGGAAAGGGTTAGCATGTGGAAGCTCACAAGGTGGTCCCAAGCACGAATGCACCGGTACACGGTTATGGTCGCCGAAGGTACCTGTTCGTCTGGCTTTGTCATTTCGGGTATGTGTGAAGGTACATCGTTCTGGCTTTGATAAGAACCATCTCATTCTCGAGAACGAGTTGTCGAACGTGATGAGGATGTTGGTGTTATATCCGAGGTGACTCCATGAAGGTTATCCACAAGCACCCTTGCGAATGTTTCCCCATCGTCATTCGCGAGACCAGAGGGTGGATTGCGAAGTGCATCTGCAATCACACGGATATGATCTTGTGTACTCCTTCTGGGTGCCAGAGGAGTTTTTAACATCGTTGCTTCAGCATTGGGGAGTACTCTGGGGCCGAGAGAGGTGTGTGTTCATGTCTGCGACTATCTAGATGTCACTGACGAGAAGTTCCCGGTCCGAAGTTGCGAATAGCTGTATCGTGGCGAGCTGGCACATGACGTAGAAAATCTTTTGCGACCTTGTGGACCTCGTGTTGGATCAAGGATGCCGACTAGAGGGGGGGGGTGAATAGGAGGCTTTTAAAACTTAAAAACTTAAAGCAAATAAAGAACAAATAATATAAGCAAAGGGAAAAGAGAACGAACACAATGATTTTTACCGAGGTATCGGAGACTCGCCCAGTCTCCACTAATCCTCGTTGAAGCACTCAAATCACTTGAGTCTCGCTTCAATATCCACAAAGGATATTATCACTAATGGTTGCTCCTTGTCCACTCCGGAAAGGCGAGCACCGATGCCTTGTACACACTTGCCGAGCCTCTCCGACAATCTCCGAACGGAGAGATCAACGGCCACGCCTCCGAACCGTCTAGGTGAGGGCGCTCACCAAGGGTAACAGGCAGCGAGGTCTTCTCTAGACCTCCAAACACGCACCGAGAAACTAAGTGTATGCAAAAGCAAAAGAACTGAAGCTCTCGGTGGATCGAAAAGCACTCGACTTGATCAAAAGATCAAGATTTTATATATGAAACTAGAGCTCAAGAGTGTATATGAGAGGAGACTGCTTGTTGTTGAAAACTTATGCCCAAAGCCCCTTTTTATAGCCTCAAGAAGCAAATGAACCGTTGGAGCTAGGGCTGAAAATCAGCAACTCAAACTGACAGTCAGTTATGCAAACTGACAGTCAGTTTAGTGCACAACGGCCGACAAAATTTACGGATAAAAAATAGCTAGCCGTTTGCAGCCAAAACAGGAAAGCTGAAACCCACAACTGACAGTCAGTTATTCAAACTGACAGTCAGTTCGACCAAAACATCGACCAGATCAAAAAGAAACTCAGATAAAAACAGTTGTGGTCGAAACCCAAACTGACAGTCAGCATGGGAATACTGACAGTCAGTTTAGTACAAAAATTTTTGGCCTGAAAAATACACTCTCTGGACAATTGTCAGTTAACACAAACTGACAGTCAGTTCAGCAAACTGACAGTCAGTTCAGCAAACTGACAGTCAGTCTGAACAAAAACAGCTATAACTTGTTGCATCTAGGCCTTCATGCCTAACCCTGATTTTGATGATTAATGAAAACAAAGTGTTCCGGACTAATCGTGCTTTTTGAGATTAATTGTTACAGGATCAGTTGGGAAGAAATGCAAGATGATCAAGATGAACCCAACTTAAAGTGAAGCACGAGACGCAAAAGAGCAAGAGATGGGACGAAAATCGTGAAGATGCGAAAGACCTCAGGTATTACGAGTTTTTATATTTTACCGATCTTGGCGTGTGGAGATGATCGGTTAGGAAAAATTCTTTTTTAGTTTTAACCGTACTATAAAGAGGGGTGGCGAAAGTCCTCCTTTTATCTCCAGCACAAACCGAGAATTCTAGGTCATTGCATTGCATCTTTTTGGTTGGATTTGGTTTTGAACTTATTTGAAAAATCTGGATTTTCAGTTCAGTTTTTGATAGCAGAAGAGTATTTGCAATTTTCAGAAAGATCTAGGCAGATCTGGCTTTTGCTTCTGTTGACAAAAATGTAGCTCTTTAAATTATCTTTCAAACGAGCTATTAAACTCTCAATTTAGATTTCTGGATCAAAAGTTATGGATGTTTTTATCAGACTGTCAGTTATTTGGTTTTTCAGTTTAGTTTTTGACAGCAGAAGAGTTTTTGCATTTTCTGGAAAGATCTAGAGAGATCTGGCTTTTTCTTCTGTTGATAAAAATATAGTCCTTTAAAATATCTTTCAAATGAGATATTAAACACCTCTTTTGGATTTCTGGATTTAAAGTTATAGCTGTTTTTGTTCAAACTGACAGTCAGTCTGAACAAAAACAGCTATAACTTTAAATCCAGAAATCCAAAAGAGGTGTTTAATATCTCATTTGAAAGATATTTTAAAGGACTATCTTTTTATCAACAGAAGAAAAAGCCAGATCTCTCTAGATCTTTCCAGAAAATGCAAAAACTCTTCTACTGTCAAAAACTAAACTGAAAAACCAAATAACTGACAGTCTGATAAAAACATCCATAAGTTTTGATCCAGAAATCCAAATTGAGAGTTTAATAGCTCGTTTGAAAGATAATTTAAAGAGCTACATTTTTGTCAACAGAAGCAAAAGCCAGATCTGCCTAGATCTTTCTGAAAATTGCAAATACTCTTCTGCTATCAAAAACTGAACTGAAAATCCAGATTTTTCAAATAAGTTCAAAACCAAATCCAACCAAAAAGATGCAATGCAATGACCTAGAATTCTCGGTTTGTGCTGGAGATAAAAGGAGGACTTTCGCCACCCCTCTTTATAGTACGGTTAAAACTAAAAAAGAATTTTTCCTAACCGATCATCTCCACACGCCAAGATCGGTAAAATATAAAAACTCGTAATACCTGAGGTCTTTCGCATCTTCACGATTTTCGTCCCATCTCTTGCTCTTTTGCGTCTCGTGCTTCACTTTAAGTTGGGTTCATCTTGATCATCTTGCATTTCTTCCCAACTGATCCTGTAACAATTAATCTCAAAAAGCACGATTAGTCCGGAACACTTTGTTTTCATTAATCATCAAAATCAGGGTTAGGCATGAAGGCCTAGATGCAACAATCTCCCCCTTTTTGATGATTGATGACAACAAGTGTTCAATAACAAAATAAATGAAATAGCTCCCCCTGAGTATATGCATCTCATCATACAAGATCATAAACTAATACATATACATCAGGGGCATCTCATACATAAGCAAGTCTGTCACGGATGTGCAAATATCCACAAGACATATCAAAGCATACACATGCACATCAAGACATCATATATATCAATGTATCAGAGCTATAATTACATATCAGAGCTCAAGAGCATCATCTCAAGAAAAACAATGACATCATGTATATCAGAGCAAAGCACAAGTCATCATATGTATCAGAGCTAAAAAGATCTAAAAAGATAAACACATGACACACAGACATATATGATGAACAAAAACATCTCCATATATATATAAAGACCATCTGTTCAATACATCAAAAGACAGACTCTAACATCCAAAATAAAATACTATCCAAAATAATGAAGCAAGAAGACTCAAGAATCTCTCCCCCTTTGTCATCAAGCACAAAAAGGCGGGAGGACAGGAAAATCAGACAGTTATTTTAGATCAACTAGCATTTGATATATCAATAATGTTCAGTTCACCTCTTAGAAAGCAAAATCTTGATTCATCTAAGGGTTTAGTGAAAATATCTGCTAGTTGCATATCAGTTCTAACATAATTCACATCAATATCTCCTTTTGCCACATGATCTCTAATAAAATGGTGCCTTATTTCAATATGCTTAGTTCTAGAGTGTTGAACAGGATTATTTGCAATTTTAATGGCACTTTCATTATCACACAATAGTGGCACTTTATCAAATATAATCCCATAATCCAAAAATGTCTGCTTCATCCATAATAATTGAGCACAGCAACTACCTGCAGACACATATTCAGCTTCAGCTGTGGAGAGAGCTACAGAATTTTGTTTCCTAGATGACCATGATACTAAGGATCTCCCCAACAGCTGACAGCTACCAGATGTGCTCTTACGATCAATTTTGCACCCAGCATAATCAGAATCAGAATACCCAATTAATTCAAAATTTGCATCTTTAGGATACCAAAGTCCTAAACTGAGATAACATTTTAAATACCTAAGGATTCTTTTAAGAGCAGTTAAGTGACATTCCTTAGGATCAGATTGGAATCTAGCACATAAACACACACTAAACATGATATGAGGCCTAGATGCAGTAAGGTATAAAAGACTACCAATCATAGACCTATAAAGTTTAGAATCGACCGATTTGCCGCTTTTGTCCATGTCCAAATGTCCATTGGTTGCCATGGGAGTTTTGATTGGTTTGGCGTCTTCCATCCCAAAGCGCTTGAGCAGGTCCTTCACGTACTTGGTTTGACTCACGAACGTACCGTTCCTGAGTTGCTTGATTTGAAGTCCAAGGAAGAAGCTCAGCTCACCAATCATGGACATCTCGAACTCCCTAGACATCATCTCTCCAAACTCATGACAGAAATGTTCATTAGTAGATCCAAATATGATATCATCAACATAAATCTGACAAATGAACAAATCTTTTTCAATTTTCTTTGTAAAGAGAGTTGTATCAACCTTCCCAATTTTAAAACCTTTTGATAATAGAAAGTCTCTAAGTCGCTCATACCAGGCTCGAGGAGCTTGTTTGAGACCATAAAGAGCTTTCGACAATTTAAATACATGGTTTGGAAATTTAGAATCTTCGAAACCGGGAGGTTGTTCAACAAATACAAGTTCAGAAATTTCACCATTTAAGAAAGCACTTTTTACATCCATTTGAAAAAGTTTGATATTAAAACAAGATGCATAAGCAAGAAGAATACGAATAGCTTCAAGTCTTGCTACAGGTGCAAAAGTCTCACCAAAGTCTAAACCTTCGACTTGAGTGAAGCCTTGAGCAACAAGACGAGCTTTGTTTCTAATTACAACACCATTTTCATCTTGCTTATTTCTGAAAACCCATTTTGTTCCAATAACATTATGATCTTTTGGTCTTTCTACTAGAGTCCAAACTTCATTTCTAGCAAAATTATTAAGTTCTTCATGCATGGCATTAACCCAATCAGGATCATTTAAAGCTTCATTAACATGTTTGGGTTCTAGAGAAGATACAAATGAATGATGTTCATAAAATGCAGCAATACGAGATCGAGTTTGAACACCCTTACTGACGTCACCCAATATTTGGTCTAGAGGGTGATCCTTGGTGATGGTTTGGTGTTGCCTTGGTTCTTCATCTTGTATTGCTTCATCTTGACTTTGTTCTGGAGGATCAACCTGAGATGATGATGCGTCTTGATCAACATTTTCAACGTTGACATCATCTTCTTGATCTTCCTCTGTTGGCTTGATGTCTCCAATGGTTATGTTTTTCATGGCTTCTTGAAGATCGTCACCTGAAACTTCATGAGATACTTGCTCCTTTTGTGAGCCATTAGTTTCATCAAATTCGACATCACCTGATTCTTCAATACAACTTGTATTTTTATTAAAAACATGATAAGCTTTACTAGTGGTGGAGTATCCAACTAGAAAGCCTTCATCTACTCTTCTTTGAAATTTTCCACCAAAATTTCTTTTCTTAAGAATATAACATTTGCAACCAAAGACTCGGAAATAAGAAATATTTGGCTTGCGCCCAACAAGAAGTTTATAAGGAGTCAAATTCAGAAGAGGATGCAAATAAAGCCGATTTATAGAATAGCAAGCGGTATGCACGGCTTCAGCCCAGAAGCGAGTAGGAGTATCATACTCACTTAGCATAGTTCTTGCCATTTCTATAAGTGTTCGATTTTTCCTTTCAACGACTCCATTTTGCTGTGGAGTGTAGGATGTGGAAAATTCGTGTTTGATTCCAAGAGAGTCACAAAAATCAAAAAGAGTTAAATTAACGAACTCTCCACCATGATCACTACGGATTTTCTTGATGGATAATTCGAATTCAGTAGAAACACGTTTTGCAAAACTTTTGAAAACATCGGGGGTTTCAGATTTTTGAGAAATAAAGAAAACCCAAGTATAGCGAGTAAAATCGTCAACAATCACAAAACCATAATTGCTACCCCCGATACTTTGGAACTCGGAAGGTCCAAATAAATCCATATGAAGAAGTTCCAAAGGTTTGCAAGTCGAAAGAATGCGCTTAGTTGGATGTGAAGTAGCTACTTGCTTGCCCGCTTGACAAGCGCTACAAGGTTTGTCCTTTTCAAAATTCACATCCTTTAAGCCAACAACCAAATCACGTTTTAAAAGTTTTCTCAATTAATGCATTCCAACATGTGCAAGTCGTCTATGCCATAGCCAACCTTTTGAGGTTTGAGAGACAAGACATGTTGAAAGAGATGCATCTTTTGAATGAAAATCAACCAAATAAAGATTTCCAAAACGAAAGCCTTTAAAGATCAAAGATTTATATTTTAAACTTTCAACCAAAACTTCTTTTGGGAAGAACGTGCAACTAAAACCAAAATCGCAAATTTGAGCAACGGAAAGCAAATTGAAATTCAGAGATTCGACCAATAAAACATTTGAAATAGATAGATCATTTGAGATTGCGATTTTACCCAAGCCGACCACATTTCCTTGACGGTTGTCACCAAAGGTAATCTTTTGGTTCTCGCTTGAGTTGTCTTCTATTGAGGTGAACAACTTCTTGTTACCGGTCATGTGTTCGGAGCATCCGCTATCTAGCACCCAATGTCTCCCACCGGTCTTGTAGTTCACCTACATGAAAAGAATTAAGTTCTTTTAGGTACCCAAACCTTTTTGGGTCCTTCAATGTTAGCAATCAAACTTTGGGTACCCAAATAGATTTCTTTCTTTTATTTAACATGGGTGCACCAACATACTTTGCTATAGCATAACCTTTTCTCGATTTTTGAAGCATGTAGCAAGTATCAAAGTAATTTGGAGTCATTAAGGGACATGCTTCATGCGAATGACCGGTTTCATGGCATTTATGACAAAATGTGTTGCATGCTTTAACAAATATAGTTTTAGAATTTTGTTTCCTTCCTTTCTTTTGAAAATATCCTAATCCTTCTTTTCTAAAAGAACATTTTTGTTTACTAAGGATTAGATCAAGAGATATTTTACCTTTATAACAATTTTCTAAGCCTTTTCCAAGTTTTTCAACTTGAGCCTTAAGTTCATTATTTTCATTTAAGATGTTGTCATTAGAAACACATGGAATGTGGTGACTACTAGAGGGAGAATCATCCAAATTACATGAAGTTGAAGCATCTACCTTAGATGAGATATTTGTAATATCTTTTATGAGCATGCTATCATATGAATCTTTAAGCTCAGAGTATTGAGCGCGTAGGGAAGAATGTTCTTCCTTAAGCGCCTTATACTTCTTTTTAGTTTTTCCAAAAACTTCATTTAATTCAGTTATCATTTCAACTAAGTCATCATATGATGGATCGTTGGAATGTACCTTTTCATCGCCTTTGGCCATAAGGCAAATGGATGAACTAGTTGAAGTGTTGATGTTGCCGAGAGCTAATCCGGCCATCTTCTTTGAGCAACTTCTTTCGTTGTCGGAGTCGGAGTCGGAGCTCTCTCCGCCGGACATCCATTCTCCAAAACAAGCTTCTTTGATTTCTTCATTCTTCTTCTTGAAGAACTTCTTCTTTTTGTTCCACACCTTGTTCTTGTTTGGACATCTTGATGCTATGTGTCCCTTCTCATGACATCCATAGCAAATGATGTCTTTGAAGTTGTTTTGCTTTTGCCCCTTCGGTCGTGTGTCAATGTTGACACCCTTCTTATGTAACCTGCGAAGAAGTTTTTGGGTGTTCTTTACCATAAGTGCGAGGTCTTCATCGGAGGAGCCTTCGCTTGAATCGTTCCTTGCATTAGCTTTGAAGGCCAAAGCTTTCTTCTTCGTCTCCGATGGTTCGGCCGCTTCCTTCTTCTCCTTCTTGTGCATCTCATGGGTGATGAGGTTCCCATAAAGATCGGTTGGTGTTGTGGTCGATAGATCGGAGTTTGTGAGAACCGTGACCAAGGTGTCGAAGCTTTCCGGCAAGGCCCTAAGCATCTTTCTCACAAGCTCAAGGTCAGTAAAAACAACACCAAGACCCTTGAGTTCATTCACAATGTTATTTAACCGAGTAAACATGGAATCCACGGACTCGGTTGATGACATGGTGAATGTCTCATATTTTTGCCTCACCATTAGCAATTTTGCCTCTTTAACCTTTGTAGTGCCCTCGTAAATTTCTTCGAGGGTAGTCCAAACCTTATGAGCAGTCGTGAGATTGCTCACACGGTTGAACTCATTCAAAGATAAACCGGCAAAGAGTGCATTTTTTGCAAGGGCATTTAAATGCAACTTTCTCCTATCGTCCTCAGACTGACTTGCCGGATCAACCGGAGGAGTAAAGCCGAGTTTAACAATATCCCATACATCAAGCCCCATTGCTTCTAGGAATACCGACATGCGCACTTTCCAATAAGGATAGTTTGTCCCATCAAAGATAGGCGCACGACCGGTATGACCGAGAAGAAAATCTCTACTTGACGACATCCTCTCTCTAGGCGGTAAAGCCTAATGAATCGAGAGACCAAGCTCTGATACCACGTGTTGGATCAAGGATGCCGACTAGAGGGGGGGGTGAATAGGAGGCTTTTAAAACTTAAAAACTTAAAGCAAATAAAGAACAAATAATATAAGCAAAGGGAAAAGAGAACGAACACAATGATTTTTACCGAGGTATCGGAGACTCGCCCAGTCTCCACTAATCCTCGTTGAAGCACTCAAATCACTTGAGTCTCGCTTTAATATCCACAAAGGATATTATCACTAATGGTTGCTCCTTGTCCACTCCGGAAAGGCGAGCACCGATGCCTTGTACACACTTGCCGAGCCTCTCCGACAATCTCCGAACGGAGAGATCAACGGCCACGCCTCCGAACCGTCTAGGTGAGGGCGCTCACCAAGAGTAACAGGCAGCGAGGTCTTCTCTAGACCTCCAAACACGCACCGAGAAACTAAGTGTATGCAAAAGCAAAAGAACTGAAGCTCTCGGTGGATCGAAAAGCACTCGACTTGATCAAAAGATCAAGATTTTATATATGAAACTAGAGCTCAAGAGTGTATATGAGAGGAGACTGCTTGTTGTTGAAAACTTATGCCCAAAGCCCCTTTTATAGCCTCAAGAAGCAAATGAACCGTTGGAGCTAGGGCTGAAAATCAGCAACTCAAACTGACAGTCAGTTATGCAAACTGACAGTCAGTTTAGTGCACAACGGCCGACAAAATTTACGGATAAAAAATAGCTAGCCGTTTGCAGCCAAAACAGGAAAGCTGAAACCCACAACTGACAGTCAGTTATTCAAACTGACAGTCAGTTCGACCAAAACATCGACCAGATCAAAAAGAAACTCAGATAAAAACAGTTGTGGTCGAAACCCAAACTGACAGTCAGCATGGGAATACTGACAGTCAGTTTAGTACAAAAATTTTTGGCCCGAAAAACACACTCTCTGGACAATTGTCAGTTAACACAAACTGACATTCAAACTGACAGTCAGTTTAGCAAACTGACAGTCAGTCTGAACAAAAACAGCTATAACTTTAAATCCAGAAATCCAAAAGAGGTGTTTAATATCTCATTTGAAAGATATTTTAAAGGACTATCTTTTTATCAACAGAAGAAAAAGCCAGATCTCTCTAGATCTTTCCAGAAAATGCAAAAACTCTTCTGCTGTCAAAAACTAAACTGAAAAACCAAATAACTGACAGTCTGATAAAAACATCCATAAGTTTTGATCCAGAAATCCAAATTGAGAGTTTAATAGCTCGTTTGAAAGATAATTTAAAGAGCTACATTTTTGTCAACAGAAGCAAAAGCCAGATCTGCCTAGATCTTTCTGAAAATTGCAAATACTCTTCTGCTATCAAAAACTGAACTGAAAATCCAGATTTTTCAAATAAGTTCAAAACCAAATCCAACCAAAAAGATGCAATGCAATGACCTAGAATTCTCGGTTTGTGCTGGAGATAAAAGGAGGACTTTCGCCACCCCTCTTTATAGTACGGTTAAAACTAAAAAAGAATTTTTCCTAACCGATCATCTCCACACGCCAAGATCGGTAAAATATAAAAACTCGTAATACCTGAGGTCTTTCGCATCTTCACGATTTTCGTCCCATCTCTTGCTCTTTTGCGTCTCGTGCTTCACTTTAAGTTGGGTTCATCTTGATCATCTTGCATTTCTTCCCAACTGATCCTGTAACAATTAATCTCAAAAAGCACGATTAGTCCGGAACACTTTGTTTTCATTAATCATCAAAATCAGGGTTAGGCATGAAGGCCTAGATGCAACACCTCGGCCTCTCGTTGTTTGCGTGCTTCATCTTCTTTCCGTTTGTGCTCTTGTTCTTCGTTATCAACACGTTGCTCAGGGGTTTCCTTAGAAAGTGTGGCGACTTCCTTTGGAATAGAATTTGCAGATGGTGAAAGCATCTCATCTTTGTCTGAGTCAAACTCAAAATCAAAGAGAGATTTTAAATTGTCCGGAGCAAAATTCTCCAGACTGAATTCGAGATCATCATCTCCCGTATCGTCTGGGATAGTTGGTTTGCGACACAAACTAGCCCTTGGCAGAATCTACCGAAATTCCCTTAGCCATTAACACATGTCCAAGAATTGCGATCCTCGTCATCCAAAACTCACATTTATCAAATTTGGCATAAAACTGCCTATCTCGCAGTCTCCCCAATACTAGATGTAGATGCTGCTCATGGTCTTATGTACTCTTAGAATATATCAGAATGTCATCTATGAAAACTATGACAAATTTGTCAAGGAAATCCATAAATGTGCTATTCATGACATTCTTGAAAGCGGCTGGGGCATTTGTTAAACCAAATGGTACTACTGTGAATTCGTATAGTCCGTATCTGGTGGTGAAGGCGGTCTTTAGTATGTCTTCCTTCTTGATCTTCAATTGATGGTATCCAGACTTCAAGTATATCTTGGAGAATACCTTAGCTCCTCGAAGTTGATCGAACAAATCGTCAATTATTGGCAATGGATACTTGTTCTTTATGGTAACTTCATTTATGGCTCGATAATCCACGCACATCCGCGGTGCTCCGCCCTTCTTCTTTACAAACAATACTGGGGCTCCCCATGGTGAAGCACTGTGTCTGATGAATCCTTTGTTCTGCAAATCTTCCAGTTGGCTCTTGAGTTCCTCCAAATCAGCGGCTAGCATTCGGTAAGGACGTTTTGCTATGGGTGCTGTTCCCGGTTTAAGCTCAATAGAGAACTCTATATCCCTATCGGGTGGCATTCCCGGAAGTTCTTCTGGAAACACATCGGGGTATAGTTGCACTATGGGTACTTGTTCCAGGCAGATCTTCTATAGCACTTGTACAGATCCTAGCGGGTCCTCGGTTGATGATCTCTCCGCATAAAATAAAACCTCCCCCCCTTGGTTACTGTCAAAGTTTATGGTTTTCTTCTCACTGTATATTAGGACTTTATGTTAGGACAACCAATCCATGCCCAATATAACATCTAAACCCTGCAGCTCGAATACTAGCAGATTTGCTGTGAATTCTACCCCTTCTATAGTGAAGGTTACATCTTGGCAGATCGAGTGGACTGGTAATCTAGCCCCTGGAGTTTGTATAGTCATAGGGTACTTTAAAGGTGCTACATGCATTTCAATCTTAGATGCAAATGCTTTTGATATGAAAGAGTTTGTAGCACCAGGATCAAACAATATTAAGGCAGATTTAGATTGGATCAAGAATCTACCTAGTAGAATGTCGGTGCCATTCCCAACTTTCTGCATGGACGTGTAATTTAGTCTGCCTCCTCGGGCTGCGAGTAGTGCTCTACCTCTTCCTCTTCCTCGGTTGACCTTTCCCCCTCTTCCTAGTGGAATTCTCTTGAAATTCTGCGATGGTGGTGCTGGTACTCTGGGTGCTACTGGCTATGTTCCTGCTTGTGACCTGGCGATGGATATTGGAAGCTGAATCCAGGGACAAAATTCTTGGCAATGCCCACACTTCCGCAATGAAAACATTGGATGCTCACGTAGGGGCAATCCTTTGGAAGGTTGTTCCCTTTGCAATTAGGACACATAACTGTCGTTGGCTTGAAAGCTTGATGAGGTGGTCGAGAAGTTTATGTGACAGTAGCTCTCCCTCTTGCTAGGCTTGCTTGTGGCTGAACTTGCTGAATCATCCTCCGTCTACGGCTTTCTTCCCCTAGATTCCTCTTTTCTTCTATCTTCTAAGCTCTGTTTACCAGCGTTTGGAATTCGGTAAACTCATGGGAGGCAATTTGATATTGCAGATAGGCTGAAGTCCTTTTGCGAAGCGTTCTATTCTATTTTCTTCTCCTCGGTATCAATGTCCCCAGGTGCATATCGAGATAGATGGGTGAATTGGTGCAGATATTCCGTGATTGTCTTGTTCCCCTGGATCAGGTTTCGGAATTCCCAGCGTTTGGCATCCATGACACCGGTGGGTATGTGAAACTTCCGGAACTGTTCCTTAAATTCCGTCCAGGAAATTCTATCTTTGTCAAGGTGAGCCTCCTAGTAATTCATCCACCACGAGGCTGCAGCACTTGCTGATTGGTGGGATGCAAACAGAACTTTCTCTCGGTCGCTACATCGGACTGTGTCTAACTTCGTCTCTATATCCTTAACCAATCATCGGCAACCATGGGGTCGGTCGCACTTGAGAAAGTCGGGGGACGGGTTTTCTGAATGTCTGTCAATCTGGTGCCTATAGCAGTTCGCTCCGTGGCTCCGGTAGGCAGTCTCTGAACTATTTGGGCTAGCAGCTTGGTGTGGGCTGCTTGGGATTCCTGACGGTTTTTCTCCATGGTTAGAAGAATTTCCTGAATACTGGGTTGCTCATTTTGGGGAGAGTTGGAACTTTGGGCTCCCGGCCGAAACAAGGGTCCTCTTGCTATAGGATCTTCCTCCTGCGGAGTTTGCTCTCTACCCTCTCTGCTGCTTCGGGATCTCCTTCTCATGTTAGCCATGATGGATCTGAAGAGAATTCCAGACAGATCTAGGCTTTCTAAGAGTAACTAGATACAAGTGCAGAAATTAATGCGAGCTACATTAATGCATAAAATACTTAGGTATTCTGGCTTCTAGCCATAATACATCACAAGTTAACTATTACAAAAGAAAAGGGTGAAACACAAAAGCTACCAAAAGCGTTCACCAGATCTATCTACACTATCCCCCGGCTGAACCCCCTTAACGGTCGTCTAGCTTCTCGAACAGGGCTCTATCTCCTCTGGCTCAGACTCATCAGAATCCTCTAAGGTGAGATAGCCTGGCTGCGGCTCTTACTCATGGGGTGGCGAAGTGTGCATGGTGGCTCAGCTGCCCTCCTCCTGGTACAACGTGCCTAGGACTATGTAGGATCAAAGAAATTTTGCAGTGGTAGTGACCCTCTTCAGAATCAGACTTGGTCTGGTACTAGGTCCTGCAACATTGACAGCTGGTGTGGCCAGTGGGGTGACCTCCTCTATGGTGCGTATCCTCCTGGCTGATGGTCCTGACTCAGTGGATGGTGAAGGTGACGTGACACGTCTCTTTTGTTCCTCAAACTGCCTGCGCAATGCCTGATACTCTCCGAGCAACTTGGTGTAGTTGGAATCGAGGCTCCTCAAGATCTCGGCAGTGTTAGCAAGGCATGGGTCCGGACAGACTTCTATTGCTGAGGGAGGCTTCAATGATGATCCAAACAGTGCAGATGGCACGTAGAAGTACGGTGAATCTCGCAATCGGTAGGAGTACAACTGTCGTATCCGGCGAACGGCCTCTTGTGCTGCGTCCTGAATGGTGCCCAATCGGTTGACCTGGCTAGCTTCTGCGCGAAACATGCATCCTTCCCTGCAATCCAAAGCGTGAACCACTACCTTGGCGTGGAACTTGAAACGTCGGCCATCGAAGAAATCCCAGACTATCTCACAAATCGGCCTCTCGTCTATCCCCAAGAACTGGACTATGTGCCAAAGCAACGTAGCCCAACCCCCAAGGCGCTCGATGTAAGTAAAACATGCTCTCGCCATCTTGCCAAAATTTAGAAAAACCAATAAGATTTTGAAATCAAAATTTATAAAAAGCTACAATGCTCCTTTTTACAAAAATAGGGTTTTTGGAGAAATAGTTTTTAGATAAATTACACTATCCTGGTGTGGCCAATTCCTAATGGTGTCGTCCTACAGTCAAGTTCTTAAAAGATACTCTGATACCAAGTTTTGTCGTGTGTGCCCTCCTTGGGGACCATGATTACTCCCGTGGGGACCCAACTCGCTACAGCTGGTCCCATACATACATACATACCATCTGACTTCCCAGGGTAAGTCATGCACAGGAGTACATTGCAGCAGATTAATTCATATAGTAGTTTGAGCAGTATGGCCTGCTGGCCTTAATACAGCATAATAGATTACAAATCCATCACAGCATAAATAAGTCTGGTTCAGGTAAAACATCTACTACTCGTCGGAAGCTAAGTGAACCCCCACAGTAAGAAGTTGAAAGTAGAGCAACACTCTTTAGGGCTCAGGTGGAACTGGCTCTCCTCCTTGTGGTTCCAAAAAGTTCTCCAAGCATTCATCTTGATCAAGGAGCACTCCATCTATTGGATAATAGATTGCAAGGTGAGTGCTTACGTCCTCAGCAAGCCATAGTATATAAGAGTATATACATACAATAGTGATGATATGAATCTATGTAAGTAAAGAAGGGTGGAAGGTTGCAAAATAATCTTTCTTTTTATAACACATATTAGTACTAACATTAGCATAACAACACATTGTCATTTCACAAATCGAATTATACTGTCTTTTGTCTATCCTATGTCAATTTTTATTCTGAAAACATACTTGTGTCACATCGACGTGGATTTAATACACCGCAACAGACTCCTATTAACCCAGGAGTACGGAGTATTCAAATACGTTTTGAACTCTACAAAGGGGTATCAATTTACCACAAGATATCTCAACTTTAATACTCATCCTATCAGCATGATTAGACCCTTCCTCACAGCCAAGTGTGAGTGAAAAGTTGAGATAGCAAGAACTTTATTTATGGTTCACACACAATTCACCCCTATCCCTGTGGTCAGACAAACCACAGTTGTGGTGGGCTATACCCCCACACCGACTAGCCTCTTCCCATTACTGGGGCAGCGTGCATCACGTGTGTGGAATAACACTCCGTGCCGATCGTGCACAATTCCTTCCAACTCATCCATGCAGGGGGGTGCATGTGCGATCCGCATACTACTTGTTTAGGCCTGTCCCATACCAGGCTCGTGGTTGGTACGGTTTCATGCCACTAGAAGCACAACACAAGGTTCTAGTCCTTATATGCCGATGACTAGACCATTCCACAACCCTGCACTCAACAGTGCCATACCACCATTCCATACCATTCTGGTCATGGCTGAAGTTTTTATTTTATGAACATAAATATACATATATACACATTAGTTATGGCTCACAACTTGATCATCCTATAACGAATCTTATCACATTTCATCGGCATACTGCCTAGTACTTTCAAATTATACTTTATTCATTCCATCACATGCACTACTGCTTATAGACAAGGCAATATCATATCAATTCATAAATATAGGTTCAAGATGTTCAAGGATATGACTTGCCTTCCGCGTCGTAAGAATCAGCTGCTGGTGTTGTGTTGGTGGTGACGTCCTCGAACTCTTGTCTCGGGACCTACTTGGCAACAATCCAAACACATAATGATCACTAACAATATTAGATGCTTTATGATCTATATGTAGGTATGCTTTAGGAAGATTGAACTTGGCGATGCTGAAGCAGACTGGGTTTGAAAGCTAAAACTGGGTTGGATCCCTAGAATTTATAGAATTTGGACTAAGGATGGATGTTAGAGGCTCTTAGGATTTCAAGGCATAAATCTTGACATTCGGTTCGTGGCTGGTTTGCTCAAACACAACAAATGTCATCCTATTGACATTCGGTTCACGGCCTCACAATGTCAGTGGATGGCATAGGCGTGGTTTAGAAGATTTTTAGTGCAACAAGTTTGGTTTAAGGCATTAGGTGCACAATGGGACAAGGTAACTAATTGGCAAACTGGTCTTTACAGAAAGGTCCAAGAAATAAAAGAATTTGCAGCTAAGTCCCTAGCATAATGAATCTGTATGCCACTGTACTGTCGATTTCTAGGTTTACCGCGTCTGGGCAATCCACGCGTGCGTAGCTTCGCCAACTTTGCCAATCGTGTAGGCAAGGTTGAAAGGATACTACTGGCAAGGTTAATCAAATAACGGTGGTTGGACGGCGACGAACGACGAGTTTGAACTCGTCGGCTTTGAGAACCAGAGGCGAGTTACGGTGACAAAGAACTACGGTTGAAGACACTAGAAATTGATCAAGGGCTTTTGCTCCTGGAGCAGTGCTGATAGTTCTAGAGAGGGGAATTTGGTTGCATTGGCGTTTTGGGGCTCGCCGGCGTTACGGCCGGACTTGAGAATGACGGTCCAAAAGGGGTGTTCACAATTTAGAACAATGCTGCACAATTGACGGTTGATACACCATCTATGGGATCCAGGGAACGTGTGGGTGTAGTCAATTTGGTCGGCAACACGGCGAGGCGTGCCGGCGGTGTGAGCTGTCCACAGTAGCCCGCGAAGAACGGGGAATCTTCAATTACGGGTTATATTCAAATTGTGATTGGACAGGGTTGTTCAAGGGGCTCTGGTGATCGATTTTCTCTACCAAAAGGGATGCTAATTTGGACTGGACTAGGTTCGATAGTTGGAATAGGGCAAAATCAAATTCCGGCTATCGCCGGCGATACAGCTTATCGGAGACAAATTGCTTGCTAAGGAATAGGAAGATGGGCAATAGGCACACACTAGTTGAGTCAATTTGAAAAATGGTACAGCAGCGCACCCGGTCATCATCTCCCTCCTTGGCGGCTCACCGGAGAAGAAGAAGAAGACGAGTTGAACTGCGGTTAAACCGGTTTCTGCATTGCATGAAGGTAAGGCTGGTCACAGGCGGCATTAAATAGCCACAGAACAGAGATTGCGAGGGTGGCAAACGGTGGAACTTGTGCCGCCGAAGCGACTGGACGGGGGTGGAAACGACGACGACGGGATGGCGTACAGGCGGCTCCTTCAGCTTTGTAAGAACGGTCGGTTCCTTGTAACTTGGTCCTAGCCGGTGCAGAGGTGGAGGTGACGGTTGGCCCCGGCATGGCGTTGTCGTGGCGCAAGGCTTCTGACATCTCCTCGCTGTTGTGTGCGGTGGGTCTGCTGGTCGTTGCTGCTGCCACAGTGGCTTGCTCCGGTGTGTACGCGTGTACAACATGCAGGTTCAAACAGTCAAACACACTGGCGATGACTGGACTTCACTGGCGGCAAGAAATCACGGCGGGCTCAGTTCAAATCGTGCTGGCTGGTAAAATTAGGGATTTGGACTGAAACACAATTTCTGAAAATTCTTTTGGAGTGAATTGCAATTTCTGTAAAATAATTGGTTTAAGCTGAATTTGGTTTTACCAGCATGGCTTACTTAACTCAGCAAATGGTTTAGGAAAGACATTTGACAAAATATGGGGTTTTTGGTCAGGTTTTGAGCTAGAGCGAAAATAGGGTATTTAGGGTATTTTGAATTTGGGTTTTGTCGAAGTCGAATATCTGAGAACTAGGATAAGATTTTGAGATCCTCATAGAAGAATATTTTGCATTGAATAGCGTATGGGCGATATCCCCTGAATCAGATCAAGATTTGGTGCTGATTTGTGGCTTTTAGCCTTTCCATGCTTTTGGAAAATCTGAAAAGGACTAATCTGTAATACTTCTGGACTGATATGTGAAAATGATCTGCATGATGGAGTTCTGTTGCCAACTTTTTGAATTAAGGTATTGGCATATCCTGGATCATAATCCTAAAATAATTCGATCTAGACCAGGTCAAGATTTGATCAAATCGGCTTTATGAATTTCAGAGTATTTAGGGTAATTAGGAATAATTTTGTTTTCAAAAACAGATTGAGATTGATGATTCTAGGTGTTAGAGGTCGAATTTGATCCGGTTCTTGAAGGCTTTTCTACTCAAGATGAATAGTAGACCAAATCTGGACAGTTTGATCTTGATTTGGGGTCCGCAGTGAAGATTTCGAGATTTTTGGGCTTAGGGAAAAATGGATTTCAACTGATTTGCTGGTTCTTAATGAGACATATGCATGCATGACTTTTTATGAAAAAGAAAATTTTTACCCTCAAACCCAGGATGTTACAATATATATACATCATATGTATATATATATATATATATGTATGTATATATATATATATGTATGTATATATATATACAAATACATATACATATATATATATACACACACACAAATATATATATATATATATATACATATATATTGTTAGCCGTGCTTAGACACCCATGGTCGCAGACAGCGCTCTATGGTTGCACATACCTTTCTATGGTAGCAGAAGGCCTAGGAAAGAGATACTGGGTAGTCCAAGGGTGTTCTGGACATAGCTCATCAATGATATTTAATTCTCGCAATTTTAGCTATGAGACTCTATAGATCTCAAATACTTATTGTTGTAGAGTCTATAATCTTATGTTGTATCTGCGAGCACTACAGTTATAGAGATATTCCTACAATCATACCCCCTCGCAGAGACAAAACCTGATATCAATATGTGGTCGCAATGGTGCGTGATCACCTTTCACAATAACTATACCTTGAACATTATGATTATTCCCGAAATAATCATAAATCCCTGACAAGGTAACCGTCGAAGAAGGTAAGGATGGTGAGGCAGCTTCCATGACGACTGGTCAGAACTGCTTAATTGTGACGTAGCCACGCCCTATGGCCACTACCACGTAAACACGACTTGTGGCAACCGTCACAAAGTGGTTAAGGGAAATCGTGGAGCACGTCTTCAAAAGGACAACCGACGATCTCTTCGGCGAGTATAAAAAGGCCTTCAAGGGAAGGATCAAGGAGAGACCAACGACAGAGAAGATTAGACATAGCCTAATAGGAATAGACATTGCATTCTCTTTGTAACACTCTCTCTGTAACCCTTTTTTCACATAGATAAATACACAGGATTAGGGTCATTACTCAGCTACGAGAGCCCGAACCTGGATAAATTCCCGTGTCTTAGATTCGTAGATACCTTGGTACTCGTCTGCTTGGCTCCCTTCATAACCCATCTCAATTTTGCATAAGTTCGACAAGAGGACCCTCGGGTTCCAATCATCGACATATATCTATTCACATGGCTTTTTGAGATGCGATGCATGGAAACATCGTAGAGATGGGATCATTGGATAATTACTCATATATAGAGACACACACACACACATTAGAGAAGCCTAATGTAGCCTACAAATATGTAGGAAGCGGATTTACTATGATGTGTAGTAGTTATGACAGAGATGGGTTCAGGGGTCTCAAAGTTCTAAAAAAATATGAAAATTTTAGAGGGTGTAGAGAGTGTAATATAATGAAGATTTACAAATTTTGGTGACCAAATACAATTGTTTGTGGGAGAAAAAAAAGATAAGGTCAGACTGAATATATATATACTGGTTGGTTGTCTTTTTTGGTTCTACATACAATCGTATTTAGTCATGAAAAGTTGTCGGACTTAATAATATAACATCCTCTATGTCCAGTAACTTTTTCTTAATTTTTGAGAACTTAGAGCCACGCGAACTCTTGTATGTCATAACTACTTGTCGTGGTATTACGAATACCACGGCAGGTTTTGTGGAAGATCCTAGCGAAGAAAATACGACGCGAGCTGACCGAGTGACCGGTCCTCTCCCGTCGGGCAAACACAGCGAATGACACAACAATTTATATAGGTTCGGGCCTCAGTGGAGACCCTAGTCCTGTCGGTGCGCTCCCAACCGGAGTTGGCTAGGGGAGCTCTCTCGGGGGAGAGATGGCTCTGGAGCACACCTGTGAGATTGTCTATTCCAAGTAATAATGAATTGTCCCCTTTACATGAGGTAATACAAGGGCTTATATAGCCCCAAAAGACGCAGAAAGACTAAAATATCCCGCCTGCCACCGTCGGATCGAGGGGTAGCAACGTCCTTCTTCCGGCTAGGGCCCTCAGATGCTTGACAGGAGTCCGCCGATTCCCAAGGCGCTTCCCACGTGACCCTCACGTGACCTGGAGCCGGGGACCCCTGTCTTCGGAAGGACGGCAACGCCCGGGACAAGCCACCGGGGGCCTTGTCCCCGGGCAAACGGCGGCACCCGGGACAAGCCACCGGGGGGGGGGGGGGGGGGGAGGCCTTGTCCCCGGGCAAACGGCGGCACCCGGGACAAGCCACCGGGGGGGCCTTCTCCCCGGGCAAAAGGCGGCGCCCGGGACAAGCGACCGGGGGCCTTGCCCCGGGCAAATGGCAGCGCCTGGGACAAGCTACCGGGGGCCTTGTCACCGGGCAAAAGACGGTGCTCGGGACAAGCCACCGAGGGCCTTGTCCCAAGGCAAAAGGCTGCGCCCGCGACAAGCCACCGGGGGCCTTGTCCCCGGGCAAATGGCGGCTCCCGGGACAAGCCACCGGGGGGCCTTGTCCCCGGACAAAAGGTGGTGCCCGGGACAAGCCATTGGGGCCTTGTCCCCGGGAAAATGGCTGCGCTCGGGACAAGCCACCGGGGGGCCTTATCGCCGGGCAAAAGGCGGTGCCCGGGACAAGCCACCGGGGGCCTTGTCCTTGGGCAAATGGCGGCGCCCGGGACAAGCCACCAAGGGCCTTGTCTCTGAGCAAAAGGTAGCGCCCGGGACAAGCCACCGAGGGCCTTGTCCCCGGGCAAAAGGCGGCGCACGGGACAAGCCACCGGGGGCCTTGTCCCCGGGCAAATGGCGGCGCCCGGGACAAGCCACCGGGGGGCCTTCTCTCCGGGCAAAAGGCGGCGCCCGGGACAAGCCACTGGGGGCCTTGTCCCTGGGCAAATGGCGGCGCCTGTGACAGGCCACAGGGGGGCCTTGTCTCCGAGCAAAAGGCGGCGCCCAGGACAAGCCACCGAGGGCCTTGTCCCCGAGCAAAAGGGGGGACCTTGTCCCCGGGCAAAAGGCGGCGCCCGGGACAAGCCACCGGGGGCCTTGTCCTCGGGCAAATAGCGGCGCCCGGGACAAGCTACCGGGGGGCCTTGTCTCCGGGCAAAAGGCGGCGCTCGGGACAAGCCACTGAGGGCCTTGTCCCCGGGCAAAAGGCGGCACCCGGGACAAGCCACCGGGGGCATTATCCCCGGACAAATGGCGGCGCCCGGGACAAGCCACTGGGGGCCCTTGTCCCCGGGCAAAAGGCGGTGCCCGGGACAAGCCACCGGGGGCCTTGTCCCTGGGAAAATGGCAGCGCCCGGGACAAGCCACCGGCCTTGTCTCCGGGCAAAAGGCGGCGCCTGGGAAAAGCCACCGGGGGGACCTTGTCCCCGGGCAAAAGGCGGCGCCCGGGACAAGCCACCGGGGGGCCTTGTCCTCGGGCAAATGGCGGCGCCTGAGACAAGCCACCGGGGGTCCTTGTCCCCAGGCAAAAGGCGGCGCCCGGGACAAACCACCGCGGGCCTTGTCCCCGGGCAAAAGGCGGCGCCGGGACAAGCCACCGGGGGCCTTGTCCCCAGGCAAATGGCGGCGCCCGGGACAAGCCACCGGGGGGTCTTGTCTCCGGGCAAAAG
Organism: Pharus latifolius; assembly: GCA_019359835.1. Taxonomy (NCBI): domain Eukaryota; kingdom Viridiplantae; phylum Streptophyta; class Magnoliopsida; order Poales; family Poaceae; genus Pharus; species Pharus latifolius. Next base: position 18,618,732 of record CM033327.1, on the reverse strand, counting down.
GCGGCGCCCTGGAAGAGCCACCGGGGGCCTTGTCCTCGTGCAAATGGCGGCGCCCGGGACAAGCCACCGGGGCCTTGTCTCCAGGCAAAAGGAGGCGCCCGGGACAAGCCACCGGGGCCTTGTGCCCGGGAAAATGGAGGCGCCCAGGACAAACCACTGGGGGGGGGGCCCTGTCTTTGATCAAACGGCAGCGCCCGGGACAAGCCACCGAGGGCCTTGTCCCCGGGCAAAAGGCGGCGCCCGAGACAAGCCACTGGGGGCCTTGTCCCCGGGCAAATCTCTTAGTTGGACTTAGTCTCGTGGAGATTTCCCCCAACACTACTCACTATCATATTAGATACTGTTGTAGGATCAAGGATGCCGACTAGAGGGGGGGTGAATAGGAGGCTTTTAAAATTTCTTTTCAATTAAGCAATTTTAAAGAATAATTGAGAGACCTAAATTATACAATGAGGCTTAAAAGGAATTTAATCAACTAGTTGCATTCAATCAAATGAACTATTCAATAAGACATGCAACAATGGTAAATATAGCAATTGTGTCAAGATGAATGTAAAGCAAATATGAAATACGCAATTTGACACAATATTTTTACCGAGGTCTCGGAGACTCGCCCGGTCTCCCCTACTCCTCGTTGAAGCGCTCACTCGGAGCCTCGCTTCTATATCCACGAAGGATATCTCACTAGGGTTGCTCCTTCTCCACACCGGATAGGCGAGCACCACACCTTTCACAATCCTTTGCCGGCCTCTCCGACAACCTTCAAATGGAGAGATCTCGGCTCTCCTCCGGCACCGTCTAGGCGAAGGCGATCGCCAAGAGTAACAAGCCGGATGCACTTTCACTTGAATCAACCACGTGCTAGAAGCTCAATGATGCAAATGAGATGCTCAACACTCTAGCACTAGCAATCTAATGGAGATGAAGTGCACTAAACACTCACACAATCTCCCTTAAGCTCTCTCTCAAATCTATTCAAGATTTGGGCTCAATTCTAGCCTCTAAATGCTATAACACATATGCAACTCAATTGGCTAGGTTTTCAGCTGAAGAATGAAGTCTTTGAGCACCCAAAAATGAAGCCAAACACGAAGTATTTATAGCCTCAACGAAAAACTAGCCGTTTGCAAGAAACCGGGCCAAAAGTTGTACAGGCCGGACATTATCCGGCCACTTCAGACACTGTCCGGCCAGTACAAAAATTTCAGCCGTTGCAAATGTGTCAGTGACCGTTGGGCGAAATTTGTGAAGGCCGGACGGATACCATTTGTCCGGACAAAACGTCTGGACAGATGGATATGTCTCTGTTAACTCTCGGCTCAAAAAACTTGTACAGGCCGGACAATGTCTGGCCATTTCGGACAAAGTCCGCCCATAACGGACAAATAGCTCCGGACGAATGCATTTGTCCGTTCCATTTTTTGGCTCAAAAAATTTGTACTGGCCGGACAATGTCCGGCCATTTCGGACAATGTCCGGCCAGTTCAGACAAATAGCCCCGGACAGATGCATTTGTCCGGCCACTGCACACTGACAGTAAAACAATCATAACTTTTGATCCAGAGATCCGATTGAGGTGATTTTTGGCTTGTTGGAAAGATAACTCAGAGCTCTACAATTTTGTCAACAGGAGCAAGACCTATAAAGGTCTAGAAACTTCTAGAAAACTCAGAAACTTTCCTGCTGTCAAAATGTTCAAGCCAAAATCATCTCAAATGCAATTTTAAAGTATTTGCACATACGGATTTGCCGTTTTCTCACGGATGTGATTTGTGTCACTTAGCAACGACCACGACCACACAGGTCTTGACATCCGATCGAAAACAGGTGGTCGATAGGGTTTGGTCGAGCGTACGCAAGCGAGTCGAAGACTGGTACGACCAGTCCGAACTCCTACGACCACGCCCAAACCCTAAACAGAAAGCCGCCAAACAAGCGATACGACCACGACCATGTATCAACACTGATACGATCAGAACATGCAAATACGACCACGACCAGCTCTAGATAAATAAATCAATTTAAACAGCTGGCGATCACGACTAAGTGCAGTTTTCAAAACATTTAATCTAATACACATGAACTACACTTAGACTCACTAACAATGCAAGACACTAGTGCAAGATGATATGAATGCATCTGAGCTTCCGCACTAGATAGATTCAAGCTACTAGTTTTCGACCCCTCTTAATAGTACGGTCAAACTAGTAAAAAGAAACTTATCAACCCGGTCTGTCTCCAAACACTGAGACCGGTAAAATCCTAAGAAAACAATCCTTAATCTTGGATTTTACCTTAGGTGAAGTTCGACCTCGTGAAGTTCGACCACTCGACGCTTGTCCCCGCAAGGCTCGACCTCGCTATGCTTGACCTCGCGAAGCTCGAGATGTCTCATATCGACTTCATCCTCTTCACACCCTTGCTCGCTTTTATCCTGCAATCAAACTGAGACTAGAACATATACACTCAATGCGCAAACGTTAGTCTCATTTGCAGTTCGTCATTAATCACCACCAGATAAATCACTCCACACAGGAGTTCACTCAACAATTTCTTTCTTCGGTGAAATGACAAAACCAATTTCAATTGAACAACAAATGAGTAATGGATGAATCTCACAATCATATAGATCCATATATGATACAAGAAATGCGCACACGATCCATACTACTCAAGTTATGATATCAATCAATATGGATGACTAACATCATGAGCTCTCTCTCAATCATACATAGAGATATCAAATCCAGAACACGGAGTCATCAACCTTTTGCACAGACATGGATAACTAATCATCCTGAGCTCTCCCTCAACATGTGCATCGATATCAAATCCACAACTGAAGTCATCAACCTCAAGATTTAACATATAACATCTTGATCAATCAATTAGCACAAGCTTGATGCAACCACCGAGCTCATCCTCTACATATGCATCAATATCAAACCCGCAATCGAGGAAAACATCCAATTCAGGGTTTACCGATAATCAATTCAATTTACTTGTGCTAAATCAGGATTTATATAAATTGTCATTTAATCATCAAATCTGATATCTTCAGATTAACTTTAATCATCATGGATTTATCCAAAATATCATTAATCATCAAAACCTAGATACTAAGATCTACCTAGATCCAACAACTGTCACTATATATTATATACATACAAAAACTATTCTACACCCGCCTATAGAATAGCTATTGTATACCCAAGATAGGAGCCGTGCGATCTAACTTACTGGATGAATCACATCCGTTGAATAGAATTAGTAGTTTCAATCCTTTTAACCATTAACGCCATTAGTGAGTACAAATAATATTTTCAAATATTTTTGGGTAATTGAACCATATCCATGCCAATCGTCCACCATATTCTCGACTTATTTTCCTATTGCGTATGTTCTTGTTTGTGTCTGTTATTCTTCCTATAACGTAGCCGCACGACGTCGTTCAAGAGACTTTGCCGTCTAGACCCCGGCATGTTGTAACATCCCTGTTTTCGCTAAATCTTGACCAATTCAAGTCTATTATCTCAGAATCATAATCCAAGGTATACCAATACCCTAACTCTAGAAGTTAGTAGCAAAACTCATCTATTTGAACCTTTTTCACAATTCAGCCCAAAAGTATCGCGGATTAGTCCTTTTCAGATTTTCCCAAAAGCCCGAAAAGGCTAAAAAGCCACAGATTATCTCCAAATCTGTATCTGATTCATGGAATATCTTCCATTTTCTATTTTGAGCAAATTTCCCTTCTTCGAGATTCCCAAAATCTCATTCGAAGCCTCAGTTTTTAGCCTCACCAATTTTCAAACACTAATTACCCTAAATACCCTCGTTTCAGGTCAAAACTTGATCAAAACCCTAATTCCTGCTACCTGTCGCTGCTAAACTATCTTCTAAGTTTAGTATGCCAAAGTTGTGAGATCAAATCTTCTTTTATCTAAGCCTTTTTACCAGATTTACAAATCAATGCAAATATCAATTTTTTGAAATTGCATTTGAGCCCAAACCCTTTTTTCCAGCCCTTTTCGACCAGCCCGGCCGTTGTTTTCGAGCAGAGCCCTGGAACCATTTTCGACTAGATCTGCGTCGTGTTTTTCCGGCCGTGTTTCTTCACCGCCGGCCAAGCCCACTCGTCGCCCGTGCTCGTGGTCGCCTGCGCCAGTTTCTTCTCTCGTGTCTGCGCCAAATTCCTCATCGTGGCAGCACTTCGACCTATGGCTGCACCAACAGAATCTCTAGCGCGCGCACCCGTGAAGTTTCATTTTGCATGCGCGTTCGTGTCACCGCCGGAGCAGCTTCGCGCCTCCGCATCTACGCCGGACCGGAGCAAGTTCCAACGTCCTGATCTTCGCTGGTAAAGCTGGTGTGCCGCCTGCTCGCCATCACGTCACCGTTCGCCGCTGTTCCTTCTGTGCCCGGCCAGTCTTTTCCCCGGTGTGAGTTTTGTTGTTGTTTCTCCCTCGCTTGCTCCACCCCTCGCCTATTTAAACCCCCTCACTAGTGTAATCTTCACAGCTCCAGATTTTAGCTAAGTCCCTGTCCTTTTCTCACCTTCTTCTTCTTCCCCGGCGAGCTGCCGTTGAGGCCATCGTCGCCAGAGAAGCTCCCTGAACCAAACTCCATTTTGATTTCACCAGTGAGTTCCTTGTGCCTATCTCTCTATGTCATAGCAACCAATTGGACTCCGATGATCTCCATCGCCGGTGATCGCCGTGAAAGTCTAAATGCCCTGTTCCCAAAATTAAATCTTTAATCCTTTTCACCCATCCCTTATGTAGAACATTTTGATCCTTAGCAAATCCCTATCAAGCCTGCGAAGCCAGTTTTTAAATTCAAGCTTGAATTGTTAGTTCCCTATTTCTTCCCGCGCCGTCGTGAGTGGTTCACGTCGCCGGCACATTCCACTGTACCTCTAGTCAAATTAACCCCATCTACACCTTTCTTGTGTCCCATAGATGGTGTAGCCCAAGCCATTTTACCTTCATTGCCATGTATGAACGGCGCCCCTTTTCACCTTCGTCCCCGAGCTCGGCGTCAACGCCGGCGAGCCTCGAAACTCCTTTGCAACTCAATCCCTTACTCCACAATCAGTGTAACTCCAGGAGTAAAACCCCTCAATCAATTTCAGAATTTATCAGCCCCAACTCTCTGCCACCGTAGCTCATCTTCGTTTCTGGCGGCCGACAATTTGTAACTTGTCGTTCACGGTCGTCAAGCCACCTCAGCCAAATTAACTCTACCAGTAGCTTCACCTTGATCTCGCCTATGCATTTGACAAAGTTAGCCAAGCAGCGCATGCGTGTTTTGTCTAGATGCGTGTGCCCTAGCTCGCTGTAGTGCACTGGCACTTGATTTTCCTGTGCCAAGGGCTTTGCTGCAATTTTCTTTAATCCCTGGACTTTTTTGTCAAAACTACTTTGTCCATTAGATGCCTTACTGTGTTTGGTACCTGATGCTCTCTTTTGTTTCCTTTTTGATCTTTTGGAGACTCCAGTTTAGCTCTATGCCATTCTCAGACTTTGTCTGGCCGTGAACCGAATGTCAGCCCTTAGACATTCGATGCTTCTAAACCAAATTATTTGAGTCAAGCCCTTGTGTCTTCGACCAGATCACCTCTCTTGCATACATTCTTATATTATACCCATTATTTTCTATAGCAATTATTTTCTATATGCTTATGTAGTGCGATGTGTCGGGTTGTTTCTTTGTTGTGAGAGTAGAGCTAGAAGCTGAAGTAGTAGAAGCAAACGTTGAAGACCCAGCAGATCAGTTAGACCCCTCTTTGCAAGACAAGTCTCATTCCCTTGCCCATGTCTCTCCTAATATTTTAAAATAAACTAGATTGAATCCTGTTTTGAATATATGCATGCTTTATCTTCAAGTTAAATATTATGTTGAAAGAATGTGAATAGATATAACCTAATCTCTTGTAAAGCCCCTTTATGTAATTGTGTATCACTTGCAACCTTGTCAACCTAGGACATCATGCTTAGGATATGCTTATACTTAAATGTATGCATTGAGTATTAAATGGTCAATTGTATGATAAACATGTTTAAAAACCCTTTTTATGAAAGAAAATGAGAAATAGGAATTGATAGTGAGGATGGTTTGATTGGTTGGCTGCTATGTGCGCATTGGGTGTGTGAATGTCTCCTCACTATTGATTCATAAGGACAAGAACCTTGTGTTGTGCTTCTATACAATATGAAAACGTACCAACCACTTGCCTGGTATGGGACAAGCACAACTTAGTAGCTTTCTTGGTATTAGCAGTTCGCTACATGGTATGTCGGTCCAGTTTCTCACGTGGAAATTGGTGGGCCGCAGTTCGGCCGTGAGCGATGTGAGATCAGAAAAATTATGAGAGGATAAGGAGTAAAGAAGGAAGTCACCCTAAGCCTAGATTGAGTCGTGCGCGGCTGCAACCATAGGTCATATGTCTTGCGAGGACATAGGCCAAGGCTAGGAAGAAAGGCAGTGGGGAGGACCCACAACGGTATTTTAGACTTAATTGTCTATTTACCTGTCGCGCCCCGAACAGGGTACCACGACTACTCCCGTAGAGACCCAGCTCTCTGCGGCTGGCCTCATACATACATACCATTGACCTCTCAGGATAAGTCAAGCACAGGAGTTCATTGCAGCAGAGTAACTTACAAAATATCATTCATAAATAGTATGGCCTGCTGGCCTGGTACAATAAAAGAGTAATACAATGCCTTTACGGCACAAATGGTCTAATTAAAACAAAAAGACAACTACTCGGCGGAAGCTAGGCGAAACCCCCACAGTCGTAAGAAGTTGACAGCAGAACAACACACATCAAGGATCTGGCAGAATTGGCTCTCCTTCTGGATCCACGAAATCTTCCAAGCCTTCGTCTTGGTCATGAAGCACTCCATTTATTGTTGATAAGTTGCAAGGGTGAGCACTTACGTACTCAGCAAGTCATAGGTAAGAGTAGAGATACGTATAGTAGAGATGACATGATCCTATGCTATTGAGGGAAAAGAGGTGAGAGGGTTTTTCCAAAAATACTTTTATTCCAAACTTTTCAAATCTCATGCTCATGGCAGCATTTCATGTACTTAGGGCACAATCCACGTGCCTCTTAGCTATTATATGATCACTAAATTATGGTACTACCGCGACACGTCAACACATGACAGCCCACGGCAGCACCCCTTATCATGACAACACATGTCATTTGGGTAATCTTGACTTAACAAATTTTAATTTATAAAACAATACTTGTGTCATACCCCGTGGATTTAATCCACCGCGGCATACTCCTAAAACTCGGGAGCATGAAGTATTCAAATACATTTTTAACTCTGCAGAGGGGTACCAATTTACCCGCAAGATATATCCACTTTCATGCCCTTCCTATCACAAGGATTGGACCCCTGACTCAATTCATACTGTGATTAGCAAGGTGGAGATAACAAGAACTTTTGCCATGTTTCACACACAGTTCACCCCAGACCCCGTGGTTTTCTTCACGCAAACCACAGTTGTGGCAGGGTTATACAACCCCCACTAAATTGGCATCTTCCCCTCAGGGTCAGCGTGCATTATCACATCCTGTGATATGTGTTGGAGCGCACCCCGTGTAAATCGTGAGTTTGTCATATAGGGGTTCCATGTGTGATCCACATACTACTTGTTCAGGCCTGTCCCATACTAGGCTTGCGGTCGGCACGTTAATCATGCCACTAGACGCACAACACAAGGTTCTAGGTCTTTATATGCCAGTGACCAGATCATACCACAATCCATGCACCTTCAGTGCCTGCACATCCTTTGCAGTTAAGCACCTCCAGTGCTACCGCCATCCCATACCAAAATTCTGGTCACGGCTAAGGGTTTTATTTAATGAATATAAATTTATATATATATATATATTTATCAATTCATGGCTCACTACTAATCAATTCATTTTTCCACAGGCAATCAGCCTGATGCTGCCATTTCATCTCTTTTCTCAACATATGCAATACTATTTTATAATCAAGGTATATTCTAGCAATTCATAAATAATAGGTTCAAGATGTTCAAGAATATGACTTGCCTTCCACGTCGTAAGAAACAGCAGTTGATGTCGGGTCTGCGACGAAGTCTTCAAACTCGGGCTCTTGCTCTGAACAAGGATCAAACAAGAAAACAGGCATTACAATCAATCCTACTCTTACTAATCCACTATATGCAATAATGCAAGGTGAAAGCGTCTCGGCGATACAAGATTTGGTGTTTTGGGAAGCGATTAGGGTTAAACTATGGAAACCAGGGTTAAGATTAGTTGTCAAAGGTCTACAAGGTTTCAAATGTCTCAAAATATCAGGATAATATCAAGGTTGTGACTGGTTCGCCCAAAAACAGCGAACGTCTTTAGATTGGCATTCGGTTCAAGGCATCGACATAGGGTCGATGGATGATAGAGGGCTCAACTCAAGTTGTGACAGTAGAAGGAAATGTATATCACAACATCAGGAGTCTAAGGGACAAAGTTATGTTCAAAATGCATGGCTGGAAGTAGGTGAAAAGGCTCAATGCCACTGGCTGACATAGGCTGACAAGGGCTGACAATGCCCAAGAATGGCATTGGCATGGTTTGCATAGTTCCCAGTGGCCAAAATGGGTTTGTTTCAAGTATATGGTGCACAAAGTAGTGAGGCAACTGTTTGACAAGGTAGTTTTTGGTTTGCATTACCAGAGGTGGGTGAACAGGGCTAATGCCACTGGCTGGCATAGTGTGGCATAGAGTTGACATGGCCAGAAACTAGGGTTTGCCATAAATTTTGATCTAGGCTCTAAATGATGCACCACTTTGTCTGGTAGGTAGGCCATGCTAACAGGAACAGATGTCTCAACAGGATCTAGGGAAGGAGATGGCCGGAAAGGGATGAAAACCGGCGAAGAAGTTGACTGGCCTGTATCACATGCAACATAAACAGTACAGCAACTAGGGCATAGCTATAACTTCTGTTCTAGGCCAAATTAGAAGTCATGATAGAAGATAAAAATGTTCAGGAGGGTGAAAAACATCTAGATGGCAAAGTTTCTGGAGCTGGATCGACTGGATTTGGAAGATACTGGCTGGAGAAAAGATGAACTCAAATCTGATTTGGGCATTTCTTATTTAAAGTGATTGAGCTTAATTCCTTGCTTGTATATGGTACTCAGGGTACTAGAAATGCACTGGTGAAGTTGGATTAACAGATTACCCAACAGAGAAGCTTAATCAGCAAGCACAGTGAACATGCAAAGTTGCAAATTGGGGTTTTTCATATTTCAGCAGATCTGTCGATTTTGGTTGCTTAGGGATGTTAAGCAAGGTCTAGTGAGCATATTTGATTACTAGCTCGAAGGCTGAATCGATCTGGTTGAGGATTAATTGCTCGTCGGAGCTACTGGAGTAAAACTGAAATCGCCGGCGACTGAAGACATTTAAACTAAATTCCAAGCTTGAGAAGTATGAGGGAGATGAGAGAAGCTCACTGGGTGTGTTGGATTGAAGAAGGAGGCAGTGGAGAAGCTTGGCACCGTGCTCCCTCTTTGCTGCTCACCGGAGAAGAAGAAGGCACAGTGAAGTGTGGCGATTTCTAGTGCTCTGGAGTGTAAGAAGTAAGGCTAAGCTCTGGTGGGTTTATATAGGCGTGGCTGGAGGCTCTCAACGGTTGGAAATGCTCGGGGAGTTGAAGCCGGCAAGGAAGTGACTGGATTGCGACTTCACGGCGTGCCGGTGATGGAATGACAGGATGCCAGTGGCCGTGAGGGCTTTTGCAGCTGGAGTTGCAGCGAATTGACTGTTGGGTTCGGCATGGCCTCCACGTGGCTACGCTTTGCTGCTGGAGTCGTTGCTGGTGGCGTGCAAACGGGAGGAAATCAGCTGGCTGTGATTCACGCTGGAGAAGATCTACAGTGGCATATGGCGAGCACACACGCGGTGTCGAGGCACTGGCGAAGATGGCGACCACGGGCTGGCTTCAACGACGACATGGCTACTGCAGCAGTGCAGCAGGTCGAAGCAAACACGAGCAAGCAGTGGCGAGGTCGAAGCTCCCGTGCTCATGCGCTGGATCCAGGTCGTGGTCGATTGTAACAGGTGCGGTCGAAAATAGCAGAGCTGGTCGATTGCGCTGGCTTTGGTCGGTTGCACTAGTTGTGGTCGTGACAGAAGGTGTGGTCGAACCAGGGACTGAATTGTGATGGTTTCAGTTGAAATCTGGACTGATTTGTAATTATGATCTTAGAGATGATTAATTTGGGATTTAATTGCATGGTTGAGTATAATATTTCTATTAATACTCATTTAGCACAAATTTGGAGAAAGTTTGATAAGATCTGAGGGATTTCACCTATTTTTGAAAATAGGGTAAAATTAGGGTAAAATAGATCTGGATTTTGTCGATCTCGAATTCTGGTAATTGGAGTGAGATTTAGAAGTCTAATCAGAAGGGAAATCTGTATCAAATAGCATTTGGAAGGCATTCCCTGAAGAAATTCTGGATTTGGAGTTGATTTGTGGATTTTAGCCTTTTCAGGCTTCCAGGTAAACAAAAAAGGACTTATTCGCAGTAAAATTTGGACTAACCTGCAAAAATTACTTAGATGAAACAATCTGGTTCCCAACTTTTTGGAGTAAGTTGAGGATATACCTAGGAATATATTCCAAAAGACACTTGAGTCTGGATAGGGTTAAATCATGATAACTCAGTTATCTGGAAACTGGGGTACTTAGGGTAAATCTGAATTTCCTGTTTTCGAAAACAAAAAGAGCCTTAGATACTGAGAGTTAGGGTTAGAATTCAATTTGGCTCCTGAAGACTTTTATCTTCAGGATAACTGGTAGGTCAAATTTGGATGGGCAGATCATAATCTGATCTAGAGAATAGATTTGAAGATTTTTAGGGTTTGAGAGAGATTAGGGTTCAGCTGATCTGGCTACAACTACAGAGATACATGCATGCAGGATTTTTATGCAAAAACTTTTCACCCCCAAAACCAGGGTGTTACATTACCGGGTAGGGATATTGTTAATAATAGACTACAAATTCGTTGTGTGATCTCGGCCTTGTCACATGCGTAAAAGTCGCTTGGAGTTGGCTCGACTTGAAAGTCTAGTGAAGAAGTGGATTTAAAAAGAGGTACACCTTTGCAAAGTGTAAAAGAAGTATCAGATACTCTGTACTCCCAGGTCATGGAGTCTGTTCGTAGTGGATTTTATCCATGTGGTTCAGCACAAGTAATTTTGGAATATTTCATAATATGGGTTAACAAAAGTGATGACTCATGGAATACCATCACACATAAGTTTTCTAAAGTATAATTTAAGATTTTAAAGTATCACTTTTAACAGCTAAAAGCTATTTTATTCAAATCTAGAATGAAAATCTATTCTATCCTTATGTGTGAGATCGAGGCCTTATTTCTTGAGAATCCCTCATTTATATAACTACATTCAAGTAATGGGATTTGTTGAGCATCGTGTGAAAGCATGCTCACCCTTTCCTTTGCAAACAACTTCAGAAGAGGGATTCGTCGATCCCAATTCTTTTGGTTTTGAGTACCATGAAGAAGAGGGAAACGCTCCAGATGACCATCGTTCTAGGAGGGTCATGCGCCGAGTCAAGTCAGATGTGGATGAAGCCCTTCCAGAGCCGCTGCCGGTTGAAGTGAAGATCCTCATTGTTGCTTTTTGTGTTGTTCTATGTATTCGGAACTTTGATACTGACTCTTGTTTTGAGAAACTCACTATTTTTGTATCAACCCTAATTAACGTCATTCTTGGCGTTATATTATTGTAATATTGGTCCTTGTGACCTTGTACTTGTTTAATTACCTTTACTGCAGTTTAATGTATTAGTGTTGTTGTTTTGAGCTTATGTTGTACCTTTCTGAGTGCAATCCACCTGGGCAGTTTCCACCGGATTCCTCAAATGAGGGTCCCACACGTGTGCCGCCATGAAACTGATTCCATTGTCGATGCTGCGCCTCGAGCCGCCGTTTCCCTAGCCGCACTCAGCATTCTCAAGACACTACCACCCGAGACACTGCACTCCGAGGCATGACCAACACCCTAACTGCATTGTCGTTGCCTTCCACGCACATCGTCACCATCATATTCGCCGCGCTTCGTTCCTGCATTGCCGTCTCCAATCTAGGCAACCTCGTTTGCCATGAATGTTTCAATTTCCTATCAATAATTTTATTGTTTATGTGATTTTTATTACAGTAATTCATCACTAGATTGATAGTAATTTTTGACACCTCCATCACAAGAATATTTTCTTTTAGCACATCCCCATTCTCAGTATCAAGAAATATGACATTATTATTTGATGTAAGATTAGGTCAGTAGTAAATTTTGCCTCATCAACAGTCTACTACCAGAAACATGTAAATTGTCAAATTAAGGTAGTAAATGACATTATTAGGGTAGTAAATTTACACTGACAGAATAGTAAATTTATTTGCATAGATACTGTAGTAAACTTATTGTTTTAGCAAATGTCAATTTACTGTCGAAACAATATAGAAACTATTGTCAGAAACATGCAAATTGTCAAATCTAAGGCAGTAAATCGATGTTGTTAGGGCATTAAATTTACTCTGATAGGATAGAAAATTTAGTGACATAACAATGTCGATTTATTGCCTTACTTTTTTCTCAATTTACTGCCTTAAGTTTGACAATTTATAACCTTAATTACTATCCCAACAATATACAAATTACTGACAGAAACAAGTAAATTTACAAATCTAAGGCATTTAATCAAAATTGCTACTGCACTATCAATGTCGATTAGTTGCCCTAGGTTTGTCATTTACCATTGTTTTTACAGTAAATTTGCAATATTAAACAGTAAATTGAAAATACTAGTGTAGTAAAATTACTATGATATGGGGAATAATATTGCAAATTTACTATAAAATAAGTTCAATTTTTGATTGATGTTTTTTTGTTTATTTTTATTATTATTTGGAGGAATGTCGACTCACTACTACAGAATACATTATCACAGTCGGTTCAAAACAGTCATCACAAACAGTTCTGAACCATCAATGATATTCGAGTCACTGATATTCAAGTACTATCACTGACGGTTCTGAACCGTCTGTGATTTTTCCTATCACAGACGGTTTTAACCTCAAAACTATCTGTGATACTCATACTACCACAGACGGATATAAGCTCAAAACCATATGTGATACTAATACTATCCCAGACGGATTTTAGCTTATAACCGTCTGTGATAGTATGAGTATCACAGACGGTTTTGATGTCAAAACCGTCTGGGATAGTCTCCTTATCACATACACAGATCTATTTATCTTAGACGGTTATAAGCTAAAAACCGTCTGGGATAGGAATCATAGACAATTTTGAGGTCAAAACCATCTATAATAGTCTCCTTATCACATACATAGATCTATTTACCACAAACAATTTTCAGCTTAGAACCGTCTGTGCTTATTAATTTTTTTCAAAGATTTTTCTTTATTTTGTGGCTAGCCTCATGAATCATGCTAGCCATGCCCTCTGTACAATAGCATTTCATATATACAACTCAGTAGTTTATTTCATACATACACAGAACTCAGCTTTTAAGACATACATACACAGAACTCAACAGTTCATTTCATATATACAACTCAGTAGTTCATTTCTGTATAATAGCATTTCGATTGAACAAATATAGTCAGTATGTTAGATATGTATAAAGACATAACACAACAACTCATGCAACATTTCAGAAATATGTACAATTGAGATTGAACAAATAAATGTAATCGACAATTAAAGTCAGTATGTTAGATATGTATTACTGTACTAGTCTCAGTTAGTAAGGCCGCACTAATACAGACCGAGCGGGTCCCTAAAATAAACTGCCCCTTGGGTGATATGACATCCTCCATGAATAACGAAGTGAGCATCGCTCAGACTAAACCAATCTGTGCAACGTCAAAGTTTTCCGAAGGGAAGTCTACCTCCTGCAGCAAGAGTTGCTACAGAAAAAATTAACTCAATGCAGCTGTAAATTTTGCCAAATCGATACAAAGGGCGGTAGTTGTATACCTCGGGGAAATTCGGCCGGTTAGGGGTGATGAGGTCGTACATGTGGTGCATCACATAGAACCCACATGTATTGTCGTCGGGCTATTGATGGCACTGCCAATGTACAGACTGAGAGTTAGCTGAGGAGACGTTAGAAAGTAAAACAGATGCCGGTTGAAATTTGTACCGGAAATTGTATCCACTGAAACTTATCAGCTCGCAGCTTGTGCTCTTTCCCTCCCTCGACAAAGTAGTTCGTGAAAGCCCTGCAGATAGTTGAAATTGACAATTTGAGGACAGTAAATCTAGATGGAACACGAGTCCACATGAATATCATAAAACATGTTAACCTTTCGATTACATATCGCACATCGCCATACTCGTACCCTTCCTTTGCAATGAATCAAGGTAGAACACCTTGTTCCATTTTGGAATAAGCACCAGCAGAATCCAGTGGTACCTACATGTTATGCGTAAAGAATTTATAATTTAGTCTAAATCTAGGGTGTGCATATGGAGACACTAATCTATGGGTAAAGTATTGATGAAAGCACTCACCTCTAGTTGTAGGGTACAAGTATGTACTCCTTGTCAACCTAAGAAAGCAACCCTGTTTTGATGTAGTCGACAACGAAGTCCGCGTTGCTCTTAAACATCACCTCAGTGACCAGCAGGGGGTCCAGGAAATCGACAGGTTCCCATTTAGTTTTGGCATATTTGGTCATGCAGCTCCACGGAACTAACCAATTAATAAATGACATATATCCGTATATGCACGAACAGGCGTAGAATAGTAGATACTTGCATCACCCAAGACCGTAGGATGGACACGTCGAGCGTGTCTTTGTTGAATAAATTGTGCAAGTCTTCGAAGGTCACTGGATAGGTCCCGGCGTGCTCTTCTCACTCTCCTTCATCATGCTCTTCTTTGCGTTTCCCCTGAAAGCCAGCCTCTTGATGCCTTGCCTCCTAGTCGGCGTCAGCTTCGTCGTCGGACCCGTCGGCTGGCTTGTCGGAGGAGGGGTCGGCTGGCTAGTAGGTTGAGTGTCGGTGTCTGTAGGGGTAAGAACCTACGAATAGTAATGGTCACTAACTCCGAGGGCTATTATTACAGTATGAAATTATGAAACCGTTGGGGGTATTACCTCATCCAGGACGATGTCCTTCTTGGGCCATTGTACGAAGGTGTGCATCGCAGCCCCGAGAGTGGTAATCTCGTCGTTCGGTGACTTGTCCAATGGAAATCCCTTGCAATGCTCGAAGACAATGTCCACCTGGACCCGTGCAAAACCCTCAGATAGAGGGATCATCGGCACCCGCCGTGCATGGTTGCGCCATCCCATGGCCAGCCTCGATCGGGAAGAGATCGGCCCGCACCATAAGCTTGTAGGAGGCGGGTTCCTACAAATAGTGCGCATTAAGATGACATCAAGGTACGCATTGAATTTCACTTTCAAATGAAATAACAAATAAATGCAGTCATTACCTGCAGAAAGTCCACCGAATACTTTTGAGGGGGCTCCGATGCAAAGACTCCAGAAGCAAAGACCCCGGCGTGGACGCGCAGCTGCTATGGCAGCCAAGAACATGGCTCTGTAAGTCCGCTGTTGGAGGGGGGATGCCCTGGGACTATCTTAGCTCATGATACATTGCTCGCATCTCTGCCAACTCGTGCCTGAGTTCTATGTCCCGCTGGTAAAACTCCAATTGGATCTCCTCCTTGATCCGTTCGTCACTGTCTTTGTAGGATCTCATTCTCCTCTTAGCCACCTCCTCATCATCAGTAAAACCTGTCTTCCAAGGCACAGTGGCACCTAGGCCGTGCACACGGCCCGGATGCTTCTTATTTCCCAACGCCGTCGTTAGGATATCCCTCTCCCTGCCAGGGTTGAAAGATCAAGAGGACGCCTGTGCACTTAGCACTGCCTGCAACAGGAGAACTTAAAAGACAACCCATTGCATGCGTGTTACGTGGATAGTAAGTTAGAGATCTTACCAGCTGGTCGATCACTTCCCTGTCCGCAGGGTTATTCATGGAGACGCTTTCGGAGGAGGTCATCTTTGATCTTGCTCAACACCAATTGCGGGTGCGCACGTCCATTATCCCCGCATAAGGAGCGGAGGCCGAAGTCTGGGAAGCCTCCTCGTCCTACTTCCTCCACAATGCCTTCTTCCCCACATACCCATCGGTGCCTAGTTTGTGTGGGTGGGTATTCTTGGCCTGGTTAGCCTTGCCCTTCTCACTGAGTGCCTGGAACTCGGGCATGCTCTTCATCTGCATGAACTACTGCCATGTCTCAGGAGTCACAAAAGGGTAGTCATTGAAGGGGGTCTTCAACTCCTTCATATAGTGGTTGACAAGATTGCTATTGAAGGTCCTCCACGCCTTATTTATTGCCATCAGTGCCGTCCGGCGGATGGTGAGCTGGTGGCCCTCGGGAATGTGAAACACCGCCTGCACTTCTTCCCACAGCTCATCCTTGCACTCTCAGGGCACTTCACGCCACTCGGAGGTGGTGATGGGCACCCGCTCCCTTGTCACTTTTCCGCATAGCGAGCGGTATTGACCGACTAGCTTCTCCGGAGCTTCTGGCACCCTGCCTGTCGAGACATGTGCATTTCATCTGGCCTCGGCCCATTTTCTTCTGCGGCTGGGCCACAGTGGACGGGGCGACCTCCGGCCTGGGTGTCTCACCGTCAGAGAGGTCGCTTTGACTCCCCGATCGATTCATTTTGTCACCGGACATTCAAGATCTAAGAAGGAACCTAATGAAATTCCACTAGTATACAAAAAGAGGAATAGATACAAGGTCTCAATACCTCATTATAGAACTTATAGAATTTTTGCTTCAAAGAACGAATGAAGCAGATTCATTAACAACTTAATTTACAGATCAAAAATGAAAAAAAGATAATGAGGATATGTTTTTTCCTATAGGAGGTTTTTGTATATGTGTATTCCTATAGGAGGATAATTTATAGATCAAAAAACATATAAAAAAAAGAAAGCATTGCCTTCTTTCCTATATCTTGTATCTATCGTACATTTGCCCTGGTGGGTCTCTTTGTCTTTTAACAAATGTCTAGAAGACACATATACAAAAACCTCCTATAGGAATACACAGGAAAATAATACAATTGGCCAAAACAGATAATGAGGATCATCTCCATATCATTTTGCATTTCTCGACAAATATAATCTGTTTGGCTATTCTAAGTAAAAATAATACATATTTAGGACATTCAAGCTACTAGTTTGCTCACTAGCTTATCAAATTGGCCAAAGCAGATAAGCAGGTACAAACACTAACAGACAAAAATCTATACAAGGAAGGTTCTTTCCAGTGTAAAAACAGAACAGATATGTGCTACTAGTTTGGAAAATTCACTATGTTCTTGTTTCAATCTACTTTGCTATAAAACAAAACAAATATGTGCTAAGTGTTCAACTTACTTATGTTGTGGCCAAATATTCTTGCTCCCACAAGAAACTAAAATAATATCGCATCTCAGACACAAAATTCACAAAGTAACAAACCCCACAAATCATATTCCCATCCACATTAGCCGTGCTACACCATTACAAAGGCACCCAAATATAGCACGATGAAGGAGAGGGAGAGGGAGAGGGAGGAGGGGCACCTGAGACGTCGGAGCAGGAGATTCTCAAAGGTGGCCGGGAGGAGGCACCGGGGAGAGGAAGCGCTGGAGGTCGAGAGAAGTAGTCGGCTGTGGTCGCGCCGGACAGTGGGAGACCAGAGAGAGACAGTGCGCGCAGCCACCGGAGAGCTAGGGAAAGTGAAGTGAAAAGTCGCGAAGTGTGGAAATGAGCGCGACAAAGTCTGCCTTAAAATTTGTAGAGAGATTATCATATACGGTTATGAGTACAGAACTGTCTCAAGTGAGCGTGGTTCAGATTGTAAAGCACTATCACAGATAGTTATGAGTTAAGAACCATTTGATAGACAACTATCACAGACGGTTATGAGTTAAGAACTATCTAACAGACAACTATCACAGACGGTTCTTAACTAATAACCGTCTATGATAGATAAAAATCACAGATGGTTCTTAACTCATAACCATCTATGATAGTGCTTTACAATCTGAAATTTTGCAACTCTAAATACCGAAATTTCAATATCCAAAAAGCCTTAAATCTTTGCAAATGATGTCCAAATGCTCCAGAACTTGGTGGAAACCTCAAGAGACATATTTGGAGCATAGTGATATCATGTTTGAAAGATTTTGGTGAACAAATTTGAAGTTGGAAGCAATTTTGTGCTATAGGTTTCATAATATCGGGAGAGAGGCACTCGAACACTCAGATTTTGAAGGTTCACTCAAATTTGCCTAAGGAGTGGTTTTTTATTGACCATGACAAGGTAAAACTTTTTAAATATTGGGAATGTGGTAAAACCCTGTTGCATAAACTTTACATACAAATGGGGACTTTGACTGACAATTTGCACCTACGTACGTACACACCCATATTATCCTCAACTTTCCACTTGCTGCAGCCCTACAAAGGCGAGAATTAGAGGATAAGCTATATTGATGGAAACAGAGAGACAAGGACGGTTGATTACTTTTAAAGTATAACCCTTCCTGGTGATCCATACGCATGTAATTGGTTTTGTCAGTGTCTTCGGTATCGACCTGTACGCCATCTCCAAGTGGAGGCATCTCATCGAATTAATTGTATTCTTCCTCTTCTACGACATTTTCAACTCCAACAATCCTTCTCTTGCCAAGAAGGACAACATGCCACTTCTTATTGGCCGGGTCAGTGACATACATTACCTGAATGGCTTGCTTTGCAAGTATGAATGGCTCATCTTTATAAGCAACTCGATCGAGATCCACAGAAGTTAAACTGTAACTGTCAACCTTCAACACGTGTGGGATTTTGACCCATTGACATCAAAACATGGGAATCTTGAACAGTATGTAATCGAGCTCCCAAATTTCTTCTATGAACCCGTAGTATGAGTTCAATCCACGTACTACCCTTATTGGGCCTGTCTTGCTGAACTCCTCATGAAAAGCTTCTATGCTCACTCCACTATTTTGCATAGTGCTCTTTTAATCTTGAGTTTTCGTGTAAAATGTATACCCATTGATTGCCATATCCCTTCCATGTATGTACAGTAAATATTGGCCCTTTTGCCTACCATTTAAGATTTGTTGGGGGGAAATCTCCGCGGGAGGCCATCCAATTTTCTCGGGGACAAGGCCGCCCGGTGGCTTGTCCCGGGCGCCGCCATTTGCTCGGGGACAAGGCCCCCCGGTGGCTTGTCCCGGGCGCCACCATTTGCTCTTGGACAAGGCCCCCCGGTGGCTTGTCCCGGGCGCCGCCATTTGCCCGGGGACAAGGCCTCCCGGTGGCTTGTCCCGGGTGCCACCATTTGCCCAGGTACAAGGCCTCCCGGTGGCTTGTCTTGGGCGCCGCCATTTGCCCGGGGACAAGGCTTTCCCCTTGTGGCTCCGCCGGCGTCCCGGGACGCACTGCTCGAAGCTCTAGTGGAGGGCCAGCTCCGCGCCCAACGCTCGATGGACGAGCTCCTCCGTGTTCTGGAGCGGCAACCAGCCTCCATCTACCCACAGTTCCCATTCATGGGGGCAATCCCCCGTTTATGGGACATCCGGTGGCCCCTCCGCTCCTCGGAGGTCAGGTCGCTCCCGGGGCTTGTGTTCCCACTGGGGGTTATGCTCCGACGGGCCCATCATCCTGGGCCTTCCTGACCTCGGGGGCCATTTCTGGGGCCGGGGACTTACCCCATCCCCGGGGTCTTCCCCATGCCAATGGTTCAGTCCACGCCTGGGGCATTCCCGGGACCGAACGCCAGCCTCTCCCCGCCGGTTGTGCCCATCGTTCCAGAGGTGGCCCACCAAGAAACTTCCGCGCCGTCGCCGACCTTCCTCGGCAGGGCCCCCACTCTCCGATTCCAGACGGTATTACTGGGGACCGCTCGGTAATGAATTCCATCCATGCCCCGGTTGCGCCTCTCGCACCCGCAGTCGACGCGCATGAGCTCCCTCCTTCCCCGGGGCCGCCCCCGAGGGCTCCCCCGGGGCCGCCCCCGAGGGCTCCCCCGGGGCCGCCCCCGAGGGCTCCCCCGGTGGATCAAGTCCGCTTCACCTGGGAGGAGGTTGAGAAAATGAGTACCACCAAGTCTGGGGAGGAGCCTCCCCCGGGTCGTGGACGTGGGGAGCCCCGCTCCCGCTCAGGCCGGGGGAGGAGACCCGTCGAGGAACCAACCGCTCCTGGGGGGTGCCCGGACGTCCTAGAGGTCAGCTCCACCAACCCGGAGCACTACCGCCATGACGGCGAACCTCTTGGGCCCCTCCCCGACTCCGACAACGAGCGCGCGTCCCCTGTCAAAGGGGACAGCAACCAGGACTCCCCCCGAGAAGTGGAAGGGGCTAACCAGTCGCTGTGCCGCAGACTCCGGTGCATTCGATGGCCACGGCCTTACCGCCCGCCGCACATCGAACACTACAATGGTGAGGCCGACCCTTATGAATTTGTGCTGGTGTATTCCAAAGCCATCTCGGCCGCTGGGGGGACGAGACAGTTCAGTGCAATGTTTTCCCCCTCTACCTGACTGGGATCGCCCGCTCGTGGTTCTACAACCTGAAGGCCGGCTCCATCAAGTCCTTCGCGAACCTCAAATGCGAGTTCTGCGTAAACTTCCAGCGGAACTATGTGCGTCTCCTGGATTCCTCGCAGTTGTACATCGTCCGACAGAGGACGGGGGAGACCATCCGCAGCTTCTTCAAACGCTTTGCTCAGGTCAAGAGCAAAGTAGCTCACGTTCCAGACTCCACTGTCATTGAGGCGTGTAAGAGCGGGATCCTCCCGGGAGAGCTCCACCGGAGACTCTCCCGAAGTTGCCCCTCCTCCGCCGACGAGCTCTTCAACGTACTTGAGAAGTATGCTCGGGCGGAGGAGGATGACCTATGGAAGAAGAACTAGGGGCCCCCCACCCTTGTCGATCAGGGAGCCAGGGACCCCCTTAGACGCCCCAAGGGGGGAATCATGGCGAGCCTCGGCCTCGGGACACCTTTGTCCTTGAGGGCGGAGGCGGCTCGCATGATGCCCTCAAGGGCAACCGCCCCTTCCCCAAGCCGAAATGTCGTGGGGGAGGCAGGGATGGTCTGTGGTGTACCTTCCACAAGTCCAATACCCATGCCACCAGGGAATGCCACCAACTGCTCCAACACTTCACCGCATTCCTCGACTAGCATGGGCAAGGGGGGGACTCCTGCCTGCTTGCCCCCTCAGTCGGCCTTACCAGCCCTTCCTGCCCCCGTGGGGGGACAGCAGGGACAAGCGCGGGAAGGGGAGCCGTTAGTGGCTCTCCCCTTCCAAACCTCCCAAAGATGTGTCAGCGTCATCATGGCAGGATCCGCCTCCGGGCGGGACTCTAAGCTTCAGCGCAAGGAATACGCGCCTGAAGTAAAGGTGGTGGGGTTGCTGTATACGTCCCGACCACCCAAGTGGTTGGACGTCCCCCTCACTTTTACAGCGGAAGACGCGCGTGGGGTTCGCTTCCCCCATGATGACGAGCTTATTGTCTCCGCCACCATCTACAAGTGCCACCTGGCCCGCATCCTCGTGGATGGCGGGAGCTCCGCCGACGTCCTCTACCTAAAGGCGTTTAAGGAGATGCAGGTGGATGAGAAGTTACTGCAGCCCGCAGCAGGGCCCTTGCAGGGATTCGTCCCTGGGAAGACGATCCATCCCGTGGGGAAGGTGGATCTCCTCATGACCTTCGGCACCCCGGACACCTACCGGACAGAGATGATCCGGTTCAATGTGGTAGACCTCCCCTTTTCATACAACACAATCATGGGGAGGACCACAATCAACCGCTTGCGGCCGCAATCCACCAGAGGTACCTCTGTGTGAAGATCCCCGGGCCTCATAGCGTGATCACCGCCCAGGGAGACCAAGATGTGGCCCGCACTTTATACGAGCGCACTGCCGCAATGATCGGGAGCATCAACATGTTCAAAACCCCAGGGGGGAGGCATCTCCCCCGGAGTCAGACGCCGCCACGATACCTTCAGGGAGGTCCCTCCCGAAGCCGCGTCCGGAAGGGGACCTCTGGAAGATCCCGCTGTCCCCAGACCACGGGGACAAAACCGTCAGGATCGGGGCAGATCTCCATGAGGAGCACGTGGAGCAACTCGCGGCCTTCCTACGCAAGAACTTCGACGTTTTTGCGTGGAAGCCTTCCGACATGCGAGGCATCGCTCAGGATGTCATTGAGCACAAGCTCGCGGTGACCCCCGGTCACCCCCCGGTCAAGCAGAAGCTGAGGAAAGTCTCCCTTGAACGCCAGGAGGCGATCAAGGTTGAGATCACCAAGCTCCGAGAGGCGGGGTTCATTCTGGAGGTCTTGCACCCTGAGTGGCTTGCGAACCCCGTCCTCGTGAAAAAGTCAAGCGGCAAGTGGTGAATGTGTGTGGACTTCACCGACCTCAACCACGCTTGCCCCAAAGAAAACTTCCCGCTCCCACGAATCGACCAACTGGTCGATTCGACCGCGGGATGCGAGTTGATGAGCTTCCTGGACGCGTATTCGGGCTATCACCAAGTCCGGATGGTGGAAGGGGATGAGAAAAAGACGAGTTTTATAACTCCCCTCGGGATCTTCTGCTACGTCCACATGCCCTTTGGGCTGAAGAACGCTGGAGCGACCTTCCAGTGACTCATGATGCTGGTCTTCAAGGACCAGATCAGTCACAACGTCGAAGTCTACATCGACGACGCGGTCGTCAAAAGTCCCCGCGCAACTTCCCACATTGACGATTTAGCGGAGACCTTCCGCAACCTTTGCGCATACGGGTTGAAGCTCAACCCAGAGAAATGCGCCTTCGGCGTACGCGGGGGGAAGCTCCTGGGCTTCCTCGTGTCCCAGCGGGGCGTAGAGGCCAACCCCGAAAAGGTCCAAGCACTCCTAGACATGCCTCCGCCGCGCTCGATCAAAGACATTCAGCGGCTCACCGGCCGCTTGGCCGCGCTGACCCGCTTCGTCTCGCGGTCGGGGGAACGCGACCTCCAATTCTTCAAAATCCTATAGGGCCTCAAAGGGTTCCGATGTACCCCCGAGGCCCAGAAGGCCTTCAACAATTTGAAGAAGTATCTCACGAGCCCCCCCAATGCTCGTTAGCCCGTCTCCGGAAGGGCCCTTGCTTCTCTACCTCGCCGCGACCCAGGTCACTGTAAGTACGGTATTGGTAAAGGAGTAAGACGGGCAACAGCGCCCCGTGTACTACGTGAGCGAAGCCCTCCAAGGGGCCAAAGCGCGGTACACGGAGATGGAGAAGATCTGCTACGCCCTTCTAATGGCATCTCGGAAGCTTCGCCATTACTTCCTGGGGCACCCGATCACTGTCCCATCGTCCCTCCCTTTGGGGGAGGTGCTCTAGAACAAGGAAGCCACTGGCCGGATAGGAAAGTGGGGGGCCGAGCTTGCCCCCTTTTCCCTTTTCATCACGGGACACTCCGCCATCAAATCACAAGTCCTCGCCGACTTTGTGGTGGAGTGGACTCCTGTCTCTGGGCCCGGGGATGAAAACCTCCCCGCACTGCCCCGACGCAGCAACCATTGGACGCTTATGTTTGATGGCTCCCTGTGTCTCGCCGGGGCCGGCGTGGGAGTAGTCCTCTGGAGCCCCGAGGGGAAGGAACTGGAGTACGCGGCATGGCTCGAGTTCCCCGCGACAAACAACGTCGCCGAATATGAGGCCTTGCTCCTTGGGTTGCGCCTCGCGCGCTCCCTGGGGATTTGACGCCTCCTAGTAAAAGGAGACTCCCAGCTCGTAGTTTGCCAAATGGACAAGTCCTACTTGTGCCATGATGCAAACTTGTGCCTCTACTTGTAGGAAGTTCGCAAGATGGAGAAGCACTTCGATGGACTAGAGGCCCGGCACATCCCGCAGAGGGACAACGACCAGGCCGACGCCCTAGCTCGGGCAGCTAGCGCCCGGGAACCACTCCCCAAAGGGGCTTTCTTGGAAATCATCGCGAAGCCTTCGGTGACCTCCCCGGACGCGGGTTATGAGCCATGTGTCCCGGAAGTCGCCGAAATCACCCGGACTTCACCCTGGATGGATCCCCTCGTCTCCTTCATCAAGGGGGAGGGAGACCCTCCCAATGAGACTGAGGCCAAGCGCCTCTGGACCAAGGCTCGGGCATACCTCCTGTTGGAGGGGAAGCTTTACAAGCAGGGGGCTTCTGCCTTGCTCCGTTGCCTTCCACAGCCGGAAGGGCTCCGGCTTCTCGAGGATATTCACTCGGGAAGCTGTGGGTCTCATCTGGCCCCGCGTGCCATCGCGGCCAAGGCCCTTCGCCAGGGTTTGTATTGGCCCACGGTGATTCACGATGCGTGAGACCTTGTCTCCGGATGCGAGGCCTGCCAGAAGTGGCCAAGGGTTCGAACCTCCCCCCCGGAGTGCTGCAGACTATCCCCATCACTTTGCCCTTCGCGCGCTGGGGGATGGACCTCCTAGGCCCCTTCCCCCCAGTGCCCGGGGGCTACAAGTATGCGGTGGTCGCGGTCGACTACTTTACAAAGTGGGTAGAGGCCGAACCTCTAGCCAGCATCACGTCCCAGGCGGTACAGCGGTTTTTCTGGAAAAATATCGTATGTCGTTTCGGCGTCCCCTGAGAGATCACTGTCGATAACGGGACCCAATTTGACTCGGTATATTTCCAGGAATTCTGCGAAGGCCTGGGGCTCACCATCCACTTTGCCTCGGTAGCTCATCCCCAGAGCAACGGGGCCGTTGAAAGGGTCAACGGCGTAATCCTACAAGGGTTACGCCGACGGCTTGAACAAGCCGCCTCCAAGCGGGGTGCATGGGTGGAGGAGCTCCCTAGCATCCTCTGTTCCATGCGCACTACCCCGAGCCAAGCGACAGGACGCACCCCCTTCTCCCTTGTATATGGGGTTGAGGCAGTCCTTCCCCCGGAGATTGGCTTCCAGTCACTGCGGGTCGAGCTCCTAGACGGAGCCACGACCGCAGCGTACCAAGCCAATGAAGCAAATCAGTGACTGGAGGTCGACCTCGTGGAAGAGGAATGTGACCAAGTGCTCCTCCGCCACGCCATCTACGAGCGCGAAATGGTGTGTGCATACAACCAGCGCGTCCGCGAGAGGGCTTTCCTCCTCGGGGACCTCGTTCTCAAGCGCGTCATGGACCCCCAAGCCCAAGGCAAACTCTCCCCCAAGTGGGAGGGCCCCTACAGGATCTCGGCAGTCCCGGGCTCGGGGGCTTACAAGCTCTCCAACCTTCAAGAGCAGGAGCTGAAGCACACGTGGAACGTGCGCTTGCTTCGCAAGTTCTACGTCTAGCCTACAGTCTCATCCCCTCCCCCAGAGCGTTTACGCCGGAGGGGAGGAGGACATTGTACTCACCGTTCCCTCCCCCATCGCGGTCAAGCGGGGGGGGGGGGGCGTTGTATCTCAAACTCTTTATTAATGCAATTGGTTTTTTCCACAGCTCTGGCCCACTGCGGGTCTTTACATTACCGCCTCTCACGGCAATACCCTCCCCGCGAGGATGCCCTCTTAGTGAGGACACCCTCCCCATGAGGAAGTGGGCTATCATGACCCAACAAGTCCCTACAACGGGAGTCCCACTCCCGTAGGGTGGCCTACGATCACCCCTCGTGGACTGAGGGTGTAAGCGCCAACCCGGTCCTTAAGGACCGTGGTAACGAGTCAATTTCAGAGACTAGTCTCCTACTCAAACACTCAAACCCATCATCGGGCACATCCTCCTCCGGGAGTCGTTTGTCTCCTTAGCGAGACGGAATTCTTAGATATTCTTTCTCAGAGATCTCGTTCCCGGCTCCCCGTTTTCACGACGACCGGACGGTTTTCTCCCAGAAAAATTAGCCCTGGGAATTTCACTTTTTCGGATATTCTCTTGGAGATCTTGTTCCCGGCTCCCCGTTTTCACGGCGACTGGAGGGTTTTCTCCCGGAAAGATTATTCCTGGGAATTTAGGATTTTCTTGGATGTTATTCCCCGGAGACCTCATTCCCGGCTCCCCGTTTTCACGGCAACCAGAGAGTCCTCTCCCGGAAGAATTCCCGAAAATCTCGGGCACTGTCTCTCGGACGGCACTTTCCCGGCTCCCCGTTCTCACGGTTATCGGAGGATCTCACCGGGACTTTCAAAAAATTGTTCCCGGAAGTTTTTCCCGGCCCCCGTTCTCACCGGAACCTTTGGGGAACTTGAGGAATTAATTGAAAAGTTCTTACCCCAGGGCTTTGTCACCTCCACAGCGCGCGGAATTACCCTCCGGCCCGCCGCGGAGGGCGGGGGGGGGGGGGGGGGTTAACTTGCACCCGGGGATCACCCTATTCCGGACCATTGGAGAATTCACAAAGTGAACAAGCAAACTTAGCTTTATTAAAAACATTTAACCAGAGGACATCTTCCCCCTCCGGTGGGCATCATTACATTAAACACGGTACAACCCAGAGCCCAACCTGGAAGGCTCCTACACCTAATAATCCTGAAGGCCCTCCGATAGCTCCCGGGCCAGGTCTCGATACAAGCTTCATATACGACACTAGGCCTCCCAGAGCACATCTTTGGGCCAATATTCATAGCCCACCGTGGAACTATTTGAAGTGGGGGAACCCTCCTGGACCCCGGTCGCGGAGGGGATAGTTCAATGCGGTGATTGTCGAAGTTGTCCAGGTGCCACTCCAGAAACCACCGCAACCGGATTGGCTCCCGGGAAACACCCCTGTCATGTCCCCCGGAGAAGAGACTTAACAAGATGAAGGCTGCCTGGGCATCCCCAGGGTGACACCCACCGGAGACCGGGGGCTCCACCTCCGGAGAAGCTCCCTGTAACATTGGATGCCCCTGAGGTTGCGCTCCAACTTCGGGGGTCATTGCCCGTAAGTGACTTCCCGAGCCCGGGAGTAACCTCCCGGGAAACCTGGTAAATTTAATTCAAAGACTTAGTAAAAAATTTCATTTCTATTGCACAAAATATTTTTGTACAAATGTCCGGGGCTTCTTCTAAGAAGCTACCGGGAGCAAAAACCCTAAAACAAAAAAGGGTCCTATCTAAAGGCCCGGGGGGGAGGCTCATACTTGTTCATTGGTGTCCTCCCCTCGGTAGGCTCCCGCCGGAGCCATAGCGTCCGCCCTCGGAGGCGCCGGTGCCGGGAATCACACCCGAACTATCCGGTCGTAGAAGCCGCCGGCGAGCTGGTCCACTTCTCGCCGAGATGGCTTGAAGAACTCCGGGAAGCTCCGGGGGATCCGGACCCCGATCGCCCGGGCGCCAACTCCTCGGTGCTCCACGAGCCCGGTCGCAGCAGCCACCCCCGGGATCGCCCGGCCCCGTGCCCGGGCATCGGCGGCCTCTGGGATCACGGAGACTTGTGCGTTGAGAAAACGCACTGCCTCTGTGAGCGTCGCCGGCTCCGCCTCGGAGCTACCTCCCGGGCCAAGGCTCACTCCGAGCCCCTCGAGGGCTGAGCGGACGAAGCGGCCCGCGTCCGTCATCGCCCAGACGCTGGAGCCCTCGAGCTCCAGGAGGGCATCCTCCTTGGCCTTCGCCTCCCTTCGGAGCCGATCGTTGGTGTTCCCGGGCGTGGAGCTGGGCCCGGACTCGGGCCAACTCCCGGAGCTCGCCGTCGCACTCCTCCAGGTAGGCGGCGGCCTTCCCTTCCACCTCCTTCAGTGCTTTATCAAAGCGCGCTTCAATGCCCCAGGCGATGGCCACCCCCTACGAATGCGAGTTAGTCGAAATTTGAGTTGAAACCCCAAAGGAAACGAGCCACCGGTTCGAGGATGAACCTGGATATGGAGAGATTGAAGCTCCCCGCAGCGTTCGCGGAGAGTCCCTTGTGAGACGTAGTCCTGGACCTTTTGGGTTTGGATCCCCTCAGCGAACCGGAAGACCACCCCCATGGACAGCAGGGGGGTCTCCCTCTCGATGACTCCGGACCCATCGGGACCGACAGCGGGTCCCCTCACGAAGGTTGTGGGGGTGATGAGGACCGGAGTTGCGGTGGTCAGCGTGCTTGCCGCCGAAGAAGTGTCCGAGGAGGAGGCCGACGAGCTCTCCGAGGGGGTACCTCCTCGGGGGGGGGGGGAGGATAAGGAGCCCTTTCCCCTTTCCGGGCCGCGGGGTCCCCGGGACCTCCGTTGCCGGGGGGACCTTGTAGACTGAGGTGCTCCCCCCTCGTCCACTGGCCATTCGACGCGCGGAGGGGAAGCCTCTGCGAACCGAACCTCCGGTCTCTCCGGCTCCGGCGGCGCCGGGGCCGTTGGGAGAGCAATCGCCGAAGGGGGCGAGGGGGCATAATCCACTGATTCGGATGCCCCCCCACCCGTCATCGGCTGCCTCCTTTCCCGGAGCCTCTCCGGAGGCCTCGGGGAGGCTCGCGAGCTCCCGCGCCTCCATCGCCCCCCCGGAGTTCTCCGGGAGAGGCGGGCGTCACTTCGCGCTGGGAGGTGCCCGCGCGCACCCCGACTCGGGGGTGGCATCCCGGGCCTTCACGGGTGTAGAGCCCGGTGTTGTCACCGGATCGGGGGCCTTCTGAGCCTTGGCCCGCTTTGGCTCAGAGTCCCCGGCGATCTCCTTCCCCCTCTTGTGGGAACCGGGGGTGGGGAGAGGAGTCCTAACCAGTAGCCTCAGCCTGAAGGTCTCGGCTACCAAGTTCCGGGGGGGACCCTCCCTGATGACGCGCACGATGCGCTCGTGCTCGTCGGTGTACTACCTCCCGAGGTGGTTCTCCGCCTTCTCCCGTGCGGCCGGATACAGCCGGACTGCAACCAGGAACTCACGTCGGGTCACCGGCTTCTGGGGGGGCCGCTGGGCCGGGCACATCCCGATCCCCCTCCTCTCGTGTGAGAAGGGGGAGACCTTCAGCAGCGTCAGCTCCTCGGCGGCGTCCCTCATGGAACGGACACCCCGGGAATCCACAACTTTGCAGAGGAGCTTCAGCTCCTCCTCGGTCCACACCGGGGGCTTGGGGGGAGGACGACCGGGTGTAGGAGGGAGGCTCTGGTGAGTACGTCACCTCGTCGTCCCGGACCCGGAGGTAGAACCACCTCCGGACCCAGTCCCCCCAGTGGTCCCGGGTGGCTGCCACCGGGTACTCCGCCACCCGAGACGGCAGGAGCTGCATCATCACCGAGCCAAATGGGGACTTTGGCCCTCCCTTCATCAGGTGGGAGCTCCTCACCGCCGGCTCGTAGAAGTACCAGAACAGTCAGAGCGTGGGCTCCCGTCTGGTGGCTGTCTCGAACAGCCAAATGAAGATACCCATCCGAACGAAGGCGTTGGGCTTTAGGTGGTTGATCGCCACCCTGTACTCCCTGAGGAACTCCCAGAGCAACAGATGCACCGGGAGTCGGTGTCTGGCTTTGAGGAAAGCCTCGAAGACCACCACTTCCCCAGGCCTAGGGCGGGGAGCACCGTCTTTCTTTGAGGGGATCCGGACGTCCCCGTCCGCGACCACCCCCCAGTCCACGAGGGACACCAAGTCCCCCAACGTAAACTCCGAGGCCCAGAGGAAGTCCGCAGTGACTTCCTCCGGGGGCACCTCAGCAGCCCTAGCGTGGCCTTTGGGTCCCAGTGATTTCTTCAGTGGATTAGGCTCTAAGAAAAGGGGCTCGGGTTTCCGGTGACTGAGCTTCCAGGAGAGGGCTACTGGGAGAGCTAAGAGCGCCGGTGATGTTTGAGGATTAAGGGTTGGAGTGACTTCTCTGGGTCCCTCAAGGCCCTATTTATAGGGCTCGAACGTGGTCCCGATGGGCGCCACGTGGCTCCTCGTGGTGCATACGTGCCGCCCAATTCAAACAGCGCGCGGGAAATGAAGGGACGGGCGCGTGAAACGAGGCATCGTTGGTTCAAACCACGAGCGACCATTATGGTCAAACGGCGCACTCCCATCGAGACAAGGCCTTAATGAACGACGGCGCAGCCATAAACGCTTGGCACAGGGATTGAAGAGTCATGGCTCCAGAGGTCTTTACTGGAGGAGATGTTCCCGGTAATAAGAACCATCCCCTCCGGGGACTTGAGCGTCGTCCCCAGAGGGCATGGGGGGCTGCTGTTGGGGGAAATCTCCGCAGGATCGTCCAAGTAAGAGGCCATTCAATTTGCCCAGGGACAAGGCCCCCCGGAGGCTTGTCCCGGGCGCCGCCTTTTGCCAGGGGACAAGGCCCCCCGGTGGCTTGTCCCGGGCGCCGCCTTTTGCCTGGGGACAAGGCCCCCCGGTGGCTTGTCCCTGGCGCCGCCTTTTTCCCGGGGACAAGGCCCCCCGGTGGCTTGTCCCGGGCGCCGTCATTTGCCCGGGGACAAGGCCCCCCGGTGGCTTGTCCCGGGCGCCGCCTTTTGCCCGGGGACAACGCCCCCCGGTGGCTTGTCCCGGGTGCCGCCTTTTGCCCGGGGACAAGGTCCCCCAGTGGCTTGTCCCGGGCGCTGCCTTGTGCCCGGGGACAAGGCCCCCCTGTGGCTTGTCCCGGGCGCCGCCGTTCTTCCGAAGACAAGGGCCACAGGTCCCGGGTCACGTGAGGATCATGCGAGAAGCGCCTCGGGAACTGGTGGACACCTGTCAAGCATCCAAGGCTCCTGACCGAAAGAAGGATGCTGCT
This sequence comes from Pharus latifolius, assembly GCA_019359835.1. Taxonomy (NCBI): domain Eukaryota; kingdom Viridiplantae; phylum Streptophyta; class Magnoliopsida; order Poales; family Poaceae; genus Pharus; species Pharus latifolius. The sequence continues at coordinate 18,588,012 of CM033327.1, read as the reverse complement.
GCCCCTCGATCCAACGGTGGCAAGCGGGGTAGATTAGTCTTTTTGCATCTTTTGGGCCTATATAAGCCCTTGTAACCCCTCATGTGGGGAGGACGATTCATTTTTACTCGAATAGACAATCAAACAGGTGTGCTTTGGAGCCATCTCTCCCCCGAGAGAGAATTCCCCTAGCCAACTCCGGTTGGGAGCACGCCAACAGGACTAGGGCCTCCACAGAGGCTCGAACCTGTATGAACCCATGTGTCACTCGTTGTGTTTGCCTGACGGGAGAGGACCGGTCACGCGGTCAGCTCGCATTGTCTTTTCTTCGCTAGGATCTTCCACAAAACCTGCCGGGGTATTCGTCATACCACGACAAGATTTTCACTTGTGGATTCCCCGGTGAATCACACTTTCATCCACGCATTGAATCGACTATTATGTTCTCTCGTGATCCAAACCTCGAATCGGCTAGGATTGTCTTGCCGTAGCATCTCCTTGTGCTTGCCGATGTATGGAGATAGCTCTATCATGTGTTGAAAGACCCAAAAAAGTGCTTTCGAGTACATATTGAAAACAGGAGTGATTTCTTTCATCCAATAGTTCCAACGCCATCAAGCCTCACCTCGTGACGAGACACATGAACTCCTATTGCTTCTACCTTGGCCATGTAATCGACACAGAACTTAACAACCTCTTCAACTGCATAACCTTCGACAATGCTGCCCTTGGGCCGAGAGTGATTCCTCACGTAGGCCTTAAGTACACCCATGTACCTCTCAAATGGATACATATAGCAATGGAACACGGGTCCACATATCTTGATTTCTTCGACAAGGTGGACAGTGAGATGGACCATGATATCAAAAAACAAAGGAGGAAAATACATCTCAAGATGACAAAGGGTCGAACCACCTCGCTCTGCAGAGAATCTAGTCCATCGGGATCAATACCGTGCAAGAAATTGCATTGAAGAAATAACACAGCCTCGTGATCGTTTCTTTGACCTTATGCGGCAGAATATTCCAGATGGTAACATGAAGCATTTGTGTCATCAACACGTGACAATCGTGGCACTTCATTCCAAGCAATTTCAAATCACCCATGGACACAAGCTTTTTCATTTTTGCGGAGACACTTACAAAGTTCTGTCCTCTCATCCTTGCACAAAGTATAGCAGGCATGGGGGGGTATATACGGCCTTTCTTGTCCTCTCTTGGTGCTAGATCGGGCCTGATTTTCATTTCAATCATGTCGCGCTGCACATTGACTCCATCCTTTGTCTTCCCCAGAATGTTCAGCAATAGGCTGATTTTTCTTCTCTACGTGCATGACATCAATGCAATGCCGAACCTCTAAATGCTCTAAATACGGTAAGTCCCAAAATATCGATCTCTTCTTCCAAATGTTCTTCGTGCGGGGTTTCAATTTATGACCCTTTCCAAACACAACATCTATGTCCTTCACCCATGAGTAAACTTCTTTCCCGCTCATAGGCTTCGGGGCTGAACCATCTTCCTTGTGGCCGTCAAATTCCCTCTTCCACTTACGATACGCGTCATTCTTCGGAAGAAACCTATGGTAACGCATGTACACTGTTTTCCTACAATTCTTCAGCCACAGGCTCTCAGTCTCATCTTCGCAGTGGGGGCAAGCTTTGGCTCCTTTAGTACTAAGACTCGACAAATTTCCAAGGGCAGGGAAATCATTGATGGTGTAGAATATCGTAGCACGTAGGATGAGGTTCTTTCATTTGTATGCGTCCCATACCTGAACCCCTTTGTTCCACATTGTTAGCAAATCCTCTATCAATGGTGCTAGGTACACATCAATATCGTTTCTGGGTTGCTTTGGTCCTGAGATAAGTAGCGACATCATGATGTACTTGTGCTTCATACACAACCAAGGAGGAAGGTTGTAGATACGCAAAAGAACTGGCCAAGTGCTATGTCGACTACTCATGTTACCAAAAGGATTCATTCCATCGGTACTCAACCTGAACCTTATATTCCTCAATTCTGCTCCAAAGTTAACAAATTCCCTGTCGATGTTTCTCCACTACGCAGAATCAGTAGGATGTCTCAGCTTTCCATCCTTCTTCTGGTCTTCCAAATACCAACGCAATAATTTTACCTCTTTATGATTTGCAAACAAACGCTTCAAGAGGGGAATGACGGGCAAATACCACACCACCTTAGCAGGAGGTCCTTGCTTTATCTCAGTGTAGTTGCTGTCGTTGGTTTGGTCCTTACGCTTATAGCAGGATGCGTCGCACACCGGACAAACATGCATATCCTTGTAGTCATTACGGTAAAGGATGCAAACGTTAGGGCATGCGTGTATCCTTTCTACTTCGATTCCCAAGCGGTAAAGGACACAACAACTTTTTTCCTTGGTAGGTGTTTTTTGGCAACTCATTTCCTTCCGGAAGCATGTCCGCTAAAAGATCTAATAGTGCCATGAAACTCTTGTCGGTCCAACTGTTACTTGCCTTCAATTTTAACAGTTCAAGCACAAAGGCCAACTTTGTGTATTTCGGCTTACAACCAGGGAACAACGGCTTTTCTGAGTCCTCAATCATGCTCTTGAATTTACCAAACTCCCTTTCACTGTAATTTCCTTCTACATCACGCAACATGTCATCTAAATTGTTGTCCTCTGACATACCCTCATCGAAATCGTCGTTGCAATTTGACATGCTCAAACTGAGTGGCACTTGTTTCTGCAGTTTGCTCTTTGCCATGGTGGATCCAACATGTGTACCCCTTTTTGAAACCAAGTCGAATCAAGTGGACCACAATTTGAGATGAGTTGGTGAGCATCTTAAGATTGTCACAGTCTATGCAAGGACAGTACATATATCATAAACCTTTATGCGCCATGTCTTGCTGAGCAACTTTTTGGAAATCTAGATGGACCATCTGCAATTAAATTCATACACATGCTAAGTAATACTCTACGTACGGTCGACATGCAATACATTATAAATCTAGCTAGCTAGTGTTTGTGGAGTTTGCGGGTATAACTACTAAAACTGCAAGCAATTAATTAATAACTAATAATTAGGCGCATGGATAATACACATCATAAAGTGAATAGCTAGAGGTGGGAAAAATGAGAGTTACAACTAGGATGTGCTACTCTAGCTTCCCCTCCCTCTCCCTCTAATTTGATTAATCAATGGAGATTGATATTGATGATGAAATTAAGTAATGTGTATGCCTTAGGAGCAAGTACCAACCTTGGATCTTCAAATTGTTATCCCCTAATGCTCCCCTTTTGAGATATTGCTCTTCCTTGCCCCAGATCTCTTCCAACTGGACAGTATGTCGAGCAAGATTGTACGACTAGCTCGAAACAACCGCTAAAAGACCTTTTGTACCCCGCGGGCTCAATACAGATGGTTCTAGCGCCATAACCATATGTAATAACAAACTATCACTGATGGTTGTCATGTCAAAACTGTCTGTAATAACACTACCATGGAAGCTACCAACACTAACTATTGGAAGCTCAGAACTGTTTGTAATACAGTACTAGCACAGATGGTTTTGAGGGAAAAACCGTCTGTGATAGTCCAGCACTATCACAGATGGTTTTTAAATAAGAACCATTTGTGATAATTAGAATATCACAGACGGTTCCGAGGTCACAATCGACTTTGATAGTCCATCACTATCACAAACCGTTTTTAGCTCAAAACCATCTGTGATATTCTAATTATCACAGATGGTTCCGAGGGAAAAATCGCCTGTCGCACTATCACAGTCATTTCTTTGGTGAGAACTGACCAGAGTAATTTTACCTGTTCCATCGACAGGCCTTCACAAACGCTTTTCCATTGAAAAGTTCATAACTGTCTGTGATGTGCCGTCCTGGATGTCTGTTTCTGTGGTAGTGACATAAAAGGGTGCTATTAAGGCAACTGGCATGGTTCCTAAGAGGGTTAAGAAGGTTATTGTGTTGGATAGTCAAAATGATTTAGAGATTGCATTTGATCTGACACAATGTAGCCCTATGAAATCCATGAGGCTATGGTTATTCTTGCCTCCTTTTATGTGATGTGGTATGTGGTTATTACTTAGTATAAATATATTTTTTTATCGTGGCCCCAAATTTTTGTGAGGGAGAAGAGATACTGGCAATTGGAATTTGGTCACAAGGAGCACGAAAAGGATGGTGATGAAGATCCCGATTATGACGAGATTTTGTTTTTATCTTCGTTGTAATAGCTGTTTTGTTATTGTTTTTGTTTTTTTAAGAATTATTTCTTTTATAAGTGTTGTACTTTGATGTTTATAGGAAAATGAGGCCAATCGATATGCACTAATTCACTCGGATGACATACATATGCTTAATGAGTCTACATTCGACGATGATGATTTCTGGTATATTGAGCGGCTTCACGCATAGAAAAAGCACAAGTTCTTTTTAACTAATTGAGTTTTTAAGTTCATGAAAATTGTTGAGGGAAACTCTCACTCCTCCGGGTCACAGCCTCTTGGTGAGGACCTCGGGGCTTCTGTCCCTGGGTCCTTGGGAAGGTCCCCCTCCTCCAGACGCCAAGTCTCCGGGTTGTTCCCGGTGAGGACACTGGGGCTCAGGTTGTTCTCGTAAGGACCCGGTCCTTGGGTCCCAGAGAATGTCCCCCGCCTCAGAGTGCAGAGTTTATGGGTGGTTCCCGGTGAGGATCCCGGCGCTCCAGGCCCTGGTTCCCTGGGAAGGTCGGCGCCATGTCTCTAGGTGAGGACCCAATCCCCGGGTCCCCAGGAAGGTCCCCCACCTCTGGGTGCCGAGTCTCCGGGTGGTTCTCAGTGAGGACCCAGGGGCTTAGGGCCCTTAGTCCCCGAGAGGGTCCCCTGCCTCCAAGCAGCACATCTCCGGGTGGTTCTCAGTGAGGACCCAGGGCTCCGGGCCTTGGGTCCCTGGGAAGGTCCCCCGCCTTCGGGCGCTGAATCTCCGAGTGATTTCCGGTGAGGACCCCCGGGGCTTCAGGCCCCAGGTCCCCAGAATCTCCGGGTGGTTTTCGGTGTGGACCCCAGGGCACTGGGACCTGGGTCTCTGGGTGGTTCCCAATGAGGACCCTAGGGCTCCAGCCCCTGGGTCCCTGGAAAGGTCCCACAGCTTTGGGTGCCAATTCTCTAAGTGGTTCCTGGTCCACTCCTATTCATGAGAATGGTGCCTCTATTCTTGATGGGATACTTTACACTGGCGACCTTCCCTATGTCAGCGACTGTCCCTACGTCATGGATCTTCATCGTGCCGACGACCTTCCCCATGCCGGGAACATCCCTCGCATTGGCGATTGTCCCCGTGACATGGACCTTCCCTACGCCGAGAACCTCCCCTGCATCAGGAAACCTCCCCCGTGCCAGTGACTGTCCCCGCACCGGCGACCTTCCCCATGTCGGGGGGCTGCTTTGCATTGGCGACCTTCCCCACGCCGGCGACTGTCCTTGCACCGGGAACCTTCCCCGCATCAGCGACCTTCCTAGCGGTAAGAACCTCCCCTGTGCCTAGATCCTTCCTCACATTGAGGACCTTCCCCGCGCCATGGAGCTCCCCCACGCTGAGAACCTCCCTTGGGCTGGCGACTATCCCTGTGCTGGGAACCTTCCCCGCGCTGGAAACCTTGCCCATGCTAGCGCCCGCACCCGGGACCCTCGGTGCCCTGGGCCTCCGAGCAAGTTGGTGTCCTTGCAACACCTGATGCGCATCAGCTCCGTCCCTCGGGGCCACCTCCCCAGGCTTCCCCGACAGATCAGACTCACTTCACCCGGGAGGAGGTAGAGTGAATGCACACCGCGAAGCCTGGAGGGTTCCCTCTCATCGCCGCTCCCGAAGTGCAACCTTCGCCTCTATCCCGGTCGCGAGGAACAGCTCGCTCCGGTGGACAGGAGGAAGAGGCCGGCCAATGAGGCCACGATCACCCCCGGGAAACACCCTGAGGTGCAAGAAGTTAGCTCCACCAGCCCTGAAAAGAAGAGATTCTACCGTCAGACGGACGGTCCTAAAAGGACTGCTCCCTGACTCAGACAACGAACGTGCCTTCCTACTCAAGGGGCATAGCGACTGGGAGTCCCCCTAGTAGGTGGAAGGGGCTAACCAGCTTCTGTGTCACCGCCTTCGGTGCATTCAGTGGCCTAGAACGTACCGTCCATTGCACATTGAGCACTACGCCAGGGAAGTCAATCCCAACGAGTTTGTGCAGGTGTACTCCACAACCATCTCGGCAGCTGGGGGGATGAGAGTGTTCAGTGCAACGTCTTCCCCCTCTACCTCTTCAGGATCGCCCGGTCATGGTTCTGTAACCTGAAGGGGAGTTCCATCCAATTGTTCGCGCAGCTCAAACGTGAGATTTGTGCAAACTTCCAGGGGAACTATTTCCCCCTGGATTCGTCGTAACTCTACATCGTTAAGAAACAGACGTGGGAGACCAGCCAGAGTTTCTTCAAGCGCTTTGCATAGGTCAAGAGCAAGGTGGCTCACATCCTTGACTCTAGAGTCATTGAGGCATGCAAGAGCGGGATCCTTCCTGGGGAGCTTCACTGGAGGCTCTCCCGAAGTTGTCCCACCTTTGCCGATGACCTCTTCAATGTACTCGAAAAGTACACTAGAGTAGAGGAGGATGACATCTGGAAAAAGAACCAAGGAGTGCCCACCCTCGCAGGGCGAGACGCTAAGGACTTGCCTGACAAGTGCCCCAAGAGGGGGCACCATGATGAGCCAAGGCCTTGGGACACTTTTGTACTAGAAGGCGGAGGCGGCTCCCGTGGAGCTGACCGCGGCAACTGCCCCTTTCCAAGTCAAAAGGTAGTGGGGAAGGCCAGTCCTGTTGCACAAGGGAAGGAAAGGAGACTGAAACCACACTGTGTGTGCTTTTCATCGATCTACTTCCCACAATGAGCTGAAATAATTGCTCAAATGTGCATTTTAACCAAATTGAGTCAAAGATTTTGGTTCCACTTTGGACTTGGAGCATAGGACACATGTTTGCAATGATTCCTAATGTAAGTAATGCATTTCTCTCTCAACATAGTCTTTGTATGTGTCTTTGTGGAAAATTAGCAAATTTGAACCTCAAAGTGTGCATTTCCCATGTGATTGCTTGGATTGCCCCGATTTTGCTTATTCTAGCTATTTAGTGATTTTTGCAAGAATGTTTTAGTTCATTTCACTCATCTACTATTTTGCTGTCTCTAGTTGTGGTCACTTTGCATGAACTTAAGTTTATTGATGCTTCATTTCATGGTTTAAGGGCATATTTTGCAAAACTGCTGTTTTTTTGTTTTCATCAAAACAACTTCCAAAAATCCAAAAACAGTGCTTCGTACCCTTCTTTTTAAACTTCATGCATAATCTAACGGGGAGGGCGCGCTTCCTTGATTGTTAATTTGACAAAGAGGGAGAAAAAGAATGCATTTTGGGTTGAGGGGGCGTTTTGCTTGTATCTATTTATTACCTCACCCTTGTGTATCATCTTCATGGTCATGTGTATTTATCCTCTTCTATATTTTGGACCATGTTTTTGAGCTTCATTTTCTATATTAAAAATTCAAATTAATTAAATTCAAAAATTGTCAAATCACTCATCAAGGGGGAGATTATAAACCCCATGTGATTGTCTAATCTTAAGTGATGTATGTTTTGACAATGTTTTGAATTATTTATGATTCATCTGTTTGTGTTCGTTTATATTGTCATTATGTGTGAACAGTGCTATGTGATGGGTTTGTTTGGTTTTGGTGCATGTTGTAGGTATACCAGAGTTATAGTATACTTGCGGCAAGGGTGGGCCATCGGAGTAGGGCTTAGGGAGGAGCCGGAGACTCGATTGGTCCGAGAGATGCTGGAGGTACTAGAGACTTGCGGGAATGCTAAACATGACTATTCCAATACCCAGGTGTGGCGTTGCACCAAGATTGTTGAAGTAGCTCGAGCCGATCGAAGTGTGGAGGTTGCCGGTTGGAGTCCGGAACAGGAGGGACTTCCCGGCATGTGGCGAGCTTTTCAACATTGAGGTGGACACGTGATGGCATTATGGTGAGCACAAGTGGTGTTCATGATGCCCGAGGAATCACCAAGATGGTCTATGGACTTCGCTTGGAAGCTTATGTGAAATGTTTTGTTTATGATCTAATTCTGCACTGATCTAGACTTGTTCAGAAATGTTTTAACAACAAAATTGTAGAGCTAGAAGTTAGCTTTCCAACAGATCCAACAATGTCAAAATTGGAGTTCGGATGATGAAGTTATGACTGTTTTAGTGTCTTCTGTTCAGAAAATGCTGTAATTCTGAAATTGTAAATCCGAAAATTGTAAAAATGATTGTTGAGAGTTGGGTCGAATTAGGCTTTGGGCCCAACCTCCACTAGTAGCTAGTTTAGTCCCACATTGGTTGTGGAGACTACTCTAAGTGGAGGTTATCTCTATATTAAAAGGGGGAGTGCTTGGGAGTGCACTCATCCCTTTGACAGAGAATTTTCGGCTATTGTGTTTAGCCTTTCAAACTTTTGTATTCTTGATCCTTTTCGTGGTTCTTGAATATTTTATAAGTTGTTAAATCTTCTCTCTTTCTTGATTTTTTAAATTTTCGTTGTTTAAATATTTGCAATTGATTGTTTAAATATTTGCAGTTGATTGTTTAAATATTTGCAGTTGATTGTTTCTTATTTCTTTTTATTTCTCCTTTTTCTTTTTTTAGAGAGATTTTTTGATATCAAGAGAGGTGGTGCTATGATTGGGGATAGCTATATTTGATATCCGAGAATCCCTAGCATCTTTATACCTTCTCTTGTTTCTTTTTCTTGCTTCTTGGGAATTTATTTTGCAAAACCAATTCATCCCCCCTCTTGGTTCGCCATCCTAGTCTTTTAGACAGCCTTTGCAACTCTCCCGACTCCCACTGGAGGATAGGAAGAGGGGAAACAAGGGGGAGGCTCGAAAGCTTATGAGTCTCCAACTTCTTGAAGACACAAAGAGTTCGCCTTTGGGCTTCCCCCCCTCCCGCGGCTTCGCAAGGGGAGGCGTTGTATCAAGTGCTATTGTCACTTTTCGAAATTTCCCTCTCCCTACACGAGTTAGTGGGGTGAGGCGTTGTATCAATTTATCTATTCAAGGAAGGTGAAATCTTTTTCCGCAACTGTCACTTGAGTCTTTTTTGCAGGACGCTCTCCTACAACCTCTTATGCGATAACCTTGTAACAAGGATTCCCTCCCAGTGAGGATGCCCTTGCTCCTAGGATGTAATGGGCCCTTACATAACCCTTAAAGTCCTGATGGCAGCAGCCCCGCTACCCTAGGGCGGCTTATGATAACCCCTCGTGGACTGAGGGGGCAAGCGGCAACCCGATTCATATGAACCGCGGTAACAAGTCACTTTGAGAGATTAGTCCCCCGTCATATACTCCAGAGCCCATTACTAAGATTGATCCAATTGGATAGCAGCCACGATTGGATGAACTAGATCCGATCGAGTACTGAACCCAATTGGACGTATAAAATCGAGTTTTACTCAAAAAACCAAAAAGAACTCGTAAGTTGAACATAGATTTAAAAAATAGCACAACTCTATTGAAAAGAGGGTATTCTGTACAAGTCGACAGTGGATAAATTCGATTTATGTTGATGAGTTCTAAAATCTGATTTCTATCTTGTCTACCCTATTACAAGGTATTTATACAACTGCTAGGAAGCGTATTAGACTCGACTTCCTTTAGTCGTATCAGAATTGGTTATGTACATTGTATCGGATTCAACAATCGACCGATCAATTACAATCGACCAAATCCACTTAATAGCCCGAGATCGACCAACCTGAGTTCATCCCGAATTATGAGAGATCGTCCCAGATCATGACTCCCCTGTTGCAGGAAAGGAGCCAACTCCCATCGGTGATCAAAATTGAAGATGTGGAAACTAAGATTGACCATCCTCCTGTGTATACCACTTCTGCGCACGTGCACGTTGATCTTTTTGTCCCACCCAAAAAGTCTCCCGTGTGCCGCTACGAGTAGTTGTCATCTTCTTTTCCAAAATCACATGTTCGACCAAAGGGGCCTTCCTTTGATAGACCAAGTCTTCAACATATGGTATGGTGGTATCGGGCTCATCGTCTAGCATCGAAGGCTTGAAAAGTTTAAGGTGCTTGACATTGAGAACCGAGTAAATATCCATCTATGGGAGTAATTCGAGATGACAAGCATTATTACCATTTTTTGCAAGATTCTGAATGGACCATAACGAATTGGTGCACGTGGTTCCAAATTAATGCCGGATAAAAAGGATTAACCAAATACGACGAGTAGTCGGGTCCTGAGCTAAGCCTTGGCTAAACCTGGGAAATCTTAATTATTATGAAAGACCAGATAGGCCCGTTTAAGCTTTTTACCTTTACCCTTTAGGCTATCCTTGCTCAAATGTAGCCAGACCATATCACCTTCTTGAAATTGGGCTTCAACTCGATGTTGATCATGTTGCGCTTTGTACTTGAGCTGAGCTTTGTGCAAGTTCTGTTCGACCTCACCATGGAGTCGTCGAATGCCTTCCAAAAATCATTGTGCTTGATCCTGGTCAGGCTCCTCTTTGGTATTTTGTGCTGAGGTTGGGATTACGAACTCCAGGTGGAACGGACATTGTGGCAAAAATCCCAGGCAAACCACAAATGGAGATCTTTCGGTCGATCCATGCACTGTTCGATTGAAAGTAAACTGTAAATACAGTATGCTTTCGTCCCAAGTTTTGGGATGCTTCAAGTTGTATCCTCTTAGTAGATGAACATCTGTGCGATTTACCACTTCAGTTTGACCATCTGTTTGTGGAAGAAAAGAGGTACTTTTCTTCAACTTAGTATCCATCATCGACCAGAGCGATCGCCAAAAGTGGCTGAGGAAATGAGTATCACGATCAGACACAATCGAAGTCGGGAGCCCGAATTGTGTCCAAATGTGCTGAAAAAAATACTCGAGTTGCTTCTTCTCCCGTGATGGTCTTTTTACAAGGTATAAGAACTATCATCTTGGAGAATCGATCAACGACCATGATGAGATAGTCATTTCCACGCTGGGTCCTTGATAAACCACCCAAGAAATCCATGGAAATACCCTCCCATGGTCGTGATGGAACTGGCAAAGGAGTATACAAACCCAATTTTTCATTTGCTGGTTTGGAGATGCTACAAAGACCACAACCTCTAATGAAACTAGCCACATCCTACTGCATACGCAGCCAGAACACATAACGCTGAAGGTTCTAAAGTGTTTTTGTTACACCGAAATGACCAACAACCTTCGAGGTATGTGCTTCCCATAGCCACTGGATTCGAGGTACTCCGCGTGGTACACCAAGCAGATTGCCCTTATACAGGAGTCCTTCTCGATGGACAAACTCTGGTAGTCGTCCTGTTTCGAACTCATCTAAAACCAATCGAAAATTTGGATCTTCTCTATACATTGTCGCATAGTCCTCATGGCATAAAGGTTCAATCTGCATGAATGCTGATAAACACAGAGCAGCAACTGGTGGTCGTGACAACATGTCAGCCAACTTGTTGTGTACTCCTTTCTTATACTTAATTACTAGATTAAACTGTTGTAGATATGACATCCACTTCATATGACAAGTGATGGAGATTATTACCCCAGTTATCTGTTTGTGCCTTTCTGTAGTCGCTCGTGACCATGAAGAGAGATCATGTGGTAGTCCAAGATCTTCTGGACTTAATCAAAGTTATCTATTTGTACCTTTCCATGGTCACTTGCAACCACGGAGAAAGATCATGTGATAGTTTAAGATCTTTTGGACTATATATGGCCCATTTTGTCAAACAACACAAAGGGCCCATCACGGATAATCATTACGCTAACGCAGTATCCATGGTCTCAAAGTTTGTGACTGCGACCTCTATGATCGCAATACCTAAGGTCACGAAGTCCGTGGTCACTACTCGCGGTCAATATGGTCGTGGAGACGTGGTAATCCCCAATACATGGTCACAGCCATTTATGGGGAAATCTATAATGGTTTCTCTATCCATACCATGATGGTGAATTAAGACAAATATTGAGCCTGGAAGTACATTCGAATCAAGAAATGAAGGTTTGGTGGAGACTTATATTACCGACCACGGTCTAAGGGTAACCACTCTTTGACCAATACGTTCCGTTATTCCCAGGGTAATATGAGTCTCTCTTCACTGTTTAGAAGTATGAACGTGAGGTTATCCATAACTGTCACGTCATAACTGATGAACAACAACTGCTTGCAATCGCCGAAGTGTCCCTCTAATGAAGCAACTGACGCTTCTTGACGTAGTATAAAAAGGGGGGGTTAGAACTTGTAGACAAGGGGGCATGAAGTGGTAGAAAGAGGGAGATATACAATACAAAGATTGTTAGACTTTATACACTTTGTAATCCATCATTCTGATAGTGAAAATCAAACAAGAGTAGGGCTATTACTCAGACTACGATGGCTCAAACTTGTATAAACGGTGTGTCTAGTTTCATATTTAATGATGTTCTTTGGTGATTGATAGATACTGTCCCCCTTCTAAATAACTCAAATCTGTGTAAGTTTGGCTTGGGATATTGTCCCAATCGTCGACATCGAGCTTGTTGCAACTTGGATTGAGTTTGCAAATATTGAAGCGGTTGGTGGTTGGTGTGTACAATGGTTTCCTTACCCAAAAGGCAACAACACCAATGTTTCATGGCTTGATGCAACGCACATAATTCCTTGTCCTACATTGGATAGTACTTTTGAGCTCCTTGGATCAACTCAGAATGATATGCCATTGGTCGGCCATCTTGCACGAGTATTTCACCCATTGCATAACCTGATGCATCTGTCTCCAACTTGAAAGTCCTTTGTAGATTTGGTAAGACAAGAACAGGAGCCTCACTGATCTTCTTCTTCAACAGGAGGAATGTATCCTCATGTTTCCCACACCACTCGAACTTTTGGTCGAGCTTGGTCAATGCATGTAGTGGAGAAGCCAACATAGAGAAGTGTCGAATGAACTTATGAAGGTATTGGCACACTCCCATAAAGCTACGCACCTCTGTTACTGTTTGCGGTTGAGGCCGACCTTTACTTTGTCGAGGTCGATTTGCAACATATCCTCACCGACCACTTTTTTCTTGGCAACATATCCAAACAAAGCAGAGTTTGCTTGGCAAACTCACACTTTTTGCTGTTGAGGTAAAGTTGATGCTGCCTCAACTAATCAAACACTAGTTTAACATGGATCAGATGCTCCTCCCATGAATGACTATAGACCAATATGTCGTCAAGGTAAATGATCATGAAGTCATCGATGAACGGCTGTAAAACATCGTGCATGAGGCGCATGAACGTGGCCAAGGCATTGCATAGACCAAAAGGCAGAACCAACCATTCGATCAGACCTTGTCTAGTCTTGAATGCAGTCTTCCATGTATCTTCCTCTCGGATGTGCACCTGATGATATCCAGATTTTAAGTCTAATTTCAAGAAGACTGCCGGATGCTTTAATTGATCCTATAGATTGTCGACTCGAGGAAGAGGATATCGATTCTTGATATTGATTTTGTTCAATGTTCGATAGTCGATGCACATTCGCCATGTTCCATCCTTTTTCGGTACCAGTACCACAGGAGATCCACAAGGTGAATTACTTGGTTGGATTACTCCATCAGTTAGTAATTCTTTGAGTTGCCTTTTGATCTCTTCATTCTCCAACACTAAGTTATGATACATACTCAGATTGGGAAGTGGTGCCTCTGAAACAAGCTGAATATCATGTTCGACTGGTCATTTCGGAGGTCAACCTTGGGTAATTTCTAACAGATCGCTATATTCCTCTAGCAGTCCTGACAAACGACCACCATCATTTCTACAAGCTAAAGATAGTGCCACCTGAGTACTATCACCTTGGCTAACGGGACGAATCATTACCAACACACATTTTTGGCACGCGTTGATGATTCATTTGGCCTGATTTGCGGTTATCAAGTTTGTAGTGTCAACGTGGTTGTCTCTGCTGATGACAAACTTGCTCCCATTCTTGGTGAGATCGTACTCTTGGGCCCATCGGTGGAAGTGAGTGTCACATTCATATAAGAACAGACTCCCAAAAATCACCTGACTAATATCGATAGGAATAACATAGCATTGTACCTCATCGATATATCGAGTAGATATTGCAAATTTTAACATACACTGACTCGTAATCTGCTGGCTCACATCGGATATAAACCAACCCAAGGGATACAGTCGTGGATGTTTGGTCGTCTTCAAACCTAGTCGTCGTACCAGTCCAACAAAGAACAAATTATTTTTGCTTCCGGGATCAAATATAGCTGCGACCACTTCGTGCTTCACCTATATATTGATAGTGAATAGTTCCTCTATTGGGTGATGGTCTAAAGGTGAACCTGAATTTGTCTCCTTCGGCATTGTCATCAGAGATAAGGTCGTTTCTACCTTTTCGACCGAATTCACTAGGACAACCTCTTCTCTGGGTGGAGCCGTGGTAGCCGTGGCTATTGTTTTCCTTGGTCCATTCTTCTTTGGTCGAAGCTCAGAATGGAGCTTATAGCACTTATCTTTTGTGTGTCCTGCAATGTGACAGTGCTCACAAAAGATACTGACAGAGATTAATACCCAAGTTAGTCGCCCATACTGTTTTATGGTCAAAAGAAGCTATAAAACGAGAATTATTTTATTTTAAGCCTTTCCATGGTCGCAAAAACCTAAGAGAAAGACTATGGGATAGTCCAAGATCTTCTGGATATAACCACTCACGGATGTTTATTTCCCATGACCTCAATACCTGTGATCGTGGAACTCTGTGGTCTCAACACCTATGGTCGCATAGTCCATGATCTCATATACCCGCGAGTACCATGGTCGCAGAGATGTCTGCCCGCGGTCACCCAAGCCACGGAGAGAAAGTTAATATCGATGTATGGTCGTAGTCACTGCACAACCAGACTATTGAAGAGTTATATTGGACCTAGAAACTATGGTTGAGATTTACCAACTATACTCTAAAGATTATACGGTTATTGCATTATCAGTTATAGCTGTCCCATAATCTTCCCAGGCTAATCCAACTTCCTTTTTACTGACAAGACAACCATCAAGAAGATAAGGATTAAGATGCAACCGACAAACTACTATATAGCAACCGCTGGTTAAACCGCTAGCAGTTGTCAGCAACTGCCTAACCTCTCTTTGTTAAAGTGATTGGCACCCTTTCATCAAGTATAAAAGAGGGACCGATTCAAGAAGGAAGGGGAGGGGGCAAGATAAGGAGAAGACTTGTTAAGCTTTACAACAAATTCTCTCTGTACTTCATATTTCATATAGTGAAATCACAACAGGAGTAGGGTTATTACTCAGCCTTTGAGGGCCCGAACTTGTATAAATCCCTGTCATTTTGTTTCATAGATATAGTGATTCCTTCTGGTGATTGTCTGAATTGTCTCCATACTAACCAAAAAAATTTCATGTAAGTTCGACTAGGAACCTTATTCCAATCGTCGACAGCTAGCGCCATCTGTATCCTTTCAAGACATTTTCTGATTCACTAGAGTTCATTGTATCCATGGATCCAATGCCTTATGCATATGATTCCGAGAACGACTTCAATCTCAATGATTATGTCAATATCATGGATGAGGACTTGGTCCCTGCCATAGATGTCGATGTTACCCTCGAATCTCATCCAGAGGAGGAATCTTCTCTGGATCTGGTTACGTCCATCGACCAAGAACCTGAGAAACTAATTGACTTGCCTTTTGTGAGTTTTGCCACATTTGAAGACGAGTACATGCCACATCCCATTGTCCAAGATAGTACTGGTGACGAGGATCTTGACTTCGGTCTGGAAGAATCTGCTCTAGACAATTTAATCTCTCTCTTTGATTTCAAATCCGACACAGACAAATAGGAAATGCTCTCTTCATCTGTGGTTTCGGTTGCACCAGAAGTTGTTGCACTTTCCGAGGAGACTCCTAAGCAACCCATTGCTAGGGAGGAAGGAGTTTGCAAACAAGAAGAAGATGAAGCTCACGAGCAGTGAGAGGCTGAGGTTCGCAAGACCATAGAGGAAGCTCTACGCTTTGCGCTATTTCGCCAAGATATCACCACTCGTGATTTTGGTCCTAGGACATCTCGTCAGGGATATCTTGATGGTCGTAGGCGTGACCAATCGACGCTCTCAACCCTGGAGTGCTCCCTGACTGTTGAGGCAACGATGGCAAAACTCCTCTAGCACCCAAAAGGAGTACGCAGGACCGCATTAGCGTGTTTGCAGAGGCGCTTCGCAATCCTCCCTCTGGCTTCGCAAACGATGACGGGGTAACATTCACAAGGGTACTTGCTGAGAACCTTGATGGGGTTGCCACAGATGTCGCTCCAACTGCATCGTCGCGATCGGAAACTTATTCCCGGGAGCGGGATAGTGCTTACCAGAGCCCGAGACAACACAATCGTGTTTACACTACCTCAGCCCAGCATGACAAATCCTGACGAACTGGTAGTTCTCGCGATTGCAACTGTGAACCAGTGCGCTCATGCTTGGGACCGTGTCGTGAGTTTCCTTAGGCTAATTCTTCCCACAACCAAGGAGATAGACGCAATGATCGACAACCACATGTTTCATATGTGGGTTCTAAGGCTTTTCTCTAGGATTGCATGCCGTGGTCTGGCTTGATAAGTTTAATCTTGGCATGATCGAGAGATTCGATGGTACTCAAAATCCATTTGAGTTCCTCCAGATATATGTCACTGTCATTCAAGCGGCAGGAGGAAATGACCAGGTTATCGCGAATTATTTGCCAACGGTCCTTGAGGGTCCAGTACGGACCTATCTATTTAACCAGCCGGAAGAATCGATCTACAACTGGGAAATGTTGTGCGATGCTATCCTCAACAATTTCTAGAACTGCTATGGGAAGCCTGGCAAAGAACATGATCTTCATCGTCTGCACCAGACTTCAAATGAAACCCTTCAGCAGTTCATCAAGAGATTCATGGGAGTAAGAAATACTATTCCCAATATCTTTGATAATTTAGTTATCAGGTCCTTTAAACATGGCGTTCGATACCGAAGATTCACTGAAGATCTTAGTATCCATCCACCAAGGTCTGTGTCAAAACTTTTCGACATGGCTGATTGATATTCCGATGCAGCCGAGGCTGTGGAATGGAATAGGATGGTGGACAAAGGTAACTTACTGCCCCATCCTGGTCTCAATTCTGAGAAGAAGGATGTTTCTAACAAGAAATATGAATTATCTGTGAGCGGGAAGTCCAAGAAATCCAAGAAATATGGAGCAAACCAATTCTGAGAGGTCGCAATTATGGAAAAGCAACCACAAGGAAAAGGTAAGAAAGTTCCATTCAAAAGTAATAAACCTCCTTCTAGTGGTCGCAACGATGACCATATAGAAAGACAGACTAACCCACATGGAGGCAAGAAATGGTGTCTGTTGCCTAATGTCTCTGGACGCGACCTCAATAATTGTCGCAACTGGTTGAAACGCATGGAAGATTTTTGCCAAGGTAATGCCCCTATGCCAACTATACTAGAAGGGACAATCCTGTGGGCCTAAGGATGCTGATGGGGACGAGGACATGCCATACCAAGTACCAAATAATCATGTCAATATAAATTTTGGTGGTTCTTCGTCTTACTTTTCTAAGTGTCAATTTAAGTCTGTTCGCCGAGAGGTGAATAACATTGAAGCTCCCCCTGGAGAGCCTCAATTCCCCCGTTGGTCAGAGATTTCCTTGAGCTTCAGGTGGGAAGATTGCCTAAGGGATTATCACGACCATGGAGACTCCATCTGGTGATAACCCCCACAATTAGCAATGCAAAAGTGGGTAGAGTATTGGTTGTTGGAGGCAATTCCCTAGACTTACTCTTTGCAAAAGCACTCGATGAGATGCAAATACCTCGTTCAAAGATTAAACATGTGGTTCACCCATTTTTTGGGATAATTCCTGGTCCTTCGATGATGCATATCGGCTAGATTGTGCTGCCGGTCACACTCGGGGAACCAGATAACTTTCGAACAGAATTAATTACTTTTGATGTAATTGATTTTGATTCAGCATATAATGCTATTTTTGGTAGGCCTTCGCTCATTAAATTCATGGCGACAATGCATTATGCTTATCAACGCGTTAAAGTGCCAAGACCAAAAGGCGTGATCACCGTCAGAGGCAATCAAAATACAGCTCTCACATGTGATCGAATATCCCTGGAATTGGTTGACCAGCTTCCCCTTCGGGATGTCGAGGTTGCGACCAAAGAACTAGATGCGGTCAAAGTAACTCCACGACCAAATTAAAAACTCAAGCAAGTTCCTTTATTCCTAGATGACCCGTTTAGAACCATTCGGATTGGGTCAGGACTGGAAGTTAAATAGGAACTCGCACTCATTACTTTCCTCCAAGCTAATGCAGATGTGTTTGTGTGGAAACCATCCAACATGCCTGGAGTCCCAAGGGAAGTGATCGAGCACAGGCTATCAATTCAACATGGACAGCAAAAGAAAAAGCTTGGATGCTTTGCTCCTGATCGGCAAGAAGCTATCTGTCGATGATTTGGTCT
Organism: Pharus latifolius; assembly: GCA_019359835.1. Classification (NCBI taxonomy): domain Eukaryota; kingdom Viridiplantae; phylum Streptophyta; class Magnoliopsida; order Poales; family Poaceae; genus Pharus; species Pharus latifolius. The sequence continues at coordinate 18,569,429 of CM033327.1, read as the reverse complement.
CGGGGTCCTTAGTCGATCTTACACAGATTTGTGATTTTAAATGTGAGACCTTTCAGGGTGCTTTTCAGGTAAGTTGAGACAATTATGAAATAGGAACACGAAGAATTATATAGATTCAGCCCCTCAAAAGGTTGAGTAATAGCCCTACGTCCTGTGGTGGTTTCACTATGTGTAGGAGAATTACAGGGAAGAGAGATTGTTACAGAGGCTAATCAATCTCTCAATACTTTTGTCAATTATCTACTACTTGAGTTGTTCAAGTCTTTGATCTCTCGATCAATCTCCTCCATCTGAATCTCTTGTCTCGTCCATACAATTGTCATCCTTTTATACTGAACAAAATGATGCCAATGTGAAGCAATTTGGACTGTTGCTGCCATGCAATTGCATAACCACGCTAATCTCTTCGCCGGTTAACACATGCATTTTATAGATAACCGCATATCTTAACCTCCTGACGGTTGTCCAGAAGCGTGGGAGAAAGAACCAGGCAGTGCTTGATTCGTGACCGGAAAACTCAGTCACTAAACAACACCCTGATCACGCATAGCCTGCGACCATATCCTGGTTTTGAGTTCGCATCATTCTGGTCGCAGGAAGATATCTACCATGGTCAGAATATTTTGCTAGAACTCAATATATCAAGCTGATCCCATACATGCATACCATTGACTTCCCAGGATAAGTCAAGCACAGGAGTATATTTATATCACAGCAGAGTAACGTACAAAATATTTAAGCAGTGTGGCCTGCTGGCCTTAATACAACATAAAGAGATTACAATGCCTTCGCGGCATACATGGTCTAGCTAAAGCAAAATAAAAACAACTACACAGCAGAAGTGTAACACCCTAGTTTTGGGGGTGAAAAGTTTTGCATGAAAATCCTGCATGCATGTATCCCTGTAGTAGTAGCCAGATCAGTTGAACTCTAATCTCTCCCAAACCCTAAAAATCTCCAAATCTATTCTCTAAATCCAGATCAAGATCTGACCATCCAGATTTAGCCTACCAGTTACCCTGAGGATAAAAGTCTTCAGGAGCCAGATCAAATTCTGACCCTAACTCTCAGTACCTAAGCCCCTCTCTGTTTTCGAAAACAGGAAAATTCAGATTTACCCTAAGTACCCCAGTTTCCAGATGATTGAATTATTTTGATTTAACCCTATTCAGACTCAAGTAACCCCTGGAATATGTTCCTAGGTTTAGCCTCAACCCACTTCAAAAAGTTGGGAGCCAAATTAATTCATCTAAACACTTTTCGCAGTTTAGTCCAAATTTTACTGCGAATAAGTCCTTTTCTGTTTACTTGGAAGCCTGAAAAGGCTAAAATCTGCAAATTAATTCCAACTCCAGAATTTCTTCAGTAAACACCTTCCAAATATTATTTGATACAGATCTCCCTTTTGATCAGACTTCAAAATCTCTCTCCAATCACCAGAATTCGAAATCGACAAAATCCAGACTTATTTTACCCTAATTTTACCCTATTTTCGAAAATAGGTGAAATCCCTCAAATCTTGTCAAATTCTCGCTAAATTTGAGCTGGATGAGTACTAATAGAAATGTTATACTCAGCCATGAAATCAATTCTCAAATTAACCATCTCTAAGACAGAAATTATAAATCAGTCCAGATTTCAAATGAGAATCATTGCATTTTGGTCCCTGGTTCGACCAGAGACGCTGTGCACGACCAGCGGCTGTGCACGACCGCGACCGCCGCGCTGCCACGCCAGGAATTTCGTCGCCGGTGAAGCCCCGTGGTCGCCACCTCTGCCACCGCGTTCCTGCCACGTGTGCGCACGCCGTTCGCCACCGTGGAGCCACCGCGGCCGCACCAGCATCCCCAATTTTGCCCGCGCGCGCACGCCATCGCTGCAGCCACGGCAGAAGCACAGTGCCACGTTGCAAGCATGCCTTGAGGAGGCATCACTTCGCCTTCACCTCCACCAGAGCAGCAGCGCAGCCGACACGACCGGTGAAGACGTCGCTTCGCCGCCTGTCATCGCCGCCGGTCACTTCCCAGTCAATTCAAGCCGGCTTCACTTCCCCGTGCAATTCCCGCCGTTGCAAGCCCTTTCTGTGCCTATAAAAGACGCCCCAGCCCAGCACGAAGACACTCACACCAGAACCACCCAAAACCTCTAACCACGCCGTCGTCTTCGTCTTCTTCGGCGAGCTCGAGAAGAGGCTCACGGTGCCAAGCCTCTACACTGCTTCCTCCCCGATTCCAGCTACTCCAGTAAGCTCCTCTTACCTCCCTCATCGTACTCGAGCATGTAATTGACTTCAAACCTCTCCGGTCGCCGGCAATTCCCGTTTCTCTCCAACAGCTCCGGCGAGCAATTAAACTCTAACCAGAGTGAATTAGCTCTTGAGCCTGTAATCAAACATGATCAGTGGACCATTTAGAACACATCTAAGCAACCAGAATCAAAGAATTTGCTAAAATATGAAAAACCCCAAATTGGAACTTTGCTTGTGAACTGAGCTTGCTGTTCAAGCTTTTCTGGTGCATTTCTAGTTAATCTAACCTCACCAGTAGCACTCTTATGCCCCAGAGACCATCCTCAAGCAAGGAATTAAGTTTATTTGCCCTAGATCAGAAATGCCCAAATCAGGCTTGAGTTAATCTTTTCTCCGGCCAATATCTCCTAAATCCAGCCAATCCAGCCATGGAAACCTTCCCATCTAGATGCTTTGGACCATTCTGAGCAACTTTGTCTTCTATCACGACTTCTAATTCGGCCTAGATTGTGAGATATAGCTATGCCCTAGTTTACTGTACTGTTCACACTACATGTGCTCCAGGCCAGCCAACTTCTTCGCCGGTTTTCATCACTTTCCGGCCATCTCCTGCCCTAGGTCCTGTTGAGACATTTGTTCCTGTTACAAATGCCTAACCACCAGACAAAGTGGTGCATCATTTGGAGCCCTGAGTCAAAAGATATGGCTAACCCTAGTTTCTGGCCGTGTCAACCCTATGCCAGACTATGTCAGCCAGTGGCATTGAGCCTTTTCACCCACTTCCAGCCATGCACCTTGAAAATAACTTTGTCCCTTAGACTCCTGATGTTGTGATCTACACTTTTCTCTACTGTCACAACTTGAGTTGAGCCCTCTATCACCCATCAACCTTATGTCGATGCCTTGAACCGAATGCCAACCTAAAGACATTCGCTGCTTTTGGGCGAACCAGTCACCACCTTGATATTACCCTGATATTTTGGAACCTTGTAAACCTTAACAGCTAACTTTAACCCTGGTTTCCATAATTAAAACCACGTCGCTTTCAAACCTTGTATCACCAGAGTATTTTCTCCTTGCATCTTTGCATGTAGTGAATTAGTAAGAATAGGATTGATTGTAATGCCTGTTTGCTTGTTTGATCTTGTTCAGAGCAAGAGTCCGGGGTTGAAGATCTTGTCGCTGAACCGTCATCGACTGCTGATACTTACGACGCGGAAGGCAAGTCATACTTTGAACATATTGAAACCCATATTTTATGAATTGCTATGCTATTCCATGAGTAGATATTTCATTAATATTGCACATGTTGAGATCAATGATATTATGGCAGTGATAGATTGAATACTTGAGAAATGTGAACTTGATAAGGTAGCAAGCCACGAACTAATAAAAGTATAAACATGTACAATTATATTCATGAAATAGAACCCCTAGCCGTGACCAGTATTTTGGTATGGAATGGTGGTAGCACTGGAGGTGCTTGGCTGCACTGGATGTGCAGGCACTGAAGGTGCATGGTTGTGGTATGATCTGGTCACTGGCATGTAAGGACTAGAACCTTGTGTTATGCGTCTAGTGGCATGAAAAACGTACCAACCACTTACCTGGTATGGGACAGGCGCAACCTAGTAGCTTTCTTAGTATTATCAGTTCCCTGCATGGCTTGTCGATCCGGTTTATCGCGTGGAAACTGGTGGGACGCAGTTCGTCCATGAGTGATGTGAGATCAGAAATATTATGAGAGGATAAGGTGTAAAGAAGGAAGACGCCCTACGCCAGATTAAGTCGTGCGCGACTGTAATCAAAAGAGGTTATGTGTCCTGCGGGAACATAGACCCAGGCTAGGAAGTAAGGCAGTGGGGAGGACCCACAACGGTACTTGGGATGGTGTTGTCCATTTACCGGGCAGGGATACTGTTAATACTAGACTGCAAAAATGTTGTGTGATCTCGGCCTTGTCACATGCGTATAAGTCGCATGGAGTTGGCCCGACTTGGAAGTCGAGTGAAAAAGTGGATTTAAAAAGAGGTACATCTCTGCAGAGTTTAAAAATGTATTCGAATACTTCGTGCTCCCGAGTTCTAGGAGTATGCTGCGGTGGATTAAATCCATGGGGTGTGACACAAGTATTGTTTTATAAACTAAAAATTTATTAGCTTAAGATTACCCAAGTGGCATGTGTTGTCATGATAAGGGGCGTTGCCGTGGGCTGTCATGTGTTGACGTGTCGCGGTAATACCATAATCTAGCAAACATATGATATTTAAGAGGCATGTGGTTTATGTCCTAAGTTATGAGATATTGCTAAGAGTATATGATTGAAAGGCTTGAATGAAAATAATGTGATATGAGGATATATCGCCTTGGATATGGGATATATGTATCACCATCAATACGATTTATTTACTACCATGGGTATGATCAATAGTTGAGTAAGAATTGAGAAAGAAATGTATTTTGGGAAAAACCTTTCACTCTTTCCCCAATAGCATAGGTTCATGTCATATATATATATGTATCTCTACCTTCCCTATGACTTGCTGAGTACGTAAGTACTCACCCTTGCAACAACTCATCAATAGATGGAGCATTCTACGACCTTGGAGGATACCCTGAAGATGCTGCGGACCCAGGAGAAGATGAGCAGTTCCCTTCGGAGCCCTGATATGGTGCTGTCTTGCTGTCAACCTCTGTTTCCTGTGGATTGCTTTCGGGCCTAGCTTCCGCCGACTAGATGTGTTATTTTGTTAGACCCTTGTGCCTTGTACGGCACTGTATCTCGTTTTGTACTAAGGCCTGATGGCCATACAATTATGACTATTGTACTATTTTGCTGCTGCAATGTAATCCTGTGATTGACTCATCCTGGGAAGTCAAGTGGTTAAAGGGCCAGCTGCACCGAGCTGGGCTCCTCACAGGTGATGTCACTGTCGTGGCAGACGTGACAAGAAGATAGGTGACCCTCCCACTGTAAGAAGTTGACGGTAGAACAACACACATCAAGGTTCTGGCGGGACTGGCTCTCCTTCATCTGGGTCCAAGAAGTTCTCCACGCCTTCTTCTTAATCATGGAATGCTCCATCTACTAGGTTGTAAGTTGCAAGGGTGAGTACTTACGTACTCAACAAGTCATAGGTAAGAGTAGATACATATAGTAGGGATGATATGAACCTATGCTAGTAAAGAAGTGTGGATGGTTGTAAAATAGTCTTTTCTTTCACATCTCATCTCATGGCAGCACTTTTCATAACATAGCATCGCTATTCATGTTCACTAAATTATAGCACTACCGCGACACGTCGACACACGACAGCACCCATTATCATGACAACACATGTCATTTGGGTAATCTTGCCTTATCAAATTTTATTTAGAAAACATACTTGTGCCACACCCCATGGATTTAATCCACCGCAGCAGACTCCTATAAACCCGGGAGCTCGGAGTATTCGAATACGTTTTTAACTCTGCAGAGAGGTACAAAATTACCCGCAAGATATTCCACTTTCATGCCCTTCCTATCAAAATGATTGGACCCCTGGCTCACTTCATACTGTGAGTGGCAAGGTGGAGATAACAAGAACTTTTGTTATGTTTCACTCACAATTCACCCCTGACCCTATGGATCTCTCGCGAACCATAGTTGTGGCGGGCTATACCATAACCCCACCCCAAAAAGCATCTTCCCATTCCTGGGTCAGCGTGCATGACCACATTCAGTGATATGTGTAGGAGCCGTACTCCGTGTAAATCATGCATCACTTCACATCTCATGCAGGGGTTTCATGTGCGCTCCACATAAGTACTTGTTCAGGCCTGTCCCATACTAGGCTTGCGGTTAGTACATTGGTCATGTCACTAGACGCACAACACAAGGTTCTAGTCCTTATATGCCAGTGACCAGACCATCCACAAACCATGCACCTTCAGTGCCTGCACATCCAGTGCAGTCAAGCACCTCCAGTGCTACCACCATTCCATACCAAAATCCTGGTCACCGCTAGGGGTTTTATTTCATGAATATATATAAGTACATATATAATAGTTCATGGCTCACTATTTGATCATTTCACATTTCACAAGCATCCAGCCTAATATTGCCAATTCATAATTCAACCATTATTTCACATGCAATATTATTTATATTCAAGGTCATATCATAGCAACTCATAAAATATAGGTTCAAGATGATCAAGACTATGACTTGCCTTCCGCGTCGTAAGAAACAGCAGTCAATGTCGGGTCTGTGACGGAGTCTTCGAACTCGGGCTCTTGCTCTACTCTCTAACAAACCAGCACACAAAGATCATAAACTATTTTAAATGCTTTAAAATCTATATGCAACATGCTCTTAAGAGAAAAAATCTTGGTGATGTTTAAACGGACTGAGATTGCAAGATGATCTGGGTCGAAACCCTGGAATTTATAGAATCTGAGATAAGGATGGTGTTAGAAACTCTTAGGGCTTCAAGGCTGCAATATGGACATCAAGTCCACGACTGGTTTACTCAAAAACAGCGAATGTCAACAGATCGACATTCGGTTCACGGCCTGACAAAGCTTTAGAGAAAGCTAAAGGACTTATCTCAATATGTGATAGTTGAAGGAAATGTAGAGCATGGTCCTATAAACTTGGTAGACAAAGTTGATTTCAATTTGCACCACCAGAAGTGGTCAAATTGGCCCAATGGCACTGGCTGACAAGAGCTGACATTGTCAAAGAATGGCATTGGCATGGTTCTGGAGATTCTCAATAGGCAAAATGTGTTCTGTTTCAAGCATTGGGTGCATAATGCTATGAGGTAGCTATTTGACAAGGTGGTTTTCATAGAAAAGGTCTAGAAGTCAAGGATTTTGCAAGACACCCCTGGACACAGTGAACTGGATGTGAGTGCATTGTCAAAACTAGGGCTTTGATGCTTTGTCTGATTTAGGGTTTGATTGCTTCGCCAATTTTATCTGGGAGGTAGGCAAAGATAACAGGAACTTGTTGATGGTTGTTTTAGGAACTGAGATGGCCGGACGGCGATGAACGGGGATGATGAACTACGTTGGCGACACGGCACAGCGAAGCCACTAGACAAGTTCTTGGCACAACGATATCTGGTGATTCTGTGTAGAACTAGCAATCGGGGTAGTAGAGGATTATCTCAGGAGATAAAAGCAAAGGCACTGGACAAGGTTTCGACAACGGCGGTGGCCGGCGGCAACCGCAACACACTGGCGGCACGACAACGAAGGGTAAAACACCTAAGTTGCAATCTGGTGTTGCGCTGCTGAAACCTGGCATTGCTGGAGCTAGCTAGGGACAAAAGACACTATCTACTGCACTGTACTTGGCTGAAGGTTGAACGGTGACGAGCTGCACCGGAGGGGATTCGGCCTTAACGGCGACAGAGCAATTAGATGATTCAATCACAAAATTGAAAGTGCATATGAGCTTCTAGGTTGCTACAGATGGTGGAGTTGAGAGGAATCGGCTTGAGGTGGCGCCGGTGAGAAGTTTGACGTCGCGGTCGGAGAAGAAGACATTGATTTGGGCATTTCTGCTGTGGAGCTTTGGAATTCAATTCCTTGCTGTGAGAGTGAAAAGGAGATGTGGGACAGCTATGGGTGGAGTCAATTTGGTCGGAGGGTCACCGGCGTGGCCTGGCGACATGAGCCGGTCACCAGTGGCACGTGAGAAAGGGGGAAACTCCAATTCGAGCTTAATTTTGAAATATTGATGCACAGGCTTGCTAAGGATAGCTCATTGATCAATTTAGTCTACTAGTTCGAGGGTTAATTTGGGCTGAGTCGAGTTGCAAAGCTAGAACAAGGGATTTAGGGATTCCGGCGATCACCGGCGATGAGGGGCATGGGAGTTCAATTAGATGGTACAGCACAGAGAGCTTGATGAGGGGAACTCACTGGTGGCTGCAATTTGAGGGTTGGTGCAGTGGGGCGTGCTGGTGTCGTTGTCCTCCTCGGCGGCTCGCCGGAGAAGAAGACAAGGTCGAGAGAATTTAGTTTAATTTGCTAAGAAGTCCTGGAGTGCGGTGCTGGGGATGAAAGGGCCGCTATTTATAGGCATAAGACAGGAAGAAGCTCACTACTTGGAGGTTAAGAAGCTTGCTACAATGGAGACTAAGGAACTTGTGCCGGTGAAGCTTTGAGTTGAAGCAACGGTGGCAACGACACACGCACGCGTGCAGGTTCAACTTTCCCGCTGGCGCGAGCGCCACTGATGCGCTGGACATTGACTGCCACGGCGATCATTTAGGTGCGAACACGTGCATACATGCAAGCGCAACCGTGTATGAACACAGGTGAGGGCGGTGCTGACAGACGGCGAGGAGCATGGCAAAGAAGCGCGGCACAGGTGGTTGCGGTTGCAGCGGCGCTGGTCAAAGCGGGCACAGGTTTTGGTCATGGTCGAATACTATGCTGGCTGCTGTTGGTCGAAAAGGCTGAGCCCTGGTCGATGGCGGGCTGGCGGCTGCTGGTCGAACAGAGCCAACTGGATTTGATTGCAATTTCTGATTCTTGGCTTTGGACTGAATTGTAAAATTTGAGATTTGGGATGATGAGGGCTGATTTGAACTTCACAATTCTGGCAAACTTTATCCAATAGATAATTTGGAAAAGGTAGAAGATAAGATTTGGAACATTTAAATAGATTTGAGACAAATCAAAAACAGGGTAAATTAGGGTGCTAATAATCTGGATTTTTGTGAAACTGGAATTCTGAGACTTAGGGTGTGATTTTAATGTTCCGACAAAAGGAGATTTTGTATTGAATAGAATTTGGGAGGTGTTCCCTGAAACAGATTTAAATTTGGACTTGATTGGCAACTTTTAGCCTTTTCAGGCTTCTGGAAAATTAGAAAACGACTGATCTGTGATACTTCTTGGACTGATTTGTGAAAAGGGCCTAAATGAAGAAATCTGGCTGCCAACTTTCTGGATTAAGGTATTGGCATACTCTTGATCATAATCCAAGAATAATCTGATCTGGATTAGGTCAAGATTTGGCTAAATCTGAGTTCAAGTATTTTGGGTAATTAAGATAGTAATTAACTTTCTGTTTTCGAAAACAGAAAAGGATTGCAAGTTCTGAGAGTTAGAGATGGAATTGACTCTGGCTTCTGAAGGCTTTTATGTTTAGAGTAACTGATAGATCTCATCTTAGCAATATGATCTTGATTTGGGTCTATAGGATAGATTTGAAAATTTTAGGGCTTGAGATAGATTAGGGTCTGACTGATCTGGCTACTACTACAGTGATACATGCATGCATGATTTTCATGGAAAGGAAATTTTCACCCCCAAAACCAAGGTGTTACAATAATCCTCGTCACTATCCATTCAGAGTTACATAAACTCTAGGAGGCTGGTTTCATTCGCGAGGTTGACCATCCAGAATGGCTCACAAACCCAGTCATGGTCCTTAAATCTAATGTTAAGAGGCGCATGTGCGTCGATTATACCAGTCTTAACAATGCCTACCTGAAAGATGATTTTCCGCTTCCCCGCATCGATCAGTTGGTTGATTCAACAACGGGTTGCGAACTGATGAGTTTCTTGGATGCTTACTCAGGGTACCATCAAATTGGCACAGTTGATAACGAATACTAGAGACAAAGAGGTAAATTCAAATGGGCTAAATTTGGTGATGAGAATACCAAATTTTTTCTTGCAGTCGCTTCAAAAAATTTCAGAAATAACTTTATTTCTTCCTTAAAGACTGATTCTGGTAATTCTACTAATTCTCACGTTGAAATGGCTGATTACTTATGGTCTTCTTTCAAAGACAAACTTGGTTTATCTAACTTCACTTCCATTGATTTTAATCTTGAAGAGCTTCTTTTGGATTTTAAGGGTGACTTTTCACCTTTATAAGCTCCTTTCTCTCATGACGAGATTGATAATTGTGTTTCCCAGCTTCCGATAGACAAGAGTCTTGGGCCCGATGGTTTTAATGGTCAATTTTATAAAGTCTACTGGGGAATTATTAAGCGAGATTTTTATAAACTTTTCCAGAAGTTTTATGAAAATGCTGTGGATCTTAGAAGACTTAATTATTCTTGGATTATTCTTTTACCTAAAAAAGAAGAGGCTCAGTTAGTTAAAGATTTTCGACCTATTTCGTTGGTTAATAGTGTCGTCAAATTGATTACTAAGATTTTGGCTTCTAGACTTCAGAGTGTTATTCAGAACACTATTCATAAGAATCAATATGGGTTTATTTGGGGAAGATCCATTCAAGATTGTCTAGCCTGGACGTTTGAATATTTACATATTTGTAAAGCTAAAAAATCCCCAACTGTGCTGCTCAAGCTGGATTTTGAAAAAGCATGTGATACCATTGAACATAGAGCTATTTTGGCGGTTATGAAAGCTAGAGGCTTTGGAAACAGATGGTTAGGTTGGATCTCTTCTATCCTGCATTTGCGATCTTCTAATATCCTTCTTAATAATGTCCCTGGAAAAATTTTTAATTGTGCGAGAGGGGTTAGGCAAGGTGATCCTCTGTCCCCTCTTCTTTTTGTCTTGGTGGCTGATCTTCTTCAGAGTATTTTGAATAAGGTCAACAGTTTAGGGATTTTGGATTTACCTATTGGTAATCTTCACTCGCAAGGATTTCCTATTATTCAATTTACTGATGATACTTTAATTATTCTCAGAGCCTCTGCTAAAGAAATTTTCTTGGTTAAAGCTTTGCTTCAAACTTTTGCTAAATCTACAGGGTTGAAAGTTAATTTTGATAAATTCTTCTTAGTCCCTGTTTGTTGTGACCAGGAGAAATTGGTCAATTTGGCTGGGATTCTCGGTTGCAAAGTTGGATCTTTTCCTTTTACCTATTTAGGTTTGCCTCTTGGTACCTACAGACCAAAGGTCTCTGAGTTTGAAGGTTTGGTTAATAAGATTGAGTGGAGATTGACAGGTTGGCATCTCTCTTTTCTTTCTAGAGGAGGAAGGTTAACTTTGCTTAATTCAATTTTATCTTCATTGCCTATGTTCTTTATGAGCACTCTTAAGATTTTGGAGAAATTAATTGCTAGGATCGATAAAATTAGAAGAGCTTTCCTTTGGAAGGGAAATGATTCTTGTTTTGGAGGAAATTGTTTAGTTGCATGGTCTCAAATTTGTAGACCTAAAAGAAATGGAGGATTAGGAATTTTGAACCTTAGAATGCAAAATTTAGCTCTTCTGATGAAATTCCTATTTAAGTTCTTTAACAAAAGGGACATTCCTTGATGCAATCTGATTTGGGATTTTTACTACCCGAATAAGTTACCGCACTGGGCCTCTGCTATTGGTTCTTTTTGGTGGAAAGATGTGCTTCTAAATCTTTCTCTCTTCCAAGGTTTATCTCATTGCTCATTTGGTATTGGTTCTACGTGTAGTCTTTGGACGGACTTGTGGCATTGTAATGTTCCTTCTCATGTTTGGGCGGAGTTATATTCTTTTGCTAATCAGGAGATATCAGTTAGTAGTTTTGTGAACTTGGTTGAGTTGGAAGAGCCTTTTTCTCTCCCTTTGTCTCCTATTGTGCATCAACGGTTCTTGCTTTTATCAAGCCTTCATCATGACCTTTGGCAATTAGATCATATTGATGATGTTTGGTCTTTCTTCGGAACTAATCAAGGGCGATATTTAACAAATAAGGTTTATCTGTCTTTATCAGGTCAAGAGATTGTGCATCCCATTTTTTCCATGTGTTGGAAGAATAGTTGCCTTATCAAGAAGAAGATCTTTTTCTTGATTTTTTTGCATAGAAGATTGCATACTAAAGACTTGCTGATGAGGAAACATTTCAATTTGACTGATCATGTGTGTGTTTGCTGTTTGGAAAATGCGTTGGAATCTCACTCCATCTTTTCTTTCTTTGCCCTTTTGCTATTGCTTGTTGGAGACGTATTGGCATCTTTTGGATTCTTGAAGATAACATCTGGGATATGTTATTAGAAGGACAAAAGTACTTTCCCATCATAAAAGAGTTCTATTGGGAAGTAATTATTTTAGCCGTTTGGTCCTTATGGAAATTCAGGAACCAAGCTATTGTTCAGAACTCTTTAGGTTCGAGGGAGGACTGGTTAAAGCTTTTCATCTCCGACATTGAGCTCATTATTCTTCGAATTAATCCTAATGCTATAACTGGTTTATCCAGATGGGTTGATCTTTTGTAATTTTCTTCTCTTTTTTTGGTTGTTTGGCTTCTTGTTGACTTTTGTATTATCCTATTGATAATATATCTTTTACAGTAGGTTTTCCTACTGTTTCCTCTCAAAAAAAAATTAGCATGGTAGAGGTAGATGAAGAGAAAATTGTCTTCATCACACCATTTGGCACCTACTGCTATGTCAGAATGCCATTTGGGCTCAAGAATGCTGGTTCCACATACTAGCGCTTGATGCAGAAGTCCTCTTTATCTCAACTAGGGCGTAATTTAGAAGCTTATGTAGATGATCTGGTTGTAAAGAGTTTGAAAAGCACTAGTCATATAGATGATCTCACTGAGACTTTCTGTAATTTGAATAAACATGGAATCAAGTTGAATCCTGAAAAGTGCTCTTTTGGAGTTTCTTTTGGTAAAATTTTAGGTTTTCTTGTTTGTTCGAGAGGCATTGAGGTTAATCTCGAGAAAATCTGGGCCATTGAGCAAATGCGATCTCCTTCGACCACGAAGGAGATACAAAGCCTAACTGGTCGAATGGCAGTTTTGAGTCGTTTCATTTCGCGGTTGGGTCAACGTGGATTACCTTTCTTTAAGGTTCTACATAAGCACAATGGTTTCCAGTGGTCAGATGAAGCCAGAAAAGCTTTTCAGGAAGTAAAAGCATATTTATCAAGTACTCCAGTGTTAGTTCCCCCATTGCCTGAGAACATTATTCACCTATTTGGCTGCTACCCCTTACACAGTCATTGCTGTTCTGGTCACAGAAAGGAAAAAGTGTGCAATGACCAGTTTATTATGTAAGTGAAGTATTGAATGGACCAAATGAGTGGTACCCTGAAGTCCAAAAATTACTTTATGCTCTCTTAGTGGCTTCCAGAAAGCTACGACATTACTTTCAAGTGCACAAGATTTTCGTGCCCTCGTCCTTTCCCTTAGGGAATATTCTTCGAAACCCAGAAGTAACTGGTCGAGTTGCGAAGTGGGCGGTCGAACTCGGAGCATTTGATCTCCATTTCACCACTCGAGTAGCAATTAAATCTCAAATTCTTGTAGATTTTGTGGTTGAATGGACTAATCCCGAACCACCTGCGCAAGAAACAACGAATTTAGAAAATACCGACCATTGGACGATGTATTTTGATGGCTCTTGTGGTTTTGTAAACTCGGGGGCTGGAGTGGTCTTAATCACACCCCAGGGTGACCAACTCCAGTATGTCATACAATTACACTTTGTTTCTACCAATAATGCAATAGAGTATGAAGGTCTTCTAGCTGTGCTGCGAGCAATCAAATCCCTTGGAGTCCATCGATTAGTGGTGAAGGGAGATCAGAACTAGCCGTAAACTAGGAAAATAAGGAATACAGTTGTTCCGATGAGACAATGGCTCTATACCTGGATGAAGTGAGGACATTGGAAAAATACTTTAGAAATTTTGAAGTCCAATTCGTTCTGCGAAGAGACAACATTCTCGTAGACCAATTGTCAAAAATTGCTTCCTCACGTGCATCCGCCTCAGCAGGAGTGTTCGTTGAGAACTTAAAACAACCCTCAATCGTGACCAACGCTGAGGCACTAGAGGCGATGACTAAAGTCGCCGACCTTGAGCATGAAGAAGATTGGATTCAACAGATATCTTGCACATGGGACCTTGCCCAAGGACGAAACTGAAAGTGGTTGGTTAGTTAGGAAGGTGCGAATGTACGGACTGGTCGAAGAAACCCTGTACAGAAAAGGTGCTCAAGGAGTACTTATGTGCTGTATTCCCCAATAAGATGGGAAATTCCTTTTGAGAGAAATTCATGGAGGCATGTGTGGTCAGAAAAGCTTTTCGACAAGGTTATTACTGACCTACAACACTTAATGATGGTCTGCAATTGGTCAAAACATGCCCACAGTGTCAATTTCATACTTAGCAAGTTCATTAGCCAGCATATGCATTACAAACTATTCCCTTAACTTGGCCATTTGCCGTATGGGGAATAGATATTGTGGGTCCTATCAATGGATACAAGTTTTTGTTCATAGCCATTGATACGTTTACTAAATGGATTGAGGCTGAACTAGTCCGAAACATTACTGTCACAGCAGCGAAGAAGTTCTTCCATAAGAACATTGTGACATGATTTGGTGTTCCAAGTCATCTTATCACAAACAATGGATCCCAATTTGTTAGTGGTATTTTCTAGACTATTGTGACAACATTGGAACCAAAATTTGTTTCGCATCCATCGCTCATCCACAGAGCAATGGGGCAGTTGAACGTACCAACGGGCAGATAATAAAAGGGGTTAAGAAATGAGTTTTCGATCGCCTTAAATTATGCTGGGGGGGCTTGGGTAGATGAACTCTATTCCGTTCTATGGGGATTGCGCACTACCTCTAGTAGGGCTACAGGCGAAACACCGTTCCAACTTGTTTACGGTGTAGAAGCTATGTTGCCAATTGAAATTCAAATTGGCTCTGTTTGCGTCGATCACTTAGATATCCTCAATCAAAGTGAAAAACATGAAGATGAAATTATTTTTCTTGAAGAGAAGCGTGATCAAGCACTGATTCGATTAGCAGCATATTTATAAGCTTTGTGTCAATATCACAGTAAAAGGGTGCGACTACATAGTCTGCACATGGGAGACTTGGTTTAAGAAAAATTCAAAATCAATCTAATAGCAACAAATTCTCCCCTTAGTGGGAAGGCCCATATACTGTGGTGTCAATGCCACGACCAGGATCGGCTCGATTAGCTATGGAAGATAGAAGAATTTTATAAAACGTTTGGAACATCGACCAGTTCTGAAAATTCTATGTGTAATTTTTTCCATTTCCATTTATAAATTTTCTCGTTTACGAGTACTTTTTTTCTCTTTATGTTATGGTTGTATTCTCATTTTCGACCCCATTCTTTTCTTGGGCCACGCCCGAAGGCTGGTCGTTGTAAGTGCCTTACGATGGTATTTAAATGGATTCGCTGGCCGATCTCATGGTCGCATCTAGATAAGACATCCCTTTTTAAGCCGTTTCTTAACGCATAAGGGACTTACTAGCATGTTTCTGATCATTCGAGTGGCTATCAGTTAGCACAAAGTTTATGCATTTGTACTTTCTCATGTATCCCCACAATCTTATGATCGCATCTAGTTAAGACATCTCTTTTTTAAGCCGTTTCTCAACGCATAAGAGACTTACTAGCATGTATCTGATCACTTAAGCCTTGGTCTTCTTAGTCCAGATTACTTATCCTGCGATCACTATACTATGTCTTCAGTATAAGTGCTCACCGGCAGGGGCTAGGGGAATATAACTATAGCATTAAGCCAGAAACTAAGTACTTTACATTTTTTATCATTTATTTTTTTGCTAATCATATGTATTTGCAAGGTACAAAGACTCGCCACTGGATTCAAGTCTAAGTTCAAACCATGGCGATGCCTGAGTTTGTAGAGGATAGTAGAGGCCACATCACCGATATCGGTTTTTAGTGCCTCCTTACGCTTCCTCACAAATTTTGGAATATTGGCGACTAGGGAATCAGATTGAGCTGCGACCAAGTTACAAGACTCATCAAGAGATAAATTATCCTTCTCAAGATTGATCACATCAGCACCAAATGAGTCTGCAACCTCCCTCAGCTTTGCGAGGGTACTCCTCTCAGTGAGACCGCAATCCTTGATGATTGTTTCCAAGTCGTTCTTTTCATTAAGTGCGGGCTTTGGGTTCTCCCGGGCTTTTTCATTGGCCGCCCTATAGTGATCAACAATATTATGTAGTTTATCGAGTCCTCGCTCGATAAACTTATGCTCGAAGTGGTTCTGCTCTTCAACCAGCCTGAAGTTCACTTCTCTGTTCATAAAAGTTCACAGAAGAAATGTAAAATTATGCTAAAATGAACTTATGATCTACATCAGTTCACAACTTGTTGCAAACCAATAAGAGGTGCTCTTTTTCTCCTTGAAGAAAATTGCATGATTTTGTTTTTTCCTTCAAGGATGCCATTGCAACTTCCTTATCTCTTCGTTCTTTAGCCACCTCTTTCATTAAAGCAGAGTTTTTCCTGCGACAACAAAAATTACTAATCCAGTTCATAAAAAATTAAGGTTAATGCAAGACACTTACTACTTTAACTGGTCACGTTCTGTTTGAGCGACCTTAAACTGCTCTACCAACAAGGCGACCATGGCCTTGCAGTGAGCAGAGTTCTAAAAAGAATAAAAGAAAAAAATATCTAAAGATAATTCTCAGATAAACATCAAAAGATATGATGTAAAAGTTTTACTTAGCTTCAAAATATCTTGGAGAAACTTCTCATATCTAGCAACTTGACTGGAAGAGGCTAAGTCGTTCGGCGCCTGCCTAATGTTTTGAGATTGAAGATTCACTTCCAAAGCAAGGCACTGGGAATCAGTGGGCTAGACCACCATTTCTGGCCTCTCTTCCCCTTGTTCTCCTGAACAGGAGGGAGGAATGATTTCTTCGACCAGAGGGGGAGTAGAAGTTTTTACTTGCTCGCTTGTCCCCGTGGTCAAGGTCACTGTTGCTACCTCAACCTCTTCATCATTGACAGGCTCCGAGAATTGGATGTTCCGAATTTCCTTATCAATGATAGCTTCAAGATCCTTCTCAACCACAGTTGGTTCAGTTTCAGATATTGAAGGAGGCTGAGAAGAGGTCCAGTTTGCAGAAGGGGGTCTTCTTCATTTTCTTTGATGAAGACTCACCAAAGGGTCCTACCTCATCACCGGGCCTTTTCTTATGCCTGATCACTTGACCATCGAGCAGCTGTACATATCAAAATGACTTTCTTTGATAAACACTGCATAAAATAAGACATGTACAAGTTTATTGAAAGAGAAATACCTTATGACGCTCTTGTACAAGGTCGTCGCTGCTGCCGACCATGCTCTGCGGTCTCGGCGCGACAATATCACCCTCTATGACCGTGCTATAAAGCTTCAGGCGACCATTTGTTCTCCTATCGACCTCAAAAGTGGGCAAGGCTGTTAAGAAAAACAATTAGCCAACAAAAATCAGAACAGATTGAGAAAAATGTGCCAATCTATGAGAAGGGGTAATTACCCTAGTTGTAGTCCAAGGTGCCATCTTGTATTGTACGCACCTCCCAGGCGGGGTGTTCCCTCTTCTTTAGAGGACTGATCCAGTTCCTCACAAAATCCCGGATCACGTCCCGGGTAGTCAAGCCCTGACTCACCAAGTGGAGGATCACCTGGGCCTACTTTTGCAACTCATCATTGAGTGTAGGGGTGGAATCAGTCTTGACGAGGATTGTTAGTTGTTATTAGACTCCCATGATCGCGATAGTGCCACACAGTTGCACATGACTATGGCCGCGGCCCTCCCTATGGTCACCGAAGACCAGAAGGAGGAACATTGGGTGATCCAAGGGAATTCTGGATATAACTCAAAAACCGTATTTATTTTATGCAAAATCAAGACATTTGTTATCTTTAACTTGTGTATTATGCTGTATCCAAGGGCGGCGTGGTCACAGAGATAGTCCCTATGACCATCCTCTCTCGCGGATATAAGAACCAACCTTAGCACTATGGTCGTAGTATTGCACGATCATTCCTTAAACATTACCCTATCATGATCTTTATGGTTATTCCCAAGATAATAAAAAATCCTTGACAAGGTAACCATTGAAGGAGGTCAAGACGGTAAGGCGGTTCAACGACAACCGAGTCAAGCCTGCTAAACTACCACGTACTCATGATCAACGACAACTACCACCCCCACGACCTCACAGCTACTACTCTGGGGCAGTTAGGAGCGATTGTGGGAAGTGTCTCCAGGAGAACAACCGGCAACCTCTTCGGCAAGTATAAGAAGGCCTCCAAGGGAAGGATCAATGGACGGATGGATTGACTGTAGAGAGAAGACTAGGCTTAGCAAAGACAGAATTAGCTATCTATAGATTGTAAACCACCTCTCTGTAAACTCTTTTTTCCACGTAGTCAATTACACAGGATGTAGGGCTATTACCGAGCTTAAAGGGGGGCCTGAACCTGGATAAACCTTGTTCCCCGTGTCTTTAGATTCATTAATACCTTGAACGTCTTGAGAATCTGTCTGATTGGCCTCATATCTTCTAATTATTTTTCTTGCATAAGATTGACAGAGGGACTCATAGTTTCAATCGTCGACAGCTAGTGCCCACCAAGGGGCCCTGAAAACATTTTTATCAGGATTCATTGTATTCATGATCATTTCCCTTGCTTAGACAATTCTGAGAACGAATTCAATCTCGAGGATCATGTAGATGCAATGGATGAAGATGTCGTCCCCACCAATGGTGACGATGTTACCCTCACAGTTTGTCTTGGGGAAACATCATCCTCGATCCCAACCGCATCTGCCGAACAGGAATCGGATCAGGAAATTCACTTACCCTCAGCGGAGGATGAGTATGTGCCACAACCGGTTTCCTTAGATAACTTGGAAGAGGATCATCTCGACATCCGTTTGGAGAATTTCTCCCTAGACAACCTGAATTCTCTCTTTGATTTCGAGTCAGACTCAGACAAAGATGAGATGATTTCTCTGTCTGTGAACTCAATCCCTAGAGAAATCGTTGTACTTTCAGAGCAACGAGATGCTAGGCAGGAGCGAGAACACAAACACAAAGAGGTTTGCAAGGTGGCGGAAGATCTTCTGCGACTAGCAACGACTCGCTATTGTTGAATTTGAGCCTTAATTAGAGTTTTGGTGATTAATGACATCCGTAAGATTTGCGACTAACCTTTGTGTGTGAGACTCAGGTTAATCAGAGGAGAAAGCATCAAGAAAGAGCAAAGCAAGGTAATCAAGACTCCATGAAGCAAAAATGACGAAAAACTCGACAAGAGTACAAATATCTAAACCTAGCGCTTTTACGTTTTGAAAATTTCTAGGTTAGACGGTCGTACTATTAAGAGGGGTCTTAGCACAAGTCTCTTGATCAACCTTGAAGTTTTTAGAAACACATTTGCATATGCATTTATCCTCAAATCAAAATTGAGTAAAAATTCAGCATTTCTGTTTTCGTTTTGTATTGGCCGGATGGTGTCTGAAGTGACCGGACAATGTCCGGCGAATACAAATAACTTCTGAATATTGCAAAACTTTAAACAAAGACAAATACACTTGTCCGGTGCATCAGTCCGATGTAGGCCGGACATTGTCCGAAGTGACCGGACAATATCCGGTCAATACAAATTTTCACGGCAAGTTAAGTTGAGACAAATGTATTTGTTCGGAGGCTTTTGTCTGAAATGCACCGGACATTGTCCGAAGTGAGCGGACAATGTCCGGCCAATACATTTTCTGAGAAATTGAAAATGCATGTGTTAACAGAGACATATGTATTTGTCCAGACATTTTGTCCGGACAAATCTCATATGTCCGGCCTATACATTTGATGGATTGTTGTAATTCAAGTTTGTCCGGACAAATCGATTTGTCTGGTGTGTACATGTACTGTTGAATAGGGGTGTTAACAGAGACAAATGCATCTGTCCGGACGTTTTGTCCGGACAAATCCATTTGTCCGGCCTTCACAAAATTGTTCAAACGGCTACTGACACTTGAAATACACGTGAACAACGGTCAAGTTTTTTGTACTGACCAGACAATGTCCGGCCAGTACAACTTTCGCCCAATTTTCTTGAAAACGACCATTTTGCTGAGAGTATAAATACCCCATTGTTTGTAGATGTTGTATACGCACGAATTTCTGCTCTTAACACCTATGTAGCAATTTGCAAAGCCTCTCACACTCATTCTCTTGCATTTCAAGTCAAAACCCTAGCAAACTTTTGAGTGCTAGTTGAGAGGAGTTGAATTCAAGACAATTGCATTTGCATATTTGTTCTTCAAGCTTTGAGGTTGATCAAGCAAGGTACTAGGCTTGTTACTCTTGGTGATTGCCGTCACCTAGACGACCCGGGAGGTCCGGCGATCTCTCCATCGACGGTGTGTGTCGGAGAGGCCCGGTGATTGATTGTAAAGGCTCGGAGCTCGCGTATCCGGAGAGGAGAAGGGCTACCCCTAGTGAAATCGAAGCGTAAGCTCTAGCGAAGAGCGCTTCAATGAGGATTAGTGGAAATCGACAAATTTCCGAGACCTCGGGAAAAATTCAATCTCTTCGGTTATTTCTATTACTTGCTTTATTTTCTTAGAGATTGAATTGTTGCTCTTAATCCTTTAGAAATTGTAAAACTTGTCTTGAATTCTCATTCATATCTTTAGAGATTTGTTATTGCAATTTAGGTTGTTAATCACTAGTTTAAAAGTAAAAATTTAAAAACCGCCTATTCACCCCCCCTCTAGTCGGCATCCTTCGATCAACACGTGGCATCAGAGCACTAGGTCTCTCATTTTAGGCTTAACCGTCTAGAGAGAGGATGTCGTCGATCAAAGAAAACTATAATGGAAAGGTCCCCTTCTTCAAGGGTGATAACTGTAACACCCTGAGTTTAGGGGTGAAAACTTCCTTTTCATGAATAGCATGCATGCATGTATCTGTAGTAGTAACCAGATCAGTATCTACCTCAAGCCCTAAAATCTCCAAATCTTCCCTGTGAACCCAAATCAAGATCAGATTGTTCAGATGTGATCTATCAGTTACTCTGAACTTAAAAGTCTTCAGAAGCCAGATTCAATTCCATCTCTAAATCCCAGATTTGTCAAAACTTCTGTTTTTGAAAACAGAAATTAAGTTAATTACCCTAAATACTCTGAACTCAGATTTAGCCAAATCTTGACCTAATCCAGACCAGATTATTCTTAAATTATGATTATGGGTATGTCAATACCTTAAACCAGAAAGTTGGCAGCCAGATTTTATCATCTAGACTCTTTTCACAAATCAGTCCAAGAGTTATCGCAAATCAGTCCTTTATCTGATATCTGGAAACCCAAAAAGGCCAAAATCTTCAGATTAACTCCAAATTTAGAAATTCTTCAACCAATCTCTTCTAAATGCTATTTGATACAATTTTCCCTTCTGTTCAAATTTCAAAATCTCATCCTAAATGCCAGAATTCGAAATCAATTGAAATTCAGATTTCAATTACCCTAAAATACCCTATTTTCAGTTTATATCAAAAACTATTCAAATGTGCCAGATTTTATCAATTATCTTTGCCAAATATCCTATTGAATATAATCTGCCAGATCAGTGAAATCAATTTCAGTCTAAACCTTCCAAATCTCCAGATTTACATATTAGTCCAAAACTCAAAATCTGAAATTGCAATTCAGTCCAAATTCGACCAGAGCACTTAGCTGATTTCGACCAGAAGTCGCCGTGCTTGTGCGCCGTGGTTGCTCATCACCGGCCAAGTTTCGCCCGCGCTCGTGACCGTGCATGCTTGTGTGTACGTGTCCTTGTTTCAGCCCGTGCCGTGGCAACGCCGATGAACAGCACCGCCCTCGTGCGTGACCAGCAGCCTTTTGTCAGCAACTCCACGCCACGTTGCCTTGCCGTGCCAGTTGTTGTCGCCACCGCTTGCTTCAGCATTGCTAAGTCCCGATGAACGACAATGTGATCTGCTACAGACTTGTCGCCGTCGCATCACCGTTCTTCGCTGTGTCCTCATCGCTGTTGCTTCTGCACGCAACCAATCTCATCACTGGCGCCAATCTCTTCATTGTCCCCTCTTCGCAAGCTTCGCCTGGCCTATTTAAACACCACTGTACCCAGCAGCTACTTCACTTCAATGGAAATCAGCCAAGCCCCAAAATTCTTCTGTTTTCGTTTTCTTCTCCGGCGAGCCGTCGAGGAGGCTCACGGTGCCAGCACGCCCTGCTGCACCAATCTTCAAATTGAAGCCATCAGTGAGTTCCCCTTCTCCTTCTATCTGTGTGGTATCACTTAATTGCTCACCGGTGACCTCTACCGCCAGCGATCACCGGAATTCCTGATTTGCCCTGTTCTTGCAATGTAGTTTGATTTACTCCAAATTAGCTTTCAAACCTGTAATCTAAATTGATCAGAGAGCTATTTTGAGTATGCCTGTAAACCTAGAATCATCAATTGATCTCAAATTGAAGCTATTCCCAAATTTGCACTTCAACAGTCGCTGGCTCTAGTCGCCAGGCTTCTCTGATGATTTTTCGATCAAATTGATGCTACCAGTAGCTTACTTGTACCCTTCTATCACTCCTCGAGCAAGGAATTAAGTTCATTCGGCCTGTATCAAAAATGCCGAATTTCAGTGCCTTCTTCTCCGGCGCCGATCACTGGAAAGTGTTTCCAAGACGTTTTAGCCCTAACCACTTTGTCCAGTGTGTGTGCCTTTAACTCCTGAGCATTTTTGTCTTCTAGCCCGACACCTAGATCGGCCTAGATTGAAAGTTATAGCTTTTCCAAGATCTGTGTCCAGAACTGTTCCAGTGCAGTGAGTTCACCGCAGTTCATCACCGGTTTTGTTGCTGTCCAGCCATCTTCAGCCATAGACCCTATTGTGACTTTTGTTCCTGTTACTCAAGCCTACCTCCTAGACAAAGTTAGCACACTAGTTGAGCCCTTGAACATCATTTTATGCTAAGCCCTAGTTTTTGGCATTGTCAGCCTTATGCCAGAGCTTGTCAGCCAGTGGCATTGGCTTTGTTTAACCACTTCTGGTTGTGTAATGTGAGAACCACTTTGTCCACTGAATTTGTAGAGTTGTGATATACATTTTCTTCTACTACCACAAATTGAGATAAGCACTCTAGCTTTTCTTAAAGCTATGTCAGAGCCTTGATCCGAATGTCAATCTACTGACATTCCCTGTTTTGAACAAATCAGCCACAAAATTGTTATCCCTGTTGCAACCTTGAAACCCTAAGATTATCTGACACCCATCCTTAGCCCAGATTCCTTGAACTCTAGAATCTCGACTTAGTTCAGCTTGCAATCCAAATTATCTCCAATATCGTTCAGTCATTCTTGTAAAGCATTTCTGCATATAAGTCATAAAACATTTTAACATAATAAGTAATTATTGTGTATTTGTTTGTCGTCGAGCAGATCCAGAAGTTGACTTTGAGGGTTTTGCTGTTGAACCGTCATCAACTGCTGTATCTTACGACGCAGAAGGCAAGTCATATCCTTGGTCATCTTGAACCTATATTTTAACAGTTGCTATAACATAACCTTGAATATAGATAATATTGCATGTGAAAGATTGAGAATGGTTGAATTATGAATTGGCAGTACTAGACTGGTTATCTGTGAAATGCAAAATAAACAAGTTTTGAGCCATGAACTAATATATATATATATATGTATTTATATATATTCATGAAATAAAATCCCTAGCCGTGACCAGAAAAATGGTATGGATGGCTGTAGCATTGGAGGTGCTAAACTGCAAAGGATAGCAGGCACTGAAGGTGCAGGGTTGTGGATGGTCTGGTCACTGGCATATAAGGACTAGAACCTTGTGTTGTGCGTCTAGTGGCATGAACAACGTGCTAACCGCAAGCCTGGAATGGGACAGGCCTGAACAAGTACTTATGTGGATCGCACATGAAACCCCTGCATGAGATGTGTAGTGATGCACGGTAAACACGGAGAATGGCTCCCACACATATCACTGAAGGTGATCTTGCACGCTGACCCAGTAATGGGAATAAGCAAAGGGGTGGAGGTTAGGATACAACCTACCACAACTGTGGTTCGCGGAGAGCCACAGGGTCGGGGGTGAATTGTGAGTGAGACATAACAAAAGTTCTTGTTATCTCCACCTTGCCACTCACACATGGTTGTGAGGAAGGGTCTAATCATATTGATAGGATGGGCTTGAAAGTGGAATATCTTGCGGGTAAATTAGTACCTCTCTGTAGAGTTAAAAATGTATTCGAATACTCCGTGCTCCCGAGTTTTTAAGAGTCTGCTGCGGTGGATAAAATCCACGGGGTGTGACACAAGTATTATTTTCTAAATAAAATGTGTTAAATCAAGATTACCCCAAATAACATGTGTTGTCATGATAAGGAGTGTTGCCGTGGGCTGTCGTGTGTCGACGTGTCGCAGTAGTGCTATAATCTAGTGAACATGAATAGTGATGCTATATTATGAGAAGTGCTGCCATAAGATGAGATGAGATATGAAATAAAAAGGTTATTTTATAAACATCCATAATTCTTGACTAGTCTAGGTTCATATCATCACTACTATATGTATCTACTCTTACCTATGACTTGCTGAGTATGTAAGTGCTCACCCTTGCAACATTCAACTCAGTAGATGGAGCGTACCTTGATCAAGATGAAGGCATGGAGAACTTTGTTGATCCAGAAGGAGGAGAGTTAGTTCCGCCAGAGCCTTGATGTGTGTTGTTCTGCCGTCCACTTCTCATTGTGGGAGGGTCACCTATCTTCTGCTGTGTAGTTAATATTTTGCTAAATCTTGAATGCCGTGAAGGCATTGTAATCTCTTATGTAATATTAAGGCCAGCAGGCCACACTGCTTAAATATTTTGTAAGTTACTATGTTGCAATGTAATATACTCCTGTGTTTGACTTATCCTGGGAAGTGAAAGGTATGTGTATATGGGACTAGCTGCAGCGAGCTAAGTCTCCACGGGAGTAGTCATAGTCCCAGTTTCGGGGCGCGACAATAACTATTGCTATTGGAAAATTAGGATGGCGGTTTACCTAGAGTCCATTAGTCTTGACGTTTGGAGGGTCACTAGAGATGGTTTTAGAGCTCCAATTGATTCAGAAAATCTCACACCTCTAGAAGCGAAAAACCTCCAAGCAAATGCTCAAGCAAAAAATGCCATATTTAATGGTATTGACTTAAGTGAGTTCAATCGCATTAGTAATCTTGATACATCTTATGAAATGTGGAAAACCTTAGAAGTAATTCATGAAGGCACATCTAAGGTCAAAGAAGCTAAACTAATTAAATTAACTAGAGAATACAACTCCTTCATGCTTGAATTTGAAAATGTTAGTGATATGTATACTCGACTCAATCTATTAATCAATGATCTCAAAGGCTTAGGAACAAAATTTGAAGATATTGATATTGTGCGTAAAATGCTTATGATTTTACAATCGAGCTTTGATACAATTGTGACAATGCTTATCAATGGTGATCTCACATCCACAACTCCTACCGAGCTCTTGGGTACTCTTATTACCCATGAAATGCAAAAAGAGGAGAAGAAAGGGATTATGGAAGCATCCGGATCAAAGAAGAAAAACTTGGCGTTTAAAGCAAATGTCGAGGAGGCCAAGGAGGATAGTTCGGATGAAAGCTCCGATGGTGACTAGCTCTTCTCTTGAGAAAGACACGGAAGCTCCTAAACAAGATCAGCAAAAAGGGGTTTGAGTTTGACAAAAGGCGAGGACCGCACAAGAAGACTGGATTCAAGAACATTACATGCTATGAGTGTAATGAGAAGGGACACTTTGCCTCAAGATGTCCAAATAAGAAGGGTGATCATCAAAGATCACATGAGAGGAAAGATGACGGTGAAGGGTCAAAAGGTAAAAAGAAGCTCTTCAAGAAGTTCTATAACAATAGGAGCAAGGGCCAAGCCTATATTGGTGAATGGTACTCCGGATCGGAGAAATCCGAATCGGATGATGAAGTACCATCAACTTCTAAGAAGATGGCGGGAATTGCTATTGGAGAGGCCTCTTCGCTTGAAGACAAGTCATCATTGTGTCTTATGGCGAGTGATGATGCTAAGGTATCGGATCTCGAACCTTCTTATGAGGAACTTGTTGATATGGTTATGGAATTAAATGAGGCACTAGGTAGAATAACTAAGGAGAATAAAATGCTTAAGAAGGAATATTCAACACTTAGCGATTTATATGCCGAACTAAATAACTCGCATGAGGCACTTCTAGTTAATGAAATTATCGATTCTAAACAAACTAGTGATATAGGAATTACTTGTGATATCCTAGATGAACCAACTCAAATTGGCTCTCATTCAAAATCAGTCACTTGCAATGATTTAGAAATTAATCATGAAAATGTTGGTAACAACTCAAACTTGATTTTAGAAAATTTAGAACTCAAGGCACAAGTGGAAAAGCTAAATCTAGGATTAGCGAAATGTTTTAAAGGAAAAGAAATCTTAGACAAACTTCTAAGTGAGCAACGATGTTCATTTAGAAAGGAAGGTTTAGGATATGAACCGAACAAAAGAAAGAAGTTGAGTACTAAAGTGACTTTTGTTAAAGCCACCAATTTGTTTTGTCACAAATGCCATGATGTAGATCATTTGCCGGATTATTGTCCCTCAACTTCTAGAGCTAAAGAAAATGAGTTTCACTCCCATTACATGCTTAAGAAAACCAAGTACGGAAAAGTAATTGCCAAATTCATTGGTTTACCTTATCAAAATAAACATAAAAAGAGAATTGGGTTCCAAAAACCCTTGTTGCTAACTTCCAAGGACCCAAACAAGTTTGGGTACCTAAAAGCATCTAACCTTTCTTTTAGGTGAACTACAAAACCGGTGGGAGGCATTGGGTGCTTGATAGCGGGTGCACTCAACACATGACCGGTGATGGAAGTCGTTTCTCCTCATTTGAGAATGGTTGCAATGAAATTGATAAAATCACATTTGGTGATAATAGCAAAGGAAAGGTAATTGGGTTAGGTAAAGTTGCAATCACAAACAACCTTTCCATCTCAAATGTATTACTTGTTGAATCTTTGAATTTTAATTTGCTCTCGATTGCAAAAATTTGTGATTTGGGTCTTAGATGCATTTTCGAACCGAATGGCGTTATCATTGAAAGGTTAGAAGACAATCTTTAATTTTCAAATGTTTTCGATTTGGAGATTTGTATTTGGTGGATTTCGGTTCAAAAGATTCTTGCATTTCAACTTGTTTGGTTGCCAAAAATTCTTTGGGATGGTTTTGGCATCGTCGCTTGGCTCATGTTGGGATGCATCAATTAAACAAACTTTTAAAAAGAGATTTGATCTTAGGTATGAAAAATATAAAGTTTGAAAAGAATAAACTTTGTAGTGCTTGTCAAGCGGGAAAACAAGTTGCTAGTACTCATCCCGCTAAAAATGTTTTGTCAACATCTAGACCACTTGAGCTTTTGCATATGGATTTGTTTGGTCCATCGGAAACTCAAAGTATTGGTGGTAGTAACTATTGTTTTGTCATTGTTGATGATTTCTCCCGATTTACTTGGATTTTCTTCTTAAATCATAAGTCCGATGCTCCAAGTGTGTTTAAAAGATTTGCAAAACGTGTTGAAAATGAATTTGAATTCCCCATCAAGAAACTTCGAAGTGATCATGGTGGAGAGTTTCAAAATTCAGATTTTATTGAGCTTTGTGATGAATCTGGAATTAAACACGAATTTTCCGTACCATATACTCCTCAACAAAACGGTGTTGTGGAAATGAAAAATCGAACATTAATCGAAATGGCTCGAACCTTGTTGGATGAATATAAAACCCCCACTAGGTTTTGGGCCGAGGCAGTCAATACTGCTTGTTATGCCATAAACCGGCTTTATACTCATCCATTGTTAAGCAAAACTCCCTACGAGCTAATTGTTGGAAGAAAACCAAATATTTCATATTTTGAGTGTTTGGTTGCAAATGTTACATTCTTAAAAAACGCATGCATCTTGGAAAATTTCAAAGACGTGTTGATGAAGGTTTTCTTGTTGGATATTCATCAACTAGTAAAACTTATCGTGTTTTTAACATCATAACCGAATGCATTGAAGAAACATGCAATGTTGAGTTTGATGAATCTAATGGCTCTCAAGAAGAGTATGAAGATTTTGAGAATGTAGGAAATGAGGAGCTACGAGAAGCTATGAAGAACATGACAATTGGGGACATCAAGCCCAAAGATGAAGATTCAAAGTCACCCGATCAAGAAAATGAAATAGCTTCTATGATTCCGGAAGCTACTACTCAAGTTGATCTTGATCCGGAAATGAAGGAAAATGAAGATCAAGCATTGCAAAATCCAAGACTTCATTAAACCATCACTAAGGATCATCCCATCAACCAAATAATAGGTGATGTTGGTAAAAGTGTTCAAACTTGCTCTAGAATCGCATCTTTTATTTCTAGTATTGAGCCTAAATGCATTGATGAAGTATTAGTGGACCCAGATTGGGTAAATGCTATGCATGATGAATTGAACAACTTTACTAGAAATAATGTTTGGGAACTTGTAGAACAACCTCTTGATCACAATATAATTGGTACAAAATGGGTTTTTCGAAATAAGCAAGATGAAAATGGCATAGTTGTAAGAAATAAAGCTAGATTGGTAGCACAAGGTTATTCTCAAATTGAGGGATTAGATTTTGATGAAACTTTTGCTCTTGTAGCTAGACTAGACGCCATTTGTATCTTACTTGCATTCGCATCATGTTTTGAAATCAAACTATTTCAAATGGATGTTAAAAGTGCTTTCTTAAATGGTGATATTTCGGAACTTGTTTTTGTAAAGCAACCACCGGGTTTTGAAGATCCAAAATATCCAAATCATGTCTATAAACTCTCAAAAGCCCTTTATGGTCTTAAGCAAGCTCCTAGGGCTTGGTATGAACGATTGCGAAATTTCCTAATTTCACAAAGTTTTAAAGTTGGAAAAATTGATACAACTCTCTTTACCAAAATCATAGATGATGACTTCTTTATTTGCCAAATCTATGTCGATGATATAATTTTTGGTTCCACTAACGAATCTCTTTGTCAAGCTTTTGGTGAAACCATGTCCAAGGAATTTGAGATGTCTATGATAGGAGAATTGAGCTTTTTCCTCGGACTCCAAATTAAGCAAATCAAAGAAGGTATATTTGTGAGTCAAAGCAAATACGTGAAGGATTTGCTCAAAAGATTCGGCATGGATGATGCAAAGCCAATCAAGACTCCCATGGCTACAAATGGTCATTTGGACTTGGACGAGGGAGGTAAACCGGTAGAACTCAAATTATATCGATCTATGATTGGTAGTTTATTATATCTTACTGCTTCTAGACTGGATATTATGTTTGTTGTATGCATGTGTGCTAGGTTTCAAGCTGCTCCTAGAGAATGTCACTTAACTGCAGTAAAAAGAATCTTTAGATACTTAAAACATACACCAAACATAGGCCTTTGGTATCCTAAGAATGCTAGTTTTGATCTCCTAGGATATTCGGATTCTGATTATGCCGGATGTAAAATTGATAGAAAAAGTACTTCCGATGGATGTCAACTTTAGGAAGATCATTAGTCTCATTGATACCACCTAAAACGGGCCTCGCAAGCGGACGAGGTCGCAGTAGAAGGCGAGTATGTCGTTCTCTCCCAAAGGACTAGATGAGAGCAAAATATGTCTAACTAAATCCAAATCAGAAAATCAAACAGAACTGCAAAGAGGGAAGCGGGTTGGCTCGCCTCGACTTGTTTCACCAACTGAAACACGATTAACAAAAAAATCGTTCTGCAATCGTGTCCCAGGCGAGCGGTGTACAATTGCATAAAGTAAGGAAACTGCTGCCTTATAAATCTATTTCTCTTAATAGCCGGACAGAAGATTGATTCAAAATTTCTCAGCTACAGAGACTAAGAAACAAGATTGCAATTCCATTCATATGACCCAATCAATGCCCAAATCAAACATGTATCATGAATTTTCAGGATGGCAACAACTTTGAAAAATTCTGGATGGTGGAACTCAGTTCACAACAATTAACAACACTAAGCTGCACTGGAATCAAGCATGAGATGACAAAACAGAAACATCATCTGAACAGCAGCAGGAATCAAACACCAGAGAAATTAACACACAACTAGCTAAGGTTTACTCAAGTATCGAATTCATCATCCACAACTGAGCTCTGTTCATATACAAGCATCACAGGAAACAAATCAGAAGGAGAAGGGAAGGGGATCTGAGAGAAGAATTTGGTCACTGGAGGTGTTGATGAAGAATTCGTGGTTGTTGACTACAGAGAAGTCGAGGAAGTCGCCGATCGCTGAGGTCGCCGGAGCAATGGAAGAAGATGGTCGGAGTCGATGAAGATGTGGTCGTCGTCGAAGCTGCAGCAGCTCGAGGTTGAAGAAGGGGATGAAGAAGTCGGTGAAGCCGGAGGTCGAAGCGGTTGCTGAGGTCGCGGCCCTTGGCCGTGGAGGAAGAGGAGGTTGCTGGAGTTGAGGAAGGAGATGAAGCCGGCTTGAGTGGAGGAGGCGGCTGCGCTGAATCGAGTTCAAGGACGGCCCCGAGGAGCGGATCGGCGATGGATGGGCGGATCGGCGGCGCGTGGCTGATCCCGGTGGCGGCGCAGCGCGAATCTGGGCGCTGTGGAGGCGGCTTGGACGGCGTGAGCTTGTGGGGCGGTCGGATCTGGCGATGGATGCGCAGATCTGGCCACGACGCCGTACGGGAATGTGGCGGTGGTGCCGTGGGAAGGAGGGACGCCGTCGGCGTGCAGCCCGGCCGCCGGCGGCGAGGTGGAGGGAGGTGTGGAGATGGGGTTTGGGGAAGAAGAAGAAGGAAGTAAAAAAAACAAAACCGGGCTCAAAAATCCTCAGATGGCCGGCGGCAAGGAAAAGAAAGGGCAATTTGGCACTTTTGCAGAAAAGCCCTCGAGGTTTTGGAGAATTAGAAATGGGACCTCGTGGCTAGGGTTTGGGATTCCGCGCCCCCGGAGACTCCGATTTTGGTGCGGTCAGTTCCTACGCGACCGCGGGAACGTGGACTTCCATCCAGAATCGACCGAAGGTCAGAATAAGTCAATGAGGCGCGACCGCTAGCCAGAAATCCATCCGCTGGCGCCGACCTGCGATAAAAAATTGCAAAACAAGTAATCTGGTCGATTTGGCAGCAAATCTGGAATAATCTAGGTATACAAGTCGAGGTATATGACTAATATGTGCGAAAACATGGGGAAAATGTACAGAAAAATAAGGCGAATCAAGTAAATATCACTCATGGACTTCAAAGAAACAAAATTCGGTTGCACTCTCAACCGCCGAGGAGGAATATGTTTCGGCCGGTAGTTGTTGTGCACAACTTCTTTGGATGAAGCAAACTTTGTTAGATTATGGCATAAGAGTCAATTGTGTTCCACTTTTATGTGATAATGAGAGTGCAGTTAAAATTGCTAAAAATCCCGTTCAACACTCTCGAACAAAGCACATTGACATTAGACATCACTTTCTAAGGGATCATGTATCAAAAAGGGATATAGTGATTAGTCATGTTTCAATTGAAAATCAATTAGCGGACTTATTCACTAAACCCTTGGATGACTCAAGATTTAGCAAGTTAAGAAATGAATTGAATGTTATTGACATTTCAAATGTTATTTGATCTCTTGCTTGTCTTGAAATGGTTCTTAGTATGATTGTGTCTAGCATGTATACTATTGTTTATATATATATATATATATATATATATATATATATATATATATATATATATATATATATATTCAATCAATGTAGGCATCTATGCCAATCACTTCCTATTTTGAAGAAAAAGACCAAAAGTTCACCACTTTGTCGTTTCTCAACAAAACTTGGATAACACATTAAGGGGGAGCAACTTCAAGTTCATTGAATGCTTGCATACCCAAAATTGTGTACAAAAAGAAAAAATATGCATGTCTTTTATTAAAAGGGTTATTTTTAAATCTAAAAGGTGAAAAAGTGCTAAAATACTCAAAATATGTAAAAATAACACAAAATCTTCAAAAATACCTTTCAAATATGTTCTCAAAGGTTTTGAAAGTGAAAAGAAAGGATTTCGAGCTAAAATGTTGAATTTTGACAAAATTGAAGATCTAGGAATCTTGTTTTGGCTCAAAATGACTTATTTCCATAAATTAAAATCGGTTGAGTTTTGAAAAAAATTTTCTACATGAAACGCTTAGAGATCAATCATTCGAAGATAGTTCATGTTGAACTTTTTCTCAAAAGACCAACGGTTTGCAAGTTATCACATTTTTCAAGTCGCCCGAAAACAAGCTTTGACACGAAAATACCCAAAATGTGCATTTTGTGAATTTCGCTGTTTAGGCCAAAAACTCTTCCATGTTTTGGCTTGAAATAGTATTTCAAATTCATACAAGTCCAAACATCTCAGAAAAATCCAAGCTTCATGAAGATTTGAGAATTTGGTGAAAACCCGTTCTGTTTTACTCGTTTTACCCGAAAACGTGCTTCGGAGGCTCATTTTTAAAATCTTCTTCTCTCATATCCAACTCAAGGCTATCTGGCTATCTTCCCAATATGGTATTTGAGTTTATACTGGAATCAAACCCCTGTTTGAGTCAAATTTGTGAAAAATTGAAAAATTCAGAAGCTTCAGGAATTTATCTGAACTGACCGGACATTGTCCGCCCAGTTCGGACTTTGTTCGGCCATATCGGACATTGTCCGGTGTGTGCATACCTGTTCGGTTATTAAAATATCTCGAAGCTTTCTTCTTCCCCAAATCGTGCATTCTCTTCTGTTTGCTCCCCAGTTCATCCTCTTACCACTGTTCACCTCTTCACCTCCGGACACAAGATCTCGTCCGATCTCTTCTCGTCCAGCCTCGGTTTTGAGCTCCTGTGCATCTCCTCTTTCCTTGGTTTGGGTCAGTTTTTTCCTATTCCTTTCTCTGGTTCATGCATTGCATCTCATGTCATACTAGGGTTCAAAATTGCCTAAATGTTTTTGCATGTCTAAATTACTTATAGATTCATGAAATTAATATCCAGGAGTGATCTCATCTCAATTGATTTGTGCAAAATTGAAGCTTTTCATAGACATGCATGGTATGGGTAACAAGATGCCTTCTAGGGTTAGGTTTTGTGACAAAATCAAATATGCTTCATATGGATAAGTAATAAACCAGTTGGATCAACTATTAAAACATAGATTCACATCAAATTTGTACAAGGCTATGGCATGCACAAGATGAATATAGAGATGTGCATATAGATGATTTTTTCTTGGCTTACATTAGATATCTAATTATGAACAAAGCAAATTGACTAGAGCCAAATTGAATCAAATTACATAAAGTGATGATATGAAGACTCCTCTATTAGTGAATGCATGAGTGTATTTTAGTTCAATTTAAGTCACATGAGGATTAGGTCATGCTTTCATATACACATGAAGACTAGTTCATGCATCTCATGACACTTTCATCGAGTCATATCATGATCAATCTCTCTATCTCTCTCTCCACCAGAGTCATCATGTCAGGAAGAATGAAACAAACCAGCCGTCGCCATGGGCCTGGATCTTCCCAACAGGCACAACCCATTGATTGGGATTCCCTGGCAGTCAATGAGGATGATGCAGCTCCAGCATCTCCCATAGGGTCTCCCATTGCTGATTCAGACTCGGAAGATAGCAGCAGTAGTAGCGGTGATGAGCAACCTAGGGGCCATCAGACTTTCACCGCTAGTGCTATTCGGCGGCTTCGTTGAAAAAATCCGTATGAGCATCCGAGGACCTGTACTGAGAGGAACTTCTGGAATGCTTTTCAGATGTCCCAGTATCACACCCGGTTCTCCTCGGCCAAAGTCTTTGGGCATCATGCCATTGATTGGAACTTGATCGAAAGCAAAGTGAACTATCCATTAAGGGGCAAGTTCCTGGCAGTCAGTCTGTACTCCTTCACCGAGATGAAGGAAGACTGGAAGTGGAATGTGGATATCATCCGATCGTTCTTCGCATCTCTCCATGTAGCCTCAGATCGATCCCACATCGTCTTCATGAACAACAACTCGAAGAGGACTCTCACGAAGGCACAGTTTGAAGAGGCTCTACAGATTGAGCACGTCGACAACAGCCTCTTCGCCTTCGATGAAGTTCGAGTTGAAGATGTCGTTCACCTCTTCGACAATCCAGATCCCAATATCAGTAAAGTCTCTCAACTGATCCCTCCGGTGGAAATTCTTGAAAAGCTTAATCGCATGACCATCTTGCCCAAAACTAGAGATCGCGGGGCCGTCACATCTACCATGCTACGACTGTTGAAGGCCCAAGTTGATGAGACTCCGTTCGATATCATTGGGTTCATGTTTCATGAGATGGAGGAGGTTCAAATGGACTCGAAGAGGCTTTTTCCCTTCGCATCCTTCATAGCTCACACTCTGACTTACTTTGGGTTGCATAGAGCATCTCGTCCCTCCTTGATGGAGTACTACCGGATGAAGAGCTTGGGGATTCTGGTCAGATATGAAAATCAAGTAGGATCACCAGCTCATGAAGATGAGCACATGTCTCCGGTAGCGGGAGCTCCTTCTCCACTTCAGTCCTACTCCATCTCTTAGAGTCCTGACGTCTCAGCTCCGTACATGATGATCATGGAGTGTCTAGATCAGATGTCCATGAGATTCGAGACTCGCTTTGATGAGGTTGACTCCAGATTGAGCTCCATCGACCATCGCCTCAATGTCATCGAGCCTCGCATCGATTCTATGAGTCAGGATATCCCTGAGCTATGGGGATGCTTCGACACAGGCCAGTATCAACATCGTCGTCGCGGCGATTCTTCTTCTGATCATCCTCCGCCATCCTAGATCTATGTTACTCCTTATGTATCTATGCTACTTGTATATATGCCTTCTCCCTTTCTGGATGTTTGGTGACAAAGGGGGAGAGTTAAGTTATGTTATGGAGTGCTTATGTTTGTGGATATGTGATTATGTCGTTGTTTATGTCAAGATATATATTGCTTGCTATGGATTGATGTATGAATGTATGAATATTGCTATGAATTGATGTATGAATGTATGAACATGGATATGTTACGAAATGAAATTGTTGTT
Source organism: Pharus latifolius (assembly GCA_019359835.1). Classification (NCBI taxonomy): domain Eukaryota; kingdom Viridiplantae; phylum Streptophyta; class Magnoliopsida; order Poales; family Poaceae; genus Pharus; species Pharus latifolius. The sequence goes on along the minus strand of CM033327.1, from coordinate 18,534,260 downwards.
TGGATTTGGATATATACATGTGGTCTCATATATCTTGGATGTAAGATTCAGGGGGAGCACTATTTGCTCATATTCATTTTTGATATCCATATCTTTTATGCATAACGGTTGTCATCAATCACCAAAAAGGGGGAGATTGTTGAATCTTGAGCCTTAATTAGAGTTTTGGTGATTAATGGCATCCGTAAGATTTGCGACTAACCTTTGTGTGTGAGACTCAGGTTAATCAGAGGAGAAAGCATCAAGAAAGAGCAAAGCAAGGTTATCAAGACTCCATGAAGCAAAAACGACGAAAAACTCGACAAGAGTACAAATATCTAAACCTAGCGCTTTTACGTTTTGAAAATTTCTAGGTTAGATGGTTGTACTATTAAGAGGTGTCTTAGCACAAGTCTCTTGATCAATCTTGAAGTCTTTAGAAACACATTTGCATATGCATTTATCCTCAAATCAAAATTGAGTAAAAATTCAGCATTTCTGTTTTCGTTTTGTACTGGCCGGACAGTGTCTGAAGTGACCGGACAATGTCCGGCCAATACAAATAACTTCTGAATATTGCAAAATGTTAAACAAAGACAAATACACTTGTCCGGTGCATCTGTCCGATGTAGGCCGGACATTGTCCGAAGTGACCGGACAATGTCCGGTCAATACAAATTTTCACGGCAAGTTAAGTTGAGACAAATGTATTTGTCCGGAGGCTTTTATCTGAAATGCACCGGACATTATCCGAAGTGACCGGACAATGTCCGGCCAATACATTTTCTGAGAAATTGAAAATGCATGTGTTAACAGAGACATATGTATATGTCCGGACATTTTGTCCGGACAAATCCCATATGTCCGGCCTATATATTTGATGGATTGTTGTAATTCAAGTGTCAACAGAGACATATACATTTGTCCGGACAAATCGATTTGTCCGGTGTGTACATGTACTGTTGAACAGGCGTGTTAACAGAGACAAATGCATCTGTCCGGACGTTTTGTTCAGACAAATCCATTTGTCCGGCCTTCACAAAATTGTTCAAACGGCTACTGACAGTTGAAATACACGTGAACAATGGTCAAGTTTTTTGTACTGACCAGACAATGTCCAGCCAGTACAACTTTCGCCCAATTTTCTTGAAAACGACCGTTTTGCTGAGAGTTTAAATACCCCATTGTTTGTAGATGTTGTATACACACGAATTCAGCTCTTAACACCTATGTAGCAACTTGCAAAGTCTCTCACACTCATTCTCTTGCATTTCAAGTCAAAAAACCATAGCAAACTTTTGAGTGCTAGTTGAGAGGAGTTGAATTCAAGCCAATTGCATTTGCATATTTGTTCTTCAAGCTTTGAGGTTGATCAAGTAAGGTGCTAGGCTTGTTACTCTTGGTGATTGCCATCACCTAGACGACCCGGGAGGTCCGGCGATCTCTCCATCGACGGTGTGTGTCGGAGAGGCCTGGTGATTGATTGTAAAGGCTCGGAGCTCGCGTATCCGGAGAGGAGAAGGGCTACCCCTAGTGAAATCGAAACATAAGCTCTAGCGAAGAGCGCTTCAATGAGGATTTGTGGAAATCGGCAAATTTCCGAGACCTCGGGAAAAATTCGATCTCTTCGGTTATTTCTATTACTTGCTTTATTTTCTTAGAGATTGAATTGTTGCTCTTAATCCTTTAGAAATTGCAAAACTTGTCTTGAATTGTCATTCATATCTTTAGAGATTTGTTATTGCAATTTAGGTTGTTAATCACTAGTTTAAAAGTAAAAATTTAAAAACCGCTTATTCACCCCAGTCTAGTCGGCATCCTTCGATCAACAGCTGAGACACGGTATTTCGCGACCCCGGTCTTGGGACGTCTCGAAAACCCTCTCCGAGAGGCCACAGGCGTAATTACATGCCCATTCCCTCTCTGAACTATTCGCTGCCCATAGAGGCACCTCACCTGGAACTCCACCGGCACCCGGGCGTAATCTGGAAGAGCCTCCGGCGGATTGCTTATGTACTCCGTAATCCGCACTCCAGCCTCGTGAACGATGACAAGATTATATTCGTAAGAGTTCTTGCTGATAATCTTTACAAGGTAGCCCTCAGGTTTACATCAGAGGCGTCCTGACGTTCGACGACCAGGGGACAGGCCGGTTCACTCCAAGATCACAAGAGACATAACCCTACAAAGTCCCGACACGACAAGACCAGGTGTACAGGTACTTCTCACGACCATAACCGTATACCAGTACACTCACGTTTGGGACTGTGTCGTGAGCCTCCCCAGGTCGACTACTTTCACGACCAAGGCGTTAGTCGTGACGATCGACAACCATGCAGTATGTACGTGGGTTGCAAAGCTTTTTCACCTGGACTACGAAATGTGGTCTGGCCTGATAAGTTTAAACCTGGTATGATCGAGAGATTCGATGGGACTCAAAATCTGACCGAATTTCTCCAGATCTACGTTACAGCCATCCAAGTGGCCGGGCGAGATGAATGGGTCATGGAAAATTATTTGCCCACGGTCCAGAAAGTCTAGTGCAGACTTGGTTGTTCAATCAAGTGGAAGGATCGATCTACAACTGGGAGATGTTGTGCGATGCTATCCTCAACAACTTCCAAAACTGCTATGAGAAGCCTGGCAAAGAGGCTGACCTTCATCGCTTGCGCAAGACTTCAACGGAAACACTTCTGCAGTTCATCAAGAGATTCGTAGGAGTGAGGAATACCATTCATAACATCTCTGATTCTTCGGTTATCAGGGCTTTCAAGCATGGTGTCAGATACCGACGGTTCATAGAGGACTTGAGTATCCATCCCACATGATCAGTGTCAGACCTATTCGACATGGAAGATCGTTATTCCGATGCAGCGGAAGCTATAGAATGGAATAGAAAAGTGGACAAGGGTAACTTGCCTCCTCAACTGGGCCTAAAAATCGAAAAGAAGGAAGATTTCACAAAGAAACCGATTTCTCTACAGGTGGATAATCTAAGAAGCCAAATAGGAATGGAGCAAGCCGATTCCGCGAGGTCGTAGTCTTGGACAAGCAACCACAAAAGAAAGGTAAGAAGGTTTCATTCAAATCTACTAAGCTTCCTTCTGGTGGTCGAACTCACGACCACCCGGAGAAACCAACTAACATGAAGGGAAACAAGAAATGGTGTCCATTACACAATGCTTCTAGACACGACCTCAAGAACTTTCGTGCCTGGTTAAAGAGCCTGGACAATTTCTATTAAGGAACCGGACCCATGCCCACCATACCAGAAAACGGACAATCTCGAGGCACCAAACACGCAGATGGAGATGAGGTAATGCCATACCAGGTACCTAGCAATAATGTTAATGTCATTTTTGGTGTTTCTTCATCTTATTATTCTAAGCGTCAATTTACAGTTGTTCATCGAGAGGTGAATAGCATTAAAGCTCCACAAGGTGATCCTCAGTTCCCCTGTTGGTTAGAAACCTCTCTGACATTCAACAGGGAAGATTGTCCCAAAGGAATGTCCAACCCTCGACGACTTCCTTTGGTGATTACCCCCATTATTAGAAATGCTAAAATGGGATGTGTACTGGTCGATGGCGGAAGCTCGCTCGACCTCTTGTTCGCAAAAGCTCTTGACAAGATGCAGATACCTCGTTCCAAGATTAAATCGGTGGCCCACCCATTTTTTGGGATTATACCTGGCTCCACGAGGATGCCCATCGAACAAATAGTGTTACCTGTAACACTCAGAGAGGCAGAAAACTTTTGAAAAGAATTAATTACCTTTGATGTGATTGATTTTGATTTAGCTTACAATGCCATCTTCAGCAGGCCATCACTCACCAAGTTCATGGCGGTGACACATTACGCCTACCAGTGCTTCAAGCTACCAGGCCCAAAAGGCATTATCACAGTTAGAGGCAGTCAACATATGGCTCTAACCTGTTATCTCATTTCTTTGGCATTGGTCGATCAGTTACTCTATAGGATGTCAAGCTGGAGACCAACGAACCTGATGCGGTCAAAACAACTCCGTGACCAGATGAAAAGGTAAAGCAAGTTCCTCTGTTCCCAGATGATCCGACCAAGACCGTTCGGATCAGATCATCGTTGAATGCTAAATAGGAACTAGCGCTCATTACTTTCCTCTAAGCTAAAACATATGTGTTTGCGTGGAAACCATCCGATATGCCCAGAGTCCCAAGGAAAGTGATTGAGCATAGGCTAGCAATTCGGCCTGGACAGCGACCAATCAAGCAAAAGCTCCAACGCTTTGCTCCTAATCAAAAGAAGCCATCCGTGCAGAGTTGACCAAACTCCAAGACGCTGGTTTCATACGTGAAGTTAAGCATCCCGAATGGCTTGTGAACCTGGTCATGGTCCTCAAGTCCAATGGTAAGTGGCGCATGTGCGTCAATTACACTAGTCTCAACAATGCCTGGACGAAGGATGACTTTCCCCTTCCCCTGATCGATCAGTTGGTCGATTCCATAGCGGGTTGCGAACTGATGAGCTTCTTAGATATTTACTCAGGCTACCATCAAATTAGTATGGCAGAAGTAGATGAAGAGAAAACTGCCTTCATCACACCCTTTGGCACCTACTACTACGTCAGAATGCCATTCGGGCTCAAGAACACGGCTTCCACGTACTAGCGCTTGATGCAGAAAATCTTTCCATCTCTGTTAGGGCATAATTTAGAAGCTTATGTAGACGATTTGGTCGTAAATAGCTTACAAAGCTCTAATCATGTAAATGATTTCACTGAGACTTTCTGTAATTTGAATAAACATGGAATCAAATTGAATCCCAAAAAGTGCTCCTTTAGAGTCTGTTATGGCAAACTTTTGGGTTTTCTTGTTTGTTCATGAGGCATTGAAGTTAATCCCAACAAAATACGGGCCATTGAGCAAATGCAATCTCCTTCCTCAATGAAGGACGTTCAAAGCCTAACTGGTCCAATGGCAGCTTTAAGCTGATTCATATTGCGGTTAGGCAAACATGGTTTGCCTTTCTTTAAGGTACTACGTAAGCACAATGGTTTCCAATGGTCGGATGAAGCTAAAAAAGCCTTCCAGGAAGTCAAAAAGTACTTATGTAGTGCTCCAGTGTTGGTCTCTGATGAGGATTGTTACCCGAGCTAGTTTAGAATTAATGCACGTCTGGTTCAAGACAGATTCGAACCAGGTAAGTGTCTATTGATATGATCTAAGCTGGCCTGAGAAGCACGGACACATGGTCACAAGCCTTACGCGATCAGGCCGCAGACAGTGCGCGGTCAGAAGCCCGTAGGCGATGCGCGAACACAAGGTTACAGACAGTACGCGGTCAAGTGATTACAGACAATGCGCGGTCAGAGGGACATTGACTACTCTCGACCAGGGCGACTCGGGGTTGCTTATGTCCTACAACGATCATATCCCGAGTATTCCAAAGATTCTTCCACATATGAAGACAACCGCTAGGAGGTTAATATGTGCGGTTATCTCTTAATTGCACGTGTTAAGCATGCGTGGAAGTTAAGTGCGGTTGCTAAAACTGTATCCGAGCAACTGTTTGAAGCCATTGTGCATTAGCGCCCTTTTGACCACTATAAAAGGGTGAGCAAATGCACCAGACGGGGATATGTGACACATTGAAGAGACAACACAATCAACATCGACAATCTTCCATAAGATATTTTAGTTGTGTTTTACATAGTCACACGGAAAAGATCTTCGCCTGTGATGATCTTTTCCATAACCTTGTAATCTTTTTTCTTGCATATAGTGAAATCCCAACAGGACGTAGGGCTATTACTCCCACCATCGAGGGCCCGAACCTGTATAAATCTCTCTGTGCTCCAACCGACTTTGGCTCATCATTCCTTCCCGGAGGGACACCATGAAAAGTCTCAAAACTGACAAATTCTGCATAAGTTCGACTAAGGACCCCGAGTCCGGATCGTCGACAGCTGGTGCCCACCGTGGGGCCTTTCTCAAGGCGTCTTAATTTCTATCCGGAGGTTCGGTGAACTATGTCTGGAGCATATGATTCTGAGAACGACTTCGATCTCGAGGATTATGCCCACATCCAGATGCCTTCACCCAGTGATCCTATTCCGATGGAAGAAACCAGAGGCGAAGACGTCCCGGGGGTCGATTCGACCACTTAGGTCATGTCTATCGACCAGGAGGCGACCGACGCAGATCCAGAGCCTACTGAAGTTCTTAATGCGCTAGAGGTAGAATCCAGTCCATCGTATGACCCTGCTGAGGGTAAGAACGATGTTGACCAGGAGATTAGCCCGGGGAGGTTTGACCCTGATAACCTCCATTGACTCTTTGATTTCGAGTCTGACTCGGAACAAATAGAGATGTTTTCTCCATCGGCGACCTCACTCTCTAGACAATTCGCTGCTTTATTGCAAGAAACCCCCGATCAACGGGTTGCTAGGGAAGAACAGGAACGCAAACAAAAGGAAGATCAAGATCGTGAGCAACAAGACAATGAACTTCGCAGAACAGCCCTAGAGGCTCTTCAAAATGCGCAGGCTTGTTACGATGCTGCTCCGAGTTCTTCCCATCGATCATGTGGTCGCAGATGTGACCAGACACCGTCTTTACCCCCGGAGCGTTTCCTGGCGGACGAAGAAACGGTAACACCTGGTGCCCCTAGGAGAAGTACGCATGGTCGGCTTTGATCTATCGCGGAGGTCCTGCGTAATTTTCCTCCTACTGTCACAGATGCGCAGAAATCGGCTTTCGCCAGAATCCTGGTAGAGAGGTTGGACGAGGTCGCATCTGAGGCGACCCCAACGGCCTCTTCCCGGTCAGCGACACGTTCCCATGACCGAGAGTACTCTAACTCTGGTTCTGGTAGATGGAATCGTCCACCACCAATCCCGTCTCGGCATGACAAGGCCAGACGGGCAGAGGATTCTCGGGAAAGGGAACGAATTCCTGTCCACTCTTGCTTGGGACCATGAATGACCTCCCCTTTGCGTGAGGTCGCCCGTGATCAGGTCGAGAGTCGCAGGTCCATTCACGGTCCTTATGTTGGTTGCAAAGCTTTCTCGCCTGGCCTTTGTGCGGTCGTTTGGCCAGACAAGTTTAAACCAGGGGCCATAGAGAGGTTTGATGGAACTCAGAATCCATCCGAGTTCCTCCAAATCTACATCACTACCATTCAGGCAGCAGGTGGCGATGACCGGGTCATGGCCAACAATCTAACTACAGTCCTCGAAGGACCGGCAAGAACCTGGTTGTACAATCAACCTGAGGGTTCAATCTATAACTGGAAATGTTGTGTGATGCTATCCTCAATAATTTCCAAAATTGTTATCAGAAGCCGGGTAAAGAGGACGACCTCCATCCACTACGGCAAACTTCGATCGAAACTCTTCGTCAGTTTGTCAAGAGATTTGTCGGGGTGAGAAATACCATCCCGAATATATCTGATAACTCCGTTATCAGGGCGTTTAAACACTCCGTTCGATATCGGAGATTCACCGAAGATTTTCTCATCCATCCTCCTCGATCGGTAGTCGATCTTTTTGATATGGCGGATCGATATTCCGACGCAGCCGAGGCTGTTGAATGGAATCGGATGGTTGATAAGGGTAACCTACCACCTCAACCAGGTCAAAAGGGAGGATTCAAGCAAAAAGCTAGAACCTTCATCAGGTGGGAAGACGAAGAAATCGAAAAGGAGCCGATCTGGACAGTACTGAGAGGTCGGGGTCACAGAGAAGCCTCCATCGACCAAAGGTAACAAATATCCATTTAAAAATAAAACTTCTTCGGGTGGTCGTAGTGCCGACCAGCCAGAGAAGTCGACTAACCCGCAGGAAGGAAAGAAATGTTGTTCGCTCTACAACTCCGCAGGCCACGACCTCAAGAATTGCAGGAGTTGGTTGAAGCAGTTGGATGACTTCTACCAGGGAATCGAACCTATGCCAACCTTACTAACTAAGGAACAAGCTTGCAGGCTAAGAGATGCCGACGGGGATGAAGAGATGTCTTACCAGGTACCTCGTAATCATGTTAATGTTATTTTCGGAGGTTCCTCCTCTTTTGTTTCTAAGAGGCAATTTAAAGCCTTTTACCGAGAGGTTAACCAAACGGAGACTCCGCTTGGCGAACCTCAATACCCCCGTTGGTCGGATACACCTTTGACGTTTGATCGCTCTGATTGTCCCGCGGGGCTTACTCGACCATTGAGGCTGCCTCTAGTCATTACCTCGATTATCAGCAATGCGAGAGTCGAAAGGGTCCTGATCGACGGAGGTAGTTCCTTGGACATCTTATTGGTCAAGGCGCTCGACGAGATGCAGATTCGTCGTTTGAAAATCGAGCCCATAATCCATCCATTGTATGGGATAATTCCTGGTCCCTCTATGATGCCATTGGGACAGGTGGTGCTCCCGATCACGCTGGGAGAACCAGATAACTTTCGAACAGAATTAGTTACTTTTGATGTAATTGATTGTGATTCGGCTTACAATGCAATCTTTGGCAGGCCAACTCTTGCTAAATTCATGATGGCTACACACTATGCTTACCAGTGCGGCAAGTTGCCTGGCCCCAAGGGTGTTATTTCTGTTCGAGGTAGTCACAATGTGGCATTGACGTGTGATCGGCTATCCCTGGAGATGGTGGACCAACTTCCCCTCCGAGACGCCCAGATCGCCACAGTGTCCACTGATACGATCAAAGCTGCTCCTCGACTAGATGAAACACTCAAACTAGTTCGATTGTACCCAGATGATCCGTCCAAGACAATTCGGGTTGGATCAGGCCTGGATGACAAATAGGAACTCGAGCTCATCGCTTTCCTCCGGGCTAACGCAGATGTGTTTGCGTGGAAACCATCCGATATGCCCGGTGTCCCAAGGGAAGTAATCGAGCACATGTAAGCAATTCGACCTGGACAGTGACCAATAAAGCAGAAGCTCAGGTGTTTTGCCGTGGATCGGCAGGAAGCCATCCGAGAGGAGTTGGACAAACTCCAAAAGGCCGGATTTATTCGCGAAGTCGATCATTCGGAATGGCTTGCAAATCCGGTCATGGTCCGCAAGTCAAATGGCAAGTGGCGCATGTGCGTCGACTACACCAGCCTAAATAGGGCCTGTCCGAAGGACGACTTTCCACTTCCCCGCATCGACCAGCTGGTCGATTCTACTGCGGGTTGCAAACTGATGAGTTTCCTGGATGCTTACTCGGGATATCATCAAATTAGCATGGCAGAAGAAGATGAAGAGAAGACTGCCTTCATCACATCGTTTGGCACCTACTGCTATGTCAGAATGCCGTTCGGTCTCAAGAACGTAGGTTCCACGTACCAGCGCTTGATGCAAAAGACCTTTTTTTCCCAGATGGGGCGTAATCTTGAAGCTTATGTAGATGACCGGTTGTAAAAAGTGCAAAAAGATCACCTCAGTTAGACGATCTTGCTGAAACCTTCTGTAATTTAAATCGATATGGAATAAAATTAAACCCAGATAAATGTTCTTTCGGGGTTTCTTCAGGAAAACTTGTTGGTTTTTTGTTTGTTCCAGAGGAATCGAGGTCAATCCTGAGACGATCAGGGCTATCGAACAGATGAGGTCTCCCTCAACCATCAAGGATGTTCAGCGCCTGGCAGGTCGCATGGCAGCATTAAGCCGGTTCATATCGCGACTAGGCGAAAGGGGACTACCATTCTTTAAAGCCCTACGCAAATATCACAATTTTACATGGTCCGATGAGGCCGAGAAGGCATTTCAGGAGGTAAAAGCGTATCTATCCAGTCCGCCGGTCTTAGTTTCTCCCGACAAAGAAGAACCATTACTTCTCTACTTGGTGGCCACACCTCACGCGGTCAGCGCTGTTCTGATCGTAGATAGAGAGGGTGTGCACAAACCCGTCTACTATGAAAGCGAGGTACTTCATGGTCCTAAGAAGCGATACCCTGAGGTCCAGAAGATAATTTACGCGCTACTGATGGCGTCCCGTAATCTACGATATTACTTCCAAGCACATAAGATCACAGTGCCCTCATCTTTTCCATTGGGGGATATTGTCCGCAATCCGGAGAAATCTGGTCGGATCGCCAAATGGGCTGTCGAACTCGGAGTGTTCGACATCCATTTCATGCCCCGCACTGCGGTCAAGTCTCAAGTCCTGGCTGACTTCGTGGTCGAATGGACTAATCCTGAGCCACCCGTGCAGGCGCCCGAAGATTTGGAATGCCCCGATCACTGGAGAATGTACTTTGACGGCTCTCGTAGTTTTCAACACTCAAGGGCTGGAGTGGTCTTAGTTACGCCTCAGGGCAAACAGCTGAAGTTTGTCATTCAACTACACTTTGTTGCGACCAAAAACGCAGCAGAGTATGAAGGTCTTCTTGTAGGGCTCTGGACAGCTAAATTTCTCAGAGTCCGTCGATTAGTGGTGAGGGGAGACTCACAGCTAGTCGTAAACTAGGTAAACAAGGAGTACAGCACCTCCGATGAGACAACGGCTCGTTACCTGGGGGAAGTGAGGAGATTGGAAAAACACTTCAGCCATTTCAAAGTCCAATACATCCGCGAAAGGACAACATTCTCGCAGACTAATTATCCAAAATTGGGTCCTCACGCACATCCGCTCCGGTAGGAGTGTTCGTGGAACACTTGGAACATCCCTCGATCATGACTACGGTCAAGGATGATCCGATAACAGTCTGCGTTACCAACCTCGGATAGGAACGAGATTGGACCCATCCATTGAGGGTTTATTTCGAGCATGGGACCTGCCCGAGGATGAAACCGAAAGCAATCAGTTAGTTTGAAAGGCGCGTCTATACAAGCTCATAGAAAGAGTTTTGTATAGAAAAGGTACTCAAGGAGTATTTATGCGCTGTGTATCCCAAGAGGAAGGTAAATCCCTCTTGAGAGAGATTCATGACGGTGTATGCGGTGCGCACGCGTCATATCGTACACTGGTCGGCAAGGCTTTCCGACAAGGATTTTACTGGCCTTCGGCACTTGATGATGCCAAGAATATGGTCAAGACATGTCCACAGTGTCAGTTTCATGTAAGACAGGTTCATCAACTTGCCTATGCCCTACAAACCATTCCTCTTTCATGGCCCTTCGAGGTCAGGGGGATGGACATTGTCGGTCCTATGCCACAAGCGGCCAATGGATACAAGTTCTTATTCGTAGCCATTAACACATTTACAAAGTGGATTGAGGCCAAACCAGTATGCAACATTACTGCTGCTGCTGCGCAAAAGTTTTTTCATAAGAACATTGTGACTCGATTCAGTGTTCCAAATCATCTCATCACTGATAACGGTTCACAGTTCGCTAGTGGTCTTTTTCTGGATTACTGCGATCAGGTCGGAACCAAAGTGTGCTTTGCCTCTATAGCTCATCCGCAGAGCAATGGTGCCGTTGAATGTGCCAACGGGCAAATATTACAGGGCATCAAAAAACGTGTTTTTGGTCGCCTTAAGACACGCTCGGGGGCTTGGGTTGATGAGCTCTACACCGTTCTGTGGGCACTACGTACTACCTCTAATTGAGCCATCGGTGAGACACCTTTCCATCTGGTATATGGGGCTGAAGCTGTGTTACCTATGGAAATTAGTATCGGTTTTGTCCGAACAGATCAATTGGAACAAGTTGCTCACAACAGGCAACGATTACAAGATCTCATCCTCCTAGAAGAAAAATGTGATCGAGCTCTGGTCAAGTCCGCGGTGTATTTGCAAGCTTTGCGCAAATACCATAACAAAAGGGTGCGACCATGTAGTCTTCACGTGGGAGATCTGGTTTTATGTAAAATACAAAACCAAACTAGTCGCAACAAGTTCTCCCCGCAATGGGAAGGCCCCTACACTGTTGTCTCGGTGCCGCGACCAGGATCAGCTCGGTTAGCGATGGAGGATGGTCGGATCTTATCTAATACATGGAACATCGACCAACTACGCAAGTTTTACGTGTAAGTGCCTAATCCCTTTTCCTTTTCAAATAGCATGATTTAACAAAACTGGCGCTTTTAGTTGTTTCATGTGTGAATTATTCCTTCTTTGCTCTGATGATACGAGTCTGGCTCGGGGGCTGGTCGCCGATGGTTATATTGCCACAATACCCTGATCGGATTCACTGGCCGATCTCGTGATCACTTCCAGACAAGACACCTCTCAATAAGCCATTTCTCAACGCACACGGGGCTTGCTGGCATGTCCTTGGTCATCAGAGTGGCTGTCAGTTTGCAATAAGATTGGGTATGGTATCAAATATGATTATCGGCCTGGTCGGGTATCCCTTATCGTCGTTACACCTATATTTCTCCTGTGCTCATAATACTAAGTCTTCGGTATACATAACCACAGGTGGGGGCTAGGGGAATATGGTCGCAACATGGAACAAAAAGAAGTGTTTCCTAAACAAAAAGTGCATGCATTTGCATTGTATAAATTGTATCTGTACAGGTGCAAGGATTTACATCATGCCAAGCTCATTCAAGAGTTTCTCTACAAGGAGTTTGACCTCCTCCATGATAGCCCCAAGCTAGTCTTCACTCTCGAGCTCTGCCTCTTTCGCCGCTGGATTCAGATCAAGATCTGGGCCATGGCGAAGACGAAGCCGACAGAGGATGGCGGAGGTTGCTGATCGAACTCTTGACTTGATCGCCTCTTTCTGCCGCCTAGTATCTTTAGGAAGATACTTGAGAAGTGACTCAGCTTGGGTCGCGACCAGCGTGGTCTAGTTGCTTAGGCTAAGGTCTTCCACCGCGGTTTCAACCACATCAGCCCTCAGCAGACCTGCCACCATCTTTAGTTTTCCGAAGATGTTTTCTTGAGCACTGCTGCAGGTTGAGAGTGACGTGCTCAAGTCTCTGTTCTCCCTGCGAACAGAATCAATGGTCACCTGGAGATTTGTCCTCTCTTGATCGAGCCGGTTTATTTGGTCATCTCGCGCTGCGATAGAATGCCATTACAAACAGTTCATACGATGAAACTAATTCGCTCTGGTCAGGAGTATGATTATAGGAGAGTTGTGACCGCAAATTATGGAGTTCGGTCTCCAGGAACGAGATCTTGGAGGCTGCCCAGAACTCTTGGTCTTCCTGATCAGCGAGATTCTTCATCAAATAAGCATTTTCTCTGTGACAGAAGAGATGATTATCAAGATAGGGGTTTACATTTGGACAAGTGAAGAAACGCTTTCCTTACCGCTGCAGGCGACCCGTTTCCTCTTCTTCAGCCTCGATGCTATCCGCCATAGCCATCGACATGGTTGCCATGCGGGTCATTTCCTATGACATGGAACGAAATTAGTTTTAAAATCTGGATGCTCTTATACAAACACAAAATTCATAAGGGGTATTCGGTGTACCTCAACGTACTCCCGAAATGAGCGCCTTTTCGGTTCAACTGAAGGTTGAATCGTTGGGCTCGCCTTATCCCCAGCAGGAGCAGTGGATGGGTCTTCCCACTGACCCTTATTTTTTGCTAGGGCTGCAGATTCCAATAAGTCTGATTGGACTTCTGCAGACAGCCCATCTATAACGGCCCGGAAGACTTCCCTGGCCGAAGGGATGGAGCTTTGCTCCCTAGAGACCTCGGTAGCAGGGGAAGCCCCAACACTGGCCGAGGCCGCTGAAGGGCTAGGCGATAAGTCCCTGCGCCTAAGCAAACTAAAATACCATTAGTTAAGATTTCTACATTCGATCACTGTAATCTGATCCTATCCCGACAGGGGAGATTCTTACCTTACTCGAAATCCCTCCAGTTTTTGGAATTTCGAATATGGCTCCCCAAGGAAAAGAGGATAGTCGTCGTCTGTCCTGGTCTTCCTCTTCGTGAAGAGGACCGTATCTTTTTCTCCCTATGTGCACGAACTCATAAGTACATACATGAGGAAAAATAAAGACTCAAGTTGTGATAATCCTTACCTGGGTAACCTCCTCGGTCGGTAGGGATACGGCCTTTGGACCAGGTGTTTCCTGGACCACAGGCACTAGGACTTCATCTGCGACCACGGGGTTGCTGTTAGTCGCGGTGTCCTGCTCTGTTATCCCCACTCCTGTCGGCAGGAGTGGAGTGCTCTCCACCCCAGGGCTGGCAGCGGTCACTTCGTGGTAGACAGGGGTGATGTTTTCTTCCTCATGTACGAGCATCGCTTAGTGGATGTTCATGGACGAATAACGACCACTAAGATTGTGAGAAATCTTACCTCAGTCACCCCTTCTTTTAGGGGGAGAGGTGTAGCAAATCCTGAAGCCTCCCGGGCTTCAGATACTGGGGTTTCATCCGCAATCATGGGGTTATGACTGGTTGCGGGACCCGCTGTGGTCGTCTCTGTCCTCGCGGGCGGAGACAAGATCCCGCTGGACGAGGGAGCAATTGTCTTCGTCTTGCGACGGATAAGAGGGACGTCATCCTCCTCTTCCTCGCTCCCTTCACCCTGTACGACGAAGAAGTGATTCCAGTTTACACCTGGGATAACAGGGGGCATCGAGTACCTTACCACAGTTCTCTTCGCGGTAAGAGGAGCCTTTGGCAAGGAAGCCTCTCCCAGAATTCTCTTGGACTTCTTGGGAGCAGTTTCCTTCATCCCGCGCTTCGAAGAGATCTTCTTCACCCTCTTCAGAGCTGGTTTTCCCAGGAGACCAATGTCCTCGGTTGGTCGTGTCACCTCGCCAAACTTTCCCAGGAGCTATATCATTCAAGTTGTTCTCGTTAATGTGAGATGAGTGAATGATCTACAAATGGAGCCTATTGTGAAAATCCATACCTTTCGGCGATCCTGTCTGAGGTCATCACTGGTGTTGATCAGGCTCTGGGGGCGAGGTGATCCCCTGATTCCCTCCACATCGGCACTATACGCCTTGAGGAGGTAATTTGTCTGCTTTTCAATTTCGGACAAAGGCAGAGCTTCATCACAAACGAACAAGTTAGCAAATACAACATTTCAGAAGGAATATATGTTTTTGTTGACTGGAAGGCGTACCATTGTTATAGTCCAAGGTGCTATCCGCCATGGACTGTATTTCCCAAGCCGGATGAGCCCTTTCACTCAGGGGGCTCACCCGATTCTTCACAAAGTCATGAATAATGTCGCGAGCGGTTAGTCCTTACTGGACAAAGTGAAGAATTACTTGGGCCTGCTTCTTCTGCTCCGCGCTTAGGGTAGGAAGAGAATCCAATTCGCTGGACTTCTCTGGCCGGGAGTTTTCAAACCACAACCCGCTCTCTGACGGAGGGGTGCAGTAGAACCATTTTTGGTACCACCCGTGAACGGAGTCCCGCAGGGGTGGGAAGGTATACTCTTTCTTTTCCCTTATCCGGAAGTAAATACATCCGGCAGCATTGGCGCTTTTCGACCATGCCGAGTAGTAGAAGCGCCGGAAGAGCTCCACGCTTGGGAGAACTCCGACGAAGGCTTCGCACAGGTGCTGGAAGATGGCCAGGATTAGGACAGCATTAGGGTGGAGATTCACCAACTCCAACCCGTAGTGCACCAAGATTCCCTTCAGGAATCGACTCTCAGGAAATCGGAACCCGCATCGCAAGTATTCCTCAAAAACCACCAATTTTCCCCTTAGATGATTGGGGTTTCTTGATCCTTCTCCGCGGGCCGCCAGTTGATTAGCAGCCACAGGGGAAGGATCTCTTTTTTCTCCAGTGCCACCAAGCTCTCCTCTGTGTGGTAAATGCATCGGCTCCAAGACGCCATTTCTTGCAAAAGATGGTGAGGAAAGCTGGCAGCTTTGGAGGTGATGGAGGATGAGGAATGAGGGTTTTGTGTGGCGGAAGTTCTAAGACAGATTTCTGGTTGTGTGGCTTCCTCAGAAAGCTACCTGCTCCTTTTATAGGCCCGAGGCAACGTTCCATTGAATATTTTATTCATTTTCCATAATGGATGCTTTGTCTCATAGACCCGTTATGCACTCCCCACAGTGAATCTGAAACAAAAAGTGTTTGTTGTTTCGAATTTGGGGGCTAGGGTGTACCAGCTCTACTCAATTTATTGGGCGTTACGTACCACATCTAGTCGAGCTACGGGTGAAATGCCTTTCCAACTGGTTTTTGGTGCAGAAGCTATCTTACTAGTTGAAATTCAACTTGGTTCATCTCGCATAAGTCACTTCGATATTGATATTCAACTTTCTCTTCTCGAAGAAAAGCGTGATCGAGCATTGATTAGGTCTGGTGCATATTTTCAAGCTTTGCGTAAATATCACAGTAAGAAGGTGAGACCACGTAGTCTTCATGTGGGTGACTTAGTTTTAAGAAAAATCAAAAATCAGTCCAATCGCAATAAGTTCTCTCCTTAGTGCGAAGGTCCTTATACTGTGGTCTCAATCCGCGATTAGGATCGGCTCGATTAGCTATGGAAGATGGAAGGGTCTTATTCAATTCATGGAATATAGATAATTGCGCAAATTTTATGTGTAAGTCTTTCCTATTACTATTTTCCTATTCAATTAGCATGTTTCCTTTAATAATAAAATGTTTCTTTCACTTTATGTTATGATGTATTCTCATTTCTTGTCCTTTGTTTTTCTCCAAGCTACGCTTGGAGTTGATCTTACATAATCATTTCATTACAGTGTTCAAAGTGGATTCACTGACCGATCTCTCATAGTCACATCTAGATAAGACATATCTAAATAAGCCGCTTCTTAACGCATACGAGACTTACTTGTATGTTTTTGATCATTCGAGTGGCTGTCAGTTCGTAATAAGCTTTGACATTTATTTTGACTTGGTTATTTTTGAGATCTCATAATAAACTCTAGTTGAGGCCTTTCTTTTTCAGTCGTTTCTCAACGCATAAGAAACTCGCTATGAATGTTTTCTATCCCAAAATTTCTATGCTGTGTTGTCAGTATTAATAATTTCAGGAGGGGGATAGGAGAATATAACTATAACATAAAGTCTAAAGTTTATTATGTTCTTATGTTTTTTTAAAGCATACATTTGCAATTTCCATTTTCCATTTTGTATATACTTGTTTGCATGTAAGTTAATACATCAAAGAATTCCTATTTTCATTGTCAAAATAAATATTTACAATGAGGAGGAAAACTTTAAGCAAGCTTGAGGTTCTTTAATAGTTTTTCAACTATGGGCTTGACCTCAGCTATGGTCGCATTCATCTGCTCCTCATTCTCAAAGGTGACATCCTCTGCTGCTGAGTTAAGATCTAAATTCAGCCCGTGGTGAAGTCTGAGCTTGCACAAGATAGAAGAAGCAGCAATGCCAATGTCGGTCTTAACTATTTCCTTATATCTTTTTGCAAACTCGGGGATGTTGTCGACCAGAGAATCAGCTTGAGCTGCGACCAAGGCACAAGACTCCGCGAGAGACATGTTATCCTTTTCAGGATCAATAGCTTTTGCCTCGGTTGAGTCTGCGAATTCCTTTAACTTCTTAAGAGTGGCCTTGTCAATAATACTGCAGTTGTTGATGATATTTTCCAAATCATTTTTCTCATCTTGAGAAAGTTTTGCAGTATTTTTGGCTTTTTCTGTAGCCAGTCTGAGAGTGTCAACAATCTTTTGAAGTTTATCGATATCGTGCCCTCGCCTGATAAATTTCTCTTCAAAGGCATTCCTTTCTTCAACCAATTTGGAGTTTAATTCTTTTTGACTTGAAGAAGCATGATAGATTTTATTAGTTCATGGAAAATTGCAAATGCAATGAAAAATGCTGCAAAAGTGGACTTACAATTCAAATCGGCTTGCATTTTTCTTGGAGAGTAGCATATGCCTTCTTATTTTCCTCCAAAGATAATAAAGCTTCAGCAAGATTCTTGATGTTTTCCTCTAAAGCTTTTATTACAGCAGTCTCCTCAGAGCATTCTTTAGCAACCTCCTCTAATAAGGCAGAGTTTTTCCTGCAACAACAAAGAATTTTCATTCTAATTCATAGAGGAATGAAATTAGAGCATGACACTTACTGTTCTAGTTGGTTGCATTTTGCTTGCATGACCTTAAATTGCTCTATTAGCCAATTCACCAAGGTCGAGTGCCGAGCAGAGTTATACAGGAAAATAAAACATATGAAGATATTGCTCAGAGATAATAATAAGATGTACTTGGTAAAGATTTTATTTACCTTAACGAGATCTTCAAGGGTACATTCAGATCTCAAATCATCTTGCACCTGTTCAGTACATATTAGCTGTAATTCAGGAATAGGGTGCAAGAGAACAGCAATTTGATTTGCTGGTTCCATCTCTTTCTCCCTTTGATCAGGGGAAGGGATGATCTTTTCGACCAATGGGGTAGTAGAAGTTCCAGCTTGATCACTTGTCCCCGTCATCAAGGTCGCAGCCACGACATTAGCTTCTTCATCATTGGCGAGTTTCAAATGAATATCTTTAGTTACCTCGTCAATGATAGTTCTAGTGACAATAGTACTTTGAACTTCAGGGATAGCTATCATTTCCACTGCTGAAGCTATGTTCTCCTCTGCAATAATTATTTCAATATCTGGTATTGAAACAGATTCTACAGGGGTTGGAATTGTCCTGAACATTCATTATGATTGCATATGTTATGAATAGCTCAGACTATATTCACATACAGCTAAAGAGGTAATTATCTGTTACCTGAAATTGAGTCCAATGGAACTCATGGCCTCACTTCCAAGAGATAATAGTGAGGTGAACATCTTCTTAGATGTTCACTTCAAGGTTTCTACAGTTTTTTTTTCTCCACAAGATGAGGGGGATCTCCTCTTCTTCCTCCTCGCTTCCTTCTCCCTGTACAATTGAGGGATAATTTTCAAGTGTACCTGGAGAAAGGTGAAGGCTAAATAATTTTACCGTTTTTGTAACACCCTGGGTTTGGGGTGAAAATTCTTTTCTTAAAAAGTCATGCATGCATATGTCTCTTCAAGATCAGCCAAATCAGCCCAGATTTATTTTAGTTTAAGCCCTAAAATCTCAAAATCTATTCTGTAGATTCAAATCAAGATCTGTCTATCCAGATTTGACCTATTATTTATCCTACGAATAAAAGTCTTCAAAAGCCAGATTCAATTCCATCTCTAACTCTCAGATTTGTCAAACCCTTTTGTTTTCGAAAACAGAATTAAGTTAATTACCCTAAATTCTCTGAACCCTGATTTAATCAAATCCTAACCTGACCCAGACCTAAATTGTTCTTGGATTATGATCATGGTTATGCCAATACCTTAATCAAAAAAGTTGGCAACCAAATTCCATCATCTAGACCCTTTTCACAAATCAGTCCAAATAGTATCGCAGTTCAGTCCTTTTCAGATTTCCCAGAAGCCTGATAAGGCTAAAAACTGCAAATCAACTCCAAATTCAAATCTGTTTTAGGGAACACCTGCCAAATACTATTCAATAAAAAATCTTCTTCTATGAGGATATCAAAATCTCATCATAAATCTCAGAATTTCAGTTTTGACATAATTCAGATTCAAATACCCTATTGTCATTTCATTCAAAAACTATTGAAATATCTCAAATCTTGTCAAATGTCTTTGCCAAATTACTTGCTAAGTCGATTGATCTTCAGTAGCAAAAATCAAATCCATTTCTATCTAAGCTTTCCACTGAAATTGCAAATCTGTCCAAACACCAACTTCTGTATTTGCAAATCAGTCCAAATTCGACCAGAACCTCCAGGCATGTTTTCGACCAG
This sequence comes from Pharus latifolius, assembly GCA_019359835.1. Classification (NCBI taxonomy): domain Eukaryota; kingdom Viridiplantae; phylum Streptophyta; class Magnoliopsida; order Poales; family Poaceae; genus Pharus; species Pharus latifolius. Next base: position 18,514,653 of record CM033327.1, on the reverse strand, counting down.
AGCCTCGCTGTGATTTGCTTCTTCGCTACGATCTTCGCTGCCGGCCAGTTTTGCCCTCACCTGTGCTCATGTTCACTTTCGCCTGCATGTGCGCACGTGTCTGTGCCTACGCCGTTGCCATGGCAACGCCAATGACCATCGGCAACAGCACGCGCGACCAGCAGTGACCATAGCAGCACGTTGCCAGGAGCTTCGCGCCACGTCTCCATGCCGTGCCAACGCCAAGTTCCAAAGTGCCAACCATCGCAGTGGCAGAGCCGCCTGCTCGCCATCTCATCATTGCCGCTGTTTGCTTCGCCAGCGCTTTGTCGCCGCTGTTTCTTCTGTGCCCGGCCAGTCTTGTCACTAGCACAAATTTTGTTGCTGTCCCCTCCTCGCAAGCTTTGTCCTTTGCCTATTTAAGCATGCCTTCACCCTAGTCAAGCTTCACTTCACAAGAAATCAGCTAAGTCTCAAACTTCCTCATTTCTTCTTCTTCTCTGGCGAGCCGCCGAGGAGGAGCACGGTGCCAGTTCGATCTGCTGCATCAATCTTCGAATTGACTCGATCAATGAGTACCTCCCTCCTTCCTCTCTGTTCTGTAGCATTTAATTGAACTCCAGCGATCCCTGACGCTGGCAATCGCCGAAGATTGAGATTTCCCTGTTTCGGCAATGCCATTCGATTTAACCCGAATTAGCTCACCTTTTAGTAGAGTTATATGATCAGTAGAACCTCTCCAGCAAGCCTGTGCTTTCAGATTTCAAATTTGAGCTTGGATCGAAGCTTTTCCAGAATTTGCGCGCCACCCACGACCGGCTCACGTCGCCAGGCCACACCACCGTTCCTCCAGCCAAATTGACCCTACCAAAATTTTTCCCTCACCTCGCTCTTGCTCTCACAGCAAGCAATTGATCTCCAGAGCTGTGTATCAAATTTGCCCAAATCCAGTGTGTTCTTCTCCGGCGTAGTTCACCGGAATTCATCTTCGGCCACCGCCGACGACACCTCCTTGTCCAGAACCTTCGCCTCAACCTCCTAAGCATATCTCTCCACTACCCCGATCTCTAGTTCTGCACAAAATCACAAGATATCACTATGCCAAGAATCTGTCCAGTACCTATGCCGTGCCGTGTCGCCACCATACTTCCTCATCGTCGTTCATCGCCGTCCGGCCATCTCAGTTCCTAAAACCACCACCAATGAGTTCCTGTTGTCTTCACCTACCCCCTAGACATAGTTGGTGAAGCAAAGCTCAAGCAAATCAATCAAATACCCAAAGCCCTAGTTTTGGCAGTGCACAGACATTCAATTCACTGTGTCTAGGGGTGTTTTTGCAAATTCTTTGAACTCTTGGACTTTTCTGCAAAAACCACTTTGTCAAACAGATGCCTTGCTTCATTGTGCACCCAATGATTTGATCCAAACTTGTATTGTACATTGAAAACCTTCTAAACCATTCCTATGCCATTCTTGGCTATGTCAGGCCGCGAACCAAATGTCAATCGACTGGCATTCACTGTTTTTGAGCAAACCAGCCGCGAACCCTATGTCAATACTGATGCCTTAGAACTCTTGTAACCTCTAGTACTCAATCTTAGCCCAGATTTCTTGAAACCCTAGAATCTCAACTCAGTTCAGCTTTGAGTCTCAATCATTTTCAGCATTGTTCAGTTATCCTTCTTAAAGCATATCTGCATGTAGATCATAAAACATTTTAATATAGTTACTAATTATTGTGTGTTTATTTGTAGTCGAGCAGATCCAGAAGCTGAGTTCGAGGACTTCGCTGTTGACTCAACATCAACTGTTGATTTTTACGACACGGAAGGCAAGTAATATTCTTGAACCTCTTGAACCTATATTTTAAGAGTTGCTATAATATTACCTTGAATATAATTAGTATTGCATGTGAAAGAAGGATTGAAATATGAAATGGCAGTATAAGGCTGAATGCCTAAGAAATGTGGTATGATCAAGTAATGAGCCATGAACTATTATATGTGTATTTATGTATATTCTTGAAATAAAACCCCTAGCCGTGACCAGAGTTTGGTATGGAATGGTAGTGGCACTGGATGTGCGAGCACTGGATGTGTGTGGCTATGGATGGTCTGGTCACTGGCGTATAAGGACTAGAACCTTGTGTTGTGCGTATAGTGGCATGAAAAACATGCTAACCGCAAGCCTGGTATGGGACAGGCCTGAACAAATAAGTATGCGGATCGCACATGAAACCCCTGCACATGAAACCCCTGCATGAGATGGAATGTGATGCACAATTGGCACAGAGTGTGGCTCCTACACATATCACTGGATGTGATGATGCACGCTGACCCAGCAATGGGAAGATGCAGTATGGGGTGGGGGTATAGCCCGCCACAACTGTGGTTTGCGTGAAACTACAAGGTCAGGGGTGAATTGTGAGTGAAACATAACAAAAGTTCTTGTTATCTCCACCTTGCCACTCACACTGTGCAATGAGGAAGGGTCTAATCATTTTCATAGGATGGGCATGAAAGTGGAATATCTTGCGGGTAAATTGGTACCTCTCTGCAGAGTTAAAAACATATTCGAATACTCCGAGCTCCCGGGTTTATAGGAGTCTGCTGTGGTGGATTAAATCCACGGGGTATGGCACAAGTATGTTTTCTAAATAAAATTTGATAAATCAAGATTACCCAAATGACATGTGTTGTCATGATAAGGGGTGCTACCATGGGCTGTCGTGTGTCGACGTGTCGCGGTAGTGCTATAATTAGTGAACATGAATAGCAAGGTTATTGTGAGACCCCCATTTGAGGATCACCTTGGTAACCGCCCAGGTAGGTTACACACAGCAGGATGACACATGAGCTCCAAACCAGACAAGCATAGTAATAACATTAAACAAGTATCAGGCCAACATGGCCAATATTACATAGCCAAAGCACCGAAAATGGTGCTAAGTAGAGTTGCTAGGAAAATAACAAGTTTGTCAGAACCAGACTCGGTATCCAAGTACTGAACACACAACATAAAACACAAAGCAACGACAAAAAGCTTGACTTCCATCCGCAGCGGGGTTGGAGTGGCTCCTCCCACATCTGACTTGACTTGGTGCGCAATCCTTCTAGAACGTGGGCTCGTCCGGGGCACTTCCATCTTCTGCCGGGAACTCATAACTGAAGGAATTGGGATCCTCAAATCCCTCTTCTACAGTTGGAAGTAAATTGCAAGGGTGAGCACTTGGTGCTCAGCAACACTCATTCCGGGGATTATAGTAATTGTACTTATATGAGGGTGAAACATATGATTCAGGGGTTTTAGTTTCACATGGATAGAGATATATAGATTTCCAAGTTATTTGTTCAGTAAACAGTACTTTGTCATGAAAATAGTACTTTAAACATTAAACAGGTTTTCAATAAAAACATTAGATGTAGTGGTCTCCCATGAGTCACTACTTTGTTAACCGCATTATGAAAACATTCCAAAACATTACTTGTGCTATAACCCATGGATAACATCCACTACGAAAAGACTCCTGAACCTGGGAGTACAGAGTATCTGATACTTCTTTTACGCTTTGCAAAGGTGTACCTCTTTTTAAATCCACTGATTCACTCGGCTTTCAAGTCGGATCAGCTCCATGTGACTTATACACATGTGACAAGGACGAGATCACACAACGCTTTACAATCCAGTATTAACAGTATCCCTGCCCGGTAAATAGACAATTAAGTCTCAAGTACCGTTGTGGGTCTTACCCACTGCCTTACTTCCTAGCCTCTCTGGTCTATGTTCCCTCAGGACACATAGCCTTGGTCTATGTCCACGCGAGACATACAACCATTTAAGATTACAGCCGCTCACGGCTTAATCAGGTCTAGGGCGCCTTCCTTCGTTTACGCCTTTTTCTCTCATCATTTTTCTGACTCACATCACTCATGGCCGAACCTTGGCCTTCCAGTTTCCACACGAGAAACCAGATCGTCAAACCATGCAGGGAACTGCTAATACCAAAAAGCTACTGAGTTGTGCCTGTCCCATACCAGGCAAGTGGTTGGTACGTTTACAATTCGTATAGAGACACAGCACAAGGTTCTTGTCCTTATGAACCAATAGTGAGGAACATTCACATTCCCTGGTGCGCACCGCACCCTCTCCATACAAACCAATCCTCACTACTGATCCCTTTTATCAGTTTTCTTGACAAAACGGTTTTAATTATAACTTCTCATGTATTTGACCATTTCAAGTTTAATGTGAATATTCAGTATATGAGTCCTAGGGTGACAAAAGCATATATATACAGGTTCAATAACAAAAGGGGTTTCATAATCCATTAGGTAATATCTATTCATGTCATTCAAACATACTTGTACTTCAAATAAGCATGCATAGTAAGAACAGTGAATATACTTCATATGAAAATATTGGGTGAGACATGATCAAAGGAATGAGGCTTGCCTTGCAATGTGGGGTCTAAGAATTCAGACGGATCTTCAAAGACTTCTTCCGCTCCTTCAGCTTCTGACTCTGCGGCAATCAGACAACACACAAACACATACCACATAAACATACTGAAAATAGTTTCTATAGAAAGTATTAAGTAAATAAGTCATGCATGCAGGGGAAAAGGTTAGGGCAAGGTCACAAGGGTTCTGGTCGAAGAAACGGCTAAAAAGGATTGAACGTCGAAGGGTCGACATTCAGTTCATGGCTTTGGCATAACTTCAAACTGATCTTAGGATGGTTTTCTGGAGAAGTGATAGTAGAGAAAGTTGTAGAACACAACTCCAGGAATCTAGGGGACAAGGTGGAATTTCAATTGCTCAACCAAAAGGGGTCAAACAAGGCTAATGCCAGTGGCTGACATGCACTGACATAGTGCTGGACATGGCCAGAAACTAGGGCATAGCTTAACTTTTGAACCAGGGCTCCAATTGATGCACCACTTTGTCTGGGAGGTAGGCATTACTAACAGGAACAATATACTCAACAGGCACAAGGGCTGAAAGTGGCCGGAGGGCGGCCAAATCCGGCGATGAACTACGGTGGCCTGGACATGGACTGAGTTACTGGACAGTGATCTTGGCATAGGCATAACTCACAATCTAGGCAGATCCAGGTGTCGAGCTAGTGGACAATATTGCTCAGGGTACTGGAATCTATCTAAGGGACAAGGTTTCAGGAGCTAGATCGGCCGGGAAAGAATTCCGGCGACCGGCGCTGGAGAAGACGACACTGGAGCTTGGGTATTTTTGATACAGGGCGAAAGAGCTCAATTCCAAGCTTGGGGATGATCTCTAGGGCACAACAAAGCTACTGGGGAGGTTAATTTCATTGGGTATCGACCGGAGAAGCTTGGCGCCGAAGTCCGGCGAACTGCCGAGGTTCCAATTTGGGATTTCTTCGATTTGAGCTTAATTGGGGATTCTGGTTCTACAGGCTTGCTCTACTAAGCTTACTGATCAACTTCTTCTACAGGATTGAGGGTTAATTTGGGCTGAATTGAACGGCATTGGGGGAACAGGGCAAATCGGGAATCCGGCGATCACCGGCGATGGGGATCGATCTAGTGCAATTGGCTGCTATGACACAGAGAGGGGAACGAGGGGAACTCACTGGTGAACCTGGATTGAAGAAAGGGGCTGTGGAAAGGGCTAGCACCGTGAGCTCACTCACTGGCTCGCCGGAGAAGAAAGCGAAAACGGCGAGAAACTGGAAATTTGGCTAAGTCCTGAGGTTGTGCTTCTTCACAGCGTTGAGGGGGTTTAAATAGGTACGGGGACGGGGCTTGCGAGGGAGAACGCGACAACGGTTGCTTGCGCCGGGGAGAAACTTGTCGGGCGCAGGCGCAACGACGGCGACGGCGACGTGATCGCGCTTCAGGCGGTGCTGCAGCTTTGCCAGTTGCCTTGGGACTTCACCAGTGATGGCGCAGATGCGGAGGCGACAACGTAGCTCCGGCAATGACACGTAACGCCATGCAACTGCCACGGCAACGGGAGCGCGCGCGAAAACAAAGCTCGGGAGCGCGCGCGAAAACAAAGCTCGGGAGCGCGGCCGTTTATCCGCTGGGCAAGGCGACGCACTGCTGGCACGTGCGCACGGGGTGGCATAGCAACTCACGGGCACAGGCGACAGAAACGGTGGCCGGCGGCGAGCAAGCACGGCGAGAACACAGCGCGGCAACGGTGGCTCGTGCACTGGTCGTGGCAACGACCAGGGGCTGGTCGAAAGGACCTGAAAATAAATTTGGGCCGTTCTGCAATTTCTGAAACTTGTTCCAGGGGCTGTCTTGTGAAGAAAACTTGAATAGAACTTGGGCCGGTTTGCAAATTTGGAGATCTGAGGGTCCGATCTGAAATCTGATTTCGCAGCTAAGTTACAAAAGATTATTAGAACTTATCTGGCCAAGGTTTGGTAAGATCAGGCAAGATCTGAAGAGTTTTGACACAATTGGGGAAAACGGTTTAGGGTAAAATAGGGTAATTAGGGTTTTAAAAAAATGGTAAGGCTTGAAACTCAGCTTTAGGGTGAGATTTTGGAGATGGTCCCGAAGGGAAAAATGTTCTGAACAACATTTAGAAGGGAATGGCTGAAGCAGATTAGGGTTTGGGGTCCAGATGTGGATTTTGGCTATTTTAGGGTTTGGCAAAAACAGGGGTGTTACAGTTATGCTATGAAAATACTGCCATGAGATGAGATATAAAGGAAAAGGCTATTTTACAACCATCCACTCTTCTTTACTAGCATAGGTTCATATCATCACTACTATATGTATCTACTCTTACCTATGACTTGCTAAGTACGTAAGTACTCACCCTTGCAACCTGAAATCAAATAGATGGAGCATTCCATGATCAAGATGAAGGCATGGATAACTTCGTGGATCCAGAAGGAGGAGAGCCAGTTCCACCAGAACCCTGATGTGTGTTGTTCTGCCGTCAACTTCTTGCTGTGGGGGTTCACCTACTTTCCGCTGTGTAGTTGTTCTTTTGCTAGACCTTGTATGCCACGAAGGCATTGTAATCTCTTTATGTTGTATTAAGGCCAGCAGGCCACACTGCTTAATATTTTGTAAGTTACTCTACTATAATGTAATATACTCCTGTGCTTGACTTATCCTAGGAAGTCAATGGTATGCATGTATGGGATCAGCTGCAGCGAGCTGGACATCCATGGGAGTAGTCATTGTCCCCAAGACGGGGGCGCGACAGTTTTGGCCGCTAAACTCGGTTTAACGACCTTGGATGATGTTGCCTTTGTGGCCTTTTTAGATTTTCTAGGGGATGAAGACTTCCCCATCGATGACTAATCCTTCCCTTTGGAAAGAGTTCTTTTCTGTTTCTTAGCTGAAGGACCCCCAGAAGTCCCAACATCATCAATGGTCCTCTTTGTTCCAGTTGTTTGGCCCAAAAGCAACTATTTACATTGCAATGCATTCCTTCGATTACTATTATTCAAAAGAAAAAACATATACAAGTTCACCGGAAGAGATTTTACCTTTCATCGTTCTTGTAGTAATTCGTCACTTCCATCGACCAGACTCTGCGGTCTTGGCACGTTCAACTCCCCTTCTATGGTCGGATTAAAAAGTTTCAAAAGAGCATTTGTTCTCCTCTCAACCTCAGAAGAAGGTAGACTTGTTTGGGAAAATGCAATAAGCACATCTAGATTGAAGATAAATTTCAAATCTACAAGGAAAGGCTTTACCTTGCTCATAGTCCTAGGTTTCATCTTGCATAGAGCGCACCTCCCAAGTAGGGTGCACCCTTTTCTTCAATGGACTAATTCGGTTCTTGATGAAGTCTCGAATCACGTCCCGAGCTGTCAAGCCTTCCTGTGCTAGACATTGGATTGCGTAGGCTTGTTTCTGTAGCTCTTCGTCAAGATCAGGGGCGGAGTCCTTTTTGTTGCTTTTCTCTGGCCGACGATTCTCAAACCAGACACTTCTTTCTTTAGGACCAGTGCAGTAGAACCATCGCTGACTCCAGCCATGGACAGAATCCCTCAAAGAAACAATAGGGTAATCTTTTTTCTCCCTCAAGAGGAAGTAGACAAATCCAGCAACATTTGCGCTCTTGGATCATACCAAAAAGTAGAAATGGTGAAAAAGAGTGATGCTTGGCAAAACTCCAACAAAAGCCTCGCTTAAATTCTGGAATATGGACAAACTCAATATAGAGTTGGGATGAAGATTTACCAGCTCTAGCCCAATGTGATAAAGAACGCTGAGCAAAAAATCGATTTCTGGAAGACAAAATCCACAGCGTAAGAAATCTTCAAAAACCACCAGTTCAGTTTCTTGAACAACTAGTGTTTCTTCTTTCTCGGTCGGGTGACATGCGATCAGTTGCCTCGAAGGTAAAATGTCTTCCTTCTCCAAGATCTCTAGACTCTCATTGTCACAAAAGATGGATCGGCTCCAGGATGCCCTTTGATAGGATCGACGAAGAAGGGGTTTTGGAAGAAGAGGGTTTTTTGCAGCGTAAGACGGTGAGGTTTGCACGAAGGGTTTTTTGAGACTTTGGAAACTGTAAGTCACCCTTGCACCCGTCTTTGGCATTAAATGTTTCCCATGATGGATCTGACCGACACACCCAAATTCCTTGTTAGGACTTGTTGGAATCTGAAAACAAAAGTGACTATTTTTTGAAACCCGAAAAATCTTTTCGTTTCATATTTGGGGGCAAGCTGTCAGTCACTCATACTATAGCCAGGAATGCTATGGTCTCAATTTTTTATTGCCGCAACCTTGGTTATAGTTAGACTACCTGTGAATGTTATGGTCGCAGAGATATATTTTCCTGCAGTCATTTTTTTCTCATAGAGATTTTTTGCCTGCAATCGCTTTTGATGGCAGAGATAGAAATTGGATATTAAAAAATGATTATAGATTATACATAATTATAAACTTATCAACTAAAGCTCTTAGTGTAAAGAAAATAACTTTATTTCTTATAGTCTTTACACAAGAAAGGGATACTGGCGACCAAAGAGTCAACCTGATTCGAAAGCAAAATACAAAGTTCTCCAAGGGACAAGTTATCGCTCTTAGGATTAACACTAGCTGCCCCAAGAGAATCAGCGATGTTCCATAAGCTTTCGATGTCATCTTTTATTGTGAGACTACAATTTGCTCTTATTGCATCAGAGAGTTCCTTCTTCTCTCGTACAAGATCTCTCTCCATGCGAGCCAACCTTGTGTCTGTCGGATCTAGGTCGATCTAAGTATCTATCTTTTGATGATGAATGACAATTTGGATAAATCCCTGATGATTAAAGTTAATCTGGAGAATGTCAGATTTGATGATTAAATGACAACTTAGATGAATCCGGAAGTTTGATGACTCCTTGTTGTGGATCTGATATCGATGCATATGTTGAGGGGGAGCTCATCATATTAGTCATCTGTGCTGATTGCCATTATGACATGAGTTGTATAGATCGTGTGCATATGTCTTTATCATATACGAATCTATATGATTGTATTTCATCTCATACTCATCTATTGATTGTTGAATATTGTTGTCATTTCACCGGAAAGAGAAACTGTTGAGCTAACTCCTGTGTGGAGTAATTTCTCTAGTGGTGATTAATGACGACCTATATATGAGACTAACGTTGTGCGTTGAGTGCATGTGTTGTAGTCTCAGAATGGTGATCTGTTTGAGACCTAGCCATAGTTTTCGCACTAGGCTCACTCAGATTCTAATATGCAGAATAACAGGATCTTATTCGGAAATACCAAAACCCAAAGTAATTGCACAACTCTTTATTTCAAAGAGGGCTTTATACGTCGAACGTTAGACACACTTGCCTACGTCGAAGGAATTATAAGTGTCTAAAACTCAAATAAGTTCTATGACTCTTCGATGATCTTAACTAGACCTATTACAAGGTATTTATAGTCCAATCGTATGAATACGTATCAGACTCAGTAACCTAAACGTATTAGACTCGTATAACTAACTAATCCTAAACGGATAGACTTAGTAATCTATATTTGGATCGGATTACAATTCCGAACAGGGAACAAATTCTTTTCCAAAGTCGCAAACCTTTCCAAGGTCGCGAATCCATTTCGAACTAGATCTGAGATCCTTCCGGATCATGACTCCTCTGTTGAGAAGGAGCCAACTCCCGTTGGTGACCAACTGTGAAGATGTAGAGAACGACTGGGAGTCTTGGAACGAACACACGATGAGCAATGCTACAATCGTCTGATTGAATGTACGGATAGGCGCTCATAGAGATTGGCACCTCCGTCATGGATTGTGGCCTTGGCCACTGGCGGATAGCCTTCCCCTTGTTGAGGTTGATACCATCACCGATCCCAAAGCTAGGATTGCGAAGTTTGAACAGTGGCGTCATAAAGACAAGTTGCATGTCATTTTCGACTAGTTGTTGTTGTGATCAACTATGTACCTCTGCGAACAGCGCGTTGTTTTCTGCAGGCAAGCTTGCCAAACAACCACCATTTTCCATACTCGATGCAGCACAATCCTCTTGGCTAACTGGACGCATCACGCTCAGCACACACTTTGAGCATACATTGACAATCCGTTTTGCCTGATTTGCTGTCAACAATTTCTTGGTGTCGACGTGGTCATTTTTATTGATGATAAATTTCATCCCATCCTTTATGAGGTCGTATTCTTGAGCTCTTCGGTGGTAATGGGCATCACGATCGTACAAGAACGGACTTCCAAAAATCACTTGGCAAATATCGATGGGGATGACATCGCATTGAACCTCATCGATGTAATGAGCAAATATTGCAAACCTTATAGTACACTGACTCTTGATTTGCTGATTCACATCAGAAGTGAACCATCCCAGAGGATATGGTCGAGGATGATGAGTTGTCTGCAAACCAAGTCGTCGAACCAGCCCAGAGGAGACCAAATTCTTTTGGCTTCCGGGGTCGAAGATGGCTGCGACCACCTCGTGCATCACCTGTATGTTAACAGTGAACAATTCCTCTGTCAGGTTGTGGTCAATTGATGAACCCAAACCTTACTCCTTTAGCATTGCCATTAGAGACAAGGTCGTGTCCGCCTTTTCAACCGAATCCAATTGGATAATTTCCTTTGAGAGCGGAATAGAAGTAACCATAGCTGTTCGTGTGCTTGGTTCATCCCTCCTTTTTCTTTCTGGTCGCAGTTTAGGATGAAGTTTATAACACTTCTCTTTTGTGTGCGCAGCAACATGACAATGCTCACAAGTGTTACCCGTATCGTGGGTATCCTCTCCGGAGCTCGTCGTGGTTGAAATCTCCCTCAAGTTCTTGTCGTTGCGAGTCTTATTCTTTTTCTCAATCGCCAAAGCAGTCATGCTCACGGTCGAGATGTCTTGAACTCTGAATAGGCTAGCTCAGCACTAATTATCTTCTGAAGTCCAGACGTGTATTTTCTGAACGTATAGGTGTCGGAAAGTGAGATGCCAAGGATCATTGCTTGTCTTCGGAACTCCATCGTGTAGTCCTGGACAGATTGGTTGCGCCGTTGGTACAATCTATGCCAACGTTCCCATCTCTCCTCAAGGTAACCCATCAGATAGAATTCTTGTCGCAGAAGTCATTTGAATTGACCCCACGCAATGTCGTTAGCTTCACCACTAGCGACAAGGGCCTTCCACCAAGTCTTGGCATGGTCCTTCATCTTCAAATGTGCAAATTTGACCTTTTGAGCGCTACTGAACCCTTTCAGGTCAAAGTAGGTCTCAAGCTGATCAATCCATGAATCTAACTTCTTGGCATCGATCTCCCCATCATATATGGGTATTTCAATTTTAGCCTCGACCTTGAAAGATCTGACAGCTAAGGAGGTGTTGGCGAGGTTGTCGGCCTTATGGTCGCCTTCGTCTTCATCTTCGTCTGCCCTACGCAAGTCTTCACCAGTCTTCACATCCATAACCTTCCCTACTTCAGGAGGTACAATCATGGCACAGTCCGGGCTATGTGAAGTTGGATGATTTCTGATTCTTTTTAAGTTGATTCTTATGTCTCCTGGTTTTGTCACATCCTTGCTCTAATTTCTTCCCATATCTTTGCATTTGATGATGATTCATATGATGGGGTTTGAAATACTTTTTATTGTGTTTTGCATATCAAATAAAGATCATTTTCATGATTTTGGAGCATATTCAAATGAATTTGAGATTTGAGTTTCTTTTTGAAAATTTGAACCCCTCACTAGGTCATATGCTTTTATCTCGACCTTGTGACCTAAAAATGTTTCGACAAATCTCCTTTTGGCATATTCCTCATTTGTATGTCTTTTTATGTTAAATGTCAAAAGAAGTGAATTTTTGAGGATTGAATCTATTGTTTCCAATTGAGTTGGTTTAAAAGCTCAAAATCCTTTCTTATATCAAATGATTTTGAAAATGAGAAGTTTGACACAATCTTCATCACAACATTTAATCAAGACATTTTTTTGTGTCAAATATAATTGATGACATTATTTTAGTTTCCACTAATGAATCGCTTTGTTAAGAATTTGCTTTTGAGATGATGCTTAGGGAAATTGAGATGCAAATGATTGAAGGGCAAAGTTACTTCCATGAACGACAAAACAAGCAACTCAAGAACGGAATGTTCAAGAGTAAATTCAAGCGTGTGAAGCAATTGCTCAAAATCCTCGAGATGCAAGATGATGAAACTATTTTAACTTTTAAGGCTACAAATGAACATCTCAACATGGACGAATATGAAAAAATGGTCAGTTCTAAACTCTATAGATCTATGATTGATAGTTTTGCTTTGTTTTACCGCATTTAAACTTGAAATCATGTTTAGTGAGTATTTATATGCTAGATTTCAATCATTTCCTAAGGAATGTCATATGATTGCCATTAAATGCTTTCTTAGGTAATTGACATGCAATCCTAGATAGATCTTTGATATCCGAAAAGTACAAATCTTGAATTAGTTGATTATTTGGATTCAGATTACATGACTTGCAAGATAAATCGAAAGAGTACATCCAGTGGTTGTTGTCCTAAATCTTTATGGATGAAACAAATCTTATTGGATTATAGAATTATTTTCAAATAGATGCCACTCTTATGAAATATTGAAAGTGTCGTAAAGATGATAAACAATTTGAATTAAAAACTCTCGATTAGAGTATATTGATATACAACATCGTTGTATAAGAGGCTTTGTGGCTTAAAGAGATTTAGAGATCAATCATGATATGACAAATATGGATCTAGCGGATATTTTCACATCAAACTATTTAATGCATCAAGATTTTGGATGATTGAGAATGGATTAAATGTCATCGATATAAATGTCATTGATATACTCACTGTGTGTTGATTGTCTTGATTCTTTCTATATTCTTTGAATGTATTTTCAAAATCACTTGTATCATTCTTCTTGTGATCTTGTTTTTCAATGAAAATCATTTCAAGTAAAAATCAGTTTCTCTTGGAAATCACTTACAATTTGTCTTAGCAAACTTGAGAATGAGTCAATGCCCCCGAAAATTTTGTGTGTCAAAATTTGAGTTTTCAATTCTTCTTTTTTGCTTGATGACAAATGGGGATAGTGTTTTAAAGAAAAGCTTTATGAGAAAATGAACTTCCACGGTTCTTGGTGCTGCAGCAAATAAGTAAATAATTCCAAAAATTAGTAGCTTGAATAGCTTCCTGGGATGAAGCTGACGGTGTTAGTAAATGGAATTTGAGTTTGGTGAGAATGGTGGCTCGTCGGCGTGCGACCGGAGACAAAGAAGAAGGTTGAATCGGGCATTTTCAAAAGGAAGAACCACAGTCGAATTGATTCATAATTCACCATTTACTGGTTGAGTGGAGTCTTTTTGGTCATACCAACATCACCGGAATTGCGGCGTGCTGGGCCGGCGGCGTGGGCCCGTCAATGGCAGCGCGCAAAGAATAGGGCAATCTCATCTCAGGGTGGATTTTAAAAAGTAATTGAACAGATATGCATTAATTGAGGCGAGAAACATTTTCCTCTATAGGATCGAAGGCTAATTTGTGCCGGAAACTACTCCAATGGCCGAAACAGGGGAACGAATGAAATCTAAGAAAAATAGCGATCGCCGGCGATGTGGCTCGCTGGAACTCACAAGGTAGCTTGAGATGTTAGATGCAAGCTTAACGAATACAATCATCACCTTGGCGACTTGACTGGTGAAGCAGTGGCTCGAAACGGCTTCGTCTTCCTCGGTGGTACTGAAGAAGAGTATGAACTGGTGAAGGAACTTGTTGTTTGTGTGTATATGAATGTTAAGACTTAGCAGAAAAGTGCAGTGATGGTTCTGAGGAATGAGCAGTGGAGGTATTTATAATCTTTCGGCGATTACAATGACCTGCTCACTGGAACTTGTACTGCAGGCAGTTTAGTTTGGATTGGACACAGCAAGGGGTGGCTGCAGTGAAGCGACGGCGTGTAGGGGACAATTTGACCTGTGCAGTTGCTGTCGGAGCTGCTGGAGAAGGAAAGTTCAACGGCTGGTCTTGCACCTTGTTTTCTTTTTTGAGGTGGGGTGGTGAGTGTAGAGCACTGTGGAGCTTGCGGCATGTTTTCTGCTAAAGTTTGGAGAACTGCACTGTGTGTGTGTGTGTGTGTGTGTGTGTTTCTGTTTGACAGAGTTTTTTGTGCGAGTGTGTGTGTAAGTGTAAATTCAAACAATTGTGTGTGTGTGCAGGATTGTGTGCATGACTGTGTATATGATCAAGTATATGTATTGATGTGTGGTTCAAAAGCCTGAGAAGTTCAAGTGTAAAGTCTGTTTGTGCAATGAACTTAGGAGATGAGAAAAATTCAGTCTTTCAGAATTTCCTGCTGACTGAACAGCAGTTCTGGCAAATGGACTGAATTGCAGTTTTGGAAATTTCATTGAACTGAAATGAGAATACCCAAAATCTGGAGGTCCATCTGAACTTAGCTCAATATGATGGATTTGTTTGATAGATTATATTTGAAGTAATTCAAATTAAAACGAAAACGAACCAAAAACGAAATGAAAACAGGGTAAAAGTATACAGTAATTTTACATAAAACGACGAAAACATAAATAACTTGATTTAGGGTTCAGTTCTGAAGTAGTGACAAAAGATAAACTTGTGTTGAATAGTGTAAAGAACGTGCTCGTTAAAACAGATTCAAATTTGGAGATAAGTTGGATATTTTAGCCATTTTTTACTTCTGAAAACTAAAAAATGACTAATTTGCGATAGAATTTGGACTGATTTGTGAAAAGTGGTCAAATGATTGAATTTGGTTGAGAACTTTTAGGGCTGGTATGCCAGTATAATACAGTATGGTTTCAAAATAATCCAGATAACAATTGTACAGAAATTAGTAGAATTAGATAACTAAATTTAGGGTAATTAGTGTAATTTGGTAATTAGGAAATACGGTTTTCGAAAACTGAATAGGATATGGTTTCCGGGCTCTAGGAGCTAAATTTGATCTGGTGTCAAAAGGAAAATTTGTATAAGAAATATAAATATCCATATCTATTTATACTGATTTGAGATCTGAACTACTAAGAAGAATCTGAAGGTTTTTGGGATACAAAAGAATCAAATTGTAATTTCTGAAAATACATGTATGCATGTTTTTGGACTAAAATGGAATTTTAAACCCTAATTTTTGGGGTGTTACAGCCTCCCCGATTTCTTCACCACCATCATTTTGGTAATAAAAATCCGATCGCTAATTTTCATTTCCGCATTAATTTATTTTCAGACCAAGATTCAGTGAGTTTTTCTTTCAATCTCAACTGAACAGAGCCTCTTCAAATGGTTCAGTCTTTTATGACCATATATTTCTGATCAAGTTCTTGATCCGTTCAAGTATTAGGTTGAAGGGTTATAACCTTTTTCTCAAGTAGATTAATTCGTTTGAGTTGGGAGGCCTAGTTGACGAGGATTAAACATTACTCTTGGTCGAAAGTTAATTAACGTGATATATATATATATATATATATATATATATATATAGAGAGAGAGAGAGAGAGAGAGAGAAAGAGAGAGATTATTCTACACCCACCCCCTAGAATAGTTATTCTATACCCACCTTCTGCATCGTTGGATCATGCATCGAGATTACAATTATACTAATGATAGTAATTAAATTAGGCGGCCGTAAATTCCATTAAAACTGATTGAACCGCTAGCCGTTTCCTAAAAACCCATGATTAGTTTGTTACAACCGCAACCGCAAACTATTCCTACAAAATAAGAACTGCCTAAAAAATGGGAACCGTAATCATATATCGATCAGTTAAAAAAAAAGGCAAAAACACTTTCATCCAACACATTATCATATACCAAAAACCACCAAAACAATAAAGAATCACCTTGAAGAGATCGTCATCTAATTTGGCAATAATCTTCAAATTGATCGACCAGTAAATTGTGAGTATTACTAACATAATCAACTAATTTACTGTATACTCTACTTCATTTTACTGAAATATTAATCACCGTTTACTGCATTACACCATTTTTCAAATTGTGACAAAGTGATTTACTACAGTGCCATGGATACATTATCACCACCAAGAGAACAACAAGGACTATGCAGAGTTTTGTTTGGTCCTTGTGATATCCCGTCAAATGATTTAACATCTCCACGTTCAACAGAAGGATCAACATATTCAACACAAGATGATTCCTCATCTCATGTGCATACACATGTATGTATAATCTCTTCCCAATTAAAACATAATAACTAAACTAGTACTATAACTGTTACTGTCATGCAAATGGTTCCAAATTTTTCATAAACATTGTTTATATGCATTTATGATAAATTTACTGTCATTGCAATATCAATTAACTGATCGTACGTTTTAGATCTGCACTGTATAATCAAAATATCCTCTCTCATCAACTTACTGATCATATTAACAAATTTACTGATCGTATGTTATAGATTTGCACTATTTGATATATCTTCAGTCCTGTTGATTTACTTATTGTATTGACAAATTTACTGTCATATTAGATAGACTTTACTGGTTGTATGCTATCAATTTATTGTCCACGGTCTGCACTGGTTGATACAATGTCGACATATCTTTACTCCATCGATTTACTGGTCGTATCGATATAAAATCGAAATATCGACAGTCCCGTCGATTTACTGATCGTATTGATACATTTACTGACATGTTAATTTACTTTACTGATCGTATTGATACATTTACTAATCATATTCAAAATATACGATTTAATTTACATGATTTACTGCTCGTGTTGATAAATTTATTGTCTTTTTTTTTCTTTTCATTTTGTATAACATATAACTTAGATTGTTGATTCTTATAACTTAATATAAGTAAAAAAAATTTTAAAAAATTATATGAAAATAAATTTCATAAAATAATTTACTAATTAATGATCAAAATTTTAAAAAATTAATTTACATGCATATCAAATGACAGTTAAAAAAACAAACAGTAATTAAATTAGGGCAGAGCTGCAATAATATTGGATATAGACTTTACTGTTCGTATTAATCTAATTTACTGACATATTAATTTACTTTACTGTCATATTAGATAGACTTTACTGGTCGTATGCTACCAAATTATTGTCCATGATTTGCAGTGGTTGATACAAATTGAAATATCTTCACTCCCGTTGATTTACTGGTCATATGTTCACTCCCGTCGATTTACTGTTTCATAAACATTTTTTATATGCATTTGTGATAAATTTACTGTCATTAGAATATAAATTTACTGGTCATATGTTTCAGATTATACATCACATTTATGTTCCTGTCAATTTACATGTATCAATTTACTGGTTGTATGTTTTAGATTATACATCACATTTACATGTATCTAGTGTTGGACTATATTCACTCCCTACGATTTACTGCTCATGTTGATAAATTTATTGTCATATTCAAAATATTCGATTCACTTTACTTTCTTATTACAATAAGTGGATATTCCTTCGGATATTATACCACATGTGGGAATTATTTTTCAAACTGAAGAAGAAGCGTACAATCATTACAAAAGACACTCGTATTATGCTGGTTTTGGTATAACTTCTAGTAATACCACCTGTGAATATTATTGCACAAGATAGGGAAAGCATTGCTCAACAGCAGGGGATTATCGTCAATGGAATATGACAACTACAAGAAATAATTGCAAGAAGATGATGAAAATAAAAAAAGATATAAACACTGGAATATGGACGGCAGCAAGATTGGTGGTGAACCACAATCACCCTCTTGATGTGTCACCCTCAAAAGTTGTTTTCCACAGATCACACAAGAATTTGGATGAATCAATGTTTAGCTTCATAAGGCAACTACAGTCATGTGGTATAACTCATGGTGCAATTATGTCAATGCTTACAAACCTCTATGGAGGTCAAGACAATGTCCTGTTCTCATCAAGGGATGTGTTGAACAGGTGTGTGAAGTAATTTTTTTAGTGTCATGAAAATTACTATTTACTATTACCATAATGTAATAGTAAATATGTGATCAAAACAGGAAAGCAGAAAACAAAAGGGTAGAAAATGCAAACGACATCGACAATCTGATTATGTTTCTCAGAGAGATGAAGACAAAAAATGAAAAATTCTACTACGACATCAATGTAGACGAGAATGATGCAATCTGTAACTTATTTTGGAGCAACGCAAGCTGTCGTTTTGCTTACCAACACTTTGGAGACTGCATAACCTTTGACACAACATACAAGACCAACCGATTCAATATGCCATTGGCGGCATTCCTTGGAGTAAACCACCATCTCCAGACTACTTTTTTCGGTGTGTCACTCCTTAAGTATGAGAGGATAGAGTCGTTTGAATGGTTGTTTCAAACATTTCTCAACTGCATGGGTGGCAAACAGTCGATTGCCATATTGACTTGTGCAACAACTTTTACTCTTTATATTATACAACATAATATTACCAAACAATAATTATAAATAGTGTACGATCTAATTTTTTCTTTTGTTGTAGATCAAGACCCAAGCATGGAAGTTGACATAGGGCAAGTGTTTCCAAATACAAAATATAGATTGTGCAAGTGGCATATTATGAGGAAATACAAGGAATCACTTGCAGAAATATATGCATCTCATGAAAATTTGAAGGACGAATTTTATGAAGTTGTAAATCATACCATTACTCTGGCTGAATTTTTTAGGATTGAGGATGCCGACTAGAAGGGGGGGAGCGAATAGGAGGCTTTAAAACTTTTCGACTAAAAATAATTTTTACAAGGAAAAGATTAAAAGAGATATAAGAAAAAGAACTCAAGCAAATTTACAAGTGAGAGAGACACAAACACGGTGATTTATACCGAGGTCTCGGAGACAGGCCCGGCCTCCCATACTCCTCATTGAAGCACTCAAGTGAATAAGTATTGCTTCAATGTCCATGAAGGATATATTTCACTAAGATTGCTCCTTCTCCACTCCGGATAGCTGAGCACCGATACCTTTCACAAATACGCCGAGCCTCTTCGATAACCTCTGTTAATGGAGAGGTAAATGGCCACGCCTCCAAATCGTCTAGGTGAGGGCGTTCACCAAGAGTAACAAATTACGAGATCTTCTCTTGATCTCCAACAAACTCTGAGAAACTCTAAGAATGCAAATGATGCAAATGAATAACTCTTGGTGGATCTTTTCTCAACACAAAACTCAAGACTTGATCAAAAGATCAAGATTTTTGATCTAGGGACTAAGGCTCAAAATTATATCAGAATGTAGCACTTGGTTGTTCTCAAAAACCTGCTGAAGGCTCATATTTACAGCCCAAAAGGCTCAACTAGCCATTGTGCTTAACCAGGAAAGAAACAGCATACGCTGACAATGAGCACAGCATGCTGACAGTCAGCATAGACCACGAGTAGTTAAAAGCAAATCTTGGAGAAAACTCAGCTAGCCGTTGTGGTCGAAAATGGAAACAAAAATGCACATACTGACAGTCAGCATCTACCTTAACGGCTCGACAAAAATCACAAATAAAACTTGCCTAGCCGTTTGTGGTCGAATATGAAAACAAATCTACTCATGCTGACAGTCAGCATCACATGCTGATAGTCAGCATCAGTATCGACCACAAAAATGACCAGTTAAAGAAACTCAGAAAGCAAACAATTTTTGGTCGAAACTTATGCTGATAGTCAGCATAAGTCAAAACAATTCAGCTCAAAAAGACATGCTCTCTGGACAAATGACAGCATTGAAGCTGACATTCATGCTGACAGTCAGTGTCACATGTGGACAGTCCTCATGGATCTGTGCAATAGATAATAAAAAAAGCATAACATTTGATCTAGATATCCGATTGAGATGATTTTTGGCTTGTTGGAAAAATAATCAAAGGGTTACAATTTTGTCAACAAGAGCAAGACCTAGATCATCCTAGATCTTTCTATAAAATGCAAAACTATTTCTACTGCCAAAAAGTCCAACACAAATGTCATGCTAACTGTCATCACTGAAACTGACATTAATGTTGACTGTCAGCAAAGAACAAAAATTTTGTCTCAAAAACTTACCTCTCTGGACAAATTTCAGCACTGAAACTAACATTACATGCTGAATGTCAGCATCGACCACAACCAACTGGTCGATTAAAACTAAAATTTTGAATAAGCAAAACTGGTCAAAAACATTTGGTCGAAAGCTTCTAGTCGAATGGCAGCATGAGAGGCTGACTGTCAGCATCCACTACCAATTTTTTAAAAGACAAGTTTCAATCCCTTTTTGAAATCTATGTTTTTCTCAGATTTTACCAAGATTAAAAATGAATGCGAATGCAACATATGACCTAAGAGTTTATCAGTTTTTGCCGAAACTAAAAGAGATTTCGCAGCCCCTCTTAATAGTATGGTTAAACTAAAAAAGAATTTCTATAAATCGGTCAAACTCCAAACGCCGAAACCGGTAAAACAAGCACTTACCTTAGGTCTTTGCGGCTTCCATCTTGCGACTCCTATTTGACATTTCTTCTTTTCACCTGATCTTATACTCAAAGAAAATGGATTAGTCCAAGACACTTGATGTCATCAATAATCAAAATCAACCTAAAAGGGCCTAGATGCAACAATCTTCCCCTTTTTAATGATTGATGACAACAACTGTTAAAAGAAAATAAAATTTTAATGACTCCCCCTAAGTGTATGCATGGGCATTAGATATATACAAGAACTCCTCCTGAATGCATGCATATATAAATACACATATGAGTCATTCAAGAGTCCACAATGAATAAACAATGAGCATATAAACTATCAATAATGTCATACAAGAATCTCTCCCCAATCTCTCCCCCTTTGACATCTAGCACAAAAAGGCGGGAGGACAGCAAAATAAACAGTTAACTTGCATTTGATATATCAATAATATTCAATTCACTTCTAAGAAAGCAAAATCTAGTCTCATCTAAAGAATTGGTGAAGAGGTCCGCTAGCTGCAAGTCTGTTCTTATATGATTCACATCTATGTCACCTTTTGCCATATGATCTTTTATAAAAATGGTGCCTAATATCAATATGCTTGGTTCTAGAATGTTGAACCGGATTATTTACAATTTCTATGGCACTTTCATTATCACACAAGAGTGGCACCTTTTCAGAGGAAACTCCATAATCCAAAAGGGTTTGTTTCATCCAAAAAATTTGAGCACAACAACTACCCGCCGAAACATATTCCGTTTCGGTGGTAGAGAGAGCTACAGAATTTTGTTTCTTAGATGACCAAGAGACTAGTGATCTCCCCAAAAGTTGACAACTACCGGATGTACTTTTTCTATCAATTTTGCAACCTGCATAATCTGAATCCAAATATCCAATTAATTCAAAGTTTGCATTTTTCAGATACCAAAGGCCTATGTTAGGATAGCATTTCAAGTACCTAAGGATTCTTTTAATAGCAATCAAATGACATTCCTTAGGGGAAGATTGAAATCTAGCACATAAGCAAACACTAAACATGATGTCGGGCCTAGATGCCGTAAGATAAAGCAAGCTACCAATCATAGATCGATAGAGTTTAGAATCAACCGCTTTTCCGTCGTTGTTCATATCAAGATGTCCATTAGTGGCCATGGGAGTTTTGACGGCTTTAGCATCTTCCATCCCAAAGCGCTTGAACAAGTCCTTCACATACTTGGTTTGGCTCACGAACGTTCTGTTCTTAGTTGCTTGATTTGTAGTCCAAGGAAGAAACTTTGCTCTCCAATCATTGACATATCAAATTCCCTAGACATCATTTCTCCAAACTCATGGCAAAAGGATTCATTAGTAGAACCAAATATAATATCATCAACGTATATTTGACACACAAAAAGATCTTTTTCAATGACTTTTGTAAAAAGCGTTGTGTCTACCTTCCCAATTTTAAATTCTTTCGATATAATAAATTCTCTAAGACATTCATACCAAGCTCAATTTTCAATGATCAATAGGAAATAACAATTTTAATCCTCACAAAATTCTTCCTCCTTTTTGGCATTAATCACCAAAAACATACAAATGAAAGGTATGCCAAAAAAAAAGGTTTGACAAAACAATTTTAAATCACAAATAATATGAGAAAGTATATGATGTAAGGAAGAGCTCAAATCTCCACAAAGAATACTCAAATTGATAACCCATTCAAACATGTGCTCCAATTTCACGAAATTTTGCATAAATAAAAATCCATCAATTCCGCCAAAATGGAGATTTGACCAAACAAGGACTATGAGAGGAATAATCATCCAAGTTAGGTCATAAATTATGTGCAAGAGATAGAAATGACCTATTGGTGAATAAAGAGAGTTCAACAGGAATCAAAACAAAATAAAGGTCATGAACTCCCCTCTTTATGGCCTAAAACAAAGCTAATCAAGAAAGATCGAGAAACCATCCAAAGAAGTATAAAAAATCATGGAAAGTTGCATAGAGATAAATAACATCAATACAAACATTTTTCATGAAGATCCAAGATTTAAATTTTTAGTTATTTGAAAGGACTGAGAGATTGACATCCAATTTGACTGAAAATTTTCTCAAACACTTTGGCTTCTTTATAATCATAGAAACATATGTACACAAGTTCCAAAAATTCCAAAATAAATTCTGGAGATAAATGAGATAATAAGGAACCAGTTATCCTTTTACAGTGAAACCAAAATTGGAGCCAATAACAAGATATAAAAAAATGTTGACTAGATTGAAAGTTTTAGATTTCAGGTTTTGGGTAAATTATTTTACGCATGTAAAGGCATCTAAAAAACCACGCAAATGACTTCCAAAAATTTTGAAATAAATTAACAATAAAGACCAATCATAGGAGATAAAATATCATGTATAAAATTTCTTCAAATAGTCAACCAATTAAGAGATATAAAAATGAAAAGTCAGTCAAAAACCACAAGAAGTCTGAAGTTGCAGATTTCAGATTTGATTTGTGAAAAATCACATATTGCTTAAATCAAATCCAATTGAAATGAAAATTTTCAGAAATGATTTTCAATGCATGACACAAATTTTGCAAAAATAATTTTGCAAAAAGGATTTTCTAAACAAGAGTCAAGCCTCTTTTGGTACCCAAACCATACGAGGCCCTCTAGCCTTGTCGCATAAGTCTTTTGGTACACAAATGGCTCTATCTTTAGGTTTTTGAAAACGGAAATCAACAAGTTTTGCAATTAAACCTCTTCTAGAACAAGAAATCAAATAAGAGTCAAAAGAACCAACTCTGAAAGGGTTAGATACATACTCATGCGAATGTTGCCCTATTAAGTGACATGCGGAACATGAAGTTCGAGAGGGCTTTACAAATGAAATGGTATGAGTGCGGTGAAATATGTGATACCTCGTACTAGATGAGTGAGCATGATTTAATTTCCCTTTTTAAATGAATATTTATAATCTGAAGGGGGTTTAATAAGCATAGCACTACTCATATGATATCTAGTAAGGTCATGACTCAATCTATTTATTTTAGTCTTAAGTTCATCATTTTCAATTTTATGTACATGAGATGATACTGTGTTAACACATGAAACATGATGCGAATGAGAACAGGACAGCATATCATCACAAGTAGATGAACTAGAAGGCATAACAATAGAATCACTAGATGAGCTAGACATATCAAATGAGGAGCAACTAGTACTAAAGATGAGTCATGAGTCACTAGATAAATCGTGGTATGAGAGGCATGTGAATCAATAAATGAATCAATAGACAAATTATCACATGAAGTACTAGTGTCCACAAAACTAGCATTTGAGTCTAAACATGAATTAACACTTAAGTCATTACAAAGGTGCTAGCATGTGACGTGGAAGTATGTGACTCTAAGGATAGATCAATAAGTAAGTCACAAACAACTCTATCATCTAAGGTAATTGTGGAGCTAATAGCTTTCTTGGCAAGCAAAGAATCATAAGAACTTTTCAACTCTTGAAATTCACTTTCAAGGATGATAAGTTATTCTTTAAAGTGCAAAAACTTTTATTCATATTGCCAAGCAATTTATTTAACTCTACAATCATATCTATAAGCTCATCATTAGAGAAGTTAATATTTGATACTGTCGAGTCACATGCCATAAGGCATATAGATTTGTTGTGAGATGAAGACTTTGATTTTGATAGTTTCTTTCTAGTTTCTTTGAGCTCTTCTTGCAAGAGTTCGCCTTTATCTTTCTTAGGCGAACCAAGTTGATGATATCTTTGAGCTTTCTAGAAATATCCTGATCCTCGCAATGAAATCATCATTCTTAATATGCTCGGAGGTGGAATGTTTGTCCTTCTCCTTGGACATATCCTCATTTGACATAAGCATGTCAATGAGCTCGCTCGGTGAAGTGTCGGAGAGGTCACCGTTTGCAGGAGTGGCAATGAAGTCTCCGTAGCGATCCTCCTGTAATACCTTAAGCAATTTCCTACAAATGTCTAGATTGTAAATATTAGCGCCATGGGCTTTGAGCTCATATTTGTGATGTTGATCAAGCGATCATATATTGTGGAGAGTGTATCATGCTCCAACATCACAAATGCCTCATAGTGTAGCATCAAGAAGAGCACCTTAGCATGCTCAAAGCTAGATGTGCCCTCAAAGATAGACTCAAGGGTGGTCCAAACATCGTGAGCGGTCAAACGATCACTCACTAGTTCGAGCATGGCTTAGGGATCTAAGAAGCACATCTTTAGCCTTTGTATTTAAGAGGAGAATATCCTTCTCTGAAATCAACAGATAAGTCACAACCTTCTCCACTAACCTCCATAAATCCAAACTCAAAGCCTCAAAATAAGTGCTCATAACAATCTTCCAACGAAAGTAATGTGCGATGAGGACATCACTAGCTCGGATATGAACAAGGCTCCATCCACTCCTTCCACTACTTCCTCGCCGCCATGAGAAGATCAAGGAGAACGGCGAGTCGGCATGAATTCATGTGCTGAGCCATTCACTACGCTCACACTGGAGGATCAGCAAACTACATCAAAGGTGGAGTAACCCACGACGCATCAAGTCCAGTCCAAGATCAAGCCCAACTCATTCGCGAGTCCAGCTCGGCTATCCAACAGTAGTCCAACTTCAAACGGATGCCCAGGCCACGTACGGAGTCCGTTTGGGGCAAATGAGTACTTTACGGAGAAGCCCACGATGACACCTTTCCAATGTTATTTGCTATGTTGTTCCCCCGTTGTGTGAGAGACAAGTGTTCATCGGAGTAGTGTCTCTGGACCTGGTTTGATGAAAGATAACCTCAATTTGTCATTATGCAATTTCAGATTGCTTTTATCTTGTTCTTGCTTGTTCTTTGGTTGCTTGCAGGAATCGATCGTCGTGATCAGGTCAGCCGCGTCTTGGCACGGTTGATAACTACTCATGAGTGTGGTTTATGTAACACCCTGAGTTTAGGGGTAAAAACTCTCTTTTTCATGAACATCATGCATGCATGATACCATGTATCTGTAGTAGTAACAAGATCAGTTCAACCCTTTTACCCCAATCTATCTCAAACCCTAAAATCTCAAAATCTATCCTATAGACCTAAATCAAGATCAGATTATTCAGATATGATCTATCAGTTACTCTGAACATAAAAGCCTTCAGAAGCCAGATTCAATTCCATCTCTAACTTCCAGATCTATCAATTCTTTTCTGTTTTCGAAAACAGAAATTCTAATTACTATTCTAATTACCCTAATTACTCTGAACTCAGATTTAGCTAAATCTTGACCTAATTCAGATCAGATTACTCTTGGGCTATGATCATGGGTATGCTATACCTTAATCTAGAAAGTTGGCAGCCAAATCATATCATCAAAGCCTTTTTCACATATCAGTCCAAATTATATCGCAATTTAGTCCTTTATCTGATATCTGGAAACCCAAAAAGGCTAAAATCTTCAGATTAACTCCAAATTCAGAATTCTTCAGCAAATCTTTTCTAAATGCTATTTGATACAATTTTCCTTTCTGTCTAGATTCCAAAATCTTATCTTAAAGGCCAGAATTCGAAATCGACAAAACTCAGATCTTATTTTACCCTAAAGTACCCTATTTTCAGTTTATATCAGAAACTATCAAATCATGCCAGATTTTACCAAATCTCTTGCTAGATGAGTATAAGGTATAAGTTTATACTCAGCTGTGAAATCAGATTGCAAATTAACCATTTCCAAACCAGAAATTACAATTCAGTCCACAGCCAATTTTCATAATTTGCAAATCAGTCCAAATGGCTGTTTCGACCATCAGCCACCATCTCCTGCGACTAGAGGAGTAGCTGCTCGCGACCAGGAATCAGCTCTTCGACTCCACCCACTGTTTGCGACCCCACCCACTGTTTGCGACCAAACCAGCAGTGCACGGCGACCTCGACCACAACCGGCACAGTGCACAGTGTTGCTTCGACATCGACCGCGACCACGCCGTGTTTTGCCGTTGAGCAGTGCCGCTTTAGCCAAGATTTTTGCAATCGCCTTTGCACACGCACACGTGTTAGCACCGTAGCTGTTGCTGTGGCAGTTCCCGTCCAGCTCACCAGCTGCTGCACGCCAGAGAGGAGCTTGCTCGCCGTTGCTTCAACCCGAAGCCTTCTTCTTCACCGGCGCAAGCAAACAGTGAGCTTAAGCTTCGTACACTTTGCTTGCCTATAAATAGCAACCCCAGAGAAGCTTTCCTACCTTTAGCAGAGCTCTCCAACACCCTCAAGCAGTTAAACCGTATTTCTTCTTGCTACAGTCTTCTTCTCCGGCGAGTTCAGCACAGAGGCTCACGGTGACAGCCTCAACCGCAGCCTCTACCTTCAAATTGATAGCATCAGTGAGTGACCCTCACCCATCTCATCGTTCTGTAGCAATTAATTGAACCCTCATGCATCTCGTCGCCGGTGATCGCCGGAAATGCCAAAATGCCCTGTTCCAGCTTTGCAACACAAATTAATTCGAATTAGCCTTCGATTCAATAGACAAAAATGATCAGTGAGCTATTTTAAGCAAGCCTGTGAAGTCAGATTTAAAAATTTAGAAAGAATTGAAGCTTTTCCATAGCCCGAGCTTCACCAGCCGCCGGCGACCGTCGCCAGGCTTCTCCGGTGATCCTCCGGCCAATCTAACAATTCCAGAAGCTTTCTTATACCTTCTAGATACTCCTCGAGCAAGGAATTGAGTTCAAATCGTGTATAATGGAAAACCCCAAATTCAATATCATCTTCTCCGGCGCCGGCCACTGGAAGTCTATTCCCGGCCGATCCAGCTTCAGAAACCTTGTCCACCAGATGCGCCTTGATCTCCTGAGAAACTTTGTCTACTAGCTCGACTTCCAATTCGGTCTAAATCAGAAGTTATAGCCTTGCCTTAATTCCTGTCCAGTATTGTGATTTGGAACTTCAGCCACCGAGTTCATCGCCGATTTTCATCACTTTCCGGCCATCTCCTGCCCTAGATCCTGTTGAGTGAATTGTTCCTGTTACTGAGGCCTACCTCCCAGACAAAGTAGTGCATCAATTGGAGCCCTAGATCAAAAGTTATGGCAAGCCCTAGTTTCTGGCCATGTCAGTTCAATGCCAGGCTATGCCAGCCAGTGGCATTAGCCCTTTTCACTTCCTTCCAAATGTGCATTTTGAGCATGACTTTGTTCCTTAGACTCCTGAGGTTGTGATCTACAATTTCTTCTTCTATCACAACTTGATTCGAGCCCGTGAACTGTATTTTATGCTTAGCCCTAGAATTTGACATTGTCAACCCTATGCCAGAGCATGTCAGCCAGTGGCATTAGCTCTTTTCACCTCTTTCCAATTATGCAAATTGAAAATAACTTTGTCCATCAGACTTGTGGAGTTGTAATCTACATTTCATTCTACTGCCACAAGTTGAGATAATCCTTCTATCATCTATCGACCCTATGTCGATGCCTTGAACCGAATGTCGACCTAAAGACGTTCGCTGTTTTTGAGTGAACCAGTCGCAACCTTGATATCATTCTGATACTTTGAGACATTTGGAACCTTGTAAACCTTTGACAACTAATCTTAACCCTGGCTTTCATAACTTAAACCTAATCAGCCTCTAAACCCAATCATTTCAGAATCATCCAATCATTCAGAATCATCGAGACATTCATCTTTGCATTATTGCATATAGTATATTAATGTATTGAAAAGGTTTGTGATTTTCGGTTACTTGTTTGATTGGAGAATAGATCAAGAGCCAGAGTTCGAGGACTTCACTGCTGATCCTACATCAACTACTGTCTCTCACGACGCGGAAGGCAAGTCATAGTCTTGATCATCTTGAACCTATATTTTATGAATTGCTATGATATGACCATGAATATAAGTAGTATTGCATGAGAATGGATGAATTGTGAATTGGCAGTACTAAGCTGGATGCCTGTGAAATGTGAATTGATTAAATAGTGAGCCATGAACTATCATAAATATATTTATATATATTCATGAAATAAAACCCCCAGCCGTGACCAGAAAAATGGTATGGATGGCTGTAGCACTGAAGGTGCTAAACTGCAAAGGATAGCAGGCACGGAAGGTGCAGGGTTGTGGATGGTTTGGTCACTGCAATATAAGGACTAGAACCTTGTGTTGTGCGTCTAGTGGCATGAAACACGTGCTAACCGCAAGCCTGGTATGGGACAGGCCTGAACAAGTACTTATGCCGATCGCACATGAAACCCCTGCATGAAGTGTGTAGTGATGCATGATTTACATGGAGAATGGCTCCCACATATATCACTGAAGGTGATCTTGTACACTGACCCAGCAATGGGGATATGAGTAGGGGTGGAGGTTTGGATACAACCTACCACAACTGTGGTTCGCGAGAGATCCACAGGGTCGGGGGTGAAATGTGAGTAAAACATAACAAAAGTTCTTGTTATCTCCACCTTGCCACTCACACATGGTTGTGAGGAATGGTCTAATCATATTGATAGGATGGGCTTGAAAGTGGAATATCTTGCGGGTAAATTGGTACCTCTCTGTAGAGTTAAAAAATGTATTCGAATACTACGAGCTCCCGGGTTTATAGGAGTCTGCTGCGGTGGATTAAATCCACGGGGTGTGGCACAAGTATATTTTCTAAATAAAATTTGATAAGTCAAGATTACCCAAATGACATGTGTTGTCATGTTAAGGGGTGCTGCCGTGGTCTGTCGTGTGTCGACGTGTCACGGTAGTGCTATAATTTAGTGAACAAGATTATCAATGTTATATTATGAGAAGTGCTGCCATAAGATGAGATGAGTGGAGTTGAGAAAGAAAAAGGTTATTTTATAAACATCCATAATTCTTGACTAGTCTAGGCTCATAACAATACTACTATATGTATCTACTCTTCCCTATGACATGCTGAGTACGTAAGTACTCACCCTTGCAACTTACAACCCAGAAGATGGAGTGTACCAAGATCAAGAAGAAGTCATGGAGAAATTCTTGGATCCAGAAGAAGGAGAGCCAGACCCGTCAAATCCCTGATGTGTTGTTCTGCTGTCAACTTCTTACTGTGGAAGGGACACCCATCATCCGTTGTGTAGAGGTTTTATTTTGCTTTAACTAAACCTTGAATGCCGCGAAGGTATTGTAATCTCTTTATGTAATATTAAGGCCAGCAGGCCACACTGCTTAATATTTTGTAAGTTTTTCTGCTGCAATGTGAATATACTCCTGTGCTTGACTTATCCTGGGAAGTCAAAGGTATGTTTATATGGGACTAGCTATAGCAAGCTAGGTCTCCACGGGAGTAGGCGTAGTCCCAATTTCGGGGCGCGACAGTTTAGCAATTGCCAGGGTGTCCAGCCTTGTTTGGTTGGTTGCCGGATCGCCAAGGTCACTCTCCATCAAATCGAAGTTATCCCTATCACCAGAATATCAGGCATACGTGTCTTCATCAGTCTAATTCCTCTTCAGCTGATGTAGGTGCTTTATCCATTGTTGGATCTTGAGTTACACATGGAACAAAAAGTATTTCTCTCCATCTCATCCTCCTCCTCTTGCTTGTTATCATTTTCCTACAAAAGATTAGTCACAAGTGGAAACACGGCAAGAGGCCGTTTTTTCAAAGAAAATTCTTCACCCTTGCAATTATAGACATTAATTTCAGATATATGTCTTTCATGTTCAATTTGATTTTCAGCCTCACAAGCAAGATTAAACAATTGAGACAAAGAATTATGTTCCCTATCAACAAGAATGTCCTGAATTTCCTTATCAAGCACACCTATGAATCTAATCTCCTTAGCTTCCTCAGTTTCCTCTAAACCACAACGCAACAAGCATGTTTCTAATTCTTGGTAGTATTCTTTTACAGTGTTATTACCCTGTTTTACATGTTATAGTTTCTTAAACAAAAATTCAGCATAGGATTTGCTGATAAATCTATCTCTCATAAGCCTTTTCATGTCTTTCCAAGTTTGAGCTAACTTATTACATGCACACAAATTCTTACACCACATTGATGCAAAAATAGTTAAACCACTAGTGGCACTCCTACTCTTTCATTTATCACAGATTTTATATCGAGTAAAAATTTTGTCTACCACTATTTCCCAATCAATATATGTATCAGAACGAAATCCGTTATAAGAAAGATGGGTTGGAATGATTTTACCCTTACTCATGGGGAAAGATGCAACAATGGTGGTGTGGCTCTCTTGCAATCTCTCCCTGTGGCGGAACATATCAATTTGTGTTTCAATCTCCTTCTTAAATTCATCACCTGCCATTATTAGTAGAAAACAAGAAACACACGAGAGTATATTTCCCTATCAACTACTAGGTGGCCGACAAGGAACAAAATTCACTCTTGCTCAAGCTTCTTACCTAGCTCTTACAAGTTCTTACCGAAGCGAACAGGCGGTGCAACCGGTGGCTGGTTTGTGATAACTTAAACTCGAGTGTGAGCAAAGCGATTGCAAGGTGCCGTACCTATATGGTTAGTAGATGGTGGAGCTTGGATAGGCTACTATATGTGTGTAGCAACAATTCAAGATCAATAATGCAAGATTGAAAATTAGTCCAAAGTAATAGTCAATGTGCTGGAACTAGCCAAGACTCAGACCTAGCTCAAGCAAACAACTAGCAACACAAAAGACTAGAACCAAAAGATACACCACAGAAAAATTCTCCTCTTTTGCTACACATTTTTCTTCTATGATGATTTTTTTCCTTTTTTTTGTGCGGCTCTTTTTTTTTTTGCACTTTCCTTTTTCTTACTTTTTTTCTTATTATGAATAGTACGGCTTTTGTTGCACCTTGCCTTTTTCTTTTCGGCTGCACAATTAGGAAAGAAATGTTGTTTAGCAATTTCGGACACCAAGAACTCCGAATTAGAGGATCTGGTCAATACCAAAGTTGTAGAGGATCGTTTTATATTTCCAACAAGTATAAGGACATCAAAAACGGTGTGGGAAATCAAACGCTATGGCAATTTTACCGAAGCTGTCTCAGATTGAGCAATTCAAATCCGAATTGGACTAGAGTTTGCCGAAATTTTAGCATGACAAAAACGGCCGAATTTGAAGATTATCCCAACTAACCTTTTGTGGGATTTCTCACAACAATTCCAGAAAGTATAAATGTATCCCAATCCGAGTTCGGATGAAAGAATTATAATGAAAATACTGAAACTCTACACTGTTGACATTAATGGCCCAATATCTCATAGATGGAAGCCGAATCTGACTTTGACCTCAACAGAAAAGTTGTAGAGAACGATCTGAGGTTTCCAGAAAGTACAAGAATTTGAATATCCAATTTTTTTTGAAGAAGTTATGATGAAAACAACGAACTGGACAGCGGCAGACTAGAATTGGACGCGACAACAAGGAGATCGACGTGGAATTCGACTCCGCGACGAGATGCAAGACTAAAACTAGACCAAAACTAAAACTTAGAACCAGAACTCGACAACGATGGACGAAAATTCAAAGATGCAAACTGACAAGAACGATGCAAGGCTAATGACGATGGTTTGGACAACGGAAAATAAATCTTTTGTAGGGCAATTTTCTGAACTCTAGGTATGAAATCAATCTACTAAACTAAGATAGATAAATTCTCACCAATCAACCGGAAGCTCTGATACCAACTGATGAAGACACGTATGCCTGATCTTCTGGTGAGAGGGATAACTTCGATTTGATGGAAAGTGACCTTGGCGATCCGGCTACCAACCAAACAAGATTGGATGCCCTGGCAATCACTAAACCACACTCACGAGTCATTATCAACCGTGCCAAGACGCGGCTGACCTGATCACGAGGATCGATTCTTGCAAGTAACCAAAGAACAAGCAGGAATAAGCTAAAAGCAATCTGAAATTGCAGAATGACAAATTGAGGTTATCTTTCAAACCAGGTCTAGGGAAACTACTCCCATGAACACTTGTCTCTCACACAACGGGGGAGCAACGTAGCAAATAACCTAACCAAAAATGATAGGGGGTGGCTGTCATATGTAGTAGGAGTATGGCAGCCAGAGGTAGGGCACCGGCCAGAGAACCCACCCCCACGTAACCCTATGGATACACAGGCCTTAGGCCCAAAGTAGTGGTGGCCCATCTCCCGATAGAATCTGTCCACGAATTACTTTGTCGATTGCGGGCTATCCAGATGAAATTTGGCAGTGGGACCAATCCCATTGGAAAGGTGTCGTAGTGGGCTTCTCGGTGAAGTACTCATTTGCCCAAATGGACTCCGTACAAGGCCTGGGCATCTGTTTGAAGTTGGACTGGTGCTGGATGGCCGAGTTGAACTCGCGGACGAGTTGGGCTTGATCTTGGGCTAGGCTTGATGCATCGTGAGTTGCTCCACCTTTGATGTAGCTCGCTGATCCTCCGGTGTGGGCGTAGTGAATGGCTCGGCACATGGATTCATGCCGACTCGCCGGTCTCCTTGATCTTCTTGTGGCGGCAAGGAAGTAGTGGAAGGAGTGGATGGAGCCTTGTTCATATCCGAGCTAGTGATGTCCTCATCAATGTGAGTCATGAAAGTGAGGAGCAATCAAACCAAAATCCTCTACCGAGTCCAGCGTTTCTCTCTAGGCGGTAAAGCCCATAAATGAGAGACCTTGCCCTGATACCACGTGTAGGATCGAGGATGTCGACTAGAGGGGGGTGAATAGGAGGCTTTAAAACTTTTCGAGTAAAAAAAATTTTTGCAAGGAAAAGATTAAAAGAGATACAAGAAAAAGTATTCAAGCAGATTTACAAGTAAGAGAGACACAAACACGGTGATTTATCCCAATGTCTCGGAGCCACGCCTGGCCTCCCCTACTCCTCGTTAAAGCACTCAAGCGAATAAGTATTGCTTCAATATCCACGAAGAATATTTTTCACTAAGGTTGCTCCTTCTCCACTCTGGATAGGTGAGCACCAATACCTTTCACGAATACACCGAGCCTCTCTGACAACCTCCATTAATGGAGATGTCAGCGGCCACGCCTCCAAACAGTCTAGGTGAGGGCGTTCACCAAGAGTAAAAAGTTGCGAGATCTTCTCTTGATCTCCAACAAACTCCGAGAAACTCTAAGAATGCAAATGATGCAAATGAATAACTCTCGGTGGATCTTTTCTGAACACAAAAATCAAGACTTCATCAAAAGATCAAGATTTTTGCTCTAGGGACTAAGGCTCAAAAGTATATCAGAATGTAGCACTTGGTTGTTCTCAAAAACCTGCTCAAGGCTCATAATTATAGCCCAAAAGACTCAACTAGCCGTTGTGCTCAACCAGGAAAGAAAAAGCACACGCTGACAGTTAGCATAGACCACGAGCAGTTAAAAGCAAATCTTGGAGAAAACTCAACTAGCCGTTGTGGTCGAAAATGGAAACAAAAATACACATACTGACAGTCAGCAACACATGCTGACAGTCAGCATCTACCTCAACGGCTCGACAAAAATCATAGATAAAACTTAGCTAGCCGTTTGTGGTCGAATATGGAAACAAATTAACTCATGCTGATAGTCAGTATCGACCACAAAAATGACCAGTTAAACAAACTCAGAAAGCAAAGAATTTTTGGCCGAAACTTATGCTGATAGTCAGCATAAGTCAAAATAATTCAGCTCAAAAAGACATGTTGTCTAGACAAATGACAGCATTGAAGCTGACATTCATGCTGATAGTCAGTGTCACATGCAGACAGTCTGCGTGGATCTGTGCAGCAGATAGTAAAACAAGCATAACTTTTGATTTATATATCCTATTGAGATGATTTTTTGGCTTGTTGGAAAGATAACTCAAAGGGCTACAATTTTGTCAACAGGAGAAAGACCTAGATTAGCCTAGATCTTTCTAGAAAATGCAAAAATATTTCTGCTGCCAAATGTCATGCTGACTGTCAACATTGAAACTGACATCATGCTAACATTCATGCTGACTGTCAGCAAAGAACAAAAATTTTGGTCTCAAAAACATACCTCTCTGGACAAATGTCATCATTGAAACTGACATTCAATGCTGACTGCCAACATCAACCAGTTGCAACTGGTCAATTAAAACTAGAATTTTGAGTAAGCAAAACTGGTCAAAAACATTTGGTCGAAAACTTCTGGTCAAATGGCAGCATGAGAGGCTGGCTATCAGCATCCACTGCCAATTTTTTAAAAATCAGATTTTAAGACAAGTTTCAATCCCTTTTTGAAATCTATTTTTTTCTCAGATTTTACCAAGATTAAGAATGAATGCGAATGCAATATATGACCTAAGAGTTTCTCAGTTTTTGCTGAAACTGAAAGAGATTTCGCAACCCCTCTTAATAGTACGGTTAAACTAAAAATGAATTCCTATAAACCGGTCAAACTCCAAACGCCGAGACCGATAAAACAAGCACTTACCTTAGGTCTTTGTGGCTTCCATCTTGTGACTCCCATTTGACATTTCTTCTTTTCACCTGATCTTATACTCAAAGAAAATGGATTAGTCCAAGATACTTGATGTCATCAATAATCAAAATCAACCTAAAAGGGCCTAGATGCAACAAATTTGAGCATGCGTGGCAATGTATGGTTGCCAACTGTCGACGATTTGAATTCGGCGTCCTCAGTCGATCTTACGTAGATTTGTGAGTTGTGAGACCTTTCACAGTGCTCCTCCGGGAAGGTAAGATAAGTAATGTCTATAGGGACACAAATGAATTTATACAGATTCAGGCTCTTGATGGTGGGAGTAATAGCCTTACATCCTATTATGATTTCACTATGTAGGAGAAAAGTGTTTACAAGAGGGAGGAAGAGATGATCACAGATGAAGATCTCTTCTACATTATTGTCTATCTAACTATGCCAAAGTCTTCAAGTTACTCCGACTCGTGATAGTGTTTTTTACCACTTAACCGTCCCTGTATCGTGCTTTTGACCACCTTTTTATACTGAACAAAAGGGCGCCAATCGTGAAACGACTCTGGACGGTTGCTATGGTGAAGTTTTGATAACCGTACTTAACTCCCACACCTGCTTAATATGTGCAATTAATGGGTAATTGCACATACTAACCTCTTGGCAGTTGTCTTCATACGTGGAGAAGTCATCATAACCCTAGGGAAATGCGTGTTAAAGAGTTAAGACACTCCTGAGTTATTCTGGTCACAGATAGTCAATGACCCTCTGACCGCGCACTGTCTGCGGCCTCATGATCGCGCAAGGGCTGAGATCGTAAATTATCTTTGTGTCCGCATTTTTTAGGTCGTCTAAGACCATAGCGCCGGACTCATAGACACACGTCTAACTCGATTCTGTCTTGAACCAGATGTGTGTGACGAGGATTATCACCCGAGCTTGTTCAAAGTAATACACGTCTAGTTTAAGACAAAATCAGATTAGACGTGTGTCTATAAATCCGTCGCTATGGTCTCAGACGACCTAAAGGGCGCGAACACAGAGATATTGCATGATCGCAGCCCCTGCGCGATCATGAGGTCACAGACAGTGCGCGATCAGGAAACTGCGGACAATACGCGGTCAGAGGGTCGTTGATTATCTGTGACCAAAGTAATCCGGGAAGGCCTAACTCTTTGAATGGGCATATCTCGAGAATCATGAAGATATTTCCACATATGAAGACAACTGCCAGGAGGTTAACATGTGCGGTTATCCCTTGATTGCACGTGTTAAGCCTGTATGGAAGTTAAGTGCGCTTAACAAAACTTCATCTTAACAACTATCCAAGGCCGTTTCGCATTGGCACCCTTTTGTCCAGTATAAAAAGGTAGTCAATGCACGTTCTAAGGATGGTGAATAATGCAGTCAAGCATACAAGCATTACCAAGCATTCAACAAACCTGAAGAATTAGATATAGTTAGGTAGACACTAACATCGAAGAAATCATCGTATGTGATCATCTCTTCTTCCCTCTAGTAAATCATCTTATTACATATAGTGAAATCACAACAGGACGTAGGGCTATTACTCCCACCATCGAGGGCCCGAACCTGTATAGAATCTTTTGTGCCTCTACAGAGTTGATTCATCCTACCTTCCCGGAGGAGCACCTTTAAAGGTCCCGCAACTCACAAATTTGCATAAGATGGACTAAGGACCCCGAGTCCTAATCGTCGATAGCTGGTGCCCACCGTGGGGCCTTTCTCAAGGTGCTTTCCCTTCATCCGGAGGATTGGTGAGCAATGTCTGGAGCATATGATTTCGAGAACGACTTCGATCTCGACGATTATGCCCATATACAAATGCCTTCGCCTAGCGACCCCGTTCCAATGGAAGAGGTCAGTTGCGAAGAAATTCCGAAGGGACGTCAAGAGGACACATCTTCCCCTACCCAGGTCATGTCCATCGACCAGGGGATGGAAGGGACAGGTCCGAAACTTGATGTTAGTTCCACCATATGCAAAATCGAGTCTCGGTCGCCATGTGTTCCCGTCAGGGACCAAGATGGCAGCGACCAGGAACTCAATCCAGGGAGGTTTGATCCTGACAACCTCCACTCTCTCTTTGATTTCAAATCTGACTCGGAGCAAATAGAGATGTTCACTCCTTCTGTAGCTTTTCTCCCCAGAGAATTCGCTGCTTTGTCGGAAGAAAATCCCGATCAGCAGATTTCTAAGGAAGAACAGGAGTGCAGACAAAAGGAGGAACAAGAACGCAAGCAGAAGGAGGATCAAGACCGTGAGCGATGAGATAACGAACTCCGCAGGACAGCCCTAGAGGCTCTGTGAAATGCGCAGGCTCGTTATGACGCCGCCCCTAGTTCCTCCCGTCGCCCACATGGTCGCAAGCACGACCAGACGCCTTCTTTACCACCGGAGAATTTACCGGCGGGTGAAGAAACGATTACACCTGGCGCACCAAAGAGGAGTACGCATGGCCAACTTCGATCTATCGCGGAGGTCTTGCGTAATTTTCCTCCTACCCTCACTAACGCGGACAAATCAGCTTTTGCTAGGATCCTGGCGAAGAAACTGGATGAGGTTGCATCTGATGCAACCCCTACAGCTTCCTCCCGGTCTACGATACGTTCCCATGAAAGGGAGTATTCTTACTCTAGTCATGGAAGGCGTAATCGATTACCATCAGGATCATTTCGGCATGACAAATGCAGGCGCGTAGGAAGTTCTCGTGATCGAGATCGAATTCCTGTGCATTCTCGTCTGGGACCACGTGGCGCATCCCCATCGCGCGAAATTGCTCGTGGATATGCTGGAAACCGCGGAACTCTCCACAGTCCTTATGTAGGTTGCAAGGCTTTTTCACTAGGCCTCCGTGCGTTCGTCTGGCCAGATAAGTTCAAGCCAGGGGCTATTGAGAGGTTTGATGGGACCCAGAATCCGTCGAAGTTCCTTCAAATTTATATTACCGCTATCCAATCTGCAGGCGGGGATGATCGCGTAATGGCCAACTATTTGCCAACGGTTCTTGAGGGACCGGCAAGGACCTGGCTATTCAATCAGCCCGAGAGTTCAATATATAACTGGGAAATGTTGTGCGATGCTATCCTCAACAATTTTCAAAATTGTTATCAAAAACCAGGGAAAGAAGACGATCTTCATCGCCTACGACAAACCTCTACGGAGACTCTCCGACAATTTCTCAAAAGGTTTGTCGAGGTGAGAAATACCATCCCAAACATATCCGATAACTCTGTTATAAGGGCATTTAAGCACGCTGTTCGATATCAGAGATTTACAGAAGATTTACTTATCAACCCCCTCTATTAGTCTCCGATCTCTTTGAAATGGCTAATCGCTATTCAGACGCGACTGAGGACGTTGAATGGAATAGGATGGTCGATAAAGGAAATTTACCGCCCCAACCAGGTCTCAAGGACATGAAAGAAGAGGATGCCGGCAAGAAGCCGGAGTCTTCGTCGAGCGGGAAGTCAAAGAAAACCAAAAAGAATCGAACCGGATAGTATCGGGAGGTCGCAGTCGTGGAAAAGCCACCACCGGCGAAAGGTAACAAGTTTTCATTTAAAAATAAAACTGCCTCTGGTGGTCGCAATTCTGACCAGCTAGAAAAACCAACTAACTCGCAGGAAGGCAAGAAGTGGTGTCCAATCCACAACTCTTCGGGACACGACCTCAAAATTTGTCGGAGCTGGTTGAAGCAACTAGATGACTTTTACCAGGGAATTGGGCCAATGCCAACTTTTCCATCGAAAGAGCAGACTTGCGGGCTTAGAGACGTCGACGGGGATGAAGAAATGTCCTACCAGGTACCTCGTAATTTTGTTAATGTCATTTTCGGAGGTTCCTCCTCTTTTGTTTCTAAACGACAGTTTAAATCATTTCATCGAGAAGTTAACCAAGTGGAAGCTCCCCTGGGCGAACCTCAATACCCCCGTTGGTCCGACACTCTTTTGATGTTCGATTGTTCTGATTGTCCCATTAGGCTTACTCGACCATTGACATTACCTTTGGTCATTACCCCAATAATTAGCAACGCAAGAGTCGAAAGGGTCCTGATCGATGGAGGCAGTTCCTTGGACCTTTTACTGGTCAAGGCGTTGGACGAGATGCAAATCCCTCGTTCAAAAATAAAACCCATAATCCATCCGTTTTATGGGATAATTGCTGGTCCCTCAATGATGCCAATGGGACAGGTGGTGCTCCCAGTCATGCTGGGCGAACCGGATAATTTCCGAACAGAATTAGTTACTTTAGTTGTAATTGATTGTGATTCGGCTTATAACGCAATTTTTGGCAGGCCAACTCTCGCTAAATTTATGATGGTGACGCACTACGCCTATCAGTGCAGCAAGTTACCTGGCCCCAAAGGCATAATCTCGGTCCGAGGTAGCCACAATGTGGCATTGACTTGCGATCAGTTATCACTGGAGCTCGTGGATCATCTTCCCCTTCGGGATGTCAAGATTACCACCACGGGTGCGGATAGGATCAAAGTCGCCCCTCGACCAGAGGAGAAGCTAAAACTGGTTCCATTATGCCCAGATGATCCATCAAGGACAATTCAGATTGGGTCTGGCCTGGACTACAAATAGGAACTCGAACTCATTACCTTCCTCCGGGCTAATGCAGATGTGTTTGCGTGGAAATCGTCCGACATGCCCGGTGTCCCAAGGGAGGTAATCGAGCACAGGTTAGCAATTCGACCTGGACAGCGTCCAATAAAGCAGAAGCTTAGACGCTTTGCTGTTGATTGGCATGAAGCTATTTGCGCGGAGTTAAACAAACTCCAAGCAGCCAGGTTTATTCGAGAAGTCGAACATCTAGAATGGCTTGCAAATCCGGTCATGGTCCGTAAATCAAATGGTAAGTGGCGCATGTACGTTGATTACACCAGCCTAAATAGTGCCTGCACGAAGGATGATTTTCCCCTTCCCCGCATCAATCAATTGGTCGATTCTACTGCGGGTTGCGAACTGATGAGTTTTCTAGATGCTTACTCAGGGTATCATCAAATTAGCATGGCAGAAAAAGATGAAGAGAAGACTACCTTCATCACACCATTTGGCACCTACTGCTACGTCAAAATGCCATTTGGTCTCAAGAACGCCGGTTCCACGTACCAGCGCTTGATGCAAAAGACCTTTCTTTCCCAGATGGGGTGTAATCTTGAAGCTTACGTAGATGATTTGATTGTAAAAAGCTTGACTCATTTAGATGATCTTGCTGAAACCTTTTGTAATTTAAACCGATTTGGAATAAAATTAAACTCAGAAAAGTGTTCTTTTGGGGTTTCATCTGGTAAACTGTTAGGCTTTCTCGTTTGTTCTAGAGGAATAGAGGTTAATCCCGAGAAAATCAGGGCCATTGAGCAAATGAGGTCTCCTTCGACTATGAAGGAAGTCCAGTGCCTAGCAGGTCGCATGGCAGCCTTAAGTCGATTTATATCGCGACTAGGCGAGAGGGGATTACCCTTCTTCAAAGCTCTCCACAAGCACCACGGTTTTACCTGGTCGGATGAAGCCGAGAAAGCATTCTAGGAGGTTAAAGCATACTTATCTAGTCCGCCGGTATTGGTTTCCCCAGTCATAGGGGAACAACTACTTCTTTATTTGGCGGCCACACCTCATGCGGTCAGCGTTGTTCTGATCACAGTAAGAGAAGGTGTGCAACAACCTGTCTATTACATAAGCGAGGTACTTCATGGTCCTAACGAGCGTTACCCTGAGGTCCAGAAGATACTGTACGCACTACTGATGGCTTCCTGCAAGTTACGACATTACTTTCAGGCACATAAAATTACAATGCCCTCGTCCTTCCCCTTGGGAGATATTATCCGAAACCCGGAGAAATTTGGTCGAATTGCAAAGTGGACTGTGGAACTTGGAGCATTTGACTTCCATTTCACCCCTCGCACTGCAGTCAAGTCTTAGATCCTTGCATATTTTGTGGTCGAATGGACTAACTGTGACCCTCCAAGGCAAGAATCTGAAGACTTGTCGTGTACCTACCATTGGACGATGTATTTTGACACCTCTCGAAGTTTCGAACACTCGGGGCCTGGATTTGTCTTAGTAACACCTCAAGGCGACCAACTCAGGTATGTCATTCAATTACATTTTGTTGCGACTAACAACGCAGCAGAGTATGAAGGTCTTATTGCAGGGCTCCGGGCAGCAAAATTCCTCAGAGTCCATCAATTAGTGGTGACGGGAGACTCACAGCTAATCGTAAACCAGGTAAACAAGGAGTACAACACCTCCGATGAGACAATGGCTCATTACCTAGGGGAGGTGAGGAGATTGAAAAAACACTTTAGTCATTTCGAAGTCCAATACGTCCCGCGAAAGGACAATATTCTCGCAGACCAATTATCTAAACTTGGATTCTCACGTACATCTTCTCCGGCAGGGGTGTTCATCGAACACTTAGAGCATCCTTCGATCATGACTACAATCGAAGATGACCAGGTAACAGTCTTCGTTACCAACCTTGGACAAGAAGGGGATTGGACCCATCCATTGAGGGTCTATCTCGAACATGGGTCCTTGCTGAAGGACGAAACCGAAAGCGATCAGTTGATTCGAAAAACGCGCTTATACAAATTTATAGAAGGAGTTATGTACAGGAAGGGTACTCAAGGGGTATTCATGCGTTGTATTTCTCAAGAGGAAGGTAAATCCCTCTTGAAAGAAATCCATGATGGTGTGTGTGGTGCGCACGTGTCATTTCGCACACTGGTCGAAAAAGCTTTTAGACAGGGTTTTTTCTGGCCTTTGGCACTCGATGATGCCAAGAATTTGGTCAAGACATGCCCCCAGTGTCAATTTCATGCCAGACAGGTTCATCAGCCCACATATGCCTTGCATACCATCCCATTAACGTGGCCCTTTGCGGTCTGGGGGATGGATATTGTGGGGCCTATGCCACAGGCCGTTAATGGTTACAAATTTCTGTTCGTAGCCATTGACATGTTCACAAAGTGGATTGAGGCTGAGCCAACTCATAATGTCACTGCTACTGCGGCACAGAAGTTCTTTCATAAGAACATCATTACTCGATTTGGTGTTGCAAGTCGTCTCATCACTGACAATGGTTTCCAATTCGCTAGCGGCCTCTTCCTGAACTATTGCGATAATATTGGAACCAAGGTGTGCTTTGCTTCTATAGCTCATCCACAGAGCAATGGTGCTGTCGAACGCACCAATGGGCAGATATTACAAGGCATCAAGAAACGTGTTTTTGATCGCCTTAAGATGCGCTCGGGGGCTTGGGTGGATGAACTCTACTCCGTTCTATGGGCACTATGCACTACCTGTAGTCAGGCCACTAGTGAGACACCTTTCAAGTTGGTATACTGCGCCGAGGCAGTATTACCTACAGAAATCCGTATTGGTTCTGTCCTAACGGATCAATCGACCAGATTGATCTGATCGAACAATGTACCCAGGATTTAACCGTCCTCGAAGAAAAGCGTGATTGAGCGTTGATACGGTCAACAGTATATTTGTAGGCTTTGCAAAAAATATCACAGCAGAAGAGTGCGGCCGTGTAGTCTTCACGTGGGTGATCTGGTTTTATGAAAAATACAAAACCAGTGTAACCGCAATAAGTTCTCTCCTCAGTGGGAAGGCCCTTACGTTGTTGTTTCAGTACCACGATCAGGATCGGCTCGGTTAGCGATGGAGGACGGTACAATATCTTATCCAATACGTGGAACATTGATCAGCTGCGCAAGTTTTACGTGTAAGTTTCCCAATCCTTTTTCCAGTTCAATTAGCATGGTTTAACAAAAACTTCGTGAGTACTTTTCTTCGGCTCATGTTGTGTCCATTTTCTTTATTTTCCATACCTATACCGAGCCTGGCTCGGGGGCTGATCGCCGATGATCATCTTGTTACAAATATCTTAACCGGATTCATTGGCCGATCTCGTGGTTGCATCCAGCTAAGACATCCCTCAATAAGCCGTTTCTCAACGCACACGGGACTTACTGGCATGTTTGTCGCGCCCCGAAACTGGGACAACGACTACTCCTATAGAGACCTAGCTCGCTGCAGCTAGTCCCATTCTCACAAACCTTTGACTTCCCAGTGATCCGGGAGGATCTCCAAGTCCTGATCGCATGTGGCTTCGCGACCAAGTCCTGATCGCATGCGGCTTGGCGATCAAATCCTGATCGCATACGGCTTCGCGACCTTAACCGTGTTTGGAAAGGATTCGCGACCATGGATTGGTCCGCGACCAGGAAAAGGAATTTGTTCCCTGTTCGGAATTGTAATCAGATCCGAATGTGTATAACTAAGTTTATCTGTTTAGGATTAGTTATATGAGTCTAATACGTTTAGGTCTCTAAGTCTGATACGTACTCATACGATTGGACTATAAATACCTTGTAATAGGTCTAGTTTAGATCATCGAATTCAATCGAAGAGTCATAGAACTTATTTGAGTTTTAAACACTTATAGTTCCTTCGACGTAGGCAAGTGTGCCTAACGTTCGACGTGTAAAGCCCTCTTTGAAATAAAGAGTTGTGCAATTATTTTGGATTTCGGTATTTCCGAGTAAGATCCCGTTATTCCGCATATTAGAATCTGGGCGAGCCTAGTGCGAAAACCAAGACTAGGTCTCAAACGGATCAAGTTGGTATCAGAGCGACTTTCCTATCCTGTGGATGGTGAAGACTCGCCAGGGTTACAAAACTTCCGGCGAAATTCCAGGTGATCAATTGACGGTTCCTACAGCCGCGTCTCCGACAATGTCTGACGATACC
Source organism: Pharus latifolius (assembly GCA_019359835.1). NCBI lineage: Eukaryota > Viridiplantae > Streptophyta > Magnoliopsida > Poales > Poaceae > Pharus > Pharus latifolius. The sequence goes on along the minus strand of CM033327.1, from coordinate 18,470,561 downwards.
CCCGTTCAAGCTAACCTAGCCGAAAAAGTGGCTAAGCTCTCCACCGACATGGAAACCGTGCTTGCTTGGATTAAGCAGCAGGCCATGATTGTACCTCCTGAAGTAGGGAAGGGTATGGGTGCGAAGACTGGTGAAGACTTGCGCAGGACAGACGAAGATGAAGACGAAGGCAACCACAAGACCGACGACCTCGCCAACACCTCCTTAGCTGTCGGATCTTTTAAAGTCGACGCTAAGATTGATATACCCATATATGATGGGGTGATCGATGCCGAGAAGCTGGATTCTTGGATCGACCAACTTGAGACCTACTTTGACCTGAAAGGGTTTAGTAGCGCTCAAAAGGTCAAATTTGCACCTTTGAAGATGAAGGACCACGCCAAGACATGGTGGAAGGCCCTTGTCGCCAGTGGTGAAGCTGACGACCTTGCGTGGGGTCAATTCAAACGACTTCTGCGACAAGAATTCTATCCGATGGGTTACCTTGAGGAGAGATGGGAGCGTTGGCACAGATTGTACCAACGGCGCGACCAGACCGTCCAAGACTATACGACAGAGTTTCGGTGACAAGCAATGGTCATTGGCATCTCACTATCCGACCCTCAGGTATTTCGGAAGTACACATCTGGACTTCAGAAATCGATCAGTACTGAGCTAAGTCTGTTCGGTGTCCAAGACATTGCGACCGCGAGCACAACTGCTATGGCGATCGAGAAGAAGAATAAATCCCGCAGCGACAAAAGCACGAAGGAAAATGCGACCTCGACAAAGAAAAAGCCGAGTCCGAAGAAGAACGCTTCAAAATCGGGCACGGGTGCCTTTTGCGAAAATTGTCAAGTCGCGGGGCATACCAAGGACAAATGTTACAAGCTTCATCCTGAACTTCGACCAAAGAAAAACGGACCAGGGAAAAGAACCGCCACGGCTACTGCGACTTCACCCGACGAAGAAGTTGTCCGAGTGAATTCGGTTAATGAGGCGGATACGACCTTGTCTCTGATGGCAATGCCGAAGGAGAAGGGTTCCAATCCACCGAATGACCATCACCCAACGGAGGACTTGTTCACCATCAACATCCAGGTGAAGCACGAAGTGGTCGCAGCGATATTCGATCCAGGAACTCAGAAGAATCTGGTCTCCGCTGGACTGGTTCCGCGACTTGGTTTGAAGACAACCACACACCCGCGACCATATCCGCTGGGTTGGTTTACATCCGACGTGAACCAACAGATTACGAGTCAGTGTGTGTTGAAGTTTGCGATCTCTGCACGATATATCGATGAGGTGCAATGTGATGTTGTCCCTATCAATATCTGTCAGGTGATCTTTGGGAGTCCGTATCTGTATGATCGAGACGCTCACTTCCATCGGCGAGCGCAAGAGTACGACCTCACCAAAGACGGAGTTAAGTTCGTGATCAGTAGAGACATCCACGTCAACACTTCGAACTTGATTACCACAAATCAAGCCAAACGAATTGTTAATGCATGTCACAAGTATGTGCTTGTCATGATTCGACCCATTGGTCAAGGTGAGGGTACTCGACCAGCATTGTCGCTGGCGTGCCGAGAGGATTCTGGTCGTTTGTCGGGACTGCTGGAGAAATACAGTGATCTGTTCAAGACTACCCAGGGTCGTCCGCCGAAACGTCCAGTCGAGCACGAAATTCAGCTGGTGTCCGATGCGACACTGCCCAATCTGGGTATGTATCGTAACTCAGTATTGGAGAATGAAGAGATCAAGAGACAACTTGGCGAGTTGCTGAACAATGGTGTCATTCAACTGAGTAGTTCACCTTGTGGATCTCCTGTGGTGTTAGTACCAAAGAAAGATGGGACTTGGCGTATGTGCATCGACTATCGAGCACTGAACAAGATCACCATCAAGAACCGGTACCCCCTTCCTCGTATTGATGACCTGCTAGACCAATTGAAGCATGCTGTTGTCTTCTCCAAATTGGATCTTAAGTCAGGATATCATCAAGTCAGCATCCGAGAGGAGGATACATGGAGGACCACATTCAAAACACGGCAAGGTCTGTTCGAATGGCTGGTCGTGCCGTTTGGTCTCTGCAACACCCCGGCAACTTTCATGCGTCTTATGAATGACGTATTGAGACCGTTCATCGACGACTTTGTGATCGTGTATCTCGACGACATATTGGTTTATAGTCGTTCGTGGGATGAGCACCTTATTCATGTCGAAAAGGTGTTCGAACAGCTTTGGCAACATCGACTTCGCCTCAACCGTAAGAAGTGCGAGTTCGGTCAGCAAACTCTACTTTACCTCGGATTCATAATCGGCAACGGTACGTTGCAAATCGACCCGGACAAGGTCAAAGTGATTCGCGAATGGCCGCGACCGCGAACAGTTACGGATGTGCGTAGTTTTGTGGGAGCATGCCAATACCTTCGGAAGTTCATCCGACACTTCTCGATTATGGCTTCTCCGTTGCATGCATTAACCAGGATCGATCAGAAGTTCGAGTGCACAGGGAAACATGAGGACACGTTTCTCTTGCTGAAAAGGAAGATCAGCGAGGCGCCTGTGTTAGCTTTGCCGAATCTCCAGAAACCGTTCGAGCTAGAAACCGATGCCTCAAGTTATGCGATGGGCGCAGTGCTCATGCAAGAAGGTCGACCAGTGGCATATCACTCCGAGTTATTCCAGGGAGCTCAGAAGAACTACCCGACTTATGATAAGGAGTTATGCGCACTGCATCAGGCCGTGAAACATTGGCGGTGTTATCTCTTGGGGAAAGAGACGGTTGTCCACACCGACCATCAACCATTGCAATATTTACAAACTCAGTCCAAGCTACAGCAAGCTCGGCACATGAAGTGGATGTTGTATCTGCAGCAGTTTAATCTGGTGATTAAGTACAAGAAGGGCGTACACAACAAATTGGCGGATATGTTGTCGCGACCACCAGTTACAACCCTCTGTTTATCAGCGTTCATGCAGATCGAGCCATCATGTCATGATGACTATGTCACTATGTACAGTGAAGACCCTGATTTTCAAACAGCACTGACTGAGGGGGAAACAGGGAACCCTACAGAGTTCGTTCGTCGAGAAGGACTCTTGTACAAGGGCAATTTACTTTGCATACCTCGTGGAGCACCTCGAACTCAATGGATGCGAGAAGCGCACACATCGAAGGTAGCTGGTCACTTTGGGGTTACAAAGACGTTGCAAAATCTTCACCGACATGTGTTCTGGCCGCGTATGCAGCAAGATGTGGCTAGGTTTGTTCGAGGCTGCGGTCTCTGCAGCATCTCGAAACCGGCAAACCGAAAATTAGGTTTGTACACTCCTTTGCCAGTTCCATCACGACCATGGGAGAGCATATCCATGGATTTCTTGGGAGGATTGCCTAAGACCCGACGTGGCAACGACTATCTATTCATGGTCGTTGATCGGTTCTCCAAAATGATTGTTCTTATACCTTGTCGGAAGATTATCACGGGAGAAGAGGCAGCTCGGGTATTCTTTCAACACGTTTGGACACACTTCGGACTACCGACTTCTATTGTGTCTGATCGCGATACCCGGTTCCTTAGTCACTTTTGGCGATCGCTCTGGACGATGATGGACACCAAGCTAAAGAGGAGTACTGCTTTTCATCCGCAAACTGATGGTCAAACCGAGGTGGTTAATCGCACAGCCGTTCATCTCTTGAGAGGATATAACTCGAAGCACCCGAAGACCTGGGATGAAAGCATACCGTACCTGCAGTTTGCTTTTAATCGAGCCGTGCATGGTTCGACTGGAAAGTCGCCGTTTGAGGTATGTTTGGGATTTCTACCACAAAGTCCATTCGACATGGAGTTTGTGATCCCTACCTCAGCACAGAACAGCAAGGAAGCATCTGATCAGGATCGAGCACAAAAGTTCCTGGAAGGTATTCAACGACTCCATCGTGAGGTTGAACAGAACTTGCTGAAAGCTCAACTCAAGTACAAGGCGCGACATGATCGGCACCGAGTTGAAGTGCAATTTCAAGAAGGTGATATGGTATGGTTACATCTGAGTAAGGAGAGACTTAAAGGTGAAGGTAAGAAGCTCAAACCCATTCGTTATGGTCCTTTTCGGATTTTGCGGAAAGTGGGTAATAATGCTTGTCAGCTCGAGTTACCTCCATACATGGATATTTACTCGGTTGTTAATGTTGAGCACCTCAAACTCTTCGAGCCTTCAATGCTGGATGATGAGCCAGATACTATAGTACCATCTGTTGAAGACTTGGTCTATCAACGAGACAAACCTCTACGTGAAGATGTGATTCTGGAAAAGAAGGTGACTACCACCCGCAGTGGCACCAAGGAGACTTTTCGAATCGGTCGGAAAGATCAACGAGCACGTGCGGCAAAGTGGTACACCAAAGAAGATGGACAAGCCCAATTTCCACATCTCCAGTTTGATCGTGAGGTCGCAACAGGGGTTGGCTCCTTCTCAACAAGGGAGTCATGATCCGGGAGGATCTCCAAGTCCTGATCGCATGTGGCTTCGCGACCAAGTCCTGATCGCATGCGGCTTGGCGACCAAATCCTGATCGCATATGGCTTCGCGACCTTAACCGTGTTCGGAAAGGATTCGCGACCATGGATTGGTCCGCGACCAGGAAAAGGAATTTGTTCCCTGTTCGGAATTGTAATCAGATCCGAATGTGTATAACTAAGTTTATCTGTTTAGGATTAGTTATATGAGTCTAATACGTTTAGGTCTCTAAGTCTGATACGTACTCATACGATTGGACTATAAATACCTTGTAATAGGTCTAGTTTAGATCATCGAATTCAATCGAAGAGTCATAGAACTTATTTGAGTTTTAAACACTTATAGTTCCTTCGACGTAGGCAAGTGTGCCTAACGTTCGACGTGTAAAGCCCTCTTTGAAATAAAGAGTTGTGCAACTATTTTGGGTTTTGGTATTTCCGAGTAAGATCCCGTTATTCCGCATATTAGAATCTGGGCGAGCCTAGTGCGAAAACCAAGACTAGGTCTCAAACGGATCACCCAGGATGAGTCAAACACAGGAGTATATTACATTGCAACAGAGTACCAACAAAATATTAAGCAGTGTGGCCTGCTGGCCTTAATATTACATAAAGGATTACAATGCCTACAAGGCATTCAGGGTTTAGCAAAATATTTAACTACACAGCAGAAGATAGGTGACCCTCCCACAAAAGAAGTTGACGGCAGAACAACACACTTCAGGGTTCTGGCGGAACTGATTCTCCTCCTTCTGGATCCACGAAGTACTCCATGCCATCATCTTGATCAATGTAGGCTCCATCTATTGAGTTGAATGTTGCAAGGGTGAGCACTTACGTACTTAGCAAGTCATAGGTAAGAGTAGATACATATAGTAATGATGATATGAACCTAGACTAGTCAAGAATTATGGATATTTGTAAAATAATATTTTTCTTTCTTATCTCATGGCAGTACTTTTCCATAAAGTAACATCATCATTCATGTTCACTAAATTATAGCACTACCGCGACACGTCGACACACGACAGCCCACGGCAGCACTCCTTATCATGACAACACATGTCATTTGGGTAATCTTGATTAAACATATTTTATTTAGAAAAATAGTACTTGTGTCACACCCCGTGGATTTAATCCACCGCAGCAGACTCCTATAAACCCGGGAGCTCGGAGTATTTGAATACATTTTTAACTCTGCAGAGAGGTACCAATTTACCCGCAAGATATTCCACTTTCAAGCCCATCCTATCAAAATGATTAGACCCCTCCTCACAACCATGTGTGAGTGGCAAGGTGGAGATAACAAGAACTTTTGTTATGCATCACTTACAATTCACCCCCGACCCTGTGGCTCTCAGCGAGACACAGTTGTGGCAGGTTGTATCCAAACCTCCACCCCTTTGCTTATTCCCATTACTGGGTCAGCGTGCTTGATCACCTTCAGTGATATGTGTGGGAGCCGCACTCCGTGTTTATCGTGCATCACTACACATCTCATGCAGGGGTTTCATGTGCGATCCGCATAATTACTTGTTCAGGCCTGTCCCATACCAGGCTTGCGGTTAGCACGTTGTTCATGCCACTAGACGCACAACACAAGATTCTAGTCCTTATATGCCAGTGACCAGACCATCCACAACCCTGCACCTTCAGTGCCTGCATATCCTTTGCAGTCTAGCACCTCCAGTGCTTCCGCCATCCATACCATTTTTCTGGTCACGGCTAGGGGTTTTATTTCATGAATATAAGTATATAGATACATATAATAGTTCATGGCTCAAAACTTGTTTATTTCACATTTCACAGATAACCAGTCTAGTACTGCCAATTCATAAATCAACCATTCTCAATCTTTCTCATGCAATATTATCTATATTCAAGGTTATGTTTTAGCAACATTTAAAATATAGGTTCAAGATGACCAAGGATATGACTTGCCTTCCGCGTCGTAAAATACAGCAGTCGATGACGGGTCAACAGCAAAATCTTCAAAGTCAGCTTCTGAATTTGCTCGACGACAAACAAACACACAATGATTACCTATAATATTAAAATGTTTTATGACTTATATGCAGAAATGCTCAACAAGAATGATTGAACTATACTGGAGATAATTTGAACTGCAAACTGAATTGAGTCGAGGTTCAAGGGTTTCGAGGAATTTGGGCTAAGGATGGTGATTAGATAATCTTAGGGTTTCAGGATTACAATAGGGATAACAATTTTGTGGCTGGTTTAATCAAAACAGCGAATGTCAACAGATCGACATTCGGATCAAGGCTTTGACATAGCTTTAAGAAAAGATAGAGTGCTTATCTCAAGTTGTGGTAGTAGAAGAAAATGTAGATCACAACTCTACAAATTTAGTGGATAAAGTGGTTTTCAAATTGCACAATCAGAAGTGGGTAAACAAGGTCAATGCCACTGGCTGACAAGCTCTGGCATAGAGCTGACAATGCCAAAAGCTAGGGCTTAGCATAACTTTTGATCTGGAGCTCCAAATGATGCACCACTTTGTCTAGGAGGTAGGCTTGAGTAACAGGAACAATTAAGTCAACAGGATCTAGGGCAAGAAATGGCTGGAAAGCAAGAAATCTGGTGATGAACTGAGATGAACTAGCTGCACTAGATCATTTCTGGACAAAATCTTGGCAAAGCTATAACTTCCAATCTACGCCGATCTAGGTGTCGGGCTAGAAGACAAAAATGGTCAGGAGGCTAAGGCACATCTAAAAGACAAAGTGATTTGGGCTGAAACGGCTGGGAAAAGTTTTTCGGTCATCGGCGCCGGAGAAGAACACTACCATTTGGGCATTTTCAACAAAAGCCGATTGAACTCGATTCCTTGCTTGGAGAGTATTTGGGAGGTATAAGAAAGCTTCTGGTAACATCAAATTGACCAGAGGATCACCGGAGAAGCCTGGCGACGAGAGCCAGCAACTGATAAATTGCAAAATCGGGAATAGCTTCAAATTGGGATCAATTGATTGTTCTAAGTTCACAGGCATGCTTGATTTAGCTTACTGCTCAATTTTGTTTACAGAATCGAAGGCTAATTTGTACTGGATTGAGCCACATTACAGAAACAGGGCAATCGACAATTCCGGTGATCGCCGGCGTTAGGGGTCACCGGTGAGCAATTAAATAGTACTACACAGAGAGAATGAGTAGGGGAACTCACTGATGGCTTTAATTTGGCAGGAGATTAAGTGTAGAGCGCTGGCACCGTGAGCCTCCTCGACGGCTCGCCGGAGAAGATGACTGAAATAGCGAGATTTGGAATTTGGCTGGTTTCTGGTGAAGTGTGGAGAAGCTGCTGAACACAGTGGGGTTTAAATAGACCAGGCGAAGCTTGCAAGGAGGAGACAATGAAGTGATTTGCTGCTACGATGAGATGGTTTGCGTGTTGGAGCAATAGCGGCGAAGAAACAGCGAAGAACGGTGACACGACGGCGCACTGGCGAAGCACAGCTGTTGCTACCTTGGGACTCAATCATGTCGGGCGGTGCAAAGCGGTAACGACAGGTACTGGCGCGGTGAAGCGATGTGGCGAGGAGTTGCTGACAAAAAGCCGTTGATCGCGCGGGAGCAGGCGCTGGTCGTCGACGTAGCAGCAACCTTGCCACGGCAATGGCTGGAGCGAGGACACGTGTGCACCGGCATGCACGGTCACAAGCGCGGCGAAGCTTGGCCGGCGGCGGGCGTGCACGGCGCAAGGAATCCACGGCGAGCCCTGGTCGTGCGCACAGTAAACGGCCTGGTCGAATGCTTGTTGCTGTCCTGGTCGAAATGGGCTGAGTTGCAAATTCAAATCTTTGAGTTTTGGACTGAATTGTAAATCTGGAATCCTGGAAGGTTTAGACTGAAATTGATTTCACTAATCTGGTAGATTATATTCAACAGGATATTTGGCAAAGGTAGTTGATAAGATTTGGCACATCCGAATAGTTTTTGATATGAACTGAAAATAGGGTAAATTAGGGTAAAGTAAAATTTGAGTTTTGTTGATTTCGAATTCTGGCATTTAGGGTTTGATTTTGATATCTGCACAGAAGAGAGACTTGTGGCAATTAGCATTTTGAGAAGATTTGTCGAAGAAATTCTGAATTTGGAGTTAATCTGGAGATTTTAGCCTTTTTGGGTTTTCAGATATCAGATAAGGACTAATTTGCGATAACTCTTGGACTGATTTGGAAAAAATGCCTAGATGATAAAATCTGGCTGCCAACTTTCTGGTTTAAGGTATTGGCATACCCATGATCATATTCCACGAATAATCTGGTCTGAACTTGGTCAAGATTTTGATTAAATCTGGATTTCTGAACTTAGGGTATTTAGGTAATATAGGATATTCTGTTTTCGAAAACAGAATGGAGTTGATAATTCTGGAAGTTAGAGATAGAATTGGATCTGGGTTCTGAAGGCTTTAAGATTCAGGATAACTAATAGATCACACTTGAACAATCTGATCTTGATTTGAGGTCACAGGATAGATTTTTGAGATTTTAGGGCATAGGATAGATACTGATCTGGCTATTACTACAGATACATGCATGCATGCTATTGATGAAAAAGGAAATTTTCACCCCTAACTCAGGGTGTTACAATGTTCCAGATCATTCGGGTGGCTGCCAGTTCGTAATAAGGTTGGATGTTGTATTGAGGTCATTATCGGTTTGATCGGATGATCATATCTAAGTTAAAACATTTCTTGGGTATTCATGATGCCCATATTTTTCTAGAGATTATAATACTAGATCTTCAGTATTTATGATCTTAGGAGGGGGCTAAAGAGGATATGATCATACATTGAAACGAAGAAAGTATCACTCTTTTCCAAAAATTTAAGGCACGCATTTGCATGTTATAAGTGTAATTTCACAAGTATAATTACTAAGAGAGATCATTTCAAAGAATCAAATAAGGCCTAGCTCTTTCAGTAGGTCTTCAACTAGAGGCTTGACTTCTTCAGAGATGGCCTCAAGACGATCACTCTCGATCTCTGCATCTTCTACCACAGGCTTCAGATTCAAATTTTAGCCGTGGTGGAATCGTAATCTGTAGAGCATGGCCGAGGCTACAGATCTAACAATTGACCTCAGTACCTCTTCCTGCCGTTTGGTATCTTCAGGACGATACTCGAGGAGTGATTCAGCTTGGGCCGCGACCAGTGTGGCTAACTCGCTAAGGCTTGGATTGTCCTTTTGCGACTCGATCACATCTACTTTTAGCAGAGTAGCCACAATCTTCAGCTTTTCGAAGATGTTTGATTGAGTATCGCTACAGGAGGAAATTGTTTCGTTTAGACCTTCATTCTCCCAGCTAGCAGTATCAATTTTTTAGCTTTGCAACTCGATGGTCGCTGAAGGTTTCTTTTCTCTTCTGAAAGACGGCTTATTTGATCCTCTTGTGATGTATGAACACAGCGAACATTTACTATAAACAAGTTCATATGATGAGAAGATTTCTTCTGGTCGGGAGTATACTTACAAGAAAGCTTTGACTGCGCTTCATGAAGTTCCTTCTCCAGAGAAGAATATCTCGTGGCTGCAGTTTCTTCTTGATTCTCTCGATCAGCCATGCTTTTGTTCAGAAAGGCATTTTCTCTGTAACAAGAAGGACGATCAGTTACGCTTAAATACGGATTCAGGTTAACATGAATAAAGAGCACTATACTTACTGTTGCAGCTGGCTGATCTCCCGTTGTGCGACCTCAATATGCTTTGCTATAGCTGTCGACTTGGTCGCCACCCGGGTCAAGTCCTGGAACATGATAAGAAATTGCCCTTAAGACTTGAATGTTCCTGGATTTTTGTGGTTTTAGAAAAAAAAGAGAGTTGTTCATACCTCTATGTAATCGCTGAATGAGCCACTCTCAACATTAGCGTGAGGTCTAACCTTAGGACTTGTTGTGTCCGCGGTAGGGGCAGCAGATGATTTTCCCTGTTGTTCCCCCTCTATGACCAGGACTCCGGTTTCCATCCCTTGTTTGAGGATTGAATCTATTGTTTCAAATTGAGTTGGTTCAAAAGCCTGAAAATTTTTCTTATATCAAATGATTTTCAAAATGAGAATCTTGACATAATAATCATCAAACATTCAATCAAGACATTATACTCTTGTGGGTCAAATACATATTGATGACATTATTATCATTACCACTAATGAATCCCTCTATCAAGAATTTGTTTTTAAGATGATACTTCGGGGAAAGCGAGATGATTGAAGGGCAAAGTTACTTCCATGCACGACAAAACAAGAAACTCAAGAACGGAATGTTCAAGAGAAAATTCAAGCATGTGAAGAAATCGCTCAAGAGCCTCGAGATGTATGATGATGATGCTATTACAACTCTCATGGCTACAAATGAACATCTCGACATGGACGAACAAGAAAAAGCGGTAAATTCTAAACCCTATCGATCTTTGATTGATAGTTTTGCTTTCTTTTACCACATTTAGACTCATCATCATATTTAGTGATTGCAAATATGCTAGAATTTGATTATTTCCTAAGGAATGTCATATCATTTCCATTAAATGCATTCTTAGGTACTTGAAATACAATCCTAGATAGATCTTTGATATTCGAAAAGTATAAATCTTGAATTACTTGATTATTTGGATTCGGATCTTATGAATTGCAAGATCAAATCAAAAGTACATTTGGTGGTTGTTATGCTTAAATTCTTATGGATGAAACAAAATATTGGATTATAGAATTGCCTTTGAATAGATGCCACTTAAGAAATATTGAAAGTGTCGTAAAGATGGTGAACAAGATGATTCAAAACTCTCGGTTAGAGTACATTGATATACGACATCATTGTATAAGAGACTTTGTGGCATCAAGAGATTTAGAGATCAATCATGATATGGCAAATATGCATCTAGCGGATATGTTTACATCAAACTATTAGATGCATCTAGATTTTGAATGATTGAAAATGGATTAAATCTCATCGATATAAATGTCATCGATATACTCACTGTATGTTGATTGTTTGGATATCTTCTCCATACTTTGGATGTGTTTTTCAAAATCACTTGCAACAAACCTTCTTGAGATCATGTCTTTGCATAAAAACCACTTCATATAAAATTTCATCCCTTCAAAAATATTGCTTATCAAAATTTAAGTTCTCAGTCCTTCCTTTTTGTGCTTGATGACAAAGGGGGAGAGATAGTGGTTGAGAGAGAGTGTTTAGAGATAAGCTTTAGGGGGAGAGATAGATATCATTTGGTATTTGATATATTTGATATTGATATCTGAGAGAGATGAGAGGAGTTATTTGAGATTGATAAATGATATTTGGAGAGCGATATTATTTGATATCATTAATATTGATATTTGGGAGAGGTAAATGAGATAGAGAAAATCAAGATAGTTGATGTTTTGGAAGATGACTTGATTGAATTTGTGCTCAATTGTCATTTTTATCTCTTAAACTCATATGATTAAATGTGTTGTTCAGTTCTGATATACTATTGCATATATTGAGGGGTAGCTGAAGAATCTATTTTGGATTTATTGAAATTATAAAGTTGGTTGTCATCAATCATCAAAATGGGGGAAATTGTTGGATCTAGGTCTATCTAAGACATCTAGGTTTTGATGATTAATGACGATTTGGACAAATCCATAATGATTAATATTGATCTGGATAATGACAGCTTTGAGGATTAAATGACAACTTAGATAAATCCTGATTTAGCACAAGTAAAATGAATTGAGGATCGATAAACCCTGAAATGGATGTTTCCTTAGTTGTGGGTTTAATATTGATGCATATGTAGAGGGGGATCTCGGTGGTTGTCTTGTGCTAAGTAAGAATCGATTTGTCATAAGATAAATCCTGAAGTTTGATGGCTCCTTATTGAGGTTTCGACATCGATGCATATGTTGAGGGGGAGCTCATGACATTGATCATCTGATCTGATTGCCATCATGACCTGTGCAGTATAGATCGTGTGCATAAGCATTTATCATCTACGACTCTATATGGTTATGTATTTGATCTCATATTCATTTCTTATTTGTTGAATATGGTTTTGTCATTTCACCGGAAAGAGAAACTGTTGAGCTAACTCCTGTGTGGAGTAGTTTCTCTTGTGGTGATCAATGACGACCTATATATGAGACTAACATTATGCGTTGAGGTTGTGTGTTGTAGTCTCAGATTGGTCGCGAGATGAAAGCAAGCAAGGGCGTGAAGAGGATGAAGTCGATATGAGTCATCTCGAGTGAGGTCAAGCTTAGCGAAGTCGAGCTTTGCGAGGACAAGCTTCAAGGAATCAAGCTTCACGAGGTCGAGCTTCACCGAAGGTAAAATCCAAGATTAAGGATTGTTTTCTTAGGATTTTAACGGTCTCGGTGTTTGGAGATAGACCGGGTTGATAGGATTCTTTTTACTAGTTTGACCGTACTATTAAGAGGGGTCGGAAACTAGTAGCTTGAATCAATCTAATGCGGAAGCCCAAATACATTCATATCATCTTGCACTAGTGTTTTATCGCCTCTTGCATTGCTAGAGAGTCTAAGTGTAGTTTGTGGTGCATTAGAGAAAATGATTTGAAAACTGCACTTAGTCTTGATCGCAAGCTATTGAAATTGGTGTTCTTTCTAAAGCTGGTCGTGGTTGTATTTGCACATTCTGATCGTATCCTTATTTGATACGTGGTCATGGTCGTGTTGATAGTTTGGCGGTCTTCTGTTTAGGGCTTGGTCGTGGTCGTAGGAGTTCGAGCTAGTCGTACCAGTCTTCGACTCACTTGCGTACGCTCGACCAAACTCACTCGAAGACCTGTTTTCGATCGGATGTCAGACCTATGTGGTTGTGGTCGTCGTTGAGTGTCAGCTGAGATATCCGCAAGAAAACAGGAAATCCGCATGTGCAAATACCCAAATCAAGTTTAGAGTAAATTTGATAAGTTTCTGTTTTCGTTTTGAATAGGTCGGACAGTGTCTATGGTGGCCGGACAATGTACGGCCAGTACACAACATCTGTGGCTTAAGCAAAACGAAACTAGAGACAAATGCATTTGTTCGGTGCATCTGTCCGGAGAAGGCTGGACATTGTCCGATGTGGTTGGACAATGTCCGGACTGTATAAAACTTGTGAGGTTTTTATTTAAACGAAACCAGAGACAATTGGATTTGTCTGGTGCTTCTGTCCGGTGAAGGCCGGACATTGTCTGTGATGGCCGGACAATGTCCGGCCTTTACAAATTGAGCCCCCAATGGTCACTGACACGTTTGCAACGGTCATTTGAGTTGTACTGGCCGGACAATGTCCGAAGTGGCTGGACAATGTCTGGCCTGTACAATTTTGGCATGATTTTTTGCAAACGGCTAGTTTTCCTTTGAGGCTATTAATACCTTGTGTTGGCCAGCATTTGGGGGTGCTCAAGAAGTTGCATACACTGTTGAAAAGCTAGCCAAAGTCATTGCATTTGCTATATTGCATTTAGAGGCTAGAGTTGAGCCCAAATCTTGAGTAGATTTGAGAAAGAAGCAAACTAGGTGAATTTATTAGTGCTTAGTGCACTTCAATCATCATTTGCATGCTAGTGCTAGAGTGTTGAGCATTCATTTGCATATTTGAGCTTTTAGCACGTGATTTGTTCAAGTGAGCGCATCCGACTTGTTACTCTTGGCAATCGCCTTCGCCTAGACGGTGTCGGAGGAGAGTCGCGATCTCTCCGATTGAAGTTTGTCGGAGAGGCCGGCAAGAACTTGTGAAAGGTGTGGTGCTCGCCTATCTGGTGTGGAGAAGGAGCAACCCTAGTGAGATATCCTTCGTGGATATAGAAGCGAGGCTCACGAGTGAGCGCTTGAACGAGGAGTAGGGGAGACCGGGCGAGTCTCCGAGACCTCGGTAAATATTGTGTCAATTGCGTATTTCTTATTTTCTTTATATTCATCTTGACACAATTGCTAAATTTACTAGTGTTGCATGTATGGTTGAATATTTTATATGATTGAATGCAACTAGTTGATTGAATTGTTTTAAGCCTCATTGTATAATCTAGGTTTCAGAATTATCTTGTTGAAATTGTTTAGTGGGGAAAGAAATTTTAAAAGCCTCCTAATCACCCCCCTCTAGCCGGCATCCTTGATCCTACACTTTGCTTCGGGACGATGTAGATAGGCTTAGGCTATAGCTAGTTCTCTTGGGGCAGCCAGTGTAAATCCTACTGACGCCAATACGTCCCTAGGAGAAATTTGTAAATTACTTTCAGATCAGGTCAACGCTTTGGTCGCCTGTGTCCCTTATATGTAAAGATTGCCAGAAATAAAGAATTTCTTTTCCTTATATATCTGAATCCTTAAAAAAGATTATGTAAAGCTTATAATCCCAAATTTAAGGTATTTTACATTCTTTGTGTGAAAAAATGGTTACAAAAATGTCTTCTCGACCAAAAGTAAGTTTCTGTCCGAGATCGACTCAGGACAGTTCTTTTGGTCAAAAATAGCATTAAGGCCACACAATATAAAATAATCACTAAGGTCAGACAGAGTACTGCGACTACAGAATACTTATATTGCGAACATAAGTTATATACCGATCACAGAATTGCATTGCGATCAGTGCAAAGAATATAAGCTTATCCTAAGATCATAAGGGATTGCTTCTTTAATGAAGTTTAAGAATTTCTCATATCTTTATTTGTACCATAGCCCCCGAATATGAAATAAAATGATTCTTAATAACGATACATTTTGCTTCAGATTCATTATTGGGTACTGATAACAGGTTCCAAGAGGAAAGGCACCCATTATGGGAAATTAATAAAATATCTGACGAAGAGTCGTCTGTGACATATAAAAGGAGAAGGTAGCTTACTGGAGAAGCTTCGCAGCCAAAAACCCCTTCATTGCCTTAGACATTCTCGCAGCACAAAACCCTCTTTTGTGCTCCTTGCCCTCGTTGTCTCCAAAACCGTCGCCTTTCTTCAAACTTTGACAGCCATGGCATCCTAGAGCCGATCCATCCATCATACTGAAGAAAGCCTGGTAGCACTAGAGAAGGAAGAAATTCTTCCCACGCGGCTGTTGATCAACTGGCGGCCAGCGTAGAAGAATGAAGAAACCCCATCTGTTCGTGAGGGCGAATTGGTGATCTTTGAGGAATATTTGAGCTGTGGGTTTCGATTCCCGAAAAGCGAGTTCCTTCGGGGAATCCTCGACCACTATGGGTTGGAGTTGGCAAATCTCCACCCAAATGCTGTTCTTATCCTGGTGATGCTTCACCACTTGTGTGAAGCGTTCGTTGAGTGCTGCCAAGCGTGGATCTTTTTCGACGCTTCTATTTCTCGGCGTGGTCGAAGAGTGCCAATGCCGCTGGGTGCATCTACTTCCGCATAAGGGAGAAGAAAGAGTACCCATTCCCTCCTCTGAGGGATTCGGTTCACGGGTGGCCTCATAAGTGGTTTTACTGCACCCCTCCGTCGGAGAGTGGACTCTAGTTCACAAACAGCCGACCAGAGGAGGATAGAGAAATGGACTCTATTCCTTCTCTAATGCAGAATGAGAGAAGCAAGCTCAAGCTATTCTTTACCTAGTCCAACAGGGATTAACTGCACACGACATCATCCGAGACTTCGTAAAGAACAGGATGAGCCCCCTGCATGAGAGGGAACATCCGGCTTGGGAAGTGAAGTCCATAGCGAACAGCACTTTAGATTACAATACAGGTATGTCCTCTGGTTTACAAAATATGCAATTTTACCGATGAAGGATATCATATCGAGTAATTTTGCCTTTTTGTAACGCAGTTCTTTCTTTGTCCGAGATTGAAAAAGGACAAACTACCTTCTGTGGCTGTACAATGCTGCGGCAGAAGGAGCTAAAGGGTCACTTCGCTCCTAGAGCTTAATAAATTCCAGCGATGATCTTAAACAAGAGCGTCGAAATGTACAATATTTTCCAATGAGATCTGTCGCAAACCGCCCATTGGACTTGTATTACCAAAGCATTTATTTAAATAACATAGCTGCTGGGAAGAATCGCTGGGATGAAGCGTCAAGGCGATGACGTTGGACCTTCTAGGGGATTATCCGCGAAGACGGCCAAGAGAACCCCCTCGAAGCGCAAGATGAAGGAGCCTGCTCCCGAGAAGTCTAAGAAGATCTTGGGAGGGGCTTCTTCACAAAAGAAAACTATGGCTGCGAAGAAAACTGCGGTAAGATTTTCCGTACAGGGTGAGGGGAGTGAGGACGAAGAAGGCAATGTCCCTCTCATTCGTCGCAAAAGGACATCGACTAATCCTGATACTGCTGGAACCTTGTCCCTGACGACAGGAACAGGAACGGTAACACAGGGCCCGGTGACTACTGATGATCTTGTGGTTACGAATGAAACCCCTGCACCTGAGGCTTGTGAAGCCCCAGGGCTAACAATTCCTCCCCTACTAATCGAGGGAGCGACCGTGGTAAGAATTCTCACAGTCTTGTATTTTGTCATCTCTCAGCATATACCCATTGAATTGTCTACATATAGGGAGAAGAGGATATTGTCCTGTTCAGGAAGAGGAAAACAAGGACAGATGACAATACATCACCAGGAGCACCCAGTGGGCATCTTTCGCCCAGGAGTTCATCATCGAAAACCAAGCCATGGATTAGGGTTTCGAATAAAGTGAGAAGTTCCCCTATTGATACTTCGATGTGATCAATAGGAGACATTCTAAATCACGATGTGCTTGTTTGTTTTTTTAGGCGCAGGGATCTTGCTCTTAGTACTCCGGTGACCTTAACAAGCCTTGGTGCAACATCTGCCGCAGAGGTCGCGGGTGAACCAAATTCTGCTCCCATGGCCGAGGAAATTCCTCAGGCCATTGTGAGGAAATAGCAGCGGAGATCCAATCCCAAGGGATGGAAACCGCAGTCCTGACCACATAGGAGGATCAGCAGGAAGATCATTTACTGTTCCTGTCGTGGAAAAAACAAGTCTTGATGCTCAACCTCACGTTGATTTTGAGAGCAGTTCATTCAGCGATTATATAGAAGTACGTAGAACTCTTTTTATTATTTTTGAGTTCGCAGAAACTTAGGAATATTCAAGCTTCTAAGAGCAATTTCTTATCGTGTTCGAGGTCGCGCAACGAGAGATCATCCAGCTACAACAGTAAGTGAGATGCATCTTATTTGCCTGAATTCACGTCTAAGTTTAACGATTGTTTGCCTTGTTATAGATGGAACGCCTCTCTGAACAAGAGCTTGGCTGATCGGGAAAATCAGGAGGTAACAGCAGTTGCCAAGATTTCCTTTCTGGAGAGGGAACTCCAGAAATCGCAATTGCAACTCTCCTGTAAGTATACTTTCGACTAGAAGAAATCATCTTGCTGTATGAACTGTTATAATAACTGCTTACTGCGTTCATGCAGCGCAATAGGACCAAATAAGCCATCTTTCAAAAGAGAAGAAAGACCTCCAGGCAACCATCGAGTTACAAAACTCAAAGATTGACACTGTCGGCATGGAGAACGAAACCTTAAACACAACAATTTCATCTTGCAGCAGTGCTCAACTTAAAATCTTCGAAAAGCTGAAGATGGTGGTAACTTTGCTAAAAGCAGATGTGGTCGAATCACCAAAGGATAATCCAAGCTTTAGCGAGTTAGCCACATTGGTCGTGGCTCTGGCCGAATCACTTCTCGAGTATCTTCCTGAAGATACAAGGTGACAAGAAAAGGCAATGAGGGAAAATGTGCAATCTGTAGCCTCCACCATCCTCCGCAGACTCTGTTTTTACCACGGCCCTGATCTTGATTTGAAACCGGTGGTAGGAAATGCAGAGATCGAGAATGAAGAAAAACTCAAAGCCATATCGGAGGAAATGAAACCTCTGGTAGATGATCTTTTAAAAGAGTTAGGCTTGTTTTGATTATTGATATAACAATTTTTGTACCTGCAAACATGTGTTTATACAATGCAGATGCATGCCTTAAATTTTGAAAAAGAATGTACTTTTCTTCAACTCGTGTTATGACCATATTCCCTTAGCACCCTCTTGAGATCATAAGTACTGAATACTTTGGTATTATATCAGGAGAAAATATGGGTATTTTGATGATCAGAAATATCTAAGAAATGTTTTAACTTAGATACGATCATCCGATCATACCGATACTAACCTTAATACGACACCCGGCCTTATTACAAACTGGCAACCACTCGAATGATCAGGAACATGCCAGTAAGTCCCATATGCGTTGAGAAACGGCTTATTGAGGGATGTCTTATCTGGATGCGACCATTAGATTGGCCATCGAATCTGATCAGGGTATGATCTAAGAGGATCTTCAAGTCCTGATCGCATACGGCTTCACGACTTAACCGTGTTCGAAAAGGTTTCACGACTAGGGATTAGTTCGTGACCATGAAAAGGAATTCATTCCCTGTTCGGAATTGTAATCCGATCCGAATATATATAACTAAGCTTATCCGTTTAGGATTAGTTAGTTAGTTAGTAATATGAGTCTAATACATTTAGGTTATTGAGTCTGATATGTACTCATACGATTGGACCATAAATACCTTGTAATAGGGCTAGTTTAGATCATCGAATACCATCGAACAGTCATAGAGCTTATTTAAGTCTTAGACACTTATAGTTCATCGACGTAGACGAGTCTGTCTAACATTCGACGTGTAAAGCCCTCTTTGAAATAAAGAGTTGTGCAATTACTTGAACTGTGTTTTCGATCAACCTTTGGGTTTCGGTATTTCCGAGTAAGATCCTATTATTTCGCATATTATTATCTGAGCGAGCCTAGTGCGAAAACCAAGGCTAGGTCACAAACAGATCAAGTAGGTATCAGAGCAACTTTCCTATCCTGTGGATGGTGAAGACTCGCCAGGGTTACAAAACCTCCAGTGAAACTCCAGGCGATCAATTGATAGTTCCTACAGCCACGTCTCCGACAATGTCTGACGATACCTCCGTTCAAGCTAACCTAGCCGAACAATTGGCTAAACTCTCCACTGACATGGAAATCGTGCTTGCTTGGATTAAGCAGCAGGCCATGATTGTACCTCCTGAAGTAGGGAAGGTTATGGGTGTGAAGATTGGTGAAGACTTGCGTAGGACAGATGAAAATGAAGACGAAGGCGACCACAAGACCGACGACCTCGCCAACACATCCTTAGCTGTTGGATCTTTCAAGGTCGACGCTAAGATTGAAATACCCATATATGATAGGGAGATCGATGCCGAGAAGTTAGATTCATGGATCGATCAACTTGAGAGCTACTTTGACCTGAAAGGGTTCAGTAGCGCTCAAAAGGTGAAGTTCGCACCTTTGAAGATGAAGCACCACGCCAAAACTTGGTGGAAGGCCCTTGTCACCAGTGGTGAAGCTGACGACCTTGCGTGGGGTCAATTCAAATGATTTCTGCCACAAGAATTTTATCCGATGGGTTACCTTGAGGAGAGATGGGAGCGTTGGCACAGATTGTACCAATGGCGCGACCAGACCGTCCAAGACTATACGACGGAGTTTCGGAGATAAGCAATGGTCATCGGCATATCTCTATCCAATCCTCAGGTATTTCGGAAATACACATCTAGACTTTAGAAATCGATTAGTACTGAGCTAAGTCTGTTAAGCGTCCAAGACATTGCGACCGCGAGCACAACCGCTATGGCGATCGAGAAGAAGAACAAATCCCGCAGCGACAAAAGCACGAAGGAAAGTGCGACCTCGATAAAGAAAAAGCCAAGTCCGAAGAAGAACGCTTCAAAATCGGGCACGGGTGCTTTTTGCTAACATTGTCAAGTCGCCGGACATACCAAGGACAAATGCTACAAGCTTCATCCTGAACTTCGACCGAAGAAAAACGGACCCAGAAAAAGAACAGCCACGGCTACTGTGACTTCACCCGACGAAGAAGTTGTCCGAATGAATTTGGTTGATGAGGCGGATATCACCTTGTCTCTGATGGCAATGCCGATGGAGAAGGGTTTGGATCCACCAAACGACCATCACCCAACGGAGGACTTGTTCACCATCAATATCCAGGTGAAGCACGAAGTGGTCGCAGTGATATTCGATCCCCGAAGTCAGAAGAATCTGGTCTTTGCTGGACTGGTTCGGCGACTTGGTTTGAAGACAACCACACACCCGCGACCATATCCGCTGGGTTGGTTTACATCTGATGTGAACCAACAGATTACGAGTCAGTGTGTGTTGAAGTTTGTGATCTCTGCACGATATATCGATGAGGTGCAATGCGATGTTGTCCCTATCGATATCTGTCAGGTGATCTTTGGGAGTCCGTATCTGTATGATCGAGATGCTCACTTCCATCGGCGAGGCAAGAGTATGACCTCACCAAAGACGGAGTTAAGTTCGTGATTAGTAGAGACATCCACATCAACACTTCGAACTTGATTACCGCAAATCAGGCCAAACGAATTGTTAATGCATGTCACAAGTATGTGCCTGTCATAATTTGACCCATTGGTCAAGGTGAGGGTACTCGACCAGCATTATCGTTGGCGTGCCGAGAGGGTTTTGGTCATTTTTCGGGACTACTGGAGAAATACAGTGATCTATTCGAGACTACCCAGGGTCATCCGCCGAAACGTCCAATTGAGCACGAAATTCAGCTTGTGTCCGATGCGACACTGCCCAATCTGAGTATGTATCACAACTCAGTATTGGAGAATGAAGAGATCAAGAGACAACTTGGTGAGTTTCTAAATGATGGTGTCATTCAACTGAGTAGTTCCCCTGGTGGATCTCCTGTGGTGTTAGTGCCAAAGAAAGATGGGACTTGGCATATGTGCATCGACTACCAAGCACTGAACAAAATCACCATCAAGAACCGATACCCACTTTCTCGTATTGACGACCTGCTAGACCAATTGAAGCATGCCGTTGTCTTCTCCAAATTGGATCTTAAGTCAGGATATCATCAAGTCAGCATCCGAGAGGAGGATACGTGGAAGACCGCGTTCAAAACACGACAAGGTCTGTTTGAATGGCTGGTCATGCCGTTTGGTCTCTACAACGCCCCGGCAACTTTCATGCATCTTATGAATGACGTATTGAGACAGTTCATCGACGACTTTGTGATCGTTTACCTCAACGATATACTGGTTTATAGTCATTCGTGGGATGACCACCTCATTCATGTCGAAAGGTTGTTCGAACAGCTTCAGCAACATTGACTTCGCCTCAACCGTAAGAAGTGCGAGTTCGGCCAACAAACTCTACTTTACCTCGGATTCATGGTCAGCAACGGTACGTTACAAATTGACCCGGATAAGGTAAAAGTGATTCGCGAGTGGCCGCGACCGTGAATAGTTATGGACGTGCGTAGTTTTGTGGGAGCATGCCAATATCTTCGAAAGTTTATTCGACACTTTTCGATTGTGTCTTCTCCATTGCATGCATTAACCAGGATCAATCAGAAGTTCGAGTGGACAGGGAAACATGAGCGCACGTTTCTCTTGCTGAAGAGGAAGATCAGCGAGGCGCCTGTGTTAGCTTTGCCGAATCTCCAGAAACCATTCGAACTAGAAACTGATGCCTCAGGTTATGCCATGGGTGCAGTGCTCATGCAAGAAGGTCAACTAGTGGCATATCACTCCGAGTTATTCCAGGGAGCTCAGAAGAACTACCCGACTTATGACAAAGAGTTGTGTGCACTGCATCAGGCCGTGAAACATTGGCGGTGTTATCTCTTGGGTAAAGAGACTGTTGTCCACACCGACCATCAACCGTTGCAATATTTGCAAACTCAGTCCAAGCTACAGCAAGCTCGGCACATGAAGTGGATGTCGTATCTGCAGCAGTTTAATTTGGTGATTAAGTACAAGAAGGGCGTACACAACAAATTGGGGGACATGTTGTCGCGACCACCAGTTACGACCCTCTGTTTATTAGCGTTCATGCAGATCGAGCCCTCATGTCATGATGACTATGCCAATATGTACAGTGAAGACCCTAATTTTCAAACAGCACTGATTGAGCTCGAAACAGGAAAACCTACAAAGTTCGTTAGGCGAGAAGGACTCTTGTACAAGGGCAATTTACTTTGCATACCTCGTGGAGCACCTCGAATTCAATGGATGCGAGAAGCGCACACATCGAAGGTAGCTGGTCACTTTGGGGTTACAAAGACGTTGCAAAATCTTCACCGACATGTGTTCTGGCCGAGTATGCAGCAAGATGTGGCTAGTTTTGTTTGAGGTTGTGGTCTCTGCGGCATCTCGAAACCGGCAAACCAAAAATTAGGTTTGTACACTCCTTTTCCAGTTCCATCGTGACCATGGGAGAGCATATCCATGGATTTCTTGGGAGGATTGCCTAAGACCCGACATGGCAACGACTATCTATTCGTGGTTGTTGATCGGTTCTCCAAAATGATTATTCTCATACCTTGGCGAAAGACTATCACGGGAGAAGAAGCAGCTTGGGTATTCTTTCAAAACGTTTGGACACACTTCGGACTGCTGACTTCTATTGTGTCTGATCGCGATACCCGGTTCCTTAGTCACTTTTGGCGATCGCTCTGGACGATGATGGACACCAAGCTAAAGAGGAGTACGGCTTTTCATCCACAAACTGATGGTCAAACCGAGGTGGTAGATCGCACAATCGTTCATCTTTTGAGAGGATATAACTCGAAGCACCCGAAGACCTGGGATGAAAGCATACCGTACCTGCAGTTTGCTTTTAATCGAGCAGTGCATGGTTCGACTAGAAAGTTGTCGTTTGAGGTCTGTTTAGGATTTCTACCACAGAGTCCATTCGACATGGAGTTTGTGATTCGTACCTCAGCACAGAACAGCAAGGAAGCATCTGATCAGGATCGAGCACAAAAGTTCCTAGAAGGTATTCAATGACTCCATCGAGAACTTGAACAGAACTTGCTGAAAGCTCAACTCAAGTACAAGGCGCGACATGATCGGCACCGAGTTGATGCGCAATTTCAAGAAGGTGATATGGTATGGTTACATCTGAGTAAGGAGAGACTTAAAGGTGAAGGTAAGAAACTCAAACCCATTCGTTATGGCCCTGTTCGGATTTTGCGGAAAGTGGGTAATAATGCTTGTCAGCTCGAGTTACCTCCATACATGGTTATTTACTCGGATGTTAATGTTGAGCACCTCAAACTCTTCGATCCTTCAATGCTGGATGATGAACCAGATACTATAGTACCATCTGTTGAAAACTTAGTCTATCAACGAGACGAACCTCTACGTGAAGATATGATTCTGGAGAAGAAGGTGACCACCACCCGTAGTGGCACAAAGGAGACTCTTCGAATCGGTCGGAAAGGCCAACGAGTTCGTGCGGCAAAGTGGTATACCAGAGAAGATGGACAAGATCATATCCACATCTCCAGTTTGATTTTTTTAGAGAGGTCACAACAGGGGTTGGCTCCTTCTCAACAAGGGAGTCATGATCCGGGAGGATCTTCATGTCCTGATTGCATACGGCTTCGTGACCAAGTCCTGATCGAATATGGCTTCGCGACTTAACTATGTTTGAAAAGGTTTCACGACCAGGGATTAGTTCGCGACCATGAAAAGGAATTTGTTCCCTGTTCGGAATTGTAATCCGATCCGAATATATATAACTAAGCTTATCTGTTTAGGTTATATGAGTCTAATACATTTAGGTTATATAGTCTGATACGTACTCATACGATTGGACTATAAATACCTTGTAATAGGACTAGTTTAGATCATCGAATACCATCGAAGAGTCATAGAGCTTATTTAAGTCTTAGACACTTATAGTTCATCGACGTAGACGAGTCTGTCTAACGTTCGACGTGTAAATCCCTCTTTGAAATAAATAGTTGTGCAATTACTTGAACTGTGTTTTCGATCAACCTTTGGGTTTTGGTATTTCCGAGTAAGATCCCATTATTCCGCATATTAGTATCTGGGCGAGCCTAGTGCGAAAACTAAGGCTAGGTCTCAAATGGATCAGGGTATCGTAGCAAGATGATTATTGGCGATCGGCCCCCGAGCAAGGCTCGTTATAGGTATGGAAAATAAAGAAATGAACGTAACATTGACGAGGATTGTTACCCGAGCTAGTTCGAAATAATACACATTTGGTTCAAGACGGATTCGAACCAGATGAGTGTCTGAAGGTCCGCTGTTATGGTCGCAGGCTTTGCGCGATCATGAGATCGCAGACGTTACGCGGTCAGGAGGCTGCAGACAATGCGCGGTCAGAAGGTCGTTGACTATCCTCGACCAGAGTAACTCGGGATTGCTTAGCTCTGCAACAGGCATATCCCTAGGATCGTGTTGATTCCTCCATGTGTGAAGACAACTGCCAGGAGATTAATATGTGCTGTTATCCCTTAATTGCACGTGTTAGGCCTGCGTGGGAGTTAAGTGCGGTTACCAAAACTGCACTTCTGCAATCGTTCAAAACCGTTGTGCATTGGCGCCCTTTTGACCGGTAGGGTGAGCAAATGTACAAGACGAGGAGAGATCGGAGACAACGACAGATCAAGCATAAGCTTTCAGAAGTTAGTTTAGTCGTTTTTAGACAACAACACAGAAAAGATCTTCGCCTGTGATGATCTTTTCTTCAATCTTGTAAACATTTTCCATACATAGTGAAATCACAACAGGACGTAGGGCTATTACTCCCACCATCGAGGGCCGGAACCTGTATAAATCTCTTTGTGCCCCAACAGACATGGCTCATCATCCCTTTTCGGAGGAACACTTTGTAAGGCCTCACAACTCACAAATTCTGCATAAGATCGACTAAGGACCCCGAGTCCGAATCGTCGACAAACATGAGCCGAATAAAAGTACTCACGAATTTTTATCAAACCATGCTAATTGAACAGGAAAAGAGATTGGCGAACTTACACGTAAAACTTGTGTAGTTGATCTATATTCCAAGTATTGGACAAGATTCTGCCATCCTCCATTGCTAACCGAGCCGATCCTGGTCGCAATACTGAAACAACAATGTAAGGGCCTTCCCACTGAGGAGATAACTTATTGTGGTTAGACTGGTTTTGTATTTTTCATAAAACCAAATCACCCACGTGAAGACTCCGCGGCCGCACCCTTTTTCTATGAAATTTTCGCAAAGCTTGCAAAAATACCGCTGATTTTATCAGCGCTCGATCACGTTTTTCTTCGAGGAGGGTTAAATCCTGGGTACGTTGTTCGACTTGATCAATCTGATCGAATTGATCTACTCGAACAGAAACAATACGAATTTCCATGGGCAATACCGCCTCAGCGCCATATACCAATTGGAAAGGTGTCTCAACAGTGGCTCGATTGCAAGTAGTACGTAGTGCCCACAAAACGGAGTACAATTCATCTACCAAGCCCCCGAGCACATCTTAAGGCAATCGAAAGCATGTTTTTGATGCCCTGTAATATCTGTACGTTGGCACGTTCGACGGCACCATTGCTCTGTGGATGAGCTACAGAAGCAAAGCACACCTTAGATCCAATATTGTCGCAATAGTCCAGAAAGAAACCGCTAGCGAATTAGGAACCATTATCAGTAATGAGACGACTTGGAACACCAAATTGAGTGATGATGTTCTTATGAAAGAACTTCTGTGCCGCAGCAGCGGTGACATTACGGACTGGTTTAGCCTCGATCCACTTTGTAAATGTATCAATAGCTATGAACAAGAACTTGTACCCATTAACCGCTTGTGGCATAGGACCCACAATATCTATCCCCCAGACAGCAAAGGGCCACGTTAAAGGGATAGTTTGTGAGGTATATGTGGGCTGATGAACCTGTCTTGCATGAAATTGACACTGACGGCCTGTCTTGACCAAGTATTTGGCATCATCGAGTGCCGAAGGCCAGTAAAAACCCTGTCGGAAAGCCTTCCCGACCAGTGTGCGAAATGACGTGTGCGCACCATATACACCGTCATGGATCTCTTTCAAGAGGGACTTACCTTCCTCTTGAGAAATGCAGCGCATGAATACTCCTTGAGTACCCTTCCTATACAAAAACCCTTCTATAAGTTTGTATAGGCGTGCTTTTCGAATCAATCGATCATTCTCGGTTTCATCCTTGGGCAAGGTCCCATATTCGAGATAGACCCTCAATGGATGGGTCCAATCTTCTTCATGTCCAAGGTTAGTAACGCAGACTATTACCGGGTCATCTTCGACCATTGTCATGATCGAAGGATGTTCTAGGTGTTCGACGAACACTCCTGCCGGAGCAGATGTACGTGAGAATCCAATTTTAGATAATTGGTCTACGAGAATATTGTCCTTTCGCGGGATGTATTGGACTTCGAAATGACTGAAGTATTTTTCCAATCTCCTCACTTCCCCCAAGTGATGAGCCATTGTCTCATCGGAGGTGCTGTACTCCTTGTTTACCTAGTTTACGGCTATCTGTGAGTCTCCCCTCACCACTAATCGATGGACTCCGAGGAATTTTGCTGCCCAGAGCCCTGCAATAAGACCCTCATATTATGCTGCATTCTTGGTTGCAACAAAATGGAATTGAATGACATAGTTGAGTTGGTCGCCCTGAGGCATGATTAGGACCACCCCAACCCCTGAGTGCTGAAAACCGCGAGAGCCATCAAAATACATCGTCTAGTGATCGGTGTATGATAAGTCATTAGATTGTTGCATAGGTGGGTCAGGGTTAGTCCATTCGACCACAAAGTCTGCAAGGATCTGAGACTTAACTACCGTGTGAGGGGTGAAATGGATGTCAAATGCTCCAAGTTCCACAGTCCACTTCGCAATTTGACCAGATTTCTCCGGGTTTCAAATGATATCTCCTAATGAAAGGACGAGGGCATTGTAACTTTGTGTGCCTGAAAGTAATGTCGTAGCTTGCGGGAAGCCATCAGTAGTGCGTAAAGTATCTTCTGGACCTCAGGGTAGCGCTCCTTAGGACCATGAAGTACTTCGCTTACGTAATAGACGGGTTGTTGTACACCCTCTCTGCGATCATAACTGCGCTGACCGTGTGAGGTGTGGCCGCCAAGTAAAGGAGTAGCGGTTACCCCGTAGTCGGAGAAACTAACACTAGTGGATTGGATAAGTATGCTTTAACCTCCTGGAATGCTTTCTCGGCTTCATCCGACTAGGTAAAACCATTGTGTTTTTGGAGAGCTTTGAAAAAAGGTAGTCCTCTTTCACCTAGTCGTGATATAAATCAATTTAAGGCAGCCATGCGGCCTGCTAGGCACTGGATATCCTTCATAGTCGAAGGAGACCTCATTTGCTCGATGGCCCTGATTTTTTTGGGATTAACCTCGATTCCTCTAGAACAAACAAGAAAGCCTAGAAGTTTACCAGATGAAACCCCGAAAGAACATTTTTCTGGGTTTAACTTTATTCCAAATCGGTTTAAATTACAGAAGGTTTCAGCAACATCATCCAAATGAGTTAAGCTTTTTAAGCTTTTTACAACCAAATCATCCACGTAAGCTTCAAGATTAAGCCCCATCTGGGAAAGAAAGGTCTTTTGCATCAAGCGCTGATACGTGGAACCGGCGTTCTTGAGACCAAATGGCATTTTGATGTAGCAGTAAGTGCCAAATGGTGTGATGAAGGCAGTCTTCTCTTCAGCTTCTTCTGCCATGCTGATTTGATGATACCTTGAGTAAGCATCCAGGAAGCTCATTAGCTCGCAACCCGTAGTAGAGTCGACTAACTGATCGATGCGGGGAAGGGGAAAGTCATCCTTCGGGCAGGCACTATTTAGAATGGTGTAATCGACGCACATGCGCCACTTACCATTTGACTTGCGAACCATGACCGGATTTGCAAGCCATTCTAGATGATCGACTTGCGGACCATGACCAGATTTGCAAAGCGTCTGAGTTTTTTCTTTATTGGTCGCTGTCCAGGTTGAATCGCTAACCTGTGCTCAATTACCTCTCTTGGGACACCGGGCATGTCGGATGGTTTCCACGCAAACACATCTGCATTAGCTCGGAGGAAAGTAATGAGTTCGATTTCCTATTTGTCATCCAGGCTTGATCACATCTAAATTGTTCTGGATGGATCATCTGGGTATAATGGAACTAATTTAAGCTTTTCATCTAGTCTAAGGGCGGCCTTGATCGTATCCACAGCTGTGGTGTCGATCTTGACATCCCGGAGGGGAAGTTGATCTACTAGCTCCAGGGATAACTGATCACAAGTCAATGCCACATTGCGGCTGCCTCAGACCAAGATAACGCCTTTGGGGCCAAGTAGCTTGCCGCACTGATAAGCATAGTGTGTTGCCATCATAAATTTAGCGAGAGTCGGCCTGCCAAAAATTGCGTTATAAGACGAATCACAATCAATTACGTCGAAAGTAACCAATTCTGTTCGAAAATTATCCGGTTCACCAGTGTCACTAGGAGCACCACCTGTCCCATTGGAATCATTGAGGGACCAGGAATTATCCCATAAAATGGATGAATTATGGGTTTGATTTTTGAACGAGGGATTTGCATCTCGTCTAATGCCTTGACCAATGAAATGTCCAAGGAACTACCTCCGTCAATCAGGACCCTTTCGACTCTCACATTACTGATAATTGGGGTAATGACCAAGGGTAGCCTCAATGGTTGAGTAAGGCCAATGGGACAGTCAGAGCGATCAAATGTCATGGAATGTCTGACCAATAGGGGTATTGAGGTTCGCCAAGGGGAGCTCCCGCTTGGTTCACTTCTCGGTAAAATGTTTTAAACTGACGTTTAGAAACAAAAGAGGAGGAACCTCCAAAAATAACATTAACATAATTATGAGGTACCTGGTAGGACATTTCTTCTTCCCCGTCGGCATCTCTAAGCCCGCAAGTCTGCTCTTTCGGTGGCAAAGTTGGCATTTGTCCAATTCCTTGGTAGAAGTCATCTAATTGCTCAACCAGCTCCGGCAGTTCTTGAGGTCGTGTCCTGGAGAGTTGTGGAGCGGACACCACTTCTTGCTTTCCTGCGGGTCAGCCAATTTTTCTGGCTGGTCGACGTTGCGGCCGCCAAAGGCAATTTTATTTTTAAATGAAAACTTCTTACCTTTGGCCGGCAGAGGCTTTTCTGTGACTGCGACCTCCCAATACTGTCCAGTTCGATTCTTTTTAGACTTCTTCGATTTCCTGCCTGACAAAGACTCTGGCTTCTTGCCTGTATCCTCTTTTTTCACATCCTTGAGACCTAAGTGACGTGGTAAATTTCCCTTATCCACCATCCTATTCCACTCAACTGCCTCGGCCGCGTCAGAGTAGTGGTCAGCCATATCAAAGAGATCGGCTACTGACCGAGGGGGGTGGATAAGTAGATCTTCCGTAAACCTCTGATATCGAACGGTGTTCTTAAACGCCTTGATAATGGAGTATCGGATATGTTTGGGATGGTATTCCTCACCCCAATGAACCTTTTGACAAACTGGCGAAGAGTCTCCGTAGACGTTTGTCGTAGGCGATGAAGATCATCCTCTTTTCCAGGTTTCTGATAACAATTCTGGAAATTGTTGAGGATGGCGTCGCACAACATTTCCCAGTTATATATTGAACCCTCGTGCTGATTGAATAGCCAGGTCCTTGCTGGTCCCTCAAGGACCGTCGGCAAGTAATTGGACATGTCGCGATCATCCCCACCCGCTGCTTGGATAGCGGTGATGTAAATTTAATGGAACTCCGATGGATTTTGGGTCCCGTCAAATCTCTCAATTGTTCTCGGCTTGAACTTATCTTGCCAGATGACGGCACGGAGGCCTGGAGAGAAAGCTTTACAGCCAACATAGGAACTGTGGAGAGTTCTGCTGTTTCCGACCTGACCACGGGTGATTTCACGCGATGGGGACGCGCCACGTGGTCCCAGATGAGAATGGACAGGAACTCGATCCCGATCATGAGAACTTCCCACTCGTCTGGCTTTGTCGTGCCGAAGTGATCCGGATGGTAGTTGATTACGTCTACCATGACTAGAGTAAGAATACTCCCTTTCATGGGAATGTATCGTAGACCGGGAGGAAGCTATAGGGGTTGCATTGGATGCAACTTCATCCAGCTTCTCCGCCAGAATCCTAGCAAAAGACGGTTTGTCTGCGTCTGTGAGGGTGGGAGGAAAATTAAGCAAGACTTCCGCGATAGATCGAAGTCGACCATGCGTACTTCTCCTTGGTGCACCAGGTGTCATTGTTTTCTTCATCCGCCGGTGAATATTCCGGGGACAAAGAAGGCATCTGGTCACGCCTGCGACCATGTGGGCGACGAGAGGAACTAGGAGCGACGTCATAATGAGATTGCACATTTTGCAAAGCCTCTAGGGCTGTTATGAGGAGTTCATTATCTCGTCGCTCGCAATCTTGATCCTCCTTTTGCCTACGTTCTTGTTCCTCCTTTTGTCTGCACTCTTGTTCCTCCCTAGCAATCCGCTGATCAGGAGTTTCCTCCGACAAGGCAGCGAATTCTCTAGGGAGTGAGGCCGCAGAAGGAGAGAACATCCCTGTTTGTTCCGAGTCGGACTCGAAATCAAAGAGAGAGTGGAAGTTGTTAGGATCAAACCTCCCCGGACTGAGTTCTCGGTCACTATCATCCCTGTCCTCGACGGGGACGTATAGTGACCGAGGCTCGATTTCCAATATGGTGGAACTGACATTAAGTTCTGGACCTATCTCTTCCATCCCCTGGTCGCGGACATGACCTGGGTGGGGGAAGACATGTCCTCCTGACGTTCCTTCGGAATGTCTTCTCAATTGATCTCTTCCATTGGAACGGGATCGCTGGGCGATGGCATTTGTATATGGGCATAATCATCGAGATCGAAATCGTTTTCGGAGTTCTATGCCCCAGACATGGCTCACCGAACCTCCAGATGAAGGGAAAACACCTTGAGAAAGGCCCCACGGTGGAAACCAGCTGTCGACGATTTGGACTCGGGGTCCTCAGTCGATCTTACATAGATTTGTGAGTTGTGAGACCTTTCACGGTGCTCCTCCGGGAAGGTAAGATAAGTAATGTCTACAGGGACACAAATGAATTTATACAGGTTTAGGCTCTTGATGGTGGGAGTAATAGCCCTATGTCCTGTTATGATTTCACTATGTAGGAAAAAAGTGTTTACAAGAGGGAGGAAGAGATGATCACAGGTGAAGATCTCTTCTACATTATTGTCTATCTAACTATGGCTAAGTCTTCAAGTTACTCCGACTCGTGATAGTGTTTTTTACCACTTAACCGTCCCTGTATCGTGCTTTTGACCACCTTTTTACACTGAACAAAAGGGCGCCAATCGTGGAATGACTCTGGACGGTTGCTATGGTGCAGTTTTGATAACCGCACTTAAATCCCACACCGGCTTAATACGTGCAATTAATGGGTAACCGCACATACTAACCTCCTGGCAGTTGTCTTCATACATGGAGAAGTCATCATGACCCTAGGGAAATGCCTGTTAAAGAGTTAGACACTCCTGAGTTACTCTGGTCGCAGATAGTCAACGACCCTCTGACCGCGCACTGTCTGCGGCCTCATGCTCGCGCAAGGGCTGCAATCATAAATCATCATTGTGTCCGCATTTTTCAGGTTGTCTAAGACCATAGTGACGAACTCATAGACACACGTCTAACTCGATTCTGTCTTGAAACAGATGTGTGTTATTTTGAACT
This sequence comes from Pharus latifolius, assembly GCA_019359835.1. Taxonomy (NCBI): domain Eukaryota; kingdom Viridiplantae; phylum Streptophyta; class Magnoliopsida; order Poales; family Poaceae; genus Pharus; species Pharus latifolius. The sequence goes on along the minus strand of CM033327.1, from coordinate 18,438,459 downwards.
AGCTCGGGTGACAATCCTCATCACCAACAATAAATTAGAACACGTTGTGGTGTTCAATTCAATGTGGAATGAAAGAAAGCGATGGATACCTGCATACTTTAAGGAATTTCTTTTTTGCTATGATGACGACGACTCAGAGAAGCAAAAGCATGAATATTCTGGTGAAGAAAGATTTTGTCAATCACATTCGCTACATAAATTCGCGTTGGAAATGAACAGGTGCATTCAAACGAGGAAAAAATTAGAGGACTGAGAGACATATGATGCAGATGTAATACTTGACATTTAGTATTTAAAGCTTACTGCAAATTCACTGACATGTTACAATAAAATGTTGCTGTCTAGACTGAGCCTATTAGATTAACATTGTATCCATTTGAAGACCAACTCAGTAAATAGTACACCAGCGCAGTATTCATGTTGTTCAAACAAGCACTTTTTGATAGCACCACACTAGTTATAAAACAGACTTCAACTGAAGATAACACATACACGGTGACTCATGGGACAAGCAAATCAAGGGCTCCTTGGAACCAAGATCATTTTATTGTTCATGCAGATGTGTGTGCTAGAAACTACAATTGTGAATGCAAATCATGGGAACACACAGGTCTGATAATTAAAAATACATTTACAATACAATAAATTTACATCATTATATCAGTGATCTATATATTAACTTTTAATGTTTTATTTTTCAGGTTTATTCTGCTCTCACATACTACGCGCAATGACACATTTGCAAGTTGAAATGATACCACAAATATACATTCTCAAAAGATACACGAGATGTGCAAAAGATGGGACATAATTTGACAGTCACGATGTTAGATCTTTTGGCCTCAACACAACATCGAAATTGTACCATCACATAGTGCTTCTAAAACAATCAATGTCACTAATAAGGAGGGCATCAAAGAGCGTTGAATCATTTTATATTGCTGTGGAAACATTGCAAAACTTGAGGTCACAGTTACAAGAAATCCAAGATGAAACAAAATACGAAGAAGATAATGCTATATATGATGAATGTGACAATGTTATTTCTATAAAAAGCCGCCGTTATTTTCAAACAAAGGAAGGAAAAGACAACAAAGATAGAAGGCCCCAATAGAACTTGCACCGTCAAATAGAAAGCAAAGAATGTGCGGTAAATGTGGACGATATGCTCACAATTCAAGAACATGCACTGGCAACCGTAGTTCTTGAAAACATTTGTAATGACAATATGTCTTGTTAATTACTTCCAAATTAATATCAATTTATCATGTCAATTTCAATTTACTATAAGGGCGACACCTTTTACAAAATGTTATGGTATCATTTTTAGTACTTTATCAACAATGAAAATTTACTATTGGTTCTTATTTACACAAGACAATTTACTATTGGATCTTATTTACACAATTTAGTATTGGTTTTGGTGTCATATTGTAATTCATAGCTAAATAATGTTAACTGTACAACCATACTTAAGGTACTGTTCTAGTAAAGTAAATTTACTTTTATAATGATCGAAATCTAACCAAAGTGTCAGTTGCTTATTTTGTACCATTTTCTCTGGCTCCAGTTTGGTTATCAATCATCAAAGTACCCCACAAGCTATATTTAAAACCTTTTTACATTGACAAGATTCTCATTTAATAACCCTTTCGTGTTGCTATATGTGGATCAAATTGATCCATTTGAGACCTACCCTTGGTTTTCGTACTAAGCTCCGAGATGCTAATATGTGAAATAACAGGATCTTACTCGGAATTACCGAAACCCAAAGGTTGATCGATACACAGTTCTGATGAGGATTATTACCTAAGCTAGTCATTTATTTATTTATATCATGTCTAAGATATTTCGGATATGATATGGGGGCTTGAATTCTAGCAAAATACTCTGATCGTGGGGACTATCTTCCTGTGATCAGAAGGATGTCGACTCAAGACTAGATTATGGTTGCAGGCTATGCGCGATCAGGATATCACTAGTGCTTAAGTAGTGACTGAGTCTTCCGGTCACGATTCAAGCATAAGATAATTTCCTCTCCCACGTTTGAAGACAACCGTCAAGAGGTTAGGATGTGCGGTTATCCATAACTATACATGTTAACCGTCGAGGAGATAAAGATTAAAGTGCAGTCATGCAACTGCATATTAGCAACCATCTAAACCCCTGGAATTGCTCTACATTGGCATCCTTTAAATTAATATAAAGGGGTGACAAATGTTTAGGAGTAGAGGCATCGAAGACTTGAACAACTCAAGCAATAGACAATAGGTAGAAGCATTGAGAGATTTCCAACTTTTGTGTCAATATCTCTTCCTCTGTAAACATTCTCATACATAGTGAAACCGCCACAAGACGTAGGGTTGTTGCTCAATTGAGGGCCCGAACCTGTATAATTCCTTGTGTCTTTATTTCATACTTATCTTAACTTACCTGATAGACACCCTGAAAGGTCTTCACTTCCTACTCACAAATCTGTGTAAGATCAACTAAGGACTCCGATGTGGGACCCTCATTTGAGGAATCCGGTGGCAACCGCGCAGGTGGATTGCACTCAGAAAGGTACATCACAAGCTCACAACAACAGGATTTACTTTAAACAATAAAACAAATAGATAAAACAAGTACAAGGTCACGAGGACCACTATTACATTATCATAAAGCCAAGAATGGCATTAATTAAAGTTGATACAAAAGTAGAGAGTTTTTCAAAATCAAGAATAAAAAAGAAACGGTATCGAGTACCGAACACAGAAATATAACACAAAAGCAACAACGAAGGTCTTCATTTCCTTCTGCAGCGGTTTGGCTTGGGCCTTCACCACATCGGACTCAACTTGGCGCATGACCCTCCTAGAAGCTCAAATCGTCTGGACAGGTTCCTTCCTCTTCTTGGTGCTCAAGGCTAAAGGAATCAGGGTCCTCGAATCCTTTCTTCTGAGTTTGTGTGAAAAGGCAAGAGTGAGCATGTTTTTACACGATGCTCAGCAAGTCTCGTTATGAGAATGCAGATATATAGATGAGGGGTTTTCAAGGAAAGGGGTCATGGTTTTATAAATATATAGGAATAGAATAGATTTTCACACTCAGTTTTGAAGAAAAGGTTTTTGTTTTCAAAAGCGAGGCTTTTAAAATCCTAAGCTAGATTTTCAGAAAATGTTATGTGTGGCGGTCTTCCATGAGTAACCACTTTACTCAGATTTGGTGAAAAACTTTCCAAAAGCTACTTGTGCTGCATTGACGTGGATAGAATCCACAGCACGCAGACTCCATAACCTGGGAGCTCAGAGTATCCGATACTTTTTATAACTTTGCAAAGGTGTACCACCTTAATCCACCGATCATTCGGTTTTCAAGTCGGTACCTCTCCATGCGACTTTTACGCATGAGACAAGGCCGAGATGACACAACAGTTTACAGTCCCAGCATTAACAATTCCCTGCCCGGTAAATAGACAGTTAAGTCTCAAGTACCATTGTGGGTCCTCCCCACTGCCTTACTTCCTAGCCTGGGTCTATGTTCTCGCAAGACACATAGCCTCTCTTGATTACAGCCGCGCACGACTTAATCTGGCATAGGGCGTCTTCCTTCTTTCCACCTTTTCCTCTCATGATTTTTCTGAACTCACATCACTCATGGCCCTCAGTGGCCCACCAGTTCTCGCAAGAAACCGGATCGACAACCATTGCAGGGAAAAGCTAATACTAAAGAAAGCTACTAAGTTGCACCCGTCCCATAATCGAGCAAGTGGTTGGTACGTTTTTCATGCCGCATAGAAGCACAACACAAGGTTCTAGTCCTTATGAATCTTTAGTGAGGAGTCTTTCACATTCCCAGTGCGCACACAACACCATCCAATCCAACCATCCCCACTATCGATTCCAATCACATTTTCTTTCACAAAAAGGGGTTTTGAACATGCTTTTCTCATATGTGACCATTCAACATTTAACATATAATCTCGAACATAGCATAGCCTAAGCATGATATTCTAGGGTGACAAGGGTGCAGGGATATTCAATGTCAAAAGGGGCTTTACAATCATTTAGGTCATATCTAATCACTTTATTTGAATATAGTTCTTATTTGAATATAAGGCATGCATATACTTGAAAACAGTTAACATACTTCATTTCAAAATAATAGGCGATACATGATCAAGAGATTGCGACTTGCCTTGCAATGCTGGGTCTAGTTACTTGGATAATTCTTCGAAGATTTCTTCCGCTCCTCCAACCTCTGGTTCCACGGCGGATACAAATAATACACACATACGCTATATAAGCATACGGAAGATAGTCTTTATGGGAAATGATACGTAAAATACATCATGCATGCAGGGGAAAGATTTGGACAAAGTCACTTGGGTGCTAAGGGAAGGGATGGGCTCAAAAGGAGTTGAATGTCGAAAGGCTGACATTCGGTCTACAGCAAGACATAGCCTTAAGTTGGTCTTAGGTAGGTTTTCTGGAGAAATGACAGTAGAGAAAGTTGTAGAGCATAACTCTAGGAATCTAATGGACAAGGTGGCATTTCAATTGCTCAAGTGTAACAGGTCTAAATCATTCAATGCCACTGGTGGACATGCACTAACATAGTGCTGGACATGGCCAGAAACTAGGGCATGGCATCACTTTTGACTCAAGGCTCCAATTGATGAACCACTTTGTCTGAGGGTTAGGCCTTGATAACAGGAACAAAGTACTCAATAGGCTCAAGGGCAGAAAATGGCTGGAGGGTGGCCAAATCCGGTGAGTAAACACGGTGGCCTGAACTACTAGACAGTGATCTTGGCATTGGAATATCTCTTGATTCAGGTCGATTCAGAAGTCGAGCAAGTAGACAATATTGCTCAGGGTACTGGGATCTTCCTAAGGGACAATGTGTCTGGAGCTAGATCGGCCGGGGAAGAATTCCGGCGACCGGCGCTGGAGAAGACGACACATAAATAGGGGGTTTTTGATTCAGAGAGTTTGAATTTGATTGCTTGCTCAGGGAGTGAGAGGGTGAGTTGAGGGAACCATTGGTGAGGTTAATTTGGTCGGGGGATGGCCGGAGAAGCTCGGCGACGTGAGCCGATTCACTGGTGGCACGCAAATTGGGGAAAGCCACAATCTTGGCTCAATTTTGAAATCCTGATTGGTAGGCTTGCTAAGGAGAGTGTGCTGAACAATTTCTTCCACTGGCACGAGGGCTAATTTGGATTGAATCGGGCAGCTTTGAGGAAACAGGGGATTTGGGCTTTTCCGGTGATCGCCGGCGTTGAGGTTCGCCGGGGGACCAATTGGATGCTATGATATGGAGAGGGGGATGAGAGTAACTCACTGGTGGCCTTGGTTTGGAGAGAGAAGCTGCGGGCGAAGCTTGCGACGGTGGCCTCAAAAGCAGCTCGTCGGAGAAGAAGGTCTTCACGGCGGCGCTGGGGAATTTGCTGCTCTCTGGTGCTAGAAGCTAAAGCAATGCAGCTGAGGGAGTGGTGCGAAGTAATGCTGCGGTTGAGGGGGAGCTTATATAGGCGAAGGGCCGGGCTCTCGGGAGTTGAAGTATATCAAACCAGATGCGTGTGACTGACACCGGAGGCGGGACCGAGATGACGTTGGGACGCGGAACGACTGTGCCAGGCGAGGGGAATCACGGCAAATCCGGCTGGAGCAGGACGAGGGGATCACTGGCTTTGGCATGGTTGCAACGTGGCGTTGCTTTGTTGCTGCTGGAGCACGCGCGCGCACGGGGAAAATCACGGCACAGCGCTGGTGAGGTGCTCCACAGTGGCGGCACGGTTGCGCACAGGTGGTGGCTACGTGGCTGCGGTTGTGGCTGCGCGGGAAACTTCGTCGGCGGCGAGTTCCTGCGGCGAGGCGAGGTGGCGGGGTTCTGGTCGAACGATGCTGGAGCTCTGGTCGTGGTCAAAAATGGCACAGGGGCCTGGTTGCAAGGTTTGGACTGATTCGAGAGGGTTTTTGACTAATCTGCAAGGAATTCTTTCGGGAATTCGGGCCTATTTGCAAATCTGGAGATCTGAAGGGCTGATCTAAGATCTGGTTTTACAGATGAGTGTTACTAAATTACTTGGACTCATCTAGCAAGAAAAATGGTAAAATCCGATAAGATCTGGTGGTTTTGACAAAAATTGAAAACAGGGTAATTAGGGTAAAACAGGGTAATTAGGGTTTGAAACTTTGGCGAGGCTGAAACTAGGGTTTCGGTTGAGCTTTTGGAATTCTTCCAGAAGGGAAAAATGTTTAGAATAGTGAATGGGAGATATTCACTGAATCAGATCAAAGTTTGGAGATGGTCTGAGACTTTTAGTCTTTTTGGGCTTCAAACAAATCAGAAAAGAATTGATCTGCGATACTTTTGGACTAAAAAGCGAAAATGGTCTGAGAGGCGGAGTTTAGCTGGCAACTTTTTAAATTAAGGTAGTGGCATATCTAAGATCATAATTCTGAGATAATGATCAAAAATGGGGTTGAGACATTCGAGAATCCAATGAAGATACGCTGACTGGCAAGCTAAAGAGATGGCAAAATTTGGGATGTTACACCCAAGTCCCAATCGTCGACACCTGGCGCCCACCATGGGACCTTTCTTAGGGTGTTTCCTTTCATCAGGAGTTCTGATAAGCTATGTCAGGAGCATACGATTCCGAAAACAATTTTGATCTCAAAGACTATGCCCATGTCCAGATGCCCTCATCTGATGATCCCATTCCTATGGAAGAGGTTGATCGCGAGGGTGTCCTTCAAGAACATCCTGATGATGAATCTTCTCCAACTTTGGTCATGTCCATTGACCAAGAACTAGAGAAGATGGAACAAACGCCTCATGTGAGTCCTACCACATCAGAGGCTGAATATGTACCACAACACATCGCTGCAGAGGGTGTGCACGATGGTAATTTGGAGTTTAGTCCTGAAAAGTTTGACCCAGAAAATCTCCAATCTCTCTTCGATTTTGAATATGATTCGGAACAAGGAGGGTCGCTTCCCCATCTGTGACCTCGGTTCCCCGAGAATTTGCTGTGCTATCGGTGGAAACTCCTGAGTAGGGAATTGCTAGGGAGGAACAGGAGCGCAGACTGAAGGAGGATTAAGACCGCGAGCAACAAGAAAACGAGGTTCGCAGGGCCACTGAGGAAGCCTTACACCATGCGCAATCTCGCCACGATGCCGTTGTTCGTCATGACAAGGTCAGGTGAGTTGGAAGTTCCAACGATCGAGATCGCATGCCAGTCCTTTCTTGCCTGGGGCCGCGAGGTGTATCTCGTCAGGGTGATGTCACCCACGACCATATGGAAGGTCCTGGACATTTCGCAGTTCCTATGTTGGTTGTAAGGCTTTCTCACTAGGCCTCCATGCTGTGGTCTGGCTGGATAAGTTTAAACTAGGAACGATCGAAAGGTTCGATGGAACTCAAAATCCATCGGAGTTTCTTCAGATCTACATCATTGCCATCCAAGTGGCGGGGGAGATGACCGTGTGATGGAAAACTACTTGCCAACGGTTCTTGAAGAATCGGCAAGGACATAGTTGTTTAATCAATCAGAAGGGTCAATTTACAATTGGGAAATGTTGTGTGATGCAATACTCAACAATTTCCAAAATTGTTATCAGAAGCCTAGCAAGGAAGATGATCTTCATCGCTTGTGCCAGACTTCCACGGAAACCCTTTGGCACTTGGTCAAGAGATTTGTCAAAGTGAGGAACACCATTCCAAACATCTCTGACAGCTCCGTTATTAGGGCATTTAAACATGCCGTTCGATATCGGAGGTTCACTGAGGATTTACTTATCCATCCACCCAGTCAGTGACCGATCTCTTCGACATGGCTGATCGTTATTTTGACGCGGTTGAGGCCGTAGAATGGAACATAATGGTGGACAAGGGGAATTTTTCGCCACAACCAGGTCTCAAGAATGACAAGAAGAACGATTCTAGCAAGAAAACAGAGTCGCCATCGGGTGGAAAATCCAAGAAGCCCAAGAAGAATCGGGCTGGACAGTACCAGGATGTTGCCGTTGCTGACAAACCTCCATCGGGTAAAGGTAATAAGTTTCCATTCAAGAATAAAACTCCTTCTAGTGGCCGCGACAGCGACCATTTGGGAAAACAAGCTAACCCGTAGGGAAACAAGAAATGGTGTCCATTCCATAATTCTTCGGGACATGATCTCAAGAATTGTCACAATTGGTTGAAACAATTGGATGTTTTCTATCAAGGAATTGGACCCATCCCAACCATACCACGACAAGACCAATCCTGTGAGGTTAGGGATGCTGATGGTGATGAAGAAATGTCTTACCAGGTACCCCAAAATCATGTCAATATTATCTTTGGTGGTTCTTCTTCTTATGCTTCTAAGCATTAGTTCAAAACATTTTACCGTGAGGTAAATAAAGTTGAAGCTCCCCTTGGAGAGCCTCAATATCCCCGTTGGTCAGAAACACCCCTAACCTTCGATCGGGACGATTGTCCTAGGGGCTCACACGACCATTGCGACTTCCTTTGGTCATTACCCCAATAATTAGCAATGCTAGGGTCGAAAGGGTTCTGATCAATGGGGCCAGTTCTTTGGACCAGTTATTGGTCAAAACTCTTGACGAGATGCAAATTTCTCGGTCAAAGATCAAGCCCATAGTCCATCCATTTTATGGTATAATCCCTGGTCCTTCCATGATGCCGATTGGACAAATTGTGAGACCGGTAACTTTGGGAGAACCAGACAACTTTCAAACAGAATTAATTACATTTGATGTAATTGATTGTGATTCGGCATATAATGTCATTTTTGGCAGGCCAACACTTGCTATGTTCATGGCGGCGGCACATTATAGTTATCAATGCGTCAAGCTACCAAGCCCAAAAGGCGTTATTTTGGTCCGAGACAGTCAGAACATGGCACTTGTGATCGGTTATCTCTAGAGTTAGTGGATCAACTTCCCCTTCGGAATGTTCGAGTTGCAACCACAACCACATATGTGATCAAAGTTGCCCTGTGACCAGATGAAAAATTGAAGTTAGTTCCATTATACCCAGATGATCCATCCAGAATCATTCGGATTGGATCGGGTTTGGATGACAAATAGGAACTTGAGCTCGTTACTTTCCGCTAGGCTAACGCAGATGTGTTTGCGTGGAAACCATCCGACATTCCTAGAGTCCCAAGGGAAGTGATTGAGCACAGGCTAGCAATTCGGCCTAGACAGTGACCAATAAAGCAAAAGCTGAGACGCTTTGCTGTTGATCGACAAGAAGCCATCCGGTCGGAGTTACATAAACTCTAGAAGGCAGGGTTTATTCGTGAAGTTGATCATCCTGAGTGGCTTGTGAACCAGATCATGGTCCTAAAGTCAAATGGTAAGTGGCGCATGTGCGTTGATTACACCAGCCTAAATAGTGTCTTTCCGAAGGATGATTTCCCCTTCCCCATATTGATCAGCTGGTTGATTCCACAGTAGGTTGTGAACTGATGAGCTTCCTGGATGCTTACTCAAGGTATCATCAAATTAGCATGGCAGAAGAAGATGAAGAGAAAACTGACTTCATCGCACCATTTGGCACCTACTGCTACGTCAGAATACCATTTGGTCTCAAGAACGCTGGTCCAGAAGTTACTTTATGCTCTTTTGATGGCTTCCCGTAAACTATGACATTACTTTCAAGAACATAAAATTACTGTGTCTTCATCCTTTCCATTGGGAGATATTGTTCAAAATCTGGAGAAATTTGGTTGCATTGCGAAATGGTCAGTGGAACTTAGAGCATTTGATATCCATTTCACCCCTCGTGTCGTAGTTAAATCTCAAATTCTTGCAGATTTTGTGGTTGAATGGACTAATCCCAACCCTCTTGCGCAAGAATCTAAAGATTTACAATGCACCAACATTGGACGATGTATTTTGACGGCTCTCGCAGTTTTCAACACTCGAGGGCTAGAGTGGTCTTAATTACGCCTCAGGGCGACAACTCAAGTATGTCATTCAATTACACTTTGTTGTGACAAAGAACATAGCAGAGTATGAAGGTCTTCTTGCAAGGCTTCGAGCAGCAAAATTCCTTGGAGTCCGTCGATTAGTAGTGAGGGGAGACTCACAGCTAATCATAAACCAGGTAAACAAGGAGTACAGCACCTCTAATGAGACAATGGCTCATTACCTAGAGGACGTGAGGAAATTGGAAAAACACTTCAGTAATTTCGAAGTCCAATTTGTTCCGCGAAAGGATAATATACTCATAGACCAATTATCAAAAATTGGGTCCTCACGCACGTCCGCTCCGGTAGGAGTGTTCATTGAATAATTACAATACCATTTGATCACAGCTTTGGTCGAAGATGATCTGGTGACAGTTCACATCGCCGACCTTGGACATGAAGAACATTGGACCCGACCATTGCGCATCTATCTTGAACATGGGACCTTGTCCAAGGATGAAACCAAAAGTGATCGGTTAGTATGATAGGCGCGCCTATATAAAATAATTGGAGTTTTGTATAGGAAGGGTACTCAAAGAGTATTCTTGCGCTGTATATCTCAAGAGGAAAGTAAATCCCTCTTGAAAGAAATTCACGACGGTGTGTGTGGTGCACATGCGTCTTATCGGACGCTAGTCAGAAAGGAATTTCGACAGGGTTTTTATTGGCCTTTGGCACTTAATGATGCCATGCATTTGGTCAAAATATGCCCACAGTGTCAATTTCATGCACGGCAAGTTCATCAGCCTACATATGGTTTGCAAACTATTCCTCTGACTTGGCCTTTTGTGGTTTGGGGAATAGATATAGTGGGTCCTATGCCCTAAGCGGTCTATGGGTATAAGTTCTTATTCGTAGCCATTGACACATTTAATAAGTGGATTGAAACTGAACCAATCCACAATATTACCGCTGCTGCGGCGAAGAAATTCTTTCATAAGAATATTGTAACACGATTTGGTGTTCCAAGTCGTCTTTTCGAGACTATTGCGATGATATTGGGACCAAAGTGTGTTTTGCATCTGTGGCTCATCCACAGAGCAACGGCGCCGTTGAACGTGCCAATGGGTAGAAATTGCAAGGCATTAATAAACAGGTTTTCGATCGCCTTCAATTACACTTTGGGGCTTGGGTAAATGAACTCTACTCCGTTCTATGGGCACTACGAACTACTTGTAGTCAAGCTACGAGTGAGACACCTTTTCAACTAGTATATGGTGCTGAGGCTATCTTACCTATGGAAATTAGTATTGGCTCCATTCGTGTAATCAACTTGATCATTCTAATCAACATGAACAACGTGTTGTTGGGGAAAATCTCCGCCCGATCGGTCCCGCTGACCCATGTCCCGAGCGCCGCCTATGGCCCGGGGAAAAGGGCCCCGGTGAGGCCCGGGACTGGGGACAAGGGCCCCAGTGTCCCCACCCAGGGCGCCGCTTTTTTCCGGGGACAAGGGCCCCGGTGACCCCTTCCAGGGTGCCGCCTTTGGCCCGGAGAGAAGGGCCCGGTGTCCCCGTCCCGGGCGCTGCCTTTTGCCCGAGGACAAGGGCCCCGGTGATCCCATCCCGGGTGCCGCCTTTGGCCCTGGGACAAGGGCCCCGGTGACCCTTTCCCGGGTGCCGCCTTTGGCCCGAGGACAAGGGCCCCGGTGACCCCGTCCCGGGCGCAGGGTCACATGGGGGTCACGTGAGGAACGCCTCGAGAACTGGTGAGGACACTTGGCAAGAATCATGCGTCCCTCAGCCGGCGGAATGACGTCGGTATCCCCCGATCCAACGGCTGTGGCTGGGGTAGCCTAGTCTTTTGCTTCTTTTGGGCCTATATATGCCCTTGTACCCCTCTTTTGTAACCAAGAACAATTCATTCGCATCAATACACAAAAAACCAATTGGCGTGCTTTGGAGCGCTCTCCCCGCGAGAGAACTCCCCCAACCGACTCAAGTCAGGAGCATGTCGATAGGACTAGGGTCTCCATTGAGACTTGAACCTGTATTAATCCTCGTGTTACTCTCTGTGCTTGCCCGATGGGAGGTGATCGATAACACGGTCAACTCGCGTCGTTGTTCGTTAGCTAGGATCTTCGACAAAACCTGCCGTGGTATTCTCAATACAACAACAGTTGGTGCCAATCGTGGGGACTTATGACGAATCGCCATGGCCCTCCAAGGCCCTCTCCCTTCCTAGTGGTGCTGGTCCCAGTGACCCGGCGCCACCCATGCGGGAAGACGCCGCTGTGAAAACCCTATCGGCCGGGGGGCATTCGGACAGAGGTACTTCCCCCAACACTCGACCGCGCTTGTGGGGCCTAGTGTCCCCTAAACGGTGGTGCGGACCCCCAGAGACCCCTTGCTTGGGGCTTTGGTCGAGGGCCAACTCCATACCTAGCACATGCTGGAGGAGTTGTTACGCGTCTTAGCACGGCCCCAGGCTCCTGCTTACCCGCCCCCATATCCGCTTATGTGTGGACCACCACCGTACTTCATGGGGCTTCTAGCCACCTCCCCCACATTGGGAACATCTGGAGCATTCCCCGTGCCGGGAATGTTTTCGGTCTCGGGGAGCTTCCTTGCGTCCGGGGCCTTCCATGTGCCGGGGATGTTCCCCAAGTTCGGACCTCGGCCTGTGCCCGGGACCCTCCCATTCGTGGGATGCTATCCAGCATCTGGTCCAAAACCCCCGTTACCCGGCACCGAGCCCCGGGTGGCTGTGCAAGCGCCGTAGGCAGAGGCTTTCCGCGCGCTGGGGGTCCCCCCTATGCCGGAAGCCTTCCCCACATCTGTGGTCACCCACGTGTCCGAAGGCCTCCACAGGTTAACACCCGGGGGTGCCCTGGCACCCACTCCGGTGGTAGCTCCGAGGGCTTACGTGTCACACCCTAGTTTTGGTGGTGAAAAGTTTTTGCATAAAAATTCTGCATGCATGTATCTTTGTGGTAGTAGCCAGATCAACTGAACTCTAATCTCTCTCAATCCCTAAAAATCTCCAAATCCATCCTCTAGATCCAGATTAAGATCTGCCCATCCAGATTTAACCTACCAGTTACTCTGAATATAAAAGTCTTCAAGAGCCAGATCAAATTTTGCCTCTAACTCCCAGTATCTAAGTCTCCTTCTGTTTTCAAAAACAGAAAATTTAGATTTACCCTAAGTACCCCAGTTTCCAGATAACTGAGTTATCTTGATTTAACCCTATCCAGACTCAAGTATCTTTTGGAATATGTTTCCAGATACATCCTCAACTTACCTCAAAAGGTTGGGAGCCAGATTGTTTCATTTAAGCACTTTTCGCAGATTAGTCCTTTTTGTTTATCTGGAAGCCTGAAAACGCTAAATCCACAAATCATCTCCAATTCCAAATTTTTTTTTCAAGGAACACCTCCCAAATGATATTTGATACAGATTTCCCTTCTAATCAAACTTCAAAATCTCACTCCAATTACCAGAATTCGAGATCGACAAATCCAGATCTATTTTACCCTAACATTACCCTATTATCAGAAATAGGTGAAATCCCTCAAATCTTATCAAATTGCTGTAATTTGAGCTAGATGAGTATTAATAGAAATATTATACTCAAACATGCAATCAAATCCCAAATTAATCATCTTTAAGACCAGATTTACAATTTAGTCCAAAGTCAATAAAAAATTATCACAAACAGGCCCTTGATTCGACCACGGGCTTCTGTTCACGACCAGGCTTCTCAAACCGACCAGATCTGCTTCTTCGACTTCGACCACACCTTCTGTTCATGACCACAACTAGTGCAACCGACCAGAGCTGTAGCTTTCGACCTCTTCGGCTGCTAGCGACCTCAAGCTGTTGCCTTGGACTTCGACCCTGACCTGGATCCATCACACGAGCACAGGAGCTTCGACCTCGAGCACGCGCTGTTGCTGCTTCAAGCTTCGACCACATGCTGAACAGTGCGACGTGTGTGTGTACTGTTGGCCACTATGGATCTTCTCCAGCGTGAATCACGGCCAGTTGATTTCTTCCCGTTGCACGCCACAACCAGCATCTTGCCGGCTACAGCTCCCCGAGCGCTCCTAGCCGTTGATCACCAACACTACCACCTTTGCCGTTGCTTCGTTGCCACGCGTGTGCATCTTGTTCGCCACCGTGGAACAGCCGCGCCTCGCCAGCATTGCCTTCATTCGCCCGAGCGCGCCCGACAAGAACAGAACAGTTGCGCCACGTTTCAAGCATGCCAAAGGAAACCATCAGCTCGCCGTTGCGTCAACCAAGACTGCGTGCGCCAGTCTGCAAACCAGCAGAGCCGCTGATACACCACCCGGTCGCTTTCCCGTCACTTCGGCTGCTTCAATTCTCCAGGCAATCCCAGCCGTTGCAAGCCTCTAACCGTGCCTATAAAAGCCACCCCATCTCAGCTCAAAGGCACACACACCAGAATCAACTAAGTTTCTAACCTCGCCATCTTCGTCGTCTTCCCCGACGAACTCAAAGAGGGGCTTCGGTGCCAAGCTTCTCCACTGCTTCCTTCTTCAATCCAACACCCCCAGTGAGCTTCTCTCATCTCTCTCGTCCTACTCAAGCATGCAATTAAGTTTAAATGTTTTCTAATGACGGCAATCACCGATTTTTCTCCAGCAACTCCGGTGAGCAATTCAGCTCGAACCAGACCTCTTCAGCTCCTGAACTTGTAATCAAATATGATCAGTGCACTTATTTACGCATCCGTAAGCAACCAGAAATGAAGATCTTGCTAACATCTGGAAAACCCCAAATTCACACTTTGCATGTAAACTGGAGCTTGCTGTTAAGCTTCTGTAGTGCTTCCCCAGCTAATCTAACTTCACACCTAGATTTCTTATGCCCCAGAGACCATCCTCAAGCAAGGAATCGAGTTCTTTTTCCCTAAAACAGAAATGCCCAAATTTGCATCTTCTTCTCCAGCGCCGGTCGCCAGACGTTGATCTCGGCCGATCCAGCTCTAGCCACCTTGCCATTTAGATGTTTTCCACCCTCCTGAGTATTTTTGTCTACGAGCTCGACTTCTGATTCGGCCTAGAACAGGAGTTATAGCTATGTCCTAGTTGCTGTACTGGTAATATTGCATGTACTCCAGATCAACAGATTTCTTCGCCAATTTTCACCACCTTTTGACCATCTCCTACCCAAGAGCCTGTTGAATAAATTGTTCCTGTTGAAAATGCCTAACTATCAGACAAAGTGGTGCATCATTTGGAGCCCTGAATCAAAAGATATGGCTAACCCTAGTTTCTGGCCATGTCAACCCTATGCCAGGCTGTGTCAGCCAGTGGCATTAACCCTGTTCACCCACCTCTGGCATGTAAAACAGAAATTACTTTGTCAAATAGTTGCCTCACTACCTTGTGCACCATATGCTTGAATCAAAACCTATTTTGGCCACTAGGAACTGTTCAAACTCTGTCAATGCCATTCCTGGGCATTGTCAGCCTATGCCAGCCAGTGGCATTGAGCCTTTTCACCCACTTCCAGCCATGAACTTTGAAAATAATTTTGTCCCTTAGACTCCTGACGTTGTGATCTACATTTTTCCCTACTGTCACAGCTTGAGTTGAGCCCCCTATCATCCATCGACCTTATGTCGATGCCTTGAACCGAATGTCAACCTAAAGACATTTGCTATTTTGGGCGAACTAGTCATAACCTTGATATTACTCTGATATTTTGGAACCCTGTAAACCTTGATAACTAATCTTAACCCTGGTTTCCATAGTTTAACTTTAATCGCTTCCAAATCTTGTATCACCAAAGTGTTTTCACCTTGTATTATTGCATGTAGTGGACTAGTAAGAATATGATTGATTGTAATGCCTGTTTGCTTGTTTGATCTTGTTCAGGGCAAGAGCCCGAGGTTGAAGACCTTGTCACTGAACCGTCATCAACTGCTGATACTTACGACGCGGAAGGCAAGTCATACTTTGATCATATTGAACCTATATTTTATGAATTGCTATGCTATTCCATGGGTAGATATCTCATTAATATTGCATGTGCTGAGATCAATGATATTATGGCAGTGATAGATTGAATACTTGAGAAATGTGAATTTGTTAAGATAGCAAGCCATGAACTAATAAATATACATATATACATTTACATTCATGAAATAAAACTCCTAGCCGTGACCAGTATTTGGGTATGGGATGGTGGTAGCACTGGAGGTGCTTAACTGCAAAGGATGTGCAGGCACTGAAGGTGCATGGTTTGTGGTATGATCTGGTCACTGGCATATAAGGACTAGAACCTTGTGTTGTGCGTCTAGTGGCATGAAAAACGTACCAACCACTTATCTGATATAGGACAGGCACAATCTAGTAGCTTTCTTAGTATTATCAGTTCCCTGCATGGCTTGTCGGTCTGGTTTCTCGCGTGGAAACTGGTGGGACGCAGTTTGTCCATGAGTGATGTGAGATCAGAAAAATTATGAGAGGATAAGGTGGAAAGAAGGAAGTCGCCCTACGCCAGATTAAGTCGTGCGTGACTGTAATCAAAAGAGGCTATGTGTCCTACGGGAACATAGGCCAAGGCTAGGAAGTAAGGCAGTGGGGAGGACCCACAACGGTACTTGGGACTGGATTGTCCATTTACCAGGCAGGGATACTATTAATACTAGACTGCGAAAGCATTGTGTGAGCTCGGCCTTGTCACATGCGTATAAGTCGCATGAAGCTGGCCCGACTTGAAAGTCGAGTGAAGAAGTAGATTTAAAAAGAGGTACACCTCTGCAGAGTTAAAAATGTATTCGAATACTTCGTGCTCCCAAGTTTTAGGAGTATGCCGCGGTGGATTAAATCCACGGGGTGTGACACAAGTATTGTTTTATAAACTAATAATTGTTAGTTCAAGATTACCCAAGTGGCATGTGTTGTCACAATAAGGGGCGTTGCCGTGGACTGTCATGTGTTGACGTGTCGCGGTAATACCATAATATAGAGAACATGTGATAGCTAAGAGGCATGTGGACTTTGCCTTAAGCATATGATAACTAAGAGGCATGTGGATTTTGCCCTAAGTATATGGAATACTATCATGAGTATAAGATTGAAAAGCTTGAAGAAGTAATGTGATATAAGGATATATCGCCTTAGATATGGGATATATATATATTGCCTTCGGTATGATTTATATACTGCCATGAGCATGATCAAAAGTTGAGTAAGGAATGAAAAAAAGATATGTATTTTGAAAAACCCTTCACTCTTTCCTCCAATAGCATAGGTTCATGTCATTTATACTATATGTATCTCTACCTCCCATATAACTTGCGGAGTACATAAGTACTCACCCTTGCAACAACTCATAAATAGATGGAGCGCTCTATGACCTTGGTGAGTATCCTGAAGATGTTGCAGATCCAGAAGAAGACGAGCAGTTTCCTCGTGAGCCCTGATGTGGTGCTGTCTTGCTGTCAACCTCTGTTTCCTGTGGATTGCTTTTGGCCCTATCTTCCGCCGACTAGATGTTTTATTTTGTTGTACCTTTGTGCCTTGTAAGGCACTGTACCCCGTATTGTACTAAGGCCTGATGGCCAGACAATTATGACTACTGTAATATTTTGCTACTTCAATATATTCCTGTGTTTAACTCATCCTAGGAAGTCAAGTGGTTTCTGGGACCAGCTGCACCGAGCTGGGCCCCTCACAAGTGATGTCACAGTCGTGGCAGACACGACATTACGCCACCCCCGTACCTGCCCCATTCGCCATTTCGGGCGCTCACCCCGCGCCGGGGCCGTCTTATGCACTGGTGGCCTCCCCCGAGCTGAAAACCGTTATGCATGAGCTCCCTCCGCCCCCGGGGCCGCCTCCCAGGGCTCCCCCGGCAGAACATACCCGCTTCACCCGTGAGGAGGTCGAGCGAATGCGCACCGTGAAGTCTGGGGAGGCCCTCTTCCACTATCGATTGGAACTCCCCCCGGCCCGCTGTCGTGGTGAGCCACACTCCCGTCTCAACCAGGGGAAGAGACCGGCCGAGGAAGCGACTGCCACCTCTGGGGGACACCCGGACATCCAGGATGTTATCTCGACTAACCCCAAGGAGAAGAGGTGCTACCGTCGCACCGGCGGACCGCTGGGACCCCTCCCTGACTCTAATAACGAGCGCGCATCTCTGGTCAAAGGGGACAGCGACCAAGAATCTCCCAAGGAGGTTGAGGGAGCTAATCAGCCGCTATGCCGCCTTCTCCGGTGCATCCGCTGGCTGCGGCCTTACCGCCCACCGCATACCGAGCATTACAACGGTGAGGCCGACGCTTACGAATTTGTGCAGGTGTACTCCACCGCTATATTGGCGGTTGGGGAGGACGAGACAATTGAATGCAACGTCTTCCCCCTCTACCTCACCGGGCTCACCCGCTAATGGTTCTACAACCTG
The DNA here is from genome assembly GCA_019359835.1 of Pharus latifolius. Taxonomy (NCBI): domain Eukaryota; kingdom Viridiplantae; phylum Streptophyta; class Magnoliopsida; order Poales; family Poaceae; genus Pharus; species Pharus latifolius. The sequence continues at coordinate 18,420,102 of CM033327.1, read as the reverse complement.
AGTGCTGGTTCCATCAAGTCCTTTGTGCAACTCAAGCGCGAGTTCTGCGCGAACTTCCAGGGGAACTACGTGCGTCCCCTGGACTTGTCGCAGCATTATACTGTCTGACAGAGGACGGGAGAGACCATTTCGCAGCTTCTTCAAGAGCTTCGTTCAGGTCAAGAGCAAAGTGGCTCACGTCCCTGACTCTACAATCATTGAGACGTGCAAGAGCGGGATCCTCCACGGGGAGCTCCATAGGAGGCTCTCCCGGCGCTGCCCCCACCTCCGCAATGAGCTCTTCACTATGCTCGAGAGGTATGCCCGTGCAGAGGAGGATGACCTCTGGAAGAAGAACCAGGGGGCTCCTGCCCCCGCCAGCCGGGAGGCCAGGGACCCCCTGGTGTGGGGATGGATCACTGCTGCGCCAACGCATATCAATTTCTCCGTAAGGGTGGCCCGATCTTCACGGCGTAGGATAGAACAAAGATAACTAGCTGCGAACAGCCGGGGTAACTGGCTTTATACCTGCCAAGATTGGTTGCAACCTGTACGATGGGGAAGTCTATCTGAAGCTACAAGAACTCTGACCCGCTATCCGAACAATCGCATAACCACAATTGGGAACTAATCCACAAAACGGCCGGAACCGTAGAGCACGAACTAGGGGGACCCGTAAAGATCCTTCTCACGAATCCAAGAGAACTCACAAGAGCAAAGGTAGAGGAACACTCAAGCAGTCTTGCTACACTAGCATATAGCTGAAATGGTTTGATCAAAAGTGCTTCTAATAGTTGCAATACATGGGGTATTTGTACTAGGAACAACCTTCCTAGTTTAGGTGTGAAAGCAACCATTAGATGAAAAGTTTTCTTGAACAACTAACCCTCCTAATTAAGGTGTGAAGGCACCCATTAGATGAAGAGTTTCCTTGGATATCCAAGAGACCAATTCGTTTGGAAAAGAGTTGCTTCAATTTTCGCGCAGGTTGGATTGGTTGTGCAGCTTCCACTAAAATGACCATAACTTTTGACTCAGAAATCGAAATGATGCATGGTTTGATATGTTGGAAACTAGACTTCATTATATTTCTAATGATGTGGCCCATGACCATGTTGTACGCCCAGATTGTCTCATAATTGCTCGCAAAATGACAGACAGTGTGTGCCTTGCACCACCCTCATTCGTGTCGTCCCTTCCAATGCACCTAAGTTCAACCAAAGAAGTGGACGTTGGAAGCACCATTAAGTTGTTTAAATCTGAAATGAGACTCAAGTTAGCATTCACCTGGTCACGAATTTGCTTGGAACAATCGCCCTTTCCCTATGTCGAACGGCTATGGCAGGGGACAGCTGTCCCGCGGTCGTGAAGGTCCCCCCAGGGAAGGCAAGGAGGGCACAACCAGCTTGTGGTGTGCCTTCCACAAGTCAAATACCCATGCTACCCGAGAGTGCCACCAGCTCTTACAGCACTTCACCGTGTTTCTCGACCAGCGTGGGCAGGGGGAGGGAGCTCTGCCTCCTTGCCCTCCGCGTCGTCTTTGCTGGCTCTCCTTGCTCTTGCGGGGGAGCAGCAAAGACAAGCACAGGAAAGGGGGCTCAGCTGAAGAACTCCCCTTCCAAGCCTCCCAAAGGCACGTAAACATCATTACGGGGGGATCCGCCTCAGGGCGGGACTCCAAATGCCAGCGCAAGGAGTACGCGCGGGAGGTAAAGGTGGTGGGGGTGCTACATACGTCCCAGCCACCAAAATGGTCGGACGTCCCCCTCACCTTCACAGCGGAAGACGCGCATAGGGTTCACTTCCCCCATGACGACACGCTCAACGTCTCTGCCACCGTCTACAACTGCCATCTGGCACGTATTCTCGTCGACGGCAGAAGCTCCACCGACGTCCTGTACCTGAAGGCATTCAGGGAGATGCAAGTCAATGAGAAGTTGCTGCAGCCCGCAGCCGGGCTTTTGCAGGGCTTCGTCCCGGGTAAGACCATCCACCAGGTGGGCAAGGTGGATCTCCCCATGACCTTCGGCACGCCAGACAACTACCGGACGGAGATGGTCCAATTTGACGTAGTGGACTTTCCCTCTTCATACAACGCAATCATGGGGAGGAGCACAATCAACTGTTTGGGGGCGGCGATCCACTTGAGCTATCTCTATGTGAAGATCTTGGGCCTCACGGTGTGATCACCGCTCGAGGCGACCAGGTTGTGGCCCGCGCTCTGTACAAGCGCGCCACTGCCATGATCAGGAGCATCAACCTGATCAAGGCCTTGGGGGGAGAGGACTCTTCCCCGGCATCAGACACCCTGGTCGTCCCCTCCGGGAAGCCTCTTACAAAACCACGCCCAGAAGGGGACCCCCGGAAGGTTCCGCTGTCCCCGGACGACGGGGGCAGGACCATCAAGATCGAGGTGGACCTCTCTGAAGAGCATGCGAAGCAACTTGCGGCCTTCCTACGCAAAAACTCTGACATCTTTGCATGGAAGCCCGCAGACATGCGCGGTGTTGCTCGGGACGTCATCGAGCATTAGCTAGCTGTGACGCCCGGCCGCCCCGCAATCAAGCAGAAGCTGTGGAAGCTCTCCCTTGAGCGCCAAGAGGCCATCAAGGCAGAAATCACCAAGCTCCGAGAAGCAGGGTTCATTCGGGAGGTCTTGCACCCCGAGTGGTTGGCAAAGCCTTTTCTAGTGAAGAAGTCGAACGGCAAGTAGAGGATGTGTGTTGACTTCACCGACCTCAACAAGACTTGCCAAAGGAAGACTTGCCACCCCCGCGGATTGACCAGCTGGTCGATTCGACCGTGGGGTGTGGGCTTATGAGCTTCTTAGACGCGTATTCGAGCTATCATCCGATCCGGATGGCGGAAGGGGACGAGGAAAAGATGAGTTTTATAACTCCCCTCGGCACCTTCTGCTACGTCCATATGCCCTTCGGGCTAAAGAACGCTGGAGCAACATTCCAGCGACTTATGTCGTTGGTCTTCAAGGACTAAATCAGCCGCAACGTCGAAGGCTACGTCGATGATGCGGTTGTTAAAATCCTTCACGCACCCGCTCACATCGACGGCTTAGCGGAGACCTTCCGCAACCTCCGTGAGTACGAGTTCAAACTCAACGCAGAGAAATGCGCGTTCGGCGTACGCGGGGGGAAGCTGTTGGGCTTCCTCGTGTCACAACAGGGCATAGAGGGCCACTCCAAAAAGATTCGGGCCCTGCTGGACATGCCCCCGCCGCGCTCCATCAGAGACGTACAATGGCTTATCGGCCGCATGGCCGCACTAAGCCACTTCGTCTCGCTGTCGGGGGAGCGCGGCCTCCAATTCTTCAAGATCCTTCGAGGCCATGAGGGGTTCCGTTGGACCCCCGAGGCCCAAGCAGCTTTCGACGATTTGAAGAAGTATCTCATGAGCCCCCCGATGCTCATGAGCCCATCTCCAGGTGAACCTCTGCTCCTTTACCTCGCCTTGACCCCGGTCGCTGTAAGCGCGGTACTGGTGAAGGAGTAGGATGGGCAGTAGCACCCGGTGTACTACGTGAGCGAAGCCCTTCAGGGGGGCTAAGACTCGGTACACGGAGATGGAGAACATTTGCTGTGCCCTTCTCATGGCATCCCGAAAGCTCCGTCACTACTTCCTTGGGCACCCGATCACGGTCCCGTCGTCTCTCCCCTCGGGGAGGTACTACGGAATAAAGAAGCCACCGGCCGGATCGGAAAGTGGGGAGCCGAGCTCTCTCCTTTCTCCCTCTCGCTCACGGGCTGCTCCGTCATCAAGTCACAAGTCCTCGCTGACTTTGTGGCGGAATGGACCCCCGCCTTTGGGACAGAGGGGGAGAACCTTCCCGAGCCACCCCGGCGCGACAACCATTGGACCCTCATGTTCGATTGCTCCTTGTGTCTCGCTGGGGCCGGCGCGGGGTAGTTCTCCAGAGCCCCAAGGGAAGGGCACTGAAGTATGCGGTGAGGCTTGAGTTCCTTGCTACGAACAACGTCGCCGAATACGAGGCCCTGCTCCTAGGTCTGCGCCTCGCGCGCTCCCTGGGGATTCGTCGCCTTCTTGTCAAAGGGGACTCCCAGCTCGTGCTTTGTCAAATGGACAAGTCTTACTCGTGCCATGACGCGAACCTGAGCCTATATTTGGGGGAGGTCCGCAAGATGGAGAAGCACTTCGAGGGTCTGGAAGCCCGGGATATCCCCCGGAGGGATAATGATCGGGCCGAAGCCTTGGCCCGGGTGGCAGCACCCGGGAACCTCTCCCTGGGGTTGCTTTCCTGGAAATCATCACGAAGCCCTCAGTGACCTCTCCAGACGCAGAATATGAGTACCGGGCCCCAGAGGTGTTTGAAATCACCCAAGCAGCATCCTGGATGGATCCCCTCGTCTCCTTCATAAAGGGGGAAGGGGCCCCTCCCAACGAGACCGAGGCGAAACACCTCTGCGCCAAGGCACTGGCGTACCTCTTGCTAGAGGGGAAGCACTATAAGCGGGGGGCTTCAGCCCTGCTCTGCTACCTCCCGTGGGCAGAAGGACTTCAACTCCTTGAGGACATCCACTGGGGGAGTTGTGGATCTCACCTGGTCCCACGCGCCGTCACGGCAAAAGTCATTCGACAGGGCTTCTATTGGCCCACCGTGGTCCGCGACACGTGAGACCTCGTCTATGCAAGCGAGGCTTACCAGAAAATGGCAAAGGGATTCAACTTGCCTCCACAGCGCTGCAAACCATCCCCATCACTTAGCCCTTCACGCACTGGGGAATGGATCTCTTAGGTCCCTTCCCCCCAGCGCCCGAGGGCTACAAGTATGAGGTGGTCGCAGTGGACTACTTTTCCAAGTGGGTGGAAGCTGAGCCCTTGGCCAGCATCACCCCCCGAGCAGTGCACCAGTTTTTCTGGCAAAACGTCGTGTGTCGCTTCGGGGTTCCCCGGGAAATCACTGTCGACAATGGGACCCAATTCGACTCCGTGCACTTCTGGGAATTCTGTGAGGGCTTGGGAGTTACCCTCCACTTTGCCTCTGTAGCTCACCCCCAGAGCAACGGATTCGTCGAAAGGGTTAGCGGTGTGATCCTACAAGGGTTACACTGGCGACTTGAGCAGGCCGCCTCCTGGCGGGGCGCATGGGCAGGGGAGCTTCCGAACATCCTCTATTCCATGCGCACGACCTCAAGCCGGGAAATGGGACGCACGCCCTTTTCTCTCGTATATGGGGCTGAAGAGTTCTCCCCTCGGAGATTGGTTTTCGGTCGCTGCGAGTCGAGCTCCTAGACGGAGCCATGACAGCAGCATACCAAACCAATGAAGATAACCAGCGACTGGACATCGACCTCGTCGAGTAAGAACGGGACCGAGCGCTACTTCACCACGCCATTTACGAGCGCGAAATGGCGGCGCATACAATCAGCGCGTCTGCGCGAGAGCCTACCACCTTGGGGACCTTGTCCTCAAGCGTGTAACTAACCCCTAGGCCCAGGGTAAACTCTCCCCAGTGTGGGAAGGACCTTACAGGATCTCCGCGGTCTTGGGCTTGGGGGTTTACAAGCTCTCCAACCTCAAAGACCAGGAGCTAAAGCATACTTGGAACATAGGCTTGCTCCACAAGTTCTACACTTAGCCTCTGGGCTTCCCCTCCACCATCGCGATTTCGCAGGGGAAGGCATGGCGTAGTGCTCGCCACTCCCTCCCCCAACGCGGTCACGTGGGGGGGATATTGTATTCATTATTCCCTCCCCTGCCGCGGTTCCGCGGGGGGAGGCGTTGTATTTCATCTTTGTTAATGCAAATAGTTTTTTGCCCACGATTTTTCACAGATTCCTAGATTACCGTCTCTAAGGCGATGCCCTCCCCGTGAGGACGTAGGCTATCGCAGTCTAAAAGTCCCCACAACAGGAGCCCCACTCCCGTAGGGCAGCTTACAGTAACCCCTCGTGGACTGAGGGGGTAAGCGGCAACCCAGTTCTCGTGAACTGCGGTAGCGAGTCACTTTGAGAGACTAGTCCCCCCTCAAACACTCAAGCCCATCATCGAGCTCATCCTCCTGTGGGAGCTTCCCCCTTCGTGGGTTATCAAGCTCGTCCTCCCCCGGGAGTGAGCTTCCGCTCGAAAGGGCCTTGGAAATCTCAATTGTTGGAATCCTTCGGGATTTTTCGGCCAGAAGTTTCCTTACCGGCTCCTCGTTCTCACAAAGACCGGGGGAACTTACTACCGGCCCTCAGAATTTTTTTGGCCGGGAGACTTCCCTACCAGTCCCCCGTTTCTCACGGTGACCAGGGGAACTTATTATTGGCCCTTGGAATTTTTCGACCGGAGACTTCGCTACTGGCCCCCCGTTCCCACGATGACAGGGGGAACTTTTTACCGACCTCCAGAAGCTCCCAACTGGGGCAATATGATTTCGATAATTATCGGTGTCCGGGCCTCTTCGTGCCTTACCCACAGTGCGCGGAGGCAAGCTACCCCGCGCTATGGGTGGGAGGGATAACCCGGGCCCGGATAGTTCAATATTGTTGGAAAATTTCGAAGACAAGAAAAGTTCAAGGAATGAGCATACTCAAACTTTATTGATACATCTAACCGGGAGACATCCCCCCCGGTGAGTATTGATACAACATTTAACTGGGGGACAACCCCCCCCAGTGGGTAAGACATCCCAGGGACGAAAGCCTCGGGCAAATACAAGATACAACCTGGGGATTTAAACCCCCGCGGGAAAATACAATGGGGCACAGCCCCCCCCCCCCCCCTCGGGGGCGCCTACACCTAATAATCCCGGAGGCCCTTCGACAGCTCCCGGGCAAGGTCTTAGTATAAGCTTCTTATGCGCCACTGGGCCTCTCTAAGCAAGCCCTCGGGCCAATACTCGTAGCCCGCCGGTGGGAGTATCCGAAGTGGCAGAACCCTCCGGGATCCCGGTCTTGGATGAGACAACTTGGCGCGGTGGTTGTCGAAGTTGTCAAGGAGCCACTCTGGAAGCCACCGCAACCGGATTTGCTCCCGGTAGGCACCCACGCCGCTCCCTCTGGAGGCAAGGCTTAAAAAAACCAGGGCTACTTGTGTTTCCCCCTTTCTGGGAGCGAACCCCCAGGCTCCCGGGGAGCTCCCCGAGCAAAAGAGCTCAACACTCGGGAGCCCTCTCCTGAGAGTTAACTCCAAGGACACCTGCTCGAAGTGAATCAAGACCTAGCAAAAAATCTTTCGTTCATTGAAGAGAACTTTGTACAAGTCTCCGGGGCTTCCTCTAAGAAGCTACCGGGAGCAAAAATCCTAAGCAAAAAAAGACCTATCTAAAGGCCCAGGGGGAGGCTCATACTTGGTTATTGTCATCCTCCTCCCGTGAGCCTTCCCTAGCCGCCAGAGCCGGGATGTCTGCCCTCGGGGGCGCCGAAGCCGGAAATCACGCACGCACGATCTGGTTGTAGAAGCCTCCCGCGAGCTCCTCCACCTCCCGCCGTTGCGGTGCGAAGAAGTTGGGAAAGCCTCGTGGGATCCGGCCTCCGATTGCCCGAATGCGGTCCCCCAGAGCTCCACGAGGCCCGCAGCAGCGGCCACCATTAGAATAGCCCGACCCTGGGCCCGGGCGTCAGCGGCCCCCGGAATCATGGAGACTTGTGCATTGAGAAAACATAGAGCCTCAGCAAATGTGGCTGGCCCTGCGCCGGAACCACCTCCCGGGTCGAGGCGCAGCCCGAGCCCCTCGAGGGCCGAACGGACGGAGCAGCCCGCCTCTGCCACCGCCCGGACGTTGGAGCCCTCGAGCTCCCGAAGGGCGCCCTCCTTCGCCTTCGCCTCCCTTTCGAGGTGATCGTTGGCGATCTCCGAGGCATGGAGTTGGGCCCGGACCCGGGCCAACTCCCGGTGCGCCTTGTCCCGCTCACTGCAAAAGGTGGCGGCCTTCCCCTCAGCCTCCTTCAACGCCCTTTCGAAGCGCTCCTCTATGGCCCGGGTGAGGGCTGCCCCCTAGAAACATGAGGGTTATTTGAAACCAAGAGTTAGAAAAATTTTTGAGGAAAAAGTAGCCGGATGCCTCAGAAACAAACTTACATGGATGTCGAGCGACAACAGCTCTCCACACCAGTCTCTAAGTGTCCCTTGTGAGATGTACTCCTGCACCTTCGGGATCTGGAGGCTCACCGCGAACCAGTGAACCTCGCCCGGAGACAGCAGGGGGGTCTCTCTCCCCGAACCCCGAGACCCGTCTCCACTGGAGGGCCCCGGTATCAAGGCCGCGGGGGTGATGTGGACCGGAGTGGCCCCGGCTACAGCCCTCGTCGCTAGGGACTCGGTCTCCGAGGAGGTGGAGGACGAACTCTCCGAGGGGGTGTTGCCCCCAGGAGGGATAAGGAGTCCCTTCCCCTTTCCGTGTCACAAGGCCCCTGTAGCCGCGGGGACTGCACCGGTCGAGGGACTCGCCCCCTCGTCCACCAGCCACTCGACGCATGGAGGGGTAGCCTACGGGAAGCGTACCTCCAGGCGCTCCAGTTCCGCTGCCTCCGGAGCCACCAGAGGCGCAACCACCGGGGACGGCGAGGGGTCATAGTTCACTGAATCGGACGCCCCCCTGTCACTGGCCGCCCCCTTCTCCCCGGCCACGTCGGAGGCCTCGAGGAGGCGCATGAATTCTTTCGTCGCCGCTGGCCCCCCGAGGGCTCCTCCTCGGGGGTGGGGCGGTGTGGCCCCGTGCCTCGGGGGTGCTTGCGTACACCCCGACACGGGGGCTGTGCCCTGGGCCTTCACGGGCGTAGAGCCCGGTGTCGCCGCCGGGCCGGGAGCCTTCTGCGCCTTGGGGCACTTTGGCTCGGGGCCCTCGGTGGCGTCCTTCCCCCGCTTGTGAGAGCGGGGGTCAGGAGAGGCGTCCTCGCCGGTAGCCTAGGCCTGAAGGCTTCCGCTACAGGTTCCGGGGAGGCCCCTCCCCGATCACGCACATGATACGCTCGTGCTCATTGGCGTAGTACCTCCCGAGGAGGTTCTTTGCCTTCTCCCGGGCGGCCGGATATGGCTGGACTACAAAAACCAAAGTGTTAGGAAAAATCCCAAACCGGACACTTACGTTGGGTCACCGGCTTCTGGCAGGGCCACTGTGCCGGGCACATCCCGATTCCCCTCCTCCCGTGCGAGAAGGGGGAGATCTTGAGGAGCGCCAACTCCTCCGCGGCGTCCCTCATGGACCTTAGGCCCCGGGCGCCCACCATTTTTCTTACCAGCTTCAGCTCCTCAAAGGTCCACACCAAGGGCTTGGGGACGGACGACCAACTATAGGAGGGTGGCTCCGGGGAGTAGGTCACCCTAGTGTCCCAGACCCGGAGGTAGAACCACCTCCGTAGCCAGTCCCCCAATGGTACCAGGAGGCCGCCACCGGGTATTCCTCACCACGGCCCAAATTATGGACCCGAAGGTGGACTTCGGCCATCCCATGATGAGGTACGAACCCCTTGCTGAGGGCTCATAGAAGTACCGAAGGAGCCGGAGCGTCGGCCCCCATCCGATGGCTATCTCGCACAGCCAAATGAAGAGGCCCATCCGGATGAGGGCATTGGGTGTCAGATGATTGAGTGCCACCCCGTATTCCAGGAGGAACTCCCGGAGCAACGGATGCACTGGGAGCCGGAGACTGGCCTCGATGAAGGCCTCAAAGACGACCACCTCCCCGGCTCGAGGGCGAGGCGCCGTCTCCTTCCTCGGGGGAATCCGGACATCACCGTCTGCCAGGATCCCCCCGGTCCACGAGGGACTCCAAGTCCCCTGAGGTAAACTCAGACTCCCAGAGCAAGTCCAAGGTGACTTCCTCCGGGGGTACATCTGTGGCTTTGGCGTGACCCTTCGGTGCCATTTGGGTTTCCGGTGGGCTCAGCTACCAGGAGGCTAGGTTTCTGGGAACCTAAGTGTCTGGAGACTAGGTTTCTGGAGGCTAAGTTACCGGGAGAGGCTAGAGCACCGGTGGGAAGTTTGAGGCTTGCAGTTGAGATTGTGCTCTATCCGGGCCCATCGAGCCCTTATTTATAGAGCCCAAACGCGGCCCCGATGGGCGCCACGTGGCCCCCTAGGATCAATCCAAACCATCCATTTCAAACGACGTGCCCAAATCGAAGGGGCACGAGCGGGAAATGACGCGACGGCAGTTCGAACCGCGCGAGGCCATTATGGCCGACGGCGCGCGCCAATTGAGGCCTGCGGCGTCATCATGATCACCGGCGCCACCATAAGTGTGTGGTACGAGAACCAAAGTGCCACAAAGGTGCAGGAGGTTCCCTCCGGGGGAGATGTTCCCGTTAACGAAGACCATTTCCTCCGGGGACCTAGGACGTGTCCACAAAGGACATGGGGGGTTGCTGTTGGGGAAAATCTCCGCCCGATCGGTCTCGTTGACCACGTCCCGGACGCCGCCATCTGCCCGGTGCCAAAAGCCCCCGGTGGCACTGTCCCGGCCGCCGCCTTTGGCCCTGGGACAAGGGCCTCAATGACCACGTCCAGGCGCCGCCATCTGCCCGATGGCAAAAGCCCCCGATAGCCCTGTCCCGGGCGCCGCCTTTGGCCTGGTTCACCGCCTTTGGCCCAGGGACAAGGGCCCTGGTGACCCCATCGCGGGCGCCACCTTTGGCCCGGGGACAAGGGCCCCGGTGACCTCGTCCCGGGTGCCGCCTTTTTCCCGTGGGCAAGGATCCCGCCCCGGGCGAAGGGTCACATAGCGGTCACGTGAGGAATGCCTCGAGAACTGGCGAGGACACTATCCAAGCATCAAGCCTCCCTCAGCCAGTGGAATGACGTCGGTACCCCCTGACCCAATGGCTATGGCCGGGGTAGTCTAGTCTTTCTGCTTCTTTTGGGCCTATATATGCCCTTGTACCCCTCTTTTGTAACAAAGAACAATTCATTCGCATCAATACACAAAAAACCAATTGGCGTGCTTTGGAGCGCTATCCCCGCGAGAGAACTCCCCCAGCCGACTCAAGTCGGGAGCACATCGACAGGACTAGAGTCTCCACTGAGACCTGAACCTGTATAAATTCTCGTGTCACTCTCTGTGCATGCCCGACGGGAGGTGACCAGTAACACGGTCAGCTCGCGTCATTGTTCGTTAGCTAGAATCTTCCACAAAACCTTCTGTGGTATTCGCAATACCATGACATGTGTCCAAGATGTTACCCTCCTTGAGGAGAAACACGATCGGGCGTTGATTAAGTCTGCAGCATATTTACAAGCTTTGCATAAATACCACAGTAAACGGGTGCGACCTCATAGTCTTCACGTGGGCGACCTGGTTTTATGAAAAATCCAAAACCAGACTAATTACAATAAATTCTCCCCTCAGTGGGAAGGCCCTTATACTGTGGTCTCAGTGCCGCGACCAGGATCTACCCGATTAGTGATGGAAGATGCACGAATCTTATCCAATACATGCGCAAATTTTACGTGTAAGTTTTTCCATTTCCATTTTCCTTTTAAATTAGCATGATTTTCTAAAAAACAACATGTGCCTTTTTTCGCATTACATTATGGTTTAATTCCTTTGTCCTACCTTTGTCAAGCTATGCTCGGGGGCTGGTCGCCAATGATCATCTTATTATAGTAACCAAGTTGGATTCGCTGGCCGATCTTATGGTCGCATCTAGATAAGACATCCCTAATTGAGCCGTTCCTCAACACATACGGAACTTACTAGCATTTCTGTGACCATCAGAGGGGCTGTCAGTTCATAATAAACTTTGGTATTATATTAAGGTCAGTATTGGAGTGACCAGATGATCATCTCTAGTTGAAACATTTCTTTCTAAACTATTTCGTAACGTATAAGAAATTCGCTAGATATTCCTTGATCATCATTAACCAGTATTTTTCCTGAGATTATAATACAATGCCTTTTGTATGTATGATCTTAGGAGGGGGCTAGGGGAATATGACCATAATATAAGACGAGATTAAGTACATTTTTTCCAAATTGAAAGGCATGCATCTGCATATTTTATACTATAATTGTATATGTGCAAGTACAATTCAAAAGAGGATCATTGTTCATTACAATGAGATCACGATAAGCCGAATTCTTTCAAGAGGTTTTCAACTAAGGGCTTGACTTCTTCCATTATGGCTTCAAGCTTATCTTCACTCTTTGATCCGGGAGGATCTTCAGGTCCTGATCGCATACGGATTTGCGACCAAGTCCTGATCGCATACGGATTCGTGACCAAGTCCTGATCGCATACGACTTCGCGACCTTAACCTTGTTCGGAAAGGTTTTGCGACCATGGATTGGTTCGCGACCAGGAAAAGGAATTCGTTCCCTGTTTGGAATTGTAATCCGATCCAAATATGTATAACTAGGCTTATCTGTTTAGGATTAGTTAGTTATATGAGTCTAATACGTTTAGGTTTTTGAGTCTGATACGTACTCATACGATTGGACTATAAATACCTTGTAATAGGTCTAGTTTAGATCATCGAATACAATCGAAGAGTCATAGAACTTATTTGAGTTTTAGACACTTATAGTTCCTTCGACGTAGACAAGTGTGTCTAACGTTCGACGTGTAAAGCCCTTTTTGAAATAAAGAATTGTGCAATTACTTTGAGCTGTGTTTTCGATCAACCTTTGGGTTTCGGTATTTCTGAGTAAGATCCCGTTATTCGACATATTAGAATCTAGGCGAGCCTAGTGCGAAAACCAAGGCTAGGTCTCAAACGAATCACTCTTGAATTCCGCATCTCCCACCAGCGGATTCAAATCCAAATTTGGGCCGTGGTGATGCCTTAACTTGCACAAAATGGCAGATGCTACAGATCTTACATTGGTCTTCAATGTCTCTTCTTGCCACTTTGTATCTTGAGGAAGATACTCAAGAAATGATTCGGCTTGAGCTGCAACTAATTTGCATGATTCACTGAGGCTTAAGTTTTCCTTTTCTGGATCAATGATATTAGCCTTTAGTAAATCCGCAACCATCTTCAGCTTTTTGAAGACTTCTAACTGAATGTTGCTGCAGGTTGAGTTGTCACCTTCAAGGTTTTCTTCTCCTCGCAGACAGTGTCGGTCATCTTTTTGAATGACTCTATGGTTGCACTTTGGTGCTCAATGGTTGCACGAAGTTGCCCGTTTTGAGTCTCAACTTGGGCATACTTCTGTTGGAAGTCATCCTTTTCCTTAGAAAAAACGCTTATCCGCTCCTCTTGTACTAGATGAACAAATTAACGAAAATTACAGCAATTCATGTAAGGAAATAACATCCTTTGGTTGAAAATAAACTTACAGGCAAGCTTTAACTGAGCCTCGTTGAGTTCTTTCTTCATAGAAGAAAAACTCATGGCCGCAGTTTCTTCCTGACCTCGTCGATCAGCCATGATTTTAGTCATGGAAGAGTTTTCCCTGCGACCAAAGAGGCAATCTTTATACTTAGATGATGTTCAAGTTAGTATAAACAACATATGGATACTTACTGTTGTAGACGGCTGATCTCCTTTTGTGCGACCTTAATTTGTTCTACTAGAGCTCTTGATTTGGTCGACATTTGGGTCATATCCTGAAACACAGTAAAACTTGTTTTTAAACCTAAACATTCCTAAGATCGTCAATTTCAAAGGGGGTAAAAAGTTTTTTGCTTTCCTCTAAGAAATTGTTGAAAGAGGTCTTTAGCATGCTCTCAGGTTCATTCGAAGGTTGAACCTTGAGACCAGTCATTTCCTTGATGACAGGAGCAGCAAATATTATTTCTTGCTGATTTGCCCCCACCGTCGAGACTGATGGTACGGTTTCCATCCGATTGGATTGGAAATCTGCAATTAGTTCCTCCACAATGGCCAGAGGAGCCATCTCAGCCATTGTGCTTGTGCCTGCATTCGTCGCGACCTCTGCGGCAGGTGTTTCGCTGGTTTTTGGTGAGGTCGGCAAGGTGCTAGGCGCAGGGTTCCTAGAAAAATCACAATTTGCAACAATTCTGTTTTCAAAAACAAGATCTGGCAAGACATGATATCCTTACCTGATTCGAAACCCCATCCGACTTTTGGGTTTCGGTGATCCACTCCTTGGAGAAAGGAGCACGCTGAGCACCCCTGTTACAAAGTCTTCAACACTTGTCCTTGTTCTTCTCTTTTTGAACAGGGTGGTTGACTCCTCCTCCTGCATGCTCAAAAGATGATTAATATATGCAGTGGAGCAAAAGTCATGGAGTGTGATGTTCTTACCACAACAACTCCTCCGGTGTTTGGAGGGGGTGTCACCGGATCTGAAGCTGTTGAAACTATGGCCGCAGAGTCTTCTGCAACCATGGATGTGGAAATTCTGGCCTCATGGCTGGTAACTTCCTTTGTGACCGCGAGTTCTCCCACGGCCATGAGATCCCCTGCCTTAATAGCCGCCTCTGCCATTGAGGATAATATGTTGGCAATAGTGGGGGAGGATGGCCTCTCTAGAATGTCAAACTCCAAAGGGTTCACCACTCTTCTCTTTCCGCGGATGAGAGGAACGTCGTGTTCCTCATCCTCGCTGCCCCCACCCTGTACGATTAAGAAGTGACTCCTATTCATACATGGTATAACAGGGGGAAGAGAAAACCTTACCATAGCAGTTTTCAAGGTAGTTTTCATTGCTTTCAATGAAGCCCCTCCTATGGTCTTTACTTTGGACGCTCCAGGGGCTGGCCCCTTCATCTTCTTGGCCTTGGAGGAGAGGACTTTAACTCTCTTCGATGGTGCCCTCCCGGAGGGTCCCACATCATCAGCAAGATGCTTTGTTCTAATGGTTTGCCTCTCAAGCAGCTATGTGATTCGATAGATCATTCTTCGATGCTCAACACATCAGTAGAAGTTTAGAGATAAGTTTCTCAAAAGAGGCTTTACCTTTTGAAATTCTTGTTTCAAGTCGTCGCCACTGTTGATCAAACTCTAAGGTCGGGGCGAACCTCGAGTTCCTTCTGTCGCTGCATTGTATGGCTTCAGAAGGCTATTTGTCCTTTTATCAATCTCGGATAAGGATAGAACTGTGTCGCAAAAGAAAATTACTTGGCATGACATCTCTCATCAGTAATTTTGTATACTTTGTAAATCAAAGAGCATACCAGTATTATAATCCAAGGTGTTGTCCGCCATGGACTCCACCTCCCAGGCGGGATGTTCCCTTCTCTTCAAGGGACTCATCCTATTCTTCATAAAGTCATAGATGATATCCCGTGCAATTAACCCCTGGTGAGCTAAGTGAAGACTTGAGCTTGTTTCTGTAAATCCTGGCTCAAAATAGGAACAACGTCCATTTCGCTGGTTTTCTCTGGCCGCAGGTTCTCAAACCAGAGGTTGATCTTTGATGGAGTGGCGCAGTAGAACCATTTTTGGTTCCATCCATACACGGAGTCCCGCAGAGGGAGAAAGGGATAATCTTTCTTCTCCCTTATGCGGAAGTAGATGCACCCTGCAGCATTGGTACTCTTTGACCACGCTGAGAAGTAGAATTGTCGGAAAAGATCTACACTTGGTAACACTCCGATGAATGCTTCACATAAATGTTGGAAAATCACCAAGATCAGGATGGCATTGGGATGAAGATTTACTAGTTCCAGACCAAAATGCGCCAATATATACTGAAGAAACTTGCTTTCTGGCAGACGAAATCCACATCGCAAGAAGTCCTCGAACATCACCAGCTCATTCTCATGGACATCTGGGGTTTCTTCTTTCTTCCCCGCTGGCCGCCAATTGATCAGCAGCTGTGAAGGAAGAATCTCCTCCTTCTCTAATGCTGCTAGGCTCTCATCATCACAAATGTTTGATTCGGTCCATGATGCCATTACGGTGATGGAATCTTTGGCAAAGATGAGAACTTTTTTGGTGGCGGAGTTAGCAGCGGCTAGAATTGAGGGTTTTTTGTGCAGAGTGGATACTGTGAAAGAGGGTTTTCTGAAGCTTCTCAAGCACGGTAACCCCTTTTGTAGGGCCAACAACCCACTACCAGCTGCACTTATTATTTTAGTATTCCCTCTTAACGGGTTTTTCGTGGATTGAACCCAAAACCACATCGTTGTCCTATGGAATTTGAAACAAGATGCCTCTTTCTGGAAATTAAAAAGTGATTTTATTTCAAATTCCGGGCCTATGGTACAAGTGATTATATGGCAATTTTTTGTGGTTTAAATACCCTATGATTTCAGGCTAATCTTGTAATTCCAATACTGTTATGATCTCAAAGTGAATTCTATGATCTCAGTGACCTAAGTGCTCTGACCTTAGTGCTCCTTATGGTCTCAATGCTATTATGTGACCTTAGTGCTCCTTATGGTCTCAATGCTATTCTGTGACCTTAGTACTGTCCTGGTTTGATCATAGACAAAATACTTATTACCTGTGTATGTTTTGGTCACAGAAGCATACCTGTAACCATTTTTCACACAGAGAATTTAAGAACTCCAACTGATGATTATATATTATACGTAATCATTAAAAAAGCAGTCAAGATGTAAAGAAAAAGAATTTTATTTCTTGCATTCCTTACATAGAAAAGGATGCAAGTGACTAAAGCATCGACCTGACCCAAAAGTAAATTACAAAGTTCCCCTATGGATAAGTTAATGTTGGAGGGATCAACACTAATTTCCCCAAGGGAGCTCATGACGTCCCTTAGTTTGTCAACGTTGCCTCTTACTGAAATGAAGCAGTGAGCCCTGATCGCATCAGAGAGGTCCCTTTGATCTTCTACTAAGTCTCCCTCTTCGCGGGTTAATCTTATTTCTTCATGAGCTCTCTGAAGGCTTTCTGTCAGGTGCTCGATGACTGTCAGGGTAGTTTTGAGATAGCATTCTTGACTGGCAAGGCGTGCCTCCATAATCTCTTGTTCTTCTTGGAAGGTTTTTCATAAAGCAGTCTTCTCTCCAAGAAGATCCTGGATTTTAGCAAGCTGTTCGCTGAGGACCCACAAAGCCTTCTCATCCTGTAAGACCATGAGTTAATCACAGGATGTATCCAACAAGGTTAAAGATAAGAGGGTATTTTCCTTGGAGGCAGCGGTTGGTTGGGATACTGAAGGAATTGGCTCAAGAATGGTACCAACATTTGTACATTTTCACAATGAAATTGAGCCATACTTAACTATGAAATTCAGTTAGGAGGAAATGTCAAAAAATCTTAAACCTTGGTCCCGAGGAACTTGGTGTCAAAGACACTGCGGGCACAATGGCAGTTGACACACTCGCAGATGGGTCCAGATCAGAAGATTGGGGTAATGAGACAGCCCAGTCTTCAATTTTCATCAGTTTTTCCGATGAACTTCCACTTGATGATCCACCATCATCCCTGCAACGCTTCTTCGAAGATGAAGAATCATCAAACACTTAAAGAATTTCAAAATGCATCACTCTGAAGAATTCTGCTTAAAAAAAGAAGAATGAAGATTCAAACAGATGTTTTGAACGAAGATTACCTTTTGGACCATCTCCGCAATGGTGTCTTCAATATCCGAATCCTCTCCATCTGTTGGCGGAAATCTCCACGAGATCAATTCCAGTAAAAGGTTGTTCAATTTCCCGAGGACAAGGCCCCCGGTGGCTTGTCCAGGGCGCTGCCTTTTGCCTGGGGACAAGGCCCCCTGGTGGCATGTCCCGGGCGCCGCCTTTTCCCAGGGGACAAGGCCGCCCAGTGGCTTGTCCCGGGCACCGCATTTTGCCCAGGGACAAGGCCCCCGTGTGGCTGTTCAATTTACCCGGGGACAAGGCCCCCGGTGGCTTGTCCCGGGCGCTGCCTTTTGCCCAGGGACAAGGCCGCTCGGTGGCATGTCCCGGGTGCCGCCATTTGCCCGCGGACAAGACCCGCCCGGTGACTTGTCCCGGGCACCGCCTTTTTCCCGGGGACAAGGCCCCTGGTGGCTTGTCCCGGGCGCCGCCCTTTGCTCGGGGACAAGGCCCCCTCTCGGTGGCTTGTCTTGGGCGCCGCTTTTGCCCTGGGACAAGGCCCACCGGTGGCGTGTCCCAGGCGCCGCCTTTTCCCCGGGGACAAGGCCCCCCGGTGGCTTGTCCCGGGTGCCGCCTTTTGCCCGGGGACAAGGCCCCTGGGTGGCTTGTCCCGGGCGATGCCTTTTTCCTGGGGACAAGGCTCCCCGGTGGCTTGTCGCGGGCGCTGCTGTCCTTCCAGGGACAGGGGTCTCCGGCCTTGGGTCACGTGAGGGTCACGCGAGAAGCGCCTCGGGAGTAGGCGGACACCTGTCAAGCATCCAAGGTCACTGACCGGGAGAAGGACGTCGCTACCCCTCGATCCAACGGTGGCAGGGGGGTAGTTTAGTCTTTTTGCATCTTTTGGGGCTATATAAGCCCTTGTACACCTCATGTAAGGGAGGACAATTCTTATTTACTTGGAATAGACAATCTAACAGGTGTACTTTGGAGCCATCTCTCCCCCGAGAGAACCTCCCTAGCCAACTCCGGTTGGGAGCACGCCGACAAGACTAGGGCCTCCACTGAGGCCTGAACCTATATAAACCTTGTGTCACTTGCTGTGTTTGTCCGACGGGAGAGGACCGGTCGCGCGGTCAGCTCGCGTCGTCTTTTCTTCGCTAGGACCCTGCACAAAACCTGCCGGGTTATTCGTAATACCACGACAGTTGGCGCCACCCGTGGGGACTCGTGACGAGACGCCATGGCTCCCCCATGAATGAGGGCTCGCGCCCTTCCCGGCGACTCGACACCGCCCGTCTGGGACACAACCCTCCCGGAGCTTCCGCCCGGAGGCGGCTAGACCCAGGTACCGCCTCCCACCTTCCCTGTTAATTTCGGTGGTTCAACCTCCGAGTCAGTCCCGGTGACCACGGTCACCTCAGCCAGGACCAGTCTCCCCCCGACGGCTTCCCTGGGACACCTTGCTTGAGGCCTCAGTGGAGGGCCAGCTCCGCACCCAGCGCTCTATGGACGAGCTGCTCCGTGTCTTGGCACAGCCACCAGCCCCCACTTACCCACAGTACCCGTTCTTGGGGCCTATGCCCCCGTTTATGGGTCACCCGGTGGCCCCTCTGGCCCCCGGAAGCCCGGCCGCACCGTACGACCCCACCGGAGGATATCCTCCCCTGGCGGGCCATCCGTCCGGAGCCTTCCCGATGCCGGGAGTCTTCCCGATGCCGGGGGGTTACCTCATGCCCGGGACCTTCGCTGTACCGGGGGGACACCCCGCTCCAGGCCCCTTCCCAGGGCCGGGGGCCTACTACATGCTGGGGGCTTTCCCTGCACCGGGAGCCAGTCTATAGCATCCCAATTTTTGCTACCTCTTTAGCTTGTCAGTCAGCATATCGTTATTGGATTCTCGGATGTCTCAACCCCATTTTTGATCTCTTATCTCAGAATCATGATCTTAAGTATGCCACTACCTTAACTTAAAAAGTTGGCAGCTAAACTCCAGCTTTCAGATCATTTTCACTTTTTAGTCCAAAAGTATTTCAGATTAGTCCTTTTCAGAGGTGTCAGAAGCCCAAAAAGACTAAAAGTCTCAAACCACCTCCAAATTCTGATCTGATCCAGTGAATGTCTTCCTTCACTTTTCTGAACATTTTTCCCTTCTGGAAGAATTCTTACATCTTAACCGAAACCCTAGTTTCAGCCTCGCCAAAGTTTTCAAACCCTAATTACCCCCTGTTTACCCTAAATTACTCTGTTTTCAATTTTTGTCAAAACCACCAGATCTTATCGGATTTTACCATTTTTCTTGCTAGATGAGTCCAAGTGATTTAGTGACACTCATCTGCAAAATCAGATCTCAAATCAACCCTCCAAATCCCCAAATTTGCAAACAGGTCCAAGATCCCGAACTAAATCCTTGCAGATCAGTCCAAATCTTCGTGGATTAGTCCCTGGCCCCTTTTTCGACCTTGACCAGGGCTGAGCCCATTTGCGAGCACGACCAGACACCACTTCGACCGCGACCAGTCCCGTTTGCCGAGATTCGCCGCCGCAATCTTCACCGTCGGCCAACTTTTGTCTTCACCTTCGGTTGTATCCGACGTGTCCGCATGTGATGCTCACGTCGCGCCAAAACCCTCCGCCGTGGCGACGACCGATGACCGCCAACAACGCCGTTCGTCTTGTGCGCACGCGCGTGCCTGCTGTTGTCAGAACTTCCTTGCCACTTCGCCGCCATGCTGAAGCCAGCCACCTCGTCGTTCTGCCCCAGCCAGATATAGCGCGATTTTCTCCTCTGGCAGAGCCACTGCCGCGTCCCAACGCCGTGCATGCCGTCTCGATCTTGCTCCGGCGCCAGTCAAGCATGTCCCGCTCAATTTTCTTCAACTTTCGAGGACCCTAGCCACTGCCTATATAAGCCCTCCCCCTCGCCCAGAGTTTCTTCACACCACTCCAGCAGCCACAAAGCCTCAGCGCTCGCGTCTCTTCTTCGTCTCCAGCGAACCCAGTTCGGGGAGCACGGTGACAGCGCTCTCCACTGCATCTTCTTCCTAACTGACCACACCCGTGAGTAGTCCTCATCTCCCTTGTCATGCTGTAGCACTTAATTGAGTTCTCTTGCACCTCATCGCCGGTGATCGCCGGAATCCCCTTTTTCTCTGTTTCAGCAATGCATTTTGATTTAGCTCGAATTAGCCCTCGAATCTGTAATGTAATATGGTCAGTAAGCCAAACCTAGCAGGCCTGTAAACTTGGATTTTGAAATTGGCCTCAAATCGAGAGCTTTCCCTTTTTGTGCGCCACCAGTGACCAGGCTCACGTCGCCAGGCCACACCGGCGACCCTCCGACCAAATTGACTGTGCCTGTAGCTTCTCCATACCCCTCAGCTACTCCACAAGCTTGGGATGGAGCTCAGATGCTTTAAATAAAAAAAGCCCAATTTATGTGTCTTCGTCTCCAGCAGAGTTCACCGGAGTTTGCTTTCTAGCCGATCTAGCCAATGCCACTTTGTCACTTAGCTAGGTCTCAGTCCCCTGAGCATTTTGTTCCACTAGCCTGATCTCTGAATCTGCCCAGATCAAGAGTTATCCTCTTGCCAAGTTCCTGTCCAGAGCCGTGCCTGTGCCGTGTCGCCGCCGTAGTTCATCGCCACCGTTCGTCGTCGTCCGGCCGCCCCAGCCCCTGAAACCACCGCCAATGTGTCTCTGGCATCCACGCCTACCTCCTAGACATAGTTGGCGAAATGTGTGAAGCCCAGAACAAAATTTACCCCTCTGCCCTAGTTTTTGACAGTGTCAATGCAGTGTCACTGCATGTCAGTCACTGGCATTAGCCCTGTTTGACCCTTTCTATTTGAGAAATTGAAATTCCACTTTGTCCACTAAGCTCCTGGAGCCGTGTTCTACAATTTTCTCTACTGTCACATCTCCAGAAAACCCACCTAGAACCAACCTAAGGCTATGCCTAGCCGTGAACCGAATGTCAACCCTTCGACGTTCAACCTCTTTGAACCTATCTCTTCAAGCAGCGCTCGAGTAACCTTGTCCAAAGCATCTCCCCTGCATGCATGTTATATTTTATTTATTATTTCCTATAAAAGTTATTTTCTGAATGTTTCAGTGGTGCGATCTGTTGAATTGCCTCCTTGTTGTGTGCGCGAATAGAGCAAGGAGCAGAAGAGTCAACATAAGACTACGAAGGACCATCTGAGCAGCTAGACCCCTCACTGCAAGGCAAGTCTCAAACCCTTGATCATGTCTAGCCTATTATTTTAAGATAAAGTATGTTAGTTGTTTTCAAATATATGCATGCCTTATATTCAAATGAGAATTATATTCAAATAAAGTGGTAGATATGACCTAAATAATTGTGAAGCCCCTTTTGTCATTGAATATCCATGCACCCTTGTCACCCTAGAATATCATGCTTAGGCTATGCTTATGCTCAAGATTATATGTTAAATGCTAAATGGTCACATGTGAGAAAAGTATATTCAAAACCCCTTTTCGTGAAAGAAAATGTGATTGGAATCGATAGTGAGGATGGTTTGATTGGTTGGTGCTGTGTGCGCACTGGGAATGTGAAAGACTCCTGCAATGGTTGTCGGTCCGGTATGGGACGGGCGCAACATAGTAGCTTTTTCAGTATTAGCTTTTCCCTGCAATGGTTGTCGGTCCGGTTCCTCGAGAGGAACTAGTGGGCCACAGAGGGCCATGAGTGATGTGAGATCAAAAAAATAAAGAGAGGATAAGGTGTAAGAAGGAAGACGCCCTACGCCTGGATTAAGTCGTGCGCGACTGTAATCAAGAGAGGCTATGTGTCTAGCGAGACAATAGACCAAGGCAAGGAAGAATTGGCTGTGGGGAGTACCCACAACGGTAATAAGGACTGAAATGTCTATTTACTGGGCAGGGAATTGTTAATACTAGGATTGTAAACTGTTGTGTGATCTCGGCCTTGTCACATGCGTAAAAGTCGCATGGAGAGGTACCGACTTGAAAGTTGAGTGATCGGTGGATTAAGGTGGTACACCTTTGGAAAGTTATAAAAAGTATCGGATACTCTGAGCTCCCAGGTCATGGAGTATGCGCGCAGTGGATTCTATCCACGTCGATGCAGCACAAGTAGCTTTTGGGAAAGTTTTTCATAAAATTGAATAAAGTGGTGACTCATGGTGGACCGCCACACATAACATCTTCTGAAAATCTAGCTTAGGGTTTTAAAAGCCTTGCGTTTGAAAACAAAAACCTTTTCTTCAAATTAAGAGTGAAAATCTATTCTATGAGCCAAAGAGCCATCCTTTGAAAGTTTCCCCCTCATCTATATATATCTGCATTCTTATTTGGGACTTGTTGAGCACTATGTGGACAATGTGCTCACCCTTGCTTTTGCAAAAAAAAATTTAGAAGAAGGATTCATTGAGCTTGAGTCCTATGGTCTTGAACCCAACATGGCAGAAGAAGAAACTGCCCCAGAAGATCCAGTTTGCTAGAGGGTCACTTACCAAGTAGAGTCCGATGTGGAGGAAGCCCATGCAACACCGCTGCAGTTGAAGATGAAGACCGTTGAAGTCCTTTTGCTTGTTGTTGTTGTTTTATTTTGTGACGACCTTTGCGTCGAAGAAAACTCCTAAATTTTGTATCAACACTAAAGTGCGTCATTTTGGCGCTATGTTATTGTAATGTTGGTCCTTGTGATCAGCACTTGTTTTAATCACCTGCATTTTTATATAATGTATCTTGTTGTTGTGAGCTTGCAATGTACCATTTCTGAGTGCAACACACCTGGGCAGTTGCCATCGGATTCCTCAAATGAGGGTCCTACACAGTCCCGCCCCGCAGGTCGCGTCTACTGCACCAGGGGCGGTTGACAGAGCAGCTCCCGCACCACAGCGGGTCTCCCCCTACAACGCCTCTCCGGTTCCGGACGTCGCTACAGGGGTTTCCCCCTCTCCGGTTCCGGACGTCGCTACAGAGGTTTCCCCCTCATCGGCCCCGGTAGCACCTGGGGCGGTAGCTGTAGTGCACAAGCTCCCTCCTCCCCCGGGGCCACCCCGGAGGGCTCCACCGGTGGACCAGGTCCGCTTCACCCGGGAGGAGGTTGAGTGAATGCGTGCCGCCAAGTCTGGGGAAGAGTCTCCCCCGGGTCATGAACGTGGGGAGCCTCGCTCCTACTCTGGCCGGGGGAAGAGACCAGCCGAAGAGCCAACCTCTCCTGGGCAGCACCCGGACGTCCTGGAGGTCAGCTCCACCAACCCGGAAAAAAAGAGGCGCTACTGCCATGCCGGCGGGCCTCTTGGGCCCTTTCCCGAGTCCGACAACGAGCGTGCGTCCCCTGCCAAAGGGGACAGTGACCGGGACTCTCCTCGATAAGTGGAGGGGGCTAACCAACCGCTGTGCCGCAGACTCCAGTGCATTCAATGGCCGCGGCCCTACCGCTTGCCGCACATCGAGCACTACAACGGTGAGGCCGACCCTTACGAATTTGTGCAGGTGTATTCCACAGCCATCTCGGTGGCCGGGGGGGATGAGATAGTTCCGTGCAACGTCTTCCCCCTCTACCTGACGGGGATTGCCCGCTCGTGGTTCTACAACTTGAAGGCCGGCTCCATCAAGTCTTTCGCGCAGCTCAAATGCGAGTTCTGCGCGAACTTCCAAGGGAACTATGTGCGTCCCCGGGATTCCTAGCAGCTGTATACCGTCCGACAGAGGACGGGGGAGACCATCCGCAGCTTCTTCAAATGCTTTGCTCAGGTCAAGAGCAAAGTGGCCCACGTCCCTGACTCCACGGCCATCGAGGCGTGCAAGAGCAGGATCCTCCCAGGAGAGCTCCACCAGAGACTCTCCCGAACCTACCCCTCCTCCGCCGACGAGCTTGTCAATGCCCTTGTCGACCAGGGGGCCAGGGACCCCATCAAACACCCCAAGCAGGGGGGTCGTAGCAAACCACGGCCTCGGGACATCTTTGTCCTCAAGGGCGGAGGCGGCTCGCGCGACAACTTGAAGGGCAACCGCCCCTTCCGCAAGCCGAAAGGCCATGGGGGAGGACAGTCGTCCCGCGGTCGGGAAAGCCCCACAGCGGGAGGCAGGGAAGGTCTGTGGTGTACCTTCCACAGGTCCAATACCCATGCCACCCGGGAATGCCATCAACTGCTTCAACAATTCACCGCATTCCTCGACCCGCATGGGCAGGGGGGACTCCGGCCTCCTTACCCCCTCAGCCGGCCTTACCAGCCCTTCCTGCTCCCGCGGCGGGACAGTAGGGACAAACGCGGGAGGGCGAGCCGTCAGAGACTCCCCCCTTCCAAACCTCCCAGAGGCATGTCAATGTCATCACGGGAGGGTCCTCCTCCGGGCGGGACTCTAAGCGTCAGCACAAGGAGTACGCGCGCGAAGTAAAGGTGGTGGGGGTGCTGCATACGTCTCCGCCACCCAAGTGGTCGAACGTCCCCCTCACCTTCACGGCAGAAGACGCGCGTAGGGTTCGCTTCCCCCATGATGACGCGCTCATCGTCTCCACCACCATCTACCACTGCCATCTGGCCCGCATTCTCATGGACGGCGGGAGCTCCGCCGACGTCCTCTACCTAAAGGCGTTTAGGGAGATGCAGGTGGACGAGAAGCTCCTGCAACCCGCAGCAGGGCCCTTGCAGGGATTCGTCCCGGGGAAGACGATCCACCCTGTGGGGAAGGTGGATCTCCCCATGACCTTCGGCACCCCGGAAAACTACCGGACAGAGATGGTCCGGTTTGATGTGGTAGACCTCCCCTCTTCCTACAACGCCATCATGGGGAGGACCACGATCAACCGCTTGTGGGCCGCGATCCACCAGAATTACCTCTGTGTGAAGATCCCAGGGCCTCACGGCGTGATCACCGCCCATGGAGACCAAGACGTGGCCCATGCTTTATACGAGCGCACCGCCGCAATGATTAGGAGCGTCAACATCATCAAAACCCCGGGGGGGAGGCCTCTCCCCCGGAGTCAGACGCCATTGTGATACTTTCCGGGAGGTCCCTTCCCAAGCCGCGCCCGAAAAGGCACCTTTGGAAGATCCCGCTGTCCCCAGACGACGGGGACAAAACCGTTAGGATCGGGGTGGATCTCCACAAGGAGCACGCGGAGCAACTCGCGGCTTTCCTACGTGAAAACTCTGACGTTTTTGCTTCGAAGCCCTCTGACATGCAAGGCGTCACTCGGGGCACAAGCTCGCGGTGACTCCCGATCACCCCCCAATCAAGCAGAAGCTGAGTAAACTGTCCCTTGAACACCAAGAGGCGATCAAGGTAGAGATTGCCCGGCTCCGAGAGGCGGGGTTTATTCGGGAGGTCGAACGGCAAGTGGCGAATGTGCGTGGACTTCACCAACCTCAACCGCGCCTGCCCCAAAGACAACTTCCCGCTCCAGCGAATTGACCAGTTGGTTGACTCGACCGCGGGGTGCGAGTTGATGAGCTTCCTGGATGCATACTCGGGCTATCACCAAGTCCGGATGGTGGAAGGGGACGAGGAAAAGACGAGTTTCATAACTCCCCTCGGAACCTTCTGCTACGTCCACATGCCCTTCGTGCTGAAGAATGCTAGAGCGACCTTCCAGCGACTCATGACGCTAGTCTTCAAGGACCAGATCAATCGCAACGTCGAAATCTACGTCGATGATGCGGTCGTCAAAAGTCCCCGCGCGACTGCTCATGTTGACGATTTAGCGGAGACCTTCCGCAACCTCCGCGCATACTGGTTGAAGCTTAACCCGGAGAAATGCGCCTTCGGCGTGCGTGGGGGGAAGCTCCTAGGCTTCCTTGTGTCCCAGCGGGGCATAAAGGCCAACCCCGAGAAGATCCGGGCATTCCTGGACATGCCCTAGCCGCGCTCAGTCAAGGAGGTTCAACGACTCACTGGCCGCTTGGCCGCGCTGAGTCGTTTTGTCTCGCAGTCGGGGGAACGCGGCCTCCAATTCTTCAAAATCCTCTGGGGGCTCGAAGGGTTCTGGTGGACCCCCGAGGCCCAGGAGGCCTTCGACGATTTGAAGAAATATCTCATGAGCCCCCCAATGCTCGTGAGCCTGTCTCCGGAAGATCCCGTCTCCCGAAGAGCCCTTGATCCTTTACCTCGCCGCGACCCCGGTCGCCGTAAGTGTGGTATTGGTAAAGGAGCAGGACGGGCAGCAGTGTCCCGTGTACTACGTGAGCAAAGCCCTCCAAGGGGCCAAAACTCAGTACACAGAGATGGAGAAGATCTTCTACGCCCTTCTGATGGCATCCTGGAAGCTTCGTCATTACTTCCTGGGGCACCCCATCACTGTCCCGTCGTTCCTCCCCTTGGGGGAGGTGCTCCGAAACAAAGAAGCTACCGGCCGGATAGGGAAGTGGGGGGCTGAGCTCGCCCCCTTTTCCCTTTCGCTCACGGGGCGCTCCGCCATCAAGTCACAGATCCTCGCCGACTTCGTGGCGGAATGGACTCCTGCCTCCGGGCCCGGGGACGAAGACCTCCCCGCGCTACCCCGACGTAGCGACCATTGGACACTCATGTTCGATGGCTCCCTGTGTCTCGCCGGGGCCAGTGTGGGAGTAGTCCTCCGGAGCCCCGAGGGGAGGGAACTGGAGTACGCGGCGTGGCTCGAGTTCCCTGCCATGAACAACGTCGCCGAATACGAGGCTTTGCTCCTCGGGTTGCGCCTTGCGCTCTCCCTAGGGATGCGATGCCTCCTAGTGATAGGAGACTCCCAGCTCGTAGTTTGCCAAATGGACAAGTCCTACTTGTTCCATGACACAAACTTGAGCCTTTACTTGCAGGAAGTGCGCAAGATGGAGAAGCACTTCGATGGCCTTGAGGCCCGACACATCCCGCGAAGGGACAACGACCGGGCCGATGCCCTAGCCCGGGCAGCCAGCGCCCGGGAACCGCACCCCAAAGGGGCCTTCCTGGAGATTATTGCGAAGCCCTCGGTGACCTCCCCGGACGCGGGTGACGAGCCTCGCGTCCCGGAAGTCGCCGAAATCACTCGGACTTCGTCTTGGATGGATCCCCTTGTCGCCTTCATCAAGGGGGAGGGGGACCCTCCCAACAAGACCGAGGCCAAGCGCCTTCGGGCCAAAGCTCGGGCATACCTCCTGTTGGAGGGGAAGCTCTACAAGCGGGGGGCTTCCTGCTTGGTCCGTTGACTTCCACGACCGGAGGGGCTCCGACTTCTCGAGGATATTCACGCGGGAAGCTGCGGTTCTCATCTGGCCCCACGTGCCATCATGGCCAAGGCCCTTTGCTAGGGTTTCTATTGGCGCACAGTGATTTGTGACGCATGAGACCTTGTCTCCGCGTGCGAGGCCTGCCAGAAGATGGCCAAGGGTTCAAACCTCCCCCCGTAGCACTGCAGACTATTCCCATTACTTGGCCCTTCACGCGCTGGGGAATGGACCTCCTAGGCCCCTTCCCCCCAGCGCCTGGGGGCTACAAGTATGCGGTAGTCGCAGTCGACTACTTTACTGAGTGGGTAGAGGTTGAACCCCTGGCCAGCATCACGTCCCGGGTGGTACAGCGGTTTTTCTGGAAAAATATCATATGTCATTTCGGCGTCCCCCGAGAGATCACTATCGATAACGGGACTCAATTCGACTCGGCATATTTTCGGGAATTCTGTGAAGGCTTGGGGCTCACCATCCACTTCGCCTCGATAGCTCATTCTCAGAGCAACGGGGCCATTGAAAGGGTCATAGGCGTAATCCTACAAGGGTTACGCCGATGGCTCGAGCAAAACACCTCCAAGCGGGGTGCATGGGCAGAGGAGCTCCCTAGCATCCTTTGTTCCATGCGCACGACTCCGAGCCGGGCGACAGGACATACTCCCTTCTCCCTTGTATACGGGGCTGAGGCAGTCCTCCCCCTGGAGGTTGGCCTCTGGTCGCTGCGAGTCGAGCTCCTAGACAGAGCCACGACCGTGACGTACCAAGCCAACGAGGCAAATCAACGACTGGAGGTCGATCTCGTGGAGGAGGAACGCGACCGAGCGCTCCTCCGCCATGCCATCTACGAGCGCGAAATGACGCACGCATACAACCAGCGCGTCCGCAAAAGGGCTTTTCGCCTCGAGGACCTCGTCCTCAAGCGTGTCACTGATCCCCAAGCCCAGGGCAAGCTCTCCCCCAAGTGGGAGGGCCCCTACAAGATCTCGGTAGTCCTGGGCTCGGGGGCTTACAAGCTCTCCAACCTTCAAGAGTAGGAGCTGAAGCACACGTGGAACATACGCATGCTTCACAAGTTCTACATCTATCCCACGGGCTCATTCCCTCCCCTAGGGCGATTACGCTAGAGGGGAGGGGGACATTGTACTCACCGTTCCCTCCCCTATTGCGATCTTGCGAGGGGAAGCGTTGTACCTCAATTCATTATCAATACAACTGGTTTTTTCCTCAGCTCTGGCTCATTACAGGTTTTTACATTACCGTCTCTCACGGCGATGCCCTCCCCATGAGGATGCCCTCCCCGCGAGGAAGTGGGCTATCACGACCCAACAAGTCCCTACAATGGGAGTCCCACTCCCGTAGGGCGGCTCATGATCACCCCTCGTGGACTGAGGGTGTAAGCGGCAACCCGGTCATCAAGGGCCGTGGTAACGAGTCAATTTGAGAGACTAGTCCCCTACTCAAACACTCAGACCCGTCATCGGGCGCATCCTCCCCCGGGAGTCAATTCTCCTTAGCGAGACGGAATTCTCGGATATGTTTTCTTGGAGATCTCGTTCCCGGCTCCCTGTTCTCACAGCGACCGGAGGATTGTCTCCCGAAAAAATTGTCCTCAGGAATTTCACTTTCTCAGATTTTCTCAGATGTTCTCCCCCAGAGATCTCATTTTCGGCTCCCCATTTTCACGGCGATCGGAGGGTTTTCTCCAGGGGAAATTCCCAGAAATATTGGGTCTCAAGGAAAGCCCCTTCTCAGTTTCCCATTTTCATGGCGACCGGAGAGTTTTTATCCCGGAGAGAATTTCTTGGAATTTCGGATCTTGAATTTTCTTCCTTGGAGACCTCACCCCCGGCTCTCTGTTCTCACGGCGACAGGAGAGTTAACTCCCGGAAAAATTCCCGGCATGCTCTTTCCCGGCTCCCCGTTTTCACGGCGACCGGAGGATCCCGCCGGGGCTCTCGGAAAATTATTCCCAGAAGTTTTCACAACCTTGGGAAAACTTGAGGAATTCTTAATTGGAGGGTCCTTACCCCGGGGGCTTTGTCACCACCACAGAGCACGGAGCTACCCTCCAGCCCGCTGTTGGGGGGGGATAAGGACCACCCGAGAATCACCCCGTTCCAGACCATCTAAGAATTCAAAGTACACAAGCAAACTTAGCTTTATTAAAGAAACCAAAGTGCACAACCAAACTTAGCTTTATTGAAAACCATTTAACCGGAGGACATCTTCCCCCTCGTCCACTAGCCACTCGATGCACGGAGGGGAAGCCTCCGCGAATCGAACCTCCAGTCTCTCCGGCTCTGGAAGCGCAGAGGCCTCCCGGAGGGTCACCGCCGAAGGTGGCGAGGGGGCGTAATCCTCCGAGTCGGACGCCCCCCCATCGCCGACTGGTTCCTTCCCCGGGCCTCTCCGGAGACCTCGGGGAGGGGCGCAGGCTCATGCGCCTCCAAGCCCCCCCCCCCCCCGGAATTCTCTGGGGGAGGTGGCGTCACTTCATGCCGGGGAGGTGCCCGCGCACGCCCTAACCCGGGCCTTCATGAGCATGGAGCCCGGTGTCGTCGATGGACCGGGGGCTTTCTGAGCCTTAGCCCACTTTGGCTCAGAGCCCCCGGTGGCCTCCTTCCCCCTCTTGTGGGAACTGGGGGTGGGGAGAGGCGTTCTCGCCGGTAGCCTCAGCTCAAAGGCCTCGCCCACCAGGTTCCGGGGAGGACCCTCCCCGATGACACGCACGATCCACTCGTGCTCGTCGGTGTAGTACCTCCCGAGGAGGTTCTCTGCCTTCCCCTGGGCGGCCGCGTACGGCTGAACTGCAAAAAGTAGAGTTAGAAAAATATGCAAAAAGAAAATGAGCAAAGTAGCCGGGAGCTTACGTCGGGCCACCGGCTTTTGCGCGGGCCGCTGGACCGAACACATCCCGATCCCCCTCCTCTCGTGCAAAAAGGGGGAGATCTTCAGCAGCATCAGCTCCTCGGTGGTGTCCCTCATAGAACGGACGCCCCGGGAGCCCATGACCTTGCTGAGGAGCTTCAGCTCCTCCTTGGTCCACACTGGGGGCTTGGGGGCGCACGATCGGGCTGTAGGAGGGGGGCTCCGGGGAGTACATCACCTCGTCGTCCCGGCCCGAGGTAGAACCACCTCCGGATCCAGTCCCCCCAGTGGTCCCGGGAGGCCGCTACCGGGTACTCCGCTACTTGGGACGGCAGCAGCTGGATCATCACCGAGCAGAACGGAAACTTCGGCCCTCCCTTCACCATGTGGGAGCTCTACGTCGCTCGTTCATAAAAGTACTGGAACAGCCAGAGCGTTGGCTCCCATCCGGTGGCTATCTCAAGAGCCATATGAAGAGGCCCATCCGGATGAAGGCATTCAGCATCAGGTGGTTCAGTACCACCCCGTACTCCTTCAAAAACTCCCGGAGCAACGGGTGCACCGGGAGTCGGAGCCCGGCCTCGAGGAAAGCCTCGAAGGCCACCACTTCCCCAGGCTTAGGGCGGGGGACTCCGTCCTTCTTCGAGGGGATCCAGATGTCCCCATCCGCGAACACCCCACAAGGGACTCCAGGTCCCCGGATGTGAACTTGGGGGCCCAGAGGAAGTCTGCGGTGACTTCCTCCGGTGGCACCTCCGCAGCCTTGGCACGGCCCTTGGGTCCCATCTGATTCTTTCGATGGCTTAGGCTCTAAAGAAAAAGGACTGGGGTTTCCGGTGGCTAAGCTTCCGGGACTAAGCTTCCGGGAGAGGATTACGGGAAGAGCTAAGGGCGCTAAGGGAGTTTGAAACTTTGAGGGTTGGAGTGGTTTCCCCGGGCCCCTCAAGGCCCTATTTATCAGGGCCAAACGCACCCCCCATGGGTGCCATGTGGCCCTTTGAGGTGCATCCGCGCCGCTCAATTCAAACAGTGTGCGGGAAACGAAGGGACGTACGCGCGAAACGAGGCGTCGCTGATTCGAACAGCAAGCGGCCATTATGGCCAAACGGCACGCTCCCTTCGAGACGATGACCTAATGAATGATGGCACGGTAATCAAAGCGTCACGGCACCGGTGGCTTGTCCCGGAGATGTTCCTGGTAACATGAACCATCCCCACCAGGGACTCGAGCGTCGTCCCCAGAGGGCATGGGGGGCTGCTATTGGGGGAAATCTCCACGAGATCAAGTCCAGGTAAGAGGCTATTCAATTTGCCCGGGGACAAGGCCCCCGGGTGGCTTGTCCTGGGTGCCGCCTTTTTCCCGGGGACAAGGCCCCCCCGGTGGCTTGTCCCGGGAGCCGCCATTTGCCCGGGGACAAGGCCCCCTGGTGGCTTGTCCCGGGCGTTGCTGTCCTTCCAGGGACAGGGGTCTCCGGCCCCGGATCAGGTGAGGGTCACGTGACAAGCGCCTCGGGAGTCGGCGGACACCTGTCAAGCATCCAAGGTTCCTGACCGGGAGAAGGACGTCGCTGCCCCTCGATCCAACGGTGGCAGGCGGGGTAGTTTAGTCTTTTTGCATCTTTTGGGGCTATATAAGCCCTTGTACACCTCATGTAAGGGAGGACAATTCATATTTACTTGGAATAGACAATCTGACAGGTGTGCTCCAGAGCCATCTCTCCCCCGAGAGAACCTCCCTAGCCAACTCCGGTTGGGAGCACGCCGATAGGACTAGGGCCTCCACTGAGGCCCGAACCTGTATAATCCTTCGTGTCACTTGCTGTGTTTGTCCGACGGGAGAGGACCGGTCGTGCGGTCAGCTCGCGTCATCTTTTGTTCGCTAGGATCTTCCACAAAATCTGCCGGGGTATTCGTAATACCACGACACCATCACTCTCAACAACTCATTTTGAGCTTTGGTTCGCCATTAAAGACGAGAACAGAGGAGAAGATTTGGAGTTGGAAGAGGAAAGGAAGTTCTAAGGACTTAGCGAGTGAAAACTTGTGAGTCTTAGAAACCAAAGAGCTCAGCTATTTATAAGGGCCAGAGGTGATGGTTCGTGTTCATAGAGGCCTCGAGCACCTAAACGCACTCACATTTTGCCTCGATTATGTGGGAAAAGACTTCATGATTGCCTATCAAGTTAAACCCAAAGTTCTTCTTGGGAAACTAACCATCATACGGTGTAAAGTACAACAAGAGAAGGTGAAGTGTCAGGTACTATATCCAAGAGTTGTTAAATTCGAAGTAATCTTTTTACCACTTCAAATTTGGGGGCTAGTTGATGAGGATTATTACCTGAGCTAGTCATTTATTTATTTACATCATGTCTAAGATATTTCGGATATGATACAGTGGCTTGAATTCAAGCAAAATACTCTGACTGCGGGGACTATCTTTCCCTGACCAGAAGGATGTAGACTCAAGACCAGATTATGGTCGCAGGCTATGTGCGATCAGGATATCACTAGAGCTTAAGTATTGACTGAGTCTTCTGGTCACGATTCAAGCATAAGATAGTTTCCTCTCCCACGTTTGAGGACAACCGTCAAGAGGTTAGGATGTGCGGTTATCTATAACTGTACATGTTAACCAGCGAGGAGATAAAGATTAAAGTGCAGTTATGCAATTGCATATTAGCAACCATCTAAACCCCTGGAACTGCTCTACATTGGCATCCTTTCGATTAATATAAAGGGGTGACAAATGTATAGGTGAAGGGGCGTCAAAGACTTGAACAACTCAAGCAATAGATAATAGGCAGAAGCATTGAGAGATTTCCAACTTCTGTGTCAATCTCTCTTCCACTGTTAACATTCTCATACATAGTGAAACCACCACAGAACGTAGGGTTGTTACTCAATCTATTGAGGGCCCAAACCTATATAATTCCTTGTGTCTCCATTTCATACTTGTCTTAACTTACTTGATAGACACCCTGAAAGGTCTTCACTTCCTACTCACAAATCTGCATAAGATCGACTAAGGACCCCGAGTCCTAATCGTCGACAAGTTCAAAGTAATTGCACAACTCTTTATTTCAAAGAGGGCTTTACACGTCGAACGTTAGATACACTCGTCTACGTCGATGAACTAGACTCAATCTGATCTATATAAAGGTAGATAACCAGGTAGATGCTAGATGACTAAATAATCTAACCTAATCTATTACAAAGTATTTATAGTCCAATCGTATGAGTACGTCTCTGACTCAATAACCTAAACATGTTAGACTCGGACATTAACTAAACCTAACAGATAAGACTTAGTTAGATGTATTCGGATTAGACTACAATTCCGACCACAGATTGAATCCTTCAAGGTCGCGAACCAATCATGGTCGCAAAACCTTTCCAAACTCAGTTAAGGTGGTGAAGCCTTTTCCGACCATGACCTGAAGATCCTCCCAGATCATCACTCCCTTGTGGAGAAGGAGCCAACTCCTATTGCGACCTCTTGATCAAACTAAAGATGTGGAAATTGAGATTGACCGTCGTCCCTGGTGTACCACTTTGCCACACGTGCTCGTTGATCTCTCCGACCGATTTGAAGAGTCTCTTTTGTGCCACTGCGGGTGGTAGTCACCTTCTTCTCCAGGATCACATCTTCACATAGAGGTTTGTCTCGTTGATAGAGCAAGTCTTCAACAGATGGTACTAAGGTATCTGGCACATCATCCAGCATTGAAGGCTCGAAGTGTTTGAGGTATATAACATTGACAATCAAGTAAATATCCATGTACGGAGGTAACTCAAGCTGACAAACATTATTACCTACTTTTCGTAAAATCCGACAAGGACCATAACGAATGGGTTTGAATTTCTTACCTTCACCTTTAAGTCTCTCCTAACTCAGATTTAACCAAACCAGATCACCTTCTTGAAATTGAGCATCAACTCAGTGTCGATCATGTCGCACCTTGTACTTAAGTTGAGCTCGCAGCAAGGTCTGTTCGACCTCTCGATGGAGCCGTTGAATACCTTCCAGGAACTTTTGTGCTCAATCCAAATCAGATGCTTCCTTGTTGTTTTGTGCTGAGATAGGGATCACAAACTCCATGTCGAATGGACTCTACGATAGAAATCCCAAACAGACCTCAAACGGCGACTTTCCAGTCGAACCATGCACTACTCGATTAAAAGCAAACTACAGGTACAATATGCTTTCATCCCATGTCTTCAGATGCTTAGAGTTAAAGCCCTCAAGAGATGAACGACTGTGCGTTTACCACCCTGTTTTGACCATCAGTTTGAGGATGAAAAGCAGTACTCCTCTTTAGCTTTGCATCCATCATTGTCCAAAGCGATCACCAAAAGTGACTGTTTCGCCGAAAAGATCTCTCTTCTGAGAAATTGGCCCCTTTTTTGTGGTGCAGGCGTGCCAGTATACACATAAGAGAACACAGAATGTACAATCTTAGAGGAAATAATGCACTTTATTAATTCTGAAAAGAATTACAAATTACAAGTCCCCTTGGGATTTACAAGCTCTCATTGCGCCAAGGAAATACATCTTGACTTCAGGAGACTGCATGGTTCATGGTTCCTCAGGGCTTTTGAAAAGCTCCTAGTTAATAACATCTGCAGAATGAGTCCACAGAAAACCTTTGATTAAGCTGTGCTGATGGTCGTCGTCTTCAAATTTCAAAATAACTTTGCCCTTGATAAATGAATGCAATGCGTATGCCCATGCATGCAAATATGCGAATCCATAGCCTCGTTAGTCTATGGTACTATCACAAAATATGGCCTTCGCCTCGTCAGTGCCGAGCCAGGGGGTTGTTCAGCCTCGTCGGTCGCGAACAAGTGTGTCCGCCTTCGTTAGTGACAGACAAAAAGCATGTTGTCTTCGCCTCATCAGTACCCAACGACATGAAAAAGTGGATGGAATGACTTGTGATAGCATCTTGACTTCCTTAACTTCAGCAAATACATATTGCATGATAGGCAGCACATCGGAACATTCATCAATGGCTTTGATTGTTTTGGCAACTTCAGACGTGATTGGACTGCACTAGCTTCTCTTCAACCAACTGGATGGAAACCTTTTGATCCTCTGATCTACTTGAAACTTGGAGGAATAGTTCCTGGACAGATCTTCGATTGGTCATCAAAATTGGAGATCAATCGGCCTGTCGGATTGAAAACTATCTTCAATGCAACGTTCATACATCAAGATGAAATTCAGCGAGGCAGAACTTGTTTTCATTGGTCTTCTGGAGATCTTCTTGACTTTGGATTGAGATGAGAATAGGAGGAGTTTCTTCCCCATGAGTCTACTGTTCACCATAAAAATTTGGGGTCGATCGGACTTCTGGATGAGATGTTACCATCGATCTTCTCCCATGGGACAAGCTGGAACGTCTTCTGAACAGAGCCTCTCTTCTCGTCAAATTTAACTTTAGAGATCTCTGATTGGCTTGCAACTTGGTGGACATGTTGTACTTGTACTCCCCTATTCACCATAAAAATTTGGGGTCGATCGAACTTCTGGATGAGAAGTTATCACCGATCTTCTCCCGTGGAACAAGCTGAAACGTCTTCTAGATAGAGCCTCTCTTCTAGTCAAATTCGACCATAGAAATCTCTGATTGGCTTGAAAATCTTGGTGCACATATTTTACCTGTACTCCCCTATTGATCATAAAAATTTGGGGTTGATCAGAGTTCTGAATGAGAAGTTATCACCGATCTTCTCTCGTTTGGGTAGGCTGAAACGGCACTAGACAGAGCCTATGTTCTGGTCAAATTTTGACTTTAGAGATCTCCGATTGGCTTGAAACTTGGCGGACATGTTGTACCTGTACTTCCATATTCACAATAAAAATGTGGGGTCGATTGGACTTCTGGATGAGAAGTTATCAGTGATCGTCTCCCGTTTGGGCAGGCTGAAGCGGCACTGGATAGATCCTCTCTTTTGGTCGAATTTTGACCTTAGAGATCTCTGATTGGCTTGAAACTTGGAGGACATGTTGTACCTGTACTCTACTATTCACCATAAAAATTTGTTGTTGAACGGAATTCTGGATTAGATGTTATTACTGATCTTCTATTATTTGGGCAGGCTGAAACAACACTAGAATGGCTAGCACGGGCATCATGAACGAGGCCTCTATCTCTGGTATAATGCATAATGAATGTTATGCATATGAACAAGACTCACCCATGGCAACTTTCAAAGCCTGCCCGAGTAGATCTACAGAGGAGGAAAAGCAGGGCTTCTCCTGCGCCGGTCTTCTTAACCTGTTCGCCTTTTTGTTCACCTGTTCGTCTACCTGTCTGTCTCTGGCACCTGTGCTTCTGGGCCTGTATCCCTGTCTCCTATGCGCCTGCCTTGCACCTGTGTGTTCCCAAAAGGCTAACACCCCTCTATATTTATAGAGGCTCCAGGTTGGTTGCAACCATCCAACAGCCAGAGATATTTAGGGGAGTTGAATTCGAATAAGAGATATATTTTTCTTATTTAAATAAACAAAAGGATAAAAAAAGATTATCCCTTTTTTGAATTTGAATAGTAGATAGAATTTTGTTATTTAAATAAAAAAAGGTTAGAGATAAATCCTATTCGAACTCGGGCTGCATGTTGGTTTGACCAGGTTTGACCAATCCATTTTTGACTGTTTTTGACCAGTGGAGTTTTTGTCATGGTTTTTATCATCATTTTTTATAGCCCAAATATACATGTATTTTTATTTTAGTTATTTTGGCCATATGGGATTTTTTCTAATGAATTATTATTACAAAAATTTATCGAACAAATGCCCCTCGCCGAGTTGAGTTTGTGTGTGAAGTAGCTCAAACTTAACTTTGCGAAACCGACTGTTATTCCTGAGTTGTGACGCTTGAAACTAGCGTCAAGCAATGAAATCTGCATGTAATTAACTTACAGATGCTTTGGTCGAAGATGAGGCGATCGAAGAAACTATGGTTGCTGATGCTGCTTGATGTAACCAAAGAATTGTAGAAAATCTTGTCTCGATGATGGCCAGAGGTGGAAGCTATGCGACAATTAAAGCCTTGCAATTCTGCTACGTCCGTCTAGCTACCATGGAGCCAACTAGCATGAGAAATTGACAGCTTCATCAAAGTGATCCACTGCCATCAGTCTTCCAAAGTCATGGCGAAGGATCATGCCACAACCTAAGGTGTTTATCAACCTTACTGCGTCCGTCTTGCAACCATAGAGCCAACCAGTAGAGTTGAAGGGTTTCACAGATCCACATGAACCGCACTGGCACGCTTCACTGCTCCCATCAATGGTCACATTGCAAACTTTGTTTGGTCAAGGCATCACATAGCCATCTTCAGACCTAACTTTACCGATGTTAATCTGCATATCAAAGAAAGGAAAACAACTCTTTCTTTGGAGATTTGGGGTAAAACCTTCCCATAAAAAGGGTTAAAGAAAAGAATAACACATCTTTCTTTGGAGTGCTGGTGAAAAACCTTCCCATAATTAAGAGCATCAAAGGAAAGAATGAAACATCTTTCTTTAAAACATTGGGGTAAAACTGTAACACCCTGAGTTAGGGGTGAAAACTTCCTTTTTCATCAATAGCATGCATGCTTGTATCTGTAGTATGAGCCAGATCAGTATCTATTCTAAGCCCTAAAATCTCCAAAATCTATCCTGTGACCTCAAATCAAGATCAGATTGTTCAGATGTGATCTATTAGTTATCCTGAATCTAAAAGCCTTCAGAACCCAGATCCAATTCTATCTCTAAATTCCAGATTTATCAACTTCTTCTGTTTTCGAAAACAGAAATACCTTATATTACCCAAATACCCTAAGTTTCAAAAATACAGATTTAATCAAAATCTTGACCAAGTTCAGACCAGATTATTCCTGGAATATGATCATGGGTATGTCAATACCTTAATATAAAAAGTTGACAGCCAGATTCTATCATCTAGACTCTTTTCACAAATCAGTCCAAGGGTTATCGCAAATTAGTCCTTATCTGATATCTGAAAACCCAAAAAGGCTAAAATCTCCAGATTAACTCCAAATTCAGAATTTCTTCGGCAAATCTTCTCAAAATGCTATTTACCACAAGTCTCTCTTCTGTGCAGATATCAAAATCGAACCCTAAATGCCAGAATTCGAAATCAACAAAACTTAAATCTTGTTTTACCCTAAATTACCCTATTTTCCGTTTGTATCAAAAACTATTTAAATGTATCAAATTTTATCAATTACCTTTGCCAAATACCTTGTTGAATATAATCTACCAGATTAGTGAAATCAATTTCAGTTTAAACCTCCCAAAATTCCAGATTTACATTTCAGTCCAAAACTCAAAGAATTGAAACTGCAGTTCAGTCCATTTTCGACCAGGCTAGCTCCTGTGCGCACGACCAGAGATTGCCGTGGTTGCCATGCACCGTGCACGCTCGCCGCCGGCCAAGTTCCGCTTGCATTTGTGCTCGTGCATGCTTGCTCTTCCTGTTGCGCACGCGTCAGTGTCTCAGCCATCGCCGTGGCAACACCGTGGCGGCGTCGACGACTAAAGCTTGCCCTGTGCGCGACCAGCAGTGACTGTTGTCAGCATCTTCTTGCCACGTAGCTTGCCTTGCCAGCCGTTGTCGCCACCACCTTGCACCGCCCGACATGGTTGAGTCCCAATGTAGCACAGCTTTGTCTCGCCCGTGCACAGTCGTGTCACCGCTCGCCGTTGTTGCATCTGTGCCCGGCAACTCATGTCAACTGACACCAATTCAATGCTGTTTAATCCTTGCAAGCTTCGCCCACTGCTCTATTTAAGCCACCAGTACCCTGTGTCATCTCCTCTTCCCCAGGACTTAACCAAATTCTCAAACTTCTTCACTGTCGTCGTCTTCTCCGGCGAGCTGTCGAAGAGCTTCACGGTGCCAGCACACTACGCAGCACCTTCTGTCAAATTAACCGCATCAGTAAGTTTCCCTAATCTCCCTCATTGTGCTGTACCATCTAATTGAGTTATATTGCATCCAGTCACCGGTGATCGCCGGAATTCCCGATTGCCCTGTTCCGGCAATGCAGACCAAATCACTTCGAATTAGCCCTCGAACCTGTGAAGCAAATTGATCTGTGAGCTCTAATTAGCCAGCCTAAGCATCCAGATCCCCAGGTTGAGCTCGAATCGAAGGTATCCCCAAATTCAAGCTCTACCAGTCGCCGGCGATCGTCGCCAGGCTTCTCCAGCCATCCTCTGACCAAATTGACTATCCTAGTAGCTTCCTTATACTCCACAGATACTCCTTGAGCTTGGAATTAAGTTCAAACCTCCTACAGCAAAAACCCCCAAATCCAGAGTTTCTTCTCCGGCGCCGATGATCGGAAAGCTTGTTCCAGCTATTTCAGCCCTCGAAACTTTGTCTAGTATGTGTGCTTTGATCTCCTGAACACTTTTGTCTTCTAGCCCGACACCTAGATCGGCCTAGATTGGAAGTTATAGCCATGCCAAGTTTGTGTCCAGAACTGCTCCAGTGCAGCCAGTTCATCTCTGTTCATCATCAAATTTCTTGCTTTCCAGCCATTTCTTGCCCTAGATCCTGTTGACTTAATTGTTCCTGTTACTCAAGCCTACCTCCCAGACAAAGTGGTGCATCATTTGGAGCTCCATATCAAAAGTTATGCTAAGCCCTAGTTTTTGGCATTGTCAGCTCTATGCCAGAGCTTGCCAGCCAGTGGCATTGACCTTGTTTACCCACTTCTAGTTGTGCAATTTGAAAACCACTTTGTCCACTGAATTTGTAGAGTTGTGATCTACATTTTCTTCTACTACCACAACTTGAGATAAGCACCCTAGCTTTTCTTAAAGCTATGTCCAAGCTTTGATCCGAATGTCGATCTGTTGACATTCGCTGTTTTGATTAAACCAGCCACAAAATTGTTATTCCTATTGAAATCCTGAAACCCTAAGATTATCTAATCACCATCCTTAGCCCAAATTCCTTGAAACCCTAGAATCTCGACTCAGTTCAGTTGTAGTTCAACTTATCTCCAGTTTAGTTCAATCATTCTTGTTGAGCATTTCTGCATATAAGTCATAAAACATTTTAAATATTATAAGTAATTATTGTGTGATTGTTTGTCGT
Organism: Pharus latifolius; assembly: GCA_019359835.1. Classification (NCBI taxonomy): domain Eukaryota; kingdom Viridiplantae; phylum Streptophyta; class Magnoliopsida; order Poales; family Poaceae; genus Pharus; species Pharus latifolius. The sequence goes on along the minus strand of CM033327.1, from coordinate 18,379,612 downwards.
CGAGCAGATTCAGAAGCTGACTTTGAAGATTTTGCTGTTGACCCGTCATCGACTGCTGTATTTTACGACGCGGAAGGCAAGTCATATCCTTGATCATCTTGAACCTATATTTTAAATGTTGCTAAAACATAACCTTGAATATAGGCAATATTGCATGTGAAAGATTGAGAATGGTTGATTTATGAATTGGCAGTACTAGAACCTTGTGTTGTGCGTCTAGTGGCATGAACAACGTGCTAACCGCAAGCCTGGTATGGGACAGGCCTGAACAAGTAATTATGTGGATCGCACATGAAACCCCTGCATGAGATGTGTAGTGATGCACGATAAACACGGAGCGCGGCTCCCACACATATCACTGAAGGTGATCAAGCACGCTGACCCAGTAATGGGAATAAGCAAAGGGGTGGAGGTTTGGATACAACCTGCCACAACTGTGCCTCGCTGAGAGCCACAGGGTCGGGGGTGAATTGTAAGTGATACATAACAAAAGTTCTTGTTATTTCCACCTTGCCGCTCACAATATGAAGTGAGTCAGGGGTCCAATCATTTTGTTATGATAGGAAAGGTTTGAAAGTGGAATATCTTGCGGGTAAATTGGTACCTCTCTGCAGAGTTAAAAACGTATTCGAATACTCCGAGCTCCCGGGTTTTATAGGAGTCTGCTGCGGTGGATTAAATCCACGGGGTGTGACACAAGTACTATTTTCTAAATAAAATATGTTTAATTAAGATTACCCAAATGACATGTGTTGTGATGATAAGGAGTGCTGCCGTGGGCTGTCGTGTGTCGACGTGTCGCGGTAGTGCTATAATCTAGTGAACATGAATAATGATGTTATATTATAAAAAGTGCTGCCATAAGATGAGATGAGAAAGGAAAATATTATTTTACAAATATCCATAATTCTTGACTAGTCTAGGTTCATATCATCACTACTATATGTATCTACTCTTACCTATGACTTGCTGAGTACGTAAGTGCTCACCCTTGCAACATTCAACTCAATAGATGGAGCCTACTTTGATCAAGATGATGGCACGGAGTACTACGTGGATCCAGAAGGAGGAGAATCAGTTCCGCCAGAGCCCTGAAGTGTGTTGTTCTGCCGTCAACTTCTTTTGTGGGAGGGTCACCTATCTTCTGCTGCGTAGTTAAATATTTTGCTAAACCCTGAATGCCTTGTAGGCATTGTAATCCTCTTTATGTAATATTAAGGCCAGCAGGCCACACTGCTTAATATTTTGTGAGTACTCTGTTGCAATGTAATATACTCCTGTGTTTGACTTATCCTGGGAAGTCAAAGGTTTGTGAGAATGGGACTAGCTGCAGCGAGTTAGGTCTCTACAGGAGTAGTCGTTGTCCCAGTTTCGGGGCGCGACAAAAACCTTCCCATAATGATGAACAACAAAGAAAGGAAACACACATCTTTCTTTGGAACCTCGGGGGAAAACCTTCCCATTATGAGTCACCAAAGAAAGGAAATAAATCTCTTTCTTTAGAGAATTGGGGTAAAACCCTCCCAGCAAACATTAAAGAAAGGAATAGTGTCGTGGTATTGCGAATACCTCAGCAGGTTTTACGAAGGTTGCTAGCTAAGCAAAGACGACGCGAGCTGCCATGCGACCGGTCCTCTCCTGTCAGGCAAACACAGCAAGTGACACGATGATTTATACAGGTTCAGGTCTCAGTGGAGACCCTAGTCCTATCGACGTGCTCCCGACTTGAGTCGGCTGGGGGAGTTCTCTCGCGGGGAGAGCGCTCCAAAGCATGCCAATTAGTTTTTGTGTATTGATGCAAATGAATTGTTCTTGGTTACAAGAGAGGGATACAAGGGCATATATAGGCCCGAAAGAAGCAAAAAGACTAGACTACCCCGGCTGCGGACGTTGGATTGAGGGGTACCAACGTCCTTCTTCCGGCCAGGGGGGTTGGATGCTTGATAAGTGTCCTCGCAGATTCGCAAGGCGTTCCTCACGTGATCCCTGCGTGACCTAGCGCCCGGGACGGGGCCACCGGGGCCTTTTTCCCCGGGAAAAAGGACATAGGCGGCACCCGGGACAGGTCACCGGGGCCGTTGTCCCCAGGCCAAAGGCTGCTCCCGGGACTAATCACCGAGACCGATCGACCGAAGATTTCCCCCAACAAATAGAATATCTTTCTTTAAAATACGTTGGGGGTAAAACCATCCCATAAAGAATCGACAAAGAAAGGAAAAGTCATATTTGTTTGGAGTGCTGGGGCAAATCCTTCCCATCAGAAGAGACCATAAAAAAAAGGAATAAAACATCTTTATTTGAAGTTTTGGAGTAAAAAAGAACTCCTTATATTAAAATCATCAAAAAAAGGAAAGAACATTTTTCTTTGGAAAATTAGGGTAAAATCTTCCCACAATAGAAGAACAAAGAAGGGCAAATATATCTTTCTTTAAAACTTTGGGGTAAAACCCTCCCATAATAAATGATTTATGATTTTGAAATAGAATATTAAAGAAAGGAAATGAGACACCTTTCTCTAAAACATGGGGAAAACCATCCCAAAATAAAAGACTTTGATTTTAAATATAGTTTTAAAGAAAAGCAAAAGACTTCTTTCTTTAAAATGTTGGGGGAAAACCTTCCCAAAATTGATTTTATTTTGAAATATTGGCTTTCTTTAAACATCAAGCCATGGATATCATTCCAAAGTAGAGCCTCTGAAGGATTCATTATTCTGAAGACATCAAATGTTCATGATGAACTTCATTTACAACTTCATTCACTTGTGAAGATGTGTATGTAGCATAATGTTTTAGTAAAAGTCACCAAAGGCAGTAAGAACCTCTTCATGTCTTTCTCTTCTGCTAGAGAACACCAAGACTTCACACACCTTGCACTAACTTCATCGAATCGGGAGTTATAGGTATGGCTGGTTTGACTTAAATAACTGGAAGGTTTATAGGGTGAAAGGATTGTTGGAATTTTTCCTTACTTTTGCCAAGGATGGTGGATGGCTTTCTTCATTACTTTATTGGAGGATTTCTTGGAAGCTTCTTTTGAGAAATTGCCCACTGAGGGTTGCTTCATTACTTTGAAACTTTGCTTGGTGCTTCTTTGCTTTGAGACCTCAAAATTAGCCAATCCACATCTTGCAGTGACTAAATAATCCCCACAAGCTTGATTTTTTTTAAAAGAACCCTTGTTAACGCCTCACAGGAGTGGCAAGTGGCTGCACATTGAACTACGACTTGTGCCGAGTCAAGTAGCCCTTTCCTGCTCTTTATTTTATTCTCCAGGGGCTTGATGTCTCCATGGATCTGAAGAGAGGCATTGGATAGCAAAATACATAGTGAACTGGTTGCTTCGGATAGGACGAGAATTAGCATCCTACTACCCTTGGTTACATATACTTTACACCTGCTATGTGCTTTGTGTGGAGGTCATTCCATTGCAAATAAAGACAAGTTGATTCACTATTTGCTCAATACATGAATCCTTCAACCGCAAAACCAGGGGTGATTGACTTCACGAAAGCTAAGAAAGCCTTTCATTGTTGGGTATTGCCACCCGTAAAAGAAAACATTTTTTGAAAAAAAAAAATTTTTGAAAATTTTTTTAACAGAACTTAATCAAAAGCAAAAGGGTGGGTGAAAGAAAGAAAAGAAGGGGTGAGGAGATCATGCTAAAGGCACAATAATGCAAAGTACTTCTTCAAGATCCTGCCATTGATGGGAGGCATTGGGCAGTTCCCCTGTTGATCAATGAGTAGATACGCACCACCATCATATGCCTGCTCGATGATGTACGGTCCTTCCCATTTAGGCTCGAACTTGCCTTTGACTTTGCTTGTGACCACAATGGGGCGTCGAAGAACAAGCACAAGTTCATCTTTCCTAAAGACAAGCATCTTGACAAGCTTGTCATATGCCTATACCATGTTTTGACGGTACAACTCGTTGTCTTGAAGTGCATGAAGATGATTTTCCTCCAAGGTATCCAGCTCTTGAAAACGAAGCCGAATCTGTTCGTCATGTGTGAGTTCTTCTTGAAGAGCGATTCTTAATGAGGGAATCTCAACCTCTAATGGCAACACGGATTCACTCCCAAACACTAAGGAATAGGGTGTTTCCTATGTTGGAGTGGGCACCATTACGCGATAAGTCCATAATGCTTCGAAAAGACGATCATGCCAGTCCCTTCAGTATTTTTCGACTGTCTTCTTCAAGATCTTGCCCAATGTTTTGTTGAAGGTTTCAATCAATCCATTGGGTTGAGGATAATATCCTGTAGAATAATTCCACTGGATCTTGTACTTTGCTGCAAAATTAAAGATCTTTTGTGACTTGAAAACTTTTCCATTGTCGGAGATGATGCGGTGAGGTACCTCGAAGCGGTAATCGATGTTGCACTCCAGAAAATTGATGACGTTGTCAGACTTCACTTCTCATAATGGAATTGCTTCAACCCACCTGGAGAAATAATCAGTCGCTGCCAAAATGAAACAATGTCCCTTGGATGAAGGAGGCTCAATGGGACCAATGACATCAATGCTCTAGGCATCGAACGACCATGAAGGGACAGTGGGATGAAGTGGAACCGATAGTCGATGCTTGATATCACCATGTATTTGACAATCATGGCAAGACTGAGCCACCTTAAGACAATCAGGCATAATACTGGGCCAACAGTAACCAACAAGCTTAATGCTGTGATACATTTTTGGTCCACTTTGATGGCCGCCACAGACTCCGTGGTGAACTTCCTGTAGTACTTTATTAGCTTCTCTTCGGGAAAGACATCGAAGGAGCATTTGATTAAAAGACCGCCGGTATAGAACCACCACTTTGTAGGTGTACGTTGGGAGTCGTCGTTGCAGCTGGCGTCTCTTCACAGGGTCATCTGGTAGAGTGTCGTGATTAAAATAATTGAGGAAGGGTTTACGCCAGTCTTCCCCCTCAATATGAGAAGTGACAAAATATCAACTTCAACTTCTTCTAAGATTAGCTCCAAAACTGTAGGAAGCAACCACCTGTCTTCAATGATGACTTGCACAGATTCCCTATCTGGAAGAGCAAGTGCTGTAGCAAGCTTTGCCAAAGCATCCGCTGCTGCATTTTGACTTCGAGGGACATGAGAAATCTCAATATGCTCGAATTTCTTCATAAGTCTTCGTGCTGCTTCATGATATGGCATCAATGCAGGCTTCTGGACTTCATAAATGTCATTGACTTAGCATACAATGAGTTGAGAATCACAAAATGCATGGAGGCGACGAATATCCATGGAAAGTGCCAATAATAAGCCGAAGATGAGTGCTTCGTACTCAGCTTCATTATTTTAACATTGCTCCTTCAGGAGAGAAAAAGAGTTATGTATCATCCCGCCTTTTGGTGTCTTGAACACGAGACCTACTCCGGCTTGCCTTCTTGGCATACCATCAGGGTCTAGTTCAGTTCGGGAGGCACCATCAAAGTACAACTCCCATTCCTTCGTGTTGGAGGTGAGGACTTCTTCGTCAGGCAATTCAATGACCAACGGAGAATCGTCTCGCACAGGATGTGCTGCGAGAAAATCAGCTAAGGCTTGACCCTTAACTACCTTCTGTGCGACATAAGTCATATCATACTCCATCATAAGTAAAGCCCATTTACCGAGTCGCCCCATGAGAACCGACTGACTCAATATGTATTTCACTGGATCTGCTCTTGCAATGAGCTGGATCTGATGTGATAACACTTAATGTCGTAGCTTCTTCAAAGTAAAAATAAGGGCCAAACACAACTTTTCAATGGGTGAATAATAGTGTTCAGCACCTGCCATGGTGTGGCTTAAATAATAGCATGCCACCTCCTTTCTTTCATCATCATGCTAGGTAGGAAGTGCGCCTAATGAGTTAGGCTGCGCTGCTACATAAAGGATGAGAGGCCGTCCTTTGATTGGTGCTGATAGAACAGGCGGGTTGAGTAAGTATTCTTTAATGTTGTTGAAAGCATCTTCACACATCTCGTCCCACTCGAATTCTACTCCTTTCTTCATCAACTTGGTGAAAGGTTGGATGCGACCTGAAAGGTTAGAAATAAAACACTGTATATAGGAATGTTGGCCTTGAAGTGACTTCAACTCCTTCAGGTTCCTTGGCGGGGGCATCTCTAGAATCGACTTAATCTTCTTTGGGTCAATCTCAATGCTGCGATGGTGCACAATAAATCCTAGAAAGACACCAGATTGAACAGCAAATGCACACTTGAGGGGATTCATCTTCAGCTGATGCTTATGCAGCCTTTCAAAGACAATGCGGAAATCCTCTTGATGATGTTCACGCTTCTAAGTTTTCACCACTAAGTCATCAACATAACATTCTATCAAATGATGAATTAATTCATCAAAAATGAATGTCATGGCTCGCTGATAAGTAGCGCCAGCATTCTTCAATCCAAAGGGCATAACTGTACAATAGAAATTACCTTTTGGCGTACGAAAGGCAGTGTTGATGGCATCATGTTCATCCATCTTGATCTGGTTGTAGCCTGATGATCCATCCATGAAGGAGAGAGCACCATAGCCCATAGTGGCATCAATGATGATCCTTGTGATAGGCAAGGGGAAGTCATCTTTTGGACAAGCTCGGTTCAAATCCCTGAAATCAACACAAACACGTACCTGCTCATTCTTCTTTCGTACAGGGACAATATTGGCTAGCCAATGCGGGTATTGCACTTACTTGATGAAGCCAACAATGATTAGCTTATCCACCTCAACAACAATTTGCTCTTGTAACTCTTGGTGGAAACGTCGCGGATGTTGCTTCATAGGGCAAAATTGTGGATCAATCACCAACTTATGAGTGGCAACATGAGGGTCAAGCCCCGGCATTTCTTTATAAGACCAAGTGAAGCAATCCTTGTACTCCATTAAGAAGTTTCGATAACTTTCGCGTTCTTCAAGTGTGAGGGTTGCGCTAATAAAGGTGGGGCGCGGATCCTCCTCACTTTCCAAGTTGGTCTTCATGAGCTCATCAACAGTGAGTTGTCCTCCATCTTCAAGTTGTTGAGGTGCAGTGCAGCATCTAGCACTTCTCCATGTTCAGAAGGCATTGCTTCATGCATCTTGGCCAAGAGATGTTGCTCGGCTCCATCCCAATGACTTTGACTTGCAGCAACTCCAAAGGACCGAGATTGATGAAGAGTCCAATCATCTTCAATGGAACCTGAAAATTCAAATTCATTATACCTTTGTGAGCTAATGCCAGCCACTATGGTATGACATGTGACTCTTTGTGCACCATGAGCTTCATCATCTTCATCGTCAGGGCTAGCATAGCCCAAGCCATACTTCGGGCGGAGGTCACGAGACTTGTGCCCCTTTTGGATGAGCTTTTTTGATTGCTCCCACCATTCTTCATAGATTACAGGTGAAGGTGGCAACCTTGATTCCTTTCCAGCTTCACTCCTGCCCTTTTGAGCAGATTAGCTATTCAGGGCTCAGCCTTCACGGCGATTAAATCTACTTCGGGGTCAGTCGAAAGACTAGGCTGTTCAATAATAGGATCGTATTCCTGCTTCTTTGGAACTTTGTAAAAGATAGTGGGTGAGGCACAATCATGTGGATCAGGAACATGCCAAACTTCCAACGGTGTTGTCACAGATGTATGGCGCGATGGAGGCTGCATGAAAGTAGCACTTGTCGCTGCCTTTTCAAATATCTTTATTCTTCTTTTGACAAGTCCTTGCTTTTGCATGAAAACCGTTTGTGCTCCCGATTTTCCACATGCATCAACGATGAAAGGAGATGAGGACTCATCCGGGGCCGCAATTGCCTTGCAATTTGCTTGAGCACCTGCAATATTTTTGTTAGTCGAAGAAATGGAGGGTGAAGAAGTAGGTGCCGAGTTAGCTTCCTTTAAGCCTGAGGTAAGGAGAATTGGAGATGCTTCCATTTTTGACCTTAGCAATGTAGGTGCAAAAGAAGAAGAAGAAGCAGCTCCCGCTTTCAACAATAATGAAGCAAGAGTTTTGCTCCTGCGGGGTTGATGTAGGGTTGAAGGGCCATATAAGTAAGGGACAGCTGTGAATGATTTTTCGCAACTGGAATCCCTACCCCTATAGGCACGCTTTGCAAACTCCCTCTTCCTGGCAGGTAGCGATGGTGCAATGAGGAAATTCGCTTGTGAACTCAGCGTGATCAGAGCATCTACAACTGGCATCGATCTTCCTTGCTGCCTCCTAGGAGCTTCACTTGGAAAATAATATTTCACATCTGCGAGATGAGACTCTTGGAAGGTGTATGGGCTGTTGTTGGGAACTATCCTCTGCTACTCTCCATTGCCGCCTGTGAACTTGAGGCATTGGTGCTGTCGACGATTTGGACTCGGGATCCTCTTGTCGATCTTACACAAATTTGTGAGTTGTGAGGCCTTTCAGGGTGTCCCTCCGGAAAGATAGGATAAGCAATGTTGATAGGGACGTGAAGATTTATACAGGTTCGGGCCCTCGATGGTGGGAGTAATAGCCCTACGTCCTATTGTGATTTCACTATACAGGATAAAAGTGTTTACAGGGAGAAGAGATTATCACAGGCGATGATCTCTTCTATATGCTTATCTATCTAATTATGTCTAAGTCTTCAAGCTCTGTTGACTCGCAGTCGTGCTTGTTGGTTGTCTTAACTGCCTTTTACACCGCGCGCATCGTCTCTCCTTTTATATTGATGAAAGGGCGCCAACACGAAGCGGTTCTGGACGGTTGTTCATGGTGCAGTTCGTATAACTGCACTCTTCTCCTACGCAGGTTTAACACATTCAATTAGTAGATAACTGCACACGCTATCCTCCTGGTAGTTGTCTTCAAACGTGGGAGAAGTTATATTGATACTGGGGACGTGTTTGTAAAAGACTTAAACACCCCCAAGTTATCTTGGTCGCATGTAGTCAGCGACCTTCTGACCGCGCACTATCTGCGGCCTTGTGATCGCGCAAGGGCTGCGATCACAAACTACCTTTGTGTCCGCTCCCGATATGTATTAGCTGAACTAGCTTGGGTGAAAATCCTCGTCAGGTGCAGAGTTGGGGGAACTACCCAATACTTGTGTATCCAGGGTCTCCCTAACAGCGCAAAGTAGGAGGTGTTTACTTCGATAATGAAGAACCGCACCTTGAAACTGAAAGTGGACATTTGGAGCTTCAAAGTAATTGCCCCCATGGCTGCCCTTCCTTGATTGTTGAAGCCACATATCATCACATCTGTGGCCTCCAAGTCTTCAAATGAGAAACTTGCCTGAGTTTTGGGGTGAAAAGTTCTTTCTTAAAAATCATGCATGCATATGTCTCTTCTAGATCAACCAAATCAGCCTCAGCTTTATTCTGTTCTAGCCCTAAAATCTCAAAATCTATCCTGTGACCCCAAGTCAAGATCTGACTTTCCAGATTTGATCTATCAGTTATCCTAAACCTAAAAGCCTTCAGAAACCAGATTCAATTCTATCCCTAACTTCCAGAATTATCAACTCTTTTCTGTTTTCGAAAACAGAATATCTGTTATTACCTTTTACCCTAAGTTTCAGAAATTCAGATTTAATCCAAATCTTGACCAAGTTCAGACCAAATTATACCTGGAATATGATCAAGGGTATGCCAATACCTTAATCCAAAAAGTTGACAGCCAGATTTCACCATCTGAACCTTTTTCGCAAATCAGTCCAAGAGTATCGCAGATCAGTCCTTTTCCAGATTTTCTAAAAGCCAGAAAAGGCAAAATGTTGCAAATCATCTCCAAATTCAAATCTGATTCAGGGAACATCTCCCAAATGCTTTTCAACACAAATTCTTCTTTTATGAGTATCTCAAAATCAAACCCTAAATCCCAGAATTCGAAATCAATTGAAATTCAGATTTCAATTACCCTAAAATACCCTATTTTCAGTTCATACCAAAAATCATCCAAATGTGCCAAATTTTATCTTCAATCTGTGCCAAATCATCTGTGGAATTAAGTATATCAAAACAGCAGAATCAATTCCAGATCAAACCTTCCAAATCTTCAGATTTACAATTCAGTCAAAATCAAGAAAATCAATAATTGCAAATCAGCCCAAATTCGACCAGGCCAACTGCAGTGCACGACCAGGAACCTCGCCGTGCGTTTGCGCCGCGCTTGCTCGCCGCCGGCCACGCCTCGCCTCGCCTGAGCTCGTACTCACTTGAGTTGCATGTGCACACGCGTCCACGCCCAACCATCGCCGTGGCAATGCCGTGGCAGCGCCGTTGAACAGCATGTGCTCCTACGCGCGACCAGCAACAGGCTTTTGTCAGCAACATTGCGCCACGTTGCCAGCCCTTGTCGCCACTGCCTTGCACCGCCCGACATTGATGAGACTCGATGTAGCACAGCTTCGCCTTGCCAGTGTACAGTCGCTTCACCGCTCGCCGTTGTTGCAGCTGCGCCCGGCAAATCTTGTCATCTGGCACAATTCCCTTGCTGCTATCTCCTTGCAAGCATCGCCCTGTGGTCTATATAAGCAGCCATACCCTGTGTCATCTCCCCTTCACCAGGACTTAGACAATTTTGCAAAATCTCCTCGCTGTCGTCTTCTTCTCCGGCGAGTCCCGATTGAGGCCTCACGGTGCCAGCACGCCCTGCTGCATCTCTCACCGAATTAACAGCACCAGAAGGTATATCTCATCTCCCTCATCGTGCTGTACCATTTAATTGAATTATATTGCATCCAGTCGCCGGTGATCGCCGGAATTCCCGATTGCCCTGTACCAGCAATGCAGACCAAATCACTTCGAATTAGCTCTCGAACTTGTGAAGAAAAATGATCAGTGAACCTTTTGAAGCAAGCCTATGCATCCAGATCTCCAGATTGAGCTCAAATCGAAGGTTTCCTCAAATCTGAGCTCCACCAGTCGCCGGCGATCGTCGCCAAGCCTCTCCGGCCATCCTCCGGCCAAATTGATTGTCCAGATAGCTTCATCTTACCTTTCTTTCACTCTCCAAGCTTGGAATCGAGTTCTTTCGGCCTGTATCAAAAAGCCCCAAATCTCATGTCATCTTCTCCGGCGCAGTTCACCGGAAATCCTTTCCCGGCCGTTTCAGCTTCATCCACTTTGTCATTCAGGTGTGCCTCAACTTCTTGAGCATAATTGTCTTCTAGCTCGATCTCTGAAACTGCCCAGAATTCAAGTTATAACCATGCCAAAATATTGTCCAGAACTGCTCCAGTACAACTAGTTCACCTCAGTTCATCACTGAATTTCATCACCTTCTAGCCATCTTCTGCCCTAGATCTTGTTGAATGATTTGTTCCTGTTATCATTGCCTACCTCCCAGACAAAGTGGTGCATCATTTGGAGCTCTAGATCAAAAGTTATGCCAAGCCCTAGTTTCTGGCCATGTCAAGATCAATGCCAGACTATGTCAGTCAGTGGCATTAGCCCTTTTCACTCCCTTCCAGATGTGCATTTTGGGCATAACTTTGTCCCTTAGATTCCTGAGGTTGTGATCAACATTTTATTCTTCTATCACAACTTGATTTGAGCCCTTGAATTATATTTGCCGCTAAACCCTAATTTTTGACACTGTCTCAGTGCATGCCAGCCAATGGCATTGGCCTTGTTTACCCACTTCTGATTGTGCATTTTGAAAGCCACTTTGTCCACTGAATTTGTAGAGTTATGATCTACATTTTCTTCTACTGTCATAACTTGAGATAAGCTCTCTAGTTTTCCTTGAAGTTATGTCAGAATCTTGATCTGAATGTCAATCTGCTGACATTCGCTGTTCTTGATCAAACCAGCCACAAAATTGATGTTCTTATTGTAACCTTGAGATCCTAAGAGCATCTAACATCCATCCTTAGCCAAATCCTTAAAACCCTAGATCTCAACTCAGTTCAGCTTGTAATCTCAATTATTTCCAGTATCGTTCAGTCACTCTTGTTAAGCATATCTGCATATAGATCCTAAAACATCTTAATATATAAGTAACATTTGTGTGTATTGTTTGGTTTGTCGTCGAGCAGATTCAGAAGCTGAATTTGAGGACTTCGCTGTTGACCCGTCATCGACTGCTGTATTTTACGACGCGGAAGGCAAGTCATATCCTTGGTCATCTTGAACCTATATTTTAAATGTTGCTAAAACATAACCTTGGATATAGGCAATATTGCATGTGAAAGATTGAGAATGGTTGATTTATGAATTGGCAGTACTAGACTGGTTATCTGTGAAATGTGAAATAAACAAGTTTTGAGCCATGAACTATTATATGTATTTATATACTTATATTCATGAAATAAAACCCCTAGCTGTGACCAGAAAATGGTATGGAATTGTGGTAGCACTGGAGGTGCTAGACTGCAAAGGAATGCAGGCACTGAAGGTGCAGGGTTGTGGATGGTCTGGTCACTGGCATATAAGGACTAGAACCTTGTGTTGTGCGTCTAGTGGCATGAACAACGTGCTAACCGCAAGCCTGGTATGGGACAGGCCTGAACAAGTAATTATGTGGATCGCACATGACACCCCTGCTGGAATTGTGTAGTGATGCACGATAAACACGGAGTACGGCTCCCACACATATCACTGAAGGTGATCTCGCACGTTGATCCAGTAATGGAAACATATGTAGGGGTGGAGGTTTGGATACAACCTACCACAACTGTGTCTCGCTGAGAGCCACAGGGTCAGGGGTGAATTGTGAGTAAAACATAACAAAAGTTCTTGTTATTTCCACCTTGCCGCTCACAATATGAAGTGAGTCAGGGGTCCAATCATTTTGTTATGATAGGAAAGGTTTGAAAGTGGAATATCTTGCGGGTAAATTGGTACCTCTCTGCAGAGTTAAAAATGTATTCGAATACTCCGAGCTCCCGGGTTTTATAGGAGTCTGCTGCGGTGGATTAAATCCACGGGGTGTGACACAAGTACTATTTTCTAAATAAAATATGTTTAAATCAAGATTACCCAAATGACATGTGTTGTCATGATAAGGAGTGCTGCCGTGGGCTGTCGTGTGTCGACGTGTCGCGGTAGTGCTATAATCTAGTGAACATGAATGATGATGTTATATTATAAAAAGTGCTGCCATGAGATGAGGTATGAAAGGAAAAGATTATTTTACAAATATCCATAATTCTTGACTAGTCTAGGTTCATATCATCACTACTATATGTATCTACTCTTACCTATGACTTGCTGAGTACGTAAGTGCTCATTCTTGCAACCTACAAATCAATAGATGGAGCGATCAACAATCAAGATGAAGGCGTGGAGTACTTCGTGGACCCAGAAGGAGGAGCGTCAGTCCCGTCATTTCCTTGATGTGTGTTGTTCTGCTGTCCACTTCTCTTTTGTGGGTGGGTCACCTATCTTCTGCTGTGTAGATGTTATTTTGCTAAACCATGTATGCCGTGAAGGCATTGTAATCTCCTTATGTAATATCAAGGCCAGCAGGCCACACTGCTTAACTATTTTGTAAGTTACTCTGTTGCAATGTGATATACTCCTGTGCTTGACTTTTCCTGGGACGTCAAGGGTATGTGTATGCTATGCATATATGGGACTAGCTGCAGCGAGCTAAGTCTCTACAGGAGTAGTCGTAGTCCCAGGCTCGGGGCGCGACAGAAAAGATGGTATCAGAGCAACATGAGAACTTGACTGTAGGACGACACCTTTAGGGATTGGCCGTGCCAGGAAGACGTAATTTATTTAGAAAACTATTTGATGAAAATTGTATTTTGATAAAAACAATGAGCTTAGTAGCTCTTGAAAACTTTTATTTCAAAATTTTATTTGGATTTTCTAAAATTCGGTAAGATTGTGAGAGTGCGTTCTGTTGTTTCAGAGTGTTTAGAGGTTGGTATAGATAGAGCTAGTGATGCTCTTGATAGTTTTGTGATTCGCTGTTGCCTTGCAATGGTTAACTTGTGTATTATGGCTAGTAGCCTAAGTATTTCATGCATTAAAGTAGTTACATTATTTTCTGCATTGTTGTCCTAGTTGACCCTAGATAGTTAGATCAGACCAAACTTCTTTTTCAGAGCTACCATGGTTGATACAAGAGGAAGATCTCGAAGCAGTGGAGAAGACAGGGAACAGACTCCTCAGGAAGAAGATATTATGACAAGAGACCCTTTGTTTCAGTAAGGATCTCAGAGTTCCAATCCACCTCAGAATGAACAACCCAGTCTTCAGGAAATTTTGTTGTCAATGGAGAAAAGTCGACAGGAAGCTCAGATAGCTCATACCCAGTTGTTAGCTCAGATAGTTCAGAAAATGCCTACTGGAGCCACAGAAGGAACTACTGTAGGTGCCTGACTAACGGATTTTCAAAAGACCCGTCCACCAACATTCTCTAGTGCGACCGATCCCATGGTTGCCGATGACTAGTTAAGGGATATCGAGAGGAAGCTGGACACGGTCCGATGCAGCGACCGAGAGAAGGTTTTGTTTGGATCACACCAGTTATTAGGAGCTGCAGCTGCATGGTGGATGAACTACCAGGAGGCTCACCTTGACAAAGATAACATCTCTTGGACGGAATTCAAGGAACAATTCCGGAAATTTCATGTACCTACCGGCGTCATAGCTGCCAAACGTCGGGAATTCCGTAATTTGGTTCAAGGAAACAAGACAGTTACAGAGTATTTGCACCAGTTTACTCACTTAGCCCGATATGCACCTGGAGATGTTGATACAGAGGAGAAGAAAATAGAGCGCTTTACAGAAGGACTTCAACATTACCTACAGTACCAAATCGCTTCCCATGAGATAACTGAATTTCAGACACTAGTGAACAGAGTCCTAAAGGTAGAGGAGAAGAGGAATATAGGAGAAGAAAATCGGAAGAGGAAGATGCTTCATCAAGCACGACCACAACCAGACCCAACCAGAGGAAAAGCTCCCATCACCTCCAATTTTCGACCATCATATCAAGCTCCTAGACCGGCAACGGCGATGTGCCCAACCTGCAGAGGAAATCATCATCAGAAGGATTGCCCTCGCATGAATATCATTTGTTTCCACTGTGGACAGCGTGGACATCGTAGGGAATTTTGTCCTTTGATTCGACTTCCATCATCTATTGCCAGATCACAAGCAAGAACGCAAACAGAAGCACCTAGGGTACCAGTGCCACAACCACAGAATTCTAGAGGAACTCCACCAGGAAGAGGAGGAAGCATGGCCAACCGAGGAAGAGAAAGAGATGGAACACCAACAGCAAGTCCAGGAGGAAAGTTAAACCACATTCAAGAAGCAGGAAACACCACTGACATCCTATGAGGTAGATTTTTGACTCAGTTGCATCTGCCTTAATACTATTTGATTCTGGTACTACAAGTTCATATTAAGAGCAATTACATCTGAAGTTGAAATGCATATAAAGCAAGTATCTTTAGAATATTCCATGTCAGATTATAAAAGTTCAGTGGGAAATCTTTCAGAACAAGAAACTACTTGGAAGAAGGAAGAGAATTTTCAGCAAACCTATCTCTATTCTTATCTTTCCTTGCTTTAGGTAAATCTCGGGGCGAGATTTCTTTAAGGAGGGTAGATCTGTAACATCCTGAGTTTTGGGGTGAAAAGTTCTTTCTTAAAAATCATGCATGCATATGTCTCTTCTAGATCAACCAAATCAGCCTCAGCTTTATTCTGTTCTAGCCCTAAAATCTCAAAATCTATCCTGTGACCCCAAGTCAAGATCTGACTTTCCAGATTTGATCTATCAGTTATCCTAAACCTAAAAGCCTTCAGAAACCAGATTCAATTCTATCCCTAACTTCCAGAATTATCAACTCTTTTCTGTTTTCGAAAACAGAATATCTGTTATTACCTTTTACCCTAAGTTTCAGAAATTCAGATTTAATCCAAATCTTGACCAAGTTCAGACCAAATTATACCTGGAATATGATCAAGGGTATGCCAATACCTTAATCCAAAAAGTTGACAGCCAGATTTCACCATCTGAACCTTTTTCGCAAATCAGTCCAAGAGTATCGCAGATCAGTCCTTTTCCAGATTTTCTAAAAGCCAGAAAAGGCAAAATGTTGCAAATCATCTCCAAATTCAAATCTGATTCAGGGAACATCTCCCAAATGCTTTTCAACACAAATTCTTCTTTTATGAGTATCTCAAAATCAAACCCTAAATCCCAGAATTCGAAATCAATTGAAATTCAGATTTCAATTACCCTAAAATACCCTATTTTCAGTTCATACCAAAAATCATCCAAATGTGCCAAATTTTATCTTCAATCTGTGCCAAATCATCTGTGGAATTAAGTATATCAAAACAGCAGAATCAATTCCAGATCAAACCTTCCAAATCTTCAGATTTACAATTCAGTCAAAATCAAGAAAATCAATAATTGCAAATCAGCCCAAATTCGACCAGGCCAACTGCAGTGCACGACCAGGAACCTCGCCGTGCGTTTGCGCCGCGCTTGCTCGCCGCCGGCCACGCCTCGCCTCGCCTGAGCTCGTACTCACTTGAGTTGCATGTGCACACGCGTCCACGCCCAACCATCGCCGTGGCAATGCCGTGGCAGCGCCGTTGAACAGCATGTGCTCCTACGCGCGACCAGCAACAGGCTTTTGTCAGCAACATTGCGCCACGTTGCCAGCCCTTGTCGCCACTGCCTTGCACCGCCCGACATTGATGAGACTCGATGTAGCACAGCTTCGCCTTGCCAGTGTACAGTCGCTTCACCGCTCGCCGTTGTTGCAGCTGCGCCCGGCAAATCTTGTCATCTGGCACAATTCCCTTGCTGCTATCTCCTTGCAAGCATCGCCCTGTGGTCTATATAAGCAGCCATACCCTGTGTCATCTCCCCTTCACCAGGACTTAGACAATTTTGCAAAATCTCCTCGCTGTCGTCTTCTTCTCCGGCGAGTCCCGATTGAGGCCTCACAGTGCCAGCACGCCCTGCTGCATCTCTCACCGAATTAACAGCACCAGAAGGTATATCTCATCTCCCTCATCGTGCTGTACCATTTAATTGAATTATATTGCATCCAGTCGCCGGTGATCGCCGGAATTCCCGATTGCCCTGTACCAGCAATGCAGACCAAATCACTTCGAATTAGCTCTCGAACTTGTGAAGAAAAATGATCAGTGAACCTTTTGAAGCAAGCCTATGCATCCAGATCTCCAGATTGAGCTCAAATCGAAGGTTTCCTCAAATCTGAGCTCCACCAGTCGCCGGCGATCGTCGCCAAGCCTCTCCGGCCATCCTCCGGCCAAATTGATTGTCCAGATAGCTTCATCTTACCTTTCTTTCACTCTCCAAGCTTGGAATCGAGTTCTTTCGGCCTGTATCAAAAAGCCCCAAATCTCATGTCATCTTCTCCGGCGCAGTTCACCGGAAATCCTTTCCCGGCCGTTTCAGCTTCATCCACTTTGTCATTCAGGTGTGCCTCAACTTCTTGAGCATAATTGTCTTCTAGCTCGATCTCTGAAACTGCCCAGAATTCAAGTTATAACCATGCCAAAATATTGTCCAGAACTGCTCCAGTACAACTAGTTCACCTCAGTTCATCACTGAATTTCATCACCTTCTAGCCATCTTCTGCCCTAGATCTTGTTGAATGATTTGTTCCTGTTATCATTGCCTACCTCCCAGACAAAGTGGTGCATCATTTGGAGCTCTAGATCAAAAGTTATGCCAAGCCCTAGTTTCTGGCCATGTCAAGATCAATGCCAGACTATGTCAGTCAGTGGCATTAGCCCTTTTCACTCCCTTCCAGATGTGCATTTTGGGCATAACTTTGTCCCTTAGATTCCTGAGGTTGTGATCAACATTTTATTCTTCTATCACAACTTGATTTGAGCCCTTGAATTATATTTGCCGCTAAACCCTAATTTTTGACACTGTCTCAGTGCATGCCAGCCAATGGCATTGGCCTTGTTTACCCACTTCTGATTGTGCATTTTGAAAGCCACTTTGTCCACTGAATTTGTAGAGTTATGATCTACATTTTCTTCTACTGTCATAACTTGAGATAAGCTCTCTAGTTTTCCTTGAAGTTATGTCAGAATCTTGATCTGAATGTCAATCTGCTGACATTCGCTGTTCTTGATCAAACCAGCCACAAAATTGATGTTCTTATTGTAACCTTGAGATCCTAAGAGCATCTAACATCCATCCTTAGCCAAATCCTTAAAACCCTAGATCTCAACTCAGTTCAGCTTGTAATCTCAATTATTTCCAGTATCGTTCAGTCACTCTTGTTAAGCATATCTGCATATAGATCCTAAAACATCTTAATATATAAGTAATATTTGTGTGTATTGTTTGGTTTGTCGTCGAGCAGATTCAGAAGCTGAATTTGAGGACTTCGCTGTTGACCCGTCATCGACTGCTGTATTTTACGACGCGGAAGGCAAGTCATATCCTTGGTCATCTTGAACCTATATTTTAAATGTTGCTAAAACATAACCTTGGATATAGGCAATATTGCATGTGAAAGATTGAGAATGGTTGATTTATGAATTGGCAGTACTAGACTGGTTATCTGTGAAATGTGAAATAAACAAGTTTTGAGCCATGAACTATTATATGTATTTATATACTTATATTCATGAAATAAAACCCCTAGCTGTGACCAGAAAATGGTATGGAATTGTGGTAGCACTGGAGGTGCTAGACTGCAAAGGAATGCAGGCACTGAAGGTGCAGGGTTGTGGATGGTCTGGTCACTGGCATATAAGGACTAGAACCTTGTGTTGTGCGTCTAGTGGCATGAACAACGTGCTAACCGCAAGCCTGGTATGGGACAGGCCTGAACAAGTAATTATGTGGATCGCACATGACACCCCTGCTGGAATTGTGTAGTGATGCACGATAAACACGGAGTACGGCTCCCACACATATCACTGAAGGTGATCTCGCACGTTGATCCAGTAATGGAAACATATGTAGGGGTGGAGGTTTGGATACAACCTACCACAACTGTGTCTCGCTGAGAGCCACAGGGTCAGGGGTGAATTGTGAGTAAAACATAACAAAAGTTCTTGTTATTTCCACCTTGCCGCTCACAATATGAAGTGAGTCAGGGGTCCAATCATTTTGTTATGATAGGAAAGGTTTGAAAGTGGAATATCTTGCGGGTAAATTGGTACCTCTCTGCAGAGTTAAAAATGTATTCGAATACTCCGAGCTCCCGGGTTTTATAGGAGTCTGCTGCGGTGGATTAAATCCACGGGGTGTGACACAAGTACTATTTTCTAAATAAAATATGTTTAAATCAAGATTACCCAAATGACATGTGTTGTCATGATAAGGAGTGCTGCCGTGGGCTGTCGTGTGTCGACGTGTCGCGGTAGTGCTATAATCTAGTGAACATGAATGATGATGTTATATTATAAAAAGTGCTGCCATGAGATGAGGTATGAAAGGAAAAGATTATTTTACAAATATCCATAATTCTTGACTAGTCTAGGTTCATATCATCACTACTATATGTATCTACTCTTACCTATGACTTGCTGAGTACGTAAGTGCTCATTCTTGCAACCTACAAATCAATAGATGGAGCGATCAACAATCAAGATGAAGGCGTGGAGTACTTCGTGGACCCAGAAGGAGGAGCGTCAGTCCCGTCATTTCCTTGATGTGTGTTGTTCTGCTGTCCACTTCTCTTTTGTGGGTGGGTCACCTATCTTCTGCTGTGTAGATGTTATTTTGCTAAACCATGTATGCCGTGAAGGCATTGTAATCTCCTTATGTAATATCAAGGCCAGCAGGCCACACTGCTTAACTATTTTGTAAGTTACTCTGTTGCAATGTGATATACTCCTGTGCTTGACTTTTCCTGGGACGTCAAGGGTATGTGTATGCTATGCATATATGGGACTAGCTGCAGCGAGCTAAGTCTCTACAGGAGTAGTCGTAGTCCCAGGCTCGGGGCGCGACAGATGGTGGGAGTAATAGCCCTACTCCCTGTTAGGATTTCACTATAGGTGTTAAAAATTTCCAGAAATAGTAGAAAAACTCCTTCACAGGCGAAGGATTTTTCCTATGTAAAGATACAGAATAAAGCCAGGGAGGCTTGTAGAAACTATCTAATCTAAGCCGTAGACTTGGCTGTTTGAGTGATTGAGATACGTTGTATCTCACTTGTATCAGGAGTCTTCTTCTTCCAAATGGATTGGATGATCCCCCTCGGACTTCTATGCCACCCTTTTATACTGGTCGAAAGGGTGCCATATGAAGAAACTGCATCAAACGGTTGGATGCGGTTTTAGGAGAACTGCTGTTAACTTCCACGGAGGTTATTAACACGTGTTAATCATGAATAACCGCATATATTAACCTCTGACGGTTGGTCTTCAACGTGGAGGAATCCTCGGGATGCTTTGAATATCCTGTTATATGAATAACCGAATGAACTCCAAGCACCCTGGTCGAGAATGTTCTGACCGCGGAATGTGGGCTGACCGCGCAACATCCCGGATATCCAGTTCGCGTATAGTATACGAACTTCTGACCGCGCAAATCTGTCGGCCTGATCGCACGAAGCCCGCGACCTGATCGCGTAAAGCTTGCGACCTCATGGCAATGCCCCTCAGAATAGCTTGAGTTCGCATTGCCAGATACATGTCTGGTTCGAACCTGTCTTGAACCAAAAGTTTATTAGAAGTGACCCGGGTGTCAATCCTCGTCAGCTAGCCCCCAAATTCGAAGAAAACGAAGAGACGTGTTTATTTCGAATTTTTAAGACCATGCATTGGATTTTTAACCCGACTCTTCAATTTTTCCACTTAGTGGCGCACTAAGTGAAAAACGGTTGGTTTCCCAAGACGGGTTCTGACATTATGTGACGGGCAATGATAGCGCCGTAGAACTGTTTTTATCTCGAGGTAAAATTGTAAATGCTTTGACGAAACCCGAGGCGTCTGGAATGCAAACCGTCACCCAGGCGGCTATAAATACCAGGCTCCTGGACTTGTAAAACTTCACAATTCCTCCCCACGCCTAAGTTCTTTTCTTGTCATCCTGCCTTCTTCCTTTTCACATACTCCTCCTGATGGCAGATCACGACATCATCGAGATTGAGAGTGATGAAGAGGAAGTTGTCGAACAAGGGCCTCAAACGATTGAAGACCCGTCTTCTTTAAGGAAGAAACCCAAGGTTGACGAAGGATCTTCCAGTGGAACAAAGGTGAAGAATGTAGCAAGTTTCTTTCTTCCTTCAGTTCCTTTGATTCTCCCCGTTCATGCCTCTCGGCAAGTTAGGCCTTTAACCTTGGAGAAGAATTCTTCTCAACTCTCTCCTTTTCCCTCCAATTCTCCCATCCTTTTGGGTGATCAACATTCTGGTCGGCAAGCGGTGACTATCCCTCGATCAGATGATTGCCATATTGGATTGGCGAAGCAATCTTCTGATGGGAAGGTTGCACTTCCACCATCTGATGATCCTCCTCCCAAGATGGGTATATCAATGGGTTATGCACTGGGATAGGTAACAATTCTTCTCCCCTTTTGCTGATAATTATAGTTAGTACGACTAACTTTAGCAAAATGCAGGAGGTTGGAGGCTCCAGCAATCAGCCTTCTGCTGCTCCATCTCTTCCTTCCGGACAGACTCTTCTGGAGGAGAAGAATGCCCTGGAGAAGAAGACCGAGGAGATGGCCTCGAAGATTCTGCGTCTAGCAGAATGTCTTGATCGATCCCAGGAAGAGGCGCACCATTTCCGTCGAGAGAGGGATTATGCTCAGCAACAGCGAGAACTCTCTGACTTGATTAGGGACAATAGTGCGTCTGTTATTAGGGACGATGTAGATAGACTTAGGGTAGTTGCTAGTTCCCTGGGAGTTGCCAATGTAGATCCTACTGACAACAACATGTCCCTTGGGGAACTTTGTAAACTTCTTTCGGAGCAAGTCGACGTTTTGATCGACTGTATCCCTTTTGTATGTAAAGAATGCAAGAAATAAAAGTTTCTTATTTCTTATGAATATTCTTCACATCTTCTGTGCGAAAATATGGCCTCAAACTTTATGTTCGCGACCACTCATACACAGGAAACTTTAGTTCTGCGATCAGAATCATGCTTCCAAAAGCATCGCGACCTGCCCTGATACCACGATCAATTTCAGGGCCGCGGTCAGAACTGAATTGCGACCAGAGTTGGAACTCGGTCAGACTGTCACTCCGATTAGAATCGAAGTTTTAGTCTAAAACACGGTTTCGATCAAACCATAACCCAATTAGAAACATTCCAGTACGTCAAAAATTGAGTTGCATGATTTTTTCGTAAAAAATGTTCAAAGCATACAAAGAAGAAACATCTTCCGAAAAGTACTGAAAATTTTTCAGTCCTTTTGCACTTTCAGTTTCCGAAACAAAGAAGTCTTTTTATTTCAGATCCGATGCCTGAACACTTTATCGGGTCCGCCAGAGGCAGTATCCATTATGGGAAATGAATAAAGCATTCAATGGAACGTTTGAAATGAAACGTTTACTCACATTAATGCACCGCCTTGGGTCTATAAAAAGAGCTGATGTCTTCTCAAAGAAGCCACACAGCTGAAAACCCTCATCGTTCCAGCCGCACAAAACCCTCATTTTCATCAGCCTTCGTCTTCCCAAAATCGCCAACTTTTCCTTTGATTCTCCACCAAAAATGGCATCCTGGAGCCGATCCATTCACCACTCAGAGGAGAGCCTAGTGGTGTTGGAGAAGGAAGAGATCCTTCCTCTGCTGTTGCTCATCAACTGGCGGCCCGCGGAGAAGGACCAAGAAACCCCAACCGTCCAAGAGGGCGAGTTGGTGGTTTTTGAGGAGTACTTGCGCTGCGGGTTCCGATTCCCTGAGAGTCGGTTCCTAAAAGATGTCCTTGAGCACTATGGGTGGGAATTGATTAACCTCCACCCCAACGTGATGCTGATCCTTGCGGTGTTCCAGCATCTCTGTGAGGCATTCGTCGGAGTATATCCCAGCGTGGATCTTTTCCGGCGATTCTACTTCTCGGCGTGGTCGAAGAGTACCAACGCCGCCGGATGCATCTACTTCCGGCTGAGGGATAAAAAGGAGTATCCCTCCCCACCCCTACGAGACTCTGTGCACGGGTGCACCAAAGGTGGTTTTACTGCTCTCCACCGTCCGAGAGCAGCCTGTGGTTTGAAAACTCGCGACCAGAGAAGTCGAGCGAGTTAGATGCTCCCCCGGCGATGAACTTGGAGCTTTCGAAGCATGCCGAGGTGATCCTTCACTTGGTCAATCAAGGATTGACGGCTCGAGACATTATCCGAGACTTCGTGAAGAACCGGGTGAGTCCTCTGCGCGAAAGGGCTCATCCGGCATGGGAGATTAGGTCCATGGCGGACGGCACCTTGGACTACAGTAAAGGTATTTATTTCTTTGGCGCTAAGCTTTGCCATTCTTGAATTGCGCAAGTTCTGACTCGAATTTGGGAACAGTTCTGCCTTCATCTGAAATTGAGAGGCGGACCAACTCCCTCCTTAGGGCCTACAATGCCGATGTAGAGGGCCCTAAGGGATCACCTCGCCCACAGAGCCTGATTCACGCCGGCGATGACCTTAAACAGGAACGCCGAAAGGTACATTCTTTATCTGGCTTCTGTTTTTCAGGTCTTATGCATGTCCAGCGCTAAACAATTCCATCGGAAATGTGAATCAGCTCCTAGGAAGGTTCGCCGAGGCGACTTTCCCGAGTGAGAACGCAAGCTCTCATGGGAAGCCTATGGTGAAGAATGTGAAGAAGGTCTCCCAAAGACCCAGGACAAAGAGTCCTGCCCCCAAGAAGGCCAGGCCAAATCCCGGGGAGGGGTCTTCACGGAGCATTCCTCCTACCGCAAAAAGGACGGCGGTAAGATATCACATCCCTTCTGTTTTACCAGGCGCAGATTGGAATCACTTCTTCGTCGTACAGGGAGAGGGGAGCGAGGAGGAAGAGGATGATGTTCCTCTGGTCCTTCGGAGGAGGAAGATCGCGGACGTCCCATCCGGCGATGCTCCAAGCTGCCCCGCAGAGACCACTGCTACCGAAGAGGTGGTCATGGCAGATCCTGCCACCGCGAAAAATCTTGGGATCGCGGATGACCTCCAAGTTCCTGAAGCCCCCGAGGCTTCAGGGTTGATTGTCTCCGCTTCCCTAGTCAAAAGGATGACCTTGGTAAGGATTCCTTACGGTCATACTTTCTTCAATTCCCCCTGTGTACTTGATAAGCTAATGCTTATGCACGGAGAAGAGCTTCTCCCCACGACTACCGCGAGTCCTAGGGAGGAAAATGCTCCACCTTTGCAGACAGAGGTGGAGGCGGTTGAGCAAAGGCCGGCTGTGGCTGCTCCAGCAATCCAGGACCTGCTAAGGCCTTCAGATGCAGTCCCACCAGTCAGCCTGGTAGCCCAGGTAAAGACCTTGCTTTTTGTCTCTATATTTTTCTTAAAAATATGCTCATAGCAGAACACATCCAGGGGGGAGATGCCTTGTTCGCCAAGAAGAAAGCTAGAACCGACGACGGTTCTACTTCTCAAGGGGAACCTTCCCAGAAATCCCAGGGGCGGATGGGATTTCATATAAGGTAAGAACCTTTAACTGGGCTATAATAAATGGTGATAAAAATTGCTCAATTTGTCTTCTTTGTCAGGCAAAGAAAGACGGCGTCCAGCTCTTCAACCGCCTCCGGAGGGGTTGAAGCAGTAGCTGGTACAGGAGCTTCCAACGAAGAACGCTCCACCCCTGTGGTCCAGGAAGTCGTCCAGACCGCAGGGGAAGAAATAAATGCAGGGACCCAGTCACGACCGATGACTACTGGGGGTAGCGCCCAGCCGGCACTCCCACCAACTGTCCCTGTAGAAAGCACATCCGGGGCTCTGGCGAGGATCCCCGCTGGATTGGATGATGCTGTCTTACAAAAGTTTATGAAGGTATAATAAACCTCTGCTCTCGTGCCTGAATTGTACTTAGGACACCTTTGATCCTCTTCCTTTGCTTCACAGGGGTTATCCTGGCTAACAGGCCAGTCACATGCTGTGATGGCCAGTACAGAAGCCATTCAGAAAGAACGCGACAGCTTGCGCAGGTGAGGATCATTATCCATTGGTTAGTATGGGTGCTTTTTGGTTGTGACTGCCTTGATTTCGCTGCAGAGAGGTTACATTTTTGAAGAGAGAGGTGGCCAAAATGAGGCTCAATTCAGTCTCGATGTTTAAGAAACAAGAGACCGAAATCAACAAACTTCGATCAGAAAATGCTGGTAAGCCGATTCCTGATTAAGAAGACTTGAATCCATAACATGCAAATAATCTCCTCTCTCTGTACAGCGCAAGCAGGTCGAATTACACAGCTTAGTCGGGACAAGGGGATTCTTGAATCCTCGATTCGCCACACCGATCGGGCGATCAAAGAGCTGAGCCTCCTGGTCTTCGAAAAACTGAAGGCCGTGGCTGATCTTTTGAAGACCGATGTGGTAGAACTGAAGAAGGATAACCTCAGCGTAAGCGACTGGACATCGCTGCTCACTGCCCAGGCAGAATCACTGCTTGAGTATCTCCCTGGACATACACGGCGACGCGAAGAGACGATCAGAACCAGGGTTCGATCAGCCGCAGCAGCCGTACTCAGCCGGATTCGACTTCAACATGGCCCAAATGCAGATCTGAGCGCACTGGTGGGTCCGGTTGAGGTCGAGAGTGACGAGCTGCTCGATGCCGTCATGGAGGAGGTTAAGCCCTTCGTAGACAGGCTCCTGACTGAGCTGGGGATCGAATGATCCGGGTTTTTGTATCCAAACAATTGTGTATAATGCAATGTATGTAAAAAACAACCATTTTTGACAGAAAGTAAATATTTTGCAATTTTTATATTATGAGTTCCATACTATAAGCACATCCCCCCTAGCCCCCGCCTCTGCTTACGAATACTGAAGCCTTAGTGTTATAAGCAGAGGAGAAAACATAAGCGTAACGACCAGGGGTGTGCGTTTTAAACCAACGTCCAAGATCAATGTAACGTCTAATCTTATTGCGAACCGGTAGCCACTCAGATGACCAAGGACTTGCCAGATAGCCCCGTACGCGCTGAGAAACGGCTTATTTAGGAGTGACTTATCTGGAAGTGGTCATGAGATCGACCAGCGAATCCGATTAGATTGTTGTAATGATCTGACCGCCGGCGGTCAGCCCCCAGGTCGAATGCATATGATACGGGCTTAAAGAGAAAAACTCATTGTATGAAAGCGAGACATATTTTCTTTTATGAAAAGATGCTAATTGAACAGGAAAAAAGGAATTGGAATACTTACACGTAAAACTTGCGAAGTTGATCGATGTTCCAAGTATTGGACAAAATCCGACCATCCTCCATAACTAACCGCGCCGATCCTGTTCGCGGCACTAAGACAACAGTATAAGGGCCTTCCCATTTTGGGGAGAATTTGTTGCGATTAGACTAGTCTTGAATTTTTCGTAAAACCAAGTCGCCCACGTTGAGATCACGTGGTCGCACCTTTTTACTGTGATACCTGTGTAAAGCCTGCAAGTATGCCGCGGATTTAACCAGGGTGCGATCACGCCGTTCTTCTAAGAGGATGAGATCTTGCGCCCGCTGTTCGGACTGATTAACCTGTTCGAATTGATCTGTCCGAACAGAACCAATACTTACTTCCATAGGCAATACAGCCTCGGCCCCATAGACCAAATCGAAGGGTGTCTCACCGGTGGCTCGACTAGAAGTAGTCCGTAATGCCCATAGAACGGTATAGAGCTCATCTGCCCAAGCCCCCGAGTGGGTTTTAAGGCGATCAAAGACGCGCTTTTTAATGCCTTGCAGTATTTGCCCATTGGCTCGTTCTACGGCACCATTGCTTTGTGGATGTGCCACAGAAGCAAAGCACACCTTGGTCCCAACCTGATCGCAGTAGTCCAGGAAAAGACCGCTGGCGAACTGAGAACCATTGTCTGTGATGAGACGATTTGGAACACCAAATTGTGCCACAATGTTCTTATGGAAGAACTTTTGTGCAGCTGATGCGGTAATATTTCGTACTGGTTCGGCCTCAATCCACTTTGTAAATGTGTCAATGGCTACGAACAGAAACTTGTACCCATTGACCGCTTGTGGCATAGGACCGACGATATCCATCCCCCAGACCGCGAATGGCCATGCGAGAGGAATGGTTTGCAACGCATAGGCAGGTTGATGAACTTGTCTTGCGTGGAACTGACACTGGGGACACGTCTTGACCATATGTTTGGCATCATCAAGTGCCGAAGGCCAGTAGAATCCTTGTCGAAAAGCCTTTCCGACCAGTGTCCAATATGACGCGTGCGCACCGCATACACCGTCATGTATTTCTTTCAAGAGGGATTTTCCTTCCTCCTGAGATATACAACGCATGAATACTCCTTGAGTACCCTTTCTGTACAAAATCCCATCTATGAGTTTGTACAGACGTGCTTTTCGAATTAACCGATCACTTTCGGTTTCGTCCTTGGGTAGGGTCCCATGTTCAAGATAGACCCTCAATGGATGAGTCCAATCTTGTTCCTGACCGAGGTTGGTAACGAAGGCTATTACCGGATCATCCTCGACCGAAGTCATGATCGAAGGACGGTCCAAGTGTTCAATGAACACTCCTGCCGGAGCGGATGAGCGTGAGGACCCAATTTTGGATAATTGGTTTGTGAGAATATTGTCCTTTTGCGGGATGTATTGGACTTCGAAATGACTGAAGTGTTTTTCCAATCTCCTCACTTCCCCCAGGTAATGAGCCATTGTCTCATCGGAGGTGCTGTACTCCTTGTTTACCTGGTTTACGACCAGTTGTGAGTCTCCCCTCACCACTAATCGACGGACTCCGAGGAATTTTGCTGCCTGGAGCCCTGCAAGAAGACCTTCATACTCTACTGCATTGTTAGTCGCAACAAAGTGTAGTTGAATGACATACTTAAGCTGTTCGCCCTAGGGCGTAACTAAGACGACTCCAGCCCCCGAGTGTTGAAAACTACGGGAGCCGTCAAAGTACATTGTCCAGTAATCGGGGCACTCCAGTTCCTCTGCCAACTGCACGGGTGGCTCAGGGTTGGTCCATTCGACCACAAAGTCGGCCAAGACCTGAGACTTAACTGCCGTGCGGGGCGTGAAATGGATCTCGAAGGCACCGAGTTCGACCGCCCATTTGGCGATTCGACCAGATTTCTCTGGGTTTCGGACAATATCCCCCAAAGGAAAAGAGGAGGGTACTGTGATCTTGTGCGCTTGAAAGTAATGTCGTAGCTTACGGGAAGCCATCAGTAGCGCGTAAAGTATCTTCTAGACCTCAGGGTAGCGCTCCTTAGGACCATGAAGTACCTCGCTCACATAGTAGACGGGTCTATGTATTCCTTCCCTATCTGCGATCAGAACAGCGCTGACCGCGTGCGGTGTGGCCGCCAGGTAAAGAAGCAGTGGTTCTCCTTTGTTAGGAGACACCAATACTGGTGGACTGGATAGATATGTTTTTACCTCCTGAAATGCTTTTTCGGCCTCATCTGACCATGCAAAATTATGATGCTTCCACAAGGCTTTGAAGAAAGGCAATCCCCTTTCGCCTAGTCGTGATATAAAACGACTTAAAGCCACCATGCGACCAGCCAGGCGTTGAACATCCTTCATGGTTGAGGGCGATCTCATTTGTTCAATAGCCCTGATTTTCTTAGGATTAACTTCAATGCCCCTGGAACACACAAGAAAACCGAGGAGCTTTCCTGAAGAAACCCCGAAAGAACATTTCTCAGGGTTTAATTTTATTCCAAAGCGATTCAAATTACAGAAGGTTTCAGCGAGATCGTCCAAATGAGACAATCTCTTGGTACTTTTTACAACCAAATCGTCTACATATGCTTCGAGATTACGCCCTATCTGGGAAAGAAAAGTCTTTTGCATCAAGCGCTGGTACGTGGAACCTACGTTCTTGAGACCGAACGGCATTCTGACGTAGCAGTATGTGCCGAACGGGGTGATGAAGGCAGTCTTCTCTTCATCGTCTTCTGCCATGCTAATTTGATGATATCCTGAGTAAGCGTCCAAAAAACTCATCAGTTCGCAACCCGCAGTCGAGTCGACCAGCTGGTCGATGCGGGGAAGGGGAAAGTCATCCTTCGGACAGGCAGCGTTGAGGCTAGTGTAGTCGACGCACAGGCGCCACTTGCCATTTGACTTGCGGACCATGACCGGATTGGCGAGCCATTCCGGATGATCCACTTCACGGATAAACCCGGCCTGTAGGAGTTTGTCCAACTCCTCTCGGATGGCTTCCTGTCGGTCAGCAGCAAAACGCCTGAGCTTTTGCTTTATTGGTCGTTGTCCAGGTCGAATTGCTAACCTGTGCTCAATTACTTCCCTTGGGACACCGGGCATATCGGACGGTTTCCACGCAAACACGTCTGCGTTAGCCCGGAGGAAAGCAACGAGGTCGAGTTCCTATTTGTCATCCAGGGCTGATCCAACCCGAATTGTCTTGGATGGATCATCTGGGTATAAAGGAACTTGTTTGAGTTTTTCATCCGGTCGAGGAGCAGCCTTGATCGCATCGGCGGCGACGGGGGCGACCTGAGCATCCCGGAGGGGAAGTTGATCGACCATCTCCAAAGATAGCCGGTCGCACGTGAGTGCCACGTTGCGACTGCCTCGGACCGAGATGACACCTTTGGGGCCAGGCAATTTCCCGCACTGATAAGCATAGTGCGTTGCCATCATGAACTTAGCAAGAGTCGGCCTGCCAAAGATTGCATTATAAGCTGAGTCACAATCGATTACATCAAAAGTAACCAATTCTATCCGGAAGTTGTCTGATTCTCCTAGAGTGACCGGGAGGACCACTTGTCCCAATGGCATCATGGAGGGGCCTGGGATTATCCCATAAAACGGATGGATTATGGGTTTGATCTTCGAACGAGGAATTTGCATCTCATCGAGTGCCTTGACCAATAAAAGATCAAGGGAACTTCCCCCGTCAATCAGGACCCTTTCTACTCTCGTGTTACTGATGATTGGGGTAATGACCAGAGGTAGCCTCAATGGTCGGGTTAGCCCCACAGGACAGTCAGCGCGATCGAACATCAAAGGCATATCCGACCAACGGGGGTATTGAGGTTCACCAAGGGATGTCTCCGTTTGGTTAACCTCTCGGTAGAAGGCTTTAAACTGCCTTTTGGAAACGAAAGAGGAAGAACCCCCAAAAATGACATTAACATGATTTTGAGGTACCTGGTAAGCCATTTCTTCATCTCCGTCGACGTCTCTAATCCCGCACGCCTGCTCTTTGGGCGGTAAGGTTGGCATTGGCCCAACTCCTTGGTAGAAATCGTCCAATTGTTTCAACCAACTCCTGCAGTTTTTGGGGTCGTGGCCTGCGGAGTTGTGGAGTGGACACCACTTCTTGCCCTCCTGCGGATTAGTGGATTTTTCTGGCTGGTCGGAATCCCGACCACCAGAAGCAGTTTTACTTTTAAATGAAGACTTATTACCTTTGGTCGAAGGTGGCTTCTCTGCGACTGCGACCTCGCGGTACTGTCCAGAGCGATTCCTCTTCGACTTCTTTGACTTCCCACCCGGTGAAGACTCCGGCCTCTTGCTTAAGTCTTCTTTCCTGGCGTCCTTGAAGCCTGGTTGGGGTGGTAGGTCTCCCTTGTCGACCATTCGGTTCCATTCGACCGCTTCAGCTGCGTCGGAATATCGATCAGCCATGTCGAACAGATCGGCCACTGATCGAGGAGGGTGAATAAGCAAGTCTTCAGTGAATCCCCGGTATCGAACGACATGCTTAAATGCCCTGATTACGAAGCCATCAGATATGTTCGGGATGGTATTCCTCACCCCGACAAACCTCTTGACAAACTGCCGAAGTGTTTCGGTCGAAGTTTGCCGCAGCCGATGTAGGTCGTCCTCCTTACCCGGCTTTTGGTAACAATTTTGGAAATTGCTGAGGATGGCATCGCATAGCATTTCTCAATTGTAGATGGAACCCTTAGGCTGATTGAACAACCAGGTTCTAGCCGGTCCTGCGAGGACTGTAGGCAGGTAGTTGGCCATGACCTTGTCATCGCCTCCCGCCGCTTGGATGGCAGTGATATACATCTGGAGGAACTCGGATGGGTTCTGAGTTCCATCAAACCTCTCAATGGCCCCTGGTCGAAACTTATCGGGCCAAACGACTGCTCGTAGGCCAGGCGAAAAGGCTTTACAACCAACGTAAGGACCGTGAATCGCCCTGTGACTCCCGGTTGGGTCTCGAGCGACCTCACGCAATGGCGAGGTTACTCGTGGTCCCAAACAAGAGTGAACAGGAACTCGATCCCTACTATGAGAATCCTGCATTCGCCGGTATTTGTCCTGTCGGGACGGTACGGGCGGCGGGTAACTCCGCCGGCCGAAGCCAGAATGAGGACCATCCCGCTCACGGGAATGCGTTACCGAGCGGGAAGAGGCAGTTGGGGTGGCCTCGGACGCGACCTCATCCAGTCTCTCCGCCAGGATCCTGAAAAAGGCCGGTCTCTGCGCATCCGTGACCATAGGAGGAAAATTACGCATGACTTCCGCGATAGATCGCAGTCGACCATGGGTACTTCTCCTAGGGGCACCAGGTGTTATCGTTTCTTCGTCCACCGGGAAACGCTCCAGTGGTAAAGAAGGGGTCTGGTCACGTTTACGACCACGCGACCGTCGAGAAGAACTCGGAGCAGCATCGTAATGAGCCTGCGCATCTTGAAGAGCCTCTAGGGCAGTTCTGCGCAATTCGTTGTTTTGTTGCTCGAGATCTTGATCCTCCTTCTGTTTGCGATCTTGTTCTTCCCTGGCAGCCTGTTGATCGGGAGTTTCTTCCGACAGCGCAGCAAACTGCCTAGGGAGAGAGGTTGCCGATGGGGAAAACATCTCAGTTTGTTCCGAGTCGGACTCGAAATCAAAGAGACGGTGAAGGTTATCAGGGTCGAATCTTCCTGGGCTAATTTCTGGGTCATCATCATATTTTCCCTCAGTGGGGTCGTATGACGGGCCGGATTCATCGCCTAGCACATTAAGAACCTCCGTGGGTTCTGACCTTGCGCCAGTTGCTCCCTGGCCGATTGACATGACCTGGAGAGACGATTCAACCTGTGGAAGATTCTGGCCTTCGACCTCCTCCATCGGAACAGGATCGCTTGGAGAAGGCATTGGTATATGGGCATAATCCTCGAGATCGAAATCGTTCTCGGAATCATATGCTCCAGCCATGTTTCAGCGAACCTCCGGATTTCAATTAGGACGCCTTGAGAAAGGCCCCACAGTGGGCGCCAGCTATCGATGATTCGGACTCGGAGTCCTCAGCCGAACTTATGCAAAATTTGTAATGGTGAGACCTTTCAAGATGACCCTCCGGGAAGGTATGTAGAACAATGGTGAACAGGAGCACAGAGAGATTTATACAGGTTTGGGCCCTCGATGGTGGGAGTAATAGCCCTACGTCCTGTTAGGATTTCACTATAGGTGTTAAAAATTTACAGAAATAGTAGAAAACCTCCTTCACAGGCGAAAGATTTTTCCTATGTAAAGATACAGAATAAAGCCAGGGAGGCTTGTAGAAACTATCTAATCTAAGCCGTAGACTTGGCTGTTTGAGTGATTGAGATACGTTGTATCTCACTTGTATCAGGAGTCTTCTTCTTCCAAATGGATTGGATGATCCCCCTCGGACTTCTATGCCACCCTTTTATACTGGTCGAAAGGGTGCCATATGAAGAAACTGCATCAAACGGTTGGATGCGGTTTTAGGAGAACTGCTGTTAACTTCCACGGAGGTTATTAACACGTGTTAATCATGAATAACCGCATATATTAACCTCTGACGGTTGGTCTTCAATGTGGAGGAATCCTCGGGATGCTTTGAATATCCTGTTATATGAATAACCGAATGAACTCCAAGCACCCTGGTCGAGAATGTTCTGACCGCGGAATGTGGGCTGACCGCGCAACATCCCGGATATCCAGTTAGCGTATAGTATACGAACTTCTGACCGCGCAAATCTGTCGGCCTGATCGCACGAAGCCCGCGACCTGATCGCGTAAAGCTTGCGACCTCATGACAATGCCCCTCAGAATATCTTGAGTTCGCATTGCCAGATACATGTCTGGTTCGAACCTGTCTTGAACCAAAAGTTTATTAGAAGTGACCCAGGTGTCAATCCTCGTCATGCAGGAATGCGCTTCAGATGTGCAATGACATTATAATCAATTACCTGTTGCGCTTGCTTCTCTTCTTCAACAGCACGGGCATCTGGAGCACCACTTGGTACATTGGTAGCCTTGTTGAGTAAGGCCTTCTCTTTTTCTTCTCTGTACAACCGAGATTTCAGAGGTTCAGGTTAGGCCTTGCCTCCTCGCAGGTTCATGTTGACTTCTTCAACTTGAACTTTGTAGGTAAAACGTCAGTACGAAGTAGTTCACATTCTTGCGCCGTAAATATCTCCTCCGAGTCAAATGTATTGGAGTTGTAACCTGCAAGAATCACATTGCATGAGGCAATGTTTAAAGAAGGTGAAGGTATTTCAGCATCAGTTGCCTCTACTGGTGTAGAGGGTTACCCTTAGTCTTTAGGCAAGAACTGAGCCAAAGTAGGAAGAGCGCGGCTCGGTCGAGGAAAAGATTTGTCTCCATCTGACAATGGGACAAATCTTGGTGGCATGCGTCGATGGCTTGGAACAAGTTCCCTCTGTCTTGCTTGTGACTTGATCATTGAGATGGAAGTAGCATGATCCTGAATGTGGTTTTGGAGTTTATGTCGTGGGCGTCTTCACTTCATCATCTCTCATGGTCTTCCTCCCTGTTTGGAAAGAGTTGGAACCGGCCAATGATTGACTAGCTGGTGCTCTACTTGCTCAAGTGGCAACCACAAGTCTCTGTCTTCATTATCTGCTTGCATGGACGAAGGACCTTCACAAACTGTTGTAAAGTTTGGGGTACGATAATCGGGATTGATAGCTTGGGGCTCTAAAGCAAGCCGCTTCTCATCAATCGCCCTTTGGAGCCACTCCTTGAAGGCAAAACTATCTTCAATTGTATGCCCAACATACCTATGGTACGGGCAATATAAAGGAATGTCTGTCATCCCGACTTGATCAAGTCTTCTTGGCTCGGGAAGATTTAAAGCTTGTTGCGCCATCAGTTGATCAAAGAATTTCTTTACTAACTCTCGGCGGAAGATTTACTACTTCTTCAACAACTCTTGGACAATTGGACGTTGAACAGCTGGGCGTTGCGATCTTGGTACGGGTTCACGTCTTGAACCCAACATTGGAACATTGTAACGTGTAGCAGGTGTATGCGCAACATTGTGGGATTCAGTCGGTGTCTTTGCCTTGACTCTGGTGTTGGGAGGCTTAGTTGCTGAGTTGAATCTTCTTGCAATATTAGCATGACCATCATTCTTGTACAGCTCCATGATTTGAGGAGACTTCTCAAACTCCAATTTGGTTGCTGCTACTGCTGTGCCTAAAGTGATGAAGGTCTTGGGCTCATGCCTTGAAACTTCTATGGACCAATGCTGTTGTATCCCACGGACATGCGAATGGCCTCTTCTTGATGCATTTCCCTTGTGATACGCACATAGTTATCGCAGAAACGGATCAAGTAATCATCAATCATCTCGTCGCGCTTCAGCTTGACTTGGGACAACTCCAAAGCTGAGATGTCCTTTTGCATAGTCACGAAGTGTGCCTTGAAAAGTTTCTTCATGCCTATCCAATCACGAACAGACCCAATCGAAAGATGGCTGTACCAATGGAAAGCAGAGCTGGTTAAGGACCCTGAGAACTGTCTTAGAAGAAGTGAGGGCTTGTTGGTAGTGACTCCACAAGCTACTTCAAAGTAGGCTAAGTGCTCCCTCGCATCACCGGTTCCATCAAATTGATGGAACTTAGGTGGATGCCATCCAGACGGCAAGGGCACTAAATCATGCCATGCTTCATAAGGCTTCTCAAGCTCATTTTCAGTAGTTTGAGGAGCTTTCTCTGCTGTAATCTGCTTCAATCTTCGGTTGATTAAGTATTCAACGTAGTTGTGGCAATCCTTCAATGCAACAGGTGTTGGTGCAGCATTTGCATTTATGGTGTCGTGGTATTAAGAATACCCCGGCAGGTTTTGAAGACGATCCTAGCAGAGATTACGCAGCGCGGGTTGACCGGGTGACCGGTCCTCCCCCGCCGGACAAACACAAGAATTGACACGTGGATTTATACAGGTTCGGGTCCCGGTGGGGGCCCTAGTCCTGTTGACGCGCTCCCGACCGGAGCCGGCTGGGGAGGCTCTCTCCGGGGGAGAGGCTTCCACAGCACGTCTGTGAGTTTAGCTATTCCAAATAATAATGAGCTGATCCTTTACAACAGAGGGGTACAATGGCTATTTATAGCCCCAAAAAGAAGCAAAAAGCCTAAACTACCCCGGAAGCCACCGTCGGATTGAAGGGTACGACCGTCCTTCTCCCGGTCAAACGTCTTGGATGCTTGAAAGGTGGTCGCTGATTCCCGAGGCGTCTCTCGCGTGACCTGCACGTGATTAACAAACAGGGATTTTACCTTTTAGGAGGGCGATGACGTCCGGGACCCCTTCCGGAGAGCAGGGTCCCGGGAGCCTAAAAGGCGGCGCCCGGGGCAGGCACCGGGGGCCACTATCCCCGGGCGAATGGCGGCGCCCGGGGCGGGCACCGGAGGCCACTGTCCCCGGGCAAATGGCGGCGCCCGGGACCCGCCCGAGGGGCAGGGTCCGGGGAGCCTAAAAGGCGGCGCCCGGGGCAGGCACCGGGGGCCACTGTCCCGGGGCGAATGGCGGCGCCCGGGGCGGGCACCGGAGGCCACTGTCCCCGGGCAAATGGCGGCGCCCGAGACCCGCCCGAGGGGCAGGGTCCGGGGAGCCTAAAAGGCGGCGCCCGGGGCAAGCACCGGGGGCCACTGTCCCCGGGCGAATGGCGGCGCCCGAGGCGGGCACCGGAGGCCACTGTCCCCGGGCAAATGGCGGCGGCCGGGACCTGCCCGAGGGGCAGGGTCCGGGGAGCCTAATAGCGGCGCCCGGGACATGCCCCGGAGGCATCGTCCCGGGAGCCAGAAGGCGGCGCCCGGGACATGCCCCGTAGGCATCGTCTTGGGAGCCAAAAGGCGGCGCCCGGGGCAGGCACCGGAGGCCACTGTCTCCGGGCAAATGGCGGCGCCCGGGACCCGCCCGGGGGGCAAGGTCCCGGGGGCCAAATGGGGGGGGGGCCACTGTCCCCGGGCAATCATGAACTTACCTGGAGTTGGCCGCATGGAGATTTCCCCCAACATATGGTGGGAATAGAAAAGAGAGGTGGAGCACCCACTGCTGCGGAGTGTTGCTCCCTGCTATCTGCTGGGTGGGACTGTGCAGCAGCCTCTAACTCTGCTATTTGAGGATCAATGACCGGTTGGGGAGGATATGATGGTATTGCTCTATGACCATATTTGGTCAGAGCTTCAACCAACTTATCAAACTTCATTCCCAATTCACCAAACATCTTGTATTCACGATCTCGTTCTTGAAAGGCATGCCATACGGAAGTGTAAAAGGATTAGCATCTGCCCCTTTCTCTTCATTAGCATTAGTTTCATCACCTGCATCACCTTGACCTGTAGCCATATTAACTTGAGCAGTGTTGTCATCACCAACACCAAATCCAAGATGTTGTTCCTCATCAGAAGTGATGGAAGGAGCAAGATCAGAATAGTGTGGTGAATGAGGGAGTTGCTAGAAAGAAGTTGACTCAGAGTCAGAAGACCCTCTTTCAGCATCAGAATCAACATCGTCTTGCGATGGTTCAGTCATAGAACTTAAAACTCTTTGACGTGCCCTCGTCTTCAAGCAAATCTCCATGCCTTGTCGGGTTGCAATCTCCTGTAATTGAGCAGGATCCTCCGGACGATGTGACGCGATGTTGACATAAGGGCGAGAAGATTGCCCCTTGTTAGCATCTTTTCTGAAAGTGACAGAAAGACAAGGAACTTTTGCCACTGCTTCTTTTGTTGAAGTTGGTGCGTCTTGATCTTCTTGCCCGTGGTGGACTTGGATAAAGAATGGACATCTCCCAAGCATGGTAAGAATGCCGCAGGTTTGGGGTTTGGGGCAATCTCCTCATCTGAAGGGTACGAGAACTCTTGAGTACTTGACATCATCCCGCAAACCATGGCATCTTCTCCAATGACTTGAGTACTTGACACCTCAGTCATTGGGCAAGAGGTTTTGTAGTTTCCTGAGGAGGAGTCATCACAGCTTCTAGTGGTGCTTCCTTCATGATAACATCATTTGATGGCTCAACTTCTTGTTTTGCAGTGGTTAAAGGAGCCTGAACGTGCACAACTTCATAGGGGAGAATGACTGATCGGAGCCATCTTCGGCTGGTAACTCCTGCACCCTGAGATGATGTTCCTGCAAGGGTTAATGGATATGATGGAGATGTTACCTTCTCCTTTTGCTTGCTTGGGCTTGGAACATCTCCAGCTAATTGATCACGATTCTGCTTTGGAGCTAGCCGGTCAAGAAGGTAATGATATCTCTGACTCTGTTCCAGTGTCGGTGAGATGCGGAACATGATGTTCTCATCATCAGGACAGATGTTGCCATGGGGCTGGACATGAACTTGTACATTTTTCAGCAAGATCCTCCAACTCTTGGCGCAACATGCGACGATTCCTCCTACGTAGATCACACTTGCGTTGATTGAAGGTAGAGACATGAGGGACCTTGGGCAAGCCAGGTGGTGTTGGAAGAAGAGGAGGAGCTTGAGAAGGAGGCATCCAAGTGAGTCTTGCTTGAGATGGCAAGTCGACCTGCTTTTTAGGCGAAGTAGGTGCCTGTAGAGGACCCCTATCTTGCCGAGATGAAGTCGATGTGGGTGTAGTGGTCCGCACACGCCATTGTTGCTGGACATGTGGTGACTGCTCTGGCCGACGAGACCACTGATTCCAACGAGGTGGAAATGGTGCTTTTCTAGGTCGATAAGTCGATGTAGATGAAGGCTTTTGACGAGGCGCCCAAGTCTGGTACATGTGCTGAGGACGGCGTCTTGAGGTGTCATGCCCAAACTCCTTCTAAACCGAAAAGAGGAGT
Source organism: Pharus latifolius (assembly GCA_019359835.1). Lineage (NCBI taxonomy): Eukaryota > Viridiplantae > Streptophyta > Magnoliopsida > Poales > Poaceae > Pharus > Pharus latifolius. The sequence continues at coordinate 18,341,544 of CM033327.1, read as the reverse complement.
TAGGCATGTCACGACCTTGCATCCGCTCTTGTAGACTCTTCATTTGGGTTCGTAGTTGTTGGAGTTGTTGTTCTACTTCGTCAGTACTGGTTGCGGTACTTCATTCGGCAACACTGCGAACTTGTTATCGGTATTGGATGGGCCAGCTTCCGCAGAAACGTGGAAGTATGACTCCCAACCAATTACTTTAACCTCGGGGGTGATAGAATTTGTTGGACTAGGCATTCTTGCTCGCTTGGTTGAATGGCGCCTCCAGAATTCCCTCATGATGGCAAGCCTCAACAAGTCCTTGATCTTGCTATTCGCCCATTCGTCAGGGAACAAGTCATAGGGTGGTGTCACTATGTAAGGTAGCGACAAGTCCTATCAATGAGATTATTCGCACCGAGTGACCAATCCTCTTCAGGGATAGCAATGGGGGTGATGTGGGCACCAAGTTGTTCGTGCAAAGCACTCACCTTGCGGTACTTCCTTCTAAGGTTACGCAACCTGTTGAGATTGAAGGCACTGCGGGAAAATGACATTTGCCTCCGTAGAGTATAGGAGGCATTCTCCAATGCATTAAATAACTCAACCTCAACGCGCTGCACGCCTGGAGTAGGCAGTGCAGGACCGATGAGCGGAGCATCCACACGAAGAGAGGTGGGATGGTGCTGCCTGTTCGTGGCTTGCTGACGACACCGTCGGGCAGCTTGAACATCACCTTGAACGTCGGTGACGACAGCATTCTTCAGAAGGTTGCATGCTTCTACCATCAAGGCACGGTGCTCCTTCTTGGCTTTAGCAGAGGAACGTTTATGTGCTTTCTTTGACTTCGTCACCTGGAATTCTATAGGCTCTTGAGTCTAATGGAAGTACGTTGTGTAACTGTACTTGAAGATTGCCACTGGGGGCAATGTCCCAAACTGAACCATCAGAACTGACGAGGATTGTCACCCGAGCTAGTTCAAAATAACACACATCTGGTTCAAGACAGATGTGTCTATGAGTCGCTATGGTTAGACGTGTGTTTATGAGTCGCTATGGTCTTAGATGACTTGAAAAGTGCGGATACAAAGATGATTCATGATTGCAGCCCTTGCGCGATCATGAGGCCGCAGACAGTGCGCGGTCAGAGGGTCGTTGACTATCTACGACTAGAGTAACTCAGGAGTGTCTAACTCTTTAACAGGCATTTCCCTAGGGTCATGATGACTTCTCCACATATGAAGGCAACTGCCAGGAGGTTAGTATGTCCGGTTACCCATTAATTGCACGTATTAAGCCGGTGTGGGAGTTAAGTGCAGTTATCAAAACTGCACCATAGCAACCATCCAGAGTCGTTTCATGATTGGCGCCCTTTTGTTCAGTATAAAAAGGTGGTCAAAAGAACGATATAGGGACGGTTAAGTGGTAAAAAACACTATCACGAGTCGGAGTAACTTGAAGACCTAGGCATAGTTAGATAGACAATAATATAGAAGAGATCTTCTCCTGTGATCATCTCTTCCTCCCTCTTGTAAACACCTTTTTCCTACATAGTGAAATCATAACAGGACGTAGGGCTATTACTCCCACCATCGAGGGCCCGAACCTGTATAAATTCATTTGTGTCCCTGTAGACATTACTTATCTTACCTTCCCAGAGGAGCACTGTGAAAGGTCTCACAACTCACAAATCTACGTAAGATCGATTGAGGACCCCGAGTCCAAATCGTCGACAGCTGGCGCCCATCGTGAGGCCTTTCTCAAGGTGTTTTCCCTTCATCCGAAGGTTCGGTGAGCATGGCTAGGGCATATAACTCCGAAAATGACTTCGGTGTCGATGATTATGCCCATGTACGAATGCCTTCGCCCAGCGATCCCGTTCCAATGGAAGAGATCAATTGCGAAGACATTCTGAAGGAACGTCAGGAGGACACGTCTTCCCCCACCCAGGTCATGTCTGTCGACCAGGGGATGAAAGAGATAGGTCCGAAACTTAATGTCAGTTCCACCATATTGGAAATTGAGTCTCGGTCACCATGCGTCCCCGTCAAGGATAGGGATGACAGTGACCGAGAACTCAGTCCGGGGAGGTTTGATCCTGACAATCTCCACTCTCTCTTTGATTTCGAGTCCGACTCGAAACAAACAGGGATGTTCTCTCCTTATGCGCCCTCGCTCCCCAGAGAATTTGCTGCCTTGTCGGAGGAAACTCCCGATCAGCAGATTGCTAGGGAGGAACAGGAGCTCAGACAAAAGGAGGAACAGGAACGTAGGCAAAAGGAGGATCAAGACTGTGAGCGACGAGATAACGAACTCCGCAGAACAGCCCTAGAGGCTTTGCAAAATGCGCAATCTCATTATGCTGCCGCTCCTAGTTCCTCCCGTCGCCCACATGGTCGCCAGGTGTCATTATTTCTTCATCCGCTGGTGAATATTCCGGGGGCAAAGAAGGCGTCTGGTACGCATGGCCGACTTCGATCTATCGCAGAAGTCTTGTGTAATTTTCCTCCTACCCTCACAAACACGGACAAACCGGCTTTTGCTAGGATTTTGGTGGAGAAGCTGGATGAAGTCGCATCCGATGCAACCCCTACAGGTTCCTCTCGGTCTACGATAGGTTCCCATGAAAAGGAGTATTCTTACTCTAGTCATGGTAGACGTAATCGACTACCATCCGGATCACTTCGGCACGACAAAGCCAGACGAGTGGGAAGTTCTCGTGATCGAGATCAAGTTCCTATCCATTCTCGTCTGGGACCACATGGCGCATCCCCATCGCGTGAAATCGCCCGTGGTCAGGTCAGAAACCGCAGAACTCTCCATAGTTCCTATGTTGGCTGTAAATCTTTCTCGCCAGGCCTCCGTGTGGTTGTCTGGCCAAATAAGTTGTAACACCCTGAGTTTATGGGTGAAAACTTTCTTTTTCATGAACAACATGCATGCATGTATCTGTAGTAATAGCCATATCATTATCTTTATCAAGCCCTAAAAATTCCAAATTTATTCTGTAGACCCAAATCAAGATCTGATTTTGAAGATTTGATCTACTATCTATCTTAAGTATAAAAGCCTTCAGAACCCAGATTCAATTCCATCTCTAACTTCCAGATTTATTAATTCTTTTCTATTTTCAAAAACAGGAATTTAATTAATAACCTAATTACCCTAAATACTCTGAACTCAAATTTAGCCAAATCTAGATCTAATCCAGACCAGATTATTCTTGGATCATGATCATGGGTATGCCAATACCTTAAACCAGAAAGTTGGCAACTAGATTTTATCATCCAGGCCTTTTTCATAGATCAGTCCAAATTGTATTGCAAATTAGTCCTTTTTCTGATATCTGGAAACCCAAAAAGACTAAAATCCACAGATTAACTCCAAATTCAGAATTTTCTTCAGCAAATCTTTTCCAAATGCTATTTGAAACAACTTGCTCTTCTGTCTAGATTCCAAAATCTCATCCTAAATGCCAGAATTTGAAATCGACCAAAACTCAGATTTCAATTACCCTAAAATACCCTATTTTCAGTTTATATCAAAAACTATTCAAATGTGCCAGAATTTACCATATATATTTACCAAATACTTTGTTGAATAAAGTTTGCCAGATCAGTGCAATCAATTTCAGTTTAAATCTTCCAAATCTCCAGATTTACAGATCAGCCCAAAGCCAAGATTTAGAAATCACAACTCAGTCCAATTCGACCAGAGCCCAGCTAATTTTCGACCAGAGCCTCGCCGTGTTCGCTCGCCGCCAGCCAAAACCTCGCCTGCGCCTGAGCCCGTGCTTACTTGTGTTTGCATGTGCGCACGCGTCCACACCTCAGCCATCGCTGTTCAACGTCGACGACCAACATCTGCTCCTGCGCGCGACCGGCAACAACCTTTGTTAGCAACTTCATGCCACGTTGCCTCGCCGTGCCAGTTTTGTCGCCACCGCTTTGCACCGCCTAGCATCATTGAGTCCCACTGAGCCGACAATTTGATCAGTACAGAGCCGCTGCTCACCGTCTTGGCGCTGCCGCTGTTTCTTCACCGTTGTCGCACCTGCGCCCGGCCAGCTAAATCCCTGGCACTAATTCCTTTGTTGTTCCTTCTTTGTAAGCTTCGCCCTGGTATATTTAAGCGGCCCAATACTCTGTATCATCTTCACTTCATCAGAATTTACTAAATTGTTATCTCCTCCACCTTCGTCTTCTTCTCCGGCGAGCTCAGCACGAAGGCTCACGGTGCCAGCTTCAACCACTGCACCATTTGACAAATTGACACCATCAGTGAGTATCTCTCATCTCCCTTATCATGTGATAGTATCCAATTGAGCTCTGGTGATCTCTAACGCCGGCGATCACCGAAATCATCTAATTCCCTATTCTAGCAATGCCATCTAAATTAGCCCGAATTTGCTTTCGTGATAATAGGACAAAATGATCAGTGAACTAATCTTAGCAAGCCTGTAAACTCAAATTTTGAATTCCAGCTCAAATCGAAGTTTTTCCCAAATTTTAGCACCACTAGTAACTGGCTCATGTCGCCAGGCCACACCGGCGATCCTCCAGCCAAATTGACTTCACCAATAGCTTCCTCATGTCATTCTATCACTCTCCAAGAGAGGAATTAACTTCAAACCTTCTGTATCAAAAACGCCCAATTCAGTGCTTTCTTCTCCGGTGCCGATCACCGGAAAAGTGATTACGACCGATCCAACTTCAACCACCTTGTCCTCTAGATGTGCCTCAATTCGCTGAACACTTTTGTCTTCTAGCTCGACATCTAGATTGGCCTAGATTGAAAGTTATAACCTTGCCAAAATTTGTGTCCAGAACTGTTGCAGTGCAGTAAGATCACCGCAGTTCATCACCGGATTTCTTGCCGTCCGGCCATCTCCAGCCAAGGAACTTGTTATGTCTTTTGTTCCTGTTACTCATGCCTACCTCCTAGACAAAGTTAGCACAGCAATTGAGCCCTTGAACTGCATTCTATGCTTAGCCCTAGATTTTGACATTGTCAGCCCTATGCCAGAGCTTGTTCGCGAGAGATCCACAGGGCCAGGGGTGAATTGTGAGTGAAACATAACAAAAGTTCTTGTTATCTCCACCTTGCCACTCGCACATAGTTGTGAGGAAGGTTCTAATCATATTGATAGGATGGGCATGAAAGTGGAATATCTTGCGGGTAAATTGGTACCTCTCTGCAGAGTTAAAAACGTATTCGAATACTTCGAGCTCCCGGGTTTATAGGAGTCTACTGCGGTGGATTAAATCCACAGGGTGTGACACAAGTATGTTTTCTAAATAAAATTTGATAAGTCATGATTACCCAAATGACGTGTGTTGTCATGATAAGGGGTACTGCCATGGGCTGTCGTGTGTCGACGTGTCGCGGTAGTACTATAATCTAGTGAACATGAATAGCGATGCTATGTTATGAAAAGTGTTGCCATGAGATGAAATGAGGTATGAAAGAAAAGATTATTTTACAAACATCCATAATTCTTGACTAGTCTACGTTCATATCATCACTACTATATGTATCTACTCTTATATATGACTTGCTGAGTACCTAAGTGCTCACCCTTGCAACCTACAAATCAGTAGATGGAGCGTTCAATAATCAAGATGAAGGCATGAAGAATTTCTTGGATCCAAAAGGAGGAGAGTTAGTCTCGTCAAAGTCCTGATGTGTGTTATTCTGCCGTCAACTTCTCATTGTGGGAGGGTCACCTATCTTCTGCTGTGTAGATGTTATTTTTGCTAAACCCTGTATGCCGCGAAGGCATTGTAATCTCTTTATGTAATATTAAGGCCAGTAGGCCACACTGCTTAAATATTTTGTAAGTTACTCTGTTGCAATGTAAATATACTCCTGTGATTGACTTATCCTGGGAAGTCAAAGGGTATGCATATATGGGACTAGCTGCAGCGAGCTAGGTCTCCACGGGATTAGTCGTAGTCCCAGTTTTGGGGCGCGACATAAGTTCAAGCCGGGAACAATTGAGAGATTTGACGGGACCCAGAATCCGTCGGAGTTCCTTCAAATTTACATCACCACTATCCAAGCAGCGGGTGGGGATGATTGCGTCATGGCCAATTACTTGCTAATAGTCCTTGAGGGACCAGCAAGGACTTGGCTATTCAATCAGCCCGAGGGTTCAATATATAATTGGTAAATGTTGTGCGACGCCATCCTCAACAATTTCCAGAACTGTTATCAGAAACCCGAAAAAGAAGACGATCTTCATCGCCTACAACAAACCTCTACGCAGAATCTTCGCCAGTTTGTCAAAAGGTTCGTCGGGGTGAGGAATACTATCCCAAACATATCTGATAACTTCGTTATCAAGGCATTCAAGCACGCCGTTTGATATCAGAGGTATATGGATGATCTACTTATCCACCCCCCTCGGTCAGTAGCCGATCTCTTTGATATGGCTGACTGCTACTCTGACACAGCCGAGGCCGTTGAGTGGAATAGGATGGTGGATAAGGGAAATTTACCGCCTCAACCAGGTCTCAAGGACGTGAAAAAAGAGAATACAGGCAAGAAGCCGGAGTCTTCATCAGGCCGGAAATCGAAGAAGTCTAAAAAGAATCGAACTGGACAGTACCGGGAGGTCGCAGTCACAGAAAAGCCTCCGCCGGCCAAAGGTAACAAGTTTTCATTTAAAAATAAAATTGCCTCTGGCGGCCACAATGTCGACCAGCCAGAAAAACTGGCTAACCCGCAAGAAAGCAAGAAGTGGTGTCCGCTCCACAACTCTCTAGGACACGACCGCAAGAACTACCAGAGCTGGTTGAAGCAATTAGATAACTTCTACCAAGGAATTGGACCAATGCCAACTTTGCCACCAAAAGAGCAGACTTGCGGGCTTAGAGACGCCGACGGGGACGAAGAAATGTCCTACCAGGTACCTCATAATTATGTTAATGGTATTTTTGGAGGTTCCTCCTCTTTTGTTTCTAAACGTCAGTTTAAAGCATTTTACCGAGAAGTGAACCAAGCGGAAGCTCTCCTTGGCGAACCTCAATACCCCCGTTGGTCGGACACTCCTTTGACATTTGATCGCTTTGATTGTCCCATTGGGCTTACTCGACCATTGAGGCTACCCTTAGACATTACCCCAATTATCAGTAATGCGAAAGTCGAAAGGGTCCTGATCGACGGAGGTAGTTCCTTGGATATTTTATTGGTCAAGGAATTGGACGGGATGCAAATCTCTCGTTCAAAAATCAAACCCATAATTCATCCATTTTATGGGATAATTCCTGGTCCTCGATGATGCCGATGGGACAGGTGGTGCTCCCAGTGACACTGGGTGAACCGGATAATTTCCGAATAGAATTGGTTACTTTCGACGTAATTGATTGTGATTCGGCTTATAACGCAATTTTTAGCAGGCCAACTCTCGCTAAATTTATGATGGAAACACACTATACTTATCAGTGTGGCAAGCTACCTGGCCCCAAAGGTGTTATCTCAGTCCGAGGTAGCCGCAATGTGGCATTGATTTGCGATCGGTTATCCCAAGAGCTAGTAGATCAACTTATGCGATCGGTTATCCCTGGAGCTAGTAGATCAACTTCTCCTCCGGGATGTCAAGATCTCAACCATAGCTGCGGATACGATCAAGGCTGTCCCTCGACCAGATGAAAAGCTGAAACTAGTTCCATTATACCCAGATGATCCATCCAGAACAATTCGAATTGGATCAGGCCTGGATGACAAATAGGAACTCAGACTCGTTACTCTCCTCCGAGCTTATGTAGATGTGTTTGTGTGGAAACCATCCGACATGCCTGGTGTCCTAAGGGAGGTAATTGAGCATAGGTTAGCGATTTGACCTGGACGGTGACCAATAAAGCAAAAGCTCAGACGCTTTGTTGTTGATCGACAGGAAGCTATCCGAGCGGAGCTAGATAAACTCCAAAAGGCCGGATTTATTCGCAAAGTCAATCATCCAGAATTTCTCGCAAATCCAGTCCTGGTCCACAATTCAAATGGTAAGGGGCGCATGTGCGTCGATTACAACAGTCTAAATAGTGCCTGGCCGAAGGATGACTTCCCCTTCCCCACATCGATCAATTAGTCGATTCTACTGCGGGTTGCGAGCTGTTGGGCTTCCTGGATGCTTACTCAGGGTATCATCAAATCAGCATGACAGAAGAAGATGAAGAGAAGACTACCTTCATCACACCATTTGGCACCTACTGCTACCTCAGAATGCCATTTGGTCTCAAGAATGCCGGTTTCACGTACATGCGCTTGATGCAAAAGACCTTTCTTTCCCAGATGGGGCGTAATCTTGAAGCTTACGTGGATGATTTGGAATAAAGTTAAACCCAGAAAAATGTTCTTTCGGGGTTTCATCTGGTAAACTTCTAGGCTTTCTTGTTTGTTCTAGAGGAATCGAGGTTAATCCCGAAAAAATCAGGGCCACTGAGCAAATAAGGTCTCCTTCGACTATGAAGGATGTCCAGTGACTAGTGTCGACGATTCAGACTCGGGGTCCTTAGTCGAACTTATGCAGAATTTGTGAGTTGTGAGACCTTTCAGGGTGTCCCTCCGGAAAGGGATGATGAACCAAAGTTAACTGAAGCATAGAGAGATTTAGACAGGTGACAGGTTCGGGCCCTCGAGGGTGGGAGTAACAGCCCTATGTCCTGTTAAGATTTACTATGTGTAAGAAAAAGAGTTACAAAACTAGAGAAAGGATCTTCACAATTGAGGATCTTCCCTATGTGTTTATATAAGACAATGCCAAAAAGACTTATGAAAGCTAATTGACTTAAACTAATGTCTTATGTTGGTCTTATGATTTCTCTCCCCCTGTCTGATGCATTGGCTTATCTTTTTATATTGGTCAAAAAGCCAAGGCATAACGGCTTCAAACAGTTGCTCGGGTGCAGTTTTGGTAACTGCCCTTAACCTCCACACAGGCTTAACACGTGTAATTAAGGAATAACTGCACGTATTAACCTCCTAACGGTTGTCTCTATTTGTGGAGGAATCTTCTAGATATTCGAGATATGCTTGTTGTAGGGACTAAGCAATCCCGCGTTTCCTAGTCAAGAGTATTCAGACCGCGTATTGCCTACAGTCATCTGATTGCGCACTATCTGTGATCTTCTGTCCGCGCATCGCCTACGGGCTCCTGACCACGCATTGTCTGCATCCTGATCGTGTAGAACCTGCGACCATGTGGTCGCGTATCTCAAAACAGCTCGAGATCATATCAACGGACACGCATCTGGTTCGGATCTATCTTGAACCAGACGTGCATTTGTTTTGAACTAGCTCAGGTATCAATCCTCATCAGTTAGCCCTCAAATTTGAAGAAAATGAAGAGACATGTTTACTTCAAATTTTAAGACTTACATCGGATAAGTAACCCGACGCTTCAAATCCTCCACTTAGTGGCGCACTAAGTGTGGCGGTTTATTTCCCAAGACAGACTCTGGGCAATATTTGACAGGTAATGATGGCGCCGTAGAATTTTTTTTAACCCGATATAAAATTGTAAATGTTTTAAAAGCTCGAGGCATTCGAAAAATGAACCGTCACCCCGGGGGCTATAAATACCGAAGCCTCTCAACTTTAAAACTTCACAAATCTTTTCCCGGCTAAGTCTTTTCCAAAGTCATCTTTTCTTCTCTTTTGTACACTCTTCAATGGCAGATCAGAACATCATTGAGATTGAAAGTGATGAAGAAGAAGTGGCACTTGAATTCGACCAGGACTCACAGAAGGTAAATTTCTTCTGGAATTCTTGGTTCAAGTTACCATCTCATGTTCTAATCATTTCTTCAAACGCTTTTTCAGAAATTTACAAATGTCTGAAGATCTGGCTCCTCCGAGGAAGAAACCCAAGGTTGACGAGGGATCTTCTAGTAAGACAAAGGTGAGAGACGCATCATTGCTCTCTCTTCCTTTGGTTCCGGTAATTCTCCCTGTTCATGCACCTCGGCAGGTCGAACCTTCATCTTCACCTTTGGAGGTTCACGATGATTCCTCAGGGCGTTTTCCTCAGTTTTCTCCATTTCATCCCAATGATTCCCATCCCTTGACGGGTGATCAATTTTCTGGTTGGCAAGCTGCACTTCTGCGACCAAATAATCCTCAACTTGTGTGGGGAAACAATCTTCTGGTGGGAAGGTTGCTCTTCCACCATCTGATGGTCCTCGGCCTTTGTTAGGTGATCTACTTTCTGGGGGGATACTTCAACCTCTCACTTGTGAGGATTGGTAATTATTTTCATCTCCTTTGCTTGTTTTTTTAATTTGTAAAACTAACATATGCAAATGCAAGAGACCAAAATTGTCGGAGCCCCCAGCGACCAACCTACTGAGATTCAACCTCCTCTCCTCGAACAGACTCTCCAAGGGGAAAAAGAGGCATTGGAGAAGAAGACCGAAGAGATGTCTTCGGCCATTCTGCAACTGGCAGAATGTTTTGACAGATCCCGTGAGGAGGTGCACCAATTCCGTCTGGAGAGGGACTATGCTCGACAACAGCGAGAACTCTCCGATTCGATCAGGGATGGTAGTGTGTCTCTTATTAGGGACGATGTAGATAGGCTTAGAGTAGTTGCCAGTTCTCTTGGGGCCGTTAGTGTAGATCCTACTGACGCCAATATGTCCCTAGGAGAACTTTGTAAACTCCTCTCGGATCAGGTCGATGCTCTGGTCGCCTGTATCCCTTTTGTATGCAAGGATTGTTAAAAATAAAGACTTCTTTTACCTTACATAATTTAAAAACTCTTCATAATATTTATGTGAAAATATGGCCATAAGTAATGTCATTACGACCACATATGCACAAATAAATCTGCGTACTGCGATTAGAAACGCATTAATGTGTCATACCGCGACCAGTACTTGTACCGCGATCAGATCTAAGGCCGCGGTCAGAACCAAGATCCGATCAAAACTATTATTGCAATCAGAACTGAAATCCGATCAGAACTGTTATCCCGATCAGAACCACAATCCGATTAGAATTGAAGTCTTGATAACATCTTGACCAGATGACAACCATTTGCACAGCGGTTATCCATTTGCAATGACCACAGAACATCATTATGACCAAAATGCAAATTTTAAACTGATCACAGGAACACATTGTGACCATCACGTGAAAATTTACAAAAAACATGAAGGATAACGTCCTCCGAAAATCTTCATAACATTTTCACGTCCTTATATTCACCCTAATTCCCAAATTCGAAACAAAGAATACTTTTCGTTTCGGATTCAGTGAGGGGAATGCATAACGGGTTTCCAAGAGAAAGCATCCATTATGGGAAATGAATAAAATATTCAATGGAACGTTGCCATCAGTGGAAGAGATACACAACTAGCATCCCGCCTTAGAACTTCCGCCGCACAAAACCCTCATCCTTCGTCTTCCATTGCCCCTAAAGCCACCAGCTTTTTCTTACAATCTCTTGCAAAAAATGACGTCTTGGAGCCGATCAGTCCACCACACGGAGGAGAGTTTGATAGCACTGGAAAAGGAAGAGATCCTCCCTCCGCGGTTGCTAATCAACTGGCGACCTGCGGGGAAAGATCAAGAAACCCCAATCGTCCAAGAGGGCGAGTTGGTGGTTTTCGAAGAATACCTGCGATGTGGGTTTCGATTCCCCGAGAGCAGGTTCCTGAAGGGGATATTGGAACATTATGGGTTGGAATTGGTGAATCTCCACCCAAATGCTGTCCTGATCTTGGAGATTTTTCAGCACTTGTGCGAAGCTTTCGTCAGAGTGTTCCTAAGAGTGGAACTCTTCCGACGTTTCTACTATTCGGCGTGGTCAAAAAGTGCCAACGCCGCCGGATGCATTTACTTCCGGATAAGGGAGAAGAAAGAGTATCCCTTCCCACCCCTGCGAGATTCCGTGCACGGGTGGCACCAGAAGTGGTTTTACTGCACTCCTCCGTCCGAGAGCGGGTTATGGTTCAAGAACTCTCGACCAGAGAAGTCTAGCGAGTTGGACTCCCTCCCTGCTCTGAGCACAGAGCAGAAGAAACAGGCCCAGGTAATTCTTCATTTAGTCCAAGAGGGACTGACTGCTCGCGATATCATCCGCGACTTTGTGAAGAATCGGGTGAGCCCCCTGCGTGAAAGGGCTCATCCGGCTTGGGAGATACAGTCCATAGCGGATAGCACCCTGGACTATAATAATGGTATGTCTTCTAGTCAACAGAAACATAAATTTCTTCCGAAAAATTGCATCTGTTAACTTGTTTGTTTGTGATGTAGCTCTAAGTTCATCCGAAATCGAAAAACGGACAAACTACCTCCTCAAGGCATACAGTGCCGATGTGGAGGGAGCCAAAGGGTCGCCTCGCCCACAGAGCCTGATCAATGCTGGCGACGACCTTAGACAAGAACACCGAAAGGTACATACTTTCTTGCCAAAGTCCATTCGTAGACCGTCCACCGATCTGGCATTAACGAGAACGACTTGAATAATATAGCTCCTGGGAAAGTTCAGTGAGGCAACATGCCCAACCGAAGACGTCGGCTTCCTGGGAAAGCCGGCTCCAAAGAGAATGAAAAAGATTTCTTCAAAGTGTGGAACCAGGGAAAACGTTCCCAAGAAGTCTAAGGGACTTCTAGGAGCAGCTTCCCTTGCCAAGGCTCCATCTACCACAAAGAAAACCGCGGTAAGATACTCAATGTCCTCTATTCCCTTAGGTACAAACCAGAATCACTTCTTCGTTGTACAGGGCGAAGTGAGCGAGGAGGAAGAAGATGACGTCCCTCTGATCCGCCGTAAGAGGAAGACGATTACCTCCCTGTCCAGCGGAGTTTTGTCTTTGCCTGCGAGACCAGAAACAAGCACGGCTGACCCTGCGACCATCGATAACCTTGTGGTTGCGGGTGAAGTCTTAGTACCTGAAGCTCAGGAAGCTTCAGGGCTTGCTACACCTCTCCCCCTGACAGAAGGGGTGCCTGTGGTAAGATGCTTCACAGATGGGATGGTCGGTATTAGTTTGTGAACGTCAACTAAGTAGTGTTCGTGTAGGAGGAAGAAAACCTTCCCTCCATCCGTTACGAGATAGTAGCAGCCAGCCCAGGGGCGGCGAGCACTCCGCTCACAACTCCTGGAGCGGGAATGATAGAACAGGACATTGCGACTGCCAGCAACACTACGGTCGCAGATGCAGTCCTGACGCCTATGGTCCAGGAGACACCTAGTCCAGTGGCTGTATCCTTACCAACCGAAGAGGTCACCCAGGTAAGGATCATCCTAGCCCCAGTCTTTGTCATTCCTCATGCGCATGTTCCTGATTTTATGCATACAGGGAGAAAAGGACAGGGTCCTCTTTACGAAGAGGAAGACTAGGACAAATGATGACTGTCCCCTTTTCCTTGCGGAACCCTCTTCAAAATCCCAAAAATTAGAGGGAGTCCGAATAAGGTAAGAAATCTCCCTTGTATGGACAAGGTTAGAAATCTCAACTGATAACATTTTCTATTGTTTAGGCACAGAAGTCTGATCCCTAGTCCTTCGGCGGCCTCGGCCAGTGTTGGGGCATCCCCTGCAACCGAGGTCTTCGGGGAGCAAAGCTCAATCCCTTCGGCCACGGAGGTCGTTCAGGCTATGGGGGAAAGGGTCTCTGCAGAAGTCCAATCAGACATATTGGAATCTGCAGCCCTAGCCAAGAATAAAGGCCAGCAGGGACATCCGTTGTCCCTGTTGGGGATAAGGTGAACCCTGCAGTTCAACCTTTGGCTGCACCAAGAAAACTCTCATTCCGAGAGTATACCGAGGTACGCTGATCACCCCTTACAGATTTTGTGCTTGCATAAGAGCATCTGTATTTTGAAACCAATCTCCTTCCTTGTCATAGGAAATAACCCGCATGGCGACCATGTCGATGGCTATGATGGATGGCATCGAGGCTACAAAAGAGGAAAAAGGTCGCCTGCAGCGGTAAGGGAGATATTCTTTTTTTTTCATTCAAACGCAAGACCTTATCTTGATAATTATCCCTTCTATTACAGAGAAAATGCTTATCTAATGAAGAGCCTCGCTGATCGGGAAAACCAGGAGTTCCGGGCAGTCACCCACATCTCATTCCTGGAAAGCGAACTCCAAAACTTGCAGTCACAGCTCTCCGGTAAGCATACTTCTGACCAGAGTAAATTAACTTCATCGTATGAAGTGTTCGTAATGGCCTCCTACCGCAGCGCGAGATGATCAAATAAACCGGCTCGATCAAGAGAAGACAACCCTTCAGGCGACCCTTGACTCTGTTTCCAGAGAGAATAAGGATTTGAGCACATCACTTTCATCCTGCAGCAGTGCTCAAGAGACCATCTTCGAGAAATTGAAGATGGTGGCCGGTCTGCTAAGGGCTGATGTGGTCGAAACCGCAGTGGACGACCTCAGCCTTAGCGACTGGACCATGCTGGTCGTGACCCAAGCGGAGTCGCTTCTCGAGTATCTTCCTGAAGATACTAGGCGGCAAAAAGAGGCGATCAAATCAAGAGTTCGATCAACTGCCTCCGCCATCCTCTGCAGACTTCGTCTTCGCCATAGCCCAGATCTGGATCTGAATGCAGTGACGGAAGAGGCAGAGGTCAAGAGTGAAGACCAGCTTGAGTCTATCATGGAGGAGGTTAGACCTCTTGTCGAGAAACTTTTGAACGATCTCGGCATAATGTAAATTATTATACCTGTACAAATACAATTCATACAATGCGAATGCATGCTATTGTTGTTTAAAAAGCACAAAAAACACTTTTCTGTTTCATGTCGTGACCATATTCCCCTAGCCCCCGCTTGTGATCATGTATACTAAAGACTTAGTATTATGAGCACAGGAGAAATAAATGTGGAGCGACGACAAGGGATACCCAACCAGGCTAACAATTATGCTAAATAGAATACCCAGCCTTATTGCAAACCAGCAACCACTCTGATGACCAAGGACATGCCAGCAAGCCCCGTGTGTGTTGAGAAACGGCTTATTGCGGGGTGTCTTGTCTGGAAGCGATCACGAGATCGGCCAGCGAATCCGATCAAGATATCGTAACCATATAAATGTCAGCGACCAGCCCCCGAGTCAGACTCGTTACATATAAGGGCAAAAAGAGGAATAATCCACACACGAAACTAAAAACACATGTTTTGTTAAATCATGCTAATTGAACAGGAAAAAGGAATTTGGGCACTTACACATAAAACTTGCGTAGTTGATCGATGTTCCAAGTATTAGATAAGATTCGACCATCCTCCATTGCTAACCGAGCGGATCCTGGTCGCGGTACTGAAACAACTATATAGGGGCCCTCCCATTTTGGGGAGAACTTGTTGCGACTAGATTGGTCTTGTATTTTACGTAAAACCAGATCGCCCACGTGAAGACTGCGTGGTCACACCCGTTTGTTATGATACTTGCGCAAAGCTTGCAAGTATACCGCGGACTTGATCAAAGCTCGATCATGTTTTTCTTCTAGGAGGATGAGATCTTGTAATCGCTGTTCGCCCTGATCAACTTGTTCGAATTGATCTGTCCGAACAGAACCAATACTAATTTCCATAGCTAGCACGGCCTCAGCCCCATATACCAGATGGAAAGGCGTCTCACCGGTGGCTCGACTAGAGGTAGTTCGTATTGCCCATAAAACGGTGTAGAGCTCGTTTACCCAAGCCCCCGAGCGTGTCTTAAGGCGATCGAAAACACGTTTCTTGATGCCTTGCAATACTTGCCCGTTGGCACATTCAACGGCACCATTGCTCTGCGGGTGAGCTACAGAGGCAAAGCACACCTTGGTTCCAACCTGATCGCAATAATCCAGAAAAAGACCACTAGCGAACTGGGAACCGTTATCAGTAATGAGACGATTTGGAACACCGAATCAAGCCACAATGTTCTTATGGAAGAACTTTTGTGCTGCAGCTGCAATAATGTTACGCACCGGTTCGGCCTCAATCCACTTTGTAAACGTATCAATGGCTACGAACAGAAACTTATATCCATTGGCTACCAGTGGCATAGGACCGACAATGTCCATCCCCCAGACCGCGAAGGGCCATATAAGGGGATGGTTTGTAAGGCATAGGTAGGTTGATGAACCTGTCTTGCATGAAACTGACACTGAGGGCATGTCTTGACCATGTTCTTGGCATCATCAAGCGCCGAAGGCCAATAAAATCCCTGTCGAAAAGCCTTTTCGACCAGTGTACGATATGACGCATGCGCACCACATACACCATCATGAATCTCTCTCAAGAGGGATTTGCCTTCTTCCTGAGATACACAGCGCATAAATACTCCTTGAGTATCTTTTCTGTACAAAACTCCTTCTATGAGCTTGTATAGACGCGCCTTTCGAAGTAACCGATCGCTTTTAGTTTCATCCTCGGGCAAGGTTCCATGTTCGAGATAGACCCTCAATGGATGAGTCCGATCTCGTTCCTGTCCGAGGTTGGTAACGCAGACTGTTACCTGATCATCCTCGACCGAAGTCATAATCAAAGGATGTTCCAAGTGTTCGACGAACACTCCTGCCGGAGCGGATGTGCGTGAGGACCCAATTTTGGATAATTGGTCTATGAGAATGTTGTCCTTTCGCGGGATGTATTGGACTTCGAAATGACTAAAGTGCTTTTCCAACCTCCTCACTTCCCCCAGGTAATGAGCCATTGTCTCATCGGAGGTGTTGTACTCCTTGTTTACTTGGTTTACGACCAGCTTTGAGTCTCCCCTCACCACTAATTGACGAACTCCGAGGAATTTAGCTGCCTGGAGCCCTGCAAGAAGACCTTCATACTCTGCTCCGTTGTTGGTCGCAACAATGTGTAGTTGGAAGACAAACTTCAACTGTTCGCCCTGAGGCGTAACTAAGACCATGCCAGCCCCCGAGTATTGAAAACTACGAGAACCGTCAAAGTACATTGTCCAATGATCCGGGCATTCCAACTCTTCGGGCACTTGCACGGGTGGCTCAGGGTTAGTCCATTCGACTACAAAGTCGGCCAGGACCTGAGACTTGACCGCAGTGCGAGGCGTGAACTGGATGTCGAACGCTCTGAGTTCAACGGCCCATTTGGCCATCAGACCAGACTTCTTTGGATTGCGGACAATATCCCCCAATGGAAAAGATGAGGGTAATGTGATCTTATGTGCTTGGAAATAATGTTGTAGCTTACGGGAAGCCATCAGTAGTGCGTAAAGTATCTTCTGGACCTCAGGGTATCGCTCCTTAGGACCATGAAGTACTTCGCTTACATAGTAGACGGGTCTATGCACACCCTCTCTATCTGCGATCAGGATAGCGCTGACCGCATGTGGTGTAGCCGCCAAATAGAGAAGCAATGATTCCTCCTTCTCTGGGGAAACCAAAACCGGCGGACTGGAAAGATATGCCTTTACCTCCTGAAATGCCTTTTCGGCCTCATCGGACCATGTAAAGTTGTGATGTTTGCGCAGGGCTTTGACGAAAGGTAGTCCCCTTTCGCCTAGTCACGATATGAACTGGATTAATGCCGCCATGCGACCTGCTAGGTGCTGAACATCCTTGATGGTCGAGGGAGACCTCATCTGTTCGATAGCCCTGATTTTTTTAGGATTAACTTCGATTCCTCTGGAACAAAAAAGAAAACCAAGAAGTTTTCCTGATGAAACCCCGAAAGAACATTTCTCTGGGTTTAATTTTATTCCATATCGATTCAAATTACAGAAGGTTTCAGCGAGATCATCCAAATGCGACAATCTTTTTGAACTTTTTACAACCAAGTCGTCTACATAAGCTTCTAGATTACACCCCATCTGGGAAAGAAAGGTCTTTTGCATCAAGCGCTGGTACGTGGAACCTGCGTTCTTGAGACCGAATGGCATTCTGACGTAGCAGTAGGTGCCGAACTGGGTGGTGAAGCCAGTCTTCTCTTCACCTTCCTCTGCCATGCTAATTTGATGATATCCCGAGTAAGCATCCAGGAAACTCATCAGTTCGCAGCCCGCAGTAGAATCGACTAGCTGATCGATGCGGGGAAGGGGAAAGTCATCCTTCGGACAGGCACTATTGAGGCTGGTGTAGTCGATGCACATGCGCCACTTACCATTTGACTTGCGGACCATGGCCGGATTTGCAAGCCATTCTGGGTGATCGACCTTGCGAATAAACCCGGCCCTTATGAGTTTGTCCAACTCCTCTCGGATGGCTTCCTGCCGGTCAACAGCAAAATGCCTGAGCTTTTGCTTTATTGGTCGTTGTCCAGGTCGAATTGCTAACCTGTACTCGATTACCTCCCTTGGGACACCGGGCATGTTGGATGTCTTCCACGCAAACACATCTACGTTTGCCCGGAGGAAAGTAATGAGCTCGAGTTCATATTTGTCATCCAGGCCTGATCCAACTCAGATTGTTCTAGATGGATCATCTGGGTACAATGGAATCATTTTGAGTGTCTCGTCTGGTCAAGGAGCAGCCTTGATCATATCAGTGGACACTGTGGCGATCTGGGCGTCTCACAGGGGAAGTTGATCTACCATCTCCAGGGATAGCCGATCACACGTCAGTGCCACATTGCGACTACCTCGGATCGAGATAACACCCTTGAGGCCACGAAACTTTCCGCACTGGTAGGCATAGTGCGTAGCCATCATGAACTTAGCAAGAGTTGGCCTGCCAAAGATTACGTTGTAAGCCGAATCACAATCAAGTACATCAAAAGTAACTAATTTCGTTTGGAAGTTATCTGGTTCTCCCAGTGTGACTGGGAGGACCACCTGTCCCAATCGCATCATGGAAGGGCCAGGAATTATCCCATAAATGGATGGATTATGGGCTTGATTTTTGAACGAGGAATCTGCATCTCGTCGAGCGCCTTGACCAATAAAATGTCCAAGGAGCTACCTCCGTCGATCAGGACTCTCTCGACCCTCGCATTGCTGATAATCGGGGTGATGACCAGAGGAAGCCTCAATGGTCGCGTAAGCCCCGCAAGACAGTCGGAGCGATCAAATGTCAAGGGTGTGTCCGACCAACGGGGGTACTGAGGTTCACCAAGGGAAGTCTCCGTTTGGTTGACCTCTCGATAAAAGGCTTTAAATTGCCTCTTAGAAACAAAAGAGGAGGAACCTCCGAAAATAATATTAACATGATTACGAGGTACCTGGTAAGACATCTCTTCGTCCCCGTCGGTGTCTCTTAGCCCGCATGCTTGTTCCTTAGTTGGTAAGGTCGGCATCGGTCCAATCCCCTGGTAGAAGTCATCTAATTGCTTCAACCAACTCCTGCAATTTTTGAGGTTGTGGCCTGTGGAGTTGTGAAGTGGACACCACTTCTTGCCTTCCTGCGGGTTAGTCGATTTCTCTGGCTAGTTGGCACTACGACCACCAAAAGCAGTTTTATTCCTAAATGACGGCTTGTTACCTTTGGTCGAAGGAGGCTTCTCTGCGACCACAACCTCTCGGTATTGTCCAGATCGACTCCTATTTGACTTCTTCGACCTGCCGCCTGATGAAGACTTCGGCTTCTTGCTTTAATCCTCCCTATTAACGTCCTTGAGACCTGGTTGGGGTGGTAGATTGCCTTTATCCACCATCCGATTCCGTTCGATAGCCTCGGCTGCGTCGGAATATTGATCAGCCATATCAAAGAGATCGGCTACTAATCGAGGGGGATGGATGAGCAAATCTTCGGTGAATCTTCGATACCGGACGGCATGTTTAAATGCCCTGATAACAGAGCATCAGATATGTTCGGGATGGTATTTTTCACCCCGACAAATCTCTTGACAAAGTGACGAAGGGTTTCGGTCGAAGTTTGCCGTAGTCGATGGAGGTCGTCCTCTTTGCCCAGCTTTTGATAACAATTTTGGAAATTGTTGAGGATAGCATCACACAATATTTCCCAATTATAGATCAAACCCTCAGGTTGATTGAACAACTAGGTTCTCGCCGGTCCTTCGAGGACTGTAGGTAGATAATTGGCCATGACCCTGTCATCGCCACCTGCTGCCTGGAAGGCAGTAATGTAGATTAGGACGAACTCGGATGGATTTTTTGTTCCATCAAATCTCTCTATGGCCCCTGGTTTAAACTTGTCTGGCCAAACGACCGCGCGAAGGCCGGGCGAGAAAGCTTTACAGCCAACATAAGGGCCATAAATCGACCTGCGGCTTTCGACCTGATCGCGGGCGACCTCACGCAAAGGAGACTCCACCCGTGGTCCTAAGCGAGAGTGGACAGGGACGCATTCCCTATTCCGAGGATCCTCTACTCGTCTAGCTTTATCGAGCCGAGACGGGACTGGTGGTAGATGATTACGTATACCAGAACCAGAGTGAGAATACTCTCGGTTATGGGAATGTGTCGCTGACCGGGAAGAGGCCGTTGGGATCGCCTCAAATGCGACCTCGTCCAACCTTTCCACCAGAATTCTGGCGAAAGCCAGCTTCTGCGCATCTGTGACCGTAGGAGGAAAATTACGTAGGACCTCTACGATAGATCGAAACCGGCCATGCGTACTTCACCTAGGGGCACCAGGTGTTACCGTTTCTTCGTCCGCCGGGAAACGCTCCGGGGGTAAGGATGGTGTCTAGTCGCGTCTGCGACCACACGATCGCCGGGAAGAACTCGGAGCAGCGTCGTAACGAGCCTGCGCATTTTGAAGAGCCTCTAGGGCTGTTCTGCGAAGTTCGTTGTCTTGTTGCTCGCGATCTTGATCTTCCTTCTGCTTGTGTTCCTGCTCTTCCCGAGCAGCCCGTTGCTTGGGAGTTTCTTCCGATAAGGCAGCGAACTGTCTAGGAAGAGAGGTCACCGATGGAGAAAACATCTCCATTTGTTCCGAGTCAGACTCGAAATCAAAGAGTCGATGGAGGTTATCAGGGTCAAACCTCCCCGGGCTGATTTCCTTGTCAACATCATTCTTTCCCTTAGCAGGGTCGTATGATGGACCGGACTCAACCTCTAACGCATTAAGAACCTCGGTAGGCTATGGTTCTGCGTTTGTCGCCTCCTGGTCGATAGACATGACCTGAGTGGTCGAATCGACCTCCGGGACGTCTTCGCCTCCATCTTCCTCCATCGGAACAGGATCACTGGGTGAAGGCATCTGGATGTGGGTATAATCCTCGAGATCAAAGTCGTTCTCGAAATCATATGCTCCAGCCATGATTCAGCCAATCTCCGGATGGAAATTAGGACGCCTTGAGAAAGGCCCCACGGTGGGCGCCAGCTGTCGACGATTCGAACTCGAGGTCCTTAGTCGAACTTATGCAAAATTTGTGAGTTGTGAGACCTTTCAGGGTGTCCCTCCGGAAAGGGATGATGAACCAAAGTTAACTGAAGCACAGAGAGATTTAGACAGGTTCGGGCCCTCGATGGTGGGAGTAACAGCCCTACGTCCTGTTAAGATTTACTATGTGTAAGAAAAAGAGTAACAAAACTAGAGAAAGGATCCTCACAGGCGAGGATCTTCCCTATGTGTTTATACAAGAAAATGCCAAAAAGACTTATGAAAGCTAATTGACTTAGACTAATGTCTTATGTTGGTCTTCTGATTTCTCTCCCCCTGTCTGATTTATTGGCTTATCCTTTTATATTGGTCGAAAAGGTGCCAAGGCATAACGGCTTCAAATAGTTGCTCGGGTGCAGTTTTGGTAACTGCCCTTAATCTCCACGCAGGCTTAACAAGTGTAATTAAGGAATAACTACACGTATTAACCTCCTGACGGTTGTCTCTATTCGTGGAGGAATCTTCTGGATATTCGAGATATGCTTGTTGTAGGGACTAAGCAATCCCGCGTTTCCTGGTCAAGAGTATTCTGACCGCGTATTGCCTGCAGTCATCTGATCGCGCACTATCTGCGATCTTCTGTCTGTGCATCGCCTACGGGCTCCTGATCGCGCACTGTCTATGGCCTGATCATGTAGAACTTGCGACCATGTGGTTGCGTATCTCAAAACAGATCGAGATCATATCAACGGACACGCATATGGTTCAGATCTATCTTGAACCAGACTTGCATTTGTTTTGAACTAGCTCAGGTATCAATCCTCGTCACCTAGTAGGTCGCATGGCAACCTTAAGTCGATTTATATCGCGACTAGGCGAAAGAGGACTACCTTTTTTCAAAGCTCTTCAAAAACACAATAGTTTTACCTGGTCGGATGAAGCCGAGAAAGCATTCCGGGAGGTTAAAGCATACTTATCCATTCTGCCAGTGTTAGTTTCTCCGACTACGGGGGAACCGCTACTCCTTTAATTGGAGACCACACCTCACGCGGTCAGCGCAGTTCTGACCGTAGAAAGAGAGGGTGTACAACAACCCGTCTATTACGTAAGAGAAGTACTTATGGTCCTAAGGAGCTCTACCTTGAGGTCCAGAAGATACCTTACGCACTACTGATGGCTTCCCGCAAGCTACGACATTACTTTCAGGCACACAAAGTTACAGTTCCCTCATCCTTTTCATTAGGAGATATCATTCGAAACCCAGAGAAATCTGGTCGAATTGCGAAGTGGAATATGGAACTTGGAGCATTTGACATCCATTTCACCCCTCGCACGGCAATTAAGTCTCAGATCATTGCAGACTTTGGGGTCGAACGGACTAACCCTGACCCGCCTATGCAAGAATCTAAAGACTTATCATACACTGATCACTGGATGATGTATTTTGATGGCTCTCGTGGTTTTCAACACTCGGGGGCTGGGGTGGTCTTAATCACGCCTCAGGGCGACCAACTCAAGTATGTCATTCAATTACATTTTATTGAAACCAACAATGCGGCAGAATATGAGGGCCTTATTGCAAGGCTCCGGGCAAAAAAATTCCTTGGAGTCCATCGATTAGTGGTGAGGGGAGACTCACAGCTGGTCGTAAACCAGGTAAACAAGAAGTACAGCACCTACGATGAGACAATGGCTCACCTGGGGGAAGTGAGGAGATTGGGAAAACACTTCAGTCATTTCGAAGTCCAATACATCCCGCAAAAGGACAATATTCTCGCAGACCAATTATCTAAAATTGGATCCTCACGTACATCTGCTCCTGCAGGAGTGTTCGTCGAACACCTAGAACATCCTTCGATCATGACTACGGTCGAAGATGACCGGGTAACAGTATGCGTTACCAACCTTGGACATGAAGAATATTTGGACCCATCCATTGAGGGTCTATCTCGAATATGGGACCTTGCCCAAGGATGAAACCGAGAGTGATCGGTTGATTCGAAAAGCGCGCCTATACAAACTTATAGAAGGGGTTTTGTATAGGAAGGGTACTCAAGGAGTATTCATGCGCTGCATTTCTCAAGAGGAAGGTAAGTCCCTCTTGAAAGAGATCCATGACGGTGTATGTGGTGCGCACGCGTCGTTTCGCACACTGGTCGGGAAGGCTTTCCGACAGGGTTTTTACTGGCCTTCGGCACTCGATGATGCCAAATACTTGGTCAAGACATACCCTCAGTGCCAATTTCATGCAAGACAGGTTCATCAGCCCGCATTTACCTTACAAACTATCCCTTTAACGTGGCCCTTTGTGGTCTGGGGGATAGATATTGTGGGTCCTATGCCACAAGCGGTTAATGGGTACAAGTTCTTTGTAACATCCCTGTTTTTGCTATCCTTTCTGCTTGCGAGTCAGCATATCTTCTTTGGAATCCCAGATGTCTCAACCCTATTTTGATCTTAGGTGTGCCACTACCTTAACCTAAAAAGTTGGTAGCTAAACTTCATCTCCCAGATCATTTTCACCTTTCAGTCCAAAAGTATTTCAGTTTAGTCCTTTTCAGAATTTTCAAAAAGCCCAAAAAGGCTAAAAGTCTCAGATCATCTCCAAATTCAAATCCGATCAAATGATTATCTTTCTTTTACTTTTCTGAACGTTTTTCCCTTCGGGAAGAACTCAAGAATCTCAACCGAAACCCTAGTTTCAGCCCGGGCAAAAATGTCAAACCCTAATTACCCTATTTTACCCTGTTTTCGATTTTTGTTGAAACCCTCAGATCTTATCGGATTTTGCCTCTTTCCCTGCTGGATGAGTCCAAGTATTTTGGTAATACTCATCTGCAAAATCAGATTGCAAATCAGCCCCTTAGATTTCCAAATTTGCAATCAGGTCCAAAATCCCGAGAAGAACCTTCGCAATTTAGTCCAAACCCTCACAAATTAGCCCTTAGCCTCGCGGTTTAGTCCCTGGCTTCTTTTCTTCGACCACGACCAGAGCCCGCGTGCACGACCACAACCTGAGGACGTTCGACCGTGGTTGCTGCCACCGTTCGCCGTGAGCCACCGTAGCCTTCACAGCCGGCCAGTTGTGCCTCCGCCAACGGCCAAATCCCACGTGACTGCACGTGCTCGCGTCGCGCCAAGAAGCTCCACCGTAGCGATGACTGGAGACCGTAGCTTCACCGTTCGCGCGCGCGTGCCTGCCATTGTCAGAGCTTTACTGCCACATGGCTGCCATGCCGAGACTCGCCATCTCGTCGTTCTGTCGAATCCAGGTTTCGCGCGATTCTCCGTCTCTGGTAGAGCTCCTGCCGTGTCCCAATGCGCCTCGCTGACCGCTCTGGCGCCAGAGAGCATCTCCCCGTCGATTTGCTGCCGCTCCCGAGGACTCAACCCCACGGCTATATAAGGCCCCCTCTCGCCAGTGCTTCACTCCACACCCACACTTCACCAGCAACCCGAGACTTAGCTCTAGAGCTTGCCATTGCCGTGCCTTCATCTTCTTCCCCGGCGAGCCGCTTCTGGAGCTCACGGTGCCAGCCTCGACCGTTGGTTCCCACTCCAAACCAAAGCCACCAGTAAGCTCCCCTCATTCCCCTGTACGTGTCATAGCATTTAATTGAACTCCGATGAGACCTAGCGCCGGCGATCGCCGAAATTGTCTTTTGCCCTGTTCCCCTAATGCCGAGTGATTCAAGTCAAATTGATCCCCGTGCTAGTAGAGAAAAGTGATCAGTAAGCTAGGAGGAGTAAGCCTGCAAGATTGGAATCATCAATTTTGCCCCGAGCGTCGAATCCCCAAATTCGAGCTTTGGCAGTTCGCCGGAGAACGCCGTCGTGCTTCTCCAACCATCCCCTGGCAAAATTGAGTACACCAATAGCTTCGTGATGACCCCTAGATGCTTCCCGAGCATGGAATTGAGTTCAAACGCCCTGGATCAAAAATACCCAAATCAGTGCCTTGGTCTTCGGCTCCGATCACTGGAGTTTGTTTTCCGGCCGAACCAGCTGATGCAACCTTGTCATCTAGCTAGGCCTCAACCCCCTGAGTGTTTTACTCCACTGGCTCGAACCCTGAATCGGCCTAGATCAAAAGTTATGATCATGCCAAGTTTTGTCCAGAACCATGTCTGTGCCGTGTCGCCACCGTGGTTCATTGACACCGTTCATCGCCGTCCGGCCACTTTCTGCTCTTGAGCCTGTTGAGTGATTTGTTCCTATTATCAAGGCCTAACCCCCAGACAAAGTTGTGCACCAATTAATGCCCTAAGTCAAAAGTTATGCAATGCCCTATTTTCTGGCCATGTCCAGCACTATGTCAGTGCATGTCCACTAGTGGCATTGAGTGCTTTAGACCTATTACATTTGAGCTATTGAAATGCCACTTTGTCCACTAAGCCTTTGAAGTCATGTTCTACAATATTTCCTACTGTCACATCTCCAGAAATCAGACCTAGAACCAATTTAGGGCTATGTCAAGCCATGAGCCGAATGTCAGCCCTTCGACATTCAAGTCCTTTTGAGCCCATCTCTTCGATCAATATCAAGTGACCTTGTCCAAACCCTTTCCCCTGCATGCATGATATATTTACGTATTATTTTCTAGTACTTGTATGCTTATATAGTGTGTATGTGTTGTTTGTGTCCGCCGTGCAACCAGAGGTTGAAGGTGCAGAAGAGAACTTCAAGGATTCATCTGAGCAGCTAGACCCATCACTGCAAGGCAAGTCTCAATCCCTTGATCATGTCTAGCCTAATATTTTGAAAGGAAGTGTGTTAACTGTTTTCAGGTATATGCATGCCTTAGATTCAAATAAGAGTTATGTTTTAATGAAATGATTAGATATGACCTAAATAACTGTAAAGCCCCTTTTGACATTGAATATCCCTGCACCCTTGTCACCCTAAAATGTCATGCTTAGGTTATGCTATGCTCAAGATTATATGTTAAATGTTGAATGGTCACATATGAGAAAAGCATGATTCAAAACCCTTTTTGTGAAAGAAAATGTGATTGGAACCGATAGTGAGGATGCTTTGATTGGATGGTGCTGTGTGCGCACTGGGAATGTGAAAGACTCCTCACTAGAGATTCATAAGGACTAGAACCTTGTGTTGTACTTCCATGCGGCATGAAAAACATACCCACCACTTGCCCAGAATGGGACGGGCGCAACTTAGTAGCTTTCTTTAGTATTAGCTTTTCCCTGCAATGGTTGTCGATCCGGTTTCTTGCGAGAACTGGTGGGCCGCTGAGGGCCATGAGCGATGTGAGTTCAGAAAAATCATGAGAGGAAAAGGTGGAAAGAAGGAAGACGCCCTATGCCAGATTAAGTCGTGCGCGGCTGTAATCAAGAGAGGCTATGTGTCTTGCGAGAACATAGACCCAGGCTAGGAAGTAAGGCAGTGGGGAGGACCCATGACGGTACTTGAGACTTAATTGTCTATTTACCGGGCAGGGAATTGTTAATGCTAGGACTGTAAACTGTTGTGTCATCTCGGCCTTGTCACATGCGTAAAAGTCGCATGGAGAGGTACCGACTTGAAAGCCGAATGATCGGTGGATTAAGGTGGTACACCTTTGCAAAGTTTAAAAAGTATCGGATACTCTGAGCTCCCAGGTTATGGAGTCTGCGCGCGGTGGATTTTATCCACATCGATGTAGCACAAGTAGCTTTTGGAAGATTTGTCACAAAATCTGAATAAAGTGGTGACTCATGAAAGACCGCCACACACAACATTTTCTGAAAATCTAGTTTAGTATTTTTAAAGCCTCGCTTTTGAAAATAAGGACCCTTTCTTCAAAGCTATGAGTGAAAATCTATTCTATACACATATATAAAGCCAAAGAGCTATTCTTTGAGAAATTCACCCTCATCTATATATACTTGCATTCTTATTTGGGACTTGTTGAGCACCATGTGGACAATGTGCTCACCCTTGCTTTTATAAACAAATTTAGAAGAAGGATTCATCGACCCTGAATCTTACGGTCTTGAACACAATGTGGAACAAGAAGAAGAAACTGAAGACCCAGCTTGTTAGAGGGTTACGTACCAAAGTGGAGTCCGATGTGGAGAAGGCCCGTACAACACCATTGGTGCTGAAGAAGAAGACTGATGAAGTCCTTTTGCTTATTGTTTCATTTGTGCCGACCTTTGTGTTGAAAACTCCTTAATTTTGTATCAACATTATGTGCGTCATTTTGGCGCTAAGTTATTGTAATGTTGGTCCCTGTGATCAGCACTTGTTTTTAATTACTCGCATTTTTATATAATGCATCTTGTTGTTGTGAGCTGCAATGTGCCATTTCTGAGTGCAACCCACCTGGGCGGTTGCCACCGGATTCCTCAAATGAGGGTCCCACATTCTTGTTCGTAGCTATTGACAAATTTACAAAGTGCATCGAGGCTGAACCAGTCCATAATGTCACCGCTGCTGCGGCACGGAAGTTCTTTCATAAGAACATCATCACTCGATTTGGTGTTCCAAGTCATCTCATTACTGATAATGGTTCCCAATTCGCTAGCAGTCTCTTTCTGGCCTATTGCGACAATATTGGAACTAAGGTGTGCTTTGCTTCTGTAGCTCATCCACAGAGCAATGGTGCCGTCGAACGTGCCAACGGGCAGATATTACAGGGCATCAAAAAATGTGTTTTCGATCGCCTTAAGATGCGCTCGGGGGCTTGGATAGATGAACTCTACTCCGTTCTATGGGCACTATGTACTATTTGTAGTCGAGCCACCGGTGAGACACCTTTCCAATTGGTATATGGCGCTGAGGCAGTATTGCCCATGGAAATTCGTATTGGTTCTGTTCGAGTAGAT
This sequence comes from Pharus latifolius, assembly GCA_019359835.1. NCBI lineage: Eukaryota > Viridiplantae > Streptophyta > Magnoliopsida > Poales > Poaceae > Pharus > Pharus latifolius. Next base: position 18,313,555 of record CM033327.1, on the reverse strand, counting down.
CAATTCGATCAGATTAATCAAGTCGAACAATGTACCTAGGATTTACCCTCCTCGAAGAAAAACGTGATCGAGCGCTGATAAAATCAGTGGTATATTTGCAAGATTTGCGAAAATTTCACAGCAAAAGGGTGCGGCCGCAGAGACTTCACGTGGGTGATTTGGTTTTACTAAAAATACAAAACCATTCTAACCGCAATAACTTCTCCCCTCAATGGGAAGGCCCTTACATTGTTGTTTCAATACCGTGACCAGGATCAGCTCGATTAGCAAGGAGGATGGTAGAATCTTGTCCAATACTTGGAACATAGATCAACTACGTAAATTTTACGTGTAAGTTCTCCAATCTCTTTTCCTGTTCAATTAGCATGGTTTGTGTAACACCCCAGTTTTTGGCTATCTTTTCTGCTTACGAGTCAGCATATATTCTTTGGAATCCCTGTTGTCTCAACCCTATCTTGATGTTAGGTGTGCCACTACCTTAACCTAAAAAGTTGGCTGCTAAACTTCATCCCAGATCATTTTCACTTTTCAGTCCAAAAGTGCTTTAGTTTAGTCCTTTTAGAAAACCCAAAAAGGCTAAAAGTCTCAGATCATCTCCAAATCCAGATCTGATCAAGTGATTACCTTTCCTCCGTTTTTCTGAACATTTTTCCCTTCTGGAAGAATTCCAGAATCTCAACCGAAACCCTAGTTTCAGCTTCGACAAAAGTTCAAACCCTAATTACCCTGTTTACCCTAATTACCCTGTTTTCGATTTCTGTCAAAACCACCAGATCTTATCAGATTTCATCATTTTTCCTGCTGGATGAGTCCAAGACATTTAGTAGCACTCATCTGCAAATTCAGAATCCAAATCAGCCCTTCAAATCTCCATATTTGCAAATAGGCCCAAGTACCCGAGTTAAAATCCTTACAGATCAGTCCAAATCGTCACAATTCAGTCCAAAGTTCGCAACCAGGTCCCTGTGAAGTTTTCAACCAGCGCCCGCCTTTTTGCTGCACCGTTGAACTCGCCGCCGGCGAAGTGCCTCGCGCTGCCACCTTCACGGCCATGTAGCCACCAACCTTGCACAACTGTACCGCCACTGTGGAACGCTTCAACCGCACCGTGCCATGTTCTTCCCCGCGCGCGCGTGCCTGCTGCTGCTGCCAGAAGCCTCACGCCACATGGCCGCCATCCCAGAGATCGTCGCCACACCCCTGACAGAATCCTGTTTCCCCGCGATTCATCGCCACTGGCAGAGCCCCGCCTTGTCCCGAAATACCTCGATGACCGCCCCAGCGCCAGAAGAAAATCCCTCCGGCGATTGCTGCTGCTCCCGAGAGCTTCACCCCGCGGCTATATAAAGCCCCCCCTTGCTCAGCGTTTCTCTTCACACCACCCGCATTGTAAGCCATAGCCTCCACCACCAGAGAGCAACCGAGTGCTCCAGCGCCGCCGCGAAGATCTTCTTCTCCGGCGAGCAATTCCTGAAGCTTACGGCGCCAGCTTCGCCCGAAGCTTTCCCTTCCAAACCAACGCCACCAGTAAGCTCCTTTCTTCCCCCTGTGTGTTTCATAGCCATTGATTGGTCCCCGGCGCACCTCAACGCCGGCAATCACTGGAAAACCGAAATCCCCTGTTCCCGTAATGCCGAATGATTTAGTCCGAATTAATCTTCGTGCCAGTGATAAGAATTGACCAGTGCACCCAATTGAGCAAGCCTGCAAACTTAGATTTCAAAATTGAGCAGCGATCATAGCCTTTCCGAAGTTTGTGCGCCACCAGTGAGCTGGTCCTCGTCGCCAAGCTTCTCCGGCCACTCTCCGGCCGAATTAACCCTGCAAATAGCCCCCTCACCTCACCCTCTCACTCCCTGAGCAGTGAATCGACCTCAAACCTTTTAAATTAGAAACGCCCAATTCAGGAGTCGTCTTCTCCAGCGCCGGTCGCCGGAATTTTTCCCCGGCCAATCTAGCCCCTCACACCTTGTCCCTTAGATAGATCTCAACCCCCTGAGCAATTTACTCTACTGGCCCGAACCCTGAATCAACCTGGATCAAAAGTTATGGGCATGCCAAGGTTGCTGTCCAGTGGTTCAGTTCATGTCCAGGCCACCGTGTTTGCTCACCGGATTTGGCCACCTTCCGGCCACCTTCTGCCTTTGAGCCTGTTGAGAATTTTGTAGCTGTTGTCAATACCTAAACCCGAGACAAAGTTGTGCATCAATTGGAGTCCTGAGTCAAAAGTTATGCAATGCCCTAGTTTCTGGCCATGTCTAGCACTATGTCAGTGCATGACCACCAGTGGCATTGGATGATTTAGACTTGTTTCATTTGAGCAATTGAAATGCCACTTTGTCCAGTAAGTCCTTTGAGCCATGATCTACAACATTCCCTACTATCACATCTCCAGAAATCAGACCTAGAACTGATTTAGAGCAATGTCAAGCCATGAGTCGAATGTCAGCCCTTCAACATTCAAGCCCTTTGAGCCCATCTCTTCAACCTATGTCAAGTGACCTTGTCCAAACCCTTACCCCTGCATGCATGATGTATTTACGTATTATTTTCTAGTACTTGTGTGCTTATATAGTGTGTATGTGTTGTTTGTACCCATCGTGGAACCAGACGGTGAAGGAGCAGAGGAGATCCCCGAAGATTCATTTGAGCAACTAGACCCGTCACTGCAAGGCAAGTCTCAAACCCTTGATCATGTCTAGCCTAATATTTTGAAATGAAGTATGTTATCTGTTTTCAAGTATATGCATGCCTTAGATTCAAATAAGAACTATGTTTCAATAAAATGATTAGATATGACCTAAATGATTGTAAAGCCCCTTTTGACATTGAATACCCCTGCACCCTTGTTACCCTAGAATATCATGCTTAGGCTATGCTACGCTTAAAGATTATATGATAAATGTTGAATGGTCACATATGAGAAAAGCATGTTCAAAACCCTTTTGTGAGAGAAAATATGATTGAAATCGATAGTGAGGATGGTTTGATAGGATGGTGCTGTGTGCGCACTGGGAATGTGAAAGACTCCTCACTAGAGATTCATAAGGACTAGAACCTTGTGCTGTGCTTCTATGCGGCATGAAAAACGTACCAACCACTTGCCTGTTTATGGGACGGGCACAACTTAGTAGCTTTCTTTAGTGTTAGCTTTTCCCTGCAATGGTTGTCGATCCAGTGTCTTGCGAGAACTGGTGGGCCACAGAAGGCCATGAGTGATGTGAGTTCAGAAAAATCATGAGAGGAAAAGGTGGAAAGAAGGAAGACGCCCTATGCCAGATTAAGTCGTGCGCGACTGTAATCAAGAGAGGCTATGTGTCTTGCGAGAACATAGACCCAGGCTAGGAAGTAAGGCAGTAGGGAGGACCCACAACGGTACTTGAGACTTAACTGTCTATTTACCGGGTAGGGAAATAGTTAATGCTGGGACTGTAAATTGTTGTGTCATCTCGGCCTTGTCACATGCGTGAGAGTCGCATGGAGAGGTACCGACTTGAAAGCCGAATGATCGGTGGATTAAGGTGGTACACCTTTGCAAAGTTTAAAAAGTATCGGATACTCTGAGCTCCCAGGTTATGGAGTCTGCGCGCTGTGGATTCTATTCACGTCGATGCAGCACAAGTAGCTCTTGGAAAGTTTTCACAAAATCAGGATAAAGTGGTGACTCATGAAAGACCACCACACATAACATTTTCTAAGAATTTAGCTTAGGATTTTAAAAGCACTGCTTGTGAAAATAAAAGTCTTTTCTCCAAAGACTAAGTGTGAAAATCTATCCTATATACATATACAAAGCCAAAGAGCCATTCTGTGAGAGATTTCCCCCTCATCTATATATACACTTGCATTCTTATTTGGGACTTGTTGAGCACCATGTGGACAATGTGCTCACCCTTGCTTTTACAAACGAATTTAGAAGAAGGTTTCGTCGACCCCGAATCTTATGGTCTTGAACCCAATGTGGAACAAGAAGAAGAAACTGAAGACCCCTCTGGTTAAAGGGTTATGCACCAAGGTAGAGTTCGATGTGGAGAAGACCCGTGCAACACCGCTGCTGCTGAGAAAGAAGACCAATGAAGTCCTTTTGTTTATTATTACTGTTTTATTTTGTGCCGACCTTTGTGTCGAAAACTCCTTAATTTGTATCAACATTTAAATGCGTCATTTTGGCGCTAAGTTATTGTAATGTTGGTCCTTGTGATCAGCACTTGTTTTTAATTACTCGCATTTTTATATAATGCATCTTGTTATTGTGAGCTGCAATGTGCCTTTTCTGAGTGCAATCCACCTGGGCGATTGCCACTGGAATCCTCAAATGAGGGTCCCACAGTTTGATAAAAATTCGTGAGTACTTTTATTCGGCTCAAGTTACATTCATTTCTTTATTTGCCATACCTATAATGAGCCTTGCTCGAGGGCCGATTGCCAATAATCATCTTGCTACGATACCCTGATCGGATTTGCTAGCCGATCTCATGGTCGCATCCAGATAAGACATCCCACAATAAGCCATTTCTCAACGCATACGGGACTTACTGGAATGCTCCTGATCATTCAAGTGGCTGCCAGTTTGTAATAAGGCCGGGTGTCGTATTAAGGTCAGTTGCGGTATGATCAGATGATCGTATCTAAGTTAAAACATTTCTTAGATATTTCTGATCATCAGAATACCCATATTTTCTCCTGATATTATAATACGAAAGTATTCAGTACTTATGATCTCAAGAGGGGGCTAAGGGAATATGGTCATAGCACGAGATGAAGGAAAGTACATTTTTTTCACAATTTAAGGCATGCATCTGCATTGTATAATTATTTTAAAGAGGGCTTTACACGTCGAACATTAGACACACTTGTCTACGTCGATGAACTAGACTCGATCTGACCTATATCAAGGTAGATAACCAGGTAGATACTAGATGACTAGATAATCTAATCTAACCTATTACAAAGTATTTATAGTCCAATCATATGAGTATGTATATCAGACTCAATAGCCTAAACATATTAGACTTGAACACCAGAATAGATAGAGGTTTCCGAAGAAACCTGATAAGACTTAGTTACATGTATTCGGATTGGACTACAATTTCGACCAGAGATCGAATCCTTCAAGGTTGTGAACCAATCATGGTCGCAAAACCTTTTCAAACTCGGTTAAGGTCGCGAAGCTTTTTTCGACCATGACCTGAAAATCCCCCCAGATCACAAATTCTCATGGTAAAGTATTTGACAGGAACATAAACATACCATCATCCCTCAAATAATGGCTAGCCATTATTTGAAATTGACTGTTCGAATAATACAAATTTACTGGTCGGTCGATAACAATTTACTGACCAATCAATAAATCTATTTACCAGACAATGTTTTGAATACATACTGTCGGAATATTATTTATATTTATACTGTATGTGACCGTGGTTGTGGTCAAATTATAATTCGTCGCATTGTGATTTTATTATACATACTAAATAATGTTCACTGTACCAACCATACATAATTTGACATTCTCACCAGTCAAGCTAAGGCTCTAACAATATAACTTTACTATTATAGCAATTTATTGATTGATCAGTAAATCTATAGATCGTACAAAATTTTGGATAGATTCTGTCGATACAACAAAACCAGTAAATTGTATTTGATCAAACAGTAAATTGTGATTCTTCAGACCATAAATTTATTGGTCGTGCTAAATAATGTCCACTGTACTATCATTACATAAGTTTATGTTGTCAACTAGCAATTTATTGTTATAAATATAGACATTTACTGTTATAACAATAACAATTTACAGGTCGATCAGTAAATCAATAGATATTTTCTGCTACTTCGAGATTAACAAATGTTGTTAATTGAAAACACAACTTCAACACAATATGATAAACAAAAACTTGCAAGTCTCACTTCAAGATTAATAGTCACACATTCATAACTGTTAATTACAACATAAAATTTTTTGTTTTTGTACAGAAACTGCTAGAGTATTTGTACAAAAAATTGACTTTCACTCAGGTTCGTTTGCTAGTATAAAAGTTGGTAGATCCTTCTGCAAGTTGAGTGCGTGGAATATGAAGTAATACAGACACTCTGCCCTATACTCAGTGCTCTTCTCCTGCATAAAATTTATATCAATACTGTCACATTACTAACATATATATCAAAGTAATATGATCAAACATAACTACAAAATGCCACTTACAGGTTCGTTATTTTTTGTCAATTCGTTCCCATCCCATGATTCCATATACTTCATCGAAAAAAAACCACAGTCATTTGCCAACTTTCGCTTCGGTGTTTTCACATAAAACCTACGAAATCATTCAAAATTTGGAAATTTTCTCTTTCCATATGCTTTTTCAAGCAATTTGCCAAACCTTATGACCTACCACATAAAAATGTTGACATATTCAAATGATCATACATTTAAGTACTATTATAGTATTGAGTTAAATAACAATTAAGAACTTACAATTTGATCAAAAATAGGGTTGTGGTGATCATGCGGGTCACCAAATTCTTCTCTATCCATTGAATTTAGTATATCAATCGTTTTGTTTATTAAGTTGAAGAAGTATACAGTCCAATATCCAGAGTGTAGCACCGGGATGAATATCTAATGTTGTTACAACATGTCAAACGGTTAATAATTTCATAGTATTAAATTTTGTTATTGTCATACAAACTTAAATTTGCTACTTCACAGTTTCGATTTTAGCCTAAAACAACTTTATAGTACTAACAAACTATTTTTTTATTGATTTAAATCTTACCAATTTCTCATCAACCAAGGTCAATCCAACTGTGTTCGCCATCACAGTGCTTAATCCAAAATCTATAGCGAATTGCGTCCCATGGTGCTCCTCATAGAGTAATATCTCTTGTAAAATATAAATGTATGGTTAAATATGAACACCGTATCGTATCAAAGCCAACATATAGTGTCCAACATAACATATACAGTAGCTCGGTAACACTTACAGAGCATTGGGGTTGGATAAATGCCTTATATCCTGCTGATGTAGTCCTATATTTCTTGTCATAGAATATCATGGACTGGCAGAATAATTTGATGAACAAATTCTCCAACTCACAGCCTTCATTGAATGAGCTTTTGACATCTCCTGCATTTAACACAATACCATCTTCTGTTAATATTATAGTTGTCTTGAAAAAACATCCAAAATTAACAAATCTTTATTCAATATATAAAATTCAAATTAATAACTTTCAATAAAAGAAGTACTACAACTTACCTATAATAAGGCTCACCCTTTTTGCACAACTCATCATATTTGAAAGCATCTAAACCCAGTTTGCCTTTTTGGTGCACTAGAATTGCACTTGAATGGTGATATGTACTTAGCAGTTGCCTTCGTCTTGCACAATCCTCTACCGAGTTTTGTTTTAGATGCTTGTTGTGGAGCTGTGATGACTACTGCAGTCTGTGGCTTTGGATCATTGATTATTTTGTCGATGACTTCATTTTCCCTCTCCAACTCTTTCATCTTCATAATATCATCAACATCTTTCATTATTGCACTGACTGCTCCAAAATAAAAAATGTAGTGTAACTATTACCAACATATCAAATTGTATGACATATGAATGAAAATTTACAGTCCTTCAAAAAGCTATTTACTGTATTTCGAATATCTATTTGCTGTCCTGTTACATACATGTCTTAATATGAGCTTTTTTTACGTACTAACGTGCATATATCGAAATATATATGAATGGTTCGAAAAATAACAAAACCACTGTTTGTACGTCGTATTGATAAATTTACCATATTTTTATCATATAGTTACTATCATATTTATATCACCTTACAATTACATATACTTCATCACAATTTACTATCATATTAAAATCAGTTTGCTAGTACGACAGTGAATTATTATTGACAATACAGTAAATTGTGATTCTTAAGATAGTAAATTTACTATACAATATATCTTCAATATAATAGACCACGACATTAGATTGCTTTTGATCAGATAGTACATGGTGATTGTTCATCCAACAAATTTACTGGTCGATATATATCAATATTAACTATCCAAATATCTCAACAATGTTGCCATATTTGTGATTCTGCATAATGTAATATGGACAGTAAACATTATTGACATATTAACTTATTGATAAATTTATTGTATTTTTATTACAGATTTACTTTACTATCTTATTAAATTCACATTACTGGTTAGACAGAAAATTGTTATTGACAAGACAATAAATTGTGATTCTTTAAACAGTAACTTTACTGCTCGATAGATCTTCAATATACTGGGCCACGACTAATTTACTTGAAGTACAATAAATTTCTTTCGATCAGAAAAATAATGTTAATTGTTCGTACAGTAAATTTACTGATCGCTATATCATTGATAACTGAAAAACTATGTCAATAATGTTTCCGTAATTGTGATTCTACATAATATAAACAGAAAATATGATGTTTCAAAGGAGAAATGATTCAACATACATGGGTCTTGATAATCAGTTCGTGTTGTCGCAGTTGTACCATGACTATGGTTAGGTGCAAGCGTCGATTCGACAATCGATTCCACACATTGTCCACTTATAAAAAAAATGAGGTACCATTACTTTTTAGAGCTTTACTACAACAATAATTTACAAATATGATTTCTCACGTAACTAACCTTTCTCCGTATCTGACTTCTCAGATTTGTCCTGTTGTTCAGTTCCAAATGCCTACACAACATTCTTCTTGCCGCCATCATCTGCACATTCAAATTTATTGTCATAGTAACCTAAAATATATTGTCCACATAATGTAATATAATTGATATATTACACATTTACTATCCTAATGACATAAAACACGGTCATAACAATGTAACTTTGCCGTCTTCTCAATAATCCCAAATTTTAAAACCACTTCCCAATTATATATGATGAGAATGACCAATAACTGTCGGCGCCGTCACTTTATTGAGAGAAATTTGAATATTCCTCACAACCAATGCAAGAGGGACATCATCGTCATCGTCCTCAACAATATTTCTCTCTTCACTAGTTTTATTCATAGGTTTAGTACCACTTATTTATTCCCTGGTTTGCATGGAACATTCGATCCAATCTTGTGTTTCCCAATTACTTTCTTGATCTTCAAAACTAATTCACCACTGGCATTTTCAACCTTATTGTCAAATTCTTTGATCTTCAAAAGTAATTCAGCTCTGCAATTTTCAACATCCTTATCATATGACTTTAGAGCTTCCATTACTTTATCCTTCTCCACGCCATCAATAGAAGACAAGAAATCACCTAGATGGCTATCTATCCTTGAAAACGAAGATGGAATATCATGGCTCTCAACAGAAACACTAGCTAAATTATTTTTGATTTTCTTCTCTGCATAGCAACTGTCTTTCGTGTTTCTGAACTGAAAATTATAACAAAAAATATAAAATTCATGTCAATAAATCACGATCAATACTGACATATTACATTAATTTACTGTCCAGTGTTAATATGTCGTAATACTAAATTTACTGGCTAACTATAATCACTTTACTGGTTATGTCAATAAATTCATATTTATACAACAATAAAGTGTGATTCTTCCTATAGTAAATTTACTGGTCAATATGACTTCAATATAACCGACCATAATCACTTTACTGGTATGACATTAAATTCTTATTGATATGATAGTAAAGTTTGGTACTTAATATAACAAATTTATTGGTCGACAAATTGACTTTGTATATGCATAGTGCCTAACATTACATAAATCATAAAGTTTCATGCTTAGTATGAAAAATACTCACATCCAGCTTTCCAGAGAGACTCCTATTCTATGGATCCTTGCATGAAACGTCAGTTGCCTCCAGTTTGGTTATCAATTCACCACTGAAAAACTTGACACGAGGAGTCTGCTTAATAAAAATTGAATGCCAATAATATAAATTGTCCAGATAATAAACCTATAAATACATAGAGTAAAATATATGAATACATGGTTACCAACTATAGAACACAGCAATCAATCTGTTATAACGACATAATTCACTCTTTTCGGTAACGAATTTAGATATTTACCAGTAAGAAAACAATGCCCATCCTATCAATATGATTAGACCCTTTCCTCACTGCAATAGGTGAGTGGCAAGGTGGAGATAACAAAAAATTTTGTCATGGTTCACACTCAATTCACCCCTGACCCTATGGTCGGACAAACCACAGTTGTGGCAGGCTATACCCTCACCCCGATTGCATCTTCCCATTACTGGGTCAGCGTGCATCACATCCTGTGATATGTGTTGGAGCCGCACTCCGTGTCAAATCATGCACAACTTTCCATCTCATGCAGGGGTTTCATGTGTGATCCGCATACTACTTGTTCACGCCTGTCCCATACCGGGCTTGCGGTCAGTACGGTTTTCATGCCACTAGAAGCACAACACAAGGTTCTAGTCCTTATATGCCAATAACTAGATCATTCCACAACCTTGCACATCCAGTGCCACCACCATTCATACCAAACTCTTGTCACGGCTAGGGTTTTATTTCATGAATATACATATATACATATATATTAGTTTATGGCTCCCTACTAGATTCTTTTATCACATTTCATCGGCATAACACCTAGTATTGCCACATCATACTTTTCTCATTTCATCACATGCAATACTACTTATAGTCAAGGAAATATCTTAACAATTCATAAAATATAGGTTCAAGATGTTCAATAATATGACTTGCCTTCCGCTTCGTAAGAATCAGCTACTGGTGTTGAGTCGGCGGTGAAGTCCTCGAACTCTGACTCCTGATCAGTGAAGTCAATTTGAAGCTTGGAGCTGAGAATTGTTCCAGCGTCGTTCTCCTCCTCGGCGGCTCGCCGGAGAAGAAGAAGAAACGAAGAAGACGACGGTTTAAGTGGCTAAGGAATCTCTGGAGAGAAGTGTGAAGGCTACATCGGTCGTGGGCAGCTATTTTAGGCACGGAACGGAGATGGTGAGGCTGGCAATCATGGAACTTGTGCCGTTGAAGTGACCGGACAGGGCGGTGACAACGGCGACGACGCGACGGCGTGCAGGCGGTTTCTTCCGCTTTGTCAGCTGCGTGCATGCTAGCTCCTGGCTGGTGCAGAGGTGGAGGTGACTAATGGCCCCGGCATGGCATCGTCGTGGTGTAAAGTTTCTGACATTTGCCTACTGGCGTGCGCACGTGCGGCGACTTGCTGTTGCTGGTCGAAACGGCTCCACGGTGGCTTGCTCTGGCGTGACGTGTGTACCACACGCAGGCACAACGGTCACAAGCACGGGTGACAAGCTGGACTTCACCAGCGGCAAAGAATCACGGCGTGGCGAGGCGAGGCACTGGTTGAAGGCGTGACGGCGAGTGTTGGTCGAATTAGAAATTTGGACTGAAACATAAATACTGAAAATAATCTGGATTGATTTGCAATTCTGAGAAATAGATGGTTAGGGTTGAATCTGATTTCACAAATCTGATAAACTTTATTCAAAATATGATTTGAGAGAAAATATGATAAAATTTGGAAACTTTTGATCAAATTTTGAGCTAGAGCGAAAATATGGTATTTAGGGTATTTAGAATCTGGGTTTTGTCGAAGTTGAAAATCTGAGATCTAAGATGAGATTTTGATATCCTCACAGAAGGAGATTTTGTATTGAATAGCATATGGGAGATATCCCCTAAATCAGATTAAGGTTTGGAGCTTATTTGTGGCCTTTAGCCTTTCCAGGATTTTAGAAAATCTGAAAAGGATTAATATGAAATACTTCTTGACTGATTTGCGAAAATGACATTGGTGATGGAATTCTAGTGCCAACTTTTTGGATGAAGGTATTGGCATACCCTGGATCATAATCCTAAGATAATTTGATATAGACCAAGTCAAGATTTGATTAGATCGGCTTTCTGAAATTCAGAGTACTTAGGGTAGTTAAGATATTAAATAATTCTGTTTTCAAAAACAGAAAGAGGTTGATAATTCTGGGAGCTCGAGGCCAAATTTGATCTGGCTTCTGAAGGCTTTTATACTCAAGATAATTAGTAGATCACATCTGGATAGTCTGATCTTGATCTGGGCATAAGGCATTGATTTTGAGATTTTGGGCTTCAGGATAGAATAGATTTGAATTGATCATGCTACTTCTAAAGAGACACATGCATGCATGATTTTCATGAAACATGAAATTTTCACTTCCAAAACCAGGGTGTCGCAAAAACTTTCTACGTCCCTCACAAGGTTAGCAAGTTTTGAGTTTAAGTAAAAGCAACTGGTGCACAATAAAAACTTGTTCATCAAGACGAGCATGAAACATTGCAAAAAAGAACTTGTCAGCACTTTCACGCCTAATGCATTCGATCAGTTTGTCCACATGGAAATTTTTATTCCTGCCAACACCTAGACAATCCATAAATGATGACATGTTGGCTTCCCTGTCTGCAATAGGTTCATCCATTGTTCCTTTCAGAAGACCAAGCACACAGTGGACGGCATGAGACGTGATGGCAAGTCTTACCAAAATCTCCATCAATTCCGGATTGATTCTGTCCATTATCCACTCGATCAAGTCCCTGGAACCAATCCTGTCTACGTTGAAATCCAATCTCCCTCAAATTATTCTTTTGTGCCTCATTCAACAACCTTACTATATCGTGTATATCCTTTTTGGCTCACACTTGACATTCATGCAAATCTGCAAAAGAACTATAATATTAAACATATCACATCACTGTCTTTCTAAAAACAATTTACTACCATATGTTTATTGTAATATCTACTATATTGATAATATAGATTACACCCTGAATTTGTCAATTACATGTATCTATTGGTGGGCTGTACATACCACAATCATTAAATTTCCATATAAATGCCAGTAAATTACAACATCTAATATAGTAAAATCGTGAGAATTATTGTCACTAATTTTAACTATGACATAAGGCATATTAACTAAATGTATTCATTATTTAGTAAAAAACCTTGGGTTTTTCTCTACGTGAAAACGCTCAACAAAATCGTCGTCACATTCAGCATATCTACATCATCTGGGTGAATTATTGGGTATTGATTGCCCTCGTTTTCTTGTAAATAATGATAATACAAAACTTACAAACTCAAATATTCTAACAGAAAAACAAAAACACTCACAAAACAGCTAGGGTATAGCAAAACTAAACCTCATTATAATCAGGATCTTCAAAGTAATGCTTTTCGTGCTCCTCGACACCAAATGCCGCTTCCCTGTCTCTCTTTTCTCTTGTAGCAAATTGTAGCTACGATACGAAAACATATTTATACAAACAAATAACAACATTACAATTCTGTTTAAAGGATGCAAAAGTAAACATACCCTCATAGATTTTGCAAGGCTTCCTTGTGTCAGATCAAAGGAGATAACCAAGGCATTTTGGCTATCCGACATAATAACCTTCCTAAGCTTCTTAGGAACTTTGCCAGCAGCCTTTACAGTACCCTTTTGAGACGACATTATTTGCAAAATAATACTAAAAATATAACAAATTTAAAGCCATGATACAACAAATTTACTATCTAAAATATACTATTTGTTCTCATACTACAACGGCTATCCAAACAACATTAATTTACTGATGATTTACTGATAGTGTATAAAATTTGTACTGACCGGATAACTACAATGTATTGATGAATAAATTCAAATTTACTCATACTAAATCTAATTCTTATCTATTTCAAGATTGCAATCAGGATACACAACAAATTTACAATCATAATACCACAAATCTATTGACTAAAATGTACTCTCTTCTCGTAATAGAACGGATATCCGAACATCATCAATTTACTTTCGATTTACTAGTAATGTAGACCACATTTACTGTACTAACACTATCTGAAAACATCAATTTATTGCTCACTTAGTGGTAATGTAGATTAAATTTATTGTGCTAACCACTACAATTTACTGACTCTAAACTGTAAATTTACTGACAAACCTCTAATTAAATTACCTATTTCAGGAAGGTATTGTAGATCAAATTTACTATTCGACCAACTACAATTTACAAAAATCAAATGTAAATTTACTGACAAAAATATAATTCTTACCTATTTCAAGAACGAAATCCAGATTGGCAACATGGGAAGCGCGCTTGCGGTCGAGACAAGGTGTTCCGGAAGTGTGGGTTGGCAACACAGGAAGCACGTGAGATCCGATGGCAAAAATACGACAAACCGGCTGCGGTCGACACACAAAATTTCAGTCGCAAGGGGTGGGCTTGTGGGAGCGACGACAAGAATACCAAAACTTCGACGAACCGGCTGCGGTCGAGACGCAGAGTTGCGATCACAAAGGGGTGGCATTGAGTGAGCGTAACTGAAGTTGAAGAACAGGATGTGGGAACGTAGTTGAGAAGATGAACAAACGGTTGGCACAGATATCAGTCACTAACAATAAAATATTTTAAAAACATACTGCCATTGAATTGACGTTAACTTCGTTTACAAAACGACGTTAAATTTTATTTAACAGAGGGTAACATCTATCACTATCCAACGGTTGTAATTTTTTCAAGTAAGTTAGATCGGATGGCTCCTAGACTCGGTATAGAATAGCTATTCTAGGGGTGGGTGTAGAATAGTGTTTGTATGTATATATTGACGAGGATTATCACCCGAGCTAGTTCAAAGTATAACACTTCTGGTTTAAGACAAGAATCAGATTAGACGTGTATCAATAAATCCGTCGCTATGGTCTCAGACGACCTAACAGGCGCGGATACAGAGATATTTCATGGTCGTAGCTCCTGCGCGATCATGAGGTCGCAGACAGTGCGCGGTCAGGAAACTCCAGACAGTACGCGGTCAGAGGGTCGTTGATTATCTGCGACCAGGATAATCAGGGAAGGCCTAACACTTTGAATGGGCATATCCCGAGAATCATGAAGATATTCCCACGTATGAAGACAACTGCCAGGAGGTTAACATGTGCGGTTATCCTTTGATTGCATGTGTTAAGCCTGCATGGAAGTTAAGTGCAGTTAACAAAACTGCATCTTAACAACTGCCCAAGGCTGTTTCGTATTGGCGCCCTTTTGTCTAGTATAAAAAGGTAGTCAATGCACGTTCTAAAGACAAGTGACAAGTGACTAATTCGGTCAAGCATACAAGCACTACCAGGAATTCACCAAACCTGAAGGCTTAGATATAGTTAGGTAGATACTAACACAGAAGAGATCATTACCTGTGATCTTCTCTTCTACCCTCTTGTACAAACATTTTATTACATATAGTGAAATCACAATAGGACGTAGTGCTATTACTCCCACCATCGAGGACCTGAACCTGTATAAAATCCCTTGTGCAACTAAGGACCCTGACTCCAAATCGTCGATAGCTGGCGCCCACCGTGGGGCCTTTCTCAAGGTGCTTGCCCTTCATCTGGAGGATTGGCGAGCAATGTCTGGGCATATGATTCCGAGAACGACTTCGATCTCGACGATTACACCCATATTCAAATGCCTTCACCCAGCGACCCCGTTCCAATGGAAGGAGTCAGTTGCGAAGACATTCTGGAGGGACGTCAAGAGGACACGTTTTCCCCTACCCGGGTCATGTCCATCGACCAGGGAATGGGATAGACAGGTCCAGAACTTGATGTCAGTTCTACTATTTACAAAATTGAGTCTCGTTCACCATGTGTTCCCGTCAGGAACCAGGATGGCAGTGATCAGGAACTCAGTCCTGGGAGGTTTGATCCCGACAACCTCCACTCTCTCTTTGACTTCGAATCCGACTCAGAGAAAACAGAGATGTTCAGTCCTTCTGTAGCTTCTCTCCCCAGAGAATTTGCCGCCTTGTTGGAAGAAAATCCTGATCAGCGGATCGCTAGGGAAGAACAGGAGCACAGACAAAGGGAGAAACAAGAACGCAAGCAGAAGGAGGATCAAGACCATGAGCGACGAGATAATGAACTCTGCAGGACGGCCTTAGAGGCTCTCCAAAATGCGCAGGCTCATTATGACGCCGGCCCTAGTTCCTCCCATCGCCCACATGGTCGCAGGCACGACCAGACGCCTTCTTCACCATCAAAGCATTTACCGGCGGATGAAGAGACGATTACACCTGGCGCACCAAAGAGGAGGACGCATGGTCAACTTCGATCTATCGTGGAGGTCTTGCATAATTTTCCTCCTACCCTCATTGACGCGGACAAACCGGCTTTCGCTAGGATCATAGTGGAGAAACTGGATGAGGTCGCATCTGATGCAACCCCTACAGCTTCCTCCTGGTCTACGATACGTTCCCATGAAAAGGAGTATCCTTACCCTAGTCATGGTAGGCGTAATCGATTACCATCCGGATCACTCCGGCATGACAAATCCAGGCGCGTAGGAAACTCTTGTGATCGAGATCGGATTCATGTGCATTCTCGTCTAGGACCACGCGGCGCATCTCCATCGCGCGAGATCACTCGTGGGTATGCTAGAAGTTGCGGAACTCTCCACAGTAAATATGTAAGCTGCAAGGCTTTTTCGCCAGGCCTCCGTGCGGTCGTCTGGCCGGATAAGTTCAAGCCAGGGGCTATTGAGAGATTTGATGGGACCCAGAATCCATCGGAGTTCCTTCAAATTTACATTACCGCTATCCAAGTGGCAGGTGGGGATGATCGCGTCATGACCAACTATCTGCCAACGGTTCTTGAGGGGCCGGCAAGGAGTTGTCTCTTCAATCAGCCCGAGGGTTCGATATATAACTGGGAAATGTTGTGCGATGCCATCCTCAACAATTTCCAAAATTGTTACCAAAAACCTGGGAAAGAAGATGATCTTAATCGTCTACGACAAACCTCTACAGAAACTTGTCGACGATTCGGACTCGGAGTCCTCAGCCGAACTTATGCAGAATTTGTAATAGTGAGACCTTTCAAGATGACCCTTCGGGAAGGTATGCTGAACAATGGAGAACAGGAGCACAGAGAATTTAGACAGGTTCGGGCCCTCGATGGTGGGAGTAAAAGCCCTACGTCCTGTTGAGATTTCACTAAGTATGGTAAAGGTTTACAAGTGGAGGAAAAAGTCCTCACAGGCGAGGATTTTTCCTGTAAAAAGTGTACAAAGATAAGCTAAAGAAGACTAAAAAATGCTATATGAGGTGTGCCGTAGACTTGGCTAACTTGGATCTCTCCCCCTGATTGATACTTCATGCCATCCTTTTATACTGCTTGAAAGGGTGCCATGTGAAGGAAACTGCATCAATCGGTTGCACGGACGGTTAGATACGGTTTCTGAAACTGCTCTTAACCTCCACGCAGGTTAAACACGTGTTATTCATGAATAACTGTACGTGTTAACCCCCTGACGGTTGATTTTCCACGTGTAGGAGTCTTCGGGATACTTAGAATATCCTGTCGTATAGACAACCGAATAGATAGATCCCAGGTATCCTGATCGGTAGATGTTCTGACCGCGGGATTTGGCTGACCGCGTAATATCCCGAATGTGTAGTTCGCGTATAGGCCACAAACTTCTGACCGCGCAAGGCCTACGGTCTGACCGCGTAAAGCTGCGACTTGACCGCGTAAAGCTTGCGACCTCGTGGTGATGCCTCTCAAAATAACTTGAGTTCGCATCTCCAGACACATGCTCTGGTTCGAACCTGTCTTGAACCAGAAGTTTATTAGAAGTGACCCGGGTGTCAATCCTCGTCAGCTAGCCCCCAAATTCGAAGAAAACGGAGAGACGTGTTTATTTCGAATTTAAAAACCGTGCATTGGATTTTTAACCCGGCCCTTTAACTTCTCCACTTAGTGGCGCACTAAGTGAAAACGGTTGGTTTTTCAAGACGGGTTCTGACATTACGTGACGGGCAATGATGGCGCCGTAGAGATTTTTATCTCGAGGTAAAATTGTAAATGTCTTTAACGAAACTCGAGGTGTCTGGGAGGTGAACCGTCGACCTGGCGGCTATAAATACCAGACCCCTGGACATGTAAAGATTCACAATTTTCCTCTCACGCCTAAGTCTTTTTCTTGTTACCTGGCCTCCTTCCTTTTCACTTACTCTTCCCAATGGCAGATCACGAAATCATCGAGATTGAGAGTGATGAAGGGGAAATTGTCGAACAAGGGTTGAATGAAGTCCTGTCTCCCTTAAGGAAGAAACCCAAGGTTGACGAAGGATCTTCCAGTGGAACAAAGGTGAAGAACGTAGCGAGTTTCTTTCTTCCTTCAGTTCCTTTGACCCTCCCCGTCCATGCCTCTCGGCAAGTTAGGCCTTTATCCTTAGAGAAAGATCCCATCACATTCGATTCTCCCATCCTTATGGGTGATCAACATCCTGGTCGGCAAGCGGTGACTATCCCTCGACCAGATGATTGCCATATTGGGTTGGCGAAGCAATCTTCTTCTGGGAAGGTTGCACTTCCACCATATGGTGATCTTCCTCCCAAGATGGGTGTATCAACGGGTTATGCACCGGGACAGGTAACAATTCTTCTCCCTTTTTTGCTGATAATTTTAGTTAATATGACTAACTTTTACAAAATGCAGGAGGTAGGATGCCCCAGCGATCAGCCTTCTGCTGCTCCATCTCTTCCTTCCGGACAGACTCTTCTGGAAGAGAAGAATGCCCTGGAGAAGAAAACCGAGGAGATGGCCTCGAAGATTCTGCGTTTAGCAGAATGTCTTGATCGATCCCGAGAAGAGGCGCACCATTTCCGTCGAGAGAGGGACTTCTCTCAGCAACAGCGAGAACTCTCTGACTTGATTAGGGACAATAGTGCGTCTGTTGTTAGGGACGATATAGATAGACTTAGAGTAGTTGCTAGTTCCTTGGGGGTTGTCAGTGTAGATCCTACTAACAACAATATGTCCCTCGGGGAACTTTGTAAACTTCTCTCGGAACAAGTCGATGCTTTTATCGACCGTATTCCTTTTGTATGTAAAGAATGTAATAAATAAAGTTTCTTTTATTCATATGAACATTCTTCATACCTTCTGTGCGAATTTATGGTTAAAAGCTTAGTCCGCGACCATTCATACACAGGAAATTTCAGTTTTGCGATTAGAATCGCGCTTTAAAAGATCACCATGACCTGCCCTGATGGTGCGATCAGACTTAAGGCCGCGGTTAGAACTGAATTGCGACCAGAGTCGAACATCCGGTTAGACTATTACTTCGATTAGAGACGAAGTTTTAGCCTAGAACATGATTTCGATAAAACCATAACCCAATTAGAAACACTTCAGTACGTAAAAAATTGGGTTACGTGATTTTTTCGAATAAAATGTTCAAAGTATAAAAAGGAAAAACTTCCTTTGAAAAGTACTGGAAATTTTTCAGTCCTTTTACACTTTTAGTTCCCAAAACAAAGAAGTCTTTTTGTTTTAGATCCGACGCCTGAGTACTTTATCGGGTCCATCAGAGACAGTATCCATTATGGGAAATGAATAAAGCATTTAATGGAACGTTTGAAACGAGCCGCTTACCCATTAATGCGTCGCCTTGGGTCTATAAAAAGCAGTAGGTAGCTTCTTGAGGAAGCCACTCAGCCGCGAAAAACCCTTAGAATTCCCGCCGCTCAAAACCCTCATTTTCTTCAGCCTTCGTCTTCCCCAAATCGCCAGCTTCCCCTTTGATTCTACACCATAGATGGCGTCCTGGAGCAGGTCCATTCATCATTCTGAGGAGAGCCTGATGGCGCTTGAGAAGGAGGAGATCCTTTCTCCGCGGCTGCTCATTAACTGGCGACCTGCGGAGAAGGACCAAGAAACCCCAACCGTCCAAGAAGGCGAGTTGGTGGTTTTTGAGGAGTATTTTCGTTGCGGGTTCCGATTCCCTGAGAGTCGGTTCCTTAAGGATATCTTTGAGCATTACGGGTGGGAACTGATCAACCTCCACCCCAACGCGATGCTGATTCTTGCAGTATTCCAGCATCTCTGTGAAACCTTCGTCGGAGTATATCCCAGCGTGGATCTTTTCCGACGATTTTACTTTTCGGCGTGGTCAAAGAGCACCAACGCCGCCGGATGTATCTACTTCCGGCTGAGGGATAAAAAGGAGTATCCCTCCCCACCCCTGCGAGATTCAGTGCACGGGTGGCACCAGAAATGGTTTTACTGCACCCCTCCGACCGAGAGCGGGCTGTGGTTTGAGAACTCGCGGCCGGAGAAAACAAGCGAGTTGGATACTCTCCCGGCGATGAACGCGGAGTTCATGAAGCATGCCGAGGTGATCCTTCACTTAGTCGAACAAGGGCTGACGGCACGTGACGTCATCCGAGACTTTGTGAAGAATCGGGTGAGCCCCCTACGTGAAAGGGCTCATCCGGCTTGGGAGATCACGTCCATGGCGGACACTACCCTGGACTATAATGAAGGTAATTATTTCTGACATAGAAATCCTTTTGTCATTTTTGAAATGTACCAATTTAACTTGTATCCGGGAACAGTCCTGCCCTCAGCTGAGATTGAGAGGCGGACTAACTACCTCCTCAGGGCGTACAACGCCGAGGTAGAGGGCCCCAAGGGATCGCCTCGCCCCCAAAGCTTGATTCATGCTGGCGACGACCTTAAACAGGAGCGCCGAAAGGTAAACTTCTCACTTGGCCTCTGTTTTGCAGGTTTCGTGTATGTCCAGCACTAATCAATTTCATTGGAATGAAAATAGCTCCTAGGGAGGTTCGCGGATGCGACATTCCCAAGTGAGGATGTCGGCTCTCTGAAGAAGCCGGCGGCGAAGAACGTGAAGAAGGTCTCCCAGAGACCCAGGACAAAGAGTCCTGCCCCTAAGAAGACCAAGCTGAACCCTGGGGAGGGGTCTTCACGAAGCGTCCCTCGTCCCGCAAGAAAGACTGCGGTAAGATATCGCATTCCTGCTACTTTTTCAGGCGCGACATGGAATCACTTCTTCGTCGTACAGGGAGAGGGGAGCGAGGAGGAAGAGGATGACGTTCCTCTGATCCTTCGAAGGAGGAAGATCGCGGATCTTCCATCCAGCGATGTCCCAGGCTGCCCCGCAGAGACCACAGCTGCCGAAGAGGTGGCCGTGGCTGACCCTGCGACCACCGAAGATCTGGTGGACGCGGGTGACCTTCCAATTCCTGAAGCCCCCGGGGTTTCAGGGTCAGTCATCTCTGCTTCCCTGGTCGAAGGGACGACTAAGGTAAAGGATCTTTTCGATCATTCCCTCCATGACTCTTTCTGCGTATTTGACAAGTTAATGTACATACAGGAAGGAGAGCTTCCCCCTGGGTCCACTGGGGATTCCAGGGAGGAAGTAGACGAACGAAGGCCGGCTGTGACGGTTCCAGCAACTCAGGAATCGTCAAGGCCTTCGGATGAAGCCCCACCAATTAGCCCGGTGGTCCAGGTAAAGACTTATGTGTTTTTAACTGTTCCCTAAGAATATGCCTGTAACATGATATTTCCAGGGGGGTGCTGTCTTATTTACCATAAGGAAGGCAAGAACCGGAGACGGCTCTCCTTCGCAAGGGGAGTTGTCCCAGAAGTCCCAGGAACGAATGGGATTTCGAATAAGGTAAGAACTCTTATTCGACAGTAGTCTTATATAAAAACTATCTGACCCACTCTTCCTGTTAGGCAAAAGAAGACAGCGCCTATACCTTCAACCGCCACTGGGGAGGTTGAAGCTAGGGCTGATGAGGGAGCCTCTAATGAAGAGCGCTCTACTCCCGTGGTTCAGGAAGTCGTCCGAACCGCGGGAGGTGAAACAAGTGCAGGGACTAGGTCACCACCAGTGGCCTCTGGGGGTGGCATCCGGCCGGCACTCCCATCAACTGTCCCCGTCGCAGGCACTTCAGGTGCGCTAGCAAGGATTCCTGCTAGCATGGATGATGCCGCTTTGAATAAGTTTATGAAGGTATGATTACCTCTGTTTCGGCGCTTGAATCGCCTTTAGAGCATACTTGACTCTCTTGCTTTGTGTCACAGGGCTTGTCATGGGTGACGAGCCAGTCGCATGCTGCAATGGCTAGCATGGCGGCTGTTCAAAAAGATCGTGACGGCTTGCGCAAGTGAGTATCGTCATCCTTCTGTTAATATAAGTAGGCTTTAATTGTGACTAACCTGATTTTGCTGCAGAGAGGTTACGTTCTTGAAGAAGGAGTTAACCAAGATAAAGCTGAACTCAGTTACAGAGTTTCAGAAACTACGGACTGAAATCAATAGACTTCAGTCTGAGAATGTTGGTAAGTCGATTCCCAACTTGAGAAGACTTAAAGACATTTCTTGTTCATAACCTCTTTTCTTTGTGCAGCGCAAGCAGGTCGTATTAAACAGCTCAGCCAGGACAAAATGCTTCTCGAGTCCTCGCTCGACCACACCAATCAAGTGGTCAAAGAGTTGAGCCTACTGGTCTTCGAAAAACTGAAGGCCATAGCCAGCCTTTTGAATACCAATGTGGTAGAGTTGAGAAAGGACAACCCAGATATCAGCGATTGGGCATCACTGCTTACAACTCAAGCAGAATCACTGCTCGAATATCTCCCTGGAGATTTACGGCGACGTGAAGAGATGATCAGGACGAGAGTCCGATCAGCCGCATCCGCCGTACTCAGCCGGGTTCGACTTCACCATGGCCCAGATGCGAATCTGAGCGCGCTGGTGGGACCGGTTGAGGTCGAGAGTGACGAACTGCTTGACGCCGTTATTGAAGAAGTTAAGCCCTTCGTTGACAAGCTCTTGGCTGAGCTAAGGATCAATGATCCTTGTATTTTGTAACCAAACAATTGTAATTACAATGCTATGTATGTAAAATTATTTTTTCAAGAGAAAGTGCATATTCACATCATAAGTTTCATACTATAAGTGGATATGTGCTTCAAGCCGATGGTCAAGATTAAAGTAACATTTTAACCTTATTGCAAACTGGTAGCCACCCAAATGACCGAAGACTAGCCAGATAGTCCCGTGTGCGTTGAGAAACGGCTTATTTAGGAGTGACTTATCTGGAAGTGATCATGAGATTGACCAGCGAATCCGGTTGAAAAATGCTGTAATAACCTAACCGCCGGCGATCAGCCCCCAGGTCGAATTTGTATAATTTGGGCTTAAAGAAAAACACTCATTGTATGAAAACAAGACATGCTTTTTATGAAAAGATGCTAATTGAACAGGAAAAAAGTGATTGGAATACTTACACGTAAAACTTGCGAAGTTGATCGATGTTCCAAGTATTGGACAAAATCCGACCATCCTCCATGGCTAACCGCGCAGATCCTGACCGCGGCACTGAGACGACAGTATATGGTCCCTCCCACTTTGGGGAGAATTTATTGCGGTTAGACTGGTCTTGAATTTTTCGTAAAACCAAGTCGCCCACGTTGAGATCACGTGGTCGCACCTTTTTACTGTGATACTTGCGTAGAGCCTGCAAGTGTACCGCGGACTTAATCAGGGCGCGATCACGCCGTTCTTCCAGGAGGATGAGATCTCGTGATCGCTGTTCGGATTGGTTGACCTGTTTGAATTGATTCGTGCGAACAGATCCAATACTTACTTCCATAGGCAACACAGCCTCGGCTCCATAGACCAAATGGAAGGGTGTCTCACCGGTGGCTCGACTAGAGGTAGTTCGTAGTGCCCATAGAACAGTATAGAGCTCGTCTGCCCAAGCCCCCGAGCGGGTCTTGAGGCGATCAAAAACACGTTTTTTGATACCTTGCAATACTTGCCCATTGGCCCGTTCTACGGCACCATTGCTTTGTGGATGTGCCACGGAAGCAAAGCACACCTTGGTCCCAATCTGATCGCAGTAGTCTAGGAAAAGACCGCTAGCGAACTGAGAACCGTTGTCTGTGATGAGACGGTTTGGAACACCAAATCGTGCCACAATGTTCTTGTGAAAGAACTTTTGTGCGGCTGATGCAGTAATATTTCGTACTGGTTCGGCCTCAATCCACTTTGTGAACGTGTCAATGGCTACGAACAAAAACTTGTATCCATTGACCGCTTGTGGCATAGGACCGACAATGTCCATTCCCCAGATCGCGAAAGGCCATGCGAGAGGAATAGTTTGCAATGCATAAGCAGGTTGATGAACCTGTCTTGCATGAAACTGACACTGTGGACACATCTTGACCATAAGCTTGGCATCATCGAGTGCCGAAGGCCAGTAGAATCCCTGTCGAAAAACTTTTCCGACCAGTGTTCGGTATGATGCGTGTGCACCGCATACACCGTCATGTATTTCTTTCAAGAGGGATTTTCCTTCCTCCTGAGATATGCAGCGCATAAATACTCCTTGAGTACCCTTTCTGTACATAACCCCATCTATGAGTTTGTACAGACGCGCCTTTCGAATTAACCGATCGCTTTTGGTTTCGTCCTCGGGTAGGGTCCCATGTTCAAGATAGACCCTCAATGGATGAGTCCAATCTTGTTCCTGACCAAGGTTGGCAACGAAGGCTATTGCCGGATCATCCTCGACCGAAGTCATGATCGAAGGATGGTCCAAGTGTTCAATGAACACTCCTGCCGGGGCGGATGAGCGTGAGGATCCAATTTTGGATAATTGGTCTGCGAGAATGTTGTCCTTTCGCGGGATATATTGGACTTCGAAGTGACTGAAGTGTTTTTCCAATTTCCTCACTTCCCCCAGGTAATGAGCCATTGTCTCATCGGAGGTGCTGTACTCCTTGTTTACCTGGTTTACGACCAGCTGTGAGTCCCCCCTCACCACTAATCGACGGACTCTGAGGAATTTTGCTGCCCGGAGCCCTGCAAGAAGACCTTCATACTCTGCTGCATTGTTGGTTGCAACAAAGTGTAGTTGAATGACATACTTAAGCTGTTCGCCCTGAGGCGTAATTAAGACCACTCCAGCCCCCGAGTGTTGAAAACTACAGGAACCGTCAAAGTACATTGTCCAATAATCGGGGCACTCCAATTCCTTTGTCGACTGCACGGGTGGCTCAGGGTTGGTCCATTCGACCACAAAGTCGGCCAAAACCTGAGACTTAACCGCCGTGCGAGGGGTGAAGTGGATTTCAAAGGCACCGAATTCGACCGCCCATTTGGCGATTCGACCAGATTTCTCTGGATTTCGGACAATATCCCCTAAAGGAAAAGAGGAGGGTACTGTGATCTTGTGTGCTTGAAAGTAATGTCGTAGCTTACGGGAAGCCATCAGTAGCGCGTAAAGTATCTTCTGGACCTCAGGGTAGCGCTCCTTAGGACCATGAAGTACTTCGCTCACATAGTAGACGGGTCTGTGCACTCCTTCCCTTTCCGCGATCAAAACTGCGCTGACCGCGTGTGGGGTGGCCGCCAAATACAGAAGCAATGGTTCATCCTTTTCAGGAGACACCAATACTGGCGGACTGGATAGATATGTTTTTACCTCCTGAAACGCTTTTTCGGCCTCATCTGACCACGTGAAGTTATGATGTTTCCGCAAGGCTTTAAAGAAAGGTAGTCCCCTTTCGCCTAATAGCGATATGAAACGACTTAAAGCCGCCATGCGACCAGCCAGACGTTGAACATCCTTCATGGTCGAGGGCGACCTCATTTGCTCAATAGCTCTGATTTTCTCAGGATTAATCCTCAATGCCCCTGGAACATACAAGGAAACCAAGAAGCTTTCCTGAGGAAACCCCGAAAGAACATTTCTTCGGGTTCAATTTTATTCCAAAGCGATTCAAGTTACAGAAGGTTTCAGCAAGATCGTCCAAATGAGACAATCTTTTGGTGCTCTTTACAACCAAGTCGTCTACATATGCTTCGAGATTACGCCCTATCTGGGAAAGAAAGGTCTTTTGCATCAAGCGCTGGTACGTGGAACCAGCGTTCTTGAGACCGAACGGCATTCTGACGTAGCAGTATGTGCCGAACGGGGTGATGAAGGCAGTTTTCTCTTCATCGTCTTCTGCCATGCTAATTTGATGATATCCCGAGTAGGCATCCAGAAAACTCATCAGTTCGCAACCCGCAGTGGAATCAACCAGCTGGTCGATGCGGGGAAGGGGAAAGTCGTCCTTCGGACAGGCACTGTTGAGGCTAGTATAGTCGACGCACATGCGCCACTTGCCATTTGACTTGCGGACCATGACCGGATTGGCGAGCCAGTCCGGGTGATTCACCTCGCGGATGAACCCGGCTTGTAAGAGTTTGTCTAACTCTTCTCGGATGGCTTCCTGTCGGTCGGTGGCAAAACGCCTGAGCTTTTGCTTTATTGGTCGTTGTCCAGGTCGAATTGCTAACCTGTGCTCAATTACTTCCCTTGGGACACCGGGCATGTCGGACGGTTTCCACGCAAACACGTCTGCGTTAGCTCGGAGGAAAGCAACGAGGTCGAGTTCCTATTTATCATCCAGTGCTGACCCAACCCGAATTGTCCTGGATGGGTCATCTGGGTACAAAGGAACCTGTTTGAGTTTCTCATCTGGTCGAGGAGCAGCCTTGATCGCATCGGTGGCGACAGTGGCGACCTGAGCGTCCCGGAGGGGAAGTTGATCGACCATCTCCAAAGATAGCCAGTCGCACGTGAGTGCCACGTTGCGACTACCTCGGACCGAAATGACACCTTTGGGGCCAGGCAATTTCCCGCACTGATAAGCATAGTGCGTTGCCATCATGAACTTAGCGAGAGTAGGCCTGCCAAAGATTGCATTATAAGCTGAATCACAATCGATTACATCGAAAGTAACCAATTCTGTTCGGAAGTTATCTGGTTCTCCCAGAGTGACCGGGAGGACCACTTGTCCCAATGGCATCATGGAGGGGCCTGGGATTATCCCATAAAACGGATGAATTATGGGCTTGATCTTCGAACGAGGAATTTGCATCTCGTCGAGTGTCTTGACCAATAAAAGATCAAGGGAACTTCCCCCGTCGATCAGGACCCTTTCGACTCTCGCGTTACTGATGATTGGGGTAATAACCAGAGGTAATCTCAATGGTCGAGTTAGCCCCGCAGGACAGTCAGCGCGGTCGAACGTCAAAGGCATATCCGACCAACGGGGATATTGAGGTTCACCAAGGGATGTCTCCGTTTGGTTAACCTCTCGCAAAAAGTTTTAAACTGCCTTTTGGAAACGAAAGAGGAGGAGCCTCCGAAAATGACATTAACATGATTTTGAGGTACCTGGTAAGCCATTTCTTCGTCTCCATCGACGTCTCTAACCCCGCACGCCTGCTCTTTGGGCGGTAAGGTCGGCATTGGCCCAGCTCCTTGGTAGAAATCATCCAGCTGTTTCAACCAACTCCTGCAGTTTTTGAGATCGTGGCCTGCGGAATTGTGGAGTGGACACCACCTTTTGCCCTCCTGCGGATTAGTTGATTTTTCTGGCTGGTCGGAATCCCGGCCACCAGAAGCAGTTTTACTTTTAAAAGAAGACTTATTACCTTTGGTCGAAGGTAGTTTCTCCGCGACCGCGACCATACGGTACTGTCCAGAGCGGTTCCTCTTCGACTTTTTTGACTTCCCACCCAGTGAAGACTCCGGCTTTTTGCTCGAATCTTCTTTCTTGGCGTCCTTGAAACCTGGTTGGGGCGGTAGGTCCCCCTTGTCAACCATTCGGTTCCATTCGACTGCCTCGGCTGCATCGGAGTATCGATCAGCCATATCGAACAGATCGGCCACCGTTCGAGGAGGGTGAATGAGCAAGTCTTCAGTGAATCTCCGGTATCGAACGGCATGCTTAAATGCCCTGATTACGGAGCCATCAGATATGTTCGGGATGGTATTTCTTACCCCGACAAACCTCTTGACAAACTGCCGAAGCGTTTCGGTCGAAGTTTGCCGCAATCTATGCAAGTCGTCCTCCTTACCCGGCTTTTGGTAACAGTTTTGGAAGTTGCTGAGGATGGCATCGCATAGCATTTCCCAATTATAGATAGAACCCTCAGGCTGATTGAACAACCAGGTTCTAGCCGGTCCTACGAGGACTGTTGGTAGGTAATTGGCCATGACCTTGTCATCGCCTCCTGCTGCTTGGATGGCAGTAATATAGATCTGAAGAAACTCGGATGGGTTCTGAGTTCCATCAAACCTCTCAATGGCCCCTGGTCGAAACTTATCGGGCCAAACGACTGCTCGTAGGCCAGGCGAGAAAGCTTTGCAACCAACGTAAGGACCATGAACCGTCCTGCGACTTTCGGTCGGGTTTCGAGCAAACTCACTTAATGGCGGGGTTACTCGAGGTCCCAAACGAGAATGAACGGGAACTCGATCCCTACTGCGAGAGTCCTGCATTCGCCGATATTTGTCCTGTCGGGACGGTATAGGCGGCGGGTAACTCCGTCGACCAGAGCCAAAATGAGGACCATCTCGATCACGGGAATGTGTCACTGAGCGGGAAGAGGCTGTTGGGGTCGCCTCAGATGCGACCTCGTCCAATCTTTCCGCCAGGATCCTGTAAAAGGCCGGTCTCTGCGCATCCGTGACCGTAGGAGGAAAGTTACGCATGACTTCCGCGATAGATCGCAGTCGACCATGGGTACTTCTCCTAGGGGCACCAGGTGTTATTGTTTCCTCGTCCACTGGGAAGTGCCCCGGTGGTAAGGAAGGAGTCTGGTCACGTCTATGACCACGCGACCGTCGAGAAGAACTCGGGGCAGCATCGTAACGAGCCTGCGCATCTTGAAGAGCCTCTAGGGCAGTTCTGCGTAGTTCGTTGTTTTGTTGCTCGAGATCTTGCTCCTCCTTTTGTTTGCGATCTTGTTCTTCCCTGGCAGCCTGTTGATCGGGAGTTTCCTCCGACAACGCAGCAAACTGCCTAGGGAGAGAAGTCGCCGATGGGGAGAACATCTCGGTTTGTTCCGAGTCGGACTCGAAATCAAAGAGACGGTGAAGGTTATCAGGGTCGAATCTTCCTGGGCTAACCTCGGGGTCACCATCATACTTTCCTTCAGCGGGATCGTACGATGGGCCGCACTCATCACCTAGCACATTAAGAACCTCTGTGGGTTCTGACCCTGTGCCAGTTACCTCCTGGTCGATCATCATGACTTGGGAAGATGATTCATCCTGGGGAAGATTCTGGCCTTCGACCTCTTCCATCGGAACAGGATCACTTGGAGAAGGCATTGGGATATGAGCATAATCCTCGAGATCGAAATCATTCTCGGAATCATATGCTCCAGCCATGTTTCGGCAAACCTCCGAATTTCAATTAAGACGCCTTGAGAAAGGCCCCACGGTGGGCGCCAGCTGTCGACGATTCGGACTCGGAGTCCTCAGCCGAACTTATACAGAATTTGTAATAGTGAGACCTTTCAAGATGACCCTTCGGGAAGGTATGCTGAACAATGGAGAACAGGAGCACAGAGAATTTAGACAGATTCGGGCCCTCGATGGTGGGAGTAAAAGCCCTACGTCCTGTTGAGATTTCACTAAGTATGGTAAAGGTTTACAAGTGGAGGAAAAAGTCCTCACAGGCGAGGATTTTCCCTGTAAAAAGTGTACAAAGATAAGCTAAAGAAGACTAAAAAATGCTATATGAGGTGTGCCGTAGACTTGGCTAACTTGGATCTCTCCCCCTGATTGATACTTCATGCCATCCTTTTATACTGCTTGAAAGGGTGCCATGTGAAGGAAACTGCATCAATCGGTTGCACGGACGGTTAGATACGGTTTCTGAAACTGCTCTTAACCTCCACGCAGGTTAAACACGTGTTATTCATGAATAACTGTACGTGTTAACCCCCTGACGGTTGATTTTCCACGTGTAGGAGTCTTCGGGATACTTAGAATATCCTGTCGTATAGACAACCGAATAGATAGATCCCAGGTATCCTGATCGGTAGATGTTCTGACCGCGGGATTTGGCTGACCGCGTAATATCCCGAATGTGTAGTTCGCGTATAGGCCACGAACTTCTGACCGCGCAAGGCCTACGGTCTGACCGCGTAAAGCTGCGACTTGACCGCGTAAAGCTTGCGACCTCGTGGTGATGCCTCTCAAAATAACTTGAGTTCGCATCTCCAGACACATGCTCTGGTTCGAACCTGTCTTGAACCAGAAGTTTATTAGAAGTGACCCGGGTGTCAATCCTCGTCAAAACTCTCTGACAGTTTGTCAAAAGGTTTGTGGGGGTGAGAAATACCATCCCAAACATATCCGATAACTCTGTTATCAGGGCGTTTAAACACACTGTTCGATATCGGAGATTTACGGAAGATTTACTTATCAACCCCCCTCGATTAGTCACCGATCTCTTTGATATGGCTGATCGCTATTCAGACGCAGCTGAGGCCGTTGAATGGAATAGGATAGTTGATAAAGGAAACTTACCGCCCCAACCAGGTCTCAAGGACGTGAAAAAAGAGGATGCAGGCAAGAAGCCGGATTCTTCATCGGGCAGAAAGTCAAAGAAAACCAAAAAGAATCGAACTGGATAGTACCGGGAGGTCACAGTCACGGAAAGGCTACCACCGGCGAAAGGTAATAAGTTTTCATTTAAAAATAAAACTTCCTCTGGTGGTCACAATTCCGACCAGCCAGAAAAATCGACTAACTCGCAGGAAGGCAATAAATGGTATCCAATCCACAACTCTCCAGGACACGACCTCAAAAATTGCCGAAGCTGGTTGACTTCTACCAGGGAATTGGGCCGATGCCAACTTTGCCATCGAAAGAGTAGACTTGCGGGCTTAGAGACGCCGACGGGGATGAAGAAATGTCCTACCAGGTACCTCGTAATTATGTTAATGTCATTTTTGGAGGTTCCTCCTCTTTTGTTTCTAAACGATAGTTTAAAGCAATTCATCGAGAAGTTAACCAAGCGGAAGCTCCCCTTGGCGAATCTCAATACCCCCTTGGTCGGACACCCCTTTGACATTTGATCGTTCTGATTGTCCCGTTGGGCTTACTCGACCACTGAGATTACCTCTGGTCATTACCCCAATAATCAGTAATGCAAGAGTTGAAAGGGTCCTGATCGATGGAGGCAGTTCCTTGGACCTTTTACTGGTCAAAGCATTGGATGAGATGCAAATCCCTCATTCAAAAATCAAACCCATAATCCATCTGTTTTATGGGATAATTCTTGGTCCCTCGATGATGCTAATGGGATAGGTGGTGCTCCCGGTCACGCTGGGTGAATCGGATAATTTCCGAACAGAGTTAGTTACTTTCGATGTAATTGATTGTGATTCGGCTTATAACGCGATTTTTGGCAGACCAACTCTCACTAAATTTATGATGGCGACGCACTACGCCTATCAGTGCAGCAAGTTACCTGGCCCCAAAGGCGTGATCTCGATCCGAGGTAGCCCAAATGTGGCATTGACTTGCGATCGGTTATCACTGGAGCTCGTGGATCAACTTCCCCTTCGGGATGTCAAAATTACCACCACGGGTGTGGACACGATCAAGGTCACCCCTCGACCAGAGGAAAAGCTAAAACTGGTTCCATTAGGCCCAGATGATCCATCTAGAACAATTCGGATTGGATCAGGCCTGGACGACAAATAGGAACTCTAGCTCGTTACCTTCCTCTGGGCTAATGCAGATGTGTTTGCGTGGAAACCATCTGACATGCTCGGTGTCCCAAGCAAGATAATTGAGCATAGGTTAGCAATTCGACCTGGACAGCGACTAATAAAGCAAAAGCTTAGGCGCTTTGCTGTTGATCGGCAAGAAGCTATCCGCGCGGAGTTAGACAAGCTCCAAGCAGCCGGGTTCATTCGAGAAGTCGAACATCCGGAGTGGCTTGCAAATCCGATCATGGTCCGTAAGTCAAATGGTAAGTGGTGCATGTGCGTCGATTACACCAGCCTAAACAGTGCCTGCCCGAAGGATGATTTTCCCCTTCCCCGTATCGATTAGTTGGTCGATTCTACTGCGGGTTGCGTACTGATGAGTTTTCTGGATGCTTACTCAGGATATCATCAAATTAGCATGGCAGAAGAAGATGAAGAGAAGCCTGCCTTCATCACACCATTTGGCACCTACTGCTACTTCAGAATGCCATTTGGTCTCAAGAACGCCGGTTCCACGTACCAGCGCTTGATGCAAAAGACCTTTTCTTCCCAGATGGGGCATAATCTTGAAGCTTACGTAGACGATTTGGTTGTAAAAAGCTTGACTCATTTAGATGATCTTGCTGAGACCTTTTGTAATTTAAACTGATTTGGAATAAAATTAAACCCAGAAAAGTGTTCTTTCGGGGTTTCATCTGGTAAACTATTAGGATTTCTCGTTTGTTCTAGAGGGATAGAGGTTAATCCCAAGAAAATCAGGGCGATCGAGCAAATGAGGTCTCCTTCGACCATGAAGGAAGTCCCGTGCCTAGCAGGTCGCATGGCGGCTTTAAGTCGGTTTATATTGCGACTAGGTGAAAGGGGATTACCCTTCTTCAAAGCTCTTCGCAAGCACCATGGTTTTGCCTGGAAGGATGAAGCCGAGAAAGCATTCCAAGAGGTTAAAGCATACTTATCTAGCCCGTCGGTGTTGGTTTCCCCGGTCACAGGGGAACAGCTACTTCTTTATTTGGCGGCCACACCTCATGCGGTCAGAGCCGCCCTGATCGCAATAAGAGAAGGTGTGCAACGACCTGTCTATTACGTAAGCGAGGTACTTCATGATCCTATGGAGCATTACCCTGAGGTCGAGAAGATACTTTACGCGATACTGATGGCTTCCCGCAAGTTACGACATTACTTTCAGGCACATAAAATTACTGTGCTCTCGTCCTTCCCCTTGGGAGATATAATCCGAAACCCAGAGAAATCTGGTCGAATTGCAAAGTGGACTGTGGAACTTGGAGCATTTGACATCTATTTCTCCCCTCGCACTGCAGTCAAGTCTCAGATCCTTGCAGATTTTGTGGTTGAATGAACTAACCCTGACCCTCCAAGGCAAGAGTCCGAAGACTTGTCGTACACCGACCATTGGACGATGTATTTTGACGGTTCTCAAAGTTTCCAACACTCGGGAGCTGGAGTTGTTTTAGTAATGCCTAAAGGCGACCAACTGAAGTATGTCATTCAATTACATTTTGTTGCGACTAACAACACAGCAAAGTATGAAGGTCTTATTGCAGGGCTCCGGGCAGCAAAATTCCTCGGAGTTCGTCGATTAGTGGTGAGGGGAGACTCACAGCTAGTCATAAACTAGGTAAACAAGGAGTATAACACCTCCGATGAGACAATGGCTCATTACCTGGTGGAAGTGAGGAGATTGGAAAAACACTTTAGTCATTTCGAAGTCCAATACATCCCGCGAAAGGACAATTTTCCCGCAGACCAATTATCTAAAATTGGGTCCTCAAGTACACACTAATACAGAAAAGTTTTCTTCTATCGGTAAAAAACACACTTCTACTTCGGTTGTTGTACCGTTAGAGATAGGCACGATAGAACAAGACAAGAACTATTCTAACGGTAAATAACCGTTAGAAAAAGTGATCTTTTCTAACAGTACTTTAGTAATGAATCGTTAGAAGAGATCACTTTTTCTAACGGTACTTTACTAAAATACCGTTAGAAAAAGTGATTTCTTCTAACGGTTCATGACTAAAGTACCGTTAGAAAAGTGATCTCTTCTAACAATTCATTACTAAAGAATCACTTTTTCTAACGGTATATTTGTAATGAACCGTTAGAAAAAGTGATCTTTTCTAACGGTTTTTTAGTAATGAACCGTTAGAAAAGATACCATTAGAAAAGAGTATCTTTTCTAACGGTACTTTACTAAAGTACCGTTAGAAAAAGTGATCTCTTCTAATCGTTCATTGCTAAAGTACCATTAGAAGAGATCACTTTTTCTAACGGTACTTTAGTAAAGTATTGTTAGAAAAGATGATCTTTTCTAACGGTTCATTACTAAAGTACTGTTATAAAAGAATCGTTAGTAAAGTATTGTTAGAAAAGGTGATCTTTTCTAACGGTTCGTTACTAAAAAATCGATAGAAAAGATCACTTGTTCTAATGGTTCATTACTAATGAACCGTTAGAAAAGATCATTTTGTCTATAACTAGTAATCTTTTCTAACAGTTTTTTAGTAATGAACCGTTAGAAAAGATACCATTAGATAAGGTAACCGTTAAGAAACTGTTAGAAGAAAACATTTTTGTAGCAGTTCATTGATCTAATCATTCACAGAACTAAGACACAAAATTGAAAAAAAAAAGAAGCTCCTCTAGAGTCTCAACACATCATTTAAGGATATAAGAATACAAATATTTTAATTCATCCAACTTTTAGGTACAGTCTGTCGACAAATTTTCACCTAGAAAATAAAGTCTGAAGTGTTCAAAAACACTAGAAAAATAATCACTGAATTTTGCACATAAATCCTGAAAACAGACCCAAATTGTCGAAGAGGTCTCTCCACACGAGAACCTTTAGGAGCCGCCTTGTTTACATTCAGAAGCCTTCTACTGATGTCCTGTTCAAATAAATGATAGTTAGCCAAATGTACAATTTCTACAGTCTTCTACTCTTTTTTAACATGTGCAGAATATTAATAATCACACCACTAAAGAATCGACCAGAAGTATCCTAACAAGGAAAATTGAATAAAAGAGTAGCCCAAATGCCTACCCCATACACAACTTTTGCTAAAAATTTAGTAAGAATCAAGTCAAATCTTGCCAAATTATGACCACAAACCAAATTATGAAGTGTCATAATTTATGTAAGTGTCATGACATTCTGATAGTGTTAGTGTTCACCACCAAGTTATATCAATCAAGTGAGTACTAAAAGAACACATTTTGAAGCAAAGCATAAACTCAGAAATTATTGAGACTTAAAATTTAAAACACAAACTTAAAAAACAAAAAAAAATGATTTAAAAACTATCCCTAAAACTAAATCCTAATAGTAACTGAATATAGAGTCCTTCTGGGCAATGATATTGCAAACCAGTTAGGTTGGGGTTTTTTTTTTCTTTTTATTTTTATTTTTTGAAAACTCTATAGGCTAGCAAGGAGCCAGCCCATTGGGAGAAATTGCATAAGAGGCTTATTAGAAACATCAGCTTTATCAATCGATCAATATAACATTTAAGGTGAATGTACCAGAAAATGCTGCTACCTGATAAATACTTGATATCTGAATCTGTGATGCAGTTACAGTATCTTATATTCAATGACTCAAGTTTTTTCAGGCCTGAGAGAAGAAAAAAAGAATATCAACAATTTGAAATGTATTCAATTCTGAGATAAATTAACATATTGTAAGCGACATGTCCAATTTCACATCATTAAGTGCATGAGCATTCATAAATCCTGTTCCACTTCTTTCACAAAATGTTTCATCGATCTCACAAGACAAACTGTAGTGATTCTAACTAAGCATAAATCCACAACAGATTGCATGTGACATGGAAAAAAAATTCCGATAAATCTTGTCTAGATGCCTACAGCAACTGGCATAGTTAACAAAAAAGAAGGTGCATAACTGTGAAGTTTAGGGGACAAAAAGGGACCTTTTAAATGAACAAGGCCACCATGAATCTTTAAGCAACACTCAAAGTCTAGGTTTACCAAATGAACTAAATTTTCAAACGCTCACCAGTACTTTTCTTGAAACTTAGAGATGTCAAATTTGAAGAACCTGCAGAGGGCATGCATAATGTAATAAAGTAACAAAACAATAAAAAAATAGAGTACTGAGTACTGACTAATGACTGAGTTAAATACTATTCCAGGAAGAAATTACACATTGAAAAGGGGTTGTTTGGAGGGGCTTGAACTTGTGCACCTAATAAGCATATAAGCCAAGTGAAGGTCACTCGGGCTTCTCAATATAAAAGGGATTTGAGCTTATCTAATAACCACTCAAACAACATGTTTGGAAGGACTTAGGCCAGTTGTAGCTCTAAGCTCAAGCTCAAAAACCTCCAAACAGACCCAAAATCATCTAGATGGAAGAAAACTCAGCAAGAAGCGTGTTACTAACCTGACAAGATTCCAAGACTCTGTTCTGACATTTGATCACAGTAATTACATGTCAAGCTTTGCATGCTTGAGCAATCTCTAAGAAGATTTAAACCACTATTAGTTACTTCAGAGCATGAAATGTCAACAGACAATAATGATTGCCTTTGAGAAGCCACCACTTCCATCCAAGCATCATTCACTCCAGGGTACTCCCTCAGACAAATATCCTAATAAAGGAAAAGTATCAAAAATCAATTATCCCAAAACAAGAGAATCCATTGACTCATAAACTACAAGAAATATCTGGCAATCTGTCTTATCATGTCAAGAGATAACTCAATATCACAATGCCTGATAGTTAAGAAAATAAGTCAACTCAAGTTCTCCAATCCCACAGGAGAAGGAAAGAGTAGAGCAAATTAATCCAACATTGATCTTAAATCCCCAAAGCAAATGCTGATGAAGGCATCTAATCAAATATATGCTATCTACCCAGATTCCAAAAGACCAAGAATGCTTTAATCAAACAACACTCAAAGATGAACAATAGAAATTTGAGTTCCATGTGTTGATATGCATTTTTCGTCATCAAAAATTCTGCACCCCTTCTAAGACAACTCAGATGTGATTCCTCCGCCGTGGGACATCTACCAAAAAACTCCTTCCATGTTGCAACTATGAAATTTTGTTACTGTGGACTCCTCATCCTGTGACTCAAACAAAAAATAAAAGAATACACAAGGAGATCATATGTTTTGAGGATTTGAAGATTCGCTGAACTCAATGGATTTGAGATTAATTGGGAAGAGGGTCTAGAACCATAAGTCTCCCACTCATATAAAAAAACCAAAATACCCTTTTAAAAACTCACAAGAAGCAACTGTCACAGGTAATCTTCACTCTTTATTTGCTTTAAAATTTGTTATTTCTTTCTTTTGTGAAGCATAGAAGCACTTCTCGTGCATAAGACCGAGTTGTGTGCTACACTTGTTAGTTGTTACCAAAGTGTACATACAAGAACCTAAACCTCAGCTGCAGTGCACAGTCCCGAAAAGCTTCAAGTGATGCCTCAGTGAGGCAGTTAGAAGCCACCAACTCATTGAATATCTACTAGCTGAGATCCCTCGGCAGTAGCGCAAAACTACAATACTTATTGATATCCTGCAAGAATTTCCAGCATGTCAAGCAGAAATCAACACTCCAACACAATCAACCTTGCGGACTTTGGCCACACAGAGCTCCATGAGCGACGGGCACCGCTCAGGGCCCTTCCCCTGCCCCTTGCGGGAAACATCCGAGTTGCACAAGCAGCAGCCATTTCAAGCTACGGGTCTTCGACAACCTTGTGGAGGTCCCGAAAGGATTGTCATCATCCGCTCCTCCTTGCATGCTGCTCATCAAGAAAGCAAAGATTACAAAATTTTAATGCATGATGCACTGAATAAAAAGTTGAAACAATACAGTAATGATGCCTATGTAAGTTTCCATATAGGTGAAAAGAACACAGATGGAAATCCTAAAAACAAAAGAGGATGAGCATGACCAAACCAAAAGCTCCAACTCTACCACAATAAAATAGTAACTGATTTAATGACATAGACAATTCTATGACTAAAGGAAGTCAAAAGAAAAGGCTGATACAAAACAGCCTACTTATAAAAGAAAGGCACCAAGCAGATCACTTAGGAAACAAAATTTCCTTCCTTTTCCTAAGATTTTTGGCAGTGGGGCCATTTTATGTCAAGAACACCCTCACTGCCTCTTTAAGTTATTGCACATGTACATTTAATAAACTAGTAAAACAAAATAGTTTTAGTTCCTGAACAATAGTTTTGCCAAGAAATAATTACATAGAGTTTGACTGCTATTTTTAGCTACAGTAACTAGTTCAGGACATCTCCAAGATCTCACTCACTAGGGCTGGCTCTACTCATGGGCATTAACTTTCACTTTTTTTTCTTTCGACAGATAGAGATAATGTTAGATAAAGATCATATATTGGTACTTTGTGGAATGCTTGTGGAATGTGGAATGCCAATCCTCTATTTTTCGTGGGTACCTCTAATTCATAGCTCAAAGACATCGTCAAATCAGGTGAACAAGGGAAGAAGACAGACCAACAAAACTAGGACAAAGCAACAGCTGCTGGTATTGCAACGCAGTAATTATGTAGACTGAAAACTAACTGCCATAGATGATTGATCTTCACCACCCAGACGTGGTCTCATGTGCTCCACAAAGGGTTAAATTACATACTTAATAACTACCTTGCTTCTGTGCTCTTAGGGCTTGTGGTCTTAACATCCAATAGAAAGGTGGACTTAAGCACTTCTTAGTTCTTAATAAATACAAACCAAAGATATAGCTAATAAGCTCACGGAATTAACCTGCTTGCTATAATATATTTTGGTAGTGATG
Organism: Pharus latifolius; assembly: GCA_019359835.1. Taxonomy (NCBI): domain Eukaryota; kingdom Viridiplantae; phylum Streptophyta; class Magnoliopsida; order Poales; family Poaceae; genus Pharus; species Pharus latifolius. The sequence continues at coordinate 18,275,287 of CM033327.1, read as the reverse complement.
CAACCTTTATTATTTACTTATAAGTATAATATGAACAGGGAAAATATGAAACATAGAAGAGACTAAAAGTTGAAAAACATAAGCTGCATTAAAGAGAAAAGAAGCATACTTTCAAAGGATGTCTTCTCTGCCACAAGTACCCTGCTGTTAAATTCCTGATAGCTTGTTATTAGCATGCTATCAAATTAGATACTTCAAATATTACTATTTAAAAGAATGAAGAGGTTTTGCTCAGCATTACAAATCTAGACATTCCACTATGTTTAAGCTTTTGCCTTTCAATTTACATCACAACAATCAATAGTTTAAAACAAAGGACCATTGTCTTAGGATGCTAATGTTTACTGGCCAAACATTTACATTTTCTTATTTTTTTGCGATAGAAATTTACTAGCCCACGGAGACTAAGTGATTCTTATATCTCCAATCAGAATCAAAATGCAGTAAAAACCAACCTAGGCAGCACCTTAAAAAAAGAGAGAAATTACGAAACCTTCCAAAGGGGATACCTCTGCTGAGATCAGAGTTCTCCTTCTGCAGCTCCTCATTCTCCTTCTGCAGGATCTTCACCGCATCCCGCAGCGCGTTCCGGCTCGTCTCCACCTTATGAAACTTCTTCCATAGCTACAGAACTGAGAGAACACAATCCAAAATAGCGTATCAAAAACCTCAAAAGCCAACCAAATCCAGAAAGCAACGGTACACGAAGACCGGACTGTGGGTTTACCTTTGCGTAGCACCGTCAAAATAGCACGATCAGTTGTGGAATTCTCACCAGAAAGCCACCGACGTCACTAAACCCTTCGAACGGGAACAAAGGGGATTAGATGCTTTCATCGCACACGTTGCCAGATCGCGGCAGGCGGATCTAAGCAGCGGTGCAGATCTAGGAGATGGCGCACGTGGGGTAGAGGCAGTGAAGCGGGACGGAGCCGCGTGCGGGATCGGCGCGGGCGTAGGAGTGGATTTGGGGGGTGGCATGAGCAATCAAGGCAGAAGAACGAGGAGAAGAAGAAGAAGGAAGGAGGAGGAAGGTGGAGGAAAAAGGGAGAGCGGTGGCCAGTGTAGATCTGGGCGGCAGGTAGCGAGGAAGGCGGCGGATCGGCCAGAGTGAGAAGAGGAAAGAGAGGGCGAAGTGTGATTCTAGAACTGTTCAAGGCTATTTATTAAACGACGCGCATTATTATATCGATTTCAAACAAAAAAACCGTTAGAAAAACTCATGCCGATTTTTCTAACAGTTCTCACAATACAAGCGTTAGACGAACTATATTTTCTCTAACGGCTAATATATTTTGAACCGTTAGAAAAAATCATACCGATTTTGCTAACGACAATTTACTTCGAAACCGTTAGTAGAAATGCCTACAAATACCTTTCTCGACTCCGCACTATATACACTAACGGTTTTTTTCTAGATTGCCAATAACCGTTAGAAAATAGGGGTTAGAAGACTGTATTTCTGTACTAGTGACATCTGCTCCGGCAGGGGTGTTTGTTGAACATTTAGAGCATCCTTCGATCATGACTACAGTCAAAGATGACCAGGTAACAATCTTTGTTACCAACCTCAGACAAAAAAGGGATTGGACTCATCCATTGAGGGTCTATCTCGAACATGGGACTTTGCCCAAGGACGAAACCGAAAGCGATCGGTTGATTCGAAAAGTGCGCCTATACAAACTTATAGAAGGAGTTCTGTATAGGAAGGGTACTCAAGGAGTATTCATGCGTTGTATTACTCAAGAAGAAGGTAAGTCCCCTTGAAAGAAATCCATGACAGTGTGTGTGGTGCACACGCGTCATTTCATACACTGGTCAGAAAAGCTTTCTGACAGGATTTTTTCTGGCCTTTGGCACTCGATGATGCCAACAATTTGGTCAAGACATGCCCCCAGTGTCAATTTCATGCCAGACAAGTTCGTCAGCCCACGTATGCCCCCAGTGAAAAATTCTACTGAGAACTTTACACCATAGCTAGGGCTGAGGCCACCTATAAGCCACCTTTCTTGCCGCGACGTAGTTCTCGACCTGAGAACAAGGAGTGAATATCCACGTTTTACTCTGCAGAGATTTACCACTTTACCCATAGAATCTCTTGACTTTCGTGTCAGTGTTCGTTAACAGTACTCCGCATTTCTGATAATGCGTGACACTGTCAAGAGAACAAAGTCTTTTTCAAATCCATCTACTAAGCATCTCCACTCCACCGGGTGAGCATATAGCGTCCTGGGTATTTCTTGGGCGATCCACGGAACCCATCTGGATTATTTTGAGCGATCTGTGACGCCCCCTCGGTTATTCTGAGCGACCTGTGGCGCTTATACATAATTAATACGTTCCCGTGGAGATGACCTTAGTTACCAGATAAGATACTTGACTAGGCCCGTCCCATACTAGGTCTGTGGTTGATATGGGTGCTACGACGCTGGATGAAAGAGCCAGCTGGTTACAGTCCTTAATTAATTTCCATCCATAGCATAGATAAGGAAGTCCTTCTGTCGCGATATTCAGAGACTTCCACTATCATGCTCAATATCTCATGTATGTTGTATCATATACATATGACCTCCATAAATCTTTCTAGTCAATCATTGAAAAATACTCTTTTCATGCAAGTGATACTTTTTGACTAGGTAAGAAACTATATTATAAGAAATTAGTTCGAGCAATTTCAACATGATCAAGAAGGAACTTGCCTGCGTAGACGGGATTGAAATCGGAGTTCGGCAATTTACCCCGATGTTCTTCGCTACCGTCAGTTCTTGAGAATATAATTATATATATATACATATATTTAGAATATTGCTATAACAGGACATACAAAGTGCAAGAATGAATGCATCTATGTCTTCGTCTTCCCAGACCCGTGGTCGAACACACTAACCAACCAACACGCCAAAGGAAAAGATGTTTTAGTTATAGAAAATATAGTATACGAAATTAATTTAGTTGAACAGCATAATAGAATTGCATAAAATATTGGGTTGGGTAGTTTCCACAATTAATAATACTATTTGCATTTGTTTATAAATTATTGAAATAAAAGTAGGTTGTAATTTTACAATTATTGAAATATAAATCTAAAATAGTTTGAGTCCAGATATTAATTTAGTGTGAAAACTGCTTTACTAGAAATCAAATTGATTAGCTATTTATTTAAAATAAAGTAATTCATAACTTTGCAAATGTTTTTTCTGAACAGTAGGTTACATGAAAGATATGAAAATAATTTGATTTATTAAAAGAGTGAAAATATATTCATGTGAATATACAAACTTCTATTTTGATTAAACTCTTATTAAATTAGATGTGTATGTTAATTTGTCAAAACTATTGAGTTAATTAAATCTCTGGCTTAAACATATTTTAAATCAGATATAAAACAGTATTTAATTGGGTTTAAATTAGTATTTAAAATGAAAAATCAAAGTTGGAAAAGAAATGAAAATAAAAGAAATGAGAAACCCCTGATTGGGCCCAAACTGGTCCACTCACGCGCTTGCGCGCTCGGCTAGGGTTTGGGCCGGCCCAATCCTCCTCTCTCTCTTCTGCGCCGGCCCCCCACACACAAAGACACACACGCACGCCACCACACACGCACGGCACACGGACGCCCCCTGACCCTGGCCGTTGCCGCCCTCGGCTCCGGCTCCGGCTCCGGCGCCACCGCGGCGGCTCCTCCCCGCGCGCTCCTTTCTCCGGCTTGTCGTCACCTCCTTTCGCCTTTCCTCGCGCCCTACAACCTCACGGCTAAAACCCTAACTCTCATTTTTGGCCTCGCCCGCGTTTGGTCCTCGACGGTGCTTGCGTCGCGGCCGGCCGTAGCCCGCGCCGCGCCGCTGCGACTCCTCTCCCGTGGCTCGCGGCCGCGCTTGGCCGTGCCGTAACGGCGTGGCAGCGCGGTAGCTCGCCGCGCGCGTGGATGCGCTCCGCCGGCTCGTCGGCTGCCTGGTCCTCGACGTCGGCGCCCCCAGGTGAGTCCCTCTATACTTAGATTCTGGGCCGAGATCTTAGGGTTTTGGATTTGCTGTGCCGTGTTCTACTGGTTCTGTGCTGGTGTACTGTGTGGCTGTGTTTGTGCATATGTGTGTGATCTTATGGTGGCTGGGAGGTGCTAGATGAGAGGTTGTATGTGTCTCATGGGAAGCAATGATCTATAGGCTTCTGGTTTGGTCCTGTGATGTTTGTGTATACTGATGTTCTTGATGGTGTGTGGTCCTCATGTGGATGCAGTGATCTGCAGGTTTCAGGGGATTTGGAGTAGTTCTAGTGCAATACTGTAAATTTTCATTTTATCTCTAATTAAACAGTTAAGAACTAAACAACCATGGCAATTCAATGGCTTAAGCATGCTAAAAACTGGGAATTGGGCTTAATTTGCCTTGCTGCTGTTCTTGGGCTCTTCGTCTTTGCTTGCTTATACTAAACCTCCTTGGCTTGCTCCTGTGTTGCTCTAATGGTTAATCTTCAATTTCTACTCTCTGTGAGGCTGGTCTGTATGAAATTATGCTGCTATGTGTATGGAATGGTATAAATTATACTGTGCTGTTACTTCGTCTGGTGTACTAAGCAATGCAACCGACTTTCTCTGGGGCTAAGGTGGCTATTGGGTACTGTTCTGGTGAGCAGGTGGCAGCCTCTGGGCAAGCTTGGTGTCACATGGGCGGATTTGCAAATTTAGAGAAGTTGGAGGGGCTTTGTGCATAATTTTTCAATGTGGCTGCAAATGGGAAAGTTTCAGGGACTGAAATGCAAATTGTGGCTAATTGGGCCTCTGGGCTTAAGGCCTCCTGTTGGGCTGGATTTCCTAAAAGAAAAATTCTCTCTTCTTTTTTATTTATGCCCTCTTAAGGCTTGGAATTGACCCGGAAAAGAAACCAACGACCCGAAAATGACCCGACTCCTAAATGCTAGATGATGACAAGAAATTACAGGGGCGAGCAGCGGCACTCGCTCAGGCTGAGAGGTGGCTGCAAGGAACTCCTGACAAGATACTGCACAGTTTGACAGAAATCTTTCCAAAAACTAAAATACTTTCAGCGTTTAGACTTAGGTCTTAGTCCTGTTAGCATCGTGACTCCTCTGCTGGCCAGTCACGTGGCCTTTAATTAGTCGACCAACTTCGTGGTCCTTACATCCTTCCCCATTAAAAAAATTTCGTCCTCGAAATTAAAATTTTGCCTTACCCAAACAAATGGGGGTATCGATCCTTAGTTTTTCTTCTCGTTACCATGTTGCTTCTCTTTCTGGATGATTATTCCACTGAACTTTACAATATCTGATTGTCTTGTTGCGGAGCTTCTTATCCTCAGTTGCTAAAATTCATGTGGAACGCTCCTCATAGGTTAGATCTGGTTGTAAATGTTCTTCGAGTTGAGTTAAGTGGTCGGATGACTCTTTCAAACACTTCTTTAGCTGGGACACGTGAATTACATCATGAATTTGTGGCAACTCAGCTGGTAGTTCTAGTTGATAAGCCACCATCCCTTTTTGTGTCAAGATGCGGTATGGTCCGATGTATCGGGGACTCAACTTGCTCTTTACTCCAAATCGCTTTATACCCTTCATGGGTGACACCTTTAGATACACCAAGTCTCTGGGTTCAAATTGCAGTTCTCGTCTTCAATTATCTGCGTAACTCTTTTGATGACTCTGAGCAATTTTGAGTCGATCTTGAATGATCCGAATTTTATCTTCAGTTTCTCGAACTAAGTCTGGTCCAAGAATTTGTCGCTCTCCTTTTTCTGTCCAACAGATTGGGGATCTGCATCTTCTGCCGTATAAGGCTTCAAATGGTGCCATCTTGATACTAGATTGGTAGCTGTTATTATAGGTAAATTCTGCCAAAGGTAGACACTTGTCTCATGACTCTCCAAAGTCAATGACAGAAGCTCTCAACATGTCTTCAAGAATCTGGTTGATTCTTTCTATCTGACCTCCAGTTTGGGGATGATATGCGGTACTGAAGTCCAATTGGGTTCCTTGTGCTTGTTGTAGTTCTTTCCAAAATGTTGAAGTAAAAATAGATCCTCCGTCAGTGACAATCTTCTTAGTAATGCCATGTAATACTACAATCTTTTCTAGATATAACTCTGCCAATCGCTTGCAAGAATAAGTCTGGTGGATGGCAATGAAATGTGCAGATTTAGTTAGGCGATCCACTATTACCCAAATGGAATCCTTCTTTTGTTTGGTCTGTGGTAATCCTGTAATAAAGTCTATACCAATTTCTTCCCACTTCCATTCCGGTATTGGTAAGGGTTGTATTAATCCTACTGGTCATTGATGTTCAGCTTTAACTCGTTGGCAACTATCACACTCTGTTACGAATTGAGCAATTTCTCTTTTCATATTCCTCCACCAAAATACATCCTTTATGTCTTTGTACATCTTTGTACTACCTGGATGTATGGTGTATGGAGTTTGATGGGCTTCCTTTAAAATTATTTCCTTTAGTTCTATGTTTTCAGGTACATAGATCCTACCATTGTACCATAGAACTCCATCTTCTGCTAGGTTGAATTCTGAGGGTCTTCCACTTCTGATCCTCGAAACTTCTTCTTGGATAAATTCATCTACGGTTTGCTTTTCTTTGATCTGATCTTGTAATCTGGGTTTTAGTGTTTTGGTCGCTATTATTCCTCCTGTTGGATGATTAAGTACTTCAATTTCCATTCGAGCTAGGTCTCTGATGATTTCTTCTGGGACACCCATTGTTGTCATTTGGTTGCACATCGACTTTCGACTTAAGGCATCTGCGACGGCATTTGCTTTTCCTGGGTGGTAGTTGATCGATAGGTCATAATCGTTAATTAACTCTAGCCATCTTCTCTGACGCAGATTTAGTTCCTTTTGAGTGAAAATGTACTTCAAACTCTTATGATCAGTGTACAATTCACATTTGACTCCATACAGATAGTGCCTCCATGTCTTTAGAGCAAAAACCACTGCTGCCAACTCCAAGTCATGAGTGGGGTAATTTACCTCATGCTTCTTCAATTGCTGTGAAGCGTATGGAATTACTTTTCCATCTTGCATTAGCACGCATCCTAGACCAGCTCTTGAAGCATCGCAGTATACTACAAAATTCTTTCCACCTTCAGGGTACGCTAAGATAGGCGTAGAAGTTAACCTCTTCTTGAGTTCTTCAAAACTATTTTCACAATCTTCTGACCAATTAAATTTCACATCCTTTCTCAATAACTTAGTCATAAGTGCAGATATCTTGGAAAACCCTTCAATGAATCTTCGGTAGTAGCCTACTAATCCCAGAAAACTTCTAACTTCAGTAACACTTTTAGGCCTTGGCCATGCTAATACAGCATCAATTTTTGCCGGGTCTACCGATACTCCTTGCTCTGATATAATATGTCCGAGAAATGATACTTGATCTATCCAAAACTCACACTTATTCAACTTCACATACAATCAGTGATCTCTAAGAGTCTGCAATACTATGTGCAAGTGTTCTGCATGCTCCTCTTTGCTCCTTGAGTATACTAAGATATCATCGATGAAAACCACCACAAATTTATCCAGAAATGACACGAGCACTTTGTTCATCAAATTTATGAACACAGCTGGGGCATTTGTTAAACCAAAGAGTACTACCAAAAATTCATGGTGCCCATATCAAGTTACAAATGCCGTCTTTGGTATATCCTGTTCTCGGATTTTTAGTTGGTGATATCCAGATCAAGGTCAATTTTCGAAAATACACTTGCTTCTTTCAGTTGATCAAATAGATCATCGATTCGTGGCAAAGGATACTTGTTCTTAATCGTAACAATGTTTAAGGCCCTGTAATCAACACATAGCCTCATACCTCCATCCTTTTTGTGTAAAAAAAAGTAGTGGTGCTCCCCAAGGTGATATGCTGGGTCTTATATATCCCTTTTGCTCTAGATCATCTAATTGCTTCTTCAATTTTGCCATCTCTCCTGGTCCCATGCGATATGGTCGTTGTGAAATTGGAGCTATGCCTGGAATTAGATCAATAGTAAATTCTATTTCTCTATCTGGCGGCATTCCAGGTAGCTCTTCTGGAAACACGTCTGGATATTCACGTGCCACCAGTATCTGATCTAATGTGAGGTTTGTTGTGGTTGTATTTACACTTGTCCTTGGTTTTGGTGATCCTTCTCCATGAAAAAGGATTCGGGTACCATCTCCTTTCCTAAGAGGTACTGTTTTCTTATCACAGTCGACTGTTGCCCCAAAAAGTGCTTGTCAATCCATTCCTAGGATTACATCTATATCCGATAAGGGAATAACTAGTAACTTAGCTTTAAACTTATTCCCTAGTATCTCAATAATTTAGTCAGGTCTTTCATGTTCCACTATCATTAGTCCTCCAGGGGATTGCATGGTTATTGGTTTTTCTAAAACAGTGCAAGACAGTTGATGTGGTGAAGATAATTCTTAGATATGAATGAATGCCTTGCACCATTTCCATCCAACAACATATCTCTGTCATCGTCGTCTGCCCTTCTATGGTCGTCGATGGGGGTGTTGCTCCCGGACTAGTGAGAATATCCTGGCCCCCATTGCTGTTTCCTCCGCTTTCTCCACCCATGATATTACTAAGGAAAAGGGCTCTAGCTCAATTCTAACCATGCACAACCAAGATGCACACTCATCCAAGGGTAATATGCTGAACAAAGTAACTCATAATGCAAAGAGAGAAAAAATATAGTTTTTGTGATATTTAACATAGCTGGGTTTACATATACCCTTAAGTTTCATATAGGTCCGCAGGGGACCCATTGTCATTCAATGGGGCTTGTATAGGCCCACCTATACTTATAACTAATGACTGGTAAAAATATGCCCATACGGGTTGAAAAAAAATCCCCTATGTCCGTATAGTATGAACTATCCTATTACTAATTCTTAATCCCATCACTATATTTCTAGGATAGTACTACTAAAGAAAAGATAAGACAAGTCTAGAAGAATAATGACCTTAGGGATATTACAGTCACCTTCTAAATCTGGGTAAGCGTGTTTTGGACAAGATCATGCTCTGATACCATCTTGACGCAACCCGGCATCCCACTCACGTGGTAGCATGCCTGGTCTATGAACATTGCCCGACAAAAGTATATTTTCCCGAACAATGTCCAATTTAGAGTAGCGAAACAGAAGCATGGATTTCAGGTTAAACATATTATAACAAAAAGGGTTTGTTATTAGCAACAACCCACACTACTAAACATCAGCTTTTACCAAAAACTATACATCTTACTAGAAAAAGGACTAGTTTTGCGGTAGCTTTCAGAAGTTTTCGTCTCCAGATCCAAAGTAAGTGTGGTCGTAACTGTAGATGTCCATCTCCGGATCCTCGGGGTCTTGGGTGGACTCTGCTCCTCCGTTGCCTTCTTCAGTAGATTCTTCCTCAGCTGAAAATTTTAAGTCTACCAAGGATTTACATAGCAAGGGTGAGTATAAAAGTACTCAGCAAGCATCAATCATAATGCAGGATGATCTAGATTAACTATATTCAAGGAGAACATACTTAAGCATATAATAAGTCAAAGAGTATAAGTTTTACTTTTAAAACATTTGTTGTAAACAATCTCTATTTGGTCGTTTAGAAAAATTCTACTGAGCACTTTACACCACAGGGCTGAGGCCAACTATAGGCCTCCTTTCCTGCCGCGACGTAGTTCTGCACCTCAGAACAAGGAGTGAATATCCACGTTTTACTCTGCAGAGGTGTACCACTTTACCCACAGAATCTCTTGACTTCCATGTCGGTGTTCGTCAACAGTACTCCGCATTTCTGATAATGCGTGACACCGTCAAGAGAACAAAGTCTGTTTCGAATCCATCCACTAAGCATCTCCACTCCACCAGGTGAGCATATAGCGTCCTGGGTACTTCTTGGGCGACCCGCGGAACCCATCTGGATTATTTTGAGTGATCCATGACGCCCCCTAGGTTATTCTGAGCGACCCGTGGCGCTTATACATAACTAATACATTCCCGTGGAGATGACTTTAGTTTCCAGATAAGATACTTGACTAGGCCCGTCCCATACCAGGTCTGTGGTTGATACGGGTGTTACGGCGCTGGATGAAAGAGCCAGCTGGTTACAGTCCTTAATTAATTTCCATCCATAGCATAGATAAGGAAGTCCTTCTGTCGCGATATTCAGAGACTTCCACTATCATGCTCAATATCCCATATATGTCATATCATATACATATATGATCTCCATAAATCTTTCTAGTCAATCTTTGAAAAATACTCTTTTCATACAAGTGATACTTTTCGAGTAGATAGGAAACTATATTATAAGAAATTAGTTCGAGCAATTTCAACATGATCAAGAAGGAACTTGCTTGCGTAGACCGGATTGAAATCATAGTTCAGCAATTTACCCTGATGTTCCTCGCTACCGTCAGTTCCAGAGAATATAATTATATATATATATACATATACTTAGAATATTGCTATAACAGGACATACAAAGTGCAAGAATGAATGCATCTATGTCTTCGTCTTCCCAGACCTGTGGTCGAACACACTAACCAACCAACACCCCAAAGGAAAAGAGGTTTTAGTTATAGAAAATATAGTATACGAAATTAATTTAGTTGAACTGCATAATGGAATTGCATAAAATATTGGGTTGGGTAGTTTCCACAATTAATAATACTATTTGCATTTGTTTATAAATTATTGTAATAAAAATAGGTTGTAGTTTTACAATTATTGAAATATAAATCTAAAATAGTTTGAGTCCAGATATTAATTTAGTGTGAAAACTGTTTAACTAGAAATCAAATTGATTAGCTATTTATTTAAAATAAAGTAATTCATAACTTTGCAAATGTTTTTTTCTGAACAGTAGGTTACATGAAAGATATGAAAATAATTTGATTTATTAAAAGAGTGAAAATATATTCATGTGAATATACAAACTTCTATTTTGATTAAACTCTTATTAAATTAGATGTGTATGTTAATTTGTCAAAACTATTGAGTTAATTAAATCTCTGCCTTAAACATATTTTAAATCAGATATAAAACATTATTTAATTGGGTTTAAATTAGTATTTAAAATGAAAAATTAAAGTTGGAAAAGAAATGAAAATAAAAGAAATAAGAAACCCCTGATTGGGCCCAAACTGGCCCACTCACGCACTTGCGCGCTTGGCTCGGGTTTGGGCCGGCCAAATCCTCCTCTATCTCTTTTGGGCCGGCCCCCCACACACACGCACGCCACCACACACGTACAGCACACGGCCGCCCCCTGACCCTGGCCGTTGCCGCCCTCGGCTCCGGCTCCGGCACCGCCGCTGCGGCTCCTCCCCGCGTCGTCCTTTCTCCGGCTTGTCGCCACCTCCTTTCGCCTTTCCTCGCGCCCTACAACCTCACGGCTAAAACCCTAACTCTCATTTTTGGCCTCACCCGCGTTTGGTCCTCGCCGGTGCTTGCATCGCGGTCGGCCGTAGCCCAGGCCGCGCCGTTGCGCCTCCTCTCCCGTGGCTCGCGGCCGCGCTTGGCTGCACCGTAACGGCGTGGCCGCGCGGTAGCTCGCTGCGCGTATGTATGCGCGCCGCCGGCTCGTTGGCTGCCTGGTCTGTAGGAAATCGAGTAAGCTACACTAGCAGAATTTCTAATAATTTACTCGAAAACTGCAAGTAATAGATCATAGATTAGATTGTTACCAGTAGCGGAAGCAGATTTGATGCAACGATCGAATGTTCGCAACAACCGTTTGCGGATCGTCCAGAACAGTGGATGTAGATGACAACGATCGCTCACGGATCGTCCTGATTAGCGCAGCAATTGCAGCAGCGCCTCTACCGGTATCCACACGTACTGGGATGGAACGTTGTGCAATGGTGTGCTAGTACCAATGTGCACAACAAGGGTTTTTAGGGCTATTACTTTAGAGGAGGTAGCAGTTAGGGTTTTTCTGTATCTTTTCTCAAGGCCCATCATACCTCTCTATATATAGGGCCAAGCAGGAGAAATCCTAACAAATTAGGTTTCCTGATATTATACGAATCTTATCCGAACTGCCCATGCAGAAGAAATCATAACAGATTAGGTTTCCTGATTTTATACGAATCTTATCCGTATTGCAGGATGAGACTAATATTAAATCTTCGTATCTGATACGTTAATTTCATAACAGACCCAATCCGGATCTGATACGAAAACCCATAAAAAACCCAATCCGAATGTATAAGGAGTCTAATATTAAGTCTCCGAATCTGATACGGAAACCTATACCAAACCTAATCCAAATGGATAAGGAGTCTAAACCCAATCCAAATACATAAGGAGTCTAATATTAAGTTTCCGAATCTGATATAGAAACCCATATCAAACCCAAACCAAATGCATAAGGAGTCTAACATTAAGTCTCCAAATCTGATATGGAAACCCAAAATAGACTTAATCCGAATTGCATTGTTCCAACCCGTTAAGTGTGTGACCCTGTAGGTTCATGTATATTTAGTCACAACCCGAGAATACTTACCCGAATTGTAAGTCGGTAGTGGCCCCTAGCAGGACATAACGACTATCCAAATACACACAAAGATCATAATCAGCAAACCTATATAATGTTTTCATGTTGATCCTCTTGCCATACGATACCAGATTAAACCCAAGGTAGGAAATGTGCCACTCTTGCACAGTTCAATCCTTTCTCGATCTCATAGTGGATTGATCTTCTTGTAGTTGACACTTCAACCACAAACGGCATGGCCATGCACTTCTCAATTCATCTATATCGAGGGGCTCAGAGATATCTCTCTCATTTTATAAGATATGCAAATTCCATCTTAACCATTCATATTCCTCCGCATGGCTTATAGTATACCCGAATATTACCTTTATTACTACTTAACTAAAAGTAGCGTTTGATACTATCAAAGTATACTACTACGCATGTAGGAAACTATGATGGTCTCAGGTCTAAGGATTAATCATAAACATTATTTGAGACCTACTGGTGACACTTAAATAACAAATCCAAACAGTGTCTCAAAATGGGTCTATCCAACATTATATTCTCCAATATATGTCCACATTATTGATTTGATATCTTGTATCCATGGTCCGTGAAACATAACCATCAATCAATAAATGTGCTGATCCATTAATCAATAATGTCCTATTTAAAGATAATGGATCAGGGACTAAATTAGAATTATATCATCAAATAAATTTAGAGTCTCACGAACAAATCACATACTGTTGATCAAACCAAGATGATAATTTATTCAAAAATAACATATTATTCAAATGTTCATAAATATAACAAAGATAAATACATCTCTGTGATTTGCTCTAGGACAAATCACTAACAACCTCCCACTTAGATTAGAGTCAATCACAAATGTATCTAATACCTATCGCTCTAGTATGCACCTCATGCTTTGGTTGCGGGAGAGGTTTTGTCAACGGATCAGCAACATTCAAATCCGTGGACACTTTGCAAATCTTCACATCACCTCTATTCACGATTTTTTTTCGGATGAGGTGATAACGCCTGAGTATATGTTTGGATTTCTGATGAGACCTTGGTTCCTTGGCTTGCGCAATGGCTCCACTATTGTCACAATAGAGATCCACTGGGCTTGAAATACTAGAAACCACACCAAGTTCAGAGATGAACTTTTTAATCCAAACAGCTTCTTTAGCAGCTTCAGAAGCAGCAATGTACTCTGCTTCTGTTGTAGAATCAGCGACAGTTTCTTGCTTGGAACTCTTCCAGCTTACAGCTCCTCCATTAAGGCAAAATACAAAACCAGATTGCGATTTGAAATCATCTTTGTCGGTTTGGAAGCTAGCATCGGTGTAGCTACTAACAACGAGCTCTTCCTCACCTCCATAAACCAAGAACACATCCTTAGTCCTCCTCAAATATTTAAGGGTGTTTTTTACAGCAGTCCAGTGATTTGATTGGTATCTGCTCGTAACACTTAGAGCATATGAGACATATGGGCGTGTACATAGCATGGCATACATAATAGATCCAACAGCAGAAGCATATGGAATCTTATTCATTCGGTCCCGCTTATCACATTTCGAAGGACATTGACTCTTGCTAAGACTAATGCCATGTGACATAGGTAGAAAACCTTTCTTGGAATCGTGCATATTGAATCTATTCAATACTTTGTCAATATATGTACTTTGGCTTAATCCAATTAACCTTTTAGATCTATCTCGATAGATCTTAATGCCCAAAATATATGCTGCCTCACCTAAGTCTTTCATAGAGAAGCTACTTTTCAATGAGGACTTCACAGAATCAAGCATAGGAATATCATTTCCGATCAGAAGTATGTCATCCACATATAAGACCAGAAAAACAAGTGCGCTCCCATTTACCTTTTTATAAACACAAGGCTCTTCTTCATTTTTGATGAAACCAAACTGTTTGACTACTTCATCAAAACGAAGATTCCAACTCCGAGAAGCTTGCTTCAACCCATAAATGGATTTATGAAGCTTGCATACTTTCCTAGTATTATCTGGATCGACAAAACCTTTAGGCTGTGCCATATACACATCCTCACTTAGTTTTCCATTTAGGAAAGCCGTTTTGACATCCATCTGCCATATCTCATAATCGAAATAGGCAGCAATAGCTAGGATGATCCTGATTGACTTTAACATAGCAACGGGCGAAAAGGTTTCATCATAATCAACACCTTGAATTTGCTTGAAACCTTTTGCAACTAATTGTGCTTTATGGATATAAACATGACCATCCATGTCAATCTTTTTCTTATAAACTCATTTGCACTCAATGACTTTTACACCATCAGGCAGATCAACCAAGTTCCACACTCGATTGTCATGCATGGATTCAATTTCGGATCTCATGGCTCCAAGCCATTTCTCAGAGTCAGGGCTCATCATTGCTTCTTCGTAAGTCTTAGGTTCATCATTATCTATCAATAATACTTCACGCTGCTCCATTGTAAGGAGCATATACCTTCCAGGTGCGTGACGTACCCTTTCAGACCTACGTATAACCGGTGCTTGTCCTGCATCATTTTCTACATTGTTTTGCAGGTCTTGCTGAGCTTCAGTGGGTGCTGAAACAATTTCCAATGGTTCCCGAATTTCTTCAAGTTGCACTGTACTCCCACTTGCTCCTTTTGAAAGAAACTCTTTCTCCAAAAAAAACACCGTTTCGGGCAACAAACACTTTGTTTTCTTCTCGATTATAGAAGTAATATCCTTTTGTTTCCTTCCCACAAAGAAGCATTTATCTGATTTGGGTTTGAGCTTATCAGACATTAAACGTTTTACATAAACTTCACAACCCCAAATCTTAAGAAAAGATAATCCAGGACGCCTTCCATTCCATATCTCATATGGTGTCTTTTCTACGGCTTTTGATGGAGCCCTATTTAATGTGAATGCAGCTGTTTCTAGAGCATATCCCCAGAAGGACAATGGAAGATCAGTTTGGCTCATCATTGACCGAACCATGTCCAACAAGGTCCTGTTCCGTCGTTCTGACACACCATTCCATTGAGGTGTTCCTGGCGGGGTTAATTGTGGAACAATTCCATGTTGTTTTAGATGATCACCAAATTCTTGACTCAAATATTCCCCTCCACGATCAGATCATAGGGTTTTGATTGTCTTGCCAAGTTGATTTTGTACTTCATTCTGAAATTCCTTGAATTTATCAAACGTTTCAGATTTATGCCTCATTAAGTAGACATATCCATATCTACTAAAGTCATCGGTAAAAGTTATGAAGTACTGAAAACCACCTCTAGCTGTTGAACTTAATGGTCCACATACACCAGTATGAATAAGAGCCAATAAGTCATTTGCCCTTTCACTTTCACCCGTGAAAGGTGCCTTTGTCATTTTGCCAAGTAAACAAGATTCACACACATCAAATGATTGAAAATCAAATGAGTCTAGAAGCCCATCTTTCAGGAGTTCCATGATGCGTTTCTCATTAATATGGCCTAAACGACAATGCCAGATAAACGTGGGATTCAAATCATTGGACCTAAGCCTCTTAATACATATGTTATAGACAGGTAATTCAAGATTTAGCTGATAAAGCCCATTCTCCAATGAGGCATTGCCATAAAACATATCATTTAAATAAAAGGAACAACGATTGTTCTTTATTTTAAATTCATAACCCAACGTGTCCAAACACGACACGGATACAATGTTTTTGCTTATGGCAGGAACATAATAACAGTTATTAAGTTCTAAAACTAATCCTGAAGGTAAAGCTAATATAAAAGTTCCAACAGCTAAGGCTGCAACTCTTGCTCCATTGCCAACGCGAAGTTGAACCTCGCCCTTAGCCAAATTTCTACTCCTTTTAAGCCCCTGCATCGAAGTGCAAATATGAGCAACCGATCCGGTATCAAATACCCAAGAGTCGGAAGGAGAAGTAGCTAAATGAATTTCTATAACATATATACCTGAAGGAGTCTCACTTTCCTTCTTTTTCTTTAAATCTTCCAAGTATTTCTTGCAATTCCTCTTCCAATGGCCAGATTCCTTGCAATAGAAGCATTCAGTAGTAGGGGTGGCACCTGGCTTGGACTTTCCTTTGGAATTAGGTTTAGCGCTAGAGGATCTTTCTAGAGCTTTGCCCTTTCCCTTAGCCTTGCCCTTGCCCTTCTTCTTAAAGCTTTTTCCCTTTTGAACCATACATTACATTATTTGGGTTTTTCTTAATGTTCTGTTCCGCTGTTTTAAGCATCCCATGCAATTCGGTCAATGATTTCTCCAGATTATTCATGTTATAATTCATGACAAACTGGTCATAGCTCGGAGGGAGCGATTGGAGAATTATATCAGTAGCCAACTCTTGACTAAGGGGAAAACCAAGTTTTTCCAAATTCTCAATGTAACCAATCATCTTGATCACATGAGGACTGACCGAGCTTCCTTCTGCCAACTTGCAATCATGCAATTTCTTGGTGGTCTCATATCTTTCCACCCTGGCCTGCTCCTCGAATAAGTTTCTATGAGACACGGCCATGTCATAAGCTGTCATGTTCTCATATTGCTTCTGAAGCTCAGAGTTCATCGTGACAAGCATTAGACAGCTGGCATCAAGTGCGTCATCAGTATGCTTTTTATAAGCATCATTTTGAGCACGTAAAGCACTAGCGGCTGGTTCATCAGGTATAGGAGTCTCTAGAACATAGTCCTTTTTCTCTTGTTTGAGAACAATTCTCAAGTTTCTATACCAATCAATAAAATTTGTTCCATTGAGCTTTTCTTTATTAAGGACAGATCGCAAACTGAAATTGTTTGAGGAGCTACCACTATCCATGGTCTACAACAGTAAAGAAATGCAAAATTATAGCATTATATTTATGAAAAGTCTTTTATTAAACAATTCAATAAAAGATGTACCAACTATATATTTTAGAAAAAATCCCTCAAAGAAATATATATAGTAGGCCAAGATCCATATTTCACTAAGTTCTAGTGAGCTTTGGCATCACTGCTAGAAACCTAGTTATTTAGGTAAGCAACTCCTTACTAATTATACATATATAACTCTTGTTTGTTGGGTGTCATCCCAACACCATGCCCCAAAGCCCAAAACCGTTTTGATGGCTTTGTTAAGTTAAACCAATTCTATGCTTATGGGTGTCCAACACACATCCTGCCTTATTAAGATAATTGATGGTGCCCTGATTTGTCAGACCCACCAAGCAACGATCAAAATCTTGACAGGTGCAGCAATTGGAAGGGTATAATAAACACTTAATTTTTATGAGGGGTTAAAACATGGCAAAACATCCATATGCACGAAAATAACCATCAGCTAGATGATCTAATAGGTGCAATTTCGGCTATATTTAACTTCCGTTGGCAGTAACCTTGGCCAGGAAAGACCGCGACTGTTTTCGCTCACACCATGAAGGAAAGCGTTCCGTCAAGCGGGGCTTATTAAGAAAAACCTTATGATGTGTTCTTTCCTTAGACACCAAAGTTGACAGCTTCTGGTTGTCAAGTATAATCTTTATGTTTCATGAGGGGTTAAAAGATGTCACAACATCTATATGCATGAAAATAACCATCAGTTAGATAATCTCACATGCATAACTACGACTATATTTAATTTCCGTTGGCAGTAACCTTGGCCAGGAAAGACCGCGACTGTTTTCGCTCACACCATGAAGGAAAGTGTTCCGCCAAGTGGGGCTTATTAAGAAAAACCTTATGATGCGTTCTTTCCTTAGACACCAAAGTTGACAGCTTCTGGTTATCAAATATAATCTTTTTTTTTTAAATTAATCATATTAATCAAATTTTCGAACCAATCTGATTGGTTTAAATCCCCTTAAGTCATTCATATTAACTCTAATATGAATATCTAGAATAGGCAGCTAATGTCATATATAGATCCAATCTATACACATATGATTTAGAAGATCTAATCTACTATTGTCATATAAACCCTAACATCACCTCCCTCTGGCCCATGCTAGGATCATTAGACATTAGTTCATATTAAAGCCGGCCAAAAATTGTTCATCACAACACTTGGATGTCAAAACAAACATGTATAATGAAACTTATACGGTAACAGATTAAATGAACTAGTAGATCTAATCTACTATAACTTCATATATCACACACACATATGTGATATATAACTTCATATATCACACATATATATATTATTAATCCAGATCTAATACTATATAGGATGGCTCTGATACCACTGTAGGAAATCGAGTAAGCTACACTAGCAGAATTTGTAATAATTTACTCGAAAACTGCAAGTAATAGATCATAGATTAGATTGTTACCAGTAGCGGAAGTAGATTTGATGCAACGATCGAATGTTCGCAACAACCGTTTGCGGATCGTTCAGAACAGTGGATGTAGATGACAACGATCGCTCACGGATCGTCCTGATCAGCGCAGCAATTGCAGCAGCGCCTCTACCGGTATCCACACGTACTGGGATGGAACGTTGTGCAATGGTGTGCTAGCACCAATGTGCACAACAAGGGTTTTTAGGGCTATTACTTTAGAGGAGGTAGCAGTTAGAGCTTTTCTGTATCTTTTCTCAAGGCCCATCATACCTCTCTATATATAGGGCCAAGCAGGAGAAATCCTAACAAATTAGGTTTCCTGATATTATACGAATCTTATCCGAACTGCCCATGCAGAAGAAATCATAACAGATTAGGTTTCCTGATTTTATACGAATCTTATCCGTATTGCAGGATGAGACTAATATTAAATCTTCGTATCTGATACGTTAATTTCATAACATGGTCCTCGACGTCGGTGCCCCCAGGTGAGTCCCTCTATACTTAGATTCTGGGCCGAGATCTTAGGGTTTTCGATTTGCTGTGCCGTGTTCTACTGGTTCTGTGCTGGTGTACTGTGTGGCGTGTTTGTGCATATGTGTGTGATCTTATGGTGGCTGGGAGGTGCTAGATGAGAGGTTGTATGTGTCTCATGGGAAGCAATGATCTATAGGCTTCTGGTTTGGTCCTGTGATGTTTGTGTATACTGATGTTCTTAATGGTGTGTGGTCCTCATGTGGATGCAGTGATCTGCAGGTTTCAGGGCATTTGGAGTAGTTCTAGTGCAATACTGTACATTTTCATTTTATCTCTAATTAAACAGTTAAGAACTAAACAACCATGGCAATTCAATGGCTTAAGCATGCTAAAAACTGGGAATTGGGCTTAATTTACCTTGCTGCTATTCTTGGGCTCTTCCTCTTTGCTCTTGGCTAACCCTTGCTACTTATACTAAACCTTCCTTGGCTTGCTCCTGTGTTGCTCTAATGGTTAATCTTCAATTTCTACTGTCTGTGAGGCTGCTGTGTATGAAATTGTGCTGCTATGTGTATGGAATGGTATAAATTATATTGTGCTGTTACTTCGTTTGGTGTACTAAGCAATGCAACCGACTTTCTCTGGGGCTAAGCTGGCTATTGGGTACTGTTCTGGTGAGCAGGTGGCAGCCTCTGGGCAAGCTTGGTGTCACATGGGCTGATTTGCAATTTTAGAGAAGTTGGAGGGGCTTTGTGCATAATTTTTCAATGTGGCTGCAAATGGGAAAGTTTCAGGGACTGAAATGCAAATTGCTGCTAATTGGGCCTTCGGGCTCAAGGCCTCTTGTTGGGCTGGATTTCCTAAAAGAAAAACTCTTTCTCTCTTCCTTTTGATTTATGCCCACTTAAGGCTCGGAATTGACCTGAAAAAGAAATGAACGACCCGAAAATGACCTGACTCCTAAATGCTAGATGATGACAAGCAATTACAGGGGCGAGCAGTGGCCCTCGCTCGGGCTGAGAGGTGGCTGCAAGGAACCCCTGACAGATACTGCACAGTTTGACAGAAATCTTTCCAAAAACTAAAATACTTTCAGCGCTTAGACTTAGGTCTTAGCCCTGTCAGCATCGTGACTCCTCTGCTGGCCAGCCACGTGGCCTCTAATTAGTCGACCAGCTTCGTGGTCCTTACAGCGGTGTACTTACAAGAAAGCCTTAACTGCGCTTCGCGAAGTTCCTTCTCCAGAGAAGAATATCTCGCAGCTACGGTCTCTTCTTGATTCTCTCGGTCTGTCATGCTCTTGTGCAGAAAGGCATTTTCTCTGTAGCAAAAAGGATGACCAGTTACTCTTGAATATGGATTCAAGTTAGCATGGATAAAGAGCACTATACTTACTGTTCTAGCTGGCTGATCTTCCGTTGCGCGACCTCAATATGCTTTGCTATAGCTGTTGACTTGGTAGCAACCCAGGTCAAGTCCTGGAACACGGTAAGAAGTTGCTCTTAGGACTTGAATGTTCTTGAATTTTTTTTGGGATTGAAAAAAACGAGAGAAGTCATTCATACCTCTATGTAATCACCAATCAAAACGTTCTCAACATTAGCGTGAGGTCTAACCTCAGGACTTATTGTATCCACGGTAGGGGCAGCAGAGGATTTTTCCTATTGTTCCCCCTCTATGATCGGGACTTTGGTTTCCATCCCTTGGGATCGGATTTCCTCTCCCATTCCATCTACGATGGCTCGAAGAACCTCTTCGGCCACGGGAATCGGTCTTGGCTCTCCCGCGACCTCTGTAGTGGTGTACCATGGCTTGTCGAGGTCGCTGGGGTAAACAGGAAGATACATTGTAAGGTGAAGAAACCTCCCGTCGATCATATTTAGATGACGATCGGAAAAGTTCTCACTTTATCCGAAACCCCACCCACGGTTTGGGTTTCGATGATGTACTCCCAATAGAGAGGAGCTTGATGGCTGCTCTTGGGGAAGAGTCTTCATCAGTCCTGGTTTTTCCTTCTCTTAAAAAGGACGGTATCCTCGTCTCCCTGTATGAACACAATTTAATGGGTCTGTACAGAGAAACGAAAACGTGCAAGTGTGAGGATTCTTACCACAGTCGCTCCCTCTATCGGAAGGGGAGGTGTTGCGAGTCCTGAGGCTTCATGAGCTTCAGGCACCAGGGTTCCACCCAAAACCACTGGATTGTCAGTAGTCACAGGGCCCACTATAGCCATTTATGTCCCGTGGTCAGGGACAAGATTTCGTCGACCGGAAGGAAAGTCGACCTCTCTGGGACGCTTGTTCCCAGAAGGTCAGTTGTTTTTCTCTTGCGACGAACTAGAGGAATGTCGTCTTCCCCGTCCTCGCTCCCTTCGCCCTATACGACGAAGAAGTAATTTTCGCTCGTGCTTGGGGTTATAGGAGGTATCGAAAATTTTACCTCAGTATTGTTCGCGGTAATGTTTTTCTTTCGTGAAAAAGTTTCTCCTGGGATCGTCTTGGGTTTTTTGGGAGCAAACTCTTTCGCCTCATGCTTTGAAGGGGTTCTTCTCACCCTCTTCATAGTCGGTCTTCCTGAAGGACCAACATCTTCACTTGGACGCGTTGCCTCGGCAAATTTTCCCAGAAGCTGTATTATTCAACATGTTTTTGGTAATACAAGACAGATGGATGCTTTCCTACAAGGCTTGTTTGAATGAATTATACCTTTCGGCATTCTTCCTTAAGATCATCGCCGGCGTTGATCAAGCTCTGGGGGCGAGGCGATCCTTTAGCTCCCTCTACAGTGGCGTTATACGCCCGAAGGAGGTAGTTTGTCTATTTCTCGATCTCGGACAAGGATAGCGCTATATTACAAACAAACATGTTAACAAATGCAATATCTTTTAATCAGTAAAAATGTCTATTTTGTTGATTAAAGGACATACCGTTATTATAGTCTAGGGTGCTGTCCGCCATGGACTTCACTTCCCAAGCGGGATGTGTCCTTTCATGCAGGGGGCTTATCCTGTTCTTCACGAAGTCGAGTATGATATCGCGCGCGGTTAAGCCTTGTTGGACTAGGTGAAGAATAACTTGGGCTTGCTTCTTTTGTTCTGCGCTCAGAACAGGAAGGGAATCTAACTCACTGGCTTTCTCCGGTCGGGTGTTCGCGAACCATAGTCCGCTCTCCGACGGAGGGGTGCAGTAGAACCATTTATGGTACCACCCATGAACAGAGTCCCGTAGGGGCGGGAATGGGTACTCTTTCTTCTCCTGTATACGGAAGTAGATACACCCAGCGGCATTGGCACTTTTTGATCATGCCGAGAAGTAGAAGCGTCGGAAAAGCTCCACACTCGGAAGCGCTTCGACAAAGGCTTCACAAAGGTGTTGGAAAATCGCCAAGATATGAACTGCATTTGGGTGGAGATTCACTAACTCCAGCCCATAGTGGTCCAAGATTCTCCGCAGAAACTCGCTTTCTGGGAATCAGAACTCGCAGCGCAGGTATTCCTTGATGATCACCAATTCGCCCTCTTGAACGATTGGGGTTTCTTGATCTTTCTTCGCTGGCTGCCAGTTGATCAGCAGCCGTGGGGGGAGAATCTCTTCTTTTTCTAGTGCCACCAGACTCTCTTCCGTATGGTGGACGGATCAGCTCCAAGACGCCATCACTATGAAGGATTGAGGAGAAAAGTGGTGACTTTGGAGACGACAAAGACAAGGAATATGAAAGACGGTTTTGTGCGGTAGGAGGGTCTAAGACAACGAAGGGTTTTTGGCTTCTCCAGTAAGCTACCTCTTCCTTTTATATGTCTGAGACAATCTTTCGCCGAGTATTTTATTAATTTCCCATAATGGGTGTCTTTCCTCTTGAAACCCGTTATCCCTACCCAGTAATGAATCCGAAATGAAATATATTCTTATCATTTTATTTCGCATTCGGGGGCTATGGTACGGATAAAAATATTCGAAATTCATAAATCTTTATTATAGTCTTTACATTGATCACAACAGCTATGGTCGCTGTATGGTCAAAAGACTGTTTGTTCTGTGATCATTCTGACCACAGTCTACAGCCTCAATGCTATCTTGAGATCGGATAGCTTTTTTCTGATCGTTGCTCTAGTTCTGATCGTAGTCTACGGTCTTAAAGCTATTCTAAGACCAAAGAACCGAGCCAGTTTCGGATAGAAGTTTACTTGTGTATTTTTTGGACGTAGAAGCATTCTTGTGTAACTATTTTTCACATAATGTAAAGAACCTTAACTCGGATTATAAGTTCTACATAATCTTTTTAAGAGATCAAGTATGTAAGAAAAAGAAATTCTTTATTTATGGCAATCTTTACATACAAAAGGGACACAGGTGACCAAAACGTCAACCTGGTCTGATAGCATTTTACAAAGTTTTCCCAGGGACATATTAACATTAGTGGGATCAACACTGGCTGCCCCTAGAGAACTGGCTATGGCTCTAAGCCTATCTGCATCATCCCGAATCAAAGAAGCTCTATTATTCCTTATTGCATCGGAGAGTTCTCGCTGCTGTCGAAAATAGTCCCTCTCCAAGCGGAGTTGGCGCGCCTCTTCGCGGGAGTTGTACAATGGCCGAAGACATCTCTTCGGTCTTCTTGTCCAGGGCCTCTTTTTCTTTTTGGAGAGTTTGCTCGAGGGAAACACTCTCACCAAAAAGAGGAGGCTGGACTCCAGTAGGCTGATCGCTGGGGACTCCAGAAATTTTGGTCTCCTGCACAACATGTATGCGTTAGTTTTACAAGGTAAAAGGACCAGCAGAGAGAATGAAAATATTTACCAATACTCGCAGTAAGATTGGACGGGAGGAGCAAGCGCTTCCGCCAGAAAGTAGATCACCCGACAAAAGTCGAGGACCATCTGGTCGTGGGAGTGCAACCTTCCCATGAGAAAATTGATCACCCAAAAAAAAGCTGGGGATCGCTTGATCGCAATAGAGAAAGCTGAGAAGAAGAAGAAAGCCTTGAAGTAGTGTTATGGATCTCCAAAGGTGGAGATGAGGGTTTGACCTGTCGAGTTGCATGGACAGGAAGAACTACATGGGACAAGGAAAGAGAGTGCAATGATGCATCCCCAACTTTTGCACCTGTGAATGAAGTTCCACTGGAGGATCCCTCATCAACCTTGGGTTTCTTCCTTGGGGGAACCAGCTCCTCAGTCACCTGTGAATTCCCAAAAAGCATTTGGAGGTGATTAGAATATAAAATGACGACTTGAACCAAAAGTTCCAGAAAAGACTTACCTTCTGGAAATCCTGGTCAAGTTCGGGTATCACTTCTTCTTCATCACTCTCAATCTCAATGATGTTCTTGGGGACTTGATCTACTATCGGAACAAAGAATTGAGGCTTAGAGGGAGTAACTAGAGAGGAGAAGTTGCTCTGAAAAAAGACTTAGTCGTGGTGAAGAAACTCGTGAGTACAAAGAACTGAAAGGCTCTTCAATTTGTAGAGCTTGAATGCGTCGGTTCATTTCCACACACGTCTCGGGTTCTTAAACCACACTTACGGTTGCCATCATGATGAGTAGCCAAAGTCATCATTACCAGCTAAGAAAGACTTAAGGTTTTTCTCGGGATATGAACCTTCACACGGCGTATTAGTATCAGCTGAAGTTAAAACATCGGGTTCATAATTCGATGCAGGATAAAAATTTGAAGTAAATATGTTCTTTCATTTTTCTTCAAATTTGGTGGCTAACTGACGAGGATTATCACCCTAGCTAGTTCAAAGTATAACATGTCTGGTTTAAGACAAGAATCAGATTAGACGTGTATCAATAAATCCGTCGCTATGGTCTCAGATGACCTAAAGGGCGCGGATACAGAGATATTTCATGGTCATAGCTCTTGCGCGATCATGAGGTCGCAGACAGTGCACTGTCAGGAAACTCCAGACAGTATGCGGTCAGAGGGTCGTTGATTATCTGCGACCAGGATAATCAGGGAAGGCCTAACACTTTGGATGGGCATATCCCGAGAATCATGAAGATATTCCCACGTATGAAGACAACTGCCAGGAGGTTGACATGTGCGGTTATCCCTTGATTGCACGTGTTAAGCCTGCATGGAAGTTAAGTGCAGTTAACAAAACTGCATCTTAACAACTGCCCAAGGCCGTTTTGTATTGGCACCCTTTTGTCCAGTATAAAAAGGTAGTCAATGCACGTTCTAAAGACAAGTGACAAGTGACTAATTCGGTCAAGCATACAAGCACTACCAGGCATTCACCAAACCTGAAGGCTTAGATATAGTTAGGTAGATACTAACACAGAAGAGATCATTGTCTGTGATCTTCTCTTCTACCCTCTTGTACAAACATTTTATTACATATAGTGAAATCACAACAGGACGTAGGGCTATTACTCCCACCATTGAGGGCCCGAACCTGTATAAAATCCCTTGTGCCACCACAAACTTGATTCACCCTACCTTTCCGGAGGAGCGCCCTGAAAGGTCCTGCAACTCACAAATTTGCATAAGATCGACTAAGGACCTCGAGTCCAAATCGTCGACATATATATATATATATATTACATATATGTATATACATATATATATTGTAATTTGTTCAAGTTAGGTAGAATGGCTTCGAGACTTGGTATAGAATAGCTATTCTAGGGGTGGATGTAGAATAGTGTTTGTATGTATATATATACATATATGTATATACATATACATATGTATTGTAATTTGTTCAAGTAAGTTAGATCGGACGGCTCCTAGACTCGGTATAGAATAGCTATTCTAGGGGTGGGTGTAGAATAGTGTTTGTATGTATATATATACATATATACATATATATGTATATGTATAAATGTATATATGTATATATATGTATATATATATATCACTACTACAGAAATGCAGTCTACTAACCCCTATCTTCTAACGGTTATAAGCAATCTGGGAAAAAAGCGTTAGTGTACGACGACCGCACTGGAGAAGAGGTTTTGTACTAACAGTTATGTTCTGGGAAACCGTTAGTGAATAGCACATCATTTTTACTATCGGTTAGTACTGTACAAACCATCAGAAGATAGTAAATTGTACTATCGGTTTGTCTTTTTTAACAAATAGTGAAATTATGGAATTTTTACTATCGGTTAATACTGTACCAACTGATAGAAGATAGGAAATTTTACTAACGGCTTGTTTTATATAACCGATAGTAAACGGGTGTCATATACACTAACGGGTATGACAGTGGGAACCATTAGAAGAGAGGAAAGTTAACTAATGGTTTGACTTTTGTAACAGATAGTGAAATTATGTCATTTTTACTATCGGTTAGTACTGTACGAATCGATAGAAGAGAGGAAATTGTACTAACGGTTTGTTTATTCAGCCGATAGTAAAATTATGTCATATATACTAATGGTTATGATAGTGGGGATCATTAGAAGAGAGGAAAGTTCATTAACGGTTGTGTTTTTGAACCAATAGTAAAATTGTACAACTTATATATCTTGACCCTTGCTTTGCATCCCTCGATCTGTTCTACCGTACGTGCATCCACGCTGTAAGCTAGAGTGATCTGAAAAAGCTAGCTGGAAGGTTGATAATTCGATCCCCCTTGGTAATGTCATCTTCTCATCACCTCTCTCTCTCTCGAATGTTCTCTCACACTCTCCCTCTCTTTCTACTTCGAATTCATTAAACTAGATGTAGCTCCAAGCTAGGAGGTTAGCTAGCTAGCTATAGCTTACTGAAATAAAGCTAGGAATGATTTATGGCTGAAGTTAATAAGCTAGCTGGCTGGCTCTTCCAATTAATGCATCAAGTTAGGTTTTCATACATCAATTGTAAGTAGCTGTATACATATAGCCTATATATTGACCATGCATGTTTCATACTTCCAATTATTTATTTCAATTTGTCAATTTTGTAAAATAATTGTCGATGGACCGAGAATATTGGATGTATGGAATAAAACATACTACTCTTGAGTATTTGGAGGGTGTGAATGGGTTTATTAAATTTGCTGAGCAAGAAAAGGCGAAGAAGGGAGAGAAAGATATGCATTGTCCTTGTATAGATTGTATGAACTTAAAGAGGTTCGGTAGCTCTAATCAGATTAAGAGTCATTTGATTCGTCGTGGTTTTAACGCACGCTATACCCGTTGGATATGGCATGGTGAAGATCTTGAGGAAATGAGCACCGCTACCACTCAGCAGGACCCGGAAGTGGATTGCAGTAATGATGATCATCAGAACATTGATAATATTCATTCCGATGTGCATGTAGATGACGACAATTTAGATGAAATGTTACGTGGTGTAGAAGATGATTACAGTGAAAACAATTTTGGTAAATTTGAGAAATTGATTGTTGATTTTGAGAAGTCTTTGTTCTCCGGATGTGCAAAATTTACAAAGTTGTCTTCTATGTTGAGATTATATAACCTGAAGGCAAGCAACGGTTGGAGTGATAAGGGTTACATGTCGCTATTAGATCTTTTAGCAGACATGCTTCCAGAGGGAAATGAGTTGCCAAGATTGGTTTACCAGGCCAAAAAACTGTTGTGTCCGTTGGGAATGGAAATCGAAAGAATACATGCATGTCCAAATGATTGTGTTCTGTACCGTAACGAGTATGAGGATTTGCATGTTTGTCCAAGATGCGGTGCATCGCGGTATAAGCGTGCAAACCGAATTTATCATAGTGGATGTGATGAGGTAAAAAAAGGGCCTCCGGCCAAAACTATGTGGTATTTGCCTATTATTTCTAGATTGAAACGGCTGTTTGCAAATCCGAAAGATGTGAAGTACTTGCGTTGGCATGTTGAAGGTCGGAAATAAGACGGAAAACTAAGACATCCAGCTGATTCTATTCAATGGAGAAACATTAACAGAACATTCGGTGAGTTTGGCGGCGAAGTGAGGAATATAAGGTTTGGGCTGAGTACAAATGGTATGAATCCCCACGGAAATATGAGCAGTCGGCATAGCACTTGGCCGATTCTTTTATGCATCTACAATCTTCCTCCTTGGTTATGTATGAAGCGCAAGTACATCATGATGTCGTTACTAATTTCAGGGCCCAGACAACCCGGGAATGATATTGACGTGTTTCTATCACCGTTAGTTGAGGACTTACATAAATTGTGGAGCAAAGGGGTGCGGGTGTGGGATGCATATAAGAGAGAGAATTTCATATTGCGGGCCATGATATTTTGCACCATAAATGATTTCCCGACCTACGAAAATTTATCGGGGTATAGTACGGAAGGAGGCAAGACTTGTCCTATTTGCCTAGATGAAATTGAAAGCATGTGGTTACCGAGCTACAGAAAAACAGTGTACATGGGTCACCGCAGATTCCTTCCGATGCATCACGCCTACCATAAGAAGAGGAAGTCATTTAATGGGAAGCTTGAGAAAGGATCAGCCCAGTGTTTGTGACTGGTAACGAGCTTTACCTGCGCGTGAAGGACATCAAGGTTGAGTTCGGTAAATGTTCTAAACCTCCAGGAAAATATGTTTAGAAGAAGAGATCAATTCTTCGGAATCTGCCATACTGGGAGCACTTACAAGTTCGACATTGCATTGATGTCATACATGTAGAGAAAAATGTTTGTGACAGTTTGATTGGTTTGTTGTTGAACATTGCGGGAAAGACGAAAGATGGCATCAAAGTTCGCCGTGACATGCTCGAAATGAGCATAAGGACTGAGCTTGCACCGTTGGAGAAGGGAAAGCGTACATACCTCCCCCCGGCCTGCTATACTTTGTCAAAAAGGGAAAAAATAGAACTCTGTCAGTGCCTGTATGGTGTCAAAGTTCCATGCGGGTATTCTGCAAACTTGAAAACACTTGTGTCCATGAAGGACTTGAAATTGGTTGGTACGAAGTCCCATGATTGTCATGTACTGGTGTCACAAATGCTTCCCATTGTTATCAGAGGCATTTTCCTAGTCAAAGTCAGAGACAATTACAAAGCTATGTTATTTCTTCAACGCAATATCTGGCAAGGTAAGTGTGTACTCCTAGTAAGTTAATTAGCTCCATTCATGGAACTTGCCAGATTTTCTAGATCTGAATATTTGCTGTAACTGTGTCCTTGCAGGTAATTGATCTGGATGGACTGGATGATTTGCAACGCGATGTGACTACAACTCTTTGTCAGCTGGAGATGTATTTCCCTCCATCTTTTTTTGATGTTATGGTCCATCTAATTGTTCACCTTGTCAGAGAAATTAAGTTTTGTAGACCCCTGTTCCTGCGCTACATGTATCCATTTGAGAGATTTATGGGTATCTTGAAGGGATATGTAAGGAATCGACATCGGCCTCAGGGCGGTATCATTGAAGGTTATGCCGCCGAGGAGGGGATTGAATTTTCCACCAACTATATGGCTGGTGTTGACCCAATTGGCGCTCCTACATCCCTGCATGAGGGCAGGCTTCAGGGCATTGGAACGATTGGATTCAAAGCAGTCGTCCCCTCTAGTGATCTGTATGCAAAAGCACATTTTTGGGTCTTACAACACATGACAAGGGTGGAGCCATACATACACGAGCACAAGGAAATGTTACAAAAACAAAATCCTTCGAAGCCAGAGATTTGGGTCACCAGAGAACATAACAAGAAGTTTGCTTGGTGGATTGAAAATAGAGTCCTGCGAGCTTCTGAGGGCAACATAGATGAAGTTGCTACATGGTTGGCCAGAGGGCCTAGATTTACTGTAGGGACTTGGCAGGGGTATGACATCAACGGCTATTCATTTTAGACAAGAACTCAGATCGAGAAGAATACTATGCAATGTAGTGGAGTGACACTACTTGCTATTTCAGAGGATGCCAGGGAAGTAAGGGCACTCAACTCATATTATGGTGTTATTGAGGAAATATGGGAGCTCGATTACATATTACTTAAGATTCCTTTGTTTCGCTGCCAATGGGTCGAAATTCCTCGAGGTGTTAAAGTCGACAATTATGGGTTTACTCTCGTCGATCTCAGTAGAGTCGCACACCAAGACGATCCATTTATACTTGCTGAGAAAGCCACACAGGTGTTTTACATCGTTGACCCGGCCAATCCAAAGTTGCACGTTGTCCTTCACAGTAAGAGACGTATTGTTGGGGTCGAAGACATTATGGATGCAGAAGAGTATAATCAGTTTGACGAACTACCTCCATTTTTAGATGGAATTCTTCAATTTGTTCCTACCGAAGATATTGACGAAACAAGTTACCTGCGAGACGACCATGAAGAAGGATTATGGGTGGACAACCATTTTTGACTAATTTGCAATATGTAAGTGACGTATATTACTTGGAGCTTTAATTGAAGAATTAATATAAATACTGATCATGTTGTGAAAATTATGATTACTGTGGTTATGCACCTAGTCACGTGCCTATTCATTGTCAAATCATTTTTTAAAAATTCTTTGGGAAAACATATCTGATGCATTGAGAATCTTTTTTGCAAATTTTCATTTCAATTGGACTTGATTTGAGCAATAATTGATTCTTTTCACAAATCAATATGAAAACTGCAAAGTTCAGATTCCTTGTGGTTTTTGGCTGATTTGTCATTTTCATATCTTCATCTTGATTGGCTATTCGAAGAAAGTTTCTATATGCATGATTCTTTATCTTCCATGATTAGTCTTTACTGTTAATTTATTTCAAAATTGTTGGAAGTCATGTGCATGGATTTTCAGGTGTCTTTACAAGTGCGGAATGATTTATTGAAACCCATTTGTAACTGTTCTCAGGAAAAACCCTTAGTACTACTGTCATTGTGTTGTACTATCGGTTTTAATTGTCAAACCGATAGGAAAATCAATATCTTATTTCGGTTTCTTATTTTTAACTGATAGTACAAGACCCCTACTGCCATTGTGTTGTATATGCATGATTCTTTATCTTCCATGATTGGTCTTTACTATTATTTTATTTCAAAATTATTGGAAGTCATTTGCATGGATTTTCAAGTGTCTTTACAAGTGCAAAATAATTTACTGAAACCTATCTGTAACTGTTCTTAGGAAAAACCCTTAGTACTACTGCCATTGTGTTTTACTATCGGTTTTAATTGTCAAACCGATAGGAAAATCAATATCTTATATCGGTTTCTTATTTTTAACCGATAATACAAGACCCCTATAATGGGTTAAACCCGCAGGAGTTTTCCCTCTAGTCCAACCAAAACATTTCCAAATAAGTCTACTCGCGCGCGGAAAACCCTAGCCTCCCCGACTTCCGCTTTTTCGCTCGTGTACCACCATTGCCACTCGCATTTGGGTTCTCCACCGCCGCCGGCCACTGCATCGCGCCATGTTAGGCCACTCCACGAACTGTAAGTGTTCTTGACCAACCCGATTAGAATTGTTCTTGCCGCTCGCATTAGTTTCTTAAATTGATATTGAACTCGACTAGAACCAAACAGTCTTTAGGAAAGAGCAATTGAAATGAAATCAGTTTCTTAAATTGATATTCTTTTGCATTATATTGATTTGGGATGGTCCAACCGGTCATATCAAATAATAAAATTATCATGATTAGTAAATTCTGGCTTATGATAAAAACATTACAATCGGTAAACCTTTGATTTATGATCAAAATACTCGTGTTGATAACTGTTATGAAAATACTATATAACTACAAAGTAAAGAATATACAAAATATAGAGAGAATAAAGATGACTTCTCTTCTCATATATTTTCATTGTCTTATTATGATTCCAATGTATACAAGAAACATCTATTTATAGGCCAATATATGAAGATGAAAAGATTAGAAATTCTAATAGTCATATGAGTTACAAATAAATCATGATTTGATGGGCTACCAAAATATATAACATTGGAGTTATAGACTTTATAGATATGAGAATTACAAACTTGATGAACATCACTAAGAATATTTCGTTACATAGTCGACCTTATACCTAACATTGGTAAACGCTTGATTAGGAGGCTAGGCTCGCCTATACGCTTAATCTGTGTGGTTCTCCAAGACTGGTGGAAAGACCATGTTTGACATCAATGAGCAAATTGAGTTATGGTCAAATGATCTTTATGTTAAGCAAGAAGGTTGAAGTTCGACAACCTTTTGCAAATTGAGTTCAAATTTGATTTTCATGAGATTTTTGACATGAAAGAGCTTGCATGAGTTATTCGTATCATTTTGAGCCGAAGCTCACGAGTAAAGACCATAGAAACAGCCGAAGCTCATATTTTGCATGTATAAGATATTTTGGGTCAAAGAAAATTTTTCGGTGAGATTCAAACACCCATAAGTTTCAAATTGAAACTCTTTTGAGAAAGTTTTCAATTTCGAACTTCTTTGGGGCAATAATATCTTTGACTTTTGTAAAACAAGTTTTGGCACAATTCAAATAGATTTTGATTAGCACTCGAAACCGATTTGGTTAAAAAACAAGATAGTCGAAAGCCTCTAAAAACCTTTTGAATACATTTTGAAGACCATTTTGATAGGAATTGATGATTTTTTGTCTTTTGAATGAAAATTTGACATTTTAACAAAAAGAGGTGGTTCATCATTGCCATTCTATTTTAGTTATGAACTGTTGAGTAAGCACATTCCTTTGGTTTATCCCGTAGATTAAATAAGTCCTGCTTATATGCACCATTTGAAACAGGCCAGTGGAACATCCCTGACGATGGTCCCAAGATAGCTTGCTTGAAGGACATGAACAACACATGGAAAACCTTCAAGAGCGTCCTCATCAGTGCCTTCCTCTCTAAAGGAAAATCTCCATGCGAGAAGTACCCCTTCATAACGGAGGAGGTATGTGAGCAATTCACCCAACAGAAGGGGACCCCTGAGTTCAAGGTATGTATGCTTCCTTTGCTTGGTCACACCGTTTTATGGAGTAACCAACGGTGCATTAATTTTCTTGTTTCTGGTACGAAGGCCCTTAGTGAGAAGAACAAGGCAATTCAGAGGACGAACGACCACCTGCACCGGCTCAGATCTCGTGGCTATGCGGGGAAGGAGGAGCAGTGGAAGAAGGCTGAAGATGAGGCGTCGACTTTCGTCAACTCGCCTGACCTGCCGATCTCTGAGATCTGCGATCCGCGATGCAAGTGCTGGTGGCTGGCCAGAGGGATCGTGTCGTCCACGGGGTCTGTGGAGTTCCCAAACCCCAAGGACACCGAGGCCGTGCAGCGAATGGTAAGTTGGCTAACTTCCTGGTTGGAATCATGGAGTGTGGTAGAAAAAACTATGATCAATTGTGTGTGCACAAGTTTGTATATATTTTTTCCTCACAATGTAGAGCTTTGAATGTAATAGATCTCTTGCTCGAAGGAGGCGACCCAGGGATTGTTCACTCCTCATAGGGAGAACAACATCCTAACCCGGGCTCTAGGGAACAAGGAGCATCCAGGGCAGACGCGAACCGTGGGGGCTGTGGTGCCGTGGAAGGAAGGCTTCTCGAAGCCCAGGCAAAAGGCGAAGAAGGCTCGCAATTGGAAGGAAAAGGAATCAGAGCTGGCCGAGAAGATACGGTCAAATGTGACTGCACAATTCGTGGACATGTTCGCTCAAATGAACGAGAAGTATGAACGCCTCAGCCGAATTGTGTAGTCCAAGGGTTTAGATCCAGCTGCTAAGGTCGACGTTGGTAAGCCGAGTAGTTGCGGCTCGAAGGTTCACGTGGATCCGGTGGACCTGCTTGAGGTATTGCAACTCTTGAGCTGTATATGCAGTTCAGTTGATGCCACTCCCATTATGTTAGAACTGTTTCGCTAACCTGTTATAGTTGTTGCAAATTGCAGAAACCCGAGAGCTATAGCCTATTGATCTACATAGGCAATGACCCTATAGTGGCTGCACGCGGGGTCGTATATCAGTCTTGGGAGGATGTCCGGATCCATTGCGTACCTCTGAAGCCTGGGTTTGCAAAGGTACAGGTGGACATGGCCCTCCCGGGATACAGCGCTTTTCCGTTGCCCGTCCAAACAAACGAAATGCGGACAATTGATGAGGCATTGGGCTCGTACATACAGTGGCCCAAGAAAGGGTGTTAGACTATAGCAGGTAAACCCTACCCATTGTAGCTTATAACTCAATTAATATACTCAACTTGCAAAATCTAACTTACGCTTTTGTACTTAAAGTGGACGATGGCTGCCAGCGCACTTCCTGAGGACCCCACCCCCAGCACAACGAATGACCGAACTCCTCCGACGTCCTCAATCCCACCCAAAGGATGCACGCCTCCTCGGAAAGCCCCTTCACCATCAAATGAGGCCAGCGGCACCGCGCCCCAACCTTCGAAGGTATACACTCGCTCCCCAGCCAAAGGCAAGGGCAAGGCCAAAGGCAAGGAGAAATAAAGCCAGCCGGGTACGTTCAAGAAGGGGTTCCCACTCGTGTTAGAGTACCTTCTGCGCAATATGGATCAGACAACCAGAAGTCTCCACGAGTGGTACCTGACTCGGACTTGGGATAATAACTAATGGGCCAATTTGGCCTTCCATTGCAAAGCATGTCATGATTCAAATAGTTAAGAATAAAATCACTCGTACTTATGTCACATGTACAAGTTCAATTCACATTAAAATAGTTTTCATTAAAAAATTTTCTGGAAAGAGTTAGCACTAAGCTTTTTTGTGTAGGAGTTGTACACCGTTTTGTTGAGGAGTATATGATACGGAAAATTCGTGTTTAATTCCAGATTCATCATAAAGCTCAATAAAATCCGAATTTTGAAACTCTCCACCATGATCACTTCGAAGTTTCTTGATGGAGAATTCAAATTCATTTTCAACACGTTTTGCAAAATTTTTAAACACACTTGGAGCATCGGACTTATGATTTAGGAAGAAAATCCAAGAAAATCGAGAGAAATCATCAACAATGACAAAGCAATAGTTACTACCACCAATACTTTGAGTTTCCGATGGACCAAACAAATCCATATGCAAAAGCTCAAGTGGTCTAGATGTTGAAAACATTTTTAGCGGGATGAGTACTAGCAACTTGTTTTCCCACTTGACAAGCACTACAAAGTTTATTCTTTTCAAACTTTACATTTTTCATACCTAAGATCAAATCTCTTTTTAAGAGTTTGTTTAATTGATGCATCCCAACATGAGCCAAGCGACGATGCCAAAGCCATCCCAAAGAATTTTTTGCAACCAAACAAGTTGAAATGCAAGAGTCTTTTGAACCGAAATCCACCAAATACAAATCTCCATATCGAAAACCTTTAAAAATTAAAGATTTGTCTTCTAAACTTTCAATGATAACGCCATTTGGTTCGAAAATGCATCTAAGGCCCAAATCACAAATTTTTGCAACCGAGAGCAAATTGAAATTCAAAGATTCAACAAGTAATACATTTGAGATGGAAAGGTTGTTTGTGATTGCAACTTTACCTAACCCAATTACCTTTCCTTTGCTATTGTCACCAAACGTGATTTTATCAATGTCATTGCAACCATTCTCAAATGTGGAGAATCGACTTCCATCACCAGTCATGTGTTGGGTGCATCTGCTATCAAGCACCCAATGCCTCCCACCGGTTTTGTAGTTTACCTAAAAGAAAGGTTAGACGCTTTTAGGTACCCAAACTTGTTTGGGTCTTTGGAAGTTAGCAACAAGAGTTTTTGGAACCCAAATTCTCTTTTTATGTTTATTTTGATAAGGTAAACCAATGAATTTAGCAATTACTTTTCCGTACTTGGTTTTCTTAAGCATGTAGTGGGAGTGAAACTCATTTTCTTTAGCTCTAGAAGTTGAGGGGTAATTTTCTGGCAAATGGTCTACATCATGACATTTGTGACAAAACATATTAGTGGCCTTAACAAAGGTTACTCAAGTACTCAACTTATTTCTTTTGTTCGGTTCATATCCTAGACCTTCCTTTCTAAATGAGCATTGCTGCTCACTAAGGAGTTTGTCTAAGATTTCTTTTCCTTTAAAGCATTTCGTTAATCCTAGATTTAGCTTTTCCACTTGTGCCTTGAGTTCTAAATTTTCTAAAAACAAGTTTGAGTTGTTACCAACGATTTCATCACAAACATTTTCATGATTAATTTCTAAAGCATTACAAGTGATTGATTTTGAATGAGAAACATATGAGATGATTCATCTAGAATATCACAAGTAATTCCTATATCACTAGTTTGTTTAGAATCGATAATTTCATTAACTAGAAGTGCCTCATGCGAGTCATTTAGTTCGGCATATAAATCACTAAGTGTTGAATATTCTTTCTTAAGAATTTTGTTCTCCTTAGTTATTCTACCTAGTGCCTCATTCAATTCCATAACCATATCAACAAGCTTCTCATAAGAAGGTTTGAGATCCGATACCTTAGCATCATTACTCGCCATAAGATACAATGATGACTTGTCTTCAAGCGAAGTGGCCTCTCCGATAGCAATTCCCGCCATCTTCTTAGAAGTTGATGGTATTTCATCCTCCGATTCGGATTCCTCCGATCTGGAGTACCATTCACCAATATAGGCTTGGCCCTTGCTTCTATTGTTATAGAACTTTTTGAAGAGCTTCTTTTTACCTTTTGACCCTTCACCGTCATTTTTCCTCTCATGTGATCTTTGATGATCACCCTTCTTATTTGGACATCTTGAGGCAAAGTGTCCCTTCTCATTACATTCATAGCATGTAATGTTCTTGAATCCGGTCTTCTTGTGCGGTCCTCACCTTTTGTCAAACTCAAACCCCCTTTTGTTGATCTTGTTTAGGAGCTTCCGGGTTTTTCTCACAAGAAGAGCTAGATCACCATCGGAGCTTTCATCTGAACTATCCTCCTTGGCCTCCTCGACATTTGCTTTAAATGCCAAGTTTTCTTCTTTGATCCGGATGCTTCCACAATCCCTTTCTTCTCTTCTTTTTGCATTTCATGGGTAATAAGAGTACCCAAGGGCTCGGTAGGAGTTGTGGATGTGAGATCACCATTGATAAGCACTGTCACAATTGTATCAAAACTTGATGGTAAAATCATAAGCATTTTACGCACAATATCAATATCTTCAAATTTTGTACCTAAACCTTTGAGGTCATTGATTAATAGATTGAGTCGAGTATACATGTCACTAACATTTTCAGATTCAAGCATGAAGAAGGAGTTGTATTCTCTAGTTAATTTAATTAGTTTAGCTTCTTTGACCTTAGATGTGCCTTCATGAATTACTTCTAAGGTTTTCCACATTTCATAAGATGTATCAAGATTACTAATGCGATTGAACTCACTTAAGTCAAGACCATTAAATATGGCATTTTTTGCTTGAGCATTTGCTTGGAGGATTTTCGCTTCTAGGGGTGTGAGATTTTCTAAGTCAATTGGAGCTCTAAAACCATCTCTAGTTACCCTCCAAACGTCAAGACTAATGGATTCTAGGTAAACCGCCATCCTAATTTTCCAATAGCAATAGTTATCACCCTTGAAGAAGGGGACCTTTCCATTATAGTTTTCTTTGATCGATGACATCCTCTCTCTAGACGGTTAAGCCTAAAATGAGAGACCTAGTGCTCTGATACCACGTGTTGATCGAAGGATGCCGACTAGAGGGGGGTGAATAGGCGGTTTTAAAATTTTTACTTCTAAACTAGTGATTAACAACCTAAATTGCAATAACAAGTCTCTAAAGATATGAATGACAATTCAATACAAGTTTTGCAGTTTCTAAAGGATTAAGAGCAACAATTCAATCACTAAGAAAATAAAGCAAGTAATAGAAATAACCGAAGAGAGTGAATTTTTCCCGAGGTCTCAGAAATTTGCCGATTTCCACTAATCCTCGTTGAAGCGCTCTTCGCTAGAGCTTATGCTTCGATTTCACTATGGGTAGCCCTTCTCCTCTCCGGATAGGCGAGCTCCGAGCCTTTACAATCAATCGCTGGGCCTCTCCGACACACACCGTCGATGGAGAGATCGCCGGACCTCCCGGGTCATCTAGGTGACGGCAATCACCAAGAGTAACAAGCCTAGCACCTTGCTTGATCAACCTCAAAGCTTGAAGAACAATTATGCAAATGCAAAAGGCTTGAAATCAACTTCACTCAAATAGCACTCAAGGTTTGCTCAAGTTTTGACTTCAATTGCTAGAGAATGAGTGTGAGAGAGTTTGCACACTGTTGCACAAGAGTTTAGATATGTATTTCATGTGTATGTGACATCTACAAACAGTGGGATATTTATACTCCCAGCAAAACGGTCGTTTTCAAGAAAATTGGGCGAAAGTTGTACTGGCCGGACATTGTCCGGTCACTTCGGACATTGTCCGGTCAGTACAAAAAACTTGACCGTTACTCACGTGTAATTCGAGTGTAAGTAGCCGTTTGAACAAGTTTGTGAAGGCCGGACAAATGGATTTGTCCGGACAAAACGTCCGGACAGATGCATTTGTCTCTGTTAACACCCCTGTTCAA
Organism: Pharus latifolius; assembly: GCA_019359835.1. NCBI lineage: Eukaryota > Viridiplantae > Streptophyta > Magnoliopsida > Poales > Poaceae > Pharus > Pharus latifolius. The sequence continues at coordinate 18,236,609 of CM033327.1, read as the reverse complement.
CATTAGATGTACACACCGGACAAATCAATTTGTCCGGACAAATGTATTTGTCTTTGTTAACTCTTGAGTTAAAACATTCCAACAATTGTATAGGCCGGTCATATGGGATTTGTTCGAACAAATACATATGTCTGTTAACACATGCATTTTCAATTGCTCAGAAAATGTATTGGCCGGACATTGTCCGGTCACTTCGGACAATGTCTGGTGCATTTCAGACAAAAGCCTCCGGACAAATACATTTGTCTCAACTTAACGTGCCGTGAAAATTTGTATTGACCGGACATTGTTCGGTCACTTTGGACAATGTCCGGCCTTCATCGGACAGATGCATCAGACAAATGTATATGTCTTTGTTTAAAGTTTTGCAATGTTCAGAAGTTATTTGTATTGGCCGGACATTTTCCGGTCACTTCAGACACTGTCCGGCCAATACAAATCGAAAACAGAAATGCTGAATTTTTACTCAATTTTGATTTGAGGATAAATGCATATGCAAATGTGCTTCAAAAGACTTCAAAGTTGATCAAGATACTTGTGCTAAGACCCCTCTTAATAGTACGACCATCTAACCTAGAAAATTTCAAAAAATAAAAACGCTAGGTTTAGATACTTGTACTTTTGTCGGGGTTTTCGTCGTTTTCGCTTCATGGAGTCTTGATAGCCTTGCTTTGCTCTTTCTTGATGCTTTCTCCTCTGATTAACCTAAGTCTCACACGCAAAGGTTAGTCGCAAATCTTACGGGTGTCATTAATCACCAAAACCCTAATTAGGGCTCAAGATTCAACAGGTTTAACTTAACAAGGCAATCAAAACGATTTTGGGATTTGGGGCATGGTGTTGGGATGACACCCAACAAACAAGAGTTATATATGATATAATTAGTAAGGAGTTGCTTACCTAAATAACTAGGTTTCTAGCAGTGATGCCATAGCTCACTAGAACTTAGTGAAATATGGATCTTGGTCTACTATATATATTTGTTGAGGGATTTTTGTTCTAAAATATATATAGTTGGTACATCTTTTATTGAATTTTTTAATAAAAGACTTTTCATAAATATAATGCTAAAATTTTGCATTTCTTTACTATTGTAGACCATGGATAGTGGTAGCTCCTCAAACAATTTTAGTTTGCGATATGTCCTTAATAAAGAAAAGCTCAATGGAACAAATTTTATTGATTGGTATAGAAACTTGAGAATTGTTCTCAAACAAGAGAAAAAGTATTACGTTCTAGAGACTCCTATACCTGATGAACCAGCCGCTAGTGCTCTACGTGCTCAAAGGGATGCTTACAAAAAGCATACTGATGACGCACTTGATGCCAGCTGTCTAATGCTAGTCACCATGAACTCTGAGCTTCAGAAGCAATATGAGAACATGACAGCTTATGACATGGCCGTGTCTCTTAGAAACTTATTCGAGGAGCAGGCCAGGGTGGAAAGATATGAAACCATCAAGAAATTGCATGATTGCAAGTTGGCAGAAGGGAGTCCAGTCAGTCCTCATGTGATCAAGATGATTGGTTACATTGAGAATTTGGAAAAGCTTGGTTTTCCTCTTAGTCAAGAGTTGACTACTGATATGATTCTCCAATCGCTCCCTCCGAGCTATGATCAGTTTGTCATGAACTATAACATGAATAATCTAGAGAAATCATTAACCGAATTGCATGGGATGCTTAAAATAGAGGAACAAAACAATAAGAAAATTCCAAATAATGTAATGATGGTTCAAAAGAGAAAAAGCTTTAAGAAGAAGGGCAAGAGCAAGGCTAAGGGAAAGAACAAAGCTCTAGAAAGATCCTCTAGTGCTAAGCCTAATTCCAAAGGAAAGTCCAAGCCAGGTGCCACCCCTACTACTGAATGCTTCTATTGCAAGGAATCTGGCCATTAGAAGAGGAATTGCAAGAAATACTTGGAAGATTTAAAGAAAAAGAAGGAAAGTGAGACTCCTTCAGGTATATATGTTATAGGAGTTCATTTAGCTACTTCTCCTTTTGACTCTTGGGTATTTGATACCGGATCGGCTGCTCATATTTGCACTTCGATGCAGGGGCTTAAAAGGAGTAGAAATTTGGCTAAGAGCGAGGTTCAACTTCGCGTTGGCAATGCAGCAAGAATTGCACCATTAGCTGTTGGAACTTTTATATTAGCTTTACCTTCAGGATTAGTTTTAGAACTTAATAACTGTTATTATGTTCCTGCCATAAGCACAAATATTGTATCCATGTCGTGTTTGGACACACTGGGTAATGAATTTAGAATAAAGAACAATCGTTATTCCTTTTATTTAAATGATATGTTTTATGGCAATGCCTCATTGGAAAATGGGCTTTATCAACTAAATCTTGAATTACGTGTCTATAACATATGTACTAAGAGGCTTAGGCCCAATGATTTGAATCCCACGTTTATCTGGCATTGTCGTTTAGGCCATATAAATGAGAAACGCATCATGTAACTCCTGAAAGATGGTCTTCTAGACTCATTTGATTTTCAATCATTTGATGTGTGTGAATCTTGTTTACTTGGCAAAATGACAAAGGCACATTTCACAGGTGAAAGTGAAAGGGCAAGTGACTTATTGGTTCTTGTTCATACCGATGTATGTGGACCATTAAGTCCAACAGCTAGAGGTGGTTTTCAGTACTTCATAACTTTTACCAATGGCTTTAGTAGATATGCATATGTCTACTTAATGAGGTAGAAATCTGAAACGTTTGATAAATTCAAGGAATTTCAGAATGAAGTACAGAATCAACTTGACTAGACAATCAAAACCCTACGATCTGATCGTGGAGGGGGTATTTGAGCCAAGAATTTAGGGATCATCTAAAACAACACAGAATTGTTCCACAATTGACCCCGCCGGGAACACCTCAATGGAATGGTGTGTTAGAACGACGGAACAGGACCTTGTTGGACATGGTTCGGTCAATGATGAGCCAAACTGATCTTCCATTGTCCTTGTGGGGATATGCTCTAGAAACAGCTGCGTTCACATTAAATAGGGCTCCATCAAAAGCCGTAGAAAAGACACCATATGAGATATGGAATGGAAAGCGTCCCGGGTTGTCTTTTCTTAAGATTTGGGGTTGCGAGGCTTATGTAAAACGTTTAATGACTGATAAACTCAAACCCAAATCAGATAAATGCTTCTTTGTGGGATATCCTAAGGAAACAAAAGGATATTACTTCTATAATTGAGAAGAAAACAAAGTGTTTGTTGCCCGAAATGGTGTCTTTTTGGAGAAAGAGTTTCTCTCAAAAGGAGTAAGTGGGAGCACAGTGCAACTTGAAGAAATTCGGGAACCACTGGAAATTGTTTCAGCACCTACTGAAGCTCAGCAAGACCTGCAAAATAATGTAGAAAATGCAGGACAAGCACCGGTTACACGTAGGTCTGAAAGGGTACGTCACGCACCTGGAAGGTACATGTTCCTTACAATGGAACAACATGAAGTATTATTGATAGACAATGATGAGCCCAAGACTTATTAAGAAGCGATGATGAGCCCTAACTCTGAGAAATGGCTTGGAGCCATGAGATCCGAAATTGAATCCATGCATGACAATCGAGTATGGAACTTGGTTGATCTACCTGATGGTGTAAAAACTATTGAGTGCAAATGGGTTTATAAGAAAAAGATTGACATGGATGGTCATGTTCATATCCATAAAGCACGATTAGTTGTGAAAGGTTTCAAGCAAGTTCAAGGTGTTGATTATGATGAAACCTTTTCGCCCGTTGCTATGTTAAAGTCAATTAGGATCATCCTAGCTATTGCTGCCTATTTTGATTATGAGATATGGCAGATGGATGTCAAAACGGCTTTCCTAAATGGAAACCTAAGTGAGGATGTGTATATGGCACAGCCTAAAGGTTTTGTCGATCCAGAAAATACTGGGAAAGTATGCAAGCTTCATAAATCCATTTATGGGTTGAAGCAAGCATCTCAGAGTTGGAAAAGGCAAATGGAGCGCACTTGTTTGGCTTCATCAAAAATGAAGAAGAGCTTTGTGTTTACAAAAAGGCAAATGGAGCGCACTTGTTTTTCTGGTCTTATATGTGGATGACATACTTTTGATCGGAAATGATATTCCTATGCTTGAGTCTGTGAAGTCCTCATTGAAAAGTAGCTTTTCTATGAAAGACTTAGGTGAGGCAGCATATATTTTGGGTATTAAGATCTACCGAGATAGATCTAATAGGCTAATTGGATTAAGCCAAAGTACATATGTTGACAAAGTATTGAATAGATTCAACATGCAGGATTCCAAGAAAGGTTTTCTACCTATGTCATATGGCATTAGTCTTAGCAAGAGTCAATGTCCTTCGACATATGATGAGCGAGACCGAATGAATAAGATTCCATATGCTTCTGCTGTTGGGTCTATTATGTATGCCATGCTCTGTACACGCCCAGATGTCTCCTATGTTCTAAGTGTTACGAGCAGATACCAATCAGATCCAGGTGAGAGTCACTGGATTGCTATAAAAAACATCCTTAAATAATTGAGAAGGACTAAGTATGTGCTCCTGGTTTATGGAGGTGAGGAAGAGCTCGTTGTTAGTGGTTACACCGATGCTAGCTTCCAAACCGACAAAGATGATTTCAAATCGCAATCTGGTTTTGTGTTTTTTCTTAATGGTGGAGCTGTAAGCTAGAAGAGTTCTAAGCAAGAAACTGTTGCTGATTCTACAATAGAAGCAGAGTATATTGCTGCTTCTGAAGCTGCCAAAGAAGCTGTTTGGATTAAAAAGTTCATCTTTGAACTTGGTGTGGTTTCTAGCATTTCAAGCCCAGTGGATCTCTATTGTGATAATAGTGGAGCCATTGCGCAAGCTAAGGAACCAAGGTCTCATTAGAAATCCAAACATATACTCAGGCGTTATCACCTCATCCGAGAAATCGTGAATAGAGGTGATGTGAAGATTTGCAAAGTGTCTACGGATTTGAATGTTGCTGATCCGTTGACAAAGCCTCTCCCGCAACCAAAGCATGCGGTGCATACTAGAGCAATAGGTATTAGATACATTTGTGATTGACTCTATTCCAAGTGGGAGGTTGTTAGTATGTTCTAGAGAAAATCACAGAGTTGTATTTATCTTTGTTATATTTATGAACATTTGAATAATATATTATTTTTGAATAAATTATCATCTTAATTTGATCAACAAGTATGTGACTTATTCGTGAGACTCTAAATTTATTTGATGATATTATTCTAATATAATCCCTGATCCATTATCTTTAAATAGGACATTATAAATTAATGGATCAGCGCATTTATTGGTTGATGGTTATGTTTCACGGACCATGGATATAAGATATCAAATCAATAATGTAGACATATATTGGAGATGTTGGATAGACCCATTTTGAGACACTGTTTGGATTTGTTATTTAAGTGTCACCAGTTGGTCTCAAATAATGTTTATGATTGATCCTTAAACCTGAGACCATCATAGTTTCCTACATGTGTAGTAGTATACTTTGATACTACCAAACGCTATTTTTAATTAAGTAGTAATAAAGGTAATATTCGGGTATGCTATGAGCCATGCGGAGGAATATGAATGGTTAAGATGGAATTTGCATATCTCATATAATGAGAGAGATATCTCTGGGCCCCTCGATATAGATGAATTGAGAAGTGCATGGCTATGCCGTTTGTGGTTGAGTGTCAACTACGGGAATATCAATTCACTATGAGATCGAGAAAGGATTGAACTGTGCAAGGGTGGCACATTTCCTACCTTGGGTTTAATCTGGTATCGTATAGCAAGAAGATCAACATAAAGACATTATATAGGTTTACTGATTATGATCTTTGTGTGTATTTGGATAGTCGTTATGTCCTGCTAGGGGCCACTACCGACTTACAATTCGGGTAAGTATTCCCGGGTTGTGACTAAATATACATGAACCTACAGGATTACACACTTAACGGGTTGGAACAATGCAATTCAGATTAAGTCTATTTTGGGTTTCCATATCAGATTCGGAGACTTAATGTTAGACTCCTTATGCTTTTGGATTGGGTTTAGACTCCTTATGCATTTGGATTGGGTTTGGTATGGGTTTCCGTATCAGATTCAGAAACTTAATATTAGACTCCTTATTTATTTGGATTGGGTTTAGACTCCTTATGCATTCGGATTGGGTTTATTATGGGTTTTCGTATCAGATCCGGATTGGGTCTGTTATGGAATATACGTATCAGATACGAATTCTAATAAGATTTGAATCACATCAGGAAATCTAATCTGTTAGGATTTCTTCTGCATGGGCAGTTCGGATAAGATTTGAATCTCATCAAGAAACCTAATATGTTAGGATTTTTTCTGCATGGGCAGTTCAGATAAGATTCGTATCACATCAGGAAACCCAATCTGTAGGATTTCTTCTGCATGGCCCTATATATAGAGATGTATGATGGGTTTTGAGGATCATCACAAAAGTCATAGCTGTCATCTCTTTTGATAGCCCCTAAACCCTTGTCGTACGCGTTGGTACTAGCACATCATCGTACGACGTTCCATCTCGGTACGTGTGGATACCGGTAGAGGCGCTGCTGCAATTGTTGCGCTGATTAGAACGATCCGTGAGCGGTCGTTGTCATCTACATCTGCTGATCAGGACGATCCGCAAACGGTTGTTGTGAACATTTGATCGCTTCACCAAATCTGCTTCCACTATTGGCAACAATCTAATCTATGATCTATTACTTGCAGCCTTCGAGTAAAATTTTTGAAAGTTTGCTAGTGTACGTAGCTTACTCGGTTTCCAACACTTTCCGCTCAAAGTGTGGTGGTGAAACATATCGGATCTCACCCGCCCTGCATGACAGCTCTCTGTAGTGTTGCTAAGTCCCCCAAATCTCAAAGTCCGCAGTCCATGTTTCAGCAAGGAACAGTGAGCCACAGTAAAGTGATAGGTACGTCTCGCTCGACTTATTGTCATGCGCACACGCTACTCTCACATGGGAGAATGGTTTATGCAACAGAGTTGGCTTGTTACAGGTGCACTTGACGCCGTCTTCAAAAATCACACCTTGCTTCTTGATCTACCGCATCTATCCACCCCCCACATTCTTACTCTTCAGATAAATGACCCAGCTTTTCCTTCTGTTGTTAGGAATGCATTGGGCTGAGTGTTTTTGAGCGGCCGCGACTTTCATTTCTAAGTACCTCTGCACTTTGTGAGGAAATTTTGATGGTGTGACATCAAGTAGTGCTCTTGCGGCTGTACCCCTCTCGTGGAAGTATTTAGCCGTACGATGTCATGTAAATTTCACAATTCCAGTGAGCGGAAGATCTCGCACCCCCCTCAACACAAAGTGTACACCTCCGCCATATTAGTTGTCATTATGCCGTATCTGGAACCTCCCTCATCGCGCAGTAGCGACCACTTCTCAGGAGCTTTGTTACCAATCCATTCACTAAATTTCTTAGTTCTTTTATCTCTGGCTGCGTCGTCTCGGCCCATCTGAAGTTCTCACGACTTTTTCTTCATCGTCAACCTATTGTGAACTACTTGCCTCTGATCTTTGAGTTTTAGCTAGATTTGAAGTACTTTTTTCTAGCTCATCCCAAATTCGTTGGAACTTACAGCCCTAGTTCTGATCACACAACTGCTTAAACTTCTTCATCAGGTATGCGCTTTTGTAATGTGTGAAAAAGTTCGCCACAAGATGTCATTTACACCACCGACTGGTCAAGTCATTCCATCTATACTACGGGTCCTCAGTGCACAACATGAACTCAATGGCACTCAACAGGCCCTTGTGTCTATCGTGGAGTACGCACACATGCCGTCTATCCTTCACTATAGTTTGTTTCAGATTTGCAAGGAACCATACCCAGCTGTCCGTGCTCTCGCCTTCTACTAAGGCGTACGCCATGGGAAGTAGCTGATTGTTTGCATCTGCAGCAACAGCTGTCATCAGAGTTCCCTTGTACTTTCCAGTTAGAAATGTGCTATCCACACAAAGTACTGGCCGCATGTACTTGAATACAGAGATTACTTGCTCGAACAACCAAAATATATGTTCCATGTACTCAGCTCCAAGCACTATGTCACCGTTTCTACCCACAACTGGCCTATGAACCATGTCCATCACAGTGCTAGGGTTGGTGTCAATGATTTGTTGTATCAGTCTGGGCACGTAGTTATATGAATCGTAAAAAGATCCAAATAACATCTCAAGACCAAGTTGTTTGGCTCTCCATGCCTTTCCGTATTGAATGTTGTTACCAAATGTGTCGTCGATTTGAGCAACAATTTCTTTCGGTGCCATGTCTAGATTTGCATGAAGGTTTGCCAAAATCACATTTGCCACGAATGCAAATGACATATTCCTGTGGCTCCGTGAGACTTCTCTAACCGAACAGTCATGTTCGGTGATTCTGGAAACAACGAAGTGGTCACTGTTCTTGTACCGGGCAACGCGAATATAGAATCTGCATCCCTCCACCGTGCACTTCACTGCGTACAAACACGGATTAGTTCTGTCGACCTTGAAAGAGCGACGTAGTGTCATAGACCATATCGCCACGCCTTGCTTGGCCTCCTCCTTGCTTCTGAAATGTTGCCCTAATGTTAATCTTTGCTCATTTGATGCCCACTCCGAACTGCGATCATCGTGGATCTGTGCATGATCAAAACCACTTGGATCTAACCATTGTTGGGGGGTCCCAACCCACGATAATCTTCTTCTTCGCTAGAGGAATCCGCATAGTCTGCGTCCACCTCCGAATCTTCCCTGCCTAAGTATTGCATACCCCGTCTTCACCTTCGTTAGTGTAAGCCTCGTCCCCAGGCCAGAAATGCCCACCCATGAATTCTATGTTCAGGACACCCAGAGAATCCTTGGATCAATGTTCATATGTTGCCCTCCAATTAATGGCTCGGGTACCTATTCCGCTGGTTTGATGTTTACATTGGTGTGCGGCACATTGTCTACCATCGTAACATACAGTATGCAGTCATCTGGGCCATGATCGGGATTTATCACTCTCCTAACCAGAGAACCCCAAGACCTGTCGCCTCTAAGTTTACACAATTTCCAACAACCTGTTGCACCAACAGGCACCAATGCTTCTATGACAATTTCGTGTAAAGATGGATCGGTATTTAGGATGTCCATGACTCGGGTTGTAAGGTCTTCAAAATTAACACCATTGAGATTATTCAATTCCATGTCTATACGGTGATAGCCACTTAGATCATCCACATGTGGTCTGTTTCTAATTACTTGTTCCCCGTGAAAAAATACACTATTCTTGTTTCTGACATTGTCTACAATAACAAGTGTAATATTACAAATCATCAACTATCATATCCTCAATGTATTTGGCACATTACTCTATGGTGAGCCCTAAGACTTGTGTGACAGATTTATTTTGTTGCCACCAACTTTGTTTTTTAACATCTAATCTAGGATTCGTAGATTCTCATCTTATATATAAATAATCTAATTATTTACTAATCTTATTTAATACAAAACTCATCCATAAAAAATTTAAACTTACATAATGTCATAGGACAGATCTAAATTATATATACATCATATTTATAAATTCACGCAACAAATCTAAATTAAATTACGTACGCATCATATCTGGATTATTATCCACAAATTTTCTGCACATTTTCTACTGCAAATGCACATTTTCTATACTTGTATAGCACATTTATACTGCGCATGTACCTGAGATCAACATATTCTACAACAGATCTAAATTATTAACAGATTATGCATATATTTCTAAAACAGATTTGCATTTGAAACTTAATGTTACACTAATTATACTAGAAGTTAAAAAAATTACCTTTTTCTCTTCTCTTCCTCTTCTTCCTCTTCCTCCTCCTCCTCTTCTTCCTCTTTCCTCTCCTCTTCCTCCTCCTTCTCTCCTTCTCTTTTCCTCTCCCCCTCTCGCTATTTTCTTTTTTTTTTTTGGTTTGCTGCCCACCAGTCGCCGTCCCTGGGCTTATATAGATCATTCAGTTGCCACCCCCTTCGCATGTGCGTTATTTTTTATTTTGTTTTTTAAATATGGGTTATCCGTACGAAATACTCTAGCATGTTTTGCAAAAATGACCTAACTCAACATGACGGGGGTAGGGCATGTGACATGTCAGATCCGTTTTTTTTTCCTGCAAAGAAAATTAAATTGGTAAATTTTTATTCTTTTAGGATTAATATTTAATGATCTATAATTCTGATTGACGATTCGTTTAAATTAGTGGACTTGTGAGGTCAAAATGATTAGATTGATACAAATGGATTATCAATTGGAGTGATAAATTATAAGATATTGTCATTGAATCTTATAATTATGTGAATATCTTGTAATTATAATTCTAATTCACATTTTGTTTGGACTAGTAGACTTATAAAAACAAAATGATTATCAACACAAATAAAATGTCAATCAAAATTATAAATCACAAGATATTGATCTCGACAAAATTGAAAGATTCAATAACAATATCTTATGATCTTTAATTTTGATCGATGATCTATTTGTGTTAATTTGATCATTTTAATCTTACAAGTATATTGGTTTAAATGGATCGTTAATCAGAGTTATAGATCATCAAATATCAATCCTAAAGTAAAAATTTGTCAATTCAATTTTGTTTGTAGGCAAAAAAGAGAGATGCACTATCATGGTTTGGAGCTACGACGTGCTCCTATCGCGGGTGGGTGGCAAGTTATTTTTGTAAAAAACACATATGGATTAGTTTGTAATTATCTTTTTTTAAGTGGATTATTTAAATAAAAAATTCTGAAAATACACGAGTGTACATGCGTTACACATATAGTACTTAAACTCATATCCAATGGAGTTTAAAGACATGTCATGCAATTAATAAAATTCAATCGTCGTTGTATGCCACCGCAAAGTTAGATATGAGTTGTGTACTATCTCATAATGTCAGTAGATGCAAGAATTTTCAGCCAGATCTATCAGGATCAATTCCAGTCTAATGAGGATTTAGGACCAGATCAGAGTTGACATATTAGATTGACTGACTTCATCAAGCCAAACCTTGATTTGGATCAAAAAATTGGTTGGCCCGATCGACTGGGCCAAGCCCGAGTCGACATAGCTAACCAGACTTATCTATTATGGCAGGATCTGTTTAAAACCGACATGAAAGGACAAAAAAAAAAGAAAAAGAAATTAGCAGCAGCCTGAGGTAAGTTCGGACCACAAATGTCCAAGACTCCAAGTCTACTTTCTAATACTGCTATTTTACAACTATAAAACAATTACATGATGACGTAGAATAGTAGGCAAATTTTATACCAGAAGTTTTCAAATTACACAATTATCCAGTGGTAAGATACCTTATGTCCCTAGAGAATCTCGGGCTAGCTTCCACATTCGCTAGTGCAAAAAAGCAAGATAAGTAAAGTTGACTTGCAAAAAAAAGGAAGCTACAGGTGCTTGGTTGAGCCGTCGATGCTGCTGTCTTTGCATGTGAACGTGATACCAGCCTAGACCGTCTCGTAAGAGAACGAGGACGATGCAGTGGGCGAGTATTCAATCGTTCTTTCATCAGGGACTAGAGAAGCAAAACGTATAAAACTAAATTAAATCGATGGCAAATGAAACTTAAACAGATGAGAGAGAGGAAAAAAATGTCAGAAGAAATAAAGAGAAAGAGAGAGGTAGGTGATCGCCTCGACTGGCGACTAGTGTTCGTTCTGGACTAGTGTTTCGTAATACAAGCAATAGAAAGAAATCGTGTAGTAGTAGCGTGTGAGGCAACGCAGACAACCATCATCGATCGCAATCTACTTCGAGTATCAACGAATCACAAGTACAAAGCAAACACCAATCAGCTATAGTTCCCAACTCCCCTCCATTTGATAACAACAAACACAGGGCCAAATCAAAGCTTGACTCACAACTTAAGAGAATGCAAGCAATAAAGAGCAATTTCAATAGATTCTATACCAGACAAATCAGAGGCTTAAATACAACACCAACTCAATTCACAAACAACATCCAAAATGAGAATAGAGCTGCATCCGAACAAAATTGAGTATCTAAATTACCTAGCTTTTAAGGGTTGTGTTCTCAAGAATGTTGAATGCATGGTGATCCAAACCCACAGGATTCTCCAACATGTATCGGTAATTGATACAACAACAAGGTCTACTGGCACCAATTCAACAATCAAATGCAAATTATGGAATACTCAGGAATGGGAGTTCATCTCAAATCAGTTCAAAAGAAAACAAGAACAAGAACACGAACACTGGAGTTGAATTCACCATGGTCTCAGCATCAACAACACACAATTGAAGTTGACAATTTAAACATTCTAGCGTTTTAGAAAGTGAGTTCCAATTCTTTGCAATCACAAACGTTCATTGAATTTCATACATCACAGGCAGTTCATGTCAAAATTGAAGAACAAGGTATGGGAAGGGATTTGATCACCAATGCTTGCTGTCACTGTTGCAGTCGTGGTCGTAGGTCGCCAGAGAGCTGCAGGGGAAGTGCTGAGGTCGTTGCTTGATCGAGGAACTGGGCGAGCTCGAGGAAGATGCATTGGTCGTCGTGGAAGCTGCTTGAGGTCGTCGTCGATGGAGTAGATGCGGTCAAGCTCGCCGTCGGCAGCTCGCGGTGAGGTGATGCGGCCGAATGAGGAACAGGGGCGGTGACTGGCGAGTAGAGAAGGCGAAGATCTGGTGTAGGGGATGAGATGGCGCGAAAGGAGACGGATCGGGCGCGGGAAGTGGCGCGCGAGATCGGCACGAGAAGCCGGAGAGGTGGCGGCTGTGGAATCTAGACGGCGGCGTGGCGGATTGGCCAGATCCAGCGGATCTGGTGGCAGAGGCGCGAGGTGGCGCGGGCGCGGGCGCACGCGGGAGGCGGCGGGAGAGAGTGGCGCTAGGCGACGCGGGACGGAGGTGGCGCAGAGGCGGCGGGAAGGCGTGGAGGCGCGATCGGAGGCGGCGGCACGGAGCAGAAGATCCGGTTGCGACGCAGCACGTGGGAGCGGGAGAGGCGGCGGATCTGGGCGCAGTGCGTGGCAGAGGCGGTGGATCGGCCAGATCCGGTGATTCTGGTGCGGCGCGGAAGAGGTGGCAGCGAGCACGAGGTCGGCGTGGCACGTGTGGGCGTGGAGCTCAAAGAAGAGAGAGGGAAGATGGTGGATCGGTGGCAGATGGCCATGGGAGAGGTGGCGGGAGTTGTGGAGGCGCGGGAAAGGTGGCGGGAGTTAGCCGCCGGAGTTGGGGAAGAAGAAGAAGTCGCTAGTGGAGGATATGGGTTTAATGGTGTCTTTTAAGGGCTTTAAGATGGACGGACGTGTGGATGGATTAAGGGGGAGGCAGAAAAGAAGCTCCGCCGGCGGCGTATGGTCTGGTAGGAGGTATGGATCGTGAGGAGGGAGGCAGAAGAAGAAGAAGATAATAAAGCAAAAATCAGGCCCAAAGGAAACAATGGTCGGCGGCTGGGGTTTATGCCATGTTTTGGCATTTTTACAATCAGACCTTTGGGATTTTGGAAAATTAAAGTTAAATCCACCCCGAGTTAGGGTTTAGATTTTTGAGTGTAAGTTGTTTTGCAAAAGGGTTCTTGAGGTTTAAAGAATTTACAGGAAGGTCCTCGGCTGAAAGGAATTGAGATTCCGGGCTCCTGAAGACTCCGATTTCAGCACAATCAGTTCCTATGTGTCCGTAGAGACACGTGCTTCTATCCGAAATCGACCGAAGGTCAGGTAAAGTCAAAGGGACGCACTCCATCAACCGAAATCCACCCAAATCGCATCGACCTACAATAAAATCATAAAACAAATAATACAATCGATTTGATGATAAAGATATGTATGATTAATGCAAATGCCGCCTTATGTGACTAAATGTGCATGATCGGGGGGTTAAATATATGAAAAATATGCACATATATGACAATTATTAGAATGCCATGTGACTAGCACCATGCTAAAACCAACTAGAGACAAGTGTTGGAGCAAGGCGACTCCAAGCCATCTTGCACATGATTTGTGGGGCTGCAAGGTTCAATTGTCACACATGACACAAAATAAAATAAACTAATGTGTTGGTAAGTGAGGTCAATGATAGTGTAAGTTTCATATGTCAATTGCATGCGATAAGAAGAGGCAGTAAATAAAGGTCAATGATAATGTATGTTTCATATGTCAATTGCAAGCGGTAAGAAAAGGCGGTAAGACAATCCATCATTTGCCAACAAGAAGTAAAAAAAAAGGAAATTAGCTATTTACCACTTCGTTTGATGGTATTTGACGTTTGATATTTGCTATTTATAAAAAGATGATTTTACTTAATACTACTGCCGTGATATCATCTACATTTATTGTATACCATTCCCTCTTTGAATTTTTTTCAAAATTTGGAGATGACATGTGGGTGTGCACATGCCATTTGGGCTCCTCAAATCCATTGAATTAGTCCTTAGGATGGCTGTGATCAGGACACGCGAGAAGTTCTAAAAGTCCCAAAAAAGATTTTGAACTATGCTGAATTTTCACTTCACCTGGAAGATGGACAACAGCCAGTGCTTACAAGCATCTCCACCTAGGGTAGCGGCGCAACAGCCACAACACCCAAACCATGCAACACTTTATCAACAACAAACACAAATATGTAAGCTCATTTGGAAATGCAAGAATCTCCTTCCTCGAGTCCAAACCTAACTTTGGAGATTGGTTGTCTTGGCTCTTCCTCTAGGTGCTAGAGTTCATCGAAGAATGCGAAACATCGATGGTCTTTACCCAAGATGTGACCAAAGTGATACGGATGAACACCTCTTCATCCAGTGTACTTTTGCCAGGGCGGTTTGGTTTCACTCCCCTCTTGGTTTGCACACATGACACCCCCAACTCTTGCTTGTCTCAAATACTTTTGGACATCTTTTAGTCCACTTCAAGCCATGAAATGATTTCTCTCACTTTTAACATTCTTTGGTTCATTTGGAAAGCTAGAAATGACGTTCTTTTCAGGATACAAGATTGCAGGGTTCATACAGTTATACAAAAATCCCAGACAATGGAGAACAAATTCCATGATGACAACAATTCTGAAGGATCACATAATTACACTTACAAAAATTGCAATGTGGCTAATTTCCCTGCAATATCTCTTCCATCCCTTAAGTTAAATGTAGGTGTAAGGTGATACACAATGCAGCTTTGATGAGGACATCTCCACCACTGTTACACCCACTACACCAACACCTGCTGCCACTCCTCCAACAATACAAGGACCACTCACTAGAGATCATGCTCGTCAACTCAATTATCAGGTACTTTCATTCCTAGGGGATAATATTAATTTTGCTAAGGATTTGATACTGCCTAAATCAAGTTGTTACTTGATACTCAGGAATGATGGACCAAGCATGGATACACGAGACAAGCTATGGAGCATAGGAATGAAGAAGAGAGATGATGGCAGCACCACAAAGAGAAGAATATTAAGTGGAGGAGACATTTGATGATAAAAAGACTTAGCAATAATTTTTGGCGTCAACCAAAAGGGTTTCAGTCCAGTCCATGGAAGGTGCTGCGCCACTTGATTTGGCCATATGAGCCATGTAATAGCAGCAGGTCATATTACCTTAAATAGCGTCCTAGCTATCTTGAGTATAGAGTCTAGGGTTGGAAGGAAAGAGGAGATTTCAGATTGGCTTACTAAGTTAGGCCGAACCCTCCTAGGATTCGGTCTCCTCCCCAAGCTGGCCGCACACTCCTCCTTTCCCCTCCTTAAATACCCCTTAGCTGCACCAATTGAGCCGGGTTTTGTTAGATTGATTTAGCTACGTGAAAACTTTGAATCTTCGAGTTGTGCTGGATAGCCACCTCATCAAGATCCTCAATAGAACCCCACTCTTTTGTTCTTCGAATTCATGAACCTCAGTTTCATATTTGCATTTCAGATTGCTTTTACTATCGTTCTTGCTTGTTCTTCGGTTGCTTGCAGGAATTGAACCTCGTGTTCAGGTTGATCATGCCCACGGCAAGATCAATAACCCACCGGAGTTGGTTTAGCGATTGCTAAGGTGCATCGACGTCGTACGGTGTAGTCAGATCGTTAATGTCACTTCCACCAAATCGAAAGTATCCCTCTCATCAAAAGATCGGGACCCATCCTCTTTATCAATTTCATTCATGCCAATACCTTCTAATTCCTTCACAATTGAAGGAACATCATTTTGACCTACAATAACAAAATAATGAAAATCAACCAAAGCACAAATAGATGCAAAATTTGATGGATTTTATTTATAGATTTACCTTTCCTAGACGCTTTAATCCAATCTTTGGTGCAAATCAAGGCCTCAACTACTTCGGGTTTTAAACGACTGAGGTATTTATCAATTACTCATCCCCCAGCACTAAAAGCAGACTCAGATGCAACGGTTGATAGAGGAATAGCTAACACATCACGTGCCATATGAGCGAGAATAGGATAATTTGTACCTTGAGTCTTCCACCATGCCAAAATATCAAAATCCTCATTTTCAGGCCATTTCAATAGTGGTTCACTCTCATACTTCTCCAATTCAGACTTCTCACTACAATCTTCACCAATATTCTTCAAAAAAGCACTTAGTTTCCTCTGTTTTGGCTCATCATCAGAAACATGACAACGAGAAATAACTTCACTAGAGGCTTCAATAGAAGACTGCATACCACTAATTGAGGAAGCATTATATTGAGATGCATATGACTGAGATAGGTGCCTGATAGTAATTTGATAATCAGAAATCTCATCAATCCCATCATAGTCACACATGTTCTTGTAATAAAATTCAACCACCTTCTTCTTGTAGTGAGGATCTAGAAAACAAGCAACCGCCAAAGCAATGTTACTCAACTCCCAATACTTGTCAAACTTTTCCTTCATTGCTTTTGCCATGGAAGCAATAAACTTATCACTGCCTTTTATCCAATCAATAAGCATGAACAAATTTGCAGTTGGATATAAAGAACTAGACAAGAGTTCAGTAACACTAAAGAAATTCTTTAAGCACTTATTCAATACAGTTGCTTTTTCCCATTCATCTCTAGAAGGAGCACAATTCCCATATTTTTTTGGATGAAGAAAAGCTAATCTTTGGAAAACCTTCTTATAATAAAGTGCATCTGAGAGCATTAAATAAGTGGTATTCCATCTAGTAGCTACATCTTGAGAAAGACCCTTCGTTATATCCAAATTAAGTTTAGAAGCTCACTTTTGAAAATCCTCCCATTGCAAAGTAGAACTCTTGACAATCATAATTGAAGAACGAATGTTGTCTATAGCACGCCCAATTATTTTCAAACCATCCTTTGCTACAAGATTAATAATATGAGCCACGCACCGAACATGGAAGAACTTGCCATTGGAAATTAGAGAATTATGTTCATCAAGGGTTGAAGCAACAATTTTAGCACAAACTTCATTAGCAGAGGCATTTTCCATAGTCAAAGCAAACAACTTCTGATCAATATTCCAAGCTATCATGTTTCTAACAAAAGCATTACTCAAATTGGCACCTGAATGTCTTCCTTCTAAATGCATAAAATTTATTATTCATTTTTGAATTTTCCAATCATCATCAATGAAGTGACAAGTGACACACAAATAACCTTTATTTTGATTAGAAGTCCAAAGATCCATTGTGCAACTCACCCGACACTTGAGAGATGAAAAGAGATCAAACAACTTCTATTTCTCTTCTTTAAAAATATCCATAACCCTCTTCCTAGTGGTATTGAGGCCTTTAATAGAAAATGAGGGGGATAATGATCTGGTGAAATCATTAGTGTACTCATGCTTTGAAAAATTGAATGGATACTCATGCATGACAATGGCAAGATGATATTTGTACATACTAACTTCTTAATTGTACTTCCAAGCTTGCAAAGAATTTTGTTCTCCTACTTTTGTAAAGCTAAGAGTGCCTTGATAAGAAGACTTTTCATGTTGTGTTTTAAAATGAGTTGTACCATACTTGCTCTCACTAGAAAACACATCCTTGCAATACTTGCATTTTGCCATCTTACTCATCACAACCTTGCCTTCTACTTCAGTTTTCACTTCTTCAATGGTAAAATGATTCCAAACATCTGAAGTTCTCTTTTTGGGTGCCCTAAACTTCATTTTTGCTGATGGATTCCTAGTAGTAGCAGTCTTTGCCCCATCACACCCACTTGTTCCAGCAACATTCTCACTCACAACACTTTGAATGTTAACACCTGCTGGTTTAGCACCACTATTAGATGCCAAAGAAATCTGTATAGATAAACAACAAATTAACCTACAATATTGGAATTCTTAACTCCAAATAGAATGTTGGTACTAAACTTTAAATGCCTGTGTCCCTGAATTATTAGCACTTGCATGTTTCTTAGTATCACTTCCAGATGCCAACATTGTGCTCGAATTTCTTTTTGGATCATACTCGGTTCAATTTATTTTTCCTCCTCTTTAGATGTGACACAATTCTATCAAACTCAGATATGACACATGCTCATAAAAGCTTAAAAATACTACCTATAACTACAGGTAAAATAAATTCAGAGTATCATCCTCAACATAGTCATTGTATTCCCTGTTAAATACATGTAATTTACCCTTCAAATCCTTACATTTTGCTAATATGCTGATATGCTTTCATTTTGCTTTAGGCTAAATCCTTACATCCATTATCCATATATGAGATATGTATTGAACTAGTCAAATTTAGAAAATATATGCTTGGCAGCCAAGTGCTGATATGCATTCTAGAAGCTATTGAATTGGTTCAGAGTATCATCCTCAACTCCTCTTGTCAACAATTACATGAATTGCCATCTCATACATCTCATACATCCAGTATCCAAATCCAATTCATTACAATTCAATCAAAATTGAAGAACAGAGGAAGAGTGAAAGGAATTGAACCTCTGCTTGCTTGCTAGTGAAGTGAGGATGAAGCTGAAGCTAACGTTGGTGCTTGCAGAGCTCCTGGAGCTTCGGTCGAGGAAGGTGGAGATGGCCGCCTGTGAACCAACTTTCCTGGCTCGGGGAAGAGGTGCTGTCGTTGGGGTTGATGCAGGCAGCCACAGGGCATGACGTCTTGGACTTGGCCTCGGCCGCACAGGCGGCAGTGAGTCCAATTTGGGGCTGTGATCCACAAATTAGGGTTTGGACGAGGGAGCCTGTAGAACAGCGGTGTAGAAGGCAGCGAGGAGCTCTGGGAGCAAGAGGCGGCATGGGCCATGGAAGAAGAGAGTGACGTAGTCGAAGAAAATGCACAACGGTGCTGGCAAAGAAAGAGCGGCGCCGACGGCGAGGACTTGCTCGATCTCACCAGTGCGTGGAGTAGGAGTAAGAGGTGGTGCAGCCGTGGAAGAAGAGGCGGCCAAAAAAAAGGTGAATGACGGCTGATCTGTGCCGATGGCTAGAACTAGCGAGCAGCGGCTGTGACAGGTGGCCGAGAGATTGAGCGAGCGATGGCCTGTGGCGAGCTTAGACTGTGCGTCGGTGGAGAATTCGTAGCAGTGTCCTCATGGAGGCATGGAGAGGTGGAGGTGGAGATGCGGTGGAGTCTGAAAAATTAAGGTTAAGTCGGGTTTGATTGCAGACTTGCAGTGTTGGGCACTTGGGCTGTTGGTGAGCGCTGCGTGTTGCACCACATTGCAAGCTTGCAGTGGGCCGTGGGGTGGCCCAGGTGGGGTAGGCGGTGGGCCGGCCCAACTTTCTGTCGGATTTTTGGATGATTCGGATATCCACGCCCGTTTCATATATATAACCTTACTGAATCCGGATCTGAATCAAACTAACAAAAACTAATACATCCGAATCCGAATTTGGATTATTTGCCGGATGCAATTTTTCTTACCATATAGCTATTTTATCGAATGCGGTAAACGGATATTTGCAGATATCTGCATCCTGTTTACACCCCTAGGAAGAGTAAGTTGTATCGGAACGGGATGATATTTTTTATTAAATTTCTTTGTACTTGATGTCTACTTCTTCAGTGTGCCCCACATGCCCTATTTTTGTTCCGCCTCTAACTACAACCTTGACCGTAGCCGTTCCATCGGTTCGGTGTCCTGGTTGCTTGGGACTTATCATATTTACATCTCTAATCTGCCAATTAGCCTTTTTAGCTTCCTTGTAGAAAGCAAACAAATGAGCAACACGTAGCTTCAGGAAGAAATGCTACTACTATTTTGGGAATGTCAGAGAGAACAGGTGGGCAGAGATCATCAGAGTTGGCTGGCCTAGCTCTAAGACATAGCATAGAGACAATTCTTACCAGGTTTCTTAAGACTTTAGAGGTCAAGTAGGTCTCTGTGAGTAGTAAGGCCATCTCCAAAAGAGACGTGTGAGTAAGCGCGTTTGTGTGACACGGAAAAAATATTAGTTTTTTCGGAATACACATGCAGAGTGAGAGAAACACTCCAGCAAATATCTATCACTTAGGATTTTTTTATTTGATTCTTGTTTGATTTATGTGTTGAATTATTCTCTAATTATTTTTCTATCCTTTAATAAATTAATTAATTTTTTTTTACTCTTTCCTCTAAAAACATCCAAAAAAAATCATTAGAGTATTTAGATTCTAAGAGATTTTTCACACATGACGAGGATTCTTACCTGATTTTAATCGCCTTTGTCATTCCATGGTCGCATATATATATCGTTCCATGGTCGCGTATGCCTCTCCATGGTCACATATATCTTTCTATGGTTGCAGGAAACCATAGTAAGAGATTCAAACCAACTGACAATACCTTTTCATGGTCACAGAAGACCAAGTAAAGAGGTAATGGGATAATCCAAGAATATTTTGGATATAATCCATCAAGGATGTTTGACTCCCATCAAGGATGTCTTGACGCCTATTGTCGCAGAGTCCATGGTCTCATAATATATTTGCAAGTATTATGGTCGCGGAGACATCTACCCTCGATCATACCATATCGCAGAGACAAAATCAGATACCAATACATAGTTGTAGTCAGTACGCGACCATAGTATTGAAGACTTATATTACAATATGGAGATCATGTAGCTAAGTCATCATTCACAATAACTGTTCCTTGATCCTTATGATTATTCTGGGAATAATCATAAGTCCCTGACAAGATAACCGTCGAAGAAGATAAAGATGGATGAGCATTTTCTATAACCGCAAGGTAAAGAAATCGCTCAATCAGCAACCAACCATAACTTGCGACAACCGCTATGCAGCAGTTGAAGATGATCGCTAGGCGTCTCTTCAATAAAGAAACGGACATCTCTTCAACAAATATAAAAAGACCTTTAGGAGAAGGATTCAAGGACAAGGAAATCAAGGCAATAGAGAACTAAACAATACATTCTCTTTGTAATCCTTTGCACTCATAGTGATAAACCAACAGGAGTAGGGTTAC
Organism: Pharus latifolius; assembly: GCA_019359835.1. NCBI lineage: Eukaryota > Viridiplantae > Streptophyta > Magnoliopsida > Poales > Poaceae > Pharus > Pharus latifolius. Next base: position 18,215,180 of record CM033327.1, on the reverse strand, counting down.
TCAAGAATTGAGGGCCCAAACCTGTATAAATCTCGGTGTCAGTAGATCCATACTTACAATGATTTCTCTGGTGATTGTCTGGATTCCGGTGTCATTAGATCCATACTAAACAAACTAAATTCATGTAAGTTCGACTAGAAATCTAGTTCCAGTCGTTGACAGCTGGCGCCGTCCATGGAGAACTTTCAAGACATTTTCTGATTCACCAAGATTCGTTGCATTCATGGATCCTTTCCCTTGTTTACATGATTCCGAGAATGAATTCGATCTCGAGGATTATGTTGATGTTGTGGATGAGGACAATATTCCCATTAACGATAACGAAGCTACCCTCAAGACTTGTCCCAAGGAAGCGTCATCTTCGGTTCCAGTCATGTCTGTTGACCAAGAACTAGAAAAAGCAATTCGCTTACCCTCTGTGAGTTTTTTCCACATCCAAGGGTGAGTATGTGTCGCAACCCATTGTCCTAGACACTTCAGGCGATGAGGACCTTGACTGGCAACAAAGTGGTGTGTAACTCAACGACCAAGACGGGGGATCCCAAGACTTCACGAAACAAGTTTGAACGGGTAGAATGGCACCACACAAAGACACCCGCGAGCCAAAGTGATAAGCCAGTTGAACGCCACAAGATCAAATCTTGATAAGTTCAGAGAATCCTTTCAAGAAGGAAAGAAACACGGCGTTTCAAATGATTCAAATCATAAAATCTGCCTACAAAACAACCCATAGATAGGTATTTATAAGCTAGGAACAACCCTTCTAGTTAGGTATGAAAAGAAAAAAGTTGCACTCTTTGGCAGGTATGAAAAGAAAGGAGTTGCACCCTTTGGTAAAAGATATCATTATGGTTGCATAGCTGCAAGTGTGAACTCTAATGGATGCATCTTTTGGTTTGTTTGGTCTTTCTAACTTTCAGATTTTGTCACTCCACATGGCAGCTCATAAAAGAAGTGATTAACTCTTTATTCCACACATGCAACATCATATCTATGGGCTGATTATGATGTATAATGATAGGAGCCTTCATTCTGACTCTTTTGACTTAGCATAGTGACTAGGATTAAGCTGGACGCCACATCACTGATCGACATGTTACCAGTTTGCTGAATAAGCTGGACGCCATTTCACTCATTGACATGTTACCAGTTTGCTGAATAAGCTGGACGCCATTATACTCATTGACATGTTACCGGTTTGCTGAATCACCATATATATAGCATCTCTGAATTGGTTTGCTTTTGCTCTTGTTATTGGTCCAGGTGGTAGCTGAAGTGGATCAGTTGTTGGATGCTCTGCATCATGCTCCTCCTCTTGAAAAGGATTTGTCCTCAAATCTTCATTCGTCTCATCACCTACATCAAACAAAGTTAAGTCAGAAACATTGAATGTATCACTGACTTCATACTCACTTGGTAGATCAAGTTTGTAGGCGTTGTCATTGATGCATTGCAGCACTTGAAATGGTCCATCTCCTCTCGGACTGAGCTTGGAGCTTCTCTTCTTAGGAAATCTCTCTTTTCACAGATGTAACCAAACCCAATCTCCTGGCTGGAAAACAACTTTCTTGCGCCCTTTGTTTGCTTGCTTTACATATTGCTCAGTTTTGCGCTTGATATTGTCCTCGACCTTCTCATGAATCTTTATGATAAAATCAGCTTTCTTTTGTCCACCTAAGCTCACATTTTTACTCAGAGGTAAAGTAGTAAAATCTAATGGAGTCAAAGGATTGAAACCATAAATAACTTGCTTAGTTGCAGAATGAATAGAATGATTGTAAGCAAACTCAATATGAGGTAAGCAATCTTCCCAATTTTTCAAATTCTTGTGAATGATTGATCTCAGCAAAGTTGACAAAGTTCGATTCACAACTTCTGTTTGCCCATCGATTTGTGGATGGCAACTGGTAGAAAACAAAAGCTTAGTTCCCAACTTAGCCCACAAAGCTTTCCAAAAATAGCTTAAGAACTTGACATCATGATCAGAAACAATGGTTCTTAGTATGCCATGCAAATGAACGATTTCTTTGAAAAACAAATTAGCAATGTTGGAAGCATCGTCAGTTTTATGACATGAAATGAAATGAGCCATTTTTGAGAATCTATCCACAACAACAAAAATTGAGTCATTTCCCTTTCTGGACGTAGGCAAACCCAAACAAAGTCCATCGAAATGTCAACCCAAGGTGCACTTGCAATTGGAAGAGGTGTGTACAAACCATGAGGTTGTAACTTTGACTTTGCTTGTTTGCATGTAAGACATTTCCCACAAAATCTTTCCACATCATGTTTCATTCGTGGCCAATAAAAATGTTCTTGCAAAACATGCAGAGTTTTTGAAATTCGAAAATGTTCCATCAAACCTCCACTATGTGCCTCTTTAACTAGTAAAGTTCGCAATGAAGATTGTGGAGTGCAAAGTTTGTTCTCTCAAAACAAATAACCTTCATGCAAGAAAAAACTTTCAAAAGACGGTCATCACATTGTTCAAAAATTGTACATAAATCAGGATCAGAAGAACACAAATCTTTCAAAAACTCAAATCCAAGAAGTTTCGAATCAAGATTAGTGAGTAGCAAATACCTTCGTGATAAAGCATCAGCTACAACATTTTCTTTACCTTTCTTGTACTTGATCACATATGGAAATGTTTCAATGAACTCAACCCATCTTACATGCCTTTTGTCCAGTTTGTTTTGTCCTTTCAAATGCTTCAAGGATTGGTGATCAGTATGCACAACATACTCTATTGGTAACAAGTAGTGTTTCCATGTTTGAAACGTTCGAAACAAAGCATACAACTCCTTGTTGTAAGTCGAATAGTTGAGCACTGCTCCATTCAACTTCTCACTGAAATAAGTGATTAGCGACCTTCTTGCATCAACACTCCTCCGATCCCTGAACCAGAAGCATCACATTCAATTTCAAATGCTTTAGAAAAATTAGGCAAGGAAAAAAGAGGTGTGGTAGTCAATTTCTCTTTCAGCAGCTTGAAAGCTTTCTCTTGTTCTTCTCCCCATTTGAATGCAACGTTCTTCTTGATCACATTAGTCAATGGAGCTTCTACTTCGCTGAAGTTGTGAACAAAATGCCGGTAGAAACTTGCCAAACCATGGAAGCTTCTAACTCGAGTCACTGAAGTAGGCGTAGGCCACTCTCTGATTGCCTTGACTTTTTCGTCATCCATCGCAATACCTGCTGCACTTACAACAAACCAAGAAACACAACCTTATCTGTGCAATATGTACATTTCTTAAGATTAGCAAACAATTTTTCCTTTTGCTATAAATCCACTTCTAAGACTTGCTTCAGGTGTGCTACATGCTCATTCAGAGATTTGCTATAAATCAGTACGTCATCAAAGTAGACAACCACAAATTTTCCAATGAAAGATCTCAAAACATGATTCATAAGTCGCATGAAAGTGCTTGGTGCATTGGTTAGGCCAAAGGGCATAACTAACCACTTGTATAAACCTTGTTTTTTCTTAAATGCAATTTTCCATTCACCACCTTCTTTCATTCTAATTTGATGGTAACCACTTTTAAGATCAATTTTTGAAAACACACATGAACCATGCAACTCATCTAGCATATCATCGAGTCATGGGATGGGGTGGCGATACTTTACCGTGATGTTGTTGACAGCTCGACAATCAACACACATTCTGAAAGTTCCATCCTTCTTTGGCACTAGTAGCACTGGTACAGCACATAAACTCATGCTTTCTTGAACATACCCTTTTGCCATCAGCTCTTCAATTTGTCTTTGTATCTCCTTAGTCTCCTCGGGGTTGCATCTGTATGCTGGCCGGTTTGGTATGGTGGCACCCGGAATGAAGAAAATTTGATGTGATTGCTCTTTTCATCTTGCTCTTTCTTGCAATGAGACATTTTCCTTCTCTCTCAGATTTATTTGTGGCACTCAAACTCACTTTTTCATTTGTGGCACTCACTCCCTCATTTTGTTTGGTGGCACTCTCATTTTGTTTAGTGGCACTCATTCTCTCTTTTTCTTTCAACTCAGCCTTTCTCTCTTCTCTCTTGATATGATCTTCAAGGAGTTCCTTTGGAGTCAAAGGAATGAGTGTTACAGATTGTTGCTTGAACGTAAAAGAGTATCTATTGGTGTAACCATCATGCATGACCCGCCTGTCATACTGCCATGGTCTTCCCAATAGAATATGACATGCTTGCATTGCAATAACATCGCAAAGTACCTCATCAGTATATTTGCCGATGGTAAATGTCACAAGTACTGGCTTGGTTACCTTCTTCTTTTCACAATCATCCAACTATTTCAGCCTATATGGTTGTGGGTGCTTTAGAGTTGGTAATGACAACTTTTTACCATCTCCAAACTAGCAACATTTGTGAAACTTCCTCCATCGATAATGACATTGCAAACCTTATTACTCACAAAGCAGCGAGTATGGAACAAGTTTGTTCGCTGATTACCTTCAGTGGTGTGCAATTGCGTGCTAAGGACTCGTCTCAACATCGAAGTATCACCTTCTGCAGCAAACTCACCATCAATCTCAGCATCTTCAAGAGGTGGCATGTCATCATCTCTCAACTCCTCTTCTGATTCAACGTCTCCATCCGTATTGAGTACCATCACTCTCTTGTTTGGGCATTCATTAGCCTTATGACCCCTGCCAAGACATTTGATGCACTGAATCTGATGAGTTTTTGAGCTAGATTCAGCCGTATCTTGTTTCTGAAAAATAGCTTGCTTGCCATCTTTAGAAAACTCATTCTTAAAATTACTGTTTGCTGTAGGTACATCCTTCTTATATGGAGGCTTCCATGAACTTGAATTTGATGTGTTTGCTGTTCTTCTAGCCATGGATTTGTGCTTCGTTTGTTTTTCCACCAGAATAGCTTGATGCACCAAATCTGTCAACTCTACATATTGTTGCATCTCCACCACATCAGCTATGTCTTGATTCAGCCCACTTAGAAATCTTGCCATTGTAGCTTCTCGGTCTTCCTGCACATTAGCTCGTATCATTGAGACCTCCATTTCCTTGTGGTATTCATCGACACTCTTTGAGCCTTGCTTTAGACATTGCAGCTTGTTATACAACTCCCGATGGTAGTAGCTTGGCACAAAATGTCTTCTCATGATAGTCTTCATCTCATCCCATGTATCAACAGGAGGCTCACCATATCTTCTTCTTTCAGTCACTAGTTGATCCCACCAAATGATAGCATAGTCGGTAAACTCAATTGCAGCGAGCTTTACCTTCTTGGCTTCAGAATAGTTATGGCACCCAAAGATCATTGCAATCTTTGTCTCCCATTCCAAGTAAGCTTCCCGTACTCATCTTGCATGAGTCCACCATGCCGGTTTTGACGTCGTGGAAACATGTTTTCAAATTCACCTTCATCATCACTTTCTGCCAAGTGTCGTTCTGACCTTCCATCATTTGCTCGGTCTTCAAGATTGTTAACCCTTTCTTGGATTGGCACGATTTCATCCCTCATCATTTGCCTTAGTGGAGCTAACAAGGCCTGCACTTGTTCAGCTATAAGTTGTTGTTCACCCGCCATATTGTGTACCTGAAAGTTAGTATTCCTCACAAATAACACTCGGGATGGAATCTCTTCCTCACAACTCTTTTTTTCCGCTAATTCTTTTTGCTCAAAGGTAAACCTGTCCCTCTCAAGTGTTTAAACCTTCGTTCTTAATCGGATTCAAGAACAACAAGACTGTTGTAGCAAATCAAACGTGGCAAATCACAAAAACTCGAAAGGGCAATGGTGGTGAATATGAAGAAGGGAACAAAAGAAATAGAATATGAAGTGTATGCAAAGGGTGGAAGTAAATCAAGGAACTAGAACACAAAGTGTAGCAATGGATTGGATGAGAACAAGAGGGTTGCAACAACGAGTTGTTTCTTCTTTTTTTGTTTTTTTTTCAATCTCTTTCTGTTTTTTTTATCTCTTGATCTTTTTTTTAGAACAAGGATAACTAGAACTCGTGTGCAACAAGAACTCAAAAATCCAAAAGATGTGACTCTTGCCTAACCTGTGGCAACAACCAACACTAGTATAGATTTGAACCCAAAGTTGAGAAACACGAATTCAAAGGATAAATAAACTTGCCGTGAAAACTGAGCTCTTATACCAATCTGACGTGAACCCCGTAGCAACAAAGTGGTGCGTAACACAACGACCAAGGCAGGGGATCCCAAGACTTCACGAAACAAGTTCGAACGGGTAGAATGGCACCACACAAAGACACCCGCGAGCCAAAGTGATAAGCCAGTTGAATGCTACAAGATCAAATCTTGATAAGTTCAGAGAATCCTTTCAAGAAGGAAAGAAACACGGGGTTTCAAATGATTCAAATCATAAAATCTGGCTACAAAACAACCCATAGATAGGAGGTATTCATAAGCTCGGAACAACCCTCCTAGTTAGGTATGAAAAGAAAAGAGTTGCACCCTTTGGTAGGTATGAAAGGAGTTGCACCCTTTGGTAAAAGATATCATTATGGCTGCATGGCTGCAAGTGTGAACTCTAATGGATGCATCTTTTGGTTCGTTTGGTCCTTCTAACTTTCATATTTCGTCACTCCACATGGCAGCTCATAAAAGAAGTGATTAAATCTTTATTCCACACATGCAACATCATATCTAGGGGCTAGTTATGATGTATAGTGATAGTAGCCTTCATTCTGACTCATTTGACTCAGTATAGTGACTAGGATTAAGCTGGACGCCACTTCACTCATTGACATGTTACCAGTTTGCTGAATAAGCTGGACACCATGTCACTCATTGACATGTTACCGGTTTGCAGAATCACCATATATATAGCATCTCTGAATTGGTTTGCTCTTGCTTTTGTTATTGGTCCAGGTGGTAGCTGAAGTGGATCAGTTGTTGGATGCTCTGCATCAAATCTCTTTTTGATTTTGATTCTGACTCAGACAAAGAAGAGATGCTTTCACCGTTTGCAACTTCTGTTCCAAGGGAAGTCGCTGTACTTTCTGAGGAAACTCTTGAGCAACGTGTTTCCAGGAAAGAAGAAGAATGCACATGGAAAGAAAACGAAGCACGCGAACAGCGAGAAGCTGAGGTTTGCAAGGTCGCAGAGGAAGCTCTATGCCTTGCGCAAGCTCGCAGAGGAAGCTCTACGCCTTGCGCAAGCTTGCCACGATACCGCCACTGAAGACTTTGGTCCAGGAACTTCTCACCAGCGACATCGTGGCGTATGTTCCCAGTTCAAGCAGTAGATCTGATTAGTATTTGATCTGATCTTCAATTGTGTTTTCAGTCAAAACCGACAAGTATTTCTGGCCAGAGACCAAATAACATCAAATTGATCGAAATCAAGTGTGTTTTCGGTAGGAACTGAGTACTTTTCGAGCAAAGATTTGAAAACAGCAATCTGATTGAACTTGTTCTATGGGAGAAGATCAATGATAACTTATAATCCAGAAGTCCGATCGACTCCAAATTTTTATGGTGAATAAAGGAGTCTATGAGAAACTTCTCCACCAAATTTAATGTCAATCAAAGATCTCTAAGATGCAATTTGACTAAAAGAGATGCTCTGTCTAGAAACTTGATTAAACTTGCTTCATTGGAGGAGATCGATGATAACTTCTAACCAGAAGTTTGATTGACCCCAAATTTTTATGGTGAATAGAGGACTCTATGAGAAACCCTTTCACAAATTTTCAAGTCAATCAAAGATCTCTAAGGTACAATTTGACCAAACGAGATGCTCTGTCCAGAAGCTTGATTGAACTTGCTTTATGGGAGAAGATCGATGATAACTTCTAATCCAGAAGTCTGATCGACCCCACATTTCTATGGTGAATAGAGGACTCTATGAGAAACCCTTCCACTAATTTTCAAGTCAATCAAAGATCTCTAAGGTGCAATTTGACCAAAGGAGATGCTTTGTCCAGAAGCTTGATTGAACTTGCTTCATGGGAGAAGATTGATGATAACTTCTAATACAGAAGTCCGATCGACCCCAAATTTTTTTGGAGAATAGTAGGTTCATAGTGAAACTGTTCCTCCAAGTTTCACCTTGATCAGATGCTCAAAATATCATCAAAACCATTGCAAATTGCTCTGTTTTGCTGAATTTCAGCTTGACGTACAAGCATGCAATGAAGATGGTTTCTAATCCGACGGTCTGATTGATCTCAAATTTTGATGAACAATCAGGGATTTGTCAAGAAACTATTCCTTCAAGTTTTAAAGTCTATCATAAGTCAGAAAAACTCTCATCCAAGTAGTCGAATGAGGGCTAATGACCAATTGTGTGCTCAAGTCGAAATCTTACTAAGTCCTTGATGGATATTCCAATGGGCTGTCTACCATGCAACGTGCTTTTCCTGAAGCTAAGGAAGTCAAAGATGTTATCAAAAGTCATCCATCCATAATTTACATGTTGCTGGGTACTGATGCAGCAAAGACAACATGCTTTTTGTCCGTGACTGACGAAGCCGGACACCATTCATGCCTAGTACTGATGAGGCGAAGGCATTCATTTGTTCGCGACCGACGAGGCCGAACAACTCCATGGCCGGGCACTGACGAGGCGAAGGCCATAGCTTGTGATAACACCATAGACTGACGAGACTATGGATTTGCAGACTTGCATGTATGGGCATATGCATTGCATTTATTCATTCAAGGGCAAAGTTGTTTTTTTTCTTGAAGACGATGACCATCAGCACAACTTAATCAGAGGTCTTCTGTGGACTTGTTCTGCAGATGTAATTAACCAGGAGCATTTCAAAAGGCCTGAGAAACCATGAACCATGCAATCTCCTGAAGCAAAGATGTACTTTCCTTTGGCGCAATGAGAGATTGTAAATCCCAAAGGGACTTGTAACTTGTAATTCTTTTTAGAAGTAATAAAATACAGTGTTTCCTAAGAGATTGTGCATTCTCTACTCTTTTATTTGTATACTGGCACGCCCACACCACGAAAAAGGGGCCAATTTCCCGGAAGAGAGATATCGGCGAAACAAAATGGCACGCCCGGTGAGACATTATTCTCCTCTTATCTTTGCTGTGCTCCGATGGTCGTCTAATTCGCTTTTGCATGCCCTCTGTCTTTCATCCATCATGCATGTGGCTGCTCATCTATAGAGTGCAGCTCGTTTGTAGAGCGCATATATGTGATGATGCAAAAGTTGATCAAGGATTCTCTTTTGTAGGTGAGTCCTTCCTCAACAAGCTTGCTCACACAGACGAAGAAGTTCTGATGGTTCGGTTTGGGACATTACCCCCGGTTACACGACCTACTTCCACCAGACTCAAGAGCCTGTTGAGTTCCAGGCAACAGAGTCGAAGAAGGCACATAAACGTACCTCTGCTAAAGCCAAAAAGGAGCGTCGCGCCTTGATGGTAGAAGCACACAACCTTCTGAAGAATGCTGTTATTGCCGACATTCAAGGCAACATTCAAACTGCTCAACGGCTTCGTCATCAAGCCACCAATAGGCAGCATCATGCCACTTCTCTTCATATGGATGGTCTACTCATTAGTCCTGCACTGCCTACTCCTGGCATGCAGCGTGCTGAGGTTGAGTTATTCAATGCACTAGAGAATGCCTCCTATACTCTAAGGAGGCAGATGTCATTTGCCCGTCGGGCCTTCTGCCCCAACAGGCTGCACAATCTCAGAAGGAAATACCGCAAGGTGAGTACCTTGCAGGAGCAACTTGGTGCCCGCATCGCCCGCGTTGCTATTCTTGAAGAGGACTGGTCACTCTGTGCAAGTGATCTCATTGACAGGACTTGTCGCTATCCTTACATAGTGACACCGCCCTATGACTTGTTCCCTAATGAATGGGCGAATAGCAAGATCAAGGATTTGTTGAGACTTGCTATTATGAGGGAATTCTGGAGGCGCCATTCGACCAAGCGAGCAAGAATGCCTGGTCCGACAGGTTCTTTCACCCCTGAAGTTAAGGTAACTGGTTGGGAGTCATGTTTCCACGTTTCTGCGGAAGCTGGCCCATCCAATACCAATAACAAGTTCGCAGTGTTGCCGAATGAAATACCCGCTCCTAGTATTGATGATGTACAACAACAACTGCAACAACTGCAAACACAAATGAAGAGTCTACAAGAGCGGATGCGAGGTCATGACATGCCTAATTCTTCTTCTCAGTTTAGAAGAAGTTTGGGGCATGACACCTCAAGACGCCGTCCACAGCACATGCAACAGACTTGGCCGTGTCAAAAACCATCACCAGCATCAACTTACAGGCCTAGGCAAGCACCCCTACCACCCCGTTGGAAGCAATGGTCTTGTCGGCCAGAGCAACCACCACGTGTCCAGAAACAATGGCGTGTGCGAACTTCTCCACCTGCATCGACTTCATCCCGACAAGGCAGGGGCCCTTTGCAGGCACCTACTTCACCTAGAAAGCAGGTCGACTTGCCATCTCAAGCAAGAAGCACTTGGATGCCTCCTTCTCAGGCTCCTCCTTTTCTTCCAACACAACCTGGCCTGCCCAAGGCCCCTCATGTCCCTACGTTCAATCAACGCAAGCGTGATCGGTGTAGGAGGAATCGTCGCATGTTGCGCCAAGAGTTGGAGGATCTTGTATTGAAAATGTACAAGTTCGAGTCCGGCTCGATGGCAGCATCCGTCCTGATGATGAGAACATCATGTTCTGCATCTCACCGACGCTAGAACAGAGCCAGAGGTATCATTATCTTCTTGACCGTCTAGCTCCAAGACGGCATCATGATTAATCAACTGGAGATGTTCCAAGCCCAAGAAAGCAAAAAGAGAAGGTATCATCTCCATCATCTCCATTAACCCTTGCAGGAACATCATCTCTGGGTGCAGGAGTTCCCAAACAAAGACAACTCCGATCGGTCATTGTTCCCTCCAAAGCTGTGCAAGTTCAGGCTCCTTTAACCACTGCAAAACAAGAAGTTGAACCTTCAAATGATGTTATCATGAAGGAAGCACCACTAGAAGCTGTGATGACTCTTCCCCAGGAGACTACAGAAGCTCTTGCACCAATGACTGAGGTGTCAAGTACTCAAGTCATTGGAGAAGATGCCATGGTTTGTGGGATGGTGACATCTCAACCTGAGGGTGATACTGACTCTGACTGGAGGCCTCCTCCTGTTACTCAAGAGTTCTCGTACCCTTCGGATGAGGAGATTGTCCCAAACCCCAAACCTGCGGCATTCTTACCATGCTTGGGAGATGTCCATTCTCGATCCAAGTCCACCAAGAGGCAAGAAGATCAAGACGCACCATCTTCAACAAAAGAAGCGGTGACAAAAGTTCTTTGTCTTCCTATCACTTCTGGAAAAGATGCTGACAAGGGGTAATCTTCTCGTCCTTATGTCGACATCGCATCCCATCTTCCGGAGGATCCTGTTCAATTACGGGAAGTTGCAATCCGACAAGGCATGGAGACTCGCTTGAGGGCGAGGGCACATCAAAGAGCTGCTTTAGGTTCTATGACTGAACCGTCGCAAGATGATGATGAGTCTAATTCTGAAAGAGGGTCTTCTGACTCTGAGTCAACCTCTTTTTAGCAACTCCCTCATTCACCGCACTATTCTGATTTTGCTCCTTCCATTCCTTCTGATGTGGAACAGTATCTTGAATTGGTGTTGGTGATGACAACACTGCTCCAGTTAACATGGCTACAGGTCAAGGCGATGTAGGTGATGAAACCAATGCTAATGAAGAGCAAGGGGCAGATGCTAATCCTCCTACACTTGATCCTTCCGTACGGCGTGCCTTTGAAGAACGAGATAGTGAATACAAGAAGATGTTTGGTGAATTGGGAGCGAAGTTTGATCAGTTGGTTGAAGCTCTGACCAATCCTGGTCATAGAGCAATGCCATCAGATCCGCCCCAACTAGTCATTGATCCTCAAATAGTAGAGTTGGAGGCTGCCGCACAATCCCGCCCTGCAGATAGTGGTGAGCAACACGCCACAGCAATGGGTGCTCCACCTCTCTTTTCTATTCCCACCATGGCTGCAAATGCTGCACCAACACCTGCTGCATTGAAGGATTGCCACAACTATGTTGAAGACTTAATCAACCGAAGATTGAAGCAGATTACAGCCGAAAAAGCTCCTCAAACTCCTGAAACCGAGCTCGAGAAGCCTTATGAAGCATGGCATGATCTAGTGCCCTTCCCGTCTGGATGGCATCCACCCAAGTTCCATCAATTTGATGGAACCGGCAATGCGAGGGAGCACTTAGCCTATTTGAAGCTGCTTGTGGAGACATTGCCAACAAGCCCTCACTTCTTCTGAGGCAGTTCTCAGGGTCCTTGACTGGTTTTTCTTTCCATTGGTACAGCCGTCTTTCGATTGGGTCTGTTCGCGATTGGATAGGCATGAAGAAACTTTTTGAGACACACTTCGTGACTATGCAAAAGGACATCTCAGCTTTGGAGTTGTCCCAAGTCAAGCAGAAGCGTGATGGGAAGATTGATGACTACGTGCGTCTTGCTAGGGAAATGCATCAAGAAGAGGCCATTCGCATGTGCGTCCATGGGATGCAACATCATTGGTCCGTAGAAGTTTCAAGGCGTGAGCCCAAGACCTTCATCACTTTGGGCACAGCGGTAGCAGCAACAAAATTGGAGTTTGAGAAGTCTCCTCAAATTATGGAGCTGTACAAGAATGCTAGTCATATTGATAATGCAAGAAGATTCAACTCAACAACCAAGCCTCCCAACACCAGAGTCAAGACCAAGGCAACGGCTGAACCCCACAATGCTGTGCATGCACCGGCTACACATTACAATGTTCCAATGTTGGGTTCAAGACGTGAACCCACACCAAGATCGCAACGCCCAACTGTTCAAGAGATGTTGAAGAAGAAGTATATCTTCCGCCGAGAGTTAGTAAAGAAGTTCTTTGATTAACTGATGGCGCAACAAGTTTTGAATCTTCCTGAGCCAAGAAGACTTGATCAAGTCGGGATGACAGACAATCCTTTGTATTGCCCGTACCATAGGTACGTTGGACATACAATTGAAGATTGTTTTGCCTTCAAGGAGTGACTCCAAAGGGCAATTGATGAGAAACGGCTTGCTTTAGAGCCCCAAGCTATCAATCCCGATTATTGTACCGTAAACTTTACAACAATTTGTGAAGGTCCTTCATCCATGCAAGCAAATAATGAAGATGGAGACTTGTGGTTGCCATTTGAGCAGGTGGAGCACCAACTAGCCAATCATTGGCCGGTTTCAACTACTTCCAAACAGGGAGGAAGACCGTGGGAGACGATGGAACGAAGGCGTCCACAACGTAAACTTCAGGAACACACTCAAGGTCATGCTTCCACCTCGACGATCAACTCACAAGCAAGACGGAGTCAATCTGATCCAAGCCGTCGACGCATGCCACCAAGATTTGTCCCTTTGTCAGAAGGAGACAAATATTTTCCTCGACCGAGCCACACTCTTCCTACTTTGGCACAGTTCTTGCCTAAAGACTGGGGACAACCTTCTGCACCAGTAGAGGCAACTGATGCTGAAATACCTTCACCTTCTTTAAACATTGCCTCGTGCAATGTGATTCTTGCAGGTTACAACTCCAATACATTTGACTCAGAGGAGATATTTACGGCGCAAGAACGTGAAGTACTTCGTACTGACGTTTTACCTATAGAAGTTCAAGTTGAAGAAGTCAACATGAACTTGCGAGGAGGCAAGGCCTGTCCTGAACCTCTCAAATCTCGGTTGTAAAGAGAAGAAAAAGAGAAGGCCTTACTCAACAAGGTTGCCAATGTACCAAGTGATGCTCCAGATGCCCGTGTTACTGAAGAAGAGAAGCAAGCGCAACAGGCAATTGATTATAATATCATTGCACATCTGAAGCGCATTCCTGCACTCTTGAGTGTGTATGATGCTTTAATATTGGTGCCCGATCTTTGGCAAGCCCTTATTAAAGCACTACAAGCTCCTGAGTTGTATGAAGTGGCAATGGCGAAGCATCATCTTCTCTGCAACGCCGCTAGCATAAATGAGATCACCTTTTCTGATGAAGACAAGGTCATAGAGAATGGCGATCACAACCGCCCTCTCTACATAGAAGGGAACATCGGGAGTGCCTACCTCCGACGAGTCTTGGTTGATCTTGGGTCCTCAGTAAATATTCTTCCAATTCGAAGTTTAACTTGTGCAGGTTTCTCATTTGAAGACTTGGAGCCCATAGATGTGATGATTATGTGGCTTCGACAATCAAGGAAGGGCGGCCATGGGGGCAATTACTTTGAAGCTCCAAATGTCCACTTTCAGTTTTAAGGTGCGGTTCTTCGTTATCGAAGTAAACACCTCCTACTCCGTGCTATTAGGGAGACCCTGGATATACAAGTATCGAGTAGTTCCCTCAACTCTGCACCAATGCCTCAAGTTCATAGATGGCAATGGAGAGAAGCAAACAATAGTTGCCAACAATAACCCATACACCTTCCAAGAGTCGCATCTCGCAGATGTGAAATATTATTTTCCAAGTGAAGCTCCTGGGAGGCAACAAGGAAGAGCGACACCAGCTGTAGATGCTCTAATCGCACCAAGTTCACAAGCAAAAATTCTTATTGCACCATCCCTACCGGCCAGAAAGAGGGAGATTGGAAAGCGTGCCTGTAGGGGCAGGGATTCTAGTTGCGAAAAATCATTCACAACTGTCCCTTACTTATATGGCCCTTCAACCCCTACGTTAGCCCCGCGAGAGAAAAGCTCTTTTTCTCCATTATTGTTGAAAGCGGGAGCTGCATCTTCTTCTTCTGCACCAATGTTGCTAAGGTAAAAAATGGAAGCATCTCCAATGCTCCTTACCTCAGGCTTAAAGAAAGCCAACTCGGCTCCTACTTCTTCACCCTCCATTTCTTTGACTAACAAAAATTTTGCAGGCGCTCAAGCAAATTGCAAGACAATTGCGGCCCAGGATGAGTCCTCATCCCCTTTCATCTTTGATGCATGTGGAAAACCGGGAGCACAAACGGTTTTCATGCAAAAACGAGGACTTGTCAAAAGAAGAATAAAGCAGTTCGAAAAGGCAGCGACAAGCACTACTTTCAAGTAGCCTCCATCTGCCATACATCTGTGGCAATACCATTGGAAGTTTGGCATGTTCCGGACCCACATGATTGTGCTTCACCCACCATATTTTACAAAGTTCCAAAGAAGCAGGAATACGATCCCATTCTTGAACAGCCCAGTCTTTCGATTGACCCTGAAGCAGTTTTAATCGCCATGAAGGCTGAGTCCCGAATAGCTAATCTGCTCAAAAGGGCTGGAGTGAAGTTGGAAAAGAATCAAAGGTTGCCACCTCCACCTGCAATCTGTGAAGAATGGTGAGAGCAATCAAAAAAGCTCATCCTGAAGGGGCACCAGTCTCGTGACCTCCGCCTGAAGTATGGCTTGGGCTATGCCAGCCCTGACGATGAAGATGTTGAAACTGATGATGCACAAAGAGTCACATGTCATACCATAGTGATTGGTGTTAGTTCACAAAGGTATGTTGAATTTGAATTTTCAGGTTCCAATGAAGATGATTGGACTCTTCATCAACCTCGGTCCTTTGGAGTTGCTGCAAGTCAAAGTCATTGGGATAGAGACGAGCGACATCTTTTGGCCAGGATGCATGAAGTAATGCCTTATGAACATGGAGAAGTGCTAGATGCTGCACCTGCACCTCAGCAACTTGAAGAGGGAGGACAACTCACTGTTGATGAACTCGTGAAGATCAACTTGGGAAGTGAGGAGGATCCGTGCCCCACCTTTATTAGAGCAACCCTCACGCTTGAAGAGCGTGAAAGTTACCGAAACTTCTTAATGGAGTACAAGGATTGCTTCGCTTGGTCTTATAAAGAGATGCCGGGGCTTGATCCTTGGGTCGCCACTCATAAGTTGGCAATTGACCCACAATTTCGCCCTGTGAAGCAACATCTGCAACGCTTCTGCCCAGAGTTACAAGAGCAAATTGTTGCTGAAGTGGATAAGCTAATCATAGCTGGCTTCATCAAGGAAGTGCAATACCCACGCTGGCTGGCTAATATTGTCCCAGTGCGAAAGAAGAATGGTCAGGTACATGTTTGTGTTGATTTCAGGGATTTGAACCGAGCTTGTCCAAAGGATGACTTCCCCTTGCCTATCATGGAGATCATCATTGATGCCACTACGGGCTATGGTGCTCTCTCCTTCATGGATGGATCATCAGGCTACAACCAGATCAAGATGGATGAACATGATGCCATTGACACTGCCTTTTGTACGCCTAAAGGGAATTTCTGTTATACATTCATGCCCTTTGGATTGAAGAATGCTGGTGCTACTTATCAGCGAGCCATGACATTCATCTTTGATGAATTAATTCATCATTCGATAGAATGTTACGTTGATGATTTAGTGGTGAAAACTCGGAAGCGTGAACATCATCAAGAGGATCTCCGCATTGTCTTCTTTCTTGAAAGGCTGCGTAAGCATCAACTGAAGATGAATCCCCTCAAGTGCGCATTTGCTATTCAATCTGGCGTCTTTCTAGGATTTACTGTGCACCACCGTGGCATTGAGATTGACCCAAAGAAGATCAAGGCAATTCTATAGATGCCTCCTCCACAGAACCTGAAGGAGTTGAAGTCACTTCAAGGCCAACTTGTCTATATACGGCGTTTTTGATGAGGACATCACTCCTATGGATGCGTTAACTTCTCCAACACCGCTTGTGCAAGGACCAATTACAAGGGCACACGCATGTCAGCTAAATTACCAGGTGAGCTCGTTCCTAAGTTTATGTGAAACTACCGTAGAGGGAGAGTTACTACCTAATGATATTGTTCTTGTACTTAGAAATCATGGTTTGGATGTCACGACGCACCGAGACGAGCCAAGGTTCGAGTTGATCCCGAGATGGACGCCGGTTCGGACTGCAGCGACACGTCTGTCTTCAAACGGACGCCCAGGCCACGTACGAAGTCCGTTTTCGGTGTTCTAACACTTCACGGAAAGCTTAGGAGATAAGCTTTCCAACGCATCTGGTCCCCCCGACAAACTCTTTCCAAGTCACCAGAAATCGTCCAAACAGTGTGCGCGAGACAGAGTCGGGCTGGTGCTGCGTCACCTCTTTTTGGGCCTTCGGCCCATGTATCTTAGTTAGGCTGCGACCTAAACCCTAGCCACCGCCTCTCTCTCTCTCATATACATACTCCGTAGCCGTCATAGGGAGGCTTGGGTTTTGCTTAGATTATTCTGCCTTTGCAATTTCGCCGTAGATCGGTTTGTGGAACTCCAACTTGTGAGCTTAATTCAATTTGATTTGCAATTTCCAGATTTCCTCTTCTACGTTTTTGCTTGTGCTCTCGATTCGCTTGCAGGAATTAGCCTTCTTGGCGAGGTCAACCACGTCTTGGCATGGTTGATAACCAACGGAGCAGTGGTGTAGCGATTGCTGGGTTCGATCAGTTCTGATCGGAAGCCGAATCGTCAGCGTCGAGATCTCCACCAAATCGACTTATCATCTACCTGACGGAAGATTCGGCACCCCATGTTTCATCAAGATGCTTTCAACAGTATTAAAGAATACTTGCTCAACCCACCTATTCTATCGGCACCAATCAAAGGGCGGCCCCTCATCCTCTATGTAGCAGCACAGCCTAACTCATTAGGCGCACTTCTTGCCCAACACGATGATGAAAGAAAGGAGGTGGCATGCTATTATTTAAGCCGCACCATGGCGGGTGCTGAACACAATTATTCACCCATTGAAATGTTGTGTTTGACCCTTATTTTTGCTTTGAAGAAGCTACAACATTATATGTTATCACATCAGGTCCAGCTCATTGCAAGAGTAGATCCAGTGAAGTACATATTGAGTCAGCTGGTTCTCATGGGCCGACTCGGTAAATGGGCTTTACTTATGATGGAGTATGATATCACTTATGTCCCGCAGAAGGTGGTTAAGGGTAAAGCCTTAGCTGATTTTCTCGTAGCACATCTTGTGCCGGACGATTCTCCGTTAGTCATTGACTTGCCTAACGAAGAAGTCTTCACCTCCAACATGAAGGAATGAGAGTTGTACTTTGATGGTGCCTCCCGAACTGAACTAGACCCTGATGGTATGCCAAGAAGGCGAGCCGAAGTAGGTCTAGTATTCAAGACACCAGAAGGCGGGACGATACATCACTCTTTTTCTCTCCTAAAAGAAGAATATTCAAATAATGAAGCTGAATATGAAGCACTTATCTTCAACCTTTTATTGGCACTTTCCATGGATATTCGTCGCCTCCATGCATTCGGTAACTCTCAACTCATTGTACGCCAAGTCAATGGCATTTATGAAGTCCGAAAGCCTAAACTAATGCCCTACTATGAAGCGGCACAAAGACTCATGAAGAAATTGGAGCATATTGAGATCTCTCATGTACCTCGAAGTCAAAATGCATCAGCAGATGCTTTGGCAAAGCTTGCTGCAGCACTTGCACTTCCAGATGGGGAATCCACGCAAGTCATCATTGAAGAAAGGTGGTTGCTTCCTACAGTTTTGGAGCTCATCTCAGAAGAGGTTGAAGTTGATATTGTTGTCACTTTTGATGTTGAAGAGGAAGACTGGCGCAAACCCTTCCTTGATTATTTCAATCATGGTATTCTACCAGATGAACCTGTGAAGAGACGCCAGCTGCAACGGCAACTACCAAGGTACACCTACAAAGTGGGGGTTCTATACCGGCGGTCTTTTAATCAAATGCTCCTTCAATGTCTTTCTCGAAGAGAGGCTGACAAAGTTCTACAGGAAGTTCACCACGGAGTCTATGGCGGCCATCAAAGTGGACCAAAAATGTATCATAGCATTAAGCTTGCTGGTTACTATTGGCCCAGTAGTATGGCTGATTGTCTTAAGGTGGCTAAGTCTTGCCATGATTGTCCAATACATGGTGATATCAAGCGTCGACCACCGGTTCCACTTCATCCCACTGTCCCTTCATGGTCGTTCGACACCTGGGGCATTGATGTCTTTGGTTCCATTGAGCCTCCTTCATCCAGGGGACACTGTTTCATTTTAGCAGCGACTGATTATTTCTCCAGGTGGGCTGAAGCAATCCCATTACGAGAAGTGAAGTCTGACAACGTCATCAATTTTATAGAGCGCAACATCCTTTACCGCTTCAGGATACCTCATTGCATCATCTCCGACAACGGAAAGCCTTCAAGTCACAAAAGATCTATAATTTTGCAACAAAATACAAGATCCAGTGGAATTATTCTACAGGATATTACCCTCAAGACAATGGATTGATTGAAGCATTCAACAAAACATTGGGCAAGATCTTGAAGAAGACAGTTGAAAGATACCGAAGAGACTGGCATGATCGTCTTTTCGAGGCATTATGGGCTTATCGCATCACAGTGCGCACTCCAACACAGGCAACGCCCTATTCCTTAGTGTTTGGGAGTGAAGCCGTGTTGCCATTAGAGGTTGAGATTCCCTCATTAAGAATCGCTCTTCAAGAAGAACTCACTCATGACGAACAGATTTGGCTTCGTTTTCAAGAGCTGGATACCTTGGAGGAAAATCGTCTTCATGCACTTCAAGACATCGAGTTGTATCGTCAAAACATGGTACGGGCGTATGACAAGCTTGTCAAGCCGAGTGTCTTCAGGAAGGGCGAACTTGTGCTTGTTCTTTGACGCCCCATTATGGTCACAAGCAAAGTTAAAGGCAAGTTCGAGCCTAAATGGGAAGGATCGTATATCATCGAGCAGGCATATGATGGTGGTGCTACCAACTAATTGATCAACAAGGGAATCACCCAATGCCTCCCATCAATGGCAAGCTCTTGAAGAAGTACTTTGCATGATTGTACCTTTGGCATGATTCCTTCACCCCTTCTTCTCTTCATTTCACCCCTTCACTTTTGAATAAATTCTTTTTGTGTTAAAAAAACTTTTCAAAAAAAAAGCTTTTAAAAAAATGTTTTCTCTTATGGGTGTCAATACCCAATAATGAAAGGCTTTCTCTAACTATGTCAAGTCAATCGCCTCTGGTTTTGCGGCTGAAGGATTCATGTGCTAAGCAAAGAATGAATCAGTCTGATTTTATTTACAATGGAATGACCTCCACACAAAGCACATGTTAATTGTGAAGTATGTGTAACCAAGGGTAGTAGGATGCTAATTCATGTCCTATCTGAAGCAACCAGTTCATCATGTACTTCTCCATCCAATGCCTTTCTTCAGATCCATGGAGACATCAAGCCCCTAGAGAAATTATAAGATGAAGAGCATGAAAGGGCTACTTGACTCAGCACAAGTCGTCGTTCAATGTGCAGCCACTTACCACTCCTGTGAGGCGTTAACAAGGGTCCTTTTAAAAAAAAATCAAGCCTGTGGGGATTATTTAGTCATTGCAAGATGTGGATTGGCTAATTTTGAAGTTTCAAAGCAATGAAGCACCAAGCAAAGTTTCAAAGTAAAGAAACAACCCTCAATGGGAAATCCTTAAAGAAGCTTCCAAGAAAATCTCAAGGAGTACCTTCAAGAAATCCTCCAATAAAGCAATGAAGAAAGCCATCCACTGTCCTCGGCAAAAGTAAGGCAAAATTCTAGCAATCCTTTCACCCTACAAACCTTCCAGCTATTAAGTCAAAATAGCCATACCTATGACTCCCGATTCGATGAAGTCAATGCAAGGTGTGTGAAGTCTTGGTGTTCTCTAGCAGAAGAGAAAGACTTGAAGAGATTCCCACTGCCTTTGGTGACTCTTACTGAAGCATTATGCTACATACACATCACACGAGTGAATGAAGTTGTAAATGAAGCTCATCATGGACATTCGATGTCTTCAGAACAATGAATCCTTCAGAGGCTCTATCTCAGGATGATATCCATGGCTTGATGTTTAAAGAAAAGCTGATATCTCAAAATAAAATCTCTTTTGAGAATGGTTTTGCCCCAATATTTTAGAGAAAGATGTCTCTTTTCCTTTTGTTAATCATTTTAAAACAAAAAAAATTTTGTGACGATTTTTCCCAACATTTTAAAGATATCTCTTTTCCTTTCTTTAATATTCTATTTCAAAATCAAAATTGTTTATTGTGGGAGAGTTTTCCCCAAAGTTTTAAAGAAAGATGTTTTTTCCTTTTTTGTTGATTCATATTTTGGATGGTTCTTCCCAACATTTTCAAAGAAAGATATTTCTTTCCTTTCTTTGATGTTCTTCATTATGGGAGGGTTTTACCCCAACGCGCGAAAGAAAGATGTTTGTTTCCTTTCTTTGATGTTCTTTTAATGGGAAGGTGTTACCCCAATATTCCAAAGAAAGATGTGCTTTTCTTTCTTTGATGATTTTACCCCAATATTCCAAAGGAAGACGTGTATTTTCCTTTCTTTGATGTTCATTATGATGGGAAGGTCTTACCCCCAATGTTCCAAAGAAAGACGTGTTTTTTTTCTTTGCTTTAATGTTCATTATTATGAGAATGTATTACCCCAATATACCAAAGAAAGATGTTCTTCTCCTTTCTTTGATGCTCTTTATTTTGGGAGGATTTTACCCCAATGTTCAAAAGAAAGATGTTTTATTCCTTTCTTTGATGCTCTTTTCTGGAAGGTTTTACCCCTTTGATACTCTTTATTTTGGGAAGGTTACCTTAACTTCAAAGAAAGAGGTCGTTTTCCTTTCTTTGATATGCATGTTACCATTGTCAAAAGTTAGGTCTGAAGTGACCAAATAAAGTTTGCAATGTCACCATTGATGGGAGCAGTGAGGCATGCCAGTGCAGTTCATGTGGATATGTGAAACCCTTCAACTCCACTAGTTGGCTTCGTAGTGGCAAGACGAACGCAATGAAGTTGATAAAAGGCCTTAGGTTGTGGCATGATTCTTCGCCATGACTTAGGAAAATGGGAGCAATGAAGCATGCCAGTGCGGTTCACGTGGATCTGTAAAACCCTTGAACTCTACTGGTTGGCCCTGTGGTGGCAAGACAAACGCAGTAAAGTTGATAAAAGGCCTTAGGTTGTGGCATGATTCTTCGCCATAACTTAGGAAGATGGGAGCAATGAAGCGTGCTACTGTGGTTCACGTGGATCTGTGAAACCCTTAAACTCTACTGGTTGGCTCCGTGGTTGCTAGATGGACGCAGTAAAGTTGATAAAACGCCTTAGGTTGTGGCATGATCCTTCACCATGACTTAGGAAGACTAATGACAGTGGATCACTTTGATGAAACTGTCAATTCCTCTCGCTGGTTGGCTCCGTGGCGGCTAGACGGACACAGTAGACATCATCGACCATGGTTTCTTCGATTGACTCATCTTCGACCAAAGCATCTGTAAGTTAATCACCTGTATATTTCGTTGCTAGACGCTAGTTTCAAGCGTCACAACTCAGAAATAACAGTCGGTTTCGCCAAGTTAAGTTCGAGCTACTTCGCGCACAAACTCAACTCAGCAAGGGGCATTTGTTCGATGAATTTTTGTAATGAAATTCATTAGAAAAGTCTCATATGACCAAAATGGCTAAAATAAAAATACACGTATATTTTGGCTATAAAAAAATGATAAAAAAAACCAGGGAAAAAACTCCACTAGTCAAAAAATGGTCAAAAATGGACTCGTCAAATGTGGTCAAACTTGGTCAAAAATCGGTCAAAATTGGACTGGTCAAACCTGGTCAATAGCCTGGTCAAACTGGTCAAACGTGGTCAAACTGGTCAACAGCCTGATCAAACCCGATCAAAACCGACATGCAGCCCGAATTCAAACTAGATTTATCTCTAATTTAAGTAACAAAAATATATCTCCTATTCAAATTCAAAAATAAGATAATCCCTCTCTTTATCCTTTTGTTTATTTAGATAACAAAGTATATCTCATATTCGAATTCAAATCCCATAAAAATCTCTGGTTATTAGATGGTTATAACCAACCTGGAGCCTCTATAAATAGAAAGGGGGTGCTAACCTTTTTTCAGACGGGCACAAGGAGGCACGTGAGGAGCAAGACAGAAGCAGGTGTAGGACAGAGGTGCAAACGGGCTAGAAGACCCCTCTGAAGATGATCATGGGTGAGTACTTATCATAAGCATAACATTCATCATCATCATATTAGAGGTAGAGGCATGTTCATTGGTGCTTGCCTGAGCCCGAAGCAATATTGAAGATTATGGTCAATTGCACAAGAGAGCCTTGAGTTAGCAAGTGCCTCGATTAGATCCAGAATCGCTTTTTGATCGAAGTTCCTCGAACTCAGTTTGAGCAGTAGATCTGATTAGTATTCGATCTGATCACACCCGATCAAGATCCAGAATCTCTTTTCGATCGAAGCTCCTCGAACTCAGTTCGAGCAGTAGATCTGATTAGCATTCGATCTGGTTACATCCGATCAGGATCTATAATCGCTTTTCAATCGAAGTTCCTCGAACTCAGTTCGAGCAGTAGATCTGATTAGCATTCGATCTGATCACATCCGATCAAGATCCATAATAGCTTTTCGACATTTGATTTGATCACATCCGATCAAGATTCATAATCGCTTTGCGATCGAAGTTCCTCGAACCCAGTTCGAGCAGTAGATCTGATTAGCATTCGATCTGATCTTCAATTGCGTTTTCAGTCAAAACCGACAAGTATTTTTGGCCAGAGACCAAATAACATCAACTTGATCGAAATCAAGTGTGTTTTTGGTAGGAACTGAGTACTTTTCGGGCAAAGATTTGAAAACAGCAATCTGATTGAACTTGTTATACAGGAGAAGATCGATGATAATTTCTAATCCAGAAATCCGATGACCCCAAATTTTTATGGTGAATAGAGGACTCTATGAGAAACTTTTCCACCAAATTTCATGTCAATTAAAGATCTCTAATGTGCAATTTGACCAAAAGGGATGCTCTGTCTAGAAACTTGATTGAACTTGCTTCATGGGAGGAGATCAATGATAACTTCTAATCTAGAAGCCCGATCAACCCCAAATGTTTATGGTCAATAGAGGACTCTATGAGAAACCCTTTCACCAATTTTCAAGTCAATCAAAGATCTCTAAGGTGCAATTGACCAAAAGAGATGCTCTGTCTAGAAGCTTGATTGAACTTACTTCATGGGAGAAGATTGATGATAACTTCTAATCCAGAAGTTCGATCAACCCCAAATTTTTATGGTGAATAGAGGACTTTATGACAAACCCTTCCACCAATGTTCAAGTCAATCAAAGATCTCTAAGGTGCAATTTTACCAAAAGAAATGCTCTATACAGAAACTTGATTGAACTTGCTTCATGGGAGAAGATCTATGATAACTTCTAATACAGAAGTTCGATCGACCCCAAATTTTTATGGAGAAAAGCAAGTTCATACTGAAATTGTTCCTCCAAGTTTCACCTTGATCAAATGTTCAAAATATCATCAAAACCATTGCAAATTGCTCTGTTTCGCTGAATTTCAGCTTGACGTACAAGCAATGCAATGAAGATGGTTTCTAATCCAACGGTCTGATTGATCTCAAATTTTGATGAACAATCGGGGATTTGTTAAGAAACTAGTCCTTCAAGTTTTAAAGTCTATCATAAGTCAGAAAAGCTCTCATCCAAGTAGTCGAATGAGGGCTAATGACCAATTGTGTGCTCAAGTCGAAATCTTACTAAGTCCTTGATGGATGTTCCAATGGGCTGTCTACCATGCAACGTGCTTTTCCTGAAGCTAAGGAAGTCAAAGATGTTATCACAAGTCATCCATCCATAATTTACATGTTGCTGGGTACTGATGAAGCAAAGGCAACATGCTTTCGTGATTGACGAAACCAGACACCATTCATGTCGGATACTGATGAGGCGAAGGCATTCATTTGTTCGCGACCGACAAGGCCAAACAACTCCATGGCCGGGCACTGACGAGGTGAAGGCCATAGCTTGTGATAACACCATAGACTGACGAGGCTATGGATTTGCATACTTGCATGTATGGGCATACGCATTGCATTTATTTATTCAAGGGCAAAGTTGTTTTTTTTTCTTGAAGACGACGACCATCAGCACTGCTTAATCAGAGGTCTTCTGTGGACTTGTTCTGCAGATGTAATTAACCAGGAGCTTTTCAAAAGACCTGAGGAACCATGAACCATGCAATCCCCTGAAGCAAAGATGTACTTTTCTTTGGCGCAATGAGAGATGTAAATCCCAAAGGGACTTATAACTTGTAATTCTTTTTAGAATTAATAAAATACAGTGTTTCCTAAGATTGTGCATTCTCTACTCTTTTATTTGTATACTTATGTACACTGGCACGCCCGCCCCACGAAAAATGGGCAATTTCCTGGAAGAGAGATCTTCTCGGTGAAACAGGGACAAAATTCCTAAGAAAATAAAACAAAACTCTAGGGTAAAGATTTTTACTTACCTCAAGAAATTCATTGAAAAACTACTCAGAGAAGTCCACAGATCTAGCCACTTGGCTAGAAGAAGCCAAGCTATGAAACGCCTGCTGAAAATCTTGAGCAGGGCGATGGATCTAGGTAGTTTGAACTGCCATCTCTTCTATCCTCTCCTCTCCTTGTTTTCCCAAACAGGAGGGAGGAATAATTTCCTGAACCAAAGGGGCAGGAGAGATATCTACTTGTTCATCCACCCCCATGGTCGAAGCCTCAACGGCGACCTCAGTCCTTCCATCATTGACAGGTTCAGTTGATTGGATATCTTTAAGCACCTCGTCAAAAATGGTTTAAGGCTCTTTTTCGGCGTCTTGTGAAGATGCAACTTCAATAGTAATAAAAGCTTCATCAGCAGCTACTGTCCTTGTTGCTGCTTCATCTATAGCCTCTATTATTGCTTCAGCTGATGGTGTAGGCAATGCAACAGACGAAGGAGTCCTATATTTACATGTATAGTAAATTATTCCTAACTAAACATTATAACTTAGTTAGAGAAGGTGCGGATATTTACCTGATGCTAAGTCCCATAAAATTGTGGGAACTCGAGGCCACACCCTTGGGAGACAAGAGTGTAGAAAAAGCCTCCAGTTCAAAATCATCAGAGGAACTTCTTGTCCTCTTCCTCAATAGAAACAAAGAGGCAATTTCCTCCTCCTCCACGTTGATTCCCTCTCCCTGAACAACCTTAAGTTGATTCATAGTTGTATAAGGTAAAGGTTGAGAAGCTAAAGACATTACCGTGATAATCCTCCTAGTCACGACATCAGGCTCAGTTGTAGTAGCAACAGCGACTTGCTCTTGTGGGCTTGCTGTTGCCCTGGTCGCAGGAATTTCTGTGGCCACAGCTGTACATGTCGTCGTAGGAACCCCCGTCATGACGGTGGTCGCAGTCTTCGCTGCTAAGGTCACGGGAGGAGAGATGGAATTTATTTGTAAAGCTCTTGGTCTGGCCAAAGTCTTGGTCGCGGAGGGAGTTTTCTTCGGCTTCTTTGATGAAGAACCACCAGATTGTTCAACATCACCGCTGGTAGGCCTCTTTTGGGCTGCTGGTCGCGTGAACAACTACACAAATCCAAAAGATTTCCTTTGGTAAATTATCCTTCGAAATCAAGTTTACGCAGGCTTTTCGAAAGAGTGATACCTTTCGACGCACCTACCCAAACTTGTTAGTGTTGTCGACCAAGCTCTGCGGTCTTGGTGCATTGATGTTGCCTTCCTTGATCAGATTGGAGGATTTCAAAAGGAAATTCATCCTTATTTCAACGTCAGAAATGGACAAGACTGTAAAAAAAAATAAAAACAATCAAAATAACAGAAACTCAACTCCAAAGGAAAAACAGATTCAGAAAAAATGTTTTACCAATCTGACCAATTATCAGGATGGTAGTCCCTGGTAGCATCTTCCATCACCCTAACCTCCCAAGCAGGGTGATCCCTCTTCGTTAGAGTGCTGATCCGATTCTTTACAAAATATTGGATCACGTTGCGAGCGGTCAAGCCCTTGTTCATCAGGTATTTGATTACCTGGGCTTGCCTTTTCTGCTTGTTGTTAAGGGGAGGAGCAACATCCTTTTCCCCGCTTTTCCCTGGTCGCTGATCCACGAACCAAAGATGGCTCTCCTTAGGAGCTGAGCAATAAAACCATTGCTGGTACCACTTGTGAACATAATCACGAAGTGGGAAATGCAGAAAGTCTTTCTTCTCCCATAGCCTAAAATAAACGCACCCTGGAGTAGCGGTGCCCTTTAAGCTCGCTAGAAAGTAGTACTGGCGGAAAAGAGCAACACTAAGAAAAACCCCAATGTATGCCTCACAGAGATGTTGGAAAACTGCAAGGATCAAAACCGAATTAGCATTCAAGTTCACCAATTCCAAGTCATAGTGGGCGAGAATCTCCCGGAAAAATCACTTTCTGGTAGACGAAATCCACAGCGCAGAAAGTCCTCAAAGATCACCAATTTGCCCTCCTGCACCACAGGGCTCTCTTCATTTTCCCCAGAAGGACTCCATGGAATCAGCGACCTGGAAGGGAGATAACCTTCTATCTCCAAAGCCAATAGATTTTCCTCTATTCGGTGGCTAGAACGCATCCAGCAAGACATCGATTCAGGTTTTGAGAGAAGAAGAAGAAAGCTAAAAACTCAGAAGAACTTTGTGAAAGAAAGGGGCACTGAGAAAACATAGAAAATTTGGAGAATGGTTTTGTGCCAAAGAAATCTCAAAATGTAAAGTTTTAAGGAAATTTTCCTCGGCTTCCCAACCTTTGTATTCACACCAGATCATTTTCTTTCGACAAAAGGTTTTTTGCATTTAATGCCTATCACAATAAACCTAACACGCGCTCTCAAAGTTTTTCTTGGGTTCTGCAAGAATTTGAAATGAAAAGACGTCTTTTCAGTACTTGAAACGCCTTTTCAAGGAAAAGAAACATTTTCATTTCAAATTCGGGGGCTAGCTAACGAGGATTCTTACTCGTGTTTAATCGCCTTTGTCATTCCATGGTCGCACATATCATTCTGATGAGGACATCACTTATTCGGATACACGCACTCCTCCGCTTGTTACACAAGGACCAATAACGCGTAGCAAAGCCCGATTGTTGCATTGCCAGGTGAACTCGTTTCTAAGTTTATATATATATGGTTTTGAGAATAGTTTACTATCTAATAGTGATAATATTGTGCTTAGGAACAATGGAGAGGACCAGCAAGGATGCAAGGACCATCAAGGAGTCCAAGTCGAGTTGGAGTCCGAGATGAATTCGAGTTAGAGTCCGGTTCGGCCATCCAGGAGCAGCCTGCCTTCAAACGATCATAACTCCCTCATACGAAGTCCGATTGGGACATTCTTATAGTCTACGGAGAAGCCCACGACAAGATCTTTCCAATGGATCTAGTCCCACATCCAAATTCCTTCTGTATCGATGGAAATTGACAAAACAAGTTTCGACCAGATTCTGATTGGACCGAGTCGGTGCTGCGTCACCTTTTTGGTTGGGTCAAGTCCCATGTATTGAGTTCGAGTCCGAGTAGGGAAGGAGTCCATGTCGGTTTCAGGTTTCCTTACCTGGCCACCGATCTCTTTTACCTCCTCTATATAATCATACTGAACCATTAGGGTTCCACGGGTTTTGTTTAGTCATAGTCTTTCCTTCATGAAGCTATTGAGATATTCTTCTTGGTCGGCTAGATCAACATCAATATCTGTATTCGGAACCCCAACTCTTTTTCGTGATTCAATCTATATTTGCAATTTCATATTACTTGTTTATCTTGTTCTTGCTTGTTCTTCGATTGCTTGCAGGAATAGATCTTCGTGATCAGGTCGATCGTGCTTCTAGTTCGGTCGATAACAATCCGAAGTTGGTTCAGCGATTGCCAGGGCGTATCAGTCGTGTACGGTTGGTAGTCGGATCGTGAGAGTCGTCTTCACAAATCGATAGTTCTTGTTCTCATCGAAAGATCGGACCGCCCATGTCACATCACATTCCATGGTCACATACGCCACTCCGTGGTCGCAAATATCTTTCTAAGGTCACAGGAAACCATAGTAAGAGATTCAAACTACTTGACAATACCTTTTCATGGTCGCAGAAGACCAAGGAAAGAGGTAATGGGATACTCCAAGGATATTTTGGATATAATCCATCATGGATGCTTGACTCCAATAATTTTAATAACTATGGAACTCTATAGTCTTCACGCCTATTGTCGCAGAGTCCATAGTCTCATATTATACCTACAAGTATTATGGTCACAGAGACATCTACCATCGATCATACTACATCGCAGAGACAAAATCAAATACCAATACATAGTTGTAGTCAATACACGACCATAGTATTGAAGACTTATATTACAATATGGAGATCATGTAGCTAAGTCATCATTCGCAATAACCGTTCCTTAATCCTTATGATTATTCCCAAAATAATCATTTCCCTGACAAGATAACCGTCGAAGAAGATAAAGATGAATGAGCAGTTTCTATAACTGCAAGGTAAAGAAACTACTCAATGAGCAACTTGATAACTACTAACTTGGTAGCATTTTTACCCTAGGTTTAGTACTGAAAACGTGTAAAATCATGCTTAAAATTCCTTTGATGCGACATTTTATGTGCAAAATTTGATTATTTTCACAAATTGCTTTCACAGTTATGTTCATCATGTTTCAGGGATCAAACCCACCAAATTT
Organism: Pharus latifolius; assembly: GCA_019359835.1. NCBI lineage: Eukaryota > Viridiplantae > Streptophyta > Magnoliopsida > Poales > Poaceae > Pharus > Pharus latifolius. Next base: position 18,185,590 of record CM033327.1, on the reverse strand, counting down.
GGGAAGAATTAAACCACATTTGAGCCTCACATGACCAAGAAACCTAACTGGACAAGCAAAAAGGCCTGGTCGAAGTCTATTTGGCGGGTAAAAGTCCTTATCCGTACGAATCTAGGAGAAAAGACCCCTGCTCGAAAAAGGAAACCTGGTCAAATACAACACGTGTCTGGCCGCAATTGTGCCACGTCTGATCATATTTGGGCAATTTTGTTGGGTTTGACTAGGACTAGTCGAATTTGGTTGGTTTTAGCCAAATTTGGTTGATTTTTAGTTAGCTTTGATCAGAATTGGTCGAATTTGGTCAATTTTGACTCAGATTTATCTGTTCTCACACTGTTTGAAGCCAGACTTTGTCGCCTGCATGTCAAGGAGTTGTTTTTGGGCACGTTTACCTGTGTATTATAACTAGAGAAACTTTTGGCTCAACTAAACATGCTCTCTTAGGTTTAGACATGCTTAGGTAGTTTAGAGTAGTTTTTTATAGTAGCTTTAGTTCAATTTTCTTAGAAGAGCCCCCTTCTCTATTTTTATTGCTTTTGTAAGCTGGCAAGGATGGAAACTTCAATTTCCAAGAAATCAAGTGAGTTCTTATTTAATTGTTATTTTTATTTCTGCATTATAATGGCTTTTAGCGAGTAGATCCCCTCTAGGGTAGGGATAATCTAATCCGGAAGGCGTGATTCTCCCTCGGTCTTTATTGCGAGTTTTGAAGTAATTTCCTGATGTTTTCTTCCTCTAAACCCCAATTCCTTGTTTCGACAACAGACATAACAATTAAGTCTTAACAAGAATTTAATGGAGTTCTTGAGTCCTTAGCGCTTTGACGCGGGATCTTGAACAAAAGAGAGGCCCTCGCCAAACATGACAGTGGAAGCGATCCTTTAACCGTTGTACCAGCGACCATACTGGAAACTTAATCTGTCTTGAAAAACAATTGAAATTCACTTACAATCCTCAGACCTTGAATAGAATTATGCCGAATGGTTATGGAACTCCCAAAACACTAGATTTTCATTCCAGCTTGCAAACCATAGATTGATAGCTTAGTTGTAGAAAAACACACCAACAACTCATTTAGACTTAATCAGTGATCCATTAAGCTAGACAGATGAATACATTTGTTTCTCATGGAATTCGACCCTCAAGTGCTCAACGTTCAACAGTTCACTTGCGGTTATTACACAATCACATCGTTTTAGGTGCGATCAAGTTTTTGGCACTGTTGCCGGGGAACAATGGTAATTCAGCTTTTTAGATTAATTTTCGCTGATATAAGTTAGTCTCACTTCTCAATCGAGACTAAACTATCAATCTAGGGTTTTTCACTGATATAATTTTTGCTGAGATAAAATCAGTTCATCAGTCTTCTCATTGAAGATCCATCATTACATCTACATATGTTTCTTGAGCATTGTGATACTTTCAAGATTCATGGAGTAACACAGGATGCATTTCATTTTAGGATCTTTCCTTTCTCGCTTCGCGAGAAGGCGAGGGCATGGCTATATACTCTTCCTCTTATGTCGATCACTACTTGGGATGAACTCTCACAAGATTTTCTTGTTAAGTTTTTTCCTCCTACTAAACCTATTCATATTCGCAACCAGATTGCATCTTTTTCTCAGCAGGTAGGTGAATCACTTTACGACGCTTGGGAACGGTACAAGGACTTGTTGATCAAATATCTGCATCACGGACTAGAGAAGTGGCTTGTAGTTCAGACCTTTTATAGCGGGCTGAACTACAATGCGTGGATGGCAGTAGAAGCTGCAACTGGCGGCGCACTGATTTGTATAAAAGTGCAGACAAAGCATACGACCTTATCGAAGGTATCAATCAAAACTACACTCAATGGGGAACCGAACGAGCTGCTCAACAAACTCCGACCAACAACATGGATGTAAGTGTGATGTCGCAATTGGCCGAACAGGTAGCACTTCTAATCGATAAATTATCTATTCTTGGATCAAATGCTACTTCATCTGTTAATGCGATTACACCTATATGTGAATTGTGCGGCATACAAGGCTACTATGACCATGAATGCCAATTTAACCCATCCATGGAGCAGGCAAATGCTTTTCAGGCTATGCAACAATGGCAAGGTAATACTTTTCCTAACTCGTATAACTCTGGATGGTGCAATAATCAAAATTTTACATGGTCAGGACAAAATCATCAACTCAATGCCAACAACAAAGTTTTGGACAGCAGCAACTACATCAACAAAATCCTCAATATCAAGCTCAAAGACCACTGTTTCAACCACAAAATCAGCAACTTTATCGACCGCCAAACCAACGACAACCTAAGCAGTCGAACATGGAGTGCATGCTAGAGAACTTTCTAGTAAATTAAGAGAAAGAGAAGGCATCCATGAGCCGAACGATGGACTCCATATCGACTCACATCCGCATGCTCGAGACTCAAATCGCACAATTGGCAAATTCTACACCAAAAAACGATAACCCTCTTCCTTCTCAACCTATCAATCATCGCAATTCTGAACAAATAAATTCTATATATTGTTCTAACCCTCTTATTTCTAATGTAGTAATCCTAAGGAGTGGAACAAAGCTACTAAAACGAACACCACCAACCGAACCTTCATCGGCAAGCGAAATAAAGGAAGTACCATCACAACCGGTAGAAGATGACGACAAGGTCGCCAAACCACAAGAAAAGGAAAGTGTAGAAAATCAGGTAACACGTATTTATAATCCAACTCCACCTTTCCCAGGAAGGTAAGTTGAGGCAAATCTTGATAAGCAATTTGAAAAATTTGTGGAAATATTGAAAAAGCTTAATGTTACGGTACCTTTCACTGATTTAGTAACTCAAATGTCTTCTTATGGAAATTTTTTAAAATATATAGTTACTAAAAAGAGGGATTTGAGTGAATTTCAAACCGTTGCTTTAACCGAAAATTGTAGTGCTCTAATTCAGAACAGGATGCCAGTAAAGCTGCGGGATCAAGGGAGCTTCTCCATCCCTTGTAACATAGGTACAATACATATGAATTGAGCCTACATGCATGGTTCTGCAACTTGCCGATCGTTCGGTAAAGCATCCGGAAGGAATCCTGGAAGATGTGCCTCTTCAAGTCAGTAAATTTTATCTTTGAGTTGATTTTGTCATTCCTGATATGGATAAGGATGTCCCTATACCTATCATATTGGGACGACCAATGCTCCCGACAGTAGGTGCCCTCATTGATGTTTGTGAGGAAAGAATTACTTTTCGCATAGGGAAGGAGAATATTTTGTTTAAAATGTCTAACCTTGTTAACTGCCCTATGTATGAGGGAAAACTTTGCAGCATGGATGATATGGAAGAAGTCCTAGAAGAGGAGTCACTGCTTCGACTCACCTTCAAAGAAGGAACGAATGAAATATCTGACAACAAAGAAAACGGACAGCAGCGAAGAAAACGAACAAAACGAAGACGAAGCAACAAAAGAACCATCCAAAGAGGACATCTCGGATTCCGACATCACAGGTAAGGAAAAGGTAAGTAAACCTACACTTAAAACTCTTCCTTCCTCGCTGAAATATGTGTTCTTGGATGATGACGAGATCCAACCTGTCATTGTTAATGCAAACTTGACCAATTCACAACTAGAAAAATTGATTTCTTTACTTCGTGTGCATTGCAATGCTCTTGGTTATTCAATTGATGATATCAAAGGGATTAGCCCTGAAATTTGCATGCATAGAATCTCTCTAGTTGATGAAACGAAAACCTCTGTTGAGCGTCAATAAAGACTAAATCCAAACTTGAAGCAAACTGTAAAAGCTGAAATTTCTAAACTATTAGATGCGGGTATCATTTATCCTATTTCTGATAGCAATTGGGTTAGTCCTGTTCATGTGGTTCCAAAGAAAGGAGGTATGACTGTGGTTAAGAATGCTAACAATGAGTTCATCCCTACTAGACTTGTTACTGGATGGCACATGTGCATTGATTATCATAAATTGAATAGTTCCACTAGGAAGGATCACTTTTCATTACCTTTCATTGATCAAATGTTAAAAAGATTGGCCAAACATGCATATTTTTGTTTTCTTGACGGGTATTTGGGATTCTTTCAAATCCCAATTCATCCCGATGATCATGATAATATTTACATGTCCTTTCGGTACTTTTGCTTACCGGCGAATGCCGTTTGGGTTATGTAATGCGCCTGCAACCTTTCAGCGATGTATGATGGCTATCTTTTCAAATTTAATCGAGGAAACAATGGAAGTCATTATGGATGATTTTAGCGTATATGGTTCCTCTTTCGATGCCTGTCTACAAAATCTTTCTCAAGTTTTAAGTAGGTGCGAAGAAGTCAACCTAGTGCTATATTGAAAACAGTGCCAATTCATGGTTCAAGAAGGCGTGGTATTTGGCCATATGATTTCTAAACGAGGGGTTGAAGCCGATAAGGCAAAAATCGAGGTCATAGCAAGTCTTCCACCACCAACAAACGTGAAGGGCATACGCAATTTCTTGGGACATACAGGTTTTTACCATCGTTTCATTAAGAATTTTTTCAAAACTGCTAAACCTCTCACTCATTTGCTTTGTAAAGATTCTTCTTTTGATTTTGTTGAAAAATGTCTTGCTACCTTTAATAAATTGAAACTTGCATTAACTACTGCTCCCATTATACAACCTCCAAATTGGAATGAACCCTTTGAATTGATGTGTGATGCTAGTGAATATGCAATTGACGCTGTTCTAGGGCAAAAGAACAAACAAGATTTTACATGCTATATACTATGTAAGCAAAATTTTGGATGATGCTCAAAGTAATTACACTACAACTGAAAAAGAATTGCTTGCTATAGTATATGCCCTAGATAAATTTTGTCCATATTTAATTAGTTCAAAAGTTATTGTTCATACTGATCATACTACTCTTAAGTATCTTTTGACTAAGACAGAAACTAAGCCACGACTTGCACGATGGATCCTAGTACTGCAAGAATTTGAAATCAAAGATAAAAAAGGTGCTGAGAACGTCGTCGTTGATCATCTCTCGCGAATCTTAACTGACACCACCAACGTTCACATCAATGACGCATTACCCAACGAGCACCTTTACTTGATTCAACAAGAACCATGGTATGCTGACTATGCGAATTATTTATTAACCATGAACATCCTCCAGGGTTGACAAGTAGACAACGAAAGCGCTTCCTCCACGACATCCGACACTACTACTGGGACAATCCGAACCTTTTCAAAAAGGGAGTTGACAACATCTTTCGAAGATGTGTGCCCCACCATGAGATCCAAAGCATTCTTGAACATTTTCATTCACCTCCATGTGGCAGACACACATGAGCTTCAAAAACAGTAGCTAAGGTATTGCACTCAGGTTTATTTTGGCCTTCTTTATTTAAATATGCCCATAATTTTGTGCAAAAATGCGATCCTTGACAACGTTCTCGTAATTTGAGTAAACGACATGAAATGCCCTTAACAAACATTCTTGAAATTGAGCTCTTTGATGTATGAGGTGTAGATTATATGAGACCTTTTCCATCATCTATGGATAACTCCTACATTTTTGATAAAGAGAATGGGTACCGATCTTTTGATGAAAGGGATACTTTCGATTTGGTGGAAGTGACTTTAACGATCCGACTACACCATACGACGTCGATGCGCCTTAGCAATCGCTAAACCAACTCCGGTGGGTTATTGATCTTGCCGTGGGCACGATCAACCTGAACACGAGGTTCAATTCCTGCAAGCAACCGAAGAACAAGCAAGAAGATAGTAAAAGCAATATGAATTGCAAATATGAAACTGAGGTTCATGAATTCGAAGAACAAAACAGTGGGGTTCTATTGAGGATCTTGACGAGGTGGCTATCCAGCACAACTCGAAGATTCAAAGTTTGCACGTAGCTAAACCAATGTAACAAAACCAGCCTCAATTGGTGCAGCTAAGGCGTATTTAAGGAGGGGAAAGAAGGAGGGTACGGCCAGCTTGGGGAGGAGACCGAATCCTAGGAGGGTTCGGCCTAACTTAGTAAGCCAATCCGAAATCTCCTCTTTCCTTCCAACCCTAGACTCTATACTAAAGATAGCTAGGACGCTATTTAAGGTAATATGACCTGCTGCTATTACATGGCTCATATGGCCGAATCAAGTGGCGCAGCACCTTCCATGGACTGGACTGAAACCCTTTTGGTTGACGCCAAAAATTATTGCTAAGTCTTTTTATCATCAAATGTCTCCTCCACTTAATATTCTTCTCTTTGTGGTGCTGCCATCATCTCCATTCTTCATTCCTATGCTCCATAGCTTGTCTCGTGTATCCATGCTTGGTCCATCATTCCTGAGTATCAAGTAACAACTTGATTTAGGTAGTATCAAATCCTTAGCAAAATTAATATTATCCCCTAGGAATGAAAGTACCTGATAATTGAGTTGACGAGCACGATCTCTAATGAGTGGTCCTTGTATTGTTGGAGGAGTGGCAGCAGTTGTTGGTGTAGTGGGTGTAACAATGGTGGAGATGTCCTCATCATCCCCCCTTCTTGAATCAAAGTCATCCTCGACGTTAGCTCGTCTCTTCACCCAAGTATGGCTTCAAATTTGCAACGTTAAATGTGGGACTAACCCCAAACTCTGCAGGCAGATCAAGCTTATATGCATTATCATTAATCTTTTCCAACACTTGAAATGGACCGTTGGCATGAGGCATTAATTTTGACTTGCGCATATCAGGGAACTTGTCTTTTCTCAAATGCAACCAAACCAGATCACCAGGTTCAAATGTAACATGTTTCCTACCCTGGCTACTAGCGAGTTTATATTTAACATTCATGTGTTCAATATTTTCTTTTGTTGTCTCGTGCATTTTCCGAATTAATTCAGCACGTTGTTTGGCATCAAAATTAACCTTTTCCGAAGATGGAAGAGGGAGCAAGTCGATTGGAGCACGACGAACAAGACCATACACAATTTCAAAAGGACACAACTTAGTGGTAGAATGCACGGAACGATTATAAGCAAACTCAATATGAGGCAAGCATTCTTCCCACATTTTTAGATTTTTCTTTAAAACAGCCCTAAGCATAGTGGATTAAGTTCGATTACCCACCTCGGTTTGTCCATCAGTTTGGGGATGACAAGTAGTACTAAACAGCAATTTAGTCCCCAATTTAGATCATAAAGTTCTCCAAAAGTGGCTAAAGAACTTAGTATCATGATCGGAAACTATAGTATTTGGCACACCATGTAAGCGAACAATTTCATGAAAGAACAAATCAGCAACATTAGTAGCATCATCACTTTTATGACATGGAATAAAATGTGCCATCCTAGAGAATCTATCCACGACAACAAATATACTATCCCTCCCCCTTTTCGTCTTAGGCAATCCTAATATAAAGTCCATAGAAATATCCTCCCACGGAATACTAGGAATAGGAAGAGGCATATATAAACCATGAGGATTAAGTCGTGACTTAGCTTTTTGACATGTAGTGCAGCGAGCGACGTAATGCTCGACATCCCGTCTCATCTTCGGTCAAAAGAAATGATTAGAAAGTATGTCCTCTGTCTTCTTGATGCCGAAGTGGCCCATAAGTCCTCCTCCATGCGCCTCCTGTAACAACAAAAGACGAATAGAGCTATCTGGGATGCATAGCTTGTTAGCACGAAACACAAATCCATCGTTAACGATGAATTTGTTCCAAGTTCGTCCTTCTTTGCAATTGTGCAATATTTCTTTAAAATCAACATCATGCTCATATTGCTCCTTAATTGTCTCCAAACCAAAAATTTTGATGTGAAGCTGTGAAAGCATAGTATATCGTCTAGACAATGCATCAGCAATAACGTTTTTCTTTCCCTTCTTGTGTTTGATCACATAAGGAAAAGATTCAATAAATTATACCCATTTAGCATGTCTACGATTCAATTTTCCTTGACTTCTAATGTGCTTCAAAGCCGCTGTTGTTGAACCATTGAATGTAGTAGGGATGAGGATGCGGTCTAGTGGAGAGTGCTAGCTTCTCCACCATCTCCATGCTGGCCAGATTATTACAACTCCCACCATCAATGATTATACGAACTGAGCGCTCCTTGACGACACCTTTAATTTGAAACAAGTTGTGGTGCTGATTTTGCTCAGCACGAGCAATCTGAGCACTAAGCACACGTTGTGCAATAATACTCAAATATTGGTCAGCATCTCCAGCGCTCACATCCTCTTCTTCATGCTCTGAAATTGGTTCGCCATCTTCATGTTCAACAAGCAAAGCATAGGTTTCTTCGTCAAGATCGCTTGCTGAATCATACTCGCCATCCTCGCGAATTATTAGCACGCGCTTGCTCGGACACTCCCTCATCATATGGCCAAAACCCTTGCAGCGATGGCATTGAGTGTCTTTTGTTCGTCCCGTTGAAGCGATCGACGACGATGAACTTTTTGTAGGAGCTTGTGTGGAACTTTTCATAGGCGCGGGTGCTCGTGGTGCTGAAATTGAAGTAGAGGATGCCGGTTTGTTGTTGGAGGAAATTGGTGTGGTGGTACGGCCGAATGGAACAGCGGAGGTGTGAGATGTCCACAAAGTAGTGCGAACTGCAGAAAAGTTGATTTCGTCCTTGCACCTCACATTCAGCTTTACAAGCAAGATGGAATAAACGAGTCATCGAATTATAATCCTTATAATCTAGAATGTCCTGGATTTCTTGATTTAAACCACCTAAGAAACGAGCCATAGAAGCTTCCTCATTCTCGATTAAACCACAACGCAACATGCCAATTTGCAATTCTTGATAATATTCCTCCACTGAACTAGTACCTTGGTGTAGGCGCTGCAATTTATTTAATAAATCTCTAGCATAATATGAGGGGACAAATCGATGTCTGATGATCAGTTTTAATGCTTCCCAAGTGGTGGGTATATTATTTGGATGAACGCGGCAATGCTCTCTCCACCAAACAGAAGCAAAATCAGTGAATTCACTAGTGGCAGCCCTAACTCTTCTATCCTCAGGGAAATCATGGCATGCAAATTTTTGATCAACAAGTAATTCCCAACTGAGGTATCCATCAGGATCATATTTACCTTCGAAAGGCGGCATATTGAATTTTACCTTAGCTAAAACGTCATCACGATCACGTACCTCGCATCGCAGTGGATTACATTGCATACCTTGCCGATTAAAACGTAGCCGACGATGGACGCGGTCGTCGTCATAATTGATGGCGTTGTCATCTTCCAAATCAGTGGTGTAGTCATCGTAGTTCTCATTTTGTTCTTCTATCTCAGCTCCCAAAGCTACGGTAGCCCTAGTTTGCTGAACCGAAGGGTTAGCGATGTGTGTCTGGGTGGCCGAGGCAGCAGGGACGTGCTGGGAAACCGGGGTAGCAATGGGAACCCGTTGTGCACGTAGTACGCCACTATTGTTGCTTGGGAGACGAGGTGGTGGCATGGAAGTTCCCGGGGCAGCAGCTGCAAGCATATCAAGTCTAGACAAAATGGTGGCAAGGGTAGTGTTAGCAACTCCCTGTGCGGCCTCAATGGACCAGAGACGATCTTCTTGCAGCGACATATGCTCATTAGTGAGTCGCACATCCTCAATAAGGCCCTCGGTGGTGATCCTCGTCATCCTCTCAAAGTGAGCAACAATGCCCTTCGTGCATGGAGAATGATGCAGCAAATTCTCGCCACCTGACATTGTTAGTAGAAGACAAGAAACAAAATCACAACTATAATGTTTCTATCACTACGTAGGATGTGGTGAAAAGTCCCTCAACTCGCAAGCCTAAACTAAAATTCTTACAAGTTCTTACCGTACAGCAGGTGTTGTCAGCTGTTGGTGGTGTCAAAAGTTCTCCGAAGCTTGGATAAAGCGATTGCCAAGGGACCGAACAAACGTACAGGTAGAATGTGGAGCTTGGTCACAATTTTCTCACTCTCAGATTTAGTGGCACAATATATATCAAATAGCAATGCACGCTGAAAATATGCTCAAACACTGCCGGCAGTCAACTAGAATGAGAGTTCAAAAGTGCCTAAGCCTAGATACTAAGTGGAGCATAATTGTGGTGGCAAGCAAAGGGAAACAAGGTATAAGAGAAACAATACTTTGGAAGCAATGGAATGAACGAACTGGAGTTTTCTTACCTTTTTTTTTCTCCTTTTTTTTTTGATATATCGAACGTCATCAAAGAGCCTTCTATTACCTCACTGACCCCAGGGAGCAATGCAGCTCACAATTTTTTTTTTGGCAGGGGTAAATAGGTAATTAAAAGATACACCACGTAAGTTTCGGATTCTTTCTTATTTTCCTCTGTCCGAAACAAAATAGTCTTTCTATTTTTCGGATTGGATTCCAAATCAGACCTAGCTGGCAAAACGAATTTCACTTGGGTTCTGTGTTCGAGTCGAACTAGAACTTGATCTGGACGCCAACTTAAATCTTGCCCCCACACGGATATCTCACATATCAGCACGAGAGTTGGTCATGTCAACAATTTTTTTGTGGTTTTTCCCTACTGGGATTGAGACGGCTATGGATGATGGCACAAAAAGTGGTATGATCTAGTAGACACCGAGTAACCCAAAACTAATCTAAACCAGCAACATCTAGATGAATGCAGCACAAATTCAACAATGCAAGTACTAGATGATAAAATTGCTAGCGACTAAAAAGATGGTTCGGATGCAAGTTCTAACCTAAATTTTTTTTTGCTTTTTATGGCCAAAGTGGACTGTAGGTATTGAAAAAAAAAACTAATATAGTAAAACAGTAAACTCTCACCGAGCAATCTGGTGCTCTGATACCACTTGATAAAGAGGATGGGTCTCGATCTTTCGATGAGAGGGATACTTTCAATTTGGTGGAAGTGACTTTAACGATCTGACTACACCGTACGACGTCGATGCGCCTTAGCAATCGCTAAACCAACTCCGGTGGGTTATTGATCTTGCCGTGGGCACGATCAACCTGAACATGAGGTTCAATTCCTGCAAGTAACCGAAGAACAAGCAAGAACGATAGTAAAAGCAATTTGAATTGCAAATATGAAACTAAGGTTCATGAATTCGAAGAACAAAAGAGTGAGGTTCTATTGAGGATCTTGACGAGGTGGCTATCCAACACAACTCGAAGATTCAAAGTTTGCATGTAGCTAAACCAATCTAACAAAACTCGCCTCAATTGGTGCAGCTAAGGCGTATTTAAGGAGGGGAAAGGAGGAGGGTATGGCCAGCTTGGGGAGGAGACCGAATCCTAGGAGGGTTCGGCCTAACTTAGTAAGCCAATCCGAAATCTCCTCTTTCCTTCCAACCCTGGACTCTATACTAAAGATAGCTAGGACGCTATTTAAGGTAATATGACCTGCTGCTATTACATGGCTCATATGGCCGAATCAAGTGGCGTAGCACCTTCCATGGACTGGACTGAAACCCTTTTGGTTGACGCCAAAAATTATTGCTAAGTCTTTTTATCATCAAATGTCTCCTCCACTTAATATTCTTCTCTTTGTGGTGCTGCCATCATCTCCATTCTTCATTCCTATGCTCCATAGCTTGTCTCGTGTATCCATGCTTGGTCCATCATTCCTGAGTATCAAGTAACAACTTGATTTAGGTAATATCAAATCCGAATTTAGTTTTAAATGCTGTTTTCCATTCATCTCCTAATTTCATGCGAATTTGGTGATATCCACTACGCAAATCAATTTTAGAGAACACAACAGAGCCACTCAATTCATCAAGTATATCATCTAACCTAGGAATAGGATGACGATATCGAATTGTTATGTTATTGATAGCTCTACAATCAACACACATATGCCATGATCCATTTTTCTTTGGAACCAAAAGAACAAGAACAGCACATGGACTAAGGCTTTCACGTACGTACCCTTTGTCAAGTAAGTCTTGCACTTGACGCTGAATCTCTTCAGTCTCTTGTGGATTGGTTCGATATGGCGCACGGTTGGGCAACGAGGCTCCTGGAATTAGATCGATTTGATGCTCAATCCCTCGAATTGGAGGCAGCCCCGGTGGTACGTCCTTCGGAAATACATCAGCGAACTCCTGCAAAACGTTAGCAATAGCAGGAGGCAAAGAAGAAGGCGTGTCCTCAAGTGAAAAAAAAACTTCTTTGCAAACTAAGGCATAGCAATCAGATGCATTAGGGTCTATTTCAGATTTGGTAGCAAGCAAAACAGAACCTTTCAACTTAATTTCAGCATGGTTAGAACTAGGTTCGTTCTTTTTTGGTTGAACAAGTGGTTTAGCTACGATCTGATTTTCACCTTTGTTATTCTCCTTTTCTCTATTAGCTCTCTCCGATTCATCCTTTAAAATTGCTTTCGGAGACATGGGTAGCAAAGTGATCTTTTTTTTGTTTAAACATGAGAGTATATTGATTAGTTATACTATAATGCAAAACATCTATATCATATTGCCACGGTCTACCTAACAATAAGAAAATGCTTGCATAGGTACGACATCGCAATCAGCATAATCATGATAGGAACCAATAGAAAAGTGAACTCTCACAATGCGAGTTACCTTCAGCTTACCACAGTTGTTGAACCATTGAATGTAGTAAGGGCGAGGGTGCTAATTCGTGGTCAAGCCAAGCTTCTCGACCATGTCCGTGCTCGCCAAGTTGTTGCAACTTCCTCCATCGATGATCGTACGGCATGATCGGTCCTTGACAACGAACTTTGTTTGGAACAAGTTGTGATGTTGATTCTGTTCAGCACGCTCCATTTGTGCACTAAGCACACGCTGTCAATGATGCTCAAATATCGATCATTAATTTCAGCACCATATTGTTCATGTTTAGCTTGTTGCCCTTCACCTGCATGGTCAATTGCAAGCATAGTATATCACTCGTGAGGGTATTGTGCCCAACCGACGTCCTCTTCAATATCACTAGCTGAAGTGTACTCACCATCATCCTTCATGAGTAGGGCTTGCTGGCTAGGACAATCGCACATGATATGACCGAATCCCTTACAATGGTGGCATTGTGTTTCTCGTGCTCTTCCGGTAGAAGCAATCGATGATGAACTTTGCGCGGGGGCTTGGACTGTACTCTTACTCTTCTCAGTCACTCGTGAGGGTATTGTGGAAGCACTAGGACGTCGGTTGTTGCTGGAGAAACTCGGTGCAGGTGCTTGGCTTGATGTGTTGTACGGAGCTTTCGGTTGGGCACCTCCGAAACTCCCTCTCGGCCTCAACTTCCGTCCCTGTACTTCTCTCTCTGCCTTACAAGAAAGATGAAATAGACGAGTGATAGAATTGTATTCTTTATAGTCAAGAATGTCCTGAATGTATTGATTTAAACCTCCCCAAAATCTAGCCATTTTAGCTTCATCGGTTTCTTCTAAACCACAACGTAACATACCAGTTTGCAGCTCTTGATAACAATCCTTTACAGAATTACTACCTTGGTTCAGACGTTGCAATTTATTCAGCAAATCATGAGCATAATATGAAGGCACAAATCTATGTCTCATGACTCTCTTCAAAGCATTCCAAGTTCTAGGTATGTTCTACTTATTGCGACAATAGTCACTCCACCAAACAGATGCAAATTCAGTAAACTCGCTAGTAGCAGCCCTAACTTTCTTATCTTCAGAAACTTCAAAGTAAGCAAATTTTTGTCCTATAGCTAATTCCCAAGTGAGATAGGCATCAGGGTCATATTTTCTAGTGAGTGAAGGTATGGTCAATTTAAGCTTACCGAATGAGTCATCATGACCACGTACCTCTCGTGGTGGAATTCTTCTCATACCGTTGCGATTGAAATGAAGACGCCGGTGGTCACGATCATTGTTGATATTAAATCCTCCATCGGACTCCGTATCAGCAGTATATTGATTTCCTTTGGCATTGAAATCATCTTCGACCTCATCAACCCATGCTTGGTGTCGATGCACATCATTGGCAGCAGGGGCAACCGGTGCTCCTTTCTTCTCCAATTGCTCCACTCAAGTGGTGAGTGCAGCAAGCGCTTCATTACTACGGTCTAGAATCCCTTCGATACGCTCAGTGTACGTATTCAGCAAGCGGTTGAAGTGTTGTACGATGCCCTTCGTACGAGGTGTAAGTGGGCCGTCGTTCTCCTCGCTTTGATTACCCGAACCTGACATGGTTAGTAGCAAGCAAGGAACAAAATCACAGTGATATATCCCTATCAACTACTAGGTGTAGGTGGCTCAAACTCTCTCATAATCAAGCTTCTTATCAAGCTCTTACCGATTCTTACCAAGCAGCAGGTGGTGATCGGTTGCTAGTGACAGTCTCAAATGCTCCAAAGATTGGTTAAAGTGATTGCAAGCGATTGGTACCTGTACGTCGATAGAAAGTGTAGCTTGGATTGGCTCAAGTATGTAGCAAAGGTTAGCAATGATCAGTTCAGAGAATCCAAGTTGAAAAGTTGCTCAAAGTACTAGTCACTAGTAGGCTGGCCTAGGCTAAACCAAACTAGAGACGCGAGTGAGGGCACAAAGGTAAAAAGCTCATTTTTTTTATGTCGGCAACAGCAAGTTAGCAAAGTTCACGAGTGGCTGTGGGGAGGCTGTGGCGATGATATGGCACAATGGTCAAAAAACTGGAGAATTGCAGGGGTAAATCGGTAATTACTCTCTCTCAACACTTCTGTCACAATTGTAAAATTTGATCCTTCTCGGATTTTTTTTATTTCGATTCATTTATATATATATATATATATATTTTTCCGAGTCAACAACCTTTTTTTTTTTTGAAACCGACAAGAAAACAGTGACCGGTTTTCTGAGGCAGATACGAGATTGACCACCTTCCTCTTACCAATCCGAAACCACTAGGAATCGGATTCCCCTTTCTTTACTGGCACACACAGATGCAAGGTAGATGGATGCAGCGGTAGGCAGGTGTGGCTGCGGAGTAAGCAGAGGTGTGATCTCAACTCGAAACTCTAAAGGTTACGCGCTAAGACCAGCAACTCGACACGACGATGCAGCAAAGATTCAACCAAGCAAAAACCAAAAAGATATTACAGGCGCAAATTGGTTTGTACAAGGATGATCTAACCCTAATTTTTTTTGTGGACTTTTTGGTATAAGACAGCACTCAAGAAAAAAAAGTAGGATATTCTCACCGATCAACCGTGCTCTGATACCAAATGATGTGATGCAGGCGGTCCGATCTTTCGATGAGAACAAGAACTATCAATTTGTGAAGACGACTCTCACGATCTGGCTACCAACCGTACACGACTGATATGCCGTGGCAATCGCTGAACCAACTTCGGATTGTTATCGACCGAACTAGAAGCAGGATCAACCTAATCACGAAGATCTATTCCTGCAAGCAATCGAAGAACAAGCAAGAACAAGATAAACAAGCAATCTGAAATTGAAAATATAGATTGAATCACGAAAAAGAGTTGGGGTTCCGAATACAGATATTGATGTTGATCTAGCAGACCAAGAAGAATATCTCAATAGCTTCACGAAGGAAAGACTATGACTAAACAAAACCCGCAGAACCCTAATGGTTCGGCCAGATTATATAGAGGAGGTAAAAGAGGTCAGTGACCAGGTAAGGAAACCTGAAACAGACATGGACTCTTTCCCTACTCGGACTATACATGGGCCTTGACCCAACCAAAAAGGTAACGCAGCACCGACTAGGCCCAATCAGAATCTGGTTGAAACTTGTTTTGTCAATTGCCGGCCATCCGAAAGGAATTTGGACGTGGAACTAGATCCATTGGAAAGATCTCGTCGTGGGTTTCTCCGTGGACAATAAGAACGTCCCAATCGGACTTCGTATGAGGTAGTTATGGTTGTTTGAAGGCAGGCTGCTGCTCATGGATGGCCGAATCAGACTCCAACTCGAATCCATCCTGGACTCCAACTTGACTTGGGCTCCTTGCTGGTCCTCTCCATAGTTCCTAAGCACAATATTATCACTATTAGGTAGTAAACCATTCTCAAAACCATATATATATAAACTTAGGAACGAGTTCACCTGGCAATGCAACAATCGGGCTTTGCTGCGCGTTATTGGTCCTTGTGTAACAAGCGGAGGATTATGGTTGGTGCGTGTATCCGAAGAAGTGATGTCCTCATCACTTGTATTGTTGGAGGAGTGGCAGCAGGTGTTGGTGTAGTGGGTGTAACAGTGGTGGAGATGTCCTCATCAGAAATAAATACAACTGAAGATGGTACATAAAAAAAAAATCTTCTAGCTAATATACGATACCATTTTAACAAGTATTTTATTAACTTCATGTTATTTTGTAGGTGACAAATTATCTACCTCTTGTAGTCATGTATGAACTATGAAGTACGCTGCTATTATTTTGATTGTTGCCTTGTTGGATACTTGGATTTTGGATGAGAGTTACAATTGTGACTTTCTTATGTTTTGTTTGTGCAATCATTATCAAATTATGATTATTATGTGATGTTGTTTTGGTATGTCGTTATGTCGTATGTTTAGAGTTATAATTTGTTGTGTACTTATGATGACAAATTATTTGCTACCATAATTATGATGTTGACAACCATAACATAATGTTTAATTGTTTATGTTGTGTATTGTCGTATTGTGTTGTGGTAGAAAATGAGTTGAAAATAGCACTTTTGTTAATCAACAAATATTTAATGTAAAATAATTATTTTATCCAAAAAGCGTTCGAATTTGTACTGAATTAAAGAAAATCTAATTCAAATTTGTATCTGACTAACATCCAAACCGTATTCGAATATGAGAAAATCCGAATCCGTATTCGTATCCGATTAAAAAAAATGGTATAGGATATGGTTTAAACATTATCTGATCCGAATCCGACCGTTTTACACCCCTAATTCTTCCTGCTATTTTTTTACTTATTTGATATACATATCAGTCAAAATTTTAAAACTTTAACCATTAATATATAAAAAATATCAAAAGTATCGATATTAACCATATAAAAATAATATCATTAGATTTGTCATCAAATTTGTTGTCATAACATTAGTGTTTTATAATTTTTGCTTCTATATAGTTTTAGAATCATTGGTCAGAATTATATTTTGTAGACCGTGAAAAATCTTAAACGACATGTAAAAAATACGGAGGTACTTGTTGAATATGTTATTGCTGTCGTACACATGGCAAAAATTTAGTGCACACAGTTGCTGCAGTAAGGAGGTCTCATCATCGCACATGTGGCAGGAATCTAACCGAGAAGCAATTATCAAGCCTCTGATGTTACGGACCCACGTATCAGTGAAGGACAACATTATTGAAAAACCCCGATCTCTCTACATATAAGGCTCAGAACGGTTACCTTCGGATCTGGTGCTTGAATTGTAACTGCTCTATGGTTACTCAGCGACATCCCAATATCTGACAAGAATTAACTCGTTTTGAGGGGCTTTAAGTAAGGAATGAGAGAGAGAGGAGGAGGAGGACTCAGAGAAAGTAGGAAAATACATAGTACAATTCTAGTGCTCAAGGACAGGATCTGTCTGTCCCTGCTCCTGTGTAATTTACTTCCAACGCTCAGGAAAGGACTGGTTTTCTTGCCCTGTGCTCAGCTATCACTGTAACATTTTCGTAGTATAGTCTCGATACTCTTGGATCATTTGGCTCCCCCGCAGAGCCCCAGGACAGTGCCCCAGGACATAAGGTTGGATACGCTCTGCCTAAACTTGTAAAAACACCTTGTGTCGCATTTTGTCCCTCTCTTTTGCTCCCGAACTGCCCTGATCAGTGCGTGTATGTCCTACCACTGAACAAACAAATTCACTTGCCGAGGCGATCCCTTGACAGTTGGCGTCGACTGTGGGGACTGTGTCGATCTACGTGTTGATCCATCAAGAATGCCAAAGAGAACTGCTTCTTAGGCTACTAGAGTTCCTCCTGGTCCTTCAACTGGAGAGAATGAGTGTGGGAAGAAGGGTCTAGACTTGCGCCTCCTGGGGTGCAGGAAGTTCCTGATCTAGCAGCATTGGCCCAGATGGTGTAGAACCTGACGGGCGTGGTTCAAATGGTGTAGTAGGAGGTCCAAACTTCTGCTCAAGCATCCATAGAACCACCACAACCGCCGCCTCAAAGTGGTAACAGTGGCCAAGCAAAAAGCTCCATGGTTATTCGCACCCATCGACGAACACCCCGACGGGCGAGAGGGTTGGGACCTTAGTTCCATCCTCGAGCTCTCATGTGAGCCATCTGCGGCATCATTGTCAAGGAGCTTAGGCTCCTCCGATGGTGCTAGTGATGATCACGAGTCTAAGCATAAGCGGAGGGGCCACAAAGCTGCTCGGCATACTTCTTGTGGCAACCGAGTGCTAGCTGCACCACTCCGGGAGGTGCAGTGGCCTTAGGGTTTTCACCTCTCCCTTACTAAGAGGTACAATGGGAAGACCAATGCCGAGTAGTTCCTTCAAGTCTATGCCATTGCCATACTCGCAGCTAGTGGCGACAAATTAACCATGGCTCACTTCTTGCCAATCGTGCTGGAGGGCATTGCAAGATCCTGGATCTTCAACCTTTGACCCGACTCGATCAGCTCG
Organism: Pharus latifolius; assembly: GCA_019359835.1. Lineage (NCBI taxonomy): Eukaryota > Viridiplantae > Streptophyta > Magnoliopsida > Poales > Poaceae > Pharus > Pharus latifolius. The sequence goes on along the minus strand of CM033327.1, from coordinate 18,167,056 downwards.
TGGGAGCAACTGTATGAGGAATTATGTGTGGATTTCCATTCAGTGCCTAAAGCACACAAATGAGCTATTTTGAGTACGCCAAAGCAATAAAGAGTCTCTTCACCAATTTCTTCGTTACTTTTCTGAAGTCCGCACTTCAGTTCCTGATATTGAGGAAAGCAGCATCATTGACCCTGCTATTGCTGGCATTCAAAATGAGCATCTTACCCACATGTTGGCCATAGTTAAGCCTTTGACTGTGCTGAGCTTTTCAGCATCATCGAAAAGTATGTTGTGGGTAACGAAGCCATTGAATGAAATAAAAAGAACTTTGGTGACGGTGGAGAAAACATGGGAAAGCCCAAACCTTCTAAGAGGAAGGATGATCGCAATGAAGGTGCCGTGAAGAAGAGCGTTGGGGAAGAGCTCTGAATGAGCCACTCTGAGCATTTCAATCCCGCTTCTAGCGGTCGTGGCTGAGGTAGAGGCCGAGGGAAAAATACTCCTCGTATTCATCCACAACTACGGTTGGGTCCTAGAGATCCCGAACCTACTGTGAGAGAAGTGAGCAGCAAAAAATACTGTCGATATCATCAGGCATCATCCCATAACACCAAACACTGTCGAGTTTTACAATACAAGCTTCAGTAGTACTACAAAGGTGCTGGTGATTTTCCTATACCGCTCGGACAAGGCGAAGATCCTGATCTCCTGACCCTTGGAGACCAGGATGAAGATGACCTTCCATTTCAAGAAGTAGATTGAGAGGTCAACATCATCATCGATGGTTCTTCTACATACGAATCCTGTCAATAGTGCAAAACTATGCTCTGAGAAATATGTGCTGTATCTACCCGAATTCGGGTGCCGCCAAAGTGGTCCGACTAGTTATTGTCCTTTGGACCGCTAGATCAACCCACAAAGCTGGCATACTCTCACACAAATCCTTTAGTTGTGGAACCCATAATCCACAACTTTAGGCGGAAAAGGATTCTCGTGGATTGAGGCAGCTTGCTAGACAATTTGTTTGCTAGCACCCTCCTGTTGATGCAGATCTCTTGTGACATGATTCAACCGGTGAGAATATCTTTCGAACACTTGCCCAGTGCGTTGCAATTGAACCCTAGGGATAGATCAATTTGGCTGTGACTTGCAGCGATGTTCGCAACTACAGAATGGAAGTTCTCACTTTCGACGTTGCTGATGTACCATCCACCTATAATGTGATATTGGGATTACTGTCAGTGATCAAATTACCTCTCCATCAAAATTCTATGCCCTAATGGTACAATTGTTGTCAAAGGGGACCAAGAAGCTGTAGGATTGAGGATGTCGACTAGGGGGGGGTGAATAAGAGGCTTTAAAAACTTTTATGTGAAAAAGAACTTTTGCAATAACAAGAACTATAATCAGTTATTCGACAATTTAGGCCTAAAAGAGCTAAGTGAGTGCAAGTAAGAACTAATTCAAATCAACAAGAGAAAGTAAGAATGAAATGAGAGAGAGTATCAAAGACAAGTGATATATCTCGAGGTCTCAGAGACTCGCCCGGTCTCCCCTAATCCTCATTGAAGCACTCAAATGAATGAGTCTAACTCTGATATCCACTATGGTTGCTCCTTCTCCTATCCGGAAAGGAGAGCACCGAACCTCTCACAAACACATCGAGCCTCTCCAACAAGCTTAGTCTATGGAGAGGTCACGGCCACGCCTCCAAACCGTCTAGGTGATGGCGATCACCAAGAGTAACAAGCTTTGAGATCTTTTCTTGATCGCCAAAAATCACCAAGAAACTCTAAAGATGCAAATGATTTTCTCGGAGGATCTCTCAAAAACTCGATGAATGTTTTTTGAGCAAAAGATCAAGTCTTGGGTGCAAGAATACTTGGGATCAAGTGTATATGAAATTTTAGCTCAGAGAGATGTCAAATTCATGCTCACAACGAGTATATATAGCTCTCATCTCATAACTAGTCGTTCTAGTCGTGCAGGAAAAATATCAGTACACGTTGACAGTCAATTCCAAAGACTGACATTCAGCGTTAGTCTCAAACAGCTAGTTATGACAGAGTCAAGAGCCATTGAAGTTGTGTAGAAGGTGTGCTGACAGTCAGCTTTCTTAGATGGACTGTCAGCATATAGAAAATTTGTTTCACACGAAAAAAATGTGTGCATCTGGACAAATGTTCGCATTCAAATTGACATTCAAGCTGACATTTAAATTGACTGTCAGCACAGTGTAAAATATCTCAGCTCAAAAAGGGTGTGCCTTTGGACAAATGTCCGCACTCAAGGTGAGATTCAAGCTAATTGTCAGCACAGTGAAAAAGATTTTCAGCTCAAAAAGGGTGTGCCTTTGGTCGAATGGCCATTGGTCGAATTATCTTTACTCGAGTAGAATACTAGTCAAATGTCCGCATTCGAGCGAATCTCATGCTGACTGTCAGCACAATAGAGAGTTTCTGCTCAAAATTTTGGCTACTGGATAAATGTCTGCATTGAAACTGACATTTATGCTGACTATCCATATGGGATGATAATTCGTCACGCCTCTGATTTTAAGTCTAGTTTTAGTTTTTTTGAGATCCGGATTTATATAAATCCAGTCAATCTCCAAACACCAAGACCGGTAAAATCCTAAAGAAAGTGATTCTAAAATTTTACCTTAGTTCTTTGCGGCTTCTCGTTCGGTGTTTTGTCGATTATTGTTCTTGTTTGTCTTTTCACCTAATTTCTTTAACCACACTCAAAGCAAATATGTTAGTCCGAAGCACTTAATGTCATTAATCATCAAAATCAAAAGTAAGGGCCTAGATGCAACAATCTCCCTCTTTTTGATGATTGATGACAATAAGCGTCTAAGTGAAATAAATTTGGTGACTCCCCCTGAATGCATGCATAAATGAGATCAAATGATACACAAGAGCTCCCCCTGAATGCATGCATATACGAAATCAAATAATATGAAAAATCAGTCACATACATGATAAGAAAACACTGATGAATGAAAGAGCATGCACATATTTATATATAGACACACACACACACACACACAAATCACTCCCCCTTTGACATCAAGCACAAAAAGGTGGGAGGTAACCAAAAGAAGCTAGCCGAGAACAACTACTCATCGTCAGATGAAAAACCTAGGTTAGTAGTGTCTCCAAATCGACAGGAGAGCCAGTAGGATCAACAACCAAAGTGGGGTTAGCTACCGAAGATGTGAAGAGAGCAGGCACAAACTCTGGTGTAGTGGAGGCAGGCAAATCAACTGAAGCTGGAGCAACTGTCAGAGAGAAACGCGAGGAGACAGCAGGGCAGGGCCCTCTTATGAGGGGTATGGGTGGCAAAGGAAGGCAGACAGGCCAAAAGCTGCTCCTGTTGAGTTGAGAGGTGATCAAGGATCTAGCGATGCTCAGTCTGAGTGTGAAGGATCTGTTGCTGCTTCTGGAGCAGCGAATCCACCAATCTTTGAAGCCTGGCAACAAAGAACATAGATCAGGAGGATCCACTCCCCGTGCTAGTAGTATCAGCCTCTCCTACATCCTCATCTCATGGCTCATCAACTGCGTCATCATCATGGATTGGAAAGTCAGGGCGGAAGTTGGTGCGGCAGCAGGACGAATACTAATGAGACGATCGTCCTGACCAGGAGGATAAAAGATCAAGGTACGTTGAGGAAGAGGCTCAACTAGAACATAGGCCTGAATGTGTAAGAGTAAGGCCATGATAGGAGGAGCATAGAGCAAATGGCGACGGGGGCAAAAAGAATGTGCTGTATCTCGCTAATGAGTAGATCAGGAATGTCAAAAGCCTCCTCCCGAAAGATGGAGAGCAGGACATGAAGCACAAGATAGGTGACCTTGGACCGATCGCTGGTCCTAGGTAATAGGGTGAGACGCAGAATCTTCAAGGCAAGATCCACGTCATGGGACATGCCTGCAATGTGCCTAAGTTGAAAGGAGTCTGAGTAAAGCATGGCAACATTGCAGCGATCAAAATTAGGAAGAGTGTGCAGTCGTCGACCAGAAGCAGGACGCACTAGACCTAGTGCGACTTCAAACTGTTCCTTCATGGCAGTGTGGAGCTTCTGACCAATCATGAAGGAGAGCGAGGTGCGCTGAGGGTCAATGAACATCATGGCGTAGAACTGACGGATGGGAGGATTAGCCTAGTGCAGAGAGGAATTTGCCACAAGATCTCAAAGACCAACAGTAGCAAATAGATTTTCCAGAGTAGCTATCTCGGTGATATGAACACGTCGATGAAGGACGCGTTCACGAAGGGTGGCCCGATCTTCACGACGTAGAATCTGGATATCTAGTATCCGAAGATACCTGGATAACTAGCATGACCTGATGAAATGAGATAGCCAACCACTTGCAAAGCAAGGACCTGTGTATCAATAAATTCGCCCAACCACACTCTGAATTATCTATCCACACGGCCACGCACGGAGTTGGCGCATAGATAGGGTGATCACAGAGATCGTTCGACCAATTCCGGAGAAAATCACAAGAACAAAGGATGAAGAGATTCAACTCTCAACTAAAACTAAGGCTTCAATATGAAATTATCAATATCAATGTCTTATGTCTTGTATATCAAAAACTATGACCATGCTTTTTTTTTATAGAGGGTGATATGAAAAAAGATAGAATAATTAAACTAGAATTCTAATCTGAATTTAGAATAAAAATCCTAACAAACTATAAAAGATAAAAGAAGTCCAGAATAAATCTTCTCAGAGTCGGACTCGGATTCGAACTAGACTTTTTCCTTCCCTGTAGTCATTACTCTTTTGGGTCTCCTGGTTGCATACGATGTCGTAATTTAATGATGCTTGATGCATTGGAAAGCTCTTTTAAATACCTTTCCAACTAGTAACATGACCAAATTGGAAATCTGTGCTGAGAATGATGCTTGGTCGAAGTTGGACTATCACTTGGTCGGCAGACTATATGCCAAGAAAAATTCTTTTGGTTGTAGTGGTTGCAATTCTTGATGGAATCGAGTGATCTTGGGCTTGTTGGAAAGCTTAGGAAATCCTCTTTCCACTCAGTAGGTGTACGCCAGATTCAATGAAGTTCTTTGGCCCATATGTGGCTATGTCCTTCCTGTTATGCTCTCCCTCTTTATATCTAATCAATGTTAAACAAGAGCTATTAGGTAGCAGTATATTCTCATCATAATTTAATTCTTTAAGGAACAAAGTCACCTGTTGATGTAGTTGTCTGGTCTTTGCTCGAGTGATTGGTCCTTTATATTCCTTGGGTCGAGCTCTAGGGCTACTTGTGCTAGAGATGTCCTCATCAATCGGTGTGATTTGAGACAATATGCCAAGATAGAGTCATATCTAACCTGAGTAGTGATTGAGTCTCCCAGTCACGGTTCCAGGATTAGATAACTTCCTCTCCTGTTTGTGAAGATAACCACCAGGGAGTTAAGATATGTAGTTATCTGATAACTGCATATTGGCAACTATCTAACCTCTCAAAACTGCTCTACATTGACACCCTTTTGATTACTATAAAAGGGCAACAAGCATACCAGACAAGGGATCAGATCTTACGAACCCAAAGACAGGGATACATAGACATAGATAAAGAGATTGTTAGCTTTCTTGGTAATAATGTCCATCCTCTGTAATCATTTACATACATAGTGAAACAACACAGGACATAGCGTTATTACTCAAATCCTTGAGGGCCCGAACCTGTATAATTCTCTATCTCCAACACATAATTATCTTAACTTACCTAGTGAGCGTCTCGAAAGGTCTCCACTTCCTACACAACTAAATTGCATAAGATCGACTAAGGACCCGACTCCCAATCATCAACAGCTGGCGCCCATCATGGGGCCTTTCTCAAGGTGTTTCCTCATTAGGAGTTCTGGTAAGTTATGTCTGGGGCATACGATTCCGAGAATGATTTCGATCTCGATGACTATGCTCATATTCAGATGCCTTCGCCTAACAACGCTGTTCCTATGGAAGAGGTTGGCAACGAAGATATCCATGAATCACATCTTGAGGATGCATCTTCTCCAACTCTGGTCATGTCTGTCGACCAAGAAACAGAGAAGATGGATTTTTCCCCTCATGTGAATCCCACCACATCAGAGGCTAAATACATGCCACAACATATCGTTCCAGAAGATGTGGAGGATAATGACCCTGAGTTTAGTCCCGGAAAGTTTTCTTCGGAAAACCTCCAATCTCTTTTTGATTTCGAGTCTAAATCAGAACAAGAAGAGATGTTTTCCCCGTCTGCTACCTCGGTTCCTTGGGAATTTGTTGCACTTTCGGAGGAAATTCCTGAACAGCGAATTCCCAGGAAGGAACGAGAACACAAGCAGGAGGAAGATCGGGCTCGCGAACAGCGAGAGAATGAGATTCGCAGGCCACTGAGGAAGCCTTACGTCTTGCACAATCTCGCCAAGATGTTGTTGTTCAAGACCTTGGTCCCAGTACCTCTCACCATCCACATGGTCGTAGGCCTGACCAAACGCCATCTTTGGCCCTGGAGTGTTCTCCGGCGGGCGAGGAGACAATAACTCCCATGGCGCCCCGAAGGAGCACACATGACCTAATTCATATTATCGCAGATACACTACATAATCCTCCTCCTGGTATGGAAGATGCGGATAGAACGACCTTTGCTAGAATCCTTGCAGATACACTCGACGAAGTGGCGTCCAATGCAACTCCAACGGCGTCGTCCCGTTCCACGATTCATTCCCATGAGTGGGATTATTCTTGCTCCAGCCATGGAGGCGCAATTGACTGCCAGCAATGCCGATTCAGCATGACAAAGCTAGGCATGACAAAGTGTGACAAACAAGCTCTAGAGATCGTAACCGCATACCAGTACATTCTCGCCTGGGACCACGCGGTGTATCTCCTCACGGTAATGTCACCCTCGACCATATGGAAGGTCATGATGATAGACATTTCCAAAGTTCCTATGTAGTTTGTAAAGCTTTGTCGCTAGGGCTCCGTGCGATAGTGTGGCTAGATAAGTTTAAACCTGGTACGATCGAAAGATTCCATGGAACTCAAAATCCATCAAAATTCCTTCAGATCTACATTATTGCCATTCAAGCGGTAGGAGGAGATGATCGTGTGATGGCAAATTACTCCAACAGTTCTAGAAGGACCAGCAAGGACTTGGTTGTTCAATCAACCAGAAGGGTCGATATACAATTGGGAAATGTTGTGTGATGCCATCCTCAACAATTTTGAAAATTGTTACGAAAAGTCTGGTAAGGAAGATGATCTTCATCGGTTACGTCAGACTTTGACTGAAACTCTTTGACAATTTGTCAAGAGGTTTGTTAGAGTGAGGAATACAATTCCCAACATCTAAAACGCTTCGGTTATTAGGGCTTTCAAACACGCTGTTCGATACCGAAGATTCACTGAGGATCTGAGCATAGTCCACCAAGGTCAGTATCAGATCTATTCGATATGGTAGACCATTATTCTGATGCGGTTGAGGTCGTGGAATGAAATAGAATGGTGGACAAAGGGAATTTGCCACCTCAACCAGGTCTCAAGAATGACAAGAAGGATGATCCTAATAAGAGGTCATAATCATCAGGCGGGAAATCCAAGAAGCCCAGGAAGAATGGGGCTAGACAATACCGAAATGTGGTCATTGCCGACAGGCCACCACTGGAAAAAGGTAATAAATTTACATTCAAAACTAAAAAGCCTCCTTCTGGTGGTCGCAACAACGACCATTAGGGAAAACAGACTAACCTATAGGGAAGCAAGAAATGGTGTCCATTCCACAACACTTCCGGGCATGATCTCAAGAACTATCATAGCTGGTTGAAGCATCTGGACGACTTTTACCAGGGAACTGGACCCATGCTGACCATACCAGAGAAAGAACAATCTTGCGAGGTTAGGGACGCTGATGAAGATGAAGTTATGGCCTATCAGGTACCCCAAAACCATGTCAATGTAATTTTTGGTGGTTCTTCTTTTTATTCTTCTAAGCGTCAATTCAAATCTCTCTACCAAGAAGTAAATAAAGTTGAAGTTCCACTTGGGGAACCTCAATTTCCCCGCTTGTTGGAAACTCCTTTAACTTTCAACTGAGACGATTGTCCCAGGGGTCTAACACGACCATCAAGACTCCCTCTGCTCATTATACCTATCATTAGTAAGCTAACGTCTAGAGGGTATTGATCGACAGAGGTAGTTCTCTAGATCTGCTTTTAGTCAAAGCTCTTGACGAGATGCAAATTCCTCGCTCAAAGATCAAACCCATAATTCATCCGTTTTATGGTATAATCCCTGGTCCCTCAATGATGCCGATCGGACAAATTGTATTACCGGTAACATTGGGAGAACAAGACAATTTTCGAACGGAATTGATTACATTTGATGTAATTGATTGTGATTCAACATATAACACTATTTTTGGCAGGCCGACGCTTGCTAAGTTCATGATGGTGACACATTACGCTTATCAGTGCGTCAAGATTCCAAGCCCAAATGGCGTGATTTCGGTCTGAGGCAGCCGCAACACATCACTTACTTGTGATCAATTATCTCTGGAGTTGGTCGATCAACTTCCCCTTCGAGACGTATAGGTTGCGATCACATTACCAAACATGATCAAAGTCACCCCACGACTAGATGAGAAATTGAAGTTGATTCCTTTGTACCTAGAAGATCCGTCTAGAATCATTCGGATTGGATCAGGCTTGGATGACAAATAGGAACTCGAGCTCATTACTTTCCTCCGGGCTAATGCAAATGTGTTTGTGTGGAAACCATCCGATATGCCTGGAGTCCCAAGGGAAGTGATCGAGCATAGACTAGCGATCTGGCCTGGACAGCCACCAATAAAACAAAAGCTCAGACGCTTTGCTACTGACCGACAAGAAGCCATCCATGTGGAGTTAGACAAACTCCAGAAAGCAGGATTTATTCGAGAAGTAGATCATCCTAAATGGCTTGCAAACCCGGTTATGGTCCTAAAATCAAATGGTAAGTAGCGCATGTGCATTGATTACACCAGCCTAAATAGTGCCTACTCGAAGGATGATTTCCCCTTCCTCGCATCGATCAGTTGGTCGATTCTATAGTGGGTTGTGAACTGATGAGCTTCTTGGATGCTTACTCGGGGTACCATCAGATTAGCATGGCAGAAGAAGATGAAGAGAAAACTTCCTTCATCACACCATTTGGTACTTACTGCTATGTCAGGATGCCATTTGGACTCAAGAATACTGGTTCCACGTACTAGCGCTTGATGCAAAAGACCTTTCTCTCCCAGTTAGGGCGTAATCTAGAAGCTTATGTCGATGACTTGGTTGTAAAGAGTTTTAAAAGCTCTAGTCACATGGATGATCTTGCTGAAACCTTTTGTAACTTGAATAAATATGGAATAAAGTTGAATCCCAAGAAATGCTCTTTTGGAGTTTCTTCTGGTAAAATTTTAGGTTTCCTTGTTTGTTTGAGAGGAATTGAGGTTAATGTTGAGAAAATCAGGGCCATTGAGCAAATGCGATCTCCTTCGACCATGAAGGATGTCTAGAGCCTAACAGGTCGCATGGCGGCCTTAGGCCGTTTTATTTGCAGTTAGGCGAATGTGGGTTACCTTCCTTTAAGATTCTGCATAAACACAATGGTTTTACCTGGTCGGATGAAGCCGAGAAGTACTTCATGGTTAAAGCTTATTTGTCTAGTCCGCCAGTGTTGGTTTCTCCAATTTCGGGGGCATCTTTACTTCTTTACTTGGCGGCCACCCCTCACGCGGTCAGCGCAGTTCTGGTCGCTGAAAGGGAAGGTGTGCAGCAACCAGTTTATTATGTAAGTGAAGTACTTCATGGACCAAAGGAGCGTTACCCTGAAGTCCAAAAATTACTTTACACTCTTCTGAAGGCTTCATGGAAGCTATGACATTACTTTCAAGCACATAAGATTACTGTGCCATTGTCCTTTCCCTTAGGGGACATTCTCCGTAATCCGGAAGTATCTAGTTGTGTGGCAAAATGGGTAGTGGAACTTGGAGCATTTGACATCCATTTCACTCCTTGCGTCGCGGTCAAATATCAAATTCTTGCATATTTTGTGCTTGAATGGACTAATCTCGACCCACCTGTGCAAGAATCCATGGATTTACAACACATTGACCATTGGACGATGTATTTTGATGGCTCTTGTAGTTTTCAACACTCGGGGGCTGGAGTGGTCTTAATCACACCTCAGGGCGACCAACTCTAGTATGTCATATAATTACACTTTGTTGTGACCAACAACGCAGCAGAGTTTGAAGGTCTTCTTGCCGGGCTTCAAGCAGCTAAATTCCTTGGAGTCCGTCGATTAGTGGTGAGGGGGAGACTAACAGCTAGTCTTAAACTAGGTAAACAAGGAGTACAACACCTCCGATGAGACAATGGTTAATTACCTGGACGAAGTGAGGAAATTGGAAAAACACTTCAGTCATTTCGAAGTCCAATTTGTTCCGTGAAGAAACAATGTTCTCGCAGACCAATTATCTAAAATTGGGTCCTCACGTGCATCCGCTCTGGTAGATGTGTTCGTCGAACATTTAAAATATCTCTCGATTACGTTTCCAGTTGAGGATGATGAGGTGATAGTTCACATCGCCGACCTTGAGCATGAAGGAGATTGGACCCGACCATTGCGGATCTATCTCGAACATGGGACCTTGCACGAGGACGAAGCCGAAAGTGATTGGTTAATACGAAAGGCGCGTCTATACAAAATAATCGATGGGGTTTTGTATAGAAAGGGTACTCAAGAAGTGTTCATGCGCTGTATATCTCAAGAGGAAAGTAAAACCCTCTTGAAGGACATTCACGATGGTGTATGTGGTGCACATGCATCTTATCGGACACTGGTCGGAAAAGCTTTTCGACCGGGTTATTATTGGCCTTCGGCACTTGATGATGACAAGCACTTGGTAAAGACATACCCACAGTGTCAATTTCATGCATGGCAAGTTCACCAGCCTGCATATGCTTTACCAACTATTCCTTTAACTTGGCCATTTGCGGTATGGGGAATAGACATAGTGGGTCTTATGCCCCAAGTAGTTAATGGGTACAAGTTTTTATTCGTAGCCATTGACACATTTACTAAGTGGTTGAAGCTGAACCTGTCAGCAGCATATTTACAAGCTTTGCGTAAATACCATAGTAAACGAGTGCGACCTCGTAGTTTTCATGTGGGAGACCTGGTTTTACGAAAAATTCAAAACTAGTCCAATCGCAACAAATTCTCCTCTCAGTGTGAAGGTTCTTATACTGTGGTTTCAGTGCCGCGACCTGGATCAGCTCGATTGGTGATAGAAGATGGAAGGATCTTATCCAATACTTGGAATATAGATCAGCTACGCAAGTTTTACGTGTAAGTTCTTCATTCCATTTTCCTTTTCAATTAGCATGATTTTGTTAAAAATAACATGGTGTACTTTTTTGGCTTTACATTTTGGTTTTATTCTTGACCTTTGTCCTCTCTTTATCAAGCTGCGCTCGGGGGGTTGGTCTCAAATGACCATCTTATTATAGTGACCAAAGTGGATTCACTAACCGATCTCATGGTCGCATCTAGAGAAGTCATCCCTAGATAAGCTGTTTCTCAACGCATACAGGACTTACTAGTATGTTTCTGATCATTCGAGTGGCTGTCAGTTGTAATAAACTTTGGCATTTTTTAAGATAAGTAATTGTGCAACTAGATGATCATATCTAGTTGAGATATTTCTTCCTAAAATTGTTTCTTAACGTATAAGAAGCTCACTAGGTATTTCTTGATCATATTTAAGCCATATTGTTTTTTCATGAGATTATAATACAATATCTTTAATATGTATAATCTCAGGAGGGGGCTAGGGGAATACGGCCATAATATGAGATGAAATTAAGTACATTTTTTCCACAATGCATGCATCTGCATATTTTTCCTGTTAATGACCAAAATATCCGGGTACACAAACTTGAGTAAATCCAAAAGTTTGATTCTCCAATTGTTTGTTACAAGGAAAGAATAAGGGGTAACAACATTACAACCCGAGTTCTTCCAAGAGCTTTTCAATTAAGGGCTTGACTTCTTCCATTATGGTTGCAAGCTGATCTCCACTCTCGAATACAACATCTTCCACCACTGGTTTTAGACTTAGATCTAGGCCATGGTGATGCCTAAGTTTGCACAGAATGGCAGATGCTATAGATTCAACATTGGTCTTCAATGCCTCTTTCTGCCTATTTGTGTCCTCATGAATATATTCGAGAAGGGATTCAGCCTGAGCCATGACCAATTTGCAAGATTCAGTAAGGCTTAAATTTTCCTTTTTGAGGATCAATTGTATCAGCCTTTAGTAGATCCGCAGCCATTTTCAATTTCTTAAAAGCTTCTGATTGAATACTGCTGCAGTCAAAGATTGTTTCCTTTAGGGCTTTCTTTTCTTCGCAGGTAGTTTCAACAGTTTTCTTGACCTCTTCAATGGTTGCTTGGCGATATTCGATGGTCACGAGAAGTTGTCTGTTTTGAGTTTCAGTCTGGACACACTTATGCTTGAAGTCATCTCTTTCCTTGCAAAGATTTTTTATTTCCTTACATGAACTGTTGTAATCTCATTACTTTGTTCATCAGGAAAATTTTATGGCCGTAGTTTCTTCCTGACCTTGTCGATCAGCCGTGCTTTTCGTCAATGAAGATTTTTCCCAACAACCATAGAGGTAGTCATGATACTTGGAAGATGTTTAGGTTAGTATAAACAATGTATGGATACTCACTGTTGTAGACGGCTGATCTCCTTTTGTGCGACCTTGATTAGCTGTGCTAAAATTTTCGACTTGGTCGACATTTGGGTCAGATCCTGAAACATAGTGAAACTTGTTGTTTAAACCTGGACATTCCTGAGATCTTCAATTCAAGAGAGGGTAAAATATTTTTTACCGACCTCTAAGAAACTGCTGAAGGTTGTTTTTAGCTCCTCGACCACAGGTGCGGTAGATGTTGTCTCTTGTAGATTTGTTCCCGTGGTCAGGTCAGATGGTACGGTCTCAATCCATTTGGATTGGGTGTCCGCAACTATTTCTTCCACAATGGCCTGAGGATTCTTCTCAGCCATTGTGCTTGTGCCTGCATCTCTCGCGGCCTCCACGGTATGTGCCTGCATCTCTCGAGGTGCAGGATTGCTGAAAAATCAAAATTTACAATATTGATAACTTCAATTTTGTGAAAGCCAGAATTTGGTAAGAAGTGGTATCCTTACCTGATTCGAAGCCCCATCAGAATTTTGGGGTTTAGTGATGCGCTTCTCGGAGATAGGGGCACGCTCAGTGATCTTGCTGCAGTATCATCGGAGCTCGTCCTTGTTTTCCTTTTCTTAAACAGGACGGTAGACTCCTCTTCCTGCATTTTCAAAAGATGATTCATATTTGCAATGGAGTAAATTTCGTGGAGCATGATATTCTTACCACAACAACTACTTCTGCATTTACAAGAGGTGTCACCAGGTCTGGGGCTATTGAAACTATGGCCACAGAGTCCTCCACGACCATGGTTGTGGAAGTTCTGGCCTCAGGGTTGGAAACCTTCCTTGTGATCACAAGTTCTCTCGCAGCCACAGGATCCACTGCCGCAATAGTTGTTTCTGCTATTGAGGTCAATATGTTGGCAATGGTAGGGGAGGATGGTCTCTCTGGAATGGCAATCTCCAGAGGGTTTACCGTTCTTCTCCTTCGACGGATGAGAGGAACATATCTTCCTCATCCTCGCTCCCTCACCCTGTACGATTAAGAAGTGACTTCTATTCGTACATGGTATAACAGGGGGAAGAGAAAATCTTACCGCAGCGGTTTTCGCATCGGTTTTCTTTGGCTTCGATGAAGCCCCTCTGATGGTATTTGCCTTGGTTGCTCCAGAGGTTGGCTCCTTCACTTTCTTGGCTTTAGAAGAGATAACTTTTACTCTCTTCGATGCTAGCCTCCCAGAAGGCCCAACACCATCCACATGATGTTTTTTCCTGATGACCTTGCCCTTCCAGCAGTTGTGTCATTCAATAAGTTTACTCTTTGATGATCAATGTCTGCGAACATACAAGAACACGTTTTCTCGAAAGAAGATTTACCTTTTGATGTTCTTGTTTGATGTTGTCACTCCTGCCGACCAGGCTCTGCGGTCCGGGTGAGCCTAGTGCTCCTTCCGTTGCCACACTGTACGACTTTAGAAGATTATTTGTCCTCCTATCAACACAGATGGGGACAGGGCTGCTTGTCATGGCAATTATTTAGTATAAACATCAGATTGTCAACAATTTCACATATTTTAAGTTAGCAAAATTACCCTGGTTATAGTCCAAGGTGTTGTCCCTCATGGAACACACCTCCCAGGCTGGATGTTCCCTTTTCTTCAAGGGACTTATCCTGTTCTTCACATAGTCACGAATGATATCTCATGCGGTTAGTCCATGCTGGACTAAGTGAAGAATTACCTGGGATTGTTTCCATAAGTCGACTTAAAGTGGGCGCAGTGTCCATTTCACGACTTATCCTGTTCTTCACATAGTCACGAATGATATCTCATGCGGTTAGTCCATGCTGGACTAAGTGAAGAATTACCTGGGATTGTTTCCATAAGTCGACTTAAAGTGGGCGCAGTGTCCATTTCACTGCTATTCACTGGTCACCGGTTCTCAAACTAGAGGCTGCTCTCTACCGACGTGGCACAATAGAACCAACGTTGGTTCCATTCGTGCACAGAGTCACGCAGCGGGAAGGAGGGGTAATCTCTCTTCTCCCTCAGGTGGAAATATACGCACCCTGATACACTGGAATTTTTTGACCATGCCAAGAAGTAGAACTGTCGGAACAGGTCTACGCAATGCAACACTCCGACAAAAGCCTTGCACAAGTGTTGGAAGATAGCAAGAATGCTGACAGCATTGGGGTGGAGGTTTACCAACTCTAAGTCGAAGTGTGGCAGAATATCTTGCAGAAATTTGCTTTCTGGCAGACGGAATCCACACCGCAAAAGTCTTCAAAAATCACCAATTCGTTCTCCTGGACATTGGGGGTTTCTTCTCATTTCCCTGCGGGCCGCCAATTGATTAGTAGCTGAGGGGGAAGAATTTCCTCTTTCTCCAAAGCTGCTAAACTCTCGCTGTCACAATGGCTTGATCGGCTCTAGGACGCCATCACTGTGAAGATCTTTGGAAAGATGAAGGTTTTTGGTGGCGATGAGAGCAAAGCTGAACAACAAGGGTTTTTTGGGGTGGAGTGGCAGATGTAAAAGAGGGTTCTTTGAAGCTTCTCAGAGGGGTACCTCCTTTTATGTGTCCAAGGCACTACCTGCTACATTCATTATTATAATATTTTCTCATAACAGGTTTTCACAGATTGAACCCGAAACCATATCGCTAACCCTAATAGAATGTGAAACAAAATGAATCTTTTTGGAAACTGAAAGGTCATTTTATTTCACATTCGGGGGACTATGGTATAAATAATGGGATTTTGTGATCTTAATGTTATGGTCTCAGGGTAATCTTAAGATCTCAGCACTACCTGTGGTCTCAATGCAATCTTGTGACCTTAGTGTTCTTATGGTCTTAATGCAGTTCTGTGACCTCAGTGTTCTTATGGTCTCAATGCAATTCTGTGACCTCAGTAAATGGAGAGACCATATTAATAATATTTCACCTGTGGATATTATAATTAAGGAAATATTTACCTATAATCATTTTATTCATACAGAGACATTCACTCAAAATCACATTGAGAATTTACAAATGGTTATAGATCATGCGTAATCATTAAAGAAAAAGAAATTTATTTCTTACATTCTCTACATATATAAGGGATGCAGGTGACCAAAGCGTCAACCTGATCAGAAAGTAATTTACAAACTTCTCCAAGGGACAAATTATCACTAGTGGGATTAATACTAGCTGCCCCAAGGGACTCTGCTATGGCTCTTAATCTATATATATCTTCTCTTATAACAAAATACTACTAGTCCTAAGTGAATTGGAGATATCCCTCTGCCCTCGCACGAGGTCAAGCTCTTCGCGAGCCAACCTCGCATCATCCACAACCTTGCTGTGGCTCACCCTCAGGCCATCGATGACCATGCAGGAAGTATTGAGGTTGCTTCCTCGCTTGAGGGACTGCTCCTCAATCCTTTCTTTTTCTTCTTGGAGAGTTTCTGCACAAGGCAGTCCTCACCTTCAGAAGAACCTCCATCTTCGCTAGCTGTTCGTTGAGGACCCACAGGGCTTTGTCCTCCTATATGTACATGGGTTAATTCCAGAACTATGCAACAAGGATGAAAGATGAGGATTATAACCTGGGTGGCAAAAGCAGAGGGTGGAACAGAAGTTGGATGCAAAACAGAAGCTTGGGGTAATGTGGCAACCCAGTCTTCAGTTCCCATGAGCTTCTTGGATGAAGTTCCACTGGATGATCTTGCATCATCTCCAGACCTCTTCTTCGAAGATGTCAAATCCTCGAACATCTAAAGCATTCCAAAATTTGTTACTTTGGAAACATCAAAAGGAAAGATTCACGCAGATTCTTCAGAAGAGAATTACCTTCTGAAGTGCCTGTTCAATCTCATCTTCTATTTCCATTTCTTCTTCATCGCTCTCGACAATCTTTTTGGAGTCTTGGTTCGCCATTGAGATAAGAACAGAGAAGAAGAATTGAAGTAAGAGGTTGAGGAGAAGTTCTAAAGACTTAGCCAATGAAAGCTTGTAAGTCTTATAACAAAGGGCCTCACTATTTATAGAGCTCGGAGGCGTCGATTTGTATTCATGGAAGCCTTGAGTTCTTAAAAATGTACTTAAGTTTTTTTTGCCTCGATTTGTTGCAAAAGGCTAAAGATGACTTGTTGAATTTATCTCAAAGTTCTTCTTGGGAGACAAACCGGCACACGCTGGAAGCAACGTCTTCAAAACAACAGAAGAAGGCGAAACGTTAGATGATATATTATCGAATTTTAAAATTCAAAGTAATAAAATTTTTATTGCTTCAAATTTGAGGGCAAGCTGACGATGAATATTACTTGCGCTAGTCATCTGTTTGTTAAATATATATGATGCAGAGCATCCAACAACTGATCCACTTCAGCTACCACCTGGACCAATAACAAGAGCAAACCAATTCAGAGATGCTATATATATGGTGATTCTGCAAACCGGTAACATGTCAATGAGTGATGTGGCGTCCAGCTTAATCCTAGTCACTATGCTAAGTCAAACGAGTCAGAATGAAGGCTACTATCATTATACATCATAACCAGCCCCTAGATATGATGTTGCATGTGTGGAATAAAGAGTTAATCACTTCTTTTATGGGCTGCCATGTGGAGTGACGAAATCTGAAAGTTAGAAGGACGAAACGAACCAAAAGATGCATCCATTAGAGTTCACACTTGCAGCCATAATGATATGTTTTACCAAAGGGTGCAACTCCTTTCTTTTCATACCTACCAAAGGGTGCAACTCTTTTCTTTTCATACCTAACTAGGAGGGTTGTTCCTAGCTTATAAATACCTATCTATGGGTTGTTTTGTAAGCGGATTTTATGATTTGAATCATTTGAAACCCCGTGTTTCTTTCCTTCTTGAAAGGATTCTTTGAACTTATCAAAATTTGATCTTGTGGCGTTCAACTGGCTTATCACTTTGGCTCGCGGGTGTCTTTGTGTGGTGCCATTCTACCCATTCGAAGTTGTTTCGTGAAGCCTTGGGATCCCCGGTCTTGGTCGTTGAGTTAAGCACCACTTTGTTGCTGCGGGGTTCACGTCAGATTGGTATCAGAGCTCAGTTTTCACGGCAAGTTTATTTATCCTTTGAATTTGTGTTTCTCAACTTTGGGTTCAAATCTATACTGGTATTGATTGTTGCCACAGGTTAGGCAAGAGTCACATCTTTTGGATTTTTGAGTTCTTGTTGCACACGAGTTCTATTTATCTTTATTCTAAAAAAAAGAGACAGAGATTCAAAAAAAAAAGGAGAGAGAGATAAAAAAAAAGAGAGAGAAAAAAAAAAGAGATTCAAGAAAAAAAACAAAAAAAGAAGAAACAACTCGTTGTTGCAACCATCTTGTTCTCATCCAATCCATTGCTACACTTTGTGTTCTAGTTCCTTGATTTACTTCCACCCTTTTCATACACTTCATATTCTATTTCTTTTGTTCCATTCTTCTTATTCACCACAATAGCCCTTTTGAGTTTTTGTGATTTGCCACATTTGATTTGCTACAGCAGTCTTGTTGTTCTTGAATCTGATTAAGAACGAAGGTTTAAACACTTGAGAGGGACAGGTTTACCCATGACCAAAAAGTGTCGACGATTTGGACTCGGGGTCCTTAGTTGATCTTATGCAAATTTGTGAGTTGCGGGACCTTTCAGGGGGCTCCTCCGGGAAGGTAGGATGAATCAAGTCTGTAGAGGCACAAAAGATTCTATACAGGTTCAGGCCTTCGATGGTGGGAGTAATATCCCTACGTCCTGTTGTGATTTCACTATATGTAATAAGATGTTTTACAAGAGGGAAGAAGAGATGATCACAGGCAATGATCTCTTTAATGTTAGTGTCTACCTAACTATATCTAAGTCTTCAAGTTTGTTGAACGCCTGGTAGTGCTTGTATGCTTGACTGAATTATTCATCATCCTTAGAACGTGCATTGACTACCTTTTTATACTGGACAAAAGGGCGCCAATGCGAAATGGCCTTGGACAGTTGTTAATATGCAGTTTTGTTAACCGCACTTAACTTCCATGCAGGCTTAACATGTGCAATCAAGGGATAACTGCACATGTTAACCTCCTGGCAGTTGTCTTCATACGTGGAAATATCTTCATGGTTTTCAGGATATGCCCATTCAAAGAGTTAGGCCTTCCCGAATTGTTCTGGTCGCAGATAATCAACGACCCTCTGACCGCGTACTATCTGTAGTTTCTTGATTGCGTACTATCTGCGACCTCATGATCATGCAGGAGCTGCGATCATGAAATATCTCTGTGTCCGCGCCCTTTAGGTCGTATGAGACCATAGCGACGGATTTATAGACACAGAGACGTGTATTACTTTGAACTAGCTCGGGTGATAATCCTCGTTAGCTAGCCCCCAAATTTGAAGAAAATGAAAGAACATATTTACTTCAAATTTTTATCTTGCATTGAATTATAAACCCAACGTTTTAACTTCAACTGATATTGTTCCGCCGTGTGACGGTTCATATCCCGAGAGAAACCCTGAGTCTTTCTTGGTTGGTAATGATGACTTAGGCGACTCATCATGATGGCAACCGTAAGTGCGGTTTAAGAACCCGAGACGTGCGTGGAAACGAACCGACACCTTCTGGTTCGATAAATTGAAGAACTTTTCGGTTCTTGGAACTCACAAATTTCTCACCACATCTAAGACTTTTTTAGAGTTTCTCTTTTTCTCCAGCCACTCCCTCTGAGCCTAAGTTCTTGTTCCATTGGCATATCAAGACCCCAAGAACATCGTTGAGATTGAGAGTGATAAGGAAAGAACATAAGTGCTGTCAGAAATTGATCAAGACTCTCAGGAAGTAAGTCTCTTTCTGAAAGTCCTGGTTCAACATTTTTCTTGCATTCTGGTCGGTTCCAAAGTAATGCTTTTTGAAACTTATAGGTGTGCGAAGAACTAATTCCTCCAAAGAGGAGATCGAAGAATGACGAAGGTGATGGGGACGGCGTTCCCGATCTTTCGGTGAGATGATGATACGTCGATTTGGGGGTGTTGATGGCACCGAATTTAGGGCTTCCAACCAGCAGGTCGGGAACTTCACAATCGCAATGCCAATTCCACACAGATACAAGATCCAATGATCGGTAGTTCCTGCAAGAAATCGAGAACCCGCAAGAACAAAGTATGAAGCAATCTGAATAGATAGTATTGAAATCAAAAGGAACAAGTTGAGGTTCTGTTTCTCGGCTCGGGTGGTCTAGTCGACACGCGCAAACACGAGGAGGGACGCACACGGGGTCTACCAAACACAACAAAACCTAAACGTAAAAGAACGGTGGCCGCCATATATATAGCGACGGCCAGGAGGTGTAGGGCATCCAAAACAGCGTTGGCCACCAAAACCCTAAGATACATGGGCCTTGGGCCCAAAAGAAAGGTGGCGCAGCACCCGGGATTTCTGGCCCGTGAGATTGTTCTGTGTTTTCCCGTCTCTCCAGGAGAAATTTGGCCTTGGGACCAGATCCATTGGAAAGCTTATCTCCTAAGCTTTCAAACGGGTGGTCGCACGCTGAAAACGGAGTCCGGGAGCCCAAGTTATGTCCGTTTGAAGTACTGCTGCTCCTGGATGGCCGAACCGGACTTGTCGACGAATTGGGCTTGATCTTGGGCCTTCCTTGGCGCGTGGGCTGTCCTCGGTGGATGATCTTGACGTGCTGGTCCAGCAAAGGTGGGTGGAAAGGCCTTGCTTCCGGATTAAGCCCTCCAGGCGTCGTAGATGAAGTAGTGGCCGAAACAGCGACGGTCGGGGACGAAGTAGCGGTCGCAGGGGAAGAAGGGGCAGCGGTTGTATCCTTGGGTGTGATGTCCTCATCAGTTCTTATGAAAGAACTTCTGTGCCGTAGCAGCGGTGACATTATAGGCTGGCTCAGCCTCAATCCACTTCGTGAACGTGTCAATGGCTACGAATAGAAATTTGTAACCATTAATGGCCTCTGGCATAGTGTAACATCCCAAAATTTTGCTATCTCTTTAGCTTGCCAGTCAGCGTATCTTCATTGGAATCTCGGATGTCTCAACCCCATTTTTAATCTCTTTATCTCAGAATTATGATCTTAGGTGTGCAAAGGTATCGCAGATCAGTTCTTTTCAGATTTGTCAAAAGCTCAAAAAGACCAAAAGTCTCAGACCATCTCCAAACTTTGATCTGATTCAGTGAACATCTCCCATTTACTATTCTGAACATTTTTCCCTTCTGGAAGAATTCAAAAAGCTCAACCGAAACCCTAGTTTCAGCCTCGCCAAAGTTTCAAACCCTAATTACCCTGTTTACCCTAATTACCCTGTTTTCGATTTTTGTCAAGACCACCAGATCTTATCGGATTTTACCATTTTTCTTGCTAGATGAGTCCAAGTGATTTAGTAACACTCATCTGCAAAACCAAATCTCAGATAAGCCCTCTAGATCTCATGATTTGCAAATAGGCCCAAATTCCCGAACCTAATTCCTTGCAGATCAGTCCCTGGTGCAGGTTTTTGAAATTACAAATCAGCCCTAGCTTTCTTTTCCAGCCCTTTTTGACCAGCCCCTGGTCGTTGCTCTCGACCAGAGCTCTAGCCGTTGCGACCAGAACCCCGCCACTTCGCCTCGCCGCTGAACTCGCCGCTAGTGAAGTATCCCACGCTGCCACCACTACCGCCACGTAGCCACCATCTATGCGCAACCGTGCCGCCACCGTGGAGCAACCTCAGCGCGCCTGTGCCGTGACTTCCCCAAGCGCGCGTGCTCCAGCAGCAGCAAACAAGCACCACGTTGCGCCATGCCGAGACTAGTGATCCCGTCGCCCTGCTCCAGCCGGATTTGGCGTGATCCCCCTCGCCTGGCACAGTCGTTGCCGCGTCCCAACGCCATCTCGATCCCACCTCCGGTGACAATCGTGTATCCCGTGTGATATGCTTCAACTCCCGAGAGCCCCAGCCCTTCGCCTATATAAGCTTCCTTCCTTGCCCAGAATCATTTCGCACCATTCTAGCAGCTGCAAGTAGCTTTTGGAAGATTTTTCACAAAATCTGAATAAAGTGGTGACTCATGGAAGACAGCCACACATAACATTTTCTAAAAATCTAGCTTATGATTTTGAAAGCCTCGCTTTTGAAAACAAAAACCTTTTCTTCAAATTAAGAGTGAAAATCTATTCTATTCCTATATATAAAGCTAAGATCCCTTTCCTTGAAAACCCCTCATCTATATATCTGCATTCTCATAACGAGAATTGCTGAGCATCGTGTAAAAACATACTCACCCTTGCCTTTTCACACAAATTCAGAAGAAAGGATTCGAGGACCCTAATTCCTTTAGCCTTGAGCACAAAGAAGAGGAAGGAACCTTTCCAGACGATTTGAGCTTCTAGGAGGGTCATGCGCCAAGTTGAGTCCGATGTGGTAAAGGCCCGAGCCGAGCCGCTGTAGAAGGAAATGAAGACCTTTGTTGTTACTTTTGTGTTATATTTCTGTGTTCGGTACTCGATACCGTATTCTTTTTTATTCTCAATTTTGAAAAACTCTCTACTTTTGTATCAACTTTAATTAATGCCATTCTCGGCATTATGATAATGTAATAGTGGTCCTCGTGACCTTGTACTTGTTTTATCTATTTGCTTTATTGTTTAAAGTAAATCCTGTTGTTGTGAGCTTGTGATGTACCTTTCTGTGTGCAATCCACCTGGGCGGTTGCCACCGGAATCCTCAAATGAGGGTCCTACACATAGGTCCCACAATATCCATCCCCCAAACTGCGAAGGGCCATGCTAATGGGATAGTTTGCAAGGCATATGCGGGCTGATGAACCTGTCTAGCATGAAATTGACACTGGGGGCATGTCTTGACCAAATTCTTAGCATTATCGAGTGCTGAAGGCCAGAAAAAACCCTGTCGAAAAGCTTTTTCGATCAGTGTGCGAAATGACACATGAGCATCACACACACCGTCATGGATTTCTTTCAAGAGGGATTTACCTTCCTCTTGAGAAATACAACGCATGAATACCCCTTGAGTACCCTTCCTACACAGAACTCCTTCTATAAGTTTGTATAGGCGCGCTTTTTGAACCAACCGATCACTTTCGATTTCGTCCTTGGACAAGGTCCCATGTTCAAGATAGACCCTCAATGGATGGGTCCAATCCCCTTCTTGTCCAAGGTTGGTAACGAAGACTGTTACCTGGTCATCTTCCACTGTAGTCATGATCGAAGGATGCTCTAAGTGTTCGATGAACACCCCTGCCGGAGCAGATGTACGTGAGGACCCAATTTTAGATAATTGGTTTGCAAGAATATTGTCCTTTCGCGGGATGTATTGAACTTCGAAATGACTGAAGTGTTTTTCCAATCTCCTCACCTCCCCCAAGTAATGAGCCATTGACTCATCGGAGGTGCTGTACTCCTTGTTTACCTGGTTTACAACTAGCTGTGAGTCTCCCCTCACCACTAATCGACGGACTCCGAGGAATTTCACTACCTGGAGCCCTGCAATAAGACCTTCATACTCTGCTGCGTTGTTAGTCGCAACAAAATGCAATTGAATAACATACTTGAGTTGGTCGCCTTGAGGCATTACTAAGACAACTCCAGCCCCCGAGTGTTAGAAACTTCGAGAGCCATCAAAATACATCATCCAATGGTCGGTACACGACAAGTCTTCGGATTCTTGCCTTGGAGGGTCAGGGTTAGTCCATTCGACCACAAAATCTGCAAGGATCTGAGACTTGACCGCAGTGCGAGGGGTGAAATGGATGTCAAATGCTCCAAGTTCCACAGTCCACTTCGCAATTCGACCAGATTTCTCTGGGTTTTGGATAATATCTCCTAAGGGGAAGGACGAGGGCACTGTAATTTTCTGTGCCTGAAAGTAATGTCGTAACTTGCGGGAAGCCATCAATAGCGCGTAAAGTAGCTTCTGGACCTCAGGGTAACGCTCCTTAGGACCATGAAGTACCTCGCTCACGTAATAGACGGGTTGCTGCACACCTTCTCTTATTGCGATCAGAACAGCGTTGACCGCATGAGGTGTGCCCGCCAAATAAAGAAGTAGTTGTTCCCCTGTGACCGGGGAAACCAACACGGCGGACTAGATAAGTATGCTTTAACCTCCTGGAATGCTTTCTCGGCTTCATCCGACCAGGTAAAACCATGGTGCTTGCAGAGAGCTTTGAAGAAGGGTAATCCCCTCTCGCCTAGTCGCGATATAAATCGACTTAAAGCCGCCATGTGACCTGCTAGGCACTGGACGTCCTTCATGGTCGAAGGAGAACTCATTTGCTCGATGGCCCTGATTTTCTCGGGATTAACCTCTATTCCTCTAGAACAAACGAGAAAGCCTAACAATTTACCAAATGAAACCCCGAAAGAACACTTTTCTGGGTTTAATTTTATTCCAAATCGGTTTAAATTAGAAAAGGTTTCAGCAAGATCATCTAAATGAGTCAAGCTTTTCAAGCTTTTTACAACCAAATCATCTACGTAAGCTTCAAGATTACGCCCCATCTGGGAAAGAAGGTCTTTTGCATCAAGTGCTGGTACGTGGAACCGGCGTTCTTGAGACCAAATGGCATTCTGGCGTACCAGTAGGTGCCAAATGGTGTGATGAAGGCAATCTTCTCTTCATCTTCTTCTGCCATGCTAATTTGATGATATCCTGAGTAAGCATCCAGAAAACTCATCAGTTCGCAACCCACAGTAGAATCGACCAACTGATCAATGAGGGGAAGGGGAAAATCATCCTTCGGGCAGGCACTGTTTAGGCTAGTGTAATCGACGCACATGCGCCACTTACCATTGGACTTACGGACCATGACAGGATTTGCAAGCCATTCTGATGTTCGACTTCTCGAATAAACCCGGCTGCTTGGAGTTTGTTTAACTCCGCGCGGATAGCTTCTTGCCGATCAATAGCAAAGCCTCTAAGCTTCTACTTTAGTGGTCACTATCTAGGTCGAATTGCTAACCTGTGCTCGATTACCTCCCTTGGGACACCAGGCATGTCGGATGGTCTCCACACAAACACATCTGCATTAGCCCGGAGGAAGGTAATGAGTTCAAGTTCCTATTTGTCGTCCAGGCCTGACCCAATCCGAATGTCCTAGATGGATCATCTGGACATAATGGAACCAGTTTTAGCTTTTCCTCTGGTCGAGGGGCGACTTTGATCGTATCCGTACCCGTAGTGGTAATCTTGACATCCCGAAGGGGAAGTTGATCCACGAGCTCCAGTGATAACCGATCGCATGTCAATGCCACATTGCGGATACCTCAGACCAATGCAAGGACCGAGATTACGCCTTTGGGGCCAGGTAACTTGCTGCACTGATAGGCGTAGTGCGTCTCCATCATAAATTTAGCGAGAGTTGGCCTGCCAAAAATCGCGTTATAAGCCGAATCACAATCAATTACATCGAAAGTAACTAACTCTGTTCGGAAATTATCCAGTTCACCCAGCATGATTGGGAGCACCACCTGTCCCATTGGCATCATCGAGGGGCCAGGAATTATCCCAAAAAATGGATGGATTATGGGTTTGATTTTTGAACGAGGGATTTGCATCTCGTCCAATGCCTTGACCAGTAAAAGGTCCAAGGAACTGCCTCCATCGATCAGGACCCTTTCGACTCTCACGTTACTTATTATTGGGGTAATGACCAGAGGTAATCTCAATGGTCGAGTAAGCCCAATGGGACAATCAGAGAGATCGAACGTCAAAGGAGTGTCCGACCAACGGGGTATTGAGGTTCGCCAAGGGGAGCTTCCACTTGGTTAACTTCTCGATGAAATGCTTTAAACTGTCATTTAGAAACAAAAGAGGAGGAACCTCCAAAAATGACATTAACATAATTATGAGGTACCTGGTAGGACATTTCTTCGTCCCCGTCGGCGTTTCTAAGCCTGCAAGTCTGCTCTTTCGATGGGAAAGTTGGCATCGGCCCAATTCCCTAGTAGAAGTCATCTAGTTGCTTCAACCAACTCTGGTAATTTTTGAGGTCGTGTCCCGGAGAGTTGTGGATCGGACACCACTTCTTGCCTTCCTGTGAGTTAGTTGGTTTTTCTAGCTGGTCGAAATTGCGACCACTAGAGGTAGTTTTATTTTTAAACGAAAACTTATTACCTTTCACCGGCAGCGGCTTTTCCGCGATTGCGACCTCCTTATACTGTCCGATTCGATTCTTTTTGGTTTTCTTTGACTTCCTGCTCGACAAAGACTCCGGCTTCTTGCCTGCATCCTCTTTTTTCACGTCCTTGAGACCTGGTTGGGGCGGTAAATTTCCTTTATCGACCATCATATTCCATTCAACAGCCTCAGCCGCGTTTGAATAACGATCAGCCATATCAAAGAGATCGGCGACTGATTGAGGGGGGTTGATAAGTAAATCTTTCGTAAATCTCTAATATCGAACAGCGTGCTTAAAAGCCCTGATAACAAAGTTATCAGATATGTTTGGGATGGTATTTCTCACCCCAACAAACCTTTTGACAAACTGTCAGAGAGTCTCCGTAGAGGTTTGTCGTAGACGATGAAGATCGTCTTCTTTCCCGAGTTTTTGATAACAATTCTGGAAATTATTGAGGATAGCATCACACAACATTTCCCAGTTATATATCAAACCCTCGAGCTGATTGAATAGCCAGGTCCTTGCCGGTCCTTCAAGAACTGTCGGCAAATAATTGGCCATGATGCGATCATCCCCGCCTGCTGCTTGGATAGCGGTAATGTAAATTTGAAGGAACTCCGACCGATTCTGGGTCCCATGAAACCTCTCAATAGCCCCTGGCTTGAACTTATCCGGCCAGATGACCGCACGGAGGCCTGGCGAAAAAGCCTTGCAACCTACATAAGGACTGTGGAGAGTTCCGTGGTTTCCAGCATATCCACGAATGATTTCACATGATGGGGATGCGCCACGTGGTCCCAAACGAGAATGCACAAGAATTCGATCTCGATCACGAGAACTTCTTACGCGCCTGGATTTGTCATGCCAAAGTGATCCGGATGGTAATCGATTACGCCTACCATGACTACAGTAAGAATACTCCCTTTCATGGGAATGTATCGTAGACTGGGAGGAAGCTGTAGGGGTTGCATCAAATGCAACCTCATCCAGTTTCTCCGCCAGGATCCTAGCAAAAGTCGATTTGTCCGTGTCAGTGAGGGTAGGAGGAAAATTACACAAGACCTCCGCAATAGATCGAAGTTGGCCATGCGTACTCCTCTTTGGTGCGCCAGGTGTAATCGTTTCTTCACCCGCCGGTAAATGCTCCGGTGGTAAAGAAGGCGTTTGGTCGTGCCTGTGGCCATGTGGGCGACAGGAGGAACTAGGGGTGGCATCATAACGAGCCTGCACATTTTGCAGAGCCTTTAGGGCTATCCTGCGGAGTTCATTATCTCGTTGCTCGCGGACTTGATCCTCCTTTTGTCCGCTCTCCTGTTCTTCCCTAGCTCGGGATTTTCTTCCGACAAGGCAGCGAATTCTCTGGGGAGCGAAGCTACAGAAGGAGTGAACATCATTGGAGGTTACGGGTTAGGGCTTGTCGTGCCCAAGGAGAAAAAGAAGTGGAACGGTTCGACTGGAAGCAAAACTCCAGGGAGGGAACAAGTATTTGTAGAAGTCGAACGGTTTGACTTCAAGCGAAATTCCAGGCATATAACAGACGGTTCGGACCTCAGAACCGTCTGTAATAGTAAAGCAGACGGTTTTGATCTCCTAACCGTCTGTGACAGTCCCAACAATGTCCGACGCTTCGAATTCTCAACATGCAATCGTGGATAACCGCACATGATAACTGCGCAGATGAAGAGACTTAATTATTTACTTCAAATTTAATTTGCATCGAATTATGTAATCTGACGCTTCAACTTCTTAAGTGGGCACTGTTCCGCCGTGTGGCAGTTTATCTCCCGAGAAATAATCATGAATTTATTGACCTTGAAAACCAGTAATGCGCTTTTTAAAACTCGAGGCACCCGCGCATATGAACCGTCACCTTCTGGTTCTATAAATAGTGAGGCTCTTCAATCCTTAAGACTTACAAATTCTTGGCTAAGTCTTTTAGGAATTCTGCTCCTAAATCCCTGTCTTTATTCCCTCCTCAACTCTCACCTTGATGGTGAGCCAAGATTCCAATGAGGTTATTGAAATTGAGAGTGATGAGGAAGAGATAAGGAATGAACTCGATCAGGATCTTCAGAAAGTAAGTCCTCTTTGAAACTCTAATGCAGATCTTTCTTTTATGACTTGATTACCTCCAAACAAATGCATTTTGAAATCCGCAGGTGCCTGAGGAAATGCTCCCTCCAAAGAAGAGACTCAGAAATGATGAAAGATCCTCCAGTGGAGCTACAGCGAAGACTCTAGAGGATGCTGAGACCTGTGTTGCCACATTGCCCCTTGCAACCCCTCAAGTTGCATCGACTCCACCTTTGGAGATCCACAACAATCCTTCCAATATCCCCTCTTCAACACCTTTGGATCATCAGCTTTTCTTGGATGATCAACTTTCTGGGGTAAGTCGCACACTTCCACGTCCAAATCCACTCTGAAGCTTGGCAATCATCTTCACCCTCTCTACTGGTCGTTATGTCTTTCAAAACTGACCCATGCATGTGCAGGAGGAGAAAGCTGCCTTGTGCAAAACTCTCCAAGAAGAAAAAGAGGTGCTAGAGAAGCATTCTGAGGAAATGTCTTCTACCATTCTGCACTTGGCAGAGTGCTATGAGGGTTCTCGTGAAGTAGCGCGCAGGTTCCGGTCGGAGAGAGATTACACTCGGTAGCAGCGAGAACTCTCTGATACAATAAGGAACAGCTGCACTCCTTTGCTGAGAGATGATGTAGATAGGCTTATTAGAGCTATTGCTAGTTCTCTTGGGGCGGCCAGTGTAGATCCTACTGATGCCAATACGTCCGTAGGGGAACTTTGTAAATTACTTTCGGATCAGGTCGACGCTTTTGTCACTTGTATCCCTTATGTATGCAAAGATTGTAAGATATAAGAAATTTCTTTTCCTTATATATTTGGCTTTTCGAATGATTATGTATAACTGATAATCACCAAATGATGTTCTCTGTGTGAAAATGTTAACAAGAAAATACTTCTACGATCAAGACGGTTTTTAACTCAAAACCGTCTCTGATAGTAACATTACAGACGGTTTTCATGTCAGGACCGACTGTAATAGTCTCAACGTTCTTTGAACATCCACAGACATATATATACACCATAACACCATAATATATCATTTTTTTAATACTAACATTGAAAATAAGATAAAACAAAATATGAAAAACATTTTATTCAATCATTTGGTCACGTTTCTAATATTATTGCTACCTGTCTAATTGGTATTGGTGGCTCTTACATGCAGATTCATCATCATATACTTGGACTTGATTCACCAGAGAAACTAGTGGCCGTCGATGGAGTTGCGGCGGCCATCAATGGAGGTTACAGGTTAGGGCTTGTCGTGCCCAAGGAAAAAAATAAGTGGAACAATTCAACTAGTTGAACGGTTCGACTGCAAGCAAAATTCCAGGATATTATAGACGGTTCGGACCTTATCACCATCTGTGATAGTAGAGCAGACTGTTGATTTTATAATTATCACAGACGGTTATGAAGTAAACACCGACTGTGATAGTAAAGCGGACAGTTTTGAGCTAGGAACCGTCTGTGATAGTAGAGCAGACTGTTGATTTTATAATTATCACAGACGGTTATGAAGTAAACACCGACTGTGATAGTAAAGCGGACAGTTTTGAGCTAGGAACCGTCTGTGATATTCTAATTATCACCGACGGTTCATATGTCAAAATCGTCTGTGATATTTCTGTTATACTTCTACACAAATGCACCAATATTACCGACGGTTTAAAGTGAAACCCGTCAGTGATAGTTTCTGTAATATTCTGTTGTACAAAAATGCACCGATATTACCGACGGTATTATATAGAACTGTCTGTATTGAACCTGGTATAAAAGGTCTTTTGGCGGATGTTTTGAGCTAGTCGTACACTCTTGCTCGACATACTGTCCAGTTGGAAGACATCTGGGGCAAGGACGAGCAATATCTCAAAAGGGGAGCATTTGGGGGCAACAAATTTGCAGATCCAAGGTTGGTACTTGCACCTAAGGCATACACATTACTTGATTTCATCATCAATATCGATCTCCATTGATTGATCAAATTAGAGGGAGAGGGAGGGGAAGCTACAGTAGCAAATCCTGGTTGTAACTCATTTTTGACCTGTGGCTATTTAATTGCTTTATGATGTGTGTTATCCACGCCCCCAACTAATTGCTTGCAGTTCAAGTAGTAGTTAACTAGTTATACCGCAAACTCTACATCAAACACTAGCTATATTTATAATTTATTGTGTCTCAACCGTACGTAGAGTATTACTAATTAGCATGTGTATGAATTTAATTAATAGCAGATGGTCCATCGAGGCTGGATGTATAATGACAACTGAGTGAGTGAGGAATACATGAAAGGTGTTTTAGATTTCCAAAAAGTTGCTGAGCAAGACATGGCGAAGAAGGGTTTACCACATATGTACTGTCCTTGCGTAGACTGCTAGAATCTTAAGATGTTCACCAACTCATCTCAAATTGTCGCCCACTTGATCTGACGTGGTTTCAAAAAGGGGTACATGTGTTG
Organism: Pharus latifolius; assembly: GCA_019359835.1. Taxonomy (NCBI): domain Eukaryota; kingdom Viridiplantae; phylum Streptophyta; class Magnoliopsida; order Poales; family Poaceae; genus Pharus; species Pharus latifolius. The sequence continues at coordinate 18,136,663 of CM033327.1, read as the reverse complement.
GGTCCACCATGGAGAAGAGACAACTGCAGAAACAAGTGCCAGTCAGGTTGAGGAACAGGACATGTCGGATCCCAACAACGACTTCGATGAGAATATGCTAGAGGATGACAATTTAGATAACATGTTGCATGATGTGGAAGGAAATTACAATGAAAGGGAGTTTGTCAAATTCAAGCGTTTGATTGAGGACTCAGAAAAGCCATTGTTCCCTGATTGCAAGTCGAAGTACACAAAGTTGGCCTCCGTGCTTGAACTGTTAAAATTGAAGGCAAGTAACAGCTGGACCGACAAAAGTTTCATGGCACTGTTAGATGTTTTGGCGGACATGCTTCCGGAAAGAAACGAGTTTCCAAAAAACACCTACCAATCGAAAAAGCTGTTGTGTCCTTTGGGAATGGAAGTAGAAAGGATACACGCATGCCCTAATGATTGCATCCTTTACCGTAACGACTACAAGGATATGCATGTTTGTCCAGTGTGCGGTGCATCCCACTATAAGTGTAAGGACCGAACCGACGACGGCGACTGCGCTGAGATAAAGCAAGGACCTCTTGCTAAGGTGTTGTGGTATTTGCCTGTCATTCCCCACTTGCAGCGTTTGTTTGCAAACCGTAAAGAGGCAAAATTATTACGTTGGCACTCGGAAGACCGGAAGAAGGATGGAAAGCTGAGACATCCTGTTGATTCTTCGCAGTGGAGAAACATCGACAGGGAATTTGTTAACTTCGTAGCGGAATTGAGGAATATAAGGTTTAGGTTGAGTACCGATGGAATTAATCCTTTTGGTAACATGAGCAATCGGCATAATACTTGGCCGGTTCTTTTGTGTATCTACAACCTTCTTCCTTGTTGTGTATGAAGCGCAAAATACATCATGATGTCCCTACTTATCTCAGGACCAAAACAACCCGGAAACGATATTGATGTGTACCTAACACCATTGATAGAGGATTTCCTAACAATGTGGAACGAAGAGGTGCAGGTATGGGACGCATACAAATGAGAGACCTTCATCCTACGTGCTATGATATTCTGCACCATCAACGATTTCCCTGCCCTTGGAAATTTGTCGGGCTGAAGTACGAAAGGAGCCAAAGCCTGTCCCCACTTCGAAGATGAGACTGAGAGCGTGTGGATGAAGAATTGCAGGAAAATAGTGTACATGCGTCACCGTAGGTTTCTTCCAAAGAATGACGCGTATCGTAAGAGGAAGAGGAAATTTGATGGCCACAAGGAAGATGGTTCAGCCCCGAAGCCTACGTGTGGGAAAGAAGTTTACTCACAAGTGAAAGACATAGACGTTGTGTTTGGAAAGAGTCGTAAATTGAAACCCCGCACGAAGAACACTTGGAAGAGATAGCTTGATAAATTAAATTGTCTTCACAATCTTCTTTCATATAGGATTTAGAATAAACCATGCAAAGAAAACACTCGTTATGCTTATGATCTATACAAAGTTGCTAGATTGCCCTTTTCTAAACAAAAATCAAAACACTTATATTTATTTATTTTTATTTATTTATTTTCTTCTTCAACTTTTTCTTGCTCTTGGTGATGCGCACACGGGGCGGCCCGATCTTCTGATGAGACTCACGGGGGTAATTCCGATCTGTTCGGAGAGGAGACCTTGACGATCCGGCTACCAACCTCGCAAGGATAGGAGCCCGGCAATCGTTAAACCACCAAACCTGCTCGTTATCAACCACGCCAAGAACGCGATTGACCTGACCACGAAGGTCGTTTCCTGCAAGCGATCGAAGAACAAGCAAGAAACAAGATAAACACAATCTAAAATTGCAAATATGGATGAAGCACTTGGATAAATTTGAGGTTCTGTTTCTCGGCTCGGGCGGTCTAGTCGACACGCGTAAACACGAGGAGGGACGCACACGGGGTCTACCAAACACAACAAAACCTGCTCAAATATGACGTCGGTGGCTAGTTTTTATGGTGGAGGGAGGGGGAGGACGGCCAAATGGGTGGAGGCCAAGGTGGAGGACGTTCTAGGGTTTCTCCCCACGTCCTCAACCTGGGCCTAGGCCCCTCCGACAAATTACAAGGCCCACGGCCTAAAGAAAGTGTCGCAGCACTTGGCAGATTTGATCCATTGGAGTATTTTGCAATTTCCTGATTATCCAGAATGAATTTTTCCCTGAGGCCGGATGCATTGGAAAGATAATCTCCTAACCTTTCGAGAATGTCCTTATTTGCCTCATTTGGACCTCGTATGTGGCCTGGGCGTCCGTTTAAAGTCAGGGTGGTCGCTGATGGCCGAACCGGGCCTCCGGGAGAGTTGGGCTTGCTTGAACGTGGGAGATGCTCTTGGGCCTTGATGATAGAGTGTTTAACCTCCCCCATTGATGGCTTGAATAGCTTGGCCACAGGATTGAGGCCCACTTGACGTTCCTCGTCAGCATGTCGTCCTGGTTTTTCAGCACATCGTCCTGGCATGGATATCGGCGACTTCAGCGACGTTGTAGTGGAAGGAGTGTTGATCATGTCCGCATGGGTGATGCCCTCATCATTCTCCCCTTCTTGAATTGGAGTCGTCCTCGACTCCATCACACTATCCTGCAAAAGGTTAGTAGCGACACAGGGCAAAACAGTATGCACATCCTCTTTTTCATTACCTTGCTGGGTCTCATCCATTGATGCAGGTGTAACTTCAATGGTTTGTTCTCTACTCGTGGCAATGATCTCATCTTCTTTCATGAAATCCTCTTTATCCTCCTCTTGGTGATGCGTATCTTCCTGCATAATGTTAGCTACGGCAATAGGAGCAACAATGGGTCCATCTAATGAGGCAAGAAATTCATTCAATGATTCAATAAACCTATGTTCAGCTTTACAAGCACATTTAAATAATTGAGAAAGAGAACTGTATGTTTCATGAATGAGCATATCTCGAATTTCCTCATTAAGTCCTTTTAAAAATCTATTTTCAATTGCCTCTTCACATTCATTTAATTCACTTAGCCGTAACAAGGTTTTAAATTTCTTATAGTACTCTTTTACCTTCATTTTACCTTGTCGCAAATGTTTCAAGTCGAGATAAGCATCTTCTGCATCATAGTCATCGAACATATCGCGAGGAGGAGGTGGAGCAAATAATTCATGCTTCTTCACATGTCGAGGAAAGATGTGACCTGTCATTGTTAGTAGCAAACAAGAAAATACACAAGTAGTATATATTTCCTATGAACTACTAGGTTGTGGAGCTTCTCAAGTCACACTCGCTCAAGTATTTACCTTGCTCTTACAAGTTCTTACCACACAAGCAGGCGGTGCAATCGGTGGCTGGTTCGTGATAATTCAAGCACACGTGGTGGTAAAGCGATAGCAAGGTCTGTCCCTGTTTGGTTAGTAGTATGTGGAGTTTGGACAGGCTAAAATATGTAGCAAAGGAATAGTAATTGTTCAATACAAGTAATGCAAAATTGAAGATTAGCCCAAAGTATCAACGTGCTTGACCGGCCTAGACATAGACTAGTCACAAGCAAACAAGATGAAGATAGGCTATGATTCCCAATATGCGGCACTAGAGATGAATTACTTCTTTTTAATTCTCCTTTGCTCACTTCTTTTTTTTTAAAACAGCGCGGCTCCTTTTTTTTTTTTTTTTGGCGCTAGCCTCTTTTCTTTTTTTATTACGTTTCTTTTTGTGCGGCTTTTTTTTTTTATGCACTTGCCTCTTTTTTTTTTTTTTAGCACGTCAAAACTATGCCGTAATAGCTGAAAATTTGTACAGCAATTATGCAGCACAAAAAGTCAAAATCTGTGGATTGTTCCAAAACCAAAGTTGTGTGGAATCTTCTAAGCTTTCCAAAACATCCAAGATTATCTAAAACGGAGATCGGATGAAGGATTTATGGACAAAATACATAACCGAACCGTAATAGATCTAAACTGTGCATCCCGACAAAGATGGCAAGTTTTCTCACCGATGGAAGCCGAATTTGGGAATCTCTATTTTGACCAAGCAAAAGTTGGAACTGATAGAAAATTTCGTGATCTTTCCAACGAGCACAAGAACGTCCTAATCCGAGTTCGGACATAAAAGTTATGCCAGTTTTTACTGAAGGGGACACAAATTGGACGCGAACTCGAATTGGTCTCGGTTTTGCGCGGGCTATCTTTGGATTGGCGGATTGGGGAACAAGTGGAACTCGACCTGTTGGTTGTGGGGGACACGGTGGAAACCAATATACTATTTCTTTTGGGTTTTTTTTTTTTGACAAGAACACAAACCCTAAGCGGCGGATTCAACGGCGGATGCAAACTCAAGACTAGAACTAGATACTAGACATGGACAGCGGCACCGACAACAATGGGCGAAAATTCAATGATGCAAAAACAGTAAAGAACAATGCAAAGGCTAAACGTGGCTTGGATAATAGATGCAAATATTTTTGTGAGGCAATTTTCTGGACTCTAGGTATGAAAATCAATCTAATAAACAAAGATACAAGGATTCTCACCAGGCAACCGACGCTCTGATACCAAATGATTGGCACACGGGGCGGCCCGATCTTCTGATGAGACTCACGGGGGTAATTCCGATCTGTTCGGAGAGGAGACCTTGACGATCCGGCTACCAACCTCGCAAGGATAGGAGCCCGGCAATCGTTAAACCACCAAACCTGCTCGTTATCAACCACGCCAAGAACGCGATTGACCTGACCACGAAGGTCGTTTCCTGCAAGCGATCGAAGAACAAGCAAGAAACAAGATAAACACAATCTAAAATTGCAAATATGGATGAAGCACTTGGATAAATTTGATCCATTGGAGTATTTTGCAATTTCCTGATGATCCAGAATGAATTTTTCCCTGAGGCCGGATGCATTGGAAAGATAATCTCCTAACCTTTCGAGAATGTCCTTATTTGCCTCATTTGGACCTCGTATGTGGCCTGGGCGTCCGTTTAAAGTCAGGGTGGTCGCTGATGGCCGAACCGGGCCTCCGGGAGAGTTGGGCTTGCTTGAACGTGGGAGATGCTCTTGGGCCTTGATGATAGAGTATTTAACCTCCCCCATTGATGGCTTGAATAGCTTGGCCACAGGATTGAGGCCCACTTGACGTTCCTCGTCAGCATGTCGTCCTGGTTTTTCAGCACATCGTCCTGGCATGGATATCGGCGACTTCAGAGACGTTGTAGTGGAAGGAGTGTTGATCATGTCCGCATGGGTGATGCCCTCATCACCAATTGCTGAACATTCCGGGGAAGACAAAGGCTGGAGTCAATGTGCGGCGTGACATGATCGAAATGAAAATCAGGCCCGAGCTAGTATCGAGAGAGGACGATAAAGGCCGTATATACCTCCCCCCTGCATGCTACACTTTGTGCAAGGCTGAGAGGACAAAACTCTGTAAGTGTCTCTATTGTGTTAAAGTTCCATCGGGTTAGTCTGCAAATATGAAAAAGCTTGTGTCCATGGGCGATTTGAAATTGTTGGGTATGAAGTCTCATGATTGTCACGTGTTGATGACACAAATGCTTTCTGTTGCCATCCGGTGTATTCTGCAGCATAAGGTCAGAGAGACGATCACGAGGCTGTGTTATTTCTTCAATGCAATTTTTGCAAGGTCATTGATCCCGAGGGACTAGATTCTCTGCAGAGCGAGGTGGTTCGAACTCTCTGTCAGCTTGAGATGTATTTTACTCCGTCATTTTTTGATATCATGGTCCATCTCACCATCCACCTTGTCAGAGAAATCAAGATATATGGACCCGTGTTCCTACATTATATGTATCCATTCGAGAGGTACATGGCTGTACTTAAGGCCTACGTGAGGAATCGGTCTCGACCCGAGGGTAGCATTGACGAAGGTTATGCAACGGAAGAGGTTGTTGAGTTCTACGTCGATTACATGGCCGAGGTAGAAGCAATAGGAGTTCCTGTGTCTCATCACGAGGGGAGGCTTGATGGTGTTGGCACTATTGGATAGAGAGCCATCACTCCTGATTTCGATATGTACTCGAAAGCTCATTTTTGGGTCTTGCAACACATGACGGAGGTGTCTCCGTACATCGACGAGCACAAGGAGATGCTATGACAAGACAATCCTCACCGATCCGAGGTTTGGATCACGGCAGAACATAACAGTCAATTCAACACGTGGATGAAAGTGCGAATCATCGGAGAGTCCGCAACTGAGAACCTTAAATGGTTGGCAAAAGGGCCCACGTTTACTGTACAGACATGGCAGGGATACGACATCAAGGAGTACACATTTTACACGAAAGCTCAAGATCGAAAGAGCACTATGCAAAATAGTGGAGTGAGCGTAGAAGCTTTTCATGAGAATTCAGCGAGACAGGCCCAACAAGACTAGTACGTGGATTGAACTCGTACTACGAGTTCATTGAAGAAATTTGGGAGCTCGATTACATACTGTTCAAGATTCCCCTGTTTCGATGCCGATGGGTCGAAATCCCATAGGGTGTGAAGGTTGACAGTTACGGTTTCACTTCTGTGGATCTCGATTGAGTTGCTTATAAAGATGAGCCATTGATACTTGCAAAGTAAGCCATTCAGGTCATTTTGTTCACTGACCCGGCCAATAAGAAGTGGCACGTCGTCCTTCATGGCAAGAGAAGGATTGTTGGAGTTGAAAATGTCGTAGACGAGGAGGAATAGAATCAATTTGATGAGATGCCTCCATTTGGAGATGGCGTACAGGTCGATACTGAAGACACCGACGAAACCAGTTACATGCGTATGGATCACCAGGAAGAGTTATACTTTAAAGGTAATCAACCGTCCTTATCTCTCTGTTTCCATCGGTATATCTTATATATCTCCTCTAATTCTCGTCTTTGTAGGGCCGCGGCAAGTGAAAAGTTGAGGATAACATGGCTGTGTATGTGAAAATTGTCGGTCAAAGTCCTCATTTGTATGTAACATTTATTTGAGCATGCTCTACATTGTATGTTAAATTTATTTGAGTATGCTCCACATTGTAACCAATTTTCTGAGCATTTGGACTCCATTTGAAATATCTGAGTGGTCATTTAAAACAAGTTTTTGAGCATTCAGAGTTGCAAAGCTATAGAGTTTCTGGTTGTAAAACTCTACATATTGCATATAAGATGTTCAGAATTAAGGTTCTGAAGTTACGAGCATTCGTGCAGTCATAGGCGGTTCTGAAGTCAAAACCGAGATTATCACTAGAGAGATTATCACAGACGGTTATGAAGTTAGGACCGACTGTGATAATCTTATCACAGACGATCAGTCGGTTTTGAAGTCAAAACCGTCTGTGATAATCTCTATCTCTAGAGAGATTATCACAGACGATTATGAAGTTAGGACCGACTGTGATAATATTATCATAGACGGTTATGCAGTTAGGACCGACTGTGATAATCTCTCTACATGGTACATAGTTCAAGGCGGGCTTTGTCCCGCTCATTTCCAGACTTCGCGACTGTTCACTTGCCCTAGCTCTCTCCGCCCTCGCACCGTCCGGCGCAATCACCTCCATCGCTTCCTCACAATCCAGCGCGATCACCTCTATCTCCTCCCCACCGTCCGTCGCGATCACCTCCATCGCCTTTCCATCGTCAGGCATGATCACCTGCATCGCCCTCCCACCTTCCGGAGCGATCACCTCCGTCGCCTCCCCACTGTTTCTGCCATTCTTGGTTAATTATAAGTATATGGGTTTTGTTATAGAATTATTAGTTTCAGATTTATTTAAACTGTTCTCTCTTTCACTTATGTTAGGAACTGATATGTCTGGTGACGAAATGAACCACTCGGGGAGTCAGAGTGACCTCGCTGGCGATGAGACGCCTAGGCCGGAGGTCGCCGCGTCCACTGTGACCCAGTCGCAGAAGAGAAAGGGGTGAGGCCGGACGACATGCGCGCGTCTCGACAAGCGGGAAAAGCAGCACATACAGTTCGATGATAATGGTATGCCGGAAGCTCCGGACAAACTTGTCGGTCAGTACCGCTCACTATGCGGCAAAGTGGCAAGGGAGCAAGTGCCCATCACCACCTCCGACTAGGGTCAAGTGCCCCCAGAGTGCAAGGATGCGCTCTGGGAAGAAGTGCAGGTGGCGTTTCACATTCCCGAGAATCGCCAGTTCATCGTCCACCGGACGACACTGATGTCAATAAACAAGACATGGAGGAACTTCCAAAGCCACCTTGTCAGGCACTATGTGAAAGAGTCGAAGACCCCCTTCAATGACTACCCTTTGTGACTCCCGAGGCATGGCAGTAGTTCGTGGAGATGAAGGGCAAGCCTGAGTTCCAGGAGCTTAGTGCGAAGGGCCAGGCTAACCAGGCCAAGAATACCCACCCACACAGACTAGGCACCGATGGGTATGTGGGGAAGAAGGGGTTGTGGAGGAAGCAGGACGAGGAGGCTTCCCAGTCTTCGGCCGACGCTCCTTATGCGGGCATAACGGACGTGCATGCCCGCAATTGGTGCCGAGCAAGATCGACGATGACCTCCTCCTGAAGCATCTCTGTGAATAACCCTGCGGATAGGGAAGTGATCGACCGGCTGGTAATATTGTACGATCACGTACTATCCTCGTAACACGCATGTAATAGGTTGTATTGCTAAGTTCTCTTATTGCAGGTGATGCTGAGTGTGCAGGCGGCATCCGGAGAGTTCAACCTGACGAGGGACAGGGATATCCTCACAACGGCGCTAGGAAACAAGGAGCATCCAGGCCATGTACGTGGCCTCGGTGCCACTGTGCCTTGGAGGGATGGTTTCCCTGATGATGAGGAGGCGGCCAAGAGGAGAAAGAGATCCCACAAAGCCTGCGGTGAACGGCTCAATGAGGAGATGCGATCGGAGCTCACTGCTCTGGGCAAAGCACTCCTACAGCAGTTGTCCGAGATGCGGGCCATGTATGACAAGCTAAAACAGGCGACTCAGGGCACCCCCCTTGTAGTAGCAAAATTACCGAGCCCCAATCTTGGCCACCGTAGTAGCTGCACATCAGCGTCGGGGTCTTTGGAGACGGAGCCCTCTCCAAAGTATCCAGTGGATTTTCTGCAGGTAATGATCGTTTTTCTATGTTAATTCATTCGAAAGTGAAAAGTGGTGAAATTCAATATGTTAATGCGCACTGTTTGTAGGAACCCGCCTCTTGCAAGCTTATGGTGTTGGCCGGTCTCTTCCCGATCGAGGCTGGCCGTGGGATGGCGCAACCATGCATGGCGGGGGCCACAATGCACGATGTCCCTCTGAGGGTTTTGCATGGGTCCAGGTGGACAGTGTCTCCGACCATTGCAAGGGTTTTCCATTGGACAAGCCGCCGAACGATGAGATTACCATTCTCAGGGATGCGGTGCACACATTCGTGCAATGGCCCAAGAAAGACATCATCCTGATGAGGTAATTCCCCCACCAGTTTCATAATTCGTACTGTAATAATAGCCCTCGGAGTTACTGGCCATTACTATACGTAGGTTCTTACATCACAGACGGACATCGACACTCAGCCTACTAGCTAGCCGACCCCTCCGAGAAGCCAACCAACGGGTCCGAAGACGAAGCTGACTCCGACTAGGAGGCAACCATTCAAGAAGCTGGCTACTAGGGGAAAAGCAAAGAAGAGCCTGGTCAAGGAGAGTGAGAAGAGTGCGCCAGCTCTCATGCCGTTCCTTCTGGGGATGCCCATGGCCTCTGATGCCGCAATTTCTAGCATGGGGTTAGCATGCCAGAGCCTGCATGGATGGTACATGAAGAGGACAAACAAGACCAGGATGCAGCGTCCGACGCACATCATGGTCAAGTACACCGTGGGAGAGTTCCATAACGACGTCGGGACCTACTCGGTGACCTTCGAAGACCTGCACAATTTACTCAACAAAGATGCGCTCGACTTGTCAATCCTACGGCCTTGGGTGCTGTAAGTATCCTACTAACTTACGCCTGTTCGTGCATATACGGATATATGTCATTTATTAATTGGTTACTTCCATGCAGCTGCATGACCAGATATGCCAAAGCTAAGGGCGAACCTGTTGGTTTCTTGGACTCCCAGATGGTCGCCGAGGTGATGTTTAGGACCAACGCGGACTTCGTTGTCAACTACATCAAAAAAGAGTTGCTTGCTCAGGTCGACAAGGAGTACATACTTGTACCCTACAACCAGAGGTGAGTGCTTTCATCAGTACTTCACCTGTAGATTAGTGTCTCCATATGCACACCCCCAAACTTAGATTAAATTATTAATTCTTTACTTGTAACATGTAGCTACCACTGGATCCTTCTAGTACTTATTCCGAAAAGGAACAAGGTGTTCTACCTTGATTCATTGCAGAGGAAAGGGTACGAGTATTGCGGCGCATGAGATGTATTCAAAAGGTTATGATATTCATGTGGACCTGTCTTGCATCTAGATTTATTGTCCTCAAATTGTCAATTTTGACAATCCTCAAACTGTCAATTTTGACTATCTGCAGGGCTTTCACGAACTACTTTGCTGAGGGAGGGTGACAACACAAGCGGTGAGCCGATAAGTTTCAGTGGTTACAATTTTCAGTATAAATTTCAACTGGCATCTGTTTTACTTTATAACGTGTCCCCAGCTAACTCTCGGTCTGTAAATTGGCAGTGCCATCAGCAGCCGGACGACAATACATGTGGGTTCTACATGATGCGCCACATGTATGACCTGATCATCACCCCTCACCGGCCAGATTTCCCGGAGGTATACAACTGCTCCCCTTTGTATCGATTTGGCAGAATTTACAACTGCATTGAGCTAATTTTTTCTGTACCAACTCTTGCTGCAGGGGGTCGACTTCCCTTCGGAAAGCTTTGACCCTCGGCAGATTGGTATGGTCCGAGGGATGCTCGTTGAGTTTTTCCTTACGGAGGTCATATCAACCAAGGGGAAGTTTAGGGACCCGTAAGGTTCGTATTAGTGTGGCCTTACTAATTGAGATTATCTGAAGGGCATCTAACTGAGAAATAGGTACAGATAGTATAGTACATCTAACAAACTGACTTTAATTGTCGATTACATTTATTTGTTCAATCCCAATTGTACATATTTCTGAGTTCTGTGCTGTATATATGAAATGCAGCTCTGTGCATGTATGAGATGAATTGTATATATTTGAGTACTGTGCATGTATGAAATGAATTGTATATATGAAATGCAATACAGAGGGCATGGCTAGCATGATTCCTGAGGCTAGCCACAAAAACAAGAAATTTATTAAAAAAATATTAATATGCACAAACGGTTTTGATCTTATAAACCGTCTGTGATAGATCGAACTATGTACGTATCACAGAGTATCACAGACAATACTGAGCTTATAACAGACCATTCTGAGCTAATAACCGTCTCCGATAATGAAACTATTCCAGATGGTTTTGACCTGAAAATCGTCTATGATACTATGAGTATCACAGACTGTTATAAGATTAAAACCATATGTGATACTTATACTATCACAGACGGTTCTGAGATTATAACCATCGCCAATAATGGCACTATCCCAGATGGTTTTGACCTCAAAACTGTTTACGATACTCATACTATCACTGACGATTATGACATTATAACCATCTGTGATAGTATGAGTATCATAGACTGTTATAAGATAAAAATCGTCTGTGATACTCACACTATCACAGATGGTTCTGAGATTATAACCGTCGCCGATAATGACATTATCCCAGATGGTTTTGACCTCAAAACCGTCTGCGATACTCATACTATCACTGACGGTTCTGACATTATAACCGTCTGTGATAGTATGAGTATCACAGACTGTTATAAGATAATAATCATCTATGATACTCACACTATCACAGACGGTTCTGAGTTTATAACCCGTCGCCGATAATGACACTATCCCAGATGGTTTTAACCTCAAAATCGTCTACGATACTCATACTATTACTGACGGTTCTGATCTTATAACTGTCTGTGGTAATATGAGTATCACAGATGGCTTTGATATTATAACAGTCTGTGTAGTAAGAGTATCACAGACGGTTTTGATGTTATAACAGTCTGTGTAGTATGAGTATCACAGACGGTTTTGATCTTATAGCAGTCTGTGAAGGGAAAAATCACAGACGGTTCAAAACCATCAGTGATAGTACTCAATTATCGCTGACTCGAATATCCCTGACGGGTCAGAACCGTCTGTGATGACTATTTTGACCCGACTGTGATAATGAATTCTGTAGTAGTGTACCTATAGGAAACAGTAATTTTAAGAATGAGTTTCTAAAGATGGCAAGCAAGCTATTTTTCCGAAACAAGGTACGGCTGAATCTAGCTCAAAAACTCATCAGATTCAATGCTTCATGATGAGGACATCACACCCAAGGATACAACCGCTGCCCCTTCTTCCCCTACGACCGCTACTTCGTCCCCGACCGTCGCTGTTTCGGCCACTACTTCATCTACGACGCCTGGAGGGCTTAATCCGGAAGCAAGGCCTTTCCACCCACCTTTGCTGGACCAGCACGTCAAGATCATCCACCGAGGACAGCCCACGCGCCAAGGAAGGCCCAAGATCAAGCCCAATTCGTCGACAAGTCCGGTTCGGCCATCCAGGAGCAGCAGTACTTCAAACGGACATAACTTGGGCTCCCGGACTCCGTTTTCAGCGTGCGACCACCCGTTTGAAAGCTTAGGAGATAAGCTTTCCAATGGATCTGTCCCAAGGCCAAATTTCTCCTGGAGAGACGGGAAAACACAGAACAATCTCACGGGCCAGAAATCCCGGGTGCTGCGCCACCTTTCTTTTGGGCCCAAGGCCCATGTATCTTAGGGTTTTGGTGGCCAACGCTGTTTTGGCTGCCCTACACCTCCTGGCCATCGCTATATATATGGCGGCCACCGTTCTTTTACGTTTAGGTTTTGTTGTGTTTGGTAGACCCCGTGTGCGTCCCTCCTCGTGTTTGCGCGTGTCGACTAGACCGCCCGAGCCGAGAAACAGAACCTCAACTTGTTCCTTTTGATTTCAATACTATCTATTCAGATTGCTTCATACTTTGTTCTTGCGGGTTCTCGATTTCTTGTAGGAACTACCGATCATTGGATCTTGTATCAGCGTGGAATTGGCATTGCGATTGTGAAGTTCCCGACCTGCTGGTTGGAAGCCCTAAATTCGGTGCCATCAACACCCCCAAATCGACGTATCATCATCTCACCGAAAGATCGGAATCGCCGTCCCCATCACTTCAAATGTCTTGGCAGGGGTCATAAGGGTAATGAATGCCCAAACAAGAGAGTGATGATACTCAATGCGGATGGAGACGTTGAATTAGAAGAGGAGTTGAGAGATGATGACATGCCACCTCTTGAAGATGCTGAGATTGCTGGTGAGTTTGCTGCAGAAGGTGATAATTTGATGTTGAGACGAGTCCTTAGCACGCAATTGCACACCACTGAAGGTAATCAGCGAACAAACTTGTTCCATACTCGCTGCTTTGTGAGTAATAAGGTTTGCAATGTCATTATCGATGGAGGAAATTTCACAAATGTTGCTAGTTTGGAGATGGTAAAGAAGTTGTCATTACCAACTCGGAAGAACCCACAACCATATAGGCTGAAATGGTTGGATGATTGTGAAGAGAAGAAGGTAACCAAGCAAGTACTTGTGACATTTACCATCGGCAAATATACTGATGAGGTACTTTGCGATGTTATTGCAATGCAAGCATGTCATATTCTGTTGGGAAGGCCATGGTAGTATGACAGGCGGGTCATGCATGATGGTTACACCAATAGATACTCTTTTATGTTCAAGCAACAATCTGTAACACTCATTCCTTTGACTCCAAAGGAGGTCCTTGAAGATCATATCAAGAGAGAAGAGAGAAAGCTGAGTTGAAAGAAACAGAGAGAATAAGTGCCACCAAACAAAATGAGGGAGTGAGTGCCACAAATGAAAAAGTGAGTTTGAGTGCCACAAATAAATCTGAGAGAGAAGGAAAATGTCTCATTGCAAGAAAGAGCGAGATGAAAAGAGCAATCAGAAGCAAGAAGCCCCTTATACTTCTTGTATACAAGGAGGCGCTTAAAATCACTAATGAGTTAATCCATTCTATTCCAAGAAATGTCAAATCTGTTTTGCAGGAATTTGAAGATGTTTTTCCTGAAGATGTACCCCCTGGACTATCTCCAATTCACGGAATTGAACATCAAATTGACTTCATTCCGGGTGCCACCATACCAAACCGGCCAGGATATAGATGCAACCTCGAGGAGACTAAGGAGATACAAAGACAAGTTGAAGAGTTGATGGCAAAAGGGTATGTTCAAGAAAGCATGAGTTCATGTGCTATACCAGTGTTACTAGTGCCAAAGAAGGATGGAACTTTCAGAATGTGTGTTGATTGTCAAGCTGTCAACAACATCACGGTAAAGTATCAACACCCCATCCCACGACTCGATGATATGCTAGATGAGTTGCATGATTCATGTGTGTTTTCAAAAATTGATCTTAAAAGTGGTTACCATCAAATTAGAATGAAATAAGGTGATGAATGGAAAACTGTATTTAAGACAAAACAAGGTTTATACGAGTGGTTAGTTATGCCCTTTGTCCTAACCAATGCACCAAGCACTTTCATGCCACTTATGAATCATGTTTTGAGATCATTCATTGGAAAATTTGTGATTGTCTACTTTGATGACATACTGATTTATAGCAAATCCATGAATGAGCATGTAGCACACCTGAAGCAAGTCTTAGAAGTGTTACAGAAGGAAAAAATTGTTTGCTAATCTTTAGAAATGTACATTTTGCACAGATAAGGTTGTGTTTCTTGGATTTGGTGTAAGTGCAGCAGGTATTGCGGTGGGTGAAGAAAAGGTCAAGGCAATTAGAGAGTGGCCTACGCCTACTTCAGTGACTCAAGTTAGAAGCTTCCATGGTTTGACAAGTTTCTACCGGCGTTTTGTACGCAACTTCAGCGAAGTGGCAGCTCCATTGACTAATGTGATCAAGAAGACCATTGCATTCAAATGGGGAGAAGAACAAGAGAAAGCTTTCAAGCTACTGAAAGAGAAATTGACTACCACACCTCTACTTTCCTTGCCTAATTTTTCTAAAGCATTTGAAATTGAATGTGATGCTTCTGGTTTAGGAATCAGAGGAGTACTGATGCAAGAAGGTCATCCAATCACTTATTTCAATGAGAAGCTGAATGGAGCAGCGCTCAACTATTCGACTTACGACAAGGAGTTGTATGCTTTGTTTCGAACGTTTCAAACATGGCAACACTACTTGTTACCAAAAGAGTTTGTTGTGCATACTGATCACCAATCCTTGAAGCATTTGAAACGACAAAACAAACTGAACAAAATGCATGTAAGATGGGTTGAGTTCATTGAAACATTTCCTTATTTGATCAAGTACAAGAAAGGTAAAGAAAATGTTGTAGCTGATGCTTTATCACGAAGGTATTTGCTACTCACTACTCTTGATTCGAAACTTCTTGGATTTGAGTTTTTGAAAGATTTGTATTCTTCTGATCCTGATTTCTGTACGATTTTTGAACAATGTGATGACCGTCCTTTTGAAAAGTTTTTCTTGCACGAAGGTTATTTGTTTCGAGAGAACAAACTTTGCATTCCACAATCTTCATTGCGAACCTTACTAGTTAAAGAGGCACATAGTGGAGGTTTGATGGGACATTTTGGAATTTCTAAAACTCTGCATGTTTTGCAAGAACATTTTTATTGGCCACGACTGAAACATGATGTGGAAAGATTTTGTGGGAAATGTCTTACATGCAAACAAGCAAAGTCAAAGTTACATCCACATGGTTTGTACACACCTCTTCCAATTGCAAGTGCAACTTGCGTTGACATTTCTATGGACTTTGTTTTGGGTTTGCCTAGGTCCAGAAAGGGAAATGACTCAATTTTTGTTGTTGTGGATAGATTCTCAAAAATGGCTCATTTCATTTCATGTCATAAAACTGACGATGCTTCCAACATTGCTAATTTGTTTTTCAAAGAAATCGTTCGTTTGCATGGCATACCGAGAACCATTGTTTCTGATCGTGATGTCAAGTTCTTAAGCTATTTTTGGAAAACTTTGTGGGCTAAGTTGGGAACTAAGCTTTTGTTTTCTGCCAGTTGCCATCCACAAACCGATGGGCAAACAGAAGTTGTGAATTGAACTTTGTCAACTTTGCTGAGATCAATCATTCACAAGAATTTGAAAAATTGGGAAGATTGCTTACCTCATGTTGAGTTTTCTTACAATTGTTCTGTTCATTCTGCAACTAAGCTTTCACCGTTTGAAGTTGTTTATGGTTTCAATCCTTTGACTCCATTAGATTTGACTACTTTAACTCTAAGTAAAAATGTGAGCTTAGGTAGACAAAAGAAAGCTGATTTTGTCAAAAAGATTCATGAGAAGTCGAGGACAATATCAAGCGCAAAATTGAACAATATGTAAAGCAAGCAAACAAAGGGCGCAAGAAAGTTGTTTTCCGGCCAGGAGATTGGGTTTGGTTACATCTGCGAAAAGAGAGATTTCCTAAGAAGAGAAGCTCCAAGCTCAGTCCAAGAGGAGATGGACCATTTCAAGTGCTGCAACGCATCAATGACAATGCCTACAAACTTGATCTACCAAGTGAGTATGAAGTCAGTGATACATTCAATGTTTCTGACTTAACTTTGTTTGATGTAGGTGATGAGACGAATGAAGATTTGAGGACAAGTCCTTCTCAAGAGGAGGAGCATAATGCAGAGCATCCAACAGCTGATCCACTTCAGCTACCACCTGGACCAATAACAAGAGCAAGAGCAAACCAATTCAGAGATGCTATATATATATATATGGTGATTCAGCAAACCGGTAACATGTCAATGAGTGACGTGGCGTCCAACTTAATCCTAGTCACTATGCTAAGTCAAACAAGTCAGAATGAAGGCTACTATCATTATACATCATAACCAGCCCCTAGATATGATGTTGCATGTGTGGAATAAAGAGTTAATCACTTCTTTTATGGGCTGCCATGTGGAGTGACGAAATCTGAAAGTTAGAAGGGCCAAACGAACCAAAAGATGCATCCATTAGAGTTCACACTTGCAACCATAATGATATGTTTTACCAAAGGGTGCAACTCCTTTCTTTTCATACCTACCAAAGGGTGCAACTCTTTTCTTTTCATACCTAACTAGGAGGGTTGTTCCTAGCTTATAAATACCCATCTATGGGTTGTTTTGTAACCAGATTTTATGATTTGAATCATTTGAAACCCGTGTTTCTTTCCTTCTTGAAAGGATTCTCTGAACTTATCAAGATTTTGATCTTGTGGCGTTCAACTGGCTTATCACTTTGGCTCGCGGGTGTCTTTGTGTGGTGCCATTCTACCTATTCGAACATGTTTCGTGAAGTCTTGGGATCCCCCCCATCTTGGTCGTTGAGTTACGCACCACTTTGTTGCTGCGGGGTTCACGTCAATATATATATAATGTTTAAAACATTTCGAATATGATATATGGTTCCATGGACGCAGAGCTCAGTTTTCCTGTGAACCAGAAGGTCGCATGACTAAAGACGATCTTAGTACTGACCTATGGTCGCAGGCTATACGGGACCATAGCATCGAGAGAGTCATATCTAAACTGAGTAGTGACTGAGTCTTCCAATCACAATTCCAAGATCAGATAACTTCCTCTCCTATTTCTGATATTGGCAATTGTATAACCTCCCGAAACTACTCTACGTTGACACCCTTTCGATTACTATAAAAGGGCAACAAGCATATCAGAAAAGGGATCAGATCTTACGAACCCAAAGACAGGGATACATAGACATTGATAAAGAGATTGTTAGCTTTCTTTGTAATAATCTCCATCCTCTGTAATCATTTACATACATAGTGAAAACAATACAGGACATAGGGTTATTACTCAAATCCTTGAGGGCCCGAACCTGTATAATTCTCTGTGTCTCCAGCACATAATTATCTTAACTTACCTAGTAAGCATCTCGAAAGGTCTCCACTTCCTACACAACTAAATGGCATAAGATCAACTAAGGACCCGACTCCCAATCGTCGACAGATGCTAGTGCACAGATTAGACTGGACAAAGGTGTGGTAGGCACAAGTGTTGCGACCTGTAGGGCGAGGATCCGAATATAAATTCTTAGCACAAAGAGATCGAAGGCATGCAGCACCCCACTCGGAATAATCAAAAGGAACTCTCTCAGGTGGTGAAGGCGAGCGAGAACTGGAAGTCTGGCTGGTCGAACAGCTGCGATTTGAGGTGATTTTTTGGCGCTCGACATGCCTTGAGGACGAAGGATTAGACGAAATGAAGAAAAGGCAGCAAATGAGAAGAAACGAAAGAACGGACAGTTCGTATCGCGCACACAGTCAGCAAGCAGTGACGACGCGAGGAAAAATGAGAAAGTGGTGGCGGCGATGGCTGGAAAGAAAGGACAAAAAAACTGTGGCTGTTCGATGGCGAGTGGTGGCACAGAGGCTCACGGCATTGTGGCGGCGGCGAAAAATAAAAACGAATCATCCGTGGGTAGATCTAGGGTTTAAAAACAAAAAAAAAGTTAGTGTGGACAGTCAGCGTGGAAGCTGACAGTCATCATGTGAAGTAGATTTGTGTTGACAATCAGTATGTGAAGCGGACAATCAGCGTGCGCCAACAAAACTCGAAGGCAATTTTAGACTAGACAGGACATGCTTGAAGCTTGTGATCTCTTTGTTGTGTCATCTACTACTAGTATGTGGTCCAAAAGTTTGTGGTCAAATGGTTTGAACATCCCTCGATCACCAAGAAGACCGAGGTGATAACTAACGTGGCCGCCCTCGAGCACAAAGCAGATTGGGTCCAACCATTGAGGATCTATCTAGCACACGGGACCTTGCTCGAGGACGAAACTGAAGCAGATCGGTTAGTTAGGAAAGCACGCTTATACAAGCTGGTTGAAGGAACCCTATACAAAAAGAGCACACAAGGCGTACTCATGCGTTGCATCCCTCAAGAGGAAGGCCAAAGCCTGCTGAGAGAAATCCATAGAGGCATGTGTGGCAGGCATACATTCTATTGAACACTGGTCATAAAAGCTTTTCGACAAGGTTATTACTGGCCTACAGCACTCAATGATGTCAGACACTTGGTCAAGATATGAAACCAGTGTGAATTTCATGCTCGGCAAGTTCATCAGCAGGCATATGCACTACAAACTATTCCCTTAACATGAGGCATAGACATTCTGGGACCAATGCCCCAAGCCGTCAATGGATACAAGTTTCTATTCATAGCCATTGATACATGCACCAAATGGATCGAGGCTGAACCAGTCCGCACCATTACTGCCACAGCGGCGAAGAAGTTCTTTCACAAGAATATTGTGACACGATTTGGTATTCCAAGTCGTCTCATAATAGACAATGGTTCCCAATTTGTTAATGGTCTTTTCTTAAGACTATTGCGACGATATTAGTACCAAGGTTTGTTTCGCATCCGTCGCTCATCCACAAAGAAACGAAGCAGTCGAATGTGCCAACGGGCAAATAATACAACAGATCAAGAAACGAGTGTTCGACCGCCTTAAGATACGCTTGGGGGCTTGGGTAGACGAAGTCTACACCATTCTATTGGCCATTCGTACCACACCCAGTCAAGCAACGGGCCACATGCTTTTCTAATTGGTGTTTGGTGCTGAAGCCATGTTGCCAAGTGAAATCCAACTTGGCTCTCCTCGCATAAACAATTTCAATATTACAGATCCACAGGAAACAGGCGATGATGAACTTCTTCTTCTGGAAGAAAAGCGTAATCAAGCACTGTTTCGATCCACAGTATATTTACAAGCTCTACCTAAATATCACAGCAAAAGGGTGTGACCAGTAGCCTTCACGTCAAATACTTGGTCTTGAGAAAGATCCAAAACCATCTAATCACAATAAACTCTCTCCCCAATAGGAAGGTCTCTACACTGTGGTCTCAATGCCACGATCAGGATTGGCTCGCTTGGCTATGGAAGATAGCAGAATTCTATCCAACACATAGAACATAGACCAGCTACGCAAATTTTACATGTAATTCTTTTCCATTCTTTCTTATCAATATTCAATAACAAACATTTCCCTATCTTGATGTTGTAGTTATCTCCTCTCTTGTGTCCTATCTTTTCATCGGGCCAAGCTCGGGGGCTGGCCGCAAATCAAACTCTTTAACATAATGCCTAAAGAGGATTCGCTGACCGATCTCGTGATCGCATCTACTCAAGACATCTCTTTGTAAGCCGTTTCTCAACTCTTAGAGACTTGATAGAATGTTTCAGATCATTTGAGTGGCTGTTAGTTTGCAACAAGCTTGTGCCATTTTACCTTTAGATGTTTGTCCTTATGACCATATGATCACAAATAGTCAAGGCATATCTTTCTAAGTCGTCATCTCATGCATAAGCAATTGCCTTACCCATTTTCGATCAACCATGCCATACATTTTCCTATGACCATAATACCACACTACAACGTATTCATGGCCACAGGAGGGGGCTAGGGACAATACGACTATGGCATTAAAACAAGGAACATACCAAATATTTTGATATTTTCTTCGTATTATAAGAGACTTTGCTAATTGTATGTATTTGCAAGGTACCAAATCATTGCTGATCACACCCGAAGGGATTGAGTGCGATTGTGTAGTAATAACCGCAAGCGAACGGTTGAACGTTGAGCACTTGAGGGTTGAATTCCACGAGGAACAAGCGTATTCGTCTTTCTAGATTAATGAATCACTGAGTGAGTCTAAACGAGTTGTGGGTATATTTTTCTCAAACTAGAATATCAATCTGGGGTTTGCAAGCTGGTATGAAAATATAGGGTTTTAGGAGTTCCATAACCATCTAGCGTAATTCTATCCAAGGTCCGAGGATTGTAAGTTAATTTCAATTGTTTTCCAAGACAAATTAAGTTTGTAGTTTGGGGCACTGGGTCAACAGTCAGAGGATCACTTCCACTGTCACGTTTGGCGACAGCCTCTCTCCTCTTCAGGGTTCCGCGTTAAGGCACTAAGAACTCAAGAACTCCCCTAAATTCTTGCTAAAGCTCAACTGTTACGTCTGTTGCCGAAACGAGGATTTAGGGTTTGGAGGAAGAAAATATTATGAAATTACTCCAAAACTTGAAATAAAGACCGGGGAAGAATTACGCCTTCAGGATTCGGTCATCCCTAACCCTATAGGGGATCTACTCTCTAAAAGCTAATGCAGAAATAAAAATAAGAAATAAATAAAAACATAGTTGATTGCTTGAAAATTGAAGTTGCTGTGCTTGCCGGCTTACAAAAGCAATAAAATAAAGAAGGGGACTCTTCTAAACTAAAAGTAGTTAAAAACTACTACTAAACCTAAAGAAAAAGCATAAAATGCATCCTTAATTGAGCCAAAAGCTTCTATATTTATAATATACAGGAAAACGTGTCCAAAAATAACTCCACGTGCAGGCGATGAAGTCTGCTTTCAAACATGCGAGAACGGACAAATATGAGTCAGAAACCGACCAGATTCGTCCAGTTCGGATCCAATACGACTCAAACCAACCAATTCTGGCTAACACCAACCAAGTTCGACCAGTTTGAATCAAAACCAGATCAAAATTGCCCACAAACGACCAGTTTGGATCAAACCTACTTCAAAATGGCTCATCCACGACCAATCCGGGTCAAAATACAACTCTATATGACCGGTTTGGATCAAAACTGAGCTAAGGAGTGTAACTCGAACACGATCGGACACGTGGTGCAATCACAGCCAGATATGCATCGTGGCCGAAACCAACTCGATCATGACCGGGACATGTGGTGCTTTTACGGCCAGACACGCGGCGTAGCCGAAACCGAGCGGGAATCTTCTTTGACTGTGTTGTATTCGACCGGGTCTCTTTTCGAGTACGGGTCCTTTTGGAGTATAAGTCATTTTTTCGCTCGCGTTTTGTACGGTTTTGGATTTTTACCTGCCAAATTAACTTCAACCAGGACTCTTTTGCTTCTCTAGTTTGGTTTCTTGGTCGTTGAAGGCTCAAATGTGGTCGAAATTGCCCCAAATTCTGAGGTTTGATCCCTAAAACATGACGAACACAACCGTGAAAGCAATTTGTGAAAATAATCAGATTTTGCACATAAAATGTCGAATCAGAGGAGTTTTAAGCATGATTTTGCATACATTCAATACTAAACCTAGGGTAAAAGTGTTACCAAGTTAGCACTTATCAAATTCCCCCAAGCTAGCATTTTGCTTGTCCTCAAGCAAAAGAATATGAATGATTTTCCAAAAATTGAGATGCCTTGGTTTATTTGATTTTCAATAAACAATATTGCCAAGATCCACAACACATCTATGCATATGAGGTAATTGATCTCAGCAATTTAAACTTTCCAAATGCATACATTAAATTTATCCAATTTCAACCTTAGAAAAGAGATAGCTTGATAAATTAAATTGTCTTCACAATCTTCTTTCATATAGGATTTAGAATAAACCATGCAAAGAAAACACTCGTTATGCTATGATCTATACAAAGTTGCTAGATTGCCCTTTTCTAAACAAAAATCAAAACACTTATATTTATTTATTTTTATTTATTTATTTTCTTCTTCAACTTTTTCTTGCTCTTGGTGATGCGCACACGGGGCGGCCCGATCTTCTGATGAGACTCACGGGGGTAATTCCGATCTGTTCGGAGAGGAGACCTTGACGATCCGGCTACCAACCTCGCAAGGAGAGGAGCCCGGCAATCGTTAAACCACCAAACCTGCTCGTTATCAACCACGCCAAGAACGCGATTGACCTGACCACGAAGGTCGTTTCCTGCAAGCGATCGAAGAACAAGCAAGAAACAAGATAAACACAATCTAAAATTGCAAATATGGATGAAGCACTTGGATAAATTTGAGGTTCTGTTTCTCGGCTCGGGCGGTCTAGTCGACACGCGTAAACACGAGGAGGGACGCACACGGGGTCTACCAAACACAACAAAACCTGCTCAAATATGACGTCGGTCTAGTTTTTATGGTGGAGGGAGGGGGAGGACGGCCAAATGGGTGGAGGCCAAGGTGGAGGACGTTCTAGGGTTTCTCCCCACGTCCTCAACCTGGGCCTAGGCCCCTCCGACAAATTACAAGGCCCACGGCCTAAAGAAAGTGTCGCAGCACTTGGCAGATTTGATCCATTGGAGTATTTTGCAATTTCCTGATTATCCAGAATGAATTTTTCCCTGAGGCCGGATGCATTGGAAAGATAATCTCCTAACCTTTCGAGAATGTCCTTATTTGCCTCATTTGGACCTCGTATGTGGCCTGGGCGTCCGTTTAAAGTCAGGGTGGTCGCTGATGGCCGAACCGGGCCTCCGGGAGAGTTGGGCTTGCTTGAACGTGGGAGATGCTCTTGGGCCTTGATGATAGAGTGTTTAACCTCCCCCATTGATGGCTTGAATAGCTTGGCCACAGGATTGAGGCCCACTTGACGTTCCTCGTCAGCATGTCATCCTGGTTTTTCAGCACATCGTCCTGGCATGGATATCGGCGACTTCAGCGACGTTGTAGTGGAAGGAGTGTTGATCATGTCCGCATGGGTGATGCCCTCATCATTCTCCCCTTCTTGAATTGGAGTCGTCCTCGACTCCATCACACTATCCTGCAAAAGGTTAGTAGCGACACAGGGCAAAACAGTATGCACATCCTCTTTTTCATTACCTTGCAGGGTCTCATCCATTGATGCAGGTGTAACTTCAATGGTTTGTTCTCTACTCGTGGCAATGATCTCATCTTCTTTCATGAAATCCTCTTTATCCTCCTCTTGGTGATGCGTATCTTCCTGCATAATGTTAGCTACGGCAATAGGAGCAACAATGGGTCCATCTAATGAGGCAAGAAATTCATTCAATGATTCAATAAACCTATGTTCAGCTTTACAAGCACATTTAAATAATTGAGAAAGAGAACTGTATGTTTCATGAATGAGCATATCTCGAATTTCCTCATTAAGTCCTTTTAAAAATCTATTTTCAATTGCCTCTTCACATTCATTTAATTCACTTAGCCGTAACAAGGTTTTAAATTTCTTATAGTACTCTTTTACCTTCATTTTACCTTGTCGCAAATGTTTCAAGTCGAGATAAGCATCTTCTGCATCATAGTCATCGAACATATCGCGAGGAGGAGGTGGAGCAAATAATTCATGCTTCTTCACATGTCGAGGAAAGATGTGACCTGTCATTGTTAGTAGCAAACAAGAAAATACACAAGTAGTATATATTTCCTATGAACTACTAGGTTGTGGAGCTTCTCAAGTCACACTCGCTCAAGTATTTACCTTGCTCTTACAAGTTCTTACCACACAAGCAGGCGGTGCAATCGGTGGCTGGTTCGTGATAATTCAAGCACACGTGGTGGTAAAGCGATAGCAAGGTCTGTCCCTGTTTGGTTAGTAGTATGTGGAGTTTGGACAGGCTAAAATATGTAGCAAAGGAATAGTAATTGTTCAATACAAGTAATGCAAAATTGAAGATTAGCCCAAAGTATCAACGTGCTTGACCGGCCTAGACATAGACTAGTCACAAGCAAACAAGATGAAGATAGGCTATGATTCCCAATATGCGGCACTAGAGATGAATTACTTCTTTTTAATTCTCCTTTGCTCACTTCTTTTTTTTTTAAAACAGCGCGGCTCCTTTTTTTTTTTTTTTTGGCGCTAGCCTCTTTTCTTTTTTTATTACGTTTCTTTTTGTGCGGCTTTTTTTTTTTATGCACTTGCCTCTTTTTTTTTTTTTTAGCACGTCAAAACTATGCCGTAATAGCTGAAAATTTGTACAGCAATTATGCAGCACAAAAAGTCAAAATCTGTGGATTGTTCCAAAACCAAAGTTGTGTGGAATCTTCTAAGCTTTCCAAAACATCCAAGATTATCTAAAACGGAGATCGGATGAAGGATTTATGGACAAAATACATAACCGAACCGTAATAGATCTAAACTGTGCATCCCGACAAAGATGGCAAGTTTTCTCACCGATGGAAGCCGAATTTGGGAATCTCTATTTTGACCAAGCAAAAGTTGGAACTGATAGAAAATTTCGTGATCTTTCCAACGAGCACAAGAACGTCCTAATCCGAGTTCGGACATAAAAGTTATGCCAGTTTTTACTGAAGGGGACACAAATTGGACGCGAACTCGAATTGGTCTCGGTTTTGCGCGGGCTATCTTTGGATTGGCGGATTGGGGAACAAGTGGAACTCGACCTGTTGGTTGTGGGGGACACGGTGGAAACCAATATACTATTTCTTTTGGGTTTTTTTTTTTGACAAGAACACAAACCCTAAGCGGCGGATTCAACGGCGGATGCAAACTCAAGACTAGAACTAGATACTAGACATGGACAGCGGCACCGACAACAATGGGCGAAAATTCAATGATGCAAAAACAGTAAAGAACAATGCAAAGGCTAAACGTGGCTTGGATAATAGATGCAAATATTTTTGTGAGGCAATTTTCTGGACTCTAGGTATGAAAATCAATCTAATAAACAAAGATACAAGGATTCTCACCAGGCAACCGACGCTCTGATACCAAATGATTGGCACACGGGGCGGCCCGATCTTCTGATGAGACTCACGGGGGTAATTCCGATCTGTTCGGAGAGGAGACCTTGACGATCCGGCTACCAACCTCGCAAGGATAGGAGCCCGGCAATCGTTAAACCACCAAACCTGCTCGTTATCAACCACGCCAAGAACGCGATTGACCTGACCACGAAGGTTGTTTCCTGCAAGCGATCGAAGAACAAGCAAGAAACAAGATAAACACAATCTAAAATTGCAAATATGGATGAAGCACTTGGATAAATTTGAGGTTCTGTTTCTCGGCTCGGGTAGTCTAGTCGACACGCGTAAACACGAGGAGGGACGCACACGGGGTCTACCAAACACAACAAAACCTGCTCAAATATGACGTCGGCGGCTAGTTTTTATGGTGGAGGGAGGGGGAGGACGGCCAAATGGGTGGAGGCCAAGGTGGAGGACGTTCTAGGGTTTCTCCCCACGTCCTCAACCTGGGCCTTGGCCCCTCCGACAAATTACAAGGCCCACGGCCTAAAGAAAGTGTCGCAGCACTTGGCAGATTTGATCCATTGGAGTATTTTGCAATTTCCTGATTATCCAGAATGAATTTTTCCCTGAGGCCGGATGCATTGGAAAGATAATCTCCTAACCTTTCGAGAATGTCCTTATTTGCCTCATTTGGACCTCGTATGTGGCCTGGGCGTCCGTTTAAAGTCAGGGTGGTCGCTGATGGCCGAACCGGGCCTCCGGGAGAGTTGGGCTTGCTTGAACGTGGGAGATGCTCTTGGGCCTTGATGATAGAGTGTTTAACCTCCCCCATTGATGGCTTGAATAGCTTGGCCACAGGATTGAGGCCCACTTGACGTTCCTCGTCAGCATGTCGTCCTGGTTTTTCAGCACATCGTCCTGGCATGGATATCGGCGACTTCAGCGACGTTGTAGTGGAAGGAGTGTTGATCATGTCCGCATGGGTGATGCCCTCATCACTTGGCCAGAATGTTTTTACTGGATCATTCCGTCGTGACGAGAGGAGACACAGCTGAAGATGCTTACTCAAGTGTGCTTACAGAAAGGAAACTTTGTCAATTTTTCGAGCCCCTATAAGCAACCTCAATGCTCCGTATACCTTCCCTTCACCAGCTGGTCGACGATTCACCACCGTCTCGCCCCAGCGGGTCGCATATACGTTACACGAGATTAGACAAAGACAGCTTAAGCAACCGTTTTACTGTAAATATTTTTTTGTGTTTATAAGTTAAGTAAATCTTCCCTTTCCTAACAGGTCGACAATTCACCACCGCTTCCCCCCAGTGGGTCGATCATACTTTACTCTTACACTTTTTTTTTATTTTTAAAGAGAAGGGCGATTAGCAATCTAAGTATAAAAAGTAACATAAGAGAGTTAATTCCAAAAAATGGTTTTATTAGAAATCTTCAATTTGGAAGAAGTCAAGTACAATTTAATAGATAAGTTCAAACTTTAATGGTCAATTTATGATAAAACTGAACATATGCAATGGAAATTTTTAAGAAAGCTAAGTTCAATGGATCATATGCAAAGATGTGATAGAATAATCATCTAATTGATTAAAGATTGTAAACCCCATGTGATTGTCAAATTTTAAGTGATGTATATTTTGACAATGTTTTGAATTATTTGTATTCGTTTATGTTGTCATTATGTGTGAACAGCACTATGTGATGGGTTTGTTTGGTTTTGGTGTATGTTGCAGGTATACCGGAGTTATAGTACGCTTGCGGCAAGGATGGGCCATCAGAGTAATGCTCAGGGAGGAGTCAGAGACTCGACTGGTCTGAGAGATGCCAGAGGTACTAGAGACTTGCGGGAACACTCTACATGACTAATTGAACACCCGGATATGGCGTTGAACCGAGATTGTTGAAGTAGCTCGAACCGGTCGAAGTGTGGAGGTTGCCGGTTGGGGTCCGGAACGGGAGAGACTTCCCGGCATGTGGCGAGCTATTCAACATCGAGATGGACATGTGATAGCATTATGACATGCATAGTGGTGCTCATGATGACCACCAAGAAATCACCAAGATGGTCTATGAACTCTGTGTTGAAGCTTATGCAAAAGCTTCTGTTTACAAGCTAATTCTGCACTGATCTAGACTTGTTTTTTGTGTTAACAGAAAAGTTGTAGAGCTAGAAGTTAGCTTTCCAACGGATCCAAGAATATCAAAATCGGAGTTCAGATGATGAAGTTATGACTGTTTTAGTGTCTGTTGTTCAGAAAATTCTGTAATTCTGAAATTGTAAATCCGAAAATTGTAAAAATGATTGTTGAGAGTTGGGCCGAATTGGGCTTCGGGCCCAACCTCCACTAGCTGCTAGTTTAGTCCCACATTGGTTGTGGAGACTAGTCTAAGTGGAGGTTGGCTCTATATAAGAAGGGGGAGTGCTAGGGAGAGCACTCATATCTTTGAGAGAGAGTTTTTGGCTATTATGTTTAGCCTTTGAAACTTTTGTATTCTTGATCCTTTTCTTGGTTCTTGAATATTTTATAAGTTGTGAAATCTTCTCTCTTTTTTTGATTGTTTAAATTTTCGTATATGCTTGTTTAAATACTCTTCTCTTGTTTCTTTTGCTCACCCCTCCTCTCAGTTCGCCATCCTGGTCTTTCAAAGATCATCTTCAAAACCAGGCATTCCAGGTGATAAATCTCTTTTTATTTTTCAATTTATTTTGGAATGTGGTGGAATGATAATTTGTTGAAGACTAAACATATGGTGAAGTGAACATCTCCCAAGCTAAATCAGACCAAGAAAACGGTTAAGTGAACACCCCCCAAGCTATATCAGACATTGTCCTCAATGTATGGAGAGAGATCAGATTACCGTTTGAGGTTGTGGTTCAGGTTGGTAGATGTTGTGGAAGATGAGGTAGTGAAAGAGGATATTGCAATCCACGTAGCTCCAATGGTGCAGTCCAAGGTGTCGCAAGTGAAAACTTGAAAAGAAAAAACAAAAAGAAACAAAAAGGAAAGGAAAATAAAAAGAAAAACTTGCGTACCTTGGAGATCACTCATCGGAGGCCGGTGGAGGAGAATGGTAGAACTGTGGCAATGTATAGGATGGATATGGAGGTGGAGGAAAGAGATGTGGGGAAAGTCCGTGGGTGTGAAGGTTGTTCCCATAGTGGGTATGTGCACCTGAGAATGTGCCGTCCGGAAAAATGTGGCCTACGTGTACATGATAGTCGTAGATGCTATTGATGTGGCCGTAGAGTTGGTTCATCCTAGAATCCATCACAATCCTGTATTCTCCAAATTCCGACCTAAGGTCGGAGAGACTAGTGTGCAAGCACTCTATGGAAACATGCAGAGCGGCAATAACATTCCTTGCTGGTTGGTTAGAGTTAGCAGCACATGAGGAGTTAGAAGCAGATGAGCTAGATGGGAGCATTCTCCAATTCTGCTCATTAGATAAGCAAGTTCGAGAAATATTGGGCAAAAGGATAGAGGGAATTCCATTAATAATCCAACGAAAGAATTCTCTTCCCTCCTACAAAACCCCATTGAAAACAATGCATTTAAATATAAGGTGGCTGCGGGCACAGATTCTTGATAATCTGTAGAATCAAACCCTAAGGCTTTTGCTAAGTGAGTGATTAAGCCACCTTAGACAAAGGGTGAGGTTTTGCGTAAATCCTTCCCAATACTTTCAAGGGGACGGGCAAAGTAGGCTGCAGATGATACATGAATTTGGCCTAACATAACCCACAAAAATTCAACCTCAGTTTCTAAAAATTTATCCTGATTACTGTCACGCCCCAAAATTGTCCCGGCCATGAGACGCTGTAAGTAGCAAAAGGCTGGATTACAAATTTTGGCGGCCTTGGATTTACCGAGTCGAAAAAGATGTTTCCCTTCCTGAGCTATATCACTCAAAGGTTACCGAGGGTGCAAATAATAGAAGCATGAAAAGTTCCCCCGGGTTTAAACCCTAGCAGATTTGCAAATTCATCTATTGAAAAATTATAATCCACATTTGCAAATCTAAATCTAACATCTTCAATTTCATTGGGAGGGACGCGTATGGTGTTTTGTTCATAGGAGGCTAGAATCCCTCATATGACTTTGCGAAAAGTCGGAACCAGAACTCCTATAAGCGCATCCCATCCCACATTACTAAGTTGGCATTTAACATCATCTTCAATTCCTAGCGATCTAGTAGCACCAACATCTAAAAATCTAGTAGGCCACAAAGGTCTCTTCTTTAAATACATAAATCTAGCAAGATGATCAGGGTTTGTGAAGTAAATTTGCGGAAAATCTGGATCAGAGAAGGTTTGAGGAGATGTACTATGTTTGCCCTTCATTACCTTCTTGACATTATGTCGGGGAGTTGTCATTGCCATAGAAACTTCAGATCCAGGGGTATAAAGGCACAAGGAGCCTAAATCCGCGGTCGGAACGAAATTTGAACGGTCGGATTTGGATTTGTGTGGTGAAGTTTGGAGAAGTTTTGAGAAGAACAAGGGCCAAAAATAATGGATGCTACTGTTTGGAGAGGATGGGAGGCTTTAATAGGGTGGTAGGTTGAGGTAGAAAAGATTTTGGGAAGAAAAAGGACAAAAAGAAAGAAAAAGGACATTTTTGGCCGAAAAAGGAAAGGAAATTGAGCCTGGCACGACCATGGGCACGTGGCGTGCTCCGGGTCATGTTCGGGTTGGGTTTAA
This sequence comes from Pharus latifolius, assembly GCA_019359835.1. Lineage (NCBI taxonomy): Eukaryota > Viridiplantae > Streptophyta > Magnoliopsida > Poales > Poaceae > Pharus > Pharus latifolius. Next base: position 18,106,406 of record CM033327.1, on the reverse strand, counting down.
CCCACTACGACCACGTGGTCGCACCGACAGGGGTACTTCCATGGGCACGGGGCATGTTCTTGGTTCGGTTTGGTTCGGTTTTGCAAGACACGAGCACGGGACGTGCCACGTGTCGTGCTTTTTGCGGTGGAAATTAAAAAGGCCTTTTAATGTTTTGATAATTCAACCTTGGTGTGCCACGGGTCGTGCTCAAGATTGTGGTCGCATCGGGTAGTTTGTGAAAAGTTTTGAAATTTGCTTTGAAAACAGCCCGAAACCAGCACTGGTCGTGGTCGAGGTCGTGCTTGGTTCAGTTTGAAAAGAAAAAGTTTATTTGATTTGAAAAATTCCACCTGAAAGCAGCACTGGTCGTGGTTGTACCTGTGCTTGCCTCCGTTGGTTTTGGAAATTTGTTTTTCTTTGAAAAAATGTACTTGAAAGCGGCACTGGTCGTTCCTCCAGTCGTGCTCAAATTAGGTGAAAAAGAAAACTTAAAGTTTTTGAAAAATTATAAAACCGAAGCTACCACTGGTTGTAAACCTGGTCGTGGTCGTCTCAGTTGAGGTGACAAATTGATTTTTTTGAAAGTTTGAACCAAACAAAGCTCAAAATTGGTCGTGCAAGTGGTCGTGGTCGCCTCGGCTAGTGTAAAAATTATGAATTTTTTTGGTTTTTCAAAAAGAGTTAGCCCTAGTCTACTAAAAACAAGGTTTGGGTGGTCAAACGGCGTCGGAATTGAGCGATTTTCATGCCGTTGTGTTCGTAAAAGAGAGAACTAGATGTTAGTGTACTAGGTTGCCTCCCGGCTAGTGCTAGTTTAACATCCCGCTCGACAAAATGTCCTCGGCCGTTCAAAAATGTGTGGAGTCGAAAGAATTGACCGAGTTCAGCGTGCTTACCTGGTCTCCCGCATTGTAAAGCTTGATACGGTGCATGTTTACCTTGAAAGTGGTGCCGTTTTGTGCTCGAAGCTCTACGACACCATATGAAAAGGCCTTTTCTGTCGTGTATGGCCCAGTCCATTGCGATTTCAATTTCCCTGGGATCAATTTCAACGGAGAATTGAATAATAGAATCAAATCACCTGTTTAAATTCATGGTTGAGGATCAGTTTGTCGTGCCACTTCTTCGTGTTGTCTTTATAGATCAAGGCACTTTCGTAGGAGTTGTTCTGAATCTCTTCTAGCTCAGGCAATTCAAGGATTCGCCTTCACCCCGCTTTGTCAAAATCCCAGTTGAGCTCTTTTAGCGCCCATCACGCCCTGTGTGATAGTTCAACAGGCAAATGGCAGTTTTTACCAAATACAAGTTTGTAAGACGTCATACCTAGCGGAGTCTTGAATGCAGTGCGATATGCCCAAAGGACATCTGGAAGCTTGAGTGCTTAGTCTGTTCTAGACGGAGCCACCACCTTCTGCAAGATCGACTTGATTTCCCTGTTTGAGACTTCAACCTGTCCACTTGTTTGACGGTGATATGCAAGAGCAACTTTATGAAGTACCCCATACTTCATTAACAATTTCTGAAATTGGTAATTAGTAAAATGTGCACCGCCATCACTAATTACTGCTCGCGGTATACCAAATCGGGGAAAGTTGACAGTTTTGAAAAGCTTTATCACATGTTTTGATTCATTTGTTGGTGTAGAAACAACCTCTACCCACTTAGAAACATAATCAACCACAACCAAGATGTAGGAGTTACCCATAGAAGATGGAAAAGGTCCCATACATCAAAGAGCTCAATTTCAAGAATGTTTGTCAAGGGCATTTCATTTCGTTTACTCAAATTTCCAGAACGTTGGCAAGGATCGCATTTTTGCACAAAGTCATAAGCATCTTTAAATAAAGAAGGCCAAAACAAACCTGATTGCAATATCTTACTCGCTGTTTTTGAAGCTTCGGCGTGTCCACCACATGGAGATGAATGGCAACGTTCAAGAACGCTTTGAATCTCATGGTCGGGCACACATCTTTGAAATATGTTGTCAACTCCTTTTTTGAAAAGATTTGGACCATCCCACTAGTAGTGTCAGATGTCGTGGAGGAAGCGCTTTCGATGTCTACTTGTCAACTGGAGGAAGTTCATGGTTAAATAAGTAATTTGCACTATCAACATACAATGGTTCTTGTTGAATCACGTAAAGGTGTTCGTCGGGTAAAGTGTCATTGATGTGAACGTCCACGGTGTCGGTCAAGAGTCACGAGAGATGATTGGCGACGACATTCTCAGCACCCTTTTTATCTTTGATCTCCAAATCAAATTCCTGTAGTAATATGATCCATCATGCAAGTCGTGGCTTGGTTTCTGTCTTGGTCAAAAGATACTTAAGAGCAGCATGGTCAGTATGCACAATAACTTTTGAACCAATTAAATATGGATGAAATTTGTCTAGGGAATATACTACAGCAAGCAATTCTTTTTCAATCGTAGTGTAATTACTTTGAGCATCATCCAAAGTTTTTCTTATCTAGTATATAGCTAGTAAAACCTTATTTGTTCTTTGCCCTAGAACAACGCCAATTGCATAATCACTAGCATCACACATCAATTCAAAAGGTTCATTCCAATTTGGAGGTTGTATGATGGAAGCACTAGTTAATGCATGTTTCACTTGACTAAAGGCATCATCAAGACATTTGTCATCAAAATCAAAAGGCACATATTTACCAAGCAAATGAGTAAGAAGTTTAGCAGTTTTAAAGAAATCCTTAATGAAACGGCGGTAGAACCTACAGGTCCCAAGAAATTGCGTATGCCCTTCACGTTTGTTGGTGGTGGTAGACTTGCTATGACCTCGATTTTTGCCATGCCGACTTCAATCCCTCGTTCAAAAATCACGTGGCCAAGTACCACGCCCTCTTCAACCATGAATTGGCACTTTTCCCAATTTAGCACAAGGTTGACTTCTTCGCACCTGCTCAAGACTCGAGAAAGATTTTGTAGACAGGCATCGAAAGAGAAACCATAGACACTAAAATCATCCATAAAGACTTCCATTATTTCCTCAATCAAATCCGAAAAGATAGCCACCATACATCTTCGAAAAGTCGTAGGCGCATTACATAACCCAAACGACATTCGTCGGTAAGCAAAAGTACCGAAACGACATGTAAACGTCGTCTTATCTTGATCATCGGGATGAATTAGGATTTGAAAGAATCCCGAATACCCATCAAGAAAACAAAAATATGCATGGTTGTCTAGTCTTTCCAACATTTGATCAATGAAAGGTAATGGTAAGTGATCCTTTCTAGTGGCGCTATTCAATTTACGATAATCAATGCACATGCGCCATCCAGTAAGAAGTCTAGTAGGGATCAACTCGTTGTTAGCATTCTTAACCATAGTCATACCCCTTTTCTTTGGAAGTACATGAACAGGACTAACCCAATTACTATCAGAGATTGGATAAATGATACCCACATCTAATAGTTTAGAAATTTCAGCTTTGACAGTTTCTTTCAAATTTGGGTTTAGTCTACGTTGACGCTCAACGGAGGTTTTAGTGTCATCAACTAGAGATATCCTATGCATGAAAATTTCATGGCTAATCCCTTTATATCATCAATTGAATAACCTAGAGCATTACGATGCACACGAAGTAAAGAAATCAATTTTTCTAGTGTGAATCAGTCAAGTTTCCATTAACAATGATAGGTTGCATCTCATTATCATCCAAGAATACATATTTCAGCTAGGAAGGAAGAGTTTTAAGGGTAGGTTTACTAACCTTTTTCTTACCTGTGGTGTTGGAATCCGAGATGTCCTTTGTGGATGTTTCTTTTGTTGGTTCGTCGATGTTTTGTTCATCTTCGTCGCTGCTGTCCATTTTTTCATTATCGAATATTTCATCCATCCTTCTTCAAGAGTGAGTCGAAGCGATGACTCCTCTTCTAGGACTTCTTCTATATCATCCATGCTGCAAATTTTCTCCTCATACATAGGACAGTTAACAAGGTTAGACATTTTAAACAAAAGTTTCTCCTCCCCTATGTGGAAAGTAATTCTTCCCTAACGAACATTGATGAGGGCACTTGCTATCCAGAGCAGGCAGGATAACACCATCATCATTCCCTTCCCCTATTGCTGTTCAAGAGACTCCAAATCATTTCCAAGGACCAATAACACGCGCTCGTGCTAAACAAACCAATCAACAGGTGAATTCGCTCATTATTAAGAACTATTTTACTTGTGAGAATCAGCTGCTACCTAATACAAGTAATTTAACTATTCTCAGGTATGAAAATAATGTGAGGAGGTGTGAACACCTGAGAGAAGATCAAGAGGAGCAAAGACAAGTCAACAACCAACCAATGAAGGCTAAAGTGATCAAGTCAGCCTCCCAGAACCAGTCTTCAATTAAAATGGCATAGAAGATGCAAATGGAGTCCAATTAGGGTGTTTGACTACCGCCTGGAAAGCTTGTCTCCTAAGCTTTCCAACGGATCTGGCCTCACCCTCAAATTCAATCTGAGCGCGAAGATATCGTCAAATAACTATGGCGGCCAGAAACTGTTCCCTATGTGTTGGGTGCTGCGCCACCATTGTGTTTGGCCCTTTGGCTTTTGTGCTGAACACCTTTTGTCTTCCTCCTCTCCTCTCCTATATGTAGGAGGCAGCCCCCCTTGTGTTTGAGATAGACAAAAACAAACTGAATCTTGAAATAGATGTGCTATGCATGTTCTTGGGTTTTCTAGCCACCGGCCGAAACATCCCTTAGAATTGTGCATCCCTTCCCGTTGATCTTGCAAGCTCTTTGTGATTGCAGCGAGGATTGTAATCCGCTTGACTTGGTTGAGTGGACAACGTGAGGTTGGGCGAACTCCGTGCTGCAGGTTGTTGCGCTTGCAATGGTTGGCCGCACAAGATTCGTCAGGTTTCACGAGTATCTTCGATTCTACGCCGTGAAGGTCGGGCACCCCCTGTATCACAGTGCCTGTCTCATAAGGGCAAGCATCACACTCTTCATCTTCCTCAGGAGCATCTCCAAGCTTATTTGGGTCAGGCATGGGCTCCTGGTCCTCTTCACTAGTAGATTCATAGTCTCCATCTTCAGTGACAAGCATGGTTCGATTGTTTGGGCATTTTCTTGCCATATGCCCTCGACCCAAGCACTTGAAGCATTGGATGGCACTAGTCTTGGTGGTTGAATCCACCGAAGATGATGATGCAGTGGGTTTCTTAGTACTTGATGTAGGGACTGATTTTGATACTGAAGCAGAACTAGTATTAGTGGCAAAAGACGTACTAGAGGAGGATATACCTCGTCCCAAGTTAAATCGAGCTTTGGGTATGTTTGATGGAGCTCTCAAGTGGAAGGAGGGCGTTCTTTTTGGTTTGGCATCTTCTTGTAGTTGTTTCTCCGCTTCCGTTGCTTGATGCACCAACTCAACGACGGTGTTGCAAGGCTGAAAAATCACAATGGTTTTGATGTTCTTGTTGAGGCCATGCAGAAAACGTTCAATGGAATGTCCTTCATCTTCATGCACCCGGGCTCTAATCATGGCTTGCTCCATGTCCTTGTAGTAATCCTCCACCGTTCATGATCCCTGTCTCAAATTCTTTAATTTATCAAAAAGATCACGTCTATAACAAAATGAGCTCTCATCTCACGCTTCAATTCCTCCCATGAAGCAATAGGGGTTTCTCCTTGTTCTTCTCGTTGATTAAGGACTTATTCCCATCAAATCAGCGCATAACCATCAAACTCAAGTGAGGCCATTTTCAATTTCTTCTCCTCCGAATAATTGTGCATCCGGAAGATCTTCTCCACCTTGACTTCCCATGTAAGGTATGCATCTGGGTCGCACTCACCTGCAAATTTTGGAACTGTAAATTTTAGCTTACCAAATTTTTCCTCCGCGGGTCCTCTTTCTTGACGATGAGCATACCGCCGATAGCCGTCATCTCGATGAAGCATGAAGTCATTGTTATCAACATCATCAAGGGTACCACACCCACGACCGCGCCCATGACCATGGACAGCTCCACGGCCTCCTCCTTGGCGCCCTGGGTGTGGTGGTCGATCCGCATTAGTGGCAGCACGATCTCTCCTCTGACGCTTTCTTCGGGCAGCAATCTCCTCGGTAGTCTCGTTGATCTCCTCACCTCCATGAACACTATCTTCTCCATGCGATCTGTCTCGGCGAGTCTTAGGCATTCTCTTATCAAACTCATCAATCAAAATATCAATCATCTCTTGACGCATGTTAGTCATGTTCTCAGTAAGTTGTTGATAGAACTCCCTTGTTATCCTAATAAACTCCTATTGTGTCACATAAGGTGGTAGTGGTGCACCTCCCGCACCTTCCTCGTTATCTGCCATGGTTAGTGCAAACACAAAAGCAAGAAAACAAGTATATAAGGGATGTTATGTGGAATCACTCAAGCTTAGCCTCTCACTTACCAACCGAAGTTCTTATGACTACTCTACGGGGTTGAAGAATTGCGTGTACTCTAGTAACGATAGATAGTTGAACGTGATGGAATAAGTGAATCAAGGTCCAAGCCTGTAACACCCTAAGTTTAGGAGTGGAAACTTCCTTTTCATGAACAACATGCATTCATGTATTTGTAGTAATAGCCAGATCATTATCTTTATCAAGCTCTAAAAATTACAAATTTATTCTGTAGACCCAAATTAAGATATGATTTTTCAGATTTGATCTACTATCTATCTTAAGTATAAAAGCCTTCAGAATCAAGATTCAATTCCATCTCTAACTTCCAGATTTATTAATTCTTTTCTGTTTTTGAAATAGGAATTTAATTAATAACCTAATTACCCTAAATACTTTGAACTCAGATTTAGCCAAATCTAGATCTAATCCAGACCAGATTATTCTTGGATCATGATCATGGGTATGTCAATACCTTGAACCAGAAAGTTGGCAACTAGATTTCATCATCCAGGCCTTTTTCACATATCAGTCCAAATTGTATCGCAAATTAGTCTTTTTTTCTAATATCTAGAAACCCAAAAAGGCTAAAATCCACATATTAACTCCAAATTCAGAATTTCTTTAGCAAACCTTTTCCAAATGCTATTTGAAACAACTTTCTCTTCTGTCCAGATTCCAAAATCTCATCCTAAGTGCCAGAATTCGAAATCGACCAAAATTCAGATTTCAATTACCCTAAAATACCCTATTTTCAGTTTATATCAAAAATTATTCAAATGTGCCAGAATTTACCAAATATCTTTACCAAATACATTGTTGAATAAAGTCTGCCAGATCAGTGCACTCAATTTCAGTTTAAATCATCCAAATCTCCATATTCATAGATCAGCCCAAAGCCCAGATTTAGAAATCACAACTTAGTCCAATTCGACCAGAGCCCAGCTAATTTTCGACCAGAGCCTCGCCGTGGTCTTTGCGCCGTGTTCGCTCGCCGCCGGCCAAGCCTCGCCTGCGCCTGAGCCCGTGCTTACTTGTGTTTGCATGTGCGCACGTGTCTGCACCTCAGCCATCGTCGTTGCAATGTCGACGACCAACATCTGCTCCCGCGCGTGACCGGCAACAACCTTTGTCAGCAACTTCACACCACGTTGCCTCGCCGTGCCAGTTTTTTTGCCACCGCTTGCACCGCCCAGCATCGTTGAGTCTCAACGAGCCGACAATTTGATCAGTACAGAGCTGCCTGCTCACCGTCTTGTCGCTACCGCTGTTTCTTCACTGTTGTCACACCTGCGCCCGGACAGCTAAGTCCCTGGCGCTAATTCCTTTGTTGTTCCTTCTTTGTAAGCTTCGCCCTGGTCTATTTAAGCAGCCCAATACTCTGTATCATCTTCACTTCATCAGAATTTACTAAATTGAGATCTCCACCTTCGTCTTCTTCTCCGGCGAGCTCAGCACAAAGGCTCACGATGCCAGCTTCAACCACTACACCATTTGCCAAATTGACATCATCAGTGAGTACCTCTCGTCTCCCTTATCATGTGATCATATCCAATTGAGCTCCGGTGATCTCTAACGCTGGCAATCACTGAAATCCTCTAATTCCCTGTTCTAGCAATGCCATCTAAATTAGCCCGAATTTGCTTTCGTGATAATAGGACAAAATGATCAGTAAACTAATCTTAGCAAGCCTGTAAACTAAGATTTTGAATTCCAGCTCAAATCGAAGTTTTCCCCAAATTTTAGCGCCACCAGTAATTGGCTCATATCGCCAGGCCACACCAGCGATCCTCCAGCCAAATTGACTTCACAAATAGCTTCCTCGTGTCCTTCTATCACTCTCCAAGCGAGGAATTAACTTCAAACCTTCTGTATCAAAAACGCCCAATTCAATGCTTTCTTCTCCGGCGTCGATCACCGGAAAAGTGATTACGACCGATCCGGCTTCAACCACCTTGTCCCCTAGATGCGCCTCAATCCCCTGAACATTTTTGTCTTCTAGCTCAACATCTGGATCGGCCTAGATTAAAAGTTATAACCTTGCCAAAATTTGTGTCCAGAACTGTTGTAGTGCAATAAGATCACCGGAGTTCATCATCGGATTTCTTGCCATCTGACCATCTCCAGCCAAGAAACTTGTTATGTATTTTGTTCTTGTTACTCAGGCCTACCTCCTAGACAAAGTTAGCACAACATTTGAGCCCTTGAATTGCATTTTATGCTTAGCCCTAGATTTTGACATTGTCAGCCCTATGCCAGAGCTTGTCAGCCAGTGGCATTAGCTCTTTTCACCTCTTCCTAGTTGTGCAAATTGAAAATAACCTTGTCCCTTAGACTTGTGGAGTTGTGATCTACATTTTATTCTACTGCCACAAGTTGAGATAATCCCTCTATCATCGATCGACCCTATGTCGATGCCTTAAACCGAATGCTGACCTAAAGACGTTTGCTGTTTTTGAGTGAACCAGTCGCAACCTTGATATCATTCTGATATTTTGAGACATTTGGAACCTTGTAAACTTCTGAAAACTAATCTTAACCCTGGTTTCCATAACTTAACCCTAATCGCTTTCCAGAACTCTCGAATCTTGTATCGCCTAAATGTTCTCATTGCATTATTGCATATAGTGAATTAGTAAGAGTAGGATTGATTGTAATGCCTGTTTGCTTGCTTGATCTTTGCTCAGAGCCAGAGCCACAGTTCGAGGACTACACTGCCAACCCGACATCAACTGCTGTATCTTACGACGCGGAAGGCAAGTCATAGTCTTGATCATCTTGAATCTATATTTTATGAGTTGCTATGATATGACCTTGAATATAAATAATATTGCATGTGAAAGATTGAGAATGGTTGAATTATGAATTGGCTATACTAGACTAGATATCTGTGAAATGTGAAATGAACAAGTATTGAGCTATGAACTAATATATATTTATGTATATAGTTATATTCATGAAATAAAACCCCTAGCCGTGACCAGAATTTCGGTTTGGAATGGTGGTAGCACTGGAGGTGCTTAACTGCAAAGGATGAGCAGGCACTGAAGGTGCATGGTTTGTGGATGGTCTGGTTACTGGCATATAAGGACTAGAACCTTGTGTTGTGCGTCTAGTGGCATGAAACACGTACTAACCGCAAGCCTGCTACGGGACAGGCCTGAACAAGTACTTATGCGGATTGCAAATGAAACCCCTGCATGAGATGGGCTGTAATGCACGATTTACACGGAGTACGGCTCCCACACATATCACTGAAGGTGATCTTGCACGCTGACCCAGTAATGGGAATATGCATAGGGGTGGGGGTTTGGGTACAACCTGCCACAACTGTGGTTCACGAGAGATCCACAAGGTCAAGGGTGAATTGTGAGTAAAACATAACAAAAGTTCTTGTTATCTCCACCTTGCCACTCACAGTATGAAGTGAGGAAAAGGTCTAATCATATTGATAGGATGGGCATGAATGTAGAATATCTTGCGGGTAAATTGGTACCTCTCTGCAGAGCTAAAAACTTATTCGAATACTCCGAGCTCCAGGGTTTATAGGAGTCTGTTGCGGTGGATTAAATCCACGGGGTGTGACACAAGTATGTTTTCTAAATAAAATTTGTTAAATCAAGATTACCCAAATGACATGTGTTGTCATGATAAGGAGTGCTACCGTGGGCTGTTGTGTGTCGACGTGTCGCGGTAGTGCTACAATTTAGTGAACATGAATAGTGATGCTATATTATGAAAAGTACTGCCATGAGATAAGATAAGAGGAGATATGAAAGAAAAATGTTATTTTAGAAACATCCATAATTCTTGACTAGTCTAGGTTCATATCATAACTACTATATGTATCTACTCTTACCTATGACTTGTTGAGTACGTTAGTACTCACCCTTACAACTTACAACCCAGTAGATGGAGCGTTCCATGATCAAGAAGAAGGCGTGGAGAACTTCTTGGACCCAGATGAAGGAGAGCCAGTTCCGCTAGAGCCCTGATGTGTGTTGTTCTGCTGTCAACTTCTCATTGTGGGAGGGTCACCTATCTTCTGTTGTGGAGATGTTATTTTGCTAAACCATGTATGCCGCGAAGGCATTGTAATCTTCTTATGTTATATTAAGGCTAGTAGGCCACACTGCTTAAATATTTGGTAAGTTTTTCTGCTGCAATGTGAATATACTCCTGTGCTTGACTTATCCTGGGAAGTCAAGGATATGCATACATGAGAACTTGACTGTAGGACGATACCTTTAGAAATTGGCTGCTCCAGGAAGACGTAATTTATTTAGAAACTATTTCTTTGAAAACTCTATTTTGGTAAAAATGAACTTTGTACCTCCTAAAAACTTTTATTTCAATGTCTTATTTGGATTTTCTAAAATTTGGTAAGATTGTGAGAGTGCGTTCTGTTGTTTCAGCGTGTCTTAGGGGTTGGTGTAGATAGAGCTGGTGACGCTCTTGATAGCTTTGTGATTCACTGTTGCTTTTGCAATGGTTAACTTCTGTATTCTGGCTAGTAGCCTAAGTATTGCATGCATTAAAGTAGTTTGCATTAATTTCTGCACTACTGTCTTAGTTGGCCCTAATTAGTTAGATCGGTCTGAACCTTTTCAGAACCACCATGGTTGATACAAGAAGGAGATCCCAAAGAGGTGGAGAAGGCAGAGAACAGACTCCGCAGGAAGAAGATCCTATGGCAAGAGACCCTTTGTTTCAGCAAGGATCTCCGAGTTCCAATTCTCCCCAGAATGAGCAACCCAGTTTGCAGGAAAGCTTTCAGTCTATGGAGAAGGAAAATATAGAGGGAGAGGGTCGGAAGAGAAGGATGCCTCAATAAGTGCGACCACAACTAAACTCAACCGGAGGGAGACTCCCTACCGCCTTTAGTTTTCAACCATCATACCAGACTCCTAGACCAATAACAATGTTGTGTCCCAACTGCAAAGGAAACCACCTTCAGAAGAATTGTCCTCATGCGAGTGTCCCATGTTTTCATTGCGAACAACGTGGGCATCGCAAAGAATTCTGTCCCTGGATTCAACTCCCCATTTCCATAGCCAGATCTCATGCAGGGACGCAGTCAGTAGCACCCAGAACATCAACACTACAGAACCCCATGGGAAACATACAAAGAAGAGGAGCCAAGACTACCAGAGGCAGAGGAAACCATCTCCAAAAAGATTGTCCTCACATGAGCATCCATTGTTTCCACTACGGGCGACATGGACATCGTAGAGAATTTTGTCTTTGGATTCGACTTCCATCATCCATCGCCAGGTTACAGGCAAGAACACAACCAGCAGCACCCAGAGTACTAGTGCCACCACCACAGATGTTTAGAGGAACTCCACCAGGAAGAGGAGGAAGGATGGCCAACCGAGGAAGAGGAAGAAGTAGAACACCAACTGCAACTCTAGGAGGAAAGCTAAACTACACTTCCATCCAAGAAGCGGGAAACGCCACTGACATTCTTCTAGGTAGATTTCTGATCCAGTTTGCATCTGCCTTAATAATGTTTGATCCTGGTGCTACAAACTCCTTTATGTCAAAACCATTTGCATCTGAGATTGAAATGCATATAGCACCATTAGAGTACCCCATGATTATACAAACTCCAGGGGCTAGACTATCTGTCTACTCAATCTGCCCGAATATAACCTTCAGTATAGAAGGGGTAGAATTCGCGGCAAATCTGCTAGTTTTAGAACTACAAGGTCCAGACATTATATTGGGCATGGATTGGTTGTCTCAACATAAAGGTCTAGTAGACTGTGAAGAGAAAACCCTAAGCCTTGTCAGTAGCCAAGGGGAAAAAGTTTTATTCTATGCGGAAAGATCATCAACCAAGGAATCGCTAGGATCTGTTTAAGCACTGCAGAAGATATGCCTGGAACAACTACCTATAGTATAGTTATATTCTGATGTATTTCCAGAAGAACTTCCAGGAATGCGACCCGATAGGGACATAGAGTTCTCTATTGAGCTTAAACCAGGAGCAGCGCCCATAGCAAAACGACCCTACCGGATGTCAGTTTCTGAATTAGAAGAGCTCAAGAGCCATTTGGAAGACTTGGAGAATAAAGGATTCATCAGACCCAGTGCTTCACCATGGGGAGCCCTAGTATTATTTGTAAGGAAGAAGGACGGAACATTATGAATGTGTGTAGATTATCGAGTTCTAAATGAAGTTACCATAAAGAACAAGTACCCATTACCAAGAATTGATGACTTGTTCGATCAACTTCGAGGAGCTAAAGTATTCTCCAAGATAGACTTGAAGTCTGGATACCATCAATTGAAGATTAAGAAAGAAGATATATCGAAGACTGCTTTCACTACCAGATACGGGCTATATGAGTTTACAGTGGTACCATTTGGTTTAACCAATGCCCCAGCAGCCTTCATGAATGTCATGAATAGCACATTTATGGATTTCCTTGACAAGTTTGTCATAGTATTCATAGATGACATTCTAATATATTCCAAGAGCACAGAAGAGCATGAGCAACATCTACATCTAGTCTTGGAAAGGCTACGAGAAAGGCAATTCTATGCCAAGTTTGATAAATGTGAGTTTTGGATGTCAAGGATTGCATTTCTTGGACATGTGTTGATAGCAGAAGGAATTTCAGTGGATCCAGCTAAAATTTCTGCTATCAAGGAATGGAAACGGCCCACCTCATTTCCAGAAATCAGAAGTTTCCTAGGATTGGCAGGTTACTACAGAAGATTCATAGAAGGATTCTCCCAGATTGCTATGCCTCTTACAAACCTGCTAAAGAAGGATATTGCATTTGAATGGACCACTAAGTGCGAAGAAAGTTTTCAGAAGTTAAAACAGAAATTGACAACAACACCAGTCCTTAATCTGCCAAATAGCAAAGAAAATTTTATAGTTTATTGTGATGCTTCGAAGCAAGGAATAGGCTGTGTGTTAATGCAACAAGGTCGGGTAGTAGCTTACGCTTCATGCCAATTGATGCCACATGAAGAAAACTATCCAACTTATGACTTGGAATTAGCAGGAGTACATGATATGTTTCATAACTCTCAGCTCCGGAAATGTTTAAAAGAGCCTATTGACCAAATAGATGTACAAGATATATCATTACAGATGAATCTTACTTACCTTGAGTATCCAATTAGAATCTTAGCCACTGATGAACGTCAGCTCAGAAGAAAGAAGACCAAGTTGTGTAAAGTTCAGTGGGAAAATCATTCAGACAAAGAAGCCACTTGGGAGAAGAAAGAAGATCTCCAGCAAACCTACCCTTATCTTTTCTTGTCTTAGGTAAATCTCGGGGCGAGATTTCTTTAAGGAGGGTAGATCTGTAACACCCTGAGTTTAGGGGTGAAAACTTCTTTTTTCATGAACAACATGCATGCATGTATTTGTAGTAATAGCCAGATCATTATCTTTATCAAGCTCTAAAAATTTCAAATTTATTCTGTAGACCCAAATCAAGATCTGATTTTTCAGATTTGATCTACTATTTATCTTAAGTATAAAAGCCTTCAGAATCTAGATTCAATTCCATCTCTAACTTCCAGATTTATTAATTCTTTTCTGTTTTCGAAAACAGGAATTTAATTAATAACCTAATTACCCTAAATACTCTGAACTCAGATTTAGCCAAATCAAGATCTAATCCAGACCATATTATTCTTGGATCATGATCATGGGTATGTCAATACCATAAACCAGAAAGTTGGCAACTAGATTTCATCATCCAGGCCTTTTTCACAGATCAGTCCAAATTGTATCGCAAATTAGTCTTTTTTTCTGATATCTAGAAACCCAAAAAGGCTAAAATCCACATATTAACTCCAAATTCAGAATTTCTTTATCGCCTAAATGTTCTCATTGCATTATTGCATATAGTGAATTAGTAAGAGTAGGATTGATTGTAACGCCTGTTTGCTTGCTTGATCTTTGTTCAGAGCCAGAGCCAGAGTTCGAGGACTTCACTACCGACCCGACATCAACTGCTGTATCTTACGACGCAGAAGGCAAGTCATAGTCTTGATCATCTTGAACCTATATTTTATGAGTTGCTCTGATATGACCTTGAATATAAATAATGTTTCATGTGAAAGATTGAGAATGGTTGAATTATGAATTGGCTGTACTAGACTGGATATCTGTGAAATGTGAAATGAACAAGTATTGAGCCATGAACTAATATATATTTATGTATATACTTATATTCATGAAATAAAAGCCCTAGTCGTGACCTGAATTTTGGTTTGGAATGGTGGTAGCACTGGAGGTGGTTAACTGCAAAGGATGAGCAGGCACTGAAGGGGCATGGTTTGTGGATGGTCTGGTCACTGGCATATAAGGACTAGAACTTTGTGTTGTGTGTCTAGTGGCATGAAATACATACTAACCGCAAGCCTGGTATGGGACAGGCTTGAACAAGTACTTATGCGGATCGCACATGAAACCCCTGCATGAGATGCGCTGTGATGCACGATTTACACGGAGTACGGCTCCCACACATATTACTGAAGGTGATCTTGCACGCTGACCCAGTAATGGGAATATGCATAGGGGTAGGGGTTTGGGTACAACCTACCACAACTGTGGTTCGCGAGAGATCCACAGGGTCAGGGGTGAATGGTGTGAGTAAAACATAACAAAAGTTCTTGTTATCTCCACCTTGCCACCCAAAGTATGCAGTGAGGAAGGGTCTAATCATATTGATAGGATGGGCATGAAAGTGGAATATCTTGCAGGTAAATTGGTACCTCTCTGCAGAGTTAAAAACGTATTCGAATACTCTGAGCTCCCAGGTTTATAGGAGTCTGTTGCGGTGGATTAAATCCACGGGGTGTGACACTGTCGCGCCCCGAGACTGGGACAACGACTACTCCTGTAGAGACCTAGCTCGCTGCAGCTAGTCCCATTCTCACAAACCTTTGACTTCCCAGGATGAGTCAAACACAGGAGTATATTACATTGCAACAGAGTAACTTACAAAATAGTTAAGCAGTGTGGCCTGCTGGCCTTGATATTACATAAGGAGATTACAATGCCTTCACGGCATACATGGTTTAGCAAAATATCATCTACACAGCAGAAGATAGGTGACCCACCCACAAAGAGAAGTGGACGGCAGAACAACACTCATCAGGGAAATGATGGGACCGACGCTCCTCCTTCTGGATCCACGAAGTACTTCACGCCTTCATCTTGATTGTTGATCGCTCCGTCTATTGATTTGTAGGTTGCAAGAGTGAGCACTTACGTACTCAGCAAGTCATAGGTAAGAGTAGATACCTATAGTAGTGATGACATGAACCTAGACTAGTCAAGAATTATGGATGTTTATAAAATAATCTTTTTCTTTCATACCTCATCTCATGGCAGCACTTTTCATAATATACATCATCATTCATGTTCACTAGATTATAGCACTATCGCGACACGTCGACACACGACAGCCCACGGCAGCACTCCTTATCATGACAACACATGTCATTTGGGTAATCTTGATTTAAACATATTTTATTTAGAAAATAATACTTGTGTCACACCCCGTGGATTTAATCCACCGCAGCAGACTCCTATAAACCCGGGAGCTCGGAGTATTCGAATACGTTTTTTTTTAACTCTGCAGAGAGGTACCAATTTACCCGCAAGATATTCCACTTTCAAGCCCATCCTATCAACATGATTAGACCCCTCCTCACAACCATGTGTGAGTGGCAAGGTGGAGATAACAAGAACTTTTGTTATGCATCACTTACAATTCACCCCTGACCCTGTGGATCTCTCGCGAAACACAGTTGTGGCGGGCTATACCCCCACCCTACCTCATGTCCCCATTGCTGGGTCAAATACCAGATCACCTTCAGTGATAGTGGGAGTCAGCCTCCAAGTCAATCATCACAACGTACACATCTCATGCAGGGGTTTCATGTACGATCCACATAAGTACTTGTTCAGGCCTGTCCCATACCAGGCTTGCGGTTAGCACGTTGTTCATGCCACTAGACGCACAACACAAGGTTCTAGTCCTTATATGCCAGTGACCAGACCATCCACGACCCTGCACCTTCAGTGCCTGCATTCCTTTGCAGTCTAGCACCTCCAGTGCTACAGCCATCCATACCATTTTTCTGGTCACGGCTAAGGGTTTTATTTCATGAATATAAGTATATAAATATATATAATAATTCATGGCTCAAAACTTGTTTATTTCACATTTCACAGATAACCAGTCTAGTACTGCCAATTCATAAATCAACCATTCTCAATCTTTCACATGCAATATTGCCTATATTCAAGGTTATCTTATAGCAACATTTTTAAAATATAGGTTCAAAATGACCAAGGATATGACTTGCCTTCCGCGTCGTAAGAGACAGCAGTTGACGTCGGGTCAGCAGTGAAGTCCTCGAACTCTGGCTCTTGATCTACTCTCCAATCAAACAAACAACCAAGAATTACAATCTTTTCAATACATTACTATACTATATGCAATAATGCAAAGATGAATGTCTTAATGATTCTGAAATGATTAGATTTAGGTACCATAGAAGCTGATTAGGGTTAAATCATAGAATTAGGACTGAAAATGAGTGCTAGGAACTTCTAGGGTTCCAGGATATGGGAATTGACATTAAGTCCGCGGCTGGTTTGCCCAAAATCGATGAATGTCTTTAGGTCGACATTCGGTTCAAGGCATCGACATAGGGTTAATGAATGGTAGAAGGATTATCTCAACTTGTGGCAGTAGAATGAAATGTAGATTACAACTCCACAAGTCTAATGGACAAAGTTATTTTCAATTTGCATAACTGGAAAGAGGTGAAATGAGTTAATGCCACTGACTAACATGCTTTGACATAGGGCTGACAATGTCATAATCTAGGGCTAAACATAAAATGCAGTTCAAGGGCTCAAATCAAGTTGTGATAGAAGAAGAAATTGTAGATCACAACCTCAGGAGTCTAAGGGACAAAGTCATGCTCAAAATACACATCTGGAAGGAAGTGAAATGGGCTAATGCCACTGACTAACATAGTCTGGCATTGAACTGGCATGGCCAGAAACTAGGGCTTGCCATAACTTTTGATCTAGGGCTCCTATTGATGCACCACTTTATCTAGGAGGTAGGCCTCAGTAACAAGAACAAATGATTCAATATATTCTAAGGTTGAAGATGGCTGGATGATGATGAAAATCAGTAGAGAAGTACGGTGGCGACACGGCACAGTGAAGTCACTGGACAATATCTTGGCATAGCAATAACTAGCATTTCTGTGTAGATTCAGGGGTGGAGCTAATGGAGGAAAATGTTCAGGGAATCAGGGCGAAGATTCTGGACAAGGTGGCGTCGACGGTGATGGCCGGCGATGACCGGCGGGCGGCACACTGGCGGCGCGGCAATGAAAGGTAAAACATTCAAATTGCAATCTGGTGCTGTGCTGCTGAAACTTGGCATTGCTGGAGCTAGCTAGGGCTAAATAATACTGTTTGAAGCATTGGGCTCGACTGGAGATGGCACGGCAGTGAACGGCGACGAGCTGTGCCGGAGAAAAGACGGCTTCAACGGCAACAGAGCGATGTAGTGAATTAAGCTCCAAATTGAAGGCACAGTTGAGTTCCTGGATAGCTTTAGATAGTTTGGATCAAAGGAATTGGCCTAAAACGACGCCGGTGAGAAGATCAACACTGTGGCCAGAGGAGAAGGCGGCTAAATTGGGCGAAACTGATTCACGGCCTTAGAGTTCAATTACTCGCTGTGAGAGCAGTAGGGAGCTGAGGTGAAACTTCTGGTTACATCAATTTGGCCGGAGAAATGGTGGTGCGGCCTGGCGACGTGAGCCGGTCACCGGTGGCGCGCGAAAAAGGGGGACATTTCCAATTGTAGTTAATTTTGAAATCTCGATGCACAGGCTTACTAGGATTAGTCCACTGATCATTTTATTCTACTATCACAAAAACTACTTCGAACTGGAATAGATGCAATTGCTGGAACAGGGCATTAGAGAACTTCGGTGATCGCCGGCGCTAGAGATCACCGGAGCTCAATTGATTGCTAACACATAATAAGGGAGATGAGATATACCTACTGGTGCTATCAATTTTGGGATTGGTGCAGTGAGGTGTGCTGGCACCGTGAGCCTTCGTGCTGAGCTCGCCGGAGAAGACGATTGCAGCAAGGAAAAGTACTGTTTATGCTTAATTGCTTAAGAGCTTTGGAGAGCTTTGCTAAAGGTGAATAGGTTGCTCTGGGTTTGCTATTTATGGGCGAAGCAAGGTACAACAAAGTTCACTGCTTGCTTGCGCTGGTGAAGTAGGAAGCTTCGAGTTGCAGCAACGGCGAACAGCGAAGCTCCTCTTTGGCGTGCAGCAGCTGGTGAGCTGGGTAGAGATGGCCACGGCAACAACTGAGGTGCAAACACGTGTGTACATGCAAACACGGTTGCAAACAACTCGGGCTTGAGCGGCGCTGATTAGCGGCGAAACACGGCGTGGTCGCGGTCGCAAGGCATGGCACTGTTCAACGCTAGCCGAGGTCGTGATCGAAGCCACACTGTGCACTGTGCCAACTGTGGTCGAGGTCGATGGCAAGCACTGGTCAAACTGCAGCTTCCCTGGTCGCAGCAGCTGGTGGCTGATGATCGAAACAACCATTTGGACTGATTTGCAAATTCTGAAAATTGGCTGTGGACTGAATTGTAATTTCTGATTTAGAGAGGGGTAATATGCAATCTGATTTCACAGCTGAGTATAAACTTATACCTTATACTCGTCTAGTGAGAGATTTGGTAAAATCTGGCATGATTTGATGTTTTTCGATATAAACTGAAAATAGGGTACTTTAGGGTAAAATAAGTTCTGAGTTTTGTCGATTTCGAGTTCTGGCATCTAGGATGAGATTTTGTAGTCTGGACAGAAGGGAAATTTGTATCAAATAGCATTTGGAAAATATTTGCTGAAGAAACTATGAATTTGGAGTTAATCTAAAGATTTTAGCCTTTTCGGGTTTCCAGATATCAGATAAAGGACTGATTTGCGAAATAATTTGGACTGATATGTGAAAAAGACTTAGATGATATGATTTGGCTACCAGCTTTCTGGATTAAGGTATTGGCATACCCATGATCATAGTCCAATAGTAATCTGGTCTGACATAGGTCAAGATTTAACTAAATCTGAATTCAGAGTAATTAGGGTAATTAGAATAGTAATTAGAATTTCTATTTTCGAAAACAGAAAGAAATTAATAAATTTGAAAGTTAGAGATGGAATTGAATCTAGCTTCTGAAGACTTTTATGTTCAGAGTAACTGATAGATCATATCTGAGTAATCTGATCTTGATTTGGATTCACAGGGAAAATTTTGAGATTTTAGGGTTTGAGATAGATACTAATCTGGCTACTATTACAGATACATGGTATCATGCATACATGGTGTTCATGAAAAGAAAGTTTTTACCCCTAAACTCAGGGTGTTACAGACACAAGTATGTTTTGTAAATAAAATTTGTTAAATCAAGATTACCCAAATGACATGTGTTGTCATGATAAGGAGTGCTACCGTGGGCTGTCATGTGTTGACGTGTCGCGGTAGTGCTATAATTTAGTGAACATGAATAGTGATGCTATATTATGAAAAGTACTGCCATGAGATAAGATAAGAGGAGATATGAAAGAAAAAAGTTATTTTACAAACATCCATAATTCTTGACTAGTCTAGGTTTATATCATCACTACTATATGTATCTACTCTTACCTATGACTTGCTGAGTACGTAAGTACTCACCCTTGCAACTTACAACCCAGTAGATAGAGCGTTCCATGATCAAGAAGAAGGTGTGGAGAACTTCTTGGACCCAGACGAAGGAAAGCCAGTTCTGCCAGAGCCCTGATGTGTGTTGTTCTGCTGTCAACTTCTCATTGTGGGAGGGTCACCTATCTTCTGTTGTGTAGATGTTATTTTGCTAAACCATGTATGCCGCGAAGGCATTGTAATCTTCTTATGTTATATTAAGGCCAGCAGGCCACACTGCTTAAATATTTTGTAAGTTTTTCTGCTGCAATGTGAATATACTCCTGTGCTTGACTTATCCTGGGAAGTCATGGGTATGCATATATGGGACTAGTTATAGTGAGCTAGGTCTCCACGGGAGTAGTCGTAGTCCCAGTTTCGGGGTGCGACAAAGCCCGATAATTGACAGTGGCTATTTGTGGAGCTTGGAGGGTTAGTATAATTCCTATACAATTGAAATTCTAGATATTGTAATGATAAGTAATAATCCAAACTAGAATTCCATTGCCTAGTTGCCAAGCTCAAGATATAAATTAAGATTATAGGCAACTCACACACTAAGATAATTGAACTTGAGGCAATCAAAGGAATGAGCTAGTATAAGATATGAAATAGCACCAATAGCTCGTATTGCACAAGTTTTGGAGAGACGCTAGCTAATTGCTCAAACCAATGTAGCAGGGCACTAGATTACTCCAAACAACAAACTAACACAATTTGGAAAATAGAGAACAACTGGGTAGTGCTCTTAGTTATAAATCAACAACCTTCTTTCCTTCTTTCTTTTCAATTTTCAATTTTTTTTTTGTTGCCAATCAAGATGAGAGTAGCACTTTAAGTCACCCTATGTTCAGCAAGGAAACAAACTGCAAAATATTATTCAAAGATTGTTGTGTGAGCAGCCCTAGAGCAATAAAAAAAAAGCTAGTCTCAATAGGTTCAAAGTTTTCGCAAAGGAGTGATTGGCTAAAAAAAAAGGATGATGACACTTCTTTTTGTATTTTTATGATTTATGTGGACTCATACAAAACACAAATTGGAATCAACCCTTAAACGACAAATGAACGAAAAGAAGCAATGCGAAGGGAAAAACAAAAGATCAGCAACTAAACTTGGTTCTAATGGAGCAAAACTTAGCAAAACTCACCAAGAGTTTTCAATTGAACTATGGTATACAACAATATTTTTGTGTGGCCTTTTCTGGATAGGAATGAAAACAACAACTATAGTAGCTAAAAGGTAAAATGCAACCGTGTCAACCTTGAGCTCTGATACCAACTGATACGGATCGGTCCGCAGTTTGGCCCGATCTTCACGGTGTAGGATCGGAGATAACTGGATCCGTGCAACCTGATGAATGACACCGCCAACCACCGTCTCTATTATGGCGACCTGCGACACTTGATTCACCCAACCACACACTTCAATCCCTTTGTCTACTCGCTCACGTGGAGTAAATGTGTTCTTACAATCACCGAGGTAATCACAAGAACCACGGAGACAAGAATCTCAGATAATTCCCAATTCTAAGGGGGTGGAAATGCTTCACTCAAACTCTAGAACAAAGAAGTGTTTAATTCTGCAAATTCTCAATTATGCTTATTACAATATAACACTTGCCTATTTATAGGCTACAAAAGCTCCTGCTAACTCAGCATGAGTTGTCATCCAACCCAACAGAGGTTGAAAATTTGAACTTTACAACTAGTTTACAACTCAACAGAGGTTGTAAATTTGAACTTTACAACTCATTTCTTTTTGACCAAGAAAGTGGTTGTAAAATTCAATTTTACTACTATTACTTCTTGTCCAAGAAAGAAAATAGATAAATGATGACATCAACATTGATGTTGACATATGCGATGACCTCATGTGTACGCCCTGCATATTTTTTGAATATCCTTATCTTCTTCTGTTCCTTCTTGTAGTTGCTTGGCTCCTTCTTCATGGTACCTGACTACAATTAGAGTAGAGGCATTAGGTAGTAATTCATTGTCATCTGTATTAAAATGTTGTTCCTTAAGGAAAAGGTTCACCTGTTGTTGTATTTTTTTGGCTCGAGCTCTTGTAATTGGTCCTGTTGGTGCTAGAAATGTACGTGAGGATGTATGTGATGTATGTGTGCTATAGATGTCCTCATCAATGATCTTCATCATCTGCACCAAACTTCGACGGAAATCCTCCGGTAGTTCGTCAAGAGATTTGTAGGAGTGAGGAATACCATTCCTAATATCTCTAATTCTTTGGTTATCAGGGCCTTCAAAACATGGTGTTCAATATCGAAGGTTCACGGAGGACTAAGTATCCATCCCCCACGATCAGTGTCTGACCTCTTCGACATGGTTGATCGATATTCCGACGCAGTTGAGGCTGTAGAATGGAATAGGATGGTGGACAAGGGTAATCTACCTCCGCAACCAGGCCTAAAAATCGAAAAGAAGGAAGATTCCATCAAGAAGCCTGAATTCTCTGCAAGTGGCAAGTCTAAGAAGCCCAACAGAATGGAGCAACCCGGTTCTGCGAGGTCACAGTCTTGGACAAGCAACCACAAGAGAAAGGTAAAAAAGTACCATTCAAATATAATAAAATTCCCTCCGGTGGTCGAACTGGCGGCCGCACGAAAAACAGACTAACCCGCAGGGAAACAAGAAATGGTGTCCACTACACAACGCTTCTAGACACGACCTCAAGAATTGTTGCACCTGGTTGAAGTGCATGGACGATTTCTATCAAGGAACTGCGCCTATGCCAACTATACCAGAAAACGGCCAATCCCGAGGAACCAAAGATGCCGATGGAGATGAGGTAATGCCATACCAGGTACCTAGCAATCACGTTAATGTTATCTTTGGTGGATCTTCATCTTATTACTCTAAGCTTCAGTTTAAAGCTGTTTGCCGGGAGGTAAACAGCGTTGAAGCTCCCCTCGGAGAACTTCAATTTTCCTGTTGGTTAGAAACATCTTTGACCTTTAACCAGGAAGATTGTCCCAAAGGATTGTCGCATCCTCGACGACTCCCTTGGTAATATCCCCCATTATTAGCAACGCTAAAGTGGACGAGTGTTGGTCGGTGGAGGAAGTTCTCTTGACCTACTCTTCCCCAATGCTCTTGATGAGATGCAGATACCTTACTCAAAGATTAAACCAGTGGCTCACCCATTCTTTGGGATAATCCCTGGTTCCTCGATGATGCCCATCAGGCAAATAGTGTTACCTGTAACACTGGGAGGACTAGAGAATTTTTGAATAGAGTTGATTACTTTTTACGTAATTGATTTTGATTCAGTTGACAACGCTATCTTTGGCAAGCCATCACTCGCAAACTTCATGGCGACCACACACTACGCTTACTAGTGTGTAGATACCAGGGCCAAAAGGCATCATCACGATTAGAGGCAGCCAGAATATGTCTCTCATGTGTGATTGCATTTCTTTGGAACTGGTCGATCAATTACCCCTATGGGATGTCAAGTTGGTGACCAAAGAACCTGATGCGGTCAAGACAACTCTGCAACCAGATGAGAAACTCAAGCAAGTTCCTTTGTTCCCAGGTGACCCATCTAAGATCATCCAGATTGGGTCAACCCTAGATGCCAAATAGGAACTCGAACTCATTACTTTCCTCCGAGCTAACGCAGATGTGTTTACGTGGAAACCATCTGACATGCCTGGAGTCCCAAGGGAAGTGATCGAGAATAGGCTAGCAATTTGGCCTGGACAACGACCAATAAAGCAAAAACTCAAACGCTTTGCTCCTGATCATCAAGAAGCCATTCGTTCGGAGTTAACTAAACTCTAGGTAGCGGGCTTCATTCGCGAGGTTAACCATCCCAAATGGCTCGTGAACTTGGTCATGGTCTTAAAGTCCAATGGTAAGTGGTGCATGTGCGTCGATTACACCAGTCTTAACAATGTCTGCCCGAAGGACAATTTTCCTCTTCCTCGCATCGATCAGTTGGTCAATTCAACAGCGAGTTGCGAACTGATGAGTTTCCTGTATGCTTACTCAGGCTACCATCAAATTAGGATGGAAGAAGTAGATGAAGAGAAAACTGCCTTCATCACATCCTTGAGCACCTACTACTACGTCAGAATGCCATTCGGACTCAAGAACACTGGTTCCACGTACCAGCACTTGATGCAGAAGACCTTTCTATCTCAATTAGGGTGTAATTTAGAAGCTTATGTAGATGATCTGATTGTAAAGAGCTTTAAAAGCTCTAATCATGTAACTCATCTCACTGAGACTTTCTATAATTTGAATAAACATGGAATCAAATTGAATCCCGAAAAGTGCTCTTTTGGAGTTTCTTCTGGTAAACTTTTAGGTTTTCTTGTTTGTTCACAAGGCATTGAGGTTAATCCCGATAAGATATGAGCCATTGAGCAAATGAGATCCCCTTTGTCAACGAAGGACGTTCAAAGCCTAACCGGCCGCATGGCGGCTTTGAGCCGTTTCATCTCGTGATTAAGTGAACGTGGTTTACCTTTCTTTAAGGTGCTATGTAAGCACAATGGTTTCCAGTGGTTGGATGAAGCCGAAAAAGCTTTCCAGGAAGTCAAAGCATAGTTATCAAGTGCTCCTGTGTTGGTCTCTCCACAAGCGGGAGAACCATTACTCATTTACTTAGCCGCAAGCCCTTGCGCGATTAGTGTAGTGCTGGTCATAGAATGGGACGGAGTGCAATGAACAGTGTATTTCGTAAGCGAAGTACTAAACGGACCCAAGGACGTTCCCCGAGGTCCAAAAACTACTTTATGCCCTCTTAATGGCTTCTCGAAAGCTACGACATTACTTTCAAGCTCACAAGATCTCCGTGCCATCGTCCTTCCCCTTAGGGGACATACTCCATAATCCAAAAGCAACCGATCAAGTTGCTAAGTTGGCGGTAGAACTAGGAGCATTCGATCTCCATTTCACTACTCGAGTAGTAATCAAGTCTCAAATTCTTGCGGATTTCGTGGTCTAATGGACTAATCCCAAACCACTTGCGCAAGACCCTGCAGATTTGACAACAAACAACCTTTGGACGATGTACTTCGATGGTTCTCATGATTTTTTGTACTCGGGGGCTGGAGTGGTCTTAATCACGCCTCAGGGCGACCAACTCCAATACGTCATACAACTCCACTTTGTCGCAACTAATAACGCAGCAGAGTATGAAGGTCTTCTAGCTGGGCTTCGAGTAACCAAATCCCTTGGGGTCCATCGGCTTGTGGTGAGGGGGGACTCACAGCTAGTCAGTCGTAAACTAGGTAAACAAGGAGTATAGCACCTCGGATGAGACAATGGCTCGTTACCTGGACGAAGTGAGGAAATTGGAAAAATACTTCAGAAATTTCAAAATCCAATTCGTTCCGCAAAGAGACAATATTCTCGCAGACTAGTTATCCAAACTTGGGACCTCACACGCATCCGTTCTGGCAGGAGTGTTCATCGAACACTTAAAACATCCCTCGATCACTAAGAAGACCGAGGTGATAACTAACGTCGCCGCCCTCGAGCACAAAGCAGATTGGGTCCAACCATTGAGGATCTATCTAGCACACAGGAACTTGCCCGAGGACGAAACCGAAGCAGATCGGTTAGTTAGGAAAGCACGCCTGTACAGACTGGTCGAAGGAACCCATACAAAAAGAGCACACAAGGCGTACTCATGAGTTGCATCCCTTAGGAGGAAGGCCAAAGCCTACTGAGAGAAATCCACAGAGGCATGTGCGGCACACATGCATCCTATAGAACACTGGTCAGAAAAGCTTTTCGACATGGGTATTACTGGCCTACGGCACTCAATGATGTCAGACACTTGGTCAAGATATGCCACCAGTGTCAATTTCATGCTCAGCAAGTTCATTAGCGGGCATATGCACTACAAACTATTCCATTAACATGGCCATTTGTCGTATGGGGCACAGACATTCTAGGACCAATGCCCCAAGCTGTCAATGGATACAAGTTCCTATTCGTACCCATTGATACATTCACCAAATGGATCGAGGCTGAACCAGTCAGCACCATTACCGCCACAGCGGCAAAGAAGTTCTTTCACAAGAATATTGTGACATGATTTAATATTCCAAGTCGTCTCATAACAGACAATGGTTCCCAATTTGTTAGTGGTTTTTTCTTAGACTATTGTGACGATATTAGTACCAAGGTTTGTTTCGTATCCATCGGTCATCCACCAAGAAACGAAGCAGTCGAATGTGCCAACGGGCAAATAATACAACGAATCAAGAAACGAGTGTTCGACAGCCTTAAGATACGCTTGGGGGCTTGGGTAGACAAATTCTACATCGTTCTATGGGCCATCCGTACCACACCCAGTCAAGCAACGGGCGACATGCTTTCCCAACTGGTGTTTGGTGCCGAAGCCATGTTGCCAAGTGAAATCCAACTTGGCTCTCCTCGCATAAACAATTTCAATATTACAGATCCATAGGAAACACGCAATGATGAACTCCTTCTTCTGGAAGAAAAGCGTAATCAAGCACTGTTTCGATCCACAGTATATTTACAAGCTCTGCGTAAATATCACAGCAAAAGGGTGCGACCACGTAGCCTTCATGTCAAAGACTTGGTCTTGAGAAAGATCCAAAACCAGTCTAATCGCAATAAATTCTCTCCCCAATAGGAAGGTCCCTACACTGTGGTCTCAATGCCACAATCAGGATTGGCTCGCTTGGCTATGGAAGATAGCAGAATTCTTTCCAACTTGAAATAAAGACCGATGAAGAATCACGCCTTCAGGATTAGGTCATCCCTAACCCTATAGGGGATCTACACTCTAAAAACCATAATAATGCAGAAATAACAATAAGAAATAAATAAAAACATACTTGATTGCTTGAAATTGAAGTTGCTGTGCTTGCCGGCTTACAAAAGTAATAAAATAAAGAAGGGGGCTCTTCTAAACTAAAAGTAACTAAAAACTACTACTAAACCTAAAGAAAAAGCATAAAAAGCATCCTTAAATGAGCCAAAAGCTTCTATATTTATAATACACAGGAAAACGTTGATGAGGACATCACACCCAAGGATACAACCGCTGCCCCTTCTGATGAGGACATCACACCCAAGGATACAACCGCTGCCCCTTCTTCCCCTACGACCGCTACTTCGTCCCCGACCGTCGCTGTTTCGGCCACTACTTCATCTACGACGCCTGGAGGGCTTAATCCGGAAGCAAGGCCTTTCCACCCACCTTTTCTGGACCAGCACGTCAAGATCATCCACCGAGGACAGCCCACGCGCCAAGGAAGGCCCAAGATCAAGCCCAATTCGTCGACAAGTCCGGTTCGGCCATCCACGAGCAGCAGTACTTCAAACGGACATAACTTGGGCTCCCGGACTCCGTTTTCAGCGTGGGACCACCCGTTTGAAAGCTTAGGAGATAAGCTTTCCAATGGATCTGGTCCCAAGGCCAAATTTCTCCTGGAGAGACGGGAAAACACAGAACAATCTCACGGGCCAGAAATCCCGGGTGCTGCGCCACCTTTCTTTTGGGCCCAAGGCCCATGTATCTTAGGGTTTTGGTGGCCAACGCTGTTTTGGCTACCCTACACCTCCTGGCTGTCGCTATATATATGGCGGCCACCGTTCTTTTACGTTTAGGTTTTGTTGTGTTTGGTAGACCCCGTGTGCGTCCCTCCTCGTGTTTGCGCGTGTCGACTAGACCGCCCGAGCCGAGAAACAGAACCTCAACTTGTTCCTTTTGATTTCAATACTATCTATTCAGATTGCTTCATACTTTGTTCTTGCGGGTTCTTGATTTCTTGCAGGAACTACCGATCATTGGATCTTGTATCTATGTGGAATTGGCATTGCGATTGTGAAGTTCCCGACCTGCTGGTTGGAAGCCCTAAATTCGGTGCCATCAACACCCCCAAATCGACGTATCATCATCTCACCGAAAGATCGGGATCGCCGTCCCCATCAAGTGGTATCAGAGCTCAAGGTTGCTCGGTGAGATTTCCCCTCAATTCTGATTTGTTTCACCTAGAGTCCAGAAAACAGCCACAAAAAAAAATTAGTAGATTGGTTCCTCTGTCCAAGCTAATTTGTGCCCTAACTTTTACTACTTGTTCTTGGTTTGTTGAATCGTCGGTTGCATAATCGTGTCTTTGCTGGTTTTAGAGTCTAGTTCCTTTAGAGTTTCGAGTTCTGTTCACGTAATTGTCATAGTGTTTTTCGCGTTCATCGTGTCTTCCTTTGTGCCGCTGCCACCATCTCGCCGCCGCTAACAACAAGCGCTGCAGCCCCAAACCAACCATATCACAGCGCCTTTACCTTTCCAAAAATAGCAGATTGGTTTCCAAAATTTTTGGTTGATCTACACAAAATAAAAAGAGGCCAGTGCAACAAAAGAGCCGCGCTGTGAAAGAAAAAAAAAAAAAGAAAAGAGAAGAAATTCTGTGAGCAAAGGAGAACAAAAGGGAGCTTTATCATTTTGGTGCTGCATATTGAGGATCCTAGCCTATATTTATCTTGTTTGTTCAAGGACCTTCATCTTTGTTCTGTGACTAAGTCTGCGATTAGGCTCGCGTCTCTAGCACGGTCTAGCCTAGGACCAGCATTGTACTGATTTTGAACGACTTTTCAGCTTACTTTGGATCAGTGGTACTAGTTCCTCCTTTGCTACATATTATTGCCTGTCCAAGCTCCACCATCTTCTAACCACACAGGTTCCGGAATTTGTAATCGCTTGCCACATCGAGGACTTGTAAGAACTTGGTAGAAGCTTGAGAGTGTGTGAAGCTTGCCACTTCATACAACCTAGTAGTTCATAGGAGCTTTCATATCTTTGTGAAGTTTCTTTGTTTCTACTAACTATGGCAGGTATTCCAAGCAATCATGGGAGTAACGTCGGCAGTGGGAGTGAACATGAGGACCCCCTCACACCAAAACAACGGCGTTGGGTCACTCATTTTCAGAGGATGCACAATCAGCATGAGATGCGAACTCGTGACACTCTTGATGCGATTCAGGCGCAATTGGCACCCCTCACTGAGCTTCAAGCACAACTAGCACAACTTCTTCAAGGTGCTGCCCCCAACAATGGTGCCGCTGGTCATGCTTTGGGCCAACGCGGTGCTCCGCTTGCTCCTTTAAACGGGGTGGATCAAGAGGAGAACAACTACGCTGCCGATACCGAGGACGACTACAGGGTCAATGTGAACAACGACCGACCTCATCGTCGACTCCGCAACAACAGGCAAGGTATGGCTAGAAATCAACATGATCAAAGGGAAGAATGTGATGATTCTATGGCAAAAATGAAATTTACTATGCTTCCTTTTGATGGCACATATAATCCTGATGTTTATCTAGATTGGGAGTTGGCGGTAGATCAAAAATTTTCTTGCTATGCCTTCTCTGAGCGTAGAAGGGTTCACGCTGCCACTAGTGAATTTACTGGTTTTGCATCTATTTGGTGGAAAGAACTTTGTAGAGCCAACCGTGATGTACCTACAACTTGGGATAGGTTGAAGCGTGTCATGAGGGCTAGATTTGTTCCTACATACTATGCTCGTGATTTGTTGAATAAAATGCAGCGCTTTAATCAAGGTGATAAGACGGTTGAGGAATATTATCAAGAATTGCAAATTGGCATGCTGCGCTGTGGGTTAGACGAGGGTGAAGATGCAAAAATGGCTAGGTTCTTGGGTGGGCTTAACCGAGAGATACAGGACATACTTGATTATAAAGAATACAATTCTATCACTCGTTTGTACCATCTTGCTTTGAAAGCAGAAAGGGAAGTGCAGGGTCGACGATCGACAACGCGAGGAAATCTTGGAGGCTCCTCCACATCCAAGTCGGTCCAGATCCATACCAAGGCATCATCTTCCATACCTGGACGTGTACCTACACCCGCTGTTCCAACTACTTCGACGCCTCACGCATTCCGGAGGCAAACAAATCAGTCACACTTCAAGCACCCGCCAAGAGTGCTTCCTCAGTTGCCTCCACCGGTCGAACGCGGGAAATACAATGCTTTCGATGCAAAGGAATGGGGCACGTGATGCGAGATTGCCCTAATCAACGTGCTCTAATAATCAGAGAAAATGGTGAGTACAGTAGTGCTAGTGACATTGATGAAGATGAATATGCTCTTGTTGCCACTAACACTGCAGAGCCAGCAAAAGAGATTATCACTTCTGCAGCATCCGAGAAATATCCGGCTCTTGTTGTCACACGTGTACTTAGCGCACAGCCTGCACGCGATGAACAAAATCAACGCCATACTATCTTTCAGACAAGGTGTGTGGTGAATGAGCGCGCTGTGCATGTCATTGTTGATGGAGGTAGCTGCAACAATCTTGCTAGTGTAGACATGGTCGAGAAGCTTGGCTTGACCACAAATCCACTGCCTCAAAAGTATGAAATTGAATGGCTCAATTCCAATGGTAAGGTTCAGGTAACTAAAACCGTTCAAGTACCTATCTCGATTGGTTCTTATCATGATAATGTTGTTTGCGATGTTGTACCCATGGATGCTTGCTCTCTTTTATTGGGTAGACCGTGGATCTATGATATGGATGCTATACATCATGGTAGGACCAATGAGTATACTTTCTTGTATAAGGAAAAGAAAATTGTTTTGAAACCCATGAGCCCTACAGAACTAAGAAACATTGATGTTAAAAGAGCTCAAAGAGAACAAGAAGAGCGTCGAATTAAAAGTGTAGCTAGTAAATCAACCCATTCAACTACACCAGTTGCTCGAAAACCTGATCTTAAGTTGAAGGGTAAAGTATTGTTGGCTACAAAAGTTCTCTCACAAGATAACATGGATAGTATAGAACCATTGCCATTATCTGTTTCTTTGTCTCCTGTTGTCACTAACTTTTTGCAGGAGCATGGGATGGAGTCGAGGACGACTCCAATTCAAGAAGGGGAGGATGATGAGGACATCACACCCAAGGATACAACCGCTGCCCCTTCTGATGAGGACATCACACCCAAGGATACAACCGCTGCCTCTTCTTCCCCTACGACCGCTACTTCGTCCCCGACCGTCGCTGTTTCGGCCACTACTTCATCTATGACGCCTGGAGGGCTTAATCCGGAAGCAAGGCCTTTCCACCCACCTTTGCTGGACCAGCACGTCAAGATCATCCACCGAGGACAGCCCACGCGCCAAGGAAGGCCCAAGATCAAGCCCAATTCGTCGACAAGTCCGGTTCGGCCATCCACGAGCAGCAGTACTTCAAACGGACATAACTTGGGCTCCCGGACTCCGTTTTCAGCGTGCGACCACCCGTTTGAAAGCTTAGGAGATAAGCTTTCCAATGGATCTGGTCCCAAGGCCAAATTTCTCCTGGAGAGACGGGAAAACACAGAACAATCTCACGGGCCAGAAATCCCGGGTGCTGCGCCACCTTTCTTTTGGGCCCAAGGCCCATGTATCTTAGGGTTTTGGTGGCCAACGCTGTTTTGGCTACCCTACACCTCCTGGCCGTCGCTATATATATGGCGGCCACCGTTCTTTTACGTTTAGGTTTTGTTGTGTTTGGTAGACCCCGTGTGCGTCCCTCCTCGTGTTTGCGCGTGTCGACTAGACCGCCCGAGCCGAGAAACAGAACCTCAACTTGTTCCTTTTGATTTCAATACTATCTATTCAGATTGCTTCATACTTTGTTCTTGCGGGTTCTCGATTTCTTGCAGGAACTACCGATCATTGGATCTTGTATCTGTGTGGAATTGGCATTGCGATTGTGAAGTTCCCGACCTGCTGGTTGGAAGCCCTAAATTCGGTGCCATCAACACCCCCAAATCGACGTATCATCATCTCACCGAAAGATCGGGATCGCCGTCCCCATCAAACGTGTCCAAAAATAACTCCTTGATGTGCAGGCAATGAAGTCTACTTTCAAACAGTGCGAGAATGGACATATCTGAGTCAGAAACCGACCAGATTCGACCAATTCAGATCCAATACAACTCAAACCGACCAATTCTGGCTAAAACCAACCAAGTTCGACCATTTTGAGTCAAAACCAGATCAAAATGGCCCACAAACGACCAGTTTGGATCAAACCTACTTCAAAATGGCTCATCCACGACCAATCCGGGTCAAAATACAACTCTATATGACTGGTTTGGATCAAAACCGAGCTGAGGAGTCAATTCGAACACGACCGGTCACGTGGTGCAATCACAGTCCGATATGCGTCGTGGCCGAAACCGACTCGATCATGACCAGGACACGTGGTGCTTTTACGGCCAGACACGCGGCGTAGCCGAAATCGAGTGGGAATCTTCTTTGACTGTGTTGCATTCGACCGGGTCTCTTTTCGAGTAGGTGTCCTTTTCGAGTACAAGTCATTTTTTCGCTCGCGTTTTGTACGGTTTTGGATTTTTACCTGCCAAATTAACTTCGACCAGGACTCTTTTGCTTCTCTAGTTTGGTTTCTTGGTCGTTGAAGGCTCAAATGTGGTCGAAATTGCCCCAAATTCGGAGGGTTTGATCCCTGAAACATGACGAACACAACCGTGAAAGCAATTTGTGAAAATAATCAGATTTTGCACATAACATGTCGCATCATAGGAGTTTTAAGCATGATTTTACATATATTCAATACTAAACCTAGGGTAAAAGTGTTACCAAGTTAGCACTTATCAAATTCCCCCAAGCTAGCATTTTGCTTGTCCTCAAGCAAAAGAATATGAATGATTTTCCAAAAATTGAGATGCCTTGGTTTATTTGATTTTCAATAAACAATCTTGCCAAGATCCACAACACATCTATGCATATGAGGTAATTGATCTTAGCAATTTAAAATTTCCAAATGCATACATTAAATTTATCAAATTTCAACCTTAGAAAAGAGATAGCTTAATAAATTAAATTGTCTTAACAATTTTCTTTCATATAGGATTTAGAATAAACCATGCAAAGAAAACACTCGTTATGCTATGATCTATACAAAGTTGCTAGATTGCCCTTTTCTAAACAAAAATCAAAACACTTATATTTATTTATTTATTTATTTTTCTTCTTCAACTTTTTTTTGCTCTTGGCCAGAATGTTTTTACTGGATCATTCCATCGTGACCAGAGGAGACACAGCTAAAGATGCTTACTCAAGTGCGCTTACAGAAAGGCAACTTTGTCAATTTTTCGAGCCCCTGTAAGCAACCTCAATGCTCCATATACCTTCCCTTCACCAGCTAATCGACGATTCACCGCCGTCTCCCCCCAGCGAGTCGCATATACGTTACACGAGATTAGACAAAGACAGCTTAAGCAACCGTTTTTCTGAAAATATTTATTTCTGTGTATAAGTTAAGTAAATCTTCCCTTCCCCAACTGGTCGACGATTCACCACCGCTTCCCCCCAGTGGGTCGATCATACTTTACTCTTACACTTTTCTTTATTTTTAAAGAGAAGGGCGATTAGCAATCTAAGTATAAAAAGTAACATAAGAGAGTTAATTCCAAAAAATAATTTTATTAGAAATCTTCAATTTGGAAGAAGTCAAGTACAATTTAATAGATTAGTTCAAACTTTAATGGTCAATTTAAGATAAAACTGAACATATCCAATGGAAATTTTTAAGAAAGCTAAGTTCAATGGATAATATGCAAAGATGTGATAGAATCATCTAATTGATTAAAGATTGTAAACCACATGTGATTGTCTAATCTTAAGTGATGTATGTTTTGACAATGTTTTGAATTGTTTGCATTCGTTTATGTTGTTATTATGTGTGAATAGCGCTATGTGATGGGTTTGTTTGGTTTTGGTGCATGTTGCAGGTATGCCAGAGTTATAGTATGCTTGCGGCAAGGATGGGCCATCGGAGTAATGCTCAGGGAGGAGTCGGAGACTCGACTGGTCTGAGAGATGCCGGAGGTACTAGAGACTTGCGGGAACACTCTACATGATTAATTGAACACCTGGATATGGCATTGAACCGAGATTGTTGAAGTAGCTCGAACCGGTTGAAGTGTGGAGGTTGCCGATTGGGGTCCGGAATAGGAGAGACTTCCCAGTATGTGGCGAGCTATTCAACATCGAGGTAGACATGTGATGGCATTATGACGTGCAAAGTGGTGCTCATGATGCCCAAGGAATCACCAAGATGGTCTATGGACTCCGCATGGAAGGTTATGCAAAAGGTTCTGTTTACAAGCTAATTCTGCACTGATCTAGACTTGTTCTCAGAAAGGTGCTAACAGAAATGTTGTAGAGCTAGAAGTTAGCTTTCCAACGGATCCAAAAATATCAAAATCGGAGTTCAGATGATGAAGTTATGACTATTTTAGTGTCTGCTGTTCAGAAATTACTGTAATTCTGAAATTATAAATCCGAAAATTGTAAAAATGATTGCTGAGAGTTGGGCCAAATTGGGCTTCGGGCCCAACCTCCACTAGCTAATAGTTTAGTCCCACATTGGTTGTGGAGACTAGTTTAAGTGGAGGTTGGCTCTATATAAGAAGGGGAAGTGCTAGAGAGAGCACTCATCTCTTTGAGAGAGAGTTTTTGGCTATTATGTTTGGCCTTTGAAACTTTTGTATTCTTGATCCTTTTCTTGGTTCTTGAATATTTTATAAGTTGTGAAATATTCTCTCTCTTTCTTGATTGTTTAAATTTTCATATATCCTTGTTTAAATACTCTTCTCTTGTTTCTTTTGCTTACCTCTTGGGAATTTATTTTGCAAAACCGATTCACCCCTCCTCGGTTCGCCATCTTGGTCTTTCAAAGATTATCTTCAAAACCAGGCATTCCAGGTGATAAATCTCTTTTTATTTTGGAATGTGGTGGAATGATAATTTGCTGAAGACTAAACATATGGTGAAGTGAACATCCCCCAAGCTAAATCAGACCAAGCAAACGGTTAAGTGAACACCCCCAAGCTATATCAGACATTGTCCTCAATGTATGGAGAGAGATACAGATTACCGTTTGAGGTTGTGGTTCAGGTTGGTAGATGTTGTGGAAGATGAGGTAGTGGAAGAGGATGTTGCCGTCCACGTAGCTCCAATGGTGCAGTCCAAGGTGTCGCAAGTGAAAACCTGAAAAGAAAAAACAAAAAGAAAAGGAAAATAAAAAGAAAAACTTGCGTACCTTGGAGATCACTCATCGGAGGCCGGTGGAGGAGAATGGTAGAACTGTGGCAATGTATAGGATGGATATGTAGGTGGAGGAAAGAGATGTGGGGAAAGTCCGTGGGTGTGAAGGTTGTTCCCATAGTGGGTATGTGCACCTAAAAATGTGCCGTCGGGAAAAATGTGGCCTACGTGTATATGATAGTCGTAGATGCTATTAATGCGGCCGTAGAGTTGGTTCATCCTAGAATCCATCACAGTCCTGTATTCTGCAAATTCCGACTTAAGGTCGGAGAGACTAGTGTGCAAGCACTCTATGGAAACATGCAAAGCGGCAATAATATTCCTTGCTGGTTGGTTAGACTTAGTAGCACATGAGGAGTTAGAAGTAGATGAGCTAGATGGGAGCATTCTCCAATTCTGCTCATTAGATAAGCAAGTTCGAGAAATATTGAGCAAAAGGATAGAGGGAATTCAATTAATAATCCAACGAAAGAATTCTCTTCCCTCCTACAAAACCGCATTGAAAACAATGCATTTAAATATAAGGTGGCTGCGGGCACAGATTCTTGATAATATGTAGAATCAAACCCTAAGGCTTTTGCTAAGTGAGTGATTAAGCCACCTTAGACAATGGGTGAGGTTTAGCGTAAATCCTTCCCAATACTTTCAAGGCGACGGGCAAAGTAGGCTGCAGATGATATATGAATTTGGCCTAACATAGCCCACAAAAAGTCAACCTCAGTTTCTAAAATTTATCCTGATTACTGTCACGCCCCAAAATTGTCCCGGCCATGAGACGCTGTAAGTAGCGAAAGGCTAGATTACAAATTTTGGTGGCCTTGGATTTACCGAGTCGAAAAAGATGTTTCCCTTCCTGAGCTATATCACTCCAAAGGTTACCGAAGGTGCAAATAAAAGAAGCACGAAAAGTTCCCCCGGGTTTAAACCCTAGCAGATTTGCAAATTCATCTATTGAAAAATTATAATCCACATTTGCAAATCTAAATCTAACACCTTCGGTTTCATTGGGAGGGACACGTATAGTGTTTTGTTCGTAGGAGGCTAGAATCCCTCATACGACTTCGCAAAAAGTTAGAACCAGAACTCCTATAAGCGCATCCCATCCCACATTACTAAGTTGGCGTTTAACATCATCTTCATTCCTAGAGATCTAGTGGCACCAACATCTAAAAATCTAGTAAGCCACAAAGGTCTCTTCTTTAAATGCATAAATCTAGCAAGATGATCAGGGTTTGTGAAGTAAATTTGCGAAAAATCTAGATCGGAGAAGGTTTGAGGAGACGTACTATGTTTGTGCTTCATTACCTTCTTGACATTACGTCGGGGAGTTGTCATTGCCATAGAAAACTTCAGATCCAGGGGTATCAAGGTGCGAGGAGCCGAAATCTGCGGTTGGATCGAAATTTGAACGGTCGGATTTGGATTTGTGTGGTGAAGTTTGGAGAAGTTTTGAGAAGAACAAGGGCCAAAAATAATGGATGCTACTGTTTGGAGAGGATGGGAGGCTTTAATAGGGTGGTAGGTTGAGGTAGAAAAGATTTTGAAAGAAAAATGACAAAAAGAAAGAAAAAGGACGTTTTCGGCTGAAAAAGTAAAGGAAACTGAGCCTGGCACGACCATGGGCACGTGGCATGCTCCGGGTCATGTTCGGCTTGGGTTTAACCCACTACGACCACGTGGTTGCACCGACGAGGGTACTTCCATGGGCACGGGGTGTGTTCTTGGTTCGGTTTGGTTCGGTTTTGCAAGACACGAGCACGGGACGTGCCACGTGTCATGCTTTTTGCGGTGGAAATTAAAAAGGCCTTTTAATGTTTTGATAATTCAACCTGGGTGTGCCGCGGGTCGTGCTCAAGATTGTGGTCGCATTGGGTAGTTTGTGAAAACTTTTGAAATTTTCTTTGAAAACAGCCCGAAAACAGCACTGTCGTGGTCGAGGTCGAGCTTGGTTCAGTTTGAAAAGAAAAAGTTTATTTGATTTGAAAAATTCCACCCGAAAGCAGCACTGGTCGTGGTCGTACCTATTCTTGCCTCGGTTGGTTTTGGAAATTTGTTTTTCTTTGAAAAAATGTACTTGAAAGCCGCACTGGTCGTTCCTCCAGTCGTGCTCGAATTGGGTGAAAAGAAAACTTAAAGTTTTTGAAAAATTATAAAACCGAAGCTACCACTGGTTGTAAACCTGGTTGTGGTCGTCTCGATTGAGGTGAAAAATTGATTTTTTTGAAAGTTTGAACCAAACAAAGCTCAAAATTTATCGTGCAAGTGGTCGTGGTCGCCTCGGCCAATGTAAAAAATATGAATTTTTTTGGTTTTTCAAAAAGAGTTAGCCCTAGTCTAAACAAGGTTTGGGTGATCAAACGGAGTTGGAATTGAGCGATTTTCATGCCGCTGTGTTCGTTAAAGAGAGAACTAGATATTACTATACTGGGTTGCCTCTCGGCTAGTGTTGGTTTAACATCCCGCTCGACAGAACGTCCTCAGCTGTTCAAAAATGTGTGGAGTCGAAAGAATCGACCGAGTTCAGCGTACTTACCTGGTCTCCCGCATTGTAAAGCTTGATACAGTGCATGTTTACCTTGAAAGTGGTGCCATTTTGTGCTCAAAGCTCTACGGCACCTTATGAAAAGGCCTTTTCTATCGTGTATGGCCCAATCCATTGCGATTTCAATTTCCCTGGGATCAATTTCAACCAAGAATTGAATAATAGAATCAAATCACCTGTTTAAATTCACAGTTGAGGATCCGTTTGTCGTGCCACTTCTTCGTGTTGTCTTTATAGATCAAGGCACTTTCGTAGGAGTTGTTCTGAAGATCTTCTAGCTCAGGCAATTCAAGGATTCGCCTTCGCCCCGCTTTGTCAAAATCCCCATTGAGTTCTTTTAACGCCCATAACGCCCTGTGTGACAGTTCAACAGGCAAATGGCAGTTTTTACCAAATACAAGTTTGTAAGACATCATACCTAGCGGAGTCTTGAATGCAGTGCGATATGCCCAAAGGACATTTGGAAGCTTGAGTGCCCAGTCTGTTCGAGATGGAGCCACCACCTTCTGCAAGATCGACCTGATTTCCCTGTTTGAGACTTCAACCTGTCCACTTGTTTGACGGTGATATGTAAGAGCAACTTTATGAAGTACCCCATACTTAATTAACAATTTCTGATATTGGTAATTAGTAAAATGTGTACCGCCATCACTAATTACTGCTCACGGTATACTAAATTGGGGAAGTTGACAGTTTTGAAAAGCTTTATCACATGTTTTGATTCATTTGTTGGTGTAGAAACAGCCTCTACCCACTTAGAAACATAATCAACCACAACCAAGATGTAGGAGTTACCCATAGAAGATGGAAAAGGTCCCATATAATGTACCCCCCTACATCAAAGAGCTCAATTTCAAGAATGTTTGTCAAGGGCATTTCATTTTGTTTACTCAAATTTCCAGAACGTTGGCAAGGATCGCATTTTTGCACAAAGTCATAAGCATCTTTAAATAAAGAAGTCCAAAACAAACCTGATTGCAATATCTTAGTCGCTGTTTTCGAAGCTTCGGTGTTGCCACCACATGGAGATGGATGGCAGTGTTCAAGAACGCTTTGAATCTCATGGTCGGGCACGCATCTTTGAAATATGTTGTCAACTCCTTTTTTGAAAAGATTTGGACCATCCCAGTAGTAGCGTCAGATGTCGTGGAGGAAGCGCTTTCGTTGTCTCCTTGTCAACCCTGGAGGAAGTTCATGGTTAAATAAGTAATTCGCACTATCAACATACCATGGTTCTTGTTGAATCACGTAAAGGTGTTCGTCGGGTAAAGCGTCATTGATGTGAACGTCCACAGTGTCGATCAAGAGTCGGGAGAGATGATCGGCAACGACATTCTCATCACCCTTTTTATCTTTGATCTCCAAATCAAATTCCTGTAGTAATAGGATCCATCGTGCAAGTCGTGGCTTGGTTTCTGTCTTGGTCAAAAGATACTTAAGAGCAACATGGTCAGTATGCACAATAACTTTTGAACCTATTAAATATGGACGAAATTTTTCTAGGGCATATACTACAGCAAGTAATTCTTTTTCAATCGTAGTGTAATTACTTTGAGCATCATCCAAAGTTTTTCTTATGTAGTATATAGCAAGTAAAACCTTATTTGTTCTTTGCCCTAGAACAATGCCAATTGCATAATCACTAGCAACACACATCAATTCAAAAGGTTCATTCCAATTTGGAGGCTGTATGATGGGAACACTAGTTAATGCATGTTTCAGTTGACTAAAGGCATCATCAAGACATTTGTCATCAAAATCAAAAGGCACATCTTTACAAAGCAAATGAGTAAGAGGTTTAGCAGTTTTAAAGAAATCCTTAATGAAACGGCGGTAGAACCTGCATGTCCCAAGAAATTGCATACCCTTCACATTTGTTGGTGGTGGTAGACTTGCTATGACCTCTATTTTTGCCATGCCGACTTCAATCCCTCGTTCAAAAATCACGTGGCCAAGTACCACGCCCTCTTCAACCATGAATTGGCACTTTTCCCAATTTAGCACAAGGTTGACTTCTTCGCACCTACTCAAGACTCGAGAAAGATTTTGTAGACAGGCATCGAAAGAGAAACCATAGACACTAAAATCATCCATAAAGACTTCCATTATTTCCTCAATCAAATCCAAAAAGATAGCCATTATACATCTTCGAAAAGTCGCAGGCGCATTACATAACCCAAACGGCATTCATCGGTAAGCAAAAGTACCGAAAGGACATGTAAATGTCGTCTTATCTTGATCATCGGGATGAATTGGGATTTGAAAGAATCCCGAATACCCATCAAGAAAACAAAAATATGCATGGTTGTCTAGTCTTTACAACATTTAATCAATGAAAGGTAATGGTAAGTGATCTTTCTAGTGGCGCTATTCAATTTACGATAATCAATGCACATGCGCCATCCAGTAAGAAGTCTAGTAGGGATCAACTCATTGTTAGTATTCTTAACCATAGTCATACCCCCTTTCTTTGGAAGTACATGAATAGGACTAACCCAATTACTATCAGAGATTGGATAAATGATACCCACATCTAATAGTTTAGAAATTTCAGCTTTGACAGTTTCTTTCAAATTTGGGTTTAGTCTATGTTGACGCTCAACGGAGGTTTTAGTGTCATCAACTAGAGATATCCTATGCATGAAAGTTTCATGGCTAATCCCTTTATATCATCAATTGAATAACCTAGAGCATTACGATGCACACGAAGTAAAGAAATCAATTTGTCTAGTTGTGAATCAGTCAAGTTTGCATTAACAATGAGAGGTTGCATCTCATTATCATCCAAGAATACATATTTCAGCTAGGAAGGAAGAGTTTTAAGGGTAGGTTTACTGACCTTGTTCTTACCTGTGGTGTTGGAATCCGAGATGTCCTTTGTGGATGTTTCTTCTGTTGGTTCGTCGATGTTTTGTTCATCTTCGTCACTGCTGTCCGTTTTTTCATTATCGAATATTTCATCCGTCCTTCTTCAAGAGTGAGTCAAAGCGATGACTCCTCTTCTAGGACTTCTTCTATATCATCCATGCTGCAAATTTTCTCCTCATACATAGGGCAGTTAACAAGGTTAGACATTTTAAACAAAAGTTTCTCCTCCCCTGTGCGGAAAGTAATTCTTCCCTGATGAACATCGATGAGGGCACCTGCTGTCCAGAGCATTACTCGTTCCAATATAATAGGTATAGCAATATCTTCATCCATATCAAGAATGACAAAATCAACTGGAAGAAAAAATTTACCGACTTGAAGAGGCACATCTTCCAGGATTCCCTCCGGAGGCTTTACCGAACGATTGGCAAGTTGTAGAACCATGCCTGTAGGCTTGATCTCACCCATGCTCAAGCGTTGTTTTAAGGTTAAGGGCATCACACTAACGCTAGCACCTTGGTCGCAAAGAGCTCGATTTATGTGTACCGTACCTATGTTGCAAGGGATGGAGAAGCTCCCTTGATCCTGTAGCTTTATCGGCATCCTATTCTGAATTAGAGCACTACAATTTTTGGTTGGGGCAACAGTTTGAAATTCACTCAAATCCCTCTTTTTAGTAAGTATATCTTTCAAGAATTTTCCATAAGAAGGCATTTGAGTTAATAAGTCAGTAAAAGGCACAATCACATTAAGCTTTTTCAAGATTTCGACAAAATTTTCAAATTGCTTATCGAGTTTCGGTTTTACGTACCTTCCCAGAAAAGGTAGAGTTGGATTATAAATACATATTACCTAGTTTTCTTTACTTTCCTATTCTTGTGGTTCGGCAACCTTGTCATCATCCTTAGTTGACTGTGATGGTGGTTCTTCAATTTCGCTTGCTGGTGCAGGTTTGGTTGGTGGTGTTCGTTTCGATAGCTTTGTTCCACTCCTTATGATCACTGCATTAGAAACAAGAGGTTTAGAACAAGCTATAGAATTAATTTGCTCAGAATTGCGAGGATTGATAGGTTGAGAAGGAAGAGGGTTATTGCTTTTCGGTGCAGGATTTGCCAATTGCGCGATTTGAGTCTCGAGCATGCGGACATGAGTCGATATGGAGTCTATCTTTTGGCTCATGGACGACTTCTCTTTTCTCTTGGTTTGCTAGAAAGTTCTCTAGCATGCACTCCATGTTGACTTCTTAAGTTGTCATTGGTTTGGAGGTTGATAAGGTTGTTGATTTTGTGGTTAAAACGGCAACTGTTGAGTTTGATATTGGGGGTTTTATTTCTGTAGTTGCTACTGTCCAAAATTTTGTTGTTGATGCGGAGGTTACAGATTTTGTCCTGACCATATAAAATTTTGATTGTTGCGCCATCCAGAGTTATACGAGTTAGGAAAAGTATTACCTTGCCATTGTTGCATACCCTGAAAAGTGTTTGCCTACTCCATGGATGGGTTAAATTGGTGGTCATGGCCATAGTGGCCTTGTATGCCACACAGTTCACATATAGGTGTAATTGTGTTAACAGACGAAGTAGCATTTGATCCAAGAATAGCATGTTTATCGGTTAAAAGTGCTACATGTTCGGCTAATTGTGACATTACACTTACATCCATGCTATTGGTCGGAGCTTGTTGAGTAGCTTGTTCGGTTCCCCATTGTGTCTAGTTCTAAGTTATACCTTCGATGAGATCGCATGCTTCATCTACACTTTTGTTTATTAGTGTGCCACCAGCTGCGGCATCTACGGCCATCCGTGCATTGTAGTTCAATCCGCTGCAGAACGTTTGAACTACAAGCCACTTATTTAGTTCGTGATGTGGACATTTGATCATTAAGTCCTTGTACCGCTCCCAAGCGTCGTAAAGTGATCACCTACCTGCTGAGAAAAAGATGCAATCTGGTTGCGAATCTAAACAGTTTTAGCATGAGGGAAAAACTTATTAAGAAAGGCTGGTGAGAGTTCGTCCCAAGTAGTGATTGACACAGGAGGAAGAGTGTATAGCCATGCCCTCACCTTCTCGTGAAGCGAGAAAGGAAAGAGCCTCAAACAAAGTGCATCCTGTGTTACTCCATGAATCTTGAAAGTGCCACAATGCTCAAGAAACATATGTAAATGTAGTGATGGATCTTCAACGGGAAGACCGCTGAATTGGTTTTGTTGAACCAAATTCAAAAGTGCAGGTTTTATCTCAAAATTATTTGATTCACTTGGTGGTCTAAGAATACCTGATTGCAATCCCATGCTGAGCGGGGTTGCATAATCCTTGAGTCTATTTTGGTCCTCCATTGTTGGTTTTTCTTTGATGTCTCCAAAAGTTTGTGAGTTTTCCTCTGATCTTGCCTATCTTACCTCGTACCGAAGTTGGCACGTGGTTTTGACAGGCTCATCCGAGCTATCCAGCTTTGCACTTCGATCCCTGAAAGGTTAGTGGTGCAAAGAGAAGAAAAAGGAAAAATAGAAGCAAGACTAAGAAGTGAGATTGACATATATCAGTAAAAATTAATCTAAAAAGATGAATTATCGTTGCTACCCGGCAACGGCGCCAAAAACTTGATCGCACCC
This sequence comes from Pharus latifolius, assembly GCA_019359835.1. NCBI lineage: Eukaryota > Viridiplantae > Streptophyta > Magnoliopsida > Poales > Poaceae > Pharus > Pharus latifolius. The sequence goes on along the minus strand of CM033327.1, from coordinate 18,063,136 downwards.
GAAGGGATCGAGCGCGATTGTGTAGTAATAACCGCTAATCTGTTTGAGACCTAACCTTAGTTTTCGCACTAGGCTCGCCCAGATTCTAATATGCGGAATAACGGGATCTTACCCAGAAATACCGAAACCCAAAGGTTGATTGAAAACACAGCTCAAAGTAATTACACAACTCTTTATTTCAAAGAGGGCTTTACACGTCGAACGTTAGGTCACACTTGCCTACCTCGAGGGAACTATGTGTCTAAGACTTTAATCCAGACTCAATTGTATTCGATGATCTAAACTAGACCTATTACAAGGTATTTATAGTCCAATCTTATGAGTACGTATCAGACTCAATAACCTAAACGTATTAAACTCATATAACTAACTAATCCTAAACGGATAAGCTTAGTTATATATATTCGGATCGGATTACAATTCTGAACAGGGAACGAATTCCTTTTCATGATCGCGAACCAATCCATGGTCGCAAAACCTTTCCGAACATGGTTAAGTCGCGAAGCCATATGCGATCAGGACTTGAAGATCCTCCCGGATCATGACTCCCTTGTTGAGAAGGAGCCAACCCCTATTGCGACCTCTCGATCAAACTAGAGATGTGGAAATTGATCTCCATCTTTTCTAGTGTACCACTTTGCCGCACATACTCATTGACCTTTCCGACTGATACGAAAAGTCTCCTTTGTGCCATTGCGGGTGGTAGTCACCTTCTTCTCCAGAATCACATCTTCGCGTAGAGGCTCGTCTCGTTCATAGACCAAGTCTTCAACTGATGGTACTATGGTATTTGGCTCATTATCCAGCATTGAAGACTCGAAGAGTTTGAGGTGCTCAACATTAACAACCAAGTAAATATTCATGTATGGAGGTAACTCGAGCTGACAAGCATTATTACCCACTTTATGCAAAATCTGAAAAGGACCATAACGAATGGGTTTGAGTTTCTTACCTTCACCTTTAAGTCTCTCCTTACTCAGATGTAACCATACCATATCACCTTCCTAAAATTGCGCATCAACTCGGAGCCAATCATGTCGCGCCTTGTACTTGAGTTAAGCTTTCAGCAAGTTCTGTTCAACTTCTCGATGGAGTCGCTGAATACCCTCCAGGAACTTTTGTGCTCGATCCTGATTAGATGCTTCCTTGCTGTTCTGTGCTGAGGTAGGAATCACAAACTCCATGTTGAATGGACTCTGTGGTAGAAATCCTAAACATACCTCAAACGGCGACTTTCCAGGCGAACCATGCACTGCTCGATTAAAAGCAAACTGCAGGTACGGTATGCTTTCATCCCAGGTCTTCGGGTGCTTCGAGTTATATCCTCTCAAAAGATGAGCGACTGTGCGATTTACCACCTCGGTTTGACCATCAGTTTGCGAATGAAAAGCAGTACTCCTCTTTAGCTTGGTGTCCATCATCGTCCAAAGCGATCGCCAAAAGTGACTAAGGAACCGGGTATCGTGATCAGACACAATAGAAGTCAGCAGTCCGAAGTGTGTCCAAACATTTTGAAAGAATACCCGAGCTGCTTCTTCTCCCGTGATAGTCTTTCGACAAGGTATGAGAATAATCATTTTGGAGAACCGATCAACGACCACGAATAGATAGTCGTTGCCACGTCGGGTCTCAGGCAATCCTCCCAAGAATACCATGGATATGCTCTCCCATGGTCGCGATGGAGCTGGCAAAGGAGTGTACAAACCTAATTTTTTGTGTACTCCCTTCTTGTACTTAAGCGCCAGATTAAACTGCTGTAGATACGACATCCACTTCATGTGCCGAGCTTGCTGTAGCTTAGACTACATTTGCAAATTTTGCAACGGTTGATGGTCGGCGTGGAAAACAGTCTCTTTACCCAAGAGATAACACCGCCAATGTTTCACGACCTGATACAGTGCACAAAACTCTTTGTCATAAGTCGGGTAGTTCTTCTGAGCTCCCTGGAATAACTCAGAGTGATATGCCACTAGTCGACCTTCTTGCATAAGCACTATGCCCATCGCATAACCTGAGGCATCGGTTTCTAGCTCGAATGGTTTCTGGAGATCTGGCAAAGCTAACACAGGCACCTCGCTGATCTTCTTTTTCAGCAAGAGAAACGTGTCCTTATGTTTCCCTATCCACTCGAACTTTTGATCGATCCTGGTTAATGCATGCAATGGTGAAGCCACAATCGAGAAGTGTCGGATGAACTTCCAAAGATATTGGCATGCTCCCACAAAACTAAGCACGTCCGTAACTGTTCGCGGTCGCGACCACTGACGAATCACTTTTACCTTATCCGGTTCAATTTGCAACGTACCATTGCCGACCATGAATCCTAGGTAAAGTAGAGTTTGCTGGCCGAACTCACACTTCTTACGGTCGAGGCGAAGTCGATGTTGCCGAAGCTGTTTGAACACCTTTTCCACATGAATGAGGTGCTCATCCCACGAACGACTATAAACTAGTATGTCGTCGAGGTAAACGATCACAAAGTCGGCGATGAACTGTCTCAATACGTCATTCATAAAACGCATGAAAGTTGCCGGGGTGTTGCAGAGACCAAACGGCATCAGCCATTCGAACAAACCTTGTCGTGTTTTGAACGCGGTCTTCCACGTATCCTCCTCTCAGATGCTGACTTGATGATATCTTGACTTAAGATCCAATTTGGAGAAGACAACGACATGCTTCAATTGGTCTAGCAGGTCATCAATACGAGGAAGGGGGTATCGGTTCTTGATGGTGATCTTGTTTAGTGCTCGGTAGTCAATGCACATACGCCAAGTCCCATCTTTCTTTGGCACTAACACCACAGGAGATCCACAAGGTGAACTACTCAGTTGAATGACACCATCGTTCAACAACTCACCAAGTTGTCTCTTGATCTCTTCATTCTCCAATACCGAGTTGTGATACATACTCAGATTGGGCAGTGTCACATCAGACACAAGCTGAATTTCGTGCTCGACTGGACGTTTCGGCGGACGACCCTGGGTAGTCTCGAATAGATCATTGTATTTCTCCAGTAGTCTCGACAAACGACCAGAATCCTCTCGACATGCCAACGACAATGATGGTCGAGTACCCTCACCTTGACCAATGGGTCGAATCATGACAAGCACATACTTGTGACATGCATTAACAATTCGTTTGGCTTGATTTGCGGTTATCAAGTTCGAAGTGTTGACGTGGATGTCTCTACTGATCACGAACTTAACACCATCTTTGGTAAGGTCGTACTCTTGTGCTCGCCGATGGAAGTGAGCGTTTGATCATAGAGATTCGCAAACTTCAACACACACTGACTCAGATGTAAACCAACCCAGCGGATATGGTCGCGGGTGTGTGGTTGTCTTCAAACCAAGTCGCCAAACCAGTCCAGCGGAGACCAGATTCTTCTAACTTCCGGGATCGAATATCACTGTGACCACTTCGTGCTTCACCTGGATGTTGATGGTGAACAAGTCCTCCGTTGGGTGATGGTTGTTTGGTGGATCCGAACCCTTCTCCTTCGGCATTGCCATCAAAGACAAGGTCGTATCCGCCTCATTAACTGAATTCACTCGGATAACTTCTTCGTCGGGTGAAGTCACAGTAGTCGTGGCTGTTCTTTTCCCTGGTCCATTTTTCTTCGGTCGAAGTTCAGGATGAAACTTGTAGCATTTGTCCTTGGTATGTCCCGCGACTTGACAATGATCGCAAAAAGTACCCATGCCCGATTTTGAAGTGTTCTTCTTCGGACTCGACTTTTTCTTTGTCGAGGTCGCACTTTCCTTCATGCTTTTGTCGCTGCTGGATTTGTTCTTCTTCTCGATCGCCATAGCAGTTCTGCTTGTAGTCACGATGTCTTGGACGCCGAAATGACTTAGCTCAGTACTGATCAATTTCTGAAGTCCAGATGTGTATTTCTGAAATACTTGAGGATCGGATAGCGATATGCCAATGACCACTGCTTGTCTCCGGAACTCCGTCGTATAGTCTTGGACGGTCTGGTCGCACCGTTGGTACAATTTGTGCCAACGTTCCCATCTCACCTCAAGGTAACCCATCGGATAGAATTCTTGTCACAGAAGTCGTTTGAATTGACCCCATGCAAGGCCGTCAGCTTCACCACTGGCGACAAGGGCCTTTCACCATATCTTGGCATGGTCCTTCATCTTCAAAGGTGCAAATTTGACCTTTTGAGCGCTACTAAACCCTTTCAAGTCAAAGTAGGTCTCAAGCTGATCGAGCCATGAATCTAACTTCTCGGCATCGATCACCCCATCATATATGGGTATTTCAATCTTAGCGTCGACCTTGAAAGATCCGACAGCTAAGGAGGTGTTGGCGAGGTCGTCAGTCTTGTGGTCGCCTTCGTCTTCATCTTCGTCTACCCTGCGCAAGTCTTTACCAATCTTCACACCCATTACCTTCCCTACTTCAGTAGGTACAATCATGGCCTGCTGCTTAATCCAAGCAAGTACGGTTTCCATGTCGGTGGAGAGCTTATCCACTTGTTCGGCTAGTTAGCTTGAACGGAGGTATCGTCAGACATTGTCGGAGATGTGGCTGTAGGAACCGTCAATTGATCGCCTGGAGTTTCGCCGGAAGTTTTGTAACCCTGGCGAGTCTTCACCATCCATACGATAGGAAAGTTGCTATGATACCAACTTGATCCATTTGAGACCTAGTCTTGGTTTTCGCACTAGGCTCGCCCAGATTCTAATATGGGGAATAACGGGATCTTACTCGGAAATACCGAAACCCAAAGATTGATCGAAAACACAGCTCAAAGTAATTGCACAACTCTTTATTTTAAAGAGGGCTTTACACGTCGAACGATAGGTCGCACTCGCCTACATCGAGGGAACCATGTGTCCAAGACTTCAATCTAGACTCGATTGTATTCGATGATCTAAACTAGACCTATTACAAGGTATTTATAGTCCAATCATATGAGTACGTATCAGACTCAATAACCTAAACATATTAAACTCATATAACTAACTAATCATAATTGGATAAGCTTAGTTATATATATTCAGATCGGATTACAATTCCGAACAGGGAATGAATTCCTTTTCATGGTCGCGAACCAATCCATGGTCGCGGACCCATCCATGGTCACGAAACCTTTACGAACACGGTTAAGTCGTGAAGCCGTATACGATCAGGACTTGAAGATCCTCTCGGATCACGCAAGTGAACGGCTGAACGTTCAGTACTTGAGGGTCAAATTCCACGAGGAACAAGCGTATTCGTCTTTCTAGCTTAATGGATCACTCAGTAAGTCTAAACGAGTTGTGGGTGTGTTTTTCTACCACTAGACTATCAATCTAGGGTTCGCAAGCCGGTATAAAAATCTAGGGTTTCAAGAGTTCCATAACCATCCAGTGTAATTCTATCCAAGGTTCGAGGATTCTAAGTTAATTTCAATTGTTTTCCAAGACAAATTAAGTTTGCAGTTTGGGACACTGGGTCAATAGTTAGAGGATCGCTTCCACTGTCACGTTTGGTGAGAGCCTCTCTACTATTTAGGGTTCGACGTCAAGGCGCTAAGAACTCGAGAACTCCCCTAAATTATTGCTAAGGCTCAACTGTTACGTCTGTTGCTGAAACGAGGATTTAGGGTTTGGAGGAAGAAAACATTATGAAATTACTCCAAAACTTGAAATAAAGACCGAGGAAGAATCACGCCTTCAGGATTAAGTCATCCCTAACCCTGAGGGGATCTACCCGCTAAAAGCCATAATCATGTAGAAATAAATAAAAACTTACTTGATTACTTGAACATTGATGTTGTCGTGCTTGCCGGCTTACAAAAGCAAGAAAATAAAGAAGGGGGCTCTTATAAACTAAATGTAGCTAAAAACTACTACTAAACCTAAAGAAAAAGCATAAAAATCATCCTTAATTAAGCCCAAAGCTTCACTATTTATAATGCACAGGAAAATATGTCCAAAAATAACTCCTTGACGTGCAGGCGACAAAGTCTTCTTTCAAACGGTGCAAGAGCAGATAAATCTGAGTCAAAAACTGACCAGATTCGACCAGTTCTAATCCAATACGACTCAAACCGACCAATTCTGGATAAAACCAACCAAGTTCGATCATTTTGAGTCAAAACCAAATCAAAACGGCCCACAAATGACAAGTTTGGATCAAACCCGCTTCAAAACGGCTCATCCATGACCAATACGGGTCAAAATCCAACTCAATACGACCGGTTTGGATCAAAACTGAGCCGAGGAGTCCAATTCAAACACAACCAGAAATGTGGCGCTATCACAGCCGCACACGCGTTGTGGCCGAAACCGATTCGATCACGACCAGTACACATGGCGCTTTTATGGCCAGACATGTGGCGTAGCCGAAACCAAGCGGGAATCTTCTTCAATCACGTTGTATTTGACCGGGTCTCTTTTTCGAGTACAAGTCGTATTTTCTCTCGTGTTTCGTACGGTTTTGAATTTTTACTCGCCAAATTGACTTCGACCAGGACTCTTTTGCTTCTCTAATTTGGTTTCTTGGTCATTGAAGGCTCAAATGTGGTCGAAATTGCCCCAAATTTGGAGGGTTTGATCCCTGAAACATGATGAATGCAACCGTGAAATCAATTTGGGAAATAATCAAATTTTTCACATAAAATGTCACATCAGAGGAGTTTTAAGCATGATTTTGAATGTATTCAATACTAAACCTAGGGTAAAAGTGTTACCAAGTTAGCACTTATCAATCACTAACCCTGGTAAGATATTTATATTTCTTTACTTTCTCCCAAAAAGGTACAGTGTAAAGAAGTACATCAAGGAAGGCTGAGATCATGCAACAATTTTTCTATAAGAGGTTTGATCTCAGTCCTGATCACGCTCAATTGGTCTTCGCTGTCAAAAACTACGTTTCCCACTACTGGTTCAAATCCAATGTTAGGCCGTGGTGATGTCTGAGCTTACAGAGTATAGCAGAGGTCACTTCACTGACATCGGTCTTCAGTGATAGGTCATCCTTTTCAGAATTGACAATTTCTGCTCAAATGAGTCTGCAACTCCCTTCAATTTTGCCAAAGTTCTTTTCTCAACAAGACGGCAGGATCTGACAATCTCCTCCAGATTTTCCTTCTCGTCGAGGGCTAGCTTTGTTTTCTCTTTGGCTTTATCATTGGCCGACCTAAGGTAATTAATGGTATCATGGAGCTTATCAAGGTCGAGTCTACGCCTGATAAACTTCTCCTCCAATTGATCCTTTTCCTCGATCAGCTTCCACTTTACTTCTTTTTGATCTAATAAGAGAAAGAAACCAATTTGGTATAATTTGATCTTCAACAATTTAGGGAAACGATACCAAATTCTACTCAAATGAACTTATGATCAATGTCAGTTTGCAACTTGCTGCAAACCAATGAGAGGTTTTCTTTTTGCCCCTGAAGAGAATCATATGACCGTGTTTTCTCCTCCAAGGATGCGAGGGCTTCTAAGAGTTTTTGATTGTTCTCCCTTAGAGCTTCAGCCACTACAACTTCTTTATTATTGCGTACCGTGGTGATTTCTTCCAGTAATGCAGAGTTTTCCCTGCAAACAACAATCAAAGATTGTCACTCCAGTTCATCACAAGGACTGAAGGTAAAGCAAAATACTTACTACTTTACATGGTCGCGCTCTGCTTGAGCGACCTTGAATTACTATATCAGCAGACCTACCTTGGTCGCGCTGCGAGCAGAGTTCTGCAAAAGAACAATAAAAATACCTTAAGACAAAGTCAGATAAATATTGAATGACGTGGTGCAAGAGTTTTTGCTTACCTCCAAAAGATCTTCAAGAAACTTTTCAGAACCAATGCCTTGGTTGGATGAAGCCAAGCCATCGTTCGCCTGCCTTTCCAAAGTAGGGCACTGAGGATCAGAAAGCTGAATAGTTCCTTCGACCAATGGGAGAGTAGAAATCTTTGCCTGATCATTTGTCCCCATGGTCGTGGTTGCCGTTGTGACCTCAGCTTCAGCATCATGGATGGGTTCGATATGTATAACATCTAGAATCACCTCATCAGGGATGCTCGTAGGGTCTTCTAAGATGTCCTGCGAGGGAGTAACTTCAGTTGTCGTAGTGGCTTCGACTGTAGCCACTGGTTCTACTGTGATCCAACTCATGGTAGGTAGAACTACCATAGTCGTTTCTTCCCGTTCGACCATGGCTGGGTCCATTTCGTTCGCATGAACAGATATGGCCATGGTCGAGGGAGTCCTATGCATTCAATTCACAATCGAATAAGTTGTTCCTAACTAAGCAATGTGACTTAGCTAGAGAGGAAACTATTTACCTAATACTAAGTCCCAGAATATTTCGGGAACTCGACACTCCACTTTGGGGTGACAGAAGCGAGGATAGGGCCTTCTGTGAGGGTCCCTTCGAAAGCTCCACTGACCTTTTCCTCTGAAGGATCAAGGGAGTTTCATCTTCCTCTTCATGACTTCCTTCCCCCTGTACAAGCAAGAAGTAATTCCCAATCGTGCTTATCGGAGTACGAGGAGTAAGGATACCACGGCCACCTTGGAACCAGTTCCAGTGACTTTGGATGAAGTCACCCCTGTGGTCGTCTTCGATTTGGCCTTACTGGAGGTTGACGCCTTCATTTCTTTTGTGTTGGGTATGATCGGCCTTTGGACTTTGGAGTTTGCTTCGACCTCTTTGCGGGGCCACTAGAAGGACCTTCATCATCAACAGGCCTTTTCATCCTCACCTCTTGGCCCTCGAGCAACAACATCAATCAAAAGGATCTTCTTTGATTATTTTTGTTCAAACATCAGACATGAACAAGTTTACCAAACGAGACTTCCTCTTTGATGCTCTTGAACTAGGTCGTCACCACTGCCGACCATACTTTGTGGTCTCGATCTGCCCATATTACCTTCTAGGGTCGAGCGGTGCAGTCTTAGGAGAGCATTTGTCCTCTCGACCTCAGAAGTTGGCAAAGCTGTGGCGGCCACACAGTTAGCTAACAAAATGTCGCACAAAGTGCAGAAATATTTGTGAAGAAATATTACCTTGGTTATAATCCAAGGTGTCATTTCTATTGAGCGCACCTTCGAGGCTGGGTGCTCTCTCTTCTTCAACGGATTGATCTGGTTCTTCACAAACTCCCGAATCACGTCCCTGGCTGTCAAACCTTCACTCACCAGGTAGAGGATCACCTGGGCCTGCTTCTATAACTCTTCATTTAATTCCAAGGCAGACTCTTTTTCTCTGTTTCTCTCTGGCCGACGTTTTTCGAACCAGATGATATGAACACACCAGTGAAGGATGTGTTCACAGAGGGTGGCCCGATCTTCACGACGTAGAACCTGGATAACTAGTATCTAAAAATACTTGGATAACTAGTATGACCTGACAAAACGAGATAGCCAACCACTTGCAGAGTAAGGACCTACGTTTCAATGAATTCGCCCAACCATACTCTGAATTACCTATCCACACGGCCACGCACGGAGTTGGCGTACAAATAGGGTGATCTTGAAAATCGTTGTAGGAATTCCGAAGGAAATCACTAGAACAAAGGATGAAGAGATTCAACTCTCAACTAAAATTAAGGTTTCAATCTGAAATATCAATATCAATGTCTTATGTCTTGTACCTTAAAAACTATGACCATGCCTCTCTTTGATAGAGGGTGTTATGTACAAAACATAGAAGAATTAAACTAGAATTCTAATCTAATTCTAATTCAAAATGCAATAAAAATCCTAACAAATTATAAAAGATAAAAAAAGTTTGGAATAAATCTTCTCTGAGTTGGATTCGGATTCGGACGAAACTTTTTCCTTCTGTGCAGTTGTTACTCTTTTCGGTCTCTTGATTGCATACGATGTTAGAATTTAATGATTCTTTGGAAAGCTCTTTCAAATACCTTTCCAACAAGTACTCACACAACCAAATTGGATATCCGTGCTGAGAATGGTGCTTGGTTGAAGTTGGACTATCATTTGGCCGGCAGACTGCATGCCAAGCAAAATTCTTTTGGTTGTAGCGGTTGCAATCCTTGACGGAATTGTGTGATCTTGGGCTTGTTGGAAAGCTTAGGAAATTCTCTTTCTGCTCAGTAGGTGTATGACTAGATTCGATGAAGTTATTTGTGCCATATGTGGCTATGTTCTTTATGTTATGCTCTCCCTCTCTATTCCTGATCAATGTTAAACAAGAGCTATTAGGTCGTTTATATTCTCATCATACTTCAATCCTCTAAGGAACAAAGTCACCTGTTGACATAGTTGTTTGGCCTTCACTCGAGTGATTGGTCCTTTATATTCCTCGGGTCGAGCTCTAGTGCTACTTGTGCTAGTGATGTCCTCATCTTTCTCCCCCTCTTGAAAAGAACTCGTCCTCGAGTCTGACAGCATAGAATCATAGAACGGAGTAAGGTCCGAAATGTTGAATGTAGCACTGACTCCATATTCCCCTGGTAGTTCTATCTTGTAAGCATTGTTATTAATCTCCTCGTTCTGGCACAGGAAAACTCAACCAATCAATAGGAGCAATCAGTGTAAAGCCATAAACAATTTCAAAAGGACATATATTAGTGGTCAAATGTAGTGCCCTGTTGTACGCAAACTCCATGTGCGGCAAACAATTTTCCCACTTTTTCAAGTTCTTTTTTATCACCGTCAGTGGTCGGTTTGGCAGTGCTACTCCTGGTGTTAGATCAATTTGATGCTCGATTCCTTGTAAAGGAGGAAGTCCGGATGGTACATCTGCTGGAAATATGTCGTTATAAGCCTGCAAAATAGTGGTAGCTACACTAGGAAGCGCGGTTAAGTCATTAGTAGAAATCAAGGATTCTTTGTACAAGAGTACAAAACAATCCGGTAATAGGTTGCTCACAACTCTCAAATCTGATTTTGTAGCTAGTAAAGCTAACCTATCTTTCTCTCTTTTCTTTTTCTCACTCATATTTGGTTTGTGGCTCTCTCTCACCGATTTGTGGCGCTCACTCATATGTTCACTCACACCATCATCCTTACTGTCAGAAAGTTTTTGCATCTCTTTCGATATAATTTGCTCAGGAGTCATAGGAAGAAGAGTGATGTCCTTGCCCTTGAACTTGAATAAATATTTGTTAGTCCGACCACAATGCAGTGAATTGCGATCATATCGCCATGGTCGTCCCGACAGTAAGTGGCAAACTTGCATAGGAACCACGTCGCACATGACATCATTAGTATATCCCTTAATGGTAAACTGAACCTTCACTATGGAGGTAATTTTGATCTCACCACAAGATTTAAGCCAACTAATGCGGTATGGGTGAGGATGTTTGAGCACTGTAAGTCCAAGTTTGTCTACCATCTCCTTACTAGCAAGATTATGACAACTACCTCCATCAATGATGAGTTTGCATACCTTGTCTTAGACCTTACATCGAGTTTGAAAAAGATTATGTCACTGTCCTCGTTCAGCTTCCATCATTTGAACACTGAGTACATTCTTGACCACAAGAGTTTGACCTTGCTCAAAAGAAAAACCTCCTTCTGCTTCAACTTCTGCAGTAGCGTCTTCGATAATGTCTTCGTCACTTCGAGAATCATATTCTCCATCTTCGTCCACAATCATAGCTCGTTGGTTAGGACACTGAGATGCCACATGTCCTCGCCCTTAGCATCTAAAGCATATAATTTGGCTTGAGCGAGCAAAAGAACCAACGGATGAGGAGATGGCTGTAGACTTCTTCTCGGTGGTCAAAACAGTGTTGTTTGGTCGAAGCAGTGTAGATGACGGATTGGACATGGTCAAAGAATTGTTGTTTGGTTGACCCGTTAGAGGAGTCGGGTTTGAAGCATTATTGCTCAGTTGACACGACGTAGAAGTATTGGCTGCCTGCAAATACATCTTGTCTTTAGCTAATTGCCGTTCCGCCTTTCTTGATGGATGGACAAGTTGCTCGAGATCCTAGTACTACTGATAATTGACAATCCTCTGGATGTCTCTATTCAAGCCATTATAAAATCGAGCAATAGACTAGTTAGGTGTCTCCCTAACATCAAATCTCATCAGAAGAATCTCCATCTCCTAGTGCTATTCATCAACACTTCGCGGACCTTGTTTAAGACTTTGCAGCTTGATGAAAAAGTCCCGAGTGTAGTAAGATGGTACAAACCTCCTTTTCATGACATTCTTCATCTCATCCCATGTAGCAATTCGAGGTTGATTTGCTTGTCTCCTCAACTCATGATATTGATGCCACCAAATCAACGCATAACCTTCAAATTCAGATGAAGCAGAGTCTACCTTTTCTTGTTCACTATCATTGCACATGAGAAGAAGTTTATCCATCTTGTGCTCCCAATCAAGATAGACTTTCGGATTCGATGAACCATTAAACTTAGGGATGGTGAGCTTGATCTTTGCAAGTCTTCTGCCATCGTGGTCGCGATGACGATCTCCACCATGATGTCAGTTGTGAGCATGTTACCCAAGTCGATAATCGGCATCCGCATACGGTGGCGGCCAATTACCATAATAATAGTTGTCGCCTTCAAGGTGGTTTTCATACTGGAAGTTGTCATCATAGGAGTCACCATCTTCTCCATGTCGTTCTTCTTGCTGCCCTTGGCTAGCGTACAAATAACCATGGACATAACTACGACCAACTTGGTCACCTCCTCCTCGCCCACCATGCCGATCGAATTGGGGTGGTCGAAAAGCATGACCAGGACCAGTTTGACGTGGTCGAATAGGTGGAGAACTGCGACGATTTTCGCCTTCTACTGAACGTGCATCTTCCAGATGTCCTTGTTGTGTAGCACATACGTTTTGCCCCTGAGGTGGAGCTTCTGGGTTTACGACCGCAACTCGGAGTTGCTGCAGTTCATCAACGATAGAATCAAACCGTCCCTCAACAAATGTTCAGAATGCAGCATGTTCAGCTTGAGTGACATAAGTTTCTGGATTGATTGATGAAGTAGATGATCCGTTTCTTGCCATCGGTTAATGTAGAAAAAGACAAAATATGTGGAATAGGAAATATATGTGGGATCACTCAATCTCACTTACTCTTACTAATCCAAAGTTCTTATGCTTTCCTGGGGAATGCTCAGCGCGTTCCAGCAATAACTGGTGGGGCTTATCAGAGACTAACATGGCGAATTTACAATGAGGTCTTTACGTTTAACAAGTGGATTTATATGTGGAGCTAGGTTAGGTAACAGACGATATAATCTGTAACTTAGCAATGCAAAATCGAATAACAATACGATGGTATGGAAATCCTAAGTTGCTGATCACAAGAGAGATGGTCTGCCAAAGGGTAAATCAACAATTGTACTACTTAGAGCAATTTATTTTTTGATATCACATGATATTTGACTCAAAGGATGGTCGATGATGATTAGGATATATATATATATATATATATATATATATATCTTCTCTTTTTTAATGTTTTTTTTACTCTTCAAACACTAAATGAAAAGCTCATACTTGAGGCACCAAGATTGACTTGACCAGCAACAAGAACTAAACCACGGATTAAAACTCGATAAAGCAAACTAAATTAACAGATTAAAATATGTAGCTAGGTGATATATTTTTTTTGTTGGCAATTTTCTAGACTCTAGGACTAAAAAACCTAAACTACTAATCAACAAAAATAAAGAAAAGATTCTACCGTGGAAACTGAAGCTCTGATACCAACTGATATGAACACGTCGTTGAAGGATGCCTTCATGGAGGGTGGTCCAATCTTCACGAGGTAGAACCTGCATAACTAGTATGACCTGACGAAATGAGATAGCCAACTACTTATAGAGCAAGGACCTGCGTATCAATGAATTCGCCCAACCATACTCTGAATTACCAATCCACACGGCCACGCATGGAGTTGGCGCACAAATAGGGTTATCTCGAAGATTGGTCTAGCAATTTTGAAGGAAATCACAAGAACAAAGGATGAAGAGATTCAACTCTCAACTAAAACTAAGGTTTCAATCTGAAATATCAATATTAATGTCTTATGTCTTGTATCTTAAAAACTAAGACCATGCCTCTCTTTTATAGAGGATGGTATGTATAAAACATGGAAGAATTAAACTAGAATTCTATTCTAATTCTAATTCAAAATGGAATAAAAATCCTAACAAACTATAAAAGATAAAAGAAATTCTAAATAAATCTTCTCCAAGTTGGATTCGAATTCGGACGAGACTTTTTCCTTCTATGCAGCCATTACTCTTTTTGGTCTCCTGGTTGCATACAATGTCGAAATTTAATGATTCTTGATGCGTTAGAAAGATATTTCAAATATCTTTCCAGAAAGTACTCACACAACCAAATTGGATATCTGTGCGGAGAATGGTGGTTAGTTGAATTTGGACTGTTGTTTGGTCGGCATACTGCATGTCGAGCAAAATTCTTTTGGTTGTAGCGTTTCAATCGTTGAGGGAATCGAGTGATCTTGGGCTCGTTGGAAAGCTTAAAAAATCCTCTTTCCACTCAATAGGTGTACGACAAGATTCGATGAAGTTATTTGGCCCATATGTGGCTATGTTCTTTCTGTTATGTTCTCCCTCTCTATTCCTAGTCAATGTTAAACAAGAGCTATTAGGTAGCAGCATATTCTCATCATACTTTAATTCTTTAAGTAACAAAGTCACCTGTTGATGTAGTTGTTTGGCCTTCACTCGAGTGATTGGTCCTTTATATTCCTTGGGTCTAGCTCTAGTGCTACTTGTGCTAGTGATGTCCTCATCACCAGAGATGGCTCTCTTGAGGAGCCACATAGTAGAACCATCGTTGGCTCCATCCATGCACGGAGTTGCAGAGAGGAACAATGATGAGGACATCACACCCAAGGATACAACCGCTGCCCCTTCTTCCCCTACGACCGCTACTTCGTCCCCGACCGTCGCTGTTTCGGCCACTACTTCATCTACGACGCCTGGAGGGCTTAATCCGAAAGCAAGGCCTTTCCACCCACCTTTGCTGGACCAGCACGTCAAGATCATCCACCGAGGACAGCCCACACGCCAAGGAAGGCCCAAGATCAAGCCCAATTCGTCGACAAGTCCGGTTCGGCCATCCAGGAGCAGCAGTACTTCAAACGGACATAACTTGGGCTCCCGGACTCCGTTTTCAGCGTGCGACCACCCGTTTGAAAGCTTAGGAGATAAGCTTTCCAATGGATCTGGTCCCAAGGCCAAATTTCTCCTGGAGAGACGGGAAAACACAGAACAATCTCACGGGCCAGAAATCCCGGGTGCTGCGCCACCTTTCTTTTGGGCCCAAGGCCCATGTATCTTAGGGTTTTGGTGGCCAACGCTGTTTTGGCTGCCCTACACCTCCTGGCCGTCGCTATATATATGGCGGCCACCATTCTTTTACGTTGAGGTTTTGTTGTGTTTGGTAGACCCCGTGTGCGTCCCTCCTCGTGTTTGCGCGTGTCGACTAGACCGCCCGAGCCGAGAAACAGAACCTCAACTTGTTCCTTTTGATTTCAATACTATCTATTCAGATTGCTTCATACTTTGTTCTTGCGGGTTCTCGATTTCTTGCAGGAACTACCGATCATTGGATCTTGTATCTGTGTGGAATTGGCATTGCGATTGTGAAGTTCCCGACCTGTTGGTTGGAAGCCCTAAATTCGGTGCCATCAACACCCCCAAATCGACGTATCATCATCTCACCGAAAGATCGGGATCGCCGTCCCCATCAAGTGGTATCAGAGCTCAAGGTTGCTCGGTGAGATTTCCCCTCAATTCTGATTTTTTTCACCTAGAGTCCAGAAAACAGCCACAAAAAAAAATTAGTAGATTGGTTCCTCTGTCCAAGCTAATTTGTGCCCTAACTTTTACTACTTGTTCTTGGTTTGTTGAATCGTCGGTTGCATAATCGTGTCTTTGCTGGTTTTAGAGTCTAGTTCCTTTAGAGTTTCGAGTTCTGTTCACGTAATTGTCATAGTGTTTTTCGCGTTCATCGTGTCTTCCTTTGTGCCGCTGCCACCATCTCGCCGCCACTAACAACAAGCGCTGCAGCCCTAAACCAACCATATCACAGCGCCTTTACCTTCCAAAAAGAGTGGATCGGTTCCAAAAATAGCAGATTGGTTTCCTTGTAAGAGTTTCACAATTTCCACCTGCCAAAACACCCTCCACATCCACCTGGCCGAGCCCCACCACTTCCCCAACTCAGCCAAGCCCAAAAAGGAAACTCCAAAACTTACTCCAATTCGTTCTCGCGTGCAATTTTGTGACTGCTGCAGTAAAACAGTCATAACTTCTGCATACGAACTCGGATTTGGACGTTCTTGGACTCGTTCGAAAGATCACGAAATTTCCTATCAGATCCAGCCTTGTCTTTGACAAAATAGATATTTCCAAATTCGGCCATTAACAGTGAGAAAGTTGCAATATTTGTCAGGCTGATTTTTGATCCACCGCAAAAAAATAAAAAAAAAGAAGAAATTCTGTGAGCAAAGGAGAACAAAATAAAAAGAGGCTAGTGCAACAAAAGAGCCGCGCTGTGAAAGAAAAAAAAAAAGGAAAAGAGAAGAAATTCTGTGAGCAAAGGAGAACAAAAGGGAGCTTTATCATTTTGGTGCTGCATATTGAGGATCCTAGCCTATATTTATCTTGTTTGTTCAAGGACCTTCATCTTTGTTCTGTGACTAAGTCTGCGATTAGGCTCGCGTCTCTAGCACGGTCTAGCCTAGGACCAGCATTGTACTGATTTTGAATGACTTTTCAGCTTACTTTGGATCAGTGGTACTAGTTCCTCCTTTGCTACATATTATTGCCTGTCCAAGCTCCACCATCTTCTAACCACACAGGTTCCGGAATTTGCAATCGCTTGCCACATCGAGGACTTGTAAGAACTTGGTAGAAGCTTGAGAGTGTGTGAGGCTTGCCACTTCATACAACCTAGTAGTTCATAGGAGCTTTCATATCTTTGTGAAGTTTCTTTGTTTCTACTAACTATGGCAGGTATTCCAAGCAATCATGGGAGTAACGTCGGCAGTGGGAGTGAACATGAGGACCCCCTCACACCAAAACAACGGCGTTGGGTCACTCATTTTCAGAGGATGCACAATCAGCATGAGATGCGAACTCGTGACACTCTTGATGCGATTCAGGCGCAATTGGCACCCCTCACTGAGCTTCAAGCACAGCTAGCACAACTTCTTCAAGGTGCTGCCCCCAACAATGGTGCCGCTGGTCATGCTTTGGGCCAACGCGGTGCTCCGCTTGCTCCTTTAAACGGGGTGGATCAAGAGGAGAACAACTACGCTGCCGATACCGAGGACGACTACAGGGTCAATGTGAACAACGACCGACCTCATCGTCGACTCCGCAACAACAGGCAAGGTATGGCTAGAAATCAACATGATCAAAGGGAAGAACGTGATAATTCTATGGCAAAAATGAAATTTACTATGCTTCCTTTTGATGGCACATATAATCCTGATGTTTATCTAGATTGGGAGTTGGCGGTAGATCAAAAATTTTCTTGCTATGACTTCTCTGAGCGTAGAAGGGTTCACGCTGCCACTAGTGAATTTACTGGTTTTGCATCTATTTGGTGGAAAGAACTTTGTAGAGCCAACCGTGATGTACCTACAACTTGGGATAGGTTGAAGCGTGTCATGAGGGCTAGATTTGTTCCTACATACTATGCTCGTGATTTGTTGAATAAAATGCAGCGCTTTAATCAAGGTGATAAGACGGTTGAGGAATATTATCAAGAATTGCAAATTGGCATGTTGCGCTGTGGGTTAGACGAGGGTGAAGATGCAAAAATGGCTAGGTTCTTGGGTGGGCTTAACCGAGAGATACAGGACATACTTGATTATAAAGAATACAATTCTATCACTCGTTTGTACCATCTTGCTTTGAAAGCAGAAAGGGAAGTGCAGGGTCGACGATCGATAACGCGAGGAAATCTTGGAGGCTCCTCCACATCCAAGTCGGTCCAGATCCATACCAAGGCATCATCTTCCATACCTGGACGTGTACCTACACCCGCTGTTCCAACTACTTCGACGCCATCACGCATTCCGGAGGCAAACAAATCAATCACACTTCAAGCACCCGCCAAGAGTGCTTCCTCAGTTGCCTCCACCGGTCGAACGCGGGAAATACAATGCTTTCGATGCAAAGGAATGGGGCACGTGATGCGAGATTGCCCTAATCAACGTGCTCTAATAATCAGAGAAAATGGTGAGTACACTAGTGCTAGTGACATTATGAAGATGAATATGCTCTTGTTGCCACTAACACTGCAGAGCCAGCAGAAGAGATTATCACTTCTGCAGCATCCGAGAAATATCCGGCTCTTGTTGTCAC
The DNA here is from genome assembly GCA_019359835.1 of Pharus latifolius. Classification (NCBI taxonomy): domain Eukaryota; kingdom Viridiplantae; phylum Streptophyta; class Magnoliopsida; order Poales; family Poaceae; genus Pharus; species Pharus latifolius. Next base: position 18,044,847 of record CM033327.1, on the reverse strand, counting down.
ACGTGTACTTAGCGCACAGCCTGCACGCGATGAACAAAATCAACGCCATACTATCTTTCAGACAAGGTGTGTGGTGAATGAGCGCGCTGTGCATGTCATTGTTGATGGAGGTAGCTGCAACAATCTTGCTAGTGTAGACATGGTCGAGAAGCTTGGCTTGACCACAAATCCACTGCCTCAAAAGTATGAAATTGCATGGCTCAATTCCAATGGTAAGGTTCAGGTAACTAAAACCGTTCAAGTACCTATCTCGATTGGTTCTTATCATGATAATGTTGTTTGCGATGTTGTACCCATGGATGCTTGCTCTCTTTTATTGGGTAGACCGTGGATCTATGATATGGATGCTATACATCATGGTAGGACCAATGAGTATACTTTCTTGTATAAGGAAAAGAAAATTGTTTTGAAACCCATGAGCCCTACAGAACTAAGAAACATTGATGTTAAAAGAGCTCAAAGAGAACAAGAAGAGAGTGGAATTAAAAGTGTAGCTAGTAAATCAACCCATTCAACTACACCAGTTGCTCAAAAACCTGATCTTAAGTTGAAGGGTAAAGTATTGTTGGCTACAAAAGTTCTCTCACAAGATAACATGGATAGTATAGAACCATTGCCATTATCTGTTTCTTTGTCTCCTGTTGTCACTAACTTTTTGCAGGAGCATGGGATGGAGTCGAGGACGACTCCAATTCAAGAAGGGGAGGATGATGAGGACATCACACCCAAGGATACAACCGCTGCCCCTTCTTCCCCTACGACCGCTACTTCGTCCCCGACCGTCGCTGTTTCGGCCACTACTTCATCTACGACGCCTGGAGGGCTTAATCCGGAAGCAAGGCCTTTCCACCCACCTTTGCTGGACCAGCACGTCAAGATCATCCACCGAGGACAGCCCACGCGCCAAGGAAGGCCCAAGATCAAGCCCAATTCGTCGACAAGTCCGGTTCGGCCATCCAGGAGCAGCAGTACTTCAAACGGACATAACTTGGGCTCCCGGACTCCGTTTTCAGCGTGCGACCACCTGTTTGAAAGCTTAGGAGATAAGCTTTCCAATGGATCTGGTCCCAAGGCCAAATTTCTCCTGGAGAGACGGGAAAACACAGAACAATCTCACGGGCCAGAAATCCTGGGTGCTGCGCCACCTTTCTTTTGGGCCCAAGGCCCATGTATCTTAGGGTTTTGGTGGCCAACGCTGTTTTGGCTGCCCTACACCTCCTGGCCGTCGCTATATATATGGCAGCCACCATTCTTTTACATTGAGGTTTTGTTGTGTTTGGTAGACCCCGTGTGCGTCCCTCCTCGTGTTTGCGCGTGTCGACTAGACCACCCGAGCCGAGAAACAGAACCTCAACTTGTTCCTTTTGATTTCAATACTATCTATTCAGATTGCTTCATACTTTGTTCTTGCGGGTTCTCGATTTCTTGCAGGAACTACCGATCATTGGATCTTGTATCTGTGTGGAATTGGCATTGCGATTGTGAAGTTCCCGACCTGCTGGTTGGAAGCCCTAAATTCGGTGCCATCAACACCCCCAAATCGACGTATCATCATCTCACCGAAAGATCGGGATCGCCGTCCCCATCAAACAAATGGGTAGTCTTTCTTCTCCCTCAGACAGAAGTAGACACACCTAGAAGCATTGGCGCTTTTAGACCAAGCCTGATAAATAGGATGGGTCCCGATCTTTCGATGAGAGGGATACTTTTGATTTGGTGGAAGTGACTTTAGCGATCCGACTACACCGTACGACGTCGATTCGCCTTAGCAATGGTGAACCAACTCCAGTGGGTAATTGATCTTGCTGTGGGCACGATCAACTTGGACGCGAGGTTCAATTCCTGCAACCAACCGAAGAACAAGCAAGAACGATAGTAAAAGCAATCTGAATTGCAAATATGAAACTGAGGTTCATGAATTCGAAGAATAAAAGAGTGGGGTTCTATTGAGGATCTTGACGAGGTGGCTATCCAACACAACTCGAAGATTCAAAGTTTGCATGTAGCTAAACCAATCTAACAAAACACGCCTCAATTGGTGCAGCTAAGGGGTATTTAAGGAGGGGAAAGGGGGAGAGTGTGGCCAGCTTGGGGAGGAGACCGAATCCTAGGAAGGTTCAGCCTCACTTAGTAAGCCAATCCGAAATCTCCTCTTTCCTTCCAACCCTGGACTCTATACTAAAGATAGCTAGCATGCTATTTAAGGTAATATGACCTGCTGCTATTACATGGCTCATATGGCCGAATCAAGTGGCGCAGCACCTTCCATCGACTGGATTGAAACCCTTTTGGTTGACGCCAAAAATTATTGCTAAGTCCTTTTATCATCAAATGTCTCCTCCACTTAATATTCTTCTCTTTGTGGAGCTGCCATCATCTCCATTCTTCATTCCTATGCTCCATAGCTTGTCTCGTGTATCCATGTTTGGTCCATCATTCCTGAGTATCAAGTAACAACTTGATTTAGGTAGTATCAAATCCTTAGCAAAATTAATATTGTCCCCTAGGAATGAAAGTACCTGATAATTGAGTTGATGAGCACGATCTCTAGCTAGTGGTCCTTGTATTGTTGGAGGAGTGGCAGCAAGTGTTGTTGTATTGGGTGTAACAGTGGTGGAGATGTCCTCATCAAAGCCAAGAAATAAAAACGGTGAAATAGAGGAATACTGGGTAAAACCCCCACATATGCCTCGCACAAATCTTAGAAAATGGCCAGGATCAACACAGAATTGGGATGCAGATTTACCAATTCCAGGCCAAAATGCCCTAAGATGCTCAACAGAAATTCACTTTCAGGAAGCCGGAATCCACAACGCAGGAAATCCTCAAATACCACCGGTTCGTTCTCCTTCACCACTGGGGTTTCTTCCTCTCTGGCCGAACGCCACGAAATCAGCGCTCTCAAAGGAAGGATTTCCTCCTTCTCCAGAGCCACCAGGCTCTCAACGTTGCGGTGCAATGATCGGCTCCAAGATGCCATTGATCCGCGGCCCAAAAAAGAAGAGGGTTTTTTAGGACAGTGGCTGGCGGAGTGTGCAAGAACACAAAAAAGGGCTTTAGAGTTTCTTATGTGAGTTCTGTGTGAAGGCAAGGCTCAGGACGAAGGGTTTTGATGATGATTGTTATTCATTTTTAGGCCTCCATGATTGCGATAGCACCACATGGTCGCACATGACTATGCCCGCGGCCCTCCCTATGGTCTCCAAAGGCCAAAAGGAAGAACGTTGGGTAACCAAGGGCATTCTGGATATAACTCAAAATCATATTCATTTTGCGCAAAATCAAGACATTCGTTATCTTAAGACCTATGGTTTATGCTGTATCCAAGGGCAGTGTGGTCGTAGAGATAGTCCCTATGACCATCCTCTCTCGCAGATACAAGAACTAATCTTAGCATCGTGGTCACAGTACTATGTGATCACCCTTAAACATTACCCCATCATGATCCTTATGATTATTTCCGAGATAATCATAAGTCCTTGACAAGGTCACTGTTGGAGGAGGTTAAGAAGGTAAGGTGGTTCCACGATGACCGGCTCAAGATTGCCAAGCCACCATGTACCCATGATCTACGGCAACTACCACACCCACGACCTCACAGCTACTACTCCAGGGCGGTTAGGAGAGATCGTGGGGCATGCCTCCAGGAGAACAACCAATGAATTCTTCGGCAAGTATAAGAAGGCCTTCAAGGGAGGGATCAGGGGACGAACGAATCGATGACAGAGAGAAGACTAGGCTTAGCAAAGATAGGATTAGCTAGCTACATATTGTAACCACGTCTCTGTAACTCTTTTTTTCCACATAGTCAATCACACAGGACGTAGGGCTATTACCCAGCTTAAAGGGAGCCCGAACCTGTCTTTAAATTCATTGATACCTTGAACGTCTTGAGAATTTGTCTGATTGGCCTCATACCTTCTAACTCCCTTTGCTGCATAAGATCGACAGAGGGACCCAGAGTTCCAATCGTCGACAGGTTTAAAAACCCACTTCCCTCAGGTCCTTCAGTGCTGTTCACGCTGCGCGACAAAAGGTGTTTTCACATTAAATCCCACTCAAAACAAGCCTGACAATTGCACTAAAAATCCTTCAGGAGTTCGGTGGGAAGTCAAACCGAAAAGACACCTTTTCAGAACTGCAAACACCTTCACATCGACTTCGGCAGCTAGCCGACAAAGATTGCTATTTTTGTGATAACAAACTGTGGCAATAATCCCGTGATCGCACACAATGCTCCGTGATCGAACTTACCTTTCTATGGTCGTCGGAAGCCAAAGAAAGAGATAAGGGAGAAGTCCAAGGATGTCCTGGACTTAATTTATCAGCGGGATTGAAAAACTGACATGAGAACAATATTTTCATTAACAATTTCATTTTTTACAAAAAAGTAAATACACAACGGGCGAGGTCAAGGCTTGGCCTTAGTCCTGTTTGCATCTAGAATAAAGTAGTTTGACTTGCAACCAAGATGCACGACTCCTCCAGCGACAAGTTGTCCTTCTTAGGATCAACTACATACGCCTCGAGAGAGCCTGTGACTCCCTTCGCTTTTTGAGGATGTCCTTCATGGTGAGGCTGCAGCCCGTGATGATTATATCCGCGACATGCTTCTCCTTACTAGCAAGCTGCTCCTTTCGTCGAGCCAGCCTCGCGGTCTCCCTAGCTCTGTCAAAAATTATCTTCAAGCGCTCAACGCGCTTGAAGGGATCCTCCAGGTTGAGCCCCCGCCGAATGTAGTTCTCCTCGAGGCACTCGTGCTCCTCGTGGAGGGCCTTCGGAGCGGCCTTCACCTTGGCCAACTCTTCCTCGGCTCTACTTCCCTATACAAAATCATCAACTTACTCTAGGTTAAGGATCTACTAACTAGGAAATGACAGTACAAGAGTAAATCCAAGGGGTCAAGGATCCTTACAGGAGAGGGCAAGTGATGTGGCGCGGGCGGTCCGATCTTTCGATGAGAACAAGAACTATCGATTTGTGAAGACGACTCTCACGATCCGGTTAACCGTACATGATTGATACGCCCTGGCAATCGTTGAACCAACTTCGGATTGTTATCGACCGAACTAGAAGCACGATCGACCTGATCACGAAGATCTATTCCTGCAAGCAATCGAAGAACAAGCAAGAACAAGATAAACAAGCAATCTGAAATTGTAAATATGGATTGAATCACGAAAAAGAGTTGGGGTTCCGAATACAGATATTAATGTTGATCTAGCCGACCAAGAAGAACATCTCAATAGCTTCACGAAGGAAAGACTATGACTAAACAAAACCCGTGGAACCCTAATGGTTCAGTATGATTATATAGAGGAGATAAAAGAGATCGGTGGCCAGGTAAGGAAACCTGAAACCGACATGGACTCTTTCCCTACTCAGACTCGAACTCAATACACGGGACTTGACCCAACCAAAAAGGTGACGCAGCACCGACTCGGTCCAATCAGAATCTGGTCGAAACTTGTTTTGTCAATTTCTAGCGATCCAGAAGGAATTTGGATGTGGGGCTAGATCCATTGGAAATATCTTGTCTTGGGCTTCTCCGTGGACTATAAGAATGTCCCAATCGGACTTTATATGAGGGAGTTATGGTCATTTGAAGGCAGGCTACTCCTAGATGGCCGAACCGGACTCCAACTCGAATCCATCCCGGACTCCAACTTGACTTGGGCTCCTTACTGGTCCTTGTGTCCTTGCTGGTCCTCTCCATGATTCCTAAGCACAATATTATCACTATTAGATAGTAAACCATTCTCAAAACCATATATATATAAACTTAGGAACGAGTTCACCTGGCAATGCAACAATCGGGCTTTGTTGCACGTTATGGGTCCTTGTGTAACAAGCGGAGGATTATGGTTAGTGTGTGTATCCGAAGAAGTGATGTCCTCATCAGCAAGGGTAAAGCAGCCCCAGGAGGACTCATAACCTCCACATCCTCCTTTGCTGATGAAGGAGAATGAGAGGAAGACATCCTTAATAGGTCATTTAAAAGACAATATTAGAATATCCCTGACTAAATAACTCAATTTAGTTAAGAGAAAATGTTACCTCAAGGCATGAGGACCAGTTTGTTTGGCCTTGGATGAGACCTAAGCCACAGTAGCAGCTAATGGCTGGGATGAAGCCTTATCCCTCCTGTCATAATGAGACTGTGTAGCCGAAGATGGGGCCCCAACCATCCTCTTCGTAGAGAAGCCAGAGAATGATCCGGCATCATCACTTGATCACTTCCAGGAATCTGCTGAGGGATCAAGCAACTGCATAAAACTAAAATATTGCAGAAAAACTACATTCCAAAAGAAACCTATACCAATCTATCAAGAGAGAATTACTTCTTGAAACGAAGGTGCAACGCCGGTCCCCTGTGAGCCCAGAACCTCAACCTTATCTTCCCCAACCAGATCCTTTTCCTCATCGAATCGCTCTTGGTTCGAGGATGCCATTGGAACAAAGGGTTAAGAAGATGAACGATTTGAGACTTAGAGAAATTCGTGAGAAGTTGGAAATTCCATAGCAAGGGCATGGATATTTATAGAGTTACTAAGGTGACACTTCGAGTTCTTGGCCTAGGGCGAAGCATGAAGGCCTCGAGATCTTCCCTAGTGCTTGCCGAGTAATTTTTCTCGAGGTATGTTGGGATTCGAAACAACGCAATACACTATTGAGAATTTGAAGAGCTGGACAAAGTTAGAATTCGAAGCGAAATGGCTACTAAAAGTGATTGTTAGCTGCACTAGGGCCTCCATGACTGCACTAGCGTTCTATGGTCGCACATAGCGCGCCATGGCTGCAAGTACCTTCCTATGGTCGCCAACGGCCAGGGGAAGAGACACAGGGTATTCCAAGGGTATTCTGGATATAACCCAGGAATTATGTTTATTTCACACAAACTATCACCAATAAAACCCATATCTTATGCTGTATCCGAGAACACTATGGTCGCAGAGACACCTTCCTACAACCGCACTCTCTCGCAGATACAACGTCTGATCTCATTACCGTGGTCGCAACAGTACACGATCATTCTATATCATAACCTTACCATGATCCTTATGATTAATCCCAAGATAATCATAAGTCCCTGACAAGGTTACCGTCAAAGGAGGTTAGGATCGTAAAGCAGTTCCACAACGACCAAGTCAAGGCTGTCTAACTGCCATGTACCCATGATTAGTGGCAACCACCATGTATCCACGACCTCATAGCTTCCACATCGGGGTGGTTGAGAGTGATCGTGGGACGTGCCTTCAGGAGGATAACCAACAAACTGTTCGGCAAGTATAAGAAGGCCTTCAAGGGAAGGATCAAGGGAGGACAATCGACTACAGAGAAGTCTAGGCTTAGCCAGATAGGATTAGCTAGCTCACACACATGTAACAATCTCTCTGTAATCCTTTTTCCCACAAAGTAAAATACACAGGACGTAGGGTCATTACTCAGCTATGAGGGCCCGAACCTGGATAATTCTCTCACATCTTAGATTCATAGATACCTTGAACACCTTGGAGATTTGTCTGATTGGCTCCCTTCCTCATCCCTCTCTTCTTTGCATAAGATCGACAGAAGGACCCCCGGGTTCCAATCGTCAACAAGTACTTCGGTACTCAGGAAGTTATGGTAACACTTATTCTACTAAATGCTTTTATGACTATCAAGGAAGTTATTAGTCTGGTTGAAAGCTAATCTTTTCATGCATTGTCTAGTATTAAACTAAAATGTTACTATGAACACCATTTTATCTTGCACTAAGTTCATTTTATTCCAAAACATACTTGTGTCACAACGACGTGGGTTTAACCCACCACAAGACAGCTCCTAAACACTAGGGAGCATAGAGTATTCGAATACGTGTTTAACTTTGCACAGGTGTACCAATTTACCAACAAGATACCTCGACTTTCCTGTCGGCCGTTATATGTGGCGATTGGACTAAATCCCGCAAGCATATGCGAGTGACTAGATTGAGATAACAAGGACTTTTTTTTTATGTTTCCCATACAATTTGCCTCTACCTAGTGGTTGTATTAACCATAGTTGCGGTGGGTGATCGCGCCTCGAGAGGTGGGGGTGCGATTTGTGTAATAACCGCAAGCGGATGGTTGAACGTTGAGCACTTGAGGGTCGATTTCCTCAAGAAACAAGCGTATTCATCTTTTAGTTTAACGGATTACCAATTAAGTCTGAATGAATTGAGGCGGTTGTTTTTCTACCACTAAATCTACTACTAAAGCTATCAATCTAGGGTTTAAAGAAGTAAAGAGCAAATATGAAAACTAGGGTTTTAGAAATGGAAAAGAAAACCTAGGGTTTTGGAATTTCATAACCATCAGATATAATTCTATCCAAGGTTTGAGAATTGTAAATCAATTTCAAGTGTTTTCCAAGACAGATTAAATTGCCAGTACAGTCGCTAGTACAATAGTCAAATGATCACTTCCACCGTTAAGTTTGATGAGAGCCTCTCTCCTGTTTAAGGTCCCGCATCAAGGTGCAAAGACTCCAGAACTCCCCTAAATTCTTGCTAAGGCTCAATTGTATGTAGCCAGAACAAGAATTTAGGGTTTATAGAAAGAAAATGTAAGAAACTAAATGCAAAACTTAAGATTGGGACCAAGGAGGAATTACACCTCCTAGATTAGGTCATCCCTAACCCTAGAAGTGAATTACTTGCAAAAAGCCATAAAAATACAGAAATAATAAGAAATCAATGAAAACTTACTTGATTGCATCAAAGAATTAGGTTTGCCATCCTTGCCAGCTGACAAATGCAGAACTAGAATAAAAATAGAGAAGGGGGGCTCATCAAACCTCAAACTAAACTAAACTAAACTAAAGAAAGCTTAAAAGCATAAAAGCCTCTTTAATTGAGCCAAAAACCTTTCTATTTATGATACAATAGGTCAACGTGTCCAAATATAACTCTTGACGAGCTGTCGACGGAATCTGGCTTCAAACGGCACACCAAATAGATAAATCAATGCCAAAACGACCAAAAACCAACTGGAAACTGAGCCGGGCACGACCTGTGGCACGGGTTGTGCCCTGGGCCAAGCATGGGTCGTGCTCGCGATCGTGCCGAGCAAAACGATTGCGACTGAGTCTGGTTGTGCTGAGCAAAACGATTGTGATTGGTCGTGCACATGGCTGTACCGAAACCAAACGATATAAATCGAGCTTGGTAGTGCAAAACGATCGAAACTGAGCTGGGCACGAGTCATGCCCGTGGTCATGATGGGCTCAGCCCATGGTCCTTTTTTCGTCTGGTTTTCTTGTATTTTGTTGAAACTGGTCCAAACAAACTCGAAACACTCCATAATTTTTTAGGTATGATCCCTAGAACATAACGAACATAACTATGAAAGTGAATTGTAAAATGATACAAAAAAAAGTTACATATAATGCCGCATCAAAAGAGTTTTCAGCACATTTTCACTAGCAAACCTAAGGTAAAAGCACTACTAATTTAGCACTTATCAATTCCCTGAAGCTAGCATTTTTCTTGTCCTCAAGAAAAGGATGTGAGTGAATTTTCCAAAAATTGGAATGCCCAGGTTAATCAGATTCTCAATAAACAACTTCTAACAATTGACATCACATCAAGGTATATGAAACAATTGATCTAAGCAATTTCAAAAGTTTCAAATACAAGTATCCGGCTTCTCACATCTCAACCTTAGAAAAGCAAGAGCTTAATCAATTAAATTACTTTGACAACTTCTTTCATATAGGGTTTAGAACAAACAACAGTTAAAGAAAATAATAACCATGCTACAATTTATACAAAGTTGCTAGATTGCCCTAACTACAAAGAAAAATTTAAACACTTTTATTACTATTTTCTTTATTTTATTCTTCAACTTTTTGGTGCTCGTAGCCAAAATGTTTTGAATTGAATCATTCCGTCGTGGCTAGGGGAGACACAACTGAAGACGGTTACTTAAGTTCACTTACAGATAGGCAGCTTTGTCAGTTTCCCAAGCTCCTGTAAGCAATCTCGTTGTTCCATATACCTTCTCTTCACCAGTTGGTTGACAATCCATCACTGCCTCCCCCAGCGGGTCGCATATATGTTATAAGAGACTAGACAAAGCCGCATCTTAAGCAACTATTTTATCATAACAAAGATTTTTTGTGCGTAAGTAAAGTAAATCTTCCTTCCTCAGCTGGTCGACGATTCATCACCACCTCCTTCCAGTGGGTTGATTACACTTCACTATTACACATTTTTATTTTAAAGAGAAGGGCAATTAGCAATCTAAGCATAAAAAGTGACATAAGAGAGTTAATTTAGATGATAATTTATTAGAAATCTTAAATTTAGAAGAAGTCCATAATGATCTAAAAGATAAGCACAATCTTTAATGGTTAAATTAAGACAAACACTCAACACAGGCATTCGAAACTTTTAAAGAGAGCTAAGTTCAATTGATCATATGCAATGATGTGATAGAATAGCCATCTATTTGATTAAAGATCATCTTCAAAACCGGGGCGTTCCGAGTTGATATTCTTTTTTATTTTTCAGTTTATGATGGCAAGAGGGTGGAATGATGATTCTCTGAAGACTAACCAAACAATAAAGTGACTACCCCTAAGCTAAATCAAACATTGTCCTCAATGTTTGGAGAGAGATATAGGTTATCATTTGTGATCGTGGTGTCTGGAGGTCGATGTTGTTGAAGATGATGTGGTGAAAGAGGGTGTTGTGGTCCACGTAGCTCCAGTGGTTCAGTCCAAGGCGTTACAAATTAAAATCTGAAGAGAAAAACAAAAAGAAACAAAAAATAAAAGGAAAATAAAAACAAAAACTTGCGTACCTTGGAGATCACTTGTCGGAGGGTGGTGGAGGTGGTTGGTGGAAATATGGCTGAGGGTAGGTTGGTGGTGGGTAGGATTTGGAGGAATGCTGTGGGTGTGAGGATGAGCCCTGTGGTAGGTAGATGCACCTTGATATGTGTCATTCAGGAGGATGTGGCCTACATATACATGATAGTCATAGAGGCGGTCCACGCGGCCGGTGAGGTGGTCCATCCTGGAATCCATCATAGCCCTATAATATCATTGGCGCTTCGCCGTTTTCTTGACATTTCATCGAGGCGTCGTCATTGTTGTAGAAGCTACACATCTGGAGGTGTTGTAGTGCGAGGAGTCAGAATCTGCGATCGGATCAGATTTTTAATAGTTGGATGGAGAGATCTAGGGTTGGTTTGGGGGAGTTTTTGTGGAGGTTTGGAGCTCAAATAATGGAGTTTTGCTGTTGGGAGGGTTGGAGAAGATGGGTTTATTTAAATTGGGGTAGTAGGTAGGAGTTGTAGTTGTATAGGAGAAGGAAATAACAAAAAATAACAAGAAATAAGCAAAAACAGGGAAACCAGAGAGCCACCCGAGGCCAGCAAGACCGCGGGCACAGGTCGTGCTCAGCATAGGGCACAGCCCGTGCCATGGGTCATGCTGGGCTTTGTCCCCTTTTGCAAATTTTGTTTATTTTGAGTTTTTTTTAGAAATTGAGCCCTAGTTTTGTGTATGTTTTCTGAAAAATAGGTTTTGGAGGGTCAAATGATGTCGGATTTGACCGATTATTTCACCGATGTGTTCATAACAGAGAAAACTACAGGTTAATATACTGGCTTGCCTCCTGGCTAGCACTGGTTCCTGTACAGAATGTTCTCAGTTGTTCAGAAATAGACGGAATTGACCAAGTTCAGTACACTTACCTCATCTCCCGCATTGTATAATTTGATGTGATGCATGTTTACTTTGAAAGTGGTACCGTCGTGCACCCAAAGTTCTATGGCACCAAACGGGAGGACTTTTTCTATCGCGTAAGGCCCAGTCTATCTCCTGGAAATAATTTCAACCGCGTATTAAAAACTAAAATCAAATCACCTTCTTTGAACTTACTGTTGAGTATCCGTTTGTCGTGCCAATTCTTCGTGTTGTCTTTGTAAATTAGGGCATTTTCATAGGAGTTGTTCCGAAGCTCCTCCAGTTCATGTAATTTGAGGATTTTCCTTCGCCCTACTTTGTTGAAGTTCCAATTGAGTTCTTCTAACGCCCATAACAGCCTATGTGACAATTCTACAAGAAAATGACAATTCTTACCAAATACAATTTTGTAAGGCGTCATACCTAGCGGAGTTTTGAATGCGGTGTGATACGCTCAAAGAACGTCAGAGAGTTTGAGCACCCAATCTATCCGTGATGGTGCCACCACCTTCTGCAAGATCATTTTGATTTCTCTGTTTGAGACTTCAACATGTCCACTTGTTTGAGGGTGATATGCAAGAGCAACTTTATGAATAAACCCATATTTCATCAATAATTTTTGAAATTGGTAATTAGTGAAATGTGCACTGCCATCACTAATCACCGCTAGTGGTACACCAAATTGAGGAAAGATGACTGTTTTGAAAAGTTTAATCGCATGTTTTGATTCATTTGTTGGTGTTGCAACAACCTCTACCCTCACCACCTTAGATTACTGGATAATACTTATTTATCTAATGCATTGATTCACTTTAGGTTGAACCATCATGATTAAGTCAAAAAATAAAAGTACAAAATTCATTTAAGGATGTTCTGAGTCAAAAGAGAGTCATCCTTGACCAAATTGGATTGAAATGGTGGAATGGCACTGTCCAATGCTGGATATGTAGTATGACTTTGGTCATGGATATAAATAATGGAACCTTGCGTTGTGCTTCTAGTGACATGGAAACTGTACTGTCCACAATCCTAGTATGGGATAGGTATGGACCGGTAGTATGTGAAACATACATGAACCCCCTATATGGCTGAGTCTTATTTAAAAGTTGTGCACTACTTTCAATAGTACAGGTTCACATGGAGTGTAATCCACACATAGCACTCTTACCCAGCAATTGGAAAATGATCGATCGGTGTGGTGGTTCTAACCCACCACATGTAACACCCCGAATTTTGCTATTCTTTTACTATGTATTCAAAGCATCTCTTATTGAATCTCTCAGATATTTCGACCACACCTTGGATCAATCGTGGAAAAATTCTCCAAAATCTTTGATTAAAATTCTATAAGATCCCAACTCAAAATCCCAAACTATTTTCCAGCTGAATATTCCACCTGATGCATTGCTCGTATTCAAATTGTCTTAAACCAATAATTCTGTTGGAAATAATCAAGACTTGGTCGATGGTCCAGCCATTCGATCAAGACTGGGTCACTAGTAAAATTGAGTCACTGGTTGAACCGAGTACTTATCGAGTCGAAAAGAAAACACACGGTATCTCTTTGTCCCAGTTCGAGTGCTCGTGTGAGATATTTGTCTCTTTCTAGCTTTGAGTGTTTGATCCAATTTTTCCAGTGTACAGTGAAAAGGGTAATATACCAATCCACAAACCAGCCATGTTTTGGTATTTTGATCCAAATGAAGCCCAATCAGGAAGCCCCCAAAATAGCAAACACCATTTCTAACCAATGCATGTTGGCTGTGAGAGAGAGAAGTGACCAGAAAAAAGAAAGAGTGTTGAATTCCCTCCTATCACACCATTGTGGGAGCTCCCCAACCAGCGACAAGCTGAATCCCCTCAAGAGCAAGCAAGATCTCTACACCTGACATTGCTTGATTCTTTTGCTCTCATTTCTTTGTCCAACATCTAGTTGCAGTCTATAAGAATCCCTCACACAACCTTTCTTCTTCCTTTGTTCTTGCCTGTTCATTCTTCGTTTCTTGCCTAAGTCCTGAGAAGGAATGATACTTGATAGATTTTACTTATGTATTCATTTTTCTTGATCAACCTTAAGAGAAATTATTCATACTTCCATCCCTCATCTGTTCTTGTATAGAAATCCCAACAGAAACATCCAAGGATCACAACATTTCCAAGTCTTCTTCTTCGACCGTGGTGACTATCACTCTGTTTTCGGTTCTTGAGTAGTTTCCTTTTAAATTTCAAATTCGTGCTCGTTACTGCATCATTTTCCGTGATTCTTGTTGCTTTGTATTTGCAACTCTCTTAGCTTCATTTTGCGCATCTTTAATTAGTATTTTGATCTATAGAACTCCGGTAATCGATGAAATAGTAAAGCCCAGCTGTTTTTCTATTTTTGCAAAATTGGACCCCTTAGATGGCCTCAAAACTATTCAAACCTGCTGAAAGAATTGTAGATTAGCTCATTCCCTACAACTTTTCTGTTGTTGACTTTCTGAGATAAGCATTGTATCAACCCAATTTTAATGTTTTCCAAATCTCAATCATTTCATTGATAAGTCTAACGAACAAGAAGTTAAGCCGTTCATAGAATCCTCTATTAATCCCCTATTTGTGCTCAATCTCACCAAAGTCAAGTCCTACAGAGTCTCCTTCCCAAGATTATCTCCAACAATAATACCTTGCATGCATACATATTTATACTTTTACAAATAATTTTCTATGGTAAGTAATTTCTGTATGCTTATGTGTTTTATTATTATTTGTGTGCGAAAGTAGAACTAGGAGTGGAAGGAGCAGAAGAAGTGTTCGAAGACCCCTTAGTGCAATTAGATCCCACTCTGAAGTGTAGCTTGGAGGGTTTCTTTGTAGAAAGAAGCAAACCTAGCAATCTTATCGGTTAGATAAAAAATTGAGCTAATTAGATGCACCTTAAGTTGTTGATCTTGCTCATTAAGAAAATTTCAAAGTGCACATCAAATAAATTGAATAATACTTGCTAAATCATGACCAAAGGAGATTAAAGATTAACTTAGTAGATTTTGAGCCTAGGAGCAACAGCAAGAATTAGTTTTGATTTTGCACCCTTCTTTTTCTTTGAACAATTTGTTTTTTTATCAAACTTTGTTTTGCTAGTTGTAATGAAACTTTGATAGTTGGTGGCAACTAGAACAACAAAGATTGAATCTTTCTGGTAGGACGGAAAGATAACAGCAAACCTAATCTAAACAAAGGATAAGATAAGCAAGACTAAATCAAAAGATCTACCTAGCACTTATCATTTTAGCAAGATCTAATCTGATCAGCAACTAGATTGGCAATCTATTGATTCAACACTTGGTAAAACCTAAAAATCAACTAGAAAGCAGTAAAGGGTTTGGTTTTTTGTTTTTGTTGTTTTCTTGGTTTAAGTGGACAATAGGTAAAAAGGAAGCAAGATAAATCTAACCTTGATATGAACCCTACTGGGAAATAGATTAATTCTACATGGCCAACAAGGGATCTCGTGATGTACCTGATCTTTCAAGGTAGCAATCTTGCGAAGAACATGATTAAAACTGTGGCAAATCCAAGAAAACAAAGAACAAGATAAATAAGCTCGCAACCTAGCAAAGGGATTAGCTAAACTTGTGTCAAGATGATCACAAACCCAGCCAAACATCAATATACTAAACCACAGCTTGTAAATATCCTTTAAACCCAATCAAAAACAATCCTTGAGAGAACTTAAAGGTGGGATCAACAGATCCACTCTTACCTTACCTACCCGTAGGAACGAGCAAGAACAAGAGCAATGAACTTTAGCAAGAACACTTGCAAAATCTCAGCTGAAGCAATGAGCAGAATTGATTATAATAAAATTTGGGGATACAGAATTGAAGCCCTTACATGGTTTAAATAGATGGAGAATACCCCTTACATCCTCTGACCATGGGAGACTTCCAAACTTACAATAATTCCTTGCTCCAATTAGAAAAGATGCTACATTATAAGTATGGAAAGAAACAGACCAAATAGAGTTCAAACAGGACACATAATCTGTTACATATGACTTAAACTATGTAGAATCCTTTCTAAACATGGATGGTTGTGTCTCTTTTTGTTTTGTACCATTCCAAAAATGTGTGGACTCAAATTTGACTTGTTCCCACGTGCTCCACATGGTTTGGAAGAAATTGATCTCGGATTTGACCAAATTCGGAATTCCAAATTTTCTCACTCATTTGTTTTCTTCACCCAGGGTGCAAATGAACTCCAAAATCAGATATCTTTTGATGTGAACGGTGTCCCGATCTTCTGATACGTAGAGGTAAATCGATTGATGGAGAACTCGACGTTGATGATCCGGCTTCCAATCAGAACTGATTCGAACCCCTACAATTCTACACCACGGCTTTGTTGGTTATCAACCACGCCAAGACACGGTTGACCTCGCCACAAAGGCTTGTTCCTGTTGTTGCAAATCGAGAACACAAGCAAGAACGAAGAAGAAGCAACTGAATTGCAAATTGTATTAAGCTCACGAGTTGGGATTTTAAAAACTGAGTTCGGCGAAACTGCAATGGCAGAATAATCTGAGCAAAATCTAAATCTAAACAGTGAAGGCTACTGAGTATATGAAGAGGCGGCGTGGCTAGGGTTTCTCACGACCTACTAGGGAATACATGGGCTGAAGGCCCGAAACGAGGTGTCGCAGCACCAACTTGGCCCAATCAGAATCTGGTTGAAAGTTATTTTGTTAATTTCCGGCTATCCAAAAAGAATTTCCACATGGGGCCAGATCCATTGGAAAGATCTCGTCGTGGGCTTCTCTGTGGACTATAAGAACATCCCAACTGGACTTCGTATGAGGGAGTTATGGTCATTTGAATGCAGGCTGCTCCTGGATGGCCGAACCGGACTCCAACTCGAATCCGTCTTGGACTTCAACTCGACTTGGGCTCCTTGCTGGTCCTCGCATCCTTGTTGGTCCTCTCCATGGTTCCTAAGTACAATATTATCATCATTAGGTAGTAAATCATTCTCAAATCCATATATATATAACTTGGGAATGAGTTCACCTGGCAAAGCAACAATCGGGCTCAGTCGTGTGTTATTGGTCCTTGTGTAACAGGCGGAGGATTATGGTTGGTGCATGTATCCGAAGAAGTGATGTCCTCATCGTCCTCCCCCTCTTGAAGTGGAGCCGTCCTCGGCTCAAGCTCATCTTCCTCTCTGAAGTACGACTTCAAATCCGTGGTCCAAAAGCTCTTGGACTTGTCGCTGAATTTCCTTTGTCTCCTCTGGATTTGTTCTCTAATTGGTGGCAGCCCCAGGGGTATCTCAGCGGAAAAAACATCCTCATACTCCTGCAAAAGGTTAGTTATAGGAGGGGGCAAAGTGCTAGATATATCATCAAGTGAAAACAAAGCATCTTTGCATATCAATGCAGAGCACATCACATCATTCTCTTCAATTTCAGCAAGGTCAGATTTGGTTGCAAGGAGAACTCCACTCTTCAACTTAATTTCAGCGGCCTTAGAGCTAGATGGTGCAACATTTTTCGCTATTTGTTTACTTTCAGATTTCAAACCATTCTCCTTTTTCTCATTTTCAGTTCTTTCTCTATCAAAGTGCACAATTTCAGAAGGTGTCATAGGAAGTAAAGTAATTTTCTTTCCTTTGTGCAGAAAAGTATATTTGTTACTTCTATCATGATGAGTTGCATCAGTATCATATTCCCATGGTCGGCCTAATAAAAGTGAACATGCTTGCATAGGTACTACATCAAAATCAGCAACATCATGGTATGATCCAATGAAAAATTGTAGTCTTGCAGTTTGTGTTCCCTTTACTTTACTGCTGTTGTTGAACCACTGAATATGGTATGGATGGGGATGTGCAAGTGTGGTCAAGCCAAGCTTCTTCACCAGATCTAAACTCACCAAATTGTTGCAGCTCCCACCATCAATTATGGTTCTAACACGTCGGTCCTTGACAACGAGGAACATCTGAAACAAATTGTGGCGTTGGGCTCTCTCTGCTTGCTCCATTTGTGTGCTCAACACTCGCTGCACAATAAAGGTCCGGTAGTTACAAAGATATTATTATAATCTTTGTAATCAATAATTTCCTGAATTTCACGTCGTAAACCCCCATAAAAACGAGCCATCTTTTCCTCTTGAGCCTCTACTACTCCACAATGCAACATGCCTATTTGCAGCTCTTGGTAGTATTCCTCTACAGATTTATTCCCCTGAGTCAAGCGTTGTAATTTCTTAAGTAAATCATGTTTATAAGAAGGAGGAACAAATCTATTCCGCATAGCTCGCTTCAAGCTATCCCAAGTATTAGGCTCTACCCCAAAGTTCACTATTTTGTTCCACCAAAGGATAGCAAAATCTTTAAACTCACTGGTGGCTTGCCTAACTCTATGAATTTCAGGAACCAGATGGGAATTAAATTTTTGTTCAACAGTCATCTCCCAATCTAAGTAAGCGTCTGCATCATATGCACCAGAAAAGGATGGGATGGAAAATTTTACCTTAGCAAACAGATCGTCATTCCCACGAAAATAGTTACCTTCCATGCCGTGTCGATTGTGATGCACTCGTTGCTGTTGGTGAATATCATGGGCAGCACGGCGCATGGTAGCCATGTTGCGGAGCTCAGTTTGTACAGCAACCTCCGTGTTGGCATCTTCAACTTCAACTTCATGGGAGACAGCTTGCTCCTTTTCTTCTTCATCTCCATGAGGTGGACTCTACTGCTCCATATTGTCCAACCTAGTAACAAGGTCGGAGATGCGCCGGTCCATCCTCTCAAATGCAGTCTGGTTCTCACGGTTGGTTCGAGCCATGTCATCAATGTGCTTATCGAGTTTTGCACTGATGTCGGCCAACATCTTCCGGATTTCATCTTCCTCTTCTGCAGCTCGAGCTCTTGTTTGCGGTCCTGCCATGATTAGTAGTAGAAAATAGAAGACAACACAGGAGTATTATCCCTATGACTACTAGGTGGGGGCAAGTGGGACTCTCACAAAGCATCTTACCACGCTCTTACAAGTGTTCTTACGAAGGCAGTAGGGGTGCAACCGGTGGCTGGTTCGTGATACTGTGACAAGCGTGAGTGAGGCGATTGCAAGGTAAACCTGTAACTGAGTTGGAAGAAAATGGAGCTCGGAAGGCTAATATATGTGTAGCAACAATTCAATATCAGTAATGCAAAGTTGACAATTAGTTCAAAGTAATAGTCAAAGTGCTGGAACTAGCCTAGACTCAGATCTAGCTCAAGCAAGCAACTAGAATCACAAATGACTAGAACCCAAGATGTGCCACTGAAATTTTTTTTCTTTGCTACGCATATTTTTCTTCTATGATTTTTTTTTGCACTTGATTTTTTTCCTTTTTTTAATAAACAGTGCGGCTTTTTTTTTTTACACTTGCCTCTTTCTTTTGCAACTGTACAACAAAACAGAAACGTTATTCGGCAACTTTGCACTCCAAAAGCTCCGAATCTGAAGATCTACCCAACAAAAAAGTTGTAGAGAATCTTTTTATCTTTCCAACAAGTACAAGAACGTCAAAAACGGAGTTGGGAATCATAAGATATGGCAATTTTATCGAAGCTGTCTCAGATTGAGCAATTTGAATCCGAATTGGACTAGAGTTTGAAGATTACACAACTAAATTTGCCCAAATTTTAGCGTGATAAAAACAGCCGAATTTGAAGATTACCCCAACTAACGTTTTGTGGGATTTCTCGCAATGATTCCATAAAGTATAAGTTTATCCCAATCCGAGCTCAGATGAAAGAATTATAATGAAAATACCAAAACAAATGTATTAGATTCAAAATCTACACCATCGACATTAACGGCCCAATATCTCATAGATGGAAGCCGAATCTGACTTTGACTTCAACAGAAAAGTTGTAGAGCACGATCTGATATTTAGAGAAAGTACAAGAATGTGAAAATCCAAGTTCGTATGAGGAAGATATATTGAAAGCAATGAACTGGACAGTGGCAGATTCGAATTGGACGCGACGACGAGAAGATCGACGTGCAATTCGACTCCGCGACGAGATGCAAGACTAAAACTAGACCAAGCCTAAAACTAAAAACCAGCACTCGACAACGATGGACAAAAATTCAAAGATGCAAACTAACAAGAACGAAGCAAGGCTAATGGCTAGGGTTTGGACATGGTAAACAATTTTTTTTGTAGGGAAAATTTTCTGGACTCTAGGACGAAGAACATAATCAATCTAAACAAAGAGGGGATACAGTGTTACCTATCGGGCAACCTTCGCCCTGATACCAATTGATGTAAACGGTGTCCCAATCTTCCGATAGGTAGAGGTAAATCGATTGATGGAGAACTCGACGTTGACGATCCGGCTTCCAATCAGAACTGATTCGAACCCCTGCAATTCTACACCACGGCTCCGTTGGTTATCAACCACGCCAAGACATGGTTGACCTCGCCACGAAGGCTTGTTCCTGCTGCAAATCGAGAACACAAGCAAGAATGAATTGCGAATTGTGTAAGCTCACGAGTTGGGATTTCACAAACCGAGCTCGGTGAAACTGCAATGGCAGAATAATCTAACCAAAATCCAAATCTAAACAGTGACAGCTATTGAGTATATGAAGAGGTGCCGTGGCTAGGGTTTCTCATGACCTACTAGGGAATACATGGGCCGAAAGCCTGAAACAAGGTGTCGCAGCATTGACTTGGCCCAATCAAAATCTGGTCGAAATTAGTTTTGATAATTACCGGCGATCTAGAAGGAATTTTGATGTGGGGTTAGATCCATTGGAAAGATCTCGTCGTGGGCTTCTCCGTGGACTATAAGAACGTCCCAATCGGACTTTGTATGATGGAGTTATGGTCGTTTGAAGGCAGGCTACTCCTGGATGGCCGAACCGGACTCCAACTCGAATCCATCTTGGACTCCAACTCGACTTGGGCCCCTTGCTGGTCCTCGCATCCTTGCTGGTCCTCTCCATGGTTCCTAAGTACAATATTATTATCATTAGGTAGTAAATCATTCTGAAAACCATATATATATATATATATATATCTTGGGAATGAGTTCACCTGGCAAAGCAACAATCGGGCTCGGTCGTGCGTTATTGGTCCTTGTGTAACAAGTGGAGGATTATGGTTGCTGCGTGTATCCGAAGAAGTGATGTCCTCATCATCTTTGGGCTTGTTGGAAAGACCATGAAGTCCACTTTCCAATGAGTATAAATTTGATTATTATTGGGGAAAATCCCGGAGGGCTGTCCCGGACGCCTCTCGTGGAAAGTCCCGGAGGGCTACCGGGGAAAGTCCTGGACGCCTCCCGCCGAATGTCATGTAGGGCTCCTGTCCAAAGTCCCGGTCGCCTCCCATAGAAAGTGTAACACCCCAGATTTTCCCCAAAATCTTAGCCTGGTCTAAATCTTTATTTCAGGATTATGATCCAAGGTATGCCAATACCTTAATCCAAAAAGTTGGCAGTAGAACTCCATCGTTTAGACCCTTGTTACAAATCAGTCCAAAAGTATCGCAGGTAAGTCTTTTTCAGATTTTCCAGAAGCCCGAAAAGGCTAAAAGCCACAAATCAACTCCAAATCTTGATTTGATTCAGGAAATATCTCCCATTCACTATTCTGAGCAAAATCTCCTTCTGCGAGAATTTCAAAATATCATCCTAAGTCCCAGTTTTTAGCCTCCCCAGATATCCAAACCCTAATTACCCTATTTTCGTTTCGGCTCAAATCCTAATCAAGACTCCAAATTCTATTAATTGTCACTGCTAAACTATCTGTTGAGTTTAGTATGCCAATTTGGTGAAATCAATTTCAGCTTAATCCAAGCCTTTTACCAGATTTGCAAATTAGTCCTAAAACCAAGTTTCTAAAATTGCAATTCAGCCCTAATCTCTTTTTCAGCCCTTTTTTGACTAGAGCTGCCCAGCTGTTTCGACCAAGACTTGGCGAGCATTTTGACCAGAGCTTCGCCGTGCTTCTTCACCATGTTTCTTTGCCACCGGCTAGCGTCTGCCACCACCCGTGCGTGTGTTTGTTTGATCGTGCACGTGCGCTTGTGTTCGCACTAGAACCAGCCGCCATGGCAGCCCTTCAACCAGCAGCAACATCAACGCATGCGCCCGTGGGAAGATTTGAGTTTGCATGCGTGTACGTGTCATTGCCGCGACAGCATGATCGCCTCCACCTCTACATCGGCCCGGACAAAGTTCCAACGATGCCAACCGTTGCTGGCATGAACTGGATAGCCACATGCACGCCATCGCGTCGTCGCCACTGCTGTTCCTCATGCGCTCGGCCAATCACATCCCCGACTCAAGTTCTGTTGCTGGTTTTCGTTTGCAAACTCCGTTCCGCGCCTATTTAAACCCCCTCAACCTATTCCATTGCTGTGCAACCAAGTTGTTATTTCCTCGCCTTCTTCTTTTTTCTTCTTTTTTCCTGGCAAGCCACCGAATTGGCAAACGTCGCCAGAGCTTTTCGCTTCACCAAACTCCAAATTGATTGTACTGGTATGTCTCTAGTACTCACCTCTTCGTCCCCTAGCAGCCAATTCGATTTCGGCGAACCTCATCGCTGGTGATAACCGAAAAAGCCCAGATACCCTGTTCCTGGAATTAAACTCTCTCCAGCCATTTTCTTAACCCCTTTTAGTGGAACAAATCAATCCTCTGGAGATCCTAAGGAAGCCTGTTCAGCCACATTTTAAAATTAACCCAGTTCGAAGAGTTTCTTGATTCTTCACGCGCCGCCGTGAACACCTCACGTCGCCGGCCCGCTCCATCTTATCTCCGCCAAATTGGCTACAAATTCTCGTTCCTTGTGTCCCATAGATGGTGTAGCCGAGCCCAATTGTCCAACAATGCCATGTATCAACGGCGCCCCTTTCACCGTTGTCCCCGAGCCCGGCGTCAACGCCGGCGATCTTCAAAACTCAATTGCAACCCAATTCCTCCCTCAAGCAAGATCAATGTGACCCACTAACAAAACCCCTCGATCAATTTCAAGATTCATCAACCCTAGTTCCCTACCACCATAGCCCATCTTTGATTCTAGCGGCCGACGATTTAAACTTCACCGTGCGCTGCCGTCAAGCCGCCTCTGTCCAATTCACTTCAGCAGTAGTCTCATCTTGATCTGGCCTACACGTTTGACAAGGTTAGCGATGCAGTGCATGCGTGGATTATCTAGACGCGCAAGCCCTAGTGCTATGCAGTACATTGGCATTCTTTTTCTCTGTGCCAGGGACTTAGCTGCAAATTCTTTGTTTTCCTGGACTTTTCTGTTACAACCAATTTGTCAATTAGTTGCCTTACTGTGTTTGGCACCTAGCACTCCAATTTTGAACTCATTTTGACCTTTTGGAAGCTCCGGATCAACTCTATGCCATTCTCAGACATTGTTAGGCCGTGAACCGAATGTCAGCTTGCAGACATTCATTGCGTCTGAACCAACTCTTGTGAGCAAAACCCTAGTATCTTCTCCCTCGCTGTATCGTCTTCGTCCAGATCGCCTCACTTGCATACATGTTTATAATTTTCTTAAAACAAGTAATTTATGTATGCTTATGTGTTGTATTGTGTCGTTGTTTGCGTGTGAGAGTAGAGCCAGAAGCGGAAGGATCATAAGAAGTCTTTGAAGACCCAATAGAGCAGTAAAAACCCACGTTGCAAGGCAAGTCTCTATTCCCTTGACCATGTTTCTCCCAGTATTTTAAAATAAATATAAAAGTTAATTGTTGTTCAAGTATATGCTTGCTTTATATTCAAATTTAGTGCTATGTTGGAATAATATGAATAGATATGACCTAATTCCTTGTAAAGCCCCTCATGATCGTATATCTCATGCACCTTTGTCACCCTAGGATATCATGCTTAGGTTATGCTTATGTCGCGACTTCGCAAGGGGAGGCATTGTATTTATAGTTCCCTCCCCCACCGCGATTCTGCGGAGGGAGGAGTTCTATATCATCTCCATTAATACAAATGGTATTCTATCCAACTCTGGAATTTTTGCAGATTCTTGACTTACCGCCACACAGGGCGATGCCCTCTCTGCGAGGATGCCCTCCCCGTGAGGACGTAGGCTATCGCAGCCTAAAAGTCCTTACTGACGGGAGCCCCGCTCTCGTAGGGCGGCTTACAGTAACCCCTCGTGGACTGAGGGGGTAAGCGGTAACCCAGTTCTCATGAACTACAGTAGCGAGTCAATTAGAGAGACTAGTTCCCCCTCAAACACTCAAGCCCATATCGGGCTCATCCTCCTCCGGAAGCGAGCTTCCTCCTCTGTGGGTGATGAAATTCTCAGTTGTCTCGGAATTTTCGACCGGGAAATTATCATTAACAAGGAGGTTCAACAGAGTCATCTCTCAACACCTGTCAATGATGAAGAGACTGAGGTCATGGCTGCGATCGTGACCATGGAGATGAACGAACAAGAAGGGACTTCTACTCCCCCAACAGTCAATGATATCCTTCCTTCCTCTTGTCAAGAAGAGGAGGATATTGAAACAGTGGATCAAGTCGCTAACCTCTTGCATCCTGCTGCAGAATTGAATCTACTAACTACTGAACAGGTGCGAGATGATTCAAGATCTGAAACTTTTCTCAAGGATCATATGGAGTTAAGTAACATCTTTACCTAGTGTATTTTAGTGTTTTATCTGAGAAATATCTTCAGATATTTATTCTCTTGTAGAACTCTACTGTACACTCGACCATGGTAAACTCACTGATTAATCAGTTCAAGGTTGTTCAAGCAAGGTGCAACCAACTAGAGCAGTAAGTATCTTGCTCTAATTTCAATCTAATGTGGATTAGAATGACACTTCTCATTGTTGTAGGGAGAACTCTGCTTTGTTAAATGAGGTTTCTAAGGAGCACTCCGAGGAGACTGTAATAACAGAGGCTTTGAGGGAAAATAGCAGCAAAGTTGCTGAAACCCTCTCATCCTTAGAGGAAAGTAAAAGTGCAAATGCTGCTCTCCAAGGGGAAAAAGAAAAAAAAAATACAAGCCAATTTAAATTGTAAGTCCATATTTATAGCATTGACCGTATGGGACCCACATTTGAGGAATCCGGTGGCAACCGCCCAGTGGGTTGCTCTCAGAATGATACATCGCAAGCTCACAACAACAGAATGCATTATACTACAATGCAAATGAGTAAAACAAGTACCGGGTCACAAGGACCAATATTACAGTATCATAACGCCAAAGATGACACAATTTAAAGTCGATACAAAAATAAGGAGTTTTCTTCTGACACAAAGGTCGGCACGGGAACAACAGCAAGCAGATAAGACTACAATGGTCTTCGTCTTCATTGGCAGCAGTGTTGCGTGGGCTTCCTCCACGTCAGACTCCACTTGGTGAGTGTCCCTCTAGTGAGCTAAATCTTCTAGGATGGTTCCTTCTTCCTCATTGGGTTTAAGGCAGTAGGAGTCGGGATCAACGAATCCTTCCTCTAAATTTGTTTGCAAAAGCAAGGGTGAGCACGTTGTCCACATGGTGCTCAACAAGTCTCAAATTTAAGAATGCAGGTATATAGATGAGGGGAATTTCCAAGAGATGGGCTCTTTGGTTTATAGATAAGGATAGAATAGATTTTCACTATAAAGTTTTGAGGAAAGGTTTTGCTTTCAAAAGCAAAAGTTTGAAATCCTAAACTAGATTTTAAGAAGATGTTATGCGTGGCGGTCCTCCATGAGTAACCACTTTCATGAATATTAAAAAAATCTTTCGAAAGCTACTTGTGCTGCATCGACATGGATAGAATCCACCGTGCGTAGACTCCATAACCTGGGAGTTCAGAGTATCCGATACTTTTTATAACTTTGCAAAGGAGTACCACTTTAATCCACCGATCACTCAACTTTCAAGTCGGGTACCTCTCCATGCGACTTTTACGCATGTGACAAGGCCAAGATCACACAACAGTTTGCAATTCTAGCATTAACAATTCCCTACTCGGTAAATAGACATTTCAGTCCTCATTATCGTTGTGGGTACTCCCCACAGCCAATTCTACCTAGCCTTGGTCTATGGTCCCATGAGACACATAGCCTGTGAATTCAGCCGAGCACGACTCAAAATCCAGGCGTAGGGCGCCTTCCTTCTCACACCTTATCCTCTCATTATTTTTATGATCTCACACCACTCATGGCCCTCTCTGGCCCACCAGTTTCCTCTCGAGAAACCAAATTGACAACCATTGCAGGGAAAAGCTAATATCGGGAAAACTACTATGTTACACCCGTCCCATACCTACCAAGTGGTTAGTACATTTTTCATGCCGCATAGAAGTACAACACAAGGTTCTTGACCTTATGAATCTTTAGTGAGGAGCCATTCACATTCCTGATGCGCACACAGCACCAACCATTCAAACCATCCTCACTATCGATTCTAATCACATTTTCTTTCTGAAAAGAGGTTTTAAGCACATTTTTCATATGCATGACCATTTAGCATTCAACACATACATTTAAGCATAAGCATAGCCTAAGCATGATATCCTAGGGTGACAAGGGTGCATGAGAGATACGAACATGAGGGGCTTTACAAGGAATTAGGTCATATCTATTCATATTCTTTCAACATAGCACTTAATTTGAACATAGAGCATGCATATACTTTAAAACAGAAGTTAACCTAGTTTACTCAAAATACTGGGAGAGACATGATCAAAGGGTAGAGACTTGCCTTGCAATGTGGGGTCTGACTGCTCTAAGGGATCTTCGAAGACTTCTACTGCTTCTTCCGCTTCTTGCTCTATTCTCGTACACAAACAATGAAACAACTCAACACATCGCACTACATAAGCATACAGAAAATACTTGCTATAGGGAAAATTATAAGTAAAGTATAAATATGTATGCAAGTGAGATAATCTGATAGGGGATGATCTTGAGAGGGAGAAGACACTCGGGGTTTGGCTAAGAACACAAGGATTTGCTCGGACACAGCGAATGTCTGCTGGTTGACATTCAGTTCGCGGCCTGACAATGTCAGTGAGTGGCATTGGGTCAATCTGGGGCTCTCGAAAAGTCAAGATAAGCTCAAACTAGGGCATTAGGTGCCAAACACAGTGAGGGGGCTAATTGACAAACTAGTTTTTGCAAAAAAGCCCAGAAGTTTAAGGATTTTTCAAAAAGACCGTTGGACACAGTGAACTGAGTGCCTGAGCACTGCCATTTTCTAGGGCCTAAGTATTTGATCGATTTAATCATGCGTTGCTTTGCCAATCTTGTCAACTAGGTAGGCGAGGCCAAGGTGAACCTACTGGCGAAGTGGATTGAGCAACGACAATGATATGACGGTGAACGGCGAGGTTAAACTCGTCAGCCACTGGAACAGAAGATGGGCTATGGTGATAGGGCACAGGGGTTGATGATTCTCAAAATTGGTGGAGGGGTTTCACTACTGGAGTGCTGCTGATGGTGCTGAAGCGGGGAATTTGGCTGGAATGGCATCTGGAGGCTCGCTGGCGCTGACGCCGGACTCGAAGACGTCGGTCGCAAAGGGCGTCTAAGATTCAGAGCAATGCCGGGCAAGTGAAGGCTGCTACACCATCTACGGGATCTAAGGAGTGCGTAGGTGCAGTCCTTTTGATCAGGGATGCTGCGAGGAGTGCCGGTGACGTGAGACGTCCATGGCGGCGTTGGAAGGAACGGAAAAACTACAAGTACGGGCTAATTTCAACTGGCTCTAGGGATCAATTAACTCTATTGGAGGGAAAGCTAATTTGGTTGGGAACGACATCAATTGTAGGAACAGGGCAAATTGAAATCTCAGCGATTGCCGACAGTGAAGTTCACCGGAGATTAATTGCATGCTACTAAACAGGGAAATAGACCTTAGGAGCATACCGGTGCAGCTGGATGAAGAAAAGGGGCAGTGGCGAGCTTTGGCGTACTTTCTCTCCTCGGCGGCTCACTGGAGAAGAAGAAAACGGCAGAAGCTGGGACTTGCGAGTTTCTGGGTGGTGTGAAGAAGCTCTACACGAGGGGGGTTTAAATAGGCAAGGCTGGCACTCTCTTGAGACTTGAAGCAAA
Organism: Pharus latifolius; assembly: GCA_019359835.1. Classification (NCBI taxonomy): domain Eukaryota; kingdom Viridiplantae; phylum Streptophyta; class Magnoliopsida; order Poales; family Poaceae; genus Pharus; species Pharus latifolius. The sequence continues at coordinate 18,017,076 of CM033327.1, read as the reverse complement.
TCGGGAGGATATCAAATTTGACTGGCGACGGTGGCGACGATCGAGATGGCGTGCAGTGGCGATGGGATGGCTGCAGCGGCTGCCACGGCTTTGTCAGCTGGGCGAGGGGGAATGAAGCAAGCTCCTGGCTGGCACAAATGTGAAGCGATGGCCGGCCCGGTATGTCAACGGCGTGGCGAAAAAGCTCCGATGGCTGCAGGCACGTGCGCGCGCGAGATGAGATAGCACTGCTACTGCTGGTCATCGTGGATGTTGCCACGGTGGCGTTCTTTGGCACGACATGCGAACACGTCAGACACGAGCGCTGGTGAAGGCGGAAACGAGCTACTGGTCGAAGACAGCTGGCCGGGACCCTGGTCGAAACAGCTGGGCTCTGGTCGAAAAGGGGCTGGAAAAAGAGGCTAGGATTGAAACGCAATTTCTAAAACTTAGTTTTAGGACTGAATTGTAAATCTGGCAGAATACTTGGATTTGGCTGAAACAGATTTCACCAGCTAGGCCTACTAAATTCAACAAGCAGGTTTGCAAGGATAGATGACCAAATCTAGTGTTTTTGATCAGGTTTTGAGCAAAACGAAAACAGGGAAGTTAGGGTAATTAGGGTCTGGATTTTGTCGAGGCTAAAATCTGAGATCTAGGATGAGATTTTGAGATTCTCTCTGAAGAAGATTTTGTTCAAAATAGCAATTGGGAGGTATTCCCTGAATTAGATCAAGATTTAGAGCTGATTTGTGGCTTTTAGCCTTTTCAGGCCTTTGGGAAAATCTGAAAGGGATCAATCTGTGATAGTTTGGACTAAAATGCAAAAATGTTCTGAATGGTGGAGTTCTGCTGCCAAATTTTTAAATTAATGTAGTAGCATACCCTGGATCACAATTCTAGAATAATTGATCTAAATCAGGTCAAGACTTAGGGATCAACCTAGGGTTTAATCTGAGATGGGGTCGAGACATCCTGGAAATCCAATGGAGATGCACTGACTGGCACACTAAAGAGGTAGCAAAATATGGGTTGTGTTACAAATCGTTGTCATATGCCGTATGTTATGGACTAACCAAATCAGTTTTGCTTTTTCACCTAACCAGACCAAAAAGAAATGAATTCTAGGCTAACCAAAGAGAAAGAAGATTTTGAAGAGAAATATATCCAGTGAGGACAGGATCTCGAAAAGCTTCATAATCTTAATCAGAGGATGATGGAAAGAGCCAAAAATGCTGCAAGGATTGCTGAGGAAGTAAAGAGTAATCTGGAAAAGATCATCAATAATTGCAGCATAATTGAAAAAACTACTCTCGAGAAGTTGAGAGATGTCGCGGACTCTGTCGAGGCAACAATGATTGATCCTGAGAAGGATAACCTATCTCTCAAAGAGTCCAGTGCCCTGGTCGCAGCTCAAGCTGATTCTCTGATCGACAATATCCCAGAGTTTGCAAAGAGGTACAAGGAAACAATCAGGATTGATGTCAATACTGCAGACTCTTCTATCTTGTGCAAACTAAGACATCTCCATTGTCCAAACTTAGATCTGGATCCAGTGGTGGAAGATGTAATTTTTTATAATGAAGATCAAATGAGTGCGACCTTAGCTAAGGTTAAGCCCATAGTTGACAAACTATTAGAAAACCTCAAGCTTAACTAAGACTTTCCTTCTCATTGTAAATAATTATTTTGTCAATGGAAAACAGAATTCTTTGATATATCTCATTGTTTATAACGTACAAACAGATATTTATAACACAAAATGCAAATGCATGCTTCAACAAAATTTTTTAAAACCATAAAAACATAATAAACTTTAAATTTTATGTTATAGTTATATTCTTCTAGCCCCCTCCTGAAATTACTAATACTGAGAATACAATATAGTAATTTCAAGATAAAAAACATGCCTAGCTAATCTCTTATACGTTGAGAAACAGCTTAAAAAGAAAGGCTTCAACGAGAGTTTATTATGAGATCTCAAGAATAAACAACTGGAAATAAATATCAAAGTTTTTTACGAACTAACAGCCACCCGAATGATCAGAAACATGCTAGAAAGTCTTGTAAGCGCTAAGAAACGGCTTATTTAGAGATGTCTTATCTAGATGCAACCGTGAGATCGGTCAATGAATCCACTTTGAACACTGTAATGAGATGATTATTTGAGATCAACCCCAAGCTTAGCTTGAAGAAAAACAAAAGACAGAAAATGAGAAGACAACCATAACATAGAGTGAAAAACATTTTATTATTAAAGAAAACATGCTAATAGAATAGGAAAATGGTAATGGGAAAAATTTACACATAAAATTTGCATAATTGATCTATATTCCATGAATTGGATAACGTCCTTCTATCTTCTATAGCTAATCGAGCCGATTCTGGTCGTGGGATTGAGACCATAGTATAAGGACCTTATCACTAAGGAGAGAACATATTGCGATTGGACTGGTTTTGTATTTTTCTTAAAACCAGGTCGCCCACATGAAGACTACGTGGTCGCACGTTTTTACTGTGATATTTACGCAAAGGTTGTAAATATGCAGCAGACCTAATCAATGCTTGATCACGCTTTTCTTCGAGAAGAGAAAGTTCATCTACTCGAGCATCACTTTGATTATCAATATCTGAGTGACTTAGGCGAGCTGAACCAAGTTGAATTTCAACTGGTAAGACAGCCTCGGCACCAAAAACCAGTTGGAAAGGTGTTTCACCCGTAGCTCGACTGGATGTGGTACGTAATGCCCATAAAACCGAGTAGGGCTCATTTAGCCAAGCCCCCGAGCGTAACTTAAGGCGGTCGAAAACACATTTTTTGACACCCTATATTATCTGCACATTGGCACGTTCTACTGCACCATTACTCTGTGGATGAGCTATGGATGCGAAACAGACCTTGGTCCCAATGTCTTCACAATAGTCTAAGAAAAGACCGCTGAAAAATTGGGAAACATTGTTGGTAATGAGACGACTGGGACTCAAAATCATGCCACTATGTTCTTATGAAACAACTTCTTTGCAGCGGCAGCAGTAATATTGCGAACTGGCTCAACTTCAATCCACTTAGTGAATGTATCGATGGCTACGAATAAAAACTTGTACCCATTGAGAGCTTGAGGCATTGGTCCTATAATATCTATTCCCCAAACAGCAAATGGCCAAGTTAAGGGAGTGGCTTGCAAAACATATGTTGGCTAATAAACTTGCCGAGCATGGAATTGACACTGTGGGCATGTCTTGACCAATTGCATAGCATCATTACGTGCCATAGGCCAGTAATAACCCTGTCAAAAAACTTTTCCAACCAGTGTTCAATAAGAAGCATGTGTTCCACATATGCCTCCATGTATTTCTTTTAGAAGGGATTTTCCATCTTCTAGAGAAATACACCGCATAAGCACTCCTTGAGTGCCCTTCCTATAAAAAGTTCCCTCAATGAGTCTATACATGCGTGCTTTTCTAACTAACCGATAACTGTAGATTTCATCCTCAAGCATGGTCCCATGCGCAAGATAGATTCTCAATGGATGAATCCATTCTGCTTCTTGCTCTAAGGTCGCAACGTCAGTCATCGCTTTTGACCCTTCTTTGATAGAAGGGGATTTTAAGCGCCCAATGAACACTCCTGCCTGAGCGGATGTACGTGAGGATCCAATTTTTGATAATTGGTATGCAAGAATATTGTCTCTTTGCGGAACAAATTGAACTTCGAAATTACTGAAGTATTTTTCCAATTTCCTCACCTCGTCCAAGTAATGGCCCATTGTCTCATCGGAGATGTTGTATTCCTTGTTTACCTGGTTTACATCTAGCTATGAGTCCCCCCTCACCACTAATCGACAGACTCCAAGGGATTTGGCTGCTCGATGCCCAACAAGAAGACCTTCATACTCTGCTGCATTATTGGTAGCAGCAAAGTATAATTGTATGATATATATAGGAGTTTATCACCCTGAGGTGTTGTTAAAACTACTCCAGCCTCCGAGTGTTGATAACTACGAGAACCATCAAAATACATCGTCCAACAGTCAGAATTATCCAAATCCAGCGTGTCTTGTTCTTGTGGTTCTGGATTAGACCATTCGACCATGAAATCTGCAAGAACTTGAGATTTGATTGCTACTCGAGCAGTAAACACAGATCGAATGCTCCAAGTTCAACTGCCCACTTCGTGATTCGACCAGAAACTTCTGGGTTATGGAGAATGTCCCCTAAAGGAAAAGACGATGGCACATAAATTGTGTGTGCTTGAAAGTAATGTCGAAGTTTTCTAGAAGCCATTAAAAGAGCATAAAGGAGCTTTTGGACTTCAGGGTAATGCTCCTTCGGTCCATTAAGCACTTCACTTACATAATAAACTAGTTGTTGTACTCCCTCCCATTTTGCGACGAACACTATGCTGACCGCATGAGGGGTAGCAACCAAATAGATGATTAATGATTCTCCCTTAATAGGGAAAATCAACACTGGAGCACTGGTGAGGTATGTTTTCACTTCTTGAAAGGCCTTTTCGGCTTCATCCGACCATCGAAAGCCATTGTGCTTACGTAGGATTTTAAAGAAAGGTAAACCACGTTTGCCTAACCTCGAGATGAAAAGACTCAAAGCCGCCATTCGACAAGTTAGACTTTGCACTTCCTTCGTTGTCGAAGGGGATCGCATTTGCTCAATGGCCCGAATTTTTTCAGGATTAACCTCAACGCCTCGTGAACAAACAAGGAAACCTAAAAGCTTACTCGAAGAAACCCCAAAAGAGCACTTTTCAGGATTCAACTTTATTCCATGCTTATTCAAATTATAAAAAGTTTCAGTAAGATCATCTATATGACTAGAGCTCTTAAGGCTTTTTACAACCAAACCATCAACATAAGCTTCTAACTTACGCCCTATTTGAGAAAGAAAAGTCTTTTGCATCAAGCGCTGGTACGTGGAACCAACATTCTTGGGCACAAATGGCATTCTGATGTAACAGTAAGTGCCAAATGTGGTGATGAAGGCAGTATTCTCTTCATCTTCTTTTGCCATTCTAATTTGATGGTAGCCTGAGTAAGCATCCAGGAAGCTCATCATTTCACAACCCGTTGTTGAATCAATCAACTGAACGATACGGGGAAGAGGAAAATCATTCTTCGGGTAGGCATTGTTAAAACTGGTGTAATCGACACACATGCGCCACTTACTATTTGATTTCAGGACCATGACCGGATTCGCAAGCCACATAGGGTGATCAACTTCACAAATGAAACCAGCCTGCTGGAGTTTGTCTAACTCTGAACATGATCTGGGAGGATCTTTAGGTTGAGTCGTATAAGGCTTCGCGACCTTAACCGAGTTCGGAAAGGTTTCCCGACCATGATTGGTTCGTGGCCTTGAAGGATTCAATCTCTGGTCAGAATTGTAGTCCAATCTGAATATGCATAACTAAGTGTTATTTGTTAAGTTTAGTTAATGTCTGAGTCTAACAGTTTAGGTTATTGAGTCTAATACGTACTCATACAATTGGACTATAAAATACCTTGTAATAGGTCTAGTTTAGATCATCGAAAATCTATCGAATACCATCGAGTCTAGTTCATCGACGTAGAGGAGTGTGTCTAACGTTCGACGTGTAAAGATCTCTTTGAAATAAAAGTTATGCAATTACTTGAATTGTGTTTCGATCAACTTTTGGGTTTCGGTAATTCCATGTAAGATCCCATTATTCCTCATATTAACATCTGGGCGAGCCTAGAGCGAAAACCAAGGTTAGGTATCAAACGGATCAAGTTGGTATCAGAGCAACTATCTTGTCCTGTGGATGGTGAAGACTCGCCAGGGTTATAAAACTTTCAGCGAAACTCCAGGTGAACAATCGACGGTACCTACAGTCACATCTCTGACAATGTCTGAAGGAACCTCCGTACAAGCTAACCTAGCCGAACAAGTGGCTAATCTCTCCACCGACATGGAAACTTGCTTGGAGTAAGCAGTAGGCCATGATCATACCTCCTGAAGTAGGAAAGGTTACGGGTGAAAACTGGTGAAGACTTGCGTAAGCTAGACGACAAGGAAGAAGACGACCATAAGACCGTCAACATCGCCAACACCTCCTTAGCTGTCGGATCTTTCAAGGTCGATGCTAAGATTGACATACCCATATATGATGGGGTGATCGATGCTGAGAAGTTAGATTCTTGGATCGACCAGCTTGAAACCTACTTTGACCTGAAAGGGTTCAGTAGTATTCAAAAGGTGAAGTTTGCACCTTTGAAGATGAAGGACCATGCCAAGACTTAATGGAAGGCCTTTGTTGCCAGTGGTGAAGCTGACAACTTTGCATGGGGTCAATTCAAAAACTCCTGCGATAAGAATTCTATCCGATGGGTTATCTGAGGAGAGATGGGAACGTTGGCACAAACTATACCAACGACGCGAACAGACTGTCCAGGACAATACGAAAGAGTTCCGGTGACAAGAAATGGTCATTGGCATCTCACTGTCTGATCCTTAGGTATTTCAGAAATACACGTCTGGACTTCAAAAATCGATCAGTGCTGAGTTAAGCCTGTTCGGTGTCCAAGATATCGTGACCGCGAGCACAACTGCTATGGCGATCGAGAAAAACAACCATTCCTGCAGCGCCAAAGGCACGAAGGACCGTGCGACCTCGACAAAAAGAAAGTCGAGTCCGAAGAAGAATGCTTCAAAATCGGGCATGGGTACCTTTTGCGAGCATTGTCAAGTCACGGGACACACCAAAGATAAATGCTACAAGCTTCATCCTGAGCTTCGACCAAGGAAAAGCGGACCAGGGAAAAGAACAACCATGGTTACTGCGACTTCACCCGACGAAGAAGTTGTCCGAGTGAATTCGGTTGAAGAAGTTGTCCAAGTGATCATTCGGTTGAATTCGGTTTACATGCCGAAGGAGAAGGGTTCAGATCCACCAAACGATCATCACCCAATGGAAGACTTGTTCACCATCAACATCCAGGTGAAGCACGAAGTGGTCGCAGCGATATTCAATCATGGAAGTCAGAAGAATCTAGTCGCCGCTGGACTGGTTCAGCGACTTGGGTTGAAGACAAGCATACACCCGCGACCATATCCACTGGGTTGGTTTACATCTGATGTGAGCCAACAGATAACGAGTCAGTGTGTGTTGAAGTTTGCGATCTCTGCATGATATACCGATGAGGTGCAATGTAATGTTGTTCCTATTGATATCTATAAAGTGATATTAGGGGGTCCGTTCTTGTATGATCGAGACGTTCATTACCATCGACGAGCGTAAGAGTATTACCATCGGGGAAACTAAGGCTCTCCTAAAGGAACCTTAGTACTGTTTACCTCACAGCAAATGTTTTTATACTGACGCTTCGAAAAATAAGATGAGGAACCACCAAAAATAACATTAACGTGATTGTTAGGTACCTGATATGGCATGTCCCCATCCACATTAGTGCCTTTGCTTCCGCTGGTTTGTCCTTGACCTGGTACTGTAGGCATATGAGTTTTACCTTGGCAAAAATCATCTAGCTTCTTTAACCAAGTCTAACCATTCTGAAGATCATGTGATGAAACATTGTGGAATGGACACCATTTCTTCGATCCCTGTGGTTTAACTTGCTTTTCTACATGGTCGCTGCGACCAGCACGAGAAACCTTGTTAATTTTAAATGGAACCTTCTTACCTTTCCCTTTAGGATGTTTGTCGATGATGGTAACCCCTCGGAATTGGCTGGTTCTGTCTTTATTCACCTTTTTTGATTTCCTGCCCGCAGATAACTCAGGTTTCTTGCATAAATCATCCTTCTTGTCGGCCTCGAGACCTGGATCAAACGGCAAATTTCCCTTATCCACCATCTTATTCTATTCAACGGCCTTGGCAGCATCGGAATAACGATCAGCCATGTCGAAGAGATCCACGACTGATCGTGGTGGATGAATGAGCAAATCTTCAATAAATCTCCGATATTGAAAGGCATGTTTAAATGCCCTGATGAAGGAGCTGTCAGAAATGTTGGGTATAGTATTGCTTACCCCAACAAATCATTTGACAAATTGGCGAAGAGTTTCTATAGAAGTCTGGCGCAAACGATGGAGATCATCTTCCTTGCCAGGCTTTTGATAACAATTTTAGAAATTGTTGAGGATTGCATCACACAACATTTCCCAATTGTAAATGGATCCTTCAGGCTGATTAAACAGCCAGGTCTGTGCCGGACCTTCCATAACAGTTGACAAATAATTTTCTATAATCCGTTCATCACCACTAGCTGGTTGGATGGCAGTAATGTAAATCTGTAGAAATTCGGAAGGATTTTTGGTCCTATCGAACCGCTAGATTGTTCTGGGTTTAAACTTATCTAGCTAGATTACTGCACGTAGTCCTGGCGACAAAGCCTTGCAACCTACATATGAAGGACGTGGCTGCTGTTCCTCACGACCTCCATCAAGGTCACAGAATGAATAAACCTGTGGTGCCAAGCGCGAGCGCACCGGTTCACGGTCCTAATCGCGAATGTATTGGCTCACGACAAAGGTCATTGGAATTACCTGTATCCCTGGTTTTATGATATCGTGCCGATGGTGTGTGTCCATGAGAATACTCTTGGCTCGAGTGATAATTGTCCCGTTCACGGGAATGAGTTGCTGATCGGGAGGATGATGTTGGAGTCACAACAGTTGCTACCTCATTGAGGTTGTCCACCAAAATCCTTACAAACAGAATTATGTCATCATTCGCCAAATCAGAAGGTGGATTGCGAAGAGTATCTACAATCACACGAATACGCTCTTGTGTGCTCTTTGTAAGATCGAGGATGCCGACTAGAGGGGGGTGATTAGGAGGCTTTTAAATTTTCTTCCCCACTAAGCTATTTCAACAAGATAATTGTTTGAGTTAGATTATACAATAAGGCTTAAAGCAATTCAATCAACTAGTTGCATTCAACCATGTAAACAATTCAACAAATCATGTACAAAAGTAAATTTAGCAATTGTGTCAAGATGAATATAAAGCAAGAATGAAATACGCAATTGACACAATATTTGTACCGAGGTCTCGGAGACTCGCCCGGTCTCCCCTACTCCTTGTTGAAGCGCTCTCTCGGAGCCTCGCTTCTATATCCACGAAGGATATCTCACTAGGGTTGCTCCTTCTCCACACCGGATAGGCGAGCACCACACCTTTCACAATCCTTTGCCGGCCCCTCCGACAAACTTCAATTGGAGAGATTGCGACTCTCCTCCGGCACCGTCTAGGCGAAGGCGATCGCTAAGAGTAACAAGCCGGACACGCTCACTTGAACAAATCGAGTGCTAGAAGCTCAAATATGCAAATGATATGCTCAACACTCTAGCACTAGCAAGCCAATGGTGATTCAAATGCACTAAGCACTCTTAACTTCACACACTTTGCTTTCTCTCACTAATCACTCTAGATTTGGGCTCAATTCTAGCCTCTAAATGCAATAACACATATGCAACTCAATTGGCTAGGTTTTCAGCTAAAGAATGAAGTCTTTGAGCACCACAAATGATGCCATACATGAAGTATTTATAGCCTCAAAGAAAAATTAGCTGTTTGCAAGAAACTGAGCCAAATTTGTACAGGCCGGACATTGTCCGGCCACTTTAGACAGTGTATGCCCAGTTCAACGAAAACAGCCGTTGCAATGTGTCAGTTACCGTTGGGCGATTTTTCTGTAAAGGCCGGACAATGTCTGGCCATTTCGGATAAAGTCCGCCCATGACAGACAAATGCCTCGGACGGATGCATTTGTCTCTGTTTCATTTCTGGGCTTAAAAAATTTGTACAGGCCGGACATTGTCCGGCCATATCGGATAATGTCCGGCCACTTCGGACAGATAGCCCCGGATGGATGCAAACATCTCTCGTTTCATTTTGCAAAAGGCTGAAAAAATTTTTACAGGCCGGACAATGTCCGGCCAAGTCCGGACATAGTCTGGCCACTGCACACTGACAGTAAAACAAGCATAACTTTTGATTTAGAGATCCGATTGAGGTGATTTTGGCGTAATACTTTGTTATGATTGGCTGTTGAAATGCATTGATCATCTTTCTCGAGTTCTTATGTTACAACCTGTGATATTGGATTTCTGTGTTTGGTTTGCATTAAACCCAATTCACTGGACCACAACTCCTTCAGTGACCATTGATATTTTGTTGGGTTAGGTTTGGATTGCTGTGTGCAGAGTCTTGAGAAATTGTTTCAGTTAATCCTTTTCGGTTGAATTATATGCACACGATAGTGTTCTCTCGGCATGCAAATTTCAGTCACCGTTGGTCTTTGGTACGAGTACAGAATTTGAAATATGATAGTCGCATTCTAGTCGGTGAGACGAGTCGAGGTAAGATGAGTCGAGGCCTTTTTTTGCGGTTCCATTTTATTTCTAATTCGACTTTAGCTAATCACAATATTCTCTCATCTAGTCACTTGGGAGAGAATGACATACTCGCCTACTATTGCGACCTCGTCCACTTGCGAGGCCTAGTTATAGGTGGTATCAATTTTTGTTGCCGTTGCTGAGGAGTAGTTCGAGCAAAATTGTTTAACTGAGTTTGAATCGATTTGCCCTTTTTTTGATTTTTCTTCTCATTTGCTCTTTTCCTTAATTGTTCTTCCCATTTCATTTGTTTTGTTTTCGTTTTCTTCTCTGTTCATTTTCTTTTGTTTGACTAACACCTGACGACTAACCCTTTGTGTATCGCTATTCTTTCTACTACCGACTCTCATCTCTCTCACAGCGCCACTTGATGTATGCGACGATCACCCAGTGACCACACACTTGCACCCTTCAATCAAGAGATCGAGCGTACATTGCGACGACGTTTGAGAGAGAGACGATGAGCAAAGAGTACAGAGATGGCTGATTGCGATCCCCTCCACAGCTTCTTCGTGACCTCTGGGCCCGTGTCGATCGTGGAGTCGTTCCGGGCGTAATTCAACCAGCCAGTCAGGCTAACAACTTTGAGGTCAAGCCTGCGCTGATTATGATGGTACAGTAGTCTCGCTTTGGAGAATCACTCATGGAGGACGCAAACGAGCACATCCGGACCTTTCTTGAGTATTGTAACACATTGAAATACCATGGTGTTTCTGATGATGCCATTCGCACACCTTTATTTCCATTCTCTTTACGTGATGATGCACGTGCGTTGATGAGACCATGTACATCATGGTTATGACCAAGACGACATCAACATGGTGGTCATCAAGATGTCATCGTCCGCCACCTTGGCCAGGACGCGAAAGCTGGCAGCACGTACGTCGTCTGGATTTTGTGCTGTCGCCACCACAAGTTCGGCCTCCACCTTGGCCACCTCCCCAAACACAAGACGTGCTCAAGAAAGGCGCCTCTACACCTCTAAGGTCGCACAAGCCACGTCGCTCCAAGGCCAGCCCACAAGTGAGCTCAATTCATCCGCGAGTCCGGTTCGGCCATCTGCGCGTAGTCCAACTTCAAACGGACGTACAGACCACATACGAAGTCCGTTTTCGACGTTCTTGGACTCTACGGACAAGATAACGACGAGAGCTTTCCAACGAATCCAGTTCCATGTCTAAATTCCTTACGGATAAACAGAAATCGTCAAAACAAGATTATGACCAGAATTTGACGTGCGCTGCGACGCTCCACTTTGGGCCCAAGGCCCATGTACCCCTAGGGTTTCCTCCTCCACCCCATGGCCGCCCCATACAGTATATATATGGCCGCCATGGCTGCCGTTTAGACTTGGGTTTTGTTTAGATCAATTCTGTCTTTGAACAGTGTCGTCGTTCATCGGTTTGTGAGACCCCAACTCGTGAGTTTCATCCTCAATTGCAAATTCAGTTGCATCTTTCTTGTTCTTGCTTGTGTTCTCGATTCACTGGCAGGGATTATCCTTCGTGGCGAGGTCAACCGGGCAGCGCACGGTTGATAACCAGAGGACGCGTGGTGCTACGATTGCAGGGGTTTTGATCGTGCCGATCAAGAAGCCGGATCGTGTGTGTCTCGCGCCGCCTAATCGACTTATCCTCCACCTGACGGAAGTTCGGGCATCCCCGTTCCCATTAAGTGGTATCAGAGCCTCGGTTGCCCGTCAGGTATACTTATATCCCCTTTGTTCATTATTCATCTTTCACCTAGAGTCCAGAAAATTGCCCCACAAAAATATTTGAGTTCGCCGTCATATCCATCGTCCAAGCCACTTTGTGCCCTTCGCGATTTCGTTTTCAGTTTCGCGTTGTTGAATTTGTATCCATCGTCATCGTCTTGTTGCTGGTTTAGAGTAAGTTCTTGATCTAGTTTGAGCCTTGCATCTTGACGTCGAGTCTAACGCCATCACGTCGTCGTCGCCGCCGCGTCCAAATCGGGTGTCAATCTGTCAAGTTCGGTATTTTGCTTTTATCTCCTTCTTCTGAATACCAAATTGGACAAATTCAGAGTCTAAATTGTAGCTCCGAAAATTCTCTACAACTTTGTCCATTGTGAGAAGTTCTAGAAACGCCGTTTTCAAGTCCAACATCGCGTTGAAAGTGAATCTGTTTGATTTCGGATTTCCTACACAGACTGTATTGCGGGGCCCATATCGCCTAGATCCGTTATCCAAAATTGGTGTTCCATTTATGCAAATTGATCAACACGAAACGATCTACAACTTTTCTGTTATACGTTTTAGCGTTTGAGGCCTCCAAAAATCCGAAAACAGCATAGGAAGTTTCTGCATAGTAGATCTGTTTTTCCAGCGAGAGAAAATTGAGTGTTTGTGTATATATCTTGTAATCTCTCATATGCGGCACTATTGATATTTAAAAAAAAAAGGTGAAGAAGGCAAGTGCAAAAAAAAGAAGCCGCACAAAGATAAAAAAAAATAAATAAATAAAAAGCAAGGAAAAAAAAATCAAAAGTGCTTGTATCCTTTGTATCGACAGTGTTACGTCATTCGTTTTGCTTGCTTGAGCTAGGTCTGAGAACGAGTTTAGGCCAGCAACTTTGACAAGTACTTTGGATATTTATTCAGCTTTGCTATTCTGATTTCGATGATTGCATATTCCTTGCTACTAAATATTGTATATCCAAGCTCCACAAATACATCCTTCTGATCAGCACAGGTTATTGACCCTTGCAATCGCTTCATCACGCCCTCACGGTGTCACGAACCAGCCACCGGTTGCACCGTCCCTCGCTGTGTTGGTAAGAACCGGGTAAGAACTTGGTAAGATTGCTTGAGAGCGTGAGATCTAACCTAGTAGTTGATAGGGATAATACTTTTGTGTTATCTTTTGTTTTCTACTGACAATGGCAGGTTCATGGATCATTGGGGAAAATGTACAACTATATCAACGCTGGAATCACGATCGAAAAGATAATGGAGGTGACAATGCCAATGGTAAAATAGCCTTACCTTCTTTTTATGGTGCATATGATGGTGAAATTTACTTTGATTGGGAGATGATAGTTGAACAAAAATTTAATTCCCATCAAGTTCCTCAAATCCATTGGGTTAGGCAAGCCACTAGTGAATTTAAAGACTTTTGCTATCATCTGGTGGAATGAACTTGCTACTCTCCGCTTACAACCTAACACATGGGCTAGGTTAAAAGAAGCTATGCGTCAACGTTTTGTTCCTCCTTCTTTTAAACGTAATATGCATAAGAAATTAGAATGCTTGAATCAAGGTAGAAAATCTGTAGAGGAGTACTATCAAGAGTTACAGATATGCATGTCTCGTTGTGATTTAGAAGAAACTGATGGAGAAAAAGAGATTAGATTCTTACGTGGACTTAATGAGAAAATATACAATATTGTTATTGATAAAGAATATGTTTCTCTGTTGCAAATATTTGCTCTTGCTTGTGCAGCTGAAAATAAAATAAAACGTAAGAAAGTTGTACGGAAAATTAATACATCTGTTTGCAAGAATGGTGTGTATCCTTGCACGACTAACGTTCTGCAGGCAAGTGCACATGATCAAATTGAGAATGAGGAGAATGAAGAGATGCTTGTTGCAGCACCCCTGCTTTCATCACCTACAACTGAAGATGTACCTACATCAGCTGAGAAGGAAAACAAAGGTAATGAAAAAGGTACCACACTCATTCAAGATGAGAACGATATTGATGTGCTGAAACTTTCCACGAATCATACTTTGTTAGAGCAACAAATTGTGGAACCAGTTGCTGATTTCCCTTTGTCACAAGAAGATTTGCTCGATGTTTCTTGGGATAAAGAAGAGTTGTGTGATAATGCTTCACTTATATTCATGCCACAACTAGTGAATGAACATGTTACTCTTACTTTGGAACATAATAACACTTGTGCTCAAAATAAACATGTTGTTCACGTTGCAAACGAAAATGATGAGCTGAAATTGTTGTCTTCTTTAAATATTCTGGGTTATATTGAATTTGATGTTCTATGTGATCTAGACAATTTAGAGGCGAGACTTACTGATCCATATAATTTTCCTTGCTTATCAAGAAACATTTTTCATATTAGAGGCAAATATAATGATAATGGAAAGTACATGGTTAATCGAGTGTACATTTGCTCAAATATGAATTTTGCTTATAATGTACAACCATGTGATGAACTAGAGAGCTATACTATCACCAATCATTCCATGTCGAGTACATCCGGTTCAATTTTTAAGGCACATGAACTTTTTCAAGAAAGGGAGTATATAAATGTTAATGGTTCTGTGTCTAATGATTTGATTATCAAAGATATGCATATTGCTGTGCTCTCTGTTGGTGCTAACATTTTGCAGAAAAACACAATGGAGTCGAGGACGACTCCACATCAAGAAAGGGAGAATGATGAGACCATGTACATCATGGTTATGACCAAGACGACATCAACATGGTGGTCATCAAGATGTCATCGTCCGCCACCTTGGCCAGGACGCGAAAGCTGGCAGCACGTACGTCGTCTGGATTTTGTGCTGTCGCCACCACAAGTTCGGCCTCCACCTTGGCCACCTCCCCAAACACAAGACGTGCTCAAGAAAGGCGCCTCTACACCTCTAAGGTCGCACAAGCCACGTTGCTCCAAGGCCAGCCCACAAGTGAGCTCAATTCATCCGCGAGTCCGGTTCGACCATCTGCGCGTAGTCCAACTTCAAACGGACGTACAGACCACATACGAAGTCCGTTTTCGACGTTCTTGGACTCTACGGACAAGATAACGACGAGAGCTTTCCAACGGATCCAGTCCCATGTCCAAATTCCTTACGGATAAACAGGAATCGTCAAAACAAGATTACGACCAGAATCTGATGTGCGCTGCGATGCTCCACTTTGGGCCCAAGGCCCATGTACCCCTAGGGTTTCCTCCTCCACCCCATGGCCGCCCCATACAGTATATATATGGCCGCCATGGCTGCCGTTTAGACTTGGGTTTTGCTTAGATCAATTCTATCTTTGAACAGTGTCGCCGTTCATCGGTTTGTGAGACCCCAACTCGTGAGTTTCATCCTCAATTGCAAATTCAGTTGCATCTTTCTTGTTCTTGCTTGTGTTCTCGATTCACTGGCAGGGATTAGCCTTCGTGGCGAGGTCAACCGGGCAGCGCACGGTTGATAACCAGAGGACGCGTGGTGCTGCGATTGCAGGGGTTTTGATCGTGCCGATCAAGAAGCCGGATCGTGTGTGTCTCGCGCCGCCTAATCAACTTATCCTCCACCTGACGGAAGTTCGGGCATCCCCGTTCCCATTATGCGTGGTATCATTCTTTACCTTCAGGTGTAGAGATGGCATGGGAGCAGCTGCTGAAGGCTTTTCTAGAGCGATTCTTCCCACCATCCAAATCAGCGTAGATACGAGCATAGATTACTGGATTTTCTCAACAGGATGGTGAGAGTCTCTATCATGCATGGGAGCGGTACCAAAAGCTTCTCCGATCATGGCTGCACCACGGCTTGGAGCTTGGGTTAGTACTGCAAATCTTTTATAAAGGGCTTTCTTTTGCTACCCGGGCATCTATCAATGCAGCTGCAGGTGGTGGGATCATGAACAAGACTCTAGATGAGGCTTTTACATTTATTGAGAGCATGGCATCCCACCGTTTTTAGTGGTCAGGCGGTAGAGATTTATCCCGATCGGGTATGCACGTTGGGAAATGTCGCCTCGGCGAACCTCCCTAGAAGCTGTTCTTATTCCAATAAAGTTGATTAGTGTTGGACATACATGAGACCTGCAAAACGGAGGCCAAGTGGAAAATGTACCTTTTGGCGCTCCTGTTTAAGGTCGTCGCCGGCGTGAATCAAGCTTTGGGGGCGAGGCGATCCCCTGGGGCCCTCTACCTCGGCGTTGTACGCCCTGAGAAGGTAGTTAGTCCGCCTCTCAATCTCGGCTGAGGGCAGGACTGTTCCCAGATACGAGTTAAATTGATGCATTTCAGAAATGACATAAAAGGATTTCAATGTCAGAAATGAATACCTTCGTTATAGTCCAGGGTACTGTCCGCCATGGACTTGATCTCCCAAGCCGGATGAGCCCTTTCACGCAGGGGGCTCACCCGGTTCTTCACAAAGTCTCGGATGACGTCACGTGTCGTCAACCCTTGTTCGACTAAGTGAAGGATCACCTCGGTGTGCTTCATGAACTTCGCGTTCATCGCTGGGAGAGTATCCAACTCGCTCGGCTTCTCCGGCCGCGAGTTCTCAAACCACAGCCCGCTCTCGGTCGGCGGGGTGCAGTAAAACCATTTCTGGTGCCACCCGTGCACTGAGTCTCGCAGGGGTGGGAAGGGATACTCTTTCTTATCCCTTAGCCGGAAGTAAATGCATCCGGCGGCGTTGGCGCTCTTCGACCACGCCGAAAAATAAAATCATCGGAAAAGATCCACGCTAGGATATACTCCGACAAACGCCTCGCACAAGTGTTGAAACACTGCCAATATCAACAGTGCGTTTGGGTGGAGGTTGATTAGCTCCAACCTGTAGTGCTCGAGGACGTCCTTCAAGAACCGACTCTCAGGGAATTGGAACCCGCAGCGCAAATATTCTTTGAAAACCACCAACTCGCCCTCTTGGACGATTGGGGTTTCTTGGTCCTTCTCCGCGGACTGCCAGTTGATTAGAAGCCGCGGAGGAAGGATCTCCTCCTTCTCCAACGCCACTAAACTATCCTCAGAATGGTGGATTGATCGGCTCCAGGACGCCATTTTTTGGTGAAAAGTCGAAGGAAAAATTGGCGACTTTTGGGGAAGACGGAGGCCGAGAAGAACGAGGGTTTTGTGCGGCGGGAATGTTGAGGGTTTTTGGCTGTGTG
This sequence comes from Pharus latifolius, assembly GCA_019359835.1. Taxonomy (NCBI): domain Eukaryota; kingdom Viridiplantae; phylum Streptophyta; class Magnoliopsida; order Poales; family Poaceae; genus Pharus; species Pharus latifolius. The sequence goes on along the minus strand of CM033327.1, from coordinate 17,999,830 downwards.
GCTTCCTCAAGAAGACATCTGCTCCTTTTATAGACCCGAGGAGACACATTAATGTGAGTAACGTTCCATTTAAACATTCCAATGAGTATTTTATTCATTTCCCATAATGGATACTATCTCTGGTGGACCCGCTAAAGTGTTCCAGGCATTGGATCTGAAACAAAAAGACTTCTTTGCTTCAAAAACTGAAAGTGCAAAAGCCTGAAAAGTTTTTCAGAGCTTTTCAGAAGACGTTTGTCCTTTGTGTGCCTTGGATATTTTTATGAAAAAAATCCTACGACCCAATTTTCGGACGTATGGATATATTTTGACTGGGTTGTGGTATGATCGAGACCATGCTTTCGATTAAGCTCCGATTCTGATCGAAGTGACGGTCTGACCAAGCTTCAATTCTGGTCACAATAAACTTCAGTTCTAACCGCGGCTTTTAGCCTGATCGCGGTATCGGAGCTGGTCGTGGTACTTTTATAAAAGCGTGATTCTGATCGCGGAACTTAAATTTCCCTGTGTATGAGTGGTCGCGAACATAATATTTACGGCCATATTTTCACATAGAAGATGTGAAGAACATTCATATAAAGAAGAAAGTTTTATTTCTTGCATTCTTTACATACAAAAGAAATACCGGCGACCAAAGTGTCGACCTGATCCGAAAGAAGTTTGCAGAGTTCTCCTAGGGACATGTTGTTGTCAGTAGGATCTACACTGACAACCCCCAGAGAATTAGCAACTAACCTAAGCCTATCTACATCATCCCTAACAAGAGATACACTACTGTTCCTAATTAAATCGGAGAGTTCTCGCTGTTGCTGAGCGTGGTCCCTCTCTCGATGGAATTGGTGCGCCTCTTCACGGGATCGTTCAAAACATTCTGCCAGATGCAGAATCGCCGAAGACATCTCTTCGGTCTTCTTCTCCAGGGCATTCTTCTCCTCTGGAAGGATCTATCTGAGGGGAAGAGGCGGAATAGCAGAAGGCTGATCACTAGGGCCTTCAATCTCCTACATTTGCAAAAGTTAGTTGTGCTAAACTATAACTATCAGCAAAAGGAGAGGAGGATTATTACCTGTCCCTGCTCATGACACGTTGATATAGCCATCCTGGGAAGTAGATCATCCGATAAAATCGGATGATCATTAGATGGTGGAAGTGCAACCTTCCCACCAGAAGATTGCTCCCCCAACACAAGTTGAGGATCTTCTGGTCGTATAGTCACCGCTTGCTGACCAGAAAATCGATCACCCAAACAAAAGCAGGGGGTGTTGGAGTAGAAAGCTGAAGGAAGAAAAGATGATGGCTCATTTTCTACCTTTGCTCTGCTGGAAGATCCTTCGTCAACCTTGGGTTTCTTCCTTGAGGGAGATGGATCTTCAGGCATTTGAGACTCTTGCTTGAGAATTTCCTCTTCATCACTGTCAATCTCGATGATGTTGTGATCTGCCATCAGGAGGTGAATGAAGAAAAGAATGAAGGTGATTTTAGAAAGAACTTAACCGTGAGAAGAAATTGTGAAGCTTTAACAGATTCAAAGACCCAGTATTTATAGCCGCCAAGGTGACGGTTCACATTCTAAATCACCTCGGGTTTTTAAAAGCATTTACAATTTTACCTCGGGTTAAAAAACATTTCAACAGTGCCATCATTACCCGTCACGTAATGACCAGAGCCCATCTCGGGGAACCAACCGACCTACTTAATGCATCACTAAGCGGGGGATTTGAAGAGTCGGGTTAAAAATCCGATGCATGACTTTAAATTCGAAATAAACACGTCCCTTCGTTTCCTTCAAATTTGGGGGCTAGCTGACGAGGATTGACACCTGGGTCAGTTCAAATAAATGCACTGTTGGTTCAAGACAGATTCGAGCCAGACACGTGCCCAGCGGTGCGAACTCAAGTCATTCTGAGAAGCATCAGCCCGAGGTCGCAGGCTTTGCGCGATCAGACCGCAAGCTTCGCGCGATCAGACCGCAAGCTTCGCGCGATCAGACCGCAAGCTTCGCGCGGTCAGAAGTTCGTATGCTATACGCGAACAGAATTTTGGAGATGTTGCGCGGTCAGCCAACATCCCGCGGTCAGAACATTCTCAACCAGGGTACTTGGAGTTCATCTGTCCGGCTGTCCCTATAGCGGGAATATTCCAAGTATCCCGAAGATTCCTCCACGTGGAAGACCAACCGTCAGGAGGTTAATACGTGCAGTTATCCATGAATAACATGTGTTTAACCTGCGTGGAGGTTAAGAGCGGTTCTCTAAAAACCGCATCCAACCATCCAAACAACTGTTTGATACAGTTACGACATGGTACCCTTTTGACCAGTATAAAAGGATGGCAAGGTGCATCAAACAGAAAAAAGGGGGGGGATTGAAGGAGATCAACGTCTCTGATACAAGCGAGATACAACACATCTCAACCACTCAAACAGCCAAGTCTACAGCCTAGATTAGATAGCTTTTTACAAGCCTCTTTGGCTTCATTCTGTACATTGACATAAGAAAAAACCCTTCGCCTGTGAAGGTGTTTTCCTGCCATCTTGTAAACCTTTCTCACCTATAGTGAAATCCCAACAGGACGTAGGGCTATTACTCCCACCATCGAGGGCCCGAACCTGTATAAACCTCTCTGCGCTCCTGTTCTCCATTTTTCTACATACCTTCCCGGAGGGTCATCTTGAAAGGTCTCACTATTTACAAATTTTGCATAAGTTCGGCTGAGGACTCCGAGTCCGAATCGTCGACAATCACCTGACAGATATCGATAGGGACAACATCGCATTGCACCTCATCGACATATCGTGCAGAGATCGCAAATTTCAACACACACTGACTCGTAATCTGTTGATTCACGTCGGATGTAAACCAACCCAGCGGATATGGTCGCAGGTGTGTGGTTGTCTTCAAACCAAGTAGCCAAACCAGTCCAGCAGAGACCAGATTCTTCTGACTTCCTGGATCGAATATCGCTGCGACCACTTCGTGCTTCACCTGGACGTTGATGGTGAACAAGTCCTCTGTTGGGTGATGGTCGTTTGGTGGATCCGAACCCTTCTCCTTCGGCATTGCCATCAGAGACAAGGTCGTATCCGCCTCATTAACCGAGTTCACTCGGACAACTTTTTCGTCGGGTGAAGTCGCAGTAGCCGTGGCTGTTCTTTTCCCTGGTCCGTTTTTCTTTGGTCGAAGTTCAGGATGAAGCTTGTAGCATTTGTCCTTGGTATGTCCCGCGACTTGACAATGTTCGCAAAAGGCATCCGTGCCCGATTTGGAAGCGTTCTTCTTTGGACTCGACTTTTTCTTTGTCGAGGTCGCACTTTCCTTCGGGCTTTTGTTGCTGCGGGATTTATTCTTCTTCTCGATCGCCATAGCAGTTGTGCTTGCGGTCGCGATGTCTTGGACGCCGAACAGACTTAGCTCAGTACTGATCGATTTCTGAAGTCCAGATGTGTACTTCCAAAATACCTGAGGGTCGGATAGTGACATGCCAATGACCATTGCTTGTCGCCGAAACTCTGTTGTATAGTCTTGGACGGTCTGGTCGCGCCGTTGGTACAATATGTGCCAACGCTCCCATCGCTCCTCAAGGTAACCCATCGGATAGAATTCTTGTCGCAGAAGTCGTTTGAATTGACCCCACGCAAGGTCGTCAGCTTCACCACTGGCGACAAGGGCCTTCCACCATGTCTTGGCGTGGTCCTTCATCTTCAAAGGTGCAAATTTGACCTTTTGAGCGCTACTGAACCCTTTCAGGTCAAAGTAGATCTCAAGTTGATCGATCCAAGAATCCAGCTTCTCAGCATCGATCACCCCATCATATATGGGTATATCAATCTTAGCGTCGACCTTAAAAGATCCGACAGCTAAGGAGGTGTTGGCGAGGTCGTCGGTCTTGTGGTTGCCTCGTCTTCATCTTCGTCTGCCCTGCGCAAGTCTTCACCAGTCTTCGCACCCATACCCTTCCCTACTTCAGGAGGTACAATCATGGCCTGCTGCTTAATCCAAGCAAGCACGGTTTCCATGTCGGTGGAGAGCTTAGCCACTTGTTCGGCTAGGTTAGCTTGAACGGAGGTATCGTCAGACATTGTCGGAGACGCGGCTGTAGGAACCGTCAATTGATCGCCTGGAGTTTCGCCGGAGGTTTTATAACCCTGGCGAGTCTTCACCATCTACAGGATAGGAAAGTTGCTCTGATACCAACTTGATCTGTTTGAGACCTAGCCTTGGTTTTCGCACTAGGCTCGCCCAGATTCTAATATGCGGAATAACGGGATCTTATACCCGAAACCCAAAGTAATTGCACAACTCTTTATTTCAAAGAGGGCTTACATGTCGAACGTTAGACACACTTGTCTACGTCGAAGGAATTATAAGTGTCTAAAACTCAAATAAGTTCTATGGCTCTTCGATGATCTAAACTAGACCTATTACAAGGTATTTATAGTCCAATCGTATGAGTACGTATCAGACTCAATAACCTAAACGTATTAGACTCATCTAACTAATCCTAACAGATAAGCTTAGTTATACACATTTGGATCGGATTGCAATTCCGAATAGGGAACGAATTCCTTTTCCTGGTCGCGGACCAATCCATGTTCGCGGACCCATCCATGTTCGCGAATCCTTTCCGAACACGGTTAAGGTCGCGAAGCCGTATGCGATCAGGACTTGGTCGCGAAGCCGCATGCGATCAGGACTTGGAGATCCTCCCGGATCAGAAGCAATAGCGGCGACGAAGCACTGGCGAAGCAAACAGCGGCAATGACGGGGTGGCGAGCAGGCGGCTCTGCAGCTGTGCTAGGTCGGGACTTTGGAACTTGTGCTGGGCGATGGAGGCTACAATGCTGGCACGGTGAGGCGACGTGGTACGAAGTTACTGACAAAAGGCTGCTGCGGTTGCCGCTAGTCGCACGCACGCGTGGTTGCTAATCGTAGGTGCTGCCATGACGACAGCGTCGGCGTGGACACATGCGCACATGCAAGCACAGCTGAGCATGAGCACAAGTTAGGTGGAGTTTAGCTGGTGGTGAGTAGGCACGGCGAAAAAGCACGGCGAGGCTCTGGTCGAAAACACAGCTGAGAGCTCTGGTCGAAATCTGGACTGATTTGCAATTACAGAGTTGGGTTTTGGACAGATCTGTAAATTCTGAGATTTAGAGAATTAGGGCTGATTTTGAGTTCACAATTCTAGTAAACTTTATTCAATAGATGATTTGGCAAAGATACGAAATGAGATTTGGAACATTTGAGTAGTTTTTGAACGAAAACGACAATAGGGTAATTTAGGGTATTTGAAATATGGATTTTGTCAAAATTGAAATTCTGGGATTTAGGATTTGATTTTGAGATACTCATAGAAGAAGATTTTGTGTTGAATAGTATTGGGAGGTGTTCCCTAAATCAGATTTGGATTTGGAGTTGATTTGCAACATTTGCCCTTTTCAGGCTTCTAGAAGATCTGGAGAAGGACTGAACTGCGATACTATTTGGACTGATTTGTGAAAAGGGCCTAGATGATGGAATCTGGTTGCCAACTTTTTGGATTAAGGTATTGGCATACCCTTGATCATAATCCAAGGATAATCTGGTTTGGATTAGGTCAAACTTTGATTAAATCAAAGTTCAGAATATTTAGGGTAATTAGGATATTAATTAAATTTTGTTATCGAAAACAGAAAGGGATTGATAATTCTGGGAGTTAGAGATGGAATTGAATCTGGCTTCTGGAGACTTTTATTTTCAGGATAATTAGTGGATCAAATCTGGAAAGACAGATCTTGATTTGGATTCACAACGGAGATTTTGAGATTTTAGGGCTTAAGATAGAATAAGCCTGGGATGATTTGGCTGATCTTGAAGAGACATATGCATGCATGAATTTTTATGAAAAGGATTTTCACCCCAAACCCAGGGTGTTACAAGTGATGCCGTTTCATACTGAAAATCGTCAAAAATGTCCACAGGGGGGCGCTGAAGGTCACTGTCAGGCTTTTATTGTTTTAGGCCACTAAGGTGCATGACAGGATGAGATTGTTTTCCTAACTTGTTTTTGCAGGAATTTGTATGAGAAGTATGGCCCTTATGCTGCTCAACGGCTTCGCCAGCAAGCCACTAATGTGCGGCACTATGCTACCTCCCTTCATGTATCTGCTCCACTCATCGGTCTTACATTGCCTACTGTAGGCGTGCAACGCACTGTGGTTGAGTTTTTTTATGCACTGGACAGTGTCTCCCATACTCTATTGATATTTATGAACATTTTATTCATATACCTTGTCATATACTTAGGTTATTCCAGATTTGTCGCAAAATCGACTAGATTACTCATTTCGCAATTTTTTATCACAAGTCAGTGTGAATCGGATGGATTTTGGGTAACAGGAAATACCTCATCAACTAAACCTAACCCTCGGTTCATTTCGAACAGAAGCACGTGTTTCTACGGATGCATAGGAATCGATCGTGCTCAAATCAGAGTCTCTGGGGCCTCAGAACCTCTAAAACTAGCAGCAATGGGCCCATATGTAATTTCTGGAAACCCTCAACACCAAACTGCAAAACAGCCTACACTCGGAAATCTAAACCCTAACTCGAGAAGGACCTGGTTGTAATTTCCAACTCTTTCGAGCACCTTTTTGTAAAAAGCTAAAAATCGCCCTTACCTAGCTGCTGGCCCATGTGAACAGTTGAGCCTGGGTTTTCCTTTATTATCTTCTTCTGCCTCCCTCCTCCCATCCACACCACCTACCACCACGACGGCGATGACTAGGCCGTACACCGCCGACAGAGCCTCTTTTCTCTCCAGTGTCCCTCCTTCTTCTACCTCCTTGCTTCTTCTTCATCCTTCCTTCTTCTTGTATGTTTCTCCTCCTTCTCCCTATCCTTGGCCGTCTCACCCTCAGATCTCACCGTCGCTCCTCTAAATCTTCACCGCTGATCACCTCCTACATTGCACCTGTATCGTCGCCATCAGATTTGCTCAGTTTTGTCTCCCTCACCATTCTTCTTGCCTCTCTGTTTGCACCACCACAGCTCACGCCGCTGCTCCGTGAGCCGTTTCTCGTCGGATCCATGCCCTTGGCTTGCTAGATCCATGACGCTGCCTCTCCTCCAATGCCGCCACCTATCCAGCTTGGCCATTTTGTTTTTGCCCTCGCTGTCACTTGTTCTTCTCCTCTCCCTCTCCCGGCGCACCTTACCGTTGGCGTGACAATGGCCGGTGTGCCGCCACCCCTTTTTCTCTCTTTCTCAGCTCTCTTCTCCAATCCTCCAAACACTAGATCTAGGACATCGTCAACTTAGACTGCACCGCCACCCTGTCCGATACAAGAGTCTAGTGAGCTCAAGCCCTAGATCCACGCCACCAGCAACCTCCACGACAGCGGCGCCCTCAGTCTCCTTCACTCGACATCGGCTTCCTCGTCCTTGACCAATGCTACATCAACTGTCTCCTTGACCATGACTTGATTTCCCCTTCTCAAACTTGACTTCGGCTTCCTTGTCCTCAATGAGCGCTGCATCGAGCACAATCATGATGACTTTGACCACTGCAACTGTGGTCGAGCTTCGATGACTACCTCATCTTCGCCATTGCGCCGTCATGCTTCTTCAACCTCAACGATGGCCACGCTTGTGTTTCTCCCCCTCTGCATAAACACCGACTATTTCCTTAATCTCTCAGCTCTTCCTTCCCCCCATCTGTTTCCTAAGATGCATATAAAGAAAATAGATTTGGTCATTAGGTGAACAATATCAAATTTAGTTAATTCAATTCAGTGTTTGTGATGAAGAATATGGGTCCTGATCTTTTGATGAGAGGGATGCTTTTGATTTGGTGGAAGTGACTTTGACGATCCGACTACACCGTATGACGACGATGCGCCTTAGCAATCGCTAAACCAACTCTGGAGGGTTATTGATCTTGCCATGGGCACGATCAACCTGAACACGAGGTTCAATTCCTGCAAGCAACCGAAGAACAAGCAAGAACAATAGTAAAAGCAATCTGAATTGCAAATATGAAACTGAGGTTCACGAATACAAAGAACAAACGAGTGGGGTTCTATTGATGATCTTGACGAGGTGGCTGTCCCGCACAACTTGAAGATTCTAAGTTTGCACGTAGCTAAACCAATCTAACAAAACCTGAGGAAGAAGAAGGCTAGCGGCGGCCAGAGGAGTAGCGCCGGCCATGATGGGACCCACACACACACAACCCTAGGAACACATGGGCTTTCGGCCCAAAGAAGAGGTGATACAGCACCTGGTAGTTTCTGTCCCGTGGTCTCTTTCGGCGATTCCTGTCGTTCCTGGCCAAATCTTGCAGTTGGATGAGAACCATTGGAAAGCTTAAGAGATAAGCTATCCGTGGAGTGGTGGATCGTTGAAAACGGACTTCGGACGCGAAAGTTATGGCCATTTGAAGTTGGACTGCTCCTGGACAGCCGAATAGGGCTTTTCTGCGACTTGGCCTTCGACGGCAACTTGGGCTTGGAGTTGGACCTTCCTTGGGGTGTCGAGGCTTCTGGCATGAGGCTCTGGACTACTGATGAAGGATTGAAAGGCATGGCTTGTGGATTGAGGCCTCCATGCGTGGAAGAAGTAGTAGGGGAAGGAGCGGCGATCGCAACCGTGTCAGCGATGTCCTCATCAGTTTGTGTTTCAATTACTCTAAAATTTAGTTCAATTTTGTCTTGTCCTGCTGTCACTACAACACGATAGGCCAGTGCAACCTGTAAGGTTGATGGGAAATTTTTTTTTAGCAGCGGTCCTGTAAGTGAAAATATAATTTTGATTTTTCACCGAAGTGTTAGCTGGGAAAATTATTATTTTTAGTAGATCTACTGCTAGAAATAAATAATTTATAGCCAACCATAGACCAGTTTGGAAAAACATATATAGGATCTGTGGGACAGCTGAGAATAATTTTTTTGGTGCACATTCAAAATTCTCAACGAAAAATAAATTAGATTTATTATTTTAAGAGGGAAAATAAATCGGATTAATATGTAACAACTAGAACCAACAGTATCTTCCTACTTGTTTCCTCCCCCAAAACCTTCCTCCAATTAATCCCTCCACCACGCGGAAACCTCCTCACTACAACTCTCCTCCACCGCTGGCTGACACCCCCACTGGTCTCCCACCGATCCTACTAATCCCACACGTCAAAACCCTAGCGGCAGTAGCGTGCGGCGGAGGGCGGAGGTGGAGCGGCGAGGCATGAGGTCGGCGAGGCACAATAGATCGCAGGCCCTGCGCGGCTCAGCAGATCTACCGGCCCAGTGCCACAAGGTGGGGCGCGGGCGCTCAACAAAGGGGGTTGGCGAGGGGGTCAGGTCTAACACCCCTATTTTCCCCAAATCTTGACCCAATCTAAGTCTGTTGTCTCAGGATTATAATCCAGAGTATGCTAATGCCTTAACCCAAAAAGTTGGCAACAGAACTCCTTCGTTTGGACCTTTTTCACAAATCAGGCCAAAAGTATCGCAAATTAGTCCTTTTCAGATTTTCTAGAAGCCCAAAAAGGCTAAAAGCCATCGATCAACTCCAAATTCTGATTTGATTTAGGGAATATCTCCCATTCACTATTATGAGCAAAATCTCCTATGAGAATTTTAAAATGTCATCTTAAGCCTCAGTTTTCAGTCTCGCCAATTACCCAAACCCTAATTACCCTAATTAATGTGTTTTCGTTTCAGCTCAGAACTTGTTCAAAACTCCATATTTTGATATCTGTCGCTGCTAAACTATCTGCTAAGTTTAGTATGGCCATTTGGTGAAACCAATTTCCTTTTTATCTAAGCCTTTTACCATATTTGCAAATAGATCCAAGAATCAAGTTTCTGTAATTGCAATTCAATCCTAACTTCTTTTTCCAGCCCTTTTCGACCAGCCCCACTTGCTGTTTTTGACCAGAGCCCGCCCAGCCGTTCCGACCAGTGCGTTTGCCGTGTTTCTTCGCCACCGGCCAGTGTTCGTCGCCGCCAGTGCGTGTGCCTGTTTGATCATGCCCGTGCGCTCGTGTTCGCGCCAGATCCAACTGTCGTGGCAACCTTCAACTAGCAGCAACAGCTTCAGCGTGCGCCTGCGGGAAGAGTTAAGTTTGCATGCTCATACGTGTCGTTGCCAGAGCAGCTTCGTCGCCTTGGCCTCTGCACCGGCCTAAACCAAGTTCCAACGACCCCGACTGTTGCTGGCAAAGCTGGTTAGCCGCCTGCACGCCGTCGCGTCACTGTTTGCCGCTGTTCCTCCTGCGCTTGGCCAGTCTCGTCCCCGTCGCAGGTTCTGTTGTTGTTTCTCCCTCGCAAGCTCCGTCCCTCACCTATTTAAACCCCCCCTCGACCAGAGCAATCTCCACACCTCCAGAAATCAGTTAAGTCCTAGGTTTTCCTATTTTCTTCTTCGTCCCTGGCGAGCCGCCGTTGAGGCAATCGTCGCCAGAGCTCTTCACTTCACCAAACCTCAAATTGATCACACCCGTAAGCTCCCTGTGCCTATCTCTCTGTCCCTCAGTAGCCAATTGACATTCGGTGGACCCCACCGTCGGTGATCGCCGAAACACCCAAATGCCCTGTTCCTAAAATTAAAATTGTTCCAGCCAGTTTCAATACTCCTTTTTGTAGAACAAATCAACCCTCTCAGATTCTTAGCAAGCCTGCTTAGCCAGTTTTCAAATTGAAGCCATGTCGTGAGTTCCCCCGTTTCTTCGCGCGCTGCTATGGACGGTTCACATCACTGGCACGCCTCACCGTACCTCCAGCCAACTTGACTCAACCTAAACCTTCCTTGTATCCCCTAGATGGTGTAGCCGAGCCCAATTGTCCAGCATTGCTGTGTATCAACGGCGCCTCTTTTCACCGTCATCTTCAAGCCTGGCGTCAGCGCCGGCGAGCCTCCAAACACCTCTACAGCCAAATTCCTCGCTCCAGCACCATCAATGTAACCCAGGAGTAAAATCCCTCGATCAATTTCAAGAATTGTCAGCCCGAACTCTCTGTCACCATAGCCCATCTTCGATTCTAAGCGGCCGACAATTTAAACTTCGCCGTTCACCGCCGTCAAGCCACCTCTGTCCAATTCACTTCACCAGTAGTCTCATCTTGATCTTGCCTGCATGTTTTTCAAGGTTAGCAATGCAGCGCATGCATGGATTATCCAGATGCGCAAGCCCTAGTGTGCTGCAGTACAATGGCATTCGAGTTTTCCTCTGTCAATGGCTTTGCTGCAAATTCTTCTAATCCCTGGACTTTTCTGTTAAAACCAATTTGTCAATTAGATGCCTTACTGTGTTTGGCACCTAATGCTTTAGTTTGTACTCATTTTGACCTTTTGGAAACTCCATATTAACTCTATGCCATTCTCAGACTTATCAGGCCGTGGACCGAATGTCAGCCTGCAGACATTCGTCGCGTCTGAACCAAATCTTGTGAGCCAAACCCTAGAATCTTATCCCTCGTTGTATCATCTTTGTCCCGATCGCCTTGCTTGCATACATGTTTATAATATTCCTAAAACAAGTAATTTTTCTATGCTTATGTGTTGTGTTGTTTCGTTGTTTGCGTGTGAGAGCAGAGCCAGAAGCGAAAGATTTGGAAGGAATCTTTGAAGACCCAGCAGAGTAGTGAGAACCCGCATTGCAAGGCAAGTCTCTATCCCCTTGACCATGTTTCTCCTAGTATGTCAAAATAAACTAAGTTAATTGCTATTCAAACTATATGCATGCTTTATCTTGAAAGAATGTGAATAGATATGACCTAATTTCTTGTAAAGCCCCTCATGTTTGTGTATCTCATGCACCCTTTTCACCATAGGATATCATGCTTAGGATATGCTTATGCTTAAATGTATGCGTTAAGTGCTAAATTGTCATGTGTGTGAAAAATAACTTAAAACCCTTTTTGTGAAAGAAAATGTGAATTAGAATCGATAGTGAGGATGGTTTGAATGGTTGGCTGCTGTGTGTGCATCGGGAATGTTAATGTCTCCTCATTATGGATTCATAAGGACAAGAACCTTGTGTTGTGCTTCTATGTGGCATGAAAACCGTACCAACCACTTGCCTGGTATGGGACAGGCACAACTTAGTAGCTTTCATAGTATTAACAGTTCGTTGCATGGTATGTCGGTTCGGTTTCTTGCAAGGAAACTGGTGGGCCACAGAGGGCCATGAGTGGTGTGAGATCAAAAAAATAATGAGAGGATAAGGTGTAAGAAGTCGCCCTATGCCTGGATTTTAGTCGTGCGTGGCTGCATCCATAGGTTATGTGTGTTGCGAGGACATAAGCCAAGGCTAGGTAGTTTGGGCAGTGGGGAGGACCCAAATGGTATTTTAGACTTAATTGTCTATTTACCTAGCAAGGATATTGTTAATACTAGACTACAAAACTGTTGTGTGATATCGGCCTTCTCACATGCGTAAAAGTCACATGGAGAGGTACCGACTTGAAAGTAGAGTGAAGAAGTGGATTTAAAGTGGTACACCTTTGCAAAGTTTTAAAAATTTTCAAATATTCTGAACTCCCAGGTTATGGAGTCTGCTCGCAGTGGATTCTATCCATGTGGTTCCAGCACAAGTAATATCTAGAATGCTTTCATAATATGGGTTAATAAAAATGGTGACTCATCAAAGACTGCCACACATAACATTTTCTTAAAGTCTATCTTAAGATTTTCAAAGCCTGCTTTTGAAAATAAAACCTTTTCTTTAGAACTTTAGAGTAAAAACCAATTCTACTCTTATCTATGAAACAAAGACCTCATTTCTGGAGAACCCCTCATCTATGTATCTGCATTCTCGTAATGAGACTTGCTGAGCTTCGAGTGAAAACGTGCTCACCCTTGCCTTTGCATACAAATTCAGAAGAGGGATTAGTCGATCCCGATTCCTTTGGTTTCGAGTACCAAGATGAAGAAGGAAGCGCTCCTATTGATTCAATCTTCTAGAAGGATTGATGAGGACATCTCCACCACTGTTACACCCACTACACCAACACCTGCTGCCACTCCTCCAACAATACAAGGACCACTCACTAGAGTTCGTGCTCGTCAACTCAATTATCAGGTACTTTCATTCCTAGGGGATAATATTAATTTTGCAAAGGATTTGATACTGCCTAAATCAAGTTGTTACTTGATACTCAGGAATGATGGACCAAGCATGGATACACGAGACAAGCTATGGAGCATAGGAATGAAGAATGGAGATGATGGCAGCACCACAAAGAGAAGAATATCAAGTGGAGGAGACATGTGATGATAACCAAGTCGAGTTGGAGTCCAAGACGGATTCGAGTTGGAGTCCGGTTCGGCCATCCAGGAGCAGCCTGCCTTCAAACGACTATAACACCGTCATACAAAGTCCAATTGGGCCGTTCTTATAGTTCACGGAGAAGGCCACGACGAGATCTTTCCAACGGATCTAGCCACACATCCAAATTCCTTCTGGATCGCCAGCAATTAACAAAACAAATTTTGACCAGATTCTGATTGGGCCAAGTCGGTGCTGCGACACTTTGTTTTGGGCCTTTGGCCCATGTATTTCCTAGTAGGGCGTGGGAAACCCTAGCCACGCTGCCTCTTCATATACTCAGCAGCCGTCACAGTTTAGATTTGGGTTTTGTTAGATTGGTTTAGCTACGTGCAAACTTAGAATCTTCGAGTTGTGTTGGACAGCCACCTCGTCAAGATCATCAATAGAACCCCACTCTTTTGTTCTTTGTATTCGTGAACCTCAGTTTCATATTTGCAATTCAGATTGCTTTTACTATCGTTCTTGCTTGTTCTTTGGTTGCTTGCAGGAATTGAACCTCGTGTTCAGGTTGATCGTGCCCACGGCAAGATCAATAACCCTTCGGAGTTGGTTTAGTGATTGCTAAGGCGCATCGTCATCGTACGGTGTAATCGGATCATCAAAGTCAATTTCCATCAAATCGAAAGCATCCCTCTCATCGAAAGATCAGGACCCATACTCTTCATCAAGGGTCATGTGCCGAGTTGAGTCAATTGTGGTGGAAGCCCTCCCGCGCCGCTGTCGATTGAGTGAAGATCTTTCTGTTGCTTTTTGTGTTGTTCTTTGTGTTCGGTACTTTGGTACCGACTTTTCTTTTGAGAAACTTGTTATTTTTGTATCAACTCTAATTGGCGTCATTCTTGGTGTTATGATATTGTAATATTGGTCCTGGTGACCCTATACTTGTTTAATTATCTCTATTGCAGCTTTATGTGGTTTCTGTTGTTATGAGCTTATGATGTACCGTTTTGAGCGCAACCCACCTGGGCGGTTTCCACCAGATTCCTCAAATGAGGGTCCCCACATCAGGCGCAGAGGGGGACGAGGGATGGTGCTTGGTGCGGCACATCTCCGATGGTTGTAGTCCTCTTGAATCTGGAGCTGCCTCCAGTTGCGAATACATGTAAGAGTTGTATTATTGATGAAATCTCTTTGACAAATTCTCTCTTGGATGCTTTCAACACTCTTGAGTATATCTGCCTGTTGCTTAAGCAAATTTGATCAATAATAGCTTGTGGATTTCAACTAGCCTCCATGTGCTAAACTTGAAAGTTGAAAAAACAAAAAACCATCTATAGACCTATTTCAAACACATGAATTTTGAAAAAAAAAAACATATAGGATGAGCAAATAAAAACTTTGCCCCCAAAATTTTTTGAGTTTCAACAAGACCTAGATTTGCAAGAGTTCGATCAATTAGTCCTTGGTGACTTAAAATTACAAGTATAAATTAAGTTCCATGCATGTAAATCCATTGTTACTATGTTTTTATTTCTTTCTTAAGGACAACAGAAAACTATTAAACACAGTTTCCATCTTTTAGTTACTAATGTAATTATGAGGACAAATTAGCTTTGTACCACCCTCAAATGGTGGTATTAGTTAAATTATGAGGACACATTTTCCATCTTTTAGATAGTAATGTAATTATGAGTATATCTGGCTACTGGGAAAAACTTTCTGTGATGTTTTTTCTATTATTATTCTTGTACTGATGTTTCTCCAATCAAGGATAGCAGTGGGCTTAAAAAGAAACTGTATCCAGATAACCAAGTTGTTGAATTTTGGCAAGTGAGCTTATACATTGTTGAAAAATTGGAGAAAACCTTGTCGTTTGTATATGTGTTCTTTATAATTTTTGGCAAGTGAGCCCATACATTCTTGAAAAATTGGAGAAAACCTTTTCCTCTATACATGTGTTATGTATATTTTTGGCAAGTGAGTCCAATCATGCCCTGTAGTAATAGGACATTTGTACATGTGTTATGTATGAATGTTCTTGTCCATCCACCAGAATAGTAACTATAGCTTACATTTAAACTAAATGCACAGATAGAAATAAGGAGAGACCATCTCTTAATGCAGCGGCTAATGAACTGATTAAAATACCAGCATTCGACATACTTGACATGGGTTATAAAAACATCAATTTTAGCTGATTTCAGCAAATCAACGCCTACATATACTTGTCCTGTTCAAAATGAAATTTGATCTAACGAAAGCAATTTTCTTATACACACCAACGTCCACCGCACACATCATATCAATTGTAAAATCACGCATGAATAAACATCTTAGCCAAAACCTAACATTAATATGCTTTGATGTCTCTTGTGTGTTTTTATTAGTTGTTCCTATTGGATATTTACCCTCATAGTTTTATTTTTGACATAATATGTTGCGGGGAATCTCTGACCTAAAGGTCTCCCTCGCCCCGGGCGCCGCCACCCGGTGACTACAGTTCCGGTGAACGGAGCCCCAGGGACAGGCTTCCCCCTCGTCCCGCCGCCACCCGGTGACCAAGGTCCCGGTGAGCGGAGCCCCGGGGACATGTGTCCACCTCGCCCCAGGCGCCACCACCCGGTGACCACGGTCCCGGGGAGTGCAGCCTCGGAGGCAGGTGTCTCCCTCATCCCGGGCATCGCCACTCGGTGACGACAGTCCCAGTGAGCGGAGCCCCGGGGGTAGGCGTCCACCTCGCCCCGGATGCCGCCACCTGGTGACCATGGTCCCGGTGAGCGGAGCCAGGGGACATGCGTCCCCCTCGCCCTGGTGGTGACGGTCCTAGTGAGCAGAGCCCTAGGGTAGGTATCTCCCTTGTCCCGGGCGCCACCACCCGGTGACCACAGTCCCAGTGAGGGGAGCCCCGGGGATAGGCATCCCCCTCGTCCCGGGCACCACCACTCGGTGACCACAGTCCTGGTGAGCGGACCCCCGGGGACAGGCATCCTCCTCCTCCCGGGCGTTGCCACCGGGTGACCACGATCCTGGTGAGTGGAGCCCCGGGGACAAGTGTCCCCCGCCCCAGGCACCGCCGCCCGGTGGTGACAGTCCCGGTGAGTGGAGCCCCGGGGGCAGGTGTCTCCCTCGTCCCGTGCGACCCCAGGCTGAGGGGTCCCCCTTGTCCCCGGCGCCGCCACCTAGTTACCATCGTCCCGGTGAGTGGAGCCCCGGGGACAGGGGTCCCCCTTGTCCCGGGCACCGCCACCTGGTGACCATCGTCCCAGTGACCAGGGCCCCGGGGAAAAGGTTTTCCCTCCGGAACTAGCGAGGACACTTGTCAAGCATCCACGTCCTTTGATTGGTGAATTGACGCCAGTGCCCTCTATCCAATGGCGGCAGATAGGGTAGTTTACTAATTTGCATCTTTTAGGGTGTATATATACCCTTGTACACCCTCTTGTAAAGATGATTGATTCATTTCTAGCTCAAAACAAACAAAGCAATAGGCATCCCTTGGAGACCTCTCCCCACGAGAGAACCTCCCCAATGGACTTACATTCGGGGGGTGTCGACAGGACTAGAGTCCCCATAGGGGCTTGAACCTATATAAATCCTTATGTCACTTTTGGTGCTTGCCCGACGGGAGGTGACCGGCCGCGCGATCAGCTCGCGTCGTTGTTCGTTCGCTAGGAACTTTCGTAAAACCTGTTGTAGTATTCATCATCCCATGATAGTTGGCGCCGACTGTGGGGACTCGTGACAAATTACCATAGCTCGCTAAGGAACGAGAGGTAAAGCCCCCTCCCTTTCCGGCCGTGCCGTTCCCAGTGACCTGGCGCCGCCTCCGCAAGAAGACGCTACCGTAATGACCCTACCGCCCGGGAGCATCTGGAGAGAGGCACGACCTCCTTCTCCCGAAGTTCCCTGTGGAAGAGTTCCCGCTTCCAGTCCGGTGACCGCGATCGCGCTTGCGGGCCCTAGTGCCCCCCAACCGACCGTCCCGGTCTCCAGAGACCCTTTGCTTGGAGCATTAGTGAAGGGCCAACTTTGTACCCAGCACATCTTGGAGGAGCTGTTGCACGTCTTAGCACGGCCCCCGGCTCGTCTACCCGCCCCCATACCTGTTTTTGGGGGCACCACCTCCGTTCTTCATGGGGCACCTGGAGCCTTCCCCGCGCCGGGAATGTTCCCCGCGCCGGGAAGCCAACCCGTGACC
This sequence comes from Pharus latifolius, assembly GCA_019359835.1. NCBI lineage: Eukaryota > Viridiplantae > Streptophyta > Magnoliopsida > Poales > Poaceae > Pharus > Pharus latifolius. Next base: position 17,982,384 of record CM033327.1, on the reverse strand, counting down.
AGAACCTTCCCCGTTCCGGGGAGATATCCCGCGGCCGCCCATGTGCCCGGGGGCCTTCCCGGGACAACACCCGAGACCACACCGGCACCAGAGCCAAAGGTCGCTCCGGAAGCTCCCATCACCACCCTGGACATCCACCCAGTGCCGAGCCCATCCCCCTTGCCGGTGGCGTCCTTCGGGCCAGTGACCTACGCGCATCAGCTCCCTCCCTCGGGACCGCCCTTGAGGGCTCCCCCGGTGGATCAGACCCACTTCACCTGGGAGGAGGTCGAGCGAATGCGTACTGTGAAATCTGGGGAGGCTCCCTCTCGCTACCGATCGGAACCCCCCCCCCCCCCCCGGCTCGCGGTCACAGTGAGCCACACTCCCGCCCCGACCGGGGGAAGAGGCTGGTGAGGAGGCTATTGCCACCTCCGGAGGGTACCCGAAAATCCAGCAGGTTAGCTCGACTAACCCCGAGGAGAAGAGGCGCTACCGTCGCACTGGTGGACCGCTAGGACCCCTCCCCGACTCCGACAGTGAGCGCTCATCCCCCGTCAAAGGGGACAGTGACCGGGACTCCTGAGGTTGAGGGGGCCAACCAACCGCTATGTCGCCGCCTCCGATGCATCCGCTGGCCGTGACCATACCGCCCGCCGCACATCGAACACTACAACGGTGGGGCCGAACCTTACGAGTTTGTGTAGGTGTACTCCACCGCCATCTCGGCAGCTGGGGGGACAAGACGGTGCAGTGCAACGTCTTCCCCCTCTACCTCACCAGAGTCGCTCGCTCATGGTTCTACAACCTGAGGGCTGGTTCCATCAACTCCTTTGCGTTGCTCAAGTGCGAGTTCTGCGCAAACTTCCAGGGGAACTACGTGCGTCCCCTAGATTCGTCACAGCTCTACACCGTTCAACAAAGGATGTGGGAGACCATCTGCAGCTTCTTCAAGCGCTTCGCTCAAGACAAGAGCAAAGTGGCTCATGTCCCTAACTCTACAGTCATCAAGGCGGGCAAGAGCAAGATTCTCCCCAAGGAGCTCCATCGGAGACTCTCCCGGAGATGTCCCTCCTCTGCTGATGAGCTCTTTACCGTGCTCGAGGAATACGCTCAGGCAGAGGAGGATGACCTCTGGAAGAAGAATCGAGGGGCCCCTACCCCCGCTGACCGGGAGGCCAGGGACCCCCCAGCAAGCGTCACAGGAGGGGCAACCGCAGCGATCCACGGCCCCAGGACACCTTTGTCCTCAAGGGCGGGGGTGGCTCGCGCTACGGCGGCAAGGGCAACCGCCCCTTCCCCAAGCCCAACGGCCATGGGGGGGCGACAGTCATCCCGCAGCCGCGAGGCAAGGAGGGCACAGCCCCCGGCATGTTTTGCGGAAGTTCCTAGCTAAGCAAAGATAACGCGAGCTGACCAAGTGATTGGTCCTCTCCCGTTGGGCAAGCACAAAAAATGACTCGAGGATTTATACAGGTTCGGGTCTCAGTGTAGACCCTAGTCCTGTCGATGTGCTCCCAACAGAGGTTGGCTAGGGGAGTTCTCTCGTGGGGAGAGTGCTCCTAAGCACGCCTATTCTTTTTTTGTATTGATACAAATGACTTGTCCCCCCTTACAACAGTGGGATACAAGGTCTTATATAGGCCCAAAAGATGCAATGACAGGTGTCTTCACTGGGTCCCGAGGAGCTCATCACGGGACCCTCACGTGACCCCACCGGGGACGGGGACGGGGACGTCGGGGCCTTTGTTCCTGGGCCAAAGGTGGCGCCGAGGACAGAAGAAGGGCGGCGCCCGGGACATGGGTCAACGGGGCCCTTGTCCCCGGGCAAATGGCGGTGCCCAGGATGGGGGTCACCGGGGCCCTTGTCCCCAGGTAAAGGGCGGCGCCCGACAAGGAGGCTCCGGGGTGCTTCTCCTGGGAAAATGGCGGCGCCCGGGACCGGGGTCACCGGGGCCCTTGTCCCCGGGCAAAAGGCGGCGCCCGGGGCGGAGGCTCGGGGCCCTTGTCCCGGGCAAATGGCAGCGCCAGGATTGAGGCCCCAGCGCTCGTCTCCCCAGGCAAATGGTGGCGCCCGGGATGGGAGTCACCGGGGCCCTTGTCCCCAGGCAAAGGGCGGCGCCCGGGAAGGGGGTCATCGGGGCCCTTGTCCCCGGGCAAAAAGTGGCACCCAGGAAGGAGGCACCGGGGCCCTTGTCCCCGGGCAAATGGCGGCGCCTGGGACGGTGGTCACCGGGACCCTGTCCCTTTCCAGGATTGGAGTGCACGGAGTTTTCGCCCAACAGCAGCCCCCCATGTCCTCCGGGGACGTTGCTCATGATCCAGGAGGATCTTCAAGTCCTGATCGCATACGGCTTCACGACCTTAACCATGTTTGAAAAGGTTTCGCGACCATGGATGGGTCCGCGACCATGAAAAGGAATTCATTCCCTATTCGGAATTGTAATCTGATCCGAATATGTATAACTAAGCTTATCTGTTTTGGGTTGGTTAGTTATATGAGTCTAATACGTTTAGGTTATTATTGAGTCTGATACGTACTCATACGATTGGACTATAAATACCTTGTAATAGGTCTAGTTTAGATCATCAAATATAGTCGAATATTATTACAGCCTTGGATCATATATCCAGCTTATAGTTCCTTCGACGTAGGCAAGTGTGTCTAACGTTCGACGTGTAAAGCCCTCTTTGAAATAAAGAGTTGTGCAATTACTTTGAGCTGTGTTTTTTTCGATCAACCTTTGGGTTTCGATAATTCCAAGTAAGATCCCGTAATTCCGCATATTAGTATCTGTGCGAGCTTAGTGCGAAAACCAAGGCTAGGTCTCAAATGGATCAAGTTGGTATCAGAGCAACTTTCCTATCCTGTGGATGGTGAAGACTCGCCAGGGTTACAAAACCTCCGGTGAAACTCCAGGTGATCAATTGACGGTTCCTACAGCTGCGTCTCCGACAATGTCTGACGATACCTCCGATCAAGCTAACCTAGCCGAACAAGTGGCTAAGCTCTCCACCGACATGGAAACCGTGCTTGCTTGGATTAAGCAACAGGCCATGATTGTACCTCCTGAAGTAGGGAAGGTTATGGGTGTGAAGACTGGTGAAGACTTGTGCAGGACAGACAAAAATGAAGACAAAGGTGACCACAAGACCGACGACCTCGCCAACACCTCTGTAGATATCGGATCTTTTAAGGTCCACGCTAAGATTGATATACCCATATATGATGGGGTGATCGATGCCGAGAAAATGGATTCTTGGATCGACCAGCTTCAAACGTACTTTGACCTAAATGGGTTCAGTAGTGCTCAAAAGGTGAAGTTCGCACCTTTGAAGATGAAGGACCACGCCAAGACTTGGTGGAAGGCCCTTGTCGCCAGTGGTGAAGCTGACGACCTTGCGTGAGGTCAATTCAAACGACTTCTGTGACAAGAATTCTATCCGATGGGTTACCTTGAGGAGAGATGGGAACGTTGGCACAGATTGTACCAACGGCGCGACCAGACCGTCCAAGACTATACGACAGAGTTTCGGCGACAAGCAATGGTCATCGACATCTCACTATCTGATCCTCAGGTATTTCGGAATTATACATCTAGACTTCAAAAAATGATCAATACTGAGTTAAGTCTGTTTGGCGTCCAAGACATCGCGACCGTAAGCACAACTGCTATGGCAATCGAGAAGAAGAACAAATCCCGCAGCGACAAAAGCACGAAGGAAAGTGCGACCTCGACAACGAAAAAGCTGAGTCCGAAGAAGAACGCTTCAAAATTGGGCACGGGTGCCTTTTACGAACATTGTCAAGTCACGGGACATACCAAGGACAAATGCTACAAGCTTCATCCTGAACTTCGACCAAAGAAAAATGGACCAGGGAAAAGAACAACCACGGCTACTGCGACTTCACCCGACGAAGAAGTTGTCCGAGTGAATTCGGTTAATGAGGCGGATACGACCTTGTCTCTGATGGCAATGCCGAAGGAGAAGGGTTCGGATCCACCGAACGAACATCACCCAATGGAGGACTTGTTGACCATCAACATCTAGGTGAAGCACGAAGTGGTCGCAGCGATATTCGATCCCGGAAGTCAGAAGAATCTGGTCTCCGCTGGACTGGTTTGGCGACTTGGTTTGAAGACAACGACACACCCGCGACCATATCCACTGGGTTGGTTTAAATCCGACGTGAACCAACAGATTACGAGTCAGTGTGTGTTGAAGTTTGCGATCTCTGCACGATATATAGATGAGGTGCAATGCGATGTTGTCCCTTTCGATATCTGTCAAGTGATCTTTGCGAGTCTGTATCTATATGATTGAGACACTTACTTCCATCGGTGAGCGCAAGAGTCAAGTTCGTATCAGTAGAGACATCCACGTCAGCACTTCGAACTTGATTACCGCAAATCAAGCCAAACGAATTATTAATGCATGTCACAAGTATGTGCTTGTCATGATTCGACCCATTGGTCAAGGTGAGGGTACTCGACCAGCATTGTCGATTGGCGTACCGAGAGGATTTGGTCGTATGTCGGGACTGCTGGAGAAATATAGTGATATGTTCGAGACTACCCAGGGTCGTCCGCCGAAACGTCCAATCGAGCATGAAATTAACTTGTGTCTGATGCGACACTACTCAATCTAAGTATGTATCGCAACTCAGTATTGGAGAATGAAGAGATCAAGAGACAACTTGGTGAGTTGTTGAACGATGGTGTCATTCAACCGAGTGGTTCACCTTGTGGATCTCCTGTGGTGTTAGTGCCAAAGAAAGATGGGACTTGGCGTATGTGCATCGACTACCGAGCACTGAACAAGATCACCATCAAGAACCGGTATGCCCTTCCTCGTATTGAAGACCTGCTAGACCAATTGAAGCATGCCGTTGTCTTCTCCAAGTTGGATCTTAAGTCAGCATATCATCAGGTTAGCATTCGAGAGGAGGATACGTGGAAAACTGCATTCAAAACACGACAAGGTCTGTTCGAATGGTTGGTCATGCCGTTTGGTCTCTGCAATGCCCCAGCAACCTTCATGCGTCTTATGAATGACGTATTGAGACAGTTCATCGATGACTTCGTGATTGTTTACCTCGACGACATACAAGTCGGTAGTCGTTCGTGGGATGAGCACCTCATTCATGTCGAAAATGTGTTCGAACAGCTTCGGCAACATCAACTTCGCCTCAACCGTAAGAAGTGCGAGTTTGGCCAGCAAACTCTACTTTACCTAGGATTCCTGGTCGGCAACGGTACGTTGCAAATCGACCCAGATAAGTTACAAGTGATTCGCGAGTGGCCACGACCGCGAATAGTTACGGACGTGCGCAGTTTTGTGGGAGCATACCAATATCTTCGGAAGTTCATCTGACACTTCTCGATTATGGCTTCTCCATTGCATGCATTAACCAGGATCGATCAGAAGTTCGAGTGGATAGGGAAACATGAGGACACGTTTCCCTTGCTGAAGAGGAAGATCAACGAGGCGCTTGTGTTAGCTTTGTCGTATCTCGAAAAACCATTCGAGCTAGAAACTGATGCCTCAAGTTATGCGATGGGCGCAGTGTTCATGCAAGAAGGTCGGCCAGTGGTATATCACTCTGAGTTATTCCAGGGAGCTCAGAAGAACTACCCGACTTATGATAAAGAGTTATGTGCACTGCATCAGGCCGTGAAACATTGGCGGTGTTATCCCTTGGGTAAAGAGACTGTTGTCCACACCGACCTTCAACCGTTGTAATATTTGTAAACTCAGTCCAAGCTACAGCAAGCTCGGCACATGAAGTGGATGTCGTATCAGCAGCAGTTTAATCTGGTGATTAAGTACAAGAAGGGTATATACAACAAATTGACGAACATGTTGTCGCAACCACCAATTACGACCCTCTGCTTATCAGCATTCATGCAGATCGAGGCCTCAAGTCATGATGACTATGCCACTATGTACAGTGAAGACCCTGATTTTCAAATAGCACTGATTGAGCTCGAAAGAGGGAAACCTATGGAGTTTGTTCGTCGTGAAGGACTCTTGTACAAGGGCAACATACTTTGCATACCTCGTGGAGCACCTCGAATTCAATGGTTGCGAGAAGCGTACACATCGAAGCTAGTTGGTCACTTTGGGGTTACAAAGACGTTGCAAAATCTTCACTGACATGTGGCTAGTTTTGTTTGAGGCTGTGGTCTCTGTAGCATCTCGAAACCGGCAAACCGAAAATTAGGTTTGTACATTCCTTTGCCAGTTCCATTGCCACCATGGGAGAGCATATACATGGATTTCTTGGGAGGATTGCCTAAGACCCGACGTGGCAACGACTATCTATTCGTGGTCGTTGATCGGTTCTCCAAAATGATTATTCTTATACCTTGTCGAAAGACTATCACGGGAGAAGAAGCAGCTCGGGTATTCTTTCAAAACGTTTGGACATACTTCGGACTGCCGACTTCTATTGTGTCTGATCGCGATACCCAGTTCCTTAGTCACTTTTGGTGATCGCTCTGGACGATGATGGACACCAAGCTAAAGAGGAGTACTGCTTTTCATCCGCAAACTGATGGTCAAACCGAGGTGGTAAATCGCACAGTCGTTCATCTTTTGAGAGGATATAACTCAAAGCACCCGAAGACCTGGGATGAAAGCATACTGTATCTGCAGTTTGCTTTTAATCGAACAGTGCATGTTCAACTGGAAAGTCACCGTTTGAGGTCTGTTTACAATTTCTACCACAGAGTCCATTCGACATGGAGTTTGTGATCTCTACCTCAGCACAGAACAGCAAGGAAGCATCTGATTAGGATTGAGCACAAAAGTTCCTGGAAGGTATTCAACGACTCCATCGTGAGATTGAACAGAACTGGCTGAAAGCTCAACTCAAGTATAAGGCGCGACATGATCGGCACCAAGTTGATGCGCAATTTCAAGAAGGTGATATGGTATGGTTACATCTGAGTATGGAGAGACTTAAAGGTGAAGGTAAGAAACTCAAACCCATTCGTTATGGTCCTTTTCGGATTTTGCGGAAAGTGGGTAATAATGCTTGTCAGCTCGAGTTACCTCCATACATGGATATTTACTCGGTTGTCAATGTTGAGCACCTTAAACTCTTCGAGCCTCCAATGCTGGATGATGAGCCAGATACCATACTACCATCTGTTGAAGACTTGGTCTATCAACGAGACGAACCTCTACGTGAAGATATGATTCTGGAGAAGAAGGTGACTACCACCCGCAGTGGCATAAAGGAGACTTTTCACATCGGTTGGAAAGATCAACGAGCAAGTGCGGCAAAGTGGTACAGCAGAGAACATGGACAAGCCCAATTTCCACATCTCCAATTTGATCGAGAGGTCGCAACAGGGGTTGGCTCCTTCTCAACAAGGGAGTCATGATCCGGGAGGATCTTCAAGTCCTGATCGCATACGGCTTCACGACCTTAACCGTGTTCGGAAAGGTTTTGCGACCATGGATGGGTCTACGACCATGAAAAGGAATTCGTTCCCTGTTCGGAATTGTTATCCGATCCGAATATGTATAACTAAGCTTATCTGTTTTGGGTTGGTTAGTTATATGAGTCTAATACGTTTAGGTTATTGAGTCTGATACGTACTCATACGATTGGACTATAAATACCTTGTAATAGGTCTAGTTTAGATCATCGAATACATTCGAATATTATTACAGCCTTGGATCATATATCCAGCTTATAGTTCCTTCGACGTAGGCAAGTGTGTCTAACGTTCGACACGTAAAGCCCTCTTTGAAATAAAGAGTTGTGCAATTACTTTGAGCTGTGTTTTTTTTCAATCAACCTTTGGGTTTCGGTAATTCTGAGTAAGATCCCGTAATTCCGCATATTAGCATTTGGGCGAGCCTAGTGCGAAAACCAAGGCCTGGTCTCAAACGGATCAGCTCAAGTCCCCGGAGGGGTTTGTTCATGTTACCGGGAACATCTCCCCCGGAAGGGATTTCCGGTGCTTTGTTGATGCCTCGATTCCTGCGTTAGGCACTTATGGCGGCGTCGTCGATCATTATGTCATCACTAGCCTCAGTTGTTGTGTGCCATCTCGGCCATAATGGCCTCGCGCGGTTCAAACCATCGATGTGTCGATTCCCGCGCGAGTCCCTTCGATTCGCGCGTTGTTTGAATTGGATGGTGCGGATTCATCACAAGGGTCCACGTGGCGCCCATCGGGATCGCGTTCGAGCCCTATAAATAGGTCTTCGAGGGGCCCAGAGGGGACAGTTGAACCTTTGAGCCTCAAACACCATCGGCGCCCCAAGCTCTCCTGTTAGCCTTCTCCTGGAAGCTTAGTCTCCGAAAACCTAAGCCCCCCAAACTTAGCTCCCCGACAGCTTAACCCACCGAAAACCCCAATGGGTCCAAAGGGTCGTGCCATGGCCGTCGATGTGCCTCCGGAGGAAGTCACTGCGGACTTCCTCTGGGCCTCTGAGCTCACCTCAGGGGAGTTGGAGTTCCTCGTGGACCGGGGGGTCGTCGCAGATGGGGACATCTGGATCCCCTCAAAGAAGGATGGCGCGCCTCGCCCACGGCCCAGAGAAGTTGTCGTCTTCGAGGCTTTCCTCGAGGCCGGGCTACGACTCTCGGTGCACCCGTTGCTCCGAGAGTACGGGCTGGCGCTCAACCACCTGACGCCGAACGCCTTCGTTCGGATGGGGCTCTTCATTTGGCTGGTCGAGACAGCCACCGGATGACAGCCGATGCTCCGACTGTTCCTGTACTTGTACGAGCCCGCGGCGAGGAGGTCGCACTTGGTGAGGGGAGCGCCGAAGTCTCCGTTCGGCTCCGTCATGATACAACTCTTACCGTCCTGGGTGCAGGAGTATCCGGTGGTGGCCTCCCAGGACCACTAGGGGGATTGGGTCCGGAGGTGGTTTTATCTACTGGTCCAGGACCCGAGGTGACCTATTCCCCAGAGCCCCCCTCCTACTGCTGATCGTCAGCCCCCAAGCCCCCGGTATGGACCGACGAGGAGCTGAAGCTCCTTAGCAAGGTGGTGGGCTCCCAGGGTGTCCGCTCCATGAGGGACGCCGCGGAGGAGCTGACACTACTCAAGCTCCCCCCCTTCTCGCACGGGAGGAGGTGGATCGGGATGTGCCCGGCGCAGCAGCCCCCGCAAAAGCCGGTGATTGAACGTAAGCACCCGGTGACTCATTTTGATTTTTGTTAATTTCGCTAACTCCCATCATTTTTGCAGTCCGACCATACCTAGCCACCCAGGAGAAGGTGGAGAACCTCCTCAGGAGGTACTACGCCGATGAGCATGAACGTATTGTGCGCGTCATCGAGGAGGGTCCTCCCCGGAACTTGGTGGCCAAGGCCTTTGGGCTAAGGCTACCGGAGAGGACGCCTCTCCCGACCCCCGGCTCTCACAAGCGGGGGAAGGAGACCGCCGGGGGTTCTGAGCCGAAGCGCGCCAAGGCTCAGAAGGCCGCCGGTCTGGCAACGACACCCGGCTCTGCACCCGCGAACGCCCGGGATGCAACCCCCGGGTCGAGACGTGCGCAAGCACCTTCTGGAGAGAGTTCATCCAACTCTACGGCCCGGAAAGGGAAAGGGGCTCCTCAACCCTCCCCGGGGTGACACCCTCTTGGAGAGTTCATCCACCTCCTCTACGGCCACCTCTTCGGTGGCGAGGACCACGGCTGGTGCCACACTTGTCCACACCACCCCCGCAACTCTCGTGAGGGGGCCTGCCGGTGGGGATGGGTCCCGAACTGTTAGGAGGGAGACCCCCTGCTGTCCGTAGGTGAGGTCTTCCGATTCGCCGAGGGACTCAAGACTCGGAAGGTGCAGGAGTACGTCTCGCAAGGGACGCTCCGTGACCGGTGCGGAGCTGCAGTCGCTCCACATCCAGGTTCGTTCCCGGAACGTCCAGCCATTTTCTTTCTTGGATTTCACTAACTTTTGGGCTTCGAATAACCTTCGAGTTTACGGGGGCGGGGCATCGAGGCGCGCTTCGAGAAGGCGCTGAAGGAGGTGGAGGGGAAGGACGCCGCCTTTTCTGAGGAGAGGGACGAGGTGCTCCGGTAGTTGGCCCAGGTCTGGGCTCAGCTCCACGCCTCGGAGGGTGCCAACGACTGGCTCAGGAGGGAGGCGAGAGCCAAGGAGGATGCCCTCCGAGAGCTCGAGGGCTCCAACACCCAGGTGGTGGCGGAAGCGGGTCGCTCGGTCCATTCGACCCTCGAGGGGCTCGGGGTGAGCCTTGGCCCGGGGGGCAGCTCTAACGCGGTGCCGGCGACATTCGCGGAGGCCGTGCGTTTTCCCAATGCACAGTCTTCGTGATTCTGGAGGCTACCGACGCTCGGGCCCGGGGCCGGGCGATGCCGGTGGTGGCCACCACTGCAAGACTTGTGGAACTCTGGGGTACCGGTGCCCAGGCGATTGGAGGCCGGATCCCCCGAGGTTTCCCCAAGTTCTTCGAGCCGCTGCGGCGAGAGGTGGAGCAGCTCGCCGGGGGCTTCTACGACCAGATCGTGCGGGTGCGATTCCCGGCACCGGCTCCCCCGAGGGCGAACACTGCAGCTTCAACGGAGACGTCCTGGGGGGAGGACAACAATGACCAAGTATGAGCCTCCCCCGAGCCTTTAAATAGGTCCTCTTTTTTGTTTTAGAATTTTTGCCCCAGGTAGCTTCTTAGAAGAAGCCCCGGAGACTTGTACAAAAAACATTCTTTTAATGAAATGAACCGTATTTTTCCTAAGTCTTGGATTGAATTCATCAGGCCCCCCGGGAGAGGGCTCCCCAGAGTTGAGTGCGACCTTAGAGGTGCCCCGGTGGTGCAAGGGGCCCCTCTGGAGATAAGGCCTCCGGGCTCCGGAGGGTATCACCCAAGGGACGCCCAAGCGGCCTTAGTTTTGCTAAGTCTCATCTCCGGAGGGCGTGGCAGGGTGTCTCCCGGGAGCCGATACGGTTGCGGTGGCTCCCGGAGTGGCACCTTGATAACTTCAACAACCACCGTGCTGAGTTGTCTCCTCTGCGACCAGGGTCCCGGAGGGTTCCGCCGCTTCGGATACTCCAACCGATGGGCTACGAGTATTGGCCTGAGGACTTGCTTTGAGAGGCCCAGCGGCGCATAAGAAGCTTGTACCGAGACCTGGCCCGGGAGCTATCGGAGGGCCTCCTGGATTATTAGGTGTAGGAGGGGTTAAACTCCCTGGGTTTTGTCTTGCATTTACCCAAGGCTTTGATCCCTGGGACGTCTTGGCCCATCGGGGTGGGTTGTCTCCCAGTTAGATGTACCGATACCCACCGGGGGTGGGGGGGAGATGTCCTCCGGTTAAATATATCAATAAAGCTAAGTTTGCTTGTTCCTTAAACTTGTTTTTGAAATTTTCTGAGTCCGAAGGATGGTCCGGGAGAGGATAGTTCGGGCACGGTTATCCCCCCCACAGCGGGTTGTACCTTGGCTCCGCGCGCTGTGGGGAAGGAGCGAAGGGCCCAGACATTAATGATTACCGGGGTCACACCCATTTGACTTGGAAAAGTTCGGGGAATCCCGGCAAGAAATCCTTCGGTCGCCGTGAGAACGGGGAGCCAGGTAATAACTCCCCCGGAAGATTTTCCAAAAATCCCGGTGAGAAATCCTCCGGTCGCTGTGAGAACGGGGAACCGGGTAATAACTTCGGGAAGATTTTCCGAAAAAGAAATCCTCCGGTTACCGTGAGAACGGGGAGCCGGGTAAAAACCGGGAAGATTTTCTAAAAATTCCATCTTGCTATGGAGACAATTTTGCTCCCGGAGGAGGGTAAGCCCGATGACGGGTCTGAGTGTTTGAGGGGGGACTAGTCTCTCAAATTGACTCATTACCTCAGTCCTTTGAGGAGTAGGTTGCCGCTTACCCCCTCAGTCCACGAGGGGTGATTGCAAGCCGCCCTACGGGAGCGGGCTCCCGCCGTAGGGACTTTTAGGCTGCGATAGCCTACATCCTCACGGAGAGGGCATCCTCAATAGTAGGGCATCGTCTTAAGAGACGATAAGGTAAGAACCTGCAATGAACACGAGTTGGAGAAAAAACCCAATTGTATTGATAGAACTTGAAATACCACGCGTCCCCCCGTGAAGCCGCGGTGGGGGAGAGAAAGCGAATACAACATCCCCCCGCATAACCGCGGCGGGGGACAGCGCCTCCCCTTGCAAGGTCGTGACGGGGAAGGGACAAGGCCCGGAGGCTAGACATAGAACTTGCGAAGCAAGTCTACGTTCCATGTATGCTTCAGCTCTTGATCTTGGAGGTTGGAGAGCTTGTAAGCCCCCAAGCCCAGGACTGCAGAGACCCTATAGGGGCCTTCCCACTTGGGGGAGAGTTTCCCCTGGGCTTGGGGGTCGGTCACGTGCTTGAGGACACGGTCCCCAAGGTGGAAAGCTCTTGCGTGAACACGCTGGTTGTATGCGCGCGCTATTTTGCGCTCGTAGATGGCGTGGCGGAGGAGCGCTCGATCGCATTCTTCTTTGACGAGGTAGACTTCCAGCCATTGATTGGCTTCATTGGCTTGGTACGTTGCAGTTGTAGCTCCATCCAGGAGCTCGACCTGCAGTGCTCGGAAACCGATCTCTGAAGGGAGAACGGCTTCAGCCCCATACACCAGTGGGAAAGGCATGCGCCCCGTTGCTTGGCTCGGTGTTGTGCGCATGGAAGAGAGGATGCTCGGGAGCTCCTTTGCCCATGCGCCACCTAGAGGCGGCTTGCTTGAGCCTTCGGCGTAACCCCTGTACGATCACGCCGTTGACCCTCTCAACAACCCGGTTACTCTGGGGGTGAGCCACAGAGGCGAAGTGGAAGGTAGCCCCGAAGCCTTCGCAGAATTCCCTGAAATACGCTGAGTCGAATTGGGTCCCGTTATCGACAGTGCTTTCCGGGGGACCCCAAAATGACACACAATATTCTTCCAAAAAAACCGTTGTACTGCTCGGGAGGTGATGCTAGCCAAGGGTTTAGCCTCCACCCACTTGGAGAAATAATCGACCGCAACCACCCCAAACTTGTAGCCTCCGGGTGCTGGGGAAGGACCTAGGAGGTCCATCCCCCAGCGCGCGAACAGCCAAGTGATAGTGATGGTTTGTAGCACCGTGGAGGGCAAATTGAAACCCTTGGCCGTCTTCTAGCAGGCCTTGCATGCGGAGATAAGGTCTCGTACATCGCGGACCACTGTGGGCCAATAAAAGCCCGTGGGAGGCAGCGGAGTAGGGCGAAGGCCCCCCCCCCCCCCCCCCCCGGCGCTTGTAGAGCTTCCCTTCTAGCAGAAGGAATGCTCGTGCTTTGGCATGAAGTCGCTTTGCCTCGGTTTCGCTGGGAGGGTCCCCTTCCCCCCTTATGAAGGAGATGAGGTGATCCATCCAGGACGCCACCTGGGCGATCTCAGAGACCTCCAGGGCATAGGACTCAGGGTCCATGTTTGGGGGGGTCACTGAGGGCTTCGTGATAATCTCCAGGAAGGCACCTCCGGGAAGGGGTTCCCGAGCACTGGCTGCCCGGGCTAGGGCGTCGGCCCGTCCATTTTCCCTTCGAGGGATGTGCTGGCCTCCAAGCCCTCGAAGTGTTTTTCCATCTTGCGCACCTCCCCCGTGTTCAGGCTCAGGTTCACATCATGGCACAAGTAGGACTTGTCCATTTAGCAGACCACGAGCTGGGAATCTCCTTTGATGAGGAGGCAACAGATCCCCAGGGAGTGCGCGAGGCGTAGTCCCAGGAGAAGGACCTCATACTCGACGACGTTATTTGTGGCAGGGAACTCGAGCCTCGCTGCGTACTCTAGCGCCCTGCCTTAGGGGCTCCGCAGGACTACTCCCACGCCAGCCCCAGCAAGGCACAAGGAGTCATCGAACATGAGCGTTCAATGGTCACTACGTTGAGGCGACTCACGGAGAGTCTCCCCCTCCGTTCCGGGAGCGGGGGTCCATTCGGCCACGATGTCAGCGAGGACTTGTGATTTGATGGCGGAACGCCCTATGAGTGAGAGGGAGAAGGGAGCGAGCTCGGCTCCCCACTTCCCGATCCGGTCGGTTGCCTTCTTGTTCTGCAGCACCTCCCCCAAGGGGAGGGATGACGGGACCGTGATCGGGTGTCCCAAGAAGTAGTAGCAGAGCTTCCAGGACGCCATGAGGAGGGCATAGCAGATCTTCTCCATTTCTATGTACCGAGTCTTAGCCCCTTGAAGGGCTTCACTCACGTAGTATACGGGGCGCAACTGCCCGTCCTGCTCCTTTACCAATATAGCGCTCACAGCGACTGGGGTCACAGCGAGGTAAAGGAGCAGGGGCTCTCCCGGAGACGGGCTCACGAGCATTGGAGGGCTCGTGAGATACCTCTTCAAGTCGTCGAAGGCCTCCTGGGCCTCAAGAGTCCATCGAAACCCCTCGAGGCCCCGGAGGAGTTTGAAAAAATGGAGACCGCGTTCCCCAAACCGTGAGACGAAGCGGCTTAGCGCGGCCAAGTGGCCGGTGAGTCGCTGCACCTCTTTGACGAAACGCAGGGAAGGCATGTCTAGGAAGGCCTGAATTTTTTGGGGGTTGGCCTCTATGCCTCGCTGAGACACAAGGAAGCCGAGCAATTTCCCCCCTTGCACGCCAAAGGCGCACTTTTCCAAGTTGAGCTTTAACCCATACTCGCGGAGGCTGCGGAAGGTCTCTGCTAGGTCATCGACGTGACTGGTCGCATGGGAGCTTTGATAGCCCGAGTACGCGTCCAAGAACCTCATCAGCTCGCACCCCGCGGTCGAGTCCACAAGTTGGTCGATCCGCGGGAGTGGGAACTTGTCTTTTGGGCAAGCGTGGTTGCGATCGGTGAAGTCCACGCACATCCGCCCTTGCTGTTCATATTCTTCACAAGGACAGGGTTTGCCAGCCACTCGGGATGCAAGACCTCCCGAATGAACCCTGCTTCCCGGGGATTGGCAATCTCAACCTTGATAGCCTCTTGGCGTTCAAGGTAGAGCATTCTCATCTTCTGTTTGATTGGGGGTTGACCGGGGGTCACAGCGAACTTATTCTTGATGACCTCCAGGGCGGCGCCCTACATGTCTGTGGGCTTCCATGCAAAGACGTTGGAGTCCTTGCGTAGGAAAGTCGTGAGTTACTCTGCATGCTCTTTGGAGAGGTCCGCCCCGATCTTGACGGTCCTGTCTCCGTCGTCCGGGGACAGTGGGATCTCCGGAGGTCCCCTTCTGGACGCGGCTTGGGGGGACACCTCCCGGAGGGGACAGCTGTTGCGTTCGGCACTGGGGGAGGGGTCCCCCGTGGCCTTGATCACGTTGATGCTTCCGATCATCGCGGCGGCGCGCTCGTACAAAGCGCGAGCCACGTCTTGTTCGCCTCGGGCGGTGATCACGCCGTGAGGTTCGGGGATGTTCACGCAGAGATAGCTCTGGTGGATCGCCACCCCCAAGCTATTGATTGTTTTCCTCCCCATGATTGCGTTGTATGAAGAGGGAAGGTCCACCACCTCGAACCGGACCATCTCCGTCCAGTAGTTGTCTGGGGTACCAAAGGTCATGGGGAGATCCACTTCCCCACTGGGTGGATCGTCTTCCCCTGGACGAAACCCTGCAAGGGCCTGCTGCGGGCTGCAGTAGCTTCTCGTCGACCTGCCTCTCCCTAAACGCCTTCAGGTACACGACATCGGCGGAGCTTCCGCCATCGATGAGGATACGCGCTAGGTGGCAGTTGTGGACGATGACGGAGACGTTGAGTGCATCGTCATAGGGGAAGCGAACCCCACACGCGTCTTCCGCTGTGAAGGTGAGGGGGACGTCCGACCATTTTGGCGGCCTGGACGTATGTAGCACCCCACAACCTTTACCTCCCACGCGTACTCCTTGAGCTGGCGCTTGGAGTCCCGCCCCGAGGCAGATCCCGGTATAATGACGTTGATCCGCCTTTGGGAGGTTTGAAAGGGGAGCTCTTCTGTTGAGCCCCCTTCCCGCGCTTGTCCTTGCTGCTCCCCTGAGGGGGCAGGAAGGGCCGACAAAGCCGGTTGGGGGGGTAAGGAGGCAGAACTCCCTTCCCCCTGCCCACGCTGGTCGAGGAATGCGGCAAAGTGTTGGAGAAGTTGGTGGCATTCCCAGGTAGCGTGGGTATTGGACTTGTGGAAAGTGCACCACAGGCCCTCCTTGCCTCCCGCCGCGGGGCCTTCACGGCTACGGGACCACTGTCCCCCCCACGGCCTTACGGCTTTGGGAAGGGACGGTTGCCCTTGGGGGCATCGTGCGAGCCGCCTCCGCCCTCGAGGACAAAAGTGTCCCCAGGCTGTGGCTCGCTGCGGTTGCCCCTCTTGGGGCGCTTGAGTAGGTCCCTAGCCTCCCGATCAAAGGGGGTGGGAGCCTCCTGGTTTTTCTTCCAGAGGTCGTCCTCCTCCGCCCCGAGCGTATTTCTCAAGTACAGTGAAGAGCTCGTCGACGGAGGAGGGGTAGCTCTGGGAGAGTCTCCGATGGACCTCCCCGGGGAGGATCCCACTCTTGCACCCTCAGTGATTGGTCTTCTCCCGACGGGCAAGCACAAAAAATGACTCAAGGATTTATACAGGTTCGGGTTTCAGTGGAGACCCTAGTCCTGTCGACGTGCTCCCAACAGAGGTTGGCTAGGGGAGTTCTCTCATGGGGAGAGTGCTCCTAAGAACTCCTATTCTTTTTGTGTATTGATACAAATGACTTGTCCCCCCTTACAATAGTGGGATACAAGGGATTATATAGGCCCAAAAGATGCAAAAAGACTAAACTGCCCCAGATGTAGCCATTGGATCAAAGGGCATTAACGTCCTTCTCCCAGCAGAGGGGGCAGGATGCTTGATAGGTGTCTTCACTAGGTCCCGAGGAGCTCATCACGTGACCCTCATGTGACCCCGCCGGGGACGGGGACATCGGGTCCTTTGTTCCTGGGCCAAAGGTGGCGCCCGGGATGGAGGCTCTGGGGCCCTTGTCCGCAAATGGTGGCGCCCGGGTTGGGGGTCACTGGGGCCCTTGTCCCCGAGCAAAAGGCGGCGCCCGAGATGGTGGCTCCGGGGCCCTTGTCCCCAGGCAAATGGCGGCGCCCTAGACGGGGGTCACCGGGCGCCGGGAAGGAGGCTCCGGGGCCCTTGTCCCCGGGCAAATGGCGGCGCCCGGGACGGCCACCCGGGACGGGGGTGCCTGGGGACAAGGGGCGCCCGGGGCTCTTGTACCTGGGCAAAGGGCGGTGCCCAGGACGGGGGTCGCTGGGGCCCTGTCCCTTACCGAGATTGAAGTGCGCAGAGATTTTCCCCAATAGGTGTGCCTTCCACATGTCCAATACCCACACTACCCAGGAATGCCACTAACTTCTGCAACACTTCACCACATTCCTCAACCAACATAAGCTGGGGGGAGAGAGCCCTGCCTCCTTGCCCCCTCCGCCGACTTTGCCCGCTCTCCCTACTCCTTCTGGGGAGCGATAGAGACAATGATGAGGACATCACACCCAAGGATACAACCGCTGCCCCATCTTATCCTACGACCGCTACTTCGTCCTCGACCGTCGCTGTTTCGGCCACTACTTCATCTACGACGCCTGGAGGGCTTAATCCAGAAGCAAGGCCTTTCCACCCACCTTTGCTGGATCAGCACGTCAAGATCATCCACCGTGGACAGCCCACGCGCCAAGGAAGGCCCAAGATCAAGCCCAATTCGTCGACAAGTCCGGTTCGGCCATCCAGGAGCAGCAGTACTTCAAACGGACATAACTTGGGGTCCCGGACTCCGTTTTCAGCGTGCGACCACCCGTTTGAAAGCTTAGGAGATAAGCTTTCCAATGGATCTGGTCCCAAGGCCAAATTTCTCCTGGAGAGACGGGAAAACACAGAACAATCTCATGGGCCAGAAATCCCGGGTGCTGCGCCACCTTTCTTTTGGGCCCAAGGCCCATGTATCTTAGGGTTTTGGTGGCCAACGCTGTTTTGGCTGCCCTACACCTCCTGGCCGTCGCTATATATATGGCGGCCACCATTCTTTTACGTTTATGTTTTGTTGTGTTTGGTAGACCCCGTGTGCGTCCCTCCTCGTGTTTGCGCGTGTCGACTAGACCGCCCGAGCCGAGAAACAGAACCTCAACTTGTTCCTTTTGATTTCAATACTATCTATTCAGATTGCTTCATACTTTGTTCTTGCGGGTTCTCGATTTCTTGCAGGAACTACCGATCATTGGATCTTGTATCTGTGTGGAATTGGCATTGCGATTGTGAAGTTCCCGACCTGCTGGTTGGAAGCCCTAAATTCGGTGCCATCAACACCCCCAAATCGACGTATCATCATCTCACTGAAAGATCGGGATCGCCGTCCCCATCAAGTGGTATCAGAGCTCAAGGTTGCTCGGTGAGATTTCCCCTCAATTCTGATTTTTTTCACCTAGAGTCCAGAAAACAGCCACAAAAAAAAAAATTAGTAGATTGGTTCCTCTGTCCAAGCTAATTTGTGCCCTAACTTTTACTACTTGTTCTTGGTTTGTTGAATCGTCGGTTGCATAATCGTGTCTTTGCTGGTTTTAGAGTCTAGTTCCTTTAGAGTTTCGAGTTCTGTTCACGTAATTGTCATAGTGTTTTTCGCGTTCATCGTGTCTTCCTTTGTGCCGCTGCCACCATCTCGCCGCCGCTAACAACAAGCGCTGCAGCCCTAAACCAACCATATCACAGCGCCTTTACCTTCCAAAAAGAGTGGATCGGTTTCAAAAATAGCGGATTGGTTTCCTTGTAAGAGTTTCACAATTTCCACCTGCCAAAACACCCTCCACATCCACCTGGCCGAGCCCCACCACTTCCCCAACTCAGCCAAGCCCAAAAAGGAAACTCCAAAACTTACTCCACTTCGTTCTCGCGTGCAATTTTGTGACTGCTGCAGTAAAACAGTCATAACTTCTGCATACGAACTCGGATTTGGACGTTCTTGGACTCGTTCGAAAGATCACGAAATTTCCTATCAGATCCACCCTTGTCTTTGACAAAATAGATATTTCCAAATTCGGCCATTAACAGTGAGAAAAGTTGCAATCTTTGTCAGGCTGATTTTTGATCCACCGCAAAAAAATAAAAAATAATAAAAAAAAAGAAGAAATTCTGTGAGCAAAGGAGAACAAAATAAAAAGAGGCCAGTGCAACAAAAGAGCCGCGCTGTGAAAGAAAAAAAAAAAGGCAAAGAGAAGAAATTCTGTGAGCAAAGGAGAACAAAAGGGAGCTTTATCATTTTGGTGCTGCATATTGAGGATCCTAGCCTATATTTATCTTGTTTGTTCAAGGACCTTCATCTTTGTTCTGTGACTAAGTCTGCGATTAGGTTCGTGTCTCTAGCACGGTCTAGCCTAGGACCAGCATTGTACTGATTTTGAACGACTTTTCAGCTTACTTTGGATCAGTGGTACTAGTTCCTCCTTTGCTACATATTATTGCCTGTCCAAGCTCCACCATCTTCTAACCACACAGGTTCCGGAATTTGCAATCGCTTGCCACATCGAGGACTTGTAAGAACTTGGTAGAAGCTTGAGAGTGTGTGAGGCTTGCCACTTCATACAACCTAGTAGTTCATAGGAGCTTTCATATCTTTGTGAAGTTTCTTTGTTTCTACTAACTATGGCAGGTATTCCAAGCAATCATGGGAGTAACGTCGGCAGTGGGAGTGAACATGAGGACCCCCTCACACCAAAACAACGGCGTTGGGTCACTCATTTTCAGAGGATGCACAATCAGCATGAGATGCGAACTTGTGACACTCTTGATGCGATTCAGGCGCAATTGGCACCCCTCACTGAGCTTCAAGCACAGCTAGCACAACTTCTTCAAGGTGCTGCCCCCAACAATGGTGCCGCTGGTCATGCTTTGGGCCAACGCGGTGCTCCGCTTGCTCCTTTAAACGGGGTGGATCAAGAGGAGAACAACTACGCTGCCGATACCGAGGACGACTACAGGGTCAATGTGAACAACGACCGACCTCATCGTCGACTCCGCAACAACAGGCAAGGTATGGCTAGAAATCAACATGATCAAAGGGAAGAACGTGATAATTCTATGGCAAAAATGAAATTTACTATGCTTCCTTTTGATGGCACATATAATCCTGATGTTTATCTAGATTGGGAGTTGGCGGTAGATCAAAAATTTTCTTGCTATGACTTCTCTGAGCGTAGAAGGGTTCACGCTGCCACTAGTGAATTTACTGGTTTTGCATCTATTTGGTGGAAAGAACTTTGTAGAGCCAACCGTGATGTACCTACAACTTGGGATAGGTTGAAGCGTGTCATGAGGGCTAGATTTGTTCCTACATACTATGCTCGTGATTTGTTGAATAAAATGCAGCGCTTTAATCAAGGTGATAAGACGGTTGAGGAATATTATCAAGAATTGCAAATTGGCATGTTGCGCTGTGGGTTAGACGAGGGTGAAGATGCAAAAATGGCTAGGTTCTTGGGTGGGCTTAACCGAGAGATACAGGACATATTTGATTATAAAGAATACAATTCTATCACTCGTTTGTACCATCTTGCTTTGAAAGCAGAAAGGGAAGTGCAAGGTCGACGATCGACAACGCGAGGAAATCTTGGAGGCTCCTCCACATCCAAGTCGGTCCAGATCCATACCAAGGCATCATCTTCCATACCTGGACGTGTACCTACACCCGCTGTTCCAACTACTTCGACGCCATCACGCATTCCGGAGGCAAACAAATCAGTCACACTTCAAGCACCCGCCAAGAGTGCTTCCTCAGTTGCCTCCACCGGTCGAACGCGGGAAATACAATGCTTTCGATGCAAAGGAATGGGGCACGTGATGCGAGATTGCCCTAATCAACGTGCTCTAATAATCAGAGAAAATGGTGAGTACACTAGTGCTAGTGACATTGATGAAGATGAATATGCTCTTGTTGCCACTAACACTGCAGAGCCAGCAGAAGAGATTATCACTTCTGCAGCATCCGAGAAATATCCGGCTCTTGTTGTCACACGTGTACTTAGCGCACAGCCTGCACGCGATGAACAAAATCAACGCCATACTATCTTTCAGACAAGGTGTGTGGTGAATGAGCGCGCTGTGCATGTCATTGTTGATGGAGGTAGCTGCAACAATCTTGCTAGTGTAGACATGGTCGAGAAGCTTGGCTTGACCACAAATCCACTGCCTCAAAAGTATGAAATTGAATGGCTCAATTCCAATGGTAAGGTTCAGGTAACTAAAACCGTTCAAGTACCTATCTCGATTGGTTCTTATCATGATAATGTTGTTTGCGATGTTGCACCCATGGATGCTTGCTCTCTTTTATTGGGTAGACCGTGGATCTATGATATGGATGCTATACATCATGGTAGGACCAATGAGTATACTTTCTTGTATAAGGAAAAGAAAATTGTTTTGAAACCCATGAGCCCTACAGAACTAAGAAACATTGATGTTAAAAGAGCTCAAAGAGAACAAGAAGAGAGTGGAATTAAAAGTGTAGCTAGTAAATCAACCCATTCAACTACACCAGTTGCTCAAAAACCTGATCTTAAGTTGAAGGGTAAAGTATTGTTGGCTACAAAAGTTCTCTCACAAGATAACATGGATAGTATAGAACCATTGCCATTATCTGTTTCTTTGTCTCCTGTTGTCACTAACTTTTTGCAGGAGCATGGGATGGAGTCGAGGACGACTCCAATTCAAGAAGGGGAGGATGATGAGGACATCACACCCAAGGATACAACCGCTGCCCTTTCTTCCCCTACGACCGCTACTTCGTCCCCGACCGTCGCTGTTTCGGCCACTACTTCATCTACGACGCCTGGAGGGCTTAATCCGGAAGCAAGGCCTTTCCACCCACCTTTGCTGGACCAGCACGTCAAGATCATCCACCGAGGACAGCCCACGCGCCAAGGAAGGCCCAAGATCAAGCCCAATTCGTCGACAAGTCCGGTTCGGCCATCCAGGAGCAGCAGTACTTCAAACGGACATAACTTGGGCTCCCGGACTCCGTTTTCAGCGTGCGACCACCCGTTTGAAAGCTTAGGAGATAAGCTTTCCAATGGATCTGGTCCCAAGGCCAAATTTCTCCTGGAGAGACGGGAAAACACAGAACAATCTCACGGGCCAGAAATCCCGGGTGCTGCGCCACCTTTCTTTTGGGCCCAAGGCCCATGTATCTTAGGGTTTTGGTGGCCAACGCTGTTTTGGCTGCCCTACACCTCCTGGCCGTCGCTATATATATGGCGGCCACCATTCTTTTACGTTTATGTTTTGTTGTGTTTGGTAGACCCCGTGTGCGTCCCTCCTCGTGTGTGCGCGTGTCGACTAGACCGCCCGAGCCGAGAAACAGAACCTCAACTTGTTCCTTTTGATTTCAATACTATCTATTCAGATTGCTTCATACTTTGTTCTTGCGGGTTCTCGATTTCTTGCAGGAACTACCGATCATTGGATCTTGTATCTGTGTGGAATTGGCATTGCGATTGTGAAGTTCCCGACCTGCTGGTTGGAAGCCCTAAATTCGGTGCCATCAACACCCCCAAATCGACGTATCATCATCTCACCAAAAGATCGGGATCGCCGTCCCCATCAGACAGGCACTTGGAGGGGGCTCAACCGAAGAGCTCACCTTCCAAACCTCCCAAAGGCGTATAAACGTCATTACGGGGGGATCTGCCTCGGGGTGAGACTCCAAGCGCTAGCGCAAGGAGTACGCGCGGGAGGTAAAGGTTGTTGGGGTGCTACACACGTCTTAGGCGCCAAAGTGGTCAGACGTCGCCCTCACCTTCAACATAGAAGACGCGCGAAGGGTTCGCCTCCCCCATGACGACGCGCTCATCGTCTCCGCCACCGTCTACAACTGCTAGCTGGCGCGTATCCTCGTTGATGGTGGAAGTTCCGCCGACATCCTATACCTGAAGGCATTCAGAGAAATGTAGGTTGACGAGAAACTGTTGCAGCCCACAGCCGGGCCCTTGCAGGGCTTTGTCCCCGGGAAGACCATCTACCCGGTGGGGAAGGTTGATCTCCCCATGACCTTCTGCGACCCAGACAACTATCGGACGGAGATGGTTCGGCTCGACATAGTGGACCTCCCCTCTCTGTACAAGGCGATAATGCGGAGGACCACAATCAACCAACTGGGGGCGGCGATCCACCAGAGCTATCTTCATGTGAAGATCCTTGGGCCTCGTGGTGTGATCACCGCTCGAGGTGACCAGGACGTGGCTGCACTCTCTACGAGCGCGCCACCTCGATGATTGGGAGTGTCAACCTGATCAAGACCCGGGGGGGAGAGAGCTCCCCCCCGGCCTCAGGCACCCCGGTCATCCCCTCCGAGAAGTCTTTCCTGAAACCGCACACGGAGGGGGACCCCCGGAAAGTCCAGTTGTCCCCGGAAGACGGGGAGAAGACCATCAAGATCGGGGCGGACCTCTCTGAAGAGCACGCGGAGCAATCGCAGTCTTCCTTCGCAAAAACTTTGACGTTTTTGCGTGGAAGCCCGCCGACATGCTGGGCGTCGCCCGGAACGTTATCGAGCACAAGCTCGCTGTAACGCCCGGCTGCCCCCCAGTCAAGCAGAAGCTGAGGAAGCTCTCTCTTGAGCACCAAGAGGCCATCAAGACTGAAATCTCCAGGCTCCGAGAGGCGGGATTCGTTTGGGAGGTCTTGCGCCCCGAATGGTCAGCGAACCCCGTCCTCGTGAAGAAGTTGAGTGGCAAGTGGAGGATGTGCGTAGACTTCACCGACCTTAACAAGGCTTGCCCAAAAGACAACTTCCCACTCCCACGGATTGACCAGCTGGTTGATTTGACCGCGAGGTGCGAGCTTATGAGCTTTCTCCATGCGTATTCGGGCTATCATCAAGTCCGGATGGCTAGGGAGAACGTGGAAAAGACGGGTTTTATAACTCCCCTCGATACCTTCTGCTACGTCCATATGCCCTTCGGGCTAAAGAACGCTGGAGCAACCTACCAGCATCTTATGTCGCTGGTCCTTAAGGACCAGATCAGCCGCATCGTAGAGGTCTACGTTGACGATGTGGTCAACAAAAGCCTCCGCCCTGCTGCCCACATCAACGACTTGGCGGAGACCTTCTGGAACCTCCGCCAGTATGGGTTGAAGCTCAACCCGGAAAAGTGTGCCTTTAGCATACGCGGGGGAAAGCTACTTGGCTTTCTGTGTCCCAACGGGGCATTGAGGCCAACCCCAAAAAAATTCGGGCCCTACGGGACATGCCTCTGCCGCGGTCCTTGAAAGACGTACAGTGGCTTAGCGGTCGCTTGGCCGCGCTAAGCTGCTTCGTCTCGCGGTTGGGGGAACGCGGCCTCCAGTTCTTGAAAATCCTCTGAGGCCTCGAGGGGTTTAGGTGGACTCCTGAGGCCCAGGTGGCCTTCGACGACCTGAAGAAGTACCTCACGTGCCCCCCAATGCTCGCAAGCCCATCTCCGGAAGAACCCCTGCTCCTTTACTTCGCCGTGACCCCGGTCGCTGTAATCGCGATGGTAGTGAAGGAGCAAGATGAGCAACAATGCTCCGTATACTACGTGAGCGAAGCCCTCCAAGGGGCTAAGACACGGTATACGGAGGTGGAGAAGATTTGCGACGCCCTCCTCATGGCGTCCCGGAAGCTCAGCCACTACTTCCTGGGATACCCGATCACGGTCCCGTCATCTCTCCCCTTGGGGAACAAAGAGGCCACCAGCCGGATAGAGAAGTGGGGAGCCGAGCGTGCCCACTTCGCCCTCTCCCTCACGGGCCATTCCGCCATTAAGTCACAAGTCGTTGCTAACTTTGTGGCGGAATGGACCCCCGCCTCTAGGACGGAGGGGGATACTCTCACCGAACTGCCCCGGTGCAACGACTACTAGACGCTCATGTTCGATGGCTCCCTATGTCTCGCCGGGGCCGGCGCAGGGGTGGTCCTCCAGAGCCCCGAGGGAAGGACACTAGAGTACGCGGCGAGGCTCGAGTTCCCTACTACGAACAACATCGCCATGTACGAGGCCCTGCTCCTGGGGTTACGCCTCGCACACTCCCTTGGGATCTGCCGCCTCCTGGTCAAAGGAGACCCCCCAGCTCATGGTTTGCCAAATGAACAAGTCCTACTTGTGCCATGACACAAACCTGAGCCTCTACTTGGAGGAGGTACGTAAGATAGAGAAGTACATCGAGGGCCTGGAGGCCTGGCATATCCCCCGGAGGGACAATGACCACGCCGACGCTCTGGCCCGGGCGGCCAGTGCCTGGGAGCCCCTCCCCAGAGGCGCCTTCCTTGAGATCATCCTGAAGCCCTCGGTGACCGCTCCGGGTGCGGACTCTGAGTCCCACTCCCCGGAGATCTCTGAGATCGTCCGGGCTGTGTCCTAGATGGGCCCCCTCGTCTCCTTCAAAAGGGGGGAGGGGGAGCCTCCCGGTGACACCGAGCCGAAGTGCCTCCGTGCCAAGGCACGGGCATATCTCCTACTTTAGGGGAAGCTTTACAAGAGGGGGGCTGCCGCCCTGCTCCGCTGCCTCCCGCGGGTAGAGGGACTCTGGCTCCTCGAAGACATTCACTCCGGGAGCTATGGGTCTCACCTAGCTCCACGTGCGGTCACAGCAAAGGTTCTCCGCCAAGGCATTTATTGGCCTACTGTGGTCCGCGACGCTCGAGACCTCGTCTCCATGTGCGAGGCTTGCCAGAAGATGGCAAAGGGCACCAGACTGCCCTCCGTGACACTGCAGACCGTCCTCATCACTTGGCCCTTCGCGCGGTGGGGCATGGACCTCCTCGGTCCTTTCCCCCAACACCCAAGGGCTGTTGGATCAGGATGTCGACTAGAGGGGGAGGGGGTGAATAGGAGACTTTTAAAATTTGTTTTTGCAAATGAAAAATTCAGATAAAGCAAGTAATAATAAAAGATAAGAGATTGAAACCGATATATCCCGAGGTATCGGAGACACGCCCAGTCTCCACTAGTCCTCGTTGAAGCACTCAGTCCTTGAGTATAGCTTCAGTATCCACACAGGACACTATCTACTAAGGTTGCTCCTTGTCCCCTCCGGAAAGGCGAGCACCAAGCCTTTTACAAGTTATCGCGTCTCTCCAACAATCTTCGATTTGGAGAGATCAGCGATTTCCGCCTCCGAACCGTCTAGGTGAGGGCGCTCACCAAGAGTAATAAGAAGCAAGGTCTACTCTAGACCTCCAATGCACACCGAGAAAAATATCTAGAAATGGGAATGCAAGAACAATATGCTCGATGTGGCTAAAACTCTCACGACTCGATCAAAAGATCAAGTTTTAAGTAAAACGAAGAAGCACTAGTGAGAAAGTAAGAAAGGCTGTGTTGCTGTGTTTTCTTGTGTTGAAACAGTAGCTCAACACCTCTATTTATAGCCTTCGTGGTCAAAAGAGCCGTTTGAGCTCGAGCTGAAAAATAGTAACTAAGACTGACAGTCAGTCTCACAAACTGACAGTCAGTCTAGTGTATCACCAGAAAGAGTAAAAAAAGGATCACAACAGCTCGAACGTTGTGGACTAAAACGGTAAAAAGAAACAGTCCAAACTGACAGTCAGTGTCCACAAAATCAACAGTGAAAAGCAACGGCTAAAAACTTTATAACCGTTGAAGCAGATAACAACAAAAATTTACTGCCCAAACTGACAGTCAGTGTATCAAACTGACAGTCAGTCTCACAGAGAAAAACAGAATTAAAAACCAACTCAAAAACTCTCTGTGGTCGAAACCCACACTGACAGTCAGTCTAGTACAAAAAAAAATCTGAGACAGAAAAACATGCTCTCTGGAGATTTGTCAGTTTGCACTAACTGACATTCAGACTGACAGTCAGTTATCAACACTGACAGTCAGTCTAGTACAACAAAAATCAGCTCAATAAAAACATACTCTCTGGAGATTAGTCAGTTTATCAAACTGACAGTCAGTTACAAAGACTGACAGTCAGTCTGGATAAAAACAGAGAAAACTCAAAATCCAGAGATCTGATTCAAATGATTTCAGTTTTGTTTTGAAGATATTTTCGAGAAGAACATTTTTGACAACAGCAACAAAAATTAGATCTTTTCAGATCTTTCTCAAGAAGTAAAAACCTCAACTGTTGACAAAATTCAATACATCAAAACAAATTGTCGAAAAACCACAGATAATGATATGCGTGCATTGACCTAGATTTTTCTCGGTATGATTGGAGATGTAGAGAGAACTTGCGTCCCCTCTTTATAGTACGGTTTAAACTAAGAATAAAATCCTTAAACCGATCGATCTTCATGCACCCTGAGATCGGTAAACCTAGAACTACAACATACCTCGATGCATCAGTTTAGTCCAGCAAAAACAATTTCTTTTTGCGTCTTCTTGTGCTTTTGAATGACTCAAATTTAACTTCAACATTTTGATCACAAGCCCTCGCTTTTTGTGCGTTTGTCTGAAATCTGCAACACTAACTCAAACACATAGTTAGTCCAAAAATACTTATTATCATCAACCATCAAAACACATCAGGAACCATCAAAACACATCAGGGTTAGGCATGAAAGGCCTAGATGCAACAATCTCCCCCTTTTTGATGATTGATGACAACAAGTTAATAAACTAACACCAACTAATACTCCCCCTGATTTTGTGCAAAAATCTCCCCCTGAAAGTGTGCACATCCCTCAAGATGTATCAGAGCATATCATAGCATAAGAGAGAACCACAAAAACATATCATAAAGAAATATATCACATCATCAACATATCATATCATCCATCTAAACAAAATATCATAACATCATCCATCTCTCCCCCTTTGGCATCAAGCACAAAAAAGGGAGGCCTAACAAGAGAAACTAAACCTAATCTACTCCTGGTCATCTGAGTCGCCTAGAATCTCAGTGCCTCCAGAAGCTGTAGGAGATGCAGAAGGTACGACGGCGGGAGATGCAGGTCTTGCTGGAACTGGAGCGGTGCCGGCAGATGATGCTGGTGAAGAAACTGCAGGCCGTGCCCTCTTGCGAGGAGCAAGGGAAGCAGATGCCATCGCAGCATCAGGAGCTGGAAGTCGCTGCAGTATCTGCTGAAGGATCTCCTGCTGAGCGGCCAAGGTACTCTGGATCACCTGCTGTGTCTGAATGACCTGGTCAAGAGACACCTGCAGAGATGCAAGAGAGGAAGCTGTGCGGGAGCTGCTAGAAGGGGCAGGAGCAGAGGCAGAAGCTGGAGCTGCAGTCGCGTCCTCAGAATCCTCATCATCAGAGGCTGAGGAGGGAGCACTGGGAGCTGCAGGACGAGTGCCCAGGCGACGATCAGCCTGGCCAGGGGGAAAGAAGGCCAAAAGCTGATGAGGGCGAGGAAGAGCGGTGTCTACTGCTCGAATGTGGAGCAGTAGTGCCATGATGTATGGGGCATACACCAGGCGACGACGAGGAGAGAGAAGAACGTGCTGAAGCTCACTAATGATGAGATCAGCGATGTCGAAGGGCTCCTCTCGAAAGATCGAGATGAGAGCATGGAGAGTGATGTAGGTGACCCTGGCGCGGTCACCTGTAATCGGAAGAAGAGTGAGGCGAAGAATCTTCAGCGCCAGGTCAACATCGCGGCGCATGCCGGCAATGTGACGAACCTGGAAGGCGCCGGAGTAGAGCATAGCGACCTCACGATGCTCAAGATCAGGTAAAGTATGGAGCTGGCGCCCTGAAGCAGGACGAACCAGTCCTAAAGCGGCCTCAAGCTGCTCCTTTGTGACCGTGTATACCTGGAGGCCGGTCATAAAGGTCAGTGAGTCACGCTGAGAAGAAATGTGGAGGGTGGCATAGAACTGCCTATGGGCTCCTCTGCCCAGGTCAAAGAAGAATCAGAGACTAAGTCTCGGATCCCTACAGAGGCAAAAGCATCAGAAAGAGAAGCGATGCCAGTGCGAGAAACTATCGTCTGCCAAGAGACAGAACGATGAATGAAGAAGGGCATGTGAGAGTAGATGCTCTCAAACATGTCGAACTGAGTGATGGTGTAAAAGGTGGTACGTGGCGAGGCATCCGTGCCAGAAGGACGAGGAGATAGATAGGGGTTCGGCTGACGAAGAGTCCGAAGCCGACTAGTGTTCCACCGCGAATAGTTCACGGGGACACGCTCTAGAGAGGGGGAACGCCGAGCCCCAGAGGACTGGCCCGAAGACCTGCTGCTGGACGCAACGGTCTTGCGTCGAGCAACGCGGCGATGAGGCTGATCAGACATAGTGGATAGCTAAAGGAATGCAAGAATGAACAAGGGTGGAGAAAACAAAAACTTCTGTTTTCAGGGTTCAGACTGACAGTCAGTCTTATGAACTGACAGTCAGTTCGAACTTAATACTGACAGTCAGTATGAGTAACTGACTGTCAATTCCAACCTAGAACAGTGAACAGAGAAATGGCGAGATTTTTGTGGGGATTTGAGAGGGAATTTGCAAAGATTGTGAAGAAAGAGTGCTAGAGCAGATCAAGGAAAGAAAAAAGAAAAGAAATTTCGGATTAGTAGAAGGAATTAAAAAGAGAAAGAAAGAAATAACGAAAAAGAAGAAGAAGAGGAATAAGAAGAAGAAGAAGAAAAGAGAGAGGGCTCACGGCGGGAGAAGGATGACGACGGCGACGGCGACAGCGACGAGGAGGAGGAGCAACGGCGACGGCGACGGCGACGGCGAAGAAAAAAGAAAACGGCGGCCGAAGAAGATAAAAAGAAAAGCTCGGTTTAGGGTTTTAAGGACTCAAACTGACAGTCAGTTTCACAAACTGACTGTCAGTCTAGGCACTTAATTTTAAAAACTGATAGTCAGTGTGGTACACTGAATGTCAGTTCAATAAAATCAAGTGCTGAGACTGACAGTCAGTGTTGAATACTGACAGTCAGTGTGAGACTTCAAAACGACCAGAACCCTATGACCAAGAAACAACACTATACTGACTGTCAGTTATAAAAACTGACTGTCAGTTATGACTTCGACCAGGAGAGAGCTCTAAGGGAGAAAATATTTTAATAATATATATATATATATATAGATGTATATTATACTTCATTAATCAAGATAAGCAATCAATAGTATGATGAAGTTAATAGAAATATCACTTTATCAACTAGCATTTGAAACATCTATAATATTTAGTTCACCTCTAAGAAAGCAAAACCTGGATTCATCTAGTGGTTTGGTGAAGATATCTGCTAGTTGAAGATCTGTTCTTACATGACTAAGATCAATATCTCCTTTTGCCACATGATCTCTTATGAAATGGTGCCGTATTTCAATATGCTTAGTTCTAGAATGTTGAACCGGATTATTAGCAATTTTAATGGCACTTTCATTATCACACAGAAGTGGCACTTTATCAAATTTAATTCCATAATCCAAAAATGTCTGTTTCATCCATAATAATTGAGCACAACAACTACCTGCAGACACGTATTCAGCTTCAGCTGTTGAGAGAGCAACAGAGTTTTGCTTCCTAGATGACCATGATACTAATGATCTCCCCAACAGCTGACAGCTACCAGATGTGCTCTTTCGATCAATCTTACACCCAGCATAATCAGAATCAGAATACCCAATTAATTCAAAATTTGCATCTTTAGGGTACCAAAGGCCTAAACTGGGATAACATTTTAAATACCTAAGGATTCTTTTAAGAGCAGTTAAATGACATTCCTTAGGATCTGACTGAAATCTAGCACATAAACACACACTAAACATGATATCAGGCCTAGATGCTGTAAGATATAAAAGACTACCAATCATAGACCTATAGAGTTTAGAATCTACTGATTTTGAATTTCTGTCCATGTCGAGGTGTCCATTTGTAGCCATGGGGGTCTTGATAGCCTTAGCTTCTTCCATCCCAAAGCGCTTGAGCAGGTCCTTCACGTACTTTGTTTGACTCACGAACGTACCGTTCTTGAGTTGCTTGATTTGAAGTCCAAGGAAGAAGCTCAGCTCACCAATCATGGACATCTCGAACTCCCTAGACATCATATCTCCAAATTCTTGACAAAAATATTCATTAGTAGATCCAAAAATTATGTCATCCACATAAATTTGGCAAATAAATAAATCATCATCTATTTTCTTGGTGAACAGAGTTGTGTCAACCTTCCCAGTTTTAAAACCTTTAGAAAGAAGAAAATCTCTAAGGCGTTCATACCAAGCTCGAGGAGCTTGTTTGAGGCCATACAAAGCTTTCGTTAGTCTAAAAACATGGTTTGGAAATTTTGGATCTTCAAACCCGGGAGGTTGCTCTACAAATACAAGTTCTGAAATTTCACCATTTAGAAAAGCACTTTTAACATCCATTTGAAAAAGTTTAATGTTAAAATGAGAAGCATAAGCAAGAAGAATTCTAATTGCTTCAAGTCTCGCCACAGGAGCAAAAGTTTCACTAAAATCTAAACCTTCGACTTGAGTGAAACCTTGAGCAACAAGATGAGCCTTGTTTCTAATTACTAGTCCATTTTCATCTTGCTTATTTCTGAAAACCCATTTTGTTCCAATGACATTATGATCCTTAGGTCTTTCTACTAAGTTCCAGACTTTATTTCTAGTAAAATTATTTAGTTCATCATGCATAGCATTTACCCAGTCAGGATCATCTAGAGCTTCACTAACACAAGTTGGTTCTAAAGAAGAAACAAATGAATGATGTTCACAAAAAGAAGCAATACGAGATCGAGTTAGAACACCCTTACTAATATCACCCAGAACTTGGTTCAAAGGGTGATCCTTGATAATTGTTCTATGCTGGCTTGGCGCTTCTTCTTGTGCTGCTTCTTCTGCAGCAGACTCAACTTGCACAGGAGGTCCAGGTTGTTCAATGTTGTCTTCACTTCCATCATTATCTTCATCATCTTCCTCAGCTTCTTCAATGGTAAGTTCTTTCAAAGGTTCTTGAATTTCACCTGAAGTGTCATGAACAGCTTGCTCTTCTTGCGAGTTATTAGATTCATCAAACTCAATATCGCAAGATTCCTCAATACAACTAGACGTTTTATTGAAAACACGATAGGCTTTGCTAGTGGTAGAATAACCAACTAGAAAACCCTCATCCACTTTTCTTTGAAATTTTCCACCAAAGTTTCTTTTTCTTAAGATGTAACATTTACAACCAAAAACACGAAAATATGAAATATTTGGTTTTTTTCCAAAAAGAAGTTCATAAGGTGTCAAGTTCAAAAGAGGATGC
This sequence comes from Pharus latifolius, assembly GCA_019359835.1. Classification (NCBI taxonomy): domain Eukaryota; kingdom Viridiplantae; phylum Streptophyta; class Magnoliopsida; order Poales; family Poaceae; genus Pharus; species Pharus latifolius. The sequence continues at coordinate 17,950,267 of CM033327.1, read as the reverse complement.
AAATAGAGTCGATTAATAGAATAGCAAGCTGTGTGAACTGCTTCTGCCCAGAAGCGAATAGGAGTATTATACTCACATAACATGGTTCTTGCCATCTCTATTAATGTTTGATTTTTCCTTTCAACAACTCCATTTTGCTGTGGAGTGTAGGATGTGGAAAATTCATGTTTGATTCCAAGAGAGTCGCAAAAATCAAATAAAGTTGAATTAACGAACTCTCCACCATGATCACTACGGATTTTCTTGATGGATAATTCGAATTCATTAGAAACACGTTTTGCAAAACTTTTGAAAACATCGGGGGTTTCAGATTTTTGAGAAATAAAGAAAACCCAAGTAAAACGAGTGAAATCATCAACAATAACAAAGCAATAACTATTTCCCCCAATACTTTGGAACTCTGAAGGTCCAAATAAATCCAAATGCAAAAGTTCCAAAGGTTTGCTTGTAGAAAGTATTCGCTTAGTTGGATGTGTGGTAGCTATTTGCTTGCCTGCTTGACAAGCGCTACAAGGTTTATCCTTTTCAAAGACCACATCCTTTAAGCCAATAACCAAATCGCGTTTGAAAAGCTTTTTAAGTTGATGCATTCCAACATGAGCAAGTCTCCGATGCCATAACCATCCTTTAGATGTTTGTGAGACTAGACATGTTGCAAGAGATGCATCTTTTGAAGAGAAATCAACTAGATATAAATTTTCATGACGAAAACCTTTAAAAATCAAAGAATTGTCTTTTAAATTTTCAACCAAAACTTCATTGGGATAAAAGATACAGCGGAAACCAAGATCACAAATTTGTGCAACTGAAAGCAAATTAAAATTTAAAGATTCAACCAAAAGAACATTTGAAATTGTTTTAATCATTTGAAATGGCAACTTTACCCAAACCTGTCACGCTTCCTTGACGATTATTTCCAAAGGTGATCTTTTGATGTTCGTCGGAATTGTCTTTGATTGTGGTGAACAGTTTGGCGTTTCCGGTCATGTGCTCGGAGCATCCGCTATCAAGCACCCAATGACGTCCACCATTTTTGTAGTTTACCTGCAAAAGAATTTAAGTTGATTTTGGTACCCAAACACTTTTGGGTCCTTTAATATTAGCGATCAAAGTTTTGGGCACCCAAATAGATTTTTTTCTTTTGTTCATCATTGGTGCACCAACATACTTTGCAATAGCATAACCTTTCTTTGACCGTTTTAGCATGTAACAAGCATCAAAATATGCAGATGTCATAAGAGGGCATGAATCATGTGAATGACCTACTTCATGGCATTTATGACAAAACAGGTTACATGCTTTTGTAAAAACAGTTCTAATTTTTATCTTTTTATCTTTATTAGGAAAATATCCTAGACCTTCTTTTCTAAAGGTGCATCTTTGACTACCTAAAATTAGATCAAGAGATATTTTACCTTTATAGCTATTTTCTAACCCTTTTTCTAATTTTTTAACTTGAGATTTAAGTTTAATATTTTCACAGAGAATGGATTCATTTGAAGCGCATGGTATATCTAGTTGAAAATTATCAATATCTTCACAAGAAGTACCAATGCTAGTTTTACAAGTTAAATTTGAGACATCTTTCATAAGAGCATTTTCATAGGATTCCTTTAATTCAGAGTGTTGATTATAAAGAGTTGAAAATTCTGCCTTAAGGGTCTTATATTTTCTTTTAGTTTTGCCATAGGCCTCATTGATTTCATTTAGCATTTCAACTAGATCATCATAGGAGGGATCAAAAGAAGTTACCTTTTCATTCCTTTTTGCCATAAGGCAAACTGGAGAGCTTGATGAATTTTTGAGGGCGATTCCGGCTAATTTCTTTGTACATCTCTCATCATCAGAGTCGGAGTCGGAATTCTCACCTCCAGACATCCATTCGCCAAAGCATGCCTTTTTAGGAGTGTTAAACTTCTTCTTGAAGTTCTTCTTCTTTTTATCCGTAGATTTGTTCTTGTTCGGACATCTTGATGCTATATGTCCTTTTTCATGACATTCATAGCATATCACATCTTTGAAGTTTGTTGGTCTTGAACCTTTTGGACGAGTGTCGATGCTTACTCCCTTCTTGTGTAACCTGCGAAGAAGACGTTGAGTATTTCTTACCAAGAGAGCCAAGTCTTCATCGGAGGAACCTTCACTTGTGCCGTCCTTGGAATTTGCTTTGAAAGCCTCCGTCTTTTTCTTTGTATCAGAGGTTTCGTTCAGTTCCTTCTTCTCCTTTTTGTGCATTTCATGGGTAATCAAATTTCCATAGAGATCAGTAGGTGAAGTTGTAGAAAGATCGGAGTTTGTCAAAACTGTTACAAGAGTGTCAAAGCTTTCTGGGAGAGCTCGAAGCATTTTTCTGACAATTTCCAGATCAGTAAAGATAACACCAAGACCTTTAAGTTCATTTACAATATTATTCAATCTAGTAAACATGGAATCAACAGATTCAGAAGAAGACATTTTGAAAGTTTCATACTTTTGTCTAACCATTAAAAGTTTAGCCTCTTTTACTTTAGTAGTTCCTTCATATATTTCTTCTAAAGTTTTCCAAACTTTGTGAGCAGTATTCAAATTGCTTACACGATTAAATTCATTTAGAGATAAACCAGTAAATAAAGCATTTAAAGCACGAGCATTCAGATGTTGTTTTCTCTTATCATCTTCAGTATAGCTTTCCGGATCATCCGGAGGAGAAAAACCAACTTTAACAATCAACCAGACATCCAATCCCATGGCTTCTAGAAATACAGACATACGCACTTTCCAGTAGGGATAGTTAGTCCCATCAAAGATAGGCGCACGGCTAGTATGACCCAGATTAAAGCCATCAGTAGACGACATCCTCTCTCTAAGCGGTGAAGCTTATAAATGAGAGACCAAAGCTCTGATACCACGTGTTGGATCAGGATGTCGACTAGAGGGGGAGGGGGTGAATAGGAGACTTTTAAAATTTGTTTTTGCAAATGAAAAATTCAGATAAAGCAAGTAATAATAAAAGATAAGAGATTGAAACCGATATATCCCGAGGTATCGGAGACACGCTCAGTCTCCACTAGTCCTCGTTGAAGCACTCAGTCCTTGAGTATAGCTTCAGTATCCACACAGGACACTATCTACTAAGGTTGCTCCTTGTCCCCTCCGGAAAGGCGAGCACCAAGCCTTTTACAAGTTATCGCGTCTCTCCAACAATCTTCGATTTGGAGAGATCAGCGATTTCCGCCTCCGAACCGTCTAGGTGAGGGCGCTCACCAAGAGTAATAAGAAGCAAGGTCTACTCTAGACCTCCAATGCACACCGAGAAAAATATCTAGAAATGGGAATGCAAGAACAATATGCTCGATGTGGCTAAAACTCTCACGACTCGATCAAAAGATCAAGTTTTAAGTAAAACGAAGAAGCACTAGTGAGAAAGTAAGAAAGGCTGTGTTGCTGTGTTTTCTTGTGTTGAAACAGTAGCTCAACACCTCTATTTATAGCCTTCGTGGTCAAAAGAGCCGTTTGAGCTCGAGCTGAAAAATAGTAACTAAGACTGACAGTCAGTCTCACAAACTGACAGTCAGTCTAGTGTATCACCAGAAAGAGTAAAAAAAGGATCACAACAGCTCGAACGTTGTGGACTAAAACGGTAAAAAGAAACAGTCCAAACTGACAGTCAGTGTCCACAAAATCAACAGTGAAAAGCAATGGCTAAAAACTTTATAACCGTTGAAGCAGATAACAACAAAAATTTACTGCCCAAACTGACAGTCAGTGTATCAAACTGACAGTCAGTCTCACAGAGAAAAACAGAATTAAAAACCAACTCAAAAACTCTCTGTGGTCGAAACCCACACTGACAGTCAGTATACCAATACTGACAGTCAGTCTAGTACAAAAAAAAATCTGAGACAGAAAAACATGCTCTCTGGAGATTTGTCAGTTTGCACTAACTGACATTCAGACTGATAGTCAGTTATCAACACTGACAGTCAGTCTAGTACAACAAAAATCAGCTCAATAAAAACATACTCTCTGGAGATTAGTCAGTTTATCAAACTGACAGTCAGTCTGGATAAAAACAGAGAAAACTCAAAATCCAGAGATCTGATTCAAATGATTTCAGTTTTGTTTTGAAGATATTTTCGAGAAGAACATTTTTGACAACAGCAACAAAAATTAGATCTTTTCAGATCTTTCTCAAGAAGTAAAAACCTCAACTGTTGACAAAATTCAATACATCAAAACAAATTGTCGAAAAACCACAGATAATGATATGCGTGCATTGACCTAGATTTTTCTCGGTATGATTGGAGATGTAGAGAGAACTTGCGTCCCCTCTTTATAGTACGGTTTAAACTAAGAATAAAATCCTTAAACCGATCGATCTTCATGCACCCTGAGATCGGTAAACCTAGAACTACAACATACCTCGATGCATCAGTTTAGTCCAGCAAAAACAATTTCTTTTTGCGTCTTCTTATGCTTTTGAATGACTTAAATTTAACTTCAACATTTTGATCACAAGCCCTCGCTTTTTGTGCGTTTGTCTGAAATCTGCAACACTAACTCAAACACATAGTTAGTCCAAAAATACTTATTATCATCAACCATCAAAACACATCAGGAACCATCAAAACACATCAGGGTTAGGCATGAAAGGCCTAGATGCAACAAGGGCTACAAGTATGCGGTAGTCGCTGTGGACTATTTCTCCAAGTAGGTGGAGGCTGAGCCCTTACCAGCATCACCTCCGGCGCGGGACAGTGGTTCTTCTGGAAGGACATCGTGTGTCATTTCGGGGTCCCCTAGGAAATCACCGTCGACAACGGGACCCAATTCGACTCAGCATACTTCCGGGAGTTCTACGAAGGCTTGGGGACTACCCTCCACTTCGCCTCCGTAGCTCATCCCCAGAGCAACGGGGCTGTCAAAAAGATCAACGGTGTGATCCTACAGGGATTACGTCGGCGACTCAAGCAAACCGCCTCCAGGGGGGGCGCATGGGCGGAGGAGCTTTTGGGCATCCTCTGTTCCATGTGCACGACCCCGAGCCAGGAAACAGGGTGTACGCCCTTTTCGCTCGTGTACGGGGCTAAAGCAATCCTCCCCTCGGAGATTGGTTTTTGGTCGTTGAGGGTCGAGCTCCTAGACGAAGCTACGGCTGCAGCGTACCAAACCAATGAAGCAAATCAGCGGTTGAAAGTCGACCTCGTTGAAGAAGAGCGCGACCGAGCGCTCCTCCACCACGCCATCTATGAGCGCGAAATAACGCGCGCATACAACCACCGCGTCCGCAAGAGAGCTTTCCACCTTGGGGACCTGGTCCTCAAGTGCGCGACTGACCCCCAATCCCAAGGCAAACTCTCCCCCATGTGGGAAGGCCCGTACAGGATCTCTATGCTCCTGGGCTCGGGGGCGTATAAGCTCTCCAACCTCGAAGACCAGGAGTTGAAGCATACTTGGAACGTAGACTTGCTCCGCAAGTTCTACATCTAGCCTCCGAGCTTACTCCCTCCCTCGTCGTGACTTCACAGGGGGAGGCGCTGTAATCACCATCCCCTCCCCAGTTGCGATTCCGCAGGGGGAGCCGTTGTATTTCATCATTATCAATACAAATGGATTTTCGTTCAACTCTGGAGTCTTTGCAGATTTTTACCTGTCCGCCCCCGAGGCGATGCCCTTCGTGAGGATGCCTTCCCTATGAGGACGTAGGCTATCGCAACCTAAAGCCCCTACGATGGGAGCCCTGCTCCCGTAGGGTGGCTTACAGTAACCCCTCATGGACTGAGGGGGTAAGCGGCAACCCAGTTCTCATGAACTACAGTAGCAAGTCACTTTGAGGGACTAGTGCCCTCTCAAATACTCTACACCCACCGCCAGGTCACGGAACCCTCCTCCGGGAGCAACTTTATCCCTTTACGGGTCATCGGCGCATCCTCCCCCGAGAGTGAGTTCCCCCTCCGCGGGTTATGGGATTCTCGGTTTTAGGAAATCTTAGTTACCGTCAGAATTTTTCGACCAGAAAATTCTTTCCCGCCCCCCCCCCCCCCCATTCTCACGGTGATTGGGGAGATTTCTTACCAGGTGTATCCTTCCCCTTGTCCCTTTCCGACCGGGGGCTAGGAGACCCCGGTAGTTATCGGTGTCCGGCCCCTTTTTTTCCTCATCCACAGCACGCGTCGCCAAGCCGCAGCCCACTGTTGTGGGGGGGGGGGGGGGGCAACCCGGGCGCCCAAACGGGAGGATATTTTTGGAAAATTTTGAAGACAACATTCAAGCAAGCTCAAGAAAATTCAATGAACAAGCAAACTCAGATAGCTTTATAGATGAAACATTTCAACAGGGGACAACCCCCCCCGGTGGGTTAAGGTGCCCCTGGGATGACAATAGCCGGGCACATACTGTCGCGCCCCGACCTGGGGACTACGACTACTCCTGTGGAGACCCACCTCGCTGCAGTTCGTCCCATACATGCATACCATTGACTTCCCTGGATAAGTCAAGCACAGGAGTATATTCACATTGCAGCAGAAAAACTTACAAAATATTTAAGTAGTGTGGCCTGCTGGCCTTAATACAACATAAAGAAATTACAATGCCTTCGCGGCATACATGGTCTAGCAAAATAACAACTACACAGCAGAAGATAGGTGACCCTCCCACAGTAAGAAGTTGTCGGCAGAACAACACACATCAGGACTCTAGCAGAACTGGCTCTCTTCCTTCTGGATCCACAAAGTTCTCCATGCCTTCATCTCGATCATTGAACGTTCCATCTACTGATTTGTAGGTTGCAAGGGTGAGCACTTACGTACTCAGCAAGTCATAGGTAAGAGTAGATACACATAGTAAGGATGATATGAACCTATGCTAGTAAAGAAGTGTGGATGGTTGTAAAATAGTCTTTTCTTTCATATCTCATCTCATGGCAGGATTTTTCATAACATAGCATCGCTATTCATGTTCACTAAATTATAGCACTACCACGACACGTCGACACACGACAGCCCACGGCAGCACCCCTTATCATGACAACACATGTCATTTGGGTAATCTTGCCTTATCAAATTTTTATTTAGAAAACATACTTGTGTCACACCTCGTGGATTTAATCCACCGCAGCAGACTCCTATAAACCCGGGAGCTCGGAGTATTCGAATACGTTTTTAACTCTGTAGAGAGGTACCAATTTACCCGCAAGATATTCCAATTTCATTCTCATCTTATCAATATGATTAGACCCTTCCTCACTGCATACTGTGAGTAGCAAGGTGGAGATAACAAGAACTTTTGTTATGTTTCACTCACAATTCACCCTTGACCCTGTGGATCTCTCGCGAACCATAGTTGTGGCGGGTTGTACCCAAACCCCCACCCCTATTGCATCTTCCCATTACTAGGTCAGTGTGCATGATCACCTTTAGTGATATGTGTAGGAGCCGAACTCCGTGCAAATCGTGCATCACTTCACATCTCATGTAGGGGTTTCATGTGCGATCCGCATAAGTACTTGTTCAGGCCTGTCCCATACCAGGCTTGCGGTTAGCACGTGTTTCATGCCACTAGACGCACAACACAAGGTTCTAGTCCTTATATGCCAGTGACCAGATCATACCACAAACCTTGCACCTTCGGTGCCTGCACATCCTTTGTAGTTAAGCACCTCCAGTGTTACCACCATTCCATACCAAAATTCTGGTCACGGCTAGGGGTTTTATTTCATGAATATAAATAAATACATAAATATACATTAGTTCATGGCTCATTATTTGATCATTTCACATTTAACAGACAGCTAGCCTAGTACTGCCAATTCATAATTCAACCATTCTCATTCTTGCACATGCAATATTATTTATATTCAAGGTTATGTTATAGAAACTCTTAAAATATAGGTTCAAGATGTCCAAGAATATGACTTGCCTTTCGTGTCGTAAAAATCAGCAGTTGATGTCAGGTCAACAGTGAAGTCCTCAAACTCAGCTTCTGGATCTGCTCGGTGACAAACAAGCATATAATAATTACTAACTATATTAAAATGTTTTATGATCTATATGCAAATATGCTTAGAAGAATAACTGAACGATATTGAAGATGATTGGGATTGCAAGCCGAATTGAGTCGAGATTCTAGGGTTTCAAGGAGTTTGGCTAAGGATGGGTGTTAGATGCTCTTAGGGTTTCAAGGTTGCAATGAGGACATCAAGCTCCCGGCTGGTTTGTTCAAAAACAGCGAATGTCAGCCAATTGACATTCGGTTTAAGGCTCTGACATAGCTTCAAGGAAAGCTAGAGAGCTTATCTCAAGGCATGGCAATAGAAGAAAGTGTAGATCATAACTCTACAAATTCAATTGACAAAGTGGTTCTCAAATTGCACAACCAGAAGTGGTTGAACAAGCCCAATGCCACTGGCTGGCATAAACTGACACGGGCTGACATTGTCAAAAACTAGGGTTTAGCAGCAAATGCAATTCAAGGCTTCATCTGCTGCACCAATTATGTTTAGAAGGTAGGCAAAGATGATAGGAACACAATGGTGGTGGTTTCAAGAGCTAAGACGGTCGGACGGTGATGAATTCTGGTGAAGAAACACGGTGGCCGAACTGTACAAGACAGCTTCTGCTCAAAGTCTTGGCATGGCTACAACTCTTGATCTGGGCCGATCCAGGTGTCGAGCTAGAAGACAAAAATGCTCAGGAGTTCAAGGCACACACACTGGACAAAGTGGATAGGGCTGAAACGACTGGGAATAACTTTCTGGTGGCTGGCGCCGGAGAAGAAGGCACTGGAATTGGGGGTTTTTGATACAGGAGGTTTGAACTTAATTCCTTGCTTGAAGAGTGATAGAGGGATGTGAGGAAGCTGCTAGTGAAGTCAATTTGACCGGAGGATCGCCGGCGTGGCCTGGCGATGAGAGTCGGCGACTGGTGAAGCTCAAAATCGGGATAAGCTTCAATTTGAGTTCAATTGGGGATTCTGAGCTTACAGGCTTGCTAAACTCAGTTCACTGATCATTTTAGCCTATTGATTCGAGGGCTAATTTGGGTTGAATCAAGATGCATTGCCGGAACAGGGCAAATCGAAGATTCCGGTGATCACCGGCGATAAGGGGCACGGGGGTTCAATTAAATGATACAGCACAAAGAGTTTGATGAGGGGAACTCACTGATGGCTTCAATTTGAAGGTTGGTGCAGTGGGGCGTGCTGGCACGGTGAGCCTCCGTGCTGAGGTTGCCGGAGAAGAAGATGAAGGTGGAGGAGATAACAATTTAGTGAATTTTGGTGAAGTGGAGATGATACAGGGTGTTGGGTTGCTTAAATACACCAGGGCGAAGCTTGCAAAGGAATTGGCGCCAGGGACTTAACTGGCTGGGCGCAGGTGCGACAACGGTGAAGAAACAGTGGCAGCGACAGGACGGTGAGCAGGCGGCTCTGTACTAATCGAATTGTCGGCTCATTGGGACTTGACAACGCTAGGCGATGCAAAGCGGTGGCGACAAAACTGGCATGGCGAGGCAACGTGGCGTGGAGTTGCTGACAAAAGTTGCTGCTGGTCGCGCGCGGGAGCAGATGTTGGTCGTCAACGTTGCCACGACGATGGCTGAGGCGCGGACGCGTGCGCACATGCAAACACAAGCATGCACAGGCACAGACCCAAGCGAGGCTTGGCCGGCGGCGAGCGAACACGGCACACAAGCACAGAGAGGCTGTGGTCGAAAACACAGCTGCTGCTCTGGTCGAATCTGGACTCATTTGCAATTTCTGATTCTTCGTTTTGGGCTGATTTGTAAATCTGGAGATTTGGATGGTTAGGGTTGAATTTGATTTTACTGATTTGCCAAACAGATAATTTGGCACAGATAGAAGATAAAATTTGAAACATTTGAATGGTTTTTGAGTGAAATTGATAATAGGGTAAATTAGGGTATCTAAAATCTGGATTTTGTCAAATGTTGAAATTCTGGGACTTAGGATTTGATTTTGAGATACTCATATAAGAAGATTTTGTGTTGAAAAGCATTTGGGAGGTGTTCCCCGAATCAGGTTTGGATTTGGAATTGATTTGCAACATTTAGCCTTTTCAGGCTTTTGGAAAATCTGGAAAAGGACTGATCTGCGATACCTCTTGGACTGATTTGTGAAAAGGGTCTAGATGAAGAAATATGGCTGTCAACTTTTTGGATTAGGGTACTGCCATACCCTTGATCATAATCCTGATATAATTTCGTCTGAATTTTGCCAAGATTTTGATTAAATCTGAATTTCTGAAACTTAGGGTATTTGGGGTAATATAATATATTTATATTTTCAAAAACAGAAAGGAGTTGATAAATCTGGAAGTTAGAGATGGAATTGAATCTGGGTTCTGAAGGCTTTTATACTCAGGATAGATAGTAGATCAAATCTGAAAAGTCAGATCTTGATTTGGGTCCATAGGATAGATTTTAAGATTTTGGGCTTAGAATAGAACAAAGCTGGGCCTGATTTGGCTGATCTAGAAGAGACATATGCATGCATGACTTTTTAAGAAAGAAATTTTCACCCCAAACCCAGGGTGTTACACATACAAGATACAACTTGGGGAGCCGAGCTCCCGTGGAAAATTGCCCCGGAGGACAACCCCCTCTGGTGGGCACCTACACCTAATATTCCCGGAGAGCATCCGACAGTTCCCAGGAAAGGTCCCGATACAAACTCCTTATGCGTCTTTGGGCTTCTTGAAGTAGATCCCCTGGCCAACACTCATAGCAGGTCGGGGGACGTATTCTAAACAACGGGACCCTCTGGGACCCTGTCTTGGAGGGGACAACTTGGCATGACTGTTGTCAAAATTATCTAAGTGCCACTCCGGGAGCCACCGCAGTCGGATCGGCTCTCGGGGAGTACTCCAAGCACGTCTCCCGATGGTGAGGCTTAACAAAGCTAAGGCCACTTGGGCATCCCACGAGCTACGCCCCTCGGGACCCAGAAGCCCGTCCTCGACAGCAAGCTCCCGAGCCACCAGGGAGCCTGCCGGGGCGTCTACTCACGACAAGACAATAGACTTAGCAAAATTATCTTTTCATTTCATCAAGTAAAGGGATTTACAATTCTCTGGGGCTTCCTCTAAGAAGCTACAGGGAGCAAAAACCTAACAAAAGAAAAATGACCTATCTAAAGGCCCGGGGGGGGGGGGGGAGAGACTCATACTTGCTCATTGCCGTCCCCCCCTGGGAGGCCTCCCTCACCGTCGGGACATCACCCTCGGGGGCGCCGGAGCTGGGAGCCGAGCCTGGATGATCCAGTTGTAGAAGCCCCCTGCCAACTCCTCCAACTCCCGCCTTTGCGGCTCGAAGAAGTCGGGGAAGATTGAGCCACCCCCAACTGCCTGGGCATCAGTCCCCCGGTGCTCCACGAGAGCCATGGCTGCGGCCACCACCGGAAGCCCGAGGCCCCGGGCCTGGGCGTCGGCGGCCTCCGGAATCACAGAGACTTGAGCATTGAGAAAGTGCATAGCCTCTGTCAATGTAGCTGGTGCTGCGCTGGAGCCTCCTCCTGGGCTGAGTGGACGGAACGTCCCACCTCGGTGACCGCCTGGGAGCTGGAGTCCTCGAGCTCCCGGTAAGCGCTCTCCTTCGCTTCCACCTCCCTCCGAAGGCGGGCATTGGCGTCCTCCGAGGCGAGGAGTTGGGCCCGGACCCTAGCCAGCTCCCCGAGTGATTCGTCCCTCTCGGCGCAAAAGGCAGCGACCTTATCCTCCGCCTCCTTCAACGCCGCCTCGAAGCGCTCTTCAACGCCCCGCGAGATGGCCGCCCCCTGCGAACCCAAGGATTAGATGAGTGTGGAGCATAGGCGGAACTTCTAGGGGAAAGCCCCCGAGCGCCACGGGAGTAAACTCACCTGGAGATGAAGGGAGATCAGCTCGGAGCACCGCTCGCCGATCGTCCCCAACCAACATATGTCGAGACCTTCGGGGTCTGGAGGCCCGCGGCGAATCTCCGGGCCTCGCTCGGGGATAGCAAGGGGGTCTCCCTCTCGACGGCACCAGACCTGTCCCCGCCGCCTGGTCCCCTCCACCCGTCCCTAGGGGTGATGTGGACCTGCTCGGTCTCGGTCGCAGCCCCCATTGCCGGAGACTCAGTGTCCGAGGTTTCGAAAGATGAGTCCCTGGAGGGAACGTGGCCCTTGAGGGGGATGAGAAGCCCTTTGCCCCTCCTGGGCTGCGGGACCCCCAAGGCCACTGGGATTGGCCCGGCTGAGGGGCTCTCCTCATCGTCCACCAGCTAGTCAAAGTGCGGGGAGGGGGGACGCCTCCGCAAAGCGTACCTCTGGGCGCTCCAGGCTCACCTGCTCCGGAACCGCCAGAGGCGTGGCCGCCGGAGAAGGCAAGGGGCGTAGGCCACTGAGTCGGACTCCCCCCGTCGCCGGCTGCTTCCCCCTTTTCGCTCGATCCGGTGGGCGCGTTGAGGAGGCACATGAACTCCGCCGTCGTCCCTTGACTGGCGGAGAGCTCTCCCTCCTCGAGGGGCGGCACCGCCCTGGTCGCTGGGGCTGCCCGCGCCTACCCCGACCCGGGGGTGACCCCACGAGCCTTTGCGGGCGTAGTGAACGGTGTCGTAGCCGAGCCCAGGCCTTTCCGCACCTTGGTGCGCTTTGGCTCCGTGCCCCCGGCGGCCTCCTTGCCCCGCTTATGAGAGCCGGGTGGGGAGAGGCTCCCTTATTGGTAACGTCAGCCCGAAGGCTTCCGCCACCAAATTACGGGGTGGGCCCTCCCGGATAACACGCACGATGAGCTCATGCTCGTCGGCGTAGGACCTCCCAAGGAGGTGTTCCGCCTTCTCCCGGGAGGCTAGGTACGGCCGGACTACAAAAAGTAAAAGTGTTGGTCGAAATAACTAGGACCGAGCCACGGGTCACCAGACATTTACGTCGAGCCACTGGCATCTGCGGGGCCGGTGCGCCAGGCACGTCCCGATTTCCCTCCGCCCGTGCGCGAAGGGGGAGAGTCGAAGGAGCAACAACTCCTCCGTGAGGACCCTCATGGACCTCCGGGCCCGGGCGCCAACCATCTTGCTGAGGAGCTTCAACTCTTAGGCGGTCCAGACCGGCGCCTTGGGGGCGGATGGGCGGCAGTAGGAGGGGGGCTCTGGGGAGTAGGTCACCCCAGGGTCCCGGACCAGGAGATAGAACCATCTCCGGAGCCAGTCCCCCCAATGGTCCTGAGAGGCGGCCACTGGGTACTCCTCCACCCAGGACAGTAGATGCTGCACCATGACCGAGCCGAAGGCGGACTTCGGTCCTACCTTGACCACATACGAGCCCCTTGTCGAGGGCTCGTAGAAGTACCAGAGCAGCCGGAGCGTCGACTCCCGTCTGGTGGCTGTCTTGCACAGCCAAATGAAGAGGCCGATCCAGACGAGAGTGTTGGGTGTCAGGTGGTTCAGCACCACCTCGTATTCCCAGAGGAACTCCTGGAGTAGCGGATGCACCGGGAGCTGGAGGCCGGCCTCCAGGAAGGTTTCAAAAACGACTACCTCGCTGGCCTGAGGGTAAGGGGTCATCTCCTTCTTCCTAGGGATCCGGACGTCCTCGTCCGCGAGAACTCCCCATTCCACGATGGACTCCAAGTCCCCCGAAGTGAACTCGGTGGCCCCAAGGAAGTCCACGGTGACTTCCTCCGGGGGCATGTCGGCGGCTTTGGTGTGGCCCTTGGGAGCCATCTACTGAGGAGAAGATCACCGGGCGAGGGTTACCAGGGGCTAGGTTTCCGGAGTAGGCTTCGCACGCCGGTGAGAAGTTTGGAGCTAGGGTTTCGATGTAAGCTCTCTGGGCCCCCCGTGGCCCTATTTATAGAGCCTAGTGCGCCCCGATGGGCGACATGTGACCCCTTGGGATCAATCTGGGCAACTCATTTCAAACGCCGCGCTCGAATCGAAGGGGCGTGCGGGAACCGGTGTGCCGAAATTCAAAGTACGTGAAGCCATGATGGCCGACGGCATGAGCAAATCGAGACTCGCGAGGTCATAATGATCGGCAGTGCCGTCATTCAATGCAAGGTGCGGGAACCGAGGCACCCTTGTGCTCCAGAGGCTTGCTTTGGGGGAAGATTTTCCAGGTGGTCTATACCATCCCCCCCCGAGGACCTAGCTGTGTCCCCAGAGGGTATGGGGGGCTGCTGTTGGGGGAAATCTCTGGCCTAAATGTCACCCACGCCTCGAGCGCCGCCACCCGGTGACCACGGTCCCGGTGAGCCGAGCCCCGGGGATAGGCGTCCCACTCGTCCCAGGCGCCGCCACCCGATGACCATGGTCCTGGTGAGCGGAGCCCTGGGGACAGGCGCCCCCCTCGCCCCAGGCGCCGCCACCCGGTGACGCCGGTCCCGGTGAGCGAAGCCCTGGGGGCAGGTGTCTCCCTGGGGCTTGAACCTGTATAAATCCTTGTGTTACTCTCTGTGCTTGCCCGATGGGAGGTGACCAGTCGCTCGTGTCATTATTCGTTCGCTAGGAACTTTCGTAAAACATGCCAGAGTAGTCATAATACCACGACATAATAATTTTCATATATTTGACTTCAATTTGAAGAAAAATACTGAACTATATTGTGGACTCTGATTTTCATATATTTGACTTCAGTTTCAGTTTACTAAATTTGATTAGTAGCATGTCCATGGTCGAAGTAGATGATTTATTTATCATTAAATCAATAGAGTATTCTTGTTGCACCTAGCTTATACTCTTGGAGTGGATAACTTGAAAATATATTTAATTAGAACTAAAACTGGACATGTAATGGGAATTTTGATACTACACAAGAAGTGGACATGCTTAACCAAGCCAAAATATGAATTATAGATTAAGTGACTGGGATTTATAACCAAAGGGTTTTAGTTTCTTATGTTTGTTTGTTTAAGTGTTATGTCATGTTGCCATGCAAAAAAAAATTTTTTTGCCTAGTGGTAACATGTCTTAGATTGGCAGTTTTGTATATTGGAAAGCTGGAACTTAAAAGACTAGGAGTCAGAGCTCAAGCTGGATAGATTTTTTTTTTTTTGCTTTCTTGTTGTAATTTAGTAAACTGCTACATTTTTAGTGGTACAAATGTCCTTAATGCTTGAAATAAATCATAACCATCCTTTAGTAACCTTTAATTTGTTGTGAGTTCATTGAAAGTAAACTGGCTGCTTTACCCCATATCATTCCTAGTTAGGTATGCTTGTTTCTTGCCAATCGCAGGTAACCAATAGTACCTCGAAACTGATGCCTTCCCATACAAATTGTCCCTCTAGACACGCAGTGCAGTGTTGCCAACAAACTCTTTGTAAGCTGCGTAGGTAGGATAGATGTACCTTTTCAAAACATACTACTTCCAAGTGTTGAGGCCAACTGTTTTATAAAAAGTTGAATTAATCTTCCCTTTTAGTCCAAGATGAGACTAAAAGAAGAATTTTTTTCTTGAATTGAAAGTTAAGGATATTTTTTAAGAGCTGATGTCTAAAATTGAATTATGGATCAAGTTAGTGAAAAAAATAGGACTTTCACTAAAACTGTATTTTTCCATTGTTTATTGGCAGCTTCCTTGAAAATGGGTGTGAATTGTGAACCAACTGGCAACATTCAAGTTTCTAGGTCCTTAATACCAATGCTAAGATCTTCTTTGTTGGTGCATGTTCAATCATCCTAAATGAAACCATCAAGAGTTAGGAGGGAGTTGGATCCATCAGCCACATAAGTGCACACTTGAATTTCTCCCAAGGGTTCATAGAGTATGGACTTGAGAAAAAAATTGCCCCAAACCAGCCTTGGCCTGGTCATCTCTCATTCAGCTCTTGCATGTAGATAGAGCATTAAGGGGTTTTCTACTCCACTACACATTGGTAGTAAACTAATGAGTTGGAGATTGATGTGAAAATATCTTTAATTGCTTTCTTCTTCTTTTATGCTTACTTACTGCAATGTTTCAATTTTCTTGCTCCAAATGTCTTCTGTGGCATGTAAAGAGTAATAGTGTTGGTGCTTAAAGAGTATAGAGGGAAGAGATGTGATATACTTGTAGTACTAGTAGTAGACAATAGTTGGTAGTATTTTACTAGTATCTTTTACATGCACACTCTTGATAGGTTATCATATATGCATGATTGCATGCAGCAGTAGTAGTACTAGTAATAGTACCTTACAAGAGAGTTGTAATACTTCAAAGTTCCAACCCTGAAGAGCCACATCAGCAGCAAATTGTAGTATCATTTCTTTAATCCTCAATTGACTAAGAAGTGTAATGAGACAAAGAAGTAGCCATTAATGCTGAGTAGTAGGAAGTCATCTTGTGTTGTTTATACAGGTGATGCTCAGAAGGATTGTTTGAACAAAATACACAACAATCAAGACAAATACAAAGACAGTAGAAGCTACAAAAGAAGGTATTATTTACTTTCCTTTTTTTGTTGTGCTGCAATGTTAATTATACCACAAATATTTCTTTGTGATATCATTTCTTTTAGGCAACACAAGGGAAACAACAAGCAAATTGTCCACCTTTTTGAGTCCAAATACATCGTAAGACTTACAGATAAAACCATGTTTCATATAAGTAAGTTAGTCTACGTATTCATGCAATAGGTCTTATGTGAAAATCTAAAAATAATGTCCTCAAGGTGGAAAGGTGATAGAATGGAATAAAAAATTCTACAAATATGTCAACCATAGAAAAATCTACTAGCCTACTACTTAACATTGTCTAATAAAAAACTGAGTAGCCATACTTCCCATTTTTTGTGGCACATTCAACATTTTGGTACCTCTTGCAAACAACTTTTGATTTGTTTGAGTTTCAATTAACATGTTGCTATTAGTCTCTTAGAAATATACATAATTGAAATTTTTTCAGTGTTGTACCACTTTGCCAGTTTGCTTGTCTAAACATAGACTAAAATACAATGCATCCTGTGGGACCCTCATTTGAGGATTCCGGTGGCAACCGCCCAGGTGGATTGCACACAGAAAGGTACATCACAAGCTCACAACAACAGGATTTACTTTAAACAATAAAACAAATAGATAAAACAAGTACAGGGTCACGAGGACTACTATTATATTATCATAATGCCAAGAATGGCATAAATTAAAGTTGATACAAAAGTAGAGAGTTTTTCAAAATCAAGAATAAAAAAGAATCGGTATCGAGGTACCGAACACAGAAATATAACACAAAAGCAACAACAAAGGTCTTCATTTCCTTCTGCAGCGGTTCGGCTCGGGCCTTCACCACATCGGACTCAACTTGGCGCATGACCCTCCTAGAAGCTCAAATCGTCTGGAAAGGTTCCTTCCTCTTCTTGGTGCTCAAGGCTAAAGGGATCAGGATCCTCGAATCCTTTCTTCTGAATTGTGTGAAAAGGCAAGGGTGAGCATGTTTTAACACGATGCTCAGCAAGTCTCGTTATGAGAATGCAGGTACATAGATGAGGGGTTTTCAAGGAAAGAGGTCTTGGCTTTATATATATAGGAATAGATTAGATTTTCACACTTAGTTTTGAAGAAAAGGTTTTTGTTTTCAAAAGAGAGGCTTTCGAAATCCTAAGCTAGATTTTCAGAAGATGTTGTGTGTGGTGGTCTTCCTTCTTTCCACCTTTTCCTCTCATCATTTTTCTGAACTCACATCACTCATGGCCCTCACTGGCCCACCAGTTTCTCGCAAGAAACCAGACCGACAACCATTGCAGGGAAAAGCTAATACTGAGAAAGCTACTATGTTGCGCCCGTCCCATAACGGGCAAGTGGTTGGTACATTTTTCATGCCGCATGGAAGTACAACACAAGGTTCTAGTCCTTATGAATCTTTAGTGAGGAGTCTTTCACATTCCTAGTGCGCACACAGCACCATCCAATCAAACCATCCTCACTATCGATTCCAAACACATTTTCTTTCACAAAAAGGGATTTTGAATATGTTTTTCTCACATGTGACCATTTAACATATAACATATAATCTTGAGCACAGTATAGCCTAAGCATGATATTCTAGGGTGACAAGGGTGCAGGGATATTCAATCACAAAAGGGGCTTCACAATTCTTTAGGTCATAGCTACTCACTTTATTTGAATATAGTTCTCATTTGAATATAAGGCATGCATATACTTGAAAACAGCTAACATACTTCACTTCAAAATATTAGGTTAGACATGATCAAGGGTTTGAGACTTGCCTTGCAATGCTGGGTCTAGTTACTTGGACAAAACTTCGAAGATCTCTTTCTCTCCTTCAATCTCTGGTTCCACTGCGGATACAAATAATACACACATACACTATATAAGCATACAGAAGATAGTCTTTATGGGAAATGATACGTAAAATATATCATGCATGCAGGGGAAAGGTTTGGACAAAGCCACTTGGGTGTTGATTGAAGAGATGGGCTCAAAAGGAGTTGAATGTCGAAAGGCTGACATTCGGTCCACGGCAAGACATAGCCTTAAGTTGGTCATAGGTAGGTTTTCTGGAGAAATGGCAGAAGAGAAAGATGTAGAGCACAACTCCAGGAATCTAATGGACAAGGTGGTATTTCAATTTCTCAAGGGCAACAGGTCTAAATCATTCAATGCCACTGGTGGACATGCACTGACATAGTGCTGGACATGGCCAGAAACTAGGGCATGGCATAACTTTTGATTCAGGGCTACAATTGATGCACAACTTTGTCTGGGGTTAGGCCTTGATAACATGAACAAACTACTCAAAAGGCTCAAGGGAAGAAAGTGGCCGGAGGGTGGCCAAATCCGGCAAGTAAACACGCTGGCCTGAATACAAGTTGAGCTACTGGACAGTGATCTTGGCATTGGAATATCTGTTGATTCAGGTCGATTCAGAAGTCGAGCTAGTAGACAATATTGCTCAGGGTACTGGGATCTATCTAAGGGACAAAGTGTACGGAGCTAGATCGGCCGGAGAAGAATTCCGGCGACCGGTGCTGGAGAAGATGACACCTAAATTGGGCGTTTTCGATACAGAGGGTTTGAACTCGATTCTTTGCTCAGGGAGTGAGAGCGTGAAGTGAGGAAACTATTGGTGAGGTTAATTTGGTCGGGGGAATGATCGGAGAAGCTCGGCGACGAGAACCAGTTTACTGGTGGCGCGTAAACTACGGAAGGCTACAATCTTAGCTCAATTTCAAAATCTTGATCAGTAGGCTTGCTAAAAGGGGTGTGCTGATCAATTCTATCACTGGCACAAGGGCTGATTTGGATTGAATCGGGCAGCACTGGTGAAACAGGGGTTTTGGGCTTTTCCGATGATCGCCGGCGTTGAGGTTCACCGGGGGCCAATTGAATGCTATGACACAGATAGGGGGATGAGAGGAACTCACTAGTAGCTTTGGTTCGGAGAGAGATGCAACGGTTGAAGCTGGCACTGTGAGCACCAAAAGTGGCTCGCCGGAGAAGAAGGTGTTCACGGCGGTGCTGGGGAATTGGCTGCTTTCTGGTGCTAGAAGATGAAGCTTGCAGCTGAGGGAGTGGTGCGAAGAGATGCTGCGGTTGAGGGGGAAGCTTATATAGGCGAAGGGCTGGGCTCTCGGGAGTTGAAGCATATCACACGGGATATGCGACTGGCACCGGAGGTGGGATCGAGATGGCGTTGGGATGCGGCAATGACTGTGCCAGACGAGGGGGATCACGCCAAATCCGGCTGGAGCAGGGCGACGGGATCGCTGGTCTCGGCATGGCTGCAACGTGGCGCTGGTTTGCTGCTGCTGGAGCACGCGTGCGCAAGGAAATCATGGCACAGCGCGGGTGAGGTGCTCCACGGTGGCGGCACGGTTGCGCACAGGTGGTGGCTACGTGGCGGTAGTGGTGGTAGCGTGGGAAACTTCGCCGGCGACGAGTTCTGCGGCGAGGCGAAATGGCGGGGTGCGGTCGAACGAACCTGGTCGTGGTCGAAAATGGCACAGGGGCCTGGTTACAAGACTTGGACTGATTCACGAAGGTTTGGACTAATCTGCAAGAATTAGGTTCGGGAATTTGGGCCTATTTGCAAATCTAGAGATCTGGAGGGCTGATCTGAGATCTGGTTTTGCAGGTGAGTGTTACTAAATCACTTGGACTCATCTAGCAAGAAAAATGGTAAAATCCAATAGGATCTGGTGGTTTTGACAAAAATCGAAAACAGGGTAATTAGGGTTTGAAACTTTGGCGAGGTTGAAGCTAGGGTTTCGGTTAAGCTTTTGGAATTCTTCCAGAAGGGAAAAATGTTCCGAATAGTAAATGGAAGACATTCACTGAATCAGATCAGGATTTGAAGGTGGTCTGAGACTTTTAGTCTTTTTGGGCTTTTCACAAATCTGAAAAGAACTGATCTATGATACCTCTGGACTAAAAAGCGAAAATGGTCTGAAAGGCGAAGTTTGGCTGCCAACTTTTTAAATTAAGGTAGTGGCATACCTAAGATCATAATTCTGAGATAAGAGACCAAAAATGGGGTTGAGACATCCGAGAATTCAATGAAGGTATGCTGACTATCATGTTAAAGAGATAGCAAAATTTGGGATGTTACACATCCCCACCCAAAAGAAAAGGCCAAAAAAGAACTAAAATACCATCTAAGTAAACAAATTGTGAACTTTCACTTGTAAATCCAAGATGATACTACAATAGGTGGTGGTTCATCTCGTGTTCTAGGTATATATAATTCTAACCTTTTATTTACTTGGTTAGTTAGTATTTTTTTCATTTGTGTTGGTTTATTATTAATAAAGTAATGCTTACAAGTGAAAAGGACAAGAGAATTAGTTGAAACTAAGTACAAATACTTAATACTTTTACACAAGTGAGGTGTTATCAACACAATCCACATGTTATTCATTTTCTAAATATTAAGTGTATGTTAATTGTGCATTGAACTAGCAGCTCACTTTCATATGATTAATTTCTTTTATCAAGTATATGCAAGTCATGTCACAACCAACACAATTTTCTCATTCGCATAAGTAACAACTTGTACTTGTTACACAACAATCGACCAACCATCTTTTTTTATAATTGTCATATGTTCTAGAAGTTACTTAAAGCAAAAGTTATTGATTTGTATTTATCTCAAGGACTTGTAATCGATAACTTTTCTTATGCAGATGGTTAACATTAAGGTGTTAAAAGCATATGAAGTGATGAACATATTACGTTATAAGAGAAGTTTGAAGGTGAAATATTTTACTTTTGATAGTTATAGTTGGAACAAAATATATAGAGTTAGGAAAATTATATGCAATTGTTTCAGATTACAGAAGTTGGGCATACATTTGATGTAAAGAATTTTTAAGTGATATTTTTCTCGCAATTGTTTCAAATGTACTATATCTATTTTGGTTGGTTTTGTCAATTGAATAAGTTGTGACCATTACGAATCTTGTAAATGGCTATGTAAAGCAAAAAATTCAATATAATATATAATTGTGTCATTTAAACTTTGTTTGATAATTTTGTTGCAAAATGTGGTGCGATTTGTGTAAGGATACTGTGCATATTATAGTTTTAGTTGTTATATTGTTGCCCAATTACTGAAAAAATATATATTTAAAATTAATTATTGACACAATTTCCAGCAGTAGATTTACTACAAATAATTCACATATTCAAATTTGAATGTCTAAATGTTCAATGACAGATTAGCTGGTAATAATTTATTTCAAATAGTTGTACATGTTGGAATAATATATTACAAGTGGACATACAGGTGGGAAAAGTTCAAATTTTCCAAGCGACCTATAGTTGAGAATACTCTTTGCCATTAGACCTATAGCTGGAAAAAAATATTTCAAACAGTTGTTCAGCTTGGAATAATACATTACAAGTAGACATACAGCTGAAAAAAATTCAAACTTTCCAAGCGACCTACAATTGGGAATACTTTTTGCCATTGGCCCCACAGCTGGAAAAATTATTTGAAATAGTTGTACAGTTTGTAATAATATGTTAGAAAGACTTCCCAAGCAACCTACAGTTGGGAATATTGTTTGCCATTGGACCTATAGCTAAGAAAAAAATTACAGCTGGGAAAAACTTTTTGCAGCACCTTTTCGCCCAGTTGTAGCAAACCTTATTCCCAGTAGCTAAACTGCTACCAATGCTAGATTTTACCAACTGCTCTACTGTTAGCATTGAAGTGTTATCTTATAGTGTGTGATGCAATACTTTTCATTTGTGTGTGTTGCTTGAATTCTTAACTGTATTATGTGTTGATTAGTTCCTGGCATGGAAATTTAGTTTGACCTCTTTTTTATTTTCTTATTCTTCTTTGTTTGATCGTTTGGATTGTTACTCTGTTGCTTTAGATCATCTGACCGAGCTCCTATTTCACCATTGAGAGGAATAGATTCTGAAGCAGTGTTCTCTCGATCTTGCTTTCCTGTCCACCATTCGCCTATGATTCGATTTCAAAACTCAGTTTCTGGTAGTTGTATTTTTAGTTGGTGAGGCACATCGAGACGAATCGACCCTCTTCTCTCTGCACTTCTGTTTTCTTGTTTTTATTTTTGATTTGATTTAGTTAAGCACATTTCACTCTACTTTAGTCTCTCTAGAGAGAACGACATACTCGCCTACTACTGCGACTATCCACTTGTGAAATCACGTTTTAGGTGGTATCAATTTTCGTTTGAGGTCACTCATCCACTACTTGTTAGCGTGGTCGAGCATCCACTACATATAATCCTGGCTGGCCTACATACCCAAATACAACGTACAGGAACACTCACCCTGTTATATCATCTGTTTCTCCCAGCTATCATTTCCAGGGTTTTAGGTATGAGTAGCCCCCATCACGTTCATCAGCTCTGCTTGCATGTCCACCACATCATCAGTATCCACAGTCACCTCACGTACCTCCAGATTTATTAAGACTCGAGGTGAAATTCATATTTGCATAAGCGTGAAGATGATCCACCACTCCAAAAGTCTCCACAGCCTCTTGCACATGATGCCACATCTAGGTTTGAGGACTTGTTGAAAACTTACATGACCCAGCATTCAGATATCGTGGAATTATTCTGGACTGAGATACAGGATGTGCAATCTTACATGGATGAGTTCTGAGGATATCGTGATTCAATCCACATCCTACCATCTCAAGTACCTACATTTCAGGCCATCACACCTCCGTCCATCACATCGTCGGCGGCCAGCCTAGACGCCGTACGACGGACTACCCCCACTGCCCCATCTTTTTCCCAAGCTGGTGGTCCACCCTCCCACCTACTTCTAGTGAACCGCCACGGCCTGTCGTTAGGTGCACCGCTTCTCAGTTGCACCCCCCACTGCTTCCCTCCATATCTACGCTGCACCGTTGTCTCGCGCCTGCGCACCACTGTCCTTAATCCCCCGACATGCCGCCGGCACCTAGATTTACTCCACCGCCCGTAGCGCCGCCTCTACTCCAGCCTCACAACCCGCCGGTACTGAGCCACCATTTCTTCCTCCCTATTTGTCCTAGGGCCCAGCCTTTTTTCTTTCTCCTCCTCCCTTTGATCCCAAATTCTACCCAAGCCTCCCCTTCATCACCTCCAGCCCCGGCGACCGGGTATTGCCGACGGTCGATGTCCCTTTGTCTTCCTCAACTTGAACTGCTTGGATTCGAGCCAAAACCGCTGCCGCTCGCCGGATCTGCCTCCTCACGCATGGATTCTACCAGATCCACCGCGCCACCTCATCCTCTCTCCACCAAATCCGGCGCCCCCTCGTGCTCGTGGCTGTGTCACCCCACAAACCCAGTGCGCCATCAATGATCTGGATCTAGGGTGCATCCGTGCCACTCATCACTAGGTCCACCAGATCTGCTCCACCCACGCCGCTTCCTTCATCCTCTCCGTCGCACTTGATTCCTCGCCGTCACGCAGCATCGACCACCACTCCAGCGCTGTGACGACTACGACCACGACCTCTTCACGGACGAGCTGTTGCCTCGGCCGACTTCATCACCTACAGTGCATCAGCATCTATTTTCATGACCATGACCTCAACTACGATGACGACTTTGACCACTTCATCCACTGTCGACCACAACCACTCCATCATCGCCGACCTCGACCACGACCACTTCCTTCATGACCGCGATGACCATAACTTCCTCTTCAACCAACTCGACGACTTTGATCACTCGACCACAACTTCAGCTAGTTGACCCACCCAGCAACTAGTCCCTACAACACAATTGGGTGATCAATTTCTCTACTCTCTTGTACTCTGGTACTATAGAAGTGATGCAATGCCTATGATGTATCAAATGAACACTAGAATGTAAACAATTTAATTTCTTCCCAACTACTAGTTTATGAAATGGATCAAATGAACATGAACCAATGACTTCTCTGTGATGCCCTGAGTTGAATGAGATACTGGATTTCATTTCTAGTGGTCTTGTAGATTGAGTTTTGTTTTATTGTTTGGCTGTGATTTGGATGCTTTTTTGATTTGCATGCAAATTCTAGACATCTTGTTCATACTTAACCCCAGTGTGAAGTTTGTCTAGTTCATTCTTTCTCCTGACTTGTTGAGATGAATTAGTCAATTTGATCCATCATAGTTCGTTACAATTCTGAAATGGATGAAGGGCTCAGTTGTTCCTTAGTCATATTTTAATGATTCTTGAGCTTATTTGAATAGTTGTGCTTATTATGATGACTGAGAGTTTATTAATTGTGATTCTACCTATTTACGTCTGTATTGCATATCTGAGTGTTGGACAAGAAGATAGGGTGATAGATATGCCCCTTGAACTTTGCTCATTTGCTTCTTTTCTTGAATATCTTTAGCTTGTTTGATTGTTTCCTGGATATGCTGTTGTGGTTGTGGTTGAGAGGTTCTTGGGGAACGTTTTGTGTTATCTCTATGGCCTGTTTGTTGATACCATCAAGTGACGTACTCGTTTTAGTCGCTTTCGCTGCCCTTCTTGCGGAACCACTGAATGATACGATTCTATCGCATGTATTCATGATGACGCGTACAGATCTAGCACTAACCAATTGTCGCCCGTTCGATCACTTTTCTCTCTCTTTGCATTTCTTGTGACATCCCACTATTCCTCTCGTCTATTTTATTTTACTTTGACCTCGATTTAGTTCTAGTTTTATACATGTTTCATTTCTCTAGTCCCTGTGGAAAGAATGACAGAATACTCGCCTTTACTACACTGATCTCATCCTCTTGCAAGACGGTATAGGCCGGTATCAATTTTTGGCGTCTATGGAGGCACATGCCATATGCTCGCCGCACTTACAATCCCAACCGACTACGCAACCTCAGAAGGAAGTACCGCAAGGTGCATGATCTGCAGGAGCAACTTGGTGCCCACATTGCCCACGTTGCTATTCTTGAGAAAGATTTGTCGCTTGGCGCCAATGATCTCATTGATAGAATTTGCTGGCGGCCATTCATGACGGCGCCGCCATATGACTTGTTCCCTAATAATTGGTGTGGCAAACTGGCAAGATAAAAAGTTCATTAAGACTTGCCATTATGAGAGAGATCTAGAGGCGCCACTCACCCAAGCGAACAAGAATGCCTGGTCCGACGGCTTGTTTCACCCCTGAAGTTAAGATAACAGGTTGGGTTTCAAGCGGTCATGTCTCTACTGACGCTGGCCCATCCATTACTAACAACAAATTCGTAGTGTGGCCCAATGAAGTACCAGCTCCTGATGCTGATAAACTACAACAACAATTTCAACAGCTTCGAGAACAAACGAGAAGCCTACAAGAGCAGTTGTAAGGTCGTGACATGCCTGATTCCTCCTCTCTACTTATGAGTTCAGGACATGAACTTCCAAACGCCATCCTCAGCATATGTACTAGATTTGGACACCTCGCCAAAGGCCTTAACCTACATCAACTTACAGGCCTAGACAAGCACCACTACCACCTCATTGGAACCAGTGGTCTCGTTGGCAAGAGCAACCGCCACGTGTCTAGCAACAATGGCGTGTGCGAACTACTCCATAGGCATTGACTTCATCTAGGCAAGAGATTGACGCTTTTCTTCGGCAGTCATCGACATCGCCTAGAATGCAAGTCAACTTACCACCTCAAGCAATGTGCACTTAGCGACGTGAAGTGCCTTCAAACTCTCATTGGATGCCTCCTTCTCATGCTCATCCTCTTCTTCCAACATCGCTTGGCCTGCTAAGGGCCCCTCATGTCCCTACCATCAATCAACGTAAGCATCATCGACATAGGAGGAATCATATGCTGCACCAAGAGGTGGAAGATCTTGAATTGAGAAATGCACAAGTTTGTGGCCAGCCTGATGGTAGCATGTGCTTCCATGGGATGCAACAACATTGGTCAATTGGAGTTTTAAGGCGTGAGCCCAAGACCTTCAGTACTCTTGGCACAGTAGTAGCAGCAACCAAGTTGGAGTTTGAAAAGTCTCCATAGATAATTGAGCTTTACAAGAATTTTGGCCATACTGATAATTCAAGAAGGTTCAATCCGGCAGTTGAGCCTACTAGCACTAGAGTCAAAGCCAAGAAGCCGGTTGATCCCACAATACTGAGGATGCACCTGCTACACATTACAATGTTCCAATGTTGGGTTTGAGGCATGAATCTCCACCAAGACCACAACATCCGACTACTCAGCACCCGACTGTTCAAGAGGTATTGAAAAAGTAGTAAATTTTCAACCAAGAGTTGGTGAAGACACTCTTTGATTAGTTGATGGCGCAGCAAGATTTCAACCTTCTCGAGCCGAGAAGACTTGATCAAGTGGGAATGACAGATAATCCTATATATTGTCCATACCATAGGTATGTTGGGCATGTAATTGAAGTTTACTTTGCCTTCAAAGAGTGGCTTCAATGGGCAATTGATGAGAAGCGGCTTTCTTTAGAATCTCAAGATGTCAATCCTGACTATCATACCTCAAACATGACAATAGTTTGTGAAGGTCCTTCATCCACTCAAGAAGATAATGAAGACGGAGGCTTGTGGTTGCCACTCAAGCAAGTAGAGCAGCAACTAGCCACTTAATGGCTAGCTCCGAATCTTTCCAAACGGGGAGGAAGATCGTGGGAGGTGATAGAACAAAGACGCCCATGACGTAAACTTCATAATCGCACTCGGGATCATGCTTCTACTTCGGTGATCATATCACAAGCAAGGCCTGACATCCTGACCTGAGTCGTCGACGTATGCCACCAAGATTTGTCCCTCTGTCAGAAGGATACGAATCTTCTCCTTGACCGAGCCATACTCTTCCTACTTTGGCACAGTTCTTGCCTAAAGGCTGGGGTAACCCTCTACACCAGTAGGGGCGTCTGATGCTGAAGTACCACCTTCTTGAAACATTTCCTCGTGCAATGTGATTCTTGTAGGTTGCAACTTCAGTGTGTCTGATTCAGAGGAGATGTTCATAGTGCAAGAACATGAAGTACTTCATACTGATGTTCTACCCATAGAAGATCAAGTAGAGGAAGTCAACATGAATCTGCAAGGAGGAAAAACCTGTCCTGAACCTCTCAAGTCTCGGCTATATAGAGAAGAAAAAGAGAAGGCCTTACTTAACAAGACTGCCAATGTACCGAGCGGCATTCCAGATGTTTGTGTAACTGAAGAAGAAAAGCAAGCACACTAGACAATTGATTATAATGTTATTGCACATCTGAAGCACATTCCTGCACTCTTGAGTATTTATGATGCTTTAATACTGGTGCCCGATCTCCAGCAGGCCCCTATTAAAGTACTACAGACTTCTGAGTTATACGAAGTCACGATGGCTAAGCATAATCTTCTTTATAACTCCACTGACATAAATGAGATCACCTTTTTTGAAGAAGACAAGGTCATAGAGAATGGCAATCATAATTGTCCGCTCTACATGGAGGGGAACATCGGGACTGCTTACGTCTGACGAATTTTGGTTGATTCGGGATCCTGTGTGAATATTCTCCCAATTCAAAACTTAACTCGTGCAGGTTTCTCATTCAAAGACTTGGAACCCACAGCTGTGATGATATGTGGCTTTGACAATCAAGGAAGAGTGGCTACGGGGGCAATTACTTTGAAGTTGAAATGTTGACTTTCAGTTTCAAGGTGCGGTTGTTCGTCATAGAAGTAAACACCTCTTATTCGGCACTACTGGGAAGACCCATGATACACAAGTATTGGGTAGTTCCCTCAACTCTGCATCAATTCCTCAAGTTCATAGATGGAAATAGAGAGTAGTAGAGAATAGTTGCCAACACCAACCTTTACACCTTTCAAGAGTCGCATCAAGTAGATGCGAAATACCATTTTCCAAGCGAAGTTCCTGGGAAGCAGCAAGGAAGATCAACACAGGCTGTAGATGCTCTGATTGCGCCAAGTTTGATCCTTCCTACACAAACAAAGTTCCTCATTGCACTATCTCTACTTGCTAGAAAGAGGGAGCTTGCAAACCGTGCCTATAGGGGCAGAGATTCCAGTTGTGAAAAGTCATTCACAGCTATCCCTTACTTATACGGCCCTTTGACTCTAGCGGAAGATTCTGCATCCACCCTGTGGAAGCAAGACTCTGTTGCTCCATTACTATGGAAGGCGGGAGCTTCTTCTTTTTCTGCACCTATACTACCATGATGAAAGGTGGAAAGATCACCGATGCTCCTTACCTCAAGTCTAAAGGAGGTTGTACCGGCTCTTATTTCTTCATCATCTAGTTCTTTGACTGACAAAAATGTTGCAAGTGCTCAGGTGAACTACAAGTCAATCACAGCCAAGAATGAGTCCTTGTCTCCTTTCATCTTTGATGCATCTGGGAAGCCAGGAGCACAAATAGTTTTCATGCAAAAGCAAGGACTAATCAAAAGAAAATAAAGCAGTTTGAAAAGGCAGTCAAAAAGAGAATCAAGCAGCCTCCCCCACGCCATACATCTGTAACAACACCATTGGAGGTATGGCATGTTCCGAACTTGAATGGTTGTTCCTCACTGATGTGATGCGGGCGGTCTGATCTTTCGATTAGAATAAGAACTATCGATTTGTGAAGACGACTCTCACAATCCGGCTACCAACCGTACACAACTGATACGGCCTGGCAATCGGTAAACCAACTTTGGATTGTTATCGACCAAACTAGAAGCACGATCGACCTGATCATGAAGATCTATTCCTGCAAGCAATCGAAGAATAAGCAAGAACAAGATAAACAAGCAATCTGAAATTGCAAATATAGATTGAATCACGAAAAAGAGTTGGGGTTCTGAATACAGATATTGATGTTGATCTAGCCGACCAAGAAGAATATCTCAATAGCTTCACGAAGGAAAGACTATGACTAAACAAAACCCGCAGAACCCTAATGGTTCGGCCAGATTATATAAAGGAGGTAAAAGAGGTCGGTGACCAGGTAAGGAAACCTTAAACTAACATGGACTTTTTCCCTACTCGGACTCTAACTCGATACATGGGCCTTGACCCAACCAAAAAGGTAACGCAGCACCGACTAGGCCCAATCAGAATCTGGTCGAAATTTGTTTTGTCAATTTCTGCCGATCCAGAAGGAATTTGGATGTGGGGCTAGATCCATTGGAAAGATCTCGTCGTGAGCTTCTCTGTGGACTATAAGAACGTCCCAATCGGACTTCTTATGAGGGAGTTATGGTCATTTCAAGCAGGCTGCGCATGGATGGCCGAATCGGACTCCAACTCGAATCCATCCCGGACGCCAACTCGACTTGGGCTCCTTGCTGGTCCTCTCCATGGTTCCTAAGCACAATATTATCACTATTAGGTAGTAAACCATTCTCAAAACCATAAATATATAAACTTAGGAACGAGTTCACCTGGCAATGCAACAATCAGGCTTTGCTACGCGTTATTGGTCCTTGTGTAACAAGCAGAGGATTATGGTTGGTGCATGTATCCAAAGAAGTGATGTCCTCATCATCCTCCCCTGCTTGCATTTGAGTCGTCCTAGACTCAAGCTCATCTTCCTCACCCAAATATGGCTTCAAATCTGCAATATTAAAGATGGGACTAACCCCGAAATTTGCAGGCATGTCAAGCTTGTATGCATTATTGTTAATCCTCTCTAACACTCGAAAAGGACCATCAGCTCTAGGCAACAACTTTGATTTTCTTAAGTCTGGAAACCTTTCTTTTCGCAAGTGTAACCAAACAAGATCGCCCGGTTCAAAAATTATTTTTTTTCTACCCTGATTAGCAGCAATCTTCTACTTTTCATTCATACGTTCTATATTCTCCTTAGTTATTTCATGCAGTTTAAGAATCAATTCAACACGTCATTTAGCATCAATGTGTACCCTTTCCGAAGATGTTAAAGATAATAAATCAATAGGAGCACGAGGAACAAACCCATATACTACCTGAAAAGGACACATCTTTGTGGTTGAATGCAATGATCGGTTGTAAGCAAACTCCACGTGAGGCAAGCATTCTTCCCACATCTTCAAATTCTTCTTCAAAACAGCCCGCAACATAGTGGATAATGTGCGGTTAATAACTTCGGTTTGGCCATCGGTTTGGGGATGACATGTAGTAGAAAACAGCAGCTTGGTCCCCAATTTCATCCATAGAGATCTCCAAAAATGACTTAAGAACTTCGCATCACGATCTGAAACAATCGTATTCGGCATATATAAACCATGTGGATTAAGTCGTGGCTTAGCTTTTTGACATGTAGTGCAGCGTGCAACGTAGCGCTCAACGTCACGCCTCATCTTCGGCCAACAGAAGTGAATGGCCAATATGTCTTCTGTTTTCTTAACACCAAAGTGTCCCATTAGACCTCCTCCATGCGCCTCCTGTAACAACAAAAGACAAACAGAGCTAGCAGGAATGCATAGCTTGTTAGCTCGATAAACAAAGCCATCATTTATCACAAATTTATTCCAGCTTCTTCCTTCTTTACAATTCTGCAATACATCTTTAAAATCAGCATTATGCGCATATTGTTGTTTGATGGTTTCTAATCTGAAAATCTTGAAGTCAAGTTGAGATAACATAGTGTGACATCTAAACAAAGCATCAGCAATAACATTCTCCTTCCCTTTCTTGTGTTTAATAACATAAGGAAAAGATTCAATGAATTCTACCCATTTTGCATGTCTACGATTCAATTTGCTTTGGCTTCTAATATGCTTCAAAGATTCATGATCAGAATGGATAACAAACTCTTTCGGTCAAAGGTAATGTTGCCATGTCTGCAAAGTCCGAACTAAAGCATATAATTCTTTATCATAAGTTGAATAATTCAGACTAGGTCCACTTAACTTTTCATTGAAATAAGCAACAGGTTTACCTTCTTGAATTAACACACCTCCAAGTCCAATTCCACTGGCATCACATTCAAGTTCAAAAGTCTTACCAAAATCAGGAAGTTGGAGCAATGGTGCATTCGTAAGCTTCTCTTTCAAAATGTTGAATGATTGTTTTTGTGCATGACCCCAAACAAACGGAACTCCTTTCTTCGTGAGCTCATGCAATGGTACTAAAATCCTTGACAGAACGTCTATAGAACCCAGCAAGTCCAAGAAAGCTTCGCACTTGGATGCCATTGTTGGAATTGGCCAACTTTTAATAGCTTCGATCTTGGCTTCATCAACTTCAATGCCCTATGAAGTAACAACATAACCAAGAAACGAAACTCGATCGGTGCAAAAGGTGCACTTCTCATGGTTACCGAACAAATGTGCATCACGTTAAACCTTAAAAACAGCATGCAAATGTTCAAGATGTTCATCCAAGGATTTGCTATAGATCAAAATGTCATCAAAGTATACCACCACAAATTTGTTGATGAAAGGACGCAAAACCTCATTCATTAATCTCATGAAAGTGCTTGGTGCATTAGTTAAATTGAAAGGCATCACTAACCACACATATAATCCGAATTTAGTTTTAAACGCTGTTTTCCATTCATCTTCTAATGTCAATGCGAATTTGGTGATATCCACTACGCAAATCAATTTTAGAGAACACAACAGAGCCACTCAATTCATCAAGCATATAATCTAACCTAGGAATAGGATGACGATATCGAATTGTTATGTTATTGATAGCTCTACAATCAACACACATACGCCATGATCTATCTTTCTTTGGAACCAAAAGGACAGGAACAGCACATGGACTAAGGCTTTCACGTACATACCCTTTGTCAAGTAAGTCTTGCACTTGACGCTGAATCTCTTTAGTCTCTTGTGGATTGGTTTGATATGGCGCATGGTTGGGCAACGAGGCTCCTGGAATTAAATCGATTTGATGCTCAATCCCTTGAATTGGAGGCAGCCCCGGTGGTACATCCTTCGGAAATACATCAGCAAACTCCTGCAAAACGTTAGCAACAGTAGGAGGCAAAGAAGAAGGCATGTCCTCAAGTGAAAACAAAACTTCTTTGCAAACTAAAGCATAGCAATCAGATGCATTAGGGTCTATTTCAGATTTGGTAGCAAGCAAAACAGAACCTTTCAACTTAATTTCAGCATGGTTAGAACTAGGTTAGTTCTTTTTCGGTTGAGCAAGTGGTTTAGCTACGATCTGATTTTCACCTTTGTTATTCTCCTTTTATCTATTAGCTCTCTCCAATTCATCCTTTAAAATTGCTTCAGGAGACATGGGTAGGAAAGTGATCTTTTTTTGTTTAAACATGAGTATATTGATTAGTTCTACCATGATGCAAAACATCTCTATCATATTGCCACGGTCTAGCTAACAATAAGGAACATGCTTGCATAGGTACGATATCGCAATCAGCATAATCATGATAGGAACCAATAGAAAAGTGTACTCTTACAATGCGAGTTACCTTCAGCCTACCACAGTTGTTGAACCATTGAATGTAGTAAGGGCGAGGGTGCTAATTCGTGGTCAAGCCAAGCTTCTCGACAATGTCCGTGCTCGCTAAGTTGTTGCAACTTCCTCCATCAATGATCGTACGGCATGATCAGTCCTTGACAACGAACTTTGTTTGGAACAAGTTGTGACGTTGATTCGGTTCAGCACGCTCCATTTGTGCACTAAGCACACGCTTCACAATGATGCTCAAATTTCGATCATTAATTTCAGCACCATATTGTTCATGTTCAGCTTGTTGCCCTTCACCTGCATGGTCAGTTGCAAGCATAGTATATTCCTCTTCAATATCACTAGCTGAAGTGTATGCACCATCATGCTTTATGAGTAGGGCTCACTGGCTAGGACAGTCACGCATGATATGACCGAATCCCTTACAACGGTTGCATTGTGTTTCTGGTGCTCTTCCGGTAGAAGCAACCGATGATGAACTTTGCGCGGGGGCTTGGACTGTACTCTTACTCGTCTCGGTCACTCGTGAGGGTGTTGTGGAAGAACTAGGACGTCGGTTGTTGCTGGAGAAACTCGGTGCAGGTGCTCGGCTCGATGTGTTGTATGGAACTTTCAGTTGGGCACCTAAGAAACTCCCTCTCGGCCTCAACTTCCGTCCCTGTACTTCTCTCTGTGCCTTACAAGCAAGATGAAATAGACGAGTGATAGAGCAGTATTCTTTATAGTCAAGAATGTCCTAAATGTCTCAATTTAAACCTCCCAAAAATCTAGCCATTTTAGCTTCATCGGTTTCTTCTAAACCACAATGTAACATACCAGTTTGCAGCTCTTGATAATAATCCTCTACAGAATTACTACCTTGGTTCAGACGTTGCAATTTATTCAGCAAATCACGAGCATAATATGAAGGCACAAATCTATGTCTCATGACTCTCTTTAAAGCATTCCAAGTTCTAGGTATGTTCTGGTTATTGCGAAAATATTCACTCCACCAAATAGATGCAAATTCAGTAAACTCGCTAGTAGCAGTCCTAACTTTCTTATCTTCAAAAACTTCAAAGCAAGCAAAATTTTGTTCTATGGCTATTTCCCAAGTGAGATAGGCATCAGGGTCATACTTTCTAGTGAATGAAGGTATGGTCAATTTAAGCTTACCGAATGAGTCATCATGACCACGTACCTCTCGTGGTGGAATTCTTCTCATACCATTGCAATTGAAACGAAGACGCCGATGGTCACAATCATTGTTGATATTGAATCCTCCATCGGACTCCGTATCAGCAATATATTGATTTCCTTCGGCATTGAAATCATCTTTGACCTCATCAGCCCATGCTTGGGGTCAATGCACATCATTGGCAGCCGAGGCAACCGGTGCTCCTTTCTTCTCCAATTGCTCCACTCGAGTGGTGAGTGCAGCAAGCGCTTCGTTATTGCGGTCTAGAATCCCTTCGATACGCTCAGTGTGCGTATTCAGCAAGCGGTTGAAGTGTTATATGATGCCCTTCGTACGAGGTGTAAGTGGGCCGTCGTTCTCCTCGCTTTGATTACCCAACCTGACATGGTTAGTAGCAAACAAGGAACAAAATCATAGTGATATATCCCCATCAACTACTAAGTGTAGGTGGCTCAAACTCCCTCACAGTCAAGCTTCTTATCAAGCTCTTACCGATTCTTACCAAGCAGTAGGTGGTGATCGGTTGCTAGTGACAGTCTCAAACGCTCCAAAGATTGGTTAAAGCGATTGCAAGCAATCGGTACCTGTACGTCGGTAGCAAGTGTAGGTTGGATAGGCTCAAGTATGTAGCAAAGGTTAGCAATGATCAGTTCAAAGAATACAAAGTTGAAAAGTTGCTCAAAGTACTAGTCACTAGTATGCTGGCCTAGGCTAAACCAAACTAGAGACGCGAGTGAGGGCACAAAGGTAAAAAGCTCAGTTTTTTTTTTTGACATCGGCAACAGCAAGTTAGCAAAGTTCACGAGTGGCTGTGGGGAGGCTGTGGCGACGATATGGCACAATGGTCGAAAAAGTGGAGAATTGCAGGGGTAAATCAGTAATTACTCTCTCTCAACACTTCGGTCATAATTGCAAAATTTGATCCTTCTCAGATTTTTTTTATTTCAATTTTTTGTGTTTATGTATATATGTATTTTCCAAGTCAACAACCTTTTTTTTTTTAAACTGACAAGAAAACAGTGACCGGTTTTCTGAGACAGACACGAGATTGACCACCTTCCTCTTACCAATCCGAAACCACTAGGAATCAGATTCCCCTTTCTTTACTGGCACACACAGATGCAAGGTAGATGGATGCAGCGGTAGGCAGGTGTGGCAGCGGCATAAGCAGAGGCGTGATCTCAAGTCGAAACTCTAAAGGTTACGCGCTAAGACCAGCAACTCAACACGACGGTGCAGCAAAGATTCAACCAAGCAAAAACCAAAAAGATATTGCAGGCGCAAATTGGTTTGGACAAGGATGATCTACCGCTAATTTTTTTTTGTGAACTTTTCGGTATAAGATAGCACTCAAGAAAAAAAG
This sequence comes from Pharus latifolius, assembly GCA_019359835.1. Classification (NCBI taxonomy): domain Eukaryota; kingdom Viridiplantae; phylum Streptophyta; class Magnoliopsida; order Poales; family Poaceae; genus Pharus; species Pharus latifolius. Next base: position 17,915,000 of record CM033327.1, on the reverse strand, counting down.
TAGGATATTCTCACCGATCAACCGTTCTCTGATACTAAATGATGTGATGCGGGTAGTCCGATCTTTCGATGAGAACAAGAACTATCGATTTATGAAGACGACTCTCACGATCCAGCTACCAACCGTACACGACTGATACGCCCTGGCAATCGCTGAACCAACTTCGGATTGTTATCGACCGAATTAGAAGCACGATCGACCTGATCACGAAGATCTATTCCTGCAAGCAATCGAAGAACAAGCAAGAACAAGATAAACAAGCAATCTGAAATTGCAAATATAGATTGAATCACGAAAAAGAGTTGGGGTTCCGAATACAGATATTGATGTTGATCTAGCCGACCAAGAAGAATATCTCAATAGCTTCACGAAGGAAAGACTATGACTAAACAAAACCCGCAGAACCCTAATGGTTCGGCCAGATTATATAGAGGAGGTAAAAGAGGTCGGTGACCAGGTAAGGAAACCTGAAACCGACATGGACTCTTTTCCTACTCGGACTCTAGCTTGATACATGGGCCTCGACCCAACCAAAAAGGTAACTAGCATCGACTAGGCCCAATCAGAATCTGGTCGAAACTTGTTTTGTCACTTTCCGGTGATCCCGAAAGAATTTGGACGTGGGGCTAGATCCATTGGAAAGATCTCATCGTGGGCTTCTCCGTGGGCTATAAGAACGTCCCAATCGGACTTTGTATGAGGGAGTTATTGTCATTTGAAGGCAGCCTGCTCATGGATGGCTGAATCGGACTCCAACTCGAATTAATCCCAGACTCCAACTTGACTTGGGCTCCTTGCTGGTCCTTCAGTCCTTGCTGGTCCTCTCCATGGTTCCTAAGCACAATATTATCACTATTAGGTAGTAAACCATTCTCAAAACCATATATATATAAACTTAGGAACGAGTTTACTTGGCAATGCAACAATCGGGCTTTGCTGCCCGTTATTGGTCCTTGTGTAAGAAGCGGAGGATTATGGTTGGTGCGTGTATCCGAAGAAGTGATGTCCTCATCACTCACCCACCATATTCTATGAAGTTGTGATTCTATCATTGAACAGCCCGGTCCTTGAACTGACCCCCACCCTGAAGCAGCTTTGATCGCCATGAAAGCTGAGCCGCGAATGGCCAATCTACGCAAAAGGATTGCAGTGAAGCTAGAAAGAAACCAAAGGTTTCCACCTCCACCTGTAATTGGTGAAGAATGATGGGAGCAATCAGAAAAACCTATTCGGAAGGAGCACAATACTCGTGACCTCTGCTTGAAGTATGCCTTGGGCTATGCCAACCCTGACAATGAAGATGATGAAGCTGATGATGTACAAAGAGTCACATGTCATGCCATATTAGCTAACATTCGCCCGAAGAGGTATCATGAAGGTGAATTTTCATGTTCTGACGAAGATGATGTTGACCAGCGCTATCAAACTCTTCACCAACCTCGGTCCTTTTGGGCTATTTCAAGTCAATGTCATTGGGTTGGGAATGAACAACATCTCTTATGTAGAATACATGAAGAAGTGCTAGCTGAACATGGATAAGTGCTTGATGCTGCTTCTGCACCTGAACAACTTGAAGATTGAGGGCAACTCACTATCGACGAGCTCATGAAGATCAACTTGGGAAGTGAGGAGGACCCATGCCACACCTTCATCAATGCGACCCTCACGCACGAAGAATGTGAAAGTTACTGAAGCTTCTTGATGGAGTACAGGGTTGCTTCGCTTGGTCTTATAAAGAGATGACAGGGCTTGACCGTCATGTCTCCACCCACAAGTGGGCTATAGATCAACAATTTTGTCCTATGAAGCAACAACCACGCCGTTTCCGCTTGGAATTACAAGAGCAAATTGTCGCTAAGGTGGATAATCCAATCATAGTTGGTTTCATCAAGGAAGTACAACACCCGCACTGGTTGGCTAACATTGTCCTGGTGTGAAAGAAGAATGGGCAAGTGCGTGTCTGTGTTGACTTCATGGATTTGAATCAAGCTTGTCGAAAAGATGACTTCCCCTTGCCTATTATAGAAATCATTATGGCGCCCTCTCTTTTATGGAGGGATCATCAGGTTATAACCAGATCAAGGTGGATGAATATGATGCCATTGACACCGCCTTCCGTACTCCAAAAGGGAACTTTTATTATACGGTGATGCCCTTTGGATTCAAGTATGCCGGTGCCACTTATCAACGAGCCAAGACATTCATCTTTGATGAAATAATTCATCATTCAGTAGAATGTTATGTTGACTTAATGGTGAAGACTTGGAAGTGTGAACACCATCAAGATAACCTTCGCATTGTTTTTGAAAGGCTGTGCAAACACCAACTGAAGATGAATCCCCTCAAGTGTACATTTGCGGTTCAATTGGGAGTCTTTCTGGGAATTATTGTGCGTCACCGCGGCATCGCGATTGATCGAAAGAAGATCAATGTGATCCTACAGATGCCTCCTCCACAGAACCTGAAGGAGTTGAAGTCACATCAAGGCCATCTTGCCTATATACGACATCTTATCTCTAACCTTTCAAGTCGCATCCAACCTTTCACTAAGTTGATGAAGAAGGGAGTGGAATTTGAATGGGACGAGAAGTGCCAAGATGCTTTAGACAATATTAAACAACTCAATCCACTCGTTCTATCAGCACCAGTTAAAGGGAGATTCCTCATCCTCTATATAGCTGTGCAGCCTAACTCATTAGGTACACTTCTTGCCCAGCACATCATGTAACCATATTATTCGTAGATCATGGTCGGCAATTCTCAACCAGACTCTCTTGGTTCAAAGGCATCTCCAGTTCTAATAACTCTTTTATCCTGTGGTCACGCACAAACTGCAACTGTGTAGTAGGGATTATCATATGTCACAACCAAGGTGGCTGCGGGAGGATATCTCCAAGACCAAAGAGGTCGCGGATAGTGAGATTATAAATGATTGCGACCACAGAAAACCGTGGCCACAATCTATTCGTGACGGGCCTTTGTGTCTAATTCAGAAAATGGGCTGGTGTATGTCCAGAATAACTTGGACTATCACAAGATCTCTCGCCGTGGTCTCCTATGACCATAGAAACACATGACTGAATAGCTTGGCCCTCTTTCCGTGGTCTTCTACGACCTCGGAAAGGCTTAGGAAAATAACCTGAATCTTTCTCTCCATGGTCTCCTGTGATCATGGAAAGGCATAAAAAAAACTTCCAGTAATAATCCAAATTAGCTAGCCCACGATTTTGAAACGACAAGGTTCTTTAAAAAGATGTTTCTGATTCCAAAGAGACGCCTTTTCATTTCAAATTCCAATGAATATCTGAAAAGACACTACAACACGGTAGGCCAGCGCAAGCTGTAAAACTGCTAGGAAAAACTTTTTTCCCAACAGTATTGCAGATGAAATTATAATTTTGATTTTTCACCGATGTGTCAACTGGGAAAGTTATTATTTTTAGCAGATCTACCGCTAGGAATAAATAATATATAGCAAGCTGTAGATCAGTTTGGGAAAAGATATACAGATCTGTGGAACAGTTGAGTATATTTTTTCCACTGGGAAAATTTCTTTTTTTACCAGCGGTTCTACAGGTGAAAATATAATTTTGATTTTTCACCGATATGTCAGCTGAGAAAAGTAATTATTTTTAGCAGATCTACCGCTAGGAATAAGTAATATATATATATTTTTGGCGCAAAAATGAAAATTTTCAGCAGAATAATAACAAATTTATTATTTTGAGGGGGAAATTTTTAGAGAAAAATATTTTCTGCAGATTTATTGGTTTTGCGCCAAATATAAAATCTGTTATTATTCTGCTCCACCGAGAAACCTCCCCCAATCCTCTCCAGCTCCAGCTCTCCGCCGAGAAACCCTCTCTAGCTCTCCGACTCTCCCCCACCGATAGCCAACACTCCCACCTCTGGTCTCCACCGATCCCCCACTGCACCCCCACCTCGATCTGGTCTCCCACCGTGCGTGAGGTGTCTCGCAGTGTGGCCCTCAAAACGCTAGCGGCAGGGTGTGCGGTGAATGGCAGAGATGGAGCGACAGAGGTGAAGCAGGTGCGCAACAGAGGGGTGAGGCACGAGGCACCATCCATGGACCAATCCGAGGTAAGCAGAACTGTTCCAACACTTCTGGTTGCAGTGTTCTTTTCTTGGCTTTGCAATGTTGCATCCTAATGAACTCCAGATGAGTGTTCTATCATTGCTGAAGACTGCCAGAATCTTCAGAAATAGACTGCGTAAATCTTGGAACACTTGCAACTATCAAGTATATCAAATGATATGATAGGAAATTATCCATTGTACTTAGACTGAGAGCATATTAAAGATCTAGCATTTTGTGCCTTGTGTGGAAGAGTTCAAGTTTATTCTCTTGTGATTGATTCAGACACCAACCAAGAAAATGGTGGCAACACTCAATTAGAAACTCCATTTAAGAACAAACACTTCATTAGAACTAGATCTTGATCAAGATAACTAGAACTGAAATGTTCGAAGGCGCAGTTTTTAAGAAACAATTGAAATGTTTGAATGCACAATTTAAATATTTTTAAGAAATTTACAAGCACACATTTCACCAGTGGTGAAATACTAATTACAGACTAGCTCAATTTACATGAATAGGGTGTTTTGAAAGACCAGCTCAATTTGGTTCTGCAGAAAGATCATTGCACCCATCCCACCAAACATTTTCAACAAACACTTTGTGCATTTATAGCAATTTCGACACAATCTCCTTGAACCAAATATCAGAAATTCAGAATGTTTCCTTCTAAATCAATCCAACAAAGCTGCCAAACTGCGACAATAATGTACAAAGCTACGACAATAATGTACAAACTACGACAATAATGTGCAATGATGTAGCCAACTGTTCACAATAGTACAAAGCTGCCAAACTGCGACAATAATGTCAACTTGGTATCATCACCTTCATCAGTCATCACAGCTAGAATGTGAACTTAAAAGAGAAAGAAAGCCAAAACCATTTACACTGTAAATTAGAACATGTACAGAAGTGTTCTGAACATCTGTGGAAAGATGTTTCAGTGACAAGATACTTTTCTCCATCTGATAGTACACTCCTAGTGTAGGATCACTGAGTTTCTGTGCTCAATTTGAACTGATGATGCAATCCTCATCCTAACATAAACTGAAGAACAATGTACATGTATCTTATTAGAAAGTTTTAACACAACAAACTAGATGGATAACATCACGGCAGATCATGTAACATCTCATGAAGAGATTCTAGTTGTTAAAGCATACACCGCACATAATCAATCAAGTCCCATTGCAGATAGCATGCTAAATCAACAATGTTGTCATGTTTTGTTTGGGAAAAAAATAATAGAGAGATCTCAGCACTAGCTGCAATTGCATGGCTTTGAAAAAATGATGCGCAAACTGTTAATTGCAAGAGTACGTTGTTAAGCATTTACACAAGCTAGATATGAACAAGCAAGGAAAACATAAATGTTAATTTACAAGATTATGTATGAGAGACGATATTCAGGACTACATCCACTATATATGCTGCACAAATTATATGGAAAATAACAATTAATTACCTTGAGTGCTACATGTATCATGAACTAATAACATTCAAAATTATAACAAGAACTATCATTTGCTAATTAGTAATTTTGACATTAAAATTAGCATATCAGTTTGCTATTAATGCCACAACAGGTCAAATACATCATTGGTTATAGAAATGTTTACAGCACAAAAAGGATGTTTTTAATAAATCTGGAAAAGGACATACAATAGCAGTAAGGATAAATTTCATTACACATGGCAAAAACTTGTACTGCTACTTTGACATTTAGTTGTATTGTTGCCACAAAAATCCTAAAATAAGTTTATCTAAAAATTAACTTAGTAAGTATGGGCATTGCAAATAAGTATATTGGACAACCATGTGAAATTTTGGAAATACTTGTAGAGCTTATTTTCTCAACAATAGGTGATTATTTTCAAGCTTAATGGCATCATGCTAACCAACTAATTAACAAAGCATCATCACTAACAAAAAACTAAATATTTTGACAAATGAAGTCAGATTTCTGAATCAGTATTCAGACCACATCTATAGTAGTCACTAATGTTTTGAGTGAAAAAAATGGATTAGCATACTACAAATACAAGTGACTATTCTGGCCATCCAGATCACATGAAACCTAGGAAGACATGCAGACTCACACATTACCATAAACTGCAAACTGTAGTAGGAAACATATGAGAAACAAACTGATGTACCTTTTGAGGCCTTTGGACTATCAAATGCCTTCTGATGAAATGTAAACACAAATGTTTATCATAAACTCCGCATCACGAATCTCTAATGGCAAATCAAGTTAGCCTGTCAACTCTTTTTTTGGGGGAAGATAAGAGAAGTATTGTCGCGCCCCGAAACTGGGACTACGACTACTCCTGTAGAGACCTAGCTCGCTGCAGCTAGTCCCATATATGCATAGCATACACATACCCTTGACTTCCCAGGATAAGTCAAGCACAGGAGTATATCATATTGCAACAGAGTCACTTACAAAATATTTAAGCAGTGTGGCCTGCTGGCCTTAATATTACATAAAGAGGATTACAATGCCTTCGCGGCATACAGGTTTAGCAAAATAACATCTACACAGCAGAAGGTAGGTGACCCACCCACAAAGAGAAGTGGACGGCAGAACAACACACATCAGGGAAATGACGGGACTGACGCTCCTCCTTCTGGATCCACGAAGTACTCCATGCCTTCGTCTTGGTCGTAGAATGCTCCGTCTACTGAATTGTAAGTTGCAAGAGTGAGCACTTTTGTACTCAGCAAGTCATAGGTAAGAGTAGATACATATAGTAGAGATGATATGAACCTAGACTAGTCAAGAATTATGGATGTTTGTAAAATAATCTTTCTCTTTCCTGGCTCAACTCATGGCAGCACCTTTCTATAATATAACATCATCAATCATGTTCACTAAATTATGGCACTACCGCGACACGTCAACACATGACAGCCCACGGTAGCACTCCTTATCATGACAACACATGTCATTTGGGTAATCTTGATTTAATATATTTTATTTAGAAAATAATACTTGTGTCACACCCCGTGGATTTAATCCACCGCAGCAGACTCCTAAAACTCGGGAGCACGAAGTATTCGAATACATTTTTAACTCTGCAGAGAGGTACCAATTTACCCGCAAGATATTCCACTTTCAAGCCCATCCTATCAGAATGATTGGACCCCTGACTCACTTCATACTGTGAGCGGCAAGGTGGAGATAACAGGAACTTTTGTTATGTTTCACTTACAATTCACCCCTGACCCTGCAGTTTTCTTCACACAAACCGCAGTTGTGGCGGGATATACCCCCACCCATAAGCCTCTTCCCATTACTGGGTCAACGTGCTTGATCAAATCACATTCAGTGATACGTGGAGGAGCTGAACCCCGTGAGTTTGGTGTATTACTTTCCATCTCATGCAGGGGTTTCATGTACGATTCACATAAGTACTCGTTCAGGCCTGTCCCATACCAGGCTTGCGGTTAGTACGTTTGTTCATGCCACTAGACGCACAACACAAGGTTCTAGTCCTTATATGCCAGTGACCAGACCATCCACAACCCTGCACCTTCAGTGCCTGCACATCCTTTGCAGTCTAGCAACTCCAGTGCTACCACCATTCCATACCATTTCCTGGTCACGGCTAGGGGTTTTATTTCATGAATATAAGTATATAAATATATATAATAGTTCATGGCCCAAAACTTGTTTATTTCACATTTCACAGATAACCAGTCCAGTACTGCCAATTCATAAATCAACCATTTCCAATCTTCTCATGCAATATTATCTATATTCAAGGTTATGTTATAGCAACTCTTAAAATATAGGTTCGAGATGTCAAGAATATGACTTGCCTTCCGCGTCGTAAAATACAGCAGCTGATGTCGGGTCAACAGTGAAGTCCTCGAACTGGGGCTCTTGATCTGCTCTCCAATCAAACAAATAACCAATAATCACAATCTTTTCAATACATTATTATACTATATGCAAAGATGAAGTCTTGATGATTCTGAAATGATTAGGTTAGAAATTGATCAGGATCAGGTTAGTTGTTGAAGGTTTACAAGGTTCCAAATGTCTCAAAATATCAGGATGGTATCAAGGTTGCGACTGGTTCGCTCAAAAACAGCGAACGTCTTTAGGTCGACATTCGGTTCAAGACATCGACATAGGGTCGATGGATGATAGAGGGGTTATCTCAACTTGTGGCAGTAGAATAAAATGTAGAGCACAACTCCACAAGTCTAAGGGACAAGGTTATTTCCAGTTTGCACAACTGAAAAGAGGTGAAAAGAGCTAATGCCACTGGCTGACATGCTCTGGCATTGATCTTGACATGGCCAGAAACTAGGGCTTGCCATATCTTTTGATCTAGAGCTTCAAATGATGCACCACTTTGTCTGGGAGATAGGCATTGATAACAGGAACAAATCATTCAACAGGATCCAAGGCTGAAAATGGCTGGAAAATGATGAAAACCAACATAGAAGTTGACTGGCCTGGAGTACCTGCAGCACAAACAGTGCAGCAACTAGGGCATAGCCATAACTCCTGTTCTAGGCCGAATTAGGGGTCGTGGTAGAAGACAAAGTTGCTCAAAATGGTCCAAAACATCTAGATGGCAAGGTGGTTTGAGTTGGAGTGGCTGAATTTAGAAGATATTGGCTGGAGGAAGGATGAACTCAATCCTGATTTGGGTATTTCTGTTCTAGAGCAATTGAACTCGAGTCCTTGCTTGAGGAGGGTCTCTGGGGCATAACAAAGCTAGGTGTGAAGTCAATTTAACTGGAAAATCACCACAGAAGCTTGACGGCGAGTCCCAGTTTGCATGCACGGTGTAAATTTGGGGTTTTCCAAGTTTTAGCAAAATTGGTGATTCTGGTTGCTTAGATGTGCTTAGATAAGTTCACTAATCAAGATTGATCACAGGCTCGAGAGCTAATTCACTCTGGTTAGAGTTTAATTGCTCGCCGGAGTTGTCGGGGAAAATCAGCAATTCCCGGCGAGGTGGTGCGCTAGAGTTCAATTGGTTGCTACTACACAGGTAAGTGGATGAGGGTTACTTACTGGGAGGCTTGGATTGCTGAGGGAAGCAACGGGTGAGGCTGGCACTGAGAGCTCCAAAAATGGCTCGCCGGGGAGGAAGATTTCACCGCGGAGCTGAGAGCTTAGGTGGTTTCTGGCGCTGGGTGAAGATGCAACGGCTACAGAAGGCTTTATATAGGCACGGGCGAGGCAAAAGGGCCGACAATTTGGAGTGTTCCTGCCACGAGGTGACTTTGAAGCGACGGGACGGGGTGGTGATGGCGAGGCCACTGACGGCGCGGCGTTGCAGCTTTGCAGCTGGACGGTGCAGGTGCAGGCGACGAAGGCGACGGCGAGGAGACATCTAGCTCGAGCATGGCTGCGACGTGTCGAGCGTTCTCTGCGGTGGTGCGCTGCTGCAGCTAGCGCGCGTGCTGTGCGCGGGGAAAACTGGTAGCGATTTGCGCGGTTGAGGTGGCTTCCACGGTGGCGAACGGCGAAGGCACACATGGCGGCAGGCACAGGCGACTGCCACGGCGGAGTGAGCACGGCAGCTGGTCGAGGTCGCGCACAGGGGGGTCTCTGGTCGTGCGCAGCTGGTCGAACAGGGACTGGAAAAGAAGGCTCGGGCTGATTTGCAATATTGAAACTTGCTCCAGGGACTGATCTGCGAGGAAAAGTTTGAATAGGAAAAGGATCTGATTGCAAATCTGGAGATCTGGAGGGCTGATCGGAAATCTGATTTCAGGAATGAGTTGCATAAGATTAATGGAACTCATCTAGCCAAAGTTTGACAAGATCGGGCAAGATCTGGAGGGTTTCGACAAAAGTGGGGAAAACGACTTTAGGGTAAAACAGGGTAATTAGGGTTTCAAAAACGGCGAGGGTCGAAACTTAGATTTAGGGCAGGATTTGGAAGTTCTTCCAGAAGGGAAAAATGTTCAGAATAGTGAATGGGAGATATTCACTGAATCAGGTCAAAGTTTGGAGGTGATTTGCAACATTTTGCCTTTTCAGGCTTCTGGAAAATCTGGAAAAGGACTTATCTGTGATACTCTTGGACTGATTTGCGAAAAGAGTCTAGATGGTGAAATCTGGCTGCCAACCTTTTGGATTAAGGTATTGGCGTACCCTTGATCATAATCCAAGAACAATCTGGTCTGATCTTGGCTAAGATTTGATTATATTTGAAATGTTGAAACTTAGGGTAAAAGGCAATAACAGATATTCTGTTTTCGAAAACAGAAATGAGTTGAAAATTCTGGAAGTTAGGGATAGAATTCAATCTGGCTCCTGAAGACTTTTAGGTTTAGGTTAACTGATAGATCAAATCTGGCAAGTCAGATCTTGACTTGGGGTCACAGGATAGATTTTGGAGATTTAGGGCTAGAACAGAATAAAGCTGAGGCTGATTTAGCTGATCTAGAAGAGACATATGCATGCATGACTTTTAAGAAAGAAACTTTTCACCCCCAAAACTCAGGATGTTACAAGTATAGAACTCTTGGCACTTCTCCAAAACCAAAAGAAAGCAAGCACTAACACAAGTCCAATCACAAGTTGCAGGTCGAGTTCCAAAGCAAACAGGGAGATTGAAAGACACCTTACTGTTTGCAAAAATGGGAAAGGGCTTTCTTTTTAAAGGAGAAAGATGCTGATTTGATTAATATCAGGAGATCGAATGAAGAATTCAATCACTCATTGAGTGATAAATGACTACAAGTGAAAGGGATAGACGGTTTAAATGAAAGAAGATCCAATCCAATATTTCAAAGTTATATCTAGAATCACTGGAAAAGTACAAATAAGCATAAAGAGAATTTTATCATTATGAGGCAATCAAAAACCCTTGTAGACGAAACTAATTATTAGTTCCCAACCGGGGTCGAGTGAAATCCAATCCAAAAATCAATAATTAAAAGAATGAAAAAAGCTTCTTTTCAGAAGAGTTTCACTAACTTCAACTTTTCTAAAAGAAAAATTACTATGTTGTACCCAATTTGTAAGTTGTATCGATACATTTATATTCCATTATTACATAACAACCTTCTGTATTTCTTATTTGTCATAGTAGATTTTAAATTAAGGGGCAAATTGTTTCAGGTTTCTATAAATTTTTATAATTTTATTTATGTCACTGGGTGTTTCCTTTTAATTCTTCTAAAAGGTTAGCCCAATTATATGATTTTAAGCTACTTATCCATGCAAAAATGTTTTCTCTGTTTAAACACTAAATGGATGCTCTATTTATATCCATGTCAACCAATACACTTCATGTTTATCTTATATTTGGGATTGGTGGTGCAACTCAAAAAAATTACTAGTTATCGTGATTTCGATCCTACCATGAAGGCCACTATTTAGTCAAACTCACATATTAGATGAGCTTCTTTTCAAAGACCTTAAGTAACAGTGGTGATACTACACATCTAGCCTCTCATCCCACCACACAGCCCTCGGCCTCCTCAATGAAACCACACCACCACATCAGCCAATCGAGCCATCTCTAGCCTCCGCACTATAATTACTCACCACGATGCCTCTAACCACACCTCTCCTACCCTATACGTTTTCTTTGTTTTTAAATTGCATTTGTGTTTTTTTGTCTTGAAAGTTGTTTCTTCAATCTATTTTCTGTTTGCATAATTTCAGATTTCATAGATTGGACTTCCAACTTGGAGATTGTTGCTGTCAGGTTTCATCTTTGGAAAAATCAGTTGCAATCAGGTAATATTAGTATTATTTTTTATAGCTATATGATTCTTTTTTGTGTCGTATGATTCTTGTCTGTGTGCAATCATGTAGTATTATATAGATATGATATTTAGGGGTTATTGCTGTATTATTTAGATATGATATTTAGGGACTTCCAACTTGGAGTATGTTGCTGTATGATTCTTGTTTGTGTGCAATCAGGTAGTATTTTTTAGATATGATATTTACGAATTCAAATTGTAACACCAAATTTCTGTACTTTCTAGTCTTATACTGATCAAATTCTTGTTAATAGGCTCTTCTATTCCCATGTTGTATAGGTGGATGAATGTTTAGGACTATTTTGACCAAAGTAATAAAGTCCTCTGTAATATAGTCATAACTATTTATAGATTTTTTATCTATCTCTTTAGCTAGACATCAGTATAGCTAGACATCAGTAAATTTTGTATAATTTTAGTATATAGATTTTGAAATATATGGAAACACTCCTAGTTATGTGATTGTGTTTGATAGAAAAACGCAGTCCCGATCTTTCGATGAAAGATGTAAATTTCGATTGAGGAGGAGTAGACGTAGTCCCGATTGAGGAGGAGTAGACGTAGTCCCGATTGAGGAGGAGTAGACGTAGTCCCGATTGAGGAGGAGTATGACATGGAATAAAATGTGCCATCTTAGAGAATCTATCCACGACAACAAATATACTATCCCTCCCCCGTTTCGTCCTAGGCCGTCCTAAAACAAAGTCCATAGAAATATCCTCCCACGGAATGCTAGAAACAGGAAGATGCATATATAAACCATGAGGATTAAGTCGTGACTTAGCTTTTTGACATGTAGTGCAGCGAGCGATGAAACGCTCAACATCCTGTCTCATCTTCGACCAAAAGAAATGATTAGCAAGTATGTCCTCTGTCTTCTTGACACCGAAGTGTCCCATAAGTCGTCCTCCATGCACCTCCTATAACAACAAGAGACGAATAGAGCTATCTGGGATGCATAACCTGTTAGCACGAATCCATCGATAACGACAAATTTGTTCCAAGTTCATCCTTCTTTGCAATTGTACAATATTTCCTTAATTGTCTCCAAACCAAAAATTTTGAAGTCAAGCTGTGAAAGCATAGTATATCGTCTAGACAATGCATCAGCAATAACGTTTTCCTTCCCCTTCTTGTGTTTGATCACATGGGGAAAAGATTCAATAAATTCTACCCACTTAGCATGTCTACGATTCAATTTTCATTGACTTCTAATGTGCTTCAAAGATTCATGATCAGAATGGATGACAAATTCTTTGGGCCATAAATAATGTTGCCATGTCTCTAAAGTCTGAACTAGAGCATATAATTCTTTATCATAAGTTGAATAGTTCAGACTAGGCCCACTAAGCTTCTCACTAAAGTATGCAACTGGTTTAGCTTCTTGCAACAAAACACCACCAAGTCCTATACCACTAGCATCACATTCTAGCTCAAACATTTTATTAAAATCAGGGAACTGTAGTAAAGGAGCTTGAGTTAACTTATCTTTCAAAATGATGAAGCCTTCCTCTTGCGCGTCGCTCCAAATGAATGGAACGCCTTTCTTTGTGAGTTCATGCAGCGGTGCGGCGATGGTGCTAAAATCCTTGACGAAACACCGATAGAATCCAGCAAGTCCTAGAAAGCTTCGCACCTGTGTGACCGTTTTAGGAGTCGGCCAACTCTGGATAGCTTCGATCTTGACTTTATCTACAATGCCCTGTGGAGTAATAACATAGCTAAGAAACGAGACTCGGTCGGTGCAAAAGGTGCCCTTCTCGATGTTACCGAACAAACGTGCATCACGTAGAGCATTAAAAACAGCACGTAAATGTTCTAAATGTTCCTCCAAGGTCTTGCTATAAATCAAGATGTCATCAAAGTAGACTACCACAAATTTGCCAATGAAAGCACGTAAACCTCGTTCATTAATCTCATGAAGGTACTAGGTGCATTAGTCAAACCAAAAGGCATAACTAACCACTCATATAAACCGAACTTAGTTTTAAATGCTGTTTTCCATTCATCGCCTAATTTCATGCGAATTTGGTGATAGCCACTACGCAAGTCAACTTTGGAGAACATAGTAGAGCAACTTAATTCATCAAGCATATCGTCTAACCGAGGAATAGGATGACGATAACATATAGTAATATTATTAATGGCTCGACAATCAACGCACATACGCCACGTACCATGTTTCTTAGGCACCAAAATAACAGGAACAGCACATGGACTAAGAGATTCGCGAACATACCCTTTATCAAGCAATTCTTGAACTTGTCCCTGAATTTCTTTAGTCTCCTCAGGGTTGGTACGGTATGGTACACGATTGGGCAGCGAAGCACCGGGAATTAAGTCAATTTGATGCTCAATCCCTCGAATAGGTGGTAATCCCGGCGGTATTTCTCGCGGAAATACATCAGCGTACTCCTGCAAAATGTTAGTAACAGCCGAAGGCAAAGAAGATGGAATATCCTCGAACGAAACAATGCTTCTTTGCATATCAAGCCGTAACAAATAGAATTGCTAACATCTAAAGTAGAAATGTCAGATTTAGTTGCAAGGAAGCTGGAACCTTTTAATTGTATTTCCTTAGAAAGACTCGGTTCAGTTTTATTCTTGTTATGAAATTGCTCCAACTCACTTGCTACAATCTGATTGTCAGATTTAGGGAGTTCCTAATTTTTATTTCTGCTAGCTCTAGCAAGATCATCTTTCAAAATTTGTTCAGGGGTCATAGGATGCAACACAATCTTCTTTCCGTTATGCATGAGAGAGTATTGATTTATTCTACCATGATGCAAACAATCTCTATCATATTGCCATGGTCTACCTAATAACATAGAGCATGCCTGCATAGGTACAACATCACAATCAACACAATCATGATAAGAACCTGAAGCGAAATGTACTCTCACCATACGAGTTACCTTAATCTTGCCGCAGTTGTTGACCCATTGAATGTAGTAGGGGTGAGGATGTGGTCTAGTGGAGATTGCTAGTTTCTCCACCATCTCCATGCTGGCCAGATTATTACAACTCCCACCATCAATGATTATACGAACTGATCACTCCTTGACAATGCCTTTAATTTGAAACAAGTTGTGGCGCTAACTTTGCTCGGCACGAGCAATCTGAGCACTAAGCACACGTTGTGCAATAATACTCAAATATTGGTCAGCATCACCAGCGCTCACATGCTCTTCTTCATGCTCTGAAATTGGGTCGCCATCTTAATGTTCAGCAAGCAAAGCATAGGTTTCTTCGTCAAAATCGCTTGCTGAATCGTACTCGCCATCCTCGCGAATTATTAGCACGCGCTTGCTCAGACACTCCCTCATCATATGGCCGAAACCCTTGCAGCGATGGCATTGAGTGTCTTTTGTTTGTCCTGTTGAAGCGACCAATGATGATGAACCTTTTGTAGGAGCTTGTGTGTCACTTTTCGTCGGCGCGGGTGCTCGTGGTGCAGAAATTGAAGTAGAGGATGTCGGTTTGTTGTTGGAGGAAATCGGAATGGTGGTACAGCCGGATGGAACAACGGAGGTGTGAGACGTCCACAAAGTAGTGCGACTTGCAGAAAAGTTAGCTTTCGCCCTTGAGTGTCGTCCTTGCACTTCACGTTCAGCTTTACAAGCAAGATGGAATAAATGAGTCATCAAATTATAATCCTTATAATCTAGAATGTCCTGGATTTCTCGATGTAAACTACCTAAGAAACGAGCCATAGAAGCTTCCTCATTCTCAATTAAACCACAACGCAACATGCCAATTTGCAATTCTTGATAGTATTCCTCCACTGAACTAGTACCTTGGCGTAGGCGCAGTAATTTATTTAATAAATCTCTAACATAATATGAGGGAACAAATCTATGTCTCATGATCCACTTTAATGCTTCCCAAGTGGTGGGTATATTATTTGGATGAATGCGGCAATGCTCTCTCCGCCAAACAGAAGCAAAATCAGTGAATTCACTAGTAGCAGCCCTAACTCTTCTATCCTCAGGGAAATCATGGCATGCAAATTTTTGCTCAACAAGTAATTCCCAACTGAGGTATCCATCAGGATCATATTTACCTTCGAAAGGAGGCATATTGAATTTTACCTTAGAGAAAACGTCATCACGATCACGTAACTCACGTCATGGTGGATCACGTCGCATACCGTGCCGATTAAAACATAGCCGACAATGGTCGTCGTCGTTGTTGTAATTGACGGCATTCTCATCCTCCAAATCAGCGGCGTAGTCATCGTAGTTCTCTCCGTCTTGATCTTCTAACTCAGGTCCTGAAGCTATGGTAGCCCTAGAGTGCTGAACCGAAGCGTTGGGGATGTGTGTCTGGGTGGCCAAGGCAGCGGGAAAGTGCTGGGAACCCGGGGCACCAATGGGAACCCGTTGTGCACGTAGTACGCTGCTATTGTTGCTTGGGAGACGAGGTGGTGGCATGGAAGTTCCCGGGGCAGCAGCTGCAAGCATATCAAGTCTAGACAAAATGGTGGCAAGGGTAGTGTTAGCAACTCCTTGTGCGGCCTCGATGGACCAGAGATGATCTTCTTGCAGCGACATACGCTCATTAGTGAGTCGTACATCCTCAGTAAGGCCCTCGGTGGAGCTCTAGCTTGTTAGCTCTAAACACAAACCCATCATGCAGGACAAATTTGTTCCATGTTTTTTCCTCTTTACAATTCAGCAACACATCTTTAAAGTCATTATCATGCACATATTGCTTTTTAATCGTCTCTAATCCAAAGATTTTGAAATCAAGTCATGAAAGCATGGTATATCTCCTAGACAAAGCATCAGCAATAACATTATCCTTTCTCTTCTTTTGTTTTATAACATAAGGAAAAGATTCAATGAATTCAACCCACTTTGCATGTCTACGATTCAATTTACCTTGACTTCGAATGTGCTTTAATGATTCATGATCAGAATGTATGACGAATTCTTTGGGCCATAAATAGTGCTGCCATGTTTCTAAAGTTCGAACTAGAGCATATAATCCCTTATCATAAGTAGAATAGTTCAAACTAGGCCCACTCAACTTCTCACTAAAATATGCAACAGGTTTTCCTTCTTGTAACCACACGCCACCCAAACCAATTCCACTAGCATCACATTCTAGTTCAAAAGTCTTAGAAAAATCTGGAAGTTGGAGTAGTGGTGCATGTGTTAACTTATCTTTCAACGTGTTGAAGGCATTCTCTTGTGCATCGCTCCAAGCAAATGGCACACCCTTTTTGGTGAGCTCATTCAATGGTGCAGAGATGGTGCTAAAATCCTTCACGAAGTGACGCTAGAATCCAGCAAGTCTTAGAAAACTTCTCACCTGTATGACTGTGTTAGGAGTCGGCCAACTCTGCATTGCCTCAACTTTGGCTTGATCAACTTTAATTCCCTGTTGAGTAACAACATAGCCAAGAAAAGACACTCGATCCATGCAAAAGGTGCACTTCTCAAGGTTACCAAACAAGCGTGCATCACGTAAAGCATCAAAAATAGCATGTAAATGGTCAAGGTGTTCCTCTAATGATTTGCTATATATCAAAATGTCATCAAAATATACCACCACAAATCTGCCAATGAAAGCACGCAAAACTTTGTTCATTAATCTCATGAAGGTGCTAGGTGCATTAGTTAAACCAAAAGTCATTACTAACCATTCATATAGACCAAACTTAGTTTTAAATGTTGTTTTCCATTCATCTCCTAACTTCATGCGAACCTGGTGGTACCCACTACGCAAATCAACTTTAGAGAACACTATAGAGCCACTTAATTCATCAAGCATATCATCTAACCTAGGAATAGGATGACGATATCTAATGGTGATATTATTGATTGCTCTACGATCCACACACATGCGCCATGATCTATCTTTCTTAGACACTAAAATGACCAGAACAGCACAAGGACTAAGAGACTCACGCATGTACCCTTTATCAAGCAATTCTTGAACTTGGCGTTGTATTTCCTTAGTTTCTTCCGGATTGGTTCTGTATGGTGCACGATTGGGCAAAGATGCCCCGGGAGTGAGGTCAATTTTGTGCTCAATTCCTCGAATTGGTGGCAGCCCCGATGGTACGTCCTTTGGAAAGACATCAGTGTACTCCTGCAAAAGGTTAGTGACAGCAGGAGGCAAAGAAGAAGATATACCCTCAAATGAAAACAAAGCTTCTTTGCAAACCAGTGCATAGCAAATAGATTTACTAGCATCCAACTCATTTACATCAGATTTGGTAGCAAGAAAACAAGCGCCTTTCAATTTAATCTCATTTTTCTTCTCACTAACAGGTTTAGATTCGTTCTTTTTATGTTGCTCAAGTCCCTTTCCTACAATCTGATTTTCACTCTTAGCATGCTCCCGATTTTTCTCTTTACTAGCTCTAGCAATCTCATCTTTTAAAATAGCTTCAGGAGATATCAGATGTAACACAATTTTCTTCTCTTTATGCACAAAAGAATATTGATTGGTTCTACCATGATGCAAAGAATCTTTATCGTATTGCCATGGTCTACCTAACAACATAGAGCATGCTTGCATAGGTACGACATCGCAATCAACAAAATCATGATAAGAACCCACAGCAAAATGTATTCTCACCAACCGTGTTACCTTTAGTTTGCCACTGTTGTTGAACCATTGAATGTAATATGGCTGAGGGTGCCGTTTGGTGTTCAATGCAAGCTTCTCAACCATGTCGGAGATTGCGAGGTTGTTGCAGCACCCTCTGTCAATAATCACATAGCATGAACACTCCTTGATCACACACTTAGTTTGAAACAAAATGTGTCGCTGATTTTGCTCCACCTTCTCCACTGGTGCACTCAACACACGCTGCACAATGAGACTCTCATAACGTTCCGCTTCTTCAGCGTCAATGTGCTCTGCTTCTTGATCATGCTCATCTCCACTCCCTGCATGGTCAACTGCAAGCATAGCATAGGTATCTTCATCCAAATCACTAGCAGAAGAAAACTCACCATCATCCCGCACGATCAACACACGCTTGCTTGGACATTCACTCCGCACATGGCCATACCCCTTGCATTGATGACATTGAACATCTCTCGTTCACCCCATAGATGCAACGGAGGGAGAACTCCTGGCGGGTGCTTGGATTGACCCCTTTGTTGCCTCGGATGCCTTGGATGCTGGAATTGACGAAGAAGGACGTGGCTTGTTGTTGAAGGAAGGTGGTGTGGGTGGATGGCTTGTTGGGGTAGCGAGTGTACATGGAGACCAAGAGTTAGCACGACCTGCGGAAACATTAGTCCTTGTGCTTGCGCGTCGTCCCTGCACTTCTGTTGCAGCTTTACAAGCAAGATGAAATAAACGAGTGACAGAATTGTATTCCTTGTAAGCTAAGATATCCTGAATTTCACGGTTCAAACCACCCATAAATCTAGCCATAGCAGCCTCCTCACCTTCCTCTAAACCACAACATAACATCCCTATTTGCAACTCTTGATAATAGTCTTCTACAGTTTTACTACCTTGCCTCAATTGTTGCAATTTATGTAACAAATCACGCCCATAATATGATGGAACAAATCTAGCTCGCATGGTTCTTTTCAAAGCATCCCAAGTTTGTGGTTTAGCATCTGAATTTTTACGACAATATTCACTCCACCAAACAGAAGCAAAATCAATAAATTCACTAGTAGTAGCCCTAACCCTTTTGTTCTCAGGAAATTCATGGCAAGCAAATTTTTGATCAACAGCTAATTCCCAAGTGAGGTATGCATCAGGATTATATTTACCACCAAAAGGTGGCATAGTGAATTTAATCTTTCCTAGTGACTCATCATTGTCACGTACCTCACGGCGTGGGTGCAAAGGTCCTATACCGGTGTGGTTGCGGCATAGCTGACGTCGATGACGAGTGTCTACATCATCAACCTCGGTGTCTACGACATAGTCTGCAATGTTCTCATCCACCGCGCTGCCCAAGACACCATTGTTGTTGCGGGTACGCTGAGTAACAGTGCCATCAGCAAGGCCAGCGGGAGCAGTCGTTGGAGGTGCACGACCCATCTCATCAAGTCGCCATAAAATCTCAGCAAGAGAGGTGTTGACAGCGCCAACGAAAGTCTCCAATGCTGTAAGCTTGCTAGTGGTGTCAATTGAGTTGCCTCCAATTGACCAAGTTGGTCATTAGTAACCCGCACAACCTCATCAAGGCCTTCAGTGTGCAGCTTTACTTGGCGCTCAAAGTGTTGTATGATGCCCCTGGTACGAGGAGAATGTGGTGTGGCCGCATCCGAAGATCCTGACATTGTTAGAGGAAAACCAAAAGAATAACAAGCAAAGTAATATAATCACAGAAAATATGTCCCTAAAAACTACTAGGAAGTGGCTATATCAAGTCGCTCACTCTCAACCCGTTCTGTCAAGCTCTTACCAATTCTTACCAAGCATAGCAGAAGGTGATGGCAATCGAAAAGTCAACAACTCCTGGAGAAATGGTTGTATCGATGCCAGTCACTAGTACTTGGACAGTAGTAGTCGAATATGTGGAGCTATAGGTGGGCTAAAAATGAGACAATGGAAAACTAGAACCATGTTAGTCAAAGCAAGTTGAATAAACACTCAACGACGGTACCGTGCTGGTCCTAGGCTAGACCGTACTAGAGACGCGAGCCTGGACACAAACGACGTAACAGAACACCAACCAGCACACAGAAAGTAAAGGAACTAGCTAGAGCTCCTGATTTTTTTTTTGCAGGAGCCCTAAATTCTTAACCTTGACTCAAGGGACTCCGGAACAAGCACTAACAACACACATTTTTTTTAATAAACTAAGAAGCACGCAGCAGATAATTGGAAGAGTATAACTCTGACTCAACTTGGCAGACCACTTGGACTCGACAAGGAAGTCGACTCGGACTCAAAGCGGCGGTGATGATGAAGGCGATGGAATCGATGATGATAAATGTGACAAGAACTCAAAACTCTAAGTTCTGGACGCTAAGACCAGCAATCTCGACACGACGATGCAACCGAAAACTCAACAAGCAAAGACTAAGTAGTAATAGTGGAAAGGCTCTAACTGTTTTGGACCTCAGGGACTAATCTATCTTTTTTTTTTGGTTTTCTGGACTATAGGTAAAATAAATCACAGAACTAGAAATCTCTCACCGATCAACTTGGGCTCTGATATCAATTGAGAGAAAAACACAGTCCCGATCTTTCGATGAAAGATGTAAATTTCGATTGAGGAGGAGTAGACGTCAGCGACCCGACTACAACCGTCCAGGATGTTGCGCCTTAGCTATCGATACACCAATTCCAAAGTGTTATTGATCTTGCCGGAGCACGATCAACCTACCCACGAGGGGCTTTGTCCTTGCAAGCAATCGAAGAACGAGCAAGAACAAGATGAACAAGCAACTCTATTGCGAATATAGATTAAGGTCCAAATCTGAGAACACAAGATGGTGGGTTCTGATGATGAGTAAAACGGGCGGTCTAGCCGACACGCGCAATTACAAGATGAAGTAGCAAAGGCTAACTTTAATCTAACAAAACCTAATACAAAATGGTGTAGGACTCCTCCTTATATAGGGATTCAGGTTGGTGCTATAGTACCCATCCACATACAGTGTATTCTTTGAGTGCAAGAAAGCTACTTTGCAAAATATCAAGCTATCTTCCTAAACTTCTGTTCACAATACTTTGCAAAATATCAAGCCGTTTTCCTAAACTTCTGTTTACACTAGAAAGATTTTTCTGGAGGCCGAACTGTAGATGTATTGGTGCTCCTTCTTGGGTCTTGTTCTCATGCTCGAACTGTAGATGTACTTGTATTCTTTTGTTGCAAAGAGGCTAGGTGGCAGCCAAGAAGCTAGGTGGCAATCATAATAGACTATTAGAGAATTCAAGTGGAAATTGGATTCTTCTTCATGCTTTTCAAGTGGAATTTGAATTCCTCATCATGCTTTTTGAGTGGAAATTGGATTCCTCTTTATGCTTTTCAAGTGGAATTTGAATTCCTCATCGTGCTTTTCGAATGGAAATTGAATTCCTCATCCTTATTTCTTTTTTTCAATTTTCATACTCAGCTTCTAATTTTCCTACTTATAGTTGCTTGACTCCATTTCACTTGCTGGTCTACGCCCATACTCCTAAGCATAAGAATATCACAAGGTAGCGTCCCATTCTCCAAAGTATAATTGCAAGAATAGATGAACGAGCTCACCTGGTAATTTGAATGGCGTGCACGAGCTCGAGTGATTGGACCTTCTGGTGTAGGAGGTGGTGAAGTGTGTGTATCCATTGAGGTGATGTCCTCATCAGTGTTTGTGCATATATATGCTCCTACAAAATCCGCAGATTAGATCCATTGTGGTGTTGGTGCTTCTGCATGAATCTGAAACCACTTTTACACTAAAGAGTTTGAGATGTTTTGACAGCTCTAATTTCAAATTTACAAAATACTCATAAAGTTAGAACTATTTATATGGCTATGCCATTGATTACAGCTGCAATTATATTCTATTATAAGATGTAAATTTTATTTTAAACAACAAAATAATGGAGTCTTTTGCCAAACACTTCCAAACTCTGGTTTTCGAATTAGAGTTATATTATATATGACTCAAGTTTCTCTGTGATAGAAGTCGAAGTTAGGGCTTGGCCATACTAAGTCTTAAACACCAATTATTTAAAATTGCCATTTAATTTTTTTTGGGAACTATTATTTAACTTGAAAATCAATAATTTAGAGGGACCAATTAGTATATTTTGTTTAGTATATCATGTCAATCATGTAAGTATTTAGACTCTTAATTGGACAAGTTAACTGTCGAATGGGCTTCTATTTTCACTTTGGTGAGAAAAATTGGACAAGTAGGAAGAAAATCTCACCAATTGTGTGTCTTATGTTTTGAGTTTTTTATGTTTTTTTGGAAAAGTAATTTTCACCCTTAATACCATATTTGTATTGATCTATTTGACCCCAAAGATACTCTTAACAATAGAATTTTGACGGCAGGGATTTAATTGCAACCATTTTACAAATATGAGGAAATAATTGACACAAAAAACCCTATAAATAAAATGAGTATAAATATGAGGATCTATCATGAGAATAACTCTCTAGATGTTTGTTCTATTTCTAATACACAAAACACTTTTTTCTTTCTAAAAATAATTAAAAAATAGGAAGTATTTATTAACGCCTCATCTATTTGTGTTCTTGTTCATAAACTCATTTTAGATTCAAATCCGAATTAAACTAGTAATGATACTAGCTGATTTTATTTCAGATATATCTATTGTTTGTATGTTGAGAAATGTTTTTTTCTTGTCATGTGTAATAATAGCTACAATTTTCAAAACAACGTGAACGTAAATATAGATAAATTATCAGAGCAATCCTATCATGGCACTGAATAAAATAGTAAACAAATCAAACAGTTTAAATGTTTTATTTGTGAATGTCTTACCATGAGTTCGCAATGCTCTTGTTTCTTTGACATAAGATTTTGATTTGGAATTTCTTGCAGTAAGTCATATAATAAGGAAAGGAAAATTTCTAGGAGGATTTTAAGGTCTTTGGCATTTACCATGGACAAACGTTGGATGAGTGTAGCTAGGTAGAAAACAAACACTCAATCACTATCAAATACAAAGCTACTTTATGTGAATCTTTTGATTGAAACTAGTGACAATAAAATGTAGGTACTCAACTGAATATAACCAAGGCATAAAGGGTTTCATAGAGTTTGCTTTTGTAAATTCTGAAAAAGCAAATGAAATTCTATGCCCTTGTAGAAAATGTGTGAACTGTGTTTGGAGAGAAGCTGAAGTTGTTTATGAACATTTGATTTGTGATGGGTTTTTAGAAGGATACACCAAGTGGATATTTCATGGTGAACAAATATCATCGCACAAGACACACAAGAAATCTAATATAGAAAATGTTTCTAATATGGATAGTGATCCACAGCTAGATGAGATCACTGAAATGATCCATGACATAGGATGTGGATACCAAGAAGTTGGTGATGTAGGTGGTGATGGTTCCGATTCGGAGGATCAAAATGTAGATGTTGAGACATTCTATAGGTTAGCAAGTGATGCTAGTCAAGAGCTATACCCTGGGTGCAAACTCACAAAGCTACAATTTATTGTGAGACTCCTTGACACAAAATTCCTAGGTGGATGGTGTAACAGGAGCTTTGATTTGTTATTAGATTTACTGAAGGAAGCATTTCCAAAGAATGCCACAATGCCAAAAAACTTCCATGATGCAAAGAAGATGGTGAGAAGTTTCGGGTTGGGTTATGAGAATATTGATGCATGTGAACATGACTGTATACTATTTTGACAAGAGCATGCAAATATAGACTCATGCCCAAAATGTGGAACTTCCAGATGGAAGATAGAAAATAAGAGCCCTAATGGGAAGTGAATACACAAAATTCCTAGAAAGGTTCTTCGATATTTTCCACTTAAAAAGAGGCTCCAGAGACTGTATATGTCATCAAAGATAGCAGCTGATATGAGATGGCATAGCGAAGAGCGCACTAGAGATGGGTTGATACACCATCCAGCTGATTCTCCCGCTTGGAAGGATTTTGACCAAAGGTACCCAGACTTCAGTTCTGACTGTCGCAATATTAGGCTATGTTTGGCAACAGATGGCTTTAATCCTTTTCGAAGCCTAAGTTCATTACATAGCATATGGCCTGTTGTCTTGATTCCATACAACCTTCCACCATGGATGTGTATGAAGCAACCAAATTTTATCCTCTCATTGCTCATTCCTAGTCCTAAAGCTCATGGAAATGATATTGACATCTATCTTCAACCTTTGATCGATGATTTGTTAGAGATGTGGCATGGTGTCAAAACTAGTGATTCATCATCTGGTCAATGGTTTCAATTGCACGACGCCTTGTTCTGGACTGTTACTGATTATCCAGGATATGGATATCTATCTGGACAAGTTACTTCTGGTGAGGTTGGATGTGTTGTTTGCCATGCAAATACTTGCTCACTTCATCTTTAAAATGGTAAAAAACATTGCTTCATGGGACATCGTAGATTCTTGCATTCTTGTCATGAATTTAGAAATGATAGTGAGTCATTTGATGGTACCAAAGAGTATAGGGAAGCCCCAGTTTCTCTTTCTGGATATGATGTTATAGAACAAACAAAAGAAGTAAAAAATGATTTTGGGAATGACCCAACAAGGAAAAGACCATCCTGAAAGTGTAAAGGCAAGGATGGTGAACCAAAAACTATTTGGAAAAAACAACCAATATGGGTGCAATTTCCCTATTGGAAGGATATTTCTTTGCGGCATAATCTTGATGTGATGCATATCGAGAAAAATATTTGTGACAATATAATTAACACACTTTTGGATATTGATGGCAAATCAAAAGACAACCTGAACACTCTCTTGGACCTCCAACTGTTAGGTATCAAGAAGGATCTGCATCTTGTCTCAGTAGGGGACAAGTTCTATTTACCTCTCGCATCTTACTTATTGAGTTCTACAGAGAAAAGAATGTTTTGTAAAGTATTAAAAGGAGTTAAATTTCCAGATGGATATGCAGCTGGTATACGAAGTGGTGTAAATGTTCATGATAAGAAGATAGTTGGGTTAAAAAGCCATGACAGTCATATTCTTTTAGAACACTTGCTTCCATTGGCTATTAGAATGATACTACCAGAAAATGTTAGTATTGCATTGATTCGTATAAGCAACTTCTTCAAGAAAATATTTTCTCCTGTAATCAATGTAACTGTTATGGAGAGATTAGAGTCCGAAATTTCTAAAACCTTGTGCCTTCTTGAAAAAATATTTCCACCATCATTTTTTGATGTTGTGGTTCATTTAATGGTCCATCTTCCTACTGAGGCAAGGATTGCTGGCACTGTCCAATACCGCAATATGTATCCCATAGAAAGGTATATTTATTCCATAGTAGAAGGCTCAATTTCATTAGATTGTTATTAATATTTTCATTAATTAATTATTTCAAAACTTTTATAGATTTTTGATGAGGTTGAAGAGCTATGTTTGAACTAGAAGTCACCCAAAAGGATCAAATGCGGAAGGTTATGTATTTGATGAGAGTATGACATTTTGCTCTCGTTATTTGCATAGTTGTGAGACTAGATTTAATCGGCCGGGTCGAAATGATGATGCACAATTCAATACCTTGTCAACTGATACCACATACTTGAACAACATAGGTCGCGGTTTGAATGGCAAGTGCACTATTACGTTGGACCATAAAACATGGATTCAAGCTCATGACAGATATGTCTTATTTAATTATGAGCATATTGAGCCATATTTGATGTATGTTCTCTAGCTAATTTTTTATTAAATGTTATTAAATTAGTTCAAATATATATTTTATAATATCTTACATTCAAAAAACATTTGCAGAACATTTGGGGTATCTTTCATCTATTGGTCATCAAAGGATTCATGAGAGAGAGAGCGTATACATCATGCAACACTTCATGAGTGGTTTAGATTGCATGTAAGTTCATAAACAACAATTTTAGCTAAATACATATTGCAATGTGTTTGTATTAACTGTATAAATAAATTTTTCTAGGTGAATGAGTTACTATCAATTGGGGAAGATTTAGGAGAAGAGATTCAAATACTAGCAAGTGAGCCTTTTATGGTCGCAACAAAATATAACAGTTATTCAATAAATGGATACAATTTTCATACAATACTTATGATGAGGGCAGATCAGTTCAGAGTAGTGGGGTAGCTATTGTTGCAAAGACTTGTAGTTTTTCTAGCTCAAAGGATCAAAATCCACGAATAGGAGATATAACATACTATGGTGTCATAACTAAGATACTTGAGTTAGATTATCGTCAAAAGGGTAATGTTGTTCTCTTCAAATGTGATTGGGTTGATGTTCTCAGAAAGGACAAATAGGTTAAGAAAGATAGATTTGGGATTACGATAGTGAACTTCAAGCATTTAATTAATACGGGGGAAAAATTATTAGATGAGCCATATATTTTAGCATCACAAGCTACTCAAATCTATTATGTTGAGGATCCTATCGATAAAGATTGGAAAGTTGTCATTGAGTCAAGGCCAAGAGACCTCTATGACATGTCTGCGGAGGAAGAAATTAAAAATACAGTGGTAACTAACAAAGTTAGCGAAATCTCTGACTTAAATGTTGGTGCTGAAATAAATCTTCTAGATGTCAACAATAATTG
This sequence comes from Pharus latifolius, assembly GCA_019359835.1. NCBI lineage: Eukaryota > Viridiplantae > Streptophyta > Magnoliopsida > Poales > Poaceae > Pharus > Pharus latifolius. Next base: position 17,887,942 of record CM033327.1, on the reverse strand, counting down.
TGTTAGAACAAACATTGATGGTATACTTGTTGAGAAATCTCCACCTCAAATGGGGAAGTAAGATGCTATTCGTTGAATGTGTTGTTTATGTCTATGTTCCTTTATTTTTTTCGTCTAATATTGTAAAATTTTATTGTAGCCGAAAAGATGCAAAACGAAAGAGGAAGAAATAATGGAGCTATGCGGAATGAGTATGAAGAGTTACGGCAAGCAAACATTGAAAGAAACAATGAGGTATTGAGAGCATTGCGGTTGCCTGTTCGACTTCCTGGAAATGAAATGAGGGAAAATGTCTTGAGACCATCTACAAGAACTAAAAAGGTTATATGTTTTACTTGATTTGTTGCTAATTTCTATTTCTAAAAACTATTTTGTAATTATCTCCCAATATGATGCATGCTAATTATATCATAGCACACCAATGATCAGCCTGTAGTTCCCCATCAAGAGCCATCACAACGTCAAAGGCATATCACTAGCAATGAACGTATTGAAAATGAAGATCCTGACGACATTTCTATGGAAGAACAACAACTTGGTGATAATGATGATGAAACATTGAATATAGGTATATTTAAGTATAATTTTGCATTATTTTGCTCTCTTTTTTTGTATCATTGGTTATTATTTTCAATTGCATATTTGTGTAGAGCAAACTCATCCAGGTCAAAAAAAGAAAAGGAAGGGATGAGGACCCACTACCAAGCATGACATATGGAAGCGAAGGAATGAACCAAAAATTCATGTTGACCATAACATGAATAATCAACCCGTTGGTGATCAAGCTTCACCATTAACCAACTTTATTTCAACAATAGTGAGATAAGGAATACCACTTTCCTATAAAGACTGGAATGAAATTGATGCAGATAAAAAGGAATATGTTTGGGCTACTGTAAAGGCAAATTTGTATACTACTAAGAATAAGAACTTTAAATTAATTTACTCTCATTTCAGCCTTGCATGTATATTTTAATAGAACTGAGATATGCTTCAATAGCTCCTCTTACTATACATAGCGCTAACTAATTTTCCTTCTAATTAAGGGTGAAAATATATATGTGGAGCTTTGCAATTTATTATTAGATGTGTCATTCTAATAAGAAGAGAGAGTTTGATTCTATATTTGATTTTTTACTTGCATTTTGAACTTTACTTCTTAAATATAGATAATGATTACAATCATAGATCTAAGGGTCATGTGCGGGTGATTTTTTTAATGTGTTCTTTATAATATTTAAGCAATAATATACATATGGTTATTTACTAAATTGCTCAAATGTTATGTACTAATTGCTGTAGGACATGGGATACAAAAGTGATGGTTGTTCTATAGAGTCATCTACAGGTGAAAATAGGGTTCCACAAAACTAAGTTTACATTTTATTATTTTACCTCAAAGTTGCACCCAACCTAACAATATTTAGACTATCAACTTATCCTTTAATTTTTGTATAGATAATGCAAAGGAGAGTTGGTAAGACACATGATGTACCATGCTATAGGCATGAGGAGGTAATAGTTGCAAGTTAATTATACTCTATTGAATTTGGATGCTCATTATTGAGGTTGCCATTGAGCTTATATGCAATTCTATTTGATCTTTAGGGAGGAAAGGAAGTTATTTTGATTTCTTTTATGAGGCCAAATGTTCCTGTTGCTAAGGGTATGCTTCAAAAGGCATCTCGAAGTGTAATAGTTGGTGACACACCTCTTGGGCCTGAGTGTTGTGAGGTGGTAGTGAACTATGTGTGGAAAAGAGATGCTCCATTGTTACGTCCATATGGGAATATTAGAAAAATATCTGATGCGCTTGGACGATCAATTGCATGGCCACGTGAAAAAGTAATCTATTCTATCTAGTATAATCACTCTTATTTACTTACTAATACCATCCAAGTAAACAAACTATGAACTTTTACTTGTAGATCCAAGATAATACTACAATAACTGGTGGTTCATCTCGTGTTCTAAGTATATATAATTCTAACCTGTTATTTACCTGGTTAGTTACTATTTCTTCATTTGTCTTGTTTTGTTAGTAATAAAACAATGCTTACAGGTGAAAGGGACAAGAGAATTAGTTGAAACTAAGTGAAAATACTTAATAATTTTATAAAGGTGAGGTGTTATCAACACAATCCACATGTTATTCATTTTTTAAATATTAAGTGTATGTTAATTGTGCCTTGAACTAGTAGTTCACTTTCATATAATTAATTTCTTTTTATCAAGAGTATGCAAGTCATGTCAACCAACACAATTTTCTCATTCGCATAAGCAACAACTTGTATTTGTTATACAACAATCGACCAACCATCTTTTATTATAATTGTCATATGTTTTATATGTTACTTAAAGCAAAAGTTATTGATTTGTATATATTTATCTGAAGGCTATTGTAATCGATATCTTTTCTTATGCAGGTGGTTAACAGTAAGGTGTTAAAAGCATATGAAGTGATGAAGATATTTAAGACATAAGAGGAGTTTGAAAGTGAAATATTTTACTTTTGATAGTTATAGTTGGAACAAAATATATAAAGTTAGGAATATTATATATGGGCATACATTTGGTGTAAAGAATTCTTAAGTGATATTTTTCTTGCAATTATTTCAGAGATTCTATATGTATTTTGTTTGGTTTTGTCAATTGAATAATTTGTGACAATTACGAATCTTGTCAATGGCTATATAAAGCAAAGAATTCAATATAATATATAATTGTGCCATTTATCCATTTTTTATAATTTTATTGCAAAATGTGGTGTGATTTCTGTTAGGATAATGCATATTATAATTTTAGTTGTAATATTATTGCATAATTACTAAAAAATATATATTTAAAATTAATTATTGACACAATTCCCAATGGTAAATTTACTACAAATAATTCACATATTTAAATTTGAAAGTCTAAATTCTCAATGACAGATCAGCTGGTAATAATTTATTTCAAATAGTTGTATAGTTTGGAATAATGTATTACAAGTGGACATACAGGTGGGAAAAGTTCAAATTTTCCAAGCGACCTACAGCTGAGAATACTTTTTGCCACCGGACCTACAGCTGGGAAAAATATTCCAAATAGTTATACAGCTTGGAATAATGTATTACAAGTGGACATACAGGTGGGGAAATTTCAAACTTTCCAAGCGACCTACAGCTGGGAATGCTCTTTGCCACCGGACCTACAACTGGGAGAAATATTCCAAATAGTTATACAGCTTGGAATAATAAATTAGAAGTAGACATACAGGTGGGAAAAGTTCAAACTTTCCAAGCGACCTATAGCTGGGAATACTCTTTGCCACCGGACCTACAGCTAGGAAAAATATTCCAAATAGTTATACAGCTTGGAATAATATATTACAAGTGGACATACAGGTGGGAAAGTTCAAACTTTTCAAGCGACCTACAGCTGGGAATACTATTTGCCACCGGACCTACAGCTGAGAAAAAATATTCCAAATAGTTATACAGCTTGGAATAATATATTATAAGTGGACATACAGGTGGGAAAGTTCAAACTTTCCAAGTGTTCTATAGCTGGAAATACTCTTTGCCATTGGACCTACCGCTGGAAAAAAAATTACAGCTGGGAAAAACGTTTCGTAGCACATTTTTGCCCAACTATAGCAAACCTCATTCCCAGCAGCTGAAGTGCTGTGAATGCTGGGTTTTACCAGCTGCTCTACTGCTAGCATTGAAGTACTATCTTATAGTGAGACCTCTCGATGTGTGTGGCAGATATCATGATGGGCATTAAATGGAATATTTCAAAGCTGCTCATCGTGATCCACAACTAGGAACACGAAGCGTCAGTTCTGAGGCTTTATATACTTAGCCATCAAATCTTCCTTCAGAATCGCTTAAGTCCCCAAACTTTCCATACTCAAGCTCTTCTTTGCTCCTCACTTTCTTCACCCCAATGGCATCCTGGACCCGTTCTCTTCTTTGTTTGGTTGAGAACTTGCTGGCCCTGCAGAGGGAAGGTTATCTCCCCTCCAGGTCATTGATCTCGTGGTGCCCCAACGGGGAAGAAACTACTCCAACTGTGCAACCGGGCGAGCTGGTGATTTTCGAGGATTTCTTGTGCTGCGGGTTTCGTCTCCCAGAGAGTAAATTCCTCTTGGGCATCCTTGCCCATTACGACTTAGAATTGGTAAATCTCCATCCCAATTCTATTTTCATCCTCATTGTCTTTCAGCATTTGTGCGAGGCATATGTTGGGGTTTTGCCTAGGATCCCCTTTTTCTGCCAGTTTTATTTCCTGGCGTGGTCGAAAAGCTCCAATGCTTCTTGTTGCGTCTACATCCGCTTGCGGGAGAAAAAAGACTACCCGTACGTCCCCCTCTGCGACTCTCTTTATGGATGGAGCCAGCGGTGGTTCTATTACTTGGCTCCTAAAGAGAGCAATCTCTGGTTCGAGAACCATTGAACAAAGAAACTATTCCACTAGGTATTATCCTCAAGCTAATGCTTTGATTGAAGCCTTCAACAAAACATTGGGCAAGATCATGAAGAAAACAGTCGAAAGATACCAAAAAGATTGGCATGATCATCTTTTCTAGGCTTTGTGGGCTTATCGTGTGATAGTGCGCACTCCAACACAGGCTACACCCTATTCCTTTGTGGTTGGGAGTGAAGCCGTGTTGCCATTAGAGGTTGAGGAGGAAGAACTCACACATGATGATCCGGGAGGATCTCTAGGTCCTTCAAGTCGAATACTTCAAGTCAAGTACGTAAAGGATTCGATCTCTCTATCTGGTCGGATTGTATTCCGATCAATATCTATATAGCTAAACCTAATATGATTTGGTTTAGTCGAGTCTGAGTCTGATATGATCTCAATCGATCAAACTATAAATACTTTGTAATAGGATCGAGTCTAGATCATCTAACACATAGGCATAGACCTTATAGTTCATTAATCGACGTAGGTGAGTGCGTCCTAACATTCGACTTGTACATGATCCCTCTTTTCAATAAAGGTTGTGCTATCTTTTGAACTGTGTTTTGATCACTTGGGTTTTGGTAATTTTGAGTAATATCTCTTATTCCGCATATTTAACATCTGGTCGAGTATAGTCAAAACCCGTATTTATATCAATCGGATCACATGATCAACAGATTTGGCTTCATTATCAAGAGCTAGATACCCTGGAATAAGATCGTCTACACGCACTCCAAGATATTGAGTTGTACTGTCAGATAATGGTACAGACATATGACAAGCTTGTCAAGACGCGTGCCTTTAGAAAAGGCGAATTGGTACTTGTTCTTTGACGCCCCATTGTTGTCTCAAGTAAGGTTAAAGGCAAGTTCAAGCCTATATGGGAAGGACCGTATGTCATCGAGCAAGCATATCAATGGAAGTTTTTTGAAGAAATACTTTGCATGATCATGCCCATAGCATGGCCTTCTCACCTCTTCTTCTATTTCTTTCACCGTTTGCTTTCATTTAAGGTCTTTTTATGCTAAAAAAAACTTTTCAAAATTTTTTTTTTGTACGGGTGTCAATACCCAACAATAAAAAGCTTTCTCTAGTTACATCAAGTCAATTGCCTCTGGTTCTGTGACAAAAGGATTCATGTACTGAGTAAAGAATGAATCAACTTGACTTTGTTGGCAATTGAGTGACCTTCACATTAAGTACATGGTAGGTGTAAAAGTATGTGTAACCTAGGGCAATCGGATGCTAATTCATATCTTATCTGAAGTAATCAGTTTACTACGTACTTTGCTATCTGACGGAGATTCAACCATACCTTTGGGTAGTCGAACAAGACTGCAAGAAAGAGGAGGCTAAGTAACTTCCCTTCCTATGGTTGTGCGAAAGCATAGGAAGAGAGAAAGAGGAAGTCAAAGATATTCCAGACCTATCTCAACCCTTACAGATGTTTGTCCAGTAGTTACGATCACAACGGTCGTAGTACTTATCATCAAAAGAGTGTATAGTCGAATGGACCCTATTACCTACGATCACCCTGCTCATAGAGATAAGGTCGTAGCCAATACACGACCAAATGAATACAATTTCTATGTACCTTGTCAGTGAGCCAAAACCTGGAAGCCCCTTTAAAGGACTGGTCGGGAACCTATGTGCTGACCACAGACCAAAGGTCCAACGGTCATATGGTTATGATTATTCGACCATACCCAGTGGTTATGCTTATTCGACCACAACCTTTGGATACTGTCACCTTTATTTCCCCAGGAATGTCATAACTCCCTGAAATGGTAACCATCAAGAAGGTAAATGCGCAATCATAAACGCACAGCCACTCATAATTACATATTATAATCGTAGCACGTCCTTCACCTGGCGACCCTTCAATTCTGTAATCGATGACCTTCGACAAGCTATAAAAGGGAGGTCGAGGATAGAGAAGAGAGGAGATGGAGACCAGACTTGACCAGATAGAGTCTGATCGTGACCTAAAATAAACGAAGCCTTCCACAACCAAGAGAATAGGAGAGTAGTTTAGTCTATTCATGAACAGCTCTTGTTCTTCTCTGTAATCCTTTACACTCTTAGTGAAATCACAACATGAGTAGGGCTATTACTCAGTCTCCGAGGGTCCAAACCTATATATAAATTCAATCTGTGAAAAAATTCAATCTGTTGAATGTGTGAATAAATTCAATTTGTTTATTTGTGTAGCTCTGCATTGGTGTATTTGTGAATTTACTTTTTCTGTATATCCAGCTTCTTGTAATGGTTCTACAACACAGATAGTTAGAAGGGAAAAATTATTCTAACAGTTCATTCATCTCAACAGTTAGGACAGCTTACTATATTCTAACGGCTATGATTAAGAGCCGATAAAATATAGTAAGCTATTCTGACGGTTTCACTAATAAGAACCATTAGAATATAGTATGATATTATAATGATTATTAATAACGAACCGTTAGAACGTAGTAATATATTCTAACGCTTCACTAATAAGAACCATTAGAATATAGTTGTTCTAGTGATGGTTTTGAACCGTTAGAATAGTGTTAGACTTGTTCTATCTTGCGGATCACTAGCGGTTCGAGATTCGTTAGTATAGACGTTTTAGAACCATTAGTACTCTACATTTTTGTAGTAGCGAGAGCTTTTGATCTATCAACAATATGTATCTGATCGAAGGCCAATTCCTAAGCGAAACGTCAATATGGACCAGATCGAATGCTGATTCGATCACTCGAGGCACTCATTTTGGATCTCCTGTTGATGTTCTGGCAGTGTTACAATCACTCCATGCTTTCTTAATCTTCATGAATGACTAGCACGGGAACCAACGAACAAGGCATCCTCCCCTTCTTGCAATGCATAATGCATGCTATACAGATGAACAAGACTCACCCATGGCAATATTCAGGGTTTGCGCGAGTAGATCTACGGAGGAGAAAAGGAGAGGGGCTTCTGGTCGAACAGAGAGGCTCCCTCTACGTCTTCTCTCATGCTGATCTTCTTGTCTTGTTCGTGTCGCCTTTTCATTGTCCTGTAAAAGTGAATACCCCTCTCTATTTACAGAGGCTCTGGGTTGGTTAAAACCATCCAACAACCATATATATCAAGGGATTTGAATTTGAATAGGAGATAAATTTTGTTATTTAAATAAATGAAAAGATAAAGATAAAGATTATCCCCTTTTTCAAATTTTGAACTTGCTTTGTCGGTGCGACCAGGCTTAATCCAAGTCGAATTCGACAGATCCAAGTTTGGTTCAATCAGATACAGGTCTGTCTCGACCAGACCTAGACCGAGTGTGACTCAACTAGACCTAACCTGAGTCTGACACGACCAAACCCAGCCTGAGTTTGATTTCGACAAGACCCAGCCCGAGTCTGACTCGACCAAACCTAGCCCGAGTCTGATTTCAACTAGACCCAGTCCAAATCTAACACGACCAGGCATAGTCCGAATCTGAGTTGACCAAACCTAATCCTGTTGACTTGACTCGACCAGTTGAGTTTTGACCAATGTGATTTCAACCAGGTTTTGATTTTTTTTTTAACAGTTCATACATATGTGTATGATCAGATTGAGACCTAGAGCAAGTTTTGGACTAGATACACTCTGATGTTGATTGCTCTGATTGAAATATAGACGGGCTTCAACTATGCTCGATCAGATGCTAATATGCGGAATAATGGGATCTTACTCGGAATTACGAAAAGCCAAAGGTTGATCAAAAAACACATCTCAAAGTAATTGCACAACTCTTTATTTCAAAGAGGGCTTGTACACGTCGAACGTTTCGACACACTCTCCTACATTAATGAACTATAAGCTGGATATATGATCCAAGACTATGATGAGATTCGATGATCTAAACTAGTACTATTACAAAGTATTTATAGTCCAATCATATGAATACATATCAGACTCAATAACCTAAACGTATTAGACTCGGACACTAACTAAGCCTAACAGATAATACTTAGTTATATATATTTGGATCGGACTACAATTCCGACCAGAGATCGAATCCTTCCCAAGGTCGCAAAACTTTCCAAAGTCGCAAACCTTTCCAAAGTCGCAAACCTTGCCAAGGTTGCGCTCCTTTTCGTGGTCGTGAATCCTTTTCGAACTCGACCTGAGATCCACCTGGATCATGACTCCCCTGTTGAGAAGAAGCCAACTCCCGTTGCGACCTATGATCAAAACTGGAGATGTGGAAGTTGAGCTTGATCATCTTCTCGAGTGTACCACTTTGCCGCACGTGCTCGTTGATCTTTTCGGCCGATTCAAAAAGACTCTCGTGTGCCACTGCAAGTGGTTGTCACCTACTTCTCCAAGATCACGTCGTCAAGTAGAGGTTCTTCTCGTTGATAGACCAAGTCTTCAACAGATGGTACCATGGTATCTGGCTCATCATCCAACATTGAAGGCTCGAAGAGTTTGAGGTGCTCGACATTGACAACCGAGTAAATATCCATGTATGGAGGTAACTCGAGCTGACAAGCATTAGTACCAACTTTCCAAAAAATCTAAAAAGGACCATAACGTATGGGTTTAAGCTTTTTTGTTCACCTTTAAGTCTCTCCTTACTCAGATGTAACCATACCATATCACCTTCTTGGAATTGAGCATCAACTCGATGTCGATCATGTCGAGCCTTGTACTTGAGTTGAGATTTTAGCAAATTCTGTTCAACCTCACTGTGCTTGATCCTGCTCAGATGCTTCCTTGTTGTTCTATGCTGAGGTAGGATCACAAACTCTATGTCGAATTGACGATGTGATAAAAATCCCAAACAAATCTCAAATGGCGACTTTCCAATCGAACCATGCACTGCTCCATCAAAAGCAAACTGCTTTCATCCCAGGTCTTCGGATGCTTAGAGTTAAAGCCCCTCAAGAGATGAACGACTGTTCGATTTACCACCTTGATTTGACCATCAGTCTGAGGATGAAAAGCAATACTCCTCTTTAGCTTTGTGTCCATCATCATCTAGAGTGATCGCCAAAAGTGACTAAGGAACCAAGTATCATGATCAGACACAATAGAATTTAGCAGTCTGAAATGTGTCCAAACGTGCTAACAGAATACTCGAGCTGCTTCTTCTCCCATGATAGTCTTTCGACAAGGTATGAGAATAATCATTTTGGAGAACCGATCAACAACCACAAAGCGATAGTCGTTGCCACGTCAGGTCTTAGGCCATCCTCCCAAGAAATCCGTGGATATGCTTTCCTATGGTTGCGATGGAATTGGCAAAGGAGTGTACAAGCCTAGTTTTTGGTTTGCCGGCTTCGAGATGGTGCAGAGACCACAACCTCGAATAAAACAAGCACATCTTGCTGCATTCGCAGCCAGAACACATGTCAATGAAGATTTTGCCAAGTCTTTGTAACCCCAAAGTGACCAGCAACCTTCGATGTATGGGCTTCTCATAGCCATTGAATTCGAGGTGCTCCACGAGGTATACAAAACAAATTGCCTTTGTATAAGAGTCCTTTTCGACGAGTGAACTCCGTAGGTTTTGTTGTTTCGAGCTCAGCTGGTGCTGATCGAAAATTAGGATCTTCACTATACATTGTGGGATAGTCATCATGACATGTGGGCTTGATCTGCATGAACTCTGATAAGCAAAGAATTGTAATTGGTGGTCATGACAACATGTCAGCCAGTTTATTGTCTATGACCTTGTATTTAATCACCAGATTAAACTGCTGCAGATATGACATCCACTTCATATGTTGAGCTGGTTGTAGCTTCGATTGAGTTTGCAAATATTGCAAGGGTTGGTTGTCGGTGTGGACAATAGTCTCTTTACCAAAGAGGTAACACCACCAATGCTTTACGGCCTGATGCAGTGCACACAACTCGTTGTCGCTGGTTGAGTAGTTCTTCTGAGCTCTCTGGAATAGCTTGGAGTGATATGCTACTGGTCGATCTTCTTTCATGAGCACTGCGCCCATTGTATAACTTGAGGCATCGGTTTCTAGCTCGAATGTTTTCTGTAGATTCAGCAAAACAAATGATGTGACGCGGGCGGTCTATCGCGCCCCGAAACTGGGACTACGACTACTCCCGTGGAGGCCTAGCTTGCTGTAGCTAGTCCCATATATGCATATCTTTGACTTCCCAGGATAAGTCAAGCACAAGAGTATATTCACATTGCAGCAGAAAAACTTACAAAATATTTAAGCAATGTGGTCTGCTGGCCTTAATAGTACATAAAGAGATTACAATACCTTCGCGGCATACATGGTTTAGCAAAATAACATCTACACAGCAGAAGATAGGTGACCCTCCCACAATGAGAAGTTGATGGCAGAACAACACATCAGGGATCTGGCAGAACTGGCTCTCCTTCATCTGGGTCCAAGAAGTTCTCCATGCCTTCTTCTTGATCATGGTATGCTCCATCTACTGAGTTAAAAGTTGCAAGGGTGAGTACTTACATACTCAGCAAGTCATAGGTAAGAGTACATACATATAGTAGTGTTGTTATGAACCTAGACTAGTCAAGAATTATGGATGTTTGTAAAATAATTTTTTTTTCATATCTTCTCTCATCACATTGCAGCATTTTTTATAACATACCATCACTGTTCATATTCACTAGATTATAGTACTACCGCAACACGTCGACACACGACAGCTCACGGTAGCACCCCTTATCATGACAACACATGTCATTTGGGTAATCTTGACTTATCAAATTTTATTTAGAAAACATACTTGTGTCACACCCCGTGGATTTAATCCACCACAGCAGACTCCTATAAACCCGGGAGCTCGGAGTATTCGAATACGTTTTTAACTCTGCAGAGAGGTACCAATTTACTCACAAGATATTCCACTTTCATTCCCTTCCTATCAAAATGATTGGACCCCTAGCTCACTTCATACTGTGAGTGGCAAGGTGGAGATAACAAGAACTTTTGTTATATTTTACTCACAATTCACCCCTGACCCTATGGATCTCTGGCAGGTACTCCCTACCACCCCTATTGCATCTTCCCATTACTGGGTCAGCGTGCATGATCACATTCAGTGATATGTGTAGGAGCCACACTCCGTGCCAATCGTGCATCACATCACATCTCATGCAGGGGTTTCATGTGCGATCCGCATAAGTACTTGTTCATGCCTGTCCCATACCAGGCTTGCGGTTAGCACGTGTTTCATACCACTAGACGCACAACACAAGGTTCTAGTCCTTATATGCCAGTGACCAGATCATCCACAATCATGCACCTTCAGTGCCTGCACATCCAATGCAGTCAAGCATCTCCAGTGCTACAGCCACACATACCAAAATTCTGGTCACGGCTAGGGGTTTTATTTCATGAATATATATATATATATATATAAGTACATATAATAGTTCATGGCTCACTATTTGACCGGTTCACATTTCATAGGCATCCAGCCTGGTACTGCCAATTCACAATTCAACCATTTTCACATGCAATATTACTTATATTCAAGGTCATATCATAACAACTCATAAAATATAGGTTCAAGATGATCAAGACTATGACTTGCCTTCCGCGTCGTAAGGGACAGCAATTGATGTCGGATCAGCAGTGAAGTCCTCGAACTCTGGCTCCGACTCTGAGCAAAGATCAAACAAGCATCCAAGAATCACAACTTTTCAATATATTATTATGCGATAATGCAGAGAAGAAATGTTCTCGGTGATACTGGAATAGCTGGTTAGGGCTAAACTCATAAGATTAGGGTTGAAGATGGGTGCTAGAAACTTTTAGGGTTCCAGGGTATGGAAATGATATTAAGTCTGTGGCTGATTTGTTCAAAAGTGACGAATGTCTTTAGGTCGACATTCGGTTCAAGGCATCGGCAAAGGATCAATGGTTGATAAAGGGCTCAATTCAAGTTGTGATAGAAGAAGGAATTGTAGATCACAACCTCAGGAATCTAAGGAACAAAGTTATTTTCAAAATGCACATCTGGAAGGAAGTGAAAAGGGCTAATGCTACTGGCTGGCATAGATTGGCATTGGGCTGACATGGCCAGAAACTAGGGTTTGCCATATCTTTCGATCTAGGGCTCCAATTGATGCACCTCTTTATCTGGGAGGTAGGTTTTGATAACAAGAACAAATAGTTCAACAGGTTCCAAGACTGAAGATGGCCGGAAAGTGGTGAAAACCTGCGAAGAACACGGTGGCTGAAGTTTCAAATCTTGGCACTGGACAGAGATTAGGGCATAGCTATAACTTTCGATTTAGGCCGAATTAGATGTCGAGGTGGTAGACAAAATTGTTCAGGAGATTGAGGCGCTTCTAGTGGGCAAGGTGGCTGGAGCTGGATCGGCCAAGAATAGATTTCCGGTGACCAGTGCCGGAGACGAAGACACTGGATTTGGGGGTTTTTGCTACACAGGATTTGAACTTAATTCCAAGCTCAGGGAGTAAGAGGGATACATTTAGAAACTAATGGCATGATTAATTTGGTCATAGCATCATTGGAGAAGTCTGGCGACGAGCGCCGACGACTGGTGAAGCTCGAGCTTGGGAATAGCTTTAGTTCTTGCTTAATTTCAAAATATGGATTCACTGGCGTGCTAAATAAGGCTCACGGATCATTTTACTCTACTGGATCGAGGGCTAATTTGGATTGAATCAAACAGCGAGGTCAGAATAGGGATTCTGGCATTTCCCGGCGATCACCGGCGATGAGGGGCACGGGGGTTCAATCAAACGATACAGCACAGATAATAGGAAGTGGCGAACTTACTGGTGGCTTCAATCTGGAATTTGGAGCAGTGGGTGAAGCTGGCGTCGTCGACCTCCTCGGCGGCTCGCCAGAGAAGAAGACAACAGTGAAGAAATACGGTTTCAGGCTGACGAGTTTTGGAGGGCTGTGCTGGTGACGATGAAGCTGCTATGGATTGCTATTTAAGGGCAAGGCGAAGCAAAGCAAAGCTCACTGCTTGGTGGCTAAGTTGCTTGCGCCGGTGTACCTTCGGGTTGAAGCAACGGCGAGCAGGCGAAGCTTCTCTCTGGCGCGCAAGCTGCTGATGAGCTGGACAAGGATTGCCACGGCAATAGCTGAGGTGCAAACACGTGTGCGTGTGCAAAGACGGCCATGAACGAGCATTGGCGAGCATGGTGCTGATCGGCAGCGAAAACACGGCGACACAGTGCTCTGGTCGCGGTCGCAGTCGTAGTGGCATTGATCAAAGTGAAGCACTACGCTGCGATTGAGGTCGCTGTGCACTGCTGGTCGAGGTCGATGAAGCTGTTGATTTGGTCGCAGGAGTTTGCTCCGGTCGTGAACAGCAAGTGAGGTCGAAGATGCTGAGCCTTGGTCGTGAACATTAGGTGAGGTCGAGCCAGGGACCTGTTTGCAAGATTCTTTGTTTGATTTATGGACTGATTTGTAATTTCTGGCTTAGAGATAGATAATTTGCAATCTGATTTCATAGATGAGTATAAACTTATACCTTATACTCATCCAGCAAGAAATTTGATAAAATCTGGCATGATTTGATGATTTTCGATATAAACTGAAAATAGGGTATTTTAGGGTAATTAAGATCTGAGTTTCTATCGATTTTGAATTCTGGCATCTAGGATGAGATTTTAAGATCTGGACAAAAGGGAAAATTGTATCAAATAGCATTTGGTAAGGATTTGCTGAAGAAATTCTGAATTTGGAGTTAATCTGAAGATTTTAGCCTTTTTAGGTTTCTAGATATCAGAAAAAGGACTGAATTGCGATACAATTTGGACTAATCTATGAAAAAGACTTAAATGATATAATTTGGCTACCAACCTTCTAGATTAAGGTATTGGCATACCCATGATCATAATCCAAGAATAATCTGGTCTGGATTAGGTTAAGATTCGACTAAATCTGAGTTCAGGATATTTAGGGTAATTAGAATATTAATTAGAATTCTGTTTTCGAAAACAGAAAAGGATTGCAAGATCTGAGAGTTAGAGATGGAATTGAATCTGGCTTCTGAAGGCTTTTAGGTTCAGAGTAACTGATAGATCATATTTGAGCAATTTTATCTTGATTTGGGTTTACAAGAAAGATTTTGAGATATTTGGAGCTTAGGATAGATTAGCGTTAAACTGATCTTACTACTACTACAGAGATACATGCATGCATGACTTTTATGAAAAAGAAAGTTTTTACCCCTAAACTCAGGGTGTTACACGGTCCGATCTTTCGATGAGAACAACAATTATCGATTTGTGAAGACGACTCTCACAATTTGGCTACCAATCGTACATGACTGATACGCCCTGGCAATCGCTGAACCAACTTCGGATTGTTATCGACCGAACTGGAAGCATGATCGACCTGATCATGAAGATCTATTCCTGCAATCAATCGAAGAACAAGCAAGAACAAGATAAACAAGCAATTTGAAATTGCAAATATAGATTGAATCACAAAAAAGAGTTGGGGTTCCGAATACAGATTTGATGTTGATCTAGCCAACCAAGAAGAATATCTCAATAGCTTCACGAAGGAAAGATTATGACTAAACAAAACCCGCAGAACCCTAATGGTTCGACCAGATTATATAGAGGAGGTAAAAGAGGTCGGTGGCTAGGTAAGGAAACCTGAAACCGAGATGGACTCTTTCCCTACTCGGACTCTAACTCGATACATGGGTCTTGACCCAACCAAAAAGGTGATGCAACACCGACTGGGCCCAATCAGAATCTGGTCGAAATTTTTTTTGTCAATTTCCGACGATCCAGAAGGAATTTGGACGTGGGGCTAGATCCATTGAAAATAGCTCATCGTGGGCTTCTCTGTGGACTATAAGAATGTCCCAATCAGACTTCGTATGAAGGAGTTATGGTCATTTGAAGGCAAGCTACTTCTGGATGGCCAAACCCGACTCCAACTCGAATCCATCTCGGACTCCAACTCGACTTGGGCTCCTTGCTGGTCCTTGCATCCTTGCTGGTCCTCTCCATGGTTCCTAAGCACAATATTATCACTATTAGGTAGTAAAGCATTCTCAAAACCATATATATATAAACTTAGGAACGAATTCACCTAGTAATGCAACAATCGGGCCTTGATGCGCGTTATTGGTCCTTTTATAACAAGTGGAGGATTATGGTTGGTGTGTGTATCCGAAGAAGTGATGTCCTCATCAACTAACACAGGAGCTTTACTGATCTTCTTCTTCAGCAAGAGAAATGTGTCCTCGTGTTTCCCTGTCCACTCGAATTTTTGGTCGATCCTGGTTAATGCTTGCAATGGAGAAGCCACAATTGAGAAGTGTTGTATGAACTTCCGAAGGTATTGGCATGCTCCTACAAAATTATGCACTTCTATAACTGTTCGCGGTCGAGGCAACTCGCAGATCACTTTTACCTTATCCGGGTCGATTTGCAACGTACCATTGTCGACCACGAATTCCAGGTACAGTAGAGTTTGCTAGCCGAACTCGCACTTCTTACGATTGAAGCGAAGTCGATGCTGCCGAAGATGTTTGAACACCTTTTCGACATGAATGAGGTGCTCGTCCCACGAATGACTATAGACTAGTATGTCATTGAGGTAAACGATCACAAAGTCATCGATGAACTGTCACAATACGTCATTCATTAGACACATGAAAGTTACCGGGGTATTGCAGAAGCCAAACAGCATGACCAGCCAATCCAATAGACCTCGTCGCGTTTTGAACGCCCTTTTCCAAGTATCCTCCTCTTGGATAATGACTTGATGATATCCTGACTTTAGATCCAATTTCAAAAAGATAGCAGCATGCTTCAATTGTTCTAGCTGGTCATCAATACGAGGAAGGGGGTACCGGTTCTTGATGGTGATCTTGTTCAGTGCTCGGTAGTCGATGCACATACGCCAAGTCCCATCTTTCTTTGGCACTAACACCACAGGAGATCCACAAGGTGAACTACATGGTTGGATTACACCATCTCTTAACAATTCACCAAGCTGTCTTTTGATGTCTTCATTCTCCAATACTGAGTTGCGATACATACTCAGATTGGGAAGTGTCGCATCGGACACGAGTTGAATTTTGTGCTCGATTGGACGTTTCGGCGGATGACCCTGGATATTCTCGAACAGATCACTGTATTTCTCTAGCAGTCTCGACAAATGACCAAAATCTTCTCAGCACGTCACCGACAACACTGGTCGAGTACTATCACTTTGACCAACTGGTCGAATCATAACCAGCACGTATTTGTGACATGTGTTGATGATTCGTTTGGCCTGATTTGCGGTAATCAAGTTCGAAGTGTTGACATGGACATCTCTACTGATCACAAACTTAACTCCGTCTTTAGTGAGCACGTACTCTTGTGCTCGACGATGGAAGTGAGCGTCACGATCATACAGATACGGACTCCCAAAGATCACGTGACAAATATTGATAGGAACAACATCGCATTGCACCTCATCGATATATCGGGCAGAGATCGCAAATTTCAACACACACTGACTCGTAATTTGTTGTTTCACGTCGGATGTAAACCAACCCTACGGATACGGTCGCGAGTGTGTGGTTATCTTCAAACCAAGTCGATCACTAGTCCAGTGGAAACCAAATTCTTTTGACTTCCGGGATCGAATATTGCTGCGACCACCTCCTGCTTCACCTAGATGTTGATAGTGAACAAGTCCTCTGTTGAGTGATGGTCGTCAGGTTAATCCGAACCTTTCTCCTTCGGGATTGCCATCAGAGACAAGGTCGTATGCGCCTCATCAATCGAAGTCACTAGGACAACTTCTTTTTTGGTCGAAGCTCAAGATAAAGCTTGCAGCATTTATCCTTGGTATGTCCCGCGACTTCACAATTCTCACAAAAGGCACCCATGCCTGGTTTCGAAGCGTTCTTCTTCGGACTCAATGAAGGAGAGGGCACCGTAGTCCATACTGGCATCAATGATGACCTCTGTGATAGGCAAGGGGGAGTCATCTTTTGGACAAGCTCGATTCAAATCCTTGAAATCAACACAAACGTACCTGACTATTCTTCTTCCGCACCGGGACAATGTTGGCCAGCCAGCGCGAGTATTGCACTTCCTTGATGAAGCCAGCTATGATTAGCTTGTCCACCTCAGTGATAATTTGCTCTTGTAACTCCGAGCGGAAATGTCACTATTGTTGCTTCACAGGGTGAAATTGTGGATCAATCACCAATTTATGTGTGGTGACATGAGGGTCAAGCCCAGGCATCTCTTTATAAGACTAAGCGAAGCAATCCCTGCACTCCATCAGGAAACTTCGGTATTTTTGGCATTTTTCCGGCGTGATGGTTGTGCTGATAAAGGTGGGGCACGAATCCTTCTCACTTCTGAAGTTGATCTTCACGAACTCATCAACAGTGAGTTGTCCTCCATCTTCAAGTTATTGAGGTGCAAGAGCAGCATCTAGTACAAGTCCATGTTTAGTTGGCATTGCTTCAAGTATCATGTCCAAGAGATGTTGTTTGTCTCCATCCCAATGACATTGATTTGTAGCAACTCCAAAGGAGTGAGGTTCGTGAAGAGTTTGGTAGTACTAGTTGACATCATTTTTGTTGGAACCTGAAATTTCAAATTCATTATACCTTTGTGGGCTGATGTTAGTCACTATGGTATGACATGTGACTCTTTGTGCATCATCGGCTTCATCATCTTCATTATTAGGGTTGACATAGCCCAAGCCATATTTCGAGTGGGGATCATGAGACTTGTGCCCCTTCCGGATGAGCTTTTCTGATTACTCCCACCATTCTTCACATATTGCAGGTGGAATTGTTAACCTTTGATTCTTTCTAGGTTCACTCCAGCCCTTTTGAGTAGATTGACCATTCGGGGCTCTATCTTCATGGCGATCAAAGCTGCTTCAGAGTTAGTCAGAGGACTAGGTTGTTCGATGATAGATTCGTCCTCCTGCTTCTTGGAACTTTATAGAATATGGTCCATTCGGGTCCGGGACATGCCAGACTTCCAATGGTGTTGCCACAGATGTATGGTGCGATGGAGGCTGCTTGAAAGTAGCACTCATCAATGCCTTTCCGAACTACTTTATTCTCTTTTTGACTAGTCCTCGCTTTTGCATGAAATCTGTTTGTGCTCCCGGCTTCCCACATCCATCAAAGATGAAAGGAGATGAGGACTCATTCTAGGCTGTGATTGACTTGTAATTTACTTGAGCACCTATAACATTTTTGTTAGTTAAAGAAATAGATGGTGAAGAAGTAGGAGCCGGGTTGACTTCCTTTAAGCTCGGAGTAAGGAGTATTGGTGATGCTTCCACTTTTGACCTTAGCAACATAGTTGTAGAAGAAGAAGAAGCAGCAGTAGCAGCTCCCACCTTCAATAGTAACGGAGCAACAGAGTCTTGCTTTCGCGAGGCTGATGTAGTAGAATTCCCACTAGGATTGAAGGGCCATATAAGTAAGAGACAGCTGCGAATGACTTTTCACAACTAGAATCCCTACCCTTATAGGTGCGCTTTGCAAGCTCCCCTTTTCTGGTATGTAGAGACGGTGCAATGAGGAACTTTGTCTATATAGGCAAGGTTGAACTTGGCGTCATTAGAGCATTTACAGCTGGCATCAATCTCCCTTGCTGCTTCCTAGGAACTTCACTTGGAAAATAATATTTCGCATTTGCGAGATGAGA
This sequence comes from Pharus latifolius, assembly GCA_019359835.1. Lineage (NCBI taxonomy): Eukaryota > Viridiplantae > Streptophyta > Magnoliopsida > Poales > Poaceae > Pharus > Pharus latifolius. The sequence continues at coordinate 17,868,852 of CM033327.1, read as the reverse complement.
CTCTTCGAAGGTGTATGGGTTGGTGTTGGCAACTATCCTCTGCTGCTCTCCATTGCCATCTATGAACGTGAGGCGTTGATGCATAGTTGATGGAACTAACGGATACTTGTGTATCCAGGGTCGTCCCAACAGTGTAGAGTAGGAGGTGTTCACTTCAATGACGAAAAACTGCACCTTGAAACTGAAAGTTGACATTTGGAGCTTCAGAGTAATTGCCCCCATGGCCGCCCTTCCTTGATTGTCAAAGCCACATATCATCACATTTGTGGGCTCCAAGTCTTCGAATGAGAAACCTGCACGAGTTAAGCTTCAAGTTGGAAAGATATTTACCAAAGATCCTGGATAAACCAAGACTCGTCGGAGGTAGGCACTTCCGATGTTCCTGATATGAACACGCCGATGAAGGACGCGTTCACGGAGGGTGGCCCGATCTTTACGATTGGATAACTAGTATCTGAAGATACCTGGATAACTAGCATGACCTGACGAAACGAATAGCCAACCACTTGCAGAGCAAGAGCCTACGTATCAATGAATTCCCCAACCACACTCTAAATTACCTATCCACACGTCCACGCACGGAGTTGGAGCACAGATAGGGTGATCACAAAGATCGTTCAAGTAATTCTGGAGCAAATCACAAGAACAAAGGATGAAGAGATTCTGTTGGATAACGGGCTCGCTACTCTAGTGCAATTTCAAAATCTTTCACCCAAAATCCCGAGAAGCTTGCAAGTAATAGATCATAGATCAAGAGATTTATCACTAGAGGCGCGAATGCGACAACGTAGTAGCAGAAGAAGAGTCGATGTCGCAACCAAATCGTGACTAACAGTGCAACAATAACAGCCGCACCTCTACGAAAGTCCACACATCCGGGGAAGGAGCACCGTGTGTTTGTGTGCTAGCATCAGCACACGCGGCTAGGGTTTTATGAGATCTATCTCATGGATGGTGGTGGCAGCCAGAATAGATCAGATGAGCAATGCATGCCAGCCGCATCTCCTTTTATAGGGCCTTGCAGATAAGTCATACTCAAATACAAACCCTAATCCTAATGGTAATCCCATTACCAATTGGGGACCCATTTCGGATCCATCCGAATTAATACTCCAACCTGTTAAGTGTGTGACCCTGTAGGTTCGTGTATATTTGGACGCGACCGGAAACAACATCCCGAATCATGTCATAAGCGGTCCCTAGTAAGAGATTATGACTACCCGCATGTACATGAAGATCATATCCGACAAACCTATACAACTTATCATGGATTATCTCTTTGCCTCACGATACCAGATTGAACTCAAGGTGAGAAACGTGGCATCCTTAAATAGCTCGGTCCTTTCTTGATCTTGTAATGGACTAACGTTTCCGTAGTTGACTCTCAACTATATTCGGCATGGCCATGCACTTTCTTAGTCCAATTACATCAAGGGGCCCAGAGATATCTCTCTCAAGATATGAGAGGGACAAATTCCATCTCTACCATTCACTTTCAACCACATAGTTCATAACATATTTGTATGTCACTTTTATGATTACTTGGTTAAAAGTAGCGGTTTGATGATACCAAGTACGCTACTACGCATGTATGAAACCGTGATGATCTCAGGTCTAAAGATAAACCAAAATAACTGTTAGAAACCAACTGATGACAAATAAAAACTCAACAGTGTCTCAAGATGGGTCAATCCAACCAACATGTTCTCCAACATGTGTCCACAACATTGACTTGATATCTCATATGTATGGTTCATGAAATTTGACTATCAATCAATGATCGTGCTGACTTGTCTTGCATTATTATTCCATGTAATGCTGAAAGTCAGGGATGTTTAGAATAAGTATCACTGATAATGCCAACAATACATATATCATAATAAAGAGTTCCATGAACAAGTCACATATTTGTTTGATCAATAAAAGTGATACTTTATTCAAGGAATTCAAAAATATTTTATTCATAACAATTCATAAACATATCATGAGGCAATCATCTATATGATTGCCTCTAGGGCATATCTCTATTAGATTCAACTCTGAACTAAAACTAAGGCTTCAATCTGAAATTTTCAATATCAATGCCTTATGTCTTCTATCTCAAAAACTATCACCATGCCTCTCTTTCGTAGAGGGTGATATGTACAAAAGATAGAAGAATTAAACTAGAATTCTAATATGAATCTAATTCAAAATGGAATAAAAAGCCTAACAAACTATAAAAGATAAAATAAGTCCGGAATAAATCTTCTCGGAGTCGGATTTGGATTCGGACTAGACTTTTTCCTTCCATGTAGTCATTACTCTTTTAGGTCTCCTGATTGCATACGATGTCAGAATTTAATGATTCTTGATGCGTTGGAATGATCTTTTGAATACTTTTCCAACAAGTACTCACGCAACCAAATTGGACATCTGTGTTGAGAATGGTACCTGGTCAAAGTTGGACTATCGCTTAGTTGATCAGCAAACTCCATGCTAAGCAAAATTCTTTCGGTTGTAGCAGTTGCAATCATTGACGGAATTGAGTGATCTTGGGCTTGTTGGAAACCTTAGGAAATCCTCTTTCCACTCAGTAGGTGTACAATCAGATTCGATGAAGTTGTTTGGCCCATACGTGGCTATATTCTTTCTGTTAAGCTCTCCATCTCTATTCCTAATCAATGTTAAACAAGAGTTATTAGGTAGCAGCATATTCTCATCAAACTTTAATTTTTTAAGGAACAAAGTCATCTGTTTGATGTAATTTTCTGGCCTTCGCTTGAGTGATTGGTCCTTATATTCCTCGGGTCGAGCTCTAGTGCTACTTATGCTAGGGATGTCCTCATAATTTTCCCCCTCTTGAAAAGGACTCGTCCTCGAGTCTGACAGCGTAGAACTGAAGAACGGAGAAAGGTCCGAAATGTTGAGTAGCACTGACTTCATATTCCCCTGATAATTCTGTCTTGTAAGCATTGTCATTAATCTTCTGCTTTAGTCGTTCTGGTACAGATAAAAGTCAACAAATCAATAGGAGCAATCAGTTTAAAGCCATAAACAATTTCAAAAGGACACATTTTAGTGGTTGAATGTAGTGCCCTATTGTACGCAAACTCCATGTGCGACAAACAATCTTCCCACTCTTGCAAGTTCTTTCTTATCACCATCCTCAGCATTGTCGACGACCTCGGTCTGCCTTTGTATTTCTTTAGTCTCTTTAGGGTTGGTGCGGTACGGTGGTCAGTTTGGTAGTGCTATTCTAGGTGTTAGATCAATTTGATGCTCGATTCCTCATAAAGGAGGAAGTCTGGATGGTACATCTACTAGAAATACATTGTTATAAGCCTGCAAAATAGCAGTAGCAACACTAGGAAGAGCGGTTAAGTCATTAGTAGAAATCAAGGATTCTTTGTACAAGAGTACAAAACAGTCTGGCAATAGGTTGCTCACAACTCTCAAATCTGATTTTGCCGCTATAAAAACTAAGCTATCTTTCTCACTTTTCTTTTGCTCACTCATATTCGGTTTGTGGCTCTCTCTCACCAATATGTGGCACTCACTCATATGTTCACTCACACCATCAACCTTACTGTTAGAAAGTTATTGCATCTCTTTCGATATGATTTTCTCAAGAGTCATAGGAAGAAGAGTGATGTCCTTGCCCTTGAACTTGAATAAATATTTGTTAGTCCGACCATAATGCTGTGAATTGTGATCATATTTCCATGGTCGTCCCGACAATAAGTGGCAAACTTGCATAGGAACCATGTCGCACATGACATCATCAGTATACCCCTTAATGGTAAACTGAACCTTCACTATGGAGGTAATTTTGATCTCACCACAAGAGTTAAGCCAACTAATGCAGTATGGATGAGGATGTTTGAGCACTGTAAGTCCAAGTTTGTCCACCATCTCCTTACTAGCAAGATTATGACAACTACCTCCATCAATGATGAGCGTGCATACCTTGTCTTGGACCTTACATCAAGTTTGAAAAAGATTATGTCGCTGTCCTCGTTCATCTTCCATCATTTGAACACTGAGCATAGTCGTGACCATAAGAGTTTGACCTTGCTCGAAAGAAAAACCTCCTTCTGCTTCTACTTCTACTGTAGCATCTTCGATAACGTCTTCGTCACTTTGAGAATCATATTCTCCATCTTCTTGCACAATCATAGCTCACTGATTAGGACACTAAGATTCCACATGTCCTCGCCCTTGGCATCTAAAGCAGACGAACCAACGGATGAGGTGCTGGATGTAGGCTTCTTCTCGGTGGTCGAAGCATTGTTGTTTGGTCGAACAGTGTAAATGACGGATTGGACTTGGGCAAAGAATTGTTGTTTGGTCAACCTATTAGAGGAGTCGAGGTTGAAGCATTATTGCTTGGTTGACACCATGTAGAAGTATTGGCTGCCCACGAATACATCTTGTCTTCAGCTATTTGTCATTCCGCATTTCTTGATAGATGGACAAGTTGCTCGAGATCCTGGTACTACTGATAATTGACAATCCTTTGGACGTCTCTATTCAAGCCATTATAAAACCGAGCAATGGACCGGTTTGGTGTCTCCCTAACATCACATCTCATTAGAAGAATCTCCATCTCCTGGTGGTATTCATCAACACTTCGCGGACCTTGTTTAAGACCTTGCATCTTGATGAACAAGTCCCGAGTGTAGTAAGATGGTACAAACCTCCTTTTCATTACATTTTTCATCTCATCCCATGTAGCAATTTGAGATCGATTTATTTGTCTCCTTACTCATGATATTGATGCCACCAAATCAACGCATAACCTTCAAATTCGGATGAAGCAGAGGCTACCTTTTCTTGTTCACTGTCATTGCACATGAGAAGAAGTTTATCAATCTTTAGCTTCCAATCAAGATAGACTTTCAGATCCGATGAGCCATTAAACTTAGGAATGGTGAGCTTGATCTTTGCTAGTCTTATGCCATTGTAGTTGTGATGACGATCACCACCACGATGTTGGTTATGAGCATGATACCCTAGTCGATAATCAGCATCCGCATGCGGTGGCTGCCAATCACCATAATAATAGTTGTCTCCTTCAAGGTCATTGTCGTACTGGAAGTTGTCATCATAAAAATCACCACCACCACCACCATGTTGTCCGTCTTGCTGCCCTCGACTTGCGTCCGGATAACCATGGACAAAACTACGATCAGCTTGGTCACCTCCTCCTCGCCCCCCATGCTGACTGAATTGGGGTGGTCGAAAAGCATGATCATGACTAGTTTCAAGTGGTTGAGAAGTTGGAGAATCGCGATGATTCTCGCCTTCTATTGATCGTGCATCTTCCCGATGTCCTTCTGGTGGTGTAGGATGTACGTTTTGCCCCAGAGGTGGAGCTTCTGGGTTTACGACCACAACTCGGAGTTGCTGCAGTTCATCAATGACAGAATCAAACTGTCCCTCGACAAATGTTTGGAAAGCAGCATGTTCAGCTCGAGTGACATAAGCTTCTAGATTGATTGATGAAGTGGATGATCTGTTTCCTGATCGGTTAATGTAGAAAAAGACAAAATATGTGGAATAGGAAATATATGTGGAATCACTCAATCTCACCTACTCTTACCAATCCAAAGTTCTTATGATTTCCTAGGGAATGCTCAGCGTGTTCCAGGAATAACCAGTGGGGCTTATTAGAGACTGATGTGGCAAATTTACAATGGGGTCTTTATGTTAACAAGTGGATTTATTTGTGGAGCTAGGTTAGGTAACAAACGATATAATCTATAAAGTAGCAATGCAAAATCGAATAACAATTCCGATGGTATGGCAATCCTAAGTTGCTGATCACAAGAGAGATGGTATGCCAAAGGGTAAATCAACAATTGTACCACTTAGAGAAATTTTTTTATATCAGATGATATTTGACTCAAAGGATGGTCGATGATGATCAGGATATATATATATCTTCTTTTTTTGTTTTTTTACTATTCAAACACTAAACGAAAATCTCAGACTGAGGCACCAAGATTGACTTGACCAGCAACAAGAACTAATCCATAGATTAAAACTCGATAAAGCAAACTAAATTAACAAATTAAAATATGAAGCTTTGTCATATATTTTTGTTGGCAATTTTCTGGACTCTAGGACTGAAAAACCTAAACTACTAATTAATAGAAATAAAGAAAAGATTCTACCATGGAAACAGAAGCTCTGATACCAACTAATATGAACACGGCGATGAAGGACACGTTCATGGAGGGTGGCCCGATCTTCAGGATGTAGAACCTGGACAACTAGTATCTGAAGATATCTGGATAACTAGCTGATTAAAATATGAAGCTTTGTCATATATTTTTGTTGGCAATTTTCTGGACTCTAGGACTGAAAAACCTAAACTACTAATTAACAGAAATAAAGAAAAGATTCTACCGTAGAAACGGAAGCTCTGATACCAACTAATATGAACACGCCGATGAAGGACGTGTTCATGGAGGGTGGCCCGATCTTCACGATGTAGAACCTGGATAACTAGTATCTGAAGATATTTGGATAACTAGCATGACCTGACAAAACGAGATAGCCAACCACTTGCAGAGCAAGGACCTTCGTATCAATGAATTCGCCCAACCACACTCTGAATTACCCATTCACACTGCCACGCACGAAGTTGATGCACAAATAGGGTGATCTCAAAGATCGTTCGAGCAATTCCGGAGGAAATCACAAGATCAAAGGATGAGGAGATTCAACTCTCAACTAAAACTAAGGATTCAATCTGAAATTATCAAATCAATGTCTTATGTCTCGTATCTCAAAACTATGACCATGCCTCTTTTTTATAGATGGTGGTATGTAAAAAAGATAAAAGAATTAAACTAGAATTCTAATATGAATCTAATTCAAAATGGAATAAAAATCCTAACAAACTATAAAATATAAAACAAGTCCGGAATAAATCTTCTCGGAGTTGGATTTGGATTCGGACTAGACTTTTTCCTTCCATGCAGTTGTTACTCTTTTAGGTCTTCTAGTTGCATACGATGTTGGAATTTAATGATTCTTGATGCGTTGGAAAGATCTTTTCAATACCTTTCCAACAAGTACTCACGTAGCCAAATTGGACATCTATGTTGAGAACGGAGCTTGGTCAAAGTTGTACTATTGCTTGGTCGGTAGACTGTATGCCAAGCAAATTCTTTTGGTTGTAGCAGTTGCAATTCTTGACGGAATCGAGTGATCTTGGGCTTGTTGGAAAGCTTAGGAAATCATATTTCCACTCAGTAGGTGTACAAATAGATTTGATGAAGTTATTTGGCCCATATGTGGCTATGTCCTTTCTGTTAAGCTCTTCCTCTCTATTCAGGATCGATGTTAAACAAGAGCTATTAGGTAACAACATATTCTCATCATATTTTAATTCTTTAAGGAACAAAGTCACCTGTTGATGTAATTGTCTGGCCTTCGCTCGAATGATTGGTCCTTTATATTTCTCGGGTTAAGCTCTAGTGCTACTTGTGCTTGGGATGTCCTAATCAGTTCCCTTCTATAGGATCAAGGATGCCGACTAGAGGGGGGTGAATAGGAGGCTTTTAAAAATTCTTTTCAATTAAACAATTTTTGCAAGATGTTTAGGAAATCTAATTTTAGCAAAGGGTTTAACAACTATGTAACTTCTAGTTGCAATTAATCAATATGAAATATACAATACAACAAGCAACTAGACAATCAAACAATTTGTGTCAAGTCAAATATGAAATGAATAAGAGATACACAATTGACACAGTATTTTTACCCAGGTCTTGGAGACTCACCCGGTCTCCCCAATTCCTCGTTGAAGCGCTCACGCCTGAGCGTCGCTTCTATATTGATGAAGGATATCTCATCTTGGGTTGCTCCTTCTCCACACCGGATAGGCGAGAACCAAACCTTCCACACGTTGTTTGTCGGCCTCTCCAACATACTTCAACCGTAGAGATCGCGACTCTCCTCCGACACCGTCTAGGCGAAGGCGATCGCCAAGAGTAACAAGTCGGATCCTTTCACTTGAACGAATCAAGTGCTAGAAACTCAAATGATGCAAATGTATGCACACACACTAGCACTAGCTTGCAAGTGGTGGATTAAGTGCATTAAGCACTCTTAGCCTCTCACCAACAACTTTCTCTCAAATCCACTCAAGATTTGGGCTCAAATCTAGCCTCTAGATTCAAAGACTTGGCTAGCTTATACACAGTGATATCAACTTCTTGAGCAATCTCAAATGAAAGCCAACATGAGGTATTTATAGGCCCCAAAGAAAACTAGCCGTTTGCAACAAAGTGACATAATTTTGTATAGGCCGAACACCGTCCGGCCAATATAACAAAAACAACCGTTGCAAGCGGTGTCAGTGACCGTTGGGCTATATTTGTGAAGGCCAGACAAATGATCATATGTCTGGAAAAAAGCCCCGGACAGATGCATTTGTCTCTGGTTACACGATTTAAATGAGTCTCACAAAGTTTGTACATGCCGGACAATGTCCGGCCATGCTCGAACAATATCCGGCCCATCCTAGACAAAAGCCCTCGGATGGTTTAAACGTCTGTGCTTCATTTAAAATCAAAACCTCATAAGATTTATACAGGACAGACAATGTCCAGCCTACCCCAGACAAAAGCTCCGGACAAATTCATTTGTCTCTGTTTTCATTTTGCAACAACCACCTGAGGTTTGTACTGGCCGGACGATGATCGGCAATCACGGACAAAGTCCGGCCTGTGCAAACCGAAAACAGGACTTACCAATATTAGTCAAAACCAAATTTAGGGTATTTGCACATATGGATTTGCTGTTTTCTCAGGATATGCCTGCTGACACTCAGCAACGACCATGACAACTTATATTTAGGAACTTAAACCACTGGTCGAATATCCAGTCGAAAATAGGTGGTCGGGTGGATTTGGTCGAGCGTACGCAAGCGAGCTGAAAGCTGGTATGATCAGCTTCAACTCCTACGACCACGACCAAACCCTAAACAGAGATATAGCCAAACCGGCAACACAACCCTGACCACATACCAAACAAGGATATGATCAAAATGTGCAAATATGATCACGACCAGCTCTAGTAATGAAACATATTGCTCTAGCTGGTGACCACGACTAACTGTAGTTTTCAAAACTTTTTCTTTAATGCAACACAAACTACACATAGATTATCTTAGCAATGCAGGAGGTGATTAATCACTAGTGCAAGATGATATGAATGCATGTGAGCTTCCACACTAGATAGACTAAAGCTACTAGTTTCTGACCCCTCTTAATAGTACGGTCAAACTAGTAAAAAGAATCCTATCAACCCTGTCTATCTTCAAACACCGAGACCGGTAAATCCTAGAAAGACAATCCTTAATCTTGGATTTTACCTTCGATGAAGCTCGACCTCGTGAAGCTCGACCACTCGAAGCTTGTCCTCGCAAAGCTCGACCTCACTAAGCTTGACCTCGCTAAAGATGACTCATATCGGCATCATCCTTTTCACTCCCTTGCTTGCTTTCATCTCGCAACCATTCTGAGGCTACAACACATACACTCAATGCACAACATTAGTGTCATATTTAGGTTGTCATTAATCACCAAAACCCTAATTAGGGCTCAAGATTCAACACCTTCCACATAGAGGGGGTTGTTGTGATCACCATTCTATATGACCTTGTCTTCTTTAGATTAGGTCATCTCATTTGTGCCGGCGGCATTGCAAAGAAGGTGGTGCGTTGCCATTACCACCTCGTACAACTCAGGAGCTTGTAGTGCTTTAATAAGGGCCTGCAAGAGATCGGGCACCAAATATTAAAGCATCATACATACTCAAGAGTGCAGGAATGCGCTTTAGATGTGCAATGATGTTGTAGTCGATTGCCTGTTGTGCTTGCTTCTCTTCTTCAGTAGCACGAACATCTGGAGCACCACTAGGTACATTGGCAGTCTTGTTGAGTAGGGCTTTCTCTTTTCCTTCTCTGTACAACCAAGATCTAAGAGGTTCAGGACAGGGCTTGCCTCCTTGTAGATTCATGTTGACTTCTTCTACTATATCTTCTGTAGGTAGGACATGTTCTACTTGATATCCTGTATGTAAAACATCAGTACGAAGTACCTCACGCTCTTGTACTATGAATATCTCCTCTGAATCAGATGCATTAGAGTTTCAACTGGCAAGGATTATGTTGCACGAGGCGATACTCAGAGAAAGTGAAGATAGTTCAGCATCAGGTGGCCCAACTGGTGTAGAGGATTGCTCCCAGCCTTTAGGCAAGAACTGTACCAAAGTAGGAAGAGTGCGGCTCAGTCGAGGAAAACATTCATCTCCTTCTAACAGAGTGACAAATCTTGCTGGCACACGTCGGCAACTTGGGCCAGGTTGTCTTCATCTTGCTTGTGACTTGATCATTGAGGTGGAAGCATGATCCTGAGTGCATTCCTGAAGTTTGCATCGTGGGTGTCTTCGTTCTATCACCTCCCATGTTTTTTTCCTCCTTGTTTGGAAAGAATTAGAACTGACCAATGATTGGCTAGTTGGTGCTCTACTTGCTCAAGTGGCAACCGCAAGCCTCCGTCTTCATTATCTTGAATGGATGAAGGGCCTTCTCAAGCTACTGTGAAGTTTGCAGTACGATAGTCAGGATTGATGGCTTGGGTCTCTAAAGCAAGCCGCTTCTCATCAATCGCCCTTTGAAGCCACTCCTTGAAGGCAAAACAATCTTCGATTGCATGCCCAACATACCTATGGTACGGGCAATACAAAGGATTGTCTGTCATCCCAACTTGATCAAGTCTTCTTGGCTCAGGAGGTTCAAGGCTTACTACTCCATCAACTGATCAAAGAACATCTTCACTAGCTCTCGGCGAAAGATGTACTACTTCTTCAAAAGCTCTTGAACAGTGGGGCGTTGAACAGTCGGGCGCTGTGGTCTTGGTGCAGGTTCACGCCTCGAACCCAACATTGGAACATTATAATGTGCAGCAGGTGCATGCACATCATTGTGGGATTCGGCTGGCACCTTGGCTTTAACTCCAGTGCTCTTGGCTGCCAAATTGAACCTTCTTGAGTTATCAGCATAGCCATTCTTATAAAGCTCCTTGATCTGCGGGGACTTCTCGAACTCCAACTTGGTTGCTGCTACTACTGCACCCAGAGTGCTGAAGGTCTTGGGCTTGTGCCCTGAAACTTCAATAGACCAACGCTATTGCATCTTATGGACACACATGCGAATGGCCTCTTCTTGTTCCATTTCCCTGGCGAGACGTACATAGTTGTCGCAGAAGCGAGTCAAGTAGTCATCAATTTTCTCATCACACTTCTACTTGACTTGGGATAACTCCAAAGCTGGATATCCTTTTGCATGGTTACGAAGTGTGTCTTGAAAAGGTTCATCATGCCTATCCAATCACGAATAGACCTAATCGGAAGACGACTGCACCAATGAAAGACAGAGCCAATTAATGACCCTGGGAACTACCTTAGAAGAAGTGACGGATTGTTGGCAGTGTCTCCACAAGCTGCTTCAAAGTATGCTAAGTACTCTCTTGCATCACCAGTTCCTGATGAGGATTACCACCCGAGCTAGTTTATTTAACATATATCGTGTTCAAGTCAAGTTCAGATGTGATATATGTCTATGTGTCCTAGCAGCCACTATGGTCGCAGACGGACAGCTTCCTGTGCACCAGAAGGTTGCGTACACAGAGTTAGTCTATGATCACAGTATTTGCACGATCATAAGGTCGTAGGCTATGCGCAATTAGAAGGTCGCTGGCTATGCGCGACCAAGACAACCTGGGGGTGTTCAATCCTTTACTGGACACATTCTCAAGGTCAAGATAATTTCTTCCACGTGGGAAGACAACCACCAGGAGGTTAACGTGTGTGGTTATCTATAATTACATGTGCTTAACCGGTGAAGACGATTGGTGCAGTTATACGAACTGCACTATGGCAACCGTCTGGAACTGCCTTGCATTGGCATCCTTTCATTTAGTATAAAAGGATTGCTGATGAAGAACGAATGAGAGAGAGGAACAACGCTTGAAGATTTAGATATAGTTAATAGACAAAAGTGTAAAAGGAGCTTATCCCCTGTGACAATCTCTCTTTCCAGTAAACCCCTTCTTTCATACATAGTGAAATCACAATAGGACGTAGGGTTATTACTCCCACCATTGAGAGCCCGAACCTGTATAAATCTTCGCCTCTCTACTTCATTGCTTATCTTAACTTACCTGATAGTACTTTGAAAGGTCTCACATACAACCCACAAATCTGCGTAAGATCGACAGAGGATCCCGAGTCTGAATCGTCGACAGTTGGCGCCCACCGTGGGGCTCTTTCTTAAGGTGTGTTTTTTTTTATCGGGAGTTCTGATAAGTCATGTCTGGGGCGTATGATTCCGAGAACAATTTTGATCTTGACGATTATGCCCACATTCGGATGCCCTCACCTAGCGATCCTGTTTCGATGGAAGAGGTGGATCCGAGGATGTTCCTGAGGAACATCCCGAGGATGCATCTTCTCCAACTTAGGTCATGTCCATCAACCAAGAGACAGCAAAGATAGACCAGGTCCCTCATGTGAGTTCTGCCACATCTGAGGTTGAATATGTGCCACAACACATCGCTTCAGAGGATGTCGATGATGGTAACATAGAGCATAGTCCTGGGAGATTTGACCCTGATAACCTCCAATCTCTCTTTGATTTTGAATCCGATTCGGAACAAACATAGATGTTTTCTCCTTCTGCAACCTCGCTCCCCCAAGAATTTGCTGCTTTATCAGAGGAAACTGCTGAGCAGCGAATTGCTAGGGAGGAATAGGAACTCCGGCAAAAGGAGGAACATGAACAAAAGCAAAAGGAGGATCAGGATCATGAGAAACGAGAGAACGAGGCTCACAGGGCTGCAAAGGAAGCTTTGCAACTTGCGCAATTTCGTTATGATGCCGCTCCTAGTTCCTCCCATCGTCCGCATGGTCGCAGGTGCAACCAGACACCTTCTTTAGCCCTGGTTTATCCATCGGTGGTTGAAAAAACGATGACACCTGAAGCGCCTAGGAGGAGTACACATGATCGACTTCGTGTTATTGTTGACGCTTTGCGTAATCCCCCTCCTAATGTTGAAGATGCGCCAACTTTTGCCTGAGTCCTGGTGGATACGCTCGATGCAGTTGTGATGAGGACATCACTTCTTCAGATACACGCACCAACCATAATCCTCCGCTTGTTACACAAGGACCCAATAACTCCCTCATACGAAGTCCGATTGGGATGTTATTATAGTCCACGGAGAAGCCCACGACGAGATCTTTCCAATGGATCTAGCCCTACGTCCAAATTCCTTCTGGATTGCCTGAAATTGATAAAACAAGTTTCAACCAGATTCTGATTGGGCCTAGTCGGTGCTGTGTTACCTTTTTGGTTGGGTCAAGGCCCATGTATCGAGTTAGAGTTCGAGTAGGGAAAGAGTCCATGTCGGTTTCAGGTTTCCTTACTTGGTCACCAACCTCTTTTACCTCCTCTATATAATCTGGCCGAACCATTAGGGTTCTACAGGTTTTGTTTAGTCATAATCTTTCCTTCGTGAAGCTATTGAGATATTCTTCTTGGTCGGCTAGATCAACATCAATATCTGTATTCGGAACCCCAACTCTTTTTCGTGATTCAATCTATATTTGCAATTTTAGATTGCTTGTTTATCTTGTTCTTGCTTGTTTTTCGATTGCTTGTAGGAATAGATCTTCGTGATCAGGTTGATCGTGCTTCTAGTTCGGTTGATAACAATCCGAAGTTGGTTCAGGGATTGCTAGGGCGTATCAGTCATGTACGGTTGGTAGCCGAATCGTGTGAGTCGTCTTCACAAATCGATAGTTCTTGTTCTCATCGAAAGATCGGACCGCTCGCATCACATCATTTGGTATTAGAGAACGGTTGATTGGTGAGAATATCCTACTTTTTTTTCTTGAGTGCTGTCTTATACCGAAAAGTCCACAAAAAAAATTAGGGTAAGATCATCCTTGTCCAAACCAATTTGCGCCTGCAATATCTTTTTGGTTTTTGCTTGGTTGAATCTTTGCTGCATCGTCGTGTCGAGTTGCTAGTCTTAGCGCATAACCTTTAGAGTTTTGAGTTGAGATCACGCCTCTGCTTACGTCGCTGCCACACCTGCCTACCGCTGCATTCATCTACCTTGCATCTGTGTGTGCCAGTAAAGAAAGGGGAATCCGATTCCTAGTGGTTTCGGATTGGTAAGAGGAAGGTGGTCAATCTCGTATCTGTCTCGGAAAACCAGTCACTATTTTCTTGTCAGTTTCAAAAAAAAAAAAAAGGTTGTTGACTCAGAAAATATATATAACCAGAAAAGAATCGAAATAAAAAAAAATCCGAGAAGGATCAAATTTTGCAATTGTGACAGATTTACCCCTGCAATTCTCCACTTTTTCGACCATTGTGCCATATCATCGCCACGGCCTCCCACAGCCGCTCGTGAACTTTGCTAACTTGCTGTGGCCGACGTCAAAAAAAAAATGAGCTTTTTACCTTTGTGCCCCCACTCGCGTCTCTAGTTTGGTTTAGCCTAGGCCAGCATAATAGTGACTAGTACTTTGAGCAACTTTTCAACTTTGCATTCTCTGACTGATCATTGCTAACCTTTGCTACATACTTGAGCCTATCCAAGCTACACTTTCTACCGACGTACAGGTACCGATCGCTTGCAATCGCTTTAACCAATCTTTGGAGCGTTTGAGACTGTCACTAGCAACAAATCACCACCTGCTGCTTGGTAAGAATCGGTAAGAGCTTGATAAGAAGCTTGACTGTGAGAGAGCTTGAGCCACCTACACCTAGTAGTTGATAGGGATATATCACTGTGATTTTGTTCCTTGTTTTCTACTAACCATGTCAGGTTCGGGTAATCAAAGCGAGGAGAACGACGGCCTACTTACACCTCGTACGAAGGGCATCGTACAACACTTCAACCGCTTGCTGAATATGCACACTGAGCGTATCGAAGGGATTCTAGACCGCAATAACGAAGCGCTTGCTGCACTCACCACTCGACTGGAGCAATTGCAGAAGAAAGGAGCACCGGTTGCCCCGGCTGCCAATGATGTGCATCGACGCCAAGCATGGGCTGATGAGGTCGAAGATGATTTCAATGCCGAAGGAAATCAATATGCTGCTGATACAGAGTCCGATGGAGGATTCAATATCAACAATGATCGTGACTATCGGTGTCTTTGTTTCAATTGCAACGGTATGAGAAGAATTCCACCACGAGAGGTACGTGGTCATGGTGACTCATTCGGTAAGCTTAAATTGACCATACCTTCATTCACTAGAAAGTATGACCCTGATGCCTATCTCACTTGGGAATTAGCTATACAACAAAAATTTGCTTGCTTTGAAGTTTCTGAAGATAAGAAAGTTAGGGCTGCTACTAGCGAGTTTACTGAATTTGCATCTATTTGGTGGAGTGAATATTGTCGTAATAACCAGAACATACCTAGAACTTGGAATGCTTTGAAGAGAGTCATGAGACATAGATTTGTGCCTTCATATTATGCTCATGATTTGCTGAATAAATTGCAACATCTGAACCAAGGAAGTAATTCTGTCGAGGATTATTATCAAGAGCTGCAAACTGGTATGTTACATTGTGGTTTAGAAGAAACCGATGAAGCTAAAATGGCTAGATTTTTGGGAGGTTTAAATTGAGACATTCAGGACATTCTTGACTATAAAGAATACAACTCTATCACTCGTCTGTTTCATCTTGCTTGTAAGGCAGAGAGAGAAGTACAGGAACGGAAGTTGAGGCCGAGAGGGAGTTTCGGAGGTGCCCAACCGAAAGCTCCATACAACACATCGAGTCGAGCACCTGCACCGAGTTTCTCCAGCAACAACCGATGTCCTAGTGCTTCCACAATACCCTCACGAGTGACCGAGACGAGTAAGAGTACAGTCCAAGCCCCCGCGCAAAGTTCATCATCGGTTGCTTCTACCAGAAGAGCACGAGAAACACAATGCCACCATTGTAAGGGATTATGTCATATCATGCGTGACTGTCCTAGCCAGCGAGGCCTACTCATAAAGGATGATGGTGAGTACACTTCAGCTAGTGATATTGAAGAGGAATATACTATGCTTGCAACTGACCATGCAAGTGAAGGGCAACAAGCTGAACATGAACAATATGGTGCTGAAATTAATGATCGATATTTGAGCATCATTGTGAAGCGTCTGCTTAGTGCACAAATGGAGCGTGCTGAACAGAATCAACGTCACAACTTGTTCCAAACAAAGTTCGTCGTCAAGGACCGATCATGCCGTACGATCATCGATGGAGGAAGTTGCAACAACTTAGCGAGCACGGACATGGTCGAGAAGCTTGGCTTGACCACGAATCAGCACCCTCGCCCTTACTACATTCAATGGTTCAACAACTGTGGTAAGCTGAAGGTAACTCGCATTGTGAGAGTACACTTTTCTATTGGTTCCTATCATGATTATGTTGATTGCGATGTCGTACCTATGCAAGCATGTTCCTTATTGTTAGGTAGACCGTGGCAATATGATAGAGATGTTTTGCATCATGGTAGAACTAATCAATATACTCTCATGTTTAAACAAAAAAAGATCACTTTGCTACCCATGTCTCCTGAAGCAATTTTAAAGGATGAATTGGAGAGTGCTAATAGAGAAAAGGAGAATAACAAAGGTGAAAATCAGATCGTAGCTAAACCACTTGCTCAACCGAAAAAGAATGAACCTAGTTCTAACCATGCTGAAATTAAGTTGAAAGGTTCCGTTTTGCTTGCTACCAAATTTGAAATAACTGAGATTGACCCTAATGCATCTGATTGCTATGCTTTAGTTTGCAAAGAAGTTTTGTTTTCACTTGAGGACATGCCTTCTTCTTTGCCTCCTACTGTCGCTAACGTTTTGCAGGAGTTTGCTGATGTATTTTTTCCGAAAGACGTACCACGGGGGTTGCCTCCAATTCGAGGGATTGAGCATCAAATCGATCTAATACCAGGAGCCTTGTTGCCCAGCCATGCACCGTATCGAACCAATCCATAAGAGACTGAAGAGATTCAGCGTCAAGTGCAAGACTTACTTCACAAAGGGTACGTACGTGAAAGCCTTAGTCCATGTGCTGTTCCTGTTCTTTTGGTTCCAAAGAAAGATTGGACCGCCCGCATCACATCAAGTTGCATCTGATGCAACTCCAACAGCGTCAGCCCGGTTTACGATTCGCTTCCATGAGAGAGATTATTCTCACTCCAGTCATGGTAGGCGTAATCGATTACCACTAGGATCTGTTCGACATGACATGGTCAGGCGAGTTAGAGTTCTCGTGATCGAGATCGCGTGCCCGTTCATTCTCGCCTGGGACCGCGAGGTGTATCTCCTCAGGGTGAGGTCGCCGGTGACCAAGTCGAAAGTCACAGATTCCTTTGTAGTTCCTATGTTGGTTGTAAAGCTTTCTCGCCAGGCCTCCGTGCGGTGGTCTGGCCGGACAAGTTTAAATTGGGAATAATTGAGAGATTTGATGGAACTCAGAACCCATTTGAGTTTCTTCATATTTACATTACCGCTATTCAAGCGGCAGGCAGAGATGACCGCGTCATGGCGAATTACCTGCCAACGGTCATCGAGGGACCAGTGAGAACCTGGCTGTTCAATTAGCCAGAGGGTTTGATTTACAATTGGGAAATGTTGTGTTACGCCATACTCAACAATTTCCAGAACTATTACCAGATGCCTGGCAAGGAGGATGATCTTCATCGTCTACGCCAGGCCTCTATTGAGACTCTTCGACAGTTTGTCAAGAGATTCATTGAAGTAAGGAATATCATTTCTAACATATCTGACAACTCTGTTATTAGGGCATTAAAACATGCCATGCGATATGGGAGGTTTACCGAAGATCTACTTATCCACCCCCTCGGTCAGTAGCAGATCTCTTCGACATGGCTGACCGCTATTCCAATGCGGCTGAAGCCGTGGAATGGAACAGGATGGTAGATAAAGAAAATTTACCGCCTCAGCCAGGTCCTAAGGATGATAAGAAGGAGGATTCTAGCAAGAAACCAGAATCGTCATCAGGCAAAAAAACAAAGTCCAAGAAAAATCGGACTGGACAATACTGGGAGATTGCCGTTGCAGAGAAACCACCACCAGGAAAAGGTAACAAGTTTTCATTTAAGAATAAAACCTCTTCTGGTGGCCGCGATAGAGACCAGTCAGGAAAACAAACTAACCCAAAGGGAAACAAGAAGTGGTGTCCATTCCACAATTCCTCGGGACACGATCTCAAGAACTGCCGGAATTGTTTGAAGCAATTGGACGACTTCTACCAAGGGTTGGACCGATGCCAACCATGCCGCAAAAAGATCATGCCTACGGGATTAGAGACGCCGACGGAGATGAAGAGATGTCCTACCAAGTACCCCAAAAGCATGTTAATGTTATTTTTGGAGCTTCCTCTTCTTTTACTTCGAAGGGTCAGTTTAAAATGTTTTACTGCGAGGTAAATCAAGAAGAGGCTCCCCTCGGTGAGCCTCAATATTCCCGTTGGTCAGAAACTCCTTTGACTTCTGATCGAGTTGATTGTCCTGTTGGGCTTACATGACCATTGAGACTATCTTTGGTCATCACACCAATAATTAGCAATGCTCGAGTTGAAAGAGTTCTAATCGACGGGGGCAGTTCCTTGGACATTTTATTGGTCAAGGCACTAGATGAAATGTAGATTCCTCGTTCAAAAATTAAGCCCATAATTCATCCATTTTATGGGATAATTCCTGGTCCCTCAATGATGCTGATGGGACAGGTTGTGCTACCGGTGACACTGGGAGAACTAGATAACTTCCAAACAGGATTGATTATCTTTGATGTAATTGATTGTGATTCGGCGTATAACGCTATCTGATGAGGACATCACTAGCTCGAATATGAACAAGACTCCATCCACTCTTTCCACTACTTCCACTACTTCCTCGCCGCCACGAGAAGATCAAGGATAACGGCTAGTCGGCATGAATCCATGTGCTGAGCCATTCACTATGCCCACACTGGAGGATCAGCGAGATACACCAAAGGTAGAGCAACCCATGATGCATCAAGCCCAGCCCAAGATCAAGCCTAATTCGTCCGCGAGTCCAGCTCGGCCATCCAGCAGCAGTCCAACTTCAAATGGATGCCTAGGCCACATACTGAGTCTGTTTGGGGTGAATGAGCACTTTACGACTTCTGTGGTGAATTCTTAATTGAGGAATCCTGTGGCAACCGCCCAGGTGGGTTGCACTCAGAAAGGTACATCACAAGCTCACAACAACAGGATTTACTTTAAACAATAAAGCAAATAGATAAAACAAGTACAAGGTCATGAGGACCACTATTACATTATCATAATGCCAAGAATGGCATTAATTAAAGTTGATACAAAAGTAGGGAGTTTTTCAAGATCAAGAATAAAAAAGAATCGGCATCGGAGTACCGAACACAGAAATATAACACAAAAGCAACAACAAAGGTCTTCATTTCCTTCAGCAGCGGTTCAGCTCGGGCCTTCACAACATCGGACTCAACTTGGCGCATGACCCTCCTAGAAGTACAACACAAGGTTCTAGTCCTTATGAATCTTTAGTGAGGAGTCTTTCACATTCCCAGTGCGCACACAGCACCATCTAATCAAACCATCCTCACTATCGATTCCAATCACATTTTCTTTCACAAAAAAGAGTTTTGAATATGCTTTTCTCACATGTGACCATTTAACATTTAACATATAATCTTGAGCATAGTTTAGCCTAAGCATGATAATCTAGGGTGACAAGGGTGCAGGGATATTCAATCACAAAAGGGGCTTTACAATTATTTAGGTCATATCTAATCACTTTATTTGAATATAACTCTTATTTGAATATAAGGCAAGCATATACTTGAAAACAACTAACATACATCATTTCAAAATATTAGGCTAGACATGATCAAGGGTTTGAGACTTGCCTTGCAATGCTGGGTCTAGTTACTTGGACGAAACTTCAAAGATCTCTTTCGCTCCTTCAATCTCTGGTTCCACGGCGGATACAAATAATACACACATATGCTACATAAGCATACAGAGGATAGTTGCAATAGTAAATATATCATGCATGCAGGGAAAAGGTTTGGACAAAGCCACTTGGGTGCTGATTGAAGAGATGGGCTCAAAAGGACTTGAATGTCGAAAGGCCGACATTCAGTCAACGGCTAGATATAGTATTAAGTTGGTCTTAGGTAGGTTTTCTGGAGAAGTGGCACAAGAGAAAGATGTAGAGCACAATTCCAGGAATCTATTGGACAAAGAGGCATTTCAATTTCTCAAGTGTAATAGGTCTGAATCATCCTATGCCACTGGTGGACATGCGCTGACATAGTGCTGGACATGGCCAGAAAATAGGGCTTGATCCAGGGCTCCAATGGATGCACCACTTTGTCTGGGAGTTAGGCACTGATAACAGGAACAAAGTACTCAACAGGCTCAAGGGCAGAAAGTGGCCGGAGGGCGGCCAAATCCGGCGAGTAAACACGGTGGCCTGGACATAAACTGAGCTACTGGACAGTGATCTTGGCATTGGAATATCTCTTGATTCAGGGGTCGAGCTAGTGGACAATATTGCTCAGGGTACTGGAATCTATCTAAGGGACAAAGTGTCTGGAGCTAGATCGGTCGGAGAAGAATTCCGGCGACCGGCGCTGGAGAAGATGACACATAAATTGGGCGTTTTCGATACAGAGGGTTTGAACTTGATTCTTTGCTCAGGGAGTGAGAGGGTGAAGTGTGGAAACTATTGGTGAAGTTAATTTGGCCGGAGAATGACCGCCGTGGCTTGGCGATGAGAACCGATTTATTGGTGGCGCGCAAACTGGGGAAGGCTATAATCTTGGCCCGATTTCAAAATCCAAATTCGTAGGCTTGCTAAATGGAGTGTGCTGAACAATTTCTACTACTAGCATGAGGGCTGATTTGGATTGAATCGGGCAGCATTGGGGAAACAGGGGTTTTGGGCTTTTCTGATGATCACCGGCGTTAAGGTTCACCGAGGTGCGATTAAATGCTATGACACAGACAGGGGGATGAGGGAAGCTTACTGGTGGCTTTGGTTTGGAGAGAGAAGCAACGGTTGGAGCTGGCGCCGTGAGCTCAAGAAGTGGCTCGCTAGGGAAGAAGATGTTCACGGCGGCGCTGGGAAAATTGGTTGCTTTCTGGTGCTGGGAGCTGAAGCAATGCACTGAGGGGTAGTGCGAAGAGATGCTGGGCGAGGGGGAAGCTTATATAGGCAAAGGGCTGGGGCTCTCGAGAGTTGAAGCGAATCAAACTGATACGCGTGACTGGCACTTAAGGTGGGATCGAGATGGCGTGCAAGCGTTGGGACGCGGCAGTGACTATGCCAGACGAGGGGATCACGCCAAATCCGGCTGGAGCAGGGCGACGGGATCGCTGGCTTCGGCATGGCCGCAACGTGGCACTGGTTTGCTGCTGCTGGAGCACGCGCGTGTGGGGAAATCACGACACAGGCACGGCTAAGGTGCTCCACGGTGGCGGCACGGTGCGCACAGGTGGTGGCTATGTGGCGGTGGTGGTGGCAGCGTGGGATCTTCACCGGCGGCGAGCTCTTCGGCGAGGCGAGGTGGCGAGGCGCGGTCGAACGATACCTGGTCGTGGTCGAAAATGGCACAGGGGCCTGGTTGCAAGACTTGGATTGATTTGCGAAGGTTTGGACTAATCTGCAAGGAATTTGATTCTGGACTTTGGGCCTATTTGCAAATCTGGGGATCTGGAGGGCTGATCTGAGATCTGGTTTTGCAGGTGAGTGTTACTAAATCACTTGGACTCATCTAGCAAGAAAAATGGTAAAATCCGATAAGATCTGATGGTTTTGACAAAAATCGAAAACAGGGTAATTAGGGTTTGAAACTTTGGCAAGGCTGAAACTAAGGTTTCGGTTGAGCTTTTGAAATTCTTCCAGAAGGGAAAAATGTTCAAAATAGTGAATGGGAGATGTCCACTGAATCGGATCAAAGTTTGGAGATGGTCTGAGACTTCTAGTCTTTTTGAGCTTCTGACAAATCTGAAAAGAACTGATCTGCGATACCTTTGGACTAAAAAGCGAAAATGGTCTGAAAGGTGGAGTTTAGCTGCAAACTTTTTGAAATTAAGGTAATGGCACACCTAAGATCATAATTCTGAGATAAGAGATCAAAAATGGGGTTGAGACATCCGAGAATGCAATGAAGATATGCTGACTGGAAAGCTAAAGAGGTAGCAAAATTTGGGATGTTACAACCTACCCTCCTTAAAAACAATCTCGTCCTCTAGTTTCCGGTAGATCTGAAAACAGGTAAGGGAAATCTTGATGCAGTCCCTCTTCCCTTTCCCATGTTGACTCTTCTTCTGGGTGGTAGTCCCATTGAATTTCTGCAGAATCGAATGGTCCTTGATTTCATTTTCCTTCAGTGACCTCTAACACTTTAACTAGGTATTCCTGATATGTCAAGTCTGGTTTCTTCCTTAGGAGATATCTGTCATGTTGTCTTCTATAGGTAGTTCCTTAATTGAGACACATGAATACGTCATGAACTCCTGCTAATTCGAGTAGTAGCTTCAATTTGTATGCTACTTCTCCTTGTTTTTCTAGAATCTTGTAGGGTCCAACATATTTTGGGCTTAGTTTTCCCTTCATCTTAAATCGACGTACTCATTCGTAAGGTGTTGCTTTGAGATATACGTATTCAGCTTTCTCAAAAGATAATTCCCTTCTTCTGTTGTCGGTTATCAGCACAATTCTTTTCGTCTTGGCTATGCAGTCTTCGGCTTCTCCCTAATGATTCGTACATGAGTTCCTACTTCTTGAGCTGTTTCTGAGCCGATTTGTTGCCTTTCTCCAACTTCTAACCAATGTAACGGCATTCTGTACTTGCAACTGTATAGAGCTTCAAGTGGGAATATCTGCAAACTAGTATGGTAACTATTGCTGTGGTGAATTTTGTGTATGGCAAGCATAATTCTCATGAAATTCCATATTTGAGCACACATGCTTGCAACTTATCCTTCGGTATTTAATTTACTAGTTCTATCCATCCTCCAGTCTGGGGGTGGTAAGCTGTGCTGAAGTTCAACCTTGTTTCTGGGGCTTCATGCAGACTTTTCCAAAATCTTGAAGTGGGTCGTGCTCCACGATTTGATACAATCCTCTTGGGTATACCATGTAGCATCACAGTCCTAGTCATGTAAATTTCTGCCGACTTGGCACCATCGTAAGTTATCTGCTCTAGTACGAGGTACGCTACTTCTGCTAGTCTGTCCACGATCATCCACACGGAGTCATATCCATTCTTAGTCTTCGGAAGTCCTGTGATGAAGTTTATTCCAACTTCTTCTCATTTCCATTCTAGTATGGTTAGTGGCTATAACAATCCTGCTAGTCTTTGATGCTTGGTCTTCATCCTCTAACATGTGTCACACTTTGCCACATACTCGGCAATCTCTGTCCATGCAACTTTACCAAAATTGATTCTTCAAGTCCTAACATGTCTGAATACTTCCGGGGTGAATAGAGTATGGAGTGTTATGAGCTTCTTTCAAAATTAGTGTCTAGATCTCCTTAACCTCTGGAACACACATCCTTTTATCTTGCCAAATTGCACCTTGCTCATCTTCCCGAAATTCTACTGCCTTTCCGATCCTCATATCCTATTTGATCTCCTGAATTCCTTCATCACTTCCTCATGATTTTCGAATCTCTTCTTCCAAGGTAGGTCTAACTAACAACGTACATGGCCCCAGAACCTTGATCTACTGATTCAATCATTTGCTGATGCAATCCTCCATTAACTCTGGTGCAACAATGGTGCTGCAGTAAACCTTTCTGCTCAAAGTGTCCGTGATGACATTAACTTTACCAGGGTGGTAATGCATGTCTAGGCCACAATTCCTTATTAACTCTAGCCATCGACGTTGCCTTATGTTCAAATTCTTCTGGGCAAAACATACTTCAAGTTCTTGTGGTCTGAGTAGATTTCACATCGATTCCTTAGTAGGTAATGTCTCCAATTCTTGAGTGTATGAATCACTGTTGCTAACTCCATGTCATGGGTCGGATAATTCTCCTCATGTGACCGCAGTTGCTTTGATGCTAATGCGACTGTTCTTCCTCCTTGTATTAAGACACAACTCAGTCCATGCCTAGATGCTTCTCAATATATCTCAAAGTTCTTATTATCAGGGAGTACTACAATCGGTGTAGTTGTTTAGCCTTCGTTTCAATTCTTCAAAGCTCTTTTGACAATCTTCTGTCCACTCAAATTGGACATCCTTTTTCAACAAACTAGTGGACGACTTGGCTAGGTTGGAAAAATCCTTCAATGAATCGGTGATAGTGCTCAGTTAATCCAAGAAAACTTCTGACCTCCGTCACTGATTATGGTTGTTTTCACTCTTTCACGGCCTCGACTTTTAACTCGATCTACTTGCATCACTTCAGCTGTCATCAGGTGACCCAAAATGAAATTTCTTGTGTCCGAATTTGCGCTTATCCAGCTTAGCATAAAATTGTTGCTACCTTAGTTTCCAAAACTTTTCGTAGGTGGTCAGCATGCTCCTCTTGGTCCTTGACTGACATCCGATATGGCGTTTTTGATATGGGTGTCGTCCCGGGTTTCAATTCAACATTAAGCTCAAAACCTTGATGAGGGGCTCTTCTGGTAACTCTTTGGGAAAACATGCTCGGGTATCCTCCAACTTCAGGGATCTGGTTCACCTCTTTCTTCGAACTGTGCAGATTTTGGGCTGGGTGTTCTACTAACATTCTCTCAAGATTGGAACAAAACTTCTTTTCCATTAGGACTAGTAAGGGCAACGGCCTTACGCTCACAATCCACTCGTCCTATATGTTCCAACAACCAGTCCATTCCAGATATGACATCTCAACCTTGTAGTTCTAGTGCCAATAGTTTAGCAGAGAACTCCTTTCTCCTTATATTAAATTTTACTCCTTCACACACTGACTTTACTGGCATCCTAGAGTCGGGAAACTGAATAGCGATAGGATACTCTAGACAGGTCATATTCAGTTCACTTTAAATAACAAAAATTTATGTCTGATGGGCCTCCTTCTTCTAATGTGACATAGTTGAGTCTGCCCTGAGTTGGTGTTGGGTTTCCTCGATCTCTTCTATGGTTAGTTGGAAATCTTTCTCTTGCAGCTGGAGCTTCTTATCTGTGCTGTTGTATTGGGGCAGGCATTGGGATTTGTGTCTGAACTGCAGACTGTTGTTGACCTTCACTTCTTCTCTTGGCTGTTGGATCTGGCAAATTCCTCTAGGGTATTTCTCTCGACGGTGACCGAATCGTCCACAATGATAGCAGTGTGGGGACAATCTCGCTGATAGTGGCTTCTGTGACAAGCCGGGTACTTGGCTGTCGTGGGTCTTGGGTACTGTAGATTTGGCTGATATTGTGGTGTAGCTTGGGTCTTTGACGGATGCATGAATATTCCTTCACCTAAAATGATGTGGCCCAAGAAAGGAATATCCTTCAACCAGAAGGCATACTTATCAAACTTGGTGTACAACTGATGGTCTGTTAACTTCCTTAACACTAATCTTAGATGCTGAACATACTCTTTTTCCGTCTTGGAGAAATTGAGAATATCATCCACAACCACAATAATGAACTTGCCTAGGTATTCCATGAGAACTTTATTCATCAGGTTCATGAATACTACTAGTGCATTCGTTAGTCCGAATGGCGTCTTTGTAATCCATATCTTGTCATGAATGCAGTCTTTGGGATATCCTCTTCTCGAATTTTCAATTAATGATAACCGGATCTCAAGTTGATCCTTGAAAATATCTTTGCTTCTTTGAGTTGATCAAAGAGATCATCGATCCTTAGTAGAGGGTACTTGTTCTTGATTGTCATGTCATTCAACTTCCTGTAGTTGATGCAAAGTCGCAAACTACCATCTTCCTTGGTGAAGAGCATTAGGGTTCCCCAAGATAAAGAACTTGTTCTGATGAATCCTTTTTCCTCCAATTCTTCCACTTGGTTCCTTAGTTCTTCTTGTTCTTGGTTCGTCATACATGCAAGTTTCCTTGCGTATGGGGCTGATTGAGGTTCCAGCTCGATGGTAAACTCTATACTTCAGTCTGGTGGCATTCCAAGGAATTCTTTTAGGAAAAACTTACGGGTACTCGTTGTCTACTAGGACATCCTCTACTTTGACCTCTTCAACACTATTCAAGTTGTCCATACGGTAATCTCTACACAGAAAGTGACTTGTTCTCCTTCGGCGTTGGTCAGGGTTATTGCTTTCTTCTCACAGTCTATCTGGCCTTTGTGTTTTGCTAGCCAATCCATTCCAAGAATGATGCCTAGCCCTTGGAAATTCAGAACTAGCAAATCTGCCAAGAATTCTAGGTTGCCGATACAAAAGGCAATATTTCTACAGATGGATTTGATTGGCATTCTAGCTCCAGGGGATTGGATTGGATTAGAATAGAGTGCCCTAAGATCTGGTTTTGCACCGACATTGCCTGCTGTCTATTTTGCTCCATTCAAATTGGTACATCATTGACATTTCCTCCTTGCGGTATAATGGATGATGATCCGGGTTGATTTTGGTTAGTACAGTTTCTGTTTCCAGATGTAGCCCTGATATTACTGGTATCTTCCTCGGGTCTTCTTCCATGAGATCTTCCTCTAGTGTTAACCAAACTGCTCTAACAGGTGATCAAAGAAATGATTGCTGACTCGGAGGGAAACACAGATAGGGTACAAGCGGAAAACTGAGATCAATCCATGAGACAGGGATTGGAAAGTGAAAGATGTTTTTCATAAATTAAATTTTTATAAAATACATAGTTTTGCCTCTATGGCTTATAGGAATATTTAGCAACCAACACACATCAAGACAAGCAACTACTACACAAAAGATCTAACGTCTGCTGTGGTTAGGCACAAAAGGTTAAACCAGGGAAAGTCTGGGATCACACGTCGGTATTGGAAGAACCGTAAGGCTCTACCTGTTCTGAGTCCTCCCGATCTTCATCTGCGTCCATCAAGTCCAACTCCACATTTTGGGATCTCGCAGACTACTACTGAGGCACAAAAGTCTAAAGGGACATAACGCCAAAACACCTAAAAATTGGAAATAATGTTTAAAGCTTTTTCAAATAATCAAAAAGAATAACCACATAACATACTTTTCTTAGACAAATTAGGTTTTCGCAAATAGATTTTAGTCAAATACTCTAATGATTTTCTGTTCTAGGGATGCCAATGTCTATAGAAGGGTCACGTCCTACAGTCGAGCCTTTGCTCTGATACCAGCTTCTGTGGTGAATTCTCAATTGAGGAATCCGGTGGCAACCGCCCAGGTGGGTTGCACTCAGAAAGGTACATCACAAGCTCACAACAACAGGATTTACTTTAAACAATAAAGCAGATAGATAAAACAAGTACAAGGTCACGAGGACCACTATTACATTATCATAATGCCAAGAATGACATTAATTAAAGTTGATACAAAAGTAGGGAGTTTTTCAAGATCAAGAATCAAAAAGAATCGGCATCGGAGTACCGAACACAGAAATATAACACAAAAGCAACAACAAAGGTCTTCATTTCCTTCAGCAGCGGTTCGGCACGGGTCTTCACCACATCGGACTCAACTTGGCGCATGACCCTCCTAGAAGCTCAAATCTTCTGGAAAGGTTCCTTCCTCCTTTTTTGGTGCTCAAGGCTATAGGGGTCAGGATCCTCGAATCCTTTCTTCTTCTATTTGTGTGAAAAGGCAAGGGTGAGCATGTTTTTACATGATGCTCAGCAAGTCTCGTTATGAGAATGCAGGTATATAGATGAGGGGTTCTCAAGGAAAGAGGTCTTGGCTTTATATATATAAATAGAATAGATTTTCACTCTTAATTTGAAGAAAGGTTTTTGTTTTCAAAAGCGAGGCTTTTAAAATCCTAAGCTAGATTTTCAAAAGATGTTATGCGTGGCGGTCTTCCATGAGTCACCACTTTATTCACATTTTATGAAAAACCTTCCAAAAGCTACTTGTGCTGCATCGACGTGGATAGATTCCACCGCGCGCAGACTCCATGACCTGGGAGCTCAGAGTATCCGATACTTTTTATAACTTTGTAAAGGTGTACCACCTTAATCCACCGATCACTCAACTTTCAAGTCGGATCAGCTCCATGCGACTTTTACGCATATGACAAGGCTGAGATCACACAACAATTTACAGTTCTAGCATTAACAATTCCCTGCCCGGCAAATAGACATTCTAGTCCTCATTACCGTTGTGGGTCCTCCCCACTGCCTTATTCCTAGCCTTGGTCTATGTTCTTGCAAGACACATAGCCTCTTTTGATTACAGCCGTGCACGACTTAATCAGGCGTAGGGCGTCTTCCTTCTTTCCATCTTTTCCTCTTATAATTTTTCTGAACTCACATCACTCATGGCCCTCAGTGGCCCACCAGTTTCTCGCAAGAAACCGGACCGACAACCATTACAGGGAAGAGCTAATACTGAGAAAGCTACTATGTTGCGCCCGTCCCATACCGGGCAAGTGGTTGGTACGTTTTTCATGCCGCATGGAAGTACAACACAAGGTTCTAGTCCTTATGAATCTTTAGTGAGGAGTCTTTCACATTCCCAGTGTGCACACAGCACCATCCAATCAAACCATCCTCACTATCGATTCCAATCACATTTTCTTTCACAAAAAAGGGATTTGAATATGCTTTTCTCACATGTGACCATTTAACATTTAACATATAATCTTGAGCATAGTTTAGCCTAAGAATGATAATCTAGGGTGACAAGGGTGCAGGGATATTCAATCACAAAAGGGGCTTTACAATTATTTAGGTCATATCTAATCACTTTATTTGAATATAACTCTTATTTGAATATAAGGCATGCATATACTTGAAAACAACTAACATACTTCATTTCAAAATATTAGGCTAGACATGATCAAGGGTTTGAGACTTGCCTTGCAATGCTGGGTCTAGTTACTTGGACGAAACTTCGAAGATCTCTTTCGCTCCTTCAATCTCTGGTTCCACGGCGGATACAAATAATACACACGTACGCTACATAAGCATACAGAGGATAGTTGCAATAGTAAATATATCATGCATGCAGGGGAAAGGTTTGGACAAAGCCACTTGGGTGCTGATTGAATAGATGGGCTCAAAAGGACTTGAATGTCGAAAGGCCGACATTCAGTCAACGGCTAGACATAGCCTTAAGTTGGTCTTAGGTAGGTTTTCTGGAGAAGTGGCAGAAGAGAAAGATGTAGAGCACAATTCCAGGAATCTATTGTACAAAGAGGCATTTCAATTTCTCAAGTGTAATAGGTCTGAATCATCCTATGCCACTGGTGGACATGCATTGACATAGTGCTGGACATGGCCAGAAACTAGGGCATGGCATAACTTTTGATCCAGGGCTCCAATTGATGCACCACTTTGTCTGGGAGTTAGGCACTGATAACAGGAACAAAGTACTCAACAGGCTCATGTGCAGAAAGTGGCCGGAGGGTGGCCAAATCCGGCGAGTAAACACGGTGGCCTGGACATAAACTGAGCTACTGGACAGTGATCTTGGCATTGGAATATCTCTTGATTCAGGTCGATTCAGGGGTCGAGCTAGTGGACAATAATGCTCACGGTACTGGAATCTACTAAGGGACAAAGTGTCCGGAGCTAGATCGGCCGGAGCAGAATTCCGGCAACCGGCGCTGGAGAAGATGACACATAAATTGGGCGTTTTCGATGCGGAGGGTTTGAACTTGATTCTTTGCTCAGGGAGTGAGAGGGTGAAGTGT
Organism: Pharus latifolius; assembly: GCA_019359835.1. Classification (NCBI taxonomy): domain Eukaryota; kingdom Viridiplantae; phylum Streptophyta; class Magnoliopsida; order Poales; family Poaceae; genus Pharus; species Pharus latifolius. The sequence goes on along the minus strand of CM033327.1, from coordinate 17,838,965 downwards.
GGAAACTACTGGTAAAGTTAATTTGGCCGGAGAATGACCGGTGTGGCCTGGCGACGAGAACCGATTTACTGGTGGCGCGCAAACTGGGGAAGGCTATAATCTTGGCCCAATTTCGAAATCCAGATTTGTAGGCTTGCTAAATGGAGTGTGTTGAACAATTTCTACTACTAGCACGAGGGCTGATTTGGATTGAATCGGGCAGCATTGGGGAAACAGGGGTTTTGGGCTTTTCTGATGATCACCGGCGTTAAGGTTCGCCGGTGTGCGATTAAATGCTATGACACAGACAAGGGGATGAGGGAAGCTTACTGGTGGCTTTGGTTTGGAGAGAGAAGCAACGGTTGAAGCTGGCGCCGTGAGCTCCAGAAGTGGCTCGCCGGGGAAGAAGATGTTCACAGCGGCGCTGGGAAAATTGGTTGCTTTCTGGTGCTAGGAGCTGAAGCAATGCACTGAGGGGTGGTGCAAAGAGATGTTGGGCAAGGGGGAAGCTTATGTAGGCAAAGGGCTGGGGCTCTCGAGAGTTGAAGCGAATCAAATGGATACGCGTGACTGGCACTGGAGGTGGGATCGAGATGGCGTGCAAGCGTTGGGATGCGGCAGCGACTATGCCAGACGAGGGGATCACGCCAAATCCGGCTGGAGCAGGGCGATGAGATCGCTGGCTTCGGCATGGCAGCAATGTGGCGCTGGTTTGCTGCTGCTGGAGCACGCGCGCGTGGGGAAATCACGGCACAGGCGCAGCTGAGGTGCTCCACGATGGCGGCACGGTGCTCACAGGTGGTGGCTACGTGGCGGTGGTGGTGGCAGCGTGGGATCTTCACCGGTGGCGAGCTCTTCGGCGAGGCGAGGTGGTAGGGCGCGGTTGAACAATACTTGGTCGTGGTCGAAAATGGTACAGGGGCCTGGTTGCAAGACTTGAACTGATTCGCGAAGGTTTGGACTAATCTGCAAGGAGTTTGATTCGGGAATTTGGGCCTATTTGCAAATCTGGGGATCTGGAGGGATGATCTGAGATTTGGTTTTGCAGGTGAGTGTTACTAAATCACTTGGACTCATCAGGCAAGAAAAATGGTAAAATCCGATAAGATCTGATGGTTTTGACAAAAATCGAAAACAGGGTAATTAGGGTAAACAGGGTAATTAGGATTTGAAACTTTGGCAAGGCTGAAACTAGGGTTTCGGTTGAGCTTTTGGAATTCTTCTAGAAGGGAAAAATGTTGAGAATAGTGAATGGGAGATGTTCACTGAATCGGATCAAAGTTTGGAGATGGTCTGAGACTTCTAGTATTTTTGAGCTTCTGACAAATCTGAAAAGAACTGATCTGCGATACCTTGGACTAAAAAGCGAAAATGGTCTGAAAGGTGGAGTTTAGCTGCCAACTTTTTAAATTAAGGTAGTGGCACACCTAAGATCATAATTCTGTGATAAGAGATCAAAAATGGGGTTGAGACATCCGAGAATCCAATGAAGATATGCTGACTGGCAAGCTAAAGAGGTGGCAAAATTTGGGATGTTACAACGGAGAAGCCCACGACACCACCTTTCCAACGAGTCTGGCCCCACTACCAAATTCCATCTGGATCACCTGCAATCGATGAAACAATTCGCGGACAGATTAGGTCAGCCACATCTTGGCAAGGTTGATAACAACTCGTGAGTGTGGTTTAGCGATTGCCAGGGCGTCCAGTCTCGTTTGGTTGGTAGCCGGATCGCCAAGGTCACTCTCCACCAAATCGAAGTTATCCCTCTCACCACAAGATCGGGCATACATGTTTTTCATCAGTTGGTATCAGAGTTTCCGGTTGACTGGTGAGAATTTATCTATCTTAGTTTAGTAGATTGATTTCATACCTAGAGTCCTACAAAAAGATTTATTTTCCGCTATCCAAACCATCGTCATTAGCCTTGCATCATTTGTGTCAATTTGCATCTTTGAATTTTCGTCCATCGTTGTCGAGTGCTGGTTCTTAGTTTAGTCTTGGTCTAGTTTTAGTCTTGCATCTCATCGCGGAGTCGACTTCCGCGTCGATCTCCTCGTCGTCGCGTCCAATTCTAATCTGCTGTTGTCCAGTTTGTTGTTTTCACCATAACTTCTTCATACAAACTCGGATTTTCACATTCTTGTACTTTCTGGAAACCACAAGTCATGCTCTACTACTTTGCTGTTGAGGTCAAGGTCAAATTCAGCTTCCATCTATGAGATATTGGGCCGTTAATGTCGACAGTGTGGAGTTTGAATCTAATAGATCTGTTTCGGTATTTTCATTATAATTCTTTCATCTGAACTCAGATTGGGATAAATTTATACTTATGGAATTGTTGTGAGAAATCCCACAAAAAGTTAGTTGGGGTAATCTTCAAATTCGACTGTTTTCATCACGCTAAATTTGGGCAAAGTTAGTTGGGGTAATCTTCAAAGTTAGTTGGGTAATCTTCAAACTCTAGTCCAATTCGGATCCGAATTGCTCAATCTGAGACAGTTTCGGTAAAATTGCCATATCTTTGATTTTTAACAATATTTTTGACTTTCTTATACTTGTTGGAAAAATAAAACGATCCTCTACAACTTTGGTGTTGACCAAATCCTCTAATTCGGAGTTCTTGGGGCCCAAAATTGCTAAACAACGTTTTTGTCCTAGTTGTGCAGCCAAAAAGAAAAAGGCAAAGTGCAACAAAAGCCTCACTGTTCATAAAAAAAAGATGTAAGAAAAAGGCAAGTGCAAAAAAAAAGAGCCGCACAACAAAAAAAAGAATAAAAAATTAGAGACTTTTCTGTGGTGCATCTTTTGGTTCTAGTCCTTTGTGTTTCTAATTGCTTGCTTGAGCTAGGTCTGAGTCTAGGCTAGTTCCAGCACATTGACTAGTACTTGGACTAATTTTCAATCTTGCATTATTGATCTTGAATTATTGTTACACATATAATAGCCTTTCCAAGCTCCACCATCTACTAACCATACAGGTACGGCACCTTGCAATCGCTTTGCTCACACTCGAGTTTAAATTGTCACGAACCAACCACCGGTTGCATCGCCTGTTCGCTTCGGTAAGAATTGGTAAGAGCTAGGTAAGAAGCTTGAGTAAGAGTGGCTTTTGTTCCTTGTCTGCCACCTAATATTTGATAGGGAAATATACTCTTATGTGTTTCTTGTTTTCTACTAATAGTGGCAGGCAATGAATTTAAGGAGATTGAAACACAAATCGATATGTTCCACCACAGGGAGAGATTGCAAGAGAGCTACACCACCGTTGTTTCATTGATTGCGGGTGATCCAGATGGAATTTGGCAGTGGTGCTAGACCCGTTGCAAAGGTGGCGTCGTGGGCTTCTCCGTAAAGTGCTCATTCACCCCAAACAGACTCCGTATGTGGCCTGGGCATCCATCTAAAGTTGGACTACTACTGGATGGCCAAGGTGGACTCGCGGAGGAGTTGGACTTGATCTTGGGCTGGGCTTGATGCGTCATGGGTTGCTCCACCTTTGATGTAGCTCGTTGATCCTCCGGTGTGGGCGTAGTGAATGGCTCGGTACATGGATTCATGCCGACTCACCGTTCTCATTGATTTTCTCGTGGCGGCGAGGAAGTAGTGGAAGTAGTGGAAGGAGTGGATGGGGCCTTGTCCATATTCGAGCTAGTGATGTCCTCATCACTATCTTTGGAAGGGCAACTCTCGCTAAATTCATGGCGGCGATGCATCATGCTTATCAGTGCGCCAAGTTGCTAGGCCCCAAAGGCGTTATCTCGGTTCGAGGCAGCCGGAACACGGCGCTAACTTGTGATCGGTTATCCCTGGAGTTAGTGGACCAGCTTCCCCTCTGGGACGTTAAGATTGCGACCACGGCTTCTAATACGATCAAAGTTGCCCCGCGACCAGATGAGAAGTTAAAGTTAGTTCCATTGTACCCAGATGATCCATCTAGAACCATTCAGATTGGGTTAGGCCTGGACGACAAATAGGAACTCGAGCTCATTACTTTCCTCCAAGCTAATGCAGATGTGTTTGCCTGGAAACCATCCGACATGCCTGGAGTCCCAAGGGAGATAATTGAGCACAGGTTAGAAATTCGACCTGAACAATGACCAATAAAGCAAAAGCTCAAACGCTTTGCTGTCGATCGGCAAGAAGCCATCCTATTGGAGTTAGACAAACTACAGAAAGTAGGATTTATTCACGAAGTCGATCATCCTGAGTGGCTTGCAAACCTGATCATGGTCCTAAAGTCAAATGGTAAGTGGCATATGTGCGTCGATTACACCCACTGCCCGAAGGATGATTTCCCCTTCCTCGCATCGATCAGTTCGTTGATTCCACAGTGGATTGTGAACTGATGAGCTTCCTGGATGCTTACTCAGGATATCATCAAATTAGCATGGCAGAAGAATATGAAGAGAAAACTGCCTTCATCACACCATTTGGCACCTACTGCTACGTCAGAATGCCATTTGGTCTCAAGAACGCCGGTTTCACGTCCCAGCGCTTGATGCAAAATACCTTTCTTTCCCAGATGGGGTGTAATCTTGAAGCTTACGTCGATGATTTGGTTGTAAAAAGCTTGCAAAGCTCGAATCATTTAGATGATCTTGCTGAAATCTTTTCTAATCTAAACAAGCATGGGATAAAATTAAACCCAGAAAAATGTTCCTTCGGGGTTTCTTCTGGCAAACTCTTGGGTTTCCTTGTTTGTTCGAGAGGAATTGGGGTTAATCCTGAAAAAATCAGGGCTATTGAGCAAATGAGATCTCCTTCGACCATGAAAGACATCCAAAGCCTAATAGATCCCATGGCGGCTTTAAGCGATTTCATATCACAACTAGGTGAACGAGAACTGCCTTTCTTTAAGGTTCTTCACAAACACAATGGTTTTACCTGGTCGGAGGAAGCCAAAAAGGCCTTTAAGGAGACCAAAGCTTATTTGTCTAGTCCGCCAGTGTTGGTCTCTCCAGATTTAGGGGAGCCACTACTCTTGCGTGACCTTGAATTGCTCTATTAGTAGACCAACCATGGTCACGTTGCGAGTGGAGTTCTGAGCAAAAATGGATATCTGACGACAAATCCCAGATAATTACTAAACGAGGGGGTAGGAATTTTTACTTACTTCCATATGATCTTCAAGAAATTTTTCTGATCCAATGCCTTGATTGGACGAGGCCAAGCCATCTCGCACCTGCCTGGGGTTTTGCACTTCAGGGATCATCTCCGACGCAAGACACTGAGGATCAGTAGGCTGAATGGTTTCTTTGACCAACAGAAAGGTAGATGCATCTGCCTGTGCAATCGTCTGCGTGGTCGTGGTCACTGCTGTGACCTCAGCTTCATCATCGTTGATGGGTTCGATATACAACGCATCTGCAACCACCCCATCAATGAAGCTCGCAGGGTCTTCTATGACATCCTGCAAAGGTGCAACTACAGTAGTCGCAGTAGCTCCTACTATAGTCACTGGCCCTACTGCGCTCTCACTCATGGTAAGGAGGACTACCAAAGCAATTTCTCTCCCTTCAACCATGGATGGTTCGCTTTCATTCACTACAGTCGATATGGCCACGATCAGGGAGCCTTGTACATTCAGTTTATAAGTGATTAGGTTGTACCCAACTAAGTAATGTAACTTAGTTTGAAACAAAAAAACTATTTACGTGATGCTGAGTCCCAGGAGATTTCGTGAACTCGACACCCCACTTTGGGGAGACAGAAGTGAGGATAGCGCCTTGGATGAGGACCTCTTCAGAGGTTCTACTGACCCTATCCTCCAGAGGATCAGGGGAGTTTCATCCTCCTCCTCATCGCTTCCTTACCCCTGAACAAGAAAAAAGTAATTCCAATCGTACTTATCGAAATATTAGGGGTAAGAATATTTACAGCGGCCACCTTCGAACTAGTTCCAGCGGTGTCGATGATTCGGACTCGAGGTCCTTAATCGATCTTACGCAGATTTGTGAGTTAGATGTGAGACCTTTCAGGGTGTTTATTAGGTAAGTTAAGACAAGTATAAAATAGGGACACAAAGAATTATACAGGTTCGGGCCCTCAAAAGATTGAGTAACAACCCTACGTCCTATGGTGGTTTCACTATGTATGAGAGTATTACAAGGAAGAGAGATGGTTACAGAGGCTAATCTCTCTTGATACTTCTGCCTATTGTCTATTGCTTGAGTTGTTCAAGTCTTCGATCTCTTGAACTCTTGTACATCTGCCATCCTTTTATACTGGATGAAAGGATGCCAATGTGAGGCAATTTGGATAGTTGCTGCTATGTAGTTGTATAACTACACTGATCTCTGTGCCGGTTAATACATACAGTTATAGATAACCACATATCTTAACCTCTTGACAGTTGTCTACAAACATGGGAGAAAGAACCAGGTAGTGCTTGATTCGTGACTGGGAGACTCAGTTACTAAACAACATCCTGATTGCGCATAGCCTGCGACCATACTCTGGTCTCGAGTTCGCAATATTCTGGTCACAGGAAAATAACCTCCGCAGTCAAAATATTTTGCTACAACTGAATCTATCATATCATATCCAAAGTATCTTACACATGATACATTAAATAAATGATTAGCTTGGGTAATAATCATCGTCAGCTAGCCCCAAATTTGAAGAGATAAGAAGGTTATTACTACAAATTTTTAAAGATTATTGGATACAGTACCCGACGCTTCGCCTTCTTTAGTTGCACTGTGCACCGCACAACGGTTAGTTCCCCGAGAAGAACTTTGGGTTTATCTTGATAGGTAATCAAGAAATCTTTGACTGCTCAATCGAGGCAAAATGTTAGTGCGTTTTAAGATTTCGAAGCACCTGTTGAATACAATCCGTCGCCTGTGGTGCTTATAAATAGCCAAGCTTTACTGGTTTCTAAGACTCACAAGTTCTTACTTGATAAGTCTTTAAAACTTCCTTGCACCTTCCAACTCCAAATCTTCTCCCTTGCTCTCATTCTCAATGGCGAACCAAAGTTCGGAATGAGTTATAGAGAATGATGGAGAAGACTCAGATGTTGAAGAAACCGTTGTGGAGATGATTCAGAAGGTAATCTCCCTTTGAAACTGTTGCAGAGATGTGGTATTCGGCGATTCTTCATCTTCGAAGAAGAGCTTTGGAGACAATGTTGGGTCATCAAGTGGAACTTCATCAGAAATATTGATAAAGACCGAGGACCAAACTGTCTCATTGCTCTACCCTTCTGTTCTACACTCATCTACGGGTGTGTCAACAACCATTGTGCCAGCAGTGTCTTTAACACCAAATTCCTCTGGACCAAGGTTGTAAGATTTTTGGTACTTCCTCTTAACTGAATTGCATAGTTATGTATGGCTCAACTTCGTTTTGAAAATACAGGAACATTGGTACCATTCTGGAGCCAATTCCTTCAGTTTCCTGACCATCTGCTCCCTTCAAGGTAAACATTACCCTTAACCTTGTTGGATATATCCTACGACTAACTCTTGATCCCACAGGATGAGAAGGCTTTGTGGATCCTCAGCGAACAGCTTGCTGAGATCTAGGTTCTCCTTGGAGAGAAAACTGTTTTATGCAAAACCCTCCAGGAGGATCAAGAAATTCTAGAGATGCACCTTGTCAGCCGAGAACGTTGTCTCAAGACCACCTTGATAGTGATCAAGCTCTTCACAGAGAGTCTTTAGAGAGCGTGTCAAGAAATAAGACTAACTCGCGAGGAGAGAGACTTTGCGCAAGACCAAAGAGACCTCTCCGATGCGATCAGGGCTCATTGTTTTGTTTCAATGAGAAGCGACGTAGACAGGCTGCGGAACGTCGCAGACTCCCTTGGAACAGTTAGTGTTGATCCTTCCAACATTAACTTAACTCTAGTGGAACTTTGTAATTTACTTACGGGTTAGGTTGACGCTTTGGTCGCCTGCATCCCTTTTCAATGTAAAGAATGCAAGAAATAAAATTCCTTTTCTTCACATCTTAACTCCCTGTTTTTTAATGATTACGCATAGTCTATAATCATCAGGTGGAGTTTTTAAATTCTCTGTGTGAAAAATGGTTACAGGTAAATACTTCTGTGACCAAAATATACACAGGTAATAAGTATTTTGTCCATGATCGAACAGAGACAGCACTGAGGTCATGCATAGTACTAAGATCACAGAATTTACCTTGAGACCATAACAGTACTGGAATTATGAAATTTCCCTGAAATCATAGGAAAATTCCATATAATCACTTGTACCATAGCCCCCAGATTTGAAATAAAATAACATTTGGATTTCCAAAAAAGATGCATTTTGTTTCAAATTCCAACATGGAAATGATGCATTTTTAAGGTGCAATTCAAGAGAAAAACCCATTAAGAGGAAATATTAAAAAATTAAATGCAGCTGGTAGTGGGTTGTTTGGCCCTAGAAAAGGAGTTATCCTGCTGGAGAAGCCTCAGGAAAAAGCCTTCTTGCTTATCAGCTGCTTCACCGCAAAAAACCCCAGTTCCAACCGCTGCATTCTCCGCCACCACAAAAGCTCTTATCTTGGTTAAAATTTTCATCGTCACAATGGCATCGTGGACCCGATCAAACTTTTGCGATGATGAGAGCTTGGCAGCATTAGAGAAGGAAGAGATCCTTCCTTCATGGCTACTAATCAACTGGCAATTTCGTCAGCGGGGAAAAAGGAAGAAACCCCAGACGTTCATGAAAATGAACTGGTAATCTTCGAAGACTTCTTGCGATGTGGATTTGTCTATCATAAAGCAAGTTTCTTCAAGATATATTGGCGCATTTTGGGCTAGAACTGGTAAATCTCCACCCCAATGCCATCTTGATAATTTTCCAGCATTTGTGCGAAGCATTCGTTGGAGTTTTACCAAGTTGAGATCTTTTTCGGTGATTCTACTTCTCAACGTGGTCAAAGAGTACCAGCGCTACTGGGTGCATTTACTTCTACATATGGGAGAAGAAAGACTATCCCTTTCTCCCTCTACGGGACTCCGTGCACGGACGGAGCCAAAAATGGTTTTAATACGCCATTCCTTTAGAAAGAAATCTTTGGTTCAAGAACCATCGGCCAGAGAAGACTAGCAAAATGGACATCATTCCCAAATTGAGCCAGGATTTACAGAAACAGGCTCAGGTAATTCGTCACTTAGCCCACCAGGGGTTAACTGCGCGAGATATCATTCGAGACTTTGTGAAGAATAGGATAAGTCCGTTGAAGAGAAGGGAACATCCATCTTGGGAGGTTTTGTCCATGGCGGACAACACTCTGGACTACAACACTGGTATGCTCTTCGACTTAACAAAGTATGCAAAAGTACTGATGAAGCATGCTATATCAATAATTTTGCTTTTGTGGCACAGTTCTGTCCTTATCCAAGATTAACAAGAGGATGAACAAACTTCTGAAACCATACAATGTGGTGACAGAAGGAACTCAAGGTTCGCCCCGATCTCAAAGCTTAATCAACTGTAGCGACGACTTGAGACAAGAACGACAAAAGGTAAAGCCTCTCTTGGAAAACTTATCTCTGGACTTTGCATTGATATGCCGAGCATCAAAGAATGATTTGTTGTGTTGCACAGCTGCTTGAGGGGCAAACCATCAGCACAAAACGTCCTACTAAGGACGTGGGACCCTCTGGGAAAGCTCCATCGAAGAGAATAAAGGTAATCTCTTCGAAAACCAGGAAGATGAAAGAGCTAACTCCTGGATCATCAAAAGCAAAACTACCGCGAAAACCACTGCGGTAAGGTTTTCCCTTCCCCCAGTTATACCGTGTACAAATAGAAGCCACTTCTTAATCTTACAGGGCGAGAGGGAGTGAGGATGAGGAAGACGACGTCCCTCTCATCCGCCAAAAGAGAAAAGCGACGAGCCCTCTGGATATTGACATTCCAAAGAAACCATCCTCCCCTACCCTAGCCAACATATTGTCCTCAATGGCAAAGGTGGCTGTTGAGGCAAGGGATCTCATGACCGCAGGAGAACTCGCGGTAACGAAGGAAATTACTAGCCTTGAGGCCAGAATTTCTACATCCATGGTCACAAAATACTTTGCAGCCATAGTTGCAGTGGGCTTAGATCTAGTGACATCTCCTCCAAAGACCGCAGGAGTTATTGTGGTAAGAACATCACACTCCATAACTTTTGCTTCATTGCATATACTAATCATCTTTTGAATATGCAGGAAAAGGAAGCTACTGTCTTGTTCAAGAAGAGAAGAACAAGGAAAGGCTTCGATGACACTACGACAGGGGGGCACAGTGTGCTTCTTTCTCCCCAGAGCTCATCACCGAAACCCAAGAATCGGATAGGGTTTTGAATCAAGTAAGGATATCAGAACTTGTGATACGGATCGGTCTGCGGTTTGGCCTGATCTTCACGGTGTAGGATAGGAGATAACTGGATCCGTGCAACCTGATGAATGACACCGCCAACCACTGTCTTTATTATGGCAACCTGCGACACTCAATTCACCCAACTACACGCTTCGATCCCTTTCTCTACTCGCTCACATGGAGTAAATGTGTTCTTACAATCACCGAGTTAATCACAAGAACGACGGAGACAAAAATCTCAGATAATTCCCAATTCTAAGGGGGTGGAAATTCTTCATTGATACCCTAGAACAAAGAACTGTTTAATTCTAAAAATTCTCAATTCTGGTTATTACAATATAATACTTTCCTATTTATAGGCTATAAAGCTCCCGCTAACTCATCATGAGTTGTCATCCAACTCAACAGATGTTCTAAATTTCAACTTTACAACTAGTTTACAACTCAATAGAGGTTGTAAATTTGAACTTTACAACTCATTTCTTTTTGACCAAGAAAGTGGTTGTAAAATTTAATTTTACTATTGTTACTTCTTGTCCAAGAAAGAAGATAGCTAAGCAATGACATCAGTGTTGATGTCGACATATTGGATGACCTCATGTGTAGGCCCTGCATATTTTTTGAATATCTTTATCTTCTTCTGTTCCTTCTTGTAGTTGCTTGGCTCCTTCTTCATGGTACTTGACTACAATTAGAATAGAGGCATTAGGTAGTAATCCATTCTCATCTATATTAAAAAGTTGTTCCTTAAGGGAAAGGTTCACCTGTTGTTGTATTTGTTTGGCTCGAGCTCTTGTAATTGGTCCTGTTGGTGCTGGAAATGTATGTGAGGAAGTATGTGATGTATGTGTGCTATAGATGTCCTCAGCATCCTCCCCCTCTTGGAAAGGAGTCATCCTCGACTCTATTTATTTTGGAACAAAGAAAGGAGATAAGTCAGAAATATTGAAAGTATTACTTACAGTGTAGTGGTCTCCTGGAAGCTCTATCTTGTAAGCATTGTCGCTGATCTTCTCTAATACTCGGAATGGACCATCTCCTCTAGGCATCAACTTGGACTTACGCTTTTCGGGAAAGCATTCTTTGGGAAGATGCACCCATACTAAGTCACCAAGCTGAAACAACATTCTTCTTATGTTTGTTGGCTTTCTCTGCATGGTAGCGTGCCTTCTTCTCAATTTCTTCTTTAGTTTTGGCATGGATTTTCTTCACATAGTCAGCATGTTTTGTAGCTTCCATATTGGTTCTATCTTGGATGGGAAGTGGAAGCATGTCAAGTGGTGTAATGGGTTTAAAGCCATATACTACTTCAAATGGACACAACTGAGTCATAGAATGTATTGCCCTGTTGTATGCAAACTCAATATGTGGTAAACAATCTTCCCATTCTTTTAGTCTCTTCTTGATCATAGTGCGGGGGAGCATTGAAAGAGTGCGATTCACCACTTCTGTTTGGCCATCAGTTTGGGGGTGACAAGTCGTGGAAAATAACAACTTAGTCCCTAGCTTGGCCCACAATGTCTTCCAGAAATAACTCATGAACTTCACATCTCGGTCAGAGATGATAGTTAACGGCATCCCAAGCAACCGAATGATTTCCCTGAAAAATAAATCAGCTACATGTGACACATCATCGCTCTTATGACATATAATAAAATGTGCCATTTTTGAAAATCTACAACTACCACAAGTATAGAATCCCTCCCCCTCTTAGTTCTTGGTAATCCTAAAACAAAATCCATGCTAGTATCTTCCCAAGGTGCATTACGAACAGGAAGAGGAGTATATAATCCGTGAGGGTTGAGTTTGGACATAGCTTTGTGGCAGGTGACGCATCATTGTACGAACCGCTCAACATCCTTCCTCATTCTTGGCCAATAAAAGTGATCAGAAAGCATCATATATGTCTTTTCTCTACCAAAATGTCCCATTAAGCATCCTGTATGTGATTCCTGTAATAATAACAAGCGCACGGACGACTTGGAAACACAAAGTTTGTTAGCACGAAATAAAAACCCATCATGTATATGACACTTGTCCCATCCTTTTTCCATTTTGACATTTAGAGTAAGGTTCAGAAAAGTCAGGATCATAGGAGTATAATTCTTTGAAACTTTCTAACCCTGGAAGTTTAACTTCCATTTGATTCAACAAAGTATGTTTGGAGATAAAGCATCAGCAACTATATTTTCCTTTCCTTTCTTATACTTAATGATATAAGGAAAAGTTTCTATGAGTTCTATCCATTTGGCATGTCTTCGATTTAACTTTGATTGGCCCTTTAAATACTTTAAGGCTTCATGGTCAGAATGGATAATAAACTCTTTGGGCCATAGGTAATGTTGCCATGTTTCAAGTACACATACAAGAGCATATAATTCATTCAATTGAGCTCCTCCTATTTTTTCACTAAAGTATGCTATGTGTTTTCCTTCTTGTATAAGTATTCCTCCTATACCTAGTCCACTGGAATCACATTCAATTTCAAAAGTCTTAGTGAAGTTAGGTAAAGCACGTATTGGAGCTTTGGTTAAACATTTCTTTAATTCATTAAATGCATTTTCTTGTGATTCACCCCATTTAAACATAATTCCTTTCTTGGTTAGCTCAAAAAGTGGGGCAGCAATTGTACTAAAATCTTTAACAAAGAGACGATAAAAACCGGCAAGCCCATGAAAACTTCTAACTTGACTAACATTTACAGGTGTTGGCCAATTTTTAATTGATGCAATTTTAGATTCATCGACTTCAATTCCTTCACTAGATACTACATAGCCCAAGAATACCACCTTGTTTGTACAAAAAGTGCATTTCTCAAGATTAGCATACAACTTTTCTTTTCTAAGCATTTCTAGCACTTGTTGTATATGATCAGCATGTTCTTCCAAAGATTTGCTATATATCAGAATATCATCAAAGTATACTTCAACAAATCTTCCAATAAAGGCTCTTAGAACATGGTTCATTAAACGCATAAAAGTACTTGGAGAGTTAGTTAATCCAAATGGCATGACTAATCATTCATACAAACCAAATTTAGTCTTAAACACAGTCTTCCATTATCTCCCAATTTTACTCTTATTTGATGATATCCACTTCTTAAATCAATCTTAGAGAATGTAGTAGCACCATTAAGTTCGTCTAACATATCATCAAGTCTAGGAAGAGGATGGTGATACCTAATGGTGATATTATTAATAGCATGACAGTCCACACACATTCTCCAAGAACCATCCTTTTTAGGGACTATAATGATGGGGACAGCACAAGGACTAAGATTTTCATGTACATACCTTTTAGCAAGCAGTTCTTGTACTTGGGGTTGAATTTCCTTTGCTTCTTCAGGATTGGTGCGGTAAGGTGGTCTATTGGGAAGTGAGGCACCTGGGATGAGATCAATTTGGTGCTCAATGCCTCGAATGGGAGGTAAACTGACAGGTATCTCATCTGGAAATATATCTTGGAATGCCTACAACACCTTGGAAATAGCACTAGGAAGAGAGGTTATGTCATTAATTGTTGCTAATTTCCTTAATATCAGATTTTGTAGCTATCATTACTAGCTGCTCTTCTTCTTTATTATCCTTTTTCTTTTTCTTTTTATTTTCAGCAGTCATTCCCACTTTCTTTTGCATATTTTGGCCTAAAATTTGATTAGGTGTCATGGGAAATAATTTCTTGTTTCGGCCATTGATTTTAAAAGTGTGGGTATTAGCGCACCCATCATGTATTACACTGCGGTCATATTGCCACGGTTGTCCTAACAATAAATGGCATACAATCATAAGAACAACATCACAAGTTATAATATCAATATAATCATGAATTTTAAATGTAACTTGAACCATATGTTGTACTTTGACACTTCCACAGTCACTTAGCCATTGGACATGATAAGGATGAGGGTGTTTTAATAATTTTAATTCAAGCTTATCACACAATTCTTGGCTAGTTAAATTATGACAACTACCTCCATTAATAATAAGCTTGATTACCTTATCATTTATCTTGGCTTGAGTTTCAAAGAGATTGAGGCATTGTGGGTGTTCATCTTCTTTTAGTTGTACACTAAGGGTTTTAGTGACAACTAAGGCAGTGCTTGTTTCATAAGGACAAACATCACACTCTTCATCTTCCTCAGGAGCATCTCCAAGCTTATCTAGGTCAATCATGGGCTCCAGGTCCTCTTCACTAGTAAATTCGTAGTCTCCATCTTCAGTGACAAGCATGGTTCGATTGTTTGGGCATTCTCTTGCCATATGCCCTCGACCCAAGCACTTGAAGCATTGGATGGCACTAATCTTGGTGGTTGAATCCAACGAAGATGATGATGCAGCGGGTTTCTTCATACTTGATGTAGGGACTGATTTTGATACTGAAGCAGAACTAGTTGATGAGGACATCACACCCAAGGATACAACCGCTGCCCCTTCTTCCCCTACGACCGCTACTTCGTCCCCGACCGTCGCTGTTTCGGCCACTACTTCATCTACGACGCCTGGAGGGCTTAATCCGGAAGCAAGGCCTTTCCACCCACCTTTGCTGGACTAGCACGTCAAGATCATCCACCGAGGACAGCCCACGCGCCAAGGAAGGCCCAAGATCAAGCCCAATTCGTCGACAAGTCCGGTTCGGCCATCCAGGAGCAGCAGTACTTCAAACGGACATAACTTGGGCTCCCGGACTCCGTTTTCAGCGTGCGACCACCCGTTTGAAAGCTTAGGAGATAAGCTTTCCAATGGATCTGGTCCCAAGGCCAAATTTCTCCTGGAGAGACGGGAAAACACAGAACAATCTCACGGGCCAGAAATCCCGGGTGCTGCGCCACCTTACTTTTGGGCCCAAGGCCCATGTATCTTAGGGTTTTGGTGGCCAACGCTGTTTTGGCTGCCCTACACCTCCTGGCCGTCGCTATATATATGGCGGCCACCGTTCTTTTACGTTTAGGTTTTGTTGTGTTTGGTAGACCCCGTGTGCGTCCCTCCTCGTGTCGACTAGACCGCCCGAGCCGAGAAACAGAACCTCAACTTGTTCCTTTTGATTTCAATACTATCTATTCAGATTGCTTCATACTTTGTTCTTGCGGGTTCTCGATTTCTTGCAGGAACTACCGATCATTGGATCTTGTATCTGTGTGGAATTGGCATTGAGATTGTGAAGTTCCCGACCTGCTGGTTGGAAGCCCTAAATTCGGTGCCATCAACACCCCCAAATCGACGTATCATCATCTCACCGAAAGATCGGGATCGCCGTCCGCATCACTAGTATTAGTGGAAAAAGAAGTACAAGAGGAGGATATACCTCGCCCCAAGTTAAATCAAGCTTTCGGTATGTTTGATGGAGCTCTCAAGTGGAAGGAGGGCGTTCTTGTTGGTTTGGCATCTTCTTGTAGTTGTTTCTCTGCTTTCGTTGCTTGATGCACCAACTCAACAACGGTGTTGTAGGGCTGAAAAATCACAATGCTTTTGATGTTCTTGTTGAGGCCATGCAGAAAACGTGCAATGGACTGTTCTTCACCTTCATGCACCCGCACTCTAATCATGGTTTGCTCCGTGTCCTTGTAGTAATCCTCCTCCGATCGTGATCCCTGTCTCAAATTCTGCAATTTATCAAAAAGATCACGTCTATAATGGTTAGAAACAAAACGAGCTCTCATCTCACGCTTCATTTCCTCCCATGAAGCAATAGGGGTTTCTCCTTGTTCTTCTCGTTGATTGAGGACTTGTTCCCACCAAATCAGCGCATAACCATCAAACTCAAGTGAGGCCATGATCAATTTCTTCTCCTCCGAATAATAGTGCATCTAGAAGATCTTCTCCACCTTGAGTTCCCATGTAAGGTATGCATCTGGGTCACACTCACCTGCAAATTTTGGAACTGTAAATTTTAGCTTACCAAATTTTTACTCTGCGGGTCCTCTTTCTTGATGATGAGAATGCCGCCGATAGCCGTCATCTCGATGAAGCACGAAGTCATTGTTATCAACATCATCAAGGGTACCACGCCCACGACCGCCCCCATGACCATGGACAGCTCCACGGCCTCCTCCTTGGTGTCCTAGGTGTGGTGGTCAATCCGCATTAGCAACGGCACAATCTCTCCTCTCATGCGTTGATACGGGGGGTGCTCGACCTTCACGGCGTGGAATCGAAGATACCCGCAAAACCTGACAAATCTTGTGCGGCCAACCGTTGCAAGCGCAACAACCTGCAGCACGGAGTTCGCCCAACCTCACATTGTCCACTCAACCAAGTCAAGTGGATTACAATCCTTGCTGCAATCACTATTTTGGTTTGACACTGCTTCACGCCCAAAAAGAAGGCGGCTAAGAAGAGCTTGGAAGAACAATGGGAAGTGATGCACAATTCTCAGGGATGTTCCAGCCGGTGGCTAGAAAACCCAAGAACATGCATAGCACATCTATTTCAAGATTCAGATTGTTTTTGTCTATCCCAAACACAAGGAGGGTGCCTCCTACATATAGGAGAGGAGAGGAGGAAGACAAAAGGTGTGCAGCACAAAAGCCAAAGGGCCAAACACAATGGTGGTGCAGTACCCAACACATAGGGAACAGTTTTTGGCCGCCATAGTTATTTGACAATATCTTCGCGCTCAGATTGAATTTTTGGGTGAGGCCAGATCCGTTCGAAAGCTTAGGAGACAAGCTTTCCAGGCTGTGGTCAAACACCCTAATCGGACTCCATTTGCATCCTCTATGCCGTTTTAATTGAAGACTGGTTCTGGGAGGCCGAGTCTTTAGCCTTCCTTGGTTGGTTGTTGACTTGTCTTTGCTCCTCTTGATCTTCTCTTAGGTGTTCACACCTCCTCGCATTGTTTTCATACCTGAGAATAGTTAAATTACTTGTATTAGGTAGCAGCTGATTCTCACAAGTAAAATAGTTCTTAATAATGAGCAAATTCACCTGTTGATTGATTTGTTTAGCACGAGTGCGTGTTATTGGTCCTTGGAAATGATTTGGAGTCTCTTGAACAGCAGTAGGGGAAGGGAATGATGATGGTGTTATCCTGCCCGTATCATCCTCCCCCTCTTGAAAAGGAGTCGTCCTCGACTTTGTGCCTCTGGTCCAAAGAATGGTGACAAATCAGCAACATTGAACGTGGTACTCACATTGTAATCATCTCCAGGAAGCTTGATCTTGTATGCATTGTCGTTGATCTTCTCAAGCACTTTGAATGGACCATCAGCACATGGCATCAGCTTGGACTTACGCTTCTCCGGAAAGCGCTCCTTGCGGAGATGTACCCAAACCAGATCACCTACTTCAAATAGCATCTTCTTCCTTGTCTTGTTTGCCTTTTCAGTGAAGTAGCGTGCCTTCTTTTCAATTGCTTCTTTTGTTTTCACATGATGGACTTGACGAATTCAGCTCGCTTTGCTGCTTCCATATTAGCTTGTTCTTGAAGTGGAAGTGGCAGCAAATCGAATGGCGTGATTGGTTTAAAGCCATACACCACCTCAAAAGGGCAATATTGAGTTGTTGAGTGAACCGCCCAGTTGTATGCAAATTCAACATGTGGAAGAAAATCCTCCCACTCCTTCAAGTTCTTCTTGATCATTGTTCGCAGCAACATGGAGAGCGTGCGGTTCACCACCTCCGTTTGACCACCAGTTTGTGGGTGACAAGTTGTAGAAAATAACAATTTTGTCCCAAGCTTGGCCCACAATGTCTTCCAAAAATTGCTCATGAACTTGACATCGCGATCTGAAACAATGGCTCTTGGCATCCCATGCAATCTCACAATTTCCCTGAAAAACAAGTCAGCTACATGCGACGCATCGTCTCTCTTGTGGCAAGGAATAAAGTGTGCCATTTTAAAGAATCTATCCACAACCACAAATACGGAATCCCTCCCCGTCTTGGTCCTAGGTAATCCTAAAATAAAGTCCATGCTAATATCCTCCTAAGGTGCATTAGGAACAGGAAGTGGCGTGTACAAACCATGTGGATTAAGTTTGGACTAAGCTTTATGGCATGTCACACATCGCTGCACAAATCGTTCGATGTCTCGTCGCATCTTTGGCCAATAGAAGTGATCGGACAGCATGGCCAAGGTCTTTTCTCTCCCAAAATGTCCCATTAATCCACCGGCATGTGATTCCTGTAACAATAGCAAACGCACGGATGAATCTGGAACACATAGCTTGTTAGCACGAAACAAGAACCCATCATGAACACGGAACTTGTCCCATCCTTTCCCATCGTTGCATTTAGAATAAGGTTCAGAAAATTCATTATCTAAAGCATATAACTCTTTCAAACTTTCCAAACTAGGGACCTTGATTTCAAGTTGAGTTAAAAGCACAATCTTGCGAGATAAAGCATCAGCAACCACATTCTCTTTACCCTTCTTGTATTTTACAATGTATGGAAAAAATTCAATGAATTCCAGCCATTTGGCATGCCTACGGTTCAGTTTTGATTGGCCTTTCAAATATTTCAAAGCTTCATGATCAGAATGTATAATGAATTCTTTAGGCCAAAGATAATGTTGTCATGTTTCCAAAACACAAACCAAAGCATACAACTCCTTATCATAAACAGGATAGTTCAATTGAGTACAACCAAGTTTCTCACTAAAGTATGCTACTGGTTTGCCCTCTTGCCTCAAAACACCACCAATACCTATTCCACTAGCATCACATTCAATTTCAAAAGCTTTAGTGAAATCAGGTAAAACAAGCAATGGTGCTTCAGTTAAGTGCTTCTTTAATGCAGCAAAAGAATTCTCTAAAGCATCTCCCCAAACAAACTCACTTCCTTTCTTGGTTAATTCATTCAAAGGGGCTGCAATTGTGCTAAAATCTTTCACGAATCTATGGTAAAAACAGCAAGACCGTGAAAGCTTCTAACTTGACTAACATTCGTCGGAGTAGGCAATTTTTAATTGATTCAACTTTTGATTCATCCACTTCTACCCCATTTCCAGAAACAACGAAACCCAAGAACACAACTTTATCTTGGCAAAAAGTGCATTTCTCTATGTTTGCAAACAACTTTTCAGCTCTAAGCACTTCTAGCACTTGTCTAATGTGATCAATGTGTTCTTCCATAGTGCGGCCGTAAATTAATATGTCATCAAAATACACCACAACAAATTTTCCAATGAAAGTCCTCAAAACATGGTTCATTAGTCTCATGAATGTACTAGGTGCATTAGTTAAACCAAAAGGCATCACTAACCACTCATACAATCCAAATTTAGTTTTAAAGGCTGTCTTCCACTCATCCCCTTCTTTCATCCTTATTTGATGGTACCCACTACGCAAATCAATTTTAGAGAAAATAACAGCACCACTCAATTCATCTAGCATGTCATCCAACCTAGGGATAGGATGGCGGTATCTAACAGTGATGTTGTTAATTGCTCTACAATCTACACACATGCGCCATGTACCATCTTTCTTAGGGACTAAAATCATAGGGACAGCACAAGGACTAAGGCTCTCACGTACGTACCCTTTGTCAAGAAGTGCTTGCACTTGTCGCTGAATTTCCTTTGTTTCTTCCGGATTGATACGGTATGGTGGTCGATTTGGAAGTGAAGCTCCTGGTATGAGGTCGATTTGATGCTCAATACCACGAATTGGAGGAAGACCAGCGGGTATCTCCTCCGGAAAGACATCATCAAAGTCCTGCAAAACACTTGCAACAGCACTTGGAAGAGAAGTTATGTCGTTAGTAGAAAGTAACACATCTTTGTATAGGAGTACTAAGTGCACCAAATGGGGTTCTTACGCACTTCTCTCAATTCAGATTTAGTGGCTAACATCACTATCTTGTTTCCCTCAACCTTTCTTTTACCACTCTCATTTGGTTTGTGGCTCTCACTCACCGAATTGGTTTTCTCACTTGCATTCTTTTTCTCTCGTTCCTTGACACTCTCAATGTTTACCTCATTCTTTTGCATTGTATCAGCAACAATTTGAGTGGGAGACATTGGTCGAAGAACCATTTCCTTGTTATTCCACTTGAATGAGTACTGATTAGTGCGACCATTGTGATGGCTTGCACAATCAAATTGCCATGGCCAACTGAGCAGCAAGTGGCATACCGTCATAGGTACAACATCACACTCTACGGTATCACAATACTCACCAATCTTGAAAGGCACTTTCACCATGTGTTGAATTTTTACTTCTCCACAATCACTCGACCATTGCACATGATAAGGGTGTGGATGTCGCAGTTGCTTCAAACCAAGCTTTTCACACATTTCTTTGCTAGCCAAACTGTGACAAATTCCCCCATCAATGATTACCTTGCACACACGGCCATTTACCTTTGCTTTGGTGTGAAAAAGGTTGTAGCATTGTTCATGGTCTTCTTTTTGCTGAACACTCAAGACTTTCTTGGTGACAATGAGAGATTGACCCGTCTCAAAATCACAATAAGTCATCTCATCTTCCTCATCATCCAAATCAGCAATTGGGACATCCCCTTCTTCACTTGCAGATTCATATTCACCTCCCTCCGTTATAAGCATGGTGCGGTTGTTTGGGCAATCCTTGGCGATATGACCTCGCCCCAGGCACTTGAAGCATTGAATGGCACTACTCTTCGCTGTAGAACCCACGAAAGAAGTAGCACTAGCGGCTGGGCCTTGCTTAGCATTTGGAGTAGATTGCCCTTTTCCACTTCGAGCTACATGGGAACTAGGAGAAACACTTGCACTGGAATTGTTAGCACGAAAGGAATTGAACCGAGAGGTGGATTTACCTGCTATAGGTGTTGAACGGGGAGCAAATGAAGAGCTCCTTGTTATCTTGGAGTCTTGTTGTACTTGTCTCTCAGCCTTGGTTGCTTGATGCACTAACTCCACCACATTGCTATAAAGCTGAAATTCGGTGATGCGCTTGATGGGATGGTTCAAACCAGCAAGGAAACGTGCCATAGTTTGCTCTTCATGTTCATACACATTAGCACGGATCATGGCCATCTCCATCTCATCCACCGTGCGGCTTCCTTGTTTCAATCCCTGGAACTTATCAAATAGATGACGTTTGTAATGTCGAGGGACAAACCTTGATCTCATCTCAACCTTCATCTCAGCCCATGATGCAACAGGATTCTCGCCATGTTCTATTCTTTGGCTCTGAATTTGTTCCCACCAAACCAACGCATAATCATCAAATTCAAGCGATGCCATTGCAAGCTTCCTTTCTTCGGTATAGTTGTGCAACCGAAAGATTTTGTCAACTTTCGTTTCCTATGCGGAACTCTCGTCGTAGTGTGTCTCGCAAGGCACAATATTCAGTCCAATTTACTGGTGCATCAGGATCACGTCCTTCATTCACCACATTGTCCTCTTGACCTGACATGGTTAGTTGTGCAAAACAGCAAGAGAGACACAATATGATGTATGGACAATTCTCTCAACCTCACTTACCCTTACCACAGAAATTCTTACTCACCCTTTGCTGATTGACGGAGGAGCTCGCACTTGAGTAGTGATGCAAAACAAGGTGAGGTTAAGCGAACTCACAGTGATGAGATCAAAGCACACAATAGATTTATATGTGGAGCTTGGAAGGAAAAGTGTATGCCCTACACAATCTGAATTCTCGATGTTGTTTCAATAAGTAATTATCCAAGCAAGAACACAATGTTTAGTTGCTGAAAACAAGATTTAAGTGATGAACGCAGCAACTCACACGCAAGGATGATGGAACCAAATGCAATCAAAGGAGTGAGCTAGAACAAGATATGATGATAACACAAACAGCTGAACGGCATTGGTTATGGAAAGACACTAGCTAGTTGCAAGGATTTGAACTAGGGCACAAGATTGCACAATAAGAATGATTCTCACAACGTGCAAATAATTTTCAGAAACTTTTCTTCTTCTCCTTTTTTTTTTATACAACTAGCAACCAGCCACAAGATCTTTCTTTAGATACTATAGCTGGTTGGGCTACTGATTTTCAATAAAGATTCTAAACTCTCTTTTGATTTCTTGCAACCGTGTGATTGATATAACTGAGTGCAGCCCTATGCAACGGATTAGCTAGTCTTGATAGGTGCAAAGTGTTCGCAAAGGATAGATGGGGCTATCAAAACAGATCTACAGATTTTCGCAACAATGTAGCAGTCAGATTCACACCCAAGTTCTACCAATTTCTAAGCCGAATCAGAAAAAGTTGTCTGTACCAAACTTGTAGAAGATTTCATGAGCTTTCCAGAAACCACAAGAACACAAAAATCCAAGCTCGTATGTGGGAGTTATGGCCAAAACAGTGAACTGGACAGATTGGATCTGGAAGTGACGCAAAGGAAGATGAACAGTTCAGCCACAAGAAACACGTTCCAATGGATAAAAACTTAGCAAAACGCACAAGAACAACAGATCGGCAACTAGGGTTCAATATTTTTGTGACACTTCTCAGATTAGGAAAGAAAAACACAAATCCAAACTAGGGTTGATATTTTTGTGTGGCAATTTTCTGGAATATGGCTGAAAGTAAATCTACTACTAGGGATAAAGATTCTACCGTGACAACCGGAGCTCTAATACCAAATGATACTCGCGAAACCTGACGAATCTTGTGCAGCCAACCGTTGCAAGCGCAACAACTTGCAGCACAGAGTTCACCCAATGTCACGTTGTCCACTCAACCAAGTCAAGCGGATCACAATCCTTGCTGCAATCACAAAGAGCTTGCAAGAACAACGGGAAGGGATGCACAATTCTCAGGGATGTCGGACATTGCAGGCTTAGCATCTATTTTTCGTATATCGCTCCACCACACCGAGAAGAGGTATGTGTACCTCCAGCAATAACAAGAATGGAACCATAGGCTCAGCCGGTGGCTAGAAAACACAAGAACATGCATAGCACATCTATTTCAAGATTCAGATTGTTTTTGTCTATCCCAAACACAAGGGGGTGCCTCCTACATATAGGAGAGGAGAGGAGGAAGACAAAAGGTGTGCAGCACAAAAGCCAAAGGGCCAAACACAATGGTGGCGCAGCACCCAACCCATAGGGAACAGTTTCTGGCCGCCATAGTTATTTGACGATATCTTCACGCTCAGATTAAATTTGAGGGTGAGACCAGATCCGTTGGAAAGCTTAGGAGACAAGCTTTCCAACCTGATGAGGACATCACTTCCTCGGATACACGCACCAACCATAATCCTCCACTTGTTACACAAGGACCAATAAGGCACGACAGAGCCCGATTGTTGCTTTCCCAGGTGAACTCATTCCCAAGTTATATATATATGGTTTTGAGAATGGTTTACTACCTAATGATGATAATATTGTATTTAGGAACTATGGAGAGGACCAGCAAGGAGCCCAAGTCGAGTTGGAGTCCAAGACGGATTCGAGTTGGAGCCCGGTTAGGCCATCCAGGAGCAAGCTGCCTTCAAATGACCATAACTCCCTCATACGAAGTCCGATTGGGACGTTCTTATAGTTCACAGAGAAGCCCACGATGAGATCTTTCGAATGAATCTGGCCCCATGTCCAAATTCCTTCTGGATCGCCAGAAATTAACAAAACAATTTTTAACCAGATTCTAATTGGACCAAGTCGGTGCTGCGACACCTTGTTTCGGGCCTTCGGCCCATGTATTCCCTAGTAGGTCGTGAGAAACCCTAGCCACGCCACCTCTTCATATACTCAGTAGCCATCACTATTTAGATTTGGATTTTGCTTAGATTATTCTGCCATTGCAGTTTCGCCAAACTCGGTTTGTGAAATCCCAACTCGTGAGCTTAATACAATTCGCAATTCAGTTGCTTCTTCTTCGTTCTTGCTTGTGTTCTCGATTTACAGCAGGAACAAGCCTTCGTGGCGAGGTCAACCGTGTCTTGGCATGGTTGATAACCAACAGAGCCGTGGTGTAGCGATTGCTAGGGTTCGAATCAGTTCTGATTGGAAGCCGGATCGTCAACGTCGAGTTCTCCATCAATCGATTTACCTCTACCTATCGGAAGATCGGGACACTGTTCACATTAGTTGGTATCAGAGCGAAGGTTGCCCGATAGGTAACACTGTATCCCCTCTTTGTTTAGATTGGTTATGTTCTTCGTCCTAGAGTTCAGAAAATTTGCCCTACAAAAAAAAATTGTTTACCTTGTCCAAACCCTAGCCATTACCCTTGCATCGTTCTTGTTAGTTTGCATCTTTGAATTTTCATCCATCGTTGTCGAGTGCTGGTTTTTAGTTTTAATCTTGGTCTAGTTTTAGTCTTGTATCTCGTCTTGGAGTCGAATTGCATGTCGATCTTCTCGTCGTCGCGTCCAATTCGAATCTGCCACTGTCCAGTTCGTTGTTTTCATCATATCTTCCTCATACAAATTGGGATTTTCACATTCTTGTACTTTCTGAAAACATCAGATCATGCTCTACAATTGTTCTGTTGGGGTCGAAGTCAGATTCGGCTTCCATCTATGTGATATTGGGCTGTTAATGTCGACAGTGTAGAGTTCGAATCTGATACGCCTGTTTCGGTATTTTCATTATAATTCTTTCATCCGAGCCCGGATTGGGATAAACTTATACTTTCTGGAATCATTGCGAGAAATCCCACAAAAAGTTAGTTGGGGTAATCTTCAAATTCGGCTGTTTTTATTACACTAAAATTTGGGCAAAGTTAGTTGTGTAATCTTCAAACTCTAGTCCAATTTGGATTCAAATCGCTCAATCTGAGACAGCTTCGATAAAATTGCCATATCTTTTGATTCCCAACTCCATTTTTGACTTCTTGTACTTGTTGGAAAGATAAAAAGATTCTCTACAAGTTTTCTGTTGGGTAGATCTTCAGATTCGGAGCTTTTCGAGTTCGAAGTTGCCGAGCAACGTTTCTGTTTTGTTGTACAGTTGCAAAAGAAAGAGGCAAGTGCAAAAAAAAAACAAAAGCCGCACTATTTATTAAAAAAGGAAAAAAAAATCAAGTGCAAAAAAAATCATAGAAGAAAAATATGCGTAGCAAAGAAGAAAATTTTCAGTGGCACATCTTTGGTTCTAGTCCTTTGTGATTCTAGTTGCTTGCTTGAGCTAGATCTGAGTCTAGGCTAGTTCCAGCACTTTGACTATTACTTTGGACTAATTGTCAACTTTGCATTACTGATATTGCATTGTTGCTACACATATATTAGCCTTCCGAGCTCCACTTTCTTTCAACTCAGTTACAGGTTTACCTTGCAATCACCTCACTCACGCTCGTCACGGTATCACGAACTAGCCACCGGTTGCCCCCTACTGCCTTGGTAAGAACACTTGTAAGAGCGTGGTAAGACCCTTTATGAGAGTCCCACTTGCCCCCACCTAGTAGTCATAGGGATAATACTCCTGTGTTGTCTTCTATTTTCTACTACTAACCATGGCAAGACCGCAAACAAGAGCTCGAGCTGCAGAAGAGGAAGATGAAATCCGCAAGATGTTGGCCAACATCAATGCAAAACTCGATAAGCACATTGATGACATGGCTCGAACCAACCGTGAGAACCAGGCAGCATTTGAGAGGATGGACCGGCGCATCTCCGACCTTGCTACCAGGTTGGACAATATGGAGCAGCAGCGTCCACCTCATGGAGATGAAGAAGAAAAGGAGCTAGCTGCCTCCCATGAAGTTGAAGTTGAAGATGCCGTTTTTTCTCTACAAATTGAGCTCCGCAACACGGCTACCATGCGTCGTACTGCCCATGATATTCGCCAACAGCAACGAGTGCATCACAATCGACACGGCATGGATGGTAACTTGTCGTGGAATTACGAATACCCCGACATGTTTAGTGGAAGATCCTAGCGAAGAAAAGACGACGCGAACTGATCGAGTGATCGGCCCTCTCCCGTCGGACAAGCACAGCAAGTGACACGAAGGTTTATACAGGTTCGGGCCTCAGTCGGGGCCCTAGTCCTGTCGGCGTGCTCCCAACCGGAGTTGGCTAGGGGAGCTCTCTCGGGGGAGAGATGGCTCTGGAGCACCCCTATTAGATTGTCTATTCCAAGTAATAATGAATTGTCCCCTTTACATGAGGTGTTATGTCGTGGTATTACGAATACCCCGGCAGATTTCGTGGACAATCCTAGCGAAGAAAATACGACGCGACCTGACCGAGTGACCGGTCCTCTCCCGTCGGGCAAACACAGAGAATGACACGAAAATTTATACAGGTTCGGGCCTCAGTGGAGACCCTAGTCCTGTCGGTGTGCTCCCAACCGGGGTTGGCTAGGGGAGCTCTCTCGGGGGAGAGATGGCTCCGGAGAACACCTGTGAGATTGTCTATTCCAAGTAATAATGAAAGATCCCCCTTTTACATGAGGTGTACAAGGGATTATATAGCCCTAAAAGAAGCAAAAAGACTAAACTACCTGCCTGCCACCGTTGGATCGAGGGGCAGCAACATCCTTCTTCCGGCCAGGGCCCTCGGATGCTTCACAGGTGTCCGCTGATTCCCGAGGTGCTTCTCGTGTGACCTTCACGTGACCCGGGACCGGAGAACCCTGTCTCTGGAAGGACAGCGGCGCTCGGGACAAGCCACCGGGGGCCTTGTCCCCGGGCAAATGGGGGCGCCCGGGACAACCCACCGGGGGGCCTTGTCCCCGGGCAAATGGCGGCGCCCGGGACAACCCATCGGGGGCCTTGTCCCCGGGAAAATGGCGGCGCCCGGGACAACCCATCGGGGGGGGGCTTTGTCCCTGGGCAAATGGTGGCTTGTCCCGGGGGGCCTTGTCCCCGGGCAAATGGCGGCGCCTGGGACAAGCCACCAGCCACCGGGGGGCCTTGTCCCCGGGCAAAATCGAACAGTCTCTTACCTGGACTTAGTCTCGTGGAGATTTCCCCCAATAGCAGCCCCGCATGCCTTCCGGGGACGATGCTCGAGTCCCCGGAGGGGATGGTATACGTCTCCGGGAAAATTTCTGGGACAAACCACCGGGGCTGTGACGCTTCGATTCCCGCGCCACGCGTTCATTACCGCGCCATTGTTCATTAAGTTCATGTCTCGATGGGAGCGCGCCGTTCGGCCATAATGGCCGCTCGCGGCTCGAACCGGTGACATCTCGTTTTGCGCGCCCGTCCCTTCGTTTCCCGCGCATTGTTTGAATTGAACGGCGCGGATGCACCACGAAGGGCCAGGTGGCACCCATCGGGGACGCGTTTGGCCCCATAAATAGGGCCTAGGGGGGGCCGGAGAACTCATTCCAAGCTTCAAACCTTCAAACTCCCTTGGTGCCCTTAGCTCTTCCGGTAGCTCTCTCCCGGAAGCTAAGTCCCGGAAGCTTAGCCATCGGAAACTTCACCCCTTTTTCCTTAGCCTTAGCCACCGGAAGAACCAAATGGGACCCAAGGGCCGTGCTAAGGCTGCGGAGGTGCCCTCGGAGGAAGTCACCACGGACTTCCTCTGGGCCTCCGAGTTCACATCCAGGGACTTGGAGTCCCTGGTGGACCGTGGGGTAGTTGCAGACGGGGACATCCGAATCCCCGTGAAGAAAGACGGAGGCCCCCGCCCCAGGCCCGGGGAGGTGGTCGCCTTCGAGGCCTTCCTCGAGGCCGGGCTCCAGCTCCCGGTGCATCCATTGCTCCGGGAGTTTTTGAAGGAATACAGGGTGGCTTTGAACCACCTGACACCGAACGCGTTCGTTCGGATGAGCCTCTTCATTTGGCTTTTCGAGACTGCCACCGGACGGGAGCCCACGCTCCGGCTGTTCCGGTATTTATACGAGCCGGCGGCGAGGAGCTCCCACCTGGTGAAGGGAGGGCCAAAGTCTCCCTTTGGCTCGGTGATGATCCAGTTGCTACCGTCTCGGGTCGCGGAGTACCCGGTGGTGGCCTCCCGGACCACTAGGGGGACTGGATCCGGAGGTGGTTCTACCTCCGGGTCCGGGACGACGAGGTGGTGTAATCCCCGGAGGCCCCCTCCTATAGCCAGTCGTCCACTCCCAAGCCCCCGGTGTGGACCGAGGAGGAGCTAAAGCTCCTCAGCAAAGTCGTGGGCTCCCGGGGCATCCCCTCCATGAGGGACGCCGCCGAGGAGTTAACGCTGCTGAATATCTCCCCCTTCTCGCACGGGAGGAGGGGGATCGGGATGTGCCCAGCCCAGCGGCTCCCGCAGAAGCCGGTGACCCGACGTAAGCCCCCGATCAACTTGCTCGTTTCCTTTTCACGTATTTTTCTAACTCTTACCTTTTGTGCCTCCCCAGCAGGAAGCAACGCCACCTCCCCTGGAAAACCCCGGAGAGGCTCGGAGGAAGGAACCGACCAATGACGGGGGGGCGTCCGATATAGCGGATTACGCCCCCTCGCCACCTTCGGCAATAGCCCTCCCGGCGGCCCGGGCACTACCGGAGTCGGAGAGGCAGGAGGTTCGATTCGCGGAGGCTTCTCCTCCGCGCGTCAAATGGCCGGTAGATGAGGGTGGGAGCCCCTCAGTCTACAAGGTCCCCCTCGGCGACGGAGGTCCCGGGGGCCCCGTGGCCTGGAAAAGGGAAAGGGCTCCTGATCCCCCCTGGGGAGGGACCCCCTCCGAAAGCTCTTCGGCCACCTCTTCGGCGGCCACTTCCTCGGTGGCGAAGACACCAGCCATTGCCACACCAGTCCACATCACCCCCGCGACTCTTGCGCGGGGCCCGTCGTCGGTCGTGACGGTTTCGGCGCCGGGAGGGAGACCCCCTGCTATCCGCGGGGGAGGTCGATTGGTACGCAGAGAGCCTGCAAACCCGGAAGGTCCAGGACTATGTCTCGCAAGGGACACTCCACGAGCACTTCGGGGAGCTTCAATCCCTCCACATCCAGGTACTTTCTCGAACTGGTGGGAGGTTTCCTTCGGCACTCCCAACTCGAATTTTTTCTAACTCTTGCGCTTGTAGGGGGCCGCCATCACCGGGGGGATTGAAGTGCACTTCAGCCGGGCGCTGCAAGACACGGAGGGGAAGGCCGCCGCCTACTTGGAGGAGCGGGACGGCACCCTCCGGGAGTTGGCCCGGGTCCAGGCCCAGCTCCACGCCTCTGAGACCGTCAACGATCGGCTCCGGAGGGAGGCCAAGGCGAAGGAGGATGCCCTCCGGGAGCTCGAGGGCTCCAGCGTCCGGGCCGTTATGAACGCGGGCCGCTCCGTGCGTTCATCCCTGGAGGGGCTTGGAGTGAGCTGTGCGTTTTCGCAACACACAAGTTTCTGTGATTCTGGAGGCTGCTGACGCTCGGGGCCGGGGCCGGGCGATCCCGGTCGTCGCTGCCGCGGCCGGGCTTGTGGAGCACCGGGGAGTTGGCGCTCGGGCAATTGGGGGCCGGATCCCCTACAGCTTCCCGGAGTTCTTCGATCCATCAAGGCGAGAAGTGGAGCAGCTCGCCGACGGCTTCTACGACGGGATAATCCGGGTGCGATTCCCGGCACCGGCGCCTCAGGGAGAAGACGCTCCGGCTCCGGCGGGATCCCTCTGGGGGGAGGACGCCAATGACCAAGTATGAGCCTCCCCCCGGGTCTAGATAGGACCCTTTTTGTTTTTAGGTATTTTGCTCCCGGTAGCTTCTTAGAGGAAGCCCCAGACACTTATACAAAAAATATTCTATGCAATACAAATTGAATTTTTTGCTAAGTCTTTGAATGAAATGTACTCGGTTTCCCGGGAGGTTACTCCCGGGCGAAGGTCCCCGAGGCCGCGGGGGGCCTCTTCGAAGGTGGGGCCTCCGGGCCCCGGCGGGTGTCACCTGGGGGATGCCCAGGCCGCATTTATCTTGTTAAGTCTCCTCTCCGGGGGACACAACAGGGGCGTCTCCCGGGAACCAATCTGATTAAGGTGGCATCCGGAGTGGCATCTGGAAATTTCGACAATCACCGCGCCGAACTGTCCCCCCCACGACTGGGGTCCCAGAGGGTTCCCCCGTTTCGGATACTTCCACCGACGGGCTACGAATATTGGCCCGAAGAATTGCTCCGGGAGGCCCAGCGTCGTATACGAAGCTTGTACCGGGACTTGGCCCAGGTGATATCGGAGGGTCTCTGGGATTATTAGACATAGGAACTTTTCGGGTCACACCCCGGGTTGTATCATGTTTGATGTAATGATGCCCACCGGGGGGGGGGGAAGATGTCCTTTGGTTGAATTTCAATAATAAAGCTAAGTTTGCTCGTGTATTTTACCTTCTTAGATGGTCCGGGACGGGGTGATTCCTGGGTACTACTTATCCCCCCTCCACAACGGGCCGAAGGGGAGCTCCACGCGCTATGGGGTGACAAAGCTCCCGGGGTAAAGACCCATCATTTAAGAATTCTTCCAAGTTTTCCCAAGGTCATAAAAAATTTTCGGCAACGATCTTTTCGAAAGCCCCGGCGGGATCCTCCAGTCGCCGTAAGAACGGGGAGCTGGGGATGGGATCTCCGGAGAGAGATCGTCCGAGAAAATCCAGAAAATTCCCGGGAATAATTTTTCCGGGAGACAAACCTCTGGTCGATGTGAAGACGGGGAGACGGGAATGATGTCTCCAAGGAATATATCCGAGAATTCCGAAATTCCAAGAAATTCTCTCGAGGTAAAAATCTTCCGGTCACCGTGATAACGGGGAACCGGGTGATTCTTCCGGGAGGCGCAATATCTCTGGGAATTTCCCCGGGACAGAACCCTCCAGCCACCGGGAAAACTGGGAGTCGAGAACGAAATCTCCAGGGAAGAACATCCAAGAAAGTCCGAGGTGAAATTTCCGGGGATAACGTTTCCGGGAGACAACCCTCCGGTCGCCGTGAAAACGGGGAGCCGGGAACAAGATCTCCAAGAAAGAATATCCGAGAATTCCGTCTCGCTAAGGAGACAATTGACTACCGGAGGAGGATGTGCCCGATGACGGGTCTGAGTGTTTGGGTAGGGGACTAGTCTCCCAAATTGACTCGTTACCGCGGCCCTTGAGGACCGGGTTGCCGCTTACACCCTCAGTCCATGAGGGGTGATCGTAAGCCGCCCTACGGGAGTGGAACTCCCATTGTAGGGACTTGTTGGGTCGTGACAGCCCACTTCCTCATGGGGAGGGCATCCTCGTTGAGAGGGCATTCTCGCGGGGAGGGCATCTCCGTGAGAGACGGTAATGTAAAAACCTGTATTGAGACAGAGCTGAAGAAAAAACTAGTTGTATTGATAACGAACCGAAGTACAACACCTCCCCCCGCGAAATCACGACGGGGGAGGGAACGGTGAATACAATGTCCCCCCTCCCCCTCCGGCGTAATCGCTTCGGGGGGGGGGGGGGGAACGAGCCCGTAGGCTAGACGTAGAACTTGCGAAGTAAACGCATGTTCCACGTGTGCTTTAGCTCCTGCTCTTGAAGGTTGGTGAAGCTTGTAAGCCCCCGAGCCCAGGACTGCCGAGATCTTGTAGGGGCCCTCCCACTTGGGGGAGAGCTTGCCCTGGGCTTGGGGGTCTGTGACGCGCTTGAGGACAAGGTCCCCGAGTCGAAAAGCCCTCTCACGCACGCGTTGGTTTTATGCGCGCGCCATTTCACGCTCGTAGATGGTGTGGCGGAGGAGCGCTCGATCGCGTTCCTCGTCCATGAGATCGACCTCCAGTCGTTGATTCACCTCGTTGGCTTGGTACGCCGCGGTCGTAGCTTCGTCTAGGAGCTCGACTCGCAGCGACCGAAAGCTAATTTCTGGGGGGAGGACTGCCTCAGCCCCGTATACCAGGGAGAAGGGAGTACGTCCCGTCGCCCGGCTTGGAGTCAGGGGGCCTTGTCCTGACCGGAGACGCCCAGGACAAGCCACCGGGGGGCAATGACCCCGGGCAAATGGCGGCGCCCAGGACAAGCCACCGGGGGGGCCTTATCCACGGGCAAAAGGCGGCGTCCGGGACAAGCCATCAGGGGGCCTTGTCCCCGGGCAAATGGCGGCGCCCAGGAGAGGCCACCGGCGGGCGGGCCTTGTCCCCGGGCAAATGGCGGCGCCCGGGACAAGCCACCGGGGGGCAATGTCCCTAGGCAAAAAGGCGGCATCCGGGACAAGCCACCGGGGGGCAATGTCCGCATGCAAATGGCGCCGCCCGGGACATGCCAACGGGGGCCTTGTCCCCCGGCAAAAGGCGGCGTCCGGGACAAGCCACCGGGGGGCAATGTCCCCGGGCAAATGGCGGCGCCCGGGACAAGCCACTGGGGGCCTTGTCTCGGGCAAAATCGAATATCCTCTTACCTGGACTTACTCTCGTGGAGATTTCCCCCAACATGTTACAAGGGCTTATATAGCCCCAACAGATGCAAAAAGACTAAACTACCCCGCCTACAACCGTTGGATTGAGGGGCAGCAACGTCCTTCTCCCGATCAAGAACCTTGGATGCTTGACAAGTGTCCGCCGATTACTGAGGCCCTTCTCGCTTGACCCTCATGTGACTCGGGACCGGAGACCCCTGTCTCCGGAAGGACGGCAATGCTCGGCACAAGACACCGGGGGCCTGGTCCCCGGGCAAAAGGCGGCGCCCGGGACAAGCCACCAGGGGGCAATGTCCCCGGGCAAATGGTGGCGCCCGGGACAAGCCACCGGGGGGCCTTGTCCCCGGGCAAAATGCGGCGTCCAGGACAAGCCACCGCCTTGTCCCTGGGCAAAAGCGGCGCCCGGGACAAGCCACCGGGGGGCAATGTCCCCGAGCAAAAGGCAGCGCCCGGGACAAGCCACAGGGGGGCAATGTCCCCGGGCAAATGGCGGCGCCCAGGACAAGACACCGGGGGGCAATCTCCCCGGGCAAATGGCGGCGCCAGGGAGGCCTTGTCCCCGGGCAAAAGGCGGCGCCCGGGACAAGCCACCGGGGGGCAATGTCCCTGGGCAAATGGCGGCTCCCGGGACAAACCACCGGGGGGCAATGTCCCCGGGCAAATGGCGGCGCCCGGGACAAGCCACCGGGGGGACTTTTCCCCGGGCAAATGGCGGCCCCGGGACAATCCACCGGCGGGCCTTGTCCCTAGGCAAATGGCGGCGCCCGGAACAAGCCACCGGGGAGCAATGTCCCCAGGCAAAAGGCGGTGCCTCGGTCAAGCCACCGGGGGGCCATGTCCTCGGGCAAAAGGCGGCGTCTGGGACAAGCCACCGGGGGGGGCCTTGTCCCCTGGCAAAAGGAGGCACCCGGGACAAGCCACCGGGGGGCAATGTCCCCGTTCAAATGGCGGTGCTTGGGACAAGCCATCAGGGGGCAATGGCCCCGAGCAAAAGGCAGCGCCCAGGGCAAGCCACCGGGGGAAAATTAAACACTCTCTTACCTGGACTTGATCTCGTGGAGATTTCCCACAACAGCAGCCCCCAGTGCCCTCCGGGGACGATGCTCGAGTCCCTGGACGGGATGGTTCATGTTACCCGGAGGGTACAAGCCACCGGAGTTGTGACGCTTCAATTCCCGTGCTGCGCGTTTATTACTCCACCGTCGTTCACTAAGGTCTTGTCTCGATGGGAGCGTGCCGTTCGGCCATAATGGCCGCTCGCGGTTCGAACCGATGACGTCTCATTTCTCGCGCCCGTCCCTTCGTTTCCCGTGTAGTGTTTGAATTGATCGGCACGGATGCACCACGAAGGGTCACGTGGCACCCATCGGGGACGCGTTTGGCCCCTATAAATAGGGCCTCGGGGGCCCAGAGAAATCATTCCAAACTTCAAACCTTCAAACTCCCTAAGCACCCTTAGTTCTTCCAGTAGCCCTCTCCTGGAAGCCCAGTCCCAGAAGCTTAGCCACCGGAAACTTCACCCATTTTTCTTTAGCCTAAGCCACCGGGAGAATCAGATGGGACCCAAGGGCCATGGCAACGCCGCGGAGGTGCCACCGGAGGAAGTCACCGCAGACTTCCTCTAGGCCTCCGAGTTCACATCCAGGGACCTGGAGTCCCTGGTGGACTGGGGGGTGGTTGCGAACGGGGACATCCGGATCCCCACGAAGAAGGACAGAGGCCCCCGCCCTCGACCCGGAGAAGTTGTGGTCTTCGAGGCCTTCCTCGAAGCCGGACTCTGACTCCCGGTGCATCCGCTGATCCGGGAGTTTCTTAAGGAGTAAGGGGTGGCTCTGAACCACCTAACGCCGAACGCCTTTGTTCAGATAGGGCTATTCATATGGCTGTTCGAGACAGTCATCGGACGGGAGCTGACGCTCCAGCTGTTCTGGTATTTCTACGAGCCGGTGGTGAGGAGCTCCCACCTGGTGAAGGGAGGATCGAAGTCGCCGTTCGGTTCGGTGATGGTCCAGCTCTTGCCATCCCTGGTAGTGTTGTACCCGGTGGCAGCCTCCTGGGACCACTGGGGGGATTGGATTTGGAGGTGGTTCTACCTCTGGGTCCGGGACGATGAGGTGGCGTACTCACCGGAGCCTCCCTCCTACAGCCGGTCGTCCGCCCCCAAGCCCCCGGTGTGGATTGAAGAGGAGCTGAGGCTCCTCAGCAAGGTGGTGGGCTCCCGGGGCGTCCGCTCCATGAGGGACGCCGCCGAGGAGCTAACACTGCTGAAGATTTCCCCCCTCGCGCACGGGAGGAGGGGAATCGGGATGTGCCTGGCACAACGGCCACCGCAAAAGCCAGTGACCCGACGTAAGCTCCTCGCTGCTTTGCTCATTCCCTTTTCGGATATTTTTCTAACTCTTACCTTTTGCAGTCCGGCCGTACCTGGCTGCCCAGGAGAAGGTGGAGAACCTCCTACGGAGGTACTACGCTGACGAGCACGAGCAGATCGTGCACGTTGTCGAGGAGGGCCCTCCCCGGAACTTGGTGGCCGAGGCCTTCAGGCTGAGGCTACCAGCGAGAACGCCTCTCCCTATACCCAACTCCCATAAGAGGGGGAAGGACACCACCGGGGGCTCTGAGCCAAAGCGGGCCAAGGCTCAGAAAGCCCCCGGTCCACCGGTGACACCGGGCTCCACGCCCATGAAGGCCTGGGACGCAGCCCCCGGGTCAGGAAGCGACATCACCTCCCTCGGAGAACCCCGGAGAGGCTCGAGGGAAGGGACGAACCAACAATGGGGGGGCGTCTGATTCAGCCGATTACGCCCCCTCGCCCCCTTCGGCGGTTGCACTTCCCGCGGCCCCAGCGCTATCGGAGTCGGAGAGGCCGGAGGTTCGATTCATGGAGGCCTCACCTCCGCGTGTCGAATGGGCGGTAGACGAGGGGGGAGCCCCTCGGTCTACGAGGCTCCCCACGGCCTAGAAAGGGGAAGGGGCTCCTGATCCCCTAGGGGAGGGACCCCCTCCGAAAGCTCGTCAGCCTCCTCCTCTTCGGCCACTTCCTCGGCAGCAAGGACGCCGGCCACTGCCACCCCGGTCCACATCACCCCCGCATCTTTCACAAGGGGGCCCGCCATCGACCGCGATGGGTCCGGCGTCACCGAGCGGGAGTCCCCCCTGCCGTCCGCGGGGGAGGTCGACCGGTACGCGAAGAGTTTGCAGACCCGGAAGGTCCAAGACTATGATTCGCAAGGGATGCTCCGCGAGCACTTCGGGGAGCTTCAATCCCTCCAGATCTAGGTCCTTTCTCGAGCCGGTGGATGATCTTTCCTAACTTTGGATTTTTCCTAACTCTTGCGCTTGTAGGGGGCGACCATCTCCTGGGGGATTGAAGCGTGCTTCAGCCGGGTGCTGAAGGACCTGGAGGAGAAGGCCACTGCATATTTGGTGCATCGGGATGACCGACGCCTTCCGAGAGCTGGCCCGGGTCTGGGCTCAGATCCACGTCTCCGAAACTGCCAACGACCGACTCCGGAGGGAGGCAAAGGCGAAGGAGGATGCCCTCCGGGAGCTCGAGGGCTCCAGCGTCCAGGCCGTAATGGACGCGGGCCACTCTGTACGCTCAGCCCTCGAGGGGCTCGGAGTGAGCCTCGGCCCGGGAGGTGCCTCGGAGGCGGCGCCGGGGACGCTCGCGGAGGCTGTGCGTTTTCTCAACGCACAAGTCTCCGTGATTCCAGAGGCTGCCGATGCCCGAGCCCGGGGCCGGGCGATCCGGGTGGTGGCTGCCACGACTGGGCTTGTGGAGCACCGGGGGGTTGGCACCCGGGCGATTGGGGGCCAGATTCCCCGGAGCTTTCCAGAGTTCTTCAAGCCATCTAGGCGAGAAGTGGAGCAGCTCACCGGCGGCTTCTACGACCGGATAATCCAGGTGCGATTCCCGGTGCCGGCGCCTTCGGGAGCGGATGCTACGGCCTCGGCAGGAGCCCCTCGGGGGGAGGACGCCAACGAACAAGTATGTGCCTCCCCCCGGGCCTTTAGATAGGGCCCTTTTTGTTTTTAGGCTTTTGCTTCCGGTAGCTTCTTGGAGGAAGCCCCGGACACTTGTACAAAGGTATTTTTGATGCAATAGAAATTGGACTTTTTGCTAAGTCTTCAAATCAAATTTACCAGGTTACCCGGGAGGTTACTCCCGGGCGAAGGTCCCCGAGGTTGCGGGGGACCTCTCCGAAGGTGGGGCCTCCGGGCCCCGGCGGGTGTCACCCGGGAGACACCCAGGCCGCCATTATCTTGTTAAGTCTCCTCTCCGGGGGGCGCGGCGAGGGCGTTTCTCAGGAGCCGATCCAGTTGCGGTGGCATCTAGAGTGGCACCTGGACAACTTCGACAGTCACCGCGCTGAATTATCCCCTCCGCGACCGGGGTCCC
Source organism: Pharus latifolius (assembly GCA_019359835.1). Lineage (NCBI taxonomy): Eukaryota > Viridiplantae > Streptophyta > Magnoliopsida > Poales > Poaceae > Pharus > Pharus latifolius. The sequence goes on along the minus strand of CM033327.1, from coordinate 17,802,105 downwards.
GGAGGGTTCCCCCACTTCGAATACTTCCACCAGCGGGTTAAGAGTATTGGCCCGAAGATTTGCTCCTGGCGGCCCAGCATCGCATACGCGGCTTGTACCAGGACCTGGCCCGGGAGATATTGGAAGGCCTCCGGGATTATTAGGCATAGGATCTTTCCGGGTTGTACCTCGGGTTGTGTCATGTTTAATGTAATGATGCCCACCGGAGGGGGAAGATGTCCTCCGGTTAAATGGTCTTCAATAAAGCTGAGTTTGCTCGTGTACTCTGATTTCTTTAATAAAGCTAAGTTTGCTTGTGTATGTACTTTGAATTCTTAGATGGTCCAGAACGAGGTGATTCCCGGGTGCTCCTTATCCCCCCTCCACAGTGGGCCGGAGGGTAGCTCCGCGCACTGTGGGGGTGACAAAGCACCCGGGGTAAAGACCCATCGCTTCAGAATTCTTCAAGTTTTCCCAAGGTTATAAAAATTTCCGGGAACGATTTTTCGAAAGCCCTGGTGGGATCCTCCAGTCGCCGTAAGAACAGGGAGCAGGGGATGAGGTCTCTGGGGAAAGAATGTCCAAGAAAATCCGTGAAATTCCTAGGGATAATTTTTCCGGGACAACCCTCCGGTCGCCGTGAAGACGGGGAGCCGGGAACGAGATCTCCGAGAAAAATATCCGGGAATTCTGAAATTCCAAGAAATTCTGTCCAGGGTAAAAACCCTCCGGTCACTGTGACAATAGGGAACCGAGTGAGTCTTCCAGGAGGCCTAATATCTCCAGGAATTTCCCAGGAGAGAACCTTCCAGTCACCGTAAAAACGGGGAGCCGGGAATGAGATCTCCGGGAAAAAACATCCAAGAAAATCCAAGAAGGCGAAATTCCCGGCGATAATTTTTCTGGGAGACAACCCTCCGGTCGCCGTAGAAACGGGGAGCTGGGAACAAGATCTCCAAGAATGAATATCCGAGAATTCCGTCTCACTAAGGAGATGACTGACTCCCGGAGGAGGATGCGGCCGATGACGGGTCTGAGTGTTTGAGTAGGGGAATAGTCTCTCAAATTGATCATTACCGCGGTCCTTGAGGACCGGGTTGCCGCTTACACCCTCAGTCCATGAGGGGTGATCGTAAGTCGCCCTACGGGAGTGGGACTAACGTTGTAGGGACTTGTTGGGTTGTGATAGCCCACTTCCTCGCGGGGAGGACATCCTCGTTAAGAGGGCATCCTCACGGGGAGGGCATCGCCGTGAGAGGCGGTAATGTAAAAACCTGCAATGGGCCAGAGCTGAGGAAAAAACCTGTTGTATTGAATGAATTAAAGTACAACGCCTTCCCCACGAAATCACGACAGGGGAGGGAATAGTGAGTACAATGTTCCCCTCCCCTCCAGCGTAATCGCTCCGGGGGAGGGAACGAGCCCGTAGGCTAGACGTAGAACTTGCGAAGCAAGCGCACGTTCCACATGTGCCTCAGCTCCTGCTCTTGAAGGTTGGGGAGCTTGTAAGGCCCCGAGCCCAGGACCGCCGAGATCCTATAGGGGCCCTCCCACTTGGGGGAGAGGTTTCCCTGGGCTTGGGGGTCTGTGACGCGCTTGAGGACAAGGTCCCCAAGTCAGAAAGCCCTCTCATGAACGCGCTGGTTGTATGCGCGCGCCATTTCGCGCTCGTAAATGGCGTGGCGAAGGAGCGCTCGGTCGCGTTCCTCCTCCATGAGGTCGACCTCCAGTGGTTGATTTGCCTCGTTGGCTTGATACGTTGCGGTCGTAGCTCCATTCAGGAGCTCGACCCGCAGCGACTGGAAGCCAATCTCCGGGGGGAGGACTGCCTCCGCCCCCATATACCAGGGAGAAAGGAGTACATCCCGTTGCTCGACTCGGAGTCGTGCGCATGGAACAGAGGAGGCTAGGGAGCTTCTCTGCCCATGCACCCCGCTTGGAGGCGGCTTGCTCGTGCCGTCGGCGTAACCCTTGTAGGATTACGCCGTTGACCCTTTCAATGGCCCCATTACTCTGGGGATGAGCCACTGAAGCGAAGTGTATGGTGAGCCCCAAGCCTTCGCAGAATTCCCAGAAATACGCCGAGTCGAATGGGTCCCGTTATCGCAGAATTCCCAGAAATGACACACGATATTTTTCTAGAAAAACTGTTGTATTGCCCGGTACGTGATGCTAGCCAAAGGTTCAGCCTCTACCAACTTAGTAAAGTAATCGACCGCGACCACCGCATACTTGTAGCCCCTGGGCACTGGGGGAAAGGGGCCCAGGAGGTCCATCCCCTAGTGCGCGATGGGCCAAGTGATGGGGATAGTCTGCAGTGCTACGGGGGGGAGGTTCAAACCCTTGGCCATCTTCTAACAGGCCTCGCACGCGGAGACAAGATCTCGCGCATCACGGATCACCATGGGCCAATAGAAACCCTGGCGAAGGGCCTTGGCCGCGATGGCACGCGGGGCCAGATGAGACCCACAGCTTCCCACGTGAATGTCCTCAAGAAGCCAGAGCCCTTCCAACCATGGAAGGCAACAAAGCAGTGCGGAAACCCCCTGCTTGTAGAGCTTCCCCTCCAAGAGGAGGTATGCCCGAGCTTTGGCCCAGAGGCGCTTAGCCTCGGTCTCTTTGGGAGGGTCCCCCTCCCCCTTGATGAAGGAGACAAGGGGGTCCATCCAAGACGAGGCCCGGGTGATTTCGGCGACTTCTAGGACGCAGGACTCGTCACCCGCGTCCGGGGAGGTCACCGAGGGCTACGCAATAATCTCCAAGAAGGCCCCTTTGGGGAGCGGTTCCCGGGCGCTGGCTGCCTGGGCTAGGGCGTCGGCCCGGTCGTTGTCCCTTCGCGGGGTGTGCCGGGCCTCTAGGCCGTCGAAGTTCTTCTCCATCTTGCCCACTTCCTGCAAGTAAAGGCTCAAGTTTGCGTCATGGCACAAGTAGGACTTGTCCATTTGGCAAACTACGAGCTGGGAGTCCCCTTTCACTAGGAGGCGTCAAATCCCCAGGGAGCGCGCAGGTGCAACCCGAGGAGCAAGCCCTCGTATTCGGCGACGTTGTTCGTGGCGAGGAACTTGAGCCGCACCGCGTACTCAAGTTCCCTCCCCTCGGGGCTCCGGAGGACTACTCCCGAACTAGCCCCAGTGAGACACAAGGGGCCTTTGAACATGAGTGTCTAATGGTCACTACGTCGGGGAATGGCGGGGAGGTCTTCATCCCCGGGCTCGGAGGCAGGAGTCCACTCCGCCACGAAGTCGGCGAGGACCTGTGACTTGATGGCGGAGCGCCCCATGAGGGAAAGGGAAAGGGGGCGAGCTCGGCCCCCTACTTCCCTATCCGGCCGGTGGCTTCTTTGTTTTGGAGCACCTCCCCCAGGGGGAGGGATGACAGGACGGTGATGGGGTGCCCCAGGAAGTAATGGCGAAGCTTCCGGGACACCATCAGGAGGGCGTACCAGATCTTCTCCATCTCCGTGTACCGCGTTTTGGCCCCTTGGAGGGCTTCGCTCACGTAGTACACGGGACGCTGCTGCCCGTCTTGCTCCTTTACCAATACCACGCTTATAGCGATCGGGGTTGCGGCGAGGTAAAGGAGTAAGGGCTCTTCCGGAGATGGGCTCACAAGCATGGGGGTGCTCGTGAGGTATTTCTTCAGGCCGTCGAAGGGCTCCTGGGCCTCGGGGGTCCATCGGAACCCTTCGAGCCCCCGGAGGATATTGAAGAATTGGAGGCCACGTTCCCCCGACTGCGAGACGAAACGACTCAACGCGGCTAAGCGGCCGGTGAGTCGTTGAAGATCTTTGACCGAGCGCGGCGGGGGCATGTCCAGGAACGCCCGGATTTTTTCGGGGTTGGCCTCTATGCCCCTCTGGGACACAAGGAAGCCGAGGAGCTTCCCCCGCGCACGTCGAAGGCGCATTTCTCCGGGTTGAGCTTCAACCCATATGCGCGGAGGTTGCGGAAGGTCTCCGCCAAGTCGTTGACGTGAGCCGCCGCGCGGGGGCTTTTGACGACTGCGTCGTCGACGTAGACTTCGACGTTGCGACCAATTTGGTCCTGGAAGACCAGCGTCATGAGCCGTTGGAAGGTCGCTCCCGCGTTCTTCAGCCCGAAGGGCATGTGGACGTAGCAGAAGGTTCCAAGGGGGTTATGAAACTCATCTTTTCCTCGTCCCCTTCCGCCATCCGGACTTGGTGATAGCCCGAGTATGCGTCCAGGAAGCTCATCAACTCGCACCCCGTGGTCAAGTCGACCAACCAGTCAATTCGCGAGAGCGGGAAGTTGTCTTTGGGGCAAGCGCGGTTGAGGTCGGTGAAGTTCACGCACATTCGCCACTTGCCGTTTGACTTCTTCACGAGGACGGGGTTCGCAAGCTAGTCGGGGTGCAAGACCTCCCGAATGAACCCCGCCTCTCGGAGCCGGGCGATCTCTACCTTGATCGCCTCTTGGCATTCAAGGAAGAGTTTCCTCAGCTTCTGCTTGATCGGGGGGTGACCGGGGGTCACCGCGAGCTTGTGCTCGATGACGTCCCGGGCGACGCCTCCCATGTCGGAGGGCTTCCAAGCGAAAACGTCGGAGTTTTCACGTAGGAAAGCTGCGAGCTGCCCCGCGTGCTCCTCATGGAGATCTGCCTCGATCTTAACGATTTTGTCCCCGTCGTCCGGGACAGTGGGATCTTCCGGAGGCCCCCTTCCAGACGCGGCTTGGGGAGGGGCCTCCCGGAAGGTATCACGGCGGCGTTTGACTCCGGGGAAGAGGCTTCCCCCCCGGGGTTTTGATGATGTTGACTCTCCCGATCATGGTGGCGGCACGCTCATATAAAGCGTGGGCCACGTCTTGGTCTCCCCGGGCGGTGATCACGCCATGAGGCCCGGGGATCTTCACGCAGAGATAGTTCTGGTGGATTGCGGCCCCCAAGCGGTTGATCGTGGTCCTCCCCATGATCGCGTTGTAGGCAGAGGGGGAGGTCTACCACATCAAACCGGACCATCTCTATCCGGTAGTTTTCAGGGGTGTCGAAGCTCATGGGGACATCCACCTTCCCCACGGGGTGGATGGTCTTCCCCTGGACGAACCCTTGCAAGGGCCCTGTTGCGGGCTGCAAGTGCTTCTCATCCACCTGCATCTCCTTAAACGCCTTTAAGTAAAGGATGTCGGCTGAGCTTCCACCATCCACGAGGATGCGGGCCAGATAGCAGTTGTAGATGGTGGCAGAGATGATGAGCGCGTCGTCATTGGGGAAGCGAACCCCACACACGTCTTCTGCCGTGAAGGTGAGGGGCACGTCCGATCACTTAGGTGGCAGGGATGTATGCAGCACTCCCACCACCTTCACTTCGCGCACGTACTCCTTGCGCTGACGCTTAGAGTCCCGCCCGTAGGTGGACCCTCCCGTGATGACGTTGACACGCCTCTGGGAGGTTTGGAAGGGGGGAGTTCCTGATGGCTCCCCCTCCGTTTGTCCTTGCTGTCCCCCGCGGGAGCAGGAAGGGCCGGTAAGGTCGACTGAGGGGGCAAGGAGGCCGAAGTCCCCCCCTGCCCATGCTGGTCGAGGAATGCGGCGAATTGTTGTAGTAGTTGATGGCATTCTCGGGTGGCATGGGTATTGGACCTGTGGAAGGTACACCACAGACCTTCCCTGCTTCTCGCTGGGGGGCCTTCCCGACCGCGGGACTACTGTCTTCCCCCACGGCCTTTCCGCTTGGGGAAGGGGTGATTGCCCTTCGAGGCGTCGTGCGAGCCACCTCCGCCCTCGAGGACAAAGGTGTCCCGAGGCCGTGGCTCGCTACGACCCCCCTGCTTGGGGCGTTTGAGGGGGTCCCTAGCCCCCCGGTCGGCAGGGGTGGGAGCCCCCTGGTTCTTCTTCCAGAGGTCATCCTCCTCCGCCCGAGCTTACTTCTCAAGTACATTGAAGAGCTCGTCGGCGGAGGAGGGGCAGCTTCGGGAGAACCTCTGGTGGAGTTCTCCCGAGAGGATCCCGCTCTTGCATGCCTCAATGATTGTGGAGTCAGGGACGTGAGCTACTTTGCTCTTAACCTGAGAGAAGTGCTTGAAAAGCTATGGATGGTATCCCTCATCCTCTGCCGGACGGTGTACAGTTGCGAGGAGTCCACAGGACGCACATAGTTCCCCTGGAAATTCATGCAGAACTCGCGTTTGAGCTGCACGAAGGACTTGATGGAGCCAGCCTTCAAGTTGTAGAACCACAAGCAGGCAATCCCGGTCAGGTAGAGGGGAAAGACGTTGCACTGAATTGTGTCGTCCCCCCCCCCCCCGGGCCGCCGAGATGGCTGTGGAATACACCTGCACAAATTTGTAAGGGTCGGCCTCACCGTTGTAGTGCTCGATGTGCGGCGGGCGGTAAGGCCGCGGCCATCGAATGCACCAGAGTCTGCGGCACAGCAGCTGATTAGCCCCCTCCACTTCTCGGGGAGAGTCCCGGTCACTGTCTCCTTTGACAGGGGACGCGTGCTCGTTGTCGGAGTTGGGAAGGGGCCCAAGAGGTCCGCCGGCATGGCGGTAATGGTGCTTTTCTTCCGGGTTGGTGGAGTTGACCTCCAAGACATCCGAGCGCTCCCCCGGAGAGATTGGTTCTTCGGCGGGTCTCTTCCCCCGGCTGGAGCAGGAGTGAAGCTCTCCGCGTCCGTGACCCGGGGGAAGTTCCTCCCCTGACTTCGTTGTACGCATTCACTCAACCTCCTCCCGGGTGAAGTGAACTTGATCCGCTAGAGGCACCCTTGGGGGCGGCCCCGGGGGAGGGAGCTCATGCACTGCAGCTACCGGCCCGGTCGCTATCGGGGCCGATGAGGGGGAGACCCCTGTGGCTACGTCCGGAACCAGAAAGGGGTGAACCCCTCCCTGTATTATCCGGAACCGGAGAGGGGGGAACCCTTGCGGCGACGTTGCGGGGGGAGGCCTGCTGCGACGCGGGAGCTGCTCTGTCAACCACCCCCGGTGCGACAAACGCGACCTGTGGGGTGGGACTGGCTCCCAGCGTAGGGAAAACCCTCGGCAAGTAGTGGGCCCCCGGCCCCGGGAAGGGGCCCGGAACAGGGTGTCCGCCCGGTACCGCGAAGGCCCCCCCGGGCATGAGGTAACCCATCAGCATCGGGAAGGCTCCCAGTGCCGGGAAGGCTCTGGTCGGGTGGCCCACCGGGGACGATACCCTCCGGTGGGGTCGTACGGAGCAGCCGGGCCTCCGGGGGCCAGAGGGACCATCGGGTGACCCATAAATGGGGACATAGCCCCCAGGAATGGGTACCGTGGGTATGTGGGGGCTGGTGGCCGCGCAAAGATGACGATCAGCTCGTTCATAGAGACGCTGGGCACGGAGCTGGCCCTCCACTAAGGCCTCAAACATGGTGTCCCGGGGAGCCGGGGAAGCCGTCAGGCGAAGATTGGTCCCGGCCGAGGCGATTGCGGTCACCGGGACTGACCTGAAGGTTGAACCACCAAAATTAATAGGAAAGGTGGGAGGCGGTACCTGGGTCTGGCCGCCTCCGGGCGGAAGCGCCGGGACGGTCGTGTCCCAGACGGGTGGCACTGGGTCACCGGGACCGGCGTCACCGGGAAGGGCGCGAGCACTCGTTCTTGGGGGAGCCAAGGCGTCTCGTCACGAGTCCCCACGGTCGGCACCAACTGTCATGGTATTACGAATACCCCGGCAGGTTTAGTGGAAGATCCTAGCGAAGAAAAGACGATGCAAGCTGACCGAGTGATCGGCCCTCTCCCGTCGGACAAGCACATCAAGTGACACGAAGGTTTATACAGGTTCGGGCCTCAGTGGGGGCCCTAGTTCTGTTAGCGTGCTCCCAACCGGAGTTGGCTAGGGGAGCTCTCTCAGGGGAGAGATGGCTCCGGAGCATCCCTATTAGATTGTCTATTCCAAGTAATAATGAATTGACCCCTTTACATGAGGTGTTACAAGGGCTTATATAGCCCCAACAGATGCTAAAAGACTAAACTACCCCGCCTAACACCGTTGGATTGAGGGGCAACAACGTCCTTCTCCCGGTCAAGAACCTTGGATGCTTGACAAGTGTCCGCCGATTCCCGAGGCACTTCTCGCGTGACCCTCACGTGACTCAGGACCGGAGACCCCTGTCACCAGAAGGACGGCAATGCCCGGGACAAGCCACCGGGGCTCTTGTCCCTGGGCAAAAGGCGGTGCCCGAGACAAGCCACCGGGGGGCAATGTCCACGGGCAAATGGCGGCGCCCGGGACAAGCCACCGGGGGCCTTGTCCCTGGGCAAAAGGCGGCTCCCGGAACAAGCCACCGGGGGGCAATGTCCCCGAGAAAATGGCGGCGCCCGAGACAAGCCACCGGGGGGCAATGTCCCCGGGCTAATGGCGGCACCCGGGACAAGCCACCGGGGGGCAATGTCCACGGGCAAAAGGCGGCTCCCAGGACAAGCCACCGGGGGGGGCCTTGTCCCCTGGCAAAAGACGGCGTCCGGGACAAGCCACCGGGGGGGGGGGGCCTTGTCCCCAGGCAAAAGGCAGCGCCCAGGACAAGCCACAGGGGGGCAATGTCCCCAGGCAAATGGCGGCGCCCGGGACAAGCCACCGGGGGGGCCTTGTCCCCGGGCAAAAGGCGGCATTTGAGACAAGCCACCGGGGGGCAATGTCCCCCGACAAATGGCGGCGCCCGGGACAAGCCACGGGGGGGGGGGGGGGGGGCAATGTCCCCAGGCAAATGGCGGCGCCCGGGACAAGCCACCGGGGGGCAATGTCCCCAGGGAAATGGCGGCGCCTGGGACAAGCCACCGGGGGCAAATTGAACAGCCTCTTACCTGGACTTGATCTCGTGGAGATTTCTCCCAACATAACTATTTTCGTGGGAATGACGATCTGTTTTCTAAGGTAAAATTTTCCATCCCATCCTTTTATGGTGCATATGATTCAGACGCTTACTTAAATTGGGAGATGACTGTTGAACAAAAATTTAATTCCATCTAGTTCCTGAAATTCATAGAGTTAGGCAAGCCACCAGTGAGTTTAAAGATTTTGCTATCATTTGGTGGAAGGAAATAGTGAACCTTGGGGTAGAGCCTGATACTTGGCATAGCTTGAAGTGAGCTATGCAGAATAGATTTGTTCCTCCTTCTTATAAACGTGATTTACTTAAGAAATTACAACGCTTGACTCAGGAGAATAAATCTGTAGAGGAATACTACCAAGAGCTACAAATAGGCATGTTGCGTTGTGGAGTAGTAGAGGCTCAGGAGGAAAAGATGGCTCATTTTTATGGGGGTTTACGACGTGAAATTCAGGACATTATTGATTACAAAGATTGTAATAATATCAATAGGTTGTTCCAGCTTGCTATGTTGGCAGAAAAAGAATTGCAGGGATGACATGGGCAACCAAGGAAAAGAAGCAATTTCGGTGGTACCTCCGCATCAAGGCCGACGCAGGGGCAAGCCAAACCAGCCCCATCTTCTTCTTTTTGGTCTTCTACACCCAAAACAAATAGGACACGATCAACAGCACCACCTCCACCTGCACGAACTTCTGAGGTGAGCAAAACTTCTAATGTGCAGGCGCCAGCAAATACTTCTTCATCGGTTGCTTCCACGGGTCGCACGACAGGGATTGTGTGCCACCGCTGCAAGGGCATGGGACATGTCATGAAGGATTGCCTAGGTCAGCACGCATACATTGCTACTGAGGATGGTGGGTACATTAGTGCAAGTGATGTGGAAGATGAATTAGTTCTTGCAGCTAACCATGCAGGTCATGATGAGTTTGAACATGATGCGGACAGCGATGATGAGGAAACTTTAGGCACTGCGGCGACGGATAACTACCTGACCTTTATTGTGCAGCGAGTGTTGAGCACACAAATGGAGCAACCAGAGAGAGCCCAACCCCACAATTTGTTTCAGATGTTCCTTGTTGTCAAGAACCGACGTGTTAGAACCATAATTGATGGTGGGAGCTGCAACAATTTGGTGAGTTTAGATCTGGTCAAGAAGATTGGCTTGACCACACTTGCACATCCCCATCCATACCATGTTCAGTGGTTCAACAACAGCAACACAAACTGCAAGACTACAATTTTTCATTGGATCATACCATGATGTTGCTGATTTTGATGTAGGACCTATGCAAGCATGTTCACTTTTATTAGGCCGACCATGGGAATATGATACTGATGCAACTCATCATGGTAGAAGTAACAAATATACTTTTGTGCACAAAGGAAAGAAAATTACTTTACTTCCTATGACACCTTCTGAAATTGTGCACTTTGATAGAGAAAGAACTGAAAATGAGAAAAAGGAGAATGCTTTGAAATCTGAAAGTAAACAAATAGCGAAAAATGTTGCACCATCTAGTTCTAAGGCCGCTGAAATTAAGTTGAAGAGTGGAGTTCTCCTTGCAACCTGTCGCGCCCCGCACAGGGTACCACGACTACTCCCGTGGAGACCCAGCTCGCTGCAGCTGGCCTCATACATACATACCACTGACTTCCCAGGATAAGTCAAGCACAGGAGTTCATTGCAGCAGAGTAACTTACAAAATATCATTAATAACAGTATGGCCTGCTAGCCTGGTACAATAAAAGAGTAATACAATGCCTTCACGGCACAAATGGTCTAATTAAAACAAAAAGACAACTACTCGGCGGAAGCTAGGCGAAACCCCCACAGTCGTAAGAAGTTGACAGCAGAACAGCACACTTCAGGATTCTGGCAGAACTGGCTCTCTTCCTTCTGGATCCACGAAATCTTCCAAGCCTTCGTCTTGGTATTGTAGCACTCCATCTATTGTTGATAAGTTGCAAGGGTGAGCACTTACGTACTCAGCAAGTCATAGGTAAGAGTAGAGATACGTATAGTAGAGATGACATGATCCTATGCTATTGAGGGAAAAGAGGTGAGAGGGTTTTTCCAAAAATACTTTTCTTCCAAGCTTTTGAAATCTCATGCTCATGGCAGCATTTCATATACTTAGGGCACAATCCACACGCCTCTTAGGTATCACATGATCACTAAATTATGGTACTACCGCGACACGTCAACACATGACAGCCCACGGCAGCACCCCTTATCATGACAACACATGTCATTTGGGTAATCTTGACTTAACAAATTTTAATTTATAAAACAATACTTGTGTCACACGCCGTGGATTTAATCCACCGCGGCATACTCCTAAAACTCGGGAGCACGAAGTATTCGAATACATTTTTAACTCTGCAGAGGGGTACCAATTTACCCGCAAGATATATCCACTTTCATGCCCTTCCTATCACAAGGATTGGACCCCTGACTCACTTCATACTGTGAGTGGCAAGGTGGAGATAACAAAAACTTTTGCCATGTTTCACACACAGTTCACCCCAGACCCCGTGGTTTTCTTCACGCAACCACAGTTGTGGCAGGGTTTCACAACCCCCACTAATTGGCGTCTTCCCCTCAAGGTCAGCGTGCATGATCACATCCTGTGATATGTGTTGGAGCGCACCCCGTGTTAATCGTGAGTTTGTCATATAGGAGTTTCATGTGTGATCCACATACTACTTGTTCAAGCCTGTCCCATACCAGGCTTGCGGTCGGCACGTTAATCATGCCACTAGACGCACAACACAAGGTTCTAGGTCCTTATATGCCAGTAACCAGATCATACCACAATCCATGCACTTCCAGTGCTGGCACATCCTGTGCGACCAAGCACCTCCAGTGCTTTCACCATTCCATACCAAAATACTGGTCACGGCTAGGGGTTTTATTTCATGAATATAAATATATATAATATATTAGTTCATGGCTCATTATTTGATCAATTCACATTTCACAGGCATCAGCCTGATGCTGCCATTTCATAATTCAACTATTCTCAATCTTTCTCATGCAATATTATTATTTTATAATCAAGGTATATTCTAGTAATTCATAAAATATAGGTTCAAGATGTTCAAGAATATGACTTGCCTTCTGCGTCGTAAGAAACAGCAGTTGATGTCGGGTCTGCGACGAAGTCTTCGAACTCGGACTCTTGCTCTGAACAAGGATCAAACAAGCAAACAGGCATTACAATCAATCCTACTCTTACTATTCCACTATATGCGATAATGCAAGGTGAAACACTTAGGCGATACAAGGTTTGAGAGTTCTGGGAAACGATTAGGGTTAAACTATGGAAACTAGGGTTAGGATTAGTTGTCAAAGGTTTACAAGGTTCCAAATGTTCCAAAATATCAGAATGATATCAAGGCTGCGGCTGGTTCGCTCAAAAACAGCGAACGCCTTTAGGTCGACATTCGGTTCAAGGCATCGACATAGGGTCGATGGATGATAGAGGGGTCAACTCAAGTTGTGGCAGTAGAATAAAATGTAGATCACAACATCAGGAGTCTAAGGGACAAAGTTATGTTCAGTTTGCATACCCAGAAGGGGTCAAACTGGCCCAATGCCATTGGCTGACATAGGCTGACAAGGGCTGACAATGCCGAAGAATGGCATTGACATGGTTTGAATAGTTTCTAGTGGCCAAAATGGGTTTTGATTCAAGAATATGATTCACAAGGTAGTGAGGCAACTATTTGACAGAGTATTTTCTGTTTTTCATGACCAGAGGTGGGTGAATAGGGCTAATGCCACTGACTGGCATAGTTTGACATAGAGTTGTCATGGCCAGAAACTAGGGTTTGCCATAACTTTTGATCTAGGGCTCCAAATGATGCACCACTTTATCTGGTAGTTAGACATTTGTAACAGGAACAAATGTCTCAACAGAATCTAGGGCAGGAGATGGCCGGAAAGTGATGAAAACTGGCAAAGAAGTTGACTGGCTTGGAGCACATGCAACATAAACAGTGCAGTAACTAGGGCATAGCTATATCTCACAATCTAGGCCGAATTGGAAGTCGTGATAGAAGACAAAGTTGCTCAGAATGGTCCAAAACATCTAAATGGCAAAGTGGTTTGAGCTGGAGTGGCTGGATTTGGAAGATACTAGCTGGAGAAAAGATGAACTCAAATCTGATTTGGGCATTTCTGATTTAAAGTGATTGAACTCAATTCCTTGCTTGTGTATGGTCCTCAGGGTACTAGAAATGCATTGGTGAAGTTAGATTAACAGATTGCTCAACAGAGAAGCTAAATCAGCAAGTACAAGTTCATGTTCATGGCTGGAAATTGGGGGTTTTTGTTTTACAACGAATTTGCTCAAACCAATAGCTCAGGGGTCTTAAGTGAGCTATTCTAAGCATCTTTCACTACTGGCTCGAAGATCAATTCATTCTGGAATGAAGTTAATTGCTCGCCGGAGCTACTGGAGAGAAAAGGGAATCGCCGGCGACTGAAGGTGTTTAAACTAAATTCTAAGCTTGAGAAGCATGAGGGAGATTAGGGAAGCTCACTGGGGGTGCTGGATCGAAGAAGGAAGCAGTGGAGGAGCTTGGCACCGAAGCTCCCTTTGCTGCTCACCGGGGAAGAAGAAGACACAGTGCTGCTGCTGGTTTTCTGGTGTTTTGGAGTGTAAGGAGTAAAGCTAAGCTCTGGTGGGTTTATATAGGCGTGGCTGGAGGCTCTCAACGGTTGGAAAATGCTCGGGGAGTTGTAGCCGGCAAGATGTGACTGGATGGCGACTTCACGGCGAGCTGGCGTCGAGGGGACTGGTTCAGCGGCCATGAGAGCTTTTGCAGCTGGAGCTGCTGCAAAGTGAAGGCGACTTGATGGCTGGCCGCGGCAAGGACTCCACGTGGCTATGCTTTCCTGCTGGAGCCGTTGCCGGTGGCGTGCAAACGAGAGAAACCAGCTGGTCGCGATCCTCGCTGGAGAAGATCCACAGCAGCCAACGCCGAGCACACACGTGGCAGCAGGCGAAGCAAACAACAGTGGCGCGCTCGAGGTCGAAGGCTCCCGTGCTCGTGTGCTGTTCCAGGTCGTGGTCGAAGTCCCAGGCGCTGGTCGAAGACAGCAGCTGGTCGGTTGCACTGTTCTGGTAGATCAGGGGCATAATTGTAATGATTTCGGTTGAAAAGTGGACTGATTTGTAATTTTGATCTTAGAGGGGTTTAATTTGGGATTTGATTTCATGGCTGAGTATAATATTTCTATTAATACTCATTTAGCTCAAATCTGGAGAAAATTTGATAAGGTTTGAGGGATTTCACCTATTTTCGAAAATAGGGTAAAATTAGGGTAAAATAGATCTGGATTTTGTCGATCTCGAATTCTGGTAATTAGGGTGAGATTTGGAAGTCTGATCAGAAGGGAAATCTGTATCAAATAGTATTTGGGAGGTGTTCCCTGAAGAATTTCTGAGGTTGGAGTTGATTCGTGGATTTTAGCCTTTTCAGGCTTCGAGGTAAACAGAAAAGGACTTATTCGCAGTAAAATTTGGACTAAACTGCGAAAAGTACTTAGATGAAACAATCTGGTTTCCAACTTTTTGGAGCAAGTTGAGGATGCATCTAGGAACATATTCCAAAAGATACTTGAGTCTGGATAGGGTTAGATCATGATAACTCAGTTATCTGGAAACTGGGGTATTTAGGGTAAATCTGAATTTCCTATTTTCGAAAACAGAAAGAGACTTAGATACTGGGAGTTAGGGTTAGAATTCAATTTGGTTCCTGAAGACTTTTATCTTCATAATAACTGGTAGGTTAAATCTGGATGGTCAGATCTTGATCTGGATCTAGAGAATAGATTTGGAGATTTTTAGGGTTTGAGAGAGATTAGGGTTCAGCTGATCAGGCTACTGCTACAGGGATACATGCATGCAGGATTTTATGCAAAAACTTTTCACCCCCAAAACCAGGGTGTTACACAACCAAATCTAACCTTGCTGAATTGAAGAGAATGATGTGATGTGCTCTGCGTTGATATGCAAAGATGCTTTGTTTTCACTTGATGATATGTCTAGCACTTTGCCCCCTCCTATCACTAACCTTTTGCAGGAGTATGAGGACATTTTTCCCGCTGAGATACCCCCGGGGCTGCCACCAATTAGAGGACAAATCCAGAGGAGACAAAGGAAATTCAGCGACAAGTCCAAGAGCTTTTGGACCACGGATTTGAAGCCGTACTTGGAAGAGGAAGATGAGCTTGAGCCACGGACGGCTCCACTTCAAGAGGGGGAGGATGATGAGGACATCACTTCTTCGGATACACGCACCAACCATAATCCTCCGCTTGTTACATAAGGACCAATAACGCACGACCGAACCCGATTGTTGCTTTGCCAGGTGAACTCATTCCCAAGTTATATATATATGGTTTTGAGAATGGTTTACTACCTAATGATGATAATATTATACTTAGGAACCATGGAGAGGACCAGCAAGGACGCGAGGACTAGCAAGGAGCCCAAGTAGAGTTGGAGTCCAACATGGATTCAAGTTGGAGTCCGGTTCGGCCATCCAAGAGCAGCTTGCCTTCAAACGACCATAACTCCCTCATACGAAGTCCGATTGGGACGTTCTTATAGTCCACGGAAAAGCCCACGAAGAGATCTTTCCAATGGATCCACATGTCCAATTTCCTTCTGAATCACCAGAAATTAACAAAACAAGTTTTGACCAGATTCTGACGGTGCTGCGACACCTTATTTCGGGCCTTCGGCCCAAGTATTCCCTAGTAGGTCATGAGAAATCCTAGCCACGCCGCCTCTTCATATACTCAGTAGCCATCACTATTTAGATTTGGATTTTGCTTGGATTATTCTGCCATTGCAGTTTCGCCGAACTCGGTTTGTGAAATCCCAACTCGTGAGCTTAATACAATTTGCAATTCAGTTGCTTCTTCTTCGTTCTTGCTTGTGTTCTCAATTTGCAGCAGGAACAAGCCTTCGTGGAGAGGTCGACACATAACCTTCCCATGGTGCGATAATCATTTCACGATCACGCACATCGCCCCATGATCGAACTTACCTTTCTATGGTCGAAGAAAGCCTAGGAATGGGATAAGGGAATAGTCCAAGGATGTTCCAGACATAATTTATCAGCGACATTGAGAGAATTGACATGAGAACAAATTTTTTGTTTCATCATTGATAATATTTTCATCATTTACAAAAATATAATTTACAACTAAAAATGAGAAAGCATAAGGTCAGGGCTTGGCCTTAGTCCTAGTTACATCTAGTAGCGAGTCAGTTTGACTCGTAACCAAAATGTAGGACTCCTCAAGAGACAAGTTGTCCTTCTCAGGACTAACTACGTACGCCTCGAGAGAGCCTACGACCTCCCTCAGTTTTTTGAGGCTGTCCTTCATGGTGAGACCACAGCCTGCGATAATTATATCCGCAGTGTTCTTCTCCTCTCGAACAAGTTGCTCCTTTTGTCAAGCCAACCTTGCGGTCTCCCTAGCCCTATCGCCGTTCGCCTTCAAGCGTTCAACGACCCTCTGTAGAGCCTCCAAGTCGAGCCCTCGTCAGATGTACTTATCCTTGAGGCACTTGTTCTCCTCCTAGAGGGCCCTCAGAGGGCTTCACCTTAGCAAACTCCTCCCCGGCTTCACCTCCCTATACAACCATCAGGTTGCTCCAGGTCATAAACCTAATAACCAAGAAACAATAGTAAAGAAAAGATGCCCAAGGAGTTGAGAATCCTTACCGGGGAGGGCGATGCTGACGTAGCCCCAGTGAGGCCCATAACTTCCACATCCTCCTCTGATGATGGAGGAGAATAAGAGGGAGACATCATGAAGAAATCACTCAAAGACCACATTAGTATGTCCCTAACTAAATGACTTGATTTAGTTAGAGAAAAAGACAGCTTTACCTCAAGTCATGGGGAGAAGTTTGTGTGACCATGGGTGGGACCTGAGCCATAGTTGCAGCAGACAGTTGAGGGATTGAAGTCTCATTCCCACTGTCATACTAACACCGTGCAGACGAAGAAGAGGCCCCAACCTGCTTCTTCGAGGAAAAGCCAGAAAATGACCCGGCATCATCACTTGATTGCTTTTTGGAAGCTACTGAATGATCAAGCGGCAGTGAAAACCCAATTGCCTTAGAAAAACTACATTCAAAAAGAAACCTACACCAATCTACCAAGAGAGAATTACTTCTTGAGATGAAGGTGCAACGCCGGTCCCCTAGGTGCCCAAAGCCTCAACATTCTTATCTCCAACTAGAAGGATAAGGAGACAAAAGGTTTGAGACTTAGAGAAATTTGTGAAGAAGATAGAAATTCCACAACAAAGGAACGGCTATTTATAGAATAACCAAGGCGACATTTCGAGGGCTAGGGCACCACGTGAAGGCCTCGAGATCCTCCCTAGTGCTTACCAGATAAGTTTTCTCATTGAGTTGTGTTGGGACTCGAAACAAAGCAGTGTTCTATTGAGAATTTGAAGCACCGGATACTCACACTGAAGTGGGCATTTGTCACTTCAAATTCGGGGGCTAGCTGACGAGGATTGTTAGCTATCCTAAGGCCTCCATGATTGCACATAGCGTTCCATGGTCCCACATAGCGTACAGTGGCCGCAAGTACCTTCCTATGGTTGCCAAGGGCAAGGGGAAGAGACACCAGGTAATACAAAGAAGTCCTGGATATAACCCAAGAACCATATTTATTTCGTGCAAATTATAATAAAACACTTATTATCATATAAACCATTACTATATTTGCAGACACTATGGTCACAGAGATATCTCCCTACGACCAGACTCTGTCATAGATACAAAGTCCAATCTCATTACCATGGTCGCAGAGGTACGCGATCACCCTTTATCATAACCGTACCTTAATCCTTATGGTTATTCCCGAGATAATCATAAGTCCCTAGCAAGGTAACCATTGAAGGAGGTTAGGATGATAAAGCAGCTCCATGACGCCAAGTCAAAGTAGCTTAACTGCCACGTAACCATGATCTACGGCAACCACCACACACCCACGACCCACGACTACCACAGGTAGTTACAAGCGATCTTGGGACGTGCCTTCTGGAGGATAACCGACAATCTCTTTGGCAAGTATAAGAAGGCCTTCAAGGGAAGGATCAAGGGAGGACGATCAACTACAGAGAAGATTAGACATAGCCAGATAAGATTAGCTAGCACACACACATTGTAATAATCTCTTTGTAACCCCTTTTCCCATTTAAACAGATACACAGTACATAGGGTCATTACTTAGCTACGAGGGCCCAAACCTGGATAAATTCCAGTGTCCCTGATTCGTAGATACTTTGAATAGCATGGTACTTGTCTGATTGGCTCCCTTCATAACCCATATCATTCTTGCATAAGTTCGACTGGAGGACCCCCGAGTTCCAATCGTCGACAAAAACTGCTCAAAATGTTTATAAAAACTGCTAAAAAAGTTTAGCAAAACTGCTAAAAAATGTTGATAAAACTACTCAGAAGTGTTTATAAAAACTACTCAAAAGTGTGTATAAAAATTGCTCAAAAGTGTGTACAAAAACTGCTCAAAAATGTTTATAAAAGCTGCTCAAAAATGTTTAGCAAATCTACTCAAAAATGTTTAGCAAAACTGCTCAAAAATGTTTAGCAAAACTGATTAAAAATGTTTATAAAAAAAGCTCAAATGTGTGTACAAAAACTGCTCAAAAGTGTATAGAGGAATTGCTCAAAGTTGTATATGAGAATGTAGCTCGAAGATATATGAAAATACAGCTCGAAACGCATATTTATAGCCCACACATCTCAGCTAGCCGTTATGGTCGAGTAAGGAAAGAAATCAGTACAACTAACAAACAGTTTCGACCTCTAACTGCTAGTAAGTAGCTGTTGGAAAATTTGCGCAGAATGAACAGTGCTTGAAAGACATCTGGTCAAATGAATAGTGCTCAAAAGAACACTGGTCGAATGAACAGTGCTCGAGTGACCAGTTTCAGTCCCTCTTTGAAATTTATATATTTCTCATATTCAACCAAGATTGTGAAAGAAAGTGAATGCAACATATGACATAAGAGTTTCTCAGTTTTTGCCGAAACTAAAAGAGATTTCGCAACACCTCTCAATAATACAGTTAAAACTAAAAATAATTTCTATAAATACGGTCAATACTCCAAACTGAGACCGGTAAAATCCAAAAAAATTACCTTAGGCCTTTCAACTTCCTGTTTTGCAACTCCCGTTTGGCGTTTCATCTTTTCACCTGATCTTAGGCTTTTCAACTTCTATTTTGTGACTCCCTTTTAGTGTTTCATCTTTTCACATGCTCGAAGGATCATACTCAAAGTGAAATAGATTAGTCCAAGACACTTGTTTTCATTTATCAACAAAATCAAGATTAAGAGCCTAGATGCAACAATGTAGAGGTAGATGATGCGTTGTTAGGGATGTCCTCATCAACACACCTATAAATTATAGAGGTGTGATTACGCATTACATTCTACGACAATGTATATTGATAATTATCTATATTTAGGTGTTGTTTATTCCTAGAATACTTTTTGTTAGGAATAGCAGTATCCCCGGTCACAGATCGAATCTCACCCCGTGAGATGTGGTCTAGCACGGACAAATACAAGAACGAGAATAGGTGGATCTCATATAGAAAAGCACAATAATAACGGTGAAGCAACGACAATCAAAGAGAGAAAAGACTGACAAAGAAAACCACAAATTCTTATGTACAACTTCAAAAGAATACAAGAGATCGATTCTCTCAACCAACCTTCGTATCTTTTGGACCCCTCAACTCTCGCCCTCTACAAGAGTCTTCTACTTAAGAAAACCCCTAACCTCTTGTCCTTTCTATGCCTCTCTTGCTTCTAGTCTAGATTGATATCCCTAAGCTATCTGTGAGGGACCCACCCGTTGCAGTGGGCCCCGGGTGTGCACTTACCCCGATTGCCCAGGATGCAGTCGTGTATAGAGTAATTAACAGATAGCCAGCTCATTTCAGTTCATACACAAAAGTAATATACGAAGGTTGCATATCGTCAAACAAAGGCCAGCAAGGCCAACTACTTAGGTTTTATAAAAGTAGTTTTAGTCCCATTCCACAGGCAAAACTCGAGTGCAGCACGTAACCCTTCTAAACACAGGGTGATCTTGTTTTGCCAATCTCTACCTTCTCTTCAACTTTATTTTTGTTATTAAGCAAGGGTGACTACAAAGTATTCAGCAAGTCTCTATATAAGAATTGATCCAATGCATGATGGGAAATGTCCAATTGACTAGTTTGTGAGGCATAGAATAGTAAGTTTCACAAACACATTTCCATAGCTAATTAAAAACAAATAATTAGCAAAATAATTGTAGAAAGCATTTATGTAACTTAAGAGTTAATGTCAGGCAAAACATTCCCGTTTGCCAATTTCAGTTTAATTTCTCAACACTATTGTGCTATCTAGTTACTACCTATGGCATACCCCTGTCCGGGGGTACAGAGTACTCGAATACTTTTTTAAACTCTGCAGAGGGGCACCACTTTACCCACATGAGTCCATCAATCTTCCTTGTCATGCCAGTTACATGCACAGTATTACATGCAACTAGATTAAGGAGACAAGGATCTCAAAAACTTTGTATTAATTTATATCCCTGCCTGACAATTGGACCATATTGGTTGTTCTTGTCGTTGTGAGGTACCCTCAATGAGAACTACACTTCACACCCAGCTATCACGGTACTCAAGGTTAGAGTCTGAACGAGCTCTCCCCTCACATCTCCCCCATCACCCATTCAGGCCATAAGTTTAAGTGACTAAACTTATTAAGGTCCAAATATCTCAAAATTTGGAACCTAAATGAGAATGACCAACATACATGGATTAAATCGATACGTAGTAGTTTACTGGCCAAGTTCAATTACTTGATCATGTGGTTGGCACATTAATATGCTCATGGTTGCTTAATACAATTGGTTATATCCTTATTCGCATGCAGGCTACTATCCATCTTCCCATTTGAGTCAAATCACAATTGACCCCTCTCCATCTATCCATTTGTAGCCTCTCACATGCGATAAAAACATTTAAACGCATAATTTCCTTTTACTCTATCGAGTTATTTTTCTCATGCTTTCACAATTGTATATTAGCCGGCTATCGTCATTTATATTCTTAGGGCATCAAGGAATTTTTTATTTGATCAATCAAGGATTGCTATTCTAATTTAGGTCAATATCTACACAAGATTATTGAAAGTATTTTTCTTAATGAACAAATATACTTTAATACATTTATCATCAAAATAAGTAGCATAGAAATATGGCTCAACAATATGATCAAGGTTTTGAGACTTGCCTTGCTTTTTGTGACGTCCAGTTGAAAGAGCTACCAGGGTATTGTCGTTCTTGTGCTCGCCTCACTTGGGATCTCTTTAGATGGCAATCAATAAGCAAACAAAAATAATAATTACTATATTTTTTTGTATAAATATGTAAGATTGAGGGCAAAGCAGACAAGGTGATGCGAATGGATTTTCAATCTGAGGTTCCTAAGGCCACGAACGACATAGGAATGTTGATGAGAACGACATTGAACGCAGACTGAAAAGGCTTAGGTTGGCCTTCTAGGGTTTTCTTCAAGTCATGGGTTGATAAACGACTGGAACATGGCTAGGGCTTTGGTTGCATGGTCGAAAACACTAGGGCGAAGTCAACTTCCAGATTAGAGGCGAACGCGGTGACGTTTAGACGTCCAAAATCAACATTTGTTTGGAGCGACATAGCTGAAAATAGGTCAAGATGAGGTTTTCTCGCGATGCGATAGTTGAAGAGAATATAGAACGTATGTCTACGAACTTATTAGACATATTGGATTTTGATTTTCATGCATGAAAGTAGCTGAATTGGGCTAATGCCACTGGTTTACATGCACTAACAATGCCTGGCAGTAGGATGGCATTGTCTTGGTGTGGTCGACAGACGGCCGGGATCTAGGGTGTGGTTGTATGCTCACGTGAGGCCTCGACTTGGGCGCCAAGTTTGTTTGGGAGCTAGGCATTGGTGGCAGGAACTCAATCGAGGTGGTTTCGAGCACTGGGGCGGATGGACGGCGATGAACGACGGCGGAGAAGAAAGGCGGCGACACGACAAAGCAGTGTTTCTGGACAAACTTTGGTACAGGGCTAATTCAAGCTTTTATGTGGTATCAGAAGGTAATTTAGTGGAGCAAAATACTTAGGAGGTTGAAGCGTACATGTTGGACAAAGTGGCAATGACGGGGACGGCCAGTAGTGAAAGGGCGGCATGCTGGCAGAACGCCGGAGAGGAGTAAAAGATCTGATTTTTGTTTAGATATTTTTGCTGTGGCAATTGTGTGGTCTAAGAGTTAACTAGGGCTAGCTATTATGCTTTGGTGCAGTAGGATTGGTCGGCAGCTAGTCAATAGCGAATGGCGGTGAGTTACGCTAGAGCACAAGAATGAAATTTGGTGCTTCAACGGTGTCGGGGTGATTGGGTGTTTAATTCCCAAAATTAATAGCACGGCTAGGTTTCTGGGGTTGTCTAGATGATGTGGCTATGGGGAATTCGCCCACGGCGGTGCCGGCGAGGAGTTCAACGATCCGGCCAAAAACAGAGATTCAAATTTTGGCTTTTGCAGTGTGGTCCTCTGGAGCCCGATTCCTTGCTATGGGAGTGGGAGAGACATGCAAGGAAGCTAATGGTGTGGTTAATTTTGTTGATGGAACAACGGTGTGGGCCGGCAATGAGAGCACAACTGCGATGGGGCAGGAAGAAGACAATTTCATCGGCTCATGATGGATTTTGAAATATAACTGAACAGAGAGGCATTATTCGAGACGAGGAGTGTTTCTCTCTACACATTTGATCACTGATTGGGCCGGAATTGAGTCCGATGACTGGAACAGGTGAGTTCACCGGAGAAAAAAATAATAATAATCGGCGGCGGTTGGCAATATTGGAGTTTACAAGGACATAGCTGGGATCTGAAGTGAGGTGCAGAAAGTTATTGGGCAAAAGAATTCAGCCAAAGATGGCCAAAGGTTCTATGGCGGCGTTGGCGGTTTGCTTCGGCAATGAATCAGAAGAAGAAAAAGAAAAAGAAAAAGGAACAGTGTGTGTCGACGAGTGGGAGTCGGATCCTTAGATGATCTTAAGCAATTTAATTGTGTAGGAAGTGGAGACCTTTCGATATGCTCATCAAGCAAGTAAAGATCATTATGTACTGGGGACACGGAAGATTATACAGGTTCGGGCTCTCGAGGATTTGAGTAATAACCCTATGTCCTGTGATGTTTTCACTATGTATGTAAGTAATTACAAAGGGGGGAGATTGTTACAGATGAAAGCTAACAATCTCTTTATCATGCTAAGGCTATTTGTTACAAAGGAAGACTCTATCTGTATGTGTATCTATATCTATGTGTATTTCTCTCCATCCTCATCTTTGGTATGCTTGTTGCCCTTTTATAGTGATCGAAAGGGTGTCAACATGGAGCAGTTTCGGGAGGTTAGACGATTACCAATATGCAGTTTCCAGATAATTGCACATCTTAACTCCCTGGTGGTTATCTTCACAAATAGGAGAGTGTGAGGGTAGATTAGAGTAGAAGCGGGCTTACCTGTTTGGCGAGTCCTTACATCGCAACTGGCCAAGATACAGTTGCCCTCACTTTTGTGGATCTCAGTTCTTGTTCACAATATAATAGCAGTAGTAGTACAGAAACAGATTTAATAATGAACCGAAGAAACGGTGGAAATTCACCTCATGCCCCAACTCCTGACAGTCAATACCAAAGAGTTACAATCATTACTATTTATGGATATAAAACCATAACTACATTAGAGGGGCTGACAGAGCCAAAATAAGAAGTTAATTTGCCCCTTTCTGGAGAGGCGCAAGCACAGTCCAGGGTCCTTCACAGGTCGTGCTCGCCTTGGCATGTGACCCTACGATATCTTGGTCTTCTGAAGCTTCAGTCCACTCCCTTATACTGATGAGATGATCAGCAAGAGTGAGTACAGAGTACTCAGCAAGTCACAATAAAACAATTGTATATACTTATACATGAAGGGTTGATCAATGGAACAAATATGTAGGTTATTGCAGTAATTAAAAGGTTTCAAAGCATATGTACATGAATAGATGAAATCATTTCAAAATTTCATAACACTACTTGTGCCATACAACATGATTTGAACTCATTGACCACGGCATGCCCCAAGAACCCGGGGCACGGAGTACTCAAATACTTCTTTAAAACTCTACAGAGGTGTACTGCTTTACCCACAAGATTCCTCAACTACTACTGTCAGATCATTTACACGCAACAGTTCTACATGCGACTGAGCTGAGGATAACACGCTGTTCACCATGCTTTATATTAACCTTGGCTCTACCCAGTATAAGGTCTACCACCGGATTGATAGCCTTGATACCGTTGTGGCAGGCTATATCCCCACCCCGACCCCTTCCCAGTATTGGTTCGCGGCAAGGGTACTCCCCTTTTGCCAGTAGTGGGTCAAGTGGAAGGGTCAACACAAACACATATCAACAACAATTTCTCTCTTCCTTTTAGAGCTAGGTTAATTATTCAGCAAGGATACTAAGTCATGCATGTCCCATACCAGGCTTGTGGTGGTACATTCTTATGCTACTAGATGCATAGCACAACTGTTTAGTCCTAATTCGTTAGGGTGAAGTATCCAGCCGCTATCCCACTCATGCAGTCACTGTCCACCACTCTTACCATCTTCACCACTAACCTTCATGGCTTTTCAAATGAACATTGAATGTTGGAATATTTTAAACTTTTGCTTACCCAGTATGTATGGATTTCCACTCAAGGTGGCTTAGATCCAATCCATTACGGTGAGTCTAGCTTGCTTAGCGAGGATTTCCACTCAAGGTGGCTTAGATCAAAGGCTACAGCGAGCTCAGTTTATTTGGTAAAGATTTCCACTCTAGGTAGCTTAGATCTTTACCGTCTCAATCCATCAATAAGGATTTCCACTCAAGGCGGCTTAGATCCTTACTGCCTCAACCGATTTGGCTAACTGAGTAAACAAAACACTCTATTATTAGCAACATGTGGCTGTTCGGCTTCATGCATATACTCATGCTTCATCGAAACAACATACGTAGATTTTTATAATATATGGGTTCAATATGGTCAAAAGTAGTGGCTTGCCTCACTCGGCTGTAGTGTCATCAGTTCTTGTCGTCTCCTCGTTTCTTGATGATTCTTCTTCCAAACCTAAAGTTATATCCAATGTAATCACATACATGGTTACCAATCAAGAAAATAGTTGTATATAGTTATATATATATATATATATGTGTGTGTGTGTGTGTGTGTGTGTGCGTGAAAGGTAATTGAGGGTTGAGATTGAATAGACAAAATGAGCTTGAAATAATCAACTGAAGAATGAATTTTGATAGAAAGAGGATTTTGATCCGGGGCTCGGATGCAAAATTAGATCATATATTTGGACGGTTGATAGTAAGATTGACATGGTGTCGTGGACGGATTTTCAATCTGAAGTTCCTAAGGCCACGAACGACATAGCTGAAAACAGGTAAAGACAAGGTTTCCTCGCGATGCAACAGTTGAAGAAAACTTAGGAAATAGGATCAAGAACTTGGTAGACAAAGTGATTTTCAATTTGCATGCACGAAGGTGGCTAAAATGGGCTAATGTTACTGGCTGACATCGGTTTGTCATGGACTGACAAGGGCTGGCATGAGCCAGAATCTAGAGCATGGTTGCTTATGGGTTTTGGGCTTCGATTGCTTCGCCAACTCTGTCTAGGAGGTAGGCGAGGATGACAGGAACTCAACGGAGGTGGTTTCGACCACAGGGGCTCAAGGACGGTGATGATGATCGGCGGCGAAGAAGAACGGTGGCGACACGGCAAAGAAGGGCTTCTGGACAAATTTTTGGCAAAGAGCTAATTCACGATTTTGTACAGAATCAGGAGGCCGTGTAGTGGGGTGAAATACTCAACGGACTGAGGCACGTGCGATGGACTTAGTGGCGACGACGGGGACGCCTTGCGGCGACGAGGCGGCATGGTGGCGGCACGCCTAAGAAGAGTAAAAATTACCCAATTCGGCTTTGTGCTTTTTCTGTGGTATTTGCATGGTCTAAGAGTTAACTAGGGCCATCCATTATGTTCTGGTGTAGTACAATTGGTCGGCGGCGAAGCAACGGTGAGCGGCGGCGATTCGCGCTGGAACAGAAGAACAAAATGGCGGCTACGACGGTGCTGGGGCAATTGGGTGGATTAATCCCGAAATTGATGGCACAATTATGGTTCTAGGGTGGTCTATATGGTGAGGCCGAGAGGAATTGACTCACAACAGCGCCGGCGACGAGAGTGCGGCGGCGCAGAACAGGACAACATCGGCTTCGCTGGTGCTGGGGAAGATGAAGCAATGAAATCACCAACGGGGACTTCTACGATGTTGAGGACGACTCCAATTTGGTGTACCCGCCGGTAATTCTATAACGACGCTCATTTCACCAGTGCGACGTCTCACCGTTGCCGGAGACAGGACTTCGAAATTCGCCGGCGAACGGCCACCGGGCTTCACCAAATTTGGCAGGGAAGTTTCTGGAGTGGTAAGAAGGTTGATTACGCAACCAGTTTGGACAGTAGCTTGGTAATTTGGTCGATTTGAATTTCTCCCGACCGCGGCGGTGCTCTGAGCTCTAGAACTTGCCGCCGGTGGCATTTTCGCCACTGCAGCTCGCCAGTGCCTGCGCAACAGGTTGGTTTGAACTTCTAATACCTAGCCCTGGAGTCCTACAAAATATTGGCTGAAGATTCGACCAACTAAAATCAATCCGACACGCTACAGTAGAGTAAAACTAGTAAACTGAGTTCTCCTGTTGTCGCCGGGTTTCTTGTGGTAGTTCTGGCCGGGAAACTCGCCGGAGAAGATCAGGAATTGGTCGAACAACTACTAGAGAGCATGATGATCAAATAATGCATAAGGTTCAATTTGGATTTCCAAACCTGGGAGGATTGCGGGCTGCTGCAACGCTGTTGCTACTGCTGCTGCCGGGCTGCTGTTGCTGCTTCTTCACAGGACAGAAGTGAAAATTGCTGTGGCTGCTGCGTGTATTTCCTTACTGCATACATACATACATGTACATCCTTGCACCAAGATCCAAGCAGCTGCATGTATGCATATACACCTCCTGTTTTTACTGCTCAACCTTCACCCACGTTGCTCCTGCGTGTGTGTGTTGAATTGCAATTGCATATACACATGCAGATATTTGTGTATATGTGTGACTTTGTGTATAGTCTTGTTGGAGGCAAAAGCAACCGGCAATAGGAATCAAGAATGAAAGGATAAGTAACTGTTTGTGGGTGTGTTGGAATAACTGAGGCCACCAAATTGAATATTGAATTTTGTTAAAGTACTGAAGTATAATTCGCTAAGCTTGTTTGGACTGAACTGCAAATAATTATATTCTGGAGGTTAGTTTAGACTTAGTTTAGTACATAGGTTCTGGTTGGATAATCAAATTAGACATGAATTGGATTAAGATGCGAACGAAACGAAAACAAAAATGGAAATAAAATTAGGGTAAAAGTGAATAGTACTTTTACCGAAAACGAATGAAAATGCGAATAACTGAGTCTCGAGGCTGAATCTGAACTTGGCACAATTGGGAGACCTGTGTTGAATAGCTGAAGAAACATGACGGTTCAATCAGATTGGAGTTCGGAGATGAATTGGGGAATTTCGCCATTTTTGGCTTTTGAAACCAGGAAAAGGACTGATTCGCGATGAAATCTCGACTGAATCACGAAAAGTGGTCAAATGAACTTATTTGGCTGAGAAGTTTTAGGACTGGTTTGCAAGCTTATTAAGATTTAGGATTTTAGAGAAATCCAAAAGAAATCTACTCTGGAATCAATCGAACTGAAGGCTGAAAACTCAAGTAAGGTAATTAGGGTAATTAAGAATTCTAGTTTTTGAAAACAGAACTGGGTTCAGTTTCTGGGTTTTAGGAACTGAGTTTGATCTCGATGTTGAAGACAAGTCTGTATAAGATAGGTAGGACATCTTATCTGTTCAGTCTGATTGCAGTTCTGAGCTGTCTGGGGGAATTTGGGTGATTCTGGGTTTGAAAAGATTGAACTGTAGTTAAGAAAATCAGGAGGTTGGTCAAGTTTGTAAATGTTTTAAAATAAACCTAATAATCTAGCTTTTTAGATAAAGTGTATTTAAGGTTAAGAAGTATTGCAGGTTAATTTTATAACTTAGGGTTTAGTTTATAACTAATTAAGGTTTCTAAATCATATTAGAACTATTACCTAAAAGAAATAATCTTATAATTAGTAATCATAAATAACTCTCATTAGAGGATATATGGCATTTTATAAGAAATGCAAAATACTGTTTTTAGTGAAATAGATACACATACATACATACACATATATATGTTTACATGTGTACAGTATGTGATGAAAGCATCTTTAAAATTTTACAAAATTAATGTAGGTTTTGGCTGAGACTTCCTAGAGAGTACTTTTAAGGACATTTTTAGCATTAAGACAAAATGAAATTTTTAGGTTCAGATTTTTGTAAAACGAAATTTTTAGACCCTATTTTTGGGATGTTACAGAGAGGAAGTTATCTTATCCTGGAACCATGATTGGAAGACTCAGTCACTACTCAGGTTAGACATGACTCTCTCGATGTTGTGGTCGTGTACAGTCTGTGACCATTGGTCGGTACTAAGGTTGACATTAGTCATGCGACCTTCTGGTTCACAGGAAACTGAGCTCCGTGACCATGGAGCCAATATCATATCCAAAATATCTTAAACATGATATATTTAATGAATATATGACTAGTCCAAGTAATATTCATCGTCAGCTAGCCCCCAAATTTGAAGCAATAAAAAGTTTATTACTTCAAATTTAAAAATTCGAGAATATATCATCTGACGTTTCGCCTTCTTCTGTTGTTTTGAAGACGTTGCTTCCAACGTGTGCCAGTTTGTTTCCCAAGATGAACTTTGAGGTAAATTCAACAAGTCATCATGAAGCCTTTTGCCACAAATCGAGGCAAAAACTTAAGTGCATTTTTAAGAACTTGAGGCTTTTGTAAATACGAACCGATGCCTCTGGGCCTTATAAATAGTCAAGTATTGTGTTATAAGAGTTACAAGCTTTCACTTGTTAAGTCGTTAGAACTTCTTCTCAACTTCTTACTTCAATTCTCCTTCCATGTTCACATTTCAATGGCGAACCAAGGCTCCAAACCAGCCGTTGAGAGTGATGAAGAGGAACTGGAAATAGAAGATGAGATTGAACATGTTCTTCAAAAGGTAATTCTCTTTTGAAGAATCTGTGTGAATCTGTCCTTTTGGTTGGACTTTTCCAAAGTAATACATTTTGGAACTCTTCAGGTGTTCGAGGATTCAACATCTTCAAAGAAGCGGTCTAGGGACGATGCAGGATCATCTAGTGGGACTTCATCCAAAAGGCTAATGGGAACTGAAGTCTGGGCTACCACATTACCCCAAGCTTCTGCTTTGCATCCAACTTCTGTTCCACCCTCAGCTTTTGCCACCCAGGTTATAATTCTCATCTTTTATCCTTGTTGCATAGTTCTGGAATTAACCCATGTACATACAGGAGGACAAAGCCCTGTGGGTCCTCAGCGAACAGCTTGCCAAGATGGAGTTTCTTCTAAAGGAGAAGACTGCTTTGTGTAGAACTATCCAAGAAGAAAAAGAAAGATTGAAGAGCAGTCCCTTAAGCGAGGACGTAACCTTCATACTGTCTGCTTGGTTATCGATTGCCTGAGGGAGAGTCATAATAGGGCTGTTGATGATGCAAGGTTGGCTCGTGAAGAGCTTGACCTCATGCGAAGGCAGAGGGATATCTCTAATACACTTAGGACTAGTTGTAATTTCGTTATAAGAGACGATATTGACAGATTGAGGGACGTGGCAGAGTCTCTTGGGGCAGCTAGTGTTAATCCCACTAGCAACCTGTCCATTGGAGAAGTTTGTACATTACTTTCGGGTCAGGTTGACGCGTTGGTCGCCTGCATCCCTTATTTATGTAAAGAATGCAAGAAATAAAATTCTTTTTCTTTACAATGATTACGCATAATCTATAATCATTTGTGAATTATCAATTTGATTTTTAGTGAATATCTTAGCGTGAAAAATGGTAACAGGTAAATGTCTCTATGACCATAACATCCAGAGGTAATTATGTCCATGGTTAATGTGATAACAAATCAAAGTAATAGAAAACCAGGACAAAATCTTTGTATGAATAAAATGATTACAAGTAAATGCTTCTATAATCATAATATTCATAGGTAAGATATTATGACTATGGTCTTTGCATCTATAAAGTAAAAAAAATCATAGGATTGCATTAAGACTATAGGGAACACTGAGGTCACAGGATTGCATTGAGACCACAGGTAGCACTGAGATCTTAGGATTACCCTGAGACCATAGAGTAGCACTAAGGTCACAAAATCCCATTATAATATGATTATTTGTACTGTAGCCCCCCGAATGTGAAATAAAATGACCTTTCAGTTTCCAAAAAGATTCATTTTATTCAAATAGGGTTAATGATATGGTTTCAGGTTCAATCCGTGAAAACCCGTTATGAAAAATATTAAATAAGAGACGCAGTTGGTTGTGGGTTTGAACCTATAAAAGAAGTTACCTTACATGAGAAGCTTCAACAAAACCCTTCGTTTACATCAGCTACTCCACTGCAAAAAACCCTCATTTTGCACCATTGCAAAGTCTGCCACCAAAAAATCCCCTTCCTTCCAAAGATTTCATCACTGCAATGGCATCCTGGAGCCGATCAAGCCATTGTGACGATGCGAGTTTAGCAGCATTGGAGAAAGAAGAGATTCTCCCTTCCCAACTGTTGATCAACTGGCGGCCTGCGGGGAAGCAGGAAGAAACTCCAACAGTCCAGGAGAATGAGTTGGTGATCTTTGAAGACTTTCTGCACTAAGGATTTCGTCTTGCGGAGAGCAAATTTCTCCAGGACATTCTTGCACACTATGATCTAGAGTTGGTAAATCTTCATCCCAACTATGTTTTGATCTTAGCCATTTTCTAGCACCTATGAGAAGCATTTGTTGGGGTGCTGCCATGCGTGGACTTGTTCCGGTGATTCTACTTTTCCGCATGGTCGAAGAGCACCAGCGTAGCAGGGTGCGTGTATTTTCGCCTAAGGGTGAAGAAAGATTATCCCTTTCTTCCTTTGCGCGACTTTGTGCATGGATGGAACCAAAGATGGTTCTATTGCGCCACACCGGCAGAGAGCAGCCTATGGTTTGAGAACCGGCGGCTGGCAAAAAGCGGCGAAATGGACTCTGTTCCAGTATTGGGTGCAGACTTGCAAAAATAGGTGCAAGTCATTTTTCACTTAGTCCAGCAGGGACTAACAGCGCGCGATGTAATCCGTGACTTTGTGAATAATATGATAAGCCCCCTGAAAAAAGAGAGAACATCCGGCTTGGGGGGTATGTTCCTTGGCGGATAGCACCCTGGACTATAATCATGGTAAGTTTGCTTACTGTCCAAATATATGAAATTGTTGACAATCTGATGTGTATACTAAATGATCGTCGTGATAAATAGCCCTGTCCCCATCTGATAGATAGGAGGACAAACAACCTTCTGAAGTTGCACAACATAGCGACAGAAGGAGCACTATGCTCACCCAGACCACAGAGCCTGGTCAGCAGCAGTGACAACATCAAACAAGAATGTTAAAGGTAAATCTTCTTTTGAGAAACTTGTTCATGTATGTCCGTTGACATTGATCATCGAAAAGTAAACTGTTGAATGACACAGCTACTGGAATGGCAAGTAATCAGGACAAAACGTCCTGGGATGATGTTGGGCCTTCCGGGAGGCCAGCATTGAGGAGAGTAAAAATTATCTCTTCCAAAGCCAAGAAGATGAAGGAGCCAACCCCTAGAGCAACCAAGGCGAAGACCATAAGAGGGGCTTCATCAAAGGAAAACAAAACCGATGCGAAAACTGCTGTGGCAAGGTTTTCTCTTCCCCCTGTTATGCCAAACACGAGTAGGAATTACTTCTTAACCGTACAGGGTGAGGGGAGCGAGTGATGTGACGCGGGCGGTCCGATCTTTCGATGAGAACAAGAACTATCGATTTGTGAAGACGACTCCCACGATCCGACTACCAACCGTACACGACTGATACGCCCTGGCAATCACTGAACCAACTTCGAATTGTTATCGACCAAACTAGAAGCAAGATCGACCTGATCACGAAGATCTATTCCTGCAAGCAATCGAAGAACAAGCAAGAACAAGATAAAGAAGCAATCTGAAATTGCAAATATAGATTGAATTATGAAAAAGAGTTGTGGTTCCGAATACAGATATTGATGTTGATCTAGCCGACCAAGAAGAATATCTCAATAGCTTCACGAAGGAAAGACTATCACTAAACAAAACCTGCAGAACCCTAATGGTTCGGCCAGATTATATAGAGGAGGTAAAAAAGTCGGTGACCAGGTAAGGAAACTGAAACCAACATGGACTCTTTCTCTACTCAGACTCTAACTCGAAACATGGGCCTTGACCCAACCAAAAAGGTAACGCAGCACCGACTAGGCCCAATCAGAATCTGGTCGAAACTTGTTCTATCAATTTCCTATGATCCAGAAGGAATTTGGTCATAGGACTAGATCCATTGGAAAGATCTCATCGTGGGCTTCTCCGTGGACTATAAGAATGTCCCAATCGGACTTTGTATGAGGGAGTTATGGTCGTTTGAAGGCAGGTTGCTCATGGATGGCCGAACCGGACTCCAACTCGAATCCATCCCGGACTCCAACTTGACTTGGGCTCCTTGCTGGTCCTTGTGTCCTTGCTGGTCCTCTCCATGGTTCCTAAGCACAATATTATCACTATTAGGTAGTAAACTATTCTCAAAACCATATATATATATATAAACTTAGGAACGAGTTCACCTGACAATGCAACAATTGGGCTTTGCTGTGTTGCATCTAGGCCTTTCATGCCTAACCCTGATGTGTTTTGATGGTTCCTGATGTGTTTTGATGGTTGATGATAATAAGTATTTTTGGACTAACTATGTGTTTGAGTTAGTGTTGCAGATTTCAGACAAACGCACAAAAAGCGAGGGCTTGTGATCAAAATGTTGAAGTTAAATTTAAGTCATTCAAAAGCATAAGAAGACGCAAAAAGAAATTGTTTTTGCTGGACTAAACTGATGCATCGAGGTATGTTGTAGTTCTAGGTTTACCGATCTCAGGGTGCATGAAGATCGATCGGTTTAAGGATTTTATTCTTAGTTTAAACCGTACTATAAAGAGGGGACGCAAGTTCTCTCTACATCTCCAATCATACCGAGAAAAATCTAGGTCAATGCACGCATATCATTATCTGTGGTTTTTCGACAATTTGTTTTGATGTATTGAATTTTGTCAACAGTTGAGATTTTTACTTCTTGAGAAAGATCTGAAAAGATCTAATTTTTGTTGCTGTTGTCAAAAATGTTCTTCTCGAAAATATCTTCAAAACAAAACTGAAATCATTTGAATCAGATCTCTGGATTTTGAGTTTTCTCTGTTTTTATCCAGACTGACTGTCAGTCTTTGTAACTGACTGTCAGTTTGATAAACTGACTAATCTCCAGAGAGTATGTTTTTATTGAGCTGATTTTTGTTGTACTAGACTGACTGTCAGTGTTGATAACTGACTGTCAGTCTGAATGTCAGTTAGTGCAAACTGACAAATCTCCAGAGAGCATGTTTTTCTGTCTCAGATTTTTTTTGTACTAGACTGACTGTCAGTATTGGTATACTGACTGTCAGTGTGGGTTTCGACCACAGAGAGTTTTTGAGTTGGTTTTTAATTCTGTTTTTCTCTGTGAGACTGACTGTCAGTTTGATACACTGACTGTCAGTTTGGGCAGTAAATTTTTGTTGTTATCTGCTTCAACGGTTATAAAGTTTTTAGCCGTTGCTTTTCACTGTTGATTTTGTGGACACTGACTGTCAGTCTTTGTAGCTGACTGTCAGTTTGGACTGTTTCTTTTTACCGTTTTAGTCCACAACGTTCGAGCTGTTGTGATCCTTTTTTTACTCTTTCTGGTGATACACTAGACTGACTGTCAGTTTGTGAGACTGACTGTCAGTTTGTGAGACTGACTGTCAGTCTTAGTTACTATTTTTCAGCTCGAGCTCAAACGGCTCTTTTGACCACGAAGGCTATAAATAGAGGTGTTGAGCTACTGTTTCAACACAAGAAAACACAGCAACACAGCCTTTCTTACTTTCTCACTAGTGCTTCTTCGTTTTACTTAAAACTTGATCTTTTGATCGAGTCGTGAGAGTTTTAGCCACATCGAGCATATTGTTCTTGCATTCCCATTTCTAGATATTTTTCTCGGTGTGCATTGGAGGTCTAGAGTAGACCTTGCTTCTTATTACTCTTGGTGAGCGCCCTCACCTAGACGGTTCGGAGGCGGAAATCGCTGATCTCTCCAAATCGAAGATTGTTGGAGAGACGCGATAACTTGTAAAAGGCTTGGTGCTCGCCTTTCCGGAGGGGACAAGGAGCAACCTTAGTAGATAGTGTCCTGTGT
This sequence comes from Pharus latifolius, assembly GCA_019359835.1. Taxonomy (NCBI): domain Eukaryota; kingdom Viridiplantae; phylum Streptophyta; class Magnoliopsida; order Poales; family Poaceae; genus Pharus; species Pharus latifolius. Next base: position 17,767,630 of record CM033327.1, on the reverse strand, counting down.
GGATACTGAAGCTATACTCAAGGACTGAGTGCTTCAACGAGGACTAGTGGAGACTGGGCGTGTCTCCGATACCTCGGGATATATCGGTTTCAATCTCTTATCTTTTATTATTACTTGCTTTATCTGAATTTTTCATTTGCAAAAACAAATTTTAAAAGTCTCCTATTCACCCCCTCCCCCTCTAGTCGACATCCTGATCCAACACGTGGTATCAGAGCTTTGGTCTCTCATTTATAAGCTTCACCGCTTAGAGAGAGGATGTCGTCTACTGATGGCTTTAATCTGGGTCATACTAGCCGTGCGCCTATCTTTGATGGGACTAACTATCCCTACTGGAAAGTGCGTATGTCTGTATTTCTAGAAGCCATGGGATTGGATGTCTGGTTGATTGTTAAAGTTGGTTTTTCTCCTCCGGATGATCTGGAAAGCTATACTGAAGATGATAAGAGAAAACAACATCTGAATGCTCGTGCTTTAAATGCTTTATTTACTGGTTTATCTCTAAATGAATTTAATCGTGTAAGCAATTTGAATACTGCTCACAAAGTTTGGAAAACTTTAGAAGAAATATATGAAGGAACTACTAAAGTAAAAGAGGCTAAACTTTTAATGGTTAGACAAAAGTATGAAACTTTCAAAATGTCTTCTTCTGAATCTGTTGATTCCATGTTTACTAGATTGAATAATATTGTAAATGAACTTAAAGGTCTTGGTGTTATCTTTACTGATCTGGAAATTGTCAGAAAAATGCTTCGAGCTCTCCCAGAAAGCTTTGACACTCTTGTAACAGTTTTGACAAACTCCGATCTTTCTACAACTTCACCTACTGATCTCTATGGAAATTTGATTACCCATGAAATGCACAAAAAGGAGAAGAAGGAACTGAACGAAACCTCTGATACAAAGAAAAAGACGGAGGCTTTCAAAGCAAATTCCAAGGACGGCACAAGTGAAGGTTCCTCCGATGAAGACTTGGCTCTCTTGGTAAGAAATACTCAACGTCTTCTTCGCAGGTTACACAAGAAGGGAGTAAGCATCGACACTCGTCCAAAAGGTTCAAGACCAACAAACTTCAAAGATGTGATATGCTATGAATGTCATGAAAAAGGACATATAGCATCAAGATGTCCGAACAAGAACAAATCTACGGATAAAAAGAAGAAGAACTTCAAGAAGAAGTTTAACACTCCTAAAAAGGCATGCTTTGGCGAATGGATGTCTGGAGGTGAGAATTCCGACTCCGACTCTGATGATGAGAGATGTACAAAGAAATTAGCCAGAATCGCCCTCAATAATTCATCAAGCTCTCCAGTTTGCCTTATGGCAAAAAGGAATGAAAAGGTAACTTCTTTTGATCCCTCCTATGATGATCTAGTTGAAATGCTAAATGAAATCAATGAGGCCTATGGCAAAACTAAAAGAAAATATAAGACCCTTAAGGAAGAATTTTCAACTCTTTATAATCAACACTCTGAATTAAAGGAATCCTATGAAAATGCTCTTATGAAAGATGTCTCAAATTTAACTTGTAAAACTAGCATTGGTACTTCTTGTGATGATATTGATAATTTTCAACTAGATATACCATGCGCTTCAAATGAATCCATTCTCTGTGAAAATATTAAACTTAAATCTCAAGTTAAAAAATTAGAAAAAGGGTTAGAAAATAGCTATAAAGGTAAAATATCTCTTGATCTAATTTTAGGTAGTCAAAGATGCACCTTTAGAAAAGAAGGTCTAGGATATTTTTCTAATAAAGATAAAAAGATAAAAATTAGAACTGTTTTTACAAAAGCATGTAACCTGTTTTGTCATAAATGCCATGAAGTAGGTCATTCACATGATTCATGCCCTCTTATGACATCTGCATATTTTGATGCTTGTTACATGCTAAAACGGTCAAAGAAAGGTTATGCTATTGCAAAGTATGTTGGTGCACCAATGATGAACAAAAGAAAAAAATCTATTTGGGTGCCCAAAACTTTGATCGCTAATATTAAAGGACCCAGAAGTGTTTGGGTACCAAAATCAACTTAAATTCTTTTGCAGGTAAACTACAAAAATGGTGGACGTCATTGGGTGCTTGATAGCGGATGCTCCGAGCACATGACCGGAAACGCCAAACTGTTCACCACAATCAAAGACAATTCCGACGAACATCAAAAGATCACCTTTGGAAATAATCGTCAAGGAAGCGTGACAGGTTTGGGTAAAGTTGCCATTTCAAATGATTTAACAATTTCAAATGTTCTTTTGGTTGAATCTTTAAATTTTAATTTGCTTTCAGTTGCACAAATTTGTGATCTTGGTTTCCGCTGTATCTTTTATCCCAATGAAGTTTTGGTTGAAAATTTAAAAGACAATTCTTTGATTTTTAAAGGTTTTCGTCATGAAAATTTATATCTAGTTGATTTCTCTTCAAAAGATGCATCTCTTGCAACATGTCTAGTCTCACAAACATCTAAAGGATGGTTATGGCATCGGAGACTTGCTCATGTTGGAATGCATCAACTTAAAAAGCTTTTCAAACGTGATTTGGTTATTGGCTTAAAGGATGTGGTCTTTGAAAAGGATAAACCTTGTAGCGCTTGTCAAGCAGGCAAGCAAATAGCTACCACACATCCAACTAAGCGAATACTTTCTACAAGCAAACCTTTGGAACTTTTGCATTTGGATTTATTTGGACCTTCAGAGTTCCAAAGTATTGGGGGAAATAGTTATTGCTTTGTTATTGTTGATGATTTCACTCGTTTTACTTGGGTTTTCTTTATTTCTCAAAAATCTGAAACCCCCGATGTTTTCAAAAGTTTTGCAAAACGTGTTTCTAATGAATTCGAATTATCCATCAAGAAAATCCGTAGTGATCATGGTGGAGAGTTCGTTAATTCAACTTTATTTGATTTTTGCGACTCTCTTGGAATCAAACATGAATTTTCCACATCCTACACTCCACAGCAAAATGGAGTTGTTGAAAGGAAAAATCGAACATTAATAGAGATGGCAAGAACCATGTTATGTGAGTATAATACTCCTATTCGCTTCTGGGCAGAAGCAGTTCACACAGCTTGCTATTCTATTAATCGACTCTATTTGCATCCTCTTTTGAACTTGACACCTTATGAACTTCTTTTTGGAAGAAAACCAAATATTTCATATTTTCGTGTTTTTGGTTGTAAATGTTACATCTTAAGAAAAAGAAACTTTGGTGGAAAATTTCAAAGAAAAGTGGATGAGGGTTTTCTAGTTGGTTATTCTACCACTAGCAAAGCCTATCGTGTTTTCAATAAAACGTCTAGTTGTATTGAGGAATCTTGCGATATTGAGTTTGATGAATCTAATAACTCGCAAGAAGAGCAAGCTGTTCATGACACTTCAGGTGAAATTCAAGAACCTTTGAAAGAACTTACCATTGAAGAAGTTGAGGAAGATGATGAAGATAATGATGGAAGTGAAGACAACATTGAACAACCTGGACCTCCTGTGCAAGTTGAGTCTGCTGCAGAAGAAGCAGCACAAGAAGAAGCGCCAAGCCAGCATAGAACAATTATCAAGGATCACCCTTTGAACCAAGTTCTGGGTGATATTAGTAAGGGTGTTCTAACTCGATCTCGTATTGCTTCTTTTTGTGAACATCATTCATTTGTTTCTTCTTTAGAACCAACTTGTGTTAGTGAAGCTCTAGATGATCCTGACTGGGTAAATGCTATGCATGATGAACTAAATAATTTTACTAGAAATAAAGTCTGGAACTTAGTAGAAAGACCTAAGGATCATAATGTCATTGGAACAAAATTGGTTTTCAGAAATAAGCAAGATGAAAATGGACTAGTAATTAGAAACAAGGCTCGTCTTGTTGCTCAAGGTTTCACTCAAGTCGAAGGTTTAGATTTTAGTGAAACTTTTGCTCCTGTGGCGAGACTTGAAGCAATTAGAATTCTTCTTGCTTATGCTTCTCATTTTAACATTAAACTTTTTCAAATGGATGTTAAAAGTGCTTTTCTAAATGGTGAAATTTCAGAACTTGTATTTGTAGAGCAACCTCCCGGGTTTGAAGATCCAAAATTTCCAAACCATGTTTTTAGACTAACGAAAGCTTTGTATGGCCTCAAACAAGCTCCTCGAGCTTGGTATGAACGCCTTAGAGATTTTCTTCTTTCTAAAGGTTTTAAAACTGGGAAGGTTGACACAACTCTGTTCACCAAGAAAATAGATGATGATTTATTTATTTGCCAAATTTATGTGGATGACATAATTTTTGGATCTACTAATGAATATTTTTGTCAAGAATTTGGAGATATGATGTCTAGGGAGTTCGAGATGTCCATGATTGGTGAGCTGAGCTTCTTCCTTGGACTTCAAATCAAGCAACTCAAGAACGGTACGTTCGTGAGTCAAACAAAGTACGTGAAGGACCTGCTCAAGCGCTTTGGGATGGAAGAAGCTAAGGCTATCAAGACCCCCATGGCTACAAATGGACACCTCGACATGGACAGAAATTCAAAATCAGTAGATTCTAAACTCTATAGGTCTATGATTGGTAGTCTTTTATATCTTACAGCATCTAGGCCTGATATCATGTTTAGTGTGTGTTTATGTGCTAGATTTCAGTCAGATCCTAAGGAATGTCATTTAACTGCTCTTAAAAGAATCCTTAGGTATTTAAAATGTTATCCCAGTTTAGGCCTTTGGTACCCTAAAGATGCAAATTTTGAATTAATTGGGTATTCTGATTCTGATTATGCTGGGTGTAAGATTGATCGAAAGAGCACATCTGGTAGCTGTCAGCTGTTGGGGAGATCATTAGTATCATGGTCATCTAGGAAGCAAAACTCTGTTGCTCTCTCAACAGCTGAAGCTGAATACGTGTCTGCAGGTAGTTGTTGTGCTCAATTATTATGGATGAAACAGACATTTTTGGATTATGGAATTAAATTTGATAAAGTGCCACTTCTGTGTGATAATGAAAGTGCCATTAAAATTGCTAATAATCCGGTTCAACATTCTAGAACTAAGCATATTGAAATACGGCACCATTTCATAAGAGATCATGTGGCAAAAGGAGATATTGATCTTAGTCATGTAAGAACAGATCTTCAACTAGCAGATATCTTCACCAAACCACTAGATGAATCCAGGTTTTGCTTTCTTAGAGGTGAACTAAATATTATAGATGTTTCAAATGCTAGTTGATAAAGTGATATTTCTATTAACTTCATCATACTATTGATTGCTTATCTTGATTAATGAAGTATAATATACATCTATATATATATATATATATATATATATATATATATATATTATTATTAAAATATTTTCTCCCTTAGAGCTCTCTCCTGGTCGAAGTCATAACTGACAGTCAGTTTTTATAACTGACAGTCAGTATAGTGTTGTTTCTTGGTCGTAGGGTTCTGGTCGTTTTGAAGTCTCACACTGACTGTCAGTATTCAACACTGACTGTCAGTCTCAGCACTTGATTTTATTGAACTGACATTCAGTGTACCACACTGACTGTCAGTTTTTAAAATTAAGTGCCTAGACTGACAGTCAGTTTGTGAAACTGACTGTCAGTTTGAGTCCTTAAAACCCTAAACCGAGCTTTTCTTTTTATCTTCTTTGGCCGCCGTTTTCTTTTTTCTTCGCCGTCGCCGTCGCCGTCGCCGTTGCTCCTCCTCCTCGTCGCTGTCGCCGTCGCCGTCGTCATCCTTCTCCCGCCGTGAGCCCTCTCTCTTTTCTTCTTCTTCTTCTTATTCCTCTTCTTCTTCTTTTTCGTTATTTCTTTCTTTCTTTCTCTTTTTAATTCCTTCTACTAATCCGAAATTTCTTTTCTTTTTTCTTTCCTTGATCTGCTCTAGCACTCTTTCTTCACAATCTTTGCAAATTCCCTCTCAAATCCCCACCAAAATCTCGCCATTTCTCTGTTCACTGTTCTAGGTTGGAACTGACAGTCAGTTACTCATACTGACTGTCAGTATTAAGTTCGAACTGACTGTCAGTTCATAAGACTGACTGTCAGTCTGAACCCTGAAAACAGAAGTTTTTGTTTTCTCCACCCTTGTTCATTCTTGCATTCCTTTAGCTATCCACTATGTCTGATCAGCCTCATCGCCGCGTTGCTCGACGCAAGACCGTTGCGTCCAGTAGCAGGTCTTCGGGCCAGTCCTCTGGGGCTCGGCGTTCCCCCTCTCCAGAGCGTGTCCCCGTGAACTATTCGCGGTGGAACACTAGTCGGCTTCGGACTCTTCGTCAGCCGAACCCCTATCTATCTCCTCGTCCTTCTGGCACGGATGCCTCGCCACGTACCACCTTTTACACCATCACTCAGTTCGACATGTTTGAGAGCATCTACTCTCACATGCCCTTCTTCATTCATCGTTCTGTCTCTTGGCAGACGATAGTTTCTCGCACTGGCATCGCTTCTCTTTCTGATGCTTTTGCCTCTATAGGGATCCGAGACTTAGTCTCTGATTCTTCTTTGACCTGGGCAGAGGAGCCCATTAGGCAGTTATATGCCACCCTCCACATTTCTTCTCAGCGTGACTCACTGACCTTTATGACCGGCCTCCAGGTATACACGGTCACAAAGGAGCAGCTTGAGGCCGCTTTAGGACTGGTTCGTCCTGCTTCAGGGCGCCAGCTCCATACTTTACCTGATCTTGAGCATCGTGAGGTCGCTATGCTCTACTCCGGCGCCTTCCAGGTTCGTCACATTGCCGGCATGCGCCGCGATGTTGACCTGGCGCTGAAGATTCTTCGCCTCACTCTTCTTCCGATTACAGGTGACCGCGCCAGGGTCACCTACATCACTCTCCATGCTCTCATCTCGATCTTTTGAGAGGAGCCCTTCGACATCGCTGATCTCATCATTAGTGAGCTTCAGCACGTTCTTCTCTCTCCTCGTCGTCGCCTGGTGTATGCCCCATACATCATGGCACTACTGCTCCACATTCGAGCAGTAGACACCGCTCTTCCTCGCCCTCATCAGCTTTTGGCCTTCTTTCCCCCTGGCCAGGCTGATCGTCGCCTGGGCACTCGTCCTGCAGCTCCCAGTGCTCCCTCCTCAGCCTCTGATGATGAGGATTCTGAGGACGCGACTGCAGCTCCAGCTTCTGCCTCTGCTCCTGCCCCTTCTAGCAGCTCCCGCACAGCTTCCTCTCTTGCATCTCTGCAGGTGTCTCTTGACCAGGTCATTCAGACACAGCAGGTGATCCAGAGTACCTTGGCCGCTCAGCAGGAGATCCTTCAGCAGATACTGCAGCGACTTCCAGCTCCTGATGCTGCGATGGCATCTGTTCCCTTGCTCCTCGCAAGAGGGCACGGCCTGCAGTTTCTTCACCAGCATCATCTGCCGGCACCGCTCCAGTTCCAGCAGGACCTGCATCTCCCGCCGTCGTACCTTCCGCGTCTCCTACAGCTTCTGGAGGCACTGAGATTCTAGGCGACTCAGATGACCAGGAGTAGATTAGGTTTAGTTTCTCTTGTTAGGCCTCCCTTTTTTGTGCTTGATGCCAAAGGGGGAGAGATGGATGATGTTATGATATTTTGTTTAGATGGATGATATGATATGTTGATGATGTGATATATTTCTTTATGATATGTTTTTGTGGTTCTCTCTTATGCTATGATATGCTCTGATACATCTTGAGGGATGTGCACACTTTCAGGGGGAGATTTTTGCACAAAATCAGGGGGAGTATTAGTTGGTGTTAGTTTATTAACTTGTTGTCATCAATCATCAAAAGGGGGAGATTGTTGCATCTAGGCCTTTCATGCCTAACCCTGATGTGTTTTGATGGTTCCTGATGTGTTTTGATGGTTGATGATAATAAGTATTTTTGGACTAACTATGTGTTTGAGTTAGTGTTGCAGATTTCAGACAAACGCACAAAAAGCGAGGGCTTGTGATCAAAATGTTGAAGTTAAATTTAAGTCATTCAAAAGCATAAGAAGACGCAAAAAGAAATTGTTTTTGCTGGACTAAACTGATGCATCGAGGTATGTTGTAGTTCTAGGTTTACCGATCTCAGGGTGCATGAAGATCGATCGGTTTAAGGATTTTATTCTTAGTTTAAACCGTACTATAAAGAGGGGACGCAAGTTCTCTCTACATCTCCAATCATACCGAGAAAAATCTAGGTCAATGCACGCATATCATTATCTGTGGTTTTTCGACAATTTGTTTTGATGTATTGAATTTTGTCAACAGTTGAGGTTTTTACTTCTTGAGAAAGATCTGAAAAGATCTAATTTTTGTTGCTGTTGTCAAAAATGTTCTTCTCGAAAATATCTTCAAAACAAAACTGAAATCATTTGAATCAGATCTCTGGATTTTGAGTTTTCTCTGTTTTTATCCAGACTGACTGTCAGTCTTTGTAACTGACTGTCAGTTTGATAAACTGACTAATCTCCAGAGAGTATGTTTTTATTGAGCTGATTTTTGTTGTACTAGACTGACTGTCAGTGTTGATAACTGACTGTCAATCTGAATGTCAGTTAGTGCAAACTGACAAATCTCCAGAGAGCATGTTTTTCTGTCTCAGATTTTTTTTGTACTAGACTGACTGTCAGTATTGGTATACTGACTGTCAGTGTGGGTTTCGACCACAGAGAGTTTTTGAGTTGGTTTTTAATTCTGTTTTTCTCTGTGAGACTGACTGTCAGTTTGATACACTGACTGTCAGTTTGGGCAGTAAATTTTTGTTGTTATCTGCTTCAACGGTTATAAAGTTTTTAGCCGTTGCTTTTCACTGTTGATTTTGTGGACACTGACTGTCAGTCTTTGTAGCTGACTGTCAGTTTGGACTGTTTCTTTTTACCGTTTTAGTCCACAACGTTCGAGCTGTTGTGATCCTTTTTTTACTCTTTCTGGTGATACACTAGACTGACTGTCAGTCTTAGTTACTATTTTTCAGCTCGAGCTCAAACGGCTCTTTTGACCACGAAGGCTATAAATAGAGGTGTTGAGCTACTGTTTCAACACAAGAAAACACAGCAACACAGCCTTTCTTACTTTCTCACTAGTGCTTCTTCATTTTACTTAAAACTTGATCTTTTGATCGAGTCGTGAGAGTTTTAGCCACATCGAGCATATTGTTCTTGCATTCCCATTTCTAGATATTTTTCTCGGTGTGCATTGGAGGTCTAGAGTAGACCTTGCTTCTTATTACTCTTGGTGAGCGCCCTCACCTAGACGGTTCGGAGGCGGAAATCGCTGATCTCTCCAAATCGAAGATTGTTGGAGAGACGCGATAACTTGTAAAAGGCTTGGTGCTCGCCTTTCCGGAGGGGACAAGGAGCAACCTTAGTAGATAGTGTCCTGTGTGGATACTGAAGCTATACTCAAGGACTGAGTGCTTCAACGAGGACTAGTGGAGACTGGGCGTGTCTCCGATACCTCGGGATATATCGGTTTCAATCTCTTATCTTTTATTATTACTTGCTTTATCTGAATTTTTCATTTGCAAAAACAAATTTTAAAAGTCTCCTATTCACCCCCTCCCCCTCTAGTCGACATCCTGATCCAACATGCTGCGCGTTATTGGTCCTTGTGTAACAAGCGGAGGATTATGGCTGGTGCGTGTATCCGATGAAGTGATGTCCTCATCATCCTCCCCTACTTGCATTTGAGTCATCCTCGACTCAAGCTCATCTTCCTCACCCAAATATGGCTTCAAATCTGCAATGTTAAAGGTGGGACTAACCCCGAAATCTGCAAGCAAGTCAAGCTTGTATGCATTATTGTTAATCCTCTCTAACACTCAAAAGGACCATCAGCTCTAGGCAGCAACTTTGATTTTCTTAAGCCTGGAAACCTTTATTTTCGCAAGTGTAACGAAACAAGATCGCCTGGTTCAAAAATTATTTCTTTTCTACCCTAATTAGCAGCAATCTTGTACTTTTCATTCATACGTTCTATATTCTCCTTAGTTATTTCATGTAGTTTAAGAATCAATTCAGCACGTCGTTTAGCATCAATGTTTACCCTTTCCGAAGATGGTAAAGGTAATAAATCAATAGGAGCGCGAGGAACAAACCCATATACTACCTGAAAAGGACACATCTTTGTGGTTGAATGCAGCGATCGGTTGTAAGCAAACTCCACGTGAGGCAAGCATTCTTCCCACATCTTCAAATTCTTCTTCAAAACAGCCCACAACATAGTGGATAATGTGCGGTTGACAACTTCGGTTTGGCCATTGGTTTGGGGATGACATGTAGTAGAAAACAGCAGCTTGGTCCCCAATTTCATCCATAGAGATCTCCAAAGATGACTTAAGAACTTCGCATCACGATCTGAAACAATCGTATTTGGCACTCCATGTAGTCGAATGATTTCCCTTAAAAACAAATCAGCAACATTTGTAGCATCATCGCTCTTTTGACAAGGTATAAAATGTACCATTTTAGAAAATCTATCTACGTCAACAAAGATACTATCCCTCCCCTTCAGAAACTTAAGCAATGAAACAATCAGGCTTTGCTGCACGTTATTGGTCCTTGTGTAACAAGCGGAGGATTATGGTTGGTGCGTGTATCCGAAGAAGTCATGTCCTCATCAGTGAGGATGAGGAAGATGAAGTTCCTCTAATCCTCCGAAGGAAAAGAGCGGTTAATCCTCTAGAGATAGCCATTCCAGAGGTATCATCCTCCCCCAACATTCCCAATGTGCCGAACACAATAGTAGAGACAGCTATCATGATGGCGGAATCAGTGGTCGCGGAAGAGCTCGTGGCCACAAGGGAAGCTGCCAGCACTGAGGCCACAACTGCCATGGTCACAGAGAACCCTGCGGCCATAACTTCAATGAGCCAATGCCTGGTGACACCCCCTACAATCCTGGAAGGATCAATTACTGTAGGCATCTCGTATTTCATAAAAGTTACAATAGTGCAAATTCAAATCACCTGTCGGATATGCAGGAGGAGGAGGACACTGTCCTATTTAAGAAAAGGAAAACAAGGACAAGCTCCGATGATACCACAACAAGCTCACTGACCGCACTCCTATCTCCAACAAGCACGTTACCGAACCCCAAAAGTCTGATGGGCCTTCAAATCAAGTAAAGATATAATTTCTTTCCAAATTCTGACTTTTACAAAAATTGGAGTCATCACTATTGTAAATTGTGATTTTTTACAGAAATTGCTGACCCCACCGATATTCAGCGAAACACCTGCCACGGTGGTCACAGGAGATGTAGGCATAAGCACAATGGCCGAGACGAATCCTCAGATCATTGTGGAAGAAATAATTGCGGACATCCAATCCAAACAGATCGAAACCGCACCATCTAACTTGACTGCGGGAACAAGTTTGCAAGGAACAACATCTGCAGCCCCCATGGTCGAGGAAAGAATTGTCCTCGCAGTTCAATCTTTAGGTGAACCCAAAAATTCACTAAAGACAACCTTCAGCAGCTTCTTAGAGGTAAGTAAAAAATTTTACCCTCCCTCTAATTTAAGATATCAGGAATATCCAGGTCTAAACAACAGATTTTACTGTGTTTCAAGGTCTAACCCAAGTGTCAACCAAATTGAAAGCTTTAGTAGAACAAATCGAGGTTGCACAAAAGCAAATCAGCCATCTACAACAATAAGTATCCATGCATTGTTTACACTAACCTGAACGTCATCTAAGCTTTATGATGGCGTCTATGGTCGCAGGGAGAACTCTTCATTGACGAAGAGCATGGATGATCAACAAGGTCAAGAAGAGACTGCAGCCATAGATGTTTCCTCCCTGAAGAAAGATCTCAATGAGGCTCATAAGAAACTAGCCTGTAAGTTCACTTTGAAGTAAAAATGTTATTTCCTTACATGAACTCCTGTAATCTCATTACCTTGTTCATGTAGCACAAGAAAATCAAATAAAAAGCCTTTGCAAGGAGAGAAATGACTTCAAGCAGAAGTGTGTCTAGACAGAAACTCAAGTCAGACAACTTCTCGCGAGTATCGAACACCAACATGCAACCATTGAAGAATTCAAGAAAACAATTGAAACTGTCTACGAAGAAAAGAAAGCCCTAAAGGAAACAATCTCAGACTGCAGCAGTATTCAATCAGAAGCTTTCAAGAAATTGAAGATGGTTGCGGATCTACTGAAGGCTGATATCATCGATCCTCAAAAGGAAATCTTAAGCCTCAGTGAATCCTGTAAGTTGGTCGCGACTCAAGCTGAATCCCTCCTTGAATATATTGTTGAGGACACGAATAGGTAGAAAGGGGCACTGAAGACCAATGTTGAATCTATAGCCCTGCCATTTTGTGCAAACTTAGGCATCACCATGGCCCATAGCTCAATCTAAAACCAGTGGCGAAAGATGCCATATTTGAGAGTGAGGATCAACTAAGCGCTATTATGGATGAAGTCAGGCCATTGATTGAAAACCTCTTGAAAGAGCTTAATCTGGCCTAATGTACTTTCTTCCCCTTTGTTGTCTTTTACCTTTGTAAAGAAAACAATGATAAATACAAAGTTCTTTGATTTGTTCAAATTTGTGTACCTGCACAGATACAATTATAATAGAAAGGCTTGAATAGATCTAAAGGACATAGTGTTGAACCCCAAGCATGGCTTGAATAGATCTAAAGGACATCAATTCAGAAGACGCTTATTGTTGCATCTAGGCCCTTTTAGGTTGATTTTGATTATTGATGACTTAAGTGTTTTGGACCAACCTTGTCTTTGAGCTATTTTTATGCAGAGCGATTTCTGTAAAGTCTACAAGAGATCCAGGAAGATTTGCAGGTCACGAGTCCAAAGTCGCAAGCGTAAGATCGCAATGTTGGCTGTGGTCACAGTTCAACATTGGGAGTTAAGGTTGCAAGTGCAAGGTCGCCAAAACGGAAGGCACAAGATTGAAGATGCAAAGGACCTAAGATAAAATGAGTTTTTATTTTGTACCGATCTCGGTGTTTGAAGTTTGACCGACTTATAGGAATTGCTTTTAATTTAACCATACTATTAAGAGGGGATGCGAAATCTCTTTTAGTTCCGGCAAAAAATGAGAAGCTCTTAGGTCATATGTTGCATTCGCATTCATTCTTAATCTTGGTCAAATTTGAGGAAAATATAGATTTCTAAAAGGATTTCAAACTTGTCTTACAATCTGATTTTTAAAAATTGGCAGTGGATGCTGACAGTTAGCCTCTCATGCTGCCATTTGCCTAGAAGCTTTCGATCAAATGTTTTTGACCAATTTTGCTTATTTAAATTTCTAGTTTTAATCGACCAGTTGGTTGTGGTCGATGCTGACAGTCAGCATTGAAATTCAATGCTGACATTTGTCCAGAGAGGTATGTTTTTAAGACCAAAATTTTTGTTCTATGCTGACAATCAGCATGAATGTGAGCATGAATGTCAGTTTCAATGATGACAATCAGCATGACATTTCTGTTGGACTTTTTGGCAGAAGAAATCTTTTTGTATTTTCTAGAAAGATCTAGGCTGATCTAGGTCTTGCTCCTGTTGACAAAATTGTAGCCCTTTGCGTTATCTTTCTAACAAGCCAAAATTATCTCAATCGGATATCTGGATCAAAAGTTATGCTTGTTTTACTGTCTACTGCACAGATCCATGCGGACTGTTCGCATGTGACACTGACCGTCGGCATGAATGTAAGCCTCTTTGCTGCCATTTGTCCAGAGAGCATGTCATTTTGAGTTGAATTGTTTTGACATATACTGACTGTCAGCATGAGTTGTTGACTGTCAACATAAGTTTGAACCAAAAATTGTTTGCTTTCTGAGTTTGTTTTACTGGTCGTTTTGTGGTTGATATTGACTGTCAGTATGTGATGCTGACTGTCAGCATGAGTTGATTTCTTTCCATATTCGACCACAAATGGCTAGATAAGTTTTATTCATGATTTTTGTTGAGCAGTTGAGGTAGATGCTGACTGTCAGCATGTGTTGCTGACTGTCAGTATGTGCATTTTTGTTTCCATATTTTGACCACAATGGCTAGCTGAGTTTTCTCCGAGATTTGCTTTTAACCACTCGTGGTCTATGCTGACTGTCAGCATGCACTATTTTTTTCTGCTCGACCATAACGGCTAGTTGAGAGGCTTGAGCTATAAATAGGGGCTTTGAGCTGGTTTTTGAGAACAACCAAGTGCTACATTCTGATATACATTTGAGCCTTAGTCCCTAGAGCAAAAATCTTGATCTTTTGATCAAGTCTTGAGTTTTGTGTTGAGAAAAGATCCACAGAGAGTTATTCATTTGCATCATTTGTATTCTTAGAGTTTCTCAGAGTTTGTTGGAGATCAAGAGAAGATCTCGCAACTTGTTAATCTTGGTGAACGCCCTCACCTAGACGGTTTGGAGGCATGGCCGTTGACCTCTCCATTACGGAGGTTGTAGGAGAGGCTCAGTATATTTGTAAAAGGCATCAGTGCTCGCCTATCTGGAGTGGAGAAGGAGCAACCTTAGTGAAAAATATCCTTTGTGGATATTGAAGCAAGACTCATTCATTTGAATGCTTCAACGAGGAGTAGGGGAGACCGGACGAGTCTCTGAGACCTTGGGATAAATCACCATGCTTGATTTTCTTACTCTTTCTTAGTGCAAAATATTATTAAATTATTTCAGTTTATTTTCTGTTAGTCTTTTCTTTGCAAAAATTGTTTTTAGTCGAAAAGTTTTAAAGCCTCCTATTCACCCCCCTCTAGTTTGCATCCTCGATCCTACACATGGTATCAGAGTGAGGTCTTTCATTTATGGACTTTACCGCCTAGAGAGAAAGGATGGACTCGGTAGAGGATTTTGGTTTGATTGCTCCTTACTTTGATGGCTCACATTACTTTCGTTGGAAGATTGTTATGAACACTTATTTTGAGGCATTGAGTTTGGTTTTATGGAGCTTAGTGGAGAAGGGTGTTACTTATCTGTTGATTTCAGATAAGGATATTCTCCTTTTAAATACAAAGGCTAAAGATGTGCTTCTTAGATCCCTCAGCCATGATGTGCTCAAACTAGTGATTGATCATTCGATCGCTCATGATATTTGGACCACCCTTGAGTCTATCTTTGAGGGCACATCTAGCTTTGAACATGCTAAGGTGCACTTCTTAATACGACACTATGAGGCATTTATGATTTTGGAGCATGATACACTCTACACCATATATGATCGCTTGATCAACATCACAAATGAGCTCAAAGCCCATGGTGCTAATATTTCCAATCTAGACATTTGTAGGAAATTGCTTAAGGTGTTACCGGAGGATCGCTACAGAGACTTCATTACCACTCTTGCAAACGGTGACCTCTCTGACACTTCACCGAGCGAGCTCATTGGCATGCTTCTGTGAAATGAGGCTATGTCCAAGGAGAAGGACATACATTCCACCTCTGAGAATATTAAGAATGAATGATGATTTCATTGCGGAGGATTGGGATCTTTCTAGAAAGCTCAAAAATGTCATCGACTTGGTTCGCCTAAGAAAGACAAAGGCGAACTCTTGCAAGAAGAGCTCAAAGAAAGCTAAGAAAAGCGTCAAGATCAAAGTCTTCATCTCACGACAAATCTATATGCCTTATGGTATGTGACTCGACGATATCAAATGCTAACTTCTCTAATGATGAGCTTATTATGGATATGATTGTAGAGTTAAATGACTTGCTTGGCAATATGAATAAAAGTTTTTGCACTTTAAAGAATAACTTCTCATCCTTGAAAGTGCAATTTCAAGGGTTGAAAAGTTAATGAGGACATCCTTTACATCAGCAATCGACCAGAAGAACTCTACGCTCGACCAGAAAGGCTCAAGGTTGCAGCATCGCTCAAGGTCGCAGCCCAGGGTCGGAAGCACATGGTCGCAATCTGGGGACCATACAACCTACCAACCAAGCGACGATCGGATGTTTGATTAGAGAATTCGACCTAGTGTCCATTTCAGCATAGATGTTCGAATTGTTCGTGTGAGTACTTTTTGGAAAGATATTCAAAATAGCTTTCCAACGCATCAAAAATCATCAAAATCCAATATCATATGCAACCAGGAGACCCAAAAGAATGAGAAGTGCACGAGAGGAAAGAGTCCAGTCCGGATCGTTGAGAAATAGTTCCGGATTCCTTTTATCTCTTATAGTATGTTAAGATTTTATTCTATTTCAAATTAGATTAAGATTTTAATTCTAGTTTAAACCTTCTATCTTTTGTAAACACCACCCTCTATAAAAGAGAGGCATGGTCATAGTTTTAGGACAACCATGAATTGAATACACAAATATTTTGAGAGAAGCTTTTACTTTTGTTCTAGGGTTTGTGCTTAGAAGCCGCCGCCTAAAATTGAGAGTTATTTTCTTTACCATTGTTCTTGTAATTTCTTCGTTGATTGCAAGAACAATGCGTCTTCTTTTGCATGGTCAAGTAGACAATGATCAAAGCGTGTGGTTGGGCGAATTCCTTTGTCGTAGGTTGTTGAATTGATAGTGGTTGGCGCCATCGGTTCGTCAGGTTACACGAATCAACGAGTTATCAACGATCCTACGTTGTGAAGATTGGGCACCCCGTATCAAAAGTTATTATGATTCTTTGCTTGCCAAGGAAGCTATTAGCTCCACAATTACCTTAGATGATAGAGTTGCTTGTGACTTGCTTATTGATCTATCCTTAGAGTCACATACTTCCACTTCACATGTTAGCACCTCTTGTAATGACTTAAGTGTTAATTCATGTTTAGACTCAAATGCTAGCTTTGTGGACACTAGTACTTCATGTGATAATTTGTCCATTGATTCATTTATTGATTTACATGCTTGTATGGTTGATACTAGTAACTCATACCATGATTTATCTAGTGACTCATCTTTATGCCATGGTGTTAGTACTAGTTGCTCCTCATTTGATATGTCTAGCTCATCTAGTGATTCTATTGTTATGCCTTCTTGTTCATCTACTTGTGATGATATGCCGTCATGTTCTCATTCGCATCATGTTTCATGTGTTAACACGATATCATCTCATGTACATAAAATTGAAAATGATGAACTTAAGACTAAAATAAATAGATTGAGTCATGACCTTACTAGATATTATATGAGTAGTGCTATGCTTGTTAAACCACCTTTAGATCATAGATATTCATTTAAAAAGGGGAAATTAAATCATGCTCACTCATCTAGTAAGAGGTATCGCATATTTCACCGCACTCATACCATTTCATTTGTAAAGCACTCTCGAACTTCATGCTCCGCATGTCACTTAATAGGGCAACATTCGCATGAGTGTGTATCTAACCCTTTCAGAGTTGGTTCTTTTGACTCTTATTTGATTTCTTGTTTTAGAAGGGGTTTAATTGCAAAACTTGTTTATTTCCATTTTCAAAAACCTAAAGATAGAGCCCTTTGGGTACCAAAAGACTTATATGACAAGGCTAGAGGGTCTCGTATGATTTGGGTACCAAAAGAGGCGTGACTCTTGATTGGCATATCCTTTTTTGAAAAATTATTTTTGCAAAATTTGTGTCATGCATTGAAAATCATTTCTGCAAATTTTCATTTCAATTGGATTTGATTTGAGCAACATTTGATTTTTCACAAATCAAATCTAAAATTTGCAACTTCAAACTTCTTGTGGTTTTTGACTGATTTTTCATTTTTATATCTCTTAATTGGTTGGCTATTTGAAGAAAGTTTATACATAATATTTTATCTTCTATGATTGGTCTTTACTGTTAATTTATTTCAAAATTTTTGGAAGTCATTTGCGTGGTTTTTCAGGTGCCTTTACATGTGTAAAATAATTTACACAAAACCTGAAATCTAAAACTTTCAATCTAGTCAACATTTTTTTATATCTTGTTATTGGCTCCGATTTTGGCTTCACTGTAAAAGGGTAACTAGTTCCTCATTATCTCATTTATCTCTAAAATTTATTTTGGAATTTTTGGAACTTGTGTACGTATGTTTCTATGATTATAAAGAAGCCAAAGTGTTTGAGAAAATTTTCATTCAAAATGGATGTCAATCTCTCATTCTTTTCAAATAACTAAAAATTTGAATCTTGGATCTTCATGGAAAATGTTTGTATTGATGTTACTTTTCTCTATGCAACTTTCCATGTTTTTTTTATGCTTCTTTGGATGGTTTCTCTATCCTTCTTGATTATCTTTATTTTAGGCCATAAAGAGGGGAGTTCATGACCTTTATTTTGTTTTGATTCTTGTTGAACTCTCTTTATTCACCAATAGGTCATTGCTATCTCTTGTACATAATTTATGACCTAACTTGGATGGTTATTCCTCTCGTAGTCCTTGTTTCACCAAATCTCCATTTTGGTGGAATTGATGGATTTTGATTTATGCAAAATTTCTTGAAATTGGAGCACATGTTTGAATGGGTTATCGATTTGAGTACTCTTTGTGGAGATTTGAGCTCTTCCTTAGGTCATATACTTTTCTACTATTTTTTGTGGCCTAAATTTGTTTTGTCAAACCATTTTTTTGGTATACCTTTCATTTGTATTTTTTGGGTGATTAATGCCAAAAATGGGGAAGAATTTTGTGAGGATTAAAACTGTTATTTCCTTTTTCTCATTGCAAATTGAGCTTGGTATGAATGTCTTAGAAACTTTATTATATCAAAAGTATTTAAAATTGGGAAGGTGGACACAACACTTTTTTACAAAAGTGGTTGAAAAAGATCTTTTTGTGTGTCAAATATACGTTGATGATATTATATTTGGTTCTACTAATGAATCCTTTTGCCATGAGTTTGGAGAAATGATGTCTAGGGAATTTGAGATGTCAATGATTTGAGAGCTAAGCTTCTTCCTTGGACTACAAATCAAGCAACTCAAGAACGGAACGTTCGTGAGCCAAACCAAGTATGTGAAGGACTTGCTCAAGCGTTTTGGGATGGAAGATGCTAAAGCCATCAAAACTCCCATGGCCACTAATGGATATCTCGATATGGACAACGACGGAAAAGCGGTTGATTCTAAACTCTATCGATCTATGATTGGTAGCTTGCTTTATCTTACGGCATCTAGGCCCGACATCATGTTCAGTGTTTACTTATGGGCTTGATTTCAATCTTCTCCTAAGGAATGTTATTTGGTTTCTATTAAAAGAATCCTTAGGTACTTGAAATGCTATCCTAACTTAGGCATTTGGTATCCGGAAAATGCAAACTTTGAATTAATTGGATATTCGGATTCGGAATATGCGGGTTGCAAAATTGATAGAAAAAGCACATCCTATAGTTGTCAACTTTTGGGGAGATCACTAGTCTCTTGGTCATCTAAGAAACAAATTCCGTAGCTCTCTCCACCATTGAAGCAGAATATGTTTCGGCGGGTAATTGTTGTGCTCAAATTTTGTGGATGAAGCAAACCCTTTTGGATTATGGAGTTTCATTTGAAAAGGTGCCACTCTTGTGTGATAATGAAAGTGCCATGACAATTGCAAATAATCTGGTTCAATATTCTAGAACCAAGCATATTGATATTAGGCACCATTTTATAAGAGATCATGTGGCAAAAGGTGACATAGATGTGAATCATATAAGAACAGATTTGCAGCTAGCAGACATCTTCACCAAACCTTTAGATGAGACTAGATTTTGCTTTCTTAGAAGTGAATTGAATATTATTGATATATCAAATGCAAGTTAACTGTCTATTTTGCTGTCCTCCCGCCTTTTTGTGCCTGATGTAAAAGGGGGAGAGATTAGGGAGAGCTTAGGGAGAGATTGGGGAGAGATTCTTGTATGACATTATTGATAGTTTATATGCTCATTGTTTATTCATTGTGGACTCTCAAATGACTCATATATGTATTTATATATGCATGTGTTTATTCATTGTGGACTCTCAAATGACTCATATGTGTATTTATATATGCACGCATTCAGGGGGAGTTCTGTAAAGTTTGCAAGTGATCCAGCAAGATCTGTAGGTCACGAGTCCAAAGTCGCAAGCGCAAGGTGCAATGTTGGCTGTGGTCGCAGTTCAAGGTTGGGGGTCAAGGTTGCAAGTGCAAGGTCGCCAAAACGGAAGTCGCAAGATTGAAGATGCAAATGACCTAAGGTAAGATGAGTTTTTATTTTGTACCGATCGGAAGTGTTTTTAGTTTAACCGTACTATTAAGAGTGGTTGCGAAATCTCTTTTAGTTCCGGCAAAAACTGAGAAACTCTTAGGTCATATGTTGCATTTGCATTCATTCTTAATCTTGGTCAAATATGAGAAAAATATAGATTTCAAAAAGGGTTTGAAACTTGTCTTAAAATCTGATTTTTAAAAATTGTCAGTGGATGCTGCCATTCGACCAGAAGCTTTCGACAAAATGTTTTTGACCAGTTTTGCTTATTTCTAGTTTTAATCGACCAGCTGGTCGTGGTCGATGCTGACAGTCAGCATTGAATGTCAGTTTCAATGCTGACATTTGTCCAGAGAGGTATGTTTTTAAGACCAAAATTTTTGTTCTATGCTGACAGTCAGCATGAATGTCAGCATTAAATGTCAGTTTCAATGATGGCAGTCAACATGACATTTGTGTTGGACTTTTTGGCAGTAGAAATCTTTTTGCATTTTCTATCTTGCTTCTGTTGACAAAATTGTAGCCCTTTGTGTTATCTTTCCAACAAGCCAAAAATCATCTTAATCGGATATCTGAATCAAAAGTTATGCTTGTT
Source organism: Pharus latifolius (assembly GCA_019359835.1). Taxonomy (NCBI): domain Eukaryota; kingdom Viridiplantae; phylum Streptophyta; class Magnoliopsida; order Poales; family Poaceae; genus Pharus; species Pharus latifolius. Next base: position 17,746,990 of record CM033327.1, on the reverse strand, counting down.
TTACTGTCTGCTGCACAGATCCATGCAGACAATTTTGGCATGTGACATTGACTGTTAGCATGTGACATTGACTGTCAGCATGTGACATTGACCGTCAGCATGAATGTCAGCTTCTTTGCTGCCATTTGTCCAGAGAGAATGTCATTTTGAGCTGAATTGTTTTGACTTACGCTAACTGTCAACATGAGTTGATGACTATCAGCATAAGTTTCGACCGAAAATTTTTGTTTTCTGAATTTGTTTTACTAGTCGTTTTGTGGTTGATACTGACTGTCAGCATGAGTTGATTTGTTTCCATATTCGACCACAAACGGCTAGCTAAGTTTTATCTGTGATTTTTATCAAGTCGTTGAGGTAGATGCTAACTGTCAGCATGTGTTGCTGACTGTTAGTATGTGCATTTTTATTTCCATATTTCGACCACAACGGCTAGCTGAGTTTTCTCTGAGATTTGCTTTTAACCGCTCGTGGTCTATGCTGACTGTCAGCATGCACTGTTTTTTTCTGCTCGACCATAATAGCTAGTTGAGGGGCTTGGGCTATAAATAGGGGCTTTGAGCTGGTTTTTGAGAATAACCAAGTGCTACATTCTGGTATACATTTGAGCCTTGCTCCCTAGAGAAAAAATCTTGATCTTTTGATTATGTCTTGAGTTTTGTGTTAAGAAAAGATCCACCGAGAGTTATTCATTTGCATTATTTGCTTTCTTAGAGTTTCTCGGAGTTTGTTGGAGATCAAGAGAAGATATCGCAACTTATTACTCTTGGTGAACGCCCTCACCTAGACGGTTTGGAGGCATGCCAGTTGACCTCTCCATTAACGGAGGTTGTCAGAGAGGCTCGGCATATTTGTGAAAGGCATCGATGCTCGCCTATCCGGAGTGGAGAAGGAGCAACCTTAGTGAAAAATATCCTTTGTGGATATTGAAGCAAGATTCATTCATTTGAGTGCTTTAATGGGGAGTAGGGGAGACCGGCCGAGTCTTCAAGACCTCGGGATAAATCACCGTGCTTGATTTTCTTACTCTTTCTTAGTGCAAAATATTATTAAATTGTTTCAGTTTATTTTCTATTAGTCTTTTCTTTGCAAAATTTGTTTTTAGTCAAAAAGTTTTAAGCCTCCTATTCACCCCGCTCAAGTCGGCATCATCGATTCTACACTTTTAACATAAAATGAAAGAAAGTTTTATTGTAAAAAAATATGCTAATTGAACAGGAAAATGGAAATGGAAAAACTTACATGTGGAACTTGCACAATTGATCTATATTCCAAGTAATGGATAAGATCCTTCCATCTTCCATCGCTAATCGAGTTGATCCTGGTCGCGGCATTGATACCACAGTAAAGGGGCCTTCTCACTGAGGGGAGAATTTGTTGCGATTGGACTAGTTTTGAATTTTTCGTAAAACCAAGTCGCCCATGTGAAGACTACGAGGTCGCACCCGTTTACTATGGTATTTATGTAAAGCTTGTAAATATGCTGCTGACTTAATCAACGCCCGATCACGTTTCTCCTCAAGGAGAATAATGTCTTGTACACGGTGTTCATGTTGATCAGAATGATCAAAGTGATCCACACGAACAGACCCAATACGAATTTCCGTAGGTAATATAGCTTCAGCACCCCATATCAATTGAAAAGGCGTCTCACCCATAGCTTGATTGCATGTAGTGCATAGTGCCCATAAAACAGAGTAGAGTTCGTCTACCCAAACCCCCGAGCGTAATTTAAGGGTATCGAAAACTCGTTTCTTAATGCCTTGCAATATTTGCCCATTGGCACGTTCAACGACGCCATTGCTTTGTGGATGAGCAACGGATGCAAAACATACTTTTGTCCCGATATCGTCACAATAGTCCAGAAAAAAACCACTAACGAATTGGGACCCGTTGTCGGTAATGAGATGACTTGGAACACCAAATCGTATTACAATATTCTTATGAAAGAATTTCTTCGCCGCAACGGCAGTTATATTGCAGACTGGTTCAGCCTCAATCCACTTAGTAATTGTGTCAATGGCTACGAATAAAAACTTGTACCCATTAACTGCTTGGGGCATAGGACCCACTATATCTATTCCCCATACCGTGAACGACCAAGTTAAAGGAATAGTTTGCAAGGCAAATGTAGGCTGGTGAACTTGTCGTGCGTGAAATTGACACTGTGGACATGTCTTGACCAAGTGCATGGCATCATTAAGTGCCGAAGGCCAATAATAACCCTGTCGAAAAGCTTTTCCAACTAGCATCTGATAAGATGCATGTGCACCACATACACCACTGTGAATGTCGTTCAAGAGGGATTTACCTTCCTCTTGAGATATAGAGCGCATGAATACTCCTTGAGTGCCCTTTCTATACAAAACACCATCAATCATTTTGTATAGACATGCATTTCGTATTAACCGATCACTTTCAGTTTCGTCCTCGGGCAAGGTCCAATGTTCGAGATAAATCCGCAATGGTCGGGTCCAATCTCCTTCATGCTCGAGGTCGGTGATGTGAACTATCACCTCATCATTCTTGACTGGAAACGTAATCAAGGGATATTTCAAGTGTTCGACGAACACTCCTGCCGGAGCGGATGCACGTGAGGATCCAATTTTTGATAATTGGTCTGCGAGAATATTGTTTCTTCGCGAAACAAATTGGACTTTGAAATGACTGAAGTGTTTTTTCAATTTCTCACCTCGTCCAAGTACCATTGTCTCATCAGAGGTGCTGTATCCTTGCTTACCTGGTTTACGACTAGCTGTGAGCCTCCCCTCACCACTAATTGATGGACTCCAAGGAATTTAGCTGCTCAAGGCCTGGCAAGAAGACCTTCATACTCTACTGCATTGTTGGTCACAACAAAGTGTAATTTTATGACATATTATAGTTGGTCGCCCTGAAGTGTGATTAGGACCACTCCAGCCCCCAAGTGTTGAAAACTATGAGAGCAATCAAAGTACATCGTCCAATGGTCAGTGTGTTGTAAATCCACAGATTCTTGCACAGGTGGGTCGGGATTAGTCCATTCAACCACAAAATCTGCAAGAATTTGAGATTTAACTGCTACGTGAGGAGTGAAATGGATTTCAACTGCTCCAAGTTCCACTGCCCATTTCGCCACGCAACCAGACACTTCCGGATTATAGAGAATGTCACCTAAGGGAAAGGACGATGGCACAATAATCTTATGTGCTTGAAAGTAATGTCGTAGCTTTCGTGAAGCCATCAGAAGAGCGTAAAGTAGTTTCTGGACTTCAGGATAACTCTCCTTTGGTCCATGAAGTACTTCACTTACATAATAAACTGGTTGTTGCACACCTTCCCTTTCCGTGACCACAACTGCACTAACTGTGTGAGGGGTAGCCTCCAAGTAAAGAAGTAATGACTCCCCCGAAATCGGAGAAACCAATACTGGTGGACTAGACAAATATGCTTTGACCTTTGGAAAGGCTTTCTCGGCTTCATCCAACCAGGTAAAACCATTGTGCTTACGTAGAATCTTAAAGAAAGGTAACCCATTTTCACCTAACCACGATATAAAACGGCTTAAGGCCGCCATGCGACCTATTAGGCTCTGGACATTCTTCATGGTCGAAGTAGATCGTATTTGCTCAATGGCCTTGATTTTCTTAGGATTAACCTCAATTCCTCTCAAACAAACAAGGAAACCTAAAAGTTTACTAGAAGAAACTCCAAAAGAGCATTTGTTGGGATTCAACTTTATTCCATATTTATTCAAGTTACAAAAGGTTTCAGCAAGATCATTTGTGTGACTAGAGCTTTTAAAACTCTTTACAACCAAGTCATCGACATAACCTTCTAGATTACGCCCTAACTGGGAGAGAAAGGTCTTTTGCATCAAGCGCTGGTACGTGAAACCAGCATCTTGAGTCCAAATGGCATTTTGACATAGCTATAAGTATTAAATGGTGTGATGAAGGAAGTTTTCTCTTCATCTTCTTCTACCATGCTAATCTGATGGTACCCGTAGTAAGCATCTAGGAAGCTCATCAGTTCGGAACCCGCTGTAGAATCGACCAATTGATCGATGCAAGGAAGGGGAAAATCATCCTTCAGGCAGGTACTATTTAGGTTGGTGTAATCGACGCACATGAGCCACATACCAGTTGACTTTAGGACCATAATTGGGTTTGCAAGACATTCAGGATGATCGACTTCTCGAATAAATCTTGCTTTCTGGAGTTTGTCTAACTCCACACGGATGGCTTCTTGTCGGTCAGTAGCAAAGCATCTGAGCTTTTGCTTTATTGGTTGCTGTCTAGGCCGGATTGCTAACCTGTACTCGATCACTTCCCTTGGGATTCCAGGCATGTCGGATGGTTTCCACACAAACACATCTGCATTAACCCAGAGGAAAGTAATGAGCTCGCGTTCCTATTTGTCATCCAAACCTGATCCAATCCGAATGGTTCTAGACATATATTTTGGGTACAAAGCAACCAACTTCAATTTCTCATCTGGTCGTGGGGCAACTTTGATCGCATCTAGTGCTGTGGTCACAACCTGTACATCCGGAAGGAGAAGTTGATCGACCAACTCCAGAGATAACCGATCACAAGTGAGAGCCATATTACGGCTGCCTCAGACCGAAATCACGCCTTTTGGGCCTGGAATCTTGACACACTGATAAGCGTAATGCGTCGCCGTAGTGTTGGTCTGCCAAAAATAGCGTTATATGTTGAATCACAATCAATTATCGAATGTAATCAATTCTGTTCAAAAATTTTCTAGTTCTCCCAATGTTACCAGTAATACAATTTGTCCAGTCGGCATCATTAAGGGACCAGGGATTATACCATAAAATGTATGAATTATGGGTTTGATCTTTGAGTGAGAAATTTGCATCTTGTCCAGAGTTTTGACCAATAACAGATCCAGAGAACTACCTCCGTCGATCAGTACCCTCTCGACCTTAGCATTGCTAATGATAGGGATAATGACCAGAGACAGTCTCAATGGTCGTGTTAGACCCCTAGGACAATCATCCCAGTCAAAAGTTAAGGGAGTTTTCGACCAGTGGGGGAATTGAGGCTCCCCAATTGGAGCTTCAACTTTGTTTACCTCATGGTAAAGAGATTTGAATTGACGCTTAGAAGAATAAGAAGAAGAACCGCCAAAAATGATATTGACATGGTTTTGAGGTACCTGATATGGCATGTCTTCATCTCCATCAGCGTCCCTAAACCCACAAGATTGTTCTTTCTCTAGTATGGTCGGCATGGGTCCATTCCCCTGGTAGAAATCGTCCAGACGCTTCAACCAGTCACTACAGTTCTTGAGATCATGTCCAGAAGTGTTGTGGAGCGGACACCATTTCTTGTTTCCCTGCGGGTTAGTCTATTTTCCCGAATGGTCGTTGTTGCGACCACCAGAAGGAGGCTTTTTATTTTTGAATGTAAATTTATTACCTTTTCCTACGGTGGTTTATCGGCAATGGCCACGTTTTGGTATTGTCCAGCCCCATTCTTCCTGGGCTTCCTAGATTTCCCACCTAATGATTCTGACTTCTTATTAGAATCATCCTTCTTGTCATTCTTAAGACTTGGTTGAGGCGAAAAATTCCCTTTGTCCACCATACTATTCCATTCCACCGCCTCAGTCGCATCAGAATAACGGTCTGCCATTCGAATAGATCTGATACCGACCTTGGTGGATGTATGCTCAAATCTTCAGTGAATCTTTGCTATCGAACAGCATGTTTGAAAGCCCTGATAACTGAAGTATCTGAAATGTTGGGAATAGTATTTCTTACTCTAACAAACCTCGTGACAAATTGTCGAAGAGTTTTAGTCGAAGTCTGGCATAACCGATAATGATCATCTTTGTTACCAGGCTTTTTGTAACAATTTTGGAAATTGTTGAGAGGATTGCATCACACAACATTTCCTAATTGTATATCAACCCTTCTGGTTGAGTGAACAACCAAGTCCTTGCTGATCCTTGAAGAACCGTTGGCAAGTAATTTGCTATCACACGGTCATCTCCTCCTGCCGCTTGAATGGCAGTTATGTAGATCTGAAGGAATTCTGATGGATTTTGAGTTCCATCGAATCTTTCAATCATACCAGGTTAAATGTATCTAGCCAGACTACCGCACAAAGCCCTGGTGAGAAAGCTTTACAACCTACATAGGATCTTCGGAAATATGATCACGGGAGACATTACCTTGAGGAGATACACCCCGTGGTCCCAAGAGAGAATGAACTGGTACGCGATTACGATCTCGAGAGCTTCCAACTCGCCTAGCTTTGTCATGCCGAATTGGCATTGCTGGCAATCGATTGCGCCTCCCATGGATGGAGTAAGAATAATCCTGCTCATGGGAACAAATCATGGAATTGGACGACGTCGTTGGAGTGGCCTCAGATGCCACTTCGTCGAGTGTGTCTGCAAGGACTCTGGCGAAGGTCGTTTTATCCGCATGTTCCAAACCAGGAGGAGGATTACACAGTGTATCTGTGATAACAAGAATTCGGTCTTGTGTGCTCCTTCGGGTGCCATAGGAGTTATTGTCTCCTCGACCACCGGGGATACTCCAGGGCCAAAGATGGTGTCTGGTTACGCCTGCGACCATGCGGGTGATGAGAGGTACTAGGACCAGGGTCTGGAGCAACGGTATCTTAGCGAGATTGCGCAAGACGTAAGGCTTCCTCAGTGGCCTTGTGAATCTCATTCTCCCGTTGTTTGCGAGCTTGATCTTCCTCCTACTTGTGTTCTTGGTCCTCCCCAGCAACTCGCTATTCAGGAGTTTCCTCTGAAAGTGCAGCAAATTCCCGTGGAACTGAGGTCGCAGATGGGGAAAACATCTCTCCTTGTTCCGAGTCAGACTTGAAATCAAAAAGAGATTGGAGTTGACCACCTTCCTCTTACCAATCCGAAACCACTAGGAATTGGATTCCCCTTTCTTTACTGGCACACACAGATGCAAGGTGGATGGATGCAGCGGTAGGCAGGTGTGGCAGCGGCGTAAGCAGAGGCGTGATCTCAACTCGAAACTCTAAAGGTTACGCGCTAAGACTAGCAACTCGACACGACGATGCAGCAAAGATTCAATCAAGCAAAAACCAAAAAGATATTGCAGGCACAAATTGGTTTGGACAAGGATGATCTAACCTTAATTTTTTTGGTGGACTTTTCGGTATAAGACAGCACTAAAAAAAAAGGTAGGATATTCTCACCGATCAACCTCGCTCTGATACCAAATGATGAGACGCGGGCAGTCCGATCTTTCGATGGAACAACAACTATCAATTTGTGAAGACGACTCTCACGATCCGGCTACCAAAAGTACACGACTGATACGCCCTAGCAATTGCTGAACCAACTTCGGATTGTTATCGACCGAACTAGAAGCACGATCGACCTGATCATGAAGATCTATTCCTGCAAGCAATCGAAGAACAAGCAAGAACAAGATAAACAAGCAATCTGAAATTGCAAATATAGATTGAATCACGAAAAAGAGCTCGGATTCAGAATACAGATATTGATGTTGATCTAGCCGACCAAGAAGAATATCTCATTAGCTTCAAGAAGGAAAGACTATGACTAAACAAAACCCGCAGAACCCTAATGGTTCGGCCAGATTATATAGAGGAGGTAAAAGAGGTCGGTGACTAGGTAAGAAAACCTGAAACAGACATGGACTCTTTCCCTACTCGGACTCTAACTCGATACATGAGCCTTGACCCAACCAAAAAGGTGACGCAGCACCGACTAGGCCCAATCAGAATTTGGTTGAAAATTGTTTTGTGAATTGCCGATGATCCAGAAGGAATTTGGATGTGGGCCTAGATCCATTGGAAATATCTCGTCATGGGTTTCTCCGTGGACTATAAGAATGTCCCAATCGGACTTCGTATGAGGGAGTTATGGTCGTTTGAAGGTAGACTGCTCATGGATGGCCGAACCGGACTCCAAGTCGAATCCATCCTGGACTCCAACTCGACTTGGCCTCCTTGCTGATCCTTGCGTCCTTGCTGGTCCTCTCCATGGTTCCTAAGCACAATATTATCACTATTAGGTAGTAAACCATTCTCAAAACCATATATATATAAACTTAGGAACGAGTTCACCTGGCAATGCAACAATTGGGCTTTGCTGCGCGTTATTGCTTCTTGTGTAACAAGCGGAGGATTATGGTTGGTGCGTGTATCCGAAGAAGTGATGTCCTCATCACTTTCTGTCTAGTTTTGATATCTTTTTGTCCAAATTGGCCCAAACAAAGTCAAAATGTCCTCAAATTTGGTAGATTTGATCCTTGAAACATGGCAAACACAACCGTGAAAGCGGATTGTAAAAATAATATAAGAATATGCATAAAATGTCGCATCAAAGGAGTTTTTAGCATGTTTTTGCACGTTTTCAATAGCAAACTTAGGGTAAAAATACTACCAATTTAGTACTTATCAGTCATCACAGTAACAGCCTTGGTCGTCACAGTAATAGACATGGTCAATTCAGTAAAGTAAAAATGGTTGTAGACGGTTGTTGGAGGAGAGTCGTGATCTCTTCGTTGGAGTTTGTCGGAGAGGCTGACAAAGACTTGAGAAAGGCATTGGTGCTCGTCTATCCGGAGTGGAGAAGTAACAAACCAAGTGGAGATATCCTTTATGGATATAGAAGCGAGGCTCACACGTGAGCGCTTCAATGAGTAGGGGAGACCAGGCAAGTTTCCGCGACCTCAATAAAAAATTGTTGTGTCACTTGATTTATCTCTTGCACTCTTTATATGTCCCTTGACTTATTTGCTTTCACTTACTCTTAGTTGCATATTGTATTTCATCTTCTATCTTGTTGAATGCAACTTGATCCTAGATTGTTTTAGACCCTTTTGTGAAAACTCAGTTTTCCTTCATATCTTCTAAAAATTGTTTAGTCGAAATGTTTTTAAAGCCTCCTATTCACCCCCCCCCCGTTTAATCGGCATCCTCGATCCTGCACGTGATATCAGAGCAAGGTCTCTCATTTATTGACTTTACTGCCTAGAGAGAGAGGATGGACTCGATAGAGGATTTTGGTTTGATTGCCCCTCACTTTGATGGCTGGCATTATCTTCATTGGAAGATTATTATGAGCTTGTCTTGAGGGATTGAGTTTTGATTTATGGAGCTTAGTGGAGAAGGGTGTAACTTATCTGTTGATTTCGGATAAGGATATCCTCCTCTTAAATACAAAGGCTAAAGATGTGCTTGAACTAGTGAGTGATCGTTCGACTGCCCATGTTCGTTCTATATTTGAGGGAACATCTAGCTTTGAGGATGCTAAGGTGCTCATCTTGATGCGACACTATGAGGCATTTGTAATGTTGGAGCATGATACACTCTCCACCATATATGATCGCTTGATAAACATCACAAATGAGCTCAAAGCCCATAGTGCTAATATTTCCAATCTAGACATTTGTAGGAAATTGCTTAACGTGTTGTTGGAGGGTCACTACGGAGACTTTATAACCACTCTTGCAAACGGTGACCTCTCTGACACTTCACCGAGTGAGCTCATTGACATGCTGATGTCAAATGAGGCTATGCCTAAGGAGGACATACATCCCGTGACGTGAAACTAGATGAAGATGAACTCCAATCTAGCCTCTGATTTTGTCCCTGATCTTTCAAGGTAGATTGATCTCACCCAAACAGCAAAGAATCAACTAAAACGATAAAAAATAAGATAGATAGATAGATGAGAGGTGTAACCTAGCAAAGGGGTCGGCTAACTTGTGTAAATTAGATCTAACACAAACCAAAATATCACAATATACTAAACCACAACTCAATTCAGATTCAATCAACCCAACAAGTTGAAAATCTTGAAGAACCATTTGGAGGGATTCAACAAAACCCACTCTTGAATCTTACCCGAGGGAGAACAAGAGAAAAACTAGAGAGAACACAAGATAAACTCGTGCAAAATTGCTAGAAAGCAATACAAATTATCTTGATAAGCAAAAGTTATCTTTAGAGAACAGATTACATGCATATATATAGCTGTTGGGGGCAAATGCAAACCTTAACTACCAAAGAAAGTGTATCCAACTAGAATACTAAGAAAAATATCCCTAAAAGATAGAAAGTGGAAAAATAAAAGGAAACTGATTTGAACTCAAACTCCTCCAAATCCAATGCGGGCTGGATTTGTGCAACTAGCAAGAAACCATGTGGAAAGCCTTTAAATCTTGCTCAAATTTTGGTAAATTTGAGTTTGACTCGACCTTGACTTGTTTCCCTACTGTTCCACACATTTTGGAGAGAATTTGACCAATATTTGACTTGGATTTGACCAAATTCAAACGTGATAGTTGGCTGGAATTTCCAGATTTTCCTCCTTGTTCATTTTCTTCACCCAAGGTGCAAATGAAGGACAAATTTAGTTTTTTGGAGCCAAATATCGAAACTTGCACCAGTGTTCTTGGGAAAATGTGCAGCAGAAAACAAAACCAAATGTGGCTCTTTGTTATGACTTCCTTCATGTCCCTTGAGGTGTTTTAGGTACTCCTCATCCATCTCCATGCCCTCATACCTAAGACAAATCAAAGAACTCCCAATGGGTAGTAGCCTCAAAGAGTTTAAATCACAATTGAAATCTGAGAGGAAAGCTTGTACTTGGATTTGAAGCTCTCTTGTTTTACTCCTAGTAATTGGTCCACTGGTTGGAGGGGTTGGTATAGATGTTGGTGTACGAATGTCCTCATCATCCCTTATTGAAAAGCATTTGTCCTCAAATGTTCTTCATCTGGTTCAAGATAAGGAGATAGATCAGAAATATTGAAAGTTGCACTAACACCATACTTACCTGGTAAATCAATGTGGCATGTTTCACATCTGTTTACAAAGTTCTCCACATCTGTTTGCATCTTTGGCCAGTAAAAGTGATCAGCAAGCATCTCATATGTCTTGGAAATTACAAAGCAACCCATGAGACCACCTAAGTGTGCCTCCTGCAACAATAACAATAATCTCATAGAGCATTGGGATATACAAAGTTTATGTGATCTAAACTCTTCATCATGTTTAAAGTACTTATCCCTTGCTTTGTTTTCAGAACATTGTACATATCCTTCTTTGAATTCCAAATCAGTAGGATACAGTTATTTTAAGTGTTCAAATACAATAATCTTAGCATCCAATTGTGTGATCAGAACATGGCACCTAGAGAGAGAGCATCAGCAACTAAGTTTTCTTTACCTTTCTTATGCTTGATTACATATGGAAAAGTCTCTAAAAACTCTAGCCACTTAGCATGTCTTCTATTTAATTTGTTTTGCGCTTTCAAGTGTTTAAGTGCTTCATGATCAGAATGTATGACAAATTCCTTGGGCCATAGCTAATGTTGCCATGTTTCTAAAACTCTAATAAAAGCATACAATTCTTTATCATATGTGGAATAATTCAGCACTGGACCACTTAATTTCTCACTGAAATAAGCAAGGGGCTTACTTTCTTGGAGCAGAACACCACCAATTCCAATTCCACTTGCATCACATTGAATTTCAAAAGTCTCACCAAAATCTGGAAGTTGTAGCAAGGGTGCATTGGTTAGCTTATTTTTCAATAGTTGAAAGGCTTTGTCTTGAGCTTCTCCCCATTCAAACTTTACATTCTTCTTTGTCAATTCATTGATGGGAGTTGCTATGGTGCTGAAGTTTTTGACAAACCTCCTATAGAACCCAGCCAGGCCATGGAAGCTTCTCACGTGACATACACTTCAGGGGGTTAGCCATGACTTGATTGCTTCAATTTTGGATTCATCTACTGCCACACCCTGTTTACTAACAACAAAACCAAGAAACACAACACTTTCTTTGCAAAAAGTGCACTTGTCAAGGTTTCCAAACAAATGGCTCTCTCAAAACAACGAGAATAATTCTCAAGTGTTCAACATGATCAGTGAGGCATTTGCTATAAACAAGAATGTCATCAAAGTAAACCACAACAAATTTACCAATGAATTCTCTCAAAACATGGTTCATTAACCTCATGAAAGTGCTAGGGGCATTTGTTAAACCAAATAGCATAACTAACCACTCATATAAACCTTGTTTTGTTTTAAAGGTTGTCTTCTATTCATCTCTTGGTTTCATTCTTATTTGATGGTAACCACTTCTCAATCAATTTTAGAGAAAATTACAGATTCACTAAGCTCATCTAACATATCATTAAGTCTAGGTATTGGATGCCTATACCTTATTGTTATGTTATTAATAGCTCTACAATCAACACACATTCTCCATGAACCATATTTCTCTGGCACTAACAAAATAGGAACAACACAAGGAGATAAAATTTCTCTAACCTTTGTTGAGAAGTTCTCTTACCTAGTTTTCAATCTCCTTTGTTTCTTCTGGATTGGTTCTATATGCAGACCTATTTGGAGGTGATGCTCCTGGTATGAGATCAGTTTGATGCTCAATACCTCTCAAAGGTGGCAGTTGTGATCTCCTCTGGAAAAACATCCTTGAATGCCTGCAAGAGTGTAAGAATTGGTTCAAGCAAAGAATCATTTTGAAAAGATGAATTTAAACACTCTTTGAAAAGTAGAACAAAGAATTGTTGTTTTGGATTTTTCAAACTAATTGTCTTGGACAACAACTGTTGTGTTTCTTTGTTGGATTTTCCTCTCTTTTTGCTGCTGGTGTTAACCCCCTTTTTGGGTGGATTTAAGTGCTGGTCTTGCAATTGTACTCGAGTGTCCTCTTGCTCCCTTTTCTTCATCTCATCTACTACAATTTCCTGAGGTGATAAAGGAGCTAAAACAAAAGTGTTACCCTTGTAATCAAATGTATATTTGTTAATTCCACCACTATGCATTGTGTCATGATCACATTGCCAGGGTCTTCCTAACAACAAATGACAAGCTAGCATAGCTACAACTTCATCAATATATCTACCAATCTGAAAGGGAACTCTTACCATTGTGTTTACCTTTAATTCTCCACACTCATTGAGCCATTGCATTTTATAGGGGCTGCGGTGTCTCCATGTTTTTAATCCTAACTTTGTGACCATCTCAGTGCTAGCTATATTGTTACAACTACCACCATCAATAATCATCTTACAAATCTGTCGCGCCCCATCTTGGGGACAATGACTACTCCCGTGGGGATCCAACTCGTTGCAGCTGATCCCATACATGCATACCATTGACTTCCCAGGATAAGTCAAGCACATGAGTATATCACATTACAGCAGAGTAACTTACAAAATTTTTAAGCAGTGTGGCCTGCTGGCCTTAATACAACACAAAGAGATTACAATGCCTTCATGGCATAAAAGGTTTAGCAAAATAATAACTACACAGCGGAAGATAGGTGAACCCTCACAGTAAGAAGTTGACGACAGAACAACACACATCAGGGTTCTGGCGGAACTGGCTCTCCTCCTTCTGGATCCACGAAGTTCTCCACACCTTCATCTTGATCATGGAACACTCCATCTATTTGATTTCAAGTTGCAAGGGTGAGTACTTACGCACTCAGCAAGTCATAGGTAAGAGTAGATACATATAGTAGTGATGATATGAACCTATGCTAGTAAAGAAGAGTGGATGGTTGTAAAATAGTCTTTTCCTTTATATCTCATCTCATGGCAGTATTTTCATAACATAACCTTGCTATTCATGTTCACTAATTATAGCACTACCGCGACATGTCGACACACAACAACCCACGGTAGCACCCCTTATCATGACAACACATGTCATTTGGGTAATCTTGACTTATCAAATTTTATTTAGAAAACATACTTGTGTCACACCCCGTGGATTTAATCCATTGCAGTAGACTCCTATAAACCCAGGAGCTCGGAGTATTCGAATACGTTTTTAACTCTGCAAAGAGGTACCAATTTACCCGCAAGATATTCCACTTTCATGCCCATCCTATGTGTATTTATGTACATTCAGTGCCACCACCATTCCATACCAAATTCTGGTCACGGCTAGGGTTTTATTTCCTGAATATACATAAATACACATATAATAGTTCATGGCTCATTACTTCATCATTCCACATTTCTCATGCATTCAGCCTTATACTGCCATTTCATATTTCAGTCCTTCTTTCACATGCAATACTAATTATATTCAAGGTTATATTATAGCAACTCTTAAAATATAGGTTCAAGATGTTCAAGAATATGACTTGACTTCCTCGTCGTAAAAATCAGCAGTTGATGTCGGGTCAACAGCGAAGTCCTCAAACTCAGCTTCTGGATCTGCCTGACGACAAACAAACACATAATAATTACTAACTATATTAAAATGTTTTATGATCTACATGCAAATATGCTTTAAGAATAATATCTGAACGATGCTGAAGATGATTGAGACTACAAACTAAACTGAGTTGAAATTCTAGGGTTTCAAGGGATCTGGGCTAAGATTGAGTACTGGAGGTTACAAGAGTTTCAAGGCATCAATATTGACATAGGTTCACGGCTGGTTTGCTCAAAACAGCGAATGTCAGCCGATTGACATTCGGTTCGCGGCCTGACATAGCCAAGAATGGCATAGGAGTGGTTTAGAAGGTTTTCAATGGACAATACAAGTTTGGACCAAAGCATTGGGTGCACAATGAAGCAAGGCATCTGTTTGACAAAGTGGTTTTTGCAAAAAGTCCAGGAGTTCAAAGAATTTGCAAAACACCCCTGGACACAGTGAACTAAATGTCTGTGCACTGCCAATTTCTAGGCTTTTGAGTATTTGATCGATTTGCTTGAGCTTTGCTTCACCAACTATGTCTAGGAGGTAGGAGAAGACAACAGGAACTCATTGGTGGTGGTTTCAGGAACTGAGATGGCCGGACAGCGATGAACGGCGATTAGGAAATACGGTGGCGACACGGCACAGCACAGGTACTGGACAAATTCTTGGCATAGCGATATCTTGTGATTTTGTGCAGAACTAGAGATCGGGGTAGTGGAGAGATATGCTCAGGAGGTTGAGGCGAAGGTTCTGGACAAGGTGGCGTCGCCGGCGGTGGTCGGAGGCGAATTCTGGTGAACTACGCCGGAGAAGAAGACATTGGATTTGGGCAAATTCGATACAAAGTTCTGGAGATCAATTGCTAGCTGTGAGAGTAAGAGGGAGGTGAGGGAAAACTTCTGGTAGGGTCAATTTGGCCGGAGGAACGGCGGTGTGGCCTGGCGACGTGAGCTGGTCGCCAATGGCGCTTAAATTCTGGAAAAGCTTCGATCTAAGCTGAAATTTGAAATCTGAAAGCACAGGCTTGCTGGAGAGGTTCTACTGATCATATAACTCTACTAAAAGGTGAGCTAATTCAGGTTAAATCGAATGGCATTGTCGAAACAGGGAAATCTCAATCTTCGGCGATTGCCGGCGCTAGGGGTCGCTGGAGTTCAATTGAATGGTACAGAATAGAGAGGGACGAGGGAGGTACTCACTGGTGAAGCTAGATTGGAGAAAGGTGTAGTGGATTGAGCTAGCACCGTGCTCCTCCTCGGCAGTCACCAGACAAGAAGGAGAAGTGTGAAATTTCTGAGACTTAACTGATTTTCTGATGAGGTGGAGTTTGTACAAGGCGAAGGGATGCTTAAATAGCAGAAGATGAGAGCTCTCGAGACTTGGAGCGACAAGCAGAGACGTTGAATCGATCGGTGAGGTGATAATAGTGGTGAAGAAACAGCAGCAGCAACGGGACAGCGAGCAGGCGGCTCTGCACTGTTCGAATTGTCGGCTCATTGGGACTTGGCACTGGGCACCAGTGACGGCAGCAGCACTTTTGTCAGCAACTCCGCGCCACGTCGCCTCGCACACGCGGTTGCTGGTTGCTGGCGCTGCCACGGCGACGGCGTAGGGGTGGACACGTGCACACATGTAGCTACAAACGAGCACGTGCACGGGCGAAGGCACAGCTTGGCCGGCGATTAGTAGGCACAACGAAAAGCACGGCGAGGTGAGGCACTGGTTGCTGGTTGAAAAGGCTGGGGGCTCTGGTCGAATCTAGACTGATTTGCAATTACAGAAGTTGGGTTTTGGACTGATTGTTAAAATCTGAGATTTAAGTGATTAGGGCTAATTTTGACTTCAAAATTCTGGCAAACTTTGTTTAGCAAATGATTTAGCAAAGATAGAAGATAAATTTGGAACATTAGAATAACTTTTGAATGAAAATGATAAAAGGATATTTGGGGTATTTGAATCTGAATTCTGTTAAAACTGAAATTCTGAGACTTAGGGTGAGATTTTGATATTCTTGCAGAAGAAGATTTTGTATTAAATAGCATTTGGAAGGTGTTCCCTGAAACAGATTTGGATATGGAGTTGATTTACAATTTTTAGCCTTTTCAGGCTTCTGGAAAATCTTGAAAAGGACTGATTTGCGATACAATTTGGACTGATTTGTGAAAAGGGCCTAGATGATGGAATCTGATTTCCAACTTTTTGGATTAAGGTATTGGAATACCCATGATCATAATCCAAGAATAATTTGGTCTAGGTTAGGTCAGAATTGGCTAAATCTGAGTTTAGAGTTTTTAGGGTAATCAGGATAGTAATTAAATTCTGTTTTCAAAAACAGAAAGGGATTGATAAATCTGGGAGTTAGAGATCGAATTGGATTTGGCATCTGAAGGCTTTTATACTCAGGATAAATAGTAGATTAAATCTGGATAATCTGATCTTGATTTGGGCCTTCAGAATAGATTTTGAGATTTTTGGGGCCGATTTGGCTGATCTTGAAGAGACATATGCATGCATGACTTTTTATGAAAAGAATTTTCAGCCCAAACTCAGGGTGTTACAAAATCTTATTGTTTACTCTGTATCTAGATTGAAACAAATTATGCCTTTGATTCTTCTCAGCCTCTATCATTTGTGCACTCAACACAGGTTCAACAATTAGGCACTCACCTCCATACTCAGGTTGTTCTTCAAATAATGAAGGGTTAGGGGCTATTACCTCAACAGCTTGCTCACCTTGCATTTCTTCTTCCTTCTCCTCATTGTCATTACCACATTCTTTCCCATGGGATCCCCTGCCATTGTTAGTAGTAAACAAAGAACAAAGCAAACAACAAGTTAAGGGAATTTGTAGATGTTTGTGGCACTCACAACTCACTCAAGCTCAAGGTTAAGGTCTTATAATCCCTAGGCAGATCTGAATTGATTCAAAAATTCAATTGAAAGGTGACAGATCACACAAGATGATGAGTAAAGTATGTTGCACTGTGGTTGCTGATCTAAACAAGTTTTTATGGTGTAGCTTGGTAGGCCTTATAGGTAGTAAGGAGCTAATCTTGTTATCTTTGAGTTAAATCAAATAATAAACCCAAAAAGTGCACCTTAAGTTGCTGATATTAATTGTTTGCCAAGTTTTCAAAGTGCACAATAGATAAAAAGGAATAATTCTTGCTAATTCTAAGACCAAAGAAGTATGAGATCAACTTAGGCCAGAAATCAACAAAGTGGAGTTTAGGGTTTGCACTTGTTTCACTTGGATTGTTAACAACAGCAAGCAAAAATACACTGAATAGCTGCAAGATTGGATCTTGATTGGATTTTATGCTTTGCTTCAATAGATTTGATTTCATTTTGATTTCTGGAGCAAGAGCATATTCTAGGGTTCCAAATTTTCTCCCTAGTTCTTTATTTCTAGTCGCAGCACTTAGAGTTAGGTTTTAAAACCTTTCAAACACAAATTGATTCTTTATAGCTTGCTGGAGCAAACAGAAACATAGATCGAAAGCTTGTTTGCAACTTTCAACTTAGATTGAACATATTTTTGGTTTTTTTTGTGGTAGGATAGAAAATAATCTAAACAAAGAACATGAAAAGCAAGATTAAACCAATTAATCTACATAGCACTAATCAAACAGCAAGATGCAATTATGATCAGCAACTAATTTGGCAATTTAACGGTTCAAAACTTGATAAAACTTAAAATAAACAAGATAGTAGTAAAGGGTTTGAGTAATAGGTAATGAAAATAGTAAGAACAAGATCTAACCTTGATCAACTTCTGCTCTGATACCAACTGATGTGAAACTAGATGAAGATTAATCTAGCGTCTGAGTTTGTCCCTGATCTTTCAAGGTAGATTGATCTCACCCAAACAGCAAAGAATCAATTTAAACGATTAAAAATAAGATAGATAGACGAGAGGTGTAACCTAGCAAAGGGATAGTCTAACTTTTGTAAATTAGATCTAACACAAACAATAATCCGTTTGAGACATAGTCTTGGTTTTCGCACTAGGCTTGCCCAGATTCTAATATGCGGAATAACGGGATCTTACTCGGGAGTACCGAAATCTAAAGGATGATAAAAAACACAGCTCAAAATAATTGCACAACTCTTTATTTCAAAGAGGGCTTTACACGTCGAACGTTAGGTTGCACTCACCTATGTCGAGGAACTATAAGCTGGATATATGATCCAAGGTTGTAATAATATTCGATGATCTAAACTAGACCTATTACAAGGTATTTATAGTCCAATCGTATGAGTACGTATCAGACTCAATAACCTAAACGTATTAGACTCATACAACTAACTAACCCTAAACAGATAAGCTTAGTTATATCTATTCGGATCGGATTACAATTCCGAACAAAGAACGAATTCCTTTTCAAGGTCGCAAACCAGACCATGGTCCCGAAATCTTTCCGAACACGGTTAAGGTCACAAAGCCGTATACGACTCGACCTGAAGATCCTCTTGGATCAAACAAACATATCACAATATACTAAACCACAACTCAATTCAGATCCAATCAACCCAACAAGTTGAAAACTTGAAGAACCAATTAGAGAGATTCAACAGAACCCACCCTTGAATCTTACCTGAGGGAGAACAAGAGCAAAACCAGAGAGAACACAAGATAAACTCATGCAAAATTGCTAGAAAGAAATAAGAATTGTATTGATAAGCAAAAGTTATCTTTAGAGAACAAATTAGATGCATATATATATAGCTGTTGGGGGGGAAGGCAAACCTTAACCACCAAACAAAGTGTATCCAACTAGAATACTAATAAAAATATCCCTAAAATAAGGTTGAACTAAAGATAGAAACTAGAAAAAAAAAAGGAAACCGATTTGAACTCAAACTCCTCCTCCAATCCAATTCGGGCTGAATATGTGCAACTGACAAGGAAACGTGTTGAAAGCCTTTAAATCTTGCTCAAATTTTGGTTATGGAGAGAATTTAACCAATATTTGACTCGGATTTGACCAAATTCAAACATAACAGCCAGCTGGAATTTCCATATTTTCCTCCTTTTTCATTTTCTTCACCTAGGGTGCAAATGAAGTACAAATTTATTGTTGTTGGGCTTGTTGGAAAGCATATGAAGTTTACTTTCAGAAAAGTAAATTTTGTATATGTTGGAGCACTTTTCGGGAGCCAAATCTCAAAACATTGAACCGGTGTTCTCGGGACAATGTGCAGCAGCAAACAAAATCCAATGTGGCTCTTTGTTAGGACTTCCTTGATGTCCCTTGAGGTGTTCTAGGTACTCCTCATGCATCTCCATGCCCTCATACCTAATACAAATCAAAGAACTCCCAATGGGCTGTACTCTTAAAGAGTTTAAATCACAATTGAAATCTGACAGGAATGCTTGTACTTGGGTTTGAAGCTCTCTTGTTTTACTCCTAGTAATTGGTCCACTGATTGGAGGGGTTTGTGTAGATATTGGTGTAGGGATGTCCTCATCATCCCACCTTCGAGCATATCAAGAACAACGATTTCATTGTGGAGGATCGGGAGCTTTCTAGCAAGCTCAATGACGTCATCGACTTGGTTCGCCTAAGCAAGACAAATGCGAAATATTGCAAGAAGATCTCAGAGAAAGCTTGAAAAAAAGTGTCAAGTTCAAAGTCTTCATCTCATGACAAACCTATATGCCTTATGGCATGTGACTCAACGGTATCAAATACTAACTTCTCCAATGATGAGCTTATGGATATGATTGTAGAGTTAAATGACTTGCTTGGCAATATGACTAAATGTTTTTTCACTTTAAAGAATAACTTCTCATCCTTGAAAGTGCGATATCAAGAGTTGAAAGGCTCTTATGATTCTTTGCTTACCAAGGATGCTATTAACTCCACAATTACCTTAGATGTTGGAGTTTCTTGTGACTTGCTTATTGATCCATCCTTATAGTCACATACTTCCACTTCACATTCTAGCACCTCTTGTAATGACTTAATTGTTAATTCATGCTTAGATTCAAATGCTAGCTTTGTAGACACTTTTATTTCATTTGATAATTTGTCTATTTGATTCATTTATTTGATTCACATGCTTGTACAGTTGATACTAGTAACTCATACCATTATTTATCTAGTTACTCATCTTTATGCCTTGGTGTTAGTACTAGTTTCTCCTCATTTGATATGTCTAGCTCATCTAGTGATTCTATTGTTATGCCTTCTCGTTCATCTACTTGTGATGATATGACATCATGTTCTCATTCACATCATGTTTCATGTGTTAACATGGTATCATCTCATGTACCTAAACTTGAAAATGATGAACTTATGGCTAAAATAAATGGATTGAGAATGACCTTACTAGATATCATATGGGTAGCACTATGCGTGTTAAACCCCCTTTAGATCATAGATATTCATTTAAAAGGGGAAATTAAATCATGCTCACTCATCTAGTAAGAGGCATCACATATTTCAACCCACTCATACCATTTCAAAGTAAAGCCCTCTCAAACATCATGTTTCGCATGTCACTTAATAGGGCAACATTCACATGAGTGTGTATATATCCCTTTTAGAGTTGGTTCTTTTGACTCTTATTTGATTTCTCGTTCTAGAAGGAGTTTAATTGCAAAACTTATTGATTTCCCTTTTCAAAAACTAAAAATAGAGCCATTTGGGTACCAAAAGACTTATGTGACAAGGCTAGAGGGCATCGTATGGTTTGAGTACTAAAAAGAGCTTGACTCCTTTTGATGTTTTTTAAAAAAAAATTTGCATTGCATTTTGTCAATGATTGGAACAATATCCCAAGCCGAACTTACACAGATTTAATTTATTTAGAAGGGGGACAGAATCAATCAATCACCAAAGGGTATCACCATAAGAATGAAACCCAACACCTTGTGTTTATACATGTTCAGGCCCTCGCAGTCTGAGTAATAACCCTACTCCTGTTTGGTTGTCACAATCAGAATAATGGATTACAGAGGGTACAGAGTTTAATAATCTATGTATTGTCTAACTCTCTATTTATTTCTCTCCTTGTGTTACTTCATTGCCCCCCTTACACAAACCCTTAGCCCATCTTTTATACTTGTTGAAGAGGTGTCAGTTGCTTCATCAGAGGGATGCTAGGAGGTGGCCAGTGGTTGCTATACAGTGGTTTGAAGCAGTTGCTATCCACCAGTTATATCATGACAGTTATGGATAACCGCACATTCATCCTTGTAGGCAGTTATCTTGTTAGTGAAGAGAGACGTGTATTACCCTGGGAATAATGGACAGCTTTAGTCAGAGAGCAGTTATGGTCTATCAAACATGATTACATAAATGCATCATCTTTAGACCGTGGTTGGTAAGTTAAGTCTTGACCAAACCTTCCTTTCCTGATTCGAAGGTACTTCCAGGCTCAATATTTGTCTTAATTCACTAACATGGTAAGGATAAAGAAACCACTATTGGTTTTCTTATGAAGTGGGTTAAAGCTAACTCTCTTATTACATGGTCGCGTACTGGCTGCAATCATGTATTGGGTATTATCATGTCTCCACGACCATAGTGACCGCGGGTAGTGTCCACAGACTCTGCGACCTTGAGTATTGCAACCACAGAGGATGCAGCCACAATCATTGAGACAATAGATCCGTGATGGGCCTTGTTTGACTAGCAAGATGGGCCATATGTAGTCCAGAAGATCTTGAAATATCTTAAGATCTCTCTCCATGGTCGCGAGCGACCATGGAAAGTTACAAACAGATAGCTTTGATTAAGTCTAGAAAATATTGGACTATCTCATGATCTCTCTCCGTGGTCACGGGCGACCGTGGAAAGGCACCAACATGTTACTCGAGTAATAATCTCTGTCATTTAGCCCCCAAATATGAAATGAAAAGTTTATTTTAATTGAAGTATCATTTCGGCTTCTCAAAAAGGCACCTTTTCATTTTGGATTCCAACAAAGCCCAAGAAAACCTTTGGGTGCGTTTATCAGACCCATCATGAGAGGCATTAAATGAAAAGGATCTCTGTTGTAATAAAAGGCTGTCTTTTACGGGATGCAACCCACGATTGAGAACTCAAAAACCCTTTGAGACTCAAAATTCTTAGCCTTCAAGCTTCCCTTCTACAAGCTCTTTCTTCTTCTCCAATCTCGATTCAATGGCTTCCTGGACTCGTTCTCACCACCGAACTATTGAGAACATGCTGGCCTTGGAAATGGAGGGTTACCTCCCCTCAAGGTCACTAATCCCATGGCACCTTGCCGGGGATGAAGAAGAAAGCCCCATCATGCAACCAGGCGAACTGGTGCTCTTCGAGGATTTTTTGCGGTGCAGGTTTCGCCTTCCGAAGAGCGATTTCTTCTGGAACGTTCTTGCACACTACGATTTGGAGTTGGTAAACAGCAACCCCAACTCCATTTTGATTCTTGTATTTTTCAACATTTGTGTGAGGAATATGTTGGGGTTTTACCCAGCATACCTCTCTTCTGCCAATATTATTTTTTGGCCTGGTCAAAAAGCTCCAATGCGTGCGGGTTGTCTACTTCCGTCTTCGGGAGGACTATCTGCCTCTTCCCCTCTGTGATTCTACCCATGGAAGGTATCAATAGTGGTTCTACTATTTGGCTCCTAGCGAGAGCCATCTCTGTTCGAGAATTGTCGACTAGAGAGAAGCGGAGAAAAACATTCTGCTCCTCCCCTGGACAACCAGCAGAAGAGGCAAGCCCAAGTAATCCAATACCTGGCAAATGAGGGCTTGACAGCCCGCGACGTGATCCAGGACTTTGTGAAGAACCAGATCAGCCCTCTAATGAAGAGGGAACACCCTGCTTGGGAGGTCAGGGTTATGGAATACGGCACCAGGGACTATGTCCCGGGTAATGGTTATAACCAAATTGTTGAAATCGGCACAACCTTTGCATCTGTTTATTTACCTGAACTGAGTTCTTTTGAATAATCTTGAGTGTTCTTTCTTCTTCTACAGTCTTGCATATTTTAGAGGTAGACAGGAGGACAAATTATCTCCTTAAAGCCTATAACACAGCCACCGAAGGTGATGTCAAAGCACCAAGGCCGGAGAGCATGGTCAGCAACTCAAGCAACTTTACTCAGGCGTGTCGAAAGGTATGTCTCTTTCGAATGATCTATTTACATCTGCTTCTCGACAGAAGTTACCAAAGCAATTAATTTTGGTTTGTGTCAGATGTTTGAGCGCCTAGTAGCCTAGAAAGGATGAACCGGCGACGACGTGGGATCCTCAAGTGGTTCAACATCAAATAAGCTGAAGAAGGCCCCTCCTGCAACCAAAAGTTTGGCCAGGACTGGAGCCTTGAGAATCACTCCTACCACAACAGCGGCAATGACCGCAGCAGTTGTGAAAACCACAGCTTCGGCTGCGCCCACAGGAGTCCCTGCAGCCATGACTGCTATCGTGGCCATGGAAGCTCCTACGACCGCTGGGGTGAGCCAACTGACTCCTGCTGTTGTCAAGATCCCAACTGACCCTCTGGTCTCAACCACATAGGTTGTTACGGTAAGGGCTCCCACTCCTCAAATTTAACCAAATACGACTACGAATTATCTCATGGCCGTACAGGGAGAGGGGAGCGATGTGGAGGAGGAATAAGGAACATCCCTGTTTGCTGTGAGGAAGCGGTCATCAGCAGCTCCTGATGAGTCTTCTCCCATGACACTTTCTTCACTCTTGTCTCCAAGAGGCTGGGGACTCAGCATCAGGTAAGCATTTGTCTTAACTGAGTCTCAATACTCAGTTAGAAATAGTTTTCCAATCTTAAAGCTGGATATGCAAGGCTCCTTCAACCTCTGTAAGGAGGAATAAGGAACATCCCTAGACTTGAGCTTGCAGTCTCAATTCCTTGACAAAGTTAGGCAAGTGTGGGAAAGCTTGGCATCAACCAACCAAGCGGCTGGATTCAAGGACCTCTCAGAGAAGTACTTCGAGCAGTTCTTGGAAGTAAGTAAAAATCTTTACTTCTCAACTTCATATGTTTCTTCTGGAATCTTTTGTAAGTATTTCCCTTTTTGTTCTATTCAAAATGCTGCTTGTGATGCAGCCAATTTGGCCTACTGGTGGAGTAGTCAAGGTCACACAAACAGAATGCGATAAGCTAAAGTAGTATCTTGCTTTAAACTCAATTTCTTATAAACTGGAATGACAATTTTAATTGTCGTAAGGAAAATATTCTTTGCTAGAGGAGGTTGCCAATGAACGCAACAGCAAAGAAGTTGCGATCATTGGGCGTTCTTCTCTAGAGAAGGAAATGGTCAAAGCCTACAAAGTAAACAGCGAAAGGCTTGCTGAAAGTCTGGTGCTTGGGGCCAAACTGAATGGCGCTGAAGAACAGATGGCAACCTTGGAGCAGAAGGCTATGTTAGTTGATTCGCTCCTAGGAAAAGTTGAGCACTCTTAGATGGTTTGCAACCAACTGCAGGCCAGGGTGGATGGTAAGCTCATTTTGGCAGGAACTTACATTGCCTTTATGAACTTTATGAATTTCATGAACTCAATTGAATTCATTTCTTTCTCTGCTCAGAGTAAAGAGACGAGAACCTGAAGCTGGCTGAAGAAAAAGACTATGAAAAGAAGAGCATTGAGCGTGGAGAAGATTTCGATAAAATCCAAAGGCTCATCAGCCGCTTCAGGACGACCAAAGAGAAGGCCGAAGAGACCACTAAGCTTGCCCTCAATGAGAAGGGTGCTTTGGAAGAAATCATCAAAAGCGGGGGTCTCATAGAAAAGGAAACCTTCGCAAAGCTATGGGAGGTCGCAGACTCACTAAAGGCGGATGTTATCGATCCTAAGAAGGATGATTTTTCCTTTGGTGAGTCATGCAAACTAGTCGCGGCTCAAGCTGATTTTCTGGTCGCAAATGTTCTTGAAATTGTGAGGAGGTACAAAGAGGCGCTAAAGAATGACATCATATCTGTAGCCTCTGCCATCCTCGGCAAACTTAGGCTTCACCATGATCCAATTTTGAATCTGAATCCAGTGGTGTAAGACGCGACCTTTGACAGCCAAGACCAGCTGAAGGTGACCATGGCTGAGGTCACGCGAGAAGAAACCATAGAAATATTACGAAGAAGGCATCTTGCTTATTGGCGGCCACAAGGACACGGGTTTTATCTTCAACCACCCCGCCGGCTCATGAAGCAATCCTACGAATATGTCTTATGGTGTGCCACAACCTTTGACTTCTTGTGGGATGTTAATAAATTCTTCATATCATCTAAAGAATCACATGATCCTGCAAA
This sequence comes from Pharus latifolius, assembly GCA_019359835.1. Lineage (NCBI taxonomy): Eukaryota > Viridiplantae > Streptophyta > Magnoliopsida > Poales > Poaceae > Pharus > Pharus latifolius. Next base: position 17,721,525 of record CM033327.1, on the reverse strand, counting down.
GAGCAAAGTTCTGGAACTCTCCCATGGTATGAATTTATTTTTCCTTTGCAATTTGTTCTTACTGTTGCTTTTTGATTGAAATTCTTTTGTTTGGAACTTCTTCTAGCTTCTCCTGAGGTGACTACACCGATCACCCTTGAAGGGGACATGGGCTTGCTTAATAGAGTGATCTCTCCCAAGGCGTTGAAGCGGAAACATTTGCTGATTCGAGCCGACACTTCAAGTGAAATGAACCAAAATGGCATGGAAGAACAACCAACCCTTCACGACAATAATCACGAAGGAAGCCCTCTCAAGAAAACATGCTTGAGGGCTCCAAGTAATTATAATTGATTTCTTCCTTCTCTCTCTCTTCCCTTTTTTTTAAAATGCTCTTTCGCTAATTCTCTTTCTTTTAGGCTATGAAAGTCCTTTGAATATATCCATGAAGAAATTGAAAGAGCAAATAGACATGGTGGAGGCTGCAACAAAGAAGCATTGACGAATTGTTGGTGTCAACTTTGAAGTGCCTTCTACTTCTTCCAATCCTGTCACTACACTTGATGAATATGTTGGGCAGATGAACCTTGTAGTACCTCTACCGACTACCCCTTCATTGCGCTGTCTTGTAGGGTATGTGCGACATGACCTCCAAGAATTACAAGAGTTACTTGATGCTTCCACATTGGATAAAGGTGCCCTCGTCTCTGATATAGAGGAGGATTTACAGAGTTGGGAAAAATTCTTCACTGGAGTTGATGAAGAACTTCCTCCCCAGCTCTTAGAGTTGATGAAGGCATTAAGACATCTTAGAGATAGTCTTCTCGATGAAGCTGAGCATTCCGAGATTTCCAAACTCGAGGGTGATAGAGACTTCATGAATAAAGTACTTCTAACATCCCGTTAGCTCCATTACCCTTCTTCAGAAGTTCATAAGATCATTGATGAAATCGACTCTGTCCTCCAAATAGAGGAATCAAAAAGTCAAAAGTCCAAGCAAGAATGCCTGACTTTGATTGTGGACTTGGAGATTGAGTTAAAGTCCATTAATGATACGGAGGAATCAATTACCAAATGTCGGTGTGATCGTGACGAGTGTGTTGAAGGAATCAACTCTTCTCTTTTCTCCATGAAAAGTAAAGATGACTAAGGAGAAGCCCGCTTGAAGGAAATTGAAGAGCGCCTTCGAGTGGCAAAGGAAGAGAGCAATTTCGGGCTTCCTAGATCACTTCAATCAATGATATCTTTCATTCAGTCCTGGAAAGTTGAAAAGTGTAGAAAGACCCGATTTTATGGGGCATTTGTCATGCACCTCTTTTTTTTCTAGTTTTTTTTGGGGCATTTAGGCATACACCCTTTTATGTAATATCCGTAATTCCTTCAATAAAGATCATTTCATCATTTTTATCCCTGCTGTCCATGCATCCTTCACTTATTATTATTTTTTAATGCTATAGGACCATGTATCTCAAAAAGAAACAATCATTGGAGACCATGACCTAATCATGATTCTCCTCAAGTATGAAAAAGAGAAACATAAAGTGAGCAAAAAGTACTCAACACTTATGTTTAAACATGTGTATCTTTAGTCATTTGCAAAACCATGCAATGATTAAAGATACAAAATTTTACTGCGTCCGCATAACTACCACGGTGCCGACCAGCGAGAGGAATTCACAGTTTCATCAAAATAACCTACTGCCGTTAGTCTTCCTAAGTCATAGCGAAGAATCATGCCACATCCTAAGGTGTTTTATCAACTATACTGCGTCCGTCTTGCAACCACAGAGCCAACCAATAGAGTTGAAGGGTTTCACAGATGCACTTGAACCGCACTGGCACGCTTCACAGCTCTCATTCTTCTTAAGTTATGGTGAAGAACCATGCCACAACCTAAGACCTTTTATCAACTTCACTGCGTTCGTCTTTCCACTACGAAGCCAACCAGTGGAGTTGAAGGGTTTCACAGATCCACATGAACCGCACTGGTATGCTTCACTGCTCCCATCAATGGTCACATTGCAAACTTTGTTTGGTCAAGGCATTTCATGGCCATCTTCAGACCTAACTTTGGTAATGTTAACTTGCATATCACAGAAAGGAAAACAACCTCTTTCTTTGAAGTATTGGGGTAAAACCTTCCTGTCAGAAAGAGCATCAAAGAAAGGAATATAACATCTTTCTTTAGAGAATCAGGGTATAACCTTCCCAATACCAAGAGCATCGAAGAAAGGAAAAACACATCTTTCTTTGGCCATTTGGGGTAAAACCTTCCCGAATAAAGAGTATTAAAGAAAGGAACATACTCCTTCTTTAAAACTTTGGGGCAAATCCTCCCTCAATAAACGATTTTGATTTTAAAATGGAATGTTAAAGGAAAGAGACATCTCTCTTTAAAATGTTGGGGAAAATCGTCACAGAAAATTTTTTGTTTTAAAATGATTAAAGAAAGGAAAAGAGGCATCTTTATTTAAAACATTGGGGTAAAACCTTCCCAAAATCAAAGACTTTGATTTTAGAAAGGCAAAATACTTCTTTCTTTAAAATGTTGAGGTAAAACCATCCCAAAAGAGATTTATTTTGAAATATCGGCTTTTCTTTAAACGTCAAGCCATGAATATTATCCCATGATAGAGCCTCTGAAGGATTCACTATTCTGAAGACATCGAATGTCCATGATGAACTTCATTTACATTTTCATTCTCTTGTGAAGATGTGTAGGTAGCATAGTGCTTTAGTAAAAGTCGCCAAAGGTAGAAGGAACCTCTTCAAGTCTTTCTCTTCTGCTAGAGATTACCAAGACTTCACACACCTTGCACTGACTTCATCGAATCGGGAGTCATAGGTATGGCTGGTTTGACTTAAATAGCTGGAGGCTTTGTAGGGTGAAAGGATTGCTAGAATTTTGCCTACTTTTGCCGAGGATGGTGGATGGCTTTCTTCATTGCTCTATTGGAGGATTTCTTGAAGGTACTTCTTGAGATTTCTTGGAAGCTTCTTTTGAGAAATTGCCTATTGAGGCTTGCTTCTTTATTTTTCTTTGACTGGTGCTTCTTCTCTTTCAGACTTCAAAGGGAGCTAATCCACATCTTGTAGTGACTAAATAATCCCCGCGGGCTTCATTTTTTTTTAAAGGATCCTTGTTGATGCCTCACATGAGTGGCAAGTGGCTGCACATTGAAATACAACTTGTGCCGAGTCAAGTAGCCCTTTCCTGCTCTTCCTCTTATAGTTTCTCTCGGGGCTTGATGTCTCCATAGATCTGAAGAGAGGCATTGGATAGCAAAGTACATGGTGAGCTGGTTGCTTCAGATAGGACGAGAATTAGCATCCTACTGCCCTTGGTTACACATACTTTACACCTGCTATGTGCTTTGTGTAGAAGTCATTCCATTGGAAATAAAGCCAAGTTGATTCACTCTTTGCTCAGTACATGAATCCTTCAGCCGCAAAACCCAAGGCGATTGGCTTGACATAATCAGAGAAAGCCTTTCATTGTTGGGTATTGACACCCGTAAGAGAAAACATTTTTGAAATTTTTTTGATTTTTTTAGCACAAAAAGAACTTAATCAAAAGCAAAGGGGTGAAAGAAAGAAAAGCAGGGGTGAGAAGATCAGGCCAAAGGCACAACCATGCAAAGTATTTCTTTAGGAACCTGCTATTGATGGGAGGCATTGGGCAGTTCCCCTGTTGATCAATAAGTTGATACGCACGACCATCATATGCTTGCTCGATGATGTACGGTCCTTCCCACTTAGGCTCAAACTTGCCTTTAACTTTGCTAGTGACTACGATGGGGCGTCGAAGAACAAGTATGAGTTCCCGTTTCCTAAAGACACGCGGCTTGACAAGCTCGTCATATGCCCGTACCATGTTTTGACGGTACAACTCAATATCTTGGAGTGCATGAAGACGATTTTCCTCCAAGGCATCCAGCTCTTGAAAACGAAGCCGAATCTGTTTGTCATGTGTTAATTCTTCTTGAAGAGCGATTCTTAATGAGGGAATCTCAACCTCTAATGGCAACATGGCCTCACTCCCAAACACTAAGGAATAGGGTGTTGCCTGTGTTGGAGTGCGCACCGTGACGCGATAAGCCCATAATACCTCGAAAAGACGATCATGCCAATCTCTTCGATATCTTACGACTGTCTTCTTTAAGATCTTGCCTAATGTTTTGTTGAAGGCTTCAATCAATCCATTGTCTTGAGGATAATACCCGGTAGAATAATTCCACTGGATCTTGTACTTTGCTGCAAAATTATAGATCTTCTGTGACTTGAAAACTTTTCTGTTGTCGGAGATGATGCGATGAGGTATCCAGAAGCGGTAAAGGACGTTGCACTCCAGAAAATTGATGATGTTGTCAGACTTCACTTCTTGTAATGGGATTGCTTCAGCCCACCTGGAGAAGTAATCAGTTGCCGCCAGAATGAAACGATGTCCCCTGGATGAAGGAGTCTCAATGGGACCAATGACATCAATGCCCCAGGCGTCGAATGGCCATGAAGGGATAGTGGGATGAAGAGGAACTGGTGGTCGATGCTTGATATCACCATGTATTTGACAATCATGGCAAGACTTGGCCACCTTGAGACAATCAGCCATGATGCTAGGCCAACAGTAACCAGCAAGTTTAATGCTGTGGTACATTTTTGGTCCACTTTGATGGCCACCACAAACCCCGTGGTGAACTTCCTACAGAACTTTATCGGCTTCTCGTCGGGAAAGACATCGAAGGAGCATTTGATCAAAAGACTGCCGGTAGAGAATCCCTAGCTTGTATGTGTATGTTGGGAGTCAATGTTGCAGCTGGCGCCTCTTCACAAGGTCATCTGGTAGAGTGCCATGATTGAAATAATCAAGGAAAGGTCTACGCCAGTCTTCCTTTTCAACATTGGAAGTGACAACAATGCCAACTTCAGTTTCTTCTGGATGAGCTCCAAAACTGTAGGTAGCAACCACCTTTCTTCAATGATGACTTGTGCGGACTCCTCATCTGGAAGAGCAAGTCCTGCAGCAAGCTTCGCCAAAGCATCAGCTGATGCATTTTGACTTCGAGGCACATGAGAAATCTCAATATGCTCAAATTTGTTCATAAGTTTTTGTGCCGCTTTATGATATGGCATCAGTTCAAGCTTCCGCACTTCATAAATGCCATTGACTTGGCGCACAATAAGTTGAGAATCACCGAATGCATGGAGACAACGAATATCCATAGAAAGTGCCAATAATTGGCCAAGATAAGTGCTTCATACTCAGCTTCATTATTTGAACATTCTTCCTTCAAGAGAGAAAAAGAATGATGTATGGTCTCACCTTCTGGTGTCTTGAACGCGAGACCTACTGTCGACGATTTGGACTCGGGGTCCTTTGTTGATGTTATGCAAATTTGTGAGTTGCGGGACCTTTCTGGGCGCTCCTCCGGGAAGATAGGATGAATCAAGTCTGTAGAGGCACAAAAGATTTTATACAGGTTCAGGCCCTCGATGGTGGGAGTAATAGCCCTACGTCCTGTTGTGATTTCACTATTTGTAATAAGATGTTTTACAAGAGGGAAGAAGAGATGATCACAGGCGATGATCTCTTCAATGTTAGTGTCTACCTAAATATATCTAAGTCTTCAGGTTTGTTGAACGCCTGATAGTGCTTGTATGCTTGACTGAATTATTCACCGTCCTTAGAACGTGCATTGGCTACCTTTTTATATTGGACAAAAAGGCGCCAATGCGAAACGACCTTAGATAGTTGTTAAGATGCAATTTTTGGTGGAGATGATGCACCTGGAGGAGCTGACGGGGCTAAAGAATAAGGTAATGTGACAGCCTAGGTCTCGGCTACTGAAATCTAGCCTCTTTTTGGTGAGAGTGTTTCCCTCGAGCAAACTCTCCAAAAAGAAAAAGAGGCCTTGGAGAAGAAGACCGATGAAATGTCTTCGGCCATTCTGGATCTGGCAGAATGTTATGACAACTCCCGCGAAGAGGCGCGCCAATTTCGCTTGGAGAGGGACTACGCTCAGCAGCAGCGAGAACTCTCCGATACAATAAGGAATAATAGCGCTTCTTTGATTCGGGATGATGTAGATAGGCTTAGAGCCATAGCCAGTTCTCTAGGGGCAGCCAGTATTGATCCCACTGATGTTCATATGCCCCTGGGAGAACTTTGTAAAAGGCTATCAGACCAGGTTGACGCTATGGTCACCTGTGTCCCTTTCGTATATAAAGATTGTCAGAAATAAAGAATTTCTTTTCCTCACATACTTGATCCCTTAAAAGGATTATGTAGAACTTATAATCCGAATTAAGGTTCTTTACATTATGTGAGCAATAGTTACACGAGAATGTTTCTGTGACCAAAAATACACTAGTAAACTTTTGTCCAGAACTGGCTCAATTCTTCGGTCTTAGAATAGCATTAAGGCCATAGACTGCGATCAGAGCTAGAGTAACGATCAGAAAACAGCTCTCCGGTCTCAGAATAGCATTGAGGCCGTAGACTGCGATCAGAACGATCACAGAACAGTTTTTTGACCATACGACGACCATGGCTGTTATGATCACACATATCCATTATGATGTTGCGATCAGTATAGAGGTCATAAACTTATTCCAAAGCCATATGGAATTATTCCCGTTCAAAGATTTAGGAATTTCCTATATTTTTTATCTGTACCATAGCCTCCGAATGCGAAATAAAATGATAAAAACACATTTCATTTCGGATTCATTACTAGGTATGGATAACGGGTTCAAAGAGGAAAGACACCCATTATGGCAAATTAATAAAATACTCGGTGAAGGGTTGTCTCGGACATATAAAAGGAAGAGGTAGCTTACTGGAGAAGCCAAAAACCCTCCGTCACCTTAGACCCTCGTGCCACACAAAAACCCTCTTTTGCATCCCTCGTCTTCGTTGTCTCCAAAGTTACCACCTTTCTTCTAAGTTCTTCATAAGAAATGGTGTCCTGGAGCTGATCTGTCCACCATACAGAAGAGAGCCTGGTGGCACTAGAGAAAGAAGAGATTCTCCCCCCACGGCTGCTGATCAACTGGCGGCCAGCGGAAAAAGATCAAGAAACCCCAATCGTCCAAGAGGGCGAATTGGTGATCTTCGAGGAATACTTGCGCTGTGGGTTTCGATTCCCAGAAAGCGAATTTTTGAGGGGAATCTTGGACCATTACGGGTTGGAGTTAGTAAATCTTGACCCAAATGCAGTCCTTATCTTGGCGATTTTCCAACAGCTCTGTGAAGCCTTTGTCGGAGTGCTTCCAAGCGTGGAGCTTTTTCGACGCTTCTACTTTTCGGCATGCTCAAAAAGTGCCAATGCCGCTGGGTGTATCTACTTCCGTATACGGGAGAAGAAGGAGTACCCATTCCCGCCCCTACGGGACTCTGTTCATGGGTGGTACCATAAATGGTTCTACTGCACCCCTTCGTCGGAGAGCAAACTATGGTTCGCGAACACCCAACCAAAGAAAGCCAGTGAGTTAGACTCCCTTCCCGTTCTGAGCGCAGAACAGAAGAAACAAGCTCAAGCTATTCTTCACCTAGTCCAGCAAGGCTTGACCGCGCGTGACATCATATGCGACTTCGTGAAGAATAGGATAAGCCCCCTGCGTGAAAGGGCACATCCAGCTTGGGAAGTGGAGTCCATGGCGGACAACACCCTGGACTATAATAACGGTATGTCCTTTAATCAACAAAATATGCATTTTTACTGATTAAAAGACATTGCATTTATTAACATGCTTGTTTGTGATACAGCGCTATCCTTGTCCGAGATTGAGAAATGGACAAACTACCTCCTTCGGGCGTATAGCGCCACTGTGGAGGGAACTCAAGGATCGCCTAACCCCCAGAGCTTGATTAACGCCGGCAATGATCTTAAGCAAGAATGCTAAAAAGTATGATTTATTCAAACAAGCTCTGTTGGAAACCATCCATTTGTCTTGTATTACCAAAAACATGTTGAATAATACAGCTTTTGGGAAAATTCGCTGAGGCAATGCGTCCAAGTGAGGACGTTGGTCCTTCGGGAAGACCGACTGCGAAGAGGGTGAGAAGGACCCCTTCCAAGCATGAAGCAAAGGAGTTTGCTCCCAAAAAACCCAAGAAGATCCTGGGAGAATCTTCTTCACGAAAGAAAAACATTACCGCGAAAAATACTGCGGTAAGATTTTCGATACCTCCTGTAACCCAAAGTATGAGCGGAAATTATTTCTTTGTCGTACAGGGCGAAGGGAGCAAGGATGAGGAAGACGACATTCCTCTAATTCGTCGCAAGAGAAAAAAATTGACCTCTTGGGAACTAGCGTTCCAGACAGGTCGACTTCCCTTCCGATTGACGAAATCTTGTCCCTGACCGCAAGGACAGAAATGGCTAAAATGGGCCCCGTGACCACTGACAATCATGTGGTTTCAGGTGGAACCCTGGTGCCTGAAGCTCATGAAGCCCCAAGGCTTACAACACCTCCCTTACCGATAGAGGGAACGACTATCGTAAGAATCCTCACAATCTTGCACATTTTTGTTCCTCTGTACAAAGCCATTGAATTGTGTTCATATAGGGAGAAGAGGATACTGTCCTATTTAAGAGAAGGAAAACAAGGACAGGAGGAGACCCTTTCCCGAGAGCAACTAGTAGGCTTCTTTCTCTTGGGAGCACATCATCGGAACCCAAACCATGGGTGGGGTTTCGAATAAAGTGAGAACTTTTCCTATCGCCATCCATCTAAATATGACTAACGGGAGGCATCTTCACCTTACAATATGTTTGTCTGTCTGTTGGCACAGGGATGCTGCACCTAGTAACCCGGCGACCTTGACAAGCCATGGTACTCCCACTGCAGAGGTCGCGGGAGAGCCAAGTCCGATTCCCATGGCCGAAGAGGTTCTTCGAGCCATCGTGGATGGAATGGTAGCGGAAATCCGATCCCAAGGGATGGAAACCGCAGTCCCGGTCATAGAGGGGGGACAATAGGAAAGATCATCTGCTGCCCCTACCGTGGCACAACAAGTCCTGAGGTTAGACCTCACGCTGATGTTGAGAGCGACTCATTTAGCGATTACATAGAGGTATGAACAACTCTCTTTTTTTTCAAAACCGCAAAAATACAGGGACATTCAAGTCTTAAGAGCAATTTCTTATCGTGTTCCAGGACTTGACCCGGGTAGCGACCAAGTCGACAGCTATAGCAAAGCATATTGAGGTCGCGCAACGGGAGATCCGCCGACTGCAACAGTAAGTATAGTGCTCTTTATTCATGTTAACTTGAATCCGTATTTAAGCGTAACTGATCGTCCTTCTTGCTACAGAGAAAATGCCTTTCTGAACAAGAGCATGGCTGATCGAGAGAATCAAGAAGAAACTGCAGCTGCGGGATATTCTTCTCTGGAGAAGGAACTTCGTGAAGCGCAGTCAAAGCTTTCTTGTAAGTATACTCCCAACCAGAAGAAATCTTCTCATCATATGAACTTGTTTATAGTAAATGTTCACTGTGTTCATACAGCACAAGAGGATCAAATAAGCCGTCTTTCAGAAGAGAAACGAAATCTTCAGGCGACCATCGAGTTGCAAAGCTCAAAAATTGATACCGCTAGCCTGGAGAATGAAGGTCTAAGGGAAACAATTTCCTCCTGCAGTGGTACTTAATCGAACATCCTCGAAAGGCTGAAGATGGTGGCTACTCTGCTAAAAGCAAATGTGATCGAGTCGCAAAAGGACAATCCAAGTCTTAGTGAGTTACCCACACTGGTCGCGGCCCAAGCCGAATCACTCCTCGAGTATCTTCCTGAAGATACCAAACAGCAGGAAGAGGTACTGAGGTCAAATGTTAGATATGTAGCCTCGGCCATTCTCTGCAGATTACGATTCCACCATAGCTCAAATTTGAATTTGAAGCCGGTGATACAAGATGCAGAGATCGAGAATGATCGTCTTGAGGCCATCTCTGAAGAAGTCAAGCATCTAGTCGAAGATCTACTAAAAGTGCTAGGCCCTATTTGAGTCCTTGTAATGATCTCTCCTAGTAATTATACCTGTGAAGTTACATTTATAGTATGCAAATGCGTGCCTTAAATTTTGGAAAAGATTGATACTTTCTTCGTTTCACATTATGACCATATCCTCTTTAGCCCTCTCCTGAGATCATAAATATTGAAGATCTAGTATTATAATCTCTGAAAAAATATGGGCATTATGAATACCCAAGAAATGTTTTAACTTAGATATGATCATCCGATCAAACCGATACTGACCTCAATACAACATCCGACCTTATTACGAACTGGCAGCCACTCAAATGATCAGGAACACGCCAGTAAGTCCCGTGTGCATTGATAAACAGCTTATTGAGGGATGTCTTAGCTGGATGCGACCACGAGATCAATGAATCTGGTCAACATACTTGTAACAAGATGATCATCGACGATCAGCCCCCGAGCCAGGCTCGGTATCGGTATGGCAAATAAATAAAACGGACATAACATGAGCCGAAGAAAAGTACTCACGAAGTTTTTATTAAACCATGCTAATTGAACAGGAAAAAAGATTTTACAAGTAAAATTTGCGCAGTTGATCAATGTTCCACATATTGGATAAGATTCTACCGCCCTCCATCGCTAACGGAGCCGATCTTGGTCGCGGTACTGAAACAACAACATAAGAGCCTTCCCATTGAGGAGAGAACTTATTGTGGTTAGACTGGTTTTGTATTTTTCGTAAAACCAGATCACCCCGTGAAGACTACGCGGCTGCACTCTTCTGTTTTGATATTTTCGCAAAGCCTGCAAATATACTGTTGACCGTATCAACGCTCGATCACGCTTTTCTTTGAGGACGATTAAATCTTAAGTACGTTGTTCGATCTGATCAATCTGGTTGAATTGATATGTTCGGACAGAACCTTGATTTCCGTAGGTAACACCGCCTCGACGCCGTATACCAATTGGAAAGGTGTCTCACCAGTGGCCCCACTACAGGTAGTGCGTAGTGCCCATAGAATGGAGTAGAGTTCATCTACCTAAGCCTCCGAACGCATCTTAAGGCGATCGAAAACACGTTTCTTGATGCCTTGTAATATCTACCCATTGGCGCGTACGACAGCACCTTTGCTCGGTGGATGAGCTACAGAAGCAAAGCACACCTTGGTTCCAATATTATCGCAATAGTCCAGGAAGAGGCCGCTAGCGAACTGGGAACCGTTGTCAGTGATGAGACGACTTGGAACACCAAATCGAGTAACGATGTTCTTATGAAAGAACTTCTGTGCCGTAGTAGCGGTGACATTACAGGTTGGCTCAGCCTCAATCCACTTTGTGAATGTGTCAATGGCTGCGAACAGAAATTTGTAACCATTAATGGCCTGTGGCATAGGTCCCACAATATCCATCCCCTAGACCCCGAAGGGCGGCGCTAATGGGATAGTTTGCAAGGCATATGCGGGCTGATGAACCTGTCTGGCATGAAATTGACACTGGGGGCATGTCTTGACCAAATTCTTGGCATCATCGAGTGCCGAAGGCCAGAAAAAACCTGTCAGAAAGCTTTTCTGACCAGTGTGCGAAATGATGCGTGCGCACCACACACACCGTCATGGATTTATTTCAAGAGGGATTTACCTTCCTCTTGAGAAATACAACGCATGAATACCCCTTGAGTACCCTTCCTATACAAAACTCCTTCTATAAGTTTGCATAGGTGTGCTTTTCGAACCAACCGATCGCTTTCGGTTTTGTCTTTGGGCAAGGTCCCATGTTCGAGATAGACCCTCAATGGATGGGTCCAATCCCCTTCTTGTCCAAGGTTGGTAACGAAGACTGTTACCTGGTCATCTTCGACTGTAGTCATGATCGAAGGATGCTCTAAGTGTTAGATGAACACCCTTGCCGGAGCAGATGTATGTAAGGACCCAATTTTAGATAATTGGTCTACGAGAATATTGTCCTTTCGCGGGATGTATTGGACTTCGAAATGACTAAAGTGTTTTTCCAATCTCCTCACCTCCCCCAGGTAATGAGCCCTTGTCTCATCGGAGGTGTTGTACTCCTTGTTTACTTGGTTTACGACTAGCTGTGAGTCTCCCCTTACCACTAATCGATGGAGTCCGAGGAATTTTACTGCCCGGAGCCCTGCAATAAGACCTTCATACTCTGCTGTGTTGTTAGTCGCAACAAAATGTAATTGAATAACATACTTGAGTTGGTCGCCTTGAGGCGTTACTAAGACAACTCCAGCCCCCGAGTGTTCGAAACTTTGAGAGCCGTCAAAATACATCGTCCAATGGTCGGTACACGACAAGTCTTCGGATTCTTGCCTTGGAGGGTCAGGGTTAGTCCATTCGACCACAAAATCTGCAAGGATCTAAGACTTGACCGCAGTGCGAGGGGTGAAATGGATGTCAAATGCTTCAAGTTCCATAGTCCACTTCGCAATTCGACCAGATTTCTCCGGGTTTCGGATAATATCTCCCAAGGGGAAGAACGAGGGCACTGTAATTTTATGTGCCTGAAAGTAATGTCGTAACTTGTGGGAAGCCATCAGTAGCGCGTAAAGTATCTTCTGGACCTCAGGGTAATGCTCCTTAGGACCATGAAGTACCTCTCTCATGTAATAGATGAGTCATTGCACACCTTCTCTTACTGCGATCAGAACAATGTTGACCGCATGAGGTGTGGCCGCCAAATAAAGAATAGTTGTTCCCCTGTGACTGGGGAAACCAACACCGGCGGACTAGATAAGTATGCTTTAACCTCCTAGAATGCTTTCTCGGCTTCATCCGACCAGGTAAAACCATGGTGCTTGAGGAGAGCTTTGACGAAGGGTAATCCCCTCTCGTTTAGTCGCGATATAAATCAACTTAAAGCCTCCATGCGACCTGCTATGCACTGGACGTCCTTCATGGTCGAAGGAGACCTCATTTGCTCGATGGCCCTGATTTTCTCAGGATTAACCTCTATTCCTCTAGAACAAATGAGAAAGTCTAACAGTTTACTAGATGAAACCCTGAAAGGACACTTTTTTGGGTTTAATTTTATTCCAAATCAGTTTAAATTACAAAAGGTTTCAGCAAAATCATCTAAATGAGTCAAGCTTTTCAAGCTTTTTACAACCAAATCATCTACATAAGCTTCAAGATTATGCCCCATCTGGGAAAGAAAGGTCTTTTTGCATCAAGCGCTGGTACGTGGAATCGGCGTTCTTGAGACCAAATGGCATTCTGACGTAGTAGTAGGTGCCAAATGGTGTGAGAAGGCAGTCTTCTCTTCATCTTCTTCTGCCATGCTAATTTGATGATATCCTGAGTAAGCATCTAGAAAACTCATCAGTTCGCAACCCGCAGTAGAATCGACCAACTGATCGATGCGGGGAAGGGGAAAATCATCCTTCGGGCAGGCACTGTTTAGGCTGGTGTAATCAACACACATGCGCCACTTACCATTTGACTTATGGACCATGACCGGACTTGCAAGCCATTCCGGATGTTCGACTTCTCGAATAAACCTGGCTGCTTGGAGTTTGTTTAACTCCGCACGGATAGCTTCTTGCCGATCAACAGCAAAGTGTCTAAGCTTCTGTTTTATTGGTCGCTGTCTAGGTCGAATTGCTAACCTGTGCTCGATTACCTCCCTTGGGACACCGGGCATGTCGGATGGTTTCCACGCAAACACATCTGCATTAGCCCGGAGGAAGGTAATGAGTTCGAGTTCCTATTTGTCGTCTAGGCCTGACCAAATCCGAATTGTCCTAGATGGATCATATAGGCATAATGGAACCAGTTTTAACTTTTCCTCTGGTTGAGGGGCGACTTTGATCGTATCCGCACCCGTGGTGGTAATCTTGACATCGCGAAGGGGAAGTTGATCCACGAGCTCCAGTGATAACCGATCGCAAGTCAATGCCACATTGTGGCTACCTCGGACCGAGATTATGCCATTGGGGCAAGGTAACTTGCTGCACTGATAGGCGTAGTGCATTGCCATCATAAATTTAGCGAGAGTTGGCCTGCCAAAAATCCCGTTATAAGCCGAATCATAATCAATTACATCGAAAGTAACTAACTCTGTCCGGAACTTATCCAGTTCACCCAGCCTGACTGGGAGCACCACCTGTCCCATTGGCATCATCGAGGGGCCAGGAATTATCTCATAAAACGGATGGATTATGTGTTTGATTTTTGAACGAGGGATTTGCATCTCGTCCAATGCCTTGACCAGTAAAAGGGCCAAGGAACTACCTCCATCGATCAGGACCCTTTCGACTCTCGAGTTACTGATTATTGGGGTAATGACCAGAGGTAATCTCAATGGTCGAGTAAGCCCAACGGGACAATCAGAGCGATCGAACGTCAAAGGAGTGTCCGACCAACGGGGGTATTGAGGTTCATCAAGGGGAGCTTCCACTTGGTTAACTTCTCGATGAAATGCTTTAAACTGTCGTTTAGAAACAAAAGAGGAGGAACCTCCAAAAATAACATTAACATAATTACGAGGTACCTGGTAGGACATTTCTTCGTCCCCGTCGGCGTCTCTAAGCCCGCAAGTCTGCCATTTCGATGGCAAAGTTGGCATCGGCCCAATTCCCTGGTAGAAGTCATCTAGTTGCTTCAACCAGCTCTGGCAATTTTTGAGGTCGTGTCCCGGAGAGTTGTGGATCGGACAACACTTCTTAGCTTCATGCGAGTTAGTTGGTTTTTCTGGTTGGTCGGAATTGCGACCACCTAAGGTAGTTTTATTTTTAAACAAAAACTTATTACCTTTTGCCAGCGGCGGCTTTTCCGCGACTGCAGCCCCCGGTACTGTCCGGTTTGATCCTTTTTGGTTTTCTTTGACTTCCCGCTCGACGAAGACTCTGGCTTCTTGCCTGCATCCTCTTTTTTCACAACCTTGAGACCTGGTTGGGGCGGTAAATTTCCTTTGTTGACCATCCTATTCCATTCAACGGCCTTAGCCGTGTCTGAATAGCGATCAGCCATATCAAAGAGATTGGCGTGACGAGGATTGACACCCGAGTCAATTCAAATAAATGCACGGTTGGTTGAGGATAGATTCAAGCCAGACACGTGCCTGGTGGTGCGAACTCAAGTCATTCTGAAAGTACCAGCCCGAGGTCGCAGGCTTTACGCGATCAGATCGCAGCTAGTGCGCGGTCAGGAGTTCGTATGCTATGCGCGAACAGAAGGTTGAAGATGTTGCGCGGTCAGCCAACATCACGCGGTCAGCCAACATTGCACGGTCATAACTCTTTCGACCAGGGAACGTGGGATTCATCTGTCCCTGTAACAGGAATATCCCAAGTATCCCGAAGATTCTTCCACGTAGAGGAACAACCGTCAAGAGGTTAATACGTGCAGTTATCCACAAATAACACATATTAAACCTGCGTGGGAGTTAAGAGCGGTTCTCTAAACCGCATCTAAGCAACCGTTTGATGCCGTTACGACTTGGCGCCCTTTCAACCAGTATAAAAGGGCGGCATGGTGCATCAAACACAAGATCAGAGGATCACGAGATACAAGACATCTCACTCAAGGAATCCAACAATCAAGACAATAGCCTAGACTAAATAGCTTCCATAAGCCCTCCGGGCTTCATTTTGTACACTCATATAGGGAAAATCTTCGCCTGTGAAGGTCTTTTCCCGTCACTTTGTAACTCTTAGTGAAATCCCAACAGGACGTAGGGCTATTACTCCCACCATCGAGGGCCCGAACCTGTATAAACTTCTCTGTGCTCCAGTCCTCCATAATTCTACATACCTTCCCGTAGGGATGCCCTGAAAGGTCTTACGAACTACAAATTCTGCATAAGTTCGGCTAAAGACCCCGAGTCCGAATCGTCGACAGCTAGCGCCCACCGTGGGGCCTTTCTCAAGGCATCCTAATTTTCATCCGGAGGTTCGCTGAATCATGGCTGGAGTGTATGATTCCGAGAACGATTTCGATCTCGAGGATTACGCTCACATTCCGATGCCTTCTCCTAGCAATCCTGTTCCGATGGAAGAAGTTGGAGCCGAAAATCTCCCAGAGGTCAAATCGTCTCTCCAAGTCATGTCTATCGACCAGGGAGCGACTAGCGCAAGGTCAGAACCCACTGAGGTTCTTAATGCGCTAGAGGGTGAGTCCGGTCCATCCTATGACCCCGCCGAGGGGAAGGATGATATTGACCAGGAAATCAGCCCAGGGAGGTTTGACCCTGATAACTTCCACCGTCTCTTAGATTTCGAGTCCGACTCAGAACAAACTGAGATGTTTTCTCCATCGGCGACCTCTCTCCCTAGACAGTTTGCTGCCTTATCGGAGGAAACTCCTGGACAACAGGCTGCTAGGAAGAATAGGAACGCAAACAGAAGGAGGATCAAGATCTCGAGCAACAAAACAACGAACTATGCAGAACTACCCTAGAGGCACTTCAAGATGCGCAGGCTCGTTATGATGCTGCTCTGAGTTCTTCCCGACGATCACGTGGTCGTAGACGCGACCAGACCCCTTCTTTGCCTCCGGAGAGTTTCCCGGTGGATGAAGAAACGGTGACACCTGGTGCCCCTAGGAGAAGTACGCATGGTCGACTGCGATCTATCACGGAAGTCATGCGTGATTTCCCTCCTACGGTCACGGATGCGCAGAAATCGGCCTTCACTAGAATCCTGGCGGAAAGGTTGGATGAGGTCGCGTCAGAGGCGACCCCTACGGCCTCTTCCCGGTCGGTAACACGTTCCCGCGAACGAGAGTGTTCTCACTCTGGTTCTGGTCGACGAAGTTACCCGCCGCTTGTACCATCCCGCCAGGACAACTCCAGGCGGGCACAGGATTCTCGTGATAGGGATCGAGTCCCTGTCCACTCCAGCTTAGGACCACGAGTGACTTCTTCGTTGCGTGAGGTCGCTCGCATTCCGAGCGAAGGTCACAGGACAGTTCACGGTCCCTATGTTGGTTGTAAAGCTTTCTCGCCCGGCCTTTGTGCGGTCGTTTGGCCTGACAAGTTTCAACTAGGGGCCATAGAAAGATTCAACGGAACTCAGAACCCATCCGAGTTCCTTCAAATCTATATCACTACCATCCAAGCAGCAGGAGGCGATGACCGGGTCATGGCCAATTACCTGCCTACAGTCCTTGAAGGACCGGCGAGAACCTGGTTGTTTAATCAGCCCAAAGGTTCTATATACAATTGGGAAATGCTATGCGACGCTATCCTTAGCAATTTCCAGAATTGTTATCAAAAGCCGGGTAAAGAGGACGACCTCCATCGACTACAACAAACTTCGGCAGAGACCCTTCGCCAGTTTGTCAAGAGATTTGTCGGGGTGAGAAATACCATCCCGAACATATCTGACAGCTCTGTTATTAGGGCATTTGAACATGCCGTTCGATATCGGAGGTTCACCGAAGACTTGCTCATACACCCTCCTCGATCAGTAGCCAATCTCTTTGATATGGCTGATTGATACACCGACTCGGCCGAAGCAGTCGAATGGAACTGGATGGTCGATAAAGGTAACCTACCGCTTCAACCAGGTTTCAAGGACGCTAGGAGAGAAGATTCAAGCAAGAAACCGGAATCTTTGTCGGGCGGGAAGTCGAAGAAGTTGAAGAGGAACCGCTTTAGACAGTACTGCGAGGTCGCAGTTGCAGAGAAGCCTCCTTCGACCAAAGGTAACAAGTCTTTGTTTAAGAATAAAACTGCTTCTGGTGGTCGTAGTGCCGACCAGCCAGACAAGTCGACTAATCCGCAGGAAGGCAAGAAGTGGTGTCCGCTCCACAACTCCGCAGGCCACGAACTCAAGAACTGCAGGAGTTGGTTGAAGCAGTTGGATGACTTTTACCAAGGGATTGGACCGATGCCAACCTTGCCGGTTAAGGAACAAGCATGCAGACTTAGAGACGCTAACGGGGACGAAGAGATGTCTTACCAGGTACCCCATAATCACATTAATGTTATTTTCAGAGGTTCCTCCTCTTTTGTTTCCCAAAGGCAGTTTAAGGCCTTTTATCGGGAGGTTAACCAAACAGAGACATCCCTTGGTGAACCTCAGTACCCCCGTTGGTCAGATACACCTTTGACGTTTGATCGCACTGATTGTCCTGCGGGGCTTGCTTGGCCATTGAGGCTCCCTCTAGTCATTACCCCGATCATCAGTAACGCGAGAGTCGAAAGGGTCCTGATCGACGGAGGGAGCTCCCTTGACATTTTATTGGTCAAGGCACTCGACAAGATGCAAATTCCTCGTTTGAAGATTAAGCCCATAATCCATCCGTTTTATGGGATAATCCTTGGTCCCTCCATGATGCCGTTGGGACAGGTGGTCCTCCCAGTCACACTAGGAGAACCGGATAACTTCCGGACAGAATTGGTTACCTTTGATGTAATTGATTGTGATTCGGCTTACAATGCAATCTTTGGTAGGCCAACTCTTGCTATGTTCATGATGGCAACGCACTATGCTTATCAGTGCGGCAAATTGCCTGGCCCCAAAGGTGTCATCTCGGTTTGAGGTAGTCGCAACGTGGCACTAACGTGCGACCGGCTATCTCTGGAGATGGTCGACCAGCTTCCCCTCCGGGACGCTCAGGTCGCCACTATCGCCACCAACGCGATCAAGGCTGCACCTCGACCAGATGAGAAACTCAAACTAGTTCCATTGTACCCAGCTGATCCATCCAAGAAAATTCGGGTCGGATCAGGCCTGGATGACAAATAGGAACCCGAGCTTATTACTTTCCTCCGGGCTAACGCAGATGTGTTTGCGTGGAAACCGTCCGACATGCCCGGTGTCCCAAAGGAAGTAATCGAGCACAGGTTAGCAATTCGACCTAGACAGCGACCAATAAACCAAAAGCTCAGGCGTTTTGCTGTTGATCAACAGGAAGCCATCCGAGAGGAGTTGGACAAACTCCTAAAAGCCGGGTTTATTCGCGAGGGCGATCACCCGGAATGGCTCGCCAATCCGGTTATGGTCCGCAAGTCAAATGGCAAGTGGCGCATGTGCGTCGACTACACTAGCCTCAACAGTGCCTGGCCGAAGGGTGACTTTCCCCTTCCCCGCATCGACCAGCTGGTCGACTCAACTGCGGGTTGCGAACTGATGAGCTTCCTGGACGCTTACTCAGGATACCATCAAATTAGCATGGCAGAAGAAGATGAAGAGAGAACTGCCTTCATCACCCCGTTCGGCACCTACTGCTACGTCAGAATGCCGTTCGGTCTCAAGAACGCAGGTTCCACGTACCAGCGCTTGATGCAAAAAACCTTTCTTTCCCAGATAGGGCATAATCTTGAAGCATATGTAGACGATTTGGTTGTAAAAAGTGCCAAGAGATTGTCTCATTTGGACGATCTCACTAAAACCTTTTGTAACTTGAATCGCTTTGGAATAAAATTGAACCCGGAGAAATGTTCTTTCGGGGTTTCTTCAGGAAAACTTCTTGGTTTCCTTGTTTGTTCCAGAGGCATTGAAGTCAATCCTGAGAAAATCAGGGCCATCGAACAGATGAGGTCGCCCTCGACCATGAAAGATGTTCAATGCCTGGTTGGTCGCATGGCGGCCTTAAGTTGTTTCATATCGCGACTGGGTGAAAAGGGATTACCTTTCTTCAAAGCCTTGCGGAAGCATCACAATTTCACATGGTCCGATGAGGCTGAAAAAGCATTTAAGGAGGTAAAAACATACCTATCCAGTCCGCCAGTATTGGTGTCTCCCGACAAAGGAGAACCATTACTTCTTTATTTGGCGGCCACCCTGCACGCGGTCAGCGCTGTTCTGATCGCAAAAAGGGAAGGAATACACAGACCCGTCTACTATGTAAGCGAGGTACTTCATGGTCCTAAGGAGCGATACCCTGAGGTCCAGAAGATACTTGACGCGCTACTGATGGCTTCCCGTAAGCTACGACATTACTTCCAAGTTCACAAGATCACAGTACCTTCCTCCTTTCCTCTGGGGGATATTGTCCGAAATCCAGAGAAATCTTGTCGAATCACCAAATGGGCAGTCGAACTCGGTGCTTTTGATGTCCATTTCACGCCCCGCACGGCGGTTAAGTCTCAGGTCTTGGCCGACTTTGTGGTCGAATGGACCAACCCTGAGCCACCCGTGCAGGTGCCTGAGGAATTGGAATGCCCCGATCACTGGACAATGTACGTTGACGGCTCCCGTAGTTTTCAACACTCGGGGGCTGGAGTGGTCTTAGTTATGCCTCAGGGCGAACAGTTTAAGTATGTCATCCAACTACACTTTGTTGTGACCAACAACGCAGCAGAGTATGAAGGTCTTCTTGCAGGGCTCCGGGCAACAAAATTCCTCAGAGTCCGTCGATTAGTGGTGAGGGGAGACTCACAGCTGGTCGTAAACCAGGTAAACAAGGAGTACAGCACCTCCGATGAGACAATGGCTCATTACCTGGGGGAAGTGAGGAGATTGGAAAAATACTTCAGTCATTTCGAAGTCCAATACATCCCGCGAAAGGACAACATTCTCGCAGACCAATTATCCAAAATTGGGTCCTCACGCACATCCGCTCCGGCAGGAGTGTTCATTGAACACTTGGACTGTCCTTCGATCATGACTTCGGTCGAGGATGATCCGGTAACAGTCTGCGTTACCAACCTCGGTCAGGAACAGGATTGGACTCATCCATTGAGAGTTTATCTTGAACATGGGACCCTACCCGAGGATGAAACCGAAAGCGATCGGTTGATTCGAAAAGCGCGTCTGTACAAGCTCATAGAAGGAGTTTTGTATAGAAAGGGTACTCAAGGAGTATTCATGTGCTGCATATCTCAGGAGGAAGGTAAATCCCTCTTGAAAGAAATACATGATGGTATATGCGGTGCACATGCGTCATATCGGACACTGGTAGGGAAAGCTTTTCGACAAGGATTCTACTGGCCTTTGGCACTCGATGATGCCAAGCATATGGTCAAGATGTGTCCTCAGTGTCAGTTTCACGCGAGACAGGTTCATCAACCTGCCTATGCATTACAAACCATTCCCCTCTCATGGCCTTTTGCGGTCTGGGGGATGGATATTGTTGGTCCTATGCCACAAGCGGTCAATGGTTATAAGTTTCTGTTCGTAGCCATTGACATGTTTACAAAGTGGATTGAGGCCGAACCGGTACGAAATATTACCGCGTCAGCAGCACAAAAGTTCTTCCATAAGAACATTGTTGCTCGATTCGGTGTTCCGAATCGTCTCATCACAGACAATGGTTCTCAGTTCGCCAGTGGTCTTTTTCTGGACTACTGCGATTAGATTGGGACCAAGGTGTGCTTTGCTTCTGTGGCACATCCATAGAGCAATGGTGCCGTAGAACGTGCCAACGGGCAGATACTACAAGGCATCAAAAAACGTGTTTTTGATCGCCTTAAGACTCGCTCGGGGCCTTGGGCAGACGAGCTCTACACCGTTCTATGGGCACTGCGAACTACCTCTAGTCAAGCCACCGGTGAGACGCCCTTCCATCTGGTCTATGGGGCAGAGGCCATACTGCCTATGGAAGTTAGTATTGGATCTGTTCGGACAGAGCAATTCGAACGAGTTGATCAGGCCGAACAGCGATCACAGGATCTCATGCTCTTAGAAGAAAGGCATGATCGCGCTTTGATCAAGTCTGCGGTATACTTGCAAGCTTTGCGCAAGTACCATAACAAAAGGGTGCGACCACGTAGTCTTCACGTGGGCGATCTGGTTTTATGAAAGATTCAAGACCAGTCTAACCGCAACAAATTCTCCCCAAAGTGGGAAGGCCCTTACACTGTTGTTTCAGTGCCACGACCAGGATCCGTGCGGTTAGCCATGGAGGATGGCCGAATCTTATCCAATACTTGGAACATCGATCAACTACGCAAGTTTTACGTGTAAGTATTCAATCCCTTTTCCTGTTCAGTTAGCATTTTTTCATAAAACAAAACGTCTTTTGGTTTCATACGATGAACACCTCCCTTCATGCCCATGTGTTACGAACTTGACTCGGGGGCTGGTCGCCGGCGGTTAGATCACTACAACGTTCTAATCGGATTCGCTGGTCGATCTCACGACCACTTCTAGACAAGTCACTCCTAAATAAGCCGTTTCTCAACGCATACGGGGCTTGCTAGTATGTCCTTGGTCGCCTGAGTGGCTGCCGGTTTGCAACAAGGTTAGGCGTTACATTGATCATAATTGCTGGCCCGATCGCACACCCCTGGTCGTTACACTCATATTTCTCCTATGTTTATAATACTAAGCCTTCATTATCTATAATCACAGGGGGGGCTAGGGGGATATGCTTATAATATGAAACAACAAAAAACAAAAATATATATACTTTCTTTCAAAAATCAATTAGTACATGCATTGCATTCTACATGTTATATCTGTACAAGTGTGGAGATTACACAATCCCGAGCTCGGTCAGGAGTCTATCTACAAGGGGATTGACTTCCTCCATGATCGCCTCCAATTGCTCTTCACTCTCGATCTCTACCGTTCCCACCAGTGGATTCAGATCCATATCTGGGCCATGGTGGAGACGAAACCGGCAGAGAATGGCGGAGGCTGCTGATTGAACCCTGGTTCTGATCGCCTCTTCCCGTCGCCGTGTATCTTTAGGAAGATACTCAAGAAGCGACTCCGCTTGGGCCATGACCAGTGAAGACCAGTCGGTCGAACTGAGGTCGTCCTTTTTGGTCTCAACCACATCAGCCCTCAGGAGACGGGCCACCATCTTTAGCTTTTCGAAGATGGATTGGCTCAGGTCTCTATTCGCCTTGCGGGTAGAGTTAATGGAGAGCTGGAGGATCGCCTTGTCCTGATCAAGCCATTTTATTTGACTTGTTTGCGCTGCAGTAAAAAGATTGTTATCAATAGTCTAAACTATGAAGTCAAGTCTTCTTAGTCCAGAATCGACTTACCAGAGAGCCGTGACCGCAATTCGTTAAGCTCGACCTCTTGCTTCGAAAATGTGGAGATCGACATGAGCTTCTGAGTGGCCAGCTCCCTCTTTAGAGAAGCAACCTCCCTGTGACAGAAAAGACTGTTGTCATAACGAATTTGTATCTATACAAATTGGAGGGCATTTATCCTTACCTGCACAAGCAGTCTCTTTCTTTTTGTATGGCCTGGATGCTCACCACCATGGCGATCGATCTGGCCGTCACACCGGATAGCTCCTGTAATATAAAGAGAAGTCAGTGGTGTCCTATGCACAATTCAGGTACCAAAAGAGATGATCATCATACCTTTGTATACTCCTGAAATGGAATATCCTCCGGGATGGCGGGAGGTCTGGTCGAGGGACCCGTCGCGACCTCGATAGGAGCAGCAGGTGGATGTGCCTGCTGGGCCTCAGTCGCAGTTTCAGTTGCCTGCAACTGGGTCTCCGCGCCCGACTCATCCCCGACTTCGGACGACTTCCTGGACCAGAGGGACAGAGCACTCCTCACCGGAGGCTTCGGCACCAGTAGCAACTTCAACCCTCCCCAGGGAGGCTGAAGGGCTCGGTGCTACCTCTTTGCGCCTACAGAGAAAGAAGGAGTCGACGATTACGCTAGTAGTCGCCACAATCTGATCCAGAATAACCAGAATAGGATTCTTACCTTATTTGAAATCCCATCAGCTTCTGGGATTTCAGGGAAGGCTCTCCTTGAGAAAGAGGACAATCGATGTCTGTCCTAGTCTTCGTCTTCGTAAACAGGGTTTTTTCTCCCTATGTATGTTCTCCTGTAAGTACATTCATAAGGGATGATAAAGACAATTGGTAAGAATTCATACCTGTGTAACCTGTCCGGTTGGCAGGGTTACGTCTGAAGGCCTAGGTGGCTCCTGGACTGACGGAACCAGCACTTCATCCGCGACCCTCGCGGTGGTCGCGGGGTCTTGTTCTGTCACCTCCTCTCCTGTCCGCAGGAATGGAGGATTTGCCTCCCTGGGACTCACAGGAGTCGCAGGGGGAAGTTCTTCTCCCTGTATAAGTGTAAATCCGATAAACACATGTACAGAAAGAATTGAGAAGATAAGACCATGAGGAAATCTTATCGTGGTCGTCCCTTCGACCAGGGAGGGAGAAGCAGCTGACCCTGAAGCCTCTGGGGCTTCGGGAGCAGGGATCTCGCCCGCGACCACGGGACTTTCGGTGGCTGCGGGGTCCGCTACGGTTGCATCTGTGTCTATGGGACGAGGTGGAGTCTCGCCGGATGGAGAGTCCGCTATTTTCCTCCTCCGGCGGATCAGGGGAACATCATCTTCCTCCTCCTCCTCGCTCCTCTCGCCCTGTACAACGAAGAAATGATTCCAGTTTGTACCTGGAAGAATGGGAGGTACGTGATATCTTACCGCAGTCTTCCTTGCGGTAGGAGGAACGCTCCGTGAAGACCCTTCCCCAAGAATTTGCTTGGATTTCTTGGGGGCTGGATTCCTCGTCCTGGGCTTTGAGGAGATCTTTTTCACGTTCTTCACCGTCGGCTTTCCCAGGGAACCGACGTTTTCACTTGGGAACGTCGCCTCTGCTAATCTCCCCAGGAGCTGTTTCATCCCGACAAAATTTGTCAGTGCTGAGTATACATAAGACTTGCCAATAGGAGCTGAGTGAAAGGAAACATACCTTTCGGCGCTCCTGTTTGAGGTCGTCGCTAGTGTGAACCAAGCTCTGTGGGCGAGGTGATCCCTTGGGGCCCTCCACTTCAGCATTGTAGGCCCTGAGAAGGTAATTTGTCCGCCTCTCGACCTCGGGCGAAGGCAGGACTGTTCCTAGGATGCCAATTAGACAGTACATCACAGAAGCATGAGGTTACAGTGTCGAAATCACATACCTTCGTTGTAGTCCCGGGTGTTGTCTGACATGGACTTGATCTCCCAAGCCGGATGAGCCCTTTCACGCAGGGGGCTCACCCGATTCTTCACAAAGTCGCGAATGATGTCGCGAGCCGTTAGTCCCTGTTGGACTAAGTGAAGAATCACCTCGGCGTGCTTCATGCCCTCAGCATTCATCGCCGGGAGGGAGTCTAACTCGCTTGGCTTCTCTGGCCGTGAGTTCTCAAACCACAACCCGCTCTCAGATGGAGGGGTGCAGTAAAACCATTTTTGGTGCCACCCGTGCACTGAATCTTGCAGGTGTGGGAAGGGATACTCCTTCTTCTCCCTTATCCGGAAGTACTTACCAATGCTCGCAAGCGACAGGTTGGTATATGCATCCTGGAAGGTAGATCGTCTGATAAAAGCAGAAGATCACTGGATGGTAGAAGTGCAACCTTCCCACCATATGATTGCTTCCCCAACACAAGTTGAGGGTAATCTAATCGGGTAGTCACCGCTTACCGACCAGAAAATCAATCACGCAAACAAAAATGAGGAGTATTGGGATGAAATGGAGAAAACTGAGAAGAACATCCTTCCAAAGGTGGAGATGAAAGTTCAACCTGCCCAAGTACATGGATAGGAAGAGCTAGAGGAACAGAAGGAAGAAAGAACGGTGATGCGTCTTCTACCTTTGCTCTGCTGGAGGATCCCTCGTCAACCTTGGGTTTCTTCCTTGAAGGAGATGGATCTTCGGGCACCTGAGGCCCTTGTTCGGAAACTTCCTCTTCATCACTCTCAATCTCGATGATGTTGTGATCTGCCATCAGGGGGGTGTATGAGGAGAAGGATGAAGGTAGCTTTGGAAGAAACTTAGCCGTGAGGACAAGTTGTGGAGCTTTGTAATTCGAAGGCTTCGGTATTTATAGCCGCCAAGGTGACGGTTCGCCTGCCGAGCGCCTCAAGTTTTTAAAAGCATTTACAATTTCACCTTGGGTTAAAAAATGTTTCAACAGCGCCATCATTACCGTCACATATTACCCAGAGCCCGTCTCGGGGAACCAACCGCCACACTTAGTGCGCCACTAAGTGGGGGATTTGAAGCGTCGGGTTAAAAATCCGATGTATGTCTTAATATTCGAAATAAACACGGCCCTTCGTTTTCTTCGAATTTGGGGGCTAGCTAACGAGGATTGACACCCGAGTCAGATCAAATAAATGCACGGCTGGTTCAGGATAGATTCGAGCCAGACACGTGCCTGGCGGTGCGAACTCAAGTCATTCTGAGAAGTACCAGCCCGAGGTCGCAGGCTTTACGCGATCAGATCGCAGCTAGTGCGCGGTCAGGAGTTCGTATGCTATGCGCGAACAGAAGGTTGAAGATGTTGCGCAGTCAGCCAACATCACGCGGTCAGCCAACATTGCGCGGTCATAACTCTTTCGACCAGGGAACGTGGGATTCATCTGTCCCTGTAACAGGAATATCCCAAGTATCCCGAAGATTCTTCCACGTAGAGGAACAACCGTCAGGAGGTTAATACGTGTAGTTATCCACAAATAACACATGTTAAACCTGCGTGGGAGTTAAGAGCGGTTCTCTAAACCACATCTAAGCAACCGTTTGATGCCGTTACGACTTGGCCCCCTTTCAACCAGTATAAAAGGGCGGCATGGTGCATCAAACACAAGATCAGAGGTTCACGAGATACAAGACATATCACTCAAGGAATCCAACAATCAAGACAATAGCCTAGACTAAATAGCTTCCATAAGCCCTCCGGGCTTCATTTTGTACACTCATATAGGGAAAATCTTCGCTTGTGAAGGTCTTTTCCTGTCACTTTGTAACTCTTTACTACGCATAGTGAAATCCCAACATGACGTAGGGCTATTACTCCCACCATCGAGGGCCCGAAACTGTATAAACTTCTCTGTGCTCTAGTCCTCCATAATTCTACATACCTTCCCGGAGGGATACCCTGAAAGGTCTTACGAACTACAAATTCTGCATAAGTTTGGCTAAGGACCCCGAGTCCGAATCGTCGACATGATGGAGCGGGGTTGATAAGTAAATCTTCCGTAAATCTCTGATATCGAACAGCGTACTTAAACGCCCTGATAACAGAGTTTCGGATATGTTAGGGATGGTATTTCTCACCCCGACAAACCTTTTGACAAACTGTCGGAGAGTCTCCATAGAGGTTTGTCATAGACGATGAAGATCGTCTTCTTTTCTGGGTTTTTGATAACAATTCTAGAAATTGTTGAGGATAGCATCGTACAACATTTCCCAGTTATATATCGAACCCTCGGGCTGATTGAATACCAAGGTCCTTGCCGGTCCCTCAAGAACCATCGGCAAATAGTTGGCCATGACGCGATCATCTCCGCCTGCCGCTTGGATAGCGATAATGTAAATTTGAAGGAACTCCGACGGATTCTGGGTCCCATCAAACCTCTCAATAGCCCCTGGCTTGAACTTATCCGGCTAGACGACCGCACAAATGCCTGGCGAAAAAGCCTTGCAACCTACATGAGGACTGTGGAGAGTTCCGCAGTTTCCAGCATATCCAAGAGCGATTTCACATGATGGGGATGCGCCACGTGGTCCCAGACGAGAATGCACAGGAATTCAATCTCGATCACGAGAACTTCCTACGCGCCTGGATTTGTCATGCTGAAGTGATTCGGATGGTAATCGATTACGCCTACCATGACTAGAGTAAGAATACTCCCTTTCATGGGAACGTATCGTAGACCGGGAGGAAGCTGTAGGGGTTGCATCAGATGCAACCTCATCCAGTTTCTCCACCAGGATCCTAGCAAAAGCCAGTTTGTCTGCATCAGTGAGGGTAGGAGGAAAATTACACAAGACCTCCGCGATAGATCGAAGTTGGCCATGCGTACTCCTCTTTGGTGCACCATGTGTAATCGTTTCTTCACCCGCCGGTAAATGCTCCGGTGGTAAAGAAGGCGTCTGGTCGTGCCTGCGACCCTGTGGGCGACGAGAAGAACTAGGGGTGGTGTTATAATGAGCCTGCGCATTTTGCAGAGCCTCTAGGGCTGTCCTGCGGAGTTCATTATCTCGTCGCTCGCGGTCTTGATCCTCCTTCTGCTTGCGTTCTTGTTCCTCCTTTTGTCTGCGCTCCTGTTCTCCCCTAGCAATCCGCTGATCGGGATTTTCTTCTGACAAGGCAGCGAATTATCTGGGGAGCGAAGCTACAGAAGGAGTGAACATCTCTGTTTGCTCCAAGTTGGATTAGAAATCAAAGAGAGAGTGGAGGTTGTCAGGATCAAACCTCTCTGGACTGAGTTCCTAGTCGCTGCCATCCTGGTCCCTGACAGGAACACATGGCGACTGAGACTTGATTTCTATATGGTGGAATTGACATCAAGTTCCGGACCTGTCTCTTCCATCCCCTGGTCGATGGACATGACCCGGTGTAACATCCTGAGTTTTGGGGTGAAAAGTTTCTTTCTTAAAAGTCATGCATGCATATGTCTCTTCTAGATCAACCAAATCAGCCTCAGCTTTATTCTGTTCTAGCCCTAAACCTCCAAATCCATCCTGTGACCCCAAGTCAAGATCTGACTTGCCAGATTTGATCTATCAGTTATCCTAAACCTAAAAGCCTTCAGGAGCCAGATTGAATTCTAACCCTAACTCCCAGTATCTAAGTCTCTTTCTGTTTTCAAAAACAGGAAATTCAGATTTACCCTAAGTACCCCAGATTCCAGATAACTGAGTTATCATGGGTTAACCCTATCCAGACTCATGTATCTATTGGAATATGTTCCTAGGTATACCCTCAACTTACTCCAAAAAGTTGGGAACCAGATTGTTTCATCTAAACACTTTTCGCAGTTTAGTCCAAATTTTACTGCGAATAAGTCCTTTTCTGTTTACCTGGAAGCCTGAAAAGGCTAAAATTCACAAATCAACTCCAACCTCAGAATTCCTTCAGGGAAAACCTCCCAAATGCTATTTGATACATATTTCCCTTCTGTCCAGACTTCAAAATCTCACCCCAATTACCAGAATTCGAGATCGACAAAATCCAGATCTGTTTTACCCTAATTTTACCCTATTTTCGAAAATAGGTGAAATCCCTCAAACCTTATCAAATTTTCTCCAAATTTGAGCTAAATGAGTATTAATAGAAATATTATACTCATCCATGAAATCAAATTCCAGATTAAACCTCTCTAAGACCAGAATTACAAATCAGTCCAGATTTCAACTAAAACTCTTACACTTATGCCCCTGGTTTCGACCTCACCTCAATTCACGACCAGAAAGTGTCTTCGACCAGCGCCTGGGACTTCGACCACGACCGGGAATAGCGCACGAGCACGGGAGCCTTCGACCACGAGCGCGCCACTGCTGTTGCTTCGCCTGCCGCCGCGTGTGTGCTCGCCATTGGCCACTGTGGATCTTCTCCAGCGAGGATCGCGACTAGCTAGCTTCTCCCGTTTGCACGCCATCGGCAACGGCTCCAGCAGGAAAGCTTAGCCACGTGGAGTTCTTGCCGCGGCCAGCCATCGTGTCGCCTTCACTTCGCAGCAGCTCCAGTTGCAAAAGCTCTCACGGCCACTAAACCAAGTCACCTCAACGCCAGCTCGCCGTGAAGTCGCAATCCTATCATTTCTTGCCGGCTTCAACTCCCCGTGCACATCTAGCCGTTGCAACACCTCCAGCCTTACCGATTTATACCCCCTGGGACTTAGCCAACTTCACCACACTCCAAAACACCAGAAAACCAGCAGCAGCACTGTGTCTTCTTCTTCCCCGGTGAGCAGCAAAGAGGGAGCACGGTGCCAAGCTTCTCCACTACTTCATTCTTCGATCCAACACCCCCAGTGAGCTTCCCTCATCTCCCTCATGCTTCTCGAGCTTGGAATTTAGTCTAAATACCCTCAGTCGCCGGCAATTTCAGTTTTACTCCAGTAGCTCCGGCGAGCAATTAATTTCATTCCAGAATGAATTGATCTTCGAGCCAGTAATCAAATATGCTCAGTAGACCTTGCTTAACATCCCTAAGCAACCAAAATCGACAGAATTCCTGATATGTGAAAATCCCCAATTTGGAACCTTGCATGTTCACTGAACTTACTGTTTAAGCTTTTCTGGTGCATCTCTAGCTAATCTAACTTCACCAGTATGTTTCTAATTCCCTAGAGATCATGTACAAGCAAGGAATTGAGTTCATTTGCCCTAAATCGAAAACCCCCAATTTCCATGTCATCTCCTTCTGCTCCAGTCGCCGGCCGTTGATTCCAGCCAATCCAGGCCTAGCCACTTTGCCATTTAGATGTTTTGGACCATTTTGAGCAACTTTGTCTTCTACCACGACCCCTAATTCGGCCTAGAACAGGAGTTATGGCTATGCCCTAGTTGCTGCACTGTTTGTGCTGCAGGTACTCCAGGCCAGTCAACTTCTTCGCTGGTTTTCATCATTTTCCAGCCATTTTCAGCCTTGGATCCTGTTGAATGAATTGTTCCTGTTATCAATGCCCACCTCCCAGACAAAGTGGTGCATCATTTGGAGCTCTAGATCAAAAGATATGGCAAGCCCTAGTTTCTGGCCATGTCAAGATCAATGCCAGAGCATGTCAGCCAGTGGCATTAGCTCTTTTCACCTCTTTTCAGTTGTGCAAACTGGAAATAACCTTGTCCCTTAGACTTGTGGAGTTGTGCTCTACATTTTATTCTACTGCCACAAGTTGAGATAACCCCTCTATCATCCATTGACCCTATGTCGATGCCTTGAACCGAATGTCGACCTAAAGACGTTCGCTGTTTTTGAGCGAACCAGTCGCAACCTTGATACCATTCTGATATTTTGAGACATTTGGAACCTTGTAAACCTTCAACAACTAACCTAATCCTAATCAATTTCTAACCTAATCATTTCAGAATCATCAAGACTTCATCTTTGCATTATTGCATATAGTATAATAATGTATTGAAAAGATTGTGATTATTGGTTATTTGTTTGATTGGAGAGCAGATCAAGAGCCCCAGTTCCAGGACTTCACTGTTGACCCGACATCAGCTGCTGTATTTTACGACGCGGAAGGCAAGTCATATTCTTGGTCACCTCGAACCTATATTTTAAGAGTTGCTATAACATAACCTTGAATATAGATAATATTGCATGAGAAAGATTGGAAATGGTTGATTTATGAATTGGCAGTACTGGACTGGTTATCTGTGAAATGTGAAATAAACAAGTTTTGAGCCATGAACTATTATATATATTTATATACTTATATTCATGAAATAAAACCCCTAGCCGTGACCAGGAAATGGTATGGAATGGTGGTAGCACTGGAGGTGCTAGACTGCAAAGGATGTGCAGGCACTGAAGGTGCAGGGTTGTGGATGGTCTGGTCACTGGCATATAAGGACTAGAACCTTGTGTTGTGCGTCTAGTGGCATGAACAAACGTACTAACCGCAAGCCTGGTATGGGACAGGCCTGGACAAGTGCTTATGTGAATCGTACATGAAACCCCTGCATGAGATGGAAAGTAATACACTAAACTCACGGGGTTCAGCTCCTCCACGTATCACTGAATGTGATTTGATCAAGCACGTTGACCCAGTAATGGGAAGAGGCTTATGGGTGGGGGTATAGCCCGCCACAACTGCGGTTTGTGTGAAGAAAACTGCAGGGTCAGGGGTGAATTGTAAGTGAAACATAACAAAAGTTCCTGTTATTTCCACCTTGCCGCTCACAGGATGAAGTGAGTCAGGGGTCTAATCATTCTGATAGGATGGGCTTGAAAGTGGAATATCTTGCGGATAAATTGGTACCTCTCTGCAGAGTTAAAAATGTATTCGAATACTTCGTGCTCCCGAGTTTTAGGAGTCTGCTGCGGTGGATTAAATCCACGGGGTGTGACACAAGTATTATTTTCTAAATAAAATATATTAAATCAAGATTACCCAAATGACATGTGTTGTCATGATAAGGAGTGCTGCCGTGGGCAGTCATGTGTTGACGTGTCGCGGTAGTGCTATAATTTAGTGAACATGAATGACGATATTATATTATGGAAAGGTGCTGCCATGAGTTGAGCCAGGAAAGAGAAAGATTATTTTACAAATATCCATAATTCTTGACTAGTCTAGGTTCATATCATCTCTACTATATGTATCTACTCTTACCTATGACTTGCTGAGTACGAAAGTGCTCACTCTTGCAACTTACAATTCAGTAGATGGAGCGTTCTACAACCAAGACGAAAGCATGGAGTACTTCGTGGATCCAGAAGGAGGAGCGTCAGTCCCGTCGTTTCCCTGATGTGTGTTGTTCTGCCGTCCACTTCTCTTTGTGGGTGGGTCACCTACCTTCTGCTGTGTAGATGTTATTTTGCTAAACCTGTATGCCGCGAAGGCATTGTAACCTCCTTATGTAATATTAAGGCCAGCAGGCCACACTGCTTAAATATTTTGTAAGTGACTCTGTTGCAATGTGATATACTCCTATGCTTGACTTAACCTGGGAAGTCAAGGGTATGTGTATGCTATGCATATATGGGACTAGCTGCAGCGAGCTAGGTCTCTACAGGAGTAGTCGTTGTCCCAGTTTCGGGGCGCGACACCCGGGTAGGGGAAGATGTGTCCTCTTGACGTCCCTTCGGAATGTCTTCGCAACTGACCTCTTCCATTGGAACAGGGTCGCTAGGCGAAGGCATTTGTATATGGGCATAATCGTCGAGATCGAAGTCGTTCTTGGAATCATATGCTCCAGACATTGCTCACCAAACCTCCGGATGAAGGGAAAGCACCTTGAGAAATGCCCCACGGTGGGCGCCAACTATCGACGATTTGGACTTTGGGTCCTTAGTTGATATTATGCAAATTTGTGAGTTGCGGGACCTTTCAGAGTGCTCCTCCGGGAAGGTAGGATGAATCAAGTCTGTAGAGGCACAAAAGATTTTATACAGGTTCAGGCCCTCGATGGTGGGAGTAATAGCCCTATGTGATGAGGACATCCTTTCTATTGATACAATCACAACGCATATGCCTACGTGTGATGCGACACGGGCGGTCCGATCTTTCGATGAGAACAAGAACTATCGATTTGTGAAGACGACTCTCACGATCCGGCTACCAACCGTACACGACTGATCGCCCTGGCAATCGCTGAACCAACTTCGGATTGTTATCGACCGAACTAGAAGCACGATCGACCTGATCACGAAGATCTATTCTTGCAAGCAATCGAAGAACAAGCAAGAACAAGATAAACAAGCAATCTGAAATTGCAAATATAGATTGAATCACGAAAAAGAGTTGGGGTTCCGAATACAGATATTGATGTTGATCTAGCCGACCAAGAAGAACATCTCAATAGCTTCACGAAGGAAAGACTATGACTAAACAAAACCCGTGGAACCCTAATGGTTCAGTATGATTATATAGAGGAGGTAAAAGAGTCAGGAGGTACAATCATGGCCTGCTGCTTAATCCAAGCAAGCATGGTTTCCATGTCGGTGGAGAGCTTAGCCACTTTTTCGGCTAGGTTAGCTTGAACGGAGGTATCGTCAGACATTGTCGGAGACGCGGCTGTAGGAACCGTCAATTGATCGCCTGGAATTTCGCCGGAAGTTTTGTAACCCTGGCGAGTCTTCACCATCCACAGGATAGGAAAGTTGCTCTGATACCAACTTGATCCGTTTGAGACTTAGCCTTGGTTTTCGCACTAGGCTCGCCCAGATCCTAATATGCGGAATAACGGGATCTTACTCGGAAATACCGAAACCCAAAGGTTGATCGAATACACAGCTCAAAGTAATTGCACAACTCTTTATTTCAAAGAGGGCTTTACACGTCGAACGTTAGGCACACTTGCCTACGTCGAAGGAACTATAAGTGTGTAAAACTCAAATAAGTTCTATGACTCTTCGATGATCTAAACTAGACCTATTACAAGGTATTTATAGTCCAATCGTATGAGTACGTATCAGACTTAGTAATCCTAAACGTATTAGACTCATATAACTAACTTAACTAATCCTAAACAGATAAGCTTAGTTATATATATAGGATTACAATTCCGAACAGGGAACGAATTTCTTTTCCTGGTCACGAACCAATCCATGGTCGCAAAACCTTTCCGAACACGGTTAAGGTCGCAAAGCCGTATGCGATCAGGACTTGGTCGCGAATCCGTATGCGATCAGAACTTGGAGATCCTCCCGGATCATGACTCCCTTGTTGAGAAGGAGCCAACCCCCGTTGCGACCTCTCGATCAAACTGGAGATGTGGAAATTGGGCTTGTCCATCTTCTTTTGTGTACCACTTTGCCGCACGTGCTCGTTGATCTTTCCGACCAATTCGAAAAGTCTCCTTTGTGCCACTGCGGGTGGTAGTCACCTTCCTCGCCAGAATCACATCTTCACGTAAAGGTTCGCCTCGTTGATAGACCAAGTCTTCAACAGATGGTACTATGGTATCTGGCTCATCATCCAACATTGAAGGCTCGAAGAGTTTGAGGTGCTCAACATTGACAACCGAGTAAATATCCATGCATGGAGGTAACTCAAGCTGACAAGCATTATTACCCACTTTCCACAAAATCCGAAAAGGACCATAACGAATGGGTTTGAGCTTCTTACCTTCACCTTTAAGTCTCTCCTTACTCAAATGTAACCATACCATATCACCTTCTTGAAATTGCGCATCAACTCGGTGCCGATCATGTCGCACCTTGTACTTGAGTTGGGCTTTCAGCAAGTTCTGTTCAACCTCACGATAGAGTCGTTGAATACCTTCCAGGAACTTTTGTGCTCGATCCTGATCAGATGCTTCCTTGCTGTTCTGTGCTGAGGTAGGGATCACAAACTCCATATCGAATGGACTCTGTGGTAGAAATCCTAAACAGACCTCAAACGGCGACTTTCCAGTCGAACCATGCACTACTCGATTAAAAGCAAACTGTAGGTACGGTATGCTTTCATCCCAGGTCTTCGGGTGCTTCAAGTTATATCCTCTCAAGAGATGAACGACTGTGCGATTAACCACTTCGGTTTGACCATCAGTTTGTGGATGAAAAGCAGTACTCCTCTTTAGCTTGGTGTCCATCATCGTCCAGAGCGATCGCCAAAAGTGACTAAGGAACCGGTTATCGCGATCAGACACAATAGAAGTCGGCAGTCCGAAGTGTGTCCAAACTTGTTGAAAGAATACCCGAGCTGCCTCTTCTCCCGTGATAATCTTCCGACAAGGTATAAGAACAATCATTTTGGAGAACCGATCAACGACCACGAATAGATAGTCGTTGCCACGTCGGGTCTTAGGCAATCCTCCCAAGAAATCCATGGATATGCTCTCCCATGGTCGTGATGGAACTGGCAAAGGAGTGTACAAACCTAATTTTCGGTTTGCCGGTTTCGAGATACTGCAGAGACCGCAGCCTCGAACAAACCTAGCCACATCTTGCTGCATACGCGGCCAGAACACATGTCGGTGAAGATTTTGCAACGTCTTTGTAACCCCAAAGTGACCAGCTACCTTCGATGTGTGCGCTTCTCGCATCCATTGAGTTCGAGGTGCTCCACGAGGTATGCAAAGTAAATTGCCCTTGTACAAAAGTCCTTCTCGACGAACGAACTCTGTAGGGTTCCCTGTTTCAACCTCAATCAGTGCTGTTTGAAAATCAGGGTCTTCACTGTAATAGTGACATAGTCATCATGACATGATGGCTCGATCTGCATGAACGCTGATAAACAGAGGATTGTAACTGGTGGTCGCGACAACATATCCGCCAATTTGTTGTGTACGCCCTTCTTGTACTTAATCACCAGATTAAACTGCTGCAGATACGACATCCACTTCATGTGCCGAGCTTGCTGTAGCTTGGACTGAGTTTGCAAATATTGCAATGGTTGATGGTCGGTGTGGACAACCGTCTCTTTCCCCAAGAGATAACACCGCCAATGTTTCACGGCCTGATGTAGTGCTCATAACTCCTTATCATAAGTCGGGTAGTTCTTCTGAGCTCCCTGGAATAACTCGGAGTGATATGCCACTGGTCGACCTTCTTGCATGAGCACTGCGCCCATCGCATAACCTGAGGCATCGGTTTCTAGCTCGAACGGTTTCTGGAGATTCGGCAAAGCTAACACAGGCGCCTCGTTGATCTTCCTTTTCAGCAAGAGAAACGTGTCCTCATGTTTCCCTGTCCACTCGAACTTCTGATCGATCCTGGTTAATGCATGCAACGGAGAAGCCATAATCGAGAAGTGTCGGATGAACTTCCGAAGGTATTGGCATGCTCCCACAAAACTACGCACATCCGTAACTGTTCGCGGTCGCGGCCATTCGCGAATCACTTTGACCTTATTCGGGTCGATTTGCAACGTACCGTTGCCGATTATGAATCCGAGGTAAAGTAGAGTTTGCTGACCGAACTCGCACTTCTTACGGTTGAGGCGAAGTCGATGTTGCCAAAGCTGTTTGAACACCTTTTCGACATGAATGAGGTGCTCATCCCACGAACGACTATAAACCAATATGTCGTCGAGATACACGATCACAAAGTCGTCGATGAACGGTCTCAATACGTCATTCATAAGACGCATGAAAGTTGCCGGGGCGTTGCAGAGACCAAACGGCATGACCAGCCATTCGAACAGACCTTGCCGTGTTTTGAACGCGGTCTTCCATGTATCCTCCTCTCGGATGCTGACTTGATGATATCCTGACTTAAGATCCAATTTGGAGAAGACAACAGCATGCTTCAATTGGTCTAGCAGGTCATCAATACGAGGAAGGGGGTACCGGTTCTTGATGGTGATCTTGTTCAGTGCTCGATAGTCGATGCACATACGCCAAGTCCCATCTTTCTTTGGTACTAACACCACAGGAGATCCACAAGGTGAACTACTCGGTTGAATGACACCATTGTTCAGCAACTCACCAAGTTGTCTCTTGATCTCTTCATTCTCCAATACTGAGTTGCGATACATACTCAGATTGGGCAGTGTCGCATCGGAAACAAGCTGAATTTCGTGCTCGACTGGACGTTTCGGCCGACGACCCTGGGTAGTGTCGAACAGATCACTGTATTTCTCCAGCAGTCCCGACAAACGACCAGAATCCTCTCGGCACGCCAGCGACAATGCTGGTCGAGTACCCTCACCTTGATCAATGGGTCGAATCATGACAAGCACATACTTGTGACATGCATTAACAATTCGTTTGGCTTGATTTGTGGTAATCAAGTTCGAAGTGTTGACGTGAATGTCTCTACTGATCACGAACTTAACTCCGTCTTTGGTGAGGTCGTACTCTTGCGCTCGCCGATGGAAGTGAGCGTCTCGATCATATAGATACGGACTCCCAAAGATCACCTGACAGATATCGATAGGGACAACATCGCATTGCACCTCATCGATATATCGTGCAGAGATCGCAAACTTCAACACACACTGACTCGTAATCTGTTGGTTCACGTCGGATGTAAACCAACCCAGCAGATATGGTCGCGGATGTGTGGTTGTCTTCAAACCAAGTCGCCGAACCAGTCCAGCGGAGACCAGATTCTTCTGACTTCCTGGATCGAATATCGCTGCGACCACTTCGTGCTTCACCTGGATGTTGATGGTGAACAAGTCCTCCGTTGGGTGATGGTCGTTCGGTGGATCGGAACCCTTCTCCTTCGGCATTGCCATCAGAGACAAGGTCGTATCCGCCTCATTAACCGAATTCACTCGGACAACTTCTTCGTCTGGTGAAGTCGCAGTAGCCGTGGCTGTTCTTTTCCCTGGTCCGTTTTTCTTTGGTCTAAGTTCAGGATGAAGCTTGTAACATTTGTCCTTGGTATGCCCCGCGACTTGACAATTTTCGCAAAAGGCACCCGTGCCTGATTTTGAAGCGTTCTTCTTCGGACTCGGCTTTTTCTTTATCGAGGTCGCATTTTCCTTCGTGCTTTTGTCGCTGCGGGATTTATTCTTCTTCTCGATCGCCATAGCAGTTGTGCTCGCGGTTGCAATGTCTTGGACACCGAACAGACTTAGCTCAGTACTGATCGATTTCT
Source organism: Pharus latifolius (assembly GCA_019359835.1). Taxonomy (NCBI): domain Eukaryota; kingdom Viridiplantae; phylum Streptophyta; class Magnoliopsida; order Poales; family Poaceae; genus Pharus; species Pharus latifolius. The sequence continues at coordinate 17,683,727 of CM033327.1, read as the reverse complement.
GAAGTCCAGATGTGTACTTCCGAAATACCTGAGGGTCGGATAGTGAGATGCCAATGACCATTGCTTGTCGCCGAAACTCTGTCGTATAGTCTTGGACGGTCTGGTCGCGTCGTTGGTACAATCTGTGCCAATGCTCCCATCTCTCCTCAAGGTAACCCATCGGATAGAATTCTTGTCGCAGAAATCGTTTGAATTGACCCCACGCAAGGTCGTCAGCTTCACCACTGGCGACAAGGGCCTTCCACCATGTCTTGGCGTGGTCCTTCATCTTCAAAGGTGCAAATTTGACCTTTTGAGCGCTACTAAACCTTTTCAGGTCAAAGTAGGTCTCAAGTTGGTCGATCCAAGAATCCAGCTTCTCGGCATCGATCACCCCATCATATATGGGTATATCAATCTTAGCGTCGACTTTAAAAGATCCGACAGCTAAGGAGGTGTTGGCGAGGTCGTCGGTCTTGTGGTCGCCTTCGTCTTCATCTTCGTCTGCCCTGCGCAAGTCTTCACCAGTCTTCTCACCCATAACCTTCTCTACTTCAGGAGGTACAATCATGGCCTGCTGCTTAATCCAAGCAAGCACGGTTTCCATGTCAGTGGAGAGCTTAGCCACTTTTTTGGCTAGGTTAGCTTGAACGGAGGTATCGTCAGACATTGTCGGAGACGCAGCTGTAGGAACCGTCAATTGATCGCCTGGAATTTCGCCGGAAGTTTTGTAACCCTGGCGAGTCTTCACCATCCATAGGATAGGAAAGTTGCTCTGATACCAACTTGATCCGTTTGAGACCTAGCCTTGGTTTTCGCACTAGGCTCGCCCAGATCCTAATATGCGGAATAACGGGATCTTACTCGGAAATACCAAAACCCAAAGGTTGATCGAATACACAGCTCAAAGTAATTGCACAACTCTTTATTTCAAAGAGGGCTTTACACGTCGAACGTTAGGCACACTTGCCTACGTCGAAGGAACTATAAGTGTGTAAAACTCAAATAAGTTCTATGACTCTTCAATGATCTAAACTAGACCTATTACAAGGTATTTATAGTCCAATCGTATGAGTACGTATCAGACTTAGTAATCCTAAACGTATTAGACTCATATAACTAACTTAACTAATCCTAAACAGATAAGCTTAGTTATATATATAGGATTACAATTCCGAACAGGGAACGAATTTCTTTTCCTGGTCGCGAACCAATCTATGGTCGCGAAACCTTTCCGAACACGGTTAAGGTTGCAAAGCCGTATGCGATCAGGACTTGGTCGCGAATCCGTATGCGATCAGAACTTGGAGATCCTCCCGGATCACCAACCAAAAAGGTGACGCAGCACCGACTCGGTCCAATCAGAATCTGGTAGAAACTTGTTTTGTCAATTTCCAGCGATACAGAAGGAATTTGGATGTGGGACTAGATCCATTGGAAATATCTCGTCGTGGGCTTCTCCGTGGACTATAAGAATGTCCCAATCGGACTTCGTATGAGGGAGTTATGATCATTTGAAGGCAGGCTGCTCCTGGATGGCCGAACCGGACTCTAACTCGAATTCATCTCGGACTCCAACTCGACTTGGACTCCTTGATGGTCCTTGTGTCCTTGCTGGTCCTCTCCATGATTCCTAAGCACAATATTATCACTATTAGATAGTAAACCATTCTCAAAACCATATATATATAAACTTAGGAACGAGTTCACCTGGCAATGCAACAATCGGGCTTTGATGCGCGTTATGGGTCCTTGTGTAACAAGCGGATGATTTTGGTTGGTGCGTGTATCCAAAGAAGTGATGTCCTCATCATCCTCCCCTACTTGCATTTGAGTCGTCCTCGACTCAAACTCATCTTCCTCCCCCAAATATGGTTTCAAATCTGCAATGGGAAGGGTGAAGGCTATATATAACAGGGGTGGTGGCCAAGGAGGTGGACGTGAGACCCTAGGGGTACATGGGCCTTGGGCCCAAATTAGAGGTGTCACAGCACCCGGCAGAATCTGTTTGCGAATTGTTTCGTCGATTGCGGGCATAGTGAATGGCTCAGCACATGGATTCATGCCGACTCGCCGTTCTCCTTGATTTTCTCGTGGCGGCGTGGAAGTAATGGAAGGAGTGGATGGAGCCTTGTTCATAACCGAGCTAATGATGTCCTCATCAACGTGTCAACCGGAGGCCGCTGCTATAATACAAGGACCAATTACTTGAGCTCAAGCACGTCAACTAAATTACCAGGTGAATACGTTCCTAGGCTTACATACAAGTGTTTTGCAGGGAGGTGCCACAGAAGACCTAGAATTCAAGTCAGGTTCAGCCTTGCAGACCAAGTGGACATCAAATTCGAATTCGAGTCAATTTCGGCCATCCAGACAGCATCATAATGAAATGGCCATAACTTTTGATCCAGAAGGCTCCTGGGGGTCCACGAGTACTTGACGGAAAGGATTTTTGTCCTCTTTCCAACGGATCTGACCTCGCATCCAAATTCCGTCTCAGTCAACGGGAATATGCGAAATACTTCGGATCACTTTTCCAGTCCAAGTCAAAGTGGGCCTTGGGCCTTGTAATCGAGTCCCACTCGGCCACCCTAAGGTTTTGGCCGACCTACTCATCTCTCCCGCTCATAAATAGCCAGCCGCTGCACCTTTTAGGGGTGGGTTTTGTTTGATTAAGTTAGCCTTTGCTACTTCTTGTAATCGCGCGTGTCGGTTAGACCGCCTGAATTACTCGTCATCGGAACCCCATCATCTTGTGTTCTTTTCAATCAGATCTTATTCCATATACGAAAATTGAGTTGCTTGTTCATCTTGTTCTTGCTCGTTCTTCGATTGCTTGCAGGAACAAAGACCTTCGTGGTCAGGTTGATTGCGTGCCGGCGAGATCAATAACCTTCTGGAGTTGGTGTATCGGTCACTAAGGCGCAACGTCCTGGACGGTTGTAGTCGGGCCGCCAACGTCAACTTCCCCAAATCGAGCGTTATCCTCCTCATTGAAAGATCGGGACCGTAGTTTTATATCAATTGGTATCAGAGCCCCAGGTTGATCGGTGAGAGATTTCTGGTTCTGTGTTTTTTTTTTTACCTACAGTCCAGAAAACCAAAAAAAAAATGATAGTAGATTAGTGTCCAAGGTCCAAGCCAGTCGAGCCTTTGCTATTACTGCTTAGTGTTGCTAGTTGAATTTACGGTTGCATCGTCGTGTCGTTGCTGGTCGTAGTATCTAATCCTTTAGAGTTTCGAGTTCTTGTCACGTAGCTGTCACCAATACTTTGAGTTTGAGTAGGTTTCCTTATCGAGTCCAAGTCGAATCAGCACTGATTGCACCTTCGAATCTGAATCGGCTTCATCTTCGGATCAGAGTCGGTTTCACCTTCGAATCAGAGTCAATTGTGACATCAGATTTGTTTTCTTCCTGTTTCGAGTGATCTGCCAAATCAAGTTGTAAGATAAAAGGCAAGTGCAAAAAAAAATCAAAAAAAAAAAGAAGAAAAAAAAAAACAAAACAAAAAGAAAGAAGGAGCCTTATTGCTTTGCTTTGTGTTTCTGCGTCGTGGTTGCTGTTCTGTGACATCGTTGGTGACTAGACTTGCGTTTCTAGTATGGTTTAGCCTAGGACCAGCACGGTACCGCCGTTGAGCGTTTATTCAACTTGCTTTGACTAACGTGGTTCTAGTTTTTCCATTGAATTCAGCCACCTATAGCTCCACAGATACTACTACCACCCAGGTACACGCGACCAGCATCAGTACACCATATCTCCAGGAGTTGTTGCCTTGTTGGTTGCCATCACCTCCTGCTCAGCTTGGTAAGAATTGGTAAGAACTCGACAGAACAGGTTGAGTGTGAGCGCCTTGTTTAGACACATCCTAGTAGCTACTAGGGATATATTTCCTGTTATTGCCTGCTCTTTTGCTTTTCTCTAACCATGGCAGGAGCTGAAGACGACCACTTCCAACATTCTCCTCGCACCAAAGGCATCATACAACATTTTGACCGTCAAGTAAGGGTGCGCACCGAAGCACTTGAAGAAGATGTGCGAGTTACCAATGAACACCTTGGCCAACTGGAAGCTGCTCAAATTGAAACCACGACTGCAATCACTGCTGTCAACACTTGTCTTGCTGAGATCATGAGGCGACTTGATGACATGGGACGTGCACCTCCTGCTGATGTCGCGGCTGCTCACCGTAACCACGACAACCATGGTGTATTGGGCAGCGCAGTGGATGAGAACGATGCAGAATATACTGCCGACACCGAGGTTGAAGATGTAGATGCTCGTCAGCGACGTCACTTACACTGCAATCGTTTTGGCATGGGTCCTTTGCCACCACGTCGTGAGGTACGTGCTTTTGATGATTCCATGGGAAGATTAAATTCACTATTCCACCTTTTGATGGTAAATATGATCCTGATGCTTACCTTACCTGGGAATTAGCCATTGATCAAAAATTTTCTTGCCATGAATATCCTGAGAACAAAAGGGTTAGGGCTGCTACTAGTGAATTCACAGACTTTGCTTCTATTTGGTGGAGTGAGTATCGTCGTAAAAATCCAAATGCTGCACAAACTTGGGATGATTTGAAAAGAATCATGCGGGCTCGATTTGTTCCATCATATTATGCGCGTGATCTGTTAAATAAATTGCAACAACTGAGGCAAGGTAATATAAGTGTAGAAGACTATTATCAGAAATTGCAAATTGGAATGCTTCGATGTGGTTTAGAAGAGAATGAGGAGGCTGCCATGGCTAGGTTTATGGGAGGGTTGAACCGTGAAATTCAGGACATTTTGGATTATAAAGAATACAATTCTATTACTCGTTTATTTCATCTTGCTTGCAAAGCTGAAAGAGAAGTGCAGGGGCGACGTGCAAGCACGAGGTCTAATGTTTCTGCAGGTCGTGCTAATTCTTGGACTCCTCGTACATCCGCTGTCCCAACAAGCCGTCCACCTGCACCATCTGCTCCCAACGACAAGCCAAGTACGACTTCAACAATTCCAACCTCCAAGGCCTCCGGGGCAACAAAAGGGTCTGTTCAAGCAACCGCCAAGAGTTCGTCCTCTGTGGCATCTACTGGTTGAACTAGAGATATTCAATGTCATCAATGCAAGGGATATGGGCATGTGCGAAGTGAATGTCCAAGCAAACGTGTGTTAATTGTGCGAGATGATGGTGAGTTTTCTTTTGATAGTGAATTCGAAGATGAGACATGCTATGCTTGCAGCTGACCATGTAGGAAGTGGAGACGAAGAAACACGCATTGATGCTATAGATGGAGGGCATGGCTATGAGAGTCTTATTGTACAGCGTGTGTTGAGTGCACAAATGGAGAGGGCAGAGCAAAATCAGCGACACAATTTGTTCCAAACCAAATGTGTGATCAAGGAGCATTCATGCCGCGTGATTATTGATGGAGGGAGTTGCGACAACCTCGCAAACTCAGACATGGTTGAGAAGCTTTCGTTGAACTCCAGACCGCACCCTCAGCCATATTACATTCAATGGTTCAACAGCAGCGGCAAGGTAAAGGTAACACGGTTGGTGAGAATACAATTTGCTATTGGTCCATATCATGATTTTGTTGATTGCGATGTCGTACCTATGCAAGCATGCTCTATGTTGTTAGGTAGACCTTGGCAATATGATAAGGATTCCTTGCATCATGGTAGAACCAATGAATATTCTTTTGTGCATAAAGAGAAGAAAATTGTATTACTTCCAATGACTCCTGATGCTATTTTAAAAGATGAGATTGCTAGAGCTAGTAAAGATAAACATCGGGGGCATGCTAAGAGTGAAAATCAGAGTGTAGCAAAAGGGTTTGAGCAACATAAAAAGAAAGAATCTAACTCTGTTCGGGACAAGAAAGATGGGATTAAATTGAAAGGTGCTTGTTTTCTTGCTACCAAGTCTGATGTGAATGAACTGGATGCTAGAAATTCTTTTTGCTATGGATTGATTTGCAAGGATGCATTGTTTTCATTTGAGGATATGCCTTCTGCTTTGCCTCCTGCTGTCACTAATCTTTTGCAGGAGTACTCTGACGTCTTTCCCAAGGACGTTCCACCAGGTCTGCCGCCAATTCGAGGGATCGAGCACCAAATTGACCTCATTCCGGGGGCATCTTTGCCTAATCGAGCGCCATACAGAACCAATCCGGAAGAAACTAAGGAGATACAACGCCAAGTTCAAGAACTGCTTGACAAAGGGTATGTGCGTGAATCTCTTAGCCCTTGTGCTGTTCCGGTCATTTTAGTGCCTAAGAAAGATGGGTCGTGGCGCATGTGTGTGGATTGTAGAGCAATCAATAACATCACCATTAGAAATCGTCATCCTATTCCTAGGTTCAATGATATGCTTGATGAATTAAGTGGTTCTACCGTGTTCTCTAAAGTGGATTTGCGTAGTGGGTACCATCAGATTCACATGAAGCTAGGAGATGAATGGAAAACTGCATTTAAAACTAAGTTCGGTCTTTATGAGTGGTTAGTGATGCCTTTTGGTTTAACTAATGCACCTAGCACTTTCATGCGATTAATGAACGAGGTTTTGCGAGCTTTCATTGGCAAATTTATGGTGGTGTATTTTGATGACATCTTGATCTATAGCAAATCATTAGAGGAACATCTTGACCATTTGCATGCTGTTTTTAATGCTTTACGAGATGCACGTTTATTTGGTAACTTTGAGAAGTGCACCTTTTGCACGGATCGAGACTCTTTTCTTGGCTATGTTGTTACTCCACAGGGAATTGAAGTTGATCAAGCCAAGGTTGAAGCAATCCAGAGTTGGCCGACTCCTAAAATGGTCACACAGGTGCGGAGTTTTCTAGGACTTGCTGGGTTCTATCGTCGCTTCGTGAAGGATTTTAGCACCATTGCGGCACCGTTAAATGAGCTCACCAAAAAGGTTGTGCCATTTTTCTGGGACGATGCACAAGAGATCGCCTTCAACACATTGAAAGATAAGTTAACACATGCACCCCTACTCCAACTCCCAGATTTTTCTAAGACTTTTGAGCTAGAATGTGATGCAAGTGGGATTGGTTTGGGTGGTGTGCTGTTACAAGGAGGAAAACCTATTGCATATTTCAGTGAGAAATTGAGTGGGCCTAGTTTGAACTATTCTACTTATGATAAGGAATTATATGCTCTTGTTCGAACTTTGGAAACATGGCAACATTACTTATGGCCCAAAGAATTTGTCATACACTTTGATTATGAATCTTTAAAACATATTCGAAGTCAAGCTAAACTAAATCGTAGACATGCTAAGTGGGTTGAATTCATTGAATCTTTCCCCTATGTCATAAAACACAAGCAGGGGAAGGAAAATATGATTGCTGATGCCTTGTCTAGACGATATACCATGCTTTCAAAACTTGATTTCAAAATCTTTGGATTAGAGACGATTAAACAACAATATGTGCATGATGATGATTTCAAAGATGTGTTATTGAATTGTAAAGAAGGGAAAACTTGGAACAAATTTGTCCTCAATGATGGGTTTGTGTTTAGAGCTAACAAGCTATGCATTCCAGCTAGCTCTGTACGTTTGTTGTTGTTACAGGAAGCACATGGAGGCGGGCTGATGGGACACTTTGGTGTGAAGAAGACGGAGGATATACTTGCTGGCCATTTCTTTTGGCCAAAGATGAGAAGAGACATGGAAAGATTTGTCGCTCGCTGCGCTACCTGTCAAAAAGCTAAGTCACGACTTAATCCCCATGGTTTGCATATGCCTCTACCTGTTCCTAGCGTGCCTTGTGGAAGATATCTCTTTGGACTTTGTTTTAGGACTGCCTAGGACAAAGAAGGGGAGGGATAGCATTTTTGTTGTTGCGGATAGATTTTCTAAGATGGCACACTTCATACCTTGTCATAAAAGTGATGATGCTACCAATGTTGCTGATTTGTTCTTTCGTGAAATTGTTCGCTTGCATGGTGTACCAAACACAATAGTTTCAGATCGTGACACTAAATTTCTTAGCCACTTTTGGAGAACTTTGTGGGCTAAATTGGGGATTAAGCTTTTATTTTCTACCACTTGTCATCCCCAAACTGATGGACAAACGGAAGTTGTGAATAGAACTTTATCTACCATGCTTAGGGCTGTTTTGAAAAAGAACATAAAAATGTGGGAAGAATGTTTGCCTCATATTGAATTTGCTTATAATCGTTCTCTGCATTCTACTACTAAAATGTGCCCTTTTGAGATTGTCATGGTTTTGTGCCTCGTGCTCCTATTGATTTGTTACCTCTTCCATCTTCAGAGAAGTTGAACTTTGATGCTAAACAACGAGCTGATTTAATCCTAAAAATGCATGAGACAACTAAAGAAAACATAGAGCGCATGAATGCTAAATACAAGATTGCTGGTAGTAAGGGTAGGAAGCATTTAACTTTTGAACCTGGTGATCTTGTTTGGTTGCATTTGAGAAAAGATCGTTTCCCTGAATTGAGAAAGTCAAAATTGATACCAAGAGCTGATGGTCCTTTCAAAGTTGTAGCAAAGATTAATGACAATGCATATAAGCTTGAGTTGCCTGCAGATTTTGGGGTTAGTCCCACCTTTAACATTGCATATCTGATGTGATTTCACTATATGTAATAAGATGTTTTACAAGAGGGAAGTAGAGATGATCACAGGCGATGATCTCTTTAATGTTAGTGTCTACCTAACTATATCTAAGTCTTCAGGTTTGTTGAACGCCTGATAGTGCTTGTATGCTTGACTGAATTATTCACCGTCCTTAGAACATGCATTGACTACCTTTTTATACTGGACAAAAGTGTACCAATGCGAAACGGCCTTGGACAGTTGTTAAGATGCAGTTTTGTTAACCGCACTTAACTTCCATGCAGGCTTAACACGTGCAATCAAGGGATAACTGCACATGTTAACCTCCTGGCAGTTGTCTTCATACGTGGAAATATCTTCATGATTCTAGGGATATGCCCATTCAAAGAGTTAGTCCTTCTCGAATTGTTCTGGTCGCAAATAATCAACGACCCTCTGACCGCGTACTGTCCGCAGTTTCCTGATCGCGCACTGTCTGTGACCTCGTGATCGCGCATGGGCTGCGATCATGCAATATCTCTATGTCTGCACCCTTTAGGTCGTCTGAGACCATAGTGACGGATTTATAGGCACACGTCTAATCTGATTCTGTCTTAAACTAGACGTGTATTACTTTGAACTAGCTCGGGTGATAATCCTCGTCTCCTACTCCGGCTCGCCTTCTTGGCATGCCATGAGAGTCTAATTCAGTTCGAGAGGCACCATCGTAGTACAACTCCCATTCCTTCATGTTGGAGGTAAAGACTTCTTCATCAGGCAAGTCGATGACCAACGGAGAATCGTCTGGCACAGGATGTGCCGCGAGAAAATCAGCTAAGACTTGACACTTAACTGCCTTCTGCGAGACATAAGTGATATCATACTCCATCATGAGTAGGGCCCATTTACCAAGTCACCCCATGAGAACTGGCTGACTCAATATGTATTTCATTGGATCCGCTCTTGCAATGAGCTGGATCTGATGTGATAACATATAATGTCATAGCTTCTTCAGAGCAAAGATAAGGGCTAAACACAATTTTTCAATGGGTGAATAATTGTGTTCAACACCTGCTATGGTGCGGCTCAAATAATAGTACGCCACCTCTTTTCCTTCATCATCATGATGGCCAAGAAGTGCGCCCAATGAGTTAGATTGCACAGCTACATAGAGGATGAGAGGCCATCCCTTGATTGATGCTGACAAGACGGGTGGATTGAACAAGTATTCCTTAATGCTATCGAAAGCATCTTGACACTGCTCATCCCACTCGAATTCCACTCCTTTCTTCATCAACCTGGTGAAAGGCTGGATGCGACCTGAAAGGTTAGAAATAAAACGCCGTATATAGAAAAGTTGGCCTTGAAGTGACTTCAACTCCTTCAGGTTCCTTGGAGGGGGGCATCTGTAGAATTGCCTTGATCTTCTTTGGGTCAATCTCGATGCTGCGGTGGCGCACAATAAACCCTAAGAAGACTCCAGACTGGACAGCAAATGCACACTTGAGAGGATTCATCTTTAGTTGGTGTTTGCGAAGCCTTTCAAAGACAACGCGGAGTTCATCTTGATGATGTTCGCGCTCCTCAGTCTTCACCACTAGGTCAGCTACATAGCATTCTGCTGAATGATGAATTAATTCATCAAAGATGAATGTCATGGCTCACTGATAAGTGGCACCAGCATTCTTCAATCCAAAGGGCATCACCATGTAATAGAAATTCCCTTCTGGCGTACGAAAGGCGGTATCAATGGCATCATGTTCATCCATCTTAATCTGGTTGTAGCCTGACGATCCATCCATGAAAGAGAGAGCACCGTAGCCCGTAGTGGCATCAATGATGATCTCCGTGATGGGCAAGGGGAAGTCATCTTTTGGACAAGCTCTGTTCAAATCCTTGAAATCAACACAAACACGTACCTGACCATTCTTCTTCCGCACCGGGACAATATTAGCCAGCCAGCGCGGGTATTGCACCTCTTTGATGAAGCCAGCTATGATTAGCTTATCCACCTCAGCAAAAATTTGCTCTTGTAGCTCTAGGCGGAAACATCATGGATGTTGTTTCATAGGGTGAAATTGCAGATCAATTGCCAACTTATGCGTGGCGACATGAGGGTCAAGCCCCGGCATCTCTTTATAAGACCAAGCAAAGCAATCCTTGTACTCCATTAAGAAGCTTCGGTAACTTTCACGCTCTTCAGGCATGAGGGTGGCGCTGATAAAGGTCGGACGCGGATCCTGCTCACTTCCCAAGTTGATTTTTACGAGCTCATCAATAGTGAGTTGCCCTCCATCTTCCAGTTGTTGAGGTGCAGGTGCAGCATCTAGCACTTTTCCATGTTCAGAAGGCATTGCTTCATATATTCTAGCCAAGAGATGTTGCTTATCTTCACCCCAATGACTTTGTGGGCTGACATTAGTCACTATGGTATGACATGTGACTCTTTGCGCATCATCAGCTTCATTATCTTCATTGTCAGGTTTGGCATAGCCCAAGCCATACTTTGGGCGGAGGTCACGAGACTTGTGCCCCTTTTGGATGAGCTTTTCTAATTGCTCCCACCATTCTTCACAGATTGCAGGAGGAGGTGGCAACCATTGATTTCTTTCCAGCTTCACTCTAGCCCTTTTGAGCAGGTTGGCCAGTCGGGGCTCAGCCTTCATGGAAATCAAAGCTGCTTCGGGGTTAGTGGAAGGACTGGGCTGTTTAACGATGGAATCATACTCTTGCTTCTTTGGAACTTTGTAGAATATGGTGGGTGAAGTAGAGTCATTTGTGTCCGGGACATGCCAGACTTCCAATGGTGTTGTCACAGATGTATGGCACAATTGAGGCTGCTTGAAAGTAGCACTTGGCGCTACCTTTTCGAATTGATTTATGCTTCTATTGATGAATCCTCGCTTTTGCATAAGAGCCTTTTTTTCTCTCGACTTTCCATATGTATCAAATATGAAAGGAGGTGGGGACTCATCTTGGGCCACAATTGTCTTGCAATTTGCCTGAGCACCTACAACATTTTTGTTAGTTAAGGAAATAAAGGATGAAAGGGTAGGAGCCAGGCTGGCTTCGTTTAAACTTGAGGTAAGGAGCATTGGTGATGCTTCCACTCTTGACCTTAGCAACATAGGTGCAGAAGAAGGAGAAGGAGCAGCTCCTACCTTTAATAATAATGGAGCAACAGGATCTTGCTTCCGCGGGGCTGATGGGGCTGAAGGGCCATATAAGTAAGGGACAGCTGCAAATGATTTTCGCAACTGGAATCCCTGCCCCGATAGGCGTGCTTTACAAACTCCCTCTTTCTGGCAGGTAGGGATGGTGCAATGAGGAGCCTTGCTTGTGTAGGAAGAGTTGAACTTGGAGTGAACAGAGCATCTACAGATGGCGTCGATCTTCCTTGCTACTTCCCAGGAACTTCACTTGGAAAATAATATTTCGCATCCATGAGATGCGATTCTTGGAAGGTGTATGGATTGTTGTTGGCGACTATACTCTGCTGCTCTCCATTTCTGTCTATGAACTTGAGGCATTGATGTAGAGTTGATGGAACTACCCGATATTTGTGTATCCAGGGTCTCCCCAACAGCGCAGAGTAGGAGGTGTTTACTTCTATGAGGAAGATCCGCACCTTGAAACTGAAAGTTGACATTTGGAGCTTCAAGGTAATTGCCCCAATGGCCGCTCTTCCTTGATTGTCGAAGCCACATATCATCACATCTGTAGGCTCCAAGTCTTCAAATGAGAAACTCGCACAAGTTAAACTTCGAATTGGAAGGATGTTTACATAGGATCTTGGGTCAACCAAGACTCGTCGGAGGTAGGCATTTACAATGTTCCCTTCTATGTAGAGAGGGTGGTTTTGATCTTCATTCTCTATAACCTTGTCTTTATCAGAAAAGGTGATCTCATTTGTGTTGGTAGCGTTGCAAAGAAGATGGTGCTTCGCCATTGCCACTTCATACAACTCAGGAGCTTGTAGCACTTTAATAAGGGCCTGCCAAAGATCGGGCACCAATATTAAAGCATCATACACACTCAAGAGTGCAGGAATGCGCTTAAGATGTGCAATGATATTATAATCAATTGTCTGTTGTGCTTGCTTCTCCTCTTCAGTGGCACGAACATCTGGTGGGCCACTTGGTACATTGATAGCCTTGTTAAGTAAGGCCTTCTCTCTTTCTTCTCTGTACAACTGAGACTTGAGAGGTTCAGGACAGGCCTTGCCTCCTCGCAGGTTCATGTTGACTTCTTCCACTTGAACTTCTGTAGGTAAAACATCAGTACGAAGTACTTCACGTTCTTGCACTGTGAATATCCCCTCCGAGTCAAATGTATTGGAGTTGTATCCTACAAGAATCACACTGCATGAGGCCATGTTTAAGGAAGGTGAAGGTATTTTAGGATCAGTTGCCCCAGTTGGTACAGAAGATTGCCCCCACTCTTTAGGCAAGAACTGTGCCAAAGTAGGAAGAATGCGGCTCAGTCGAGGGAAAGATTCGTCTCCTTCTGATAAAGGGACAAATCTTGGCGGCATGAGTCGATGACTTGGATTAGGCTATCCCCATCTTGATTGTGATTTGATCATTGCGGTGGAAACACGATCCAGAGTGCGCTCCTGGAGCTTGCGTCGTGGGCGTATTGGCTCCATCATCTCCCACAGTCTTCCTCCCTGTTTGGAAAGAGTTGGAACCGGCCGACAATTGGCTAGTTGGTGCTCTACTTGCTCAAGTGGCAACCACAAGTCTCCATCTTCATCATCGGCTTGAATGGATAAAGGACCTTCACAGGTAGTTGTGAAGTTTGTAGTATGATAGTCAGGATTGATGGCTTGGGGCTCTAAAGCAAGCCACTTCTCATCGATCGCCCTTTGAAGCCACTCTTTGAAGGCAAAACAATCTTCAATTGTATGTCCAACATATCTATGGTACGGAAATACAAAGGATTGTCTATCATCCCAACTTGATCAAGTCTTCTTGGCTCAGGAAGGTTCAAGTTTTGTTGCGCCATCAGCTGATCAAAGAACGTCTTCACTAGCTCTTGACGGAATATGTACTGCCTCTTTAACAGCTTTTGAACGGTTGGGTGCTGAACAGTCGGGCGCTGTGGTCTTGGGTGAGTTCACGCCTTGCACCCAATGTTGGAACATTATAATGTGCAATAGGTGCGTGCACAACATTGTAGGATTCAGCTGGTGCCTTGGCCTTGACTCCGGTGTTGGGAGGCTTGGCCGCCGAGTTGAATCTTCTTGAATTATCAATGTGGCCAGCATTCTTGTAAAGCTCCATGATCTGCGGAGACTTCTCAAACTCTAATTTGGTTGCTGCTAACGCTGTGCCCAAAGTGCTGAAGGTCTTGGGCTCACGCCTTGAAACTTCAATAGACCAATGTTGTTGCTTCCCACGTACGCACATGCAAATAGCCTCTTCTTGGTGCATTTCTTTGGCGAGATGCACATAATTGTCGTGGAAACGGATCAAATAGTCATCAATCTTCTCATCACGCTTCTACTTGACTTGGGACAACTCTAATGCTGGAATATCCTTTTGCATGGTCATGAAGTGTGTCTTGAAAAGTTTCTTCATGCCTATCCAATCACGAACAGATCCAATCAAAAGATGATTGTACCAATGGAAGGCAGAGCCAGTCAATGACCCTGAAAATTGCCTTAGAAGAAGGGATGGGTTGTTGGCAGTATCTCCACAAGCTGCTTCAAAGTAGGCCAAGTGCTCCCTCGCATCGCCGGTTCCATCAAATTGACGGAACTTAGGTGGATGCCACCCAGACGGGAAGGATACTAGGTCATGCCACGCTTCATAAGGTTTCTCAAGCTCACTTTCAGGAGTCTGAGGAGCTTTCTAGGCCATGATTTGCTTCAACCTTCGGTTTATCAAGTCTTCCACATAGCTGTGGCAATCCTTCAGTGCAGCGGGTGTTGGTGCAGCATTTGGAGCCATGGTAGGAATAGAAAAGAGAGGTGAAGTGCCTGCAGCTGTGGCGTGTTGCTCAACATTGCCTACAGGACGAGTTGGTGTAGCAGGCTCCAACTCTACTACTTGAGGATCAACAACTGGTTGGGGCGGATCTGATGAAGTTGTGCCATGACTAGAATTTGTCAAGACTTCAACCAAACAATCAAACTTCGCTCCCAATTCGCCAAACAACTTCTTGTACTCACAGTCTCATTCTTCAAGAGCATGACGTACTAAAGGATCGAGTGCAGCGGGATCGACAGTGTTTGCTCCTTGCTCTTCATTAGCATTATCACCTAGACCGCCTTGACCTGTAGCCATGTGAACTGGAGCGGTGTTGTCATCACCAATACCAATTCCAAGATATTGCTCTTCATCAGAAGCGATGGAAGGAGCAAGATCGGAATAGTGTGGCGAGAAAGGGAGTCGTTGCAGAGAGGTTGACTCGGAGTCAGAAGACTCTCTTTCATCGTCAGACTCAATATCTTCTTGGAATGTTTCAGTTGTAGAACTCAAGGCTCTTTGATGTGCCCTTGTCCTCTAGCAGGTCTCCATGCCTTGTCGGTTTGCAACCTCGTGCAATTGTGCAGGATCCTCTGGAAGATGGGACGCGATATCAACATAAGGACGGGAAGACTACCTTTTATCAGCACCTTTTTTAGAAGTAACAGGAAGGCAAGGGACTTTTGTCACTGCTTCTTTTCTTGATGTTAATGCGTCTTGCAGCTCCTCTGTGAACTTGGGCCAAAAGTGAACATCTCCTGAGTATGGCAAGAATGCAATAGGTTTCGGGTTTGGAACTATCTCTTCATCCGAAGGGTATGAGAACTCTTGAGTAACAGGAGGAGGCCTCCAGTTAGAGTCAGCATCACCCTTGGGTTGAGATGTCACAATCCCACAAACCATTGCATCTTCTTCAATGACTTGGGCAATTGACACCTTAGTCATTGGTGCAAGAGCTTCTGTAGTCTTCTGGGGAGGGGTCGTCACAGCTTCTGGTGATGCTTCCTTCATGAAGACATCATTTATTGGCTCTACTTCTTGTCTTGCAGCGGTTGAAGGGGGCTGAACTTGCACAGCTCCCTGGGAAAGAATGACCGATTGCAGTCGCCTTTGCCTGGGGACTCCTGCAAAGGGTAAAGGAGATGATAGAGATGATACCTTATCCTTTTGCTCGCTTGGGCTTAGCACATCTCCAGCTGGTTGATCATGGTGCCACCTTGGAGCTAGACGGTGAAGAAGATAATGATACCTCTGACTCTATTCCAGCATCGGCGAGATGCGGAACATAACGTTTTCATCATCGGGACTGATGCCGCCATCGGGCCGGACACGAACTTGTACATTTTAGTACAAGATCCTCCAACTCTTGGTGCAACATGCGATAGTTCCTCCTACGCCGATCACGCTTGCGTTGATTGAATGTAGGGAAATGAGGGGCTTTGGGCAGGCCAGGTGGTGTTGGAAGAAGATGCGGAGCCTGAGAAGGAGGCATCCAAGTGCGTCTTGCTTGAGATGGCAAGTCGACTTGCTTTCTAGGCGAAGTAGGTGCCTGCAGAGGACCCCTGCCTTGCCGAGATAAAGCTGATGTAGGTGGAGAAGTCCGCACACGCCATTGTTGCTAGACATGTGGTGGCCGCTCTGGTCGACGAGACTACTAATTCCAACGGGGTGCAAGCGGTGCTTATCTAGGTTGGTAAGTCAATGTAGGTGAAGGCCTTTGACGAGGTGCCCAAGTCTGGTGCATATGCGGAGGACGGCATCTTGAGGCGTCATGCTCCAAACTCCTTCTAAACCGAGAAGAAGAGTTAGGCATGTCATGATCTCGCATCCGCTCTTGTAGACTCTTCATTTGGGTTTGCAGTTGTTGGAGTTGTTGTTGCATTCGTTAGCACCGGGAGCAAGTACTTCATTTGGCAACACTGCAAACTTGTTATTAGTATTGGATGGGCCACCTTCCATAGAAAGATGGAAGCATGAATCCCAACCAGTTACTTTAACCTCGGGGGTGAAAGAACTCGTTGGACCAGGTATTTTTGCTCGTTTGGTCGAATGGCGCCTCCAGAATTTCCTCATGATGGCAAGTCCTAGTAAATCCTTGACCTTGCCATTCCGAATTACCCATTCATCAGGGAACAAGTCATACGGAAGCGTCACTATGTAAGGATAGAGACAAGTCCTGTCAATAAGATCACTCGCACCGAGCGACCAGTCCTCTTCAAGAATAGCAACACGGGCGATCGGGCACCAAGTTGATCCTGCAAGGTACTCACCTTGCGGTACTTCCTCCTGAGGTTGTGCAACTTATTAGGATTAAAGGCGCGATGAGCAAATGACATTTGCCTCCGTAGAGTATAAGAGGCATTCTCCAGTGCATTGAATAACTCAACCTCAGCACACTGCACACCTGGAGTTAGCAGTGCAGGACCGATGAGCGGAGAGCATCCACACCAAGAGAAGTGGCATGATGCTGCCTATAGTGGCTTGTTGACGAAGCCGTTGAGCAGTTTGAATGTCGTCTTTAATGTCAGTGACAACAGCATTCTTCAGAAGGTTGCGTGCTCCTACCATCAAGGCGCGACACTCCTTTTTGGCTTTAGCAGAGGCACGTTTATGTGCCTTCTTCAACTTTGTTGCCTAGAACTCCACAGGCTCTTGAGTTTGGTGGAAATAGGTCGTGTAGCCATATTTAAAGATTGCCATCGAGGGTAATGTCCCAAATTGAACCATCAGAACTTCCTTGTCAGTGTGAGCAAGTTTGTTGAGGAAGGACTCACCTGCAAAAAGGGGTTCCTTGATCAACTTATGCATCATCACATGTACTAGTAGACATATGCATTATGGATGGAAGACAGAGGGCATGTGGAAGTGAGTTATGGAAGCGAATCAGATGACCATCGGAGCACAGCAAAGATGAGAGGAGAACCATGTCCCACTGGGTGTGCCATTTTGTTTCACCAGGAAGATCACTCTCCCGAGAAATTTGGCCCCCGTTTTGGTGCGGGCGTGCCAGTATACATAAGTATACACATAAGAGAACATAGAATGTAAAATCTTAGAGGAAACAATGCACTTCATTAATTCTAAAAAGAATTATAAGTTACAAGTCCCTTTAGGATTTACAAGTTCTCATTGCGCCAAAGAAAGTACATCTTGACTTCAGGAGATTGCAGGGTTCATGGTTCCTCAGGTCTTTTGAAAAGCTCCTGGTTAATTACATCTGCAGAACAAGTTCGCAGAAAACCTCTGATTAAGCTGTGCTGATGGTTGTCGTCTTCAAGCTTCAAAATAATTTTGCCCTTGATAAATAAATGCAATGCGGATGCTCGTGCATGCAAGTATGCAAATCCATAGCCTCGTCAGTCTATGGTGTTATCACAAGATGTGGCCTTCGCCTCATTGGTGCTTGACCAGGGGGTTTGTTCGGCCTCATCGGTTGCAAACAAAATGGATGCCTTCGCCTCATCAGTACCAGCATGAATGGTGTCCGGCTTCATCAGTCACGGACAAAAAAGCATGTTGCCTTTGCCTCATCAATACCCAGCAACATGTGAATTATGGTTGGATGACTTGTGATAAAACTTTCGACTTCCTCAGCTTTAGGAAAAGCACATTGCATGGTAGACAACACATTGGAATATCCGTCAAGGACTTAGTAGGATTTCAAATTGTCTTGACAGCTTCAAACATTATTAATCATTGCACTAGCTCTTCTTTGATCAATTGGATGGGAATCGTTCTAGCCTGTGATTGACTTGAAACTTGGAGGAATTGCTCTAGTATAAACCTTCTATTTTTCGTAAAAATTTGGGATCGATTGGGCTTCTGGATTGGAAGGTATCATCAATCTTCTCCCGTGGGGCAAAGTGAATAAGCTGCTGGATAGAGCACTTCTTCCAGTCGAATTAGCCTTTTAGAAGTCTCTGATTGACATGAAATTTGGTGGAGAGGCTTCTCATGAATCCCCTGTTCACCATAAAAATTTGGGGTCTATCGGACTTCTGGATGAAAAGTTATCAACGATATATCTCCCATTACACAAGCTAGATTTGCTTCTGGCCTATTCACCTCTTCTGGTCGAATTAGACAACTAGACGCCTTGGATTGAGTTGAAATTTGGTTGAGAGGCTACTCATGAAGTCCTCTACTCTACATAAAAATTTGGGGTCGATCGGACTTCTGGATGAGAAGTTATCAATGATATATCTCCCATGACAAAAGCTGGATTTGCTTCTAGATAGAACAACTCTTCTGGTCAAATTGGACATCTAGAGGTCTTGGATTGCATTGAAGTTTGGTGGAAACGCTGCTCATGAAGTCCTCTACTCTTCAAAAAAATTTGGGGCTGATCGGACTTCTAGATGAGAAGTTAGCAACGATCTATCTCCCATGACACAAGCTGGATTTGCTTCTAGATAGAACACATCTTCTGGTCGAATTGAACCTTAGAGGTCTCTGATCAACTTGAAAATTGGTGGAGAGATTAGGCATAGAGTCCTCTATTATCCATAAAAATTTGGGGTCGATCGAACTTCTGGATTAGAAGTTATCATTGATCTATTCCCATGAATCTTGAATCTTTGATCAATCGGGACCTTGGTGGCATCTTGATCTCTGATTGAAAGTAAACCACTTTCAGATCTTTGATCGACGGCGACCTTGGTGGGGTTTGATCTCTGATAGAAAAGATGAGCATGCCATTTTCTAGACTATTGATCAACCGGGACCTTGGTGGCATCTTGATCTTTGATCGAAAGTAAATAACTTTCAGATCTTTGATCGGCATCGACTTTGGTGGGGTTTGATCTCTGATGAAAAGATGAGCATGCTAGCAGGGGCATTAATGAGAAGGCTTCCATCTCTGATGCATGATGCATGCTTATGCGTATGTGGATAAATAAAACTTACCCATGATTATCTTCAGAGTAGGCAAAGGAGAAGGGCCTTCGTTGAATAGAGAGGCTCCCTTTTTGTCTTGTCTTCCTTGCCTGAGTACTTGTGTCTACCTCTCATGCCTCCACCTTGTGCCTGGTTGTGTTGTCTGTGTCCTTGTGCACTTCTCTATTTATAGAGCCCTTGTGTTGCATGCCATTAGAGACAATCAGGGGATTTGATTTCAAATGGGCAATATACTTTCTTTTTAAAATATTATTTCTAAATAAAAGGATACCAAAAAGATTATGCCCTAAAAAAGAGATACAAAAAGATTATTCCTTAAACAAAAGGATACAAAAAAAGATTGTTTCCTTTTTTTCAAATTTCGAACCATTAAAGGGACTTAGTGGCTCGGCCAGGACGTATGAGACCAGAGGCTTAAGACCCAAGACCATAGGCTTGAGGCCAGAGGTCCGAGACCATAGACCTATGACCATAGATCTGAGACTCGAGACCATAGGCTTGAGACCAGAGGTCTGAGACCATAGACTTGAGATCAGAGGTCCAAGGCCATAGACCTGCGACCATAGGTCTGAAACTAGAGGTTCGAGACAATAGACCATAGGCTTGAGACCAGAGGTCCGAGACCATAGACCATAGGCTTGAGACCAGATGTCCGAGATCATAGACCTGCGACCATAGGTCTAAGACCCGAGACCATAGCCTTGAGACCAAAGGTCCGAGACTATAGACTTGCGACCATATGTTTGAGACTCGAGACCATAGGCTTGAGACCAGAGGTTCGATACCATAGACCTGCAACTATAGGTCTGAGACCCAAGACCATAGACTTGAGACCAGAGGTCCGAGACCATAGACTTGCGCCATATGTCTGAGACTCGAGACCATAGGCTTGACACCAGAGGTCCGAGACCATAGACCTGCGACCATATGTCTGAGACTCAAGACCATAGGCTTGAGACCAGAGGTCCGAGACCATAGACCATAGGCTTGAGACCAGATGTCCGAGATCATAGACCTGCGACCATAGGTCTAAGACCCGAGACCATAGCCTTGAGACCAAAGGTCCGAGACCATAGACTTGCGACCATATGTTTGAGACTCGAGACCATAGGCTTGAGACCAGAGGTTCGATACCATAGACCTGCGACTATAGGTCTGAGACCCAAGACCATAGACTTGAGACCAGAGGTCCGAGACCATAGACTTGCGCCATATGTCTGAGACTCGAGACCATAGGCTTGACACCAGAGGTCCGAGACCATAGACCTGCGACCATATGTCTGAGACTCAAGACCATAGGCTTGAGACCAGAGGTCCGAGACCATAGACTTGTGACCATAGGTCTGAGACTTGTGACCATAGGTCTGAGTCCCGAGACCATAGGCTTGAGACAAGAGGTCCGAGACCATAGAGCTGAGCCATATGTCTGAGACTCGAGACCATAGACCTGCGACCATAGGTCTGAGACCCGAGACCATAGGCTTGAGACCAGAGGTCCGAGACCATAGAGCTGCGCCATATGTCCAAGACTCGAGACCATTGGCTTGAGACAAGAGGTTCGAGACCATGGGTAGCATCATCGCTCTTATGACAAGGTATAAAATGAGCCATTTTAGAAAACCTATCAACGACAACAAAGATACTATCCCTCCCCTTCTTAATCCTTGGCAATCCCAACACAAAATCCATAGAAATATCCTCTCAAGGTACTGTCAGAATAAGAAGAGGCATCTATAATCCATGAGGGTTTAATCGAGACTTAGCTGTTTGACAAGTAGTGCATCGTTGTACATAGCGCTCGACATCTCGCCTCATCTTCGACCAGTAGAAGTGGGTGGCCAAAACATCTTCAGTTTTGCGTATAACGAAATGTCCCATCAGTCCTCCACCATGAGCCTCTTGTAACAACAAAAAACGAACAGAACTCGCCGGAACACAGCTTGTTAGCTCTAAACAAATAACCATCATTTAGTACATATCGAGCCCAACATCTTCCTTCTTTACAATTAATGTAAATGTCTTTGAAATCCAAATCAGTTGAATATAATTCTTTCAAACTTTCTAACCCAACAATTTTGCAATCAAGTTGGGACAACAAGATGTAGCGTCTAGACAATGCATCAGCGACCAAATTTTCTTTACCTTTCTTATATTTGACAACATACGGAAAGGATTCAATAAATTCAATCCACTTAACATGTCGATGATTCAACTTACTTTGGCTACGAATGTGCTTCAATGCTTCATGATCTGAATGTATGACAAATTCTTTTGGCCAGAGGTAATGTTGCCATGTTTCTAACACTCTAACCAAAGCATACAATTCTTTATCGTAAGTTGAATAGTTCAAAGTTGGTCCACTAAGCTTCTCACTAAAATAAGCAATGGGTTTTCTATCTTGCATGAGAACACCTCCAATTCCAATACCACTAGCATCACATTCTATTTCAAAAGTTTTATTAAAATCAAGAAGTTGTAGAAGTGGTGCATTGGTTAACTTATCTTTGAGCGTGTTGAAAGCGTCCTCTTGCTCCTGTTCCCACTTGAATGGCATGTTCTTCTTTGTTAGCGTATTGAGTGGGGTGGCGATTGTGCTAAAATCTTGTATGAACTGGCGGTAGAAACTAGCAAGTCCCTGAAAACTCCACACTTGTGTGATTGTTGTCGGTGTAGGCCATGCTCGAATTGCTTGCACCTTCTATTCATCCACCTCAATGCCCTGTGCAATCACAACAAAACCAAGAAACACGACTCGATCCGTGTAGAAGGTGCACTTCTCAAGGTTAGAAAATAAACGTTCCTCTCTCAAGACAGCAAAAACTTGGCGTAAATGCCCCAAATGATCATCAAAAGTCTTGTTGTAGATCAAGATGTCATCAAAGTAAACCACCACGAAGTGTCCGACAAAAGCATGCAACACTTCGTTCATTAAGCGCATAAATGTACTAGGTGCATTAGTAAGACCAAATGGCATGACCAGCCATTCATATAACCCAAATTTAGTCTTAATTGCAGTTTTCCATTCATCACCTAGTTTCATTCTAATTTGGTGGTAACCACTACGCAAATCGACTTTAGAAAAGATGGTCGAACCACTCAATTCATCAAGCATATCATCTAACTGAGGAATCGGATGATGATAACGAATAGTGATATTGTTAATAGCTTGACAATATATACACATCCTCCATGACCCATCCTTTTTAGGCACAAGTAAAACAGGAACAGCACAAGGACTTAAGCTTTCGCGTACGTACCCTTTGTCGAGCAGCTCTTGTACCTGGCGCTGAATTTCTTTGGTCTCTTCTGGATTGGTGCGATATGGAGGTCGGTTGGGCAAGGGTTCCCTTGAAATGAGGTCGATTTGATGCTCTATCCCTCGTAATGGTGGTAGACCAGCAGGTATCTCATTTGGAAAAATGTCCTCAACTTCCTACAGTAAAGAAACAACCGAAACATGCAAAGTAGAGGGTAAAGCATTAGTAGAAAAGGGAGCGTCTTTGCACACAAGCACAAAGCACTCTTGGGGATGGGTTTCAAGCTCTCGCATCTCACGTTTGGTGGCTAATAGAACCTGGCCCTTAAGCTGAACCTCTCTTTTATTTTCACTCTTTTCTTTCTTTTCTCTCAATTTGGTTTGGTGGCTCTCACTCCCCGATTTGTGACTCTCATTCGTCTCTCTTTCTTCTCTCACGCTCAGCCCTATCTAAATCATCTTTGAGAATTTCATCCGAAGACATTGGAACCAACGAAACCTTCTTGTTTTTGTGCACAAAAGAGTACTTATTGGAACACCCATGATGTGTAGTATCCATGTCATATTGCCATGGTCGTCCAAGTAGTAATGCACAAGCTTGCATCGGTACCACATCACAGTCCACAAAATTAGAATAGGAACCTACAGAGAAGTGGACACGTACCATTGCTGTCACCTTCAACTTGCCACATGAATTGAACCATTGAATGTCGTATGGCTGTGGGTGTGTTCGTGTGGACAAGCCGAGCTTCACGGCCATCTCAGAACTGGCAATGTTGTTGCAGCTTCCTCCATCAATAATGACCTTGCATGAGCACTACATGATCACAAACTTTGATTGAAATAAATTGTGGCGCTGCCCCTGCTCTGCCTTTTCCATCTAAGAGCTAAGAACACGACAAAAAATAAGGCTAGTATGACCAGCATCAAAGGTGATCTCCTCTGCGTCAGATCCCAACAGGTCCTGTTGCTCTTCGTGGTCGGATTCTTCTTCGACCTCACTAGCCGATGTGTATTCTCCGTCACCCCGGACGATGAGGGTACGCTGATGTGGGCAATCACGCATGTAATGCCCCTTCCCTTTGCATTTGAAGCACTCTATCTCCCTTGTTCGTCCTGTAGAAGCGACCGAGGATGAACTTTTGGTGGGGACAGCAGTGGTCGTCTTGGAATCGACAACCTTGGATGTTGAAGTAGTAGGGCGGCTCGCGAATTGCACTCGACCAGTGGAGGCAGTAGCTCCGCCCACAGGTGTCGCACTCTTTTGATGTGATGTACTGCTCTTCCAAGGTGTGGTCGCACTAGGGTAGCTTCGACCAGTTTTGTTGTAGCTTGGTCGTTTCCGTTGTACTTACCTCTCAGCTTTGCATGAGTAATGAAACAACTGATCCAAAGAGGTGTAAGTCTGAAAATCAAGGATGTCTTGTATCTCACGATTCAATCCACCCAAGAATCTGGCCATCTTTGCATTTTCCTCCTCTTGCACATTAGCTCGAAGCATGCCTACTTGTAGCTCTTGATAATAGTCTTCCACAGATTTGCTACCTTGGTTCAATCTCTGAATTCTATTAAGCAAATCTCGCTCAAAATAAGCGGGTACGAATTTGGACCTCATCAAGCACTTCAACTCAGCCCAAGTGTGAGGAGCTCGATCTCTTTGGTGGACTTGACTCCACCAAATAGAAGCATAATCAACAAATCACTGGTGGCGGCACGTACTCGGCGATCTTCTGGATAAAGATGACAACTGAACTTTTGTTCGACGAGTAGCTCCCAATCGAGATATGCTTCTGGATTAAACTTCCCATCAAAGTTGGGGACAGTAAACTTGATCTTTCCCAAAGCGTCATCTCTTCGGCCTTCATGGCGATGACGTGCATACTCCCCCATACCTCGACGGTTTCGTGCAAGTCGTTGTTGATCAGGATCCAAAACGACTTCCTCATTATCAACCACGTAATCATCATATCTCTCTTCATTGGCGGCTTCCTGGAACGCAGTGTTCAAGTTCGCCCTTGGTTGACATGGAACGGCCGCCGCACCATGATTATTGGCTTCGATTGGACCTCGAGGGATCGAGGTGGTGCGTGTTGTCGTGGCGGCGTCCGCTCAACTTGCTCAAGTCGAAGGTCCATCTCGTCAAGTCGATTCTCCAAGCCGGTCAAACGAGGAACGATCTGTTTGTTCAGCATCCGCTCGAAGTGACCCAACAGTGCTTGAGATCGTAGAGACAATGGGAGCACTGGTGGTCGATCCATGCTTTCCTCAACCTCAGGATCACTTTCATGCAACAAACCTCGTGAACCATTTGATCCTGCCATGGTTAATGAAAACAAGAAACACAAAAAAATTTCCTACCAACTACTGAATGTATGTGGCACTCTCAACCTCACCAACCTTACCAATCGAAGCTCTTACCCCTCTTAATGTCTACGACCAGCTAGGTCGTGATAACTAGAAAAGGAGATAATTACAGCGATTGCAATGTGAGGTACGCGCGGACCAATGGTGAATATGTGGAGTTGTAGGTAGGGAAAATATTATGTGTATCAAAGGAAAACAATTAGTTATCTCAGAAATTGTGAAATTGAATAATAGTTCACACGAGTACTAGTCCTAATTGCTGATCAAATAATGAAAGGCTTAGCTTCTAGCAACAGGCTATAGTACTTAACAAGATTTTTCCCTTTTTCTTTGTTTTGATTGAATTCTCTCTTCTTTTTTTTACACTCTTTTTTTTAACTCTCTTGCCTCCTTTTTGGTATATTTGTTTTAGGATTCGCGGCAAGATGCAAACAATTAAACTCAGTAGCAAAGACTCAATCTAACTTTGGATTTTCGGCCAACAAGATTAAGACCAGCAACTGGACACGACTCAACGGAACGAAAAGTCAAGTAAGCAAATTGAAAATAACAGATTGACAGCAACAACGGGCTAGGAAACTTTCTATTTTTGTCTAGCAATTTTCCGGACTCTAGGTAAAAAAAATCAAACAACTAAACTAGGGATAAATGAATTCCTACCGGCAACGTGAGCTCTAATACCAACTGATATGCACACGCCTCGCCTTAAGATGCATTCATATAGTTTGGTACCGATCTTCCGTCATAGGAGAAATTCGTGGATAAATGCGAGTTGTAACCTTGACGAAGGGGTGGCTAACCACGATCAAACACGCAACCAGAAACCTCACAATCGCTAAACCACTCCTCAATTGGTTATCAACCGAGCAAAGCTTGGTTGACGTGTTCACGAAGAACAACTCAAGCAAATCAATAAAGAAAAGCATAATCTGAATTATGAGTTGAACATTGAGACTCCAAATTGTACAAGTCGGCAAAGGCACGAGCATACAATCTGTATATCAACAAAGTCTACCTAAAACTAAAACCATGCCTTCTCTTTTATAGAGGACGGTGTCTACAAAGTTAGAAGATTTAAAACCAGAATTCTAAACTAATTTGAAACAAAATAGAATCCTAACAAACTATAAAAAGAAAATCCCGAGCCACTTTTCACGGATCTGAATATGACTCGTCCCCCTCGTGCACTTGCCATTGTTTCAGGTCTCGTGATTGTATACGACGTCGGAATTCGATGATTCTTGATGCGTTGGAATGGTCTTTCGATTACCTTTCCAACAAGTGCTTGAACGACTTATTTGAACATCTGTGTTGAAATTGGCGCTTGGTTGAAGTTGCTGGACAGTCAAGCTTGATCGGCAAACTGGATGATCCTCAGGTTGCGACCATGTGTCTTCATGCTTGATCGGCTGCGACCATATGTCTTCAAGCTTGATCGGCTGCGACCATGAGCAGTGTTGTGACGTTGAGCAATGCTGCGACCTTGAGCCTTTCTGATCATCTGCAGAGTTCTTCTGATCAATAAGGTCGACGTAACCATTGGTCGAAGTTACCAGAAAAGCGTTCATTCTTCCTTGGCTATGAATTGGATTAACAACTTCGTCCAGACCTCCTTCACATGTAACAACAAGCAAAGAGCAATCATTAGGCAATATCATTTGTTCTGTAATTAAATAATTAATTTGCCCAAGAAACGAATTCACCTGTTGTCCAAGACAACGCGCATGTGCTCGAGTTAAAACATGTGGATGTGTGGTCGCGATGTCCTCATCAAAATCCCACCAAGGTCGCTGTCGATCAAAGATCTGAAAGTGGTTTACTTTCGATTAGAGATCAAGATGCCACCAAGGTCTCGGTTGATAAAGATCCAAGATTCACAGGAATAGATTGATGATAACTTCTAATCCAGATGTCCGATCGACCCCAAATTTTTATGATAATAGAGGACTCCATGCCTAATCTCTCCAACAATTTTCAAGTCTATCAGAGACCTCTAAGGTCCAATTCGACTAGAAGAGGTGTTCTGTCTAGAAGCAAATCCGGCTTGTATCATGAGAGATATATCATTGATAACTTCTCATCCAGAAATCCGATCAACCCCAAATTTTTATGAAGAGTAGACGACTTCATGAGCAGCGTCTCCACCAAACTTCAACTCAATCCAAGACCTCTAGATGTCCAATTCAACCAGAAGAGGTGTTCTGTCCAAAAGCAAATCTAGCTTGTGTTATGGGAGATAGATCTTTGATAACTTCTAATCCAAAAGTCCGATCGACCCCAAATTTTAATGAAGAGTAGAGAACTTAATGAGCAGCCTCTCCACCAAATGTCAACTCAATCCAAGATCTCTAGATGTCCAATTTGACCAGAAGAGATGTCCTGTTCAGAAGCAAATCCAGCTTGTTTTCTAGGAGATAGATCGTTGATAACTTTTCATCCAGAAGTCCGATCGACCCCAAATTTTTATGGTGAACAGGGAGATTCATGAGAAACCTCTCCACCAAATTTCATGTCAATCAGAGACTTCTAAAAGGCTAAGTTGACTAGAAGAAGTGCTCTATCCAGCAGCTTATTCACTTTGCCCCACGGGAGAAGATTGATGATACATTACAATCCAGAAGTCCAATCGATCCCAAATTTTTACGGAGAATAGAAGGTTTATACTAGAGCAATTACTCCAAGTTTCAAGTCAATCAGAGGCCAGAACGATTCCCATCCAATTGATCAAAGAAGAGCTAGTGCAATGATTAATAATGTTTGAAGCTGTCAAGACAAGTTGAAATCCTACTAAGTCCTTGACGGATATTCCAATGGGTTGTCTACCATGCAATGTGCTTTTTCTGAAGCTGAGGAAGTCAAAAGTTTTATCACAAGTCATCCAACCATAATTCACATGTTGCTGGGTACTGATGAGGCAAAGGCAACATGTTTTTTTGTCCGTGATTGACGAAGCCGGACACCATTCATGCTGGGTACTGATGAGACGAAGGCATCCATTTTGTTTGCAACCGATGAGGCAGAACAAACCCCCTGGCCGAGCACCAATGAGGCGAAGGCTACATCTTGTGATAACACCATAGACTGACGAGGCTATGGATTTGCATACTTGCATGCACGAGCATCCGCATTGCATTTATTTATCAAGGGCAAAATTATTTTGAAGCTTGAAGACGACGACCATCAGCACAGCTTACTTAGAGGTTTTCTGCAAACTTGTTCTGCAGATGTAATTAACCAGGAGCTTTTCAAAAGACCTGAGGTACCATGAACCCTGCACTCTCCTGAAGTCAAGATGTACTTTCTTTGGCGCAATGAGAACTTGTAAATCCTAAAGGACTTGTAACTTATAATTCTTTTCAGAATTAATGAAGTGCATTGTTTCCTCTAAGATTTTATATTATATGTTCTCTTATGTGTATACTTATGTATACTGGCACGCCCGCACCAAAAAGGGGGCCAAATTTCCCGGGAGAGAGATCTTCCCGGCGAAACACCAGGGTTACAAAACCTCTGGCGAAACTCCAGGCGATAATTCGATGGTTCCTACAGTCGTGTCTCTAAAGATGTCTAACGATACCTCGGTTCAAGTTAACCTAGTCGAACAAGTGGCTAAGCTCTCCGCCGACATGGATACCGTGCTTGCTTGGATTAAGCAGCAGGCCATGGCTGTATCTTCTGAAGTTGATGCTTCAAAAGGCAAGGTTAAAGGTGTGAAGATTGGTGAAGACTTGCACAGGATAGATGAAGATGAAGACGAAGGCGACCATAAGACCGATGACCTCGGCAACACTTCCTTAGTTGTCGGATCTTTCAAGGTTGAAACTAAGGTTGATATACCCATATACGATGGGGTAATTGATGCTGAGAAGCTGGATTCCTGGAGCGACCAGCTTGAGACCTACTTTGACTTACGAGGGTCCAGTAGCACTTAAAAGGTGAAATTCGCACCTTTGAAGATGAAGGACCACCCCAAGACACGGTGGAAGGCCCTTGTCGCCAATGGTGAAGCTGACGACCTTACGTGGGGTCAGTTCAAGTGACTTCTAGACAAGAATTCTACCCGATGGGTTATCTCGAGGAGAGATGGGATCATTGGCATAGATTGTATCAGCGTCGCGACCAATCCGTCCAGGCTTACACGACGGAATTTCGGAGACAAGCAATGATCATTGGCATCTCACTCTTTGATCCTCAAGTGTTCCAAAAAATACAATTTGGACTTCAGAAATCGATCAGTGCTGAGTTGAGCCTGTTCGCCATCCAGGATATCCCAACCGCAAGCACAACTGCTATGGCGATCGAGAAGAAAAATAAATCTCCCAACGAAAAGGACAAGAAAGAGAATTCGATCTCGTCAAAAGGAAAGTTGAGTCCGAAGAGGAGTACTCCGAAGTCTAGACGAGCATCTCTTGTGATCATTGTCACATTGCTAGGCACACAAAGGATAAGTGTTACAAGCACCATCCTAAACTTCGACCAAAGAGAAACTGACCAGGAAAGAGAACAACTATAGCTACTTCAGCTACACCCGAGGAATGAGTTGTCCAAGTGAATTCGGTTGATGTGGCAGATATGACTTTATCTCTAATGGCAATGCCGAAGGAGAAAGATACGGATTCAACTGACGACCGTCACTCAACAAAGGACTTGTTCACTATCAACATCTAGGTGAAGCACGAAGTGGTCGTAGCAATATTCGATCCCGGAAGTCAGAAGAATTTGGTTTCCACTGGACTACTTCGATGACTTGGTTTGAAGACAACCACACACCCGCGACAGTATCTGTTGGGTTGGTTTACATCTAACGTGAACCAACAAATTATGAGTCAGTGTGTGTTGAAATTAGCAATCTCTGCTCGATATAGCGACGAGGTTCAATGCGATGTTGTTCCTATCGATATTTGTTAGGTGATCCTTGGGAGTCCGTATCTGTATGATCGTGACACCCACTTCCATCAACGAGCGCAAGAGTACGAGCTCAGTAAAGATGGAGTTAAGTTTGTGATCGGTTGAGACGTCCATGCCAACACCTCTAACTTGATTACCGCGAACAAGGACAAACGAGGTCAATGCATGTCATAAATACATGCTTGTTATGATTCGACTAGTTGGTCAAAGTGATAGTACTTGAGCAGCGTTGCCATTGACGTGCCGACAAGATTCTAGTTGTTTTTCGGGATTATTGGAGAAATACAGTGATATGTTCAAAAGTACCTAGGGTCGACCACCGAAATGTTCAGTCGAGCATGAACTTCAGCTTGTGTCTGATGTGACAGTTCCGAATCTGAGTATGTACCGCAAATCGGTATTGGAGAATGAAGAGATCAAAAGACAGCTTGGTGAAATGTTGACTGATGGTGTTATTCAACCAAGTAGTTCACCTTGTGGATCTCCTGTGGTATTAGTACCAAAGAAAGATGGGACTTCGCGTATGTGCATCGATTACCAAGCACTGAACAAGATCACCATCAAGAACCGGTACCCCTTTCTCGTATTGACAACCTGCTAAACCAATTGAAGCATGCTGCTGTCTTCTCAAAATTGGATCTAAAGTCAGGGTATCATCAAGTCAGCATCCGAGAGGAGGATACTTGGAAAACCGCAATCAAAACACGACAAGGTCTGTTCGAATGGCTGGTCATGCCGTTTGGCCTCTATAATGCCCCAGCTACTTTCATGCGTCTCATAAATTGTTGTGCCCCACGAAGGCCTTGGGGACGATGACTACTCTCGTGGGGACCCAGCTCGCTGCAGCTGATCCCATACATGCATACCATTGACTTCCCAAGATAAGTCAAGCACAGGAGTATATTTATATTACAGCAGAGTAACTTACAAAATATTTAAGCAGTGTGGCCTGCTGGCCTTAATACAACATAAAGAGATTACAATGCCTTCGTGGCATACATGGTCTAGCTAAAGCAAAATAAAACATCTACACGGCGGAAGATAGGTGAACCCTCACAGTAAGAAGTTGACGGCAGAACAACACACATCAGGGTTCTGGCGGAACTGGCTCTCCTCCTTCTGGATCCACGAAGTTCACCACTCCTTCATTTTGATTATTGAACGCTCCATCTACTAGATTGTAGGTTGCAAGGGTGAGTACTTACGTACTCAGCAAGTCATAGGTAAGAGTATAGCATAGCATCGCTATTCATGTTCACTATTTATAGCACTACAGCGACACGTCAACACACGACAGCCGACGGTAGCACCCCTTATCATGACAACACATGTCAGTTGGGTAATCTTGACTTATCAAATTTTATTTAGAAAACATACTTGTGCCACACCCCGTGGATTTAACCCACCGCAGCAGACTCCTATAAATACGGGGCTCAGAGTATTCAAATACGTTTTTAACTCTGCAGAGAGGTACCAATTTACCCGCAAGATATTCCACTTTCATGCCCATCCTATCAATATGATTAGACCCTTCCTCACCGCACAGTGTGAGTGGCAAGGTGGAGACAAGAATTTTTGTTATGTTTCACTCACAATTCACCCGTGACCCTGTGTGATGCGACGCGGGAGGTCCGATCTTTTGATGAGAACAAGAACTATCGATTTGTGAAGACGACTCTCATGATCCGGCTACCAACCGTACACGACTGATACGCCCTGGCAATCGCTGAACCAACTTCGGATTGTTATCGACCGAACTAGAAGCACGATCGACCTGATCACGAAGATCTATTCCTGCAAGCAATCGAAGAACGAGCAAGAACGAGATAAACAAGCAATCTGAAATTGCAAATATAGATTGAATCACGAAAAAGAGTTGGGGTTCCGAATACAGATATTGATGTTGATCTAGCCGACCAAGAAGAATATCTCAATAGCTTCACGAAGGAAAGACTATGACTAAACAAAACCCGTGGATGGTTCAGTATGATTATATAGAGGAGGTAAAAGAGATCGGTGGCCAGGTAAGGAAACCTGAAACCGACATGGACTCCTTCCCTACTCGGACTCGAACTCAATACATGGGACTTGACCCAACCAAAAAGGTGACGCAGCACCGACTCGGTCCAATTAGAATCTGGTCGAAACTTGTTTTGTCAATTTCCAGCGATACAGAAGGAATTTGGATGTGGGACTAGATCCATTGGAAAGATCTCGTCGTGGGCTTCTCCGTGGACTATAAGAATGTCCCAATCGGACTTCGTATGAGGGAGTTATGATCGTTTGAAGGCAGGCTCCTCCTGGATGGCCGAACCGGACTCTAACTCGAATTCATCTCGGACTCCAACTCGACTTGGGCTCCTTGCTGGTCCTTGTGTACTTGCTGGTCCTCTCCATGATTCCTAAGCACAATATTATCACTATTAGATAGTAAACCATTCACAAAACCATATATATATAACTTAGGAACGAGTTCACCTGGCAATGCAACAATCGGGCTTTGCTCCGCGTTATGGGTCCTTGTGTAACAAGCCGATGATTTTGGTTGGTGTGTGTATCCGAAGAAGTGATGTCCTCATCATCTCGACTCAAATGCATCTTCCTCTCCCAAATATGGTTTCAAATCTGCAATGGGAAGGGTGAAGGCTATATATAACAGGGGTGGTGGCCAAGGAGGTGGACGTGAGACCCTAGGGGTACATGGGCCTTGGGCCCAAATTAGAGGTGTCACAGCACCCGGCAGAATCTGTTTGCGAATTGTTTCGTTGATTGCGGGCGTAGCGAATGGCTCAGCACATGGATTCATGCCGACTCGCCGTTCTCCTTGATTTTCTCGTGGCGGCGTGGAAGTAATGGAAGGAGTGGATGGAGCTTTGTTCATAACCGAGCTAATGATGTCCTCATCACTGTGGTCGGACAAACCACAGTTGTGGGGGGCTATACCCCCACCCCGACTACATCTCCCCATTACTGGGTCAGCGTGCATCATCACATCCAGTGATATGTGTAGGATCCGCACTCCGTGCCAATTGTGCACAACTTTTCATCTCATGCAGGGGTTTCATGTGCGATCCGCATACTTACTTGTTCAGGCTTGTCTCATACCAGGCTTGCAATTAGTATGTTTTTCATGCCACTAGACGCACAACACAAGGTTCTAGTCCTTATATGCCAGCACATCCAGTTTTCACACATTCAGTGCCACCACCATTCCATACCAAATTCTGGTCACGGCTAGGGTTTTATACATAAATACATATATAATAGTTCATGGCTCATTACTTGATCACTTCACATTTCTCAGGCATCCAGCCTAATACTGCCATTTCATATCATAACTCAATCATCTTTCACATGCAATACTACTTAAAATATAGGTTCAAGATGTTCAACAATATGACTTGCCTTCCGCATCGTAAAAATCAGCAGTTGGTGTCGGGTCAACAGTGAAGTCCTCGAACTCAGCTTCTGAGTCTGCTCAGTGACAAACAACACACAATAATTACTAACTATATTAAAATGTTTTATGATCTATATACATATATGCTTTAAAAAGAATAATTGAACTATGTTGAAGTTGATTGGGACTGCAAGCTAAACTGAGTCGAGATTCTAGGGTTTCATGAAATTTGGGCTAAGATTGAGTGCTGGAGATTACTAGAGTTTCAAGACATCAAAAGCGACATAGGGTTCATAGCTGGTTTGATCCAAAAACAACGAATGTCAGCAGATCCACATTTGGTTCACGGCCTGACATGGCTTTGGTTGGCTTTAGAAGGCTCTTCTCAAGATACAACAGTTGAAGGAAATGTAGAACATAGTTCTATAATCTTGGTAGACAAGGTGGTTTTCAATTTGCACACCCAGAAGTGATCCAACTGAGCTGATGCCACTGGCTGACATAGGTTGACAAAGGCTGACAATGTCCAAGAATGACATTGACATGGTTTAGAAGATTTCCAGTGGACAAAACAGATTTGGATCAAGGCATTAGGTGCATAATTGAACAAGGCATCTGTTTGACAATAAGGTTTTCACAGGAAAATCCAGAAGTTCAAAGAATTTGCAAAAGACCCCTGTGCATAGTGACTGAGTGTCTGTGCACTGTCAAAAACTAGGGCTTAAGCATTTGATTGATTTTACTCAGGCATTGCTTCGCCAACTATGTCTAGGACATAGGCGAAGACAACAGGAATCCAATGGTGGTGGTTTCGATCACTGGGATGGCCGGATGGCGACGAACGGCGGCGAGGAAACACAGTGGCGACACAGCACAACATAGCTACTGGACACAATCTGTGGCACAGGGATAACTTGTGATTTAGGGCAGAACCTGTCGACGATTCGGACTCGGAGTCCTCAGCCGAACTTATGCAAAATTTGTAATGGTGAGACCTTTCAAGATGACCCTCTGGGAAGGTATGTAGAACAATGGTGAACAAGAGCACAGAGAGATTTATACAGGTTCGGGCCCTCGATGGTGGGAGTAATAGCCCTACGTCCTGTTAGGATTTCACTATAGGTGTTAAAAGGTTACAGAAATAGTAGAAAAACTCCTTCACAGGCGAAGGATTTTTCCTATGTAAAGATACAGAATAAAGCCAGGGAGGCTTGTAGAAACTATCTAATCTAAGCCGTAGACTTGGCTGTTTGAGTGGTTGAGATACGTTGTATCTCAATTGTATCTGGAGTCTTGTTCTTCCAAAATGGATTGGATTCTTCCTCGGACTTCTATGCCACCCTTTTATACTGGTCGAAAGGGTGCCATATGAAGAAACTGCATCAAACGGTTGGATGCGGTTTTAGGAGAACTGCTGTTAACTTCCACGGAGGTTATTAACACGTGTTAATCACGAATAACCGCATATAATAACCTCTGACGGTTGGTCTTCAACGTGGAGGAATCCTCGGGATGCTTTGAATATCCTGTTACATGAATAACCGAATGAACTCCAAGCACCCTGGTCGAGAATGTTCTGACCGCGGAATGTGGGCTGACCGCGCAACATCCCGGATACCCAGTTCGCGTATAGCATACGAACTTCTGACCGCGCAAATCTGTCGGCCTGATCGCACGAAGTCCGCGACCTGATCGCGTAAAGCTTGCGACCTCATGGCAATGCCCCTCAAAATAGCTTGAGTTCGCATTGCCAGATACATGTCTGGTTCGAACCTGTCTTGAACAAAAAGTTTATTAGAAGTGACCCGGGTGACAATCCTCGTCAGAACCAGAGGTCGAGGTAGTGGAGAGATATGCTCAGGAGGCTAAGGCGGATCTACTGGACAAGGCGGTGACGACGGCGATGGTCGGCGGCAACCGGATGGCACGCTGGCGATGGTACCAGAAATGGCTGACGGTGACAGAGCACAGGAATTGATAGAACTTGAAATTGATCGAGGGCTTTTACTCCTAGGGTAGTGCTGATGGTGCTGGAGCAAAGGATTTGGTCGCAGTTGAGGTTTTAGGGTTCGCAGGCGTTGACACCGGAGTTGAAAACAACGGCAAACGAGGCAAAGATGATATAGGGCAATGCAGGACGATTGGGCTCAGCTACACCATCTACAGGTTACAAGGAGTGTGTTGGTGCAGCTGGTTTGATTGAAGATGGAGTGGAGCTCGCCGACGATGTGAGGCGTTCACGGCGGCGCGCGAAGAAATGAAGAACTTCAATTAGGGCTCCAATTCAAATTCTGGATGAACAGGCTAAACGAAAAATAAGCTACTGATCATATAATTCTACTAATGGAAGAGCTGATTCGAGCTAAATCAAATAGCATTTCGGAACAGGGAAAATGCAAAATCCGGCGATCACTGGCGTTAGGGTCCACCGGAGTTCAATTAAATGCTACAGCACGATGAGGTGAACAAGAGGAACTTACTGGCTGAATCAATTTGAAGAATGGTGCAGTGGATCGAGCTGGCACCGTGCTCCTCCTCGGCGGCTCGCCGGAGAAGAAGAAGAAACGAGGAAGTTTGGGACTTAACCAAATTTTCTGTTGGAGTGAAGATAGCACAGGGCGAAGGGTGTTTAAATAGCAGAAGGTGGGAGCTCTTGAGACTTGGAGCGACAAGGAGAGGCGTTGAATCGACCGGTGAGGTGGTAACAGCGACGAAGAAACAACTGGGCGAAGCAAACAGCGACAGTGATGGGACGGTGAGCAGCGGCTCTGCAACTGCTCAAATAGTCAGTTCATCGGGACTTGGCGCTGGCCAGTCCAAAGCGGTGGCGACAAGGCTGGCACGATGTGGCAACATGGCGCGAAAATTCTGACAAAAGGGCTACTACTGCTGGAGTGTGGTCGCGCGCCTGGTTACTGCTAGTCGCTGGTGCTGCCACGGCAACACTCTTGGCGCGGACACGTGCGCACATTGTGGGGAACCCCGTCCCGTACCGAACATCACGGTACGGAGCAGCACTCCCCTGTCGCAACTTCCCAGGAGTCAGTTACGAACCAGAAATGAATATCACAACAACCAGCACCATACATAAATAATCCACAAAATATTACAGGGTCCACAGTTGACGGCACTAGGCCTTACAATAATAGCACAACAGGGTACCAAAATAACATTTCAGTTTTTACCAAAACGCGGAAGGAGCGGAACACTAATCTTGGCCCACAGTCGCTTGACCGGGGTACGCGACGCCTAGAAGTCTGGGTCAAACTCGGAGAAATCTTCGAAAGGCTCAGGCTCACACTCGTATGAACCCAAGTCGCTTGGCTCTTCAGCTTCTGACGGAGTAATTCAGTCACGGGTGAGTATAGGGTACTCAGCAAATCACCACATAACAAATGCAATTATGTATATCACATGTCATGGAATTCAAGAGAAGTATTCGAGGTTCTTTTCCAAAAATGTTTCACAACCTAGCAGTTGGTAACCATTAAAAGCATTTAAAACCTTCTTTGAAAGTTTACACTATATACATATGTAGTTCAAGAGTAAAGAGTTTAAAGCAATTGATAAAACGATTCATGAAAACTACTTGTGCCTTGCAGCATGGATAAATCCAATGACCATAACACACTCCAATTCCGCGAGCACGGAGTATTTAAATACATTTTAAACTCTGCAGAGGGGTACCGCTTTACCCACAAGACTTCTCAACTACCACTGTTGACCATGAGCATAGGCTTTTTGCCCAACACGCTACTTTAAGCATATGAGTCTCCTATGCCAGGTTCGATCACGCTGCTTTAAGCGCGCCACTGAGTTGAGAATAACACGCTTTTCACCCTGCCTTGCCATTATACTAGCTCTGCCCCATAAAAGGTTCACCACCGGTCAGTGATCCGGAACTCTCACCTCCGGTCGGGGTTCCTAATACAGTTATGAAGCATTGTAGGGATCTTCCCTCTCATACCTTCACCCTACCCCTCACCCAGTATTGGACCGCGATGGAGACTGTGGGACCCTCATTTGAGGAATCCAGTGGCAACCGCCCAGGTGGGTTGCACTCAGAAAAGGTACATTGCAGCTCACAACAACAAGATGCATTATATAAAAATGCGAGTAATTAAAAACGAGTGCTGATCACAAGGACCAACATTACAATAACTTAGCGCCAAAATGACGCATTTAAATGTTGATACAAATTAAGGAGTTTTCGACACAAAGGTCGGCACAAAATAAAACAACAATAACAAACGAAAACACTTCATCAGTCTTTTTCTTCTGCAGCAGCGGTGTTGTGCGGGCCTTTTCCACATCTGACTCCACCTTGGTACATAACCCTCTAGCAAGCTGGGTCTTCAGTTTCTTCTTCTTGTTCCACATTGGGTTCAAGACCGTAAGATTCAGGGTCGACAAATCCTTCTTCTAAATTTGTTTGTAAAAGCAAGGGTGAGCTCATTGTCCACATGGTGCTCAACAAGTCCCAAGTAAGAATGCATGTACATATAGATGAGGGGGAAATTTCTGAAAGAATAGCTCTTTGGCTTTATATATGTATATAGAATAGATTTTCGCACTTGGTTTTGAAGAAAAGATCTTTACTTTCGAAAGCGGTGCTTTTAAAACCCTAAGCTAAATTCTCAGAAAATGTTGTGTGTGGCGGTCCTCCATGAGTCACCACTTTATTCAGATTTTGTGAAAAACTTTCCAAAAGCTACTTGTGCTGCATCGACGTGAATAGAATCCACAGCGCGCAGACTCCATAACCTGGGAGCTCAGAGTATCCGATACTTTTTAAACTTTGCAAAGGTGTACCACCTTAATCCACCGATCATTCGGCTTTCAAGTCGGTACCTCTCCATGCGACTCTTACGCATGTGACAAGGCTGAGATGACACAACAGTTTACAGTCCTATCATTAACTATTCCCTGCCCAGTAAATAGACAGTCAAGTCTCAAGTACCGTTGTGGGTCCTCCCCACTGCCTTACTTCCTAGCCTGGGTCATGTTCTCGCAAGACACATAGCCTCTCTTGATTACAGTCGCGCACGACTTAATCTGGCATAGGGCGTCTTCCTTCTTTCCACCTTTTCCTCTCATGATTTTTCTGAACTCACATCACTCGTGGCCTTCTGCGGCCCACCAGTTCTCGCAAGACACTGGATCGACAACCATTGTAGGGAAAAGCTAATACTAAAGAAAGCTACTAAGTTGCGCCCGTCCCATAACCGAGCAAGTGGTTGGTACGTTTTTCATGCCGCATAGAAGCACAACACAAGGTTCTAGTCCTTATGAATCTCTAGTGAGGAGTCTTTCACATTCCCAATGCGCACACAGCACCATCCAATCAAACCATCCTCACTATCGATTCCAATCATATTTTCTTCCACAAAAGGGGTTTTAAATGTGCTTTTCTCATATGTGACCATTCAACATTTAACATATAATCTTGAGCATAGCATAGCCTAAGCATGATATTCTAGGGTGACAAGGGTGCAGGGATATTCAATGTCAAAAGGGGCTTTACAATCATTTAGGTCATATCTAATCACTTTATTTGAATATAGTTCCTATTTGAATATAAGGCATGCATATACTTGAAAACAGTTAACATACTTCATTTCAAAATAATAGGCTAGACATGATCAAGGGTTGAGACTTGCCTTGCAGTGATGGGTCTAGCTGCTCAGATGAATCCTCGAAGATCTCCTCCGTTCCTTCAACGTCTGGTTCCACAGCGGATACAAACAAGACATACACACTATATAAGCATACAAGTACTAGAAAATAATATGTAAATACATCATGCATGCAGGGGTAAGGCTTTGGATAAGGTCACTTGACATTGATCGAAGAGATGGGCTCAAAAGGACTTGAATGTCGAAGGGCTGACATTCGGCACATGGCTTGACATAGCCCTAAATTGGTTCTAGGTTTGATTTCTGGAGATGTGACAGTAGGGAATATTGTAGAGCATGGTTCAAAAGGCTTAGTGGACAAAGTGGCATTTCAATTGCTCAAATGTAACAAGTCTAAATCATCCAATGCCACTGGTGGACATGCACTGACATAGTGCTAGACATGGCCAGAAACTAGGGCATTGCATAACTTTTGACTCAGGATTCCAATTGGTGCACAACTTTGTCTGGGGTTTAGGCCTTAATAACAGCTACAAAGCTTTCAACAGGCTCAAGGGCAGAAAGTGGCCGGAGGGTGGTCAAATCCGGTGAGCAAACACGGTGGCCTGAACTACTGGACAGTACTCTTGGCATGATCATAACTTCTGATCTAGGCCGATTCAAGGTTCGAGCCAGTGGAGTAAATTGCTCAGGGGGTTGAGGCCTAGCTAGATGATAAGGTTTCATCGGCTGGTTTGGCCGGAAAACGAACTCCGGCGATCGGGGCCGAAGACGAAGGCACCGATTTGGGCGTTTTCGTTCCAGGGCGTTTGAACTCAATTCCACGCTCGGGAAGCATCTAGGTGTCATCACAAAGCTACTGGCGTACTCAATTTTGCCAGAGAATGGCTTGAGAAGCACGGCGGCGTTCTCCGGCGAACTGCCGAGGCTCGAACATGGGAATTCGATGCTCGAGGCAAAATTGGCGATTCCAAACTTGCAGTCTTGTTCCTCCTAGCTCACTGATCATTATTCTCTACTGGCACGAGGATCAATTTGGCTTGAATCACTCGGCATTAGGGGAACAGGGGATTACGGCTTTTCCGGTGATTGCCGGCGTTGAGATTTGCCGGGGGTCAATTAACGGCTATGACACATACAGGGGGATAAGGGGATCTTACTGGTGGTGTCGGTTTGGAGAGGGAAGCTACGGGCGAAGCTGGCGCTGTGAGCTTCAGAAGTAGCTCGCCGGGGAAGAAGGTCTTCGCGGCGGCGCTGAGGAACTGGGCTGTTCTCTGGTGGTGGAGGCTAAGGCATACAACTGCGGGATGGTGTGTGAAGAGATGCTGGGCAAGGGGGCTTTATATAGCCGCGGGGTTGAGCTCTCGGGAGTTGCAGCAATCGCCGGGAAGATACTCCCTGGCGCTGGAGCGGTCAGCGAGGCTCATCGGGACACGGCTGGAACTCTGCCAGAGAAGGAGCATCGCGCGAAATCGGGGCTTCGTCAGGACGACGGGATAGCGAGCTTCGGCATGGGCGCAACGTGGCGGTAAAGTCCTGACAATGTCGGGCACGCGCGTGAACGGCGAACCCACGGTCTCCGGTCATCGCCACGGTGGCATTCCTTGGCGCGACGGTACACGCTGGTTTCAACCGTTGGCGGCGGCGAATCTGGCCGGCGGTGAAGGCCACGGTGGTTCACGGCAACGGCAGCAGCTGCGGTCGAGAGTCCTCGTGGTCGTGGTCGTGCACGCGGCTCTGGTCGTGGTCGAAGAAAGGGCCAGGGGCTTCTTTGCAATGTTTTGGACTGATTTGCGAAGGTTTGGACTAAACTGCGAGGATTTTGGTTCGGGAACTTGGGCCTATTTGCAAATTTGAAGATCTGGAGGGCTGATTTGAATTTTGACTTTGCAGATGAGTGTTACCAAAGTACTTGGACTCATCCAGCAGGAAAAATGGTAAGATCCGACAAGATCTGAGGGTTTCGACAAAAATCGAAAACAGGGTAAAATAGGGTAATTAGGGTTTGACACTTTGTCGGGGCTGAAACTAGGGTTTCGGTTGAGATTTTTGAGTTCTTCCAGAAGGGACAAACGTTTAGAAAAATGAAAGAAAGATAATCACTTGATCAGATTTGAATTTGGAGATGATCTGGGACTTTTAGCCTTTTTGGGCTTTTTGAAAATTCTGAAAGGACTAAACTGAAACACTTTTGGACTGAAATGTGAAAATGATCTGGGAGATGAAATTTAGCTGCCAACTTTTTTGGTTAAGGTAGTGGCACACTTAAGATCAAGATAGGGTCGAGACATCAGGGATTCCAAAGAAGATATGCTGACTCATAAGCAGAAAAGATAGCCAAAAATAGGGATGTTACAGAGACCCTCTCCTCCAATAGTGAGTGGACACACGAGGGGTTTTGTGTTGGGGACCACGCCATCCAACACTCGTGCCCTGGAATCACATCAGTTGCACGATCTTTCTCTCAGACGATGCGGTTGGGCTCACCCATATCCGCCTGTGTAACTGGACCAAGAGGGATCTTCCCTCCCTGACCAGTGACAATTTGGTGCATCTTTATTATTC
The DNA here is from genome assembly GCA_019359835.1 of Pharus latifolius. Taxonomy (NCBI): domain Eukaryota; kingdom Viridiplantae; phylum Streptophyta; class Magnoliopsida; order Poales; family Poaceae; genus Pharus; species Pharus latifolius. The sequence continues at coordinate 17,642,185 of CM033327.1, read as the reverse complement.
TATGCAGAGCTAGGGCAATAGTTCGGCAAGGATACTTGGTCGTGCCCGTCCCATACCAGGCTTGTGGAGGTACGATAACATGTTACTAGATGTTCAACACAAGGTTGTTAGTCCTTAACTATTCCATAGAGGAGTTTTCCTATTCGACTTTATGCACAGGTTTTAACATTAGCTTGTTAACAACTTACCAGTTAACAATTTCCATGTTAACAATTTTACCAGTTAACAACGTTATCATGTTTCCAACATCCTCATAATTTCAATATTCAGACTGACATACCTCTCCTCCCTAGGATAGACATTTTAAAAGCATCTTTGACTTTGGAAAACCATTTTTCTTACTCATATAGATAATTTGTATCAGTGCTACTATGCCTTAACATTAACCTAGGGCATCAAGAACATTATATAGGCTTGAGAATCAAGAATGGTCTTTCAATTTGGGATAATAACTAAACAAGCATATTCAAACATACTTAGTCTACTCAATTAATATGCACAATATTTGTGAAACAAAATACTTAGCTAACTTGAAAACATAGGTTCAATATGATCAAGGTGGTGATGACTTGCCTTGATTTCCCGCGATAAGATTTTCGGCGACGTCCTCGATTGGCTGCTCCTCAGCTTCCAGATGAGTGGGTTCTAAAAATGAAAAGAGCACCGATCAACCAAAATGCATAAGTATGGGACTAATAAATGCAAATCTAAATCCTAGTAGGTCCAGGTAAAACAGCCTCGGAGTCAGATCTGAAAAATACTGGAAAATGGAAATTTTTGAAAACAGCGGTATTTTAGGGTAAAACCAAAAAGATCCTTTTTTGAAACTAGATGAAAACGACGGAGCAGGGTTTTAGGATCGAAATCTGAAGAGGTGGCTGAAGGAGAATATGTGGCAGGAAGAATTTGTGGCGAGGTGGTTTAGACAGATCTGGATTTGGAGGTCGGACGGAGAAAAACCACTTTTAGCGAGATTTTAGGGTAAAACCGGATATGGAAAAAGGGAAAACAAGATCCAGAACTCAGAGTACTGTAGCAGCAGAATTTCAGCACGGGTAAGCACGGTTTGAGCTCCGGTGGGGCTCGCCGGAGAGGAGAGAAGGCCGGGGAGTTTGGGAGGTGGTGGAGGGTACCAAGGGGAAATGCTGGGGGCCAACAATGGCAGCAAGAGGCGTCCGGAATCGGAAGAAAATCACGGCGGCTGGAGGTTGAAGAAAGAGATCAACGCCGGCGACGGGAAGAAGGTAACACGCTGATGGAGGGAGCTACGGTGGTCAAAACAAAAAGCTCCAGAAGAGAAAAATGGAGAGGGCTAACATGCACACCTGAATGACAAGCTCGGACAAGCAAATGACGGCCGGAGGAAGACAAACGGCGACGCGCGGCCAAACCAGCAGCAGGACGACCAGATTCACCGTATTTTCTGTTTCGTGTGGATTTTTTTCTGTTTTATCAAAAAGCGGTGTCTTCCTACTGAAGTATCGGATCGTGGAGCACAATTCACATCAAGATTCTGGAAAAGTCTGCATGAAGCCCTTGGAACGAAGTTAAACTTCAGCACAGCTTACCACCCTCAGACTGGAGGACAGACAAAGCGAGTGAACCAAATACTGGAGGATATGTTACGAGCTTGTGTGCTCGAATATGGGATTTCATGGGAGTTGTGCCTGCCGTACGCAGAGTTCACGTACAACAATAGCTATCAGTCTAGCTTGCAGATGGCTCCATTTGAAGCGCTGTATGGTCGCAAGTGCAGGACGCCATTGCATTGGTCAGAAATTGGAGAAAGGCAACTGATTGGCCCAGAGACAGCTCGAGACGCAGAAGCTCATGTGCAAATCATTAGAGAGAAGCTGAAGACTGCACAGTCAAGACAGAAGAGTTATGCTGATCACCGACGTCGTGACATCTTATGAACCAGATGATCATGTGTATCTCAAGGTATCACCTCGGAAAGGTATCTCCAGATGTCGGAAAAAGCAGAAACTGAGCCCCCGGTATGTTGGACCCTACAGAGTAATAGAGAGAAGAGGAGAAGTGGCTTATCAGCTTGAGTTGCCACCAGAGATGCAAGGTGTCCATGATGTTTTTCATGTGTCGCAGCTGCGCAAGAGTTTGAGAAAACTTGAAGAGCTGTTACAGGCAGATGATATCTCAATTCAGCCAGACCTGACCTATGAAGAGAAGCCAGTCAGAATCTTGGAAGTCACCGAACGTCAGCTCAGAAGCAGAGTGATCAGATTCTGCCGTGTTCAATGGTGTAATCATTCTGAAGATGAATCAACTTGGGAGAAGGAGTCAGATTTGCAGCAAGCTTTTCCTTACCTTTTCTCTAACTCGTCTGAATCTCGGGGACGAGATTCTTTTTAAGGAGGATAGGTTTGTAACAGCCCCAAAATTTCATTATTAAACCCTCCCCTTCTCAGATTTTTCCTTCCGGTCTAATCTTCCGAAATTCTGATTAATTATCTTCTTATTCTGATCAGCGAAATTCTTTTACCTGTTAACTGGTAAAATTGTTAACATGGAAATTGTTAACTGGTAAAATTGTTAACATGGAAATTGTTAACTGGTAAGATTGTTAACTGGTAAAATTGTTAACTGGTAAGATTGTTAACTGGTAAGATTGTTAACTGCTAAATTGTTAACATGAAAATTGTTAACTGGTAAGATTGTTAACAAGCTAATGTTGAAACCTGTGCATAAAGTCGAATAGGAAAACTCCTCTCTGGAATAGTTAAGGACTAACAACCTTGTGTTGAACATCTAGTAACATGTTATCGTATCTCCACAAGCCTGGTATGGGACGGGCACGACCAAATATCCTTGCCGAACTATTGCCCTGGCTCTGCATAGAATAATAAAGATGCACCAAATTGTCACTAGTCAAGGAGGGAAGATCCCTCTTGGCCCACTTACACGGGCGGATATGGGTGAGCCCAGCCGCATCGTCTGAGAGAAAGATCGTGCAACTGATGTGATTCCAGGGCACGAGTATTGGATGGCGTGGTCCCCAACACAAAACCCCTCGTGTGTCCACTCACTATTGGAGGAGAGGGTCTCCATCGCGGTCCAATACTGGGTGAGGGGTAGGGTGAAGGTATGAGAGGGAAGATCCCTACAATGCTTCACAACTGTATTAGGAACCCCAACCGGTGGTGAGAGTTCCGGATCACTGACCGGTGGTGAACCTTTTACGGGGCAGAGCTAGTATAATGGTAAAGCAGGGTGAAAAGCGTGTTATTCTCAACTCAGTGGCGCGCTTAAAGCAGCGTGATCGAACCTGGCATAGGAGACTCATATGCTTAAAGTAGCGTGTTGGGCAAAAAGCCTATGCTCGTGGTCAACAGTGGTAGTTGAGAAGTCTTGTGGGTAAAGCGGTACCCCTCTGCAGAGTTTAAAATGTATTTAAATACTCCGTGCTCCCGGAATTGGAGTGTGTTATGGTCATTGGATTTATCCATGCTGCAAGGCACAAGTAGTTTTCATGAATCGTTTTATTAATTGCTTTAAACTCTTTACTCTTGAACTACATATGTATATAGTGTAAACTTTCAAAGAAGGTTTTAAATGCTTTTTATGGTTACCAACTGCTAGGTTGTGAGATATTTTTGGAAAGTTTGTAACAGCCCCAAAATTTCATTCTTAAACCCTCCCCTTCTCAGATTTTTCCTTCCGGTCTAATCTTCCGAAATTCTGATTAATTATCTTCTTATTCTGATCAGTGAAATTTTTTTACCTGTTCAACCCTAAATCACCCCCCAATATTTTATCATGCACAAATTTTTAAATTCATGGCATCATAATTTTATGCATTAAACGAATGTCTATTTGAAAATTGCATAAAGGAGTTGAATTAAATTAAAATAATACAAAGAAGTTTCTGGAAAAAAAAAGAAAAGAAAGAGTATTTATTTAGATATTTTACTAGGAAGACACTGCTTTTTGATAAAACAGAAAAAAAAATCCACACAAAACAGAAAAGACGGTGAATCTGGTCGTCCTGCTGCTGGTTTGTTCGCGCATCGCCGTTTGTCTTCCTCCGGCCGTCGTTTGCTTGTCCGAGCTTTGTCATTCAGGTGTGCATGTTAGCCCTCTCCATCGGCGTGTTACCTTCTTCCCGTCGCCGGCGTTGATCTCTTTCTTCAACCTTCAGCCGCCGTGATTTTCTTCCGATTCCGGCCGCCTCTTGCAGCCATTGTTGGCCCCCAGCATTTCCCCTTGTACCCTCCACCACCTCCCAAACTCCCCGGCCTTCTCTTCTCTCCGGCGAGCCCCACCGGTGCTCAAACTATGGTTACCCGTGCTGAAATTCTGCTGCTACAGTAGTCGGATGCTACAGTATTTCAACATTTGTGAGTGATTCTTTTAATTGTTCAATGCTCTAGAGATCTCCGATCGAAGATCTGTCTACCCCATCAGATTTGTCTCAGTCCAAAACTTCCAAATCTGAAATTTTTCTTCAGATCTGAGTCCTGGATCTTGTTTTTCCCTTTTTCCATATTCGGTTTTACCCTAAAATCTCGCTAAAAGTGGTTTTTCTCCGTCCGACCTCCAAATCCAGATCTGTCTGAACCACCCCGCCACAAATTCTTCCTGCCACATATTCTCCTTTAGCCACCTCTTCAGATTTCGATCCTAAAATTCTGTTCCGTCGTTTTCGCCTATTTTCGAAAAAGGATCTTTTCGGTTTTACCCTAAAATACCTCTGTTTTCAAAAACTTCCATTTTCCAGTATTTTCAGATCCGACTCCGAGGCTGTTTTACCTGGACTACTAGGATTTAGATTTGCATTTATTAGTCTCATACTTATGCATTTTGGTTGATTGGTGCTCTTTTCGTTTTTAGAACCCGCTCATCCGGAAGCCGAGGAGCAGCCGATCGAGGACGTCGCCGAAGATCTTATCGCGGGAAATCAAGGCAAGTCACCACCTCCTTGATCATATTGAACCTATGTTTTCAAGTTAGCTAAGTATTTTGTTTCACAAATATTGTGCATATTAATTAAGTAGACTAAGTATGTTTGAATATGCTTGTTTAGTTATTATCCCAAATTGAAAGACCATTCTTGATTCTCAAGCCTGTATAATGTTCCTGATGTCCTAGGTTAATGTTAAGGCATAGTAGCAGTGATACAAATTATCTGTATGAGTATGAAAAATGGTTTTCCAAAGTCAAAGATGCTTTTAAAATGTCTATCCTAGGGAGGAGAGGTATGTCAGTCTGAATATTGAAATTATGAGGATGTTGGAAACATGATAACGTTGTTAACTGGTAAAATTGTTAACATGGAAATTCTTAACTGGTAAGATTGTTAACAAGCTAATGTTGAAACCTGTGCATAAAGTCGAATAGGAAAACTCCTCTCTGGAATAGTTAAGGACTAACAACCTTGTGTTGAACATCTAGTAACATGTTATCGTACCTCCACAAGCTTGGTATGGGACGGGCACGACCAAGTATCCTTGCCGAACTATTGCCCTAGCTCTGCATAGAATAATAAAGATGCACCAAATTGTCACTGGTCAGGGAGGGAAGATCCCTCTTGGCCCACTTACACGGGGTAGGGTGAAGGTATGAGAGGGAAGATCCCTACAATGCTTCACAACTGTATTAGGAACCCCAACCAGAGGTGAGAGTTCCGGATCACTGACCGGTGGTGAACCTTTTACGGGGCAGAGCTAGTATAATGGCAAGGCAGGGTGAAAAGCGTGTTATTCTCAACTCAGTGGCGCGCTTAAAGCAGCGTGATCGAACCTGGCATAGGAGACTCATATGCTTAAAGTAGCGTGTTGGGCAAAAAGCCTATGCTCGTGGTCAACAGTGGTAGTTGAGAAGTCTTGTGGGTAAAGCGGTACCCCTCTGCAGAGTTTAAAATGTATTTAAATACTCCGTGCTCCCGGAATTGGAGTGTGTTATGGTCATTGGATTTATCCATGCTGCAAGGCACAAGTAGTTTTCATGAATCGTTTTATGAATTGCTTTAAACTCTTTACTCTTAAACTACATATGTATATAGTGTAAACTTTCAAAGAAGGTTTTAAATGCTTTTTATGGTTACCAACTGCTAGGTTGTGAGATATTTTTGGAAAAGAACCTCGAATACTTCTCTTGAATTCCATGACATGTGATATACATAATTGCATTTGTTATGTGGTGATTTGCTGAGTACCATGTACTCACCCGTGACTGAATTACTCCGTCAGAAGCTGAAGAGCCAAGCGACTTGGGTTCATACGAGTGTGAGCCTGAGCCTTTCGAAGATTTCTCCGAGTTTGACCCAGACTTCTAGGCGTCACAGTCGCGTACCCCGGTCAAGCGACTGTGGGCGAAGATTAGTGTTCCGCTCCTTCCGCGTTTTCGGAAAAACTGAAATGTTATTTTGGTACCCTGTTATGCTATTATTGTAAGGCCTAGTGCCGTCAACTGTGGACCCTGTAATATTTTGTGGATTATTTATGTATAATGCTGGTTGTTGTGATATTCATTTCTGATTCGCAACTGACTCCTGGGAAGTTGCGACAGGGGAGTGCTGTTTCGTACCGTGGTGTTCGGTACGGGACGGGGTTCCCCACAGGTAGAAGACGACACTGGACAAAGAGGGTTTTCGATACAGTGGATTTGAACTCGATTCTTTGCTCAGGGAGTGAGAGGGTGGAGTATAGAAGCTACTGGTGTGGTTAATTTGGCTGGAGGATCGCCGGCGTGGCCTGGCGATGAGAGCCAGTTCACTGGTGGCGCGCAATTTGGGGAGAGCTATGATCTTAGCTCGATTTTGAAAACCAGATTGGTAGGCTTGCTAAAAAGAGTATGCTGATCAATTTCTTCTACTGGTACTAAGGCTAATTTAGATTAAATCGGGTGGCATAGTAGGAATAGGGGTTTTGAGCTTTTCTGGTGATCACCGGCATTAAGGTTCACCGGGGTGCAATTGGGTGCTATGACACGAACAGGGGGAAGAGGGGAACTCACTAGTGGCTTTGGTTTGAAGAATGGTGCAGCGAATTGGGCTGGCAACGTGAGCTCCAGAGGTTGCTCGCCGGAGAAGAAAGCAAACTCGACGGTGGTGAGAAATTAACTGGTTTCTGTTGCTGGGAAATGAAGCAATGCACTGTGGAGGTATTTATAGCTGCTGAAGCCATCTGCTGGTCGACAATTCAGGGAACAGCGGCGACGAAATCGACCGCGAAGAGACTAGACACAGCGGGGACTTGTGCCAGCGGTGATGGCGAGGCACTAGCACTCGGCGGTGCAGGCTTTTGGCAGTGGCAGGCACAGGTGCAGGCGGCGAAGGGACGGCGAGTTGAAAGCTTCATCGACGCGTGGCTTGAGCGTGTCGAACGGTGAAGCTGAAGCTGCTGGTTCACGGGCACACACGCGGGAAGCAGCTGATGGTGCTGGCGCTGCCGAGGTGGCGTCCACAGAAGTGCCACGAATGCGCACGGGTGTCAGGTACGTGGCAAAGGTGGTGGCAGCTCTGGAAGTTCACCGGCGGCGAAGAACGCGGCGAAGCTCTGCGGCGGTTTCTGTTGAAACACGGCCAGGGGCCTAAAACTGAGTTTCGACCCTTGCCGTTTCAAAATCCTAAATACCCTAATTTTACCCTAAACTGTTTTCCCCATTTTTGTCGAAACCCTTCAGATCCTACCCGATCTTACCAAATTTTGGCTGGATGAGTTCCAGTATCTTTACACGACTCATCCGAGAAATCAGATTTCAGATCAGGCCCTTAGATCTTCAAATTTGCAATCAAGCCCAATTCTATTTCAAACTTTCCTTGCAGATCAGTCCTTTTTATTGCAATTAGGCCCCTGGCCATGTTTCAACAGAAACCACCGCAGAGCTTCGCCGCGTTCTTCGCCGCCGGTGAACTTCCAGAGCTGCCACCACCTTTGCCACGTACCTGACACCTGTGCGCATTCGTGGCACTCCCGTGGACGCCACCTTGGCCGCGCCAACACCGTCAGCTGCTTCCCGCGCGTGTGCCCGTGAACCAGCAGCTTCAGCTTCACCGTTCGACACGCTCAGGCCACGCGTCGATGAAGCTTTCAACTCGCCGTCCCTTCGCCGCCTGCACCTGTGCCTGCCACTGCCAAAAGCCTGCACCGCCGAGTGCTAGTGCCTCGCCATCACCGCCGGCACAAGTCCCCGCTGTGTCCGGTCGCTTCGCGGTCGATTTCGTCGCCGCTGTTCCCTGAATTGTCGACCAGCAGATGGCTTCAGCAGCTATGAATACCTCCACAGTGCATTGCTTCATTTCCCAGCAACAGAAACCAGTTAATTTCTCACCGCCGTCGAGTTTGCTTTCTTCTCCGGCGAGCAACCTCTGGAGCTCACGGTGCCAGCCCAATTCGCTGCACCATTCTTCAAACCAAAGCCACCAGTGAGTTCCCCTCTTCCCTCTGTTCGTGTCATAGCATCCAATTGCACCCCGGCGAACCTTAACGCCGGTGATCACCGGAAAAGCTCAAAACCCCTGTTCCTGCTATGCCACCCGATTTAATCCAAATTAGCCTTAGTACTTGTAGAAGAAATTGATCAGCATACTCTTTTTAACAAGCCTACCAATCTGGTTTTCAAAATCGAGCTAAGATCATAGCTCTCCCTAAATTGCGCACCACCAGTGAACTGGCTCTCGTCGCCAGGCCACGCCGGCGATCCTCCAGCCAAATTAACCACACCAGTAGCTTCTATACTCCACCCTATCACTCCCTGAGCAAAGAATCGAGTTCAAATCCACTATATCGAAAACCCCCTTTGTCCAGTGTCGTCTTCTCCAACGCCGGTCGCCGGAATTCTTCTCCGACCGATCCAGCACCTGAAACCTTGTCCCTTAGATAGATTTCAGTACCCTGAGCAATATTGTCCACTAGCTCGATCCCTGAATCGACCTGAATCAAAAGTTATTCCAATGCCAAGATAACTGTCCAGTAGCTCAGTTCATGTCCAGGCCACCGTGTTTTCTCGCCAGATTTAGCCACCCTCTGGCCAATTTCTGTCCTTGTGCATGTTAAGTAACTTGTTCCTGTTATCAAGGCCTAACTCCCAGACAAAATAGTGCATCAATTGAAGCCCTAGATCAAAAGTTATGCCATGCCCTAGTTTCTGGCCATGTCCAGCACCATGTCAGTGCATGTCAGCCACTGGCATTGACCTTGTTCGACCCCTTTTGGTTGAGCAATTGAAATGCCACCTTGTCCATTAGATTCCTGGAGTTAAGATCTACAACTTTCTCTACTATCACTTCTCCAGAAAACCATCCTAATACCAATTTGAAGCTATGCCAAAGCCGTGAACCGAATATCGACCCTTTGACGTTCAATCCTTTTGAACCGTTTCTTCGACCAGAACCCTTGTGACCTTGCCCTAACCTTTTCCCCTGCATGCATGACTTATTTACTTAATATTTTCTATGGAAACTATTTTCTGTATGCTTATATGGTATGTTTGTGTATTGTTTGATTGCCGCAGAATCAGAAGCTGAAGGAGCGGAAGAAGTCTTCGAAGAACCATCTGAGTATTTAGACCCAGCATTGCAAGGCAAGCCTCATTCCTTTGATCATGTCTCACCCAATATTTTTATATGAAGTATATTCACTGTTTTCTCACTTATGCATGCTTATTTTGGATGTAAGTTATATTTGAATGACGTGAGTAGATATCACCTAATGAATCATGAAACCCCTTTTGTCATTGAACCTTTATATATATGCTTTTGTCACCCTAGGACTCATATACTGAATATTCACATTAAACATAAAATGGTCAACTACATGAGAAGTTATGATGAAAACCGTTTTGTCAAGAAAACTGATAAAGGATCAGTAGTGAGGATGGGTTGTATGGTGAGGGTGCGGTGCGCACCAGAGAATGTGGATGGCTCCTCACTATTGATTCATAAGGACGAGAACCTTGTGCTGTGTCTCTATGCGAATTGTAAACGTACCAACCACTTGCCTGGTATGGGACAGGCGCAACTTAGTAGCTTTCTTTATGTTAACAGTTCCCTGCATGGTTTGTCGATCTGGTTTCTCGCGTGGAAACTGGTGGGCCGCAGTTCGGCCATGAGTGATGTGAGTTCAGAAAAAGTATGAGAGAAAAAGGTGGAAAGAAGGAAGACGCCCTAGACCTAGATTAAACCGTGCGCGGTTGTAATCTTGAAAAGTCATGTGTCTTGCGTGGACAACGACTAAGGCTAGGAAATAAGGCAGTGGGGAGGACCCACAACAGTACATGAGACTTGATTGTCTATCTACCGGGCGGGGACACTGTTAACATTAGACTGCAAAATGTTGTGTGATCTCGACCTTGTCACATGTGTATAAGTCACATGGAGCTGATCCGACTTGTAAGTCGAGTGAACCAGTGGATTTAAAAAGAGGTATCAGATACTTTGTACTCCCAGGTTCAGGAGTCTTTTCGTAGTGGATGTTATCCATGGGTTCTGGCACAAGTAATATTTGGAAATGTTTTCATAATGTGGTTAATAAAGTAGTGACTCATGAGAGACCACTACACCTAATATTTTATTGAAAACCTGTTTAATGTTTAAAGTATCCTTTTTCATGATGAAACAATGCTTTACTGAACAAATGACTTGGAAATCTATGTATCTTTATCAATATGGAACTAAAACCCCTGAATCACATGTTTTACCCTCATGTAAGTATATTTGCAATAATCCCTGGAATGAGTATTGCTGAGCACCAAGTGCTCACCCTTGCAATTACACCCAACTGTAGAAGAGGGATTCGAGGATCCCTCACCGGAGAGGAGAGAAGGCCGGGGAGTTTGGGAGGTGGTGGAGGGTACAAGGGGAAATGTTGGGGGCCAACAATGGCAGCAAGAGGCGGCCAGAATCGGAAGAAAATCACGGCGGCTGGAGGTTGAAGAAAGAGATCAACGCCGGCGATGGGAAGAAGGTAACACGCCGATGGAGGGAGCTACGGTGGTCAAAACGAAAAGCTCCAGAAGAGAAAAATGGAGAGGGCTAAGATGCACACATGAATGACAAAGCTCGGACAAGCAAACGACGGCCGGAGGAAGACAAACGGCGACGCACGGCCAAACCAGCAGCAGGACGACCAGATTCACCGTCTTTTTTGTTCCGTGTGGATTTTTTTTTCTGTTTTATCAAAAAGCGGTGTCTTCCTACTGAAGTATCTAAATAAATACTCTTTCTTTTCTTTTTTTTTTCCAGAAACTTCTTTGTATTATTTTAATTTAATTCAACACCTTTATGCAATTTTCAAATAGACATTCGTTTAATGCATAAAATTATGATGCCATGAATTTAAAAATGTGTGCATTATAAAATATTGGGGGGTGATTTAGGGTTGAACAGGTAAAAGAATTTCGCTGATCAGAATAAGAAGATAATTAATCAGAATTTCCGAAGATTAGACCGGAAGGAAAAATCTGAGAAGGTGAGGGTTTAAGAATGAAATTTTGGGGCTGTTACACACATGCAAGCACAAACGAGCACGGGCACAAGCGAGGATCGGCGGCAAAGTTCGCGGCGAAGAAGCACGACAAAGCTGTGGTCGAAGCACTGTGCCGGTAGCTGTGGTCGAAAAGGGCTGGAAAATTGTAACACCCTGAGTTTAGGGGTGAAAACTTCCTTTTTCATAAATAGCATGTATGCATGTATCAGTAGTAGTAGCCAGATCAGTATCTATCTCAAGCCCTAAAATCTCCAAATCTAACCTGTGATCTCAAATCAAGATCAGATTGTTCAGATGTGATCTATCAGTTACTCTGAACTTAGAAGTCTTCAGAAGCCAGATTCAATTCCATCTCTAACTTCCAAATTTATCAACTCCATTCTGTTTTCGAAAACAGAAATATTTTATATTACCCTAAATACTCTTAATTCAAATTTAATCAAAATCTTGACCAAGTTTAGACCAGATTATTTTTGGAATATGATCATGGGTATGCCAATACCTTAAACCAGAAAGTTGGCAGCCAGATTTTATCATCTAGACTATTTTCGCAAATCAGTCCAAGAGTTATTACAAATTAGTCCTTTATCTGATATCTGGAAACCCAAAAAGGCTAAAATCTCCAGATTAACTCCAAACTCAAAATTTCTTCAGCAAATCTTTTCTAAATACTATTTGACACAAGTTCCTCTTCTGTTCAAATTCCAAAATCTCATCCTAAATGCCAGAATTCGAAATCAATTGAAATTCAGATTTCAATTACCCTAAAATACCCTATTTTTAGTTTGTATCAAAAACTATTCAGATGTGCCAGATTTTATCAAACATCCTTGCCAAATATTTTGTTGAATATAATCTGCCAGGTCAGTGAAATCAATTTCAGTTTAAACCCTCTAAACCATCAGATTTATAGATCAGTCCAAATCAAGAATTTGAAATTACAACTCAGCCCAATTCGACCAGAGAACTTAGCTGTGCACGACCAGAGCTCGCCGTGGTTTCCTTGCACCGTGCACGCTCGCCACCGGCCAAGTTTCGCCGCGCTCGTGACCGTGCATGTTGTGTGTACGTGTCCTCGCTTCAGCCCATGCCGTGGCAACGTCGTTGCAACGTCGACGACCAGCGCCTGCTCCCGCGCGCGACCAGCAGCCTTTTGTCAGCAACTCCTCACCACGTCGCCTTGCCGCGCCAGTTTTTGTCGCCACCGCTTCCTACAACTTTGCCAAGTCCCGATGAGACGACACTGTGATCAGCTGCAAACTTGTCACCGTCGCATCACCGTTCTTCGCTGTGTCTTCGCCGCTGATGTCCAGCACGCAATCAATCTCATCACGGCTGCCAAATTACTTCGTTGTCCCCTCTTTGCAGCTTCGCCTGGCCTATTTAAGCACTCCTGTGCTCAGCAGCTCCTTCACACCTCACTGGAATCAGCTAAGTCTCGAAATTCTCCTGTCTTAGTCTTCTTCTTTGGCGAGCCGTCGAGGAGGCTCATGGTGCCAGCTTCATCCACTGCACCAACCTTCGAATTAAAGCCATCAGTGAGTTCCCCTACTCATACTCTCTGTGCAGTATCATCTAATTGCTCTCCGGTGGACTCTAACGCCGGTGATCACCGGAATTGCCGATTGCCCTGTTCCTGCAATGTAGCTTAATTCAGCCCGAATTAGCTTTCGAAATTGTAATCTAAATTGATCAGTGAACCTTTTCAAGCAAGCCTGTAAGCTTAGAATCTCCAATTGAACCCCAATCAAAGCTTTTACCAAAATCGATTTTCACCAGAAACCGGCGATTGTCGCCAGGCCTCACCGGCGATCCTCCGGTCAAATTGATGCTACCAGTAGCTTCCTCATACCCTACTATCACTCCTAGAGCTTGGAATCGAGTTCTTTGGGCCTAAATCGAAAACCCCCAAATGGCAGTGTTCTTCTCCGGCGCCGATCACCGGAAAACTTTTCCCAGCCGTTTCAGCCCTAACCACCTTGTCCAGTGTGTATGCTTTGATCTCCTGAACATTTTTGTCTTCTAGCCCGACACCTAGATCGGCCTAGATTGGAAGTTATAGCTTTGCCAAGATTTTGTACAGAACTGATTTAGTGCAGTGAGTTCATAGCAGTTCATCATCAGATTTCTTGCTGTCCAGCCATTTTCAGCCTTAGATCCTGTTGAATGATTTGTTCCTGTTATCAATGCCTACCTCCCAGACAAAGTGGTGCATCATTTGGAGCTCTAGATCAAAATTTATGCCAAGCCCTAGTTTTTGGCATTGTCAGCTCTATGCCAGAGCTTGTCAGCCAGTGGCATTGGCTTTGTTTACCCACTTCTGGTTGTGCAATTTGAAAACCACTTTGTCCACTGAATTTGTAGAGTTGTGATCTACATTTTCTTCTACTGCCACAACTTGAGATAAGCACTCTAGCTTTTCTTGAAGCTAGGTCAAAGCCCTGATCCGAATGTCGATCTGTTGACATTCGCTGTTTTGATTAAACCAGCCACAAAATTATTATCCCTGTTATAATCCTGAAACCCTAAGATTATCTAATCACCATCCTTAGCCCAGATTCCTTGAAACCCTAGAATCTCGACTCAGTTCAGCTTACAGTTCAAATTATCTCCAGTATAGTTCAATCATTCTTGTTGAGCATTTCTGCATTTAAGTCATAAAACATTTTAGTATTATAAGTAATCATTGTGTGTTTGTTTGTCGTCGAGCAGATCTAGAAGCTGACTTTGAAGATTTTGCTGTTGACCCGTCATCAACTGCTGTATCTTACGACGCGGAAGGCAAGTCATATCTTTAGTCATCTTGAACCTATATTTTAAATGTTGCTAAAACATAACCTTCAATATAGATAATATTGCATGCGAAAGATTGAGAATGGTTGATTTATGAATTGGCAGTACTTGGCTGGTTATCTGTGAAATGTGAAATAAATAAGTTTTGAGCCATGAACTATTATATATGTATTTATATATTTATATTCATGAAATAAAACCCCTAGCCGTGACCAGAAAAATGGTATGGAATGGTGGTAGCACTGGAGGTGCTAGACTGCAAAGGATGTGCAGGCACTGAAGGTGCAGGGTTGTGGATGGTCTGGTCACTGGCATATAAGGACTAAAACCTTGTGTTGTGCGTCTAGTGGCATGAACAACGTGCTAACCGCAAGCCTGGTATGGGACAGGCTTGAACAAGTAATTATGTGGATCGCACATGAAACCCCTGCATGAGATGTGTAGTGATGCACGATAAGCACGGAGAATGGCTCCCACACATATCACTGAAGGTGATCAAGCACGCTGACCCAGTAATGGGAATAAGCAAAGGGGTGGAGGTTAGGATACAACCTACCACAACTGTGGTTCGCGGAGAGCCACAGGGTCAGGGGTGAATTGTGAGTGAGACATAACAAAAGTTCTTGTTATCTCCACCTTGCCACTCACACATGATTGTGAGGAGGGGTCTAATCATTTTGATAGGATGGGCTTGAAAGTGGAATATCTTGCGGGTAAATTGGTACCTCTCTGCAGAGTTAAAAACGTATTCGAATACTCCGAGCTCCCGGGTTTATAGGAGTCTGCTGCGGTGGATTAAATCCACGGGGTGTGACACAAGTATATTTTCTAAATAAAATGTGTTAAATCAAGATTACCCAAATGACATGTGTTGTCATGATAAGGAGTGCTGCCGTGGGCTGTCGTGTGTCGACGTGTCACGGTAGTGCTATAATTTAGTGAACATGAATGATGATGATATATTATGAAAAGTGCTGCCATGAAATAAGATGAGATGAGGTATGAAAGAAAAAGATTATTTTATAAATACCCATAATTCTTGACTAGTCTAGGTTCATATCATCACTACTATATGTATCTACTCTTACCTATGACTTGCTGAGTACGTAAGTGCTCACCCTTGCAACATTCAACTCAGTAGATGGAGCGTTCTTTGATCAAGATGATGGCATGGAGAACTTCGTGGATCCAGAAGGAGGAGAATCAGTTCCGCCAGAGCCCTGATGTGTGTTGTTCTACCGTCAACTTCTTTTGTGGGAGGGTCACCTATCTTCTGCTGTGTAGTTAATATTTTGCTAAACCCTGAATGCCTTGTAGGCATTGTAATCCTTTATGTAATATTAAGGCCAGCAGGCCACACTGCTTAAATATTTTGTAAGTTACTCTGTTGCAATGTAATATACTCCTGTGTTTGACTTATCCTGGGAAGTCAAAGGTGTGTGTATGGGATTAGCTGCAGCGAGCTAGGTCTCTACAGGAGTAGTCGTAGTCCCAGATTCAGGGCGCGACAAAAATAAATCTGGCCCTGATTGAAATTAAAGAATTTGGGTTTTGGACTGATTTGTAATTTCAGTGAAAGATTAGGTAGAAATGGATTTAATTTTTGCTGCTGAAGATCAATTAACTTAGCAAGTAATTTGGCAAAGACATTTGACAAGATTTGAGATATTTGAACAGTTTTTGAATGAAAATGACAATAGGGTATTTAGGGTATTTGAATTTGAATTTTGTCAAAATTTAAATTCTGGGATTTAGGATAGGATTTTGATATCCTCATAGAAGAAGATTTTGTATTGAGTGACATTTGGGAGGTGTTCCCCAAAACAGATTTGAATTTGGAGTTGATTTTGACTTTTAGCCTTTCAAGCTTCCGGTAAATCAAGAAAGGACTGATCTGCGATATTTCTTGGACTGATTTGTGAAAATGGTCTTAATGGCGGAATCTGACTGCCAACTTTTTGGATTAAGGTATTGGCATACCCTTGATCATAATCCAAGAATAATCTGGTCTGGATTAGGTCAAGATGTGATTAAATCAGAGTTCAGAGTATTAGGGTAATTAGGATATTATATAAATTTTCTGTTTTCGAAAACAAAAAGGTTTGACAAGTCTGGGAGTTAGAGATGGAATTGAATCTAGCTTCTGAAGACTTTTATTCTTAGGATAAATAGTAGGTCATATCTGGAAAGTCGGATCTTGATTTGGATTCATAGGGAAAATTTTGAGATTTTAGGGCTTAGGATAGAATAAGACTAGGCTGATTTGGCTGATCTTGAAGAGACATATGCATGCATGACTTTTTATGAAAAGGACTTTTCACCCCAAACCTAGGTTGTTACATAAATGACGTATTCCGACAGTTCATCGATGACTTTGTGATTGTTTACCTCGACGACAAACTGGTATATAGTCGTTCGTGGAACGGGCACCTAATTTATGTTGAAAAGGTGTTTGAACAGCTTCAACTTCGCCTCAATGGTAAGAAGGGCGAGTTCGGCCAGAAAACTCTACTCTACCTAGGATTCGTGGTTGGCAACAGTACCTTGCAAATCGACCCGGATAAAGTAAAAGTGATTCGTGAGTGGTCGCGACCGCGAACAGTTACAGAAGTGCATAGTTTTGTGGGAGCATGCCAATATCTTTGGAAGTTCATACGACACTTCTCAATTGTGGCTTCTCCATTGCATGCATTAACCATGATCGACCACAAGTTCGAGTGGACAGGGAAACATGAAGACACGTTTCTCTTGCTGAAGATGAAGATCAGTGGAGCTCATGTGTTAGCTTTGTTGAATATACAAAAACCATTCGAGTTAGAAACAGATGCCTCAGGTTATGCAATGGGCACTGTGCTCATGCAAGAAGGTCGACCAGTAGCATATCATCTAAGTTATTCTAGGGAGCTCAAAAGAACTATCTGACTTACGATAAGGAGTTGTGTGCACTGCATCAGGCCGTAAAACATTGGCGGTGTTTCCTCTTAGGTAAAGAGACTGTTGTCCACACCAACCACCAACCTTTGCAGTATCTGCAAACTCAATCGAAGCTACAGCAATCTCAACATATGAAGTGGATGTCATATCTGCAACAGTTCAATCTGGTGATTAAGTACAAGATAGGCGTACACAATAAATTGGCTGACATGTTGTCACGACCACCAGTTACGACCCTCTTCTTATCAGTGTTTATGCAGATTGAGTCCTCATGTCATGATGACTATGCCATGATGTATAGTGAAGATCCTGATTTTCGAGCACTGGCTGAGCTCAAAACAGGGAAACATACAAAGTTTGTTTAGCGAGAAGGACTCTTGTACAAAGACAATTTACTTTGTATCCCTCGTGTTCAATGGTTGCAAGAAGCACATACATCAAAGGTTGTTGGTCACTTTGGGGTTACAAAGACTTTGCAAAATCTTCAGCGACATGTGTTCTGGCCGTGAATGCAGCAGGATGTGGCTAGTTTTGTTCGAGGCTGTGGTCTTTGCAGCATCTCAAAACCAGCAAACCCAAAATTAGGTTTGTACACTCCTTTTCCAGTTCCATCACGACCATGGGAAAGCATATCCATGGATTTCTTGGAAGGATTGCCTAAGACCCGACGAGGCAATGACTATCTCTTTGTGGTCGTTGATCGGTTCTCCAAAATGATAATTCTCATACCTTGTCGAAAGACTATCACGGGAGAAGAGGCAGCTCGGGTATTCTTTCAGCATGTTTGGACACATTTCAGATCGCCGATTTCTATTGTGTCTAATTGTGATACCCGGTTCCTTAGTCACTTTTGGTTATCACTTTGGACGATGATGGATACCAAGATAAAAGGGAGTACTGCTTTTCATCCTCAAACTGATGGTCAAACCGAGGTGGTAAATCGAACAATCGTTCATCTCTTGAGGGGCTTTAACTCTAAGCAACCGAAGATCTGGGATGATAGCATACCGTACCTGCAGTTTGCTTTTAATAGAGTAGTGCATGGTTCGACTGGAAAGTCACCTTTTGAGGTCTATTTGGGATTTCTACCACAGAGTCCATTCGACATGGAGTTTGTGATCCATACCTTGTTAGCTCGAGTTACAGCCTTACATGGATATTTACTCGATTGTCAATGTTGAGCACCTCAAACTCTTCGAGTCTTTTATGCTGGATGATAAGTCTGATACCATAGTCTCACCTATTGAAGACTTGGTCTATCAACGAGACGAACCTTTACTTGACGACGTGATTTTGGAGAAGAAGGTGACAACCACCCTCAGCAGCACACGAGAGTCTTTTCGAATTGGACGGAAAGATCAACGAGCACATGTGGCAAAGTGGTACACTTGACAAGCTGGTCAAGCTCAATTTCCGCATCTCCAATTTTGATCACATGGTCGCCAATGGGGGTTGGCTCCTTCTCAACAGGGGAGTCATGATCCAGGAGGATCTTTAGGTCTTTTTCTAGTCCCTTGAAAGGTTTCGCGACCTCAGAAGGGTTCGCAACCATGGAAAGGGTCTGCAACCTTGATTCGATCTCTAGTAGGAATTGTAATCCGATCAATATACATATAACTAAGTCTTACGTATTCAGGTTTGGTTAGTTGTCTGAGTCTAGTACATTTAGGTTACTCATACGATTGGACTATAAATACTTTGTAATAGTTCTAGCTTAGATCATCGTATATCATCAAAGAGTCATTGAACTTATTTAAGTCTTAGACACATAGTTCATCGTTGTAGGTGAGTGTTGTTGCATCTAGGCCCTTTTTGGGTTGATTTTGATTATTGATGACATTAAGTGTCTTGGACTAATCGTGTCTTTGAGCTATTTGTACATAGTGTCGTCCGAGGTTGCAGTCCAAGGACGCTTGGCAAGGTCGCAAGCGCAAGGTCGCAGTGTCACCCGAGGTCGCAGTCCGAGGGCGCGAGCCAAAGTCGCAAGTGCAATGTCGCCAAGAAGGAAGCTGCAAAGATCTAAGGTAAGTGCTTGTTTATTGTACCAGTCTTGGAGTTTGGAGTTTGACTGGTAAGAGGTCATATGTTGCATTCGCATTCATTCACAATCTTGGTCAAGAATCTCAAAGAGGAACTGAAACTGGTCATTCGAGTGTTGTTTATTTGACTAGTGGTCACACAAGTACAGTTCATTTGACTAGACACTGTTCATACCCTGTTCATTTGATCAGTTATTGTTCATACAACCAGTAAACACTATTCATTCGACCAGTAACACTGTTCATTCGACCAGACTTTCCAACGGCTATTTACTAGTTGTTAGAGGTCGTAGCTGGCTGTTAGCTGTACTGATTTCTTTCCTTTTCGACCAGAATGGCTAGCTGAGAGGTTGTGCTATAAATACAGGTGTTTTGAGTAGTATTTTCACACATCTCAAGCTACATTTCATACACATTTTTGAGCACTCTCTGTACACACCTTTGAGCATCTTTTCTATTCATTTTGAGCAGTTTTTAGAAGAAGTTTAGAGAAATTTTTGGAAGAAGTTTTGAGCAATTTTTGAGCTGATTTTTGAGCAGTTTTAAAAAACTTTTGAGCAGCTTTTCGAAACACTTTTGAGCAGATTTTCTCTATTGTTTTTAGTAGTTTTTACAAACAATTTTTGAGCAGTTTTTAAACAGTTTTTTGAGCAAATTTCTCTACTGTTTTGATCAGTTTTATAAACACTTTTCTAGCAGATTTTTGATCAGTTTTATAAACAATTTTGGAACTGATTTTTGATCAGTTTTACAAACACATTTGAGCAATGTTTGAGCAGATTTTTGAGAAGCTTCTGTTCACATTTTTTATCAGTTTTATAAACATTTTTTTGAGCAGTTTTTCTAAAGAACCAATAGATATATTTTTTGATATATACTTGAGCCAAAGTTTCCAAGTGCTAAAATCTTGATCTTTTGATCAAGTATCATTCATTGTGATTGAGAGAGATCTTCTGAGAGCATTCATTTACACCATTTGCATCCTTAGAAGTTTCTCGGTATTTGTTGGGGGTCAAGAGAAGATCTTGCAACTTGTTACTCTTGGTGAACGTCCTCACCTAGACAGTTTGGAGGCGTGGCCATTGACCTCTCCATTAACAGAGGTTGTCGGAGAGGCTCGGCATATTTTGTGAAAGGCATCGGTGCTCGCCTATCTGGAGTGGAGAAGGAGCAACCTTAGTGAGAAATATCCTTCGTGGATATTGAAGCAAGACTCGTTCATTTGAGTGCTTCAACGAGGAGCAGGGGAGACCGGGCGTGACGAGGATTATCACCCGGGCTGGTTCAAAATAATACACGTCTGGTTTAAAATTGAATCAGATTGGTCGTGTGTCTGTAAATCCGTCACTATGGTCTCAAACGACCTAAAGGGCGCGGACACAGAGATATTGCATGGTCGCAGCCCCTGCGTGATCAAGAAGCTGTGAGCAGTACGCGGTCAGAGCGTCGTTGATTATCTGCGAGCAGAACAGGTCGAGAAGGCACTACCACAGAAACAGACATCCAGGACGGCACATCACAGACGGTTATGAACTTTTCAATGGAACACCATCTGCGAAGGCCTATCGGGAAAATATGTTAAGTTATCACAGTCGGTTCTGATGTCAAAACCAACTGTGATAGTCAACCAGACGGTTCTGAACATAAAACCGTCTGTAATAGTCTACTTATCACAAACGGTTTTAAACTAAAACCCGACTGTGATAGATACAATCGGTTCTCAACTGAGAACCGTCTATGATAACTAGAATATCACAGACGGTTGTGAGCTCAGAACCGATTGTGATATATACAATCGGTTCTGAACTCAAAACTGACTGAAAAGTGCCGGCACTTCGAATTCTCAACTATGTTCATTTCTGTCTCCAATCTTCTCAGCTAGGTGAACACGAAGCGTTGCTTTGGAAGTTCTATAAATAACTTGACAGTGGAATAATTGCCATTTACTTTACAAGTTTTTGTAATTCTCAAACTGTTTGACTCCTTAGCTTCTCTGCGCCAATGGCATCCTCGATGGCATCATCAGCCTCGCCCTCCCCGGTAAGAACTCTCAATCTTTTGGACTTACCCCTGTATTGCTAATCCCTGTTCAGTACATTCTTGACATGTTGATTTGCATAGGGAAGGGGAGCCGTGGAAGACTCGGGCAAGGTGAAAGCCAAGCTGAGGGCCCTGCAGGAGGAGCACAAGCTCCATACGGAGAAGCACACTCAGCTACGGCTTGACCTGGACGATCTCTTCCAGCGCATTCAGCGCATGAAGACGGATGGTGACAATGCTAGGGCGAGGACGAGGCGTCTTCGCGAGGAGAAGAGAGCCGCGGATATGACCATCGCTGGCTGCGGTTTGACTATGAAGGATACCATCGCGAAGCTGAGGGAGGTTGCAGGCCTTCTCGACGCGGTAGTAGTTGATCCTAAGAAGGACAACTTGTCGCTGGAGGAGTGGTCTTAGCCCTGGCCATCTCTGTATTTTTACTTTTTTTTGTAAGTGCTAAAAAAATTAATGAAAACTTTGCTCTTATGTCAACTTTCCAATTTTCCAGCACGTTCTTGGACTGCATGCTATCTTCCCTCTTTCTTTATCTTTCTTTAGCTTTTGGCAAACATTCGACCATACAAAGGTATGTGCACTGTGTGTGATCAAGGAACGACTATCGCAATCATATACCTAGAAGCGGCAATCTTTGGCTTGTGAGGGCAGTCCATCGGAGCCCTTCAAATAATATAGAAACAATATAGAAGGCGCCGATCCCATGCAAATAATATAAAAAGAATATAGAAGTTGGGCTTATTTGGCTGGATGGCATTGTGGCATGCCAAACGCTTCGAGTTATCAACGTGCTTTGAATATCACAAACGGTTCTGAGGTAAAAAATGTCTGTGATAGTCACATTACAAACGGTTTTTATGTAAGGACCGACTGTGATAGTCCCAACAGTGACCGACGCTTCGAATTCTCAACTTCTTTCAATATCACAGACGGTTTTTAACTTAAAACCGTCTGTGATAGTAACATTACAGATGGTTTTTATGTAAGGACCGACTGTGATAGTCCCAACAGTGATCGACGCTTCAAATTCTCAATGGTGTGTTGTGTCTTTTCGGTTTCTGATGTTTGCGCGGCGCACTAGCCTGGGAACATGAAGCGTCGCCTTGGAAATTCTATAAATAGCTTGTTTTCCATTAATGATAAAAAAATTAATTAAAAATCTGTTCTTATGTAAATTTTCCAATTTTTCCGCACGTTCTTGGAGAAAAAGAAGTGGAACAGTTCAACTGGAAGCAAAACTCTAGGGAGGGAACAAGTATTTGTAGAAGTCGAACAGTTCAAAATTCCAAGCATATTACAGACGGTTCAGACATCAGAATCGTCTGTAATAGTCATATTACAGACGGTTTGGAGATCAGAACCGTCTGTAATAGTAAAGCAGATGGTTTTGATCTCCCAACCGTCTGTGATAGTCCCAACAGTGCCGACGCTTCAAATTCTCAACATGCAATTGTGGATAACCGCACATAATAACTGCGCAAATGAAGAGACTTAATTATTTACTTCAAATTTAATTTGCATCGAATTATATAATCTGATGCTTCAACTTCTTAAGTGGGCACTGTTCCGCCGTGTTGCAGTTTATCTCTCGAGAAGTTATCATGAATTTATTGACCTTGAAAACTAGTAGTGCGCTTTTTAAAACTCGAGGCACCCGTGCATATGAACCGTCACCTTCTGGTTCTATAAATAGCGAGGCTCTTCAAACCTTAAGACTTACAAATTCTTGGCTAAGTCTTTTAGGAATTCTGCTCCTAAATCCATGTCTTTATTCCCTCCTCAACTCCCACCTTGATGGTGAGCCGAGATTCCAATGAGGTTATTGAAATTGAGAGTAATGAGGAAGAGATAAGGAATGAACGAGATCAGGATCTTCAAAAAGTAAGTCCTCTCTGAAACTCTAATGTAGATATTTCTTTTATGACTTGATTACCTCAAAACAAATGCATTTCGAAATCCACAGGTGGCTGAGGAAATGCTCCCTCCAAAGAAGAGACTCAGAAATGATGAAAGATTCTCTAGTGGAGCTACAGCGAAGACTCTAGAGGGTGCTGAGGCCTGTGTTGCCATATTGTCCCTTACAACCCCTCCAGTTGCATCGACTCCACCTTTGGAGATCCACAACAATCCTTCCAAAATCCCCTCTTCAACACCTTTGTATCATCTGCTTTTCTTGGATGATCAACTTTCTGGGGGGTAAGGCGCACACTTCCACATCCAAATCCACTCCTTTGTTGAGAGATGATGTAGATAGGCTTAGAGCCATTGGTAGTTCTCTTGGGGCGGCCAGTGTAGATACTACTGATGCCAATACGTCCCTAGGAGAACTTTGTAAATTACTTTCGGAACAGGTCGACGCTTTGGTGGCTTGCATCCCTTATGTATGCAAAGATTGTAAGAAATAAGAAATTTCTTTTCCTTATATATTTGGCTTTTCAATTGAGTATGTAACTGATAATCACCAAATGATGTTCTGTGTGAAAATGTTAACAAGAAATACTGCTGCAATCAAGACGGTTTTTAACTCAAAACCGTCTCTAATAGTAATATTACAGACGGCTTTAATTTCAGGACCGACTATAATAGTCTCAACATTCTTTGAACATCCACAGACATATATATACAACAAATATGAAAAACAAGATAAAACCAAATAGTCTCAACGTTCATTTTTTCAAATACTAACATTGAAAATAAGATAGAACCAAATATGAAAAACAAGTGGAACAACTGAACTAGTCGAACAGTTAGACGGCAAGCAATCCAGGATATTATAGACGATTCGAACCTTATCACCGTCGCAGAGTGTTAATTTTATAATTATCACAGATGATTCTGAAGTAAAAACCGACTGTGATAGTAAAGCGGACGGTTTTGAGCTCGGAACCGTCTGTGATATTCTAATTATCACAGTCGGTTCTGAAGTAAAAACTGACTGTGATAGTAAAGCGGACGGTTTTGAGCTCAGAACCGTCTGTGATATTCTAACTATCACCGACGGTTAAGATGTCAAAACCGTCTGTGATATTTCTGTCATAGTTCTACACAAAATGCACCGATATTACAGACGGTTTAATAAAGTGAAATCCGTCAGTGATATTCTATTCTTCAAAAATGCACCGATATTACCGACGGTATTATATAGAACCGTCTGTATTGAACCTGGTATAAAAGGTCTTTTGGCGGATGTTTTGAGCTAGTCGTACACTCTTGCTCGACATATTGTCCAGTTCGAAGAGATTTGGGGCAAGGAAGAGCGAATCTTGAAAGGCCAGGGAGCATTTGGGGGAAACAAATTTGAAGATCCAAAGTTGGTACTTGGTCCCAAGGCATACACATTACTTGATTTCATCATCAATATCGATCTCCATTGATTGATCAAATTAGAGTGAGAGGGAGGGGAAGCTACAGTAACAAATTCTGGTTGTAACCCATTTTTGACCTGTACTGTAGCTATTTAATTGCTTTATGATGTGTGTTATCCACACCCTCAACTAATTGCTTGCAGTTCAAGTAGTAGTTAACTAGTTATACCGCAAACTCCACATCAAACACTAGCTAGCTAGATTTATAATTTAATGCGTGACGAACGTACATAGAGTATTACTAATTAGCATGTGAATGAATTTGATTAATTGCAGATGGTCCATCGAGACTAGATGTATAATGACAACCGAGTGGGTGAGGAATACATGAAAGGTGTTTTAGATTTTCAAAGGTTGCTGAGCAAGACATAGCGAAGAAGGGTTTACTATATATGTACTATCCTTGTGTAGATGCCAGAATCTTAAGATGTTCACCAACTCATCTCAAATTGTCGCCCAATTGATCTGACGTGGTTTCAAAAAGGGGTACACGTGTTGGGTCCACCATAGAGAAGAGCCAACTGTAAAAACAAGTGCCACTCAGGTTGAGGAACAGGACATGTCGGATCCCAACCACAACTTCGATGAGGATATGCCAGAGGATGATAATTTAGATGACATGTTACGTGATGTGGAAGGAAATTACAGTGAAACGGAGTTTGGCAAATTCAAGCGCTTGATTGAGGACTCAGAAAAGTCGTTGTTCCCTGGTTGCAAGTCGAAGTACACAAAGTTGGCCTCTGTGCATGAACTGTTAAAATTGAAGTCAAGTAACAGCTAGACCGACAAGAGTTTCACAGTACTGTTAGATCTTTTGGCGGACATGCTCCCGGAAGGAAACGAGTTGCCAAAAAAACACCTACCAAATGAAAAAGATGTTGTGTCCTTTGGGAATGGAAGTAGAAAGGATACACGCATGCCCTAATGATTGCATCCTTTACCGTAACGACTACAAGGATATGCATGTTTGTCCGGTGTGCGGCGCATCCCGCTATACGTAAGAACCGAACCGACGATGGCGACTGCACTGAGATAAAGCAAGGACCTCCTGCTAAGGTGTTGTGGTATTTGCCCGTCATTCCCCGCTTGCAGCGTTTGTTTGCAAACCGTAAAGAGGTAAAATTACTGCGTTGGCACTCGGAAGACCGGAAGAAGGATGGAAAGCTGAGATACCCCGCTGAATCTTCGCAGTGGAGAAACATCGACAGGGAATTTGTTAACTTCGTAGCGGAATTGAGGAATATAAGGTTCGGGTTGAGTACCGATGAAATTAATCCTTTTGGTAACATGAGCAGTCAGCATAGCACTTGGCCGGTTCTTTTGTGTATCTACAACTTTCCTCCTTGGTTGTGTATGAAGTGCAAGTACATCATGATGTCTCTACTTATCTCAGGACCAAAACAACCTGGAAACGATATTGATGTGCACCTAGCACCATTGATAGAGGATCTCCTAACAATGTGGAACGAAGGGGTGCAGGTATGGGACGCATACAAACGAGAGACCTTCATCCTACGTGCTATGATATTCTGCACCATCAACGATTTCCCTGCCCTTGGAAATTTGTCGGGCCGTAGTAGAAAGGAGCCAAAGCCTGTCCCCCCTGCGAAGATGAGACTGAGAGCGTGTGGCTGAAGAATTGCAGGAAAACAGTGTACATGCGTCACCGTAGGTTTCTTCCGAAGAATGACGCGTATCGTAAGAGGAAGAGGGAATTTGACGGCCACAAGGAAGATGGTTCAGCCCCGAAGCCTATGCGCGGGAAAGAAGTTTACTCACAGGTGAAGGACATAGACGTTGTGTTTGGAAAGGGTCGTAAATTGAAACCCCGCACGAAGAACACTTGGAAGAAGAGATCGATATGTTGGGACTTACTGTATTGGGAGCATTTAGAGGTTCGTCATTGCATTGATGTCATGCATGTAGAGAAGAATGTTTGCGACAGTTTAATTGGCCTATTGCTGAACATTCCGGGGAAGACAAAGTATGGTGTCAATGTGCGGCGTGACATGATCGAAATGAAAATCAAGCCCGAGCTAGCACCGAGAGAGGGCAATAAAGGCCGTATATACCTCCCCCCTGCATGCTACACTTTGTGCAAGGCTGAGAGGACAGAACTCTGTAAGTGTCTCTATGGTGTTAAAGTTCCATCGGGTTACTCCGCAAATATGAAAAAGCTTGTGTCCATGGGCGATTTGAAATTTCTGGGTATGAAGTCTCATGATTATCACGTGTTGATGACACAAATGCTTCCTGTTGCCATTCGGAGTATTCTGCGGCATAAGGTCAGAGAGACGATCACGAGGCTGTGTTTTTTCTTCCATGCAATTTCTTGCAAGGTCATTGACCCCGATGGACTGGATTCTCTACAAAGCGAGGTGGTTCGAACTCTCTGTCAGCTTGAGATGTATTTTCCTTCGTCATTTTTTGATATCATGGTCCATCTCACCGTCCACCTTGTCAGAGAAATCAAGATATGTGGACCCGTGTTCCTACGTTATATGTATCCATTCGAGAGGTACATGGGTGTACTTAAGGCCTACGTGAGGAATCGGTCCCGGCCCAAGGGAAGCATTGTCTAAGGTTATGAAGCGGAGAGGTTGTTGAGTTCTGCGTCGATTACATGGCCGAGGTAGAAGCAATAGGAGTTCCTGTGTCTCGTCACGAGGGGAGGCTTGATGGTGTTGGCACTATTGGACGGAGAGCCATCACTCCTGATTTCGATATGTACTCAAAAGCTCATTTTTGGGTCTTGCAACACATGACGAAGGTGTCTCCGTACATCGACGAGCACAAGGAGATGCTATGACAAGACAATCCTCGCCGATCCGAGGTTTGGATCATGGGAGAACATAACAGTCAATTCAACGCGTGGATGAAAGTGCGAATCACCGGAGAGTCCGCAAGTGAGAACCTTAAATGGTTGGCAAAAGGGCCCACGTTTACTGTACAGACATGGCAGGGATACGACATCAATGGGTGCACATTTTACACGAAAGCTCAAGATCGAAAGAGCACTGTGCAAAATAGTGGAGTGAGCATAGAAGCTTTCCATGAGGAGTTCAGCGAGACAGGCCCAACAATGGTAGTACGTGGATTGAACTTGTACTACGGGTTCATTGAAGAAATTTGGGAGCTTGATTACGTACTGTTTAAGATTCCCCTGTTTCGATGCCGATGGGTCCAAATCCCACAGGGTGTGAAGGTTGACAGTTACGGTTTCACTTCTGTGGATCTCGATCAAGTTGCTTATAAAGATGAGCCATTCATACTTGCAAAGCAAGCCATTCAGGTCATTTATGTCATTGACCCAGCCAATAAGAAGTGGCACGTCGTCCTTCATGGCAAGAGAAGGATTGTTGGAGTTGAAAATGTCGTAGACGAGGAGGAATACAATCAATTTGATGAGATGCCTCTATTTGGAGATGGCGTACAGGTCGATACTGAAGACACCGACGAATTACGTGCATATGGATCACCAGGAAGGGTTATACTTTAAAGGTAATCAACTGTACGTCCTTCTCTCTCTATTTCCATCGGTATAACTTATATATCTCCTCTAATTCTCGTCTTTGCAGGGTCGCGGCAAGTGGAAAGTTGAGGATAACATGGCTGTGTATGTGGAAATTGTCGGTCAAAGTCCCCATTTGTATGTAACATTTATTTGAGCATGCTCCACATTGTATGTTAAATTTATTTGAGCATGCTCTACATTGTAACCAATTTTCGGATCTACATTGTAACCAATTTACGGAGCATTTGGACTCCATTTGAAATATCTGAGTATTCATTTAAAATAAGTTTTTGAGCATTCAGAGTTGCAGAGCTATAGAGTTTCTGATGAGGACATCACTGACGAGCTTGCTGTCATCAACGAGCTTGCTGTTACTACGTCCACGACGTCGGCTGATGGAGTAGGAAAGCGACAAGACGGCATGAACCCTCATGCTATGCCATTCAAGTCTTCATCAACGGAGGATCAGCAAGTTATGTCCAAGTTCCAAGAAGTCCCCGACCACTGGGCCCAAGTCGAGAGGACGTCGAAGTCGCTGCCGAGTCCGGTTCGGCCATCCAGGACCAGTGCACCTTCAAACGGACGCCCAGATCACATACGACATCCAACTGAGGCAAATAAGGACTCTACGGAAAGCTTACGAGATAAGCTTTCCAATGGATCCGGCCACGCCTCTAAATTCCATCTATAACAACGGGAATCATCAGAATACGAACATGAACAGAATTGGGCCGGTGCTGCGTCGCCGTATTTTTGGGCCCAAGGCCCGTGTATCCCTAGGGTTAGCGTTACGCGCGCGTGGGCACCTGTTTGGGTGCCGCCCCTCCTTTGGCCGCCGCCCTATATATGCTCCCCGCCTTGCTTCGTCTTAGTTGGGTTTTGTTTAGTTGATTTCGTCACGGTTGTGTGAGATATCGCCTTGTTCTTCTTGTGTCGGCTAGACCAACAAGACCAAGTTTCTGAACCCCATTATTCTTAATCTATATTCGCAATTGAGATTGCTTATCTTGTGTTCTTGCTTGTTCTTCGGTTGCCTGCAGGAACCGTCCTTCGTGGACAGGTCGATCGCGCCTTTGGTTCGGTCGATAACAATCGTCGTGGTGGTTTAGCGATCGCCGGGATTTCTAGTTACTCGCGTGGTTGGATGCCGGATCGTTTAGGTCTCCCGACACCTACCGAAATTATCCTTCGTCTCACTAGAAGATCGGGACCCCCGCGTCCGCGCTCAACAGTTTCAAGTTGTAAAACTCTACATATTGCGTAGAAGATGTTCACTAGAGAGATTATCACAGACGGTTATGAATTATCACAGACGGGTATGAATCTAGAACCGACTGTGATATTCCCAACAGTGTCCGACCCTTCGAGTTCTTAACGTGTGCCGTTGGTTCTCAAGTCCAAACCGTCTGTGATAATCTCAGTCACAGTCGGTTCTCAACTCAAAATCGTCTGTGATAATCTCTCTAGAGATTATCACTATGGAGATTATCACAGACGGTTTTGACGTGAGGACTGACTGTGATAATCGCGGTACATAGTTCAAGGCGGACTTTGTCCCGCTCATTTCCAAACTTCTTGACTGTTTGCCCTAGCTCTCTCCGCCTTCACACCGTCCGTCGCGATCACCTCCATCGCCTCCCCATAGTCCGGCGCGATCACCTCCATCTCCTCCTCTCCATCTGTCGCGATCACCAGCATCGCCTTTCCACCGTCAGGCACGATCACCTCCATCGCCCTCTCACCTTCCGACGCGATCACCTCCGTCGCCTCCCCACCGTTTCTGTCATTCTTTAATTATAAGTATATGGGTTTTGTTATAGAATTATTAGTTTCAGATTTACTTAAACTATTCTCTCTTTCACTTATGTTAGGAACTAATATGTCTGGTGACGAAATGCACCACTCGGGGAGTCAGAGTGACCTCGCTGGCAATGATATGCCTGGGCCAGAGGTCGCTGCGTCCACCGTGACCCAGTCGCAGAATAGAAAGGGGCGAGGCCGGACGACATGCGCGCGTCTAGACAAGCGGGAAAAGCAGCACGTCCAGTTCGACGACAATGGTGTGCCAGAAGCTCCGGACAAACTTGTCGGTCAGTACCGCTCACTATGCGGCAAAGTGGCAAGGAAGCGGGTGCCCATCACCACCTCTGACTGGGGTCAAGTGCCCCCAGAGTGCAAGGATGCGCTGTGGGAAGAAATTCAGGCCGCGTTTCACATTCCCGAGGATCACCAGTTCACCGTCCGCCGGAGGACACTGATGTAAATAAACAAGGCGTGGAGGTACTTCAAGAGCCACCTTGTCAGGCACTATGTGAAGGAGTCGAAGACCCCCTTCGATGACTTCCCTTTCGTGACTCCCAAGGCATGGCAACAGTTCATCTAGATGAAGGCCAAGCCAGAGTTCCAGGAGCTTAGTGGGAAGGGCCAGGCTAACCAGGCGAAGAATACCTACCCACACAGACTAGGCACCGGTGGGTATGTGTGGAAGAAGGTGTTGTGGAGGAAGCAGGACGAGGAGGCTTCCCAGTCTTCGGCCGACGGTCCTTATGCGGGAATAACGGATGTGCGCGCCCGCAATTAGTACCGAGCAAGATCGACGATGACCTCCTCCCGAAGAGTCTCTGTGAATAACCCTGCGGACAGGGAAATGATCGACTGGCTGGTAAGATTGTATGATCACGTACTATCCTCGAAACACGCATGCAATGGGTTGTATTGCTAAGTTCTCCTGTTGTAGGTGATGCTGAGTGCGCAAGCGGCATCCGGAAAGTTCAATTCGAGGAGGGACAGGGATATCCTCACGGCGGCACTAGGAAACAATGAGCATCCAGGCTGCGTGTGCGGCCTCGGTGCCACTGTGCCTTGGAGGGATGGTTTCCCTGATGATGAGGAGGCGGCTAAGAGGAGAAAGAGATCCCACAAAGCCCGCGATGAACAGCTCAAGGAGGAGATGCGATCGGAGTTCGCTGCTCGGGACAAAGTACTCCTGCAGTAGTTGTCGGAGATGCAGTCCATGTATGAAGAGCTAAGAAAGGCGACCCAGGGCACCCCCTTGTAGTAGCGGAAGTACCGACCCCCATTCTTGGCCACTGTAGTAGCTGCGCGTCTGCGCCAGGGTCTTTGCAGACGGAGCCCTCTCCAAAGTATCCGGTGGACTTTCTGCAGGTAATGACCGTTTGTCTATGTTAATTTATTCGAAAGTGAAAAGCGGTGAAATTCAATATGTTAATGCGCACTGTTTGTAGGAACCCGCCTCCTGCAAGCTTATGGTGCTGGCTGGTCTCTTCCCGATCGAGGCTGGCCGTGGGATGGCGCAACCATGCACAGCGGGGGCCACAATCCACGATGCCCCTCTATCTGAGGGTTTTGCACGGGTCCAGGTGGACAGTGTCTCCAACCATTGCAAGGGTTTTCCGTTGGAGAAGCCACCGAACGACGAGATTACCACTCTCGGGGATGCGGTGCACACGTTCGTGCAATGGCCCAAGAAAGACATCGTCCTGGATGAGGTAATTCCCCAACCAGTTTCATAATTCGTACTGTAATAATAGCCCTCGGAGTTAGTGTCCTAATACGTAGGTTCTTACATCACAGACCGACACTCGGCCTACTAGTCAGCCGACCCCTCCTAGAAGCCAACCAATGGGTCCGATGACGAAGCTGACTCCGACTAGGAGGCAACCATTCAAGAAGTTGGCTAGTAGGGGAAAAGCAAAGAAGAGCCCGGTGAAGGAGAGTGAGAAGAGTGCACCAGCTCTCATGCCGTTCGCTCTGGGGATGCCCATGGCCTCCGATGCCGCAATGTCTAGCATGGGGTTAGCATGCCAGAGCTTGCATGCATGGTACATGAAGAGGACAAACTAGACCAGGACGCAGCGTCCGATGCACATCATGGTCAAGTACACCGTGGCAAAGTTCCATAACAACGTTGGGACCTACCCGGTGACCTTCGAAGACCTGCACAATTTACTGAACAAAGATGCGCTCGACTTGTCAATCCTACGGTCTTGGTGCTGTAAGTATCCTACTATCCTACGCCTGTTCGTGCATATATGGATATATGTCATTTATTAATTGGTTACTTCCATGTAGCTGCATGACCAGCTATGCCAAATCTAAGGGCAAACCTGTTGGTTTCTTGGACCCCCAGATGGTCGCCGAGGTGATGTTTAGGACCGACGCAAACTTCGTTGTCGACTACATCAAAAGAGGGTTGCTTGCTCCGGTCGACAAGGAGTACATACTTGTACCCTACAACCAGAGGTGAGTGCTTTCATCAGTACTTCACCCGTAGATTAGTGTCTCCATATGCACATAATTCTTTATGTGTAACATGTAGCTACCACTGGATCCTGCTAGTACTTATTCCGAAAAGGAACAAGGTGTTCTACCTTGATTCATTGTAGAGGAAAGGGTACGAGTATTGCGGCGCGTAAGATGTATTCGAAAGGTTATGATATTCATGTGGATCTGTCTTGCATCTAGATTTACTGTCCTCAAATTGTCAATTTCGACTATCCTCAAACTGTCAATTTTGACTATCTGCAGGGCTTTCACGAACTACTTTGCCGAGGGAGGGCGACAACACGAGCGGCTAGCCGATAAGTTTCAGTGGTTACAATTTTCAGTACAAATTTCAATTGGCATCTATTTTACTTTATAACGTGTCCCCAGCTAACTCTCGGTCTATAAATTGGCAGTGCCATCAGCAGCTGGATGACAATACATGTGGGTTCTACATGATGCGCCACATGTATGACCTGATCATCACCCCTCACTGGCCAGATTTCCCCAAGGTATACAACTGCTCCCCTTTGTATCGATTTGGCAGAATTTACAACTGCATTGAGCTAATTTTTTATGTACCAACTCTTGCTGCAGGGGGTTAACTTCCCTTCGGAAAGCTTTGACCCTCGGCAGATTGGTATGGTCCGAGGGATGCTCACTGAGTTTTTCCTTGTGGAGGTCATATTAACCAAGGGGAAGTTTAGGGACCCGCAAGGTTCGTATTAGTGCGGCCTTACATTTATTTGTACATCTAACATACTGACTTTAATTGTCGATTACATTTATTTGTTCAATCTCAATTGTACATATTTCTGAGTTCTGTGCTGTATATATGAAATGCTATTGTACATGTTTCTAAGTTGTGTGCATGTATGAGACTGTATATATTTGTGTACTGTGCATGTATGAAATGAACTGTATATATTTGAGTACTGTGCATGTATGAAATTCATGAACTGTATATATGAAATGCTATTTGTACAGAGGACATGGCTAGCATGATTCCTGAGGTTAGCCACAAAAAAAAATTATTAAAAATAATATTAATATGCACAGACGGTTTTGATCTTACAAACAGTCTGAGATTATAACCGTCACCGATAATGACACTATCACAGATGGTTTTGACCTAAAAACCGTCTGTGATAAGGACACTATCACAGACAGTTCTGAGATTATAACCGTCTGTGATAACTATCACAGACGGTTCCGAGATTATAACCGTCGCCGATAATGACAACATCGCAAATTGTTTTGACTTCAAGACCGTCTGTGATACTCTTACTACACAGACGGTTCCAAGATTATCACCGTCGCTGATAATGACAATATCGCAGATGGTTTCGACCACAAAGCCGTCTGTGATACTCTTACTACACAGACGGTTCTGATACAACAGTCTGTGATAAGGACACTATCACAGACGGCTCCTAGATTATAACCGTCGCCAATAATGACAATATCGCAGATGGTTTTGACCTTAAAGCCGTCTATGATAATGTGAGTATCACAGACAGTTCTGAGGTCATAACCGTCTCTGATAATGTGAGTACCACAGACGGTTCTGAGGGCATAACCGTCTCTGATAATGTGAGTGTCCCAGATGGTTTTGACACCAAAACCGTCTGCGATACTCATATTATTACTGACGGTTCTGAGGTTATAACCATCTCTGATAATGTGAGTATCATAGACGGTTCTGAGGTCATAACTGTTTCTGATAATGTGAGTATCCCAGATGGTTTTGACATCAGAACTGTCTGCGATACTCATATTATTACTGACGGTTCTAAGATCAAAACCGTCTGTGGTAGTATGAGTATCTTAGACGGCTTTGATGTTATAACAGTCTGTGTATTAAGAGTATCACAGACAGTTCTGATGTTATAACAGTCTGTGTAGTATGAGTATCACAGATGATTTTGATTTTATAACAGTCTGTGAAGCGAAAAATCACACACGGTTTGTAACATCCTGAGTTTAGGGGTGAAAAGTTTCTTTCTTAAAAATTCATGCATGCATATGTCTCTTCTAGATCAGCCAAATTAACCCCAGCTTTATTCTGTTTTAACCCTAAAATCTCAAAATCTTCCCTGTGAACCCAAATCGATCAGATTATTCGGATGTGATCTTGGATCTATCAGTTACTCTGAACATAAAAGTCTTCAGAAGTCAGATTCAATTCCATCTCTAACTTCCAGATCTACCAATCCTATTCTGTTTTCGAAAACATGATTCTATTTACTATTCTAATTACCCTAAATACTCAGAACTCAATTCAGATCAGATTACTCTTGGACTATGATCATGGGTATGCCAATACCTTAATCCAGAAAGTTGACAGCCAAATCATATCATCTGTCTTTTTCACATATCAGTCCAAATTATATCGCAATTTAGTCCTTTATCTGATATCTAGAAAGCCAAAAAGGCTGAAATCTTCAGATTAACTCCAAATTCAAATCTGTTTCAGGGAACACTTCCCAAATGCTAATCAATACAAAATCTTATTTTATCAGAATATCCAAATCTCATCCTAGATGCCAGAATTCGAAATCGACAAAACTCAGATCTTATTTTACCCTAAAGTACCCTATTTTCGATTTATGTCGAAAATCATCAAATCGTACCAGATTTCATCAAATCTCTTGCTAGATGAGTATAAGGTATAAGTTTATACTCAGCTGTGAAATCAGATTGCAAATCAACTATCTCTAAATCAGAAATTACAATTCAGTCCAAAGCAAATTTCCAGATTTTACAATTTAGTCCAGATGGCTGTTTCGACCAGCAGCCACCAGCTGCTGCGACCAGAGGAGTAGCTGCTCGCGACCAGGGAAGATGCAGCTCGACCAGTGCATGCCATCGACCTCGGCCAGCGATGCACGGTGCGCCTCTTCGACCGCGACCATAGCACAGCGTTGCTTCGACCTCGTCGCTGTGTACCAAGTCTCGCCGTTGAACAGCGCCGCTTTAGCCGTGATTTCGCAACCGCCTTTGCTTGCACACGTGTTAGTGTCTCAGACATCACCGTGGCAACCCCATCCAGCACACCAGCTGCTACATGCCAGAGAGAAGCTTTGCTTGCTTGTGCTCACCGTTGCTTCAACCCAAAGCCTTCTCCTTTACCAGCGCAAGCATCTTAGCTCCAAGCCGTGAGCTTGAGCTTCGCTTCACTTCACTTTGCCTATAAATAGCAACCCCAGAGAAGCTTTTCCACCTTTAGCTGTACTCTCCAAGCTCTTAAGCAATTAAACATAAACACTCCTTGCTACAGTCGTCTTCTCCGGCGAGCCACCGAGGAGGTCAACGACGACAGCTTCACTCACTGCTTTAATCCCAAAATTGACACCACCAGTGAGTTCCCCGTATCTTACTCTCTGTTCTGTACCATTTAATTGAACTCTTATGCACTTCATCCCCGGTGATCGCCGGCAATTGCTGAAATTAGTGAAATGCCCTGTTCCAGTTGCACAAGTCAAATTAGCCCGAATTAGCCTTCGATTCAATAGACAAAAATGACCAGTGAGCTGTTTTAAGCAAGCCTGTGAAGTCGAATTGTGAAATTGACCAAGAACTGAAGCTTTTCCCTAGCCCGAGCTTCACCAGCCGCCGACGAACGTCGCCAGCCTCCTCCGGTGATTCTCCGGCCAATTCAATCATGCCAGAAGCTTTCTTATACCTTCTAGATGCTCTCCAAGCAAGGAATCGAGTTCAAACTTCGTGTAGCCAAAACCCCCAATATCAGTGTCTTCTTCTCCGGCGCCGGCCACCGGAAAACCATTCTCGGCCGATCCAGCTCCAGAAACCTTGTCCACCAGATGCGCCTTGATCTCCTGAGCAACTTTTCCTACTAGCTCGACTTCCAATTCGGCCTAAATCAGAAGATATAGCTATGCCCTAATTCCTATCCAGTGCTATGATCAGAAACTCCAGCCACTGAGTTCATCGCCGGTTTTCATCACTTTCTGGCCATCTCCTGCCCTAGGTCCAGTTGAATGAATTGTTCCTGTTACTGAGGCCTACCTCCCAGACAAAGTGGTGCATCAATTGGAACCCTAGATCAAAAGTTATACCTAGCCCCAGATTTTGACATTGTCAGCCCAATGCCAGAGCATGCCAGCCAGTGGCATTAGCTCATTTCACCTCCTTCCAGTTATGCAAATTGAAAATAACTTTGTCCATTAGACTTGTGGAGTTGTAATCTACATTTCATTCTACTGCCACAAGTTGAGATAATCCTTCTACCATTCATTAACCCTATGTCGATGCCTTGAACCGAATGTCGACCTAAAGACATTCATCGATTTTGGGCAAACCAGCCGCGGACTTAATGTCAATTCCCATATCCTGGAACCTTAGAAGTTCCTAGCACTCATTTTCAGCCCTAACTCTATGATTTAACCCTAATCAGCTTCAATGGTACCTAAATCCAATCATTTCAGAATCATCAAGACAGTCATCTTTGCATTACTGCATGTAGTATAATAATGTATTGAAAAGGTTATGATTTCTGGTTGTTTGTTTGATCTTGCTCAGAGTCGGAGCCAGAGTTCGAGGACTTCACTGCTGACCCGACATCAACTGCTGTCTCTCACGACGCGGAAGGCAAGTCATAGTCTTGATCATCTTGAACCTATATTTTATGAATTGCTATGATATGATCTTGAATATAAGTAGTATTGCATGTGAATGGATGAATTATGAATTGGCAGTACTAAGCTGGATGCCTGTGAATTGTGAATTGATCAAATAGTGAGCCATAAACTATTATAAATGTATTTAAATATATTCATGAAATAGAACCCTTAGCCGTGACCAGGGTTTTGGTATGGAATGGTGGTACTAGCACTGGTTGTGCTTGGCTGCACTGGATGTGCAGGCACTGTAGGTGCATGGTGTGTGGTATGATCTGGTCACTAGCATATAAGGACTAGAACCTTGTGTTGTGCGTCTAGTGGCATGAAACACATGCTAACCGCAAGCCTGGTATGGGACAGGCCTGAACAAGTACTTATGTGGATCGCACATGAAACCCCTGCATGAGATGGAAAACAATACACTAAACTCACGGGGTTCAGCTCCTCCACGTATCACTGAATGTGATTTGATCAAGCACGTTGACCCAGTAATGGGAAGAGGCATCCGGGTGTGGGGTAATCCCGCCACAACTGCGGTTTGTGTGAAGAAAACTGCAGGGTCAGGGGTGAATTGTAAGTGAAACATAACAAAAGTTCTTGTTATCTCCACCTTGCCACTCACACATGGTTGTGAGGAAGGGTCTAATCATTATGTTATGATAGGATGGGCTTGAAAGTGGAATATCTTGCGGGTAAATTGGTACCTCTCTGCAGAGTTAAAAACGTATTCGAATACTCCGAGCTCCCGGGTTTATAGGAGTCTGCTGCGGTGGATTAAATCCACGGGGTGTGACACAAGTATTATTTTCTAAATAAAATTTGATAAGTCAAGATTACCCAAATGACATGTGTTGTCATGATAAGGGGTTCTATCGTGGGCTGTCGTGTGTCGACGTGTCGCGGTAGTGCTATAATCTAGTGAATATGAATAGCAATACTATGTTATGCAAGGTGCTGCCATGAGATGAGGTATGAAAGAAAAAGGTTATTTTACAAATATCCATAATTCTTGACTAGTCTAGGTTCATATCATTACTACTATATGTATCTACTCTTACCTATGACTTGCTGAGCACGTAAATGCTCACTCTGGCAACCTACAAATCAGTAGAGTTCAATAATCAAGACGAAGGCATGGAGAACTTCTTGGATCCAGAAGGAGGAGTGTCAGTTCCGCCAGAGCCTTGATGTGTGTTGTTCTACCGTCCACTTCTCTTTGTGGGAGGGTCACCTACCTTCTGCTGTGTAGATGTTATTTTGCTAAACCATGTATGCCGCGAAGGCATTGTAATCTCTTTATGTAATACTAAGGCTAGCAGGCCATACTGCTTAACTATTTTGTAAGTTACTCTGTTGCAATGTGAATATACTCCTGTGCTTGACTTATCCTGGGAAGTCAAGGGTATGTGTATGCTATGCATATATGGGACTAGCTGCAGCGAGCTAGGTCTCTACAGGAGTAGTCGTAGTCCCCGTCTCGGGGCGCGACACGGTTCAAAACCGTCAGTGATAGTACTTGATTATCATTGACGGGTAAGAACTGTCTGTGATGATTGTTTTGACCTGACTGTGATGATGAATTCTATAGTAGTGAGGCTTAACTCTTCGAACAGGCATATCCCGAGAATCACGAAGATATATCCCAGGAGGTTAACGTGTGCAGTTATCCCTTTAATGCACATGTTAAGCCTATGTGGGAGTTAAGTGCGGTTAACAAAACTGCATCTTAACAACTGTCCAAGGCCATTTCGCATTGGCGCCCTTTTGTCCAGTATAAAATGATAGTCAATGCACGTTCTAAGGACGGTGAATAATTCACTCAAGCATACAAGCACTACCAGGAGTTCAACAAAACTGAAGGCTTAGATATAGTTAGGTAGACACTAACATAGAAGAGATCATCGCCTGTGATCTTCTCTTCTACCCTCTTGTAAAAACCTTTTATTACATTTAGTGAAATCACAACAGGACGTAGGGCTGTTACTCCCACCATCGAGGGCCCGAACTTGTATAAAATCTCTTGTACCTCTACAGACTTGATTCATCCTACCTTTCCGGAGGAGCGCCCTGAAAGGTCCTACAACTCACAAATTCGCATAAGATCGACTAAAAGACCCCGAGTCCAAATCATCGACAGCTGGCGCCCACCGTGGGGCCTTTCTCAAGGCGCTTTCCCTTCATCCGGAGGTTTGGCGAGCAATGTCTGGGGCGTATGATTCTGAGAACGACTTCGATCTCGACGATTATGCCCATATACAAATGCCTTCACCCAGCGACCCCATTCTAATGTAAGAGGTCAGTTGCGAAGACATTCTGAAGGGATGTCAAGAGGACAGGTTTTCCCCTACCCAAGTCATGTCCATCGACCAGGGGATGGAAGAGACAGGTCCGAAACTTGATGTCAGTTCCACTATTTGTAAAATCCCGATCAGCGAATTGCTAGGGAAGAACAGGAGCGCAGACAAAAGGAGGAACAAGAACGCAAGCAGAAGGAGGATCAAGACCGCGAGCGACGAGATAACGAACTCCGCAGGACAGCCCTAGAGGCTCTTCAAAATGCGCAAGCTCGTTATGACGCCGCCCCTAGTTCCTCCCGTCGCCCACATGGTCGCAGGCACGACCAGACGCCTTCTTCACCACCAGAGCGCTTACCGGCGGATGAAGAGACGATTAGACCTGGCGCACCAAAGAGGAGTACGCATGGCCAACTCCGATCCATCGTGGAGGTCTTGCGTAATTTTCCTCCTACCCTCACTGACGCGGACAAACCGGCTTTCGCTAGGATCCTGGTGGAGAAACTGGATGAGGTTGCATCTGATGCAACCCCTACAGCTTCCTCCCGGTCTACGATACGTTCCCATGAAAAGGAGTATTCTTACCCTAGTCATGGTAGGCGTAATCGATTACCATCCGGATCACTTCGGCATGACAAATCCAGGCATGTAGGAAGCTCTCGTGATCGAGATCGAATTCCTATGCATTCTCATCTGGGACCACGCGGTGCATCCCCATCGCACGAAATTGCTCGTGGATATGTTGGAAACCGCAGAACTCTTCACAGTCCATATGTAGTTGCAAGGCTTTTTCGCCAGGCCTCCGTGCGGTCGTCTGGCTGGATAAGTTCAAGCCAGGGGCTATTGAGAGGTTTGATGCGACCCAGAATCCGTCGGAGTTTCTTCAAATTTACATTACCGCTATCCAAGCGGCAGGCGGGGATGATCGCGTCATGGCCAACTATTTGCCAACGGTTCTTGAGGGGCCGGCAAGGACCTAGCTCTTCAATCAGCCCGAGGGTTCGATATATAATTGGGAAATGTTGTGCAATGCCATCCTCAACAATTTCCAAAATTGTTATCAAAAACCTGGGAAAGAAGACGATCTTCATCGTCTACGACAAACCTCTACGGAGACTCTCCAACAGTTTGTCAAAAGGTTTGTCAGGGTGAGAAATACCATCCCAAACAAATCCGATAACTCTGTTATCAGGGCGTTTAAGCACGCTGTTCGATATCAGAGGTTTACGGAAGATTTACTTATCAACCCCCTCGATCAGTCGCCGATCTCTTTGATATGACTGATCGCTATTTAGACGCGGCTGAGGCCATTGAATGGAATAGGATGGTCGATAAAGGAAACTTACCACCCCAACCAGGTCTCAAGGACATGAAAAAAAAAGGATGCAGGCAAGAAGCTAGAGTCCTCGTCAAGCAGGAAGTCAAAGAAAACCAAAAAGAATCGAACCGGACAGTACTGGGAGGTCACCATCGAGGCAAAGCCGCCGCCGGCGACAGGTAATAAGTTTTCATTTAAAAATAAAAATGCCTCTGGTGGTCGCAATTCCGATCAGCCAGAAAAACCAACTAACTCGCAGGAAGGCAAGAAATGGTGTCTCATCCACAATTCTCCGGGACGCTACCTCAAAAATTGCCGGAGCTGGTTGAAGCAACTGGATGACTTCTACCAGGGAATTGGGCTGATGCCAACTTTGCCATCGAAAGAGAAGACTTGCGGGCTTAGAGACACCGACGGGGATGAAGAAATTTCCGGGCAGGTACCTCGTAATTATGTTAATGTCATTTTTGGAGGTTCCTCCTCTTTTGTTTCTAAACGACAGTTTAAAGCATTTCATCGAGAAGTTAACCAAGCGGAAGCTCCCCTTGGCGAACCTCAATACCCCCTTTGGTCGGACACTCCTTTGACATTTGATCACTTTGATTGTCCCATTGGGCTTACTCGACCACTGAGATTACCTCTGGTCATTACCCCAATAATCAGTAATGCAAGGGTTGAGAGGTCCTGATCGATGGAGGCAGTTCCTTGGACCTTTTACTGGTCAAGGCGTTGGACGAGATGCAAATCCCTCATTCAAAAATCAAACCCATAATCCATCCGTTTTATGGGATAATTCCTGATCCTTCGATGATGCCAATGGGATAGGTGGTGCTCCCGGTCACACTGGGTGAACCGGATAATTTCCGAACAGAGTTAATTACTTTCTATGTAATTGATTGTGATTCGGCTTATAACGTGATTTTTGGCAGGCCAACTCTCGCTAAATTTATGATGGCAACGTACTATGCCTATTAGTGCAGCAAGTTACCTGGCCCCAAAGGCGTAATATCGGTTTGAGGTAGCCGTAATGTGGCATTGACTTGCGATCGGTTATCACTGGAGCTCGTGGATCAACTTCCCCTTCGGGATGTCAAGATTACCACCACGGGTGTGGATACGATCAAGGTCACCCCTCGACCAAAGGAAAAGATAAACTGGTTCCATTATGCCCAGATGATCCATCTAGAACAATTCAGATTGGGTCAGGCCTGGACGACAAATAGGAACTCGAACTCGTTACCTTCCTTCGGGCTAATGTAGATGTGTTTGCGTGGAAACGATCCGACATGCCCGGTGTCCCAAGGGAGGTAATTGAGCACAGGTTAGCAATTCAACCTAGACAGCGACTAATAAAGCAGAAGCTTAGGCGCTTTGCTGTTGATCGGCAAGAAACTATCCGCGCGGAGTTAGACAAGCTCCAAGTAGCCGGGTTCATGCGAGAAGTCGAACATCCGGAATGGCTTCCAAATCCGGTCATGGTCTGTAAGTCAAATGGTAAGTGGCGCATGTGCATCGATTACACCAGCCTAAACAGTGCCTGCCCGAAGGATGATTTTTCCCTTCCCCGCATCGAGCAGTTGGTCAATTCTACTGCGGGTTGCGAACTGATGAGTTTTCTGGATGCTTACTCAGGATATCATCAAATTAGCATCGCAGAAGAAGATGAAGAGAAGACTGCCTTCATCACACCATTTGGCACCTACTGCTACGTCAGAATGCCATTTGATCTCAAGAACGCCAGTTCCACGTACCAGTGCTTGATGCAAAAGACCTTTTCTTCCCAGATGGGGCGTAATGTTGAAGCTTACATAGATGATTTGGTTGTAAAAAGCTTGAAAAGCTTGACTCATTTAGATGATCTTACTGAGACCTTTTGTAATTTAAACCTATTTGGAATAAAATTAAACCCAGAAAAGTGTTCTTTCGGGGTTTCATTTGGTAAACTGTTACAATTTCTCGTTTGTTCTAGAGGAATAGAGGTTAATCCTAAGAAAATATGGGCCATCGAGCAAATGAGGTCTCCTTCAACCATGAAAGACGTCTAGTGCCTAGCAGGTCGCATGGCGGCTTTAAGTCGATTTATATCGCGACTAGGGGAAAGGGGATTACCTTTCTTCAAAGCTCTCCGCAAGCACCATGGTTTTGCCTTGTCGGATAAAGCCGAGAAAGCATTCCAGGAGGTTAAAGCATACTTATCTAGTCCGCAGGTGTTGGTTTCCCCGGTTGCAGGGGAACAGCTACTTCTTTATTTGGCGACCACACCTCATGCGGTCAGCGCTGTCCTAATCGCAGTAAGAGAAGGTGTGCAACAACCTGTCTTTTACGTAAGCGAGGTACTTCATGGTCCTAAGGAGCATTGCCCTGAGGTCCAGAAGATACTTTACGTGCTACTGATGGCTTCCCGCAAGTTATGACATTACTTTCAGGCACATAAAATTACAGTGCCCTCGTCCTTCCCATTGGGAGATATAATCCGAAACACGGAGAAATCTGGTCGAATTGAGAAGTGGACTGTGGAACTTGGAGCATGCGACATCCATTTCACCCCTCGCACTGCGGTCAAGTCTCAGATCCTTGCAGATTTCGTGGTCGAATGGACTAACCCTAACCCCCCAAGGCAAGAGTCCGAGGACTTGTCGTACACCGACCATTGGACAATATATTTTGACGGTTCTTGAAGTTTCCAACACTTGGGAGCCGGAGTTGTTTTAGTAACACCTCAAGGCGACCAACTCAAGTATGTCATTCAATTACATTTTGTTGCCACTAACAATGCAGCAGAGTACGAAGGTCTTATTGCAGGGCTCTGGGCAGCAAAATTCCTCGAAGTTTGTCGATTAGTGGTGAGGGGAGACTCACAGCTAGTCGTAAACCAGGTAAACAAGGAGTACAACACCTCCGATGAGACAATGGCTCATTACCTGGGGGAAGTGACGAGATTGGAAAAACACTTTAGTCATTTCGAAGTCCAATACATCCCGCGAAAGGACAATATTCTCGCAGACCAATTATCCAAAATTGGGTCCTCACATACATCTGCCTCGGCAGGAGTGTTCGTCGAACACTTAGAACATCATTCGATCATGACTACAGTCAAAGATGACCAGGTAACAGTCTTCGTTACCAACCTCGGACAAGAAGGGGATTGGACTCATCCATTGAGGGTCTATCTCGAATATGAGACCTTGCCCAAGGACAAAACCGAAAGCGATCGGTTGATTCGAAAAGTGCGCCTATACAAACTTATAGAAGGAGTTATGTATAGGAAGGGTACTCATGGAGTATTCATCCAT
This sequence comes from Pharus latifolius, assembly GCA_019359835.1. Taxonomy (NCBI): domain Eukaryota; kingdom Viridiplantae; phylum Streptophyta; class Magnoliopsida; order Poales; family Poaceae; genus Pharus; species Pharus latifolius. The sequence goes on along the minus strand of CM033327.1, from coordinate 17,598,212 downwards.
TGTATTACTCAAGACAAAGGTAAATCCCTCTTGAAAGAGATCCATGATGGTGTGTGTGGTGCGCACGCGTCATTTCGCACACTAGTCGGAAAAGCTTTCCAATGGCGCTTTTTCTGGCCTTCGGCACTCAATGATGCCAAGAATTTGGTCAAGACATGCCCCCAGTGTCAATTTCATGCCAGACAGGTTCATCAACCCGCGTATGCCTTGCAAACTATCCCATTAGCGTGACCCTTCACAGTCGGGGGGATGGATATTGTAGGACCTATGCCACATGCCGTTAATGGTTACAAATTTCTGTTCGTAGCCATTGACACGTTCACAAAGTCGATTGAGGCTGAGCCAGTCCGCAATGTCACCGCTGCTGTGGCATAGAAGTTCTTTCATAAGAACATCGTTACTCGATTTGGTGTTCCAAGTCGTCTCATTACTGACAACGGTTCCCAATTCGCCAGTGGCCTCTTTCTGGACTATTGTGATAACATTGGAACCAAGGTGTGATTTGCTTTTCTAGCTCATCCACAAAGCAATGGTGCTGTCAAACGTGCCAATGGGCAGATATTACAAGGCATCTAGAAATGTGTTTTCGATCGCCTTAAGATGCGCTCGGGGGCTTGGGTGGATGAACTCTACTCCGTTCTATGGGCACTACGCACTACCTGTAGTCGGGCCACTGGTGAAACACCTTTCCAGTTGGTATACGGCGCAGGCGGTGTTACCTATGGAAATACGTATTGATTCTGTCCGAACAGATCAATTCGATCAGATTGATCAGATCGAACAACTACCTAGGATTTAACCATCCTCGAAGAAAAGCGTGAACGAGCGTTGATACGGTCAGCAGTATATTTTCAGGCTTTGCGAAAATATCACAGCAGAAGGGTGCAGCCGCGTAGTCTTCACGTGGGTGATCTGGTTTTACGAAAAATACAAAACCAGTCTATCCACAATAAGTTTTCTCCTCAGTGGGAAGGCCCTTACGTTGTTGTTTTAGTACCATGACCAGGATCGGCTCGGTTAGCAATGGAGGACGGCATAATCTTAACCAATACGTGGAACATTGATCAACTGCGCAAGTTTTACATGTAAGTTTCCCAATCTTTTTTCCTGTTCAATTAGCATGGTTTAACAAAAACTTCGTGAGTACTTTTCTTCGGCTCATGTTATGTCCGTTTTCTTTATTTGCCATACCTATATCGAGCTTGGCTCAGGGGCTGATCGCCGATGATCATCTTGTTACAAATATCTTAACCGGATTCATTGGCCGATCTCGTGGTCCCATCCAGCTAAGACATCCCTCAATAAGCTGTTTCTCAACACACACGGGACTTACTAGCATGTTCCTGATCATTCGAGTGGCTACCAGTTTGTAATAAGGTCGGATGTTGTATTGAGGTCAGTATCAGTTCGATCGGATGATTATATCTAGGTTAAAGCATTTCCTGGGTATTCATAATGCCCATATTTTTCCAGAAATTATAATACTACATCTTCAGTATTTGTGATTTCTGGAAGGGGCTAAGAGGATATGGTCATACTATGAAACGAAGAAAGTACACTCTTTTCCAGAAATTTAAGGCACGCATTTGCATGTTATAAATGTACTTTCACAGGTATAATTACTAAGAGAGATCATTACAAGAAATCAAACAAGGCCTAGTTCTTTCAGTAGATCTTCGACTAGAGGCTTGACTTCTTCAGAGATGGCTTCAAATCGATCACTCTCGATCTTTGCATCTTCTACCACTGGCTTCAGATTCAATTTGGGCCATGGTCGAATCATAATCTGCAGAGAATGGCAGAGGCTACAAATCTAACATTTGACCTCAGCACCTGTTCCTGTCGTTTGGTATCTTCAGGAAGATATTCGAGGAGTGATTCGGCTTGGGCCGTGTCGCGCCCCGAAACTGAGACTACGACTACTCCCGTGGAGACCTAGCTTGCTGTAGCTAGTCCCATACATGCAAACCTTTGACTTCCTAGGATAAGTCAAGCACAAGAGTATATTCACATTGCAGCAGAAAAACTTACAAAATATTTAAGCAGTGTGGCCTGCTGGCCTTAATATTACATAAAAAGATTACAATACCTTCGCGGCATTCAAGGTTTAGTTAAAGCAAAATAAAAAAAAACTTCTACACAGCGGATGATGGGTGTCCCTTCCACAGTAAGAAGTTGACGGTAGAACAACACATCAGGGATTTGGCGGTTCTGGCTCTCCTCCTTTTGGATCCAAGAAGTTCTCCACGCCTTCTTCTTGATCATAGTACGCTCCATCTTCTGGGTTGTAAGTTGCAAGGGTGAGTACTTACGTACTCAGCAAGTCATAGGTAAGAGTAGATACATATAGTAGTGTTGTTATGATCCTAGACTAGTCAAGAATTATGGATGTTTGTAAAATAATCTTTTCTTTTGTACCTCATCTCATCTCATCTCATGGCAGTACTTTCCATAATATAGCATCGCTATTCATGTTCACTAAATTATAGCACTATCGTGACACGTCGACACACAACAGCACCCCTTATCATGACAACACATGTCATTTGGGTAATCTTGACTTATCAAATTTTATTTAGAAAACATACTTGTGCCAAACCCCGTGTATTTAATCCACCGCAGCAGACTCCTATAAACCCGGGAGCTCGGAGTATTTGAATACGTTTTTAACTCTGCAGAGTGGTACCTCTGCAGAGAGGTACCAATTTACCCGCAAGATATTCCACTTTCATGCCCTTCCTATCAAAATGATTGGACCCATGGCTAACTTCATACTGTGAGTGACAAGATGGAGATAACAAGAACTTTTGTTATATTTCACACACAAGTCACCCCCGACCCTGTGGATCTCTCGCGAACCACAGTTGCGGCGGGTTGTATCCAAATCCCCACCCCTATGCATATTCCCATTACTGGGTCAGCGTGCAAGATCACCTTCAGTGATATGTGTGGGAGCCGTAATCCGTGTAAATCGTGTATCACAGCGCATCTCCTACAGGGGTTTCATGTGCGATCCACATAAGTACTTGTTCAGGCCTGTCCCATATCAGGCTTGTGGTTAACACGTGTTTCATGCCACTAGACCACAACACAAGATTCTAGTCCTTATATGCTAGTGACCAGACCATCCACAACCATGCACCTTCCGTGCCTGCTATCCTTTGCAGTTAAGCACCTCCAGTGCTACAGCCATCCATACCAAAATTCTGGTCACGGCTAAGGGTTTTATTTCATGAATATACATAAGTACATATATAATAGTTCATGGCTCACTATTTGATCTTCTCACATTTCATAGGCATCCAACCTAGCACTGCCAATTCACAATTCATCCAATCTCACATGAAATACTATTTATATTCAAGGTCATATCATAGCAACTCATAAAATATAGGTTCAAGATGATCAAGACTATGACTTACCTTCCGCGTCGTAAGAAACAGCAGTCGATGTCGAGTCTGCGACGAAGTCTTCGTACTCGGGCTCTTGATTTACTCTCCAATCAAACAAGCAAACAAAGATCACAAACTATTTTAAATACTTTAAAATCTATATGCAACATGCTTTTAAGAGAAAAGATCTTGGCGATGATGAAACGGACCGAGATTGCAAGCTGATCTGGGTCAAAATCCTGGAATTTATAGAATCTGAGCTAAGAATGATGTTAGAAATTCTTAGGGCTTCAAGGCTGCAATATGGACATCAAGTCCGCGGCTGGTTTGCCCAAAAACAGCGAATGTCAACGAATCGACATTCGGTTCACAGCCTGACATAGCTTCAGAGAACGCTAAAGGACTTATCTCTAGATGTGATAGTTGAAGGAAATGTAGAGCATGGTCCTATAAACTTGGTAGACAAAGTTGTTTTCAGTTTTCATAACTAGAAGTAGTAAAATTGGGCTAATGCCACTGGCTGACACTGAGATGGCACAAGCTAACATTGTCAAGGATTGGCATTGGCTTGGTTTTGGAGATTCTTAGTAGACAAAATATGTTCTGTTTCAAGCATTGGGTGCATAATGCTATGAGGTAGCTATTTGGCAAGGTGGCTTTCACAGAAAAAGTCTAGAGGTCAAGGATTTTGCAAAGACACCCTTGGACACAGTGAACTGGATGTCAGTGCATTGTCAAAATTAGGGCTTTGATGCTTTGTCTGATTCAGGGTTTGATTACTTCGCCAATTATGTCTGGGAGGTAGGCGAAGATGACAAGAACTCGTTGATGGTGGTTTTAGGAACTGAGATGGCCGGACAGCGATGAATGGCGATGATGAACTACGGTGGCGACACGGCAAAGTGAAGTCACTTGACAAGATCTTGGCATAGCAATAACTGGCGATTCTGTACAGATTCAGGGATCGAGCTAGTAGAGGAAAGTGTTCAGGAGATCAAGGCAAAGATGCTGGACAAGGTGACATCGACGGCGATGGCCGACGACGACCGGACGGCACACTGGTGGCACGGCAACAAAGGGTAAAGCACCTAAGTTGCAATCTAGTTCTGTGCTTGTTGAAACTTGGCGTTGCTGGAGCTAGCTAGGGCTAAGTGGTATTGTTTGAAGCATTGGGCTCGACTGGAGATGGCACGGCAGTGAATGGAGACGAGCTGCGCCGGAGAAGAAGACGGCTTCAACGGCAACAGGGCGATGCAATGATTCAAACTCCAATTTGAAGGCACAGTTGAGTTCCTGGGCAGCTTCAGATAGTGTGGATGAAGGGAATTGGCCTGAAGCGACGTCGGCGAGGAAGTCAACACCGCGGCCGGGGAAGAAGAAGGGCTAATTGGGCGAAACCGATTCACGGCCTTAAAGCTCAATTGCTCGCTGTGAGAGCAGTAAGGGAGGTGAGGTGAAGCTTTTGGTACATCCATTCGGCTGGAGGAGTGGTGGTGCGGCCTGGCAACGTGAGCCAGTTACCGGTGGCGTGCGAGAAGGGGAAAACTCCAATTTGAACTTAATTTTGAAATCTTGATATACAGGCTTGTTGAGAATACTTCACTGATCAATTTCTTCCACTACAGCGAAAGCTAATTTGAACTGGAATAGATGCAATTGCTGGAACAGGGCGTTTGCTAATTACGGCGATCGCCGACGATGAGTTGCATATGAACTCAATTTGAAGCTACAGCATGATAAGGGAGATAGGAGGACCTTACTGGTGCTGTTAATTTGGATGGAGGGGCTGCAGTTGAAGCTACACAGCGAGCCTCCTTCGATCTCGACCACAACCTGCAGTGGATAGCTTCAAATCAACGCCGTTGCGACCATGACCAGTGCGCCGTGTCACCGCACCTGTTGCCGCCGATCAGCGCCGCTCTAGCCGTGCTTTTTCACAACAGTGTTTGCATGCGCACACGTGTTTGCACCTCAACTATTGCCGTGGCAATCCTTGTCCAGCTCACCAGCAGCTTGCACAGCTTCGTTTGCTCGCCATTGCTTCAATCCGAAGACTTCACCGGCGCAAGCTTCTTAGCCTCCAAGCAGAGCCTTGTTTCACTTTGCATTGTCTTTAAATAGAATTCCTTAGCAGCTTCATCGTCATTAGCACTGCTCCCCAAAACCCCTCAGCCTTACACCGCATTTCTTCACTGTTGTCGTCTTCTCCGGCGAGCACAGAAGGAGGCTCACGATGACAGCTTCAACCGCAGCCCCTTCATCCAAATTAACAGCACCAGTAAGGTCCTCCCATCTCCCTTATCGTGCTGTAGCTTTGAATTGAGTTCATATGCACCTCAACACTGGTGATCGCCGGGAAATGCCAAAACACCTGTTCCAGCTCTACAACTCGATTCAATCCAAATTAGCCTTCAATCCAGTAGAGTAAAATGATTAGTGAGCTTTAATTAGCAAACCAGTGAATCCAGATTTTAGAATTGAGCTTGAATCGAAGCTATTCCAAAGCTCGAACTTCACCAATCGCGGACTTAATGTCATTTCCATACTCTGGAACCCTAAAAGTCCCTAGCACCCATCTTCAGCCCTAATTCTGTGAGTTAGCCCTAATCAGCTTCTAAACCCAATTATTCCAGAATCATCGAGACATTTCATCTTAGCATTATTGCATGTAGTGTAATAATGTATTAAAAAGGTTGTGATTCTTGGTTGCTTGTTTGATCTTTGCTCAGAGTCAGAGCCAGAGTTCGAGGACTTCACTGCCGACCCGACATCAACTGCTGTATTTTACGACGCGGAAAGCAAGTCATAGTCTTGATCATCTTAAACTGATATTTTATGAATTGCTATGATATGACCTTGAATATAAGTAATATTGCATGTGAAAGAATGGTTGAGATATAATTTGGCAGTACTAAGCTGGATGCTTGTTAAAAGTGGAATGATCAAATAGTGAGCCATGAATTAATATATATGTATTTATATATATTCATGAAATAAAACCCCTAGCCGTGACCAGAATTTTGGTATGGATGGTTGTAGCACTGGAGGTGCTTAACTGCAAAAGATGTGCAGGCACTAGTACAGAAAAGCTTTCTTCTATCGGTAAAAAACACCTTTTCTACTATCGGTTTTCGTGCCGATAGAGATAGACACGATAGAACAAGACATAACATTTTCTATCGGTAAATAACCGATAGAAGAACTTCACAATTCTATCGGCATATTAGGAATGTACCGATAGAAAACCCGTCGTAGTCTGACGTTTAGCAGTGGGAAAAGTACCACTCTTCTAACGGTTAATTATAAGATTACCGACAGCAAAAAGCTTACTATTCTATCGGCACCTTATGAGTGTACCGATAGAAATCCCGTCGTAGTTTGACGTGTAGCGGTTAGAAAAATACCACTATTCTAACGGTTAATTACAAGTTTACCAACAGAAAAAAGCTTAGTACTCTCTCGGTTGGAAATGAGATAACCGATAGAAAAAATCTTAGCACTCTCTCGGTTGTGTATGAGTTCACCGGCAAGAAAAATCATACTCTTCTAACGGTTAATTTCAAGTTTACTGATAGAAAAAACTACAGTAGTCTCTCAGTTGTGGATGAGTTCACCGGCAGGAAAAGTCACACTATTCTGACGCTTAATTTCTAGTTTACCGATAGAAAAAGTGGTAGTAGGGTAGTAGTCTCTCGGTTGTGGATGAGTTTACCGATAGAAAAGTAGTGGTAGTCTGTCGGTTGTGGATGAGTTTACCGATAGAACATTCACATATACAGTACGTTATTTACATTCACATATACAGTACAGATGCAATACATTATAGATTGGATACACAATACAGTACAGATGCAAAGAAGGGTAAATTCACAAAACAGATTGACACATTAGACAGTTATTCACATTTATTCACATATATATGGACAAATACAAATTGCAATCCAATGTGGACATTTATTGACATATATATTTATTCACATGTATATAAACAGTCTATACACGAAAAAGAGAAAATTATCATGGCGGATGGTTGGGCGCAACTTCCTCCATGACATATTGAGCCCAGATTTGTCGAAGATCTCTAATCTTTGCATTTTCGTATGAGTCTTTCGACATGGCGATCTGCAAGCATGTGTGAATACTTAGTAATTAACTTCCTAATTTAGAACGTGACACCCAATTTTCAAATTTGAGTTAGCTATCGATGCTGACCTGGGGGAATTGGGCAAAGTTTGTCTGCACTAGGTCGTACATGTAGCGCAACACATAAAACCCGCATTCCCACGATTGCGGCTGCTGATGGCACTGAGATAATTGCATATGCGAAGACATGTTAGCTATTGTTTCCATAAACTAATTAAGCATAAACAAAAAGTCTCGTGAGTATCTCATATTCTTTCCAAGCTAGTAGGGAGCCCTGCGGTGCGGCATGCCTCCCTCCAGCGGACACATATTTATCAAAAGCCCTGCATTTCAGTTAGTATTGCCAGTTAATGTATTATCATTAGCTAGTGAGGTGAAAATTTAAATCAAACATATAAGTTACTTACGCCTCCATATTCCCCTTGACCACATATTCGATCGATAATCTGTCACGCATCGAATCGAGGCAGTACACCTCGTTCCTCGGCGGACAGATCACGATGAGGATCCAGTGGCCCCTGCATTGTACGTAAAAGAGGACCGCTAGCTCAAAGTATATCTCAGGTGTAACATCCAAGATCGAGTTAAATTAGTACGAAATACACTAACCTTTGGTGGTATGCCACTAGAATGAACTCCCTGTCCTGCTGCGCCATCAGCGCCTTGGATATGTACTGCTCAGCGTGAGCGGAGTCGTGCTCTAGCATCGTGAGGCTTATTTTCTTTGGGTCAAGGAAACCCACCTTGTCACACGCAGCCTCCGATGCTAGCCTGTACATGCACCTGCATGCAAAGGACGACATTAGTATTGCACAGAAAGTTACTACATTTCAAATGAACTACAACAATGCAGAGTTAGCAAACAGAGTTAGAAAACAGCAATACATAGCATCAGCAAACTCACAGGACTCTAGTCCGTATGATGGACATATCGAGCTCCCACCAGTTGTAGAGGTCGAACAGATCCTCGTGCCACGGATATACTCCCGGGCTCACGGTGGAACTGCCCAGGCCTGTAGGGAACTAAGAAGTTCAGATTGCGCCGAGCTCGGTGTAGGTACCACTCGTGGAGGTCTCTGGTTAATCGATCCAATTTGCGCAAAGCTGCCTCCGACATGAGTGGGAACCCGTTCTTGAACCTCTCCGGCTGTCCCTGTCGCCCTTTTCCCTTGCCTTTGCCCTTGCCTTTTGCCGGGGACTGAGCGCGTACCTTCGAAGGCAAGGGAGAGGTGATGGCGGCTTTCTTCCGAGGTGAAGGCGTGGATGCGCTGGGTGGGGTCGAGGCCGTCTTTGATGTGTCCAGGATCTCACGAGATCGGGCCTCATGCCCCGAGCTGGGGGCGCAGTCCCCTGGTAGCCCAACGGCAGGCCACTTCAATTAATGAGCACGTATGTTAGATTATGCAAGTTGAGTGTACTGAGTAGGATGTAATCTAAAATGTGTAGGATTTACCGGTTGTATTAGAAGACACTTCTTGGGCCACTGTACATAGGAGCCCACTGCCTCAGCAAGTGTCTGCAGTTCCTCTGTTGGGATTGCCAACGGAGAATCGTTGTAGCCCGGCATGGCCATGTCCACCTGTACCTTTGCAAACCCCAACAGCAGAGGTACGCAATGGACCCGGACATCCGGCCCAGACAGATATATGAAGCCGTGTCCAACCACTTCCTGCCTGTGGCCTAGGTGATTCAGTAGGATGCAACCCTCCGGCTTCTGCAAATTTGTAAATATTAAAACAGGTTAGCGAAACAACTCTAACAGAATGGGAGTGGCATCAACTTAAGTGTACAGATGAAGGCTTGCAGTACCTCAAGTAGATCAACTGGATCTGCGAGGACCTTCGAAGCGCAACTGCTTATCCGACCCCGCGGGGTACCGTTGCCCTGGGGTTCCGCATCTGCACTCTTGCTCAGCAATGCATCTCTCAACCGTGCAAACTCTTCCCTCATTTGTGCGACCTCAGACTGCACCTCAGCCCGTATCTCCGCCCGTACCTCAGCCCATATCTTATCGGAGAGTTCCGCTTCTTTTCCTTCCAGGAGCGGGCCTTCTTCCTCGGTGGAGCCGGATCTGCGAAACCGGCCTTCCACGACACAATGGCTCCCACGGCCCGTGTCTGCCTGGGATGCTCCTTATTTCCTAGAGCCCGGGTGAGGATGTCGTTCTCCCTCTGTGGGGTAAAGAATCCCTCCACTGCCTCCTTCTCTAAAGAGATCTATTACATTTAAAGGTACCTTGTGAGACAAATTGCCTTATATACACTTGTGCGCACATAGTTTACGAGGTTAGCCAACTTACCATTCGCCTCACAACGTCGACATCCCCAGGGGTTGCGAACTGCACGGACCCGGTGGATGACACGGACCCCCTCCCCCTCCACCATCGCTTGCACCTCTCATCCCGGATCTCGGAGAGCAGCAACTCAGGGGTGTCAATGACAGGATTTTGCTCGTCTTCCTTCTTCCACTGCTCCTCCTTCCCCGCATAGCCCCGGGATCCAAGTGGATGCGGGTGGTCGTTCCTCTTCTGGATCGCCCTATTCTTCTCGCTAAGGGCCTTGAACTCCTCAGTCCCCTTCTGCTTGGTGAATTCCTCCCATACTTCCTCCGATATGAAGGGGTACTTCTCGCAAGGAGATTTCCCCGCAGCGAGGAAGTTACTAACGAGCCAGCTCTTAAAGGTTTTCCATGTTCCGTTCATGTCCTTCAAGCAGGCCGTCCTAGGTGTATCGTCGGGGATGTTCCACTTAGCCTGTTTTCAAAAAATGCATACAATTAATCACGAGTTTGTTAAACTTTAGTATAAGCTAAGAGAACATGATTACGAAAGAGTTCAGCGATTTCAGTTAATTTAACCTTCACTTCCGCCCACAACCTATCCCTCTCGTCCGCCGTCACGTCCTTCCATCTCTGCATGGTGATCTTCACCCTTTCTTTCGCCAACAGCCCAACGTAGGCCGCGTACTTCCCAGCATTCTTTCCAACCGGCCTCCCAAATTGGTTGAACTCACAAGAAAGATCTGTGCATTTTGCCAAAAGGCCCAACGTCGTCGCGCCTCGTCCCACCCTCTTGCGCCGGGATGTAACAGCTGCATCTTCAGTTACGTTGGGGTTGGCCCTAGTCGAACCACTGGTACCATCCGATGAAGACGACGACATGTCTTTCCCTACAAAACCATCAACAAACCATCAAAAATTTAATGGAAACACAAACCAAATCATTTTACAAAGAAAAAGGACCTATTTTAAATATTTTTTCCATCGGTAAACACAAAAGCTACCATGCAATTAATACAAGATAAGATTCTATTTCTCAGCGTTTTCGTCTACACATTTTCATATAGGAAGCAGGCAACATATGATAATTAATTCTTCTTGGAGTTCCATAACTCAGCCCAGGACTGGAATCTAATTGGGGCTGCAAAAGGGATGTCCGAACAAAATAATACTAAAAGAAATACATGAATAAATTACTTCTTGAACTGTTCAGAAATACATGAATAAATTTTGTTGATAAGCCACTACTCACTGTCATCACATAATATTCTCAATGATTTTCTATACTAATATTCATGGACCAGCATTATTATTTCACACGTAAATATGCACACAAGCATCTAAGTGCCACTGTGCATAATCTGACAAACCTAATGCTAATGGAATATAAAGATATTGAAGTAGCACAGAAAGTAGGTCACAGAGGAAAAAAGGAATAATATGGTCTATAGCACCCTCTCTTGGTTATCTATTGCATTACATGTATGCAAGTCATCAGGACTTCATCACATCTATTAGTTTGGGAAAAGTCATATATGACATACAGGTAATGCAAAAGATAACCAAGAGATATGCATTTGAAACATATACATCGAAGACCCATCCACATTGCCATATATTCATACCAAGTGAGTAAAAATTCCCAACCAAACTAGTACGTACATTGCATGCCTCATGTCCTTCCAGATCCAAAGTTTTAATAGTACGTTGTTCAGAAATATTTTCTATCGGTAAACACAAGAGGTGCCGATAGAGCAGACAAATTGTTTCTATCGGCAAATACAGGAGATACCGATAGAATATGTGTACGAACAACTCCAACATATAATGTGCATTACATGACAGTTGCATACAATTGATCACACATACAGCAGTATAGATAAGTTAAAATCTCAAAATAGGTTCATTACAGCACTGGAACATATTATGTCAACCCTAATTTAAATCAACATTGCCCGCGGAATGTAATAATCCAACACAATAGGGAACCCTAGTGTAATTGCAAAACTTGAAGAATTAGTACGTACAAAACACTAGGATCAAATAAGGAAGATGCTGGAAATAGAACGACGAATTAGGGTATTTACGGCGATCAGTGTTGGTGATGGAGAGGGGGTGTAGAACGCAGCGGCGGCCGGCGAAGGACAAAAATAAGAACCGGTGGCAATGGCGAACCAGTGTCCAGCCGGCGATCGTCGTGTGGGAGAGAGGAAGTGAGTGGTCACGGCGGAGGTTGTGGTTTTCTTCGCTCTCGAAGCGACGCAGTGCTCTAGGTTGGAACTATTCGACTGGAGGGAAACTCAAGGGCCGTGTAAGAGTAATAAAGTAGTGTATGACCTTTTCTATCGGTACACCAAAAATAATACCGATAGAATTATGTCCGTTTCTATCGGTAAACAAAATAATACCGATAGAAAAGTAAATTTCCCGGAAAAATATTTGAATTAGTGGATTCCTTTTTTCTATCGGTATAAACAATAAATTCCCGTGAGACCAATTTTCCCCAGAAAAATTTTTTAATTAAGTTTACAAGATTATAGTATTGTGCTCCATTTTTCTATCGGTAAAAACAACAAAATACCGTCAGAAAATGAAAAGGTAAACACAATTTAACATCAAACAGACCGTGCTTGAAAGCTGCAGAATGATAAAGAAAGTGGGAAGATAGCCGGAAAATTGGAAAATTGACATCAAAAGAAATTGTTCATTCATTATTGTTTAATCACTTAAAAAAAATTAAAACCCAAAATGCTAGGTCAAGGGTGGTCTAGCCCTGGCTGCATGTAGAATAGAGTCAGTTTGACTTGCAGCCAGGACACAGGACTCCTCTAGCGACAAGTTGTCCCTAGGATCAACTACTACCGAGTCGAGAAGGCCTGCGACCTCCCTCAGCTTCGCTATGGTATCCTTCATAGTCAAACCGCAACCAGCGATGGTCATATCCGCGGCTTTCTTCTCCTCGCGAAGACGCCTCGTCCTCGCCCTAGCATTGTCACCATCCGTCTTCATGCGCTGAATACGCTGGAAGAGATCGTCAAGGTCAAGCCGTAGCTGAGTGTGCTTGTCCGTAAGGAGCTTGTGCTCCTCCTAGAGGGCCCTCAGTTCGGCCTTCACTTTGCCAGTGTCTTCCAAGGCTCCCATTCCCTGTGCGAAGCAACAGGTCAAGAATGTAGTGAACATGGATTAACAATACAGGGGTAAACCCAGGAGATTTAGAGTTCTTACCGGGGAGGGCGTGGCTGACGATCCCATGGAGGTTGCCATTGTGAAAGAGAAGATGAGGAGTTGAAGCGTTCGAGGATTAGAAAAACAAAAAAATACCGCGACGCATGGCGAGGTACTTATAGAATTTCCAAGGCGACACATGGCGACACGGTTGAGAATTCAAAGCGCTAGAGTATTGTTCTATCGGTACAAACAGAAAAAAACCGTCAGACAACAAATACCGTGAGACTAACGAATTTATTCTAACGGTACAATATAATAATACCGATAGAATAAGTACACCTTTCGCAGCGAAACTTTCGAAGTGCCTGAGACACATTAAAGTAGTGGATGTCCTTTTGTATCGGTAGAAATAACAAAATACCGTCAGAAAAATTGATTTTTGGAGAGCTTAATTTGAAGAAGCAAGAGGCTGCGATGATATTTTTGCAAGTGCTATTTGAAGGGAAGAATTAAGTATTTACAGGATAAAGGTACTGTACATGTTAGAACTCATGCTGTGGAGTAAAATTGAGATATATTAATGCTGTGAACCAGCTTATCATTAAGTTCTAAAGAAAAATATACTGCCTGATGTATTAATGATAAGTTCCTCACCTTGCTGCAGAACTTGTGGGCTGTTTGCTTGGCATTTAACCCTGAAATAGAAATTAATCATCAATGGTTCTCAACCCATAATCCTTCTTCGTGGTCATCTCGCAGATACGTTGTTTCGTCGATATCTTCAGTACGGATAGATTGAATGTCCTCTAAAAATGGAGGTATTTCATCGAATTGGTTATACTCCTCTTCGTCGACAACATCTTCGACCCCAACAATACGTCTCTTACTGTGGAGGACAACATGCAAGTTTGGATTGGCCGGGTCAACGATGTAGAATACCTGTGTGGCTTGCTTTGCAAGTATGAATGGATTGTCTTGGTGTCCGACTCTAGCAAGATCGACGAGAGTAAACCCATAACTGTCAACTTGAACACCTCGAGGGATTTCGACCCATTGGCATCGAAACAGGGGAATCTTAAGTAATCCATAATCGAGCTCCCATATTTCGTCAATAGCACCGTAATATGAGTTCAGCGCCCTTACTGACCTGGCATCCTCGGAAATAGCAAACAGTGTCACTCCGCTACATTGCGTGCTACTCTTGGCGTCTTGAACTCTTGTGTAAAATGAATACCCATTGATGTCGTACCCCTGCCAAGTCCCTACAGTGAATCTTGGGCCTCTAGCCAACCATGTCACAATTTCACATACGGAGCCCTCGGCAGCTCGCGTGACTCTTTCTTGGATCCACTCAGCAAATTTCCTGTTATATTCTCTGCTGACCCAAACGTCTGACTTCGAAGGATTCTGTGACTGTAACATTACCTTGTGCTCATGAGTATGTATGGCTCAACCTCCGTCATGTGTTGTAAGACCCAAAAATGTGATTTTGCGTACACATCACGAGCGGGGACGATAGTTTTGAATCCAATCGTTCCGATTCCCTGAAGCCTACCCTCGTGTCGGCACCTAGGAATGCCAATTGGGTCAACCCCGTCCATATAATCTGTGCAAAATTCAATCACCTCCTCAGCGACATAACCTTCCATGATACTCCCCTCGGGTCGACGACGAGTCCTTACGTATCCCTTCAATACACCCATAAATCTCTCAAATGGATACATGTAGCGCAGGCACATGGGTCCACAAAACTTAATTTCTCTGATAAGGTGAACAATCAGATGGACCATAACATAAAAAAAGGATGGAGGGAAATACATCTCGAGCTGACAAAGAGTTGTAACCACGTCGTGTCGCAAAGCGTCCAATCCATCCGGATCAATTACCTACGAGGACACAGTTGCGCCAAATATTCATATCAGAAAAATCTTCTAATTAAGCTCCACAGATGGAGGTAATGAACTTATAGTACGAGTGCACGTACTTACCTTGCAAGATATTGCGTTGAAGAAATAACATAGGTTTGTGATTGTCTCTCTGACTTTAACTGGGAGAATGCCTCTGATAGCAATGGGAAGCATTTGTGACATCAGGACATGACAGTCGTGGGACTTCGTGCCAACTAGTCTTAGGTCCTTCATGGACACAAGTTTTTTCAAGTTCGCGGAGTACCCACATTGAACTTTAACACCGTGCAGGCACCAACAGAATTCTGTTTTTTCACTCTTGGACAACGTATAGTAGGCCGGAGGGAGGTATGTACGCTTTCCATTCTCTAAAGGTGCAAGCTCAGACCTTATCCCCATTTCCACCATGTCACGACGAGCTTTCACACCATCCTTTGTCTTTCCTGGAATGTTCAACAACAAACCAATCAAACTGTCACAGACATTTTTCTCTACATGCATGACGTCAATGCAATGTCGAACTTGTAAGTGCTCCCAGTATGGTAGATCCCAGAGAATCGATCTCTTCTTCCAAACATTTTTTTCTAGAGGTTTAGAATGCTTACCGAACTCAGCTTTGATGTCCTTCACGCGCAAGTAAATCTCCTTACCGGTCAGAAACACTGGAGCTGATCCTTTCTCATGCTTCCCGTTAAATGATTTCCTCTTCTTACGGTACGTGTGATGCACCGGAAGAAACCTGCGGTGACCCATGTACACTGTTTTCCGGCAGTTTCGCATCCACATGCTCTCAGTTTCATCTAGGCAAATAGGGCAAGCCTTGGCTCCTTTCGTACTATACCTCGACAAATTGCCGTGGGCCGAAAAATCATTTATGGTGCAAAATATCAGGGCCCGCAAGATGAAATTTTCTTTCTTGTATGCATCTCACACCTGCACCCCCTCGCTCCACAATTTCTGTAAGTCCTCGATTAAAGGCGCTAGAAACACGTCAATATCATTTCCGGGTTGCCTGGGTCCTGAGATTAGTAACGCCATCATGATGTACTTGCGCTTCATGCATAACCAAGGAGGAAGATTGTAGATGCATAAAAGAACCGGCCAAGTGCTGTGTCGACTGCTCATATTACCATGTGGGTTCATACCATCTGTACTCAGCCCAAACCTTATATTCCTAAGTTCGGCGCCGAACTCAGCAAATGTTCTGTTGATGTTTCTCCATTGAATAGAATCAGCTGGGTGTCTCAGTTTTCCGTCTTGTTTCCGGGCTTCAGCATGCCAACGCAAGTGCTTCGCGAATTTCGGATTTGCAAACAGCCGCTTCAATCTAGGTATCACAGGCAAGTACCACACTGTTTTCGCCGGAGGTCCTTTCTTTACCTCGTGACGTTCACTGTCAATCCGGTCCCTATGCGTATACCTCGATGCGCCGCATCTTGGACAAACATGCAAACTGGAGTACTTGTTACGATACAACACACAATCATTTGGGCATGCACGTATTCTTTCGATTTCCATTCCCAACGGACACAACAGTTTTTTGGCTTGGTAAGTAGATCTTGGCAACTCATTTCCCTCTGGAAGCATGTCCACTAGAAGATCTAATAGTGCTGTGAAACTCTTATCACTCCAACCGTTGCCTGCCTTCAAGTTATATAATCTCAGCACAGAAGACAGTTTTGTAAATGTTGCACATCCAGGGAACAGAGGCTTCTCAGAGTCAGCAATCAGTTTCTCAAAATCACAGAAGTCGTTTTCGTTGTAACCTTCCTCTACATCACGTAACATCTCATCTAGATTGTCATCATCATCATCATCATTACGTGCACATCGGAATGAACATTATCACAATTCGGATGATCATCGATATTATTGCAATCCACATCCGAGTCCTGCTGATTGGTAGTAGTGGTGCTTGTTTCCTCAAGATCTTCGCCATGCCATATCCAACGGGTGTATCGCACGTTAAAACCACGACGAATCAAATGACTCTTAATTTGATCAGAGTTACTAAACCTCTTCAAGTTCATACAATCTATACAAGGACAGAGCATATTTTTCTCTCCCTTCCTCTCCTTTTGTTGCTCAGCAAATTTAATAAACTCATTCACACCATCCAAATATTCAAAAGTAGTACGTTTTATTCCATACATCCAATATTTCCTGTCCATCTACAATTAACAAAATTTAACGAGTCAGCCATGCATGCATGAAACCTGCCCGATTAAGTTATGTATATGTACATGTACAGCCTCTTACAACAGATACATGTGTTGAACCCTAGCCTGACGAAATTAACACTAATTAACCTAGCTAACTACACAATACAAGCTAGTTAGCTCCTAAAACATGACGCATTTCCAGCTACCAAGCTCCCAAGCTTAGAGCTACAAACTTGGAACTACACAATACAGCTAGCTTGCAAGTAGAGAGGAAGGGAGATCTAGAGGGAGAGAGAGATAAGTGTCGACAATTAAGCGTACCTTAAAGAGAGGGGCGCAATCAACTTCCCTCCACCCTGCGCTGATCACCCTAGCAGTGTAGCTGCGGGCGTGAAACTTTCATCACAAACAGAGGGACATAGAGTGCAACAGAACAAATTAAAGAGCAGCTCAGCAATGGTCGAGTGGGGTTTTTCTTATAATGGACCTTTTTCTAACGGTAAATACATGAAATAACCGTTAGGCTAACTTAGGTAATTTGACGCTCACATAGTCTATCGGTAAAAACACACACATACCGTTAGAGAATGTACATTACCGAGCAAGTACATGACTTCTTCTTTCGGTAAATATGTGTATTGACCGTTAGATCATGCATGACACAGCACCTACATGAGTTTTTCTATCTGTAGATATGTGTACGAACCGTTAGATGATGCATGACACACGAGGAAGAGTTTTTCTATCGGTAAATATGTGTATTTACCGTTAGAATATGCATGACTGAGCAAATATATGTGTTTTCCTATCGGTAAATATGTGTACTTACCGTTAGAGGTGGTACTGGTACCAAACTGGGACAAACATACACATGCCATTTCTCACATTCAAGGAATCATATCAATGTAACACCAAACAGATCTTACATCAAACAGATCTTACATCAAACGATCTTAACTAGAAGATAAAGCAATATTTCAAGAAATGCTAATTTGTGGATTAACTAGGAGACACAAAAATACTTTTCTTAGGTACTTGGGACTTCATCTTGCTAAAGAAATTACACATGCCAGTTCACAAATTCAGGTACAAACATACACATGCCAGTTCACCAATACAAATTCAAGTACAAACATACACATGCCAGTTCACAAATTCAAGTGCATGTCTGAAACAGCAATACAAATACACAACCTACCTACGAATACAATTAAATACACAAATACTCCCTGCACATTCAAGTTCATGTCCCAATTAGCAATACATGATACACAAATATACAACAATATACAAATACAACAATTCACACATTCGATGTATATTAGAAAAGCCACGTCTGAAATTAACAACAGATCACGACAAGGACCCAGTGGCCCATACATTTTACATAAAAGAGAACCTTTGCAGGTTGCCACAATGCAACTACCGACTACAAGTTAGACCTGATACATCACAAATCCATTCATCCAAAACAGCAAATGTCTGAACCACATTGGACTTAACCATAGGAGTTCAGTTCAAAGACGCCCGAGGAGCTGGAACTGCCGTCAACATACATTTGTACGTATTGGTGATTTCCTTGGACTCAAACTTGATCAACTCAACTCAACTCAACTCCATTAACAAAAAGAACCTACATTCCAAGATATTGTTCTGTGTAGTGATGGTGTAGAATGGCTGTGCAAATAACAACAATTCTTCTTCTCCAAGCAGGTAAGCATCTGGCCACAAGCTGGTGCATGCAAAAAAATGTAAGATGCTTTCTATAGGTCCTGATTTAAGAAACACGCCGGGCTTAAGCATCTTCTCGACCGAGCCAACCAAGATCTCTCCCTTTACGTCCTTCCAGCTCTCGACGGTGATCTTCACCATTTCTTTCGCCAACAAGCCAACGTAGGCAGCGTACTACGATGAAGAACCGTGAAATACGTTGCCCCTCATGAGCATCATCCAAGGACCTGAACAGATCATAATCATATTGAAAAGAAGACACATCAAAATAAAGTATACAAAAAAAGTAGAATTATTGCCATAATCGGATTAGAATAATCTAACAATATTGCAGAAATTTTACGTACCTTCCTTGGGATGCCGACGTCTAGTGGGCATCGATGGAGGTGCGGAGGTGCAGCGGTCCCCTGTAGAGGTGCTCCGGCCGTCCATGGAGCTTACGGGTTAGGACTACGAGCCCAAATGAACTGTGAGAATGAAAGAGACATACCCGTGTATTTATACAACTATATATTTTCTATCGGTACGAAAACAGAATACCGTTAGTAATAAAAACATCTGTAGAAGGCGAATGGTTCTATCGGCACAATACATATTACCGATAGGAATTTTTGTACATACTCTATCGGTGTGTACGTACATTGCCGATAGAATATTACTAGTTGTAGAAGGCCAACAGTTCTAAGATATTTTTTGCAATATTCTACCGGTATAAACATTCATTACCGATAGAATAAAACTATTTGAAGACGAACAGTTCTAAGCAATTTTCTATATATTCTAACGGTACAAGAATCCATTACCGATAGAATAAAAATATTTGTAGAAGGCCAACGGTTCTATCGGCGCACTACATATTGCCGATAGGAATTTTTAATATACTCTGTCGGTATATTCATACAGTACCGATAGAATAAGTCTAGTTGTAGAAGTCGACCAGTCCTATCGGCGCACAACATTCTCCTATCAGTACTTATGCATCTCTTCTAACGGCAAATATGTTCATCACCGCTAGAGTAAATCATACTGCTTCTTCTATCGGGAAGATTCTTATAAACCGATAGGAAAAATACACCCGATAGCCTTTTATGACCTCGAGGCACAATTTTCTAACGGTTTTCAACTAAATCGCTAATAACCGATAGAAGATAGGGGTTAGTAGACTGCATTTCTGTACTAGTGAGGCACGGAAGGTGCATGATTGTGGATGGTCTGGTCATTGGCATATAAGGACTAGAACCTTGTGTTGTGCGTCTAGTGGCGTGAAACACGTGCTAACCGCAAGCCTGGTATGGGACAAGCCTGAACAAGTACTTATGCGGATCGCACATGAAACCCCTGCATGAGATGGAAAACAATACACTAATTTCACAGAGTGCGGCTCCTCCACATATATGATCATGCACGTTGACCCAGTAATGGGAAGACACTTAGGGGTGGGGGTAATACCCGCCACAACTGTGGTTCGCGAGAGATCCACAGGGTCGGGGGTGACTTGTGTGTGAAATATAACAAAAGTTCTTGTTATCTCCACCTTGTCACTCACAGTATGAAGTGAGCCAGGGGTCCAATCATTTTGATAGGAAGGGCATGAAAGTGGAATATCTTGCGGGTAAATTGGTACCTCTCTGCAGAGTTAAAAACGTATTCGAATACTCTGAGCTCCCGGGTTTATAGGAGTCTGCTGCGGTGGATTAAATCCACGGGGTTTGGCACAAGTATATTTTCTAAATAAAATTTGATAAGTCAAGATTACCCAAATGACATGTGTTGTCATGATAAGGGGTGCTGCCGTGGGTTGTTGTGTGTCGACGTGTCGCGGTAGTGCTATAATTTAGTGAACATGAATAGCGATGCTATATTATGGAAAGTGCTGCCATGAGATGAGATGAGATGAGGTACGGAAGAAAAGATTATTTTACAAACATCCATAATTCTTGACTAGTCTAGGATCATAACAACACTACTATATGTATCTACTCTTACCTATGACTTGCTGAGTACGTAAGTACTCACCTTTGCAACTTACAACCCAGAAGATGGAGCGTACTATGATCAAGAAGAAGACGTGGAGAACTTCTTGGATCCAAAAGGAGGAGAGCCAGAACCCCCAAATCCCTGATGTGTTGTTCTACCGTCAACTTCTTACTGCGGAAGGGACACCCATCATCCACTGTGTAGAAGTTTTTTTTTATTTTGCTTTAACTAAACCTTGAATGCCGCGAAGGTATTGTAATCTTTTTATGTAATATTAAGGCCAGCAGGCCACAGTGCTTAAATATTTTGTAAGTTTTTCTGCTGCAATGTGAATATACTCTTGTGCTTGACTTATCCTGGGAAGTCAAAGGTATGCATATATGGGACTAGCGACAGCAAGCTAGGTCTCCACGGGAGTAGTCGTAGTCCCAGTTTCGGGGCGCGACAAAAGCTTGGTATCAGAGCAGCATGAGAACTTGACTGTAGGATGACACCTTTAGAAATTGGCTACGCCAGGAAGACGTAATTTATTTAGAAACTATTTGTTCAAAACTTTATTTTGAGAAAAATAATGAGCTTTGTAGCTCCTAAAAACCTTTATTTCAAAATCCTGTTGGTTTTCTAAAAAGAATCAGTAAGATAGCAAAAGCGTGTTTTGTTTAGCTGGGGGTGGTATAGATAGAGCTGGTGGATGCTCTTGATAGCCTTGTGATTCGATGTTCCTTTTGCAATGGTTAACTTGTGTACTAAGGCTAGAAGCCTAAATATTTTATGCATTAATGTAGTTTGCATTAATTTCTGCACTGCTGTCTTAGTTGGCCCTAGTTAGTTAGATCGGTCTGAACCTTTTCAGAGCCATCATGGTTTATACAAGAAGGAGATCCCGAAGCGGCGGAGAAGGTAGAGAACAGACTCCACAGGAAGAAGATCCTTTGGCAAGAGACCCTTTATTTCAGCAAGGATCCCGGAGTTCCAATCCTCTCCAGAGTGAACAACCCAGTATTCAGGAAATTCTTCTATCCATGGAGAAAAATCATCAAGAAGCCCAGGCAGCCCATACCCAACTGTTGGCTCAAATAGTTCAGAGAATGCCTACTGGAACCACAGAAGGAACTACTGTAGGTGCAGATTTCCAAAAGACCCGTCCACCAACATTCTCTAGTGCGACCGATCCCATAGTTGCTGATGATTGGTTAAGGGATATCAAGAGGAAACTGGACACGATCTGATGTAGCAACCGAGAGAAGGTTTTGTTTGGATCCCACCAGTTAGCAGGAGCTGCAGCAGCATGGTGGATGAATTACCAGGAGGCTCACCTTGACAAAGATAACATTTCTTGGACGGAATTTAAAGAACAATTTCAGAAATTCCACATACCTACCGGCGTCATAGCTGCCAAACGTCGGGAATTCCGTAATTTGATTCAAGGAAACAAGACGGTCACCGAATATCTGCACCAATTCACTCACCTAGCCCGGTATGCACTTGGAGATGTCGATACCGAGGAGAAGAAAATAGAACACTTCACAGAAGGACTTCAACACTATTTGCAATACCAAATCGCCTCCCATGTGTTTACTGAATTTCAAACACTAGTGAACAGAGTTTTAAAGATAGAAGAGAAGAGGAATATGGGAGAAGAAAGCCAGAAGCGAAGGATGCTCCAGCAAGCGCGGCCATAGACAAACCCAACTAGAGGAAGAGCCCCCATCGCCTCCAGTTTTCGACCATCATACCAAACTCCCAGACCAGCAATGGCGTTGTGCCCAAACTGCAGAGGAAATTAATCATCTCCAAAAGGACTGCTCTCACATGAACATTCATTGTTTCCACTGCGGGCAGCGTGGACATCGTAGAGAATTTTGTCCTTGGATTCAACTTCCATCATCCATCGCCAGGTTACAGGCAGGAACACAACCAGCAACACCTAGAGTACCGATGTCACAACCACAGAAGTTTAGAGGAACTCCACCAGGAAGAGGAGGAAGCATGGTTAACCGAGGAAGAGGAAGAGGTAGAACACCAACTGCAACTCCAGGAGGAAAGCTAAATTACACTTCCATCCAAGAAGCGGGAAACGCCACCAACATTCTTCTAGGTAGATTTCTGATCCAGTCTGCATCTGCCTTAATATTGTTGATCCTGGTGCTACAAACTCCTTTATGTCAAAAGCATTTGCATCTGAGATTGAAATGCATATAGCACCATTAGAGTACCCCATGACTATACAAACTCCAGGGGCTAGACTATCAGTCTATTCAATCTACCCGAATATAACCTTCAGTATAGAAGGGGTAGAATTCGCGGCAAATCTGCTAGTTTTAGAACTACAAGGTCTAGACATTATATTGGGCATGGATTGGTTGTCCCAACATAAAGGTCTAGTAGACTGTGAAGAGAAAACCCTAAGCCTTGTCAGTAGCCAAGGGGAAAAATTTTTATTCTATGCGAAGATCATCAACCAAGGAACCGCTAGAATTTGTTCAAGCATTGCAGAAGATATGTTTGGAACAAGTACCTATAGTACAACTATATTTCAATGTATTTCCAGAAGAACTTCCAGGGATGCCGCCCCCGATAGAGACATAGAATTCTGTATTGAGCTTAAACCAGGAGTAGCGCCTATAGCAAAACGACCCTACCGGATGTCAGTTTCTGAATTAGAAGAGCTCAAGAGCCAATTGGAAGACTTGGAGAATAAAGGATTCATCAGACCCAGTATTTCACCATGGGG
The DNA here is from genome assembly GCA_019359835.1 of Pharus latifolius. Lineage (NCBI taxonomy): Eukaryota > Viridiplantae > Streptophyta > Magnoliopsida > Poales > Poaceae > Pharus > Pharus latifolius. The sequence continues at coordinate 17,574,721 of CM033327.1, read as the reverse complement.
AGCCCCGGTATTATTTGTAAGGAAGAAGGATGGAACCTTACGAATGTGTGTAGATTATCGAGCTCTAAATGAAGTTACCATAAAGAATAAGTATCCATTACCAAGAATTGATGACTTGTTCGATCAACTTCGAGGAGCTAAAGTATTCTCCAAGATAGACTTGAAGTCTGGATACCATCAACTGAAGATCAAGAAAGAATATATATCGAAGACTGCTTTCATTACCAGATACAGGCTGTATGAGTTTACAGTAGTACCATTTGGTTTAACCAATGCCCCAGCAGCCTTCATGAATCTCATGAATAGCACATTTGTGGATTTCCTTGACAAGTTTGTCATAGTATTCATAGATGACATTCTGATATATTCCAGGAGCACAGAAGAGCATGAGCAACATTTACATCTAGTCCTGGAAAGGCTACGAGAAAGACAATTCTATGCCAAGTTTGATAAATGTGAGTTTTGGATGTCAAGGATTGGATTTCTTGGACATGTGTTGACAGGAGAAGGAATTTCAGTGGATCCAGCTAAAATTTCTGCTATCAAAGAATGGAAACGGCCCACCTCAGTTCCAGAAATCAGAAGTTTCTTGGGATTGGCAGGTTACTACAGAAGATTCATATAAGGATTCTCCCAGATTGCTAAGCCTCTTACTAACCTGCTAAAGAAGGATATTGCATTTGAATGGACCACTAAGTGCGAAGAAAGTTTTCAGAAGCTGAAGCAGAAATTGACAACAACACCAGTCCTTACCTTGCCAGATAGCAAAGAAGATTTTGAAGTTTATTGTGATGCTTCGAAGCAAGGAATAGGCTGTGTGTTAATGCAACAAGGTCGGGTAGTAGCTTACGCTTCACGCCAATTGAGGCCACATGAAGAAAACTATCCTACACATGACTTGGAATTAGCAGCAATAGTACATGCCTTAAAGATATGGCGACACTACCTCATTGGAAATAAATGTGAGATTTTTACAGATCATAAGAGTCTCAAGTATATCTTCACTCAGACGAAGCTCAACATGTGTCAACGACGATGGTTAGAGTTGATCAAAGATTATGACCTTAGCATCCAGTACCATCCAGGAAAGGCTAATGTAGTAGCAGATGCCTTAAGCAGGAAGGTTTACAACCTGCAAGAAACAGTCATACTAAGGAACTCTTACCCATAACGAGAGTTGCAGAATCATCAAGTGGAAGTAGTACCACAAGGAATGGTAGCTACTCTAATAGTAAAGCCTCAACTTGAAGAATGGATAGGGAATGCCCAGAAAGAAGATGAGGAGATTTGCAAGATCAAGAGCCGAATCAAGTTAGGAAAGGCTCAAGGTTTTACTGAAGTCGACCAAGGAATTGTGTGGTATCGAGGAAGAATTTGTGTACCTCAAAGCACAGACCTTAAGGAATTAATTCTCCATGAAGCTCATAAAACTCCATACTCGATACACCCTGGTAACACAAAGATGTATCAAGACCTGAAAACCCAATTTTGGTGGGATAATATGAAGAGAGAGATCGCAGAATATATTGCAACCTGTGATACATGTCAGCGAGTTAAAGCAGAGCACCAGAAGATAGCCGAAAAGCTACAACCTCTACCAATACCATTATGGAAATGGGAAGAAATCGGCATGGATTTCATTACAGGACTACCTAAAACTCGAGGAGGATATGACTCCATATGGGTCATTGTGGACAGACTCACCAAGGTAGCTCACTTTATACCAGTCAAAAAGGTCTACGATGGCAGTACATTGGCAGAGTTATACATGCAAAGAATAGTAGCATTGCATGGTATTCCAAAGAAGATTGTCTCAGATCGCGGAGCACAGTTTACATCCAAGTTTTGGAATAGATTGCATGAAACCCTAGGGACTCAATTGGATTTCAGTACTGCATATCACCCGCAGACAGGAGGACAAACAGAAAGAGTAAACCAAATTCTAGAAGATCTTCTAAGAGCTTGTATACTAGATTATGGAACATCCTGGGACAAATGTTTACCATTTGCAGAGTTTACATACAATAATAGTTATCAAGCTAGTATACTGATGGCACCATTTGAAGCTTTATATGGACGGAAGTGCAGAACCCCATTGCATTGGAATGAGCCAGGAGAACGAAGAGTCATAGGACCAGAGATAGTAGAAGAGGCAGAGGCTCATGTCAAACTCATTAGAGAGAGGTTAAGAACTGCACAATCACGACAAAAGAGTTATGCGGACAATCGACGGAGAGAATTATCATTTGAACCAGGAGATTTTGTTTATCTCAAGGTCACGCCATTCAAAGGATTACAGAGATTCCAAGTGAAGGGAAAACTATCTCCTAGGTACGTTGGACCATTTAAGATAATCAAGAGGAAAGGAGAAGTATCATATAAACTGCAATTACCCTCAGGATTAGCAGGAGTACATGATGTGTTTCATGTCTCTCAACTCCGGAAATGTTTAAAAGAGCCTACTGACCAGATAGATGTACAAGATATATCATTACAGAAGAATCTTACTTACCTTGAGCATCCGATCAGAATCCTAGCCACTAATGAACGTCAGCTCAGAAGGAAGAAGATCAAGTTGTGTAAAGTTCAGTGGGGAAATCATTCAGAACAAGAAGCCACTTGGGAGAAGGAAGAGGATCTTCAGCAAACCTACCCGTATCTTTTCTTGTCTTAGGTAAATCTCGGGGCGAGATTTCTTTAAGGAAGGTAGATATGTAACACCCTGGGTTTAGGGGTAGAAATTTCCTTTTCATGAACATCATGCATGCATGTATTTGTAGTAGTAGCAAGATCAGTTCAACCCTAATCTATCCTAAGCCCCAAATATCTCAAAATCTTCCCTGTAAATCCAAATCAAGATCAGATTTCTCAGATGAGATCTATCAGTTACTCTGAGCATAAAAGCCTTCAGAAGCCAGATTCAATTCCATCTCTAACTCTCAGATCTTGCGATCCTTTTCTGTTTTCGAAAACAGGAATTTAATTAATATCCTAATTACCCTAAATCCTTTGAACCCAGATTTAGCCAAATCTTGACCTAATCCAGACCAGATTATTCTTGGATTACGATCATGGGTATGTCAATACCTTAATCCAGAAAGCTGCTAGCCAGATTTTATCATTTAAGCCTTTTTCACAGATTAGTCCAAATTGTATCGCGAATCAGTCCTTTTCTGATATCTGGAAACCCAAAAAGGCTAAAATCCTCAAATCAACTCCAAATTCAAATCTGTTTCAGGAAACACCTCCCAAATGCTAATTAATACAACATCTTCTTTTATCAGAATATCCAAATCTCTCTCCAATTACCTTGAATTCAAAATCGACAAAACTCAAGATATAATTTACCCTAAATACCCTATTTTCGGTTTATATCGAAAACCATCAAAACATGCCAGATTTTACCAAATTTCTTGCTGGATGAGTATAAGGTATAAGTTTATACTCATCTATGTAATCAGAATGCAAATTATCTATCTCTAAATCAGAAACTATAAATCAGTCCAAGTTGCAAACAAAGATTCTTGCAATTAGGTCCCTGGCTCGAACACACTTGCAGTTCACAACCGGAGCAACAGCAGTTCGCGACTAGAGCTCGCATCCCCTTCGATCTCGACCACAACCTGCAGTGGATAGCTTCAAATCAACGCCGTTGCGACCATGACCAGTGCGCCGTGTCACCGCACCTGTTGCCGCCGATCAGCACCGCTCTAGCCGTGCTTTTTCAGAACCGTGTTTGCATGCGCACACGTGTTTGCACCTCAACTATTGCCGTGGCAATCCTTGTCCAGCTCACCAGCAGCTTGCACAGCTTCGCTTGCTCGCCGTTGCTTCAATCCGAAGACTTCACCGGCGCAAGCTTCTTAGCCTCCAAGTAGTGAGCCTTGTTTCACTTTACATTGTCTTTAAATAGCAGTCCTTAGCAGCTTCATCGTCATCAGCACTGCTCCCCAAAACCCCTCAGCCTTAAACCGCATTTCTTCACTGTTGTCGTCTTCTCCGGCGAGCACAGAAGGAGGCTCACGGTGACAGCTTCAACCGCAGCCCCTTCATCCAAATTAATAGCACCAGTAAGGTCCTCCCATCTCCCTTATCGTGCTGTAGCTTTGAATTGAGTTCATATGCACCTCATCGCCGGTGATCGCCGGGAAATGCCAAAACCCCTGTTCCAGCTCTACAACTCGATTCAATCCAAATTAGCCTTCGATCCAGTAGAGTAAAATGATCAGTGAGCTTTAATTAGCAAACCAGTGAATCCAGATTTTAGAATTGAGCTTGAATTGAAGCTATTCCCAAGCTAGAGTTTCACCAATCGCCGGTGCTCGTCGCCAGACTTCTCTGGTGACGCTATGACCAAATTAATCATGCCATTAGTTTCTAAATGTATCCCTCTTAGTCCTCGAGCAAAGAATTGAGTTCAAATCCTGCCTAGAAAAAACCCCCAAATCCAGTGTCTTCGTCTCCGACGCCGGCCACCAGAAATCTGTTCCCGGCCGATCTAGTTCCAGCAACCTTGCCCCTTAGATGCATCTCGGTCTCCTAAACAATTTTGTCTACTAGCTCGATGTCCAATCCGGTCTAAATCAAAAGTTATGGCTATGCCCTAATTTCTGTCTAGTGCCATGACTTGAAACTCCAGCCACTGTGTTCTTCGCCGGTTTTCATCACTTTCTGGCCATCTCCTGCCCTAGATTCTGTTGAGTAAATTGTTCCTATTATCAAGGCCTATCTCCCAGACAAAGTGATGCATCAATTGGAGCCCTAGATCAAAAGATATGGTAAATCCTATTTTCTGGCCATGTCAGCCCAATGCCAATCTATGTCAGCCAGTGGCATTAAACCTTTTTACCTACTTCCAGCCATGCATTTTGAGCATGACTTTGTCTCTTAGATTTCTGATGTTGTGATCTACATTCTCTTTTTCTGTCACAACTTGAATTGAGCCCTCTATCTACCATTAATCCTTTGTCGACGCCTTGAACCGAATGTCGACCTGAAGACATTCGTCGATTTTGCGCAAACCAGCCGTGGACTTAAATGTCATTTCCATACTCTGGAACCCTAAAAGTCCCTAGCACCCATCTTCAACCCTAATTCTGTGAGTTAGCCCTAATTAGCTTCTAAACCCAATTATTCCAGAATCATCGAGACATTTCAGCTCAACATTATTGCATGTAGTATAATAATGTATTAAAAAGGTTGTGATTCTTGGTTGCTTGTTTGATCTTTGCTCAGAGTCAGAGCCAGAGTTTGAGGACTTCACTGCCAACCCAACATCAACTGTTGTATTTTACGACGCGGAAAGCAAGTCGTAGTCTTGATCATCTTGAACCGATATTTTATGAATTGCTATGATATGACCTTGAATATAAGTAATATTGCATGTGAAAGAATGGTTGAGATATAATTTGGCAGTACTAAGCTGGATGCTTGTTAAAAGTGGAATGATCAAATAGTGAGCCATGAATTAATATATATGTATTTATATATATTCATGAAATAAAACCCCTAGCCGTGACCAGAATTTTGGTATGGATGGTTGTAGCACTGGAGTTGCTTAACTGCAAAGGATGTGCAGGCACGGAAGGTGCATGATTGTGGATGGTCTGGTCACTGGCATATAAGGACTAAAACCTTGTGTTGTGCGTCTAGTGGCATGAAACACGTGCTAACCGCAAGCCTAGTATGGGATAGGCCTGAACAAGTACTTATGCAGATCGCACATGAAACCCCTGCGTGAGATGGAAAACAATATACTAATTTCACGGAGTGCGGCTCCTCCACGTATATGATCATGCACGCTGACCCAGTAATGGGAAGAGACTTAGGGGTGGGGGTAATACCCGCCACAGGGTCAGGGGTGAATTGCGAGTGAAACATAACAAAAGTTCTTGTTATCTCCACCTTGCCACTCACACATGGTTGTGAGGAAGGGTCTAATCATATTGATAGGATGGGCTTGAAAGTGGAATATCTTGCGAGTAAATTGGTACCTCACTGCAGAGTTAAAAACGTATTCGAATACTCCGAGCTCCCGGGTTTATAGGAGTCTACTGCGGTGGATTAAATCCACGGGGTGTGGTACAAGTATGTTTTCTAAATAAAATTTGATAAGTCAAGATTACCCAAATGACATGTGTTGTCATGATAAGGAGTACTGCCGTGGGCTGTCGTGTGTTGACGTGTCGCGGTAGTGCTATAATTTAGTGAACATGAATAGCGATGCTATGTTATGAAAAGTTCTGCCATGAGATGAGATGAGATATGAAAGAAAAGATTATTTTACAAACATCCATAATTCTTGACTAGTCTAGGTTCATAACAACACTACTATATGTATCTACTCTTACCTATGACTTGCTGAGTACGTAAGTACTCACCTTGCAACCTACAAATCAGTAGATGGAGCGTACCATGATCAAGAAGAAGGCGTGGAGAACTTCTTGGACCCAGATGAAGGAGAGCCAGTTCCGCCAGATCCCTGATGTGTTGTTCTGCCGTCAACTTCTTACTGTGGAAGGGACACCCATCATCCGCTGTGTAGAAGTTTTTATTTTGCTATAGCTAAACCTTCAATGCCGCGAAGGTATTGTAATCTCTTTATGTAATATTAAGGCCAGCAGGCCACACTACTTAAATATTTTGTAAGTTTTTCTACTGCAATGTGAATATACTCATGTTCTTGACTTATCCTGGGAAGTCAAAGGTATGCATATATGGGACTAGCTACAACAAGCTAGGTCTCCATGGGAGTAGTCGTAGTCCCAGTTTTGGGGCGCGACAGTCTTCGAGTAAAAATTTATGAAATTCTACTAGTGTAGCTTACTTGATTTCCTTTAGTGGTATCAGAGCCATCCTGTATGGTATTTGATCTGGATTAATAACATATATGTGATATATGAAGTTATAATAGACTAGATCTATTAGTTTATTCAATCTGTTACTGTATAAGTTTCGTTATACATGTTCGTTTTGACATCCAAGTGTTGTGATGAACTTTTTTTGGCCGACTTTAATATGAACTGATGTCTAATAATCCTAGCATGGGTCAGAGGGAGGTGATGTTAGGGTTTATATGACAATAGTATATTGGATCTTCTAAATCATATGTATAGATTGGATCTACATATGACATTAGCTGCCTATTCTAGATATTCATATTGGAGTTAATATAACTGGCATAAGGGGATTTAAACCAATCAGATTGGTTTGAAAATTTGATTAATGTGGTTAATTCAAAAAAATAATAATAATAATAAAAGGATTATACTTGACAACCAGAAGCTGTCAACTTTGGTGTCTAAGGAAAGAACACATTATAAGGTTTTTCTTAATAAGCCTCGCTCAGCAGAACGCTTTCCTTCATGGTGTGAGCGAAAACAGTCACGGTCTTTCCTGGCCAAGGTTACTGCCAGTGGAAGTTAAATATAGTAGTAGTTATGCATGTTAAATCATCTAACTGATGGTTATTTTCATGCATATAGATGTTGTGACATCTTTGAACCCCTCATGAAGCATAAAGATTATACTTGACAACCAGAAGTTGTCAACTTTGGTGTCTAAGGAAAGAACACATCATAAGGTTTTTCTTAAGAAGCCCCGCTCAGCGGAATGCTTTCCTTCATGGTGTGAGTGAAAATAGTCGCGGTCTTTCCTGATCAAGGTTACTGCCAACGGAAGTTAAATATAGTCGAAGTTGCACCTATCAGATCATCTAGCTGATGGTTATTTTCATGCATGTGGATGTTTTGCCATGTTTTAACCCCTCATAAAAATTAAGTGTTTATTATGCCCTTCTAATTGCTGCACCTGTCAAGATTTTGATCGTTGCTTGGTGGGCCTGACAAATCAGGGCACCATCAATCATCTTAATAAGGCAAGATGTGTGTTGGACACTCATAAGCATAGAATTGGTTTAACTTAACAAGGCCATCAAAACGGTTTTGGGCTTTGGGGCATGGTGTTGGGAGTCATAGTGTAGGGATGACACCCAACAAACAAGAGTTATATATGATATAATTAGTAAGGAGTTGCTTACCTAAATAACTAGGTTTCTAGCAGTGATGCCAAAGCTCACTAGAACTTAGTGAAATATGGATCTTGGCCTACTATATATATTTCTTGAGGGATTTTTGTTCTAAAATATATAGTTGGTACATCTTTTATTGAATTGTTTAATAAATAATTTTTCATAAATATAATGCTAAAATTTTGCAATTCTTTACTGTTGTAGACCATGGATAGTAGTAGCTCCTCAAACAATTTCAGTTTGCGATCTGTCCTTAATAAAGAAAAGCTCAATGGAACAAATTTTATTGATTGTTATAGAAACTTGAGAATTGTTCTCAAACAAGAGAAAAAGGACTATGTTTTAGAGACTTATACCTGATGAACCAGCCGCTAGTGCTCCACGTGCTCAAAAGGATGCTTACAAAAAGCATACTGATGATGCATGTCGTGGTATTGCGAATACCCCGGCAGGTTTTGTGAACGATCCTAGCGAAGATTACGCGGCGCGGGTTGACCGGGTGACCGGTCCTCCCCCGCCGGACAAACACAAGAATTGACACGAGGATTTATACAAGTTCGGGTCCCGGTGGGGGCCCTAGTCCTGTCGGTGCGCTCCCGACCGGAGTCGGCTGGGGAGGCTCTCTCCGGGGGAGAGGCTTCCGGAGCACACCTGTGAGTTTGGCTATTCCAATAACAATGAATCACCCTTTTACAATTGAGGGGTACAAGGGCTATTTATAGCCCCAACAAGAAACAAAAAGCCTAAACTACCCCGGAAGCCACCGTCGGATTGAGGGGCAGGAACGTCCTTCTCTCGGTCAAACGCCTTGGATGCTTGACAGGTGGTCGCTGATTCCCGAGGAGCTCCTCGCGTGACCTGCACGTGATAAACAACTCGAGACTTTACCTTGAGGAGGGCGATGAGGCCCGGGACATGTGCCGGAGGCCAAGTCCCCGGGCCAAAAGGCGGCGCCCGGGGAGGGGCCGGCGGCCACGTCCCCGGGCAAATGGCGGTGCTCGGGACGGCGCCGGAGGCCAGGTCCCGGGGGCCAAAAGGCGGCGCCCGGGGAGGGGCCGGCGGCCACGTCCCCGGGCAAATGGCGGCGCCCGGGACGGCGCCGGAGGCCAAGTCCCGGGAGCCAAATGGTAGCGCCGGGGGAGGCACCGGAGGCCAGGTCCCCGGGCGAATGTGACGCAGCTTACCTGGACTTAGTCCCGCGGAGATTTCCCCCAACACAGCCCCCCATGCCCCCCGGGGACGACGCTCGAGTCCCCGGTGGGTATGGCACATGTCACCGGGAAAATCTCCGGACCAAGCCACCGGAGCCGTGACGCTTCGGTTTCCGTGCCCCGCACTTAAGGCCACGCCGTTTCGCCATAAATGCACTCGCGGTTCGAACCGGGGCCTTGATTCGCGCGCCAGTCCCTTCGTTTCCCGCGTGCGGTTTGAACTTCAATGGCCCAGATTGATCCGCGGGGTGCCACGTGGCGCCCATCTAGACCATGGCTCGACCCTATAAATAGGGCCTTGGGGGGTGCCCGGAAGTTCATTCCTAACCTCAGCCTTAGCGTGCTTAGCTCTCCCGGTAGCCCTCTTTCGGTAGCTAGCGCTCGGTAGCGAGTGTCCGGAACCTTTAGACGTAGCCTCCTGAAAAGTTAGTCACCGGAAAAACAAACCTGATGGCACCGAAGGGTCGAGCGAAGATGACCGAGGTGACCCCGGAGGAAGTCGCTCCGGACTTCCTCTGGGCATCCGAGTTCACGGCCGAGGACGCCGAGTCCATGGTCGAACGCGGCGTCGTCGAGGACGGGGACATTCGAGTCCCCGTGAAGAAAGACAGAGCCCCCCGCCCCAGGCCCGGAGAGGTCGTGGCCTTCGAGGCCTTCCTGGAGGTGGGGCTCCGGCTCCCGGTGCATCCCATGCTCCGGGAGTTCCTGAAGGAGTACGGGGTGGCGCTCAACCACCTCACCCCGAACGCCATAGTCCGGATGGGGATCTTCATCTGGCTATTCGAGACGGCGACTGGGAGGGAGCCCACCCTACGCGTCTTCCGGTACTTCTACGATGATGGTGCAGATGCTGCCGTCCCGGGTGGCCGACTACCCAGCGACAGCCTCCCGGCACCATTGGGGTGACTGGATCCGGAGGTGGTTCTACCTTCGGGTCCGGGACGACGAGGTGACGTACGCCCCGGAGCCCGCCTCTTACAGCCGGTCGTCCACGCTGAAGCCTCCGGTATGGACGAACGAGGAGCTCGAGCTCCTCGGCAAGGTGATCATCTCCCGGAAGACCCGCTCTATGCGGGACGGCGCCGAGGAGATGATGCTCCTGAGGATCTCCCCCTTCGCGCGTGGGAGGAGGGGGACCGGCATGGGCCCGGAGCAGCGGGCCCCGGTCAAGCCGGTGACCCGACGTGAGTCCCGGTAACCTGCTTTACTGTATTTACAAATTTTTGAAAATTTGACTAACTCTTTACCTCTTGTAGTCCGACCGTACCCGGCGGCGCGGGAGAAGGCGGAGAACCTCCTCGGGAGGTACTTCGCTGACGAGCACGAGCGCGTCATGCGCCTCATGGGGGAGGGTCCTCCCCGGAACCTGGTGGCTGAGGCCTACGGGCTGAAGCTCCCGGAGAGGAAGCCCCTCCCCACCCCCGGGTCGCACAAACGGGGGAAGGACGCGGCCGGAGGCTCTGAGCCTAAGAAGGCCAGAGTCCAAAACACCCCCGGCCCGTCGATGACACCGGCGGTGACACCGGCGAAGCCCCGGGACGACACCCCAGGGACCGAGCGCGCCCGGGCGCCGGCCCGGAAGGAAGCAACACCTCCTCCCCCGAAGAGCCCCGTTGAGGCTCGCGGGAAGGAACCGGCCGCGGGCGGGGCGGCCTCCGACTCGGCGAACTACGCCCCGTCGCCGCCTTCGATAGCGGCCCCGCCAGCACCCCTGGCCCCCTTGGAGCTAGAGAAGCTGGAGGTGAGGTTCGCGGAGGCCTCGCCTCCGCGGATGGAGTGGCCCGTGGACGAAGGGGGGAGCCCCTCGGTCTACGAGGTCCCGCGGAAGTGGGGTCCCCGGGGGCCCTCCCGCCCGGGAAGGGGAAAGGGTTGATGATCCCTCCCCGAGCGGTGAGCTCTTCCGAGAGCTCCCCTGCTACTTCCACGGAGGCCACCTCCTCGGCGACGAAGACGCCGACGACGCTGCCGGACGCCCAGGTCCGGGGACCCTCCGCTGGCAGCGACGGAACCAGCGCCGGGCGAGAGACCCCCCTGCTTTCCGCGGGGGAGGTCGCCCGCTATACGGAAGGCCTGCAGACCCGGAAGGTGCAAGCCTTCGTTGCGGAGGGAACGCTCCATGATCGTTTCCGGGGGCTTCAATCTCTCCATGCCCAGGTAACCCGAGTCGGTGACGTCTTCCTTCGTGCCCTGTACTTGAGTTTTTTCTTACTCTAAAGTTTGTAGGCGGCGGCTGTTACCTGGGGCCTTGAGCAGTGGATCGGCCAGCTGCTTAAGGACGCGGAGGACAGGGTCGCGACTTACCTGGGGCAGCGCGACGAAGCCCTCCGGGAACTGGCCCGGGTCTGGGCCCAGGTCCACGTCTCCGAGACCGTCAATGGCAGCCTTCGGCAGGAGGCCAAGGCGAGGGAGGAGGCGTTCCGGGAGCTCGAGTGCACGAGCGTCCGGGCGGTGACGGACGCAAGCCGCTCCGTCCGCTCGGCCCTCGAGAGCCTTGGCGTAAGCCTAGGCTCTGGGAGCAGCTCGGAGGTGCCCCCGGCGACCCTCGCGGAGGCCGTACGTTTTCTCAACACGCAGGTCTCCGTCATCCCGGAGGCTGCTGACGCCCGGGCTCGGGGCCGGGCGATCCCCGTTGTTGCGGCCGTGGCAGGGCTCGTCGAGCACCGGGGAGTGGGCGCCCGGGCGATCGGGGGCCGCATCCCGCGGAGCTTCCCCGAGTTCTTCGAGCCCTCACGCCGGGAGGTGGAGCAGCTCGCCGGGGGCTTCTACGACCGGATCATCCGGGTGAGATTCCCGGCACCGGCGCCTCCGGCAGTGGACGCCCCGGCCCCGGCCTCGGAGGAAGCCCCCCGGGGGGAGGACGCCAATGAAAGAGTATGAGCCTCCCCCCGGGTCTTTAGATAGGACCCCTTTTGTTTTCTTAAGGTTTTTATACCGGTAGCTTCTTAGAGGAAGCCCCGGGCACTTGTAAAAAGATATTTTGGAATGCAATAGAGTTAGAAATTTTTCTAAGTCTTTAAATTGAATGCAATGTTACCAGGGTTCCCGGGAGGTTACTCCCGGGCGAAGGTCCGGGAGGGGCTCTCCGGGGGATGCCCAAGCGGCTTTAATATTGCTAAGCCTCGTCTCCGGGGAGCGCAGCGGGGACGTCGTCCGGGAGCCCGTCCGGTTAAGGTGGCATCCGGAGTGGCACTTGGACAATTTTGACAATCATCGCGCCGAATTAGGCGTAGGAGCCTTAGGATGTAGAGGATCCCCCGGGTTAGAGCCCGGGTTGTACCGTTTCCGAAGCCCACCGGAGGGGGAAGATGTCCTCCGGGTTTGACAATCAATAAAACTGTTTGCTTGCTTCTTCTTTCGTTGTCTTTTTATTTTTTCTTCTTGGATGGTCTGGACGACTCCTTTTCAAAAGAATGAGCTAAGTTTGCTCGTGGGCGGTGCGGTCGACACCCGGGGGTTCCTTATCCCCCCCGCCCACAGCGGGCCGGAGGGTAGCTCCGCGCGCTGTGGGGGTAGCAAGGCCCCCAGGGTGGAAGTGACCTGTAGCATAGGAATTTTTCTAAGTTAGAAAATTTTAAAACGAAGTTTCCAAGGGAAAGACCTTCCGGGAGACAATCGTCCGGTCGCCGTGAGAACGGGGAGCCGGGAATAAGGCCTCGTGTGGAAGAAACATCCAAGAAAACCCGATGAGATTTCCAGAGACGAGCGTCCTAGGAGATGATCGTCCGGTCGCGGTGAGAACGGGGAGCCGGGAATGGGGTCTCCGGGGAAGAAATGTCCGAGAAATCCGAAACTTCTCCGGGAGACAATCGTCCGGTCGTCGTGAGGACGGGGAGCCAGGAATAGGGTCTCGGGAGGCAATCATCCGGTCACCGTGAGAATGGGGAGCCGGGAATAAGGTCGCCGGGAGGCAATCATCCGGTCACCGTGAGAACGGGGAGCTGGGAATAAGGTCGCCGGGGACCAAATATTCAAGAATGCCATTAGACGTCCCACTGGGGAGAGTGTCTACTCCCGGAGGAGGAAGAGATATCCATGAAAGCCATTAGACGTCCCACTGGGGAGAGCGTCTACTCCCGGAGGAGGAAGAGATATCCATGAAGGCCATTAGACGTCCCACTGGGGAGAGCGTCTACTCCCGGAGGAGGAAGTGCCCGATGACGGGTCTTGAGTGTTTGGGCAGGGGACTAGTCTCCCAAAGTGACTCGTTACCGCGGCCGCTGGGGACCGGGTTGCCGCTTACACCCTCAGTCCACGAGGGCTGATCGTAAGCCGCCCTACAGGAGGGACTTGCTGGGTCTGGGCCCACTTCCTCGCGGGGAGGGCATCGCCGCTAGTGGTGGTAATGAGAAGAACCTGCAAAGAGGTAGTTGAAAAGCAAGACCTATGTATTGCTAATAAAATGAAGTACAGTGCCTCCCCTGCGAAGTCGTGAAAGGGGAGGAAAAGGTAAATACAGTGTCCCTCCTTCCCCCCCGGCGTGATCGCTCCGGGGGAGGGGACAGGCCAGTAAGGCTAAACATAGAACTTGCGAAGTAAACGCAAGTTCCACGTGTGCTTCAGCTCCTGCTCTTGAAGGTTGGAGAGCTTATAAGCCCCCGAGCCCAGGATCGTGGAGATCCTGTAGGGGCCCTCCCACTTGGGGGAGAGCTTACCCTGGGCTTGGGGGGCCTAATGCGCTTGAGGACAAGGTCCTTAAGGCGAAAGGCCCTCTCGAGGCGACGACCGGGACCGGAAAGGGGGAAGCCCTGTAATATCCGGGACCGGCAAGGGGGGAGCCCCCCGCGGCGACGACCGGAACCGGAAAGGGGGAAGCCCCTATAATATCCGGGACCGACAAGGGGGGGAGCCCCCCGCGGCGACGACCAGAACCGGAAAGGGGGAAGCCCCTGTGACAACAACCGGAATCGGAAAGGGGGAAGCCCCTGTAATATCCGGGACCGGCAAAGGGGGAGCCCCCGCGACGACGTCCGAGACCGGGGAGCCGATGCGGGGGGAAGTCCGCTGAGGCACGGGAGCTGCTCTGTCGACCGCCCCTGGTGCGTTAAACGCGACGCAAGGGGCTGGACTGGCTCCCGGCGTAGGGAAAACCCCCGGCATGAAATGGGCCCCCGACCCCGGGAATGGGCCTAGAACGGGGTACCTCCCTGGTGCCATCGAAGTGCCTCTGCACCTTTCGCAACTCCTGCAAATAAAAGACTAGAGTTTGCGTTATGGCACGGTAAGGCTCGTCCTTCTGGCAAACTACGGGCTGAGAATCTCCCTTCAGTAGGAGGCGTCGGATCCCCGGGGAACACACGCGGCGCAACCTGAGGAGCAAAGCCTCGTACTCGGCGACGTTGTTGGTTCCGGGGACAGCAGGACCTTCCGGAGGCCCCCTTCCGGACGCGGCTTGAGGAGGGGCCTCCCGGCAGGTATCGCTGCTGCGTCTGGTTCCAGGGGGAGACCTCCCCCCCGGGCGCCTCAATGATGTTGACGCTTCCAATTGTGGCCGCAGCGCGCTCGTAAAGAGCCCGGGCCATGTCTTGGTCTCCCCGGACGTTGATCACGCCATGCGGCCCGGGGATCTTCATGCAGAGGTAGTTTTGATGGGTGGCAGCCCCCAGCCGGTTGATTGTGGTCCTCCCCATAATCGCGTTGTAGGAGGAGGGGAGGTCCACTATGTCGAAGCGGACCAGCTCGGTCCGGTAGTTCTCCGGGGTGCCGAATGTCACAGGAAGATCTACCTTCCCCACGGGATGGATCGCCTTCCCCGGGACAAAACCTTGTAGGGGCCCAGCTGCGGGCTGCAGGAGCTTCTCATCCACCTGCATTTCTTTGAAGGCCTTCAAGAATAGCACATCGGCGGAGCTCCCGCTGTCCACAAGGATGCGGGCCAAGTGGCAGTTGTAGATTGTTGCGGAGACGATGAGCGCGTCGTCATGGGGGAAGCGAACCCCTCGCACGTCTTCCGCCGTGAAGGTGAGGGGGACGTCCGACCACTTGGGTGGCGGGGACACATGTAGCACCCCCACAACCTTAACCTCGCGCGCGTACTCCTTACGCTGGCGCTTAGAGTCCCGCCCGGAGGCGGACCCTCCCACGATGATGTTGATGTGGCACTGAGAAGTTTGGAAGGGGAGAGCTTCTGAAGGCTCCCCCTCCTGCGTCTGCGTCTGCTGACCCCCCGCGGGAGCGGGGAGGGCCGGAACAGCTGGCTGAGGGAGCGAGGAGGCTGGAGTCCCCCCCCTTCCCGCGCTGGTCGAGGAACGCCGCGAAGTGCTTAGTAGTAGGCTGCAGTCTCGGGTAGCGTGGGTACTGGACTTGTGGAAGCTGCACCACGGACCTTCCCGCCTTCTCCCCGCAGGGCCTTCCCGGTCGCGTGAGGACTGTCCTCCCCCATGGCCTTTCGGCTTAGGGAAGGGGCGGTTGTCCCCCGGGGGGTCGCGCGAGCCGCCTCCGCCCTCGAGGACAAAGGTGTCCCAAGGCCGTGGCTCGCTACGCTCCCCCTGTCTGTGGCGCTTGAGGGGATCCCTGGCCCCCCGGTCGGTGGGGGCGGGAACCCCCTGGGTCTTCTTCCAGATGTCGTCTTCCTCCGCCCGAGCGTACTTTTCGAGTATGTTGAAGAGCTCGTCGGCGAAAGAGGGGCAGCTCCGGGAAAGCCTTCGGTGGAGCTCCCCCGGGAGGATGCCACTTTTGCAGGCTTCGATGATCGTAGAGTCGGGGACGTGGGCCACTTTGCTCTTCACTTGAGCAAAGCGCTTGAAGAAGCTTCTGATGGTTTCCCCAGTCCTCTGCCGGACAGTGTAGAGTTGTGAGGAGTCCAGGGGGCGCACATAGTTCCCCTGGAAGTTCGCGCAGAACACCCGCTTGAGCTGCGTGAAAGATTTGATGGAGCCGGCCTTCAGCTTGTAGAACCAGGAGCGGGCGATGCCGGTGAGGTAGAGGGGGAAGACGTTTAACTGTACCGTCTCGTCCCCCCCCCCCCCCCCCCCCCGCCGCGGAGATAGCTGTGGAGTAAACCTGCACAAATTCGTAAGGGTCTGCCTCACCGTTATAATGCTCGATGTGCGGAGGGCGGTAGGGCCGCGGCCACCGGATGCTGCGAAGTCTTCGGCACAGGGGCCGATTAGCCCCCTGCACCTCCCGGGGAGAGCCCCGGTCGCTGTCTTCTTTGATGGGACCCTCGCTGTCTGAGTCTGGGAGCGGTCTGAGAGGTCCGACAGAGTGGCGGTGGCGACGCTTTTCCTCTGGACCGGGGCTGAGTTCCCAGACGTCCGGATTCTCCTCCGGAGAGGTTGGCTCTTCAACGGGTCTCTTCCCCCGACCGGTGCGAGACCGAGGCTCCCCGCCCCCGCGGCCGGGGGGAAGTTCTTCCCCGCGTTCTGGTGAATGCATTCGCTTGACCTCTCCGTGGGCGGAACGAACCTGTTCTGCCGAGGGAGGGAGCTTATGCACTGTAGCTGCCGGCCCGGAGGCTTCCGGGGCCGGCTGGGGGGAGCCCCCTGGGAAGACCCCCAGGACCGGAAAGGCGGAAGCCCCTGTAACATTCGGAACCGGGTAGGGGGCGCCGGTAGCGACATTTGGAACCGAAGTGGAGGGGGCCCCAGTGGCAACGACCAGAACCGGAAAGGGGGAAGCCCCTGTAACATCCGGAACCGGCGAGGGGGGAGCCCCCGCGGCGACGTCCAGAACCGGGGAGCCCATGCGGGGGGAAGTCCGCTGAGGCACGGGAGCTGCTCTGTCGACCGCCCCCGGTGCGGTAAACGCGACGCAGGGGGCGGGACTGGCTCCCGGCGTAGGGAAAACCCCCGGCATGAAGTGGGCTCCCGGCCCCGGAAATAGGCCTGGGACAGGGTACCCCCTGGTGCCACGAAGGGCCCTGACATGAAGTAGCCTCCCGGCGCCGGGACGGGCCCGGGTGCCGGGAAGGGTCCGAACGTATATCCTCCAGGGGGAGGGAACCCCCCGGCAGGATCATACAGGGCGGACAGACTCCCGAAGGCCAGAGGGGCCGCCGGGTAACCCATAAACTGGGGCATAGTCCCCGAGTACGGGTGCGATGCAAATGTGGGGGCCGGAGGCCGCGCTAACACGCTGAGCAGCTCATCCACTAGAGCCTCAGGCAGGGCGTCCCGGGGAGCCGGGGGAGCCGTCGGGGGGAGACTGGTCTCGGCCGAGGTCCCCGCGGTCACCGGGAACGACCTGGAGGTGGAAGCACCTAAGTTAAGAGGAAAGGAGGGAGGCGGTACTTGGGCCAGGCCCCCTCCGGGCGGAAGCGCCGGGACAACAGTGTCCCGGACGGGCGGCGTCGGGTCTCCGAGACCGGCATCACCAAGAAGGGTGCGAGCCCTTGTTCTTGGGGGAGCCATGGCGTCTTGTCATGAGTCCCCACGGACGGCGCCAACTGTCGTGGTATTGCGAATACCCCGGCAGGTTTTGTGAACGATCCTAGCGAAGATTACGCGGCGCGGGTTGACCGGGTGACCGGTCCTCCCCCGCCGGACAAACACAAGAATTGACACGAGGATTTATACAGGTTCGGGTCCCGGTGGGGGCCCTAGTCCTGTTGGTGCTCTCCCGACCGGAGTCGGCTGGGGAGGCTCTCTCCGGGGGAGAGGCTTCCGGAGCACACCTGTGAGTTTGGCTATTCCAATAACAATGAATCACCCTTTTACAACTGAGGGGTACAAGGGCTATTTATAGCCCCAACAAGAAGCACAAAGCCTAAACTACCCCGGAAGCCACCGTCGGATTGAGGGGCAGGAACGTCCTTCTCCCGGTCAAACGCCTTGGATGCTTGACAGGTGGTCGCTGATTCCCGAGGCGCTCCTCGCGTGACCTGCACGTGATAAACAACTCGAGACTTTACCTTGAGGAGGGCGATGAGGCCCGGGACATGTGCCGGAGGCGAAGTCCCCGGGCCAAAGGCGGCGCCCGAGACGGCACCGGAGGCCAGGTCCCGGGGGCCAAAAGGCGGTGCCCGGGGAGGGGCCGCCGGCCACGTCCCCGGGCAAATGGCGGCGTCCGGGACGGCGCCGGAGGCCAGGTCCCGGGGGCCAAAAGGCGGCGCTCGGGGAGGGGCCGGCGGCCACGCCCCCGGGCAAATGGCGGCGCCCGGGACGGCGCCGGAGGCCAGGTCCCGGGGGCCAAAAGGCGGCGCCCGGGGAGGGGCCGGCGGCCACGTCCCCGGGCAAATGGCGGCGCCCGGGACGGCGCCGAAGGCCAGGTCCTAGGGGCCAAATGGCGGCACCCGGGGAGGCACCGGAGGCCAGGTCCCCGGGCGAATGTGACGCAACTTACCTGGACTTAGTCCTGCGGAGATTTCCCCCAACAATGCACTTGATGCCAGCTATCTAATGCTAGTTACCATGAACTCTGAGCTTCAAAAGCAATATGAGAACATGACAGCTTATGACATAGCCGTGTCTCTTAGAAACTTATTCGAGGAGTAGGCCAGAGTGGAAAGATATGAAACCACCAAGAAATCGCATGATTTCAAGTTGACAGAAGGGAGCTCGGTCAGTCCTCATATGATCAAGATGATTTGGGGTTGTGAAGCTTATGTAAAACATTTAATGTCTGATAAGCTCAAACTCAAATCAGATAAATGCTTCTTTGTGGGCTATCCTAAGGAAACAAAAGGATATTACTTCTATAATCGAGAAGAAAACAAAGTGTTTGTTGCCCGAAACGGTGTCTTTTTGGAGAAAGAGTTTCTCTCAAAAGGAATAAGTGGGAGCACAGTGCAACTTGAAGAAATTCAGGAACCACTGGAAATTGTTTTAGCACCCACTGAAGCTCAGCAAAACCTGCAAAATAATGTACAAAATGCAGGACAAGCACCGGTTACACGTAGGTCTGAAAGGGTACGTTACGCACCTGGAAGGTACATGTTCCTTACAATGGAGCAGTGTGAAGTATTATTGATAGACAATGATGAGCCCAAGACTTACGAAGAAGCAATGATGAGCCCTGACTCTGAGAAATGGCTTGGAGCCATGAGATCCAAAATTGAATCCATGCATGACAATCGAGTGTGGAACTTGGTTGATCTGCCTGATGGTGTAAAAACCATTGAGTGCAAATGGGTTTATAAGAAAAAGATTGACATGGATGGTCATGTTCATATCCATAAAGCACAATAAGTTGTGAAAGGTTTCAAGCAAATTCAAGGCATTGATTATGATGAAACATTTTCGCCCGTTGCTATGTTAAAGTCAATCAGGATCATCCTAACTATTGCTGCCTATTTTGATTATGAGATATGGCAGATGGATGTCAAAACGGCTTTCCTAAATGGAAACCTAAGTGAGGATGTGTATATGGCACAGCCTAAAGGTTTTGTCTATCCAGATAATACTAGAAAAGTATGCAAGCTTCATAAATCCATTTATGGGTTGAAGCTGTTGCATCTAGACCTTTATGCCTAACCTGATTTTGATGATTAATGAAAACAAGCGTTTCAGACTAATTGTGTTTTTAAGCTAATTGATACAGAGCTGTGTTGGAAAGGCATGCAAGATGATCAAGATGAACCCAACATGAAAAAGAGATAAAGCACAAGTCGCAAGGTACAAAGACGAGACGCAAATCTCAAGATTAAAGATGCAAAGGAACTAAGGTAAAATTGTTTTTATTTTTACCGATCTCGGTGTTTTGAAGGTTGATTGGTTTAGAAATTTATTTTGAGTTTTAACCATACTATAAAGAGGGGTTGCAATTCCTCTCTAGATTTCCAGCATAAACCGAGAAACTATTACGTCATTGCATTCATTCTTTTCGGTTGGATCTGATTTGGTTTTTCAGATAAGTTTTTGACAGTAGAAGTGTTTTTTTGTTTTTTTTTGAAATATCTAGGCATATCTGGGTTTTCTTCTGTTGATAAAATTATATCCCTTTAAATTATCTTTCAAACGAGCTATCAAACACTTAAATTGGACCTCTGGATCAAAAGATATGGCTGTTTTTATTCACATTGACTGTTAGTGTGCCATGCTGACTGTCAGCATGAATGTCAATTTGTGTTGCTGACATTTGTCGAGAGAGCATGTTTTTTGAGCCAAATTTCTTTTTGCCTATGCTGACTGTCAGCATGAGTTTCGACCTCGAGCTGTTTTGTTTGAGAATTTGTTTTAACTGGTTGAGTTTTTGGTCGTTGCTAACTGTCAGCATGAGGTGTCAATTTCTATATATGACCACAAATGGCTAGCAAAGTTTTATCCGTTACTTTTGTCGAGCCGTGGTCATATATGGACGCTGACTGTCAGCATGGGTTGCTGACTGTCAGTTTGTGTTGTTTTGTTTCCTTTTTCGACCACAAACGGCTAGCTGAGATTTCTCCATAAATTGCTTCCTTCTGGTCGTGACCCATGCTGACTGTCAGCATGCATACTGACTGTCAGTATGCACTGTCAATTTTTCAACTCGTGCACAACAGCTCTTTTGATCTTTTGGGCTATAAATAGAGGCTTTGAGCAGTTGTTTCACACACCAAGCAGCCTCATTCTCATACATACACTTGAGCATTTGTTTTAGAGATACAAATCTTGATCTTTTGATCAAGTCGTGAGTTTTGTGATCCACCGAGTTTTCTGTTCGCATCATTTTGCATACTTAGAGTTTCCTAGTGCATGTTGGAGGTCTAGATAAGACCTTGCAACTTATTACTCTTGGTGAACGCCCTCACCTAGACGGTTTGGTGGCGTGGCCGTTGATCTCTCCAGTTCAGAGATTGTTAGAGAGACTCGGCGTGATTGTAAAAGGCATCGGTGCTCGCCTTTCTGGAGTGGACAAGGAGCAACCACTAGTCACTACTATAGAATTCATTATCACAGTCGGGTCAAAACAGTCATCATAGACGGTTCTGACCCATCAGGGATATTCGAGTCAGTGATAATCGAGTACTATCACTGACGGTTTTAAACCGTCTGTGATTTTTCCCTTCATAGACTGTTATAATATCAAAATCGTCTGTGATACTCATACTACACAGACTGTTATAACATCAAAACTGTCTGTGATACTCTTACTACACAGAATGTTATAAGATCAAAGCCATCTATGACACTCATATTACCACAGACGGTTATAAGCTCAGAACCGTCTATGATAGTATGAGTATCACAGACGATTTTTATCTTATAACAATCTGTGATACTCATACTATCATAGACGGTTATAATGTCAGAACCGTTAGTGATAGTATGAGTATCGCAGACGGTTTTGAGGTCAAAATCATCTGGGATAGTGTCATTATCGACGACGGTTATAATCTCAGAACCATCTGTGATAGTATGAGTATCACAGATGGTTTTGATCTTATAACAGTCTGTGATACTCATAGTATCACAGACGGTTTTCAGGTCAAAAACATCTGGAATAGTTTCATTATCGAAGACGGTTATTAGCTCAGAACGGTCTGTTATAAGCTCAGAACCGTCTGTGATACTCTGTGATACGTATATAGTTCGATCTATCACAGACGGTTTATAAGATCAAAACCGTCTATGCATATTAATATTTTTTAATAAATTTCTTTTTTTTGTGGCTAGCCTTAGGAATCATGCTAGCCATGCCCTCTGTACAATAGCATTTCATATATACAGTTCATTTCATACATGCACAGTACTCAAATATATACAGTTCATCTCATACATGCACATAACTTAGAAACATGTACAATAGCATGCATTTCATATATACAGCACAGAACTCAGAAATATGTACAATTGAGATTGAACAAATAAATGTAATCGACAATTAAAGTCAGTATGTTAGATGTACTATACTATCTGTACCTATTTCTCAGTTAGATGCCATTCAGATAATCTCAATTAGTAAGGTCACACTAATACGAATCTTGTGGGTCCCTAAACTTCCCCTTAGTTGATATGACCTCCGTAAGGAAAAAATCAGCGAGCATCCCTCAGACCATACCAATCTGCCGAGGGTCAAAGCTTTCCGAAGGGAAGCTGACCCCCTGCAGCAAGAGTTGGTACAGAAAAAATTAGCTCAATGCAGTTGTAAATTCTGCCAAATCAATACAAAGGGGAGCAGTTGTATACCTCGGGGAAATCTGGCCAGGTGAGGGGTGATGATCAGGTCATACATGTGGCGCATCACGTAGAACCCACATGTATTGTCGTCCGGCTGCTGATGGCACTGCCAATTTACAGACTAAGAGTTAGCTGGGGACACGTTATAAAGTAAAGCAGATGTCAGTTGAAATTTGTACAAAAAATTGTAACCACTGAAACTTATCGGCTCGCCGCTCGTGTTGTCGCCCTCTCTCGGCAAAGTAGTTCGTGAAAGCCCTGCAAATAGTCAAAATTGACAGTTTGAGAATAGTCGAAATTGACAATTTGAGGATAGTAAATCTAGATGCAAGACAGGTCCACATGAATATCATAACCTTTCGAATACATCTCATGCGCCACAATACTCGTACCCTTTCCTCTGCAATGAATCAAGGTGTTCCTTTTCGGAATAAGTACTAGCAAGATCCAGTGGTAGCTACATGTTACATGTAAAGAATTAATAATTTAATCTAAGTTTGGGGGTGTGCATATGGAGATACTAATCTACGGGTGAAGTACTGATGAAAGCACTCACCTCTGATTGTAGGGTACAAGTATGTACTCCTTGTCGACCTGAGCAAGCAACCCTTTTTTGATGTAGTCGACAACGAAGTCTGCGTTGGTCCTAAACATCACCTCGGCGACCATCTGGGGGTCCAAGAAACC
Organism: Pharus latifolius; assembly: GCA_019359835.1. Taxonomy (NCBI): domain Eukaryota; kingdom Viridiplantae; phylum Streptophyta; class Magnoliopsida; order Poales; family Poaceae; genus Pharus; species Pharus latifolius. Next base: position 17,551,760 of record CM033327.1, on the reverse strand, counting down.
GACAGGTTCGCCCTTAGCTTTGGCATATCTGGTCATGCAGCTGCACGGAAGTATATCCGTATATGCACGAACAAGCGTAGGATAATAGGATACTTACAGCACCCAAGACCATAGGATTGACAAGTCGAGCGCATCTTTTTTGAGTAAATTGTGCAGGTCTTCGAAGGTCACCAAGTAGGTCCCGACGTCGTTATGGAACTCTCCCACGGTGTACTTGACCATGATGTGCGTCAGACGCTGCGTCCTAGTCTTGTTTGTCCTCTTCATGTACCATCCATGCAGGCTCTGGCATGCCAACCCCATGCTAGAAATTGCGGCATCGGAGGCCATGGGCATCCCCAGAGCGAACGGCATGAGAGCTGGCGCACTCTTCTCACTCTCCTTCGCCGGGCTCTTCTTTGCTTTTCCCCTACTAGCCAGCTTCTTGAATGGTTGCCTCCTAGTCGGAGTCAGCTTGGTCATCGGACCCGTTGGTTGGCTTCTCAGAGGGGTCGGCTGGCTAGTAGGCCGAGTGTCAGTGTCCGTCTGTGATGTAAGAACCTACGTATAGTAATGGCCACTAACTCCGAGGGCTATTATTACAGTACGAATTATGAAACTGGTGGGGGAATTACCTCATCCAGGACGATGTCTTTCTTGGGTATTTCATGAACGTGTGCACCGCATCCCCGAGAGTGGTAATATCATCGTTTGGTGGCTTGTCCAACAAAAACCCTTGCAATGGTTGGAGACACTGTCCACCTGGACCCGTGCAAAACCCTCAGATAGAGGGACACTGTGGATTGTGGCCCCCGCCGTGCATGGTTGTGCCATCCCACAGCCAGCCTCGATCGAGAAGAGACCGGCCAGCACCATAAGCTTGCAGGAGGCCGGTTCCTACAAACAGTGCGCATTAACATATTGGATTTCACCGCTTTCACTTTCGAATGAATTAGCATAGAAAAATGGTCATTATCTGCAGAAAGTCCACCAGATACTTTGGAGAGGGCTCCGACTGCGAAGACCCTGGCGCGGACGCACAGCTACTACGGTGGCCAAGATTGGGGCTCAGTAATTCCGCTAATAAAGGGGGGTGCCCTGAGTCGCCTGTTTTAGCTCGTCATACATGGCCCGCATCTCCGACAACTGCTGCAGGAGTGCTTTGTCCCGAACAGCGAACTCCGATCGCATCTCCTCCTTGAGCCGTTCGTCACGGGCTTTGTGGGATCTCTTTCTCCTCTTAGCCGCCTCCTCATCATTAGGGAAACCATCCCTCCAAGCACAGTGGCACCGAGGCCGCGCACGCGGCCTAGATGCTCCTTGTTTCCTAGCGCCGTCGTGAGGATATCCCTATCCCTCCTAGGGTTGAACCCTCCGGATGCCGCCTACGCACTTAGTGTCACGTGTAACAAGAGAACTTAGCAATACAACCCATTGCATGCGTGTTACAAGGATAGTACATGATCGTACAATCTTACCAGCCGGTCGATCACTTCCCTGTTCGTAGGGTTATTCACAGAGACGCTTCCGGAGGAGGTCATCGTCGAACTTGCTCGGCACCAATTGCGGGCGCGCACGTCCGTTATGCCCGCATAAGGAGTGTCGGCCGAAGACTAGGAAGCCTCCTCGTCCTGCTTCCTCCACAACCCCTTCTTCCCCACATAACCACCGGTGCCTAGTCTCTGTGGGCGGGTATTCTCGGCCTGGTTAGCTTGGCCCTTCGCACTAAGCTCCTGGGACTCAGGCTTACCCTGCATCTCCACGAATTGCTGCCATGCCTCGGGAGTCACGAAAGGGTAGTCATTGAAGGGGGTCTTCGACTCCTTCACATAGTGCTTGACAAGGTGGCTCTTGAAGTTCCTCCACATCTTGTTTATTGACATCAGTGTCGTCCGACGGACGGTGAACTGGCGATTCTCGGGAATGTGAAACGCCACCTGCACTTCTTCCCACAGTGCATCCTTGCACTCTGGGGGCACTTGACCCTAGTTGAAGGTGGTGATGGGCACCCGCTCCCTTGCCACTTTGCCGCATAGTGAGCGGTACTGACCGACAAGTTTGTCCGGAGCTTCCGGCACACCATTGTCATCGAACTGTACGTGCTACTTTTCCCGCTTGTCGAGACTCGCGCATGTTGTCCGACCTCGCCCTTTCTCTTCTGTGACTGGGTCATGGTGGAGGTGGCGACCTCCGGCCCAGGCGTCTCATCGCCAGCGACGTCACTCTGACTCCCCGGCTGGTTCATTTCGTCACTAGACATATCAATTCCTAACATAAGTGAAAGAGAGAACAGTTTAAGTAAATCTGAAACTAATAATTCTATAACAAAACCCATATACTTATAATTAACCAAGAATGGCAGAAACGGTGGGGAGGTGACAGAGGTGATCATGCTGGAAGGTGGGAGGACAATGGAGGTGATCACGCCTGACGGTGGAAAGGCGATGGAGGTGATCGCGATAGACGGTGGGGAGGCGATGGAGGTGATCGCGCCAGACGGTGCGAGGGCGGAGAGAGCTAGGACAAGTGAATAGTCGCGAAGTCTGGAAATGAGCGGGACAAATCCCGCCTTGAACTATGTACCATGTAGAGAGATTATCACAGTCGGTCCTAACTTCATAACCATTTGTGATAATCTCTCTAGTGATAATCTCTAGAGAGATTATCACAGACGGTTTTGACTTCAAAACCAACTGTGACTGCACGAATGCTAGTAACTTCAGAAACTTAACTCTAAACATCTTATACGCAATATGTAGAGTTTTACAACCAGAAACTCTGTAGCTCTGCAACTCTGAATGCTCGAAAACTTGTTTTAAATGAACACTCAGATATTTCAAATGGAGTCCAAATGCTCCAAAAATTGGTTACAATGTAGAGCATGCTCAAATAAATGTTACATACAAATGGGGACTTTGACCGACAATTTCCACATACACAGCCATGTTATCCTCAACTTTCCACTTGCCGCGGCCCTGTAAAGACGAGAGTTAGAGGAGATATATAAGCTATACCGATGGAAACAGAGAGAGAAGGACGTACAGTTGATTACCTTTAAAGTATAACCCTTCCTGGTGATCCATACGCACGTAACTAGTTTCGTCGGTGTCTTCAGTATCGACCTGTACGCCATCTCCAAATGGAGGCATCTCATCAAATTGATTGTATTCCTCCTCGTCTACGACATTTTCAACTCCAACAATCCTTCTCTTGCCATGAAGGACGATGTGCCACTTCTTATTGGCTGGGTCAGTGACATAAATGACCTGAATGGCTTGCTTTGCAAGTATGAATGGCTCATCTTTATAAGCAACTCGATCGAGATCCACAGAAGTGAAACCGTAACTGTCAACCTTCACACCCTGTGGGATTTGGACCCATCGGCATCGAAACAGGAGAATCTTGAACAGTACGTAATCGAGCTCCCAAATTTCTTCAATGAACCCGTAGTACAAGTTCAATCCACGTACTACCCTTGTTGGGCCTGTCTCGCTGAACTCCTCATGAAAAACTTCTACGCTCACTCCACTATTTCGCACAGTGCTCTTTTGATCTTGAACTTTCGTGTAAAATGTGTACCCATTGATGTCGTATCCCTGCCATGTCTGTACAGTAAACGTGGGCCCTTTTGCCAACCATTTAAGGTTCTCACTTGCGGACTCTCCGGTGATTCGCACTTTCATCCACGCGTTAAATTGACTGTTATGTTCTCCCAGGATCCAAACCTCGGATTGGCGAGGATTGTCTTGTCATAGCATCTCCTTGTGCTCGTCGATGTACGGAGACACCTCCGTCATGTGTTGCAAGACCCAAAAATGAGCTTTTGAGTACATATCGAAATCAGGAGTGATGGCTCTCCGTCCAATAGTGCCAACACCATCAAGCCTCCCCTCGTGACGAGACACAGGAACTCCTATTGCTTCTACCTCGGCCATGTAATCGACGCAGAACTCAACAACCTCTTTCGCTTCATAACCTTAGACAATGCTTCCCTCGGGCCGAGACCGATTCCTCACGTAGGCCTTAAGTACACCCATGTACCTCTCAAAAGGATACATATAACATAGGAACACAGGTCCACATATCTTGATTTCTCTGACAAGGTAGACAGTCAGATGGACCATGAGATCAAAAAACGACGGAGGAAAATACATCTCAAGTTGACAGAGAGTTCGAACCACCTCACTCTGCAAAGAATCTAGTCCCTAGGGATCAATGACCTTGCAAGAAATTGCATTGAAGAAATAACATAGCCTCGTGATCGTCTCTCTGACCTTATGCGGCAGAATACTCCGGAAGGCAACAGGAAGCATTTGTGTCATCAACACGTGACAATCATGAGACTTCATACCCAGCAATTTCAAATCGCCCATGGACACAAGCTTTTTCATATTTGCGGAGGAACCCGATGGAACTTGCATATCCTTGTAGTCTTTATGGTAAAGGATGCAATCATTAGGGCATGCATGTATCCTTTCTACTTCCATTCCCAAAGGACACAACAGCTTTTTTGCTTGGTAGGTGTTTTTTGGCAACTCGTTTTCTACCAGAAGCATGTCCGCCAAAAGATCTAACAGTGTCGTGAAACTCTTGTCAGTCCAGCTGTTACTTGCCTTCAATTTTAACAGTTCAAGCACAGAGGCCGACTTTGTGTACTTTGACTTGCAACCAGGGAACAATGGCTTTTCTGAGTCCTCAATCAAGCCCTTGAATTTGCCAAACTCCCTTTCACTGTAATTTTCTTCCACATCACGCAACATGTCATCTAAATTGTCATCCTCTGGCATATCCTCATCGAAGTCGTTGTTGGGATCCGACATGTCCTGTTCCTCAACCTAAGTGGCACTTGTTTCTGCAGTATTCTCTTCTCCATGGTGGACCCAACACGTGTACCCCTTTTTGAAACCACGTCGGATCAAGTGGGCGATTATTTGAGATGAGTTGGTGAACATCTTAAGATTCTGGTAGTCTACGCAAGGACAGTACATATATGGTAAACCCTTCTTCGCCATGTCTTTCTTAGCAACTTTTTGGAGATCTAAAACACCTTTCATGTATTCCTCATTCACTCGGTTATCATTATACATCCAGTCTCGATGGACCTTTTGCAATTAATTAAATACATACACATGCTAATTAGTAATACTCTACGTACAGTCGACACGCAATAAATTATAAATCTAGCTAGCTAGTGTTTGATGTGGAGTTTGCGGTATAACTAGTTAACTACTACTTGAACTGCAAGCAATTAGTTAGGGGCGTGGATAACACACATCATAAAGCAATTAAATAGCTACAGGTCGAAAATGAGTTACAACCAGGATTTGCTACTGTAGCCTCCCCTCCCTCTCCCTCTAATTTGATCAATCAATGGAGATCGATATTGATGATGAAATCAAGTAATGTGTATGCCTTAGGAGCAAGTACCAACCATGGATCTTCAAATTTGTTGCCCCAAATGCTCCCCTTTTGAGATATTGCTCTTCCTTGACCCAGATCTCTTCCAACTGGACAGTATGTCGAGCAACAGTGTACGACTAGCTCAAAACATCCGCCAAAAGACCTTTTATAGCAGGTTCAATACAGACGGTTCTATATAATACCGTTGGTAATATCGGTGCATTTTTGTAGAATAGAATATCACAGAAATTATCACTGACGGGTTTCACTTTAAACCATCGGTAATATCGGTGCATTTGTGTAGAACTATGACAGAAATATCACAGACGATTTTGACATCTGAACCGTCGGTGATAATTAGAATATCACAGACGGTTCCGAGCTCAAAACCGTCTGCTTTACTACCACAGTCGGGTTTACTTCATAACCGTCTGTGATAATTATAAAATCAACAGTCTGCTCTGCTATCACAGACGATGATAAGGTCCAAACCGTCTATAATATCCTAGAATTTTGCTTGCAGTCGAACCGTTTGACTAGTTGAATTGTTCCACTTATTTTTCTCCTTGGGCACGACAAGCCCTAACCCGTAACCTCCATTGATGGCTGCCGCAACTCCATCGACGGCCACTAGTTCTCTGGTGAATCAAGTCCAAGTATATGATGATGAATCTGCATGTAAGAGCCACTAACACCAATCGGACGGGTAGCAATAATATTAGAAACGTGACCAAATGATTGAATAAAATGCTTTTCATATTTGGTTTTATTTTATTTTCAATGTTAGTATTAAAAAAATGATATATTATGGTGTTATGGTGTATATATATGTCTGTGGATGGTCAAAGAACGTTGAGACTATTACAGTCAGTCCTAACATGAAAACCGTCTGTAATGTTACTATCAGAGACGGTTTTGAGTTAAAAAACCATCTTGATCGTAGAAGTATTTTCTTGTTAACATTTTCACACAGAGAACATCATTTGGTGATTATCAGTTCTACATAATCATTCAAAAAGCCAGATATATAAGGAAAAGAAATTTCTTATTTCTTACAATCTTTGCATACATAAGGGATACGAGCGACCAAAGCGTCGACCTGATCCGAAAGTAATTTACAAAGTTCTCCTAGGGACGTATTGGCATCAGTAGGATCTACACTGGCTGCCCCAAGAGAACTAGCAATAGCTCTAAGCCTATCTACATCATCTTTCAGCAAAGGAGTGCAGCTGTTCCTTATTGTATCGGAGAGTTCTCGCTGCTACCGAGCGTAATCTCTCTCCGACCGGAACCTGTGCGCTTCTTTCGTGAGAACCCTCATAGCACTCTACCAAGTGCAGAATGGCAAAAGACATCTCCTCATAACACTTCTCCAGCGCCTCTTTTTCTTCTTGGAGAGTTCTGCACAAGGCAGCTTTCTCCTCTTACACATGCATGGGTTAGTTTTGAAAGACATAACGACCAGCAGAGAGGGTGAAGATGATTGCCAGCTTCGGAGTGGATTTGGATGTGGAAGTGTGTGACTTACCCTAGAAAGTTGATCATCCAAGAAAAGCTGATGATCCAAAGGTATTGAAGAGGGGATATTGGAAGGATTGTTGTGGATCTCCAAAGGTGGAGTCGATGCAACTGGAGGGGTTGCAAGGGGCAATGTGGCAACACAGGCCTCAGCACCCTCTAGAGTCTTCACTGCAGCTCCACTGGAGGATCTTTCATCATTTCTGAGTCTCTTCTTTGGAGGGAGCATTTCCTCAGGCACCTGTGGATTTCGAAATGCATTTGTTTGGAGGTAATCAAGTCATAAAAGAAAGATCTGCATTAGAGTTTCAGAGAGGACTTACTTTTTGAAGATCCTGATCGAGTTCATTCCTTATCTCTTCCTCATTACTCTCAATTTCAATAACCTCATTGGAATCTCGGCTCACCATCAAGGTGGGAGTTAAGGAGGGAATAAAGACAGGGATTTAGGAGCAGAATTCCTAAAAGACTTAGCCAAGAATTTGTAAGTCTGAAGGATTGAAGAGCCTCGCTATTTATAGAACCAGAAGGTGATGGTTCATATGCGCGGGTGCCTCGAGTTTTAAAAAGCGCACTACTGGTTTTCAAGGTCAATAAATTCATGATTATTTCTCGGGAGATAAACTGCCACACGGCGGAACAGTGCCCACTTAAGAAGTTGAAGCGTCAAATTACATAATTCGATGCAAATTAAATTTGAAGTAAATAATTAAGTCTCTTCATCTGCGCAGTTATCATGTGCGATTATCCATGTGCGGTTATCCACGATTGCATGTTGAGAATTCGAAGTGTCGGACATTGTTGGGACTATCACAGACGGTTGGGAGATCAAAACAGTCTTCTTTACTATTACAGACGGTTCTGAGGTCCGAACCATCTGTAATATGCGTGGAATTTTGCTTGAAGTCGAACCGTTCCACTTCTTTTTCTCCTTGGGCACGACAAGCCCTAACCCGTAACCTCCATTGATGGCCGCCGCACCACCATTGACGGCCACTAGTTTCTCTGGTGAATCAAGTCCAAAATCGATCGTAGCTTCAACTCCCTCGGCTAGATTTCGGCATTGCAAGTAAGGCAAGTAAAATTTCAGCATTATTAGATTATCCTAATCCTATGACGGCAATTATCCTATGATTCCTGTATCTTCCATTTTTTATATGTCTTCTTTTCAACATGATTCTATGCATGTCCTTGGACGATGTTCACGATGGGCAACGTAGTTCACGGTTCTTCGTCACAGTATGCTGCCTACGTTGGCTTGTTGATGAAAGAAAGGGTGAAGATCACCGTCGAGAGCTGGAAGTTAGTGAAGGGCGATATCTTAGTTGGCTCAGTTGAGAAAATCCTCAAGCCCGGCATGTTTCTCAAATTAGGACCTATAGAAAGCATCTTACATTTGTATTAGTGATTTCCTCAGGCTCCAACTCAATGAGTTGAGTTGATTTGCATTGATGAGTTGAGTTTGAGCTGGAAGGGATCACCAAGACAAATGTAACTCAACGCCAGTTCCAGCTCCTCGGGCGTCTCTGAATTGAACTCCTATGGTTAAGTCAAATGTGGTTCATACATTTGCTGTTTCAGTTGAATGGATTTGTGATGATCAGGTCTAATTTGTAGTCGGTAGTTACATTTGTTGTTTGATTGCAAAGGTTCTCTTTCAATGTGACTTTTGTAATATACATCAAATGTGTGAATTGTTGTATTTGTATTGCTATTTGGAACATGTACTTGAATGTGTGAATTGGTGTATTTGTATATTTATATTGGTGTATGTTTGTGTATTTGTATTGCTGTTTCAGACATATACCTCAATGTGTGAACTGGCGTATTTGTGTAGAACTATAGCAAAAATATCACAGACAGTTAACATATCAGAACCGTGTGTAATACAACACTATTACAGACGGTTTTGTGGAGAAAACCGTCTGTGATAGAACTATCACAGACGGTTTTTAAATCAGAACCGTCTGACTTCAAATGGTGATATAACAGATGGTTTTTACCTCAAAACCGTCTATGATATAACTATCACAGATGGTTTTTAAATCAAAACCGTCTGTGATATTCTAAGAACGTGCTGGAAAATTGAAATTTTGACATAAGAACAAATTTTTAATTAATTTTTTTCATCATTAATGAAAAACAAGCTATTTATAAAATTTCCAAGGCGACGCTTCATGTTCCCAGGCTAGGGATCCGCGTGAACATCAGAACCCGAAATGACACAACACACCGTTGAGAATTTGAAGCGTCGAATACTGTTGGGACTATCACAGTCGGTCCTTACATAAAAACCGTCTGTAATGTGACTATCACAGACGGTTTTGAGTTAAAAAGCGTTTGTGATATTGAAAGAATGTTGAGAATTCGAAGCGTCGGCCACTGTTGGGACTATCACAGTCGGTCCTTACATAAAAACCATCTGTAATGTTATCACAAACTTTTTTTTACCTCAGAACCGTCTGTGATATTCAAAGCACATTGAGAACTCGAAGCATCGGACACTTTTGGGACTATCCAACCAAATAGGCCCAACTTCTATATTATTTCTAAATTTTTTTGTTTGCCATAAAAAATATGTTGCACCACACTCGCGTTTGGCATGCCACAATGCCATCCAGCCAAATAAGCCCAACTTCTATATTCTTTCTATATTATTTGTATGGGACCTGCGACTTCTATATTGTTTCTATATTATTTGTGACGAGGATTGACACCCGAGTCAGTTCAAATAAATGCACTGTTGGTTCAAGACGGATTCGAGCCAGACATGTGCCCGGCGATGTGAACTCAAGTCATTCTGAGAAGCATCAGCTCGAGGTCGCAGGCTTTGCACGATCAGGTCGCAGGCTTTGCGCGATCAGGTTTGCTGATTATGATCTTTGTGTATATTTGGATAGTCGTTATGTCCTGCTAGGGACCACTATCAACTTACAATTCGGGTAAGTATTCCCGGGTCGTGACTAAATATACATGAACCTACAGGGTCACACACTTAATGGGTTAAAACAATGCAATTCGGATTAAGTCTATTTTTGGGTTTTCCGTATCAGATTCAGAGACTTAATATTAGACTCCTTATGCATTTGGATTGGGTTTGGTATGGGGTTCCGTATCAGACTCGGAGAATTAATATTAGACTCCTTATGCATTTGGATTGGGTTTGGTATGGGTTTCCATATCAGATTCAGAGACTTAATATTAGACTCCTTATGCATTTGGATTGGGTTTGGTATGGTTTTCTTTATCAAACTCAAAGACTTAATATTAGACTCCTTATGCATTCGGATTGGGTTTGTTATGGGTTTTCGTATCAGATCCGGATTGGGTCTGTTATGGAATTTATGTATCAGATACGAAGATTTAATATTAAACTCATCCTGCAGTTCGGATAAGATTTGAATCACATCAGGAAATCTAATCTGTTAGGATTTCTTCTACATGGGTAGTTCGGATAAGATTTGATTCACATCAGAAAATCTAATCTGTTAGGATTTCTTTTACATGGCCCTATATATAGAGAGGTATGATGGGCTTTGATGATAATCACAGAAAAGCCATAGCTGCTATCTCCTCTAAAGTAATAGCCCCTAAACCCTTGTCGTGCGCATTGGTGCTAGCACACTATCGTACGACGTTCCATTCCGGTACGTGTGGATACCAGTAGAGGCGCTGCTGCAATTGCTGCGCTGATCAGCACGATCCGTGAGCGGTTATAGTCATCTACATCCACTGATCAGGACGATCCGCAAACGGTTGCTATGAACATTCGATTGCTTCACCAAATCTGCTTCCGCTGTTGGTAACAATCTAATTTATGATCTATTACTTGCAGTTTTCAAGTAAAAATTTATGAAATTCTGCTGGTGTAGCTTACTCGGTTTCCTTCAAATATACCCATATACAATGGGGTGATCGAGGAACAAGCGTATTCGTCTTTTAGGTTAATGGATCATTGATTAAGTCTAAATGATTTGGGGGGTTTTGTGAGTTACAACTAAAACTACGACTAAATCTATCAATCTAGGGTTTAAAGCAATAAGGAGAAAATATGAAATCTAGGGTTAAAAAGCAGAAAGGAAAACCTATGATTTTGAGAATTGCATAACCATCAGGCGTAATTCTATCCAAGGTATGAGAATTCCAAGTTAATTTCAGTTGTTTTCCAAGACAGATTAAGTTGCCAAAACAGTCGTTGGTGTAGGATCGAGGATGTCGACTAGAGGGGGGTGAATAGGAGGTTTTAAAACTTTTCAATTTGTCGCGGTATTACGAATACCCCGACAGGTTTTTTGGTTGTTCCTAGCAGAGAAAAGACGACACGAGCTGACCGAGTGACCGGTCCTCTCCCGTCGGGAAAACACGAAGAATGACACGAGGATTTATACAGGTTCAGGTCTGTAACACCCTAGTTTTGGGAGGGTGAAAAGTTTTGCATAAAATCCTGCATGCATGTATCTCTGTAGTAGTAGCCAGATTAGCTGAACTCTAATCTCCCCCAAACCCTAAAAATCTCCAAAATCTACCCTTTGGATTCAGACTAAGATCTGCCTATCCAGATCTAACCTACCAGTTACTCTGAAGATAAAAGTCTTCAAGAGCTAGATCAAATTAGGACCCTAACTGAGTTATCTTGATTGAACCCTATCCAAACTCAAGTGTCTCTTGGATTATGTTTCCAGTTATATCCTCAACTTACTCCAAAAAGTTGGGAACCAGATTAATTCATCTAAACACTTTTCGCAGATTAGTCCAAATTTTACTGCGAATAAGTCCTTTTCTGTTTACCTGGAAGCCTGAAAAGGCTAAAATCTACGAATCAACTCAAACTCCAGAATTCCTTCAGGGAACACCTCCCAAATGCTATTTGATACAGGTCCCCCTTTTTATCAGACTTCAAAATCTCTCTCCAATCACCAGAATTCGAGATCGACAAAATCCAAATCTATTTTACCCTAATTTTACCCTATTTTCGAAAAATAGGGGAAATCCCTCAAATCTTATCAAACTTTCTCCAAATTTGAGCTAAATGAGTATTAATAGAAATATTATACTCAGCCATGGAATCAAATCTCAAATTAATCCTCTTTAAGACCAGATTTACAATTTAAGCCAAAGCCCATCAAAAATCATCACAATCAGGCCCCTGGTTCGACCATGGGCTACTGTTCACGACCAGATCACTCAGTTTGACTTCGACCACACCTCCTGTTCACGACCAGGCCGTTCAATCGACCACAGCAACTGTCTTCGACCGCGCCTGTTGAATCGATCACGAGCACTGTAGCATAGACCTGTTACTATTCACTTGACCAGCTGTTGTCGTTGCTTCGACCTCCAGCTACAGTACTTCATCCAATCGCTTGCCGCCACGTGTGTGCTCGATGATTGGCACTGTGGATCTTCTCGGGCTCACCTCACGGCCAGCTGATCCTCCCCGATTGTGCACACCATCGGCAACGTTTCAGTCAGAAAAACCCGGCCACGTGGAGTCCATGCCGAAGCCCAACATCAATTCGCCTTCACCTCCACCAGAGTAGCCGGTTAAAGCCCCTAATCCAGCTGCAGGCCGTCACTTCGCCGGGATTCAGCCGAGTTGTCAGATCCAGCCGCTTCGCTTCCCCTTGCATTTCCAGCCGTTGCAGCCTCCCCAAATCATCTATAAATAACCCTCGGGACTTAGCCAACTCCACCACACAGCAAAACACCAGAAATCGCCACACTTCACCGTGTCTTCTTCTTCTCCTGTGAGCAGCAAGGAGGAGCTACGGTGCCAAGCCTCTACACTGCTTCCCCCTCCACTACAGCTACTTTAGTAAGCTCCTCTTACCTCCCTCATCCTACCCGAGCATGGAATTAACTTGAAACCTCTCCAGTCGCCGGCGATTTCCTTTTCTCTCCAGCAGCTTCGACGAGCAATTAAACTCTAACTAGGGTGAATTAGCTCTCGAGCCTGTGATCAAACATGATCAGTGGACTGTGTGGAACACATCTAAGCAACCAGAATCACCAATTTTGCTAAAATTTGAAAAACCCCAAATTTCAACCTTGCATGTTCACTGTGCTTGCTGGTTTAGCTTATCTGTTGAATGTTTAGCTAATCCAACTTCACCAGTATGTTTCTAGTACCCTGAGGACCATACAAAAGCAAGGAATTAAGTTCAATCACTTTAAATCAGAAATGCCCAAATAGGATTTGAGTTCATCTTTTCTCCAGCCAGTATCTTCTAAATCCAGCCATTCCAGCTCAAACCACTTTGCCATTTAGATGTTTTGGACCATTTTGAGCAACTTTGTCTTCTACCACGATGCCTAATTCGGCCTAGAACAGAAGTTATAGCTATGCCCTAGTTGCTGTACTATTTATGTAGCAGGTGCTCCAGATCAGTCAACTTCTTCGCCGGTTTTCATCACTTTCCGGCAATCTCCTGCCCTAGATCCTGTTGAGACATTTGTTCCTGTTACAAATGCCTAACTACCAGACAAAGTGATGCATCATTTGGAGTCTTGAATCAAAAGATATGGCTAACCCTAGTTTCTGGCCATGTCGACCCTATGCCAGGCTGTGTCAGCCAGTGGCATTAGCCCTGTTCACCCACCTCTGGTCATGAAAAATAGAAATTACTTTGTCAAATAGCTGCCTCACTACCTTGTGCACCATATGCTTGAATCAAAACCTACTTTGGCCACTGGAAACTGTTCAAACCCTTCCAATGCCATTCTAGAGCACTGTCAGCCTATGTCAGCCAGTGGCATTGAGCCTTTTCACCCACTTCCAGCCATGAACCTTGAAAATAACTTTGTCCCTTAGACTCCTGATGTTGTGATCTACACTTTTCCCTACTGTCACAACTTGAGTTGAGCCCTCTATCACCCACTGACCTTATGTCGATGCCTTGAACCGAATGCCAACCTAAAGACGTTCGCTGTTTTTGGGCGAACCAGTCACAACCTTGATATTACCCTGATATTTTGGAACCCTGTAAACCTTGACAACTAATCTTAACCCTGGTTTCCATAGTTTAACTCTAATCGCTTCCAAACCTTGGTATCACCAGAGTTTCCATCTTGCATGATTGCATGTAGTGGATTAGTAAGAATATGATTGATTGTAATGCCTGTTTGCTTGTTTGATTTTGTTCAGAGCAAGAGCCCGAGGTTGAAGATCTTGTCGTTGAACCGACATCAACTGCTGATACTTACGACGCGGGAGGCAAGTCATACTTTGATCATATTGAACCTATATTTTATGAATTGCTATGCTATTCCATGAGTAGATATCTCATTAATATTGCATGTGTTGAGATCAATGATATTATGGCAGTGATAGATTGAATACTTGAGAAATGTGAAATTGTTAAGATAGCAAGCCATAAACTAATAAAAGTATATACATATACATTTATATTCATGAAATAGAACCCTTAGTCGTGACCAGTATTTTGGTGTGGAATGGTGATAGCACTGGAGGTGCTTAGCTGCACTGGATGTGCAGGCACTGAAGGTGCATGGTCTGTGGAATGATCTGGTCACTGGCATATAAGGACTAGAACCTTGTGTTGTGCGTCTAGTGGCATGAAAAACGTACCAACCGCTTACCTGGTATGGGACAGGCGCAATCTAATAACTTTCTTGGTATTAGCAGTTCCCTGCATGGCTTGTCGATCCGGTTTCTCGCGTGGAAACTGGTGGGACACAGTTCGTCCATGAGTGGTGTGAGATCAGAAAAATTATGAGAGGATAAGGTGTAAAGAAGGAAGACGCCCTACGCCAGATTAAGTCGTGCGCGACTGTAATCAAAAGAGGTTATGTGTCCCGCGGGAACATAGACCCAGGCTAGGAAGTAAGGCAGTGGGGAGGACCCACAACGGTACTTGGGACTGGATTGTCCATTTACCAGGCAGGGATGCTGGTAATACTAGACTGCGAAAACATTGTGTGAACTCGGCCTTGTCACGTGCGTTTAAGTCGCATGGAGTTGGCCCGACTTGAAAGTCGAGTGAAAAAGTGGATTTAAAAAGAGGTACACCTCTGCAGAGTTTAAAAATGTATTCGAATACTTCGTGCTCCCGAGTTTTAGGAGTATGCCGCGGTGGATTAAATCCACGGGGTGTGACACAAGTATTGTTTTATAAACTAAAATTTGTTAGTTCAAGATTACCCAAGTGGCATGTGTTGTCACGATAAGGGGCGTTGCCGTGGACTGTCATGTGTTGACGTGTCGCGGTAATACCATAATATAGAGATCATGTGATAACTAAGAGGCATGTGGATTTTGCCCTAAGCATATGATAACTAAGAGGCATGTGGCTTATGCCCTAAAGTTTATGAAATACTGACATGAGTATAAGATTGAAAGGCTTGAATGAAAATAATGTGATATGAGGATATATCGCCTTGGATATGGGATATATGTATCACCATCAATATGATTTATTTACTGCCATGAGTATGATCGGAAGTTGAATAAGAAAAGAGAAAGAAATGTATTTTGAAAAACCCTTCACTCTTTCCCCAATAGCATAGGTTCATGTCATTTATACTATATGTATCTCTACCTTCCCTATGACTTGCTGAGTACGTAAGTACTCACCCTTGCAACAACTCATCAATAGATGGAGCGCTCTACCACCTTGGTGAATATCCTGAAGATGTTGCAGACGCAGGAGAAGATGAGCAGTTCCCTCCGGAGCCCTGATGTGGTGCTGTCTTGCTGTCAACCTCTGTTTCCTGTGGATTGCTTTTGGCCCTAGCTTCCGCCGATTAGATGTTTTATTTTGTTGTACCTTTGTGCCTTGTAAGGCACTGTACCCCGTGTTGTACTAAGGCCTGATGGCCATACAATTATGACTACTGTAATATTTTGCTGCTTCAATATATTCCTGTGTTTGACTCATCCTGGGAAGTCAAGTGGTTTATGGGACCAGCTGCACCGAGCTAGGCTCCTCACAGGTGATGTCACAGTCGTGGCAGACACGACAAGGTCTCAATGGAGACCCTAGTCCTGTCGATGTGCTCGACTTGAGTCAGCTGGGGGAGTTCCCTCGCGGGGAGAGCGCTCCAGAGCACGCTTGTTGGTTTTTGTGTGTTGATGTAAAATGAATTGTCCTTAGTTACATGAGAGGGATACAAGGGATTATATAGGCCCAAAAGATGCAAAAATACGAAACTACCTCGGCCGCAACCGTCAATCGAAGGGCACCCGCGTCCTTCTTCCGGCCAAGGGGTTTGGATGCTTGACAAGTGTCTTTGCCAGTTCCCGAGGTGCTTCTCGCGTGATCCTCACGTGACCCGGCACCGGGGGCACTTGCCTCCGGGCAAATGGCGGTGCCCAGGAGTCTTTTCCCCGGAAAAATGGTGGCGCCCTGGACGAGGCACCGAGGGCCTCGTCCCTGGGAAAATGGCGGCGCCCGGGACGAGGGTCATCGGGAGCCTTGTCCCCGGGTAAATGGCGGCACCCGGGAGAGGGTCACCGGGGGCCTTGTCCCCGGGAAAATGGCTGTGCCCGGTGAGGTAAATGGCGGCGCCCGGAGAGGGTCACTGGGGGCCTTGTCCCCGGGACCAGGAGCCTTGTCCCTGGGAAAATGGCGATGCCCGGGACGAGGGTCACTGAGAGCCTTGTCCTCGGGAAAATGGTGGTGCCCGGGACGAGGGTCACCGGGAGCCTTGTCCCCGGGTAAATGGCGGCGCCCGGGACGGGGTCACTGGGGGCCTTACCCCTTACCTGGACTTGATCCTGTGGAGATTTCCCCCAACAGCAGCCCCCCATGTCCTCCGGGGATGCTGTCCGAGTCCCCGGAGGGGATGGCTCACGTTACCGGGAGCATCTCCCCAGGGACACATTTCCGGTGTCTTGTCGACGCTTCGAATCTTGCACCAGATACTTATGGCAGCGCCGTCGGTCATTATGTCGCTCCTAGTCTCGATTGGAGCGCGCAGTTCAGCCATAATGGTCGCGCGCGGTTTGAACCAGCGATGCGTTGTTTCCCACATCTGCCCCTTCGATTCCCGTGCGCCGTTTGAATTTAGTGGCGCGGATTCACCATGAGGGGCCACGTGGCGCCCATCGGGGCTACGTTCGAGTCCTATAAATAGGGCCTCGAGGGCCCCGAAGAAGCCATTCGAACCTTCGATCCTCAAACACCGCCGGTGCTCTAAGCTCTCCCAGTAGCCTTCTCCCGGAAGCCTAGCCTCCGGAAACCTAAGCCTAAGTCCCCTTAAAGCCCAAGCCACAGGAGAAAACAATGGGTCCCAAGAGTCACGCCAAGGCCGCCGAGGTGCCTCCGGAGGAAGTCACCGCGGACTTCCTCTGGGCCTCCAAGTTCACTTCGGGGGACTTAGAGTCCCTCGTGGACCGAGGGGTCATCGTGGATGGGGAAATCCGGATCCCCTCCAAGAAGGATGGCGCCCCCCGCCCTAGGCCCGAAGAAGTGGTCGTCTTCGAGGCCTTCCTCGAGGCCGGGCTTTGGCTCCCGGTGCATCCGTTGCTCCGGGAGTTCCTCCGAGAATACGAGGTGGCGCTCAACCACCTGACGCCGAACCTTTCGTTCGGATGGGGCTCTTCATCTGGCTGTTCGAGATAGCCCCGGATGGGAGCTGACGCTCCGGCTGTTCGGGTACTTCTATGAGCCAGAGGCGAGGAGCTCCCATCTGGTGAAGGGGGCCGAAGTCTCCATTCGGCTCCGTCATGATACAGCTCTTGCCGTCGCGGGTGCAGGAGTACCCGGTGGCGGCTTCCCGGGACCACTGGGGGGACTGGGTCCGGAGGTGGTTTTACCTCTGGGTCTGGGACGCCGAGGTGACTTACTCACCAGAGCCTCCCTCCTACAGTCGGTCGTCCGCCCCCAAGCCTCCGGTGTGGACCGGAGGAGCTGAAGCTCCTCAGCCAGGTGGTTGGCTCCCGGGGCGTCCGTTCCATGAGGGACGCTGCCAAGGAGCTAACATTACTAAAGGTCTCCCCCTTCTCGTACGGGAGGAGGGGGATCGGAATGTGCCCGGCGCAGCGGCCCCCGCAAAAGCCAGTGACCCGACGTAAGCTCCCGGCAACTTTCTTCGTTTTTTGTTAATTTTGCTAACTCTCCACTTTTGTAGTCCGGCCATACCCAACTGCCCGGGAGAAGGCAGAGAACCTCCTCGGGAGGTACTACGCCGACGAGCATGAGCGTATCGTGCGCGTCATCGGGGAGGGTCCTCCCTGGAACTTGGTGGCCGAGGCCTTTGGGCTAAGGCTGCCAGAGAGGACGCCTCTCCCGACCCCCAGCTCTCACAAGCAAGGGAAGGAGGCTGCTGGGGGTTCCGAGCCAAAGCGTGCCAAGGCTCAGAAGGCCCCCAGTCTGGCAACGACGCCGGGTTCCACACTCGTGAAGGCCTGGGACGCCGCCCCCAGGTCGGGACGTGTGCGAGCGCCTTCCCGGCGCGAGGTGCCGTCGCCCCCCCTAGAAGAAAACTACGGGGGGGCGGTGGAGGCACAAGAGTTTGCACGCCTTCTCAAGGCCTCCGGAGAGGCCCGGGGAAAGGAGCCAGCAGGTGATGAGGGGGCATCCGATTCGGCGAACTACGCCCCCTCGCCGCCTCCGGTGGCACCGGGACTACCGGAGCCGGAGCGGCCAGAGGTTCGTTTCGCGGAGGCTTCCCCTCCACGCGTCAAATGGCCGATGGACAAGGGGGAGCCCCTCGGTCTACGAGATCCCCGCAGTGACGGAGGTCCCGGGGGCCCCACGGCCAGGAAAGGGGAAAGGGCTCCTCATCCCTCCCCGGGGTGGCACCCCCTCGGAGAGCTCGTCCACCTCCTCTTCGGCCACCTCTTCAACGGCAAGGACTCCGGCCGCTGCCACTCCGGTTCACATTACCCCTGCGACTTTCGTGAGGGGGCCCGCCGGTGCGGATGGGTCCGAAGCCGTTGGGACGGAGACCCCCTGCTGTTCGCGGGGGAAGTCTTCCGGTTCGCGGAGGGGCTCCAGACCCAGAAGGTGCAGGAGTACATTTCTCAAGGGACGCTCCACGACCGTTGCGGGGAGCTGCAGTCGCTCCACATCCAGGTTCGTTCTCGAACCGGTGGCTCATTTTTTCCAAGATTTTACCAACTCTCGGGCTTCGACTAACTTTTGTGTTCATAGGGGGCGGCCCTTGCCTAGGGCATCGAGGCGCGCTTTGACAAGGCGCTGAAGGAGGCGGAGGGGAAGGCCGCCGCCTTTTCTGAGGAGCGGGACGATGCGCTCTGGGAGTTGGCTCGAGTCTGGGCCCAACTCCACGCCTCCGAGAATGCAAACAACTGGCTTCAGAGGGAGGCAAGGGCAAAGGAGGATGCCCTCCGGGAGCTCGAGGGCTCCGGCGCCCGGGCGGTGGCGGAAGCTGATCACTCCGTCCGCTTGACTCTCGAAGGGCTTGGGGTAAGCCTAGGCCCGGGGGGCAGCTCTGACGCGCCACCGGCGACGCTCGCGGAGGCTGTGCGTTTTCTTAACGCACAAGTCTCTAGGATCCCGGAGCCACCGATGCTCGGGCACGGGGCCAGGTGATCCCAATGGTGGCCGCCGTCGCGGGGCTTGTGGAACACAGGGGGATCAGCGCTCGGGCGATCAAGGGCCGGATCCCCGGGGCTTTCCCGAGTTCTTCGAGCAGCTCCGGCGAGAGGTGGAGCAGCTCGCCAGGGGCTTCTACGATCGGATCGTTTGGGTGTGATTCCCTGGGTCGGCGCCTCCGAGGGCGGACACTGCGGCTCCGGTATAGGCCTCCCGAAGGGAGGACACCAATGAACAAGTATGAGCCTCCCCCCGGGCCTTTAGATAGATCCTTTTTTTGTTTTAGGATTTTGCTCCCGGTAGCTTCTTAGAAGAAGCCCCGGAGACTTGTACAAAAGACATTTTGATGCAATAGAATGAATTTTTTGCTAAGTCTTGAATTGAATTTACCAGGCGCCCCGAGAGATTACTCCCGGGAAAGAGCCCCTGAGAGTTGAGCTCAACCTTAGAGGCGCCCCAGTGTTGGAGGAGCCTCCCCGGAGATAAGCCCTCCGGGCTCCGACGGGTATCACTCGGGGGATGCCCAAGCCGCCTTAATTTTGCTAAGTCTCACCTCCGGGGGACATCGTAGGGGTGTCTCCCTAATGAAACACGGGGTGCCCGAACTTCCGTCAGGTAGATGATAAGTCGATTTGGTGGAGATCTCGACGTTGATGATCCGGCTTCCGATCAGAACTGATCGAACCCAGCAATCGCTACACCACTGCTCCGTTGGTTATCAACCGTGCCAAAACGCGGTTGACCTCGCCAAGAAGGCTAATTCCTGCAAGCGAATCGAGAGCACAAGCAAAAACGTAGAAGAAGCAATCTGGAAATTGCAAATCAAATTGAATTAAGCTCACAAGTTGGGGTTCCACAAACCGATCTACGGCGAAACTGCAAAGGCAGAATAATCTAAGCAAAACCCAAATCTCCCTATGACGGCTACGGAGTATGTATATGAGAGAGAGAGGCGGCGGCTAGGGTTTAGGTCGCAGCCTAACTAAGATACATGGGCCGAAGGCCCAAAAAGAGGTGACGCAGCACCAGCCCGACTCTGTCTCGCGCGCACTGTTTGGACGATTCCTGGTGACTTGGAAAGAGTTTGGTGGCGGGACCTGATGCGTTGGAAATCTTATCTCCTAAGCTTTCCGTGAAGTGGTAGAACGTCAAAAACGGACTTCGTACGTGGCCTGGGCGTCCGTTTGAAGACAGACGTGTCGCTGCAGTCCGAACCGGCGTCCATCTCGGGATCAACTCGAACCTTGGCTCGTCTCGGTGCGTCGTGACATCCTCGCTGATCCAAACCATGATTCCTAGGTACAAGAACAATATTATTAGGTAGTAACTCACCCTCTATAGTAGTTTCACATAAACTTAGGAACGAGCTCACCTGGTAATTTAGTTGACGTGCGTGTGCCCTTGTAATTGGTCCTTGCACAAGCGGTGTTGGAGAAGTTGACGCATCCATAGGAGTGATGTCCTCATCATCCTCCCCCTCTTGAATTGGAGTCGTCCTCGACTCAAGCTCATCTTCTTCTCCCAAGTATGGGCGCAAATCTGAAACGTTAAAATTGGGGCTAACCCCGAAAGCGGCGGGCAACTCAAGTTTATATGCATTATCATTTATACGCTCTAGCACCCTAAAAGGACCATCAGCACGAGGGATCAATTTAGACTTTCTTAACTCAGGAAAGCAGTCTTTACGCAAGTGTAGCCAAACAAGATCTCCAGGAGAAAATATCAATTCTTTTCTACCATGACTACCAGCAGTACGATATCTTTCATTCATATGTTCAATATTCTCTTTTGTTGTCTCATGCAGTTTCAGAATAAACTCAGCACGTTTCGTAGCATCTAGATTGACCCTTTCAGATGATGGAAGAGGCAACAAATCAATTGGAGCACGAGGATTGAAACCATACACTACCTGAAAAGGACTTACCTTGGTAGTTGAGTGCAGTGCACGGTTGTAAGCAAACTCCACATGAGGAAGACACTCTTCCCACAGCTTCAGGTTCTTCTTCAAAATAGCCCGCAACATTGTGGACAATGTGAGGTTTACAACCTCCGTTTGGCCATCAGTTTGGGGATGACATGTAGTAGAAAACAACAATTTGGTCCCCAATTTGTTCCATAAAGTTCTCCAAAAGTGGCCCAAGAATTTTGTGTCACGATCTGAAACAATAGTAGAAGGCATACCATGCAAGCGAACAATTTCTTTCAAAAATAAATCGGCAATATGAGTAGCATCGTCGCTTTTATGGAATGGAAGAAAATGCGTCATCTTGGAAAACCTATCCACCACAACAAAAATGCTATCCCTCCCCCTCTTTGTCCTAGGCAGTCCTAAAACAAATCCATTGAAATATCCTCCCACGGAGCACTAGGAGTAGAAAGAGGCATGTACAAACCATGTGGATTCGATCGTGACTTCGCCCTTTGACATGTGGTGCAACGCGCCACAAAGCGGTCAACATCACGCCTCAACTTTGGCCAAAAAAAAAGTGTGGCCAGAACATCCTCCGTCTTTTTAACACCAAAGTGACCCATTAAGCCTCCTGCATGAGCTTCCTGCAGCAACAAAAGACGAACAGAGCCAACTGGAATGCATAGGCGGTTAGCTCTAAACAACAACCCATCATTATTGAGTACAAATTTATTCCAGGCCTTTCCTCCTTACAATTCAACAAGACATTTTTGAAATCACCATCTTGAGCATATTGTTCTTTTATAGTTTCTAGTCCAAAAATTTGGCATTCAAGTTGAGACAACATGGTATATCTTCTAGACAAAGCATCAGCAATTACATTGTCTTTCCCTTTCTTGTGTTTAATGATGTAAGGAAAAGACTCAATGAATTCAACCCATTTAGCATATCTACGGTTTAATTTGTTTTGACTGCGAATATGCTTCAGTGATTCATGATCAGAGTGTATAACGAACTCCTTAGGCCATAAATAATGTTGCCACGTCTCTAAAGATCGCACAATAGCATACAATTCTTTATCATACGTGGAATAATTCAAAACAGGCCCACTCAATTTCTCACTAAAATAAGCAACAGGTTTACCTTCTTTCATCAACACACCACCAATTCCAACTCCACTAGCATCACATTCAAGTTCAAAAGTCTTACCAAAGTTTGGAAGCTAGAGCAATGGTGCGTTTGTGAGTCTCTTTCAAAAGGTTGAAGGCATCTTCTTGTGGTTGTCCCCAGTGGAATGCAACACCCTTCTTTGTTAGTTCATTCAACAGTGCGGCTATGGAGCTGAAATCCTTCACGAAGCGGCGGTAGAAGCCCGCAAGTCCATGGAAGCTCCGCACTTGTGAGACCATTTTAGGAGTTGGCCATCTCTTGATAGCTTCAATCTTAGCGTCATCCACCTCGATTCCCTGCGGGGTCACAACATAGCCAAGAAATGAGGCTCGATCGGTGCAAAAGGTGCACTTCTCGAGGTTACCAAACAAACGTGCATCTCTCAAAGTAGTAAAAACAGCACGTAGATGATCAAGATGGTCAGAAAGTGACTTGCTGTAGATCAAGATATCATCAAAATAAACTACCAGCAATTTTCCAATGAATGGGCGTAAGACCTCGTTCATCAAGCACATGAAAGTACTAGGTGCATTAGTCAATCCAAAAGGCATAACTAACCACTCATATAAACTAAACTTAGTCTTAAAAGCAGTTTTCCATTCATCGCCCAATATCATTCTAATTTGGTGGTAGCCACTACACAAGTCCATCTTAGAGAAGATAAGAGAACCACTTAACTCATCAAGCATGTCGTCTAACCTAGGAATAGGATGACAATACCTTATTGTTATGTTGTTAATGGCTCTACAATCCACACACATACGCCAACAACCGTCTTTCTTAGGAACCAAAAGAATAGGAATGGCACAAGGGCTAAGGCTTTCTCGTACATACCCACGATCCAAAAGTTCTTGGACTTGTCGTTGAATTTCCTTAGTCTCTTCCAGGTTGGTCCTATATGCAGCACGGTTGGCAATGTCGCTCCCGGAATTAAATCGATTTGGTGCTCAATACCTCGAATAGGTGGTAGTCCCGGGGGTATCTCAGTTGGAAACACATCCTCAAACTCCTGCAAAAGGTTAATAACAGCAAGGGGCAAAGAGCTAGGAATATTATCAAATGAAAATAAAGCCTCTTTGCAAACCAAAGCGTAGCACAAAGCATCTTTATCATTAATTTCAGCAATATCAGATTTTGTAGCAAGCATAACACCACCCTTTAATTTAATTCCCGCTGACCTAGAACTCGTGTTCTTATCTTTTCTAGGTGGAAAAACAGTTTTAGCTACTTGCTGATTTTCAGATTCAAGCATGTTTTCTTTCTTCTCATTTTCAGCTTTCTCCCTATCACTTTGAACAATTTCAGCAGGGGTCATAGGAAGCAAAGTGATTTTCTTTCCTTTGTGCACAAGAGTGTATCTATTACTTCTACCAAGATGGGTTGCATCAGTATCAAATTCCCATGGACAGCCTAACAACAGTGAACAAGCTTGCATAGGCACTACATCGAAATCAGCTGAATCATGGTATGATCCAATCGAAAAGTGAATTTTTCCAATTTGTGTTACCTTTACCTTATCGCTGTTGTTGAACCATTGAATATGGTAAGGATGAGGATGATCACGTGTAGTCAAGCTAAGCTTCTTGACCATATCTGAACTTACCAAGTTGTTGCAACTTCCTCCATCAATAATAACACGAACACGTCGATCATTGACAACAAGATACGTTTGAAACAAATTGTTGCATTGTATCTTCTCAGCCTGCTCCATTTGGGTGCTCAACACCCGCTGTACAATGAGGGTCCTGTGATCTTCTGTGGCGTCAACCCCAAGAAACTCCTCTGCATTGTTGTCCGTATCAAGATCACTACCTGCATAGTTAGTTGCAAGAACAAATTCTTCTTCTACATCAGATGCACTAACGTACCCATCGTCGGCCGTCGCGATGTAGGCTCGATGACTTGGGCAATCCTTCGTGAACTTGTCTGTGAGCTCTTGGATGCTCTTGTTGAGGACCTCGTTCATATCAAGAATGAGCTTACGAAGGTCATCCTCCTCAACAGCAGCTCTAGCTCTGGTTTGTGGTCCTGTCATGGTTAGTAGGAACAAAGATAACACAAAATATTATCCCTATAAACTACTAGGTGGTGGTATGTGTATTCACTCGCCCTCAAGCGTCTTACCACGCTCTTGCAAGGATCTTACCAACACTGCAGAAGGTACAACCGGTGGCTGGTTCGTGATACCAAGCAGCTAATGCCCAGTCTTTCTTCTCTACAGCCTTTCTTTAGCTATACCTTTAACCTTTAAGTCTAGTAGGTATCTGGTTCACTGCTTTAGACGGGAAAAATAAATCCATGGAAGAACTAAGAAAGGTCAAGAAGAGGCCAAGAAGATAGAAGACCACTCCCTTTTTTGTAAAAAAAATAGAGATTCTCATGTTCCGAGGAGGGAACCGACGTAGGGATTTGCATGGGGCGTTGCGCGTCGCGTCGGAGATTGTCAGACAATAAACGTGTGGGACGTGAGTGAGGCGATTGCAAGGCTAAATCCTGTTCTGATAAGAAGAAGGTGGAGCTCGGAAGGCAATTGTATATAAACAAAGGATTAGCAATAACCGAAATCAGATAACAAAGCTGAATAAATGTCCAAAGTACTTGTCACAGTTGCTGGCCTAAACGCGTTCCTAAAACTAGTTCAAGCAAGCAAAGTGATCGGTACAGGCGATGGACATAAAAAGATGCAAGCACTTATGATCTTTTTTTTTTTTTTTTTGCTAATCTTTCTTTTCTTCTTTTTTTTCTTTCTTTTTGTGCGGCTCTTTTTTATGCACTTGCCTTTTTCTTCTTTTTTTTTTCACAAGAGTGCTGCAAAGGATGGATTACAACTCAAAATTTAAGAATTACGCACAAAACCTATCACAATACTCTCGGCAGTTTAGCAAAGATGCTCTACAGAAACTTTCAATAATAATTTGGGGCTCTTAGAGACCTCAAACGCAAAAACTTATAACTAGGAAGTTGTATCTCTTTTCTTTCTCATCAATTTGAACATACAGAACACCCAATTTGGGGTTTGGAACTAGGAGATATGGCCCCCGAAATACAGGCTGTACAGATTACTCCGGGATGAAACAGATTAACTTCCAACGCGATTTTGGCCAAGAATATGGCGTTTCTGGAATTTGGTACAATGAAGAAAGTTGTAGATCTCTTTGAGAGATACAACTTAGACTATTTAATTGCCCACATTGGTGTTCAACGACTAAGATATTCTCTTTAGAAAAACAGCAACGCAAAAGAGAATTCTGATCCGATTGCGACTCGAATTTGGTTTTGGTTTAGGATTGGGATTTGAGACTCGACACTAGACCAAGAACACGAATTGACCAGCAATACGACGATGACCACAGACACAAATTCAACAATATAAAACTGAAAACGAAAATTGCGAAAGGCTCAAAGTGGTTTGGACAGCGGAAGACTATGACCACAATTTTTTTTTGGCTTTTTCTGGACTCTAGGTAGAAGATGAACGACGAATAGAGGGGATACCTGATGGGCAACCTTGGCTCTGATACCACTTGATGAAACACGAGGTGCCCGATCTTCCGTCAGGTAGATGATAAGTCGATTTGGTGGAGATCTCGACGTTGACGATCCGGCTTCCGATCAGAACTGATCGAACCCAGCAATCGCTACACCACTGCTCTGTTAGTTATCAACCGTGCCAAGACGTGGTTGACCTCGCCAAGAAGGCTAATTCCTACAAGCGAATATAGAGCACAAGCAAAAACGTAGAAGAAGCAATCTGGAAATTGCAAATCAAATTGAATTAAGCTCACAAGTTGGGGTTCCACAAACCGATCTACGGCGAAACTGCAAAGGCAGAATAATCTAAGCAAAACCCAAGTCTCCCTGTGATGGCTACGAAGTATGTATATGAGAGAGAGAGAGAGAGACGCGGCGGCTAGGGTTTAGGTCGTAGCCTAACTAAGATACATGGGCCGAAGGCCCAAAAAGAGGTGATGCAGCACCAGCCCAACTCTGTCTCACACACATTGTTTGGATGATTCCTGGTGACTTGGAAAGATTTTGGCGGTGGGACCAGATGCGTTGGAAAGCTTATCTCCTAATCTTTCCGTGAAGTGGTAGAACGTTGAAAACGGACTTCGTACGTGGCCTGGGCGTCCGTTTGAAGACAGAAGTGTCGCTGCAGTCCGAACCGGCGTCCATCTCGGGATCAACTCGAACCTTGGCTCGTCTCGGTGCATCGTGACATCCTCGCTGATCCAAACCATGATTCCTAAGTACAAGAACAATATCATTAGGTAGTAACTCGCCCTCTATGGTAGTTTCACATAAACTTAGGAACGAGCTCACTTGGTAATTTAGCTGACGTGCGCGTGCCCTTGTAATTGGTCCTTACACAAGCGGTGTTGGAGAAGTTGACGCATCCATAGGAGTGATGTCCTCATCACTCCTAGGAGCCGATCCGGTTGCGGTGGCTCCCAGAGTGGCACCTAGACAACTTCGACAACCACCGCACTGAATTATCCCCTTCGCGACCGGGGTCCCGGAGGGTTCCACCACTTCGAATACTCCCACCGGCGGGCTACGAGTATTGGCCCGAGGACCTGCTTTGGGAGGCCTAGTGACGTATACGAAGCTTGTATCGAGACCTGGCCCGGGAGCTATCAGAGGGCCTCTGGGATTATTAGGTTTAGAAGTCTTCCGGGTTGTATCTTGCGTTTAATGTACCGATATCCACCGGAGGGGGAAGATGTCCTCCGGTTAAATATTTCAATAAAGCTAAGTTAACTTGTTAACTTGTTTTCGAAACTTTTCGAATTCAAAGGATGGTCCGGAAGAGGGCAATCCTCGGGCACGAGTTACCCCCCCCCCCCTCCCCAAAGCGGGTTGGAGCGTAGCTCCGCTCGCTGAGGGAGAAGTGAAAGGCCCGGATGCTAATGATTGCCGAGGTAAAAAAATCTCCAAGAAGATTTTCCAAAGGTCCCGGTGGGAAATTTCCCGGCCGCTGTGAGAACAGGGAGCCGGGTAAAAACCTCTGGGAAAAATTTTTCTAAAATCCCGATAAGAAATCCTCCGGTCGCTGTGAGAACGGGGAGCTGGGTAAAAACCTCAGGGAACAATTTCCGAAAATCCTGATGAGAAATCCTTTAGTCGCCGTGAGAACAGGGAGCCGGGTAAAAACCTCCGGGAACAATTTTTTGAAAATCACGTCTCGCCAAGGAGAATTTCGCTCCCTGAGGAGGATGAGCCCAATGATGGGTCTGAGTATTTGAGAGGGGACTAGTCTCTCAAATTGACTCGTTACCTCAATCCTTGAGGACTTGGTTGCCGCTTACCCCCTTAGTCCATGAGGGGTGATTGTAAGCTTCCCTACAAGAGCGGGGGCTCCCATCGTAGGGACTTTTTGGGTCGTGATAGCCTACTTCCTCACGGGGAGAGAATCCTCACTGAGGGCGTCCTCGTGGGGAGTGCATCACCGTGAGACGATAATGTAGGGACCTGTAGTGAGCCCAAGCTAAAGAAAACTAATTGTATTAACAAGGAATTGAGATACAACACCTCCCCCCGCAAGATCGCGACGGGGGAGGGAACGGTGAATACAATGTCTCCCTCCCCTCCGGCGTAATCGCTCCGGGGGAGGGGACAAGCCCGTAGGCTAGATATAGAACTTGCAAAGCAAGCATACGTTCCACGTGTGCTTCAACTCCTGCTCTTGAAGGTTGGAGAGCTTGTAAGCCCCAGAGCCCAGGACTGCTGAGATCTTGTAAGGGCCCTCCCACTTGGGGGTCGGTTACGCACTTGAGGACAAGGTCCCCGAGGCGGAAAGCTCTCTCACGGATGCGCTGGATGTATCGCGCACCATTTCGCGCTCGTAGATGGCGTGGCGGAGGAGCGCTTGGTCGCGTTCCTCTTTGACGAGGTCGACCTCCAGTCACTGATTTGCCTTGTTGGCTTGGTATGTTGCAGTCATAGCTCTGTCAAGGAGCTCAACCCACAGCGACCGGAAGCCAATCTCCGGGGGGAGAACCACCTTGGCCCCGTACATGAGGGAGAAGGGTGTGCGTCCTGTCGCCCGGCTCGGGGTCGTACGTATGGAAAGGAGGATGCTAGGGAGCTCCTCCGCCCATGCGCCTCGTTTGGAGGCGGCTTGTTCGAGTCGTCAGCGTAACCCCTGTAGGATCATGCCATTGACGGCCCCGTTGCTCTGGGGGTGAGCTACCGAGGCGAAGTGGATGATGAGCCCCAAGCCTTCGCAGAATTTCCGGAAATGTGCCGAGTCGAATTGGGTCCCATTATCGATGGTGATTTCCCGGGGGACCCCAAAACGACATACGACATTCTTCCAAAAACACCGCTGTACTGCCCGGGATGTGATGCTGGCCAGAGGCTCGGCCTCTACCCACTTGGTGAAGTAGTCGACTGCGACCACCGCATACTTGTAGCCCCAGCCACTGGGGGGAAGGGGCCCAGGAGGTCCATCCCCCAGCGCGCGAAGGGCCAAGTAATGGGGATAGTCTGCAGCGCCACAGAGGGTAGGTTGGAACTCTTGGTCATCTTCTGGCAGGCCTCGCACACGGAGACAAGGTCTCGCGCGTCACGAACCACTGTGGGCCAATAAAAGCCCTGACGAAGGGCCTTGGCCGCGATGGCGCGCGGAGCTAGGTGGGACCCGCAACTCTCCGAGTGGATGTCCTCGAGGAGTTGAAGCCCTTCCGGCAGTGGGAGGCAGCGGAGCAGGGTGGAGGCCCCGCTTGTAAAGCTTCCCCTCTAGCAGGAGGTATGCTCGGGCCTTGGCTCGGAGGCGCTTAGCCTCAGTCTCGTTGGGAGGGTCCCCCTCCCCCTTGATGAAGGAGATGAGTGGGTCCATCCAAGATGCGACTCGGGTGATCTCGGAGACTTCCGGGACACGGGACCCGTTGTCCGCGTCCGGGGAGGTCGCCGAGGGCTTCGCGATGATCTCCAAAAAAGCTCCCCTGGAGAGATGTTCCCGGGGGCTGGCCGCCCGGGCCAGGGCATCGGCCCGGTCATTGTCCCTCCGCGGGATGTGCTAGGCCTCTAGGCCATCAAAGTGCTTCTCCATCTTGCGCACCTCCTGCAAGTAGAGACTCAAGTTTGCGTCATGGCACAAGTAGGACTTGTCCATTTCGCAAACTACGAGCTGGGAGTCTCCTTTCACGAGGAGGTGACGAATCCCCATGGAGCGCGCGAGGCGCAACCCAAGGAGAAAAGCCTCGTATTCGGCGACTTTGTTCGTGGTGGGGAACTCGAGTCGCGCCGCGTACTCCAGTTCCCTCCCCTCGGAGCTCCGGAGGACTACCCCCGCGCTGGCCCCAGCGAGACATAAGGAGCCATCAAACATGAGCGTCCAATGGTCACTACGTCGGGGCGGTTCAAAGAGGCTCTCGTCCACGGACCCAGAGGTAGGGGTCCATTCGGCCAAAAAGTCAGCGAGGACTTGTGACTTGATGGCGGAGCGCCCAGTGAGGGAAAGGGAGCAAGGAGCGAGCTCGGCCCCCCACTTTCCGATCCAGCCTGTGGCTTCTTTGTTTCAGAGTACATCTCCCAAAGGAAGGGATGACGGGACAGTGAACGGGTGTCCCAGGAAGTAGTGACGAAGCTTCTGGGATGCCATTAGAAGGACGTACCAGATCTTCTCCATCTCCGTGTACCGAGTTTTAGCCCCTTGGAGGGCCTCACTCACATAGTACATGGGACGCTGTTGCCCATCCTGCTCTTTTACCAATACCGCGCTTACGGCAACAGGGGTCGCGGTGAGGTAAAGGAGCAAGGGTTCTTCTGGAGACGGGCTCAAGAGCATTGGGGGGCTCGTGAGGTGCTTTTTCAGGTCGTCGAATGCCTCCTGGTCCTCGGGGGTCCATCGGAACCCTTCGAGGCCCCGGAGGATTTTGAAAAGCTGGAGGCCATGTTCCCTCGATCGTGAGACGAAGCGACTCAGCGCGGCCAGGCGGCCGGTGAGCCGCTGTACGTCCTTGACCGAGCGCGACGGGGGCATATCCAAGAATGCCTGGATCTTTTCGGGGTTGGCTTCTATGCCCCGCTGGGACACAAGGATGCCCAGGAGCTTTCCCCCACGTACGCCGAAGGCGCATTTTTTCGGGTTGAGCTTCAACTCGTACGCTCGGAGGTTGCGGAAGGTCTCCGCTAAATCGTCGCTGTGATCGGCCACGCAGAGGCTCTTGACGACTGCATCGTCGACGTAGACTTCGACGTTGTGACCGATCTGGTCCTTGAGGACCAGCATCATGAGTTATTGGAAGGTTGCTCCAGCGTTCTTCAGCCTGAAGGGCATATGGACGTAGCAGAAGATTCCGAGGAGAGTTATGAAACTTGTCTTTTCCTAGTCCCCTTCTGCCATCCGGACTTGGTGATAGCCCGACTACGCATCCAGGAAGCTCATCATCTCGCACACCACAGTCCAGTCGACCAGCTGGTCGATCCGCGAGACTGGGAAGTTGTCTTTGGAGCAAGCGCGGTTGAGGTCGGTAAAGTCCACGCACATCCGCCACTTGCAAATTTGACTTCTTCACGAGGATGGGCTTCGTGACCCATTCGAGGTGCAAAACCTCCCGAATGAACCCCGCCTCTTTGAGCTTGGCGATCTCGGCCTTGATTGCCTCTTGGCGTTCAAGGGAGAGTTTTCTCAGCTTTTGTTTGACCAGGGGATGACCGGGGGTCACCGCAAGTTTATGCTCGATGACTTCTCGGGCGACGCCTCGCATGTCGGAGGGCTTCCAGGCGAAAACGTCAGAGTTCTTGTGTAAGAAAGCTGCGAGTTGCTCCGCGTGCTCTAAATGGAGATCTGCCCCGATCTTGACAGTCTTGTCTCCGTTGTCCGGGGACAGCGGGACCTTCCGGAGGTCCCCTTCTGGACGCGGCTTGGGGGGAGACCTCCCGGAGAGTACAATGGTGGCGTCCAGCGCCGGGGAAGAGGTCTCTCCCCCCGGGGTCTTGATCATGTTGACGCTCCCAATCATCGCGGCGGCGCGCTCATATAAAGCGCGGGCCACGTCTTTGTCGCCCTGGGCGGTGATCACGCCGTGAGGTCCAGGGATCTTCACGCAGAGATAGCTCTGGTGGATTGCGGCCCCCAAGCGGTTGATCGTGGTCCTCCTCATGATTGCATTGTACGAGGAGGGGAGGTCCACCATGTCGAACCAGACCATCTTCGTCTGGTAGTTGTCTGGGGTACCGAAGGTCATGGGGAGATACACCTTTACCACCGGGTGGACGTCTTCCCCGGGACGAATCCCTGCAAGGGCCCTGCTGCGGGCTGCAGTAGCTTCTCGTCGACCTACATCTCCCTAAACGCCTTCAAGTACAGGATGTCGATGAGGATGCGTGCCAGGTGGCAGTTGTAGACGGTGGTGGAGACGATGAGCACATCGTCATGGGGGAAGCGAACCCCCCGCGCGTCTTCCGCTGTGAAAGTGAGGGGTATGTCCGACCACTTTGGTGGCTGGGGCGTAAGCAACACCCCCACAACCTTTGCTTCACGAGCGTACTCCTTGCGCTTGCGCTTGGAGTCTCGCCCTGAGGCAGACCCTCCCATGATGACGTTGACGCACCTTTGGGAGGTTTGGAGGGGGGCACTTCTGAGGGACCCCCTTCCCGCGCTTGCCCTTGGTGCTCCCCCGCCGGGGCAGGAAGGGCCGGTAAAACCGGCTGAGAGGGCAAGGAGGCAGGGGTCCCCCCCTGCCCATGATGGTCGAGGAATGCGGCGAAGTGTTGGAGAAGTTGGTGGCATTCCCGAGTAGTGTGGGTATTGGACTTGTGGAAAGTACACCACATGCCTTCCTTGCCTCCTCGGCGGGACCTTTATGGCCGCAGGATGACTGCCCCCCTCCCACGACCTTTCGGCTTGGGGAAGGGGCGGTTGCCCTGGGAGGCATCGCGCGAGCCACCTCCGCCCTTGAGGACAAAGGCGTCCCGAGGCCGTGGCTCACTACGATTGCCCCTCTTGGGGCGCTTGAGGGGGTCCATAGCCTC
Organism: Pharus latifolius; assembly: GCA_019359835.1. Classification (NCBI taxonomy): domain Eukaryota; kingdom Viridiplantae; phylum Streptophyta; class Magnoliopsida; order Poales; family Poaceae; genus Pharus; species Pharus latifolius. The sequence continues at coordinate 17,519,285 of CM033327.1, read as the reverse complement.
CCGGTCGATGGGGGCGGGAACTCCCTTGTTTTTCTTCTAGAGGTCATCCTCCTCCGCCCAAGCGTACTTCTCGAGTACAGTGAAGAGCTCGTCGGCGGAGGAGGGGCAGCTTCGGGAGAGTCTTCGATGGAGCTCCCCGGGGAGGATCCCGCTCTTGCATGCCTCAATGACTGTGGAGTCGGGGACGTGAACTACTTTGCTCTTGACCTGAGCAAAGCGCTTGAAGAAGCTGCGGATGGTCTCCCCTGTCCTCTATTGGACAGTGTATAGCTGCGATGAATCCAGGGGACGCACGTAGTTCCCCTAGAAGTTCGCACAAAACTCGCGCTTGAGCTGCGCAAAAGACTTGATGGAGCCGGCCTTCAGGTTGTAAAACCATGAGCGGGCGATCCCGGTCAGGTAGAGGGGGAAGACATTGCACTGGACTATCTCGTCCCCCCCAGCCGCTGAAATGGCTGTGGAATACACCTGCACAAACTCGTAGGGATCACCCTCACCATTGTAGTGTTCGATGTGCGGCGGTCGGTAAGGCCACGGCCATCGAATGCACCGAAGCCGACGACACAGTGGTTGGTTAGCCCCCTCCACCTCTCGGGGAGATTCCCGGTCGCTGTCCCCTTTGACGGGAGACGCGCGTTCGTTGCCGGAGTCGGGAAGGGGCCCAAGGGGTCCGCCGACATGGACACCCCCCAGCGGCGGCGGCTGCTTCTTCAGCGGGCCTCTTTCCTCGGCCGGGATGGGAATGTGATTCACCGTGTCCACGACCCGAGGGAGGGTCCGACCGGTCGCGCGAGGGAGCCTCTCCAGACCTGGTGGTACGCATTTGCTCAACCTCCTCCTGGGTAAAGCATACCTAATCCACCGGGGGAGCCCTCAAGGGCGGCCCCGGAGGAGGAGGGAGCTCATGCGTAGTGGTTGTCAGCTCGAGAGGTACTACCGGGGTGTGGGCGGAACCCACCACCGGGCGGTCCCCGGGAGTGCCACCCAGAACTGGAGAGGGGGGACCCTGACGGGGGAGATCCAGCGACGACGCGGGAGTGGTCCGGTGGGCCTCTTCCTGCACGACGGACACGACCGGCTGGGCGAACCTAGCTCCCAGCCCTGGGAAAACCCCGGGTGCGGAGTGAACCACCGGCATGGGGAAGGCCCCGGGGACGAGGTAAACCCCCGGCATCAGGAACGCTCCTGGGGTCGGGAAGGCTCTAGATGACGGGCCCACCGGGGGAGCGTAACCCCCGGTGGAATCATAGGTCCAGGGAGCGACCTGACCTCCAAGGGTCGGAGGGGCCACCGGGTGTCCCATAAACGGGGGCATTGCCCCCATGAACGGGAACTGCGGCGGGTAGATGGGGGCCGGCGGCCGCGCTAGGACGCGGAGGAGTTCATCCATCGAGCGTTGGGCGCGAAGCTAGCCCTCCACAAGAGCTTCGAGTAGGGCGTCCAGGGAAGCTGGAGGAGCCACCGGGGGAAGGCCAGCCCCCCCCCCCCCCCCCCCCCCGGGGCGCCCACGGTCACCGGGTTGGACCCGGAGGCCTGCCCACTGGAGACTACCGGAAGGGTTAGAGGCGGTACCTGGGTCTAGTCGTGTCCGGGCGGGAGCACCGGGACGGCCGTGTTTTGGAGGGCTGGCGCCGGGTCACTGGGACCGGCGTCACCGGGTAGGGCACGAGCCCTCGTTCTTGGGGGAGCTATGGCGATTAGTCGCGAAGTCCCCACGGACGGCGCCAACTGTCGTGGTATTACGAATACCTCGACAGGTTTTTTGGTTGTTCCTAGTGGAGAAAAGACGACATGAGCTGACCATGTGACCGGTCCTCTCCCGTCGGGCAAACACAAAGAATGACACGAGGATTTATACAGGTTCAGGTCTTAGTGGAGACCCTAGTCCTGTCGACGTGCTCCCAACTTGAGTCGGCTGGGGGAGTTCCCTCGCCAGGAGAGCGCTCCAGAGCACGCTTGTTGGTTTTTGTGTGTTGATGTAAAATGAATTGTCCTTAGTTACATGAGAGGGATGCAAGGGCTTATATAGGCCCCAAAGATGCAAAAAGACGAAACTACCTCGGCTGCAACCGTCGGATCGAAGGGCACTCGCGTCCTTCTTCCCGCCAAGGGGTTTGGATGCTTGACAAGTGTCTTTGCCAATTCCCGAGGTACTTCTCGCGTGATCCTCACGTGACCCGGCACCGGGGGCACTTGCCTCAGGGCAAATGGCGGCGCCCGGGAGCCTTGTCACCAGGAGCCTTGTCCCTAGGAAAATGGCGGTGCCCGGGGCGGGGTCACCGGGGGCCTTGTCCCCGGGTAAATGGCGGCGCCCGGGACGGGGGTCACCAGGAGCCTTGTCCCCAGGAAAATGGCGGCGCCCGGGGCGGGGTCCCCAGTGCCTCGTCCCCGGGAAAATGGCAGCGCCCGGGACGAGGCACCGGGGGCCTCGTCCCCAGTAAACTGGCGGCGCCCGGGACGGGGGTCACCGGGAGCCTTACCCCTTCCCTGGACATGATCCCGTGGAGATTTCCCCCAACACAATTAAAAACAACTTTTGCAAAGAATAAGAACAAAAGCAATATAGCACAAATAAAAGGAAGAGAGAAGAAGACAAACACAAGAATTTTTCCCGAGGTCTCAGAGACTCGCCCGGTCTCCCCTACTCCTCGTTGAAGCACTCAAATGAATGAGACTTGCTTCAATATCCATGAAGGATATTTCTCACTAGTGGTTGCTCCTTGTCCACTCCAGAAAGGCTAGCACCGATGCCTTTTACAATCACACCGAGCCTCTTCAATAATCTCAGAACAGAAGAGGTCAACGACCACACCACAAAACCGTCTAGATGAGGGTGTTCACCAAGAGTAATAAGTTGCAAGATCTCTCCTAGACCTCCAACAATCACCAACAAACTCTAGATATGCAAAATAATGCGAACAGAAAACTCGGTGGTTCACAAAAACTCATGACTTGATCAAAAGATCAAGATTTTATGTTAAGAAACTAAAGCTCAAGTGTGTATATGAATATGAGGCTGCTTGGTGTATGAAACAATAGTTCAAAGCCTCTATTTATAGCCCAAAACACCAAAAGAGCCATTGTGCACAAGCTGTAAAACTGACAGTGCATGCTGACAGTTAGCATGGCATGCTGACAGTCAACATGGGTCACTACCAGAAAGAAGCAATTTACAGAAAAAACTCAGCTAGCCGTTTAAGTTCAAAAAAAAGGAAACAAAACAGCTCAAACTGACAGTCAGCAACACATGCTGACAGTCAGCGTCCATAACCACGGCTCGACAAAAATCACAGATAAAACTTTGCTAGCCGTTTGTGGTCGTATATGGAAACTGACACCTCATGCTGACAGTCAGCAACGACCACAAACTCGACCAATTAAAACAAATTCTCAAAACAAACAACTCGAGGTCGAAATACATGCTGACAGTCAGCAACACATGCTGATAGTCAGCATAGGCAAAAAGAAATTTGGCTCAAAAAACATCTTCTCTGGACAAATGTCAGTTAAACAAACTGACATTCAGGCTGACTGTCAGCATCATATGCTGATTGTCAGCATGGATAAAAATAGCCATAACTTTTAATCCAAAGATCTGATTTAAGTGTTTGATAACTCGTTTGAAAGATAATTTAAAGGGCTATATTTTTGTCAAAAAAGAAAAAACCAGATCTACCTAGATCTTTCTAGAAAATTCAAAAACTCTTCTGTTGCCAAAAATTCAGCCAAAAACCAAATCAAATCCAACCGAAAAGAATGAAATTCTCGGTTTATGTTGGAAATGTAGAGAGGACTTGCAACCCCTCTTTATAGTATGGTTAAAACTAAGAAACAAAGTTCTAAACCGATCAAACTCCAAACACTGAGATCGGTAATAAAACAAATTTTACCTTAGGTCCTTTGCAACTTCTATCTTGCGGTTTGCGTCTGGTCTTGCGACTTGTGCTTTATCTTTTTTCACGTTGGGTTCATCTTGATCATGTTGCATGTCTTCCCAACACAGCTCTGTATCAAATAGCTCAAAAACACAATTAGTTTGAAACGCTTGTTTTCATTAATCATCAAAATCTGGTTAGGCATAAAGGCCTAGATGCAACAATCTCCCCCTTTTTGATGATTGATGACAACAAGTGTTTGGTAAAAAAAATGAATAACTCCCCCTGAGTGTATGCATGAGATATCAAATCAACATCATAATTCTCCCCCCTTACTGACATCATGCAGTATTTAATCTAGAGGGTGATCCTTGGTGATGGTTTGATGTTGCCTTGGTGCTTCTTCTTGAGCTGCTTCTTCTTGATCTTGCTCTGGTGGATCAATATGAGGTGATGATGTATGATGATCATCATTCTCAATGTTCTCATCATCTTCTTGATCATCTTCCCTTGGTTTGATGTCTCCTATTGTAATGTTCTTCACAGCTTCTTGGATATCTTTACCTAAAACTTCACAAGAGACTTACTCCTTTTGCGAGCCATTAGATTCATCAAATTCTATGTCGCATGATTCTTCAATACATCCAGAATTTTTATTAAAAGACTCGATAAGTCTTGCTAGTGGTGGAGTATCCGACTAGAAAATCTTCATCTACTCTTTTCTGAAATTTACCACTAAAGTTTCTTTTTCTAAGGATATAACATTTACAACCAAAAACTTGAAAACAAGAAACATTTGGCTTACGCCCAACAAGAAGCTCATAAGGAGTTAAATTTAGAAGAGGATGCAAATAAAGCCTATTAATAGAATAGCAAGCAGTATGCACGGCTTCGGCCCAAAAGAGAGTAGAAGTGTCATACTCACTTAGCATTGTTGTTGCCATTTCTATTAGTGTTCGATTTTTTCTTTCTACAACTCCATTTTGCTGTGGAGTGTAAGAAGTAGAAAATTCGTGTTTAATGCCTAGCGAGTCACAAAAATCAACTAACGTTGAATTAACGAATTCTCCACCATGATCGCTACGGATTTTCTTGATGGAAAGTTCAATTCAGTGGAAACACGTTTTGCAAAACTTTTGAAACATTGGGGATTTCAGATTTTTGAGAAATAAAGAAGACCCAAGTGTAGCGAGTAAAATCATCAAGAATAACAAAACCATAGTTGTTACCCCCAATACTTTGGAACTCGGAAGGTCCAAATAAATCCATATGCAGCAGTTCCAAAGGTTTGCAAGTTGAGAGAACACGCTTAATTGGATGAGAAGTAGCTACTTGCTTGCCAGTTTGACAAGCGCTGTAAGGTTTATCCTTTTCAAAATTCACATCTTTTAAACCAACAACCAAATCACGTTTTAAAAGCTTTTTAAGTTGATGCATTCCAGCATGTGCAAGTCTTCTATGCCATAGCCAACCTTTTGAGGTTTGAGAGACAAGACATATTGAAAGGGATGCATCTTTAGAGTGAAAATCAACAAGATAAAGATTTCCAAAACGAAAGCCTTTGAAGATCAAAGAATTATCTTTTAAACTTTCAACTAAAACTTCTTTAGGATAAAAAATGCAACAAAATCCGAGATCACAATTTTTTTTGAAAGAAATAAAAGATTGACATCCAATTTGACTGAAAATTTTCTTAAATACTATGGCTTCACAAGTTCCAAAAATAAATTCTTGAGATAAATGAGATAATGAGGAACCAGTTAGCCTTTTACAATAAAGCCAAAATCGAAGCCAACAACAAGATATGAAAAAGACAAATGTTGACTAGATTGAAAGTTTCATATTTCAGGTTTTGGGAAAATCATTCTACACATGTAAAGGGCACCTGAAAAACCACGCAAATGACTTCCAAAAATTTTGAAATGACTTAACAGTAAAGACCAATCAAAGAAAATATCATGTATAAACTTTCTTCAAATAGATATAAAAATAAAAAAACAATCATAAACCACAAGAAGTCTGAAGATGCAGATTTCAGATTTGATTTGTGAAAAATCAAATGTTGCTCAAATCAAATCCAATTGAAATAAAAATTTACAGAAATGATTTTCAATGCATGACACATATTTTGCAAAAAGGATTTTCCAATCAAGAGTCAAGCCTTTTTAGGTACCCAGACCTTACGAGGCCTTCTAGCCTTGTCGTATAAATCTTTTGGTACCCAAATGGCTCTATCTTTAGGTTTTTGAAAACAAAAATCAACAAGTTTTGCAATTAAACCTCTTCTAGAACTAGCAATCAAATAAGAGTAAAAAGAACCAACTCTGAAAGGGTTAGATACACACTCATGCGAATGTTTCCCTATTAAGTGACATGCGGAACATGAAGTTTGAGAGGGCTTTACAAATAAAATGATATGAGGGCAGTGAAATATGTGATGCCTCTTACTAGATGAGCGAGCATGATTTAATTTCCCCTTTTTAAATGAATATCTATGATCTAAAGAGAGTTTAACAAGCATAGCACTACTCATGTGATTTCTAGAAAGGTCATGGCTCAATCTATTTATTTTAGTCTTAAGTTCATCATTTTCAATTTTAGGTACATGAGATGATACCGTGTTAACCCATAAAACATGATGCGAATGGGAACATGACGGTATTTCATCACAAGTAGATGAACTAGAAGGCATAACAATAGAATCTCTAGATGAGCTAGACATATCAAATGAGGAGCAACTAGTAGTAATACCATGGCATAAAGATGAGTCACTAGATAAATCATAGTATGAGTTACGAGTATCAACCCTACAAGCATGTGAATCAATAAATGAATCAATAGACAAATTATCACATGATGTACTAGTGTCCACAAAGCTAGCATTTGAGTCTAAACATGAATTAACACCTAAGTCATTACAAGAAGTGCTAGCATGTGAAGTGGAAGTATGTGACTCTAAAGATGGATCAATAAGAAAGTCACAAGCAACTCTATCATCTAAGGTAATTGTGAAGCTAATAGATTCCTTGGCAAGTAAAGAATCATAGGAGCTTTTCAACTCTTGAAATTGCACTTTCAAGGATGAGAACTTATTCTTTAAAGTGCAAACACTTTTATTCATATTACCAAGCAAGTCATTTAACTCTACAATCATATCCATAAGCTCATCATTAGAGAAGTTAGTATTTGATACCGTCGAGTCACATGCCATAAGGCATATAGATTTGTCGTGAGATGAAAACTTTGATCTTAACGCTTTCTTTCTAGCTTTCTTTGAGCTCTTCTTGCAAGAGTTCACCTTTGTCTTTCTTAGGCGAACCAAGTCGATGACATCTTTGAGCTTTCTAGAAAGTTCCCGATCCTCCGCAATGAACTCATCATTCTTAATATGCTCAGAGGTGGAATGTATGTCCTTCTCCTTGGACATAGCCTCATTTGACATGAGCATGTCAATGAGCTTGCTCGGTGAAATGTCGGAGAGGTCACCATTTGCAAGAGTGGTAATGAAGTCTCCATAGCAATCCTTCGGTAACACCTTAAACAATTTCCTACAAATGTCTAGATTTGAAATATTAGCGCCATGGGCTTTGAGCTCATTTGTGATGTTGATCAAGAGATCATATATGGTGGAGAGTGTATCATGCTCCAACATCACAAATGCCTCATAGTGTTGCATCAAGAAGCACACCTTAGCATGCTCAAAGCTAGATGTGCCCTCAAAGAAAGACTCAAGGGTGGTCCAAACATCGTGAGCAGTGGAACGATCACTCACTAGTTCGAGCACATCATGGCTAAGAGATCTAAGAAGCACATCTTTAGCCTTTATATTTATGAGGAGAATATCCTTATCCGAAATTAACGGATAAGTCACACCCTTCTCCACTAATCTCCATAAATCCAAACTCAATGCCTCAAAATAAGTGCTCATAATAATCTTCCAATGAAAGTAATGTGAGCATCAAAGTGAGAAGCAAGCAAATCAAAATCCTCTGCCGAGTCCATCCTTTCTCTCTAGGCGGTAAAGCCCATAAATGAGATACCTTGCTCTGATACCACGTATAGGATCGAGGATGCCAACTAGAGGGGGGGTGAATAGGAGACTTTAAAACTTTTCAATTAAAAACAACTTTCGCAAAGAATAAGAACAAAATAAATATAGCACAAATAAAAGAAGAGAGAAGAAGACAAACACAAGAATTTTTCCCGAGGTCTCAGAGACTCGCCCGGTCTCCCCTACTCCTCGTTGAAGAACTCAAATGAATGAGTCTTGCTTCAATATCCACGAAGGATATTTCTCACTAGTGGTTGCTCCTTGTCCACTCCGAAAAGGCGAGCACCGATGCCTTTTACAATCACGCTGAATCTCTTCAACAATCTCTGAACAGAAGAGGCCAACAGCCATGCCACAAAACCGTCTAGGTGAGGGCGTTCACCAAGAGTAATAAGTTGCAAGATCTCTCCTAGACCTCCAACAATCACCGACAAACTCTAGATATGCAAAATGATGCGAACAGAAAACTCGGTGGTTTACAAAAACTCACGACTTGATCAAAAGATCAAGATTTTGTGTTAAGAAACTAAAGCTCAAGTGTGTATATGAATATGAGGCTGCTTGGTGTATGAAACAATAGCACAAAGCCTCTATTTATAGCCCAAAACACCAAAAGAGCCGTTGTGCACGAGCTGTAAAAGTGACAGTGCATGCTGACAGTCAGCATGGCATGATGACAGTCAACATGGGTCACGACCAGAAAGAAGCAATTTACAGAGAAAACTTAGCTGGCGGTTTGAGGTCAAAAAAAAGGAAACAAAACAGCACAAACTGACAGTCAGCAACACATGCTGACAATCAGCATCCATAACTACGGCTCGACAAAAATCATGGATAAAACTTTGCTAGCCGTTTGTGGTTGTATATGGAAACTGACACCTCATGCTGACAATCAGCATCACATGCTGACAGTCAGCAACGACCACAAACTCGACCAGTTAAAACAAATTCTCGAAACAAACAGCTCGACGTCAAAATACATGCTGCCAGTCAGTAACACATGCTAACAGTTAGCATAGGCAAAAGAAATTTGGCTCAAAAAACACGCTCTCTGGACAAATGTCAGTTAAACAAACTGACATTCAGGCTGACTGTCAGCATCATATGCTGACTATCAATATGAATAAAAATAGCCATAACTTTTAATCCAAAGATCCGATTTAAGTGTTTGATAACTTGTTTGAAAGATAATTTAAAGTGCTATATTTTTTTCAACAAAAGAAAAAACCAGATCTGCCTAGATCTTTCTAGAAAATGCAAAAACTCTTCTGCTACAAAAAATTCATCCAAAAACCAAATCAAATCCAACAGAAAAGAGTGAAATGCAATGACCTAATAGTTTCTCAGTTTATGCTGGAAATGTAGAGAGGACTTGCAGCCCCTCTTTATAGTGCGGTTAAAACTAAGAAACAAAGTTCTAAACCGATCAAGCTTCAAACACCGAGATCGGTAATAAAACAAATTTTACCTTAGGTCCTTTGCAACTTCTATCTTGCGGTTTGCGTCTCATCTTGCAACTTGTGCTCTATCTCTTTTTCACGTTGGGTTCATCTTGATCATCTTGCATATCTTCCCAACACAGCTCTATATCAAATAGCTCAAAAATACAATTAGTTTTAAATGCTTGTTTTCATTAATCATCAAAATCAGGTTAGGCATAAAGGCCTAGATGCAACAGTTGGTACAACGGTCAAAGGATCACTTCCACAATTAAGTTTGGTGGGAGCCTCTCTCCTGTTCAAGATCCTGCGTCAAGGTGCTAAGGTCTCAAGAACTCCCCTAAATTCTTGCTAAGGCTCAATTGTTACTTCTATTGCTAGAACAAGAATTTAGGGTTTAGATGAAGAAAATGTAAGGAACTAACGCAAAACTTAAGGTCGAGAGCGAGGAAGAATTACGCTTTCTGGATTATGTCATCCCTAACCCTAGAAGTGAATTACTCACAAAAAGACATAAAAATACAGAAATAATAAGAAGTAAAAGAAATCTTACTTGATTGCATCAAAAATAAGTCTGCCGTCCTTGCCGGCTTACAAACAAAAGAAAAATATAGAAGGGGCCTCTACTAAGAAAAGTATCTAAGAACTACTTAAAACTACTTGAGAGAACATCTAAAAACTAGATATCAAAAGCATATCTAATTGAGCCAGTAGCTTCTCTATTTATGATACATGGGTTAATGTGCCCAAATATAACTCCTTAATGTGCAGGCTATGAAATCTAGCTTCAAACGGCATGAGAACAAACAAATCCAAGTCAAATCTAACCAGTTTTGACCAATTTACCCTTTGGAAACTGAGCTGAGCACGGCCTGGGCCACAGGCCATGCTCCAAGCCAAACACGGGTCGTGCCCTTTAACGTGCTATGCTCGGCCAAATAACCGACCAAGAAATGGTCGTGTTCAGTCGGGACTCTTTTTGACCAGATGTCTTCGTGTTCGATCGAGACTTGTTCGAGCAGGTGTCTTTGTGTTCGATCATAGCTCTTTTTCATCCAGGTGTGTTCGATTATGGTTCCTTCTCGCCTAAGTCTGTTCGACTAGGTTATTTCGACCGACGATTAGGGTTCCTTTCTGTCCAGCGTTGGTATTTTTTGTCGAAATTGGCCCAAATGAAGTCAAAATTTTCTCAAATTTGGTAAGTTTGATCCTTGAAACATGGAAAACACAGCTATGAAAGCGGATTATAAAAATAATATAAAAATATGAATAAAATGTCGCATAAAAGGAGTTTTTAGCATGTTTTTGCACGTTTTCAATAGCAAACTTAGGGTAAAAATACTACCAATTTAGTACTTACCAACTAACGCCATAAAATCCTACATTCCATCAATTTTGCTCTTACCTTTGCGTCTCACCTTAGCATCATCTCGTCTTTTAGAGCGTGTCTCCTCTTGTGGCACAACAACATTATTGGATGATGACGTGTAAGCTCCTGACTCAGACAACCTGCTTCTTTTTTCTTGACAAATAAATAATATGAAAACCTACTGCAAGAATATATTATCAAGAAGATAACCAAATAAAATATAGATCCAAAAGAAAAAAGAAAATTACAAAAGATTCAACCATCTTTTTAAACAAGCCTTTTTAATTGGCTTACATCTGATAAGGATCAATCCTAAATCTAGAATAAAGATTTTCAGTCATTCTATCATTGATCCTGTGTGATTTTGAAATATAATCTTATTTCTAGTTTTCCATAGACTCCAAAAAGTTGATATGATAATTTCCCAATAACATATCTCAATTTCTTTATTTTGCTTCTTCCTTGTTAATAACATGTCCCAGAGATGATTATCAAGCTCCCAACTGATACCAATATGTCTCTAGTAAGCTTTTGCAAAAGGGTAAGAGAAGAACAAATGGACCTGTGTTTCCATTTCTCCAATGATACAGCAAACACAGTCCTGAATGTCCACATTTATTTGCTTCCTCAATAATAATTCTTTTGTATTCAATCTTTCATGATGAAAAATCCAAAAGAACAATTTTTGCTTGAGGAGACAACTATTTGCCCAACATTTAGCGAAAATTGGATGATTAACCATATGTCCAGTAACTGAATTATAAACCTTCTTAGTGACAAACTCTGTTTTTTGGGCAACCATTGGTATCCATTCATCTTTATCTCCTGTTTCATCTCGAAGCCTTTGATGCAGTTGCTCAAGAAGAAAGAATTGCTGATGAGCTATTGGTGAAAGAGGAAGCATGAACAAATCAAGAATCCCATCTTGCACCAGAAAATTGCCTACTGAAATTTCATTCCTTGAAAAAGAATAGAGTTCAGCCCAATCCTGTGATAAAATATTGCAATGCCATAAATCAGTCCATAAGCTGCAAGTAGACCCATTTCTCATGGCACATTTGAATAAACCTTGAAAGAGTGATAAATATTGAAGGATATCTTTCCACCAAAAAGATTCTTTATCAAAAGACCATTGAGGCAAATTTAAAGAATAGTAATGATCCCATAGTAAATTAGACCAGGGCAAATCCTTTTAGTTAAAGAATTTAAAAAGGTATTTCAACAATAGGACCAGATTTTGAGTTCTAAGGTTCATTATTCCTAGCCTTCCTTCTTTTTGGGCTTGCACACTTTTGACCATGCAACTAAACAGTTCCCTCCAAAACAAGAGGCTTGTCCTTTCCATAGGAAAGCTCTTCTGATTTTATCTATTCTTGTAATAATTCTCTCTGGGATCTTTAAAGTGCCATGTAAAACATTGGCAAAGCAGAAAGAATTGAATTTAACAATTTTAACCTTCCTCCAAAAGAAAGAAAAGACAAATGCCAATTAGTTAACCTTTTCTCAATCCTATTGATAATCCTTTCAAAATCCATTACTTTTGGCTTCTTTTGTTAGCAAGCTCGACATAAACTCTGGACCACTTAAGTTGACTACTAACTGCTATCCACTAGTGATCCAAGACGAAAGGATGACCCATCTCTTCCTTGTACAACTCACAGGCCTACGCCGTGAGTTGGTCAGCGAAATGACTGCTGGAATATACTTCCTTAACTCAAAGACAAACACCATTGAATTAGACCACTTTCTTATTGGTCCATTACTAATGGTCCTTGCAGTGTTTGGTCTCCCTTCTCTTGCTTCTCTGGATTGGCTCATGATACACAGTTGCAACATTCGCCTAGTACATATCGCATTTCCTATTGTTTCCATCAATAGGATCGAGTGAATTGTTGAGTCAGGCACTAATCTGCATGTTGTCGACCAAAAATGAACAATGTGGTAACTAAAATATATTTAAGTCTTGTAAATATATTTTCCTCCAAACACTAATCTAAATAAATAATTTTATTATCAGCTTTATGTCGCCGTCCGTCGACCATGGCAAAAGCTTTGACTTCCCTCCAGCATCTGTGGCATCAATGGTGTTGTCGTCATCAATGACGATTTGCGTCGCTAGATCGGTTGGAGAAAAATTCAAAGTGCCAGTGTTGGACACCGACGTAGAGTGTGCGTTGTCCCTAGGCGGTTATGGTGGAGAGAACTATGGATAATTCGATGGCATACTAACAAAATGAAATTTTTGCCCATATTGAGGAGGTTGTGGAAATGCGTGGCTGTGTGGTGGATACGGAGGATAATTTTGTGTGTATGGAGGGTAATTTTGTGGATATGGATGGTAGTTTGGAGACTATGGTGGCTAAGAAAAATTGGATTGTTGTTGATTGCTAGGATTTTTGGTGTTTTCATTGGGAGTTTGGGAGAATTGAGCCAATTTAGGAAACGTCCATGGATTAGAATCTATATGAGATTTTTTGAAAATTTTTCAAGAAATTTGGAGTGAGTTTGGAGCTAGAGATTTGTGTGTGAAAATGAAGCAACAATATTCGGAATTTTTTTGCTATTTTTTATAGTTTTTTGGCAAAAATCATTAAAAGAATAACTCAAAGGCTATTTCTAATGGCTCTATTTTAATAGCTCTTTTTTGTGCCACTGACATGTAGGACCTACTACACAGTAAATTCCAAACGTTAGTTTTATATCAAAACAACAATCAGAAAATGATAGGCAGGCCAACACAACATTAGGCCCACCAGTCAACCTCTATTTGTGCAACACGAATTTTCGCGAAAGATTTTTGCAATTTTTTTATTTAATCCAATGGTCAATTTCTAAATTATTTCGCTTACAGGTGAGGCTGATAAATAATGGACCCACCCGTCAGTCACTAGTGGTCAAAGGCATGAGCATGGGTGAAGGCAACGAAGTAGGTGCACTCACGTGGTTTACAAGTTTGGTGGGCCCCACACTCCTCGACTCTAGTGCAACACACCCAGGATTTACTCACTCATTGACATGTGGGGACACAATTGGCGAGACCCAGCTGTCAGTGATACTGGGTAAGATTTGAGCGGTGCCTGCGTGCACTGACAAGGGCGCACTTGCGGTTGTGGTGGGGCCAAGATGACTCACTTGGTTTCACACATGCACAGAAAACTCTTCTTATTGACAAATGGGTATTTTTTTCCTAGACCCGCATGTTAGAACTAAATTTTCGTGAGTAAGGTTCACCAAATTAAATGTGTGTGGGGCCCGCAAAAACATGTCTCCTTGCGTCATCCTTGTCTCCAACATTGATGATTCACTCGATGCGCGCTTGCCGGCCACCCGCTTTCGCCCTGAGCACAAGGCTGTCCCACCACGTCGAGCAGGCGTCGAGCACGTGCCGCAGCCATTGGCACATGCCACCACAACCATCACCGTTGGAGACCACCTTAGTAGTAGTTGGAGTTGAAGTTGGCTTGACGCAGAAAGTTTGCTTATGCCCAGGGGTTTATCAAAATCAAGTCAAATTCTTATATAAATAATAAAATATACGTACAAATTAATTTGAACTGTCATTTATTGATTTAAGATTCATTTCTTTTCAAATTTGTGTAAAGAAAATAATGAAATAAACAGTATCAGTAACATCTAATAGATAAAATTAAGAATAATGCAATCCACAGTTCATATCCAACAATTATCAGACATGAATTCAAATCCAAACATATTCAAATTTAAATCTGAGTTTGTCTTTAAAACATGGTACACGTATAAAAGAGTAAATTGTATGAGACCCAACTGTGGTTTTAAAGTTTTGTAAGACCCACTTGTGGTCTAAAAACTTATGGTTTTAACTTTGTGCGTCTCCCATGTCTCGTTGTATTTTTCCATTAATTTATCATAGAAAATATAAAAAAGAAAGATGAAAAATATAAAACTGTGGCCTGCTGCTTCCCCCATTGATGTTGTTGTTGTTGAGAAAATTGTCATGGCTCAAACCTTGCCTTCTTACACTTCTCTTCATTGATAGCTAGTTGATGACTCTCATGAGTAATGGCTTAGTCAACTAAATCTTGGAACTTTATGACTTTTACCACAACTAGGTGCATTCGAAGAACTGGATGAAGCCCTTTGTCGACGATTCGGACTCGGGGTCCTTAGCCGAACTTATGCAAAATTTGTAGGTTGTGAGACCTTTCAGGGTGTCCCTCCGGGAAGGTATGATGATGATCCGTTTGAGACCTAGCCTTGGTTTTCGCACTAGGCTCGCCCAGATTCTAATATGCGGAATAGCGGGATCTTACTCGGAAATACCGAAACCCAACGTAATTGCACAACTCTTTATTTCAAAGAGGGCTTACACGTCGAACGTTAGACACACTTGTCTACGTCGATGAACTATAAGTGTCTAAAACTCAAATAAGTTCTATGACTCTTCGATTGAATTCGATAATCTAAACTAGACCTATTACAAGATATTTATAGTCCAATCGTATGAGTACGTATCAGACTTAGAGACCTAAACGTATTAGACTCATATAACTAATCCTAAACAGATAAGCTTAGTTATACACATTCGGATCTGATTACAATTCCGAACAGGGAACAAATTCCTTTTCCTGGTCGCGGACCAATCCATGGTCGCAAATCCTTTTCGAACACGGTTAAGGTCGCGAAGCCGTATGCGATCAGGATTTGGTCGCGAAGCCGCATGCGATCAGGACTTGGTCGCGAAGCCATATGCGATCAGGACTTGGAGATCCTCCCGGATCATGACTCCCTTGTTGAGAAGGAGCCAACCCCTGTTGCGACCTCACGATCAAACTGGAGATGTGGAAATTGGGCTTGTCCATCTTCTTTGGTGTACCACTTTGCCGCACGTGCTCGTTGATCTTTCCGATCGATTCGAAAAGTCTCCTTGGTGCCACTGCGGGTGGTAGTCATCTTCTTTTCCAGAATCACATCTTCACGTAGAGGTTTGTCTCGTTGATAGACCAAGTCTTCAACAGATGGTACTATAGTATCTGGCTCATCATCCAGCATTGAAGGCTCAAAGACTTTGAATCCTTCCCAAGGTCGCAAACCTTTCCAATGTCGCAAACCTTTTCATGGTCGCAAATCTGTTGCGAACGCGAACTGAGATCCTCCCGGATCATGACTCCCCTGTTGAGAAGGAGCCAACACCCGTTGGTGACCAACCGTGATGACGTAGAGAACGACTGGGAGTTTTGGAACGAACACACGATGAGCAATGCTACAATCGTCGGATCGAATGTATGGATAGGCGCTCATGGAGCTTAGCACCTCCGTCATGGATTGTGGCCTTGGCCACTCGCGGATAGCCTTCCCCTTGTCGAGGTTAATACTATCACCGATCCCAAAGCTAGGATTGCGAATTTTGAATAGTGGCGCCGTAGAGACAAGTTGCATGTCGTTTTCAACTAGTCGTTGTGGTGATCGACGATATACCTCTGCGAACAGCACGTTGTTTTCTGCAGGCAAGCTCGCCAAACAACCATCATTTTCCATACTCGATGTATCACAATCCCCTTGGCTAACTGGACGCATCACGCTCAGCACACACTTTAAGCATGCATTGACAATCCGTTTTGCCTGATTTGCTGTCAACAAGTCCTTGGTGTCGACGTGGTCGTTTTTGCTGATGATAAATTTCGTCCCATCCTTTGTGAGGTCGTAGTCTTGAGCTCTTCGGTGGTAATGGGCGTCACGATCGTACAAGAACGGACTTCCAAAAATCACTTGGCAAATATCGATGGGGATGACATCGCATTGAACCTCGTCGATGTAACGAGCAGATATTGCAAACTTTAGAGTACATTGACTCTTGATCTGCTGATTCACGTCAGAAGTGAACCATCCCAGAGGATACGGTCGAGGATGTTGAGTCGTCTGCAAACCAAGTCGTCGAACCAGCCCAGAGGAGACCAAATTCTTTTGGCTTCCGGGGTCGAAGATGGCTGCGACCACCTCGTGCTTCACCTGTATGTTAACAGTGAACAATTCCTCTGTCGGGTTGTGGTCAATTGATGAACCCGAACCTTTCTCCTTCGGCATTACCATTAGAGACAAGGTCGTGTCCGCCTTTTCAACCGAATCCAACTGGATAATTTCCTCTGCGAGCGGAATAGAAGTAACCATAGCTGTTCGTGTGCTTGGTTCATCCCTCCTTTTTCTTTCTAGTCGCAGTTCAGGATGAAGTTTATAACACTTCTCTTTTGTGTGCCCAGCAACATGACAATGCTCACAAGTGTTACCCGTATCGTGGGTACCCTCTCCGGAGTTTGTCGTGGTTGAAATCTCCCTCAAGTTCTTATCGTTGCGGGTCTTATTCTTCTTCTCAATCACCAAAGCAGTCGTACTCACGGTCGAGATGTCTTGAACTCTGAACAGACTTAGCTCAGTACTGATCGATTTCTGAAGTCCAGATGTGTACTTCCGAAATACCTGAGGATCGGACAGTGAGATGCCGATGACCATTGCTTGTCGCCGAAACTCCGTCGTATAGTCTTGGACAGTCTGGTCGCGTCGTTGATACAATCTGTGCCAATGTTCCCATCTCTCCTCAAGGTAACCCATTGGATAACATTCTTGTCGCATAAGTCGTTTGAATTGACCCCACGCAAGATCGTCAGCTTCACCACTGGTGACAAGGGCCTTCCACCATATCTTGGCGTGGTCCTTCATCTTCAAAGGTGCAAATTTGACCTTTTGAGCGCTACTGAACCCTTTCAGGTCAAAGTAGGTCTCAAGCTGATCGATCCAAGAATCCAGCTTCTCGGCATCGATCACCCCATCATATATGGGTATATCAATCTTAGCGTCGACCTTAAAAGATCCGACAGCTAAGGAGGTGTTGGCAAGGTCGTCGGTCTTGTGATCGCCTTCGTCTTCATCTTCGTCTGCCCTGCGCAAGTCTTCACCAGTCTTCTCACCCATAACCTTCCCTACTCCAGGAGGTACAATCATGGCCTGCTGCTTAATCCAAGCAAGCACGGTTTCCATGTCGGTGGAGAGCTTAGCCACTTGTTCGGCTAGGTTAGCTTGAACTTGTCGGAGACGCGGCTGTAGGAACCGTCAACTGATCGCCTGGAGTTTCGCCGGAAGTTTTGTAACCCTGGCGAGTCTTCACCATCCACAGGATAGGAAAGTTGCTCTGATACCAACTTGATCCGTTTGAGACCTAGCCTTGGTTTTCGCACTAGGCTCGCCCAGATTCTAATATGCAGAATAGCGGGATCTTACTCGAAAGTACCGAAACCCAACGTAATTGCACAACTCTTTATTTCAAAGAGGGCTTACACGTCGAACGTTAGACACACTTGTCTACGTCGATGAACTATAAGTGTCTAAAACTCAAATAAGTTCTATGACTCTTCGATTGAATTCGATAATCTAAACTAGACCTATTACAAGGTATTTATAGTCCAATCGTATGAGTACGTATCAGACTTAGAGACCTAAACGTATTAGACTCATATAACTAATCCTAAACAGATAAGCTTAGTTATACACATTCGGATCTGATTACAATTCCGAACAGGGAACAAATTCCTTTTCCTGGTCGCGGACCAATCCATGGTCGCAAATCCTTTCCGAACACGGTTAAGGTCGCGAAGCCGTATGCGATCAGGATTTGGTCGCGAAGCCACATGCGATCAGGACTTGGTCGCGAAGCCACATGCGATCAGGACTTGGAGATCCTCCCGGATCAGATGAATCAAAGAGAACTGGAGCACAGAGAGGTTTATACAGGTTCGGGCCCTTGATGGTGGAAGTAATAGCCCTACGTCCTGTTGGGATTTCACTATGTACGGTGAAAGAATTTACAAAGTTATGGAAAAGATCTTCACAGGAGAAGATTTTCCCTATGTGTTTGTACAAGATGATGCTTGGAAGGCTTGTTAAAACTATCTAACTTAGACTACTGTCTTCTGGTTGCTTTGGTTGGATGATATGATCATCTGGTTGTTCGATCGTTCGATCCTTCCCTGTTTGATGCATTGGGCTACCCTTTTATACTGGTCGAAAGGGTGCCAAGTCATAACGGCATCAAACCGTTGTTTGGATGCAGTTTTAGGAAACTGCCTCTAACCCCCACGCAGGTTTAACATGTGTTATTCATGGATAACCACACGTATTAACCTCCTGACTGTTGTCCTCCTACGTGGAAGAATCTTCGGGGTACTCGGGATATCCCTGTCGCAGGGATAGAATAATCCCACTTCCTCTGGTCGAAGACATTCTGACCGCGCGATGTTTGCTAACCGCGCACCATCTGCAGTCTTCTGTCCGCGTATGGCACACGAACTCCTGACCGCGCACTAGCTACAGTCTGATCGCGTAAAGCCTGCGACTTCATGCCTGTGCTTCTCGGAATGACTTGAGTTCGCACCACTAGGCACTTGTCTGGTTCGAGTCTGTCCTGAACTAGTCGTGTATTTATTTGAACTGGCTCGGGTATTAATCCTCGTCACCCTTCCATGAAGCGATCAACCTTCTGTATTTCAGTGTTCACGTCTTCTAGTGCATATCTCACCAAGTGATAAAACTAGTGTAGATACTCAGTCACAGTCTTGTATCCTTGCTTCAGATTGTGAAATTCCCTCTTCTTGATTGACACGAGGCTGGCATGTACATGTACTTCTTGGAATTTCTATTTGAACACCTCCCAGGTGATGGGTTGATCCATTGGCTGCATATCATGAAAGTTAAGCCACCAAGCAACTGCAACACCGATCAATTGGTGTGAAGCATACAAAACTTTTCCTTATTGTAGCACTTTACAGTCTCCAATTTTCTTTCCACAATATTTAGCCAATCATCTGCATCAAGGGGTTCAACCGCACTAGAGAAGGTAGGCGGTTTTGTTTGTAGAAAATCAACTATATTAACTTCTTTCTCAAGTACTTGAGTTGATGGCCCTACTTGGCTCCCTTTCATAGCGTTGATTATTTTCTCGAAGAATTTATTTACTGCTCTTGTGAATCCCGTTGCAACGTTTCTATCCAGCAAAACATCTCTGCCATCGCTATCTGATGAGGACATCACTCCATTGGATACACGCACCACCGACAATCCTCCGATCGTGGAAATAATACATGGTCCTATGACCAGACTTCGTGCACGTAAATTAAATCATGAGGTGAGCTCGTTTCTCGCTGTTTATAATAATGTTATTGAGGATGGGATGCTACTGAATAATTGTGATGCTTTACTACTTAGGAACATGGGAGAAGCACCACCAAACAGCCACTAGTGCATCTCAGCTTGTTGGCGCAGTCCAGATTGACGCCAAGTCGAACCGGCCACCTCTAAACCAAGTTGGCGCACTTTCCGAAGGACACCATCACCTCCACACGATCACATTTCCACCTAGACGCCACACCTTCCACGCCAAGTCAAGCCAGACTTCCAGTCGACCACAATTTGGGCTCAGAGTTCGGTTTGGAGTCAGCAGACAGCACCGCATTCAAACAGTAATAACTCCTTCATACGAAGTCCAATGGAGGAGTTTTTGTACTCGTTGGAATTGAGAACGATGAGCCCTTTCCAATGGGTTTGGTTCCAGCCTCAGATTCGTTGTGGATCAGTCAGAATCATCGAAACAAGGTGTTGCATCATCGTTTTGGGCTGTTTCGGGCCTTTTGGGGTCCAAGCCCAGGTTGTGTGCACCTCCCCTTGCCGCACACAACCCTAGCTCGACCCCCTCACATTCCTCTCTTTCATATACTCAGTAGCCACCGCCTTAGACACTTGGGTTTTGTTTAGATTATACTGCTTAGACAGTTTTCACTATTCATCAGTTTGTGGAACCCCAACTTGTGTTCTTCATTGGTAATTAGCAATATTCAGATTGCATCTACCGTGTTCTTGCTTGTGTTATCTATTCGCATGCAGGAATAAGCCTTATTGGCGAGGTCAACTATGTCTTAGCGTGGTTGATAACCAACGGAGCCGTGGTGTCGCGATTGCAGGGGTTTCAAATTAGTTTTGATTGGAAGCCGGATCATCAACGTCGAGTTCTCCATCAATCAATTTACCACTACCTGTCGGAAGATCGGGCCACCGTTCACATCACTGTCTTCCCTCCTGTGGTTATCAATGGGGGTGGGAGTGTTGCTCCTAGACTAGTGGGGATGTCCTAACTCCCACTTTCGTTTCCTCCGCCTTCTCCGCCCATGATGCTGCTAAAGAAAAGGATTCTAGATCAATTCCAACCATGCACTACCAAGATGAGCACACACTCAAGGGTAATATGTTGAACAAAGTAACTCATAATATAGAGAGGAAAAATACAGTTTGTGTGATATTTGTTAACATAATTGGGTTTACATATACCCTTAAATTTTGTGAAGGTCTGCAAGGGACCAATTGTCAATCGACAGGGCTAGTATAGGCCCACCTATACTTACAGCAAGTGGTTGATAAAAATATGTTTATACAGGTTGAAAAGATGTTGCCTATGTCCGTGTAGTATGAACTGTCCTAATACCTATCCTTAGTCTCATCACTGTATTTTAGGATAGTCCTGCTAGGGAAAAGATAATACAAGTCTGGAAGAGTAATGGCCTTAGGGATACAGCAATCGCCTTCTAAATCTGAACAAGCGTGTTTTGGCCAAGATCATGCTTTGATACCATTCTAACACGACCCGGCATCCCACCCACGTGGTGGCATGCCTAGTTTGTCAACATTACCCGATAAAAACACGTTTTCCCGAACAATGTTCAATTCAGAGTAGAAAAACAGAAATATGGATTTCAACTTAAACGGCTTACAATATCAGGGTTTGTCATAAGAAACAACCCATATTACAAAATATCAGAGTTTTCAGAAAAATTATACATCTTGCAAGCAAAATGAACTAGTCCTACAGTAGCTTTCAAAAGTCTTAGTCTTCAGAACCGAAGTAGATAGGATCGTCATTGTAGATGTCCATCTTCGACTCCTCAGGGTCTTGAGTCACCTCCGCTCCTCCAGTACTTCTTCAGCAAATTCTCCTTTGGCCGAGAATTCTAAGTCTAACAGGGATTTACATAGCAAGGGTGAGTACAAAAGTACTCAGCAAGAATATAACAAGACATAATGCATGATGACCTAAATTAGCTAAATTCAAGAAAAATTCATTTAAGCATATAATAAGTCGATTCTACATTTTACTTTTCAATAAAACATTTGTTGAAAACATTCTCCACTTGATTGTTTAGAAAAGTTCTACTTAGCACTTTACACCACACGGCTGAGACCACCTGCAGGCCTCCCTTCCTGCCACGACGCAGTTCTTGACCTGAGAACAAGGAGTGAACATTCACATTTTTACGCTGCAGAGGTGTACCGCTTATCCATCGAAACTCTTGATTTGTATGTCAGAACTCGTCAGCATCACTCCGCATTTCTTTAATGCGTGATTAGATCAAGAGAACAGAGTTTTTCTCAAACCTATCTACTAAGCATCTCCACTCCACCAGTTTGAGCCTATAGCGTGCTGGGTACTTAGTGGGCGACCCGTGGAACCCATCTGGATTATTTTGAGTGATCCGTGACACCCCTTAGGTTATTCGGAGCAATCTGTGGCACTTATATATTCATATATAATAATACATTCTCACGTGGAGATGACTTTAGCTTCTAGATAAAATACTAGACTAGACCCGTCCCATACCAAGTCTGTGGTCGATACGAGTGTTACGACACTAGATGAAAGAGATAGCTGGTTACAGTCCTTACTAATTTCCATCCATAGCATTGATAAGGAAGTCAATCTTTTGTCAACATCTCAAGCTCAGAGGCTTCCACTATCGTGCTTAACATCCCATGTATATCATATCATATATATATATATATAATTCTCCATAGATTTTTCTAGTCATTTTTGAAAAATACTCTTTCCATGCAAGTGATAATTCTTATTTAGATTTGAAATTATATTATAGGAAATTAGTTCAAGCATATTCAACATAATCAAATAAAAGAAACTTGCCTGTGTAGACAGGATTGAAATCGGAGTTTGACAATTCACCCCAATGCTTCTCGCCACCATCAGTTCTTGAGAAACATAATTACACACACACACACACACACACACACATATATTTAGGATATTGGTGTAATAGGAAATAGAAAATGCAAGGATGAATGCATCTATGCTTTCTTTCTCCCCTGACTCGTGATCGAATATGGCTAACCGATATTTCGACACTTTAAAAGATATTTAAGTTTACATTCTGCAGGAGTGGGTGTGTGTGTGTGTGTAGATAGATTTGAAGTCTTTAATAATAGTGTTATTTGATATTACATTACTTTAGTTATTTAGGTCTTTAGTTAGGAATTAATTTATTTAAGTTGAAATAAACTCAAGAGCAATTGTAATATTATAATATTATTAGTGTGATTAATTAAATCATTTTTACACCTTTGAAAGCTATTAGGTTAATATATGTTTTGAATTGTTAAAAGCGTTATAATTTTGATTCATGATAAACTAAAAAGACATTATCCTTTGAAACCATCTGAAATTAAAATAGAACAATAATAAAGATGTAATACTTTAGTGCTTTTCAAAATTTAGGATTATATTAAAGTTCAGTTATAAGAAATATATTTATTTACTATTTAAAAAATATATAAGAATATAAGATCTACGAAGTCAAAGTAACTAAATAGGGATTATTGTTAAGTTAGATAAAATAAACGAAATCTAACACTACGGTGACTAAAATTAATAAAGTTTAGTATTTTTAATTATATTTAGATTTACAATTATATTCTGAAAGTTAATTTTCAGAAAGATTATATTATATATTGTTAAATTAGAGAGAATACACAAAACCTAACATTTAAATTAAAATAACAAATTTAACAAAATTTCCTGTTTTATTGGGCCGGCCCACATGGCCCAGATTCACTCACGCACACACTCAACCCACGGCTCCCTCGGCCAACACACACAAATATACTCACACACATGCGCCACACACAAGCACGCACACAACACAACGCTCACGCACCCAACACGCTAACTCGCTCTCTCTCTCATTGCCGTTGTCGCCATGTTTGCTCCTGTGCCGCCGTTGTGCTCCTCGCTGGTGGCCATTCACGTTTGGTTGGGTCTGTTGCCCGCTTGCCTCCTCTTAGATTCAAACCACACCCACACGTACTCAGACTCCTCTAGACCTAAATCTGATCAATTAGGTTCTTGTTGCCGTCTTCGGTTCCATCGCAGGTCACCGCAGCACCGCCGGTGACGGTCCCACCCAGATCCAACGCGCCGTCACCGTCGCCGCCTATCCTAGCTTGCGCACACGCAGTAGAATTTCGTAGCCGAACCCTAACCGCCACTCTTAGCCTCACCGGCGTTTTTCACGACACCCTCAATGATGGCTGGCTGTAGCCTGAGCCGCACATCGCTGCTTCTGTCTCATGGCCCATAGCCATGCTTGGCCGCGCCCTAGTGGCCTAGCTATGTTGGTATTTGGCTGTCGAGTTGACGCTGCTCCTGCTGGCTCGCTAGCTGCCCTAACGTCGATTGTAATACCCAAGTAAGCTCTCCTCTCTCTCTTTGTAACCTAGGGCTGGGATGCCATTGTTGGTTTGTGTTTTGTGCTCTGCGGTTTGGGCTTGCTCTGTGTTATGCCAGTGTTCTTTTGGGCTGTGATGGAACTGTGTGGTTCTTGAAATGTGAGATGTGTTTGATTCTAGAATGGATGTATGAAATGGCACTGGGATGTAACTATGTTTTTGATGTGCTTACCTTGTTGTTTGGGCTCTAGTGTTCTTCCTTGTTCTCCTGCTGTCTTAGCTCCTGTTTGTGTTCCTGTGAGACGAGTAGAGGTGAATGAGGGATAGATTGTTGGATTGTGATGCAATGTCTAGAGGAGCTCTAGATGATTGTGAAGTGCTATCTTACCTTGTTGTTGCTGTGAAAAATGCCTAAGTGATGAGGACATCCTTCGCATCAGTGATCGACCAAAAGAACTTTGCTCTCGATCAGAAGAACTCTGTGCTTGACCAGAAAGGCTCGAGGTCGCAGCATCCCTCAAGGTCGCAGCCCAGGGTCAGAAGCACATGGTCGCAGCCTAGGGACCATACAACCTACCGACCAAGTGACGATCGGATGTTTGTTAAGAGAATTCGACCAAGTGCTAATTTTAGAACAGACGTACGAATCAATCATATGAGTACTTTCTGGAAAGGTATTCGAAAGAGCTTTCCAACGCATCAAGAATCATCAAAATTGGTTCGTCAGGTTACACGAATCAACGAGTTATCAATGATCCTACGTCGTGAAGATCGGGCACCCCGTATCATCTTGGTATCAGAGCTTCGATTTACACAGTAGGACTATTTATCCCTTAGTTTAGATCTGTTTTCAGCCTATACATAAAAAAAAAAGCCAAAAAAAAAATTGACCTCATCCCTGGAGCCTTGATGAGGACATCCTTTGCACCACATTCAACGTTTCAGACCTTTATCCGTCCTTCGATTCTACACTGTTGGACTCGAGGACGAGTCCTTTTCAAGAAGGGGAGTATGATGAGGACATCCTTCGCATCAGTGATCGACCAGAAGAACTTTGCTCTCGATCAGAAGAACTCTGTGCTCAACCAGAAAGGCTCGAGGTCGCAGCATCCCTCAAGGTTGCAGCCTAGCGTCAGAAGCACATGGTCGCAGCCTAGGGACCATACAACCTACCGACCAAGTGATGATCGGATGTTTGTTCAGAGAATTCGACCAAGTGCAAATTTTAGAACAGGCGTACGAATCAGTCATATGAGTACTTTCTGGAAAGGTATTCAAAAAAGCTTTCCAACGCATCAAGAATCATCACAATCGGTTCGTCACGTTACACGAATCAACGAGTTATCAACGATCCTACGTCGTGAAGATCGGGCACCCCGTATCACTAAGTGTCTGTGTGGGTGATGGCTGTGGCTTATATGTTGTGTTTTCTCCTTTGCTGTCATCCAGCATTTGCTAAGTGGCAGTTTCCACTGTAGCAGTGCTTTGGTGTCATTGTGCATGCTGTGTCAAGTGTCCTTGGGACTTTTTTGTGATTCACTACCACAGAAACAGACATCTAGAACGGCACATCATAGATGGTTATGAACTTTTCAATGGAACACCGTCTGCGAAGGCCTGTCGGGAGAATATGTTAAGTTATCACAGTCGGTTCTGATGTCAAAACCAACTGTGATAGTCAATCAGATGATTTTGAACACAAAACCGTCCGTAATAGTCTATTTATCACAGACGGTTTTAAACTAAAACCCGACTATGATAGATACAATCGGTTCTCAACTGAGAACCGTCTGTGATAACTAGAATATCACAGACGGTTCCGTTATCAAAACCGACTGTGATATATACAATCGGTTCTGAACTCAGAACCGACTGTGATAGTGTAGTATTAGAGACGGTACTAATATCAGAACCGACTGTTTAAACAGTGCCAGCGCGGTGCCTAGGCGAACACGAAGCGTCGCCTTGGAAATTCTATAAATAGCTTGACAATGGAATAATTGCCATTTACTTCACAAGTTTTTATAATTCTCAAACTGATTGACTCCTTAGCTTCTCTGCACCAATGGCATCCTCAATGGCATCGTTAGCCTCACCCTCCCCGGTAAGAACTCTCAATCTTTTAGACTTACCCCTGTATCGTTAATCCCTATTCAGTACATTCTTGACCTGCTGATTTGCACAGGGCAGGGGAGCCATGGAAGACTCGGGCAAGGTGAAAGCCAAGCTGAGGACCCTCCAGGAGGAGCACAAGCTCCTTACGGAGAAGCACACTCAGCTACGGCTTGACCTGGTCGATCTCTTCCAGTGCATTCAGCGCATGAAGACAGATGGTGACAATGCTAGGGAAAGGACGAGGCGTCTTCGCTAGGAGAAACAAGCCACGGATATGACCATCGCTGGCTGTGGTTTGACTATGAAAGATACCATCATGAAGCTGAGGGAGGTTGCAGGCCTTCTCGACGCGATAGTAGTTGATCCTAAGAAGGACAACTTGTCGCTGGAGGAGTCCTGCGTCCTGGCTGCAAGTAAAACTGACTTTATTCTAGATGCAGCCAGGGCTAAGACCACTTCTTGACCTAGAATTTTGTATTTTTATTTTTTTTAAGTGATAAAAAAAATTAATGAAAAATTTGTTCTTATTCCAATTTTCCAATTTTCCAGCACGTTCTTGGACTGCATGCTATCTTCCCTCCTTCTTTATCTTTCTTTAGCTTTTGGCGAACATTCGACCATACAAAGGTATGTGCACAGTGTGCGATCAAGGAACGACTATCGCGATCATATACATAGAAGCGGCAATCTTTGGGGCGTGAGGGTTAGTCCTTCAGAGCCCTGCAAATAATATAGAAACAATATAGAAGTCGTAGGTCCCATGCAAATAATATAGAAAGAATATAGAAGTTGGGCTTATTTGGCTGGATGGCATTGTGGCATGCCAAACGCAAGTGTGGTGTAACATATATTTTATGGCAAACAAAAAAATTTAGAAACAATATGGAAGTTAGGCCTATTTGGTTGGATAGTCCCAAAAGTGTCCGACGCTTCGAGTTTTCAACGTGCTTTGAATATTACAGACGGTTCTGAGGTAAAAAAGTCTGTGATAATCACATTACAGACGGTTTTTATGTAAGGACCGACTGTGATAGTCCCAATAGTGATTGACGCTTCAAATTCTCAACGTTCTTTCAATATCGCAGATGATTTTTAACTCAAAACCGTCTGTGATAGTCACATTACAGACGGTTTTTATGTAAGGACCGACTGTGATAGTCCCAACAGTGATCGACGCTTCAAATTCTCAACGGTGTGTTGTGTCATTTCGGGTTCTGATGTTCGCGCGGCGCCCTAGCCTGGAAACATGAAGCATTGCCTTGGAAATTCTATAAATAGCTTGCTTTCATTAATGATGAAAAAAATTAATTAAAAATTTGTTCTTATGTCAATTTTCCAATTTCCAGCACATTCTTGGAATATCACAGACGGTTCTGATTTAAAAACTGTCTGTGATAGTTATATCACAGATGGTTTTGAGGTAAAAACCATCTGTTATATCACCGTTTGAAGTCAGATGGTTCTGATTTAAAAACCGTCTGTGATAGTTCTATCACAGACGGTTTTCACCACAAAATCTTCTGTAATAGTGTTGTATTACACACGGTTCTGATATGATAACTGTCTGGATATTTTTGCGATAGTTCTACACAAATACTCTAGTTCACACATTGAAGTATATGTTTGAAACAGCAATACAAATACACAAATATACACCAATACAAATATACAAATACACCAATTCACACATTAAAGTACATGTTCCAAATAGCAATACAAATACACAAATATACACCAATACAAATACGCAAATTCACACATTCGATGTATATTACAAAAGTCACATATGAAAGAGAACCTTTGCAATCAAATAACAAATGTAACTACCGACTACAAATTAGACCTGATACATCACAAATCCATTCATCTGAAACAGCAAATGTATGAACCACGTTTGACTTAACCATAGGAGTTCAGTTCAGAGACGCCAGAGGAGCTGGAACTGGCGTTGAGTTACATTTGTCTTGGTGATCTCTTCTGGTTCAAACTCAACTCATCAATGCAAATCAACTCAACTCAGTTGAGTTGAGTTGAGTTGGAGCCTGAGGAAATCACTAATTCAAATGTAAGATGCTTTCTATAGGTCCTGATTTGATAAACACGTCGGGCTTGAGGATCTTCTCGGCCGAGCCAACTAAGATCTCGCCCTTGACTAACTTCCAGCCACTAGTACAGAAAAGCTTTCTTCTATCGGTAAAAAAAACCCTTCTACTATCGGTTTTCGTACCGATAGAGATAGACACGATAGAACAAGACAGAACATTTTCTATCGGTAAATAACCGACAGAAGAAATTAACAATTCTATTGGCATCTTAGGAGTGTACCGATAGCAAACCCGTCGTAGTCTGACGATTAACGGTGGGAAAAGTACCACTATTCTAACGGTTAATTACATGATTACCGACAGGAAAATATTACTATTCTATCGGCACCTTATGATTGTACCGATAGAAAACCCATCGTCGTCTAATGTTTAGCGTTGGGAAAAATACCCATATTCTAACGGTTAATTATAAGTTTACCGACAGAAAAAAGTGTAGCACTCTCTCGGTTGGAAATGACATTATCGATAGAAAAAATCACAGTAGTCTCTCGGTTGTGGATGAGTTCACCGGCAGGAAAAGTCACTCTATTCTGACGGTTAATTTCAAGTTTACCGATAGAAAAATGGGTAGTAGTCTCTCGGTTGTGGATGAGTTTACCGATAGAAAAAACCACAGTAGTCTCTCGGTTGTGGATGAGTTCACCGGCAGGAAAATTCACAGTAGTCTGACGGTTAATTTCAAGTTTACCGATAGAAAAAACTACAGTAGTCTCTCGGTTGTGGATGAGTTTACCGATAGAAAATTTGTAGTGGTCTGTCGGCTGTGAATGAATTTGCCGATAGAACATTCACATATACAGTACATTATTTGCATTCACAATACAGTACATTCACATATACAGTACAGATGCAATATATTATAGATTGGATACACAATACAGTACAGATTGACACATTAGACAGTTATTCACATTTATTCACATATATATCGACAAATACAAATTGCAATCCAATGTGGACATTTATTGACATATATATTTATTCACATGTATATAAACAGTCTATGCACAGAGTACACGAAAAAGAGAAAATTATCATGGCGGATGGTTGGGCGCAACTTCCTCCATGACATATTGAGCCCAGATTTGTCGAAGATCTCTAATCTTTGCATTTTCGTATGAGTCTTTCGACATGGCGATCTGCAAGCATGTGTGAATACTTAGTAACTAACTTCCTAATTTTGAACGTGACACTCAATTTTCAAATTTGAGTTAGCTATCGATGCTTACCTGGGGGAATTGGGCAAAGTTTGTCTGCACTAGGTCGTACATGTAGCGCAACACATAAAACCCGCATTCCCACGATTGCGGCTGCTGATGGCACTGAGATAATTGCATATGCGAAGACATGTTAGCTATTGTTTCCATAAACTAGTTAAGCATAAACAAAAAGTCTCGTGAGTACCTCATATTCTTTCTAAGCTAGTAGGGATCCCTGCGGTGCGGCATGCCTCCCTCCAGCGGACGCATATTTA
This sequence comes from Pharus latifolius, assembly GCA_019359835.1. NCBI lineage: Eukaryota > Viridiplantae > Streptophyta > Magnoliopsida > Poales > Poaceae > Pharus > Pharus latifolius. The sequence goes on along the minus strand of CM033327.1, from coordinate 17,489,333 downwards.
TCAAAAGCCCTGCATTTCAGTTAGTATTGCCCGTTAATGTATTATCATGAGCTAGTGAGGTGAAAATTTAAATCAAACATATAAGTTACTTACGCCTTCATATTCCCCTTGACCACATATTCCATTGATAATTTGTCACGCATCGAATCGAGGTAGTACACCTCGTTCCTCGGCGGACAGATCACGATGAGGATCCAGTGGCCCATGCATTGTACGTAAAAGAGGACCGCGTGCTCAAAGTATATCTCAGGTGTAACATACAAGATCGAGTTAAATTAGTACGAAATGCACTAACCTTTGGTGGTACGGCACCAGAATGAACTCTCTGTCCTGCTGCGCCATCAGCGCCTTGGATATGTACTGCTCAGCGTGCGCGGCGTCGTGCTCTAGCATCGTGAGGCTTATTTTCTCTGGGTCGAGGAAACCCACCTTGTCACACGCAGCCCCCGATGCTAGCTTGTACATGCACCTGCATGCAAAGGACGACATTAGTATTGCACAGAAAGTTACTACATTTCAAATGAACTACAACAATGCAGAGTTAGCAAACAGAGTTAGAAAACAGCAATACATAGCATCAGCAAACTCACAGGACTCCAGTCCGTATGATGGACATATCGAGCTCCCGCCAGTTGTAGAGGTCGAACAGATCCTCGTGTGCCACGGATACACTCCCGGGCTCACGGTGGAACTGCCCAGGCCTGTAGGGAACTAAGAAGTTCAGATTGCGCCGAGCTCGGTGTAGGTACCACGCGTGGAGGTCTCTGGTTGATCGATCCAATTTGCGCAAAGCTGCCTCCGACATGAGTGGGAACCCGTTCGTGAACCTCTCCGGCTGTCCCTGTCGCCCTTTTCCCTTGCCTTTGCCCTTGCCTTTTGCCGGGGACTGAGCGTGTACCTTCGAAGGCAAGGGCGAGGTGATGGCAGCTTTCTTCCGAGGTGCAGGCGTGGATGCGCTGGGTGGGGTGGAGGCCGTCTTTGATGTGTCCAGGGTCGCACGAGATCGGGCCTCATGCCCCGAGCTGGGGGCGCAGTCCCCTGGTAGCCCAACGGCAAGCCACTTCAATTAATGAGCACGTATGTTAGATTATGCAAGTTGAGTGTACTGAGTAGGATGTAATCTAAAATGTGTAGGATTTACCGGTTGTATTACAAGACACTTCTTGGGCCACTGTACGTAGGAGCCCACTGCCTCAGCAAGTGTCTGTAGTTCCTCTGTTGGGACTGGCAACGGAGAATCGTTGTAGCCCGGCATGGCCATGTCCACCTGTACCTTTGCGAAACCCAACCGCAGAGGTACACAGTGGACCCGGACATCCGGCCCAGACGGATATACGAAGCCGTGTCCAACCACTTCCTGCCCGGCGCCTACGTGATTCTGTAGGATGCAGCCCTCCGGCCCCTGCAAATTTGTAACAATTAAAATAGGTTAGCGAAACAACTCTAACAGAATGGGAGTGGCATCAACTTAAGTGCACAGATGAAGGCTTGCAGTACCTCAAGTAGATCCACTGGATCCGCGAGTACCTTCGAAGCGCAACTGCTTATCTGACCCCACGGGGTACCGTTGTCCTGGGGATCCGCATCTGCACTCTTGGCCAGCAATGCTTCTCTCAACCGTGCAAACTCTTCCCTCATTTGTGCGACCTCGGTTTGCACCTCAGACTGTACCTCAGCCCGTATCTCACCCCGCATCTCCGCCCGTATCTCCTCCCGTACCTCAGCCCGTATCTTATCGGAGAGGTCAGCTTCCTTTTCCTTCCAGGAGCGGGCCTTCTTCCTCGGTGGAGCCGGATCTACGAAACCGGCCTTCCACGACACAATGGATCCCACGGCCCGTGTCCGCCCGGGATGCTCCTTATTTCCTAGAGCCCGGGTGAGGATGTCGTTCTCCCTCTGCGGGGTAAACAATCCCTCCGCTGCCTCCTTCTCAAAAGAGATCTGTTATATTTAAAGGTACCTTGTGAGACAAATTGCCTTATATACACTTGTGCGCACACAGTTTACGAGGTTAGCCAACTTACCATTCACCTCACAACGTCGGCGTCCCCAGGGGTTGCGAACTGCACAGACCCCGTGGACGACACGGACCCCCTCCCCCTCCACCATCGCTTGCACCTCTCATCCCGGATCTCGGAGAGCGGCAACTCAGGGGTGTCGATGACAGGATTTTGCTCGTCTTCCTTCTTCCACTGCTCCTCCTTCCCCGCATAGCCCCGGGATCCGAGCCGATGCGGGTGGTCGTTCCTCTTCTGGATCGCCCTATTCTTCTCGCTAAGGGTCTTGAACTCCTCAGTCCCCTTCTGCTTGGTGAATTCCTCCCATACCTCCTCCGATATGAAGGGGTACTTCTCGCAAGGAGATTTTCCCACAGCGAGGAAGTTACTGACGAGCCAGCTCTTAAAGGTTTTCCATGTTCCGTTCATGTCCTTCAAGCAGGCAGTCCTAGGTGTATCGTCGGGGATGTTCCACTTAGCCTGTTTCCGAAAAATGCATACAATTAATCACGAGTTAGTTAAACTTTAGTATAAGCCAAGAGAACGTGATTACGAAAGAGTTCAGCGATTTCAGTTCATTTAACCTTCACTTCCGCCCACAACCTATCCCTCTCGTCCGCCGTCACGTCCTTCCAGCTCTGGACGGTGATCTTCACCCTTTCTTTCGCCAACAGCCCAACATAGGCCGCGTACCTCCCAACATTCTTTCCAATCGGCCTCCCAAATTGGTTGAACTCACAAGAAAGATCCGTGCGTTTAGCCAAACGCCCCAACATCGTCGCGCCTCGCCCCACCCTCTTGCGCTGGGATGTAACAGCTGCATCTTCAGTAGTTACGATGGGGTTGGCCCTAGTCGAACCACTAGTACCATCCGATGAAGACGACGACATGTCTTCCCCTACAAAACCTTCAACAAACCATATATATGGCAATTAATTCGCCTTGGAGTTCATAACTCAGCCCAGGACTGGAGACTAACTAGGGCGGCAAAAGGGAAAATAATACAAAAAGAAAGACATGCATAAATTACTTCCTGAACTATTCAGAAATATTTTCTATCGGTAAACACATGAGCTGCCGATAGACCATAACAATTACCTCCACAGAAGACAATTTTTCTATCGGCAAACCCGTGAGATACCGATAGAACATAACAATGTTCTCTACATATGGAATTTTGTTGACAAGCCACCATTCACTGTCATCACATAACATTCTCGATGATTTGCTATACTAATATTCATGGGCCAGCATTATTATTTCACACGTAAATATGCACACAAGCATCTAAGTGCTACTGTGCATAATCTTTAGCCTAGCCTGTATGTGAGTCATCAAGACTTCACATCTATTAGGTTGGGAAAAGTCATGTATAGGCATTTGAAACATATACATCGAAGACCCATCCACATTGCCATATATTCATACGAAGTGAGTAAAAATTCCCAACCAAACTAGTACATTGCATGGCTCATGTCCTTCCAGATCCAAATTAAGTTTTACTACTTGTGCAGAAATATTTTCTATCGGTAAACACATGAGCTGCCGATAGAATATGTGTAAGAAAACCTCCAACATATAATCTGCATTACATGGCAGTTGGATACAATTGATCACACATACAGCAGTATAGATAAGTTAAAATCTCAAAACAGGTTCATTACAGCACTGGAACATATTATGTAAACCCTAATTTAAATCAACATTGCCTGCGGAATGTACATAAGCCAACACAATAAGGAACCCTAGTGTAATTGCAAAACTCGAAGAATTAGTACGTGCAAAACACTAGGATCAAATAAAGAAGATGCTGGAAATAGAACGATGAATTAGGGTATTTACAGCGGCGATCAGTTCTGGTGATGGAGAGGCGGTGTAGAACGCAGCGGCGGCCGGCGAAGGACGAAAATAAGAACCGGTGGCAGTGGCGAACCAGTGTCCAACCGGCGATCGTCGTGTGGGAGAGAGGGAGTGAGTGGTCACGGCGGAGGTTGTGGTTTTCTTCGCTCTCGAAGAGACGCAGTGCTCTAAGGTGGAACTGTTCGAGTGGAGGGAAACTAAAGGGCCGTGTACGAGTAATAAAGTAGTGGAGGAACTTTTCTATCGGTATAACAAAATGATACCGATAGACTTATGTACTTTTCTATCGGTACAACAAAATAATACCGATAGAAAAAGTAAATTTCCCGGAAAAATATTTGAAGTAGTGGATGCCTTTTTCTATCGGTATAAACAATAAAATCCCGTGAGACCAATTTTCCACAGAAAATTTTTTAAAGTGCTTGAGATTATAGTATTGGGTGCCATTTTTCTATCGGTAAAAACAACAAAATACCGTGAGAGTAATGAAAAGGTGCCCTTTTCTATCAGTATAAAAAATAAAATCCCGTGAGACCAATTTTCCCCAGAAAAATTTTTTAAAGTGCTTGAGATTATAGTTTCTATCGGTAAAAACAACAAAATACCGTCAGAGTAATGAAAAGGTGCCTTTTTCTATCGGTATAAACAATAAAATCCCGTGAGACCAATTTTCCCCAGAAAATTTTTTTAAAGTGCTTGAGATTATAGTATTGTGTGCCCTTTTTCTATCGGTAAAAACAAGAAAATACCGTCAGAGTAATGAAAAGGTACACACAATTTAGCATCAAACAGACCGTGGTTGAAAGCTGCAGAATGATAAAGAAAGAGGGAAGATAGCCGGAAAATTGGAAAATTGACATAAAAAGAAATTGTTCATTCATTGTTGTTTTATCACTTACAAAAAAAAATAAAACCCAAAATGCTAGGTCAAGGGGTGGTCTTAGCCCTGGCTGCATGTAGAATAGAGTCAGTTAGACTTGCAGCCAGGACGCATGACTCCTCTAGCGACAAGTTGTCCCTAGGATCAACTACTACCGCGTCGAGAAGGCCTGCGACCTCCCTCAGCTTCGCTATGGTATCCTTCATAATCAAACCGCAGCCAGCGATGGTCATATCCGCGGCTTTCTTCTCCTCGCGAAGACGCCTCGTCCTCGCCCTAGCATTGTCACCATCCGTCTTCATGCGCTTAATGCGCTGGAAGAGATAGTCAAGGTCAAGCCGTAGCTGAGTGTGCTTGTCTGTAAGGAGCTTGTGCTCCTCCTGGAGGGCCCTCAGGTCGGCCTTCACTTTGGCAGTGTCTTCCACGGCTACCATTCCCTGTGCAAATCAACAGGTCAAGAATGAACTGAACATGGATTAACAATACAGGGGTAAACCGAGGAGATTTAGAGTTCTTACCGGGGAGGGCGTGGATGACGATCCCATGGAGGTTGCCATTGTGAAAGAGAAGATGAGGAGTCGAACCGTTTGAGAATTAGAAAAACAACAAAATACCGCGACGCATGGCGAGGCACTTATAGAGTTTCCAAGGCGACGCATGGTGACACGGTTGAGAATTCAAAGCGGCAGAGTATTCTTCTATCGGTAAAAACAGGAAAAAACCGTCAGACAACAAATACCGTGAGACTAACGAATTTATTCTAACGGTAAAATAGAACAATACCGATAGAAAACGTTTTGAAGTGCCTGAGAGAAGATGTCCTTTTCTATCGGTATAAATAACAAAATACCGTCAGAAAAAAGGGATTTTTGCAGAACTTAATTTGAAGAAGCAAGAGGCTGCGATGAGATTTTTACAAGTGCTATTTGAAGGGAAGAATTAAGTATTTACAGGATAAAGGTACTGTACATGTTAGAACTCATGCTGTGGAGTAAAATTGAGATGTATTAATGCTGTGAACTAGCTTATCATTAAATTCTAAAGAAAAATGTACTGCCTGATGTATTAATGATAAGTTCCTCACCTTGCTGCAGAACTTGTGGGCTGTTTGCTTGGCATTTATCCCTGAAATAGAAATTAATCATCAATGGTTCTCAACCCATAATCCTTCTTCATGGTCATCTCGCAGATACGTTGTTTCGTCGATATCTTCAGTACGGATAGATTGAATGTCCTCTAAAAATGGAGGTATTTCATCGAATTGGTTATACTCCTCTTCGTCGACAACATCTTCGACCCCAACAATACGTCTCTTGCTGTGGAGGACAACATGCAAGTTTGGATTGGCTGGGTCAACGATGTAGAATACCTGTGTGGCTTGCTTTGCAAGTATGAATGGATCGTCTTGGTATCCGACTCTACCAAGATCGACAAGAGTAAACCCGTAACTGTCAACTTGAACACCTCGAGGGATTTCGACCCATTGGCATCGAAACAGGGGAATCTTAAGTAATCCGTAATCGAGCTCCCATATTCGTCAATAACACCGTAATATGAGTTCAGCGCCCTTACTGACCTGGCATTCTCGGAAATAGCAAACAGTGTCACTCCGCTACATTGCGTGCTACTCTTGGCATCTTGAGCTCTTGTGTAAAATGAATACCCATTGATGTCGTACCCCTGCCAAGTCCCTACAGTGAATCTTAGGCCTCTAGCCAACCATGTCACAGTTTCACTTACGGAGCCCTCGGCAGCTCGCGTGACTCTTTCTTGGATCCACTCAGCAAATTTCCTGTTATGTTCTCTGCTGACCCAAACGTCTGACTTCGAAGGATTCTGTGACCGTAACATTACCTTGTACTCGTGTATGTATGGCTCGACCTCCGTCATGTGTTGTAAAACCCAAAAATGTGATTTTGCGTATACATCACGAGCGGGGACGATAGCTTTGAATCCAATCGTTCCGATTCCCTCAAGCCTACCCTCGTGTCGGGACCTAGGAACACCAATTGGGTCAACCCCGGCCATATAATCTGTGCAAAATTCAATCACCTCCTCGGCGGCATAACCTTCCATGATACTCCCCTCGGGTCGACGACGAGTCCTTACGTATCCCTTCAATACACCCATAAATCTCTCAAATGGATACATGTAGCACAGGCACACGGGTCCACAAAACTTAATTTCTCTGATAAGGTGAACAATCAGATGGACCATAACATCAAAAAAGGATGGAGGGAAATACATCTCGAGCTGACAAAGAGTTGTAACCACGTCGCGTTGCAAAGCGTCCAGTCCATCGGGATCAATTACCTACGAGGACACAGTTGCGCCAAATATTCATATCAGAAAAATCTTCTAATTAAGCTCCACAAATGGAGGTAGTGAACTTATAGTACGAGTGCACGTACTTACCTTGCAAGATATTGCGTTGAAGAAATAACATAGGTTTGTGATTGTCTCTCTGTCTTTAACTGGGAGAATGCCTCTGATAGCAATGGGAAGCATCTGTGACATCAAGACATGACAGTCGTGGGACTTCATGCCAACCAGTCTTAGGTCCTTCATAGACACAAGTTTTTTCAAGTTCGCGGAGTACCCACATGGAACTTTAACACCGTGCAGGCACCGACAGAGTTCTGTTTTTTCGTTCTTGGACAACGTATAGCAGGCCGGGGGGAGGTATGTACGCTTTCCATTCTCTAAAGGTGCAAGCTCAGTCCTTATCCCCGTTTCCACCATGTCACGACGAGCTTTCACACCATCCTTTGTCTTTCCCGGAATGTTCAACAACAAACCAATCAAACTGTCACAGACATTTTTCTCTACATGCATGACGTCAATGCAATGTCGAACTTATAAGTGCTCCCAGTACGGTAGATCCCAGAGAATCGATCTCTTCTTCCAAACATTTTTTTCTCGAGGTTTAGAATGCTTACCGAACTCAACTTTGATGTCGTTCACGCGCGAGTAAATCTCCTTACCGGTCAGAAACACTGGAGCTGATCCCTTCTCAGGCTTCCCGTTAAATGATTTCCTCTTCTTACGGTACGTGTGATGCACCGGAAGAAACCTGCGGTGACCCATGTACACTGTTTTCCAGCAGTTTCGCAGCCACATGCTCTCAGTTTCATCTAGACAAATAGGGCAAGCCTTGGCTCCTTTCGTACTATACCCCGACAAATTGCCGTAGGCCGGAAAATCATTTATGGTGCAAAATATCAGGGACCGCAAGATGAAATTCTCTTTCTTGTATGCATCCCACACCTGCACACCCTCGCTCCACAATTTCTATAAGTCCTCGATTAAAGGCGCTAGAAACACGTCAATATCATTTCCGGGTTGTCTGGGTCCTGAGATTAGTAACGCCATTATAATGTACTTGCGCTTCATGCATAACCAAGGAGGAAGATTGTAGATGCATAAAAGAACCGGCCAAGTGCTGTGCCGGCTGCTCATATTACCATGTGGGTTCATACCATCTGTACTCAGCCCGAACCTTACATTCCTAAGTTCGCAGCTGAACTCAGCAAATGTTCTGTTGATGTTTCTCCATTGAATAGAATCAGCTGGGTGTCTCAGTTTTCCGTCTTGTTTCCAGGCTTCAGCATGCCAACGCAAGTGCTTCGCGACTTTCGGATTTGCAAACAGCCGCTTCAATCTAGGTATCACAGGCAAGTACCACACAGTTTTTGCCGGGGGCCCTTTCCTTACCTCGTGACGTTCACTGTCAATCCGGTCCCTACGCGTATACCTCGATGCGCCGCATCTTGGACAAACATGCAAACTGGAGTACTCGTTACGGTACAACACACAATCATTTGGCATGCGTGTATTCTTTCGATTTCCATTCCCAACGGACACAACAGTTTTTTGGCTTGGTGAGTAGATCTTGGCAACTCATTTCCCTCTGGAAGCATGTCCGCTAGAAGATCTAATAGTGCCGTGAAACTCTTATCACTCCGACCGTTTCCTGCCTTCAAGTTATATAATCTCAGCACAGAAGACAGTTTTGTAAATGTTGCACATCCAGGGAACAGAGGCTTCTCAGAGTCAGCAATTAGTTTCTCAAATTCACAGAAGTCATTTTCGTTGTAATCTTCCTCTACATCACGTAACATCTCATCTAGATTGTCATCATCATCATCTACGTGCACATCGGAATGAACATTACCAAAATTGGGATGATCATCGATATTATTGCAATCCACATCCGAGTCGTGCTGATTGGTAGTAGTGGTGCTTGTTTCCTCAAGATCTTCGCCATGCCATATCCAACGGGTGTATCGCGCGTTAAAACCACGACGAATCAAATGACTCTTAATTTGATCAGAGTTGCTAAACCTCTTCAAGTTCATACAATCTGTACAAGGACAGAGTATATTTTTCTCTCCCTTCCTCTCCTTTTGTTGCTCAGCAAATTTAATAAACTCATTCACACCATCCAAATATTCAAGAGTAGTACGTTTTATTCCATACATCCAATATTTCCTGTCCATCTACAATTAACAAAATTTAACGAGTAAGCCATGCATGAAACCTGCCCGATTAAGTTATGTATATGTACATGTACAGCCTCTTACAACAGATACATGTGTTGAACCCTAGCCTGACGAAATTAACACTAATTAACCTAGCTAACTACACAATACAAGCTAGTTAGCTCCTAAAACATGACGCATTTCCAGTTACCAAGCTCCCAAGCTTAGAGCTACAAACTTGGAACTACACAATACAGCTAGCTTGCAAGTAGAGAGGAAGGGAGATCTAGAGGGAGAGAGAGATAAGTGTCGACGATTAAGCGTGCCTTAAAGAGAGGGGCGCAATCAACTTCCCTCCAGCCTGCGCTGAATCACCCTAGCAGTATAGCTGGAACTTTCGTCACAAACAGAGGGACACAGAGTGCAACAGAACAAATTAAAGAGCAGCTCAGCAATGGTCGAGTGGGGTTTTTCTTATAATGGACATTTTTCTAACGGTAAATACATGAAATAACCGTCAGACTAACTTAGGTAATTTGCCGCTCACATATTCTATCGGTAAAAACACACACATACCGTTAGATAATGTGCATTACCGAGCAAGTACAGGACTTCTTCTTTCGGTAAATATGTGTATTGACCGTTAGATCATGCATGACACAACACGCACATGAGTTTTTCTATCGGTAGATATGTGTACGAACCGTTAGATGATGCATGACACTCGAGCATGAGTTTTTCTATCGGTAAATATGTGTACTTACCGTTAGAATATGCATGACTGAGCAAATATATGTGTTTTCCTATCGGTAAATATGTGTACTTACCGTTAGAGGAGGTACTGGTACCAAATTGGGACAAACATGCACATGCCATTTCTCACATTCAAGGAATCATATCAATGTAACATCAAACAGATCTTACATCAAACGGATCTTAACTAGAAGATAAAGCAATATATTTCAAGAAATGCTAATTTGTGGATTAACTAGGAGACACAAAAATACTTTTCGTAGGTACTTGGGACTTCATCTTGCCAAAAAAATTACAGATGCCAGTTCACAAATTCAGGTACAAACATACACATGCCAGTTCACCAATACAAATTCAGGTACAAACATACACATGCCAGTTCACAAATTGAAGTGCATGTCTGAAACAGCAGTACAAATACACACCTACCTACCAATACAATTAAATACACAAATACTCCCTGCACATTCAAGTTCATGTCCCAATTAGCAATAAATGATACACAAATATACAACAATATACAAATACAACAATTCACACATTCGATGTATATTACAAAAGCCACGTCTGAAATTAACAACAGATCACGACGAGGACCCAGTGGCCCATACATGCATTTTACATAAAAGGGAACCTTTGCAGGTTGCCACAATGCAACTACCGACTACAAGTTAGACCTGATACATCACAAATCCATTCATCCAAAACAGCAAATGTCTGAACCACATTGGACTTAACCATAGGAGTTCAGTTCGAAGACGCCCGAGGAGCTGGAACTGCCGTCGACATACATTTGTACGTATTGGTGATTTCCTCGGACTCAAACTCGATCAACTCAACTCAACTCAACTCCATTAACAAAAAGAACCTACATTCCAAGATGTTGTTCTGTGTAGTGATGGTGTAGAATGGCTGTGCAAATAACAACAATTCTTCTTCTCCAAGCAGGTAAGCATCTGGCCACAAGCTGGTGCATGCAAAAAAATGTAAGATGCTTTCTATAGGTCCTGATTTGAGAAACACGCCGGGCTTAAGCATCTTCTCGACCGAGCCAACCAAGATCTCGCCTTTCACGTCCTTCCAGCTCTCGACGGTGATCTTCACCATTTCTTTCGCCAACAAGCCAACGTAGGCAGCGTACTGCGATGAAGAACCGTGAAATACGTTGCCCCTCACGAGCATCATCCAAGGACCTGAACAGATCATAATCATATTGAAAAGAAGACACATCAAAATGAAGGATACAAAAAAAAGCAGAATTATTGCCATAATCGGATTAGAATAATCTAACAATATTGCAGAAATTTTACGTACCTTCCTTGGGATGCCGACGTCTAGAGGGCGTCGATGGAGGTGCGGAGGTGCAGCGGTCCCCTGTAGAGGTGCGCCGGCCATCCATGGAGCTTACGGGTTAGGACTACGAGCCCCAGATGAACTGTGAGAATGAAAGAGACATACCCATGTATTTATACAAATATATATTTTCTATCGGTACGAAAACAGAATACCGTTAGTAATAAAAACATCTGTGAAGGCGAATGGTTCTATCGGCACAATAAATATTACCGATAGGAATTTATGTACATATTCTATCGGTGTGTACGTACATTGCCGATAGAATATTACTAGTTGTAGAAGGCCAACAGTTCTAAGATATTTTTTGCAATATTCTACCGGTATAAACATTCATTACCGATAGAATAAAACTATTTGAAGACGAACAGTTCTAAGCAATTCTCTATATATTCTAACGGTAAAAGAATCCATTACCGATAGAATAAAAATATTTGTAGAAGGCCAACATTCTATCGGCGCACTACATATTGCCGATAGGAATTTTTAATATACTCTGTCGGTATATTCATACAGTAGCGATAGAATAAGTCTAGTTGTTGAAGTCGACCAGTCCTATCGGCGCACAACATTCTTCCGTCAGTACTTATGCATCTCTTCTAACGGCAAATATGTTCATCACCGCTAGAGTAAATCATACTATTTATTCTATCGGTAAGTTTCTTATAAACCGATAGGGAAAATACATCCGTCGGACTTTTATGACCGCGAGGCACATTTTCTATCGGTTTTCTGCTGTTTCGCTAATAACCGTTAGAAGATAGGGGTTAGTAGACTGCATTTCTGTACTAGTGAGCTCTCGACGGTGATCTTCACCCTTTCTTTCGCCAACAAGCCAACGTAGGCAGCGTACTATGACGAAGAATCGTGAACTACGTTGCCCCTCGTGAACATTGTCCAAGGACCTGCACAGAATCATGTTAAAAAGAAGACATATAAAAATGGAAGATACAGGAATCGTAGGATAATTGTCATCATAGGATTAGGATAATTTAACAATGCCGAAATTTACTTGCCTTACTTGCAATGCCGAAATCTAGCCGAGGGAGTTGAAGCTACAATCAATTTTGGACTTGATTCACCAGAGAAACTAGTGGGTGTCGATGGAGGTGCAGCGGCCATCAATGGAGGTTACGGGTTAGGGCTTGTCGTGCCCAAGGAGAAAAAGAAGTGGAACAGTTCGACTAGAAGCAAAACTTCAGGGAAGGAACAAGTATTTGTAGAAGTCGAACGGTTCGACTTCAAGCAAAATTCTAGGCATATTATAGACGGTTCAGACATCAGAACCGTCTGTAATAGTAAAGCAGACGGTTTTGATCTCCTAATCGTCTGTGATAGTCCCAATAGTGTCTGATGCTTCAAATTCTCAACATGCAATCATGGATAACCGCACATGATAACTGCACAGATGAAGAGACTTAATTATTTACTTCAAATTTAATTTGCATCGAATTATGTAATCTGACGCTTCAACTTCTTAAGTGGGCACTGTTCCGCCGTGTGGCAGTTTATCTCTCGAGAAATAATCATGAATTTATTGACCTTGAAAACCAGTAGTGCGCTTTTTAAAACTCGAGGCACCCACGCATATGAACCGTCACCTTCTGGTTCTATAAATAGCGAGGCTCTTCAATCCTTAAGACTTACAAATTCTTGGATAAGTCTTTTAGGAATTCTGCTCCTAAATCCCTGTCTTTATTCCCTCCTCAACACCCCACCTTGATGGCGAGCCGAGATTCCAATGAGATTATTGAAATTGAGAGTGATGAGGAAAAGATAAGGAATGAACTCGATCAGGATCTTCAGAAAATAAGTCCTCTTTGAAACTCTAATGCAGATCTTTCTTTTATGACTTGATTACCTCCAAACAAATGCATTTCTAAATCCACAGGTGCCTGAGGTAATGCTCCCTCCAAAGAAGAGACTCAGAAATGATGAAAGATCCTCCAGTGGAGCTGCAGCGAAGACTCTAGAGGGTGCTGAGGCCCGTGTTGCCACATTGCCCCTTGCAACTCCTCCAGTTACATCGACTTCACCTTTGGAGATCCACAATAATCCTTCCAATATCCCCTCTTCAACACCTTTGGATCATCAGCTTTTCTTGGATGATCAAGTTTCTGGGGTAAGTCGCACACTTCCACGTCCAAATCCACTCCGAAGCTTGGCAATCATCTTCACCCTCTCTGCTGGTCGTTATGTCTTTCAAAACTAACCCATGCATGTGCAGGAGGAGAAAGCTGCCTTGTGCAAAACTCTCCAAGAAGAAAAAGAGGCGCTGGAGAAGCGTTCTGAGGAGATGTTTTCTACCATTCTGCACTTGGCAGAGTGCTATGAGGGTTCTTGCGAAGAATCGCACAGGTTCTGGTCGGAGAGAGATTACGCTCGGCAGCAGCGAGAACTCTCCAATACAATAAGGAACAGCTGCACTCATTTGCTGAAAGATGATGTAGATAGGCTTAGAGCTATTGCTAGTTCTCTTGGGGCGGCCAGTGTAGATCCTACTGATGCCAATACGTCCCTAGGAGAACTTTGTAAATTACTTTCAGATCAGGTCGATGCTTTGGTCGCTTGTATCCCTTATGTATGCAAAGATTGTAAGAAATAAGAAATTTCTTTTCCTTATATATCTGGCTTTTCGAATGATTATGTATAACTGATAATCACCAAATGATGTTCTCTGTGTGAAAATGTTAACAAGAAAATACTTCTACGATCAAAACGGTTTTTAACTCAAAACTGTCTCTGACAGTAACATTACATACGGTTTCAATGTCAAGAATGACTGTAATAGTCTCAACGTTCTTTGAACATCCACAGACATATATATACACCATAACACTATAATATATCATTTTTTAATACTAACATTGAAAATAAAATAAAACCAAATAGGAAAAACATTTTATTCAATCATTTGGTCACGTTTCTAATATTATTGCTACCCGTCTGATTGGCATTGGTGGCTCTTACATGCAGATTCATCATCATATACTAATTCACTAGAGAAACTAGTGGCCGTCGATGGAGTTGCGGCGGCCATCAATGGAGGTTACGGGTTAGGGCTTGTCGTGCCCATGGAGAAAAATAAGTGGAACAATTCAACTAGTCGAACGGTTCGACTGCAAGCAAAATTCCAGGATATTATAGACGGTTCAGACCTTATCACCATCTGTGATAGTAGAGCAGACTGTTGATTTTATAATTATCACAGACGGTTATGAAGTAAACACCGATTGTGATAATAAAGCGGACAGTTTTGAGCTCGGAACCGTCTGTGATATTCTAATTATCACCGACGGTTCAGATGTCAAAACCGTCTGTGATATTTCTGTCATAGTTCTACACAAATGCACCGATATTACCGACGGTTTAATAAAGTGAAACCTGTTTGTGATATTCTGTTCTTCAAAAATGCAGCGATATTATCGACGGTATTATATAGAACCGTCTGTATTGAACCTGGTATAAAAGGTCTTTTGGCGGATGTTTTGAGCTAGTCGTACACTCTTGCTTGACATACTGTCCAGTTGGAAGAGATTTGGGGCAAGGAAGAGCAATATCTCAAAAGGGGAGCATTTGGGGGCAACAAATTTGAAGATTCAAGGTTGGTACTTGCTCCTAAGGCATACACATTACTTGATTTCATCATCAATATCAATCTTCATTGATTGATCATATTAGAGGGAGAGGGAGGGGAAGCTACAGTAGCAAATCCTGGTTGTAACTCATTTTCGACCTGTAGCTATTTAATTGCTTTATGATGTGTGTTATCCACGCCCCCAACTAATTGCTCGCAGTTCAAGTAGTAGTTAACTAGTTATACCGCAAACTCCACATCAAACACTAGCTAGATAGATTTATAATTTATTGTGTGTCGACCGTACGTAAAGTATTACTAATTGGCATGTGTATGAATTTAATTAATTGCAGATGGTCCACCGAGACTGGATGTATAATGACAACTGAGTGAGTGAGGAATACATGAAAGGTGTTTTAGATTTTCAAAAAGTTGCTGAGCAAGACATGGTGAAGAAGGGTTTACCATATATGTACTATCCTTGTGTAGACTGCTAGAATCTTAAGATGTTCATCAACTCATCTCAAATTGTCGCCCACTTGATCCGACGTGGTTTCAAAAAGAGGTACACGTGTTGGGTCCACCATGGAGAAGAGACAACTGCAGAAACAAGTGCCACTCAGGTTGAGGAACAAGACATGTCGGATCCCAACAACAACTTCGATGAGGATATGCTAGAGGATGACAATTTAGATGACATGTTGCATGATGTGGAAGAAAATTACAGTGAAAGAGAGTTTGGCAAATTCAAGCGCTTGATTGAGGACTCAGAAAAGCCATTGTTTCCTGGTTGCAAGTCGAAGTACACAAAGTTGGCCTCCGTGCTTGAACTGTTAAAATTGAAGGCAAGTAACAGCTGGACCGACAAGAGTTTCACGGCACTGTTAGATCTTTTGGCGGACATGCTTCCGGAAGGAAATGAGTTGCCAAAAAACACCTACCAAGCGAAAAAGCTGTTGTGTCCTTTGGGAATGGAAGTAGAAAGGATACACGCATGCCCTAATGATTGCATCCTTTACCGTAACGACTACAAGGATATGCATGTTTGTCTGGTGTGCAGCGCATCCCGCTATAAGCGTAAGGACCGAACCAATGACGGCGACTGCGCTGAGATAAAGCAAGGACCTCCTGCTAAGGTGTTGTGGTATTTGCTCGTCATTCCCCGCTTGCAGCGTTTGTTTGCAAACTGTAAAGAGGCAAAATTATTGCGTTGGCACTCGAAAGACCGGAAGAAGGATGGAAAGCTGAGACACCCCGCTGATTCTTCGCAGTGGAGAAACATCGACAGGGAATTTGTTAACTTCGGAGCGGAATTAAGGAACATAAGGTTCGGGTTGAGTACCAATGGAATTAATCCTTTTGGTAACATGAGTAGTCGGCATAGCACTTGACCGGTTCTTTTGTGTATCTACAACCTTCCTCCTTGGTTGTGTATGAAGCGCAAGTACATCATGATGTCTCTACTTCTCTCAGGACCAAAACAACCCAGAAACGATATTGATGTGTACCTAGCACCATTGATAGAGGATCCTCCTAACAATGTGGAATGATGGGGTGCAGGTATGGGACGCATACAGACGAGAGACTTTCATCCTACGTGCTATGATATTCTGCACCATCAACGATTTCCCTGCCCTTGAAAATTTGTTGCAGGTGACGCTGAGTGCGTAGGCGGCATCCAGAGGGTTCAACCCTAGGAGGGACAGGGATATCCTCACGACGGCGCTAGGAAACAAGGAGCATCCAGGCCACGTGTGCAGCCTCGGTGCCACTGTGTCTTGGAGGGATGGTTTCCCTGATGATGAGGAGGCGGCTAAGAGGAGAAAGAGATCCCACAAAGCTCGTGACGAACTGCTCAAGGAGGAGATGCGATCGGAGTTCGCTGTTCAGGACAAAGCACTCCTGCAGCAGTTGTCGGAGATGCGGGCCATGTATGACGAGTTAAAACAGATGACCCAAGGCACCCCCCTTGTAGCAGCGGAATTATCGAGCCCCAATCTTGGCCACCGTAGTAGCTGTACGTCCGCACCGGGGTCTTCGCAGTCGGAGCCCTCTCCAAAGTATCCGGTGGACTTTCTGCAGGTAATGACCTTTTTTCTATGTTAATTCATTCGAAAGTGAAAAGCGGTGAAATTCAATATGTTAATGCACACTGTTTGTAGGAACCCGCCTCCTGCAAGCTTATGGTACTGGCCGGTCTCTTCTCGATCGAGGCTAGCCGTGGGATAGCGCAACCATGCACTGCGGGGGCTACAATCCACAGTGTCCCTCTATCTGAGGGTTTTGCACGGGTCCAGGTGGTCAGTGTCTCCGACCATTGCAAAGATTTTCCATTGGACAAGCCGCCGAACGATGAGATTACCACTCTCGGGAATGCGGTGTACACGTTCGTGCAATGGCCTAAGAAAGACATCATCCTGGATGAGGTAATTCCCCACCAGTTTCATAATTCGTACTGTAATAATAGCCCTTGGAGTTAGTGGCCATTACTATACGTAGGTTCTCACATCACAGACGGACACCGACACTCAGCCTACTAGCCAACCAACCCCTCCGAGAAGCCAACCAACGGGTCCGATGACGAAGCTGACTCCGACTAGGAGGCAACCATTCAAAAAGCTGGCTAGTAGGGGAAAAGCAAAGAAGAGCCCGACGAAGGGGAGTGAGAAGAGTGCGCCAGCTGTCATGCCATTCGCTCTGGGGATGCCCATGGCCTCCAATGCCGCAATTTCTAGCATGGGGTTAGCATGCCAGAGCCTGCATGGATGGTACATGAAGAGGACAAACAAGACCAGGACGCAGTGTCTGACGCACATCATGGTCAAGTACACCGTGTCAGAGTTCCATAACGACGTCGGGACCTACTCGGTGACCTTCGAAGATCTGCACAATTTACTCAACAAAGATGCGCTCGACTTGTCAATCCTACGGTCTTGGATGTTGTAAGTATCCTACTATCCTACGCCTGTTCATGCATATACGGATATATGTCATTTATTAATTGGTTATTTCCGTGCAATTGCATGACCAGATATGTCAAAGCTAAGGGTGAACCTGTCGGTTTCTTGGACCCCCAGATGGTCGCCGAGGTGATGTTTAGGACTAATGCGGACTTCATTGTCGACTACATCAAAAAAGAATTGCTTGCTCAGGTCGACAAGGAGTACATACTTGTACCCTACAACCAGAGGTCAGTGCTTTCATAAGTGCTTAACCCGTAGATTAGTGTCTCCATATGCACACCCCCAAACTTAGATTAAACTATTAATTCTTTACGTGTAACATGTAGCTACCACTAGATCCTGCTAGTACTTATTCCGAAAAGGAACAAGGTGTTCTACCTTGATTCATTGCAGAGGAAAGAGTACGAGTATTGCGGCGCATGAGATGTATTCGAAAGGTTATGATATTCATGTGAACCTATCTTGCGTCTAGATTTATAGCCCCCAAATTGTCAATTTCGACTATCCTCAAACTGTCAATTTTGACTATCTGCAGGACTTTCACGAACTACTTTGCCGAGGGAGGGCGACAACACGAGTGGCGAGCCGATAAGTTTCAGTGGTTACAATTTTCGGTACAAATTTCAACTGGCATCTGTTTTACTTTATAACGTGTCCCCAACTAACTCTCGGTCTGTAAATTGGCAGTGCCATCAGTAGCCGAACGACAATACATGTGGGTTCTACGTGATGCGCCACATGTATAACCTGATCATCACCCCTCACCGGCCGGATTTCCCCGAGGTATACAACTGCTCCCTTTTGTATCGATTTGGCAGAATTTACAACTGCATTGA
The DNA here is from genome assembly GCA_019359835.1 of Pharus latifolius. Lineage (NCBI taxonomy): Eukaryota > Viridiplantae > Streptophyta > Magnoliopsida > Poales > Poaceae > Pharus > Pharus latifolius. Next base: position 17,470,633 of record CM033327.1, on the reverse strand, counting down.
GCTAATTTTTTATGTACCAACTCTTGCTGCAGGGGGTCGACTTCCTTTCGGAAAGTTTTGACCCTCGGCAAATTGGTATGGTCCGAGGGATGCTCGCTGAGTTTTTTCTTATAGAGGTCATATCAACCAAGGGGAAGTTTAGGGACCCGCAAGGTTCGTATTAGTGCGGCCTTACTAATTGAGATTATCTGAAGGGCATCTAACTGAGAAATAGGTATAGATAGTATAGTACATCTAACATACTGATTTTAATTGTCGATTACATTTATTTGTTCAATCTCAATTGTACATATTTCTGAGTTCTGTGCTGTATATATGAAATGCATGCTATTGTACATGTTTCTAAGTTCTGTGCATGTATGAGATGAACTGTATATATTTGAGTACCGTGCATGTATGAAATGAACTGTATATATGAAATGCTATTGTACAGAGGGCATGGCTATCATGATTCCTGAGGTTAATCACAAAAAAAAGAAATTTATTAAAAAAAATATTAATATGCACAGACGGTTTTGATCTTATAAACCGTCTGTGATAGATCGAACTATGTACGTATCACAGAGTATCACAAACGGTTCTGAGCTTATAACAGACCGTTTTGAGCTAATAACCGTCTCCGATAATGAAACTATTCCAGATGGTTTTACCTGAAAACCGTCTGCGATACTATGAGTATCACAGACTGTTATAAGATCAAAACCATATGCGATACTCATACTATCACAGACGGTTCTGAGATTATAACCGTCGCCGATAATGACGTTATCCCAGATGGTTTTGACCTCAAAACTGTCTGCGATACTCATACTATCACTAACGGTTCTGACATTATAACCGTCTGTGATAGTATGAGTATCACAAACTGTTATTAGATAAAAATCGTCTGTGATACTCATACTATCACAGACGGTTCTGAGTTTATAACCCGTCGCCGATAATGACACTATCCCAAATGGTTTTGATCTCAAAACTGTCTGCGATACTCATACTATTACTGACGGTTCTGAGCTTATAACCGTCTGTGGTAATATGAGTATCACATACGGCTTTGATCTTATAACAGTCTGGGTAGTAAGAGTATCACAGACGGTTTTGATCTTATAACAGTCTGTGTAGTAAGAGTATCATAGACGGTTTTGATCTATAATAGTTTGTGAAGGGAAAAATCACAGACGATTCAAAACCGTCAGTGATAATACTTGATTATCACTGACTCGAATATCCCTGACGGGTCAGAATCGTCTGTGATGACTGTTTTGACCTGATTGTGATAATGAATTCTGTAGTAGTGATTTCTGAAAAGGTTGGGGGTCTTTGTTCAAAATTTCAAGGCCCTTTTCTGAAATTTCAATCAAGCCATGAACTAAATTGTAAAATGGCTGGTTTAAAAAGAAATAGTCTAAGGGAAATTTTGGAAAAGTTAGGGCATGGATGGTTAAGATGGGAGTAGATTCGCCTTCTCTCTGTGACTTCGGTAATGAGACTCGAATCGACCCGAGAGGAAAACGATCCAAAAATAGACTCGATTCTTAAATGCTAAATGATGACAAAATGAATATAGGGCGATGAGTGGTACTTGACAAAAAGACTGAGACGCAGCTACGTTAAAACCCATAAAATTCTCCTAAACTTGAAAATCTTATTTTGTTTTTCATCAGCAGTGTTATTGGAGCCAGTTTCGTGGTCTCAACTGCTGACCAGCTTTGTGGTATTCATATTAAATTTTAAATAATTTTATGAGAGATGAAAAAAACTAATTTCATTAGGGGTATCAATTAGTCTAACTCATTTGTAATTATAATTGAATTTATAGAATTGAGTGTGAAATTACTAATTCAATTCCTGATATGTAATCAAACACAAAAATTCTATAATTGAATTATAATTCCTTGATTTTATGACCAATTATCTGTTATGCAAACAAATAGTTACATCAATTTTTAAAAAACCCATGAATTTTTACAAAGAAGAACAAGTCTGTTTCACGCAATTTAGTCCGCGTCAAATTTGGATGCGAATCTCATACGTTTACACCTTGTGCCTGCCTGTCTTGTATTCATCGACACAATCATAGCTGCCTTAAAGTACAGGGGACGGCAAGAAACCTTTCGTCCGAATACTAGCTGAAGATCCCAAAGAGCCAAACTCCAAAGACCACAGCAATGAGGGACTTGAAGTGCCGGCGGCTGGAGGGGAAGGTGGCCATCGTGACGGCGTCGACACAGGGCATCGGCCTCGCCATTGCCCAGCGCCTCGGCCTCGAGGGCGCCGCTGTCGTCATCTCCTCCCGCAAGCAGGTCTCTCTCCCATTTTCTTTGCCCTTCTTGCTTCTGTTTGCTTCCATGCGGCCTTTATTTTCTCGCACTAATTGGGTTTCTTCTTCTTCTGCTACTGCTGCTGCTTGGGGGATGCAGAAGAACGTGGACGAAGCGGTGGAGCGGCTCAAGGCCAAGGGGATCACCGTGGCTGGCGCCGTCTGCCACGTGTCCGACCCGGTGCAGCGCAAGAACCTCATCGACACGGCTGTTAAGGTGAGATTTGTGGTTCTCGGCTTCAGTTTTCTTACAAATGTCCCAAATTTCTTGTTGGTTGCTTATCGAGTTGGAATCTGAAATTGCCAGTATGTACTTGAATTTGTCTTGAGAACTAGATTTAATGTTTCTTGTATGTGTCATGGTGTTGATAATAGAGTCAGATGGTGGTTGAAGTGTTGAATGTGGATGTGGCAGTTGGAAATCTACATACAGTAATTGTGCTATGAAAACAAGAATTTCACACTGCAGTATGTCCACAGCTGTAATGGTCCTAGAGTTTTTGTGGCAATGGAATTTGTGGTTGTTGGATTTTAGCTAGCTTACAATGTCAGATTATCCACTTGTGGAAGTGGAGGAATTTCTAAACATATTATTTACTTGGCTCCATATTTTTCTTGTTGGCAATGGAATTGGAATCTGAAATTGCCATTATGTACTTGAATTTGGTTGGGAACTTAATCTACTGTTTCTCGGATGCATACAACCGTAATGTTGAGAATATGACAACATGTGCAACTCGTGTTCCAAATACAGTAATAGTGCTGTGAAAATTGGAAGTTCACATTCTAGTATGTCCTCAACTGTAACTATCCTATGTTAGTTGTTTGTATGGCCTGGTTTCTGCTTGGTTAATATGTTTGTTTGTGCCCCTGAATTGTAAAGGTGATTAGACAAACGTTTTATGACTAATTGCTTTTTCCTAGTTGGAAACAACTGTTTTTGACTTTTTGGTGTATCTTACTTTTAATTTCATTCATCTCAAATTGTTTCTTCGTGGAGCAAGTTGCTCTCTATTTGTTTTATTTGGTAAGTAGCATACTACACATGAGGATTTGTTGTCCAATCTTTATAATGACAGTTTATGTATTACCAGTTTGAACCTTGTACCTCAAATTTATAACAACCGAGTACTTTTATTGTAGTTCTTGTGTTCATAGTGGGTTTATTATATTATTTGCAGAATTTTGGACATATTGATATCGTTGTTTCCAATGCCGCTGCTAATCCATCATTAGACGGCATCCTCACTATGAAAGAATCTGTTCTGGATAAACTATGGGATATTAATGTCAAGGCTTCTATTCTTCTTCTTCAGGTGAATGAATTGTTCATCCTAATTTGCATGTTGTATAAATAAAAAAGTGATATGCACACCCCCAACGATGAACATGCACATGGTGTTGTCCCCATCTTCTTGGTGTAGGTTTCCGAAGATAGATAGCTAGTGTGGCCTGATGAAGAGGAGATTCCCAACAAGAAGTCAGTGAAAAAACCTGCAATCATTGTACACCCAACCACACTCTAAGTTTTCAATCCACACAGACATGCACAGAGTTGAAACACGGATTGGTCATTCTCGAAGAACCCTCTTTGCAATCATCGAAGAAAATCACAATAGCAATAGAGTGATAGAGGAAAAAGAGATGCATTCTCACGACTAGAGTTTTTATTCTCAAAATTCAACTTACAACTAAGGTTGGCGGCATAGGTTTAGATGGCCATGGATCTCAAAATTCAACTGGTGTGTAAAAACTAACTAAAATTGAAACGAGGAGTTGTCCGTGGATCTTAAGGGATTCAATTCGAGTTCCTCTCAACCTGGATCTTGATTTCGAATAGAACCTCCTTCTAGACCTAGGCTTGGTTGGCCTTGATATCGGATTCATCTTGGGCTGGGTTGTCCTCCCTCACCTCCCGTTGGCCCATCTCATCATGTACGGCGGCAGCAAATAGTGCTCTTCCTCCCAGAGCTAATTGTGGGTCTCCATCTCCCTCCCATCTCCTTTTATCTAGCAAGTTGTTGTTACATGCACGGGTTAACGAACGCGTAACGGGACGACGAGGGTAGTAGTTTTAATTTTTCTTGGAATAAGTTGATTCTCTTTATTGATAATGGTGGCCTTATATAGGCATTACAAGAGAATTAATTGGAAACGAAATAGACATTACAAGAGAACGAATAGGAAAGGAGATAAACTAAAAATGAAATAAACTAAAAAGGAAATAAACTAATAATACCCAAGGCTTTCCTAATCCTAGTCCTAACCGGCTTGGCGCTGTAGACTTGCCCGACCATAACATCACTCCCCCCTGGGAAACAGCTCGTCCTCGAGCTGAAAGGAAAGAAAGGCAGTGCGAAATTCCTGCATGGCAACCCATGAAGCATCGTCAGGTGAGTGATTTTTCCAATGTACTAATACCTCCTGAGATCCCCTGTTAAGGCAATCACGAAGTACATGGAGGGGCTCATGACACACCTGTCCCTCATATGTAGATGGAAGAGAAGGGGTGGTCATTGGTGGAGCTCCCACATAAGGGTTCAGAATGGAAATGTGAAAGACATTGTGTAGGCGAGCCGTCGAGGGAAGATCGAGACGATAGGCAAGCTGGCCCACACGCTCCACTACTTTGAAGGGTCCATAGAACTTCGGCAACAGTTTGTGATAAGACATCCGACGAAGCGACTGTTGACGGTATGGTTGAAGACGAAGCAGGACCCAATCTCCCACTTCGAGTTCCAACTCTCTGTGTTCGCGATCATAAACTTCATGCAATTTTGTGCCTGAGTAAGACGTTCTCGAGCAAGTGCGAGGACTTTATCCCTATTCAGAAGCTCCTGATCAACTGCATCCACTTGTGAAAGTCCTGCAGTGTAGGGAACGAGTGCCGGAGGATCCCGACCGTAAACCATCCTGAATGGCGTGAGTTTATGGGCAGTGTGGTAGGATGAATTGTAGCAGAATTCAACCCAAGGAAGCCATTTGCACCAATCTTTTGGCTTCTCCCCCACCAAACACCGTAGGTACATCTCAATTGATCAGTTTACGACCTCAGTTTGGCCATCCGTTTGGGGGTGGTATGGTGTTGACATATTCAGCTTGACAGTACATCGGTTGAACAAATCCTTCCAAAACGCCGAAGTGAAAATCTTGTCTCGATCACTGACGATTGATTCTGGTATTCTGTGAAGATGAACAATCTCAAAAAAACATGTGCCACTGAAACTGTGGTGAATGGGTGGCTTAACGCGATGAAGTGGCCGTACTTGGAGAGACAGTCGACCACCACCAGAATGACGGACTTCCCTTGAGATTTTGGAAGCCCTGTGATGAAGTCCATCAATACGTGTGCCCAAATTTGAGATGGCATATCGAGTGGCTGGAGAAGGCCTGCTGGGCGAAGGGTCGAGGCCTTGTTGCGCTGACAAGTGTCGCAACCCCGAACGAAGTCTTGAACAACACCTCTCATGCCCGGTCAGTAGTAGTGTTGTCGAATGTGATGGAGGGTTTTTTGACCGCCCTCATGCACGGACCCGTGTAAAAGGGTCATCACCTTCTTAATAATTGGTGAAGATGGGGGCAAGTAGAGACGTCCTCGGAAGTAGGCCAGCCCGTCCTGGAGGGACCAGTCTTCCTTCCATCCTCCACGTTGGCTCAACTGAATCAAACGGGAGGTCAACTCGGCCACCCGTGTCAACATATCCGGGTCCTGCAATTGTTTTTTCCATCCTTCGAGCTCCTCACAAGTTGGAATGGAAATCGCCATGATCGTGTCGGATGGCTCATCCCAGCGGGACAAGGCGTCATCTGCAGCATTCAGTTTGCCAGGCTTGTAAGAAACATAAAAATCAAATCCCATCAGTTTACTAAGCCAATGCTGTTGTGGTGGTGTGGTCAGTGCCTGTTCCAGTAAATACTTCAAACTGGTGTGGTTGGTGCGGGCGCAAAAGGGTTGTCCTAAGAGATAGGGCTGCCAATGCTGTATGGCCTTTGCTAGGCCAATGAGCTCGCGCTCATATGTTGCAAGCTTCTGATGACGGTCGGCCAACGTCCTACTGAAGAAAGAGATGGGATGGCTATGCTGGTGCAGAACCGCCCCAATGCCGGAACCCGAGGCGTCGCATTCAACCACGAACTCAGCCTCGAAATTGAGCATCTGGAGGACTGGAGCTGTTATGAGTGCCCGTTTTAAAGCGGTGAACGCCTTTGAACAGTCCTCGTTTCACTGGAAGGCATTCTGTCGGAGGAGTGCCATCAGGGGGTTAGCTATAACTGCATACTGATGGATGAAGCGGCGATAGTAGCCGACGAGGCCCAATAAGCCCCAAAGTGCCGTCGGTGTGGTTGGCTGTGGCCACTCCTCAATGTCTCGTAGCTTAACTGGGTCGGCGGAAATTCCGGCGGCTAACACAATTTGGCCGAGGTAGGTTGTTTGGTGCTGCCCAAAGGAGCACTTAGACTCTTTTAAGTGTAACCGGTGGAGCCGAAGAATCTCGAACACCTGTCGGTGGTGGCTCTCATGGGTTTCCCAAGACTTACTATACACCAAAACGTCATCAAAGAAAACTAGGACGAAGGTGCGTGTTCATCAAGGCCTGGAATGTGGAAGGTGCATTTGTTAGGCCGAAAGGCATGACCAAAAACTCGAAGTGGCCGTGATGAGTGCGAACTGTTGTTTTATGTATGTCGTCTCTCGCCATGCGAATTTGGAAATAGCTGGAATGGAGATCCAGCTTGTAGAAGAGGCGGGTGCCCCGCAACTCATCGAATAGCTCGTCGGCAACTGGGATCTATCTTGATGGTTTTTGCATTCAACTGGCGGTAGTCGATGCAAAAACGCCACGAATCATCCTTTTTCCATACCAGGAGGATGGGTGAGGAATAAGGAGATTGACTCCGACGGATGATGCCCTGTTCGATCATCTCCTGGCATTGCCTCTTGATCTCATCCTTCTGGCGGAAGGGGTAGCGGTATTATCGTACCACTATGGGATCTGTGCCCATTTCTAAACAGATTTGGTGGTTGCAACTCTGTTCCGGGGGAAGCCCGATTGGGGTGTTGAACAAATCACTGAACTCCTCCAGTAATTCCTGTAGGTGGGAAGTAACCGGAGTGTCTTGTAGCATATGGAGGCTCGCCAGGATTGTCGAGTGGAGGCCGTAGAGGGTGACGGCCTGGCCACCATAAATGAAAGACATGTAAAGCAAGCCCCAGTTGTGGACGACGTCGCCCAGGGTGTGGAGCCACGCTATACCGAGGACGACATCATAACCACCTATGGGAATGATGTGAAAGCCCGCGGAAAAAATCTAACGTCCTAGTTGAAACTCGAGCTGGGTGATGTGACCCTCACACGGAATCTTCTCACCGTCTGCGATTGTCACGCGAAGGGTGGAGCTCGTGTCGGGGAATAAGCTGAGCATCTGAGCCATCTAGATGCGGATGAAATTGTGGGTGCTGCCAGAGTCAACCAGCTCAGTGAAGCGACTATTCTGGCAATCGACCCATACTTGCATTGTCTGAAGGCCCCGTGCCCCCTTGAGAGCATGCACCGAAAGAATAGCTTCGTCCTCTTCTGTTGATATCTCCTCGTCTGGCGCATCCTCTTCTTCAATCACATTGATCAAGAAGAGGTGCTAGCAACAATGCCCCCCGGGACCATGGTTCATCGCAATTGTAACACAGTTCTTTGGCGTTTCGCTCCTCCCGTTCAGATCGGGAGAGCCATTTGATGAAGGGAGAAGTGGAGCTGCCTTGGGAGGTGGCGGTAGTTGTCCCTGGAGTTGTTGGGGCCTGGGAAGGCCATTGGCTAGCTACGGCCAGTGGGTGTGTTGGTTGGGCTGACTGCGAAGGAACAGGGCCTCCTGACCGTGTCTCGCGAGCCAGGCTTTGACGGAGTGTCTCTGCTACCTGAAGCTCCGAGTGTCACTCGGCAGCTTTCGCCAATCTCATAGCGTCAACCAGCGTTGCGGGCCTATCCCGCTGCACTTCTACCTTGATTGTGGGAAGTAGGCCGGCAATGTAGAGATCGACCTCCGGGTATTCTACGAGATCAGTGATTTGCGCGAGGCACGCCCGGAATTTGGCATTATGCTCGTCAACTCGGCCTGTCTGTTGGAGTAAGGCCAGATCCCCCAAAGGTCCCTCGTTGGGAGAACTGAAACGGGTCAGGAACGCGGCAAAGAACTCATCCCAAGGAATCCAGATCTCGCGTTGTTGCCACTTGTCGAGCCAATCTTGTGCTTTGCCGTCTAGAGACAGACTGACGATCTCAACGTGGTTGTCAGCGTCGATGCACTGCACTGTGAAGTAGCGCTCACATCGGCAGAGCCAGCGTAAGGCGTCGCCCTTTCCATCAAACCGGTCGAGTTTAATGCGGACAAAACACGGGGCTCGCCCGGCGTAGTTGCCGCAAGCCTGCTGCCCGTGGTAGCCTGTATAGGCGCGGCCTGGGGAGGTGGATAGGAGGCGACTGTTGTGGCCCCCGCGGCATGGAGGGGATCGGCCTGTGCGGCTGGCGGCGCGCGATCGCCGTACTGTGGCGGGCGCGGAGTCCCATCGATGTTGGAGGTCGTCATCGTCCACGGGAGATGCTCTCGGATCTTGCCAGGCGTCGTCGATGCGGGGGCGGCCGTGGTAGGGTTGCACAAATGGCCGGTGGAGGAGATGAGGTGGGGAGGCGCATTGCTTGGTATAGGTAGCAGTGGCGGCGGACACAGCCACGGCGACGGGTTTGGCGACGGCGGCGGCCCTAGGTTGCGGCGGAGCCACTGAAGCTTATTGAGTGAACCGCCTGTGGGGGCAATGCGGCTGGGGACGACGGGCAAAGTGAGGCTCTCCACGGCGGCGGTGAGGCGATCCAGCACATTTTCGATCATCGGGAGGCAGCCAACGGCGTCATGGAGCGTGGGGATCTGGTTGACCACTACGGCGACACGATCCATGCCCTCCTCGAGTGAACGAAGCCTCTTTGCGTTGGTTTTTGTATTAGACATGAGCGTGGGTTAGATCAGATCCTGGATCGTCGGCTTTGATACCAAATTGTTACATGCACGGGTTAACGAACGCGTAACGGGACGATGAGGGCTGCGGTGGCTCACCTCGACGAGGGTAGTAGTTTTAAATTTCCTTGGCATAAGTTGATTCTCTTCATTGATAATGGTGGCCTTATATAGCATTACAAGAGAATTAATTGGAAACGAAATATACATTACAAGAGAACGAATAGGAAAGAAAATAAACAAACAAGGAAATAAACTAATAATACCCAAGACTTTCCTAATCCTAGTCCTAATCGGCCCGGCGTTCGTAGACTTGCCCGACCATAATAGTTGTTCCCTTCAATATATCTAATGATAATAAAGGTAGAAGATTTAGGTAGTAGCACACTTTTATGTAAATCAATAGGAAACTCAGTGAGTAGAGAATTCGCCTGTTATTATAGTTTCTTAGCACGGCTCCTTGTAATTGGACCCTTATATTTTTCCCTCGTCTCTTGCAAATATGGATCATTGTCCTTTTGTAAATCTGATCATGGTGGTGAAGTGGGTGGTGAAGTAGTAGAGTTAGAGATGTCCTCATCAAACTATTTGCATGATTTGTCTGTTGTTTCCTTTTCTTATCATTAGGATGCTGCTCCATACTTGAGGAAGGGATCATCTGTGATAATTATTTCGTCAATTTCTGGTTATAATCCAGAATCATCGCTGTCTATGTATGGTGTTACAAAGACTGCCCTTCTTGGACTCACAAAGGTATGTCTTGTTTCCTATATCATTGGCATGCTTCCAGTCAATTTATACAAGGCACTAATATCCATGACTTGAAATTGTTGAACTTTTATACATGTTACCATTCTACTGAGTAATATCACGATTATCTTATATTCTTGTCATTGAGGAAAGGAAAATGCTGTGCGATGTTTTGCAGCTGTTATTACATGATAATATAAAAACTATATATTTAACTTAATATTTTTAGTGACCAACAAACACTTGATTAATAAGAAATATTAATTGGTTAGGCATGTTTCCTATGCATTTTCACCATATCTGATGAGATTTCTTACAGACCAGCCATGCTACTTGTGTATGATGTGCCTTGGATTCTTGAGAGGATAGCCAGCAGGGTGTGTGTCCTTGTTGGGTTGTACTCCTAAAAATGATCTAGTTTGCTAGTTCATCAGTTTTGCACCTTGCGGTTCCATGTGAATTGATGAAACTTTTTCTGTTTGGCACTGTGTACCGAATTACTAATATTGGATCTTGGATGTTGGAACTTCATGGGGTAGTTTTGGAGCCTGGCACCGAATTGTTTGATCAATCTTCATACAATATTGCGTATGTTGCTTGTGAAGTGATTTAAATATATAAATTTTCAGTGTCACTGACTTGTGGTAACTGTGGAAGTGTGTGCCATATTATCAGATTCACATTCAGTAAAGATGTATCCCATGACTTCATCTTGACTAGAGCCTACAATCGAAGACATACTTGGTTGTGAATGTGCTAACATGCACCAGCTAGACTAGAAGTGAGTAAATACACCAGCATGGATGACTTTTATAAGCTCTCCCATACATCATCATTTTCCAGAAAATATTACTTAAGATTTCAGAATCCTACATTTGAATTCACTAGGAATTTACATGACATTTGAACCTTCTGCTGTTGATAATATTAGTTAAAAGTTTTTCTATTTTCATCAATAGATTCTTGCTCTTGCTCTAATGCTTTGCATATATTTTGATGTTCATATTTTGTCTTGTACCTGGTGAGCTTTTTCCTCCACTGATATTACTAACTATGCTGCTCCTTTTTTTAGGCTCTTGCTGCTGAGATGGGACCAAATACTCGTGTGAACTGTATAGCCCCTGGTTTTGTTCCTACGCATTTTGCTGATTTCCTCACAACTAATGAGGCAATTGTAAGTATCTGCTATACTTTCAGCATATTCCAATCAGTATATACTTAAAAAATTCATTAGTTTTACCAACACATTGAACTGTTGATAACCTAGATTTTGAGCTTGCTATAAAGTTGCCACCTAGTTCACCAGATCATATTTTTATCCAATATCCATATATCAAGTAGGTGGTCTGATTATTTCTGGGAGCAGTTGCCCATCATTCTAAATTATACAATGGGTCTCTGACTTCCTGAATTAAGATACTTCTTTATGATCATAAGATTGGTGACAACATTGTGCCTTAGTTCCATTCATAAACTAGCTTCTTAAATGTAGAAATACTATTATTATCGGTTAGAGGAAGATGTGAAGGTGGAAGGAAGATAGAAATCCACTTTTTTTTTTTTTTTGAATTTTAATGCTTATTCTGAGAAAGCTCTAGTAAAATAGTAAATCATAACCTATCTGTTTTTGTTAAACTCTGTAGCTTCTCTCCCTTACTCAAACCTTAGACTATGGAGACTTTAATTACCCCCAAATAACACTGCTAACAAACAGCACGAATACATGATTGATACAATTTATCTTGAATTCATTTCATGGAGTTCTTGAATGCCTTTTCTCCTTAAGTAGTGTGGATTGGGGCATGTTTTGTTAGTCTTTTATAACCACCTGCAGAGCTATCCGCTGAGCTCCCATATTAGGATTGTGTTTGGTTCACATCCAAAATTTGCCAAGCCAATATTTGGCACTACCAACCTAATTTGGCCATTTCTACTTCATTGCCACATTTTGTCTAGCCAAGGTCCTTTGGCCAACTTTGGCCACCATTTTTTAAGAAAAAAATAGCTAGGGTGTGTTTGGTTCATAATTAAGTTTTGCTAGCAAAAGTTTGCAGTGACAAGCATATTTGGCAATTGTTTGGATCATGGCCGAGTTTTGGCTACCTCTACTCATTTGGCAACTTTTGGATACCTTTTTTCACAAGGCCGAATGTGTGGCCAACAATTTGGCTAGTCACAATCCTTTCTCTTTCTATGACATGTGGATTCCACTTTCTTGCTACATGTTTGGCATCTAAGAGCATTTGATATCCCTTTGATTGTTGACCAATTTTTTTGATTGTGCCACACAATTGGCTATGATCAAAGTTTTGTTTAGCAATTTTTGTTAGCCAACTAAACATATCCCAAATGTGTGGCTATTTTGTGTGCCCAAGAAATGACCAAATCTCTTACATCTTTTGGCTTCAAAACAAACAATGTCCATAGCCTTTTTTTCTTTTTGTGATGCTACACATCTTTTCATGATCAAATGCTGGTTTGGCTAATTTGGTCATCACCCAAACATACCCTAGGTTTCCTTCTTTCTGCAGTTGTCTCATTTTTAGGAAGGTGTTAAATATAGTTGTGTGAATCGTCAAACTCTGTAGGCTTGCGAAATGTTGACCTTAAAAGGTCTAAATTGTCGAATGTTTCAGTGTAAGGCTGCAAAGTGCACTAGCAAAATAGAAATGCTCATTCAAGCTGTAAAATTTTGTTTTGGCAATAACCAAAGCAGGTTGTGAAAAGTGATTCATACAACTATATTTATGATGCTATGAAATGTACATTTATTAGTGAGAAAAGTTATTAGTGATTGACGAGATAATATTGAAGTACATTATGGGAAAATGTTTGAGTTTCGATAGATGCAGTTGTGTTGTTATCCTAGTCATTTAGATAAAGTACATGAGACCATTTACTAAACCGAATGATTTGCTTACAAGTCATAGCACAAAGTAATCCTGGAGCTGGTGATCCAATAGTTGGTGCTCCAGACCAGGGTTCAATATGCTTGTCAGAAAATAACTCTGGTTGGATTCTAGACATGCCGGTCATAGTTGGACCATGGCCATCTAGTGGTTTTCTCAAGTTTTATGAATTTGTAAGAATATGAAATTTTCATGATTAGTTGATCGCACTTGTTTGGAGGACTTTTGTACAAAAATAAATCAAATTTCGAAACCTTGTAAAGGGATAAAATCATGAGCAGCCTAATTCATTAGCGAGTGGCCTAACTTTGACCTCCTACCTCATAATAGTTGATTCTGAACTCTGAACAGAAATTAGCAATACTTGCTATGTTGTTAAGCTGAGAAGGACAAGCTATGCTTGTCTCAGAACCTAAGATGGAGCGAAAAGTATGGCCATTGAATCATTTTGGTTAAATTGCGATTGGAAGGTTGGGAGCACAGTTTTTTTCCCTCCAAAATGTGTGCTGAGCCAGTGATACATTTTTAACTTCCAATAGCAACTAGTCAACTAGTACAAACTTATGCATGACACCTTGTTAATTGTGTTATATTCCAACTCATTTCCATTCACTGATTTTGTCCGTGGCCTACTACTGGATCCTTCTGTTTTGATTCACAACATCTTTTGAAGTCTAGGGCTAATATTGTTTAGCGGCCAATGAATAAGGACCGCGTTAAGACCTTACGTCTTCATAACATCACAGGGGCTCAATTAGAAAGATATTATATGCTAATATTCACATGCAATTTTCAAGAAATGTTTACTCTCAAATCATAAAGTTGGAGACTTGGAGTCACATGTGGTATGCCATTGTAATATGCCCTTCTGGTATTTGGTGTGCTTGTGCATATTATGAGGATATACTTCATTGTTCACAACCACTGCCTTCAGGGCTTCTTGTCGTTAGCTTTCACTGTTGATTGCATACCTTTACCAAGGTATTAACTCCTAGCTGTCACTACTGAATGTCATAAAATTAACCAAAAAAAGGAAAGGAAAAAAGAAAGTGCCAGCAAGGTTGATGCCATGGTCGATTTGACTAATGCTGTACTAGTTTGATGCCATTGCAGCTAATGTGATCATTTGATGTGATCCTTAGCTGCTTTTTTTAATACCACTGGATTTATATGATATTTGTTGCATACCACTAATCCAATATTATTTTCTTGAAGATTTGGAGATTTTTTTAAAATGACCAAACTACCCCTCTAGGCTTGTTTTTCCTAGCTTTTATACGGTGGTGATTCATGCATTAAACCAAGTTTTGAGCAGCAAGAGTGGAACCACGAGGAAACTTGACAAAGCAGAGTAGCGGAACCTTCCCATGTTGCTAAGTTCCAAAGTAGTTACCATACCATTAGGTGCAAAAGTAACCACGCCACCACCCCCACAAGAAAGAATATGACAAACTGGTTGCCAATGTAGATGAGCATGACCAAGAAAGCCTAACCATTGCTCGGCATGCGACGCACTCGCCGCACCAGGTCCATGTAGCATTCACGCCCCCCAAACTACCACAAAGAAGCAATCACACACAAAATTAGTAGATCTATACACAAGAACTAGCATTTGGGAAGAGTTTGCGGCTTTTGCGTGCCACTAATTACCAGTCTTTCCTCGGGGAACTGAAGTGCTTGTGCAACAATCAGTGGGAAAGCGAGCAGGAGAAGCTTGTCGGAGGGCACAGCAGCCTTGGCAACGGCGCTCGCGGTTGACACAACGGGGGAGCCCTTCCGGTCGGCCAAGCGAGAGGCGACCGCGATGACATTGCCATTACTCACCCACACCATGCTGAAGAAGGCCTTGAGCACGGTGTTGATCAATTTGAATATTTACTACTAGAAATTTTTTTGCACAGATTTTATCATTCAGCTCTATTCCAGCCAAGAAAAAAAGAAGAAAATTTGAATTAATCATCTGATCCCAATTTAGGAGCTGGTCTCCATGAACTTGACGAACTCGTAGAAGTGGAAATCGCTCCTGCTGTCCTTTTTCTCGT
This sequence comes from Pharus latifolius, assembly GCA_019359835.1. Lineage (NCBI taxonomy): Eukaryota > Viridiplantae > Streptophyta > Magnoliopsida > Poales > Poaceae > Pharus > Pharus latifolius. Next base: position 17,455,613 of record CM033327.1, on the reverse strand, counting down.
TGTATGCATCGATCATTCGCTGGCAATCATCGGTGGCGGCGAATCCTCAGTTAAATTGGCTTAAGGGGTAGTTTGGTCGTTTTCAAAAGAATCTCTCTCAAAATATATTATTGGATCAATTGTATACAACAAATAATCATTTAAACGCATCGATATTTAGCAAAGCCACATGTATATAATGATTGATAAATAGCAAATACCACTATAATGCAGTAGTACATAGTCAATTTTCTTTTTTTTGTTAAGTTGGTTGTCATGTCATTATATTTTTAGAGAAAAGGGTAGTACTTATTTGAGTCAATTACCTTATGTTCCTTGTTTACTGCAATGCTCGGGCTATAGATCCATTTGAAAATAACTACTTGGGTATAATATACTCCTAGTTCATCTACTTTGCACATAGGCTCAGGCTAATTATTTTACTTTAAAATAGTTTGAATTGGTCCCTCTACAAAAAAAAAAAAAATGGTTGATTAATGGTCCTTCTGGTGAAATGGACGAGTAAAAAGTTTGATTTGAAGTAACAATGTCTCTCACTTGAAGGGAGATGACATGATCGATGTTTTGTGTTATTATCTTACTTCATATCTTATTATGTGTTAAAAGTGCCTATTTGTGTTCACATCAAACTCATAATAAGCCTTAGTCAACAGGACCACACATCTTTTTACACAAAATATCTCTTATGTACCGGCTCCATCCAAGTAAACAACTTGTTTTTCTGCCAACTTATTTTTTCATCCAACCCTTCATCAAGATCAATGATGAATCAATTTTAAAAGTAGAGGGACATGTAGACAATTTCAAACTAGAGTAATCAAATTGAGTCTTTGAGCAAAGTAAAGGGGCCAAAAGTGCCATTTACCCTCACCAATTTCATAATGATATTGTCATGTGGGATCTATTTGGTTTTCTACCTCGCATCTATAAGGCATGTCTCAAGTTGTCTCAAATTTGTGTTTTGAAAGTTGTCTCAACATAAAAAATATTGTCTTCTGTTTCTTCAAGACATGCCTCATCCCTTATGTTGTGCTAAAAAATTCTGAGGCAAATCTTAGGCAGGGCTAAAATTCTAAGGAGAGTGGGAGACTAATAGACAATACCTCAGTTTCTGTATTATGAGTCAACTTTTGTGAGGATATGAATAAAACATCCCCGTAAATCTGTCATAATTACTTTTTCTGTATTATAAGTTCATCCAATATTTTTGCTCGCATGCATATACCTGACCAAATCATTGTGCAGAGAAGTGAACTTACCCAGAGGAGTTTGTTGAAGAGATTGGGAACAGTGGAAGACATGGCTGGAGCTGCTGCATTCCTGGCATCCGATGACGCATCATACATTACAGCAGAAACTGTTGTTGTTGCCGGAGGAATGCAGTCTAGGTTATAAGTCCAGCTGAAATCCAGCAGAAACAGTAGAATTGCCATGACTAATAATCCAGTACATGCTGGCACTCTGATAATAAATCAAATATATCCTAATAAGTAAGCTCTGGCTTATGTTATGTTGGCTCTATCTTTGTGGAATATAATCTAGCAGAGAAATGATAATTGACAGATGGGAAGCAGAATATTTTGGATGTACATGTACCAAATAATGGGAGTAATTAAAAATCATATTATTTTGATTAACAATTTAGTATAAAAGCTTCAATGGTGAAATTGGATGAAAAATTTTTACGAAGTATGGGTGAATAAGTGATAAAACTAAAACGAGTCAAGTTTCTGAAGGTGTATATTGTGACATGGGGGCTCGAACCGACTGATGTGAAGATTTGATTGGACGGTGTACTTGTCCTAAGATGTTACATTTCTGTATTTCTAGAAATTCTATCTTTGGAGGGATATTCAAGTAGGATGCAAATTTAACACTATATGTAATAAGTATTATAACATAGTAAGTTCATGTATCTCTTTAAGTTTTCAAAAATTATAAAAAGTAGATATAAAAGAAGAAAATATTATGAAATCTCACAAAATTTTATAAGCAACATGACTGTATGTAAAAAAAATCAAAATAAAATATATATGCTGGTTTGTTTTTTTCTCCGATATATGATTGAGTTGGCCATGAATTTTTTTTAAGATTCATAACATGACTTTCTATGTCTTCTAATTTTCAGATTTTTTTTAAGAACTCAAGGACTCGTGAACTCTTTATTTTTAATGCCCACAAACACAGTACCAAATAATCATCCATATTAGTAATCCACATAAATTTCATATGAAGAGATATTTCTCTAGTTTTTTAATCTTTGGAACATGAATTTGCGTTGCAAGGATATTTATATAGATTCTGTCCTTTGGAGGCAAATATATAAGTAATTCGCGGAAAAAAAATAGTTCTTATGAGATATTTTTCTAGGTTTTATCTTTCGGAGGGATGTATAAAGAATTTCCCCTAATTGTTAGTAACCCTACTTGCATCTGATAGTCAATATTCTAGTGCATAAAAGATTTTTTTTTTGAATAAACTGTTTTAAGAAATTAAGATGATTCTAAGGAGAAAAAAAAAGCCAAAATAGTCTTTGCCGCAGAAAAAAATAGGGGTGGTGATGGGTTGGGTTGAAACAGGTAGGATTTAGAATATGTTGGTTTAGGTAGGATTTAGAATATGTTGATTTTGGATGGATTGAAATAGATTGATAAATAAAATTTGGTTGGATTGGATTGAGTTAAGGTGGGAAAATTTGGGTTGAAATTGGATTGGAATCACAAAACTATTTGAGTTCCTATTGTATTCCTCTCCACCCCTTAAGATACTTAGCTATCTTTTGGATTGGGTTAGTTAGGTTTGGGTTGGAAATGAGTTGAACCTATATTGGGGGAAAGGATTGGATTAGGTTGAATTAGGTTATAAAAGATGTGTTGTGTGTAAGATGAAAGTTGGGTTTTAGTTTTTATTAAAAAGATTGGATTGGGTTTGGATTAGATTTTAACATTACTAACATGCCCCAAAAGGGTTGTGTTTTGTACAGTTTATTTTGCGAGCACTTGAGAATCGATTCCATAGGGACAAAGGTAATTACTCATTTTATTGGAATTATTAATCTAAATCTACAATTTTTGAGGGTTTTTGAGAGCTAAACCTAAAACTAGGAAAAAAAAAGTTATAGAATTTTGATGAGAAAAACTAGGGTTTTGAGAATTTCATCATTGTCGGACATGATTTATGACTAGGACAGTAGATTAATGAATTAATTATCAGAATTTTTAACGAAACTCACTAAGTTGATAGTTAGAAACCAAACAACTATTCCAAAAGATCATACATGTTACTCTAACTCAACAAGGTACAAAGATTCCTTTCAAATCCTAGATTAATCACTAAGACGTAATGATCGCAGAGTTGTCTTAGTGTATGAATATTGATTGTCTTATAGAGTACGAATGATACCGTAGATGAAACACGAATCTACGGTTTAAGATATAAAAATTGAAGCAATTAAAATGATAATTTTTAGAACAAAGTACAACCAAAATTGTGCCCTCGGTTTTAGGTCATCTCTAACCCTAGATGAAAATTACTCACACAAAGCCATAGAGAAAAAAGATCAAACAAATATAAATATAAAAAGGATAACACACTTTTTTAACAGGTCTGCAAAAAAGAGAATGGGTCAGATGAGTTCGATCTAAAAGTTAGACTGACGGGTCCGCAAAATCCTAACGAGTCTGTAAAAACTAATGGATTACTTTAGACTAGCTAATGGGTCCACAAAAACTAATGGATTACTTTAGACTAACGGGTCAGAAAAATTTAATGGATTAGGCGGAAAATTATAACAAGTTTGTAAGACCTAAAAAATCTCCACACAATATTACACAAAACAATATGTTTTGGAACCCTAGCTGATGAGGACATCCCTAGCACTAGTAGTAGTAGTGTGCAACCAGAAGAATATATAGGATCAATCACTTGAGCAAAGCTAAACAAATATAACAACAGGTGAATTTGTTCCTTAATGAATTAAATTATGTTATAGATGAATATATGCTGCTACATAATAATTTTTGTTTAATGTTGATTAGATATGAAGAGGGAGAGTATAACAAAAAGGACTTAGCCGCATATGAGAAAGAGGACGAAGAGACTTAGTTGTGTACGAGCACTAAGTCTTGACCGAGTTACCACCGACTTCAAGTTTGAGACTGATTCCTTTGGATTAGTGTTAGAGTTTGTTAGTTATGAAGGGGCGAGCCCCTCTCTATATATTGCTGGCGGCCAGCCTTGTAAAACTTAAGTCCACGCATAAACATATTTTTGAGATTGAAATACATAAGCCCTAGTTGATAGTTTTGAGAGTTGAAACTTTGCCACCTTTGTTCTTGTGGTTTCGTTTGGAATTGCTTGAACGGATCTTCGTGATCACTCTATCCATGTGCCAACTCAGTGCGTGGCTGTGTGGATATGTATCTTCAGAGTGTGGTTGGGTGAATTCATTGATTGTAGGTCCTTGCTCTACTTGTGGTTGACAATCTCGATTCGTCAGGTCATACTAGTTATCCAGGTTCTATGTCGTGAGATTAGGCAAACCTTCGAGGGCACGTCTTCATCAGGCGTGTTCATATCATCTGGTATTAGAGTGACGGTTTCCACGGTAGAATTTTCCACTTTTACCCTGTAGTTAGTAGATTAGTATGTTGGTTTTTGATTTTTTAGTCCTAGAGTCCAGAGTCTAGAAAATTGCCCAAAAAAAAACCTAGTCTTGTGTTTTAATCTGTTGACTTAGTTTGCTTTATCGAGTTTTAATCTGTGATTCAGTATCTTTTGTTGTTGGTTGAGTTTCTGTGGAGATTCAATCTAATAGGGCGTGTTGATTTTTCAATCCGCGTGACCTTCAGTATAATGGGCATAGCTTTTGCATCTGAACTCCGTTTTTAATGTGCCACATGCTCACGCGAAGTTAACTTCGAGCCTGACGCAAAATTTTTCTCTTGCAACCGCCAGCATTTGTTTGGACTCCGTAAATCCGTCATTTGCATGCTGTTTCGTGCCTGGCAAGTTTCATGAACCGCAATTTCAGCATACTGATCGGTACTGTTTCAATTTTTTTTGCATTTTCCTTCATTCCAAATTGTGTGTTTCAAGTTTTGAGCCTTTGATTTAGTGTTTGGAGAGTTTAAAAAAGAAGAAGAAGAAGAAAGGAGAACGTGAAGTGAACTTGGTTTCCATCCTTTAGCATATCATATTTCTTCTGATCAGCATGTTAGGACCGCCATACCATTGGATTATTCGATTTTGCATTACTAAGTTTCAGATTGTGCCTTTTGTTTCCTAACCAAGCTCCACAGATAAAAACCACTTGTTAGTGTAAGGTCTCGTTGTGAATTCACCAAACTAGCACATGTTGTTCCACCACTGGCCATTGCTGGAACGCACTTTTGCATTCCCCAGGAAGCATAAGAGCTTTGGATCGGTAAGAGTAGATGAGGCTGTGTGATTCCACATATATTTCCTTTTCTACATATATTGTTTTGACTTTGCTGCACTAACTACTGGTAGGAGACGGGTCATCCCCTTCATCAATCAATCCAAAAGATTGTGTCACTCTTGTTAAACATGCTGCGTTCAGGGATCATGTAGCCGCATCATTCGCAATTCTTGAAGGGAGAGTGTCATCTATGGAGGGACGGCTAGTGACCATAGAGGATAGCCTGAAGCGAATCCTTGATGTGGTAGTAACCCCTGGAGGGGCTGCTGCTACTACGCTAGTTGCTCTACCTCAAGGGAAAAACATGAATGTTGCACAATGAATAGAACCTCTGGAAGATGCACATTCAGTATAGGGCCAAAATCGTCACAATAATGATCTTGACACCAGGCGAGATGGTGGTCTTTCTCAAAACATCGTGCTACAAATTGAGAAAGATAGGAGAATGGCTAAAGCAATGCGCTAGCTGCCACCCCCAGCCTTTCGACTACTCCATCCTGGTCGTGGTGGTGGACGAGGAGGAGGTGACCATACTGGTCGTGGTTTTTCTCGTGGCTTTCCTAATATTGGCCGAGGGCAGCAAGGAGGGCGACATGGCGGAGGTGGTGGGTACTACGGTGCTAACTTCCAGTACGATAACCACCTTGATGGCGACAACTATCATGATGGTAATTGGCAACCACTGCATCCAGGTGTCGATTATTGTCTTGGGTTCTATGCTCATGATTGACATTGTGGCGATGATCATAATCATGACCACGATGGTAGACGACTTACGAAAATCAAGCTCACTATTCTAACGTTCAAAGGCTCCTCATATCTAGAAGTCTATCTCGATTGGGAGCTGAAGATGGATAAACTTCTTTTCATGTGCAATGATAGTGATCAAGACAAAGTAGATGCTGTTGTTTTTAGGCGCTTAATCTTGATTTTAATGATAAATGACAACAAGTGTCTTAGACTAATCTATTTTCCTTAAGTATAATCAATAAGATTAGGTAAAAAGAAGAAAGGTCGCAACGCACAAGGTCGCGAGCACAAGGTCGCAAGGTCGCAAAGCGCGAGGTCGCAGTGTCGCCCAAGGTTGCCCGAGATCACGAACCAAGATCGCAAGCACAAGGTCGTCAAGAAGGAAGCAGCAAAGACCTAAGGTAAGTGCTTGTTTATTGTACTGGTCTTGGAGTTTGGAGTTTGACCGGTTTTATAAGAAATTCTTTTTTTTTGTTTAAACCGTACTATTAAGAGAGGTTGCAAAATCTTTTTTAGTTCTGACAAAAACTGAGAAACTCTAAGGTCAAATGTTGCATTCACATTCATTCAATCTTGGTCAAGAATCTCAAAGAGGAATTGAAACTGGTCATCCGAGTGCTGTTTTTTTTTACCAGGTACTGTTCATTTGACCAGACACTATTCATGTACTGTTCATTCGACCAGTAACACTGTTCATTCGACCAGAGGTTCCAACGACTATTTACTAGCCGTTAGAGGTCAAAGCTGGGTCTTAGCTGGCCTGATTTCTTTCATTTTCGACCACAACGGCTAGCTGAGAGGTTGGGCTATAAATACAGGTGTTTTGAGTAGTATTTACATCATCCTTGAGCCACATTCTCATACACATCTCGAGCTATATTTTCTATACACTTTTGAGGAGTCTTTGAGCAGTTTTTGATCAGTTTTTTTATAAACACTTTTGGGCAGATTTTGATCAGTGTTTATAAACAATTTTTTGAGCAATTTTTCTAAAGAACCAAGAGATATATTTTATATACACTTGAGCCCAAGTACTAAAATCTTGATCTTTTGATCAAATATCATTCAGTGTGATTGAGAGAGATCTTCTGAGAGCATTCATTTGCATCATTTGCATCCTTAGAAGTTTCTCGGTATTTGTTGGAGGTCTAGAAGAGACCTTGTAGCTTATTACTCTTGGTGAACGCTCTCACTTAGACGGTTTGGTGGCGTGGCCGTGGACCTCTTCTGTTCGGAGATTGTTGAAGAGGCTCGGCGTGATTGTAAAAGGCATCAATGCTCGCCTTTTCGGAGTGGACAAGGAGCAACCACTAGTGAGAAATATCCGTCGTGGATATTGAAGCAAGACTCATTCATTTGAGTGCTTCAATGAGGAGTAGTGGAGACTGGGCGTGTCTCCGAGACCTCGGGAAAAATTCTTGTGTTTGTCTTCTCTCTTTCTTTTATTTATGCTATATTGTTTTTGCTCTTATTCTTTGCAAAAGTTGTTTTTAATTGAAAAGTTTTAGAGCCTCCTATTCACCCCCCTCTAGTCGGCATCCTCGATCCTACACGTAGTATCAGAGCGTGGTCTCTCTTTTGAGTAGGCTTCACCGCCTACAGAGAGATGGCTTCAAATGAGGGTTTTCATCTTGGTCACACTGGGCGTGCGCTTATCTTTGACAGGACTAACTATCCCTATTGAAAAGTGCGCATGACGATTTTTCTAGAGGCCATGGGGCTTGATGTTTGGGACATTGTTAAGATTGAGTTTACTCCTCCGGTTGATCCGACAAATCACTCTGATGATGATAGGAGAAAACTCTACTTAAATGCCTGTGCCAAAAATGCTCTCTTTGCCGGCTTGTCCCTAAATGAGTTCAACCGCGTGAGCAACCTTACCACCACTCACAAAGTTTGGACCACCCTCGAGGAGATATATGAGGACACCACTAGGGTCAAGGAGGCAAAATTGCTAATAGTTAGGCAAAGATATGAGACATTCACTGTGTCACCAACCGAGTCCGTGGATTCCATGTTCACTTGGTTGAACAACATTGTGAATGAGCTCAAAGGGCTAGGAGTTGTTTTTACTGGCATCGATATTGTGAGAAAAATGCTCAGGTGTAGCTTCTAGGCCCCTAAAGGTGTTTTGGTAACTAATGACAATTACAAATGTTGAACTAACGATACCGGTTAAGTTGTGTCAAGAGAAAAAATCAAAAGACAGGATAATGAAAGGCAAAGAAAGAGCTAAATGATGAAGAAAGGATATTGAGCAAAGAAGCAAAGGTAATGACCGACAGTTGTGGTAAATTGTTTTTATTTCCTAAAAATGGTCGGTCTGTCCGTGGTTAAACGTTGGGTCAGACTCCTGGAGCTTCATGATCATATTTTGTGAAACTTAGTGTGTTAGTCGGTCTGACCGTCAGTTGGTTCGGTCTGACCGCTAAACCGATCTGACCGAGATTTTGTACTGCGGTCTGACCGTCTAGCCGGTCTGACCGTCTAGCCGGTCTGACCGAGGTTTTCGGCCTGACCGTAAATTGTGTCCAGAAATGATGTTGCTTTTGGATAGGTTCATGGTCTGACCGCCGTTGGCTCCGGTCTGACCGTGAGAGTGCCTGACACGAGTAGGTGAGCATTTATTGCGCCTGTTTAATGCCGTTGTAATTGCGGCGGTCTGACCGGGCTTATACCTGCGGTCTGACCGCCAGGTGATCTTTTTCCTCCAACGGCTTGTAACGGCTATATTTATTGAGAGGAGTATATATACTCCCTTGCATGGTCCTGTTAGAGAGCTTTTGGCATATGTGTGAACATTGACTTCGTTCTTAAGAGCTTAAACACGTTTCATACACTCTAGTGTTAAATTTCTTGAATTTGAGAGAGTGCAATTAAGATCTTCTAGTGCATTGCATTTAGTTCACTAAATCAATCTTGTGGCACTAGAAGAGCATTAAGTGATCGTCACCGGCTTATTACTCTTGGAGTTTGCCGGCTCCTAGATAGCTAGGTGGAAGGTTTTGGAGAGCTCTTCAAGGGAGATTATGAAGAAGCCTCAAAACGACTTGCGAAGAGGTTGAGCACGCCTTGCCGGAGCGGTAAAGTGCATCATTAGTGGAATCGAGGTTTGGATAACTCATCATACTAATCCGGCTCGAGATCTAGGTCACTTCTTGAGAGGAAGTCGACTAGATAGAGGAGCGGTTAGAGATTTGAGTTTGTCTCAACGTGGATTAGTGGTGATCGGAAAATCACCGAGACCACGGGTTATATCCTTGTGTCAAGTTGCTTAATATTCATCTTGTTTTTAGCTATTTGCTATTAATTATTGGTAATTGCTTGATTAGTTGTAGAATTACTAAAATCGCCTATTCACCCCCCTCTAGTCGATATCCTAGATCATTTTCAATTGGTATCAGAGCAAGGACTCCATATTTAGAGGATTTAACCATCCCGGAGTAGGATAAAGATGGCTAGTGAGGGTTGGATTAATTTGGCAAACCACCATTCTTTGATGGATCAAACTATACCTATTGGAAACTAGAATGATGGTCTATCTTAAAGCCATGGGTGGAAAAATTTGAAAAGTGGTGGATGAGGGTTTCACAATTCTAGATGATGAAGACTTGACTAACCTAGATAGAGAAAATGATCTAGCAAATGCTCAAGCCATGAATGTTTTTATAGTGCTCTAAATCTAGGTGAATTTAACAGAATTTGTAAACTTGAAACGGCCCATGATATTTGGAGAAACCTTATGGATATTCATGAAGGAATCTCAATGGTGAATGATGCTAAATTATTCATCCATAAGGGACAATTTGAAAAATTTGCTATGTTACCCAATGAGGATGTCTCGGAGATGTTCAACTGATTAAATAATATAGTAAATGAGCTAAAAGGGTTTGGTATGGATGTCACAAATATGGAGTTTTGTCATAAATTTCTTAGATCCTTACCTTCAAAATATGACACTATTGTGACCTTACTTGTGCGATCTAATTTGAAGAGTGTGACTCCTTTGGAGGTATTGAGTGTCACAAGAAGAGGTGCAAGATGAGGCTTCCGACTCCAAGAAGAAGAATATAGCACTCAAAGCTCAAGCCTCAAAGAGGGAAGATGATGAAGAAGAAAGCGATGAGAGAGACACCGATGAGGAAATGGCTCTCTTCGTTAGAAGGTTCAAGCGGTTCATGAAAAAGAAATATCAAAGAAAATCTTTCAAGAAAGGACAATCGTCGAAAAAGAACTCATTTGAAGAAAGAAGATGTTTTGATTGCGGTGAAAAGGGCCATATCTCCGCAAACTGCAAAAACAAGGAAGAAGAAAAATCGGTGAAGAAGAAGAAGTACGAAAAGGAAGGAGAAAGCAAGAAGAAGGTCTTCAAGAAATATTACAAAAAGAAGAAGGACGGACAAGCTTGCTTCATTGAATGGGATTCGGATGCTTCAAGTTCTGATTCCGAAGATGAAGATGAAGCATCTCCTAAAGGACTCGCTGGAGTGGCTATCAAGGAAGCTCCATCTCTATTCTCCACTCCTCATTGCCTCATGGCTAAAGGAGAATCTAAGGTATCATGTGACGAAGATGAATACTCTTATGATGACTTAGTTGAGATGATTACCGGTTTTGATGACTATATGAGTAAAGAAAAGGAGAAATTCAAGGAATTGAAGAAGAGATACAAAACTCTTCAAAATTCCTATGAGGATCTAAAAACATCTCATGAGAGTCTCAAAGAAACTCATGAGATGCTTAAGGAAGCTCATGACTCGTTAATTGCTCATAAAGCCAATAAAACAGGTAATAACATAGGCATTACTTGCAATATTTTAAATGACTTACCTATGATATCTACTTCTAGCATGTCTACATCTTGTGAGGATTTAATTGAATTACCTTCTAGTCCAAAATTTGATGATCATGTGCTTGGTATTGAGAACAATGAACTTAGGGACAAAATTGAAAAATTAACAAATGATCTAGCTAGATGTTATGTAGGGGAATCAAATTAAGACATCTACTAGATAGTCAAAGGTTCTCATTAAGGAAAGAAGGACTAGGTTATATACCAAAAAGGGGCAAACATGCATTTCTTCCAACTAAAACCATATTTGTAAAAGAAAAAGGGTATTGTAACAAATGCAAAAGTTTAGGTCATATTGAGAAAAATTGTCATGCTAGCAAAAATAACTCATCTCTTATATTTAACTCTTGCTATGTTTTGAAGAAAATGAATAATGGTGATGTTAAAGCCAAATTTATTGGAACTCCTATAATTGGTGCCAAAAAGAAAACCATTTGGGTTCCAAAATCCTTGGTAATTAACATCCAAGGACCCAAAAAGATTTGGGTACCTAAAGGGACCTAATTTTATTTTGTAGATAAACTGCAAGGCCGGAGGACGACATTGGGTGCTCGATAGTGGATGCACTCAACATATGACCGGCAATCACAATATGTTCTCCTCTCTCAATAACGAAGGTGCGGAATATGATAAGATCACATTTGGAAATAATAGCAAAGGAAAGGTAAAAGGTTTAGGTAAAATTGCCATCTCAAACGACCTCTCCATCGCTAATGTATTGCTTGTTGAATCTCTTAATTTTAATCTCTTATCTGTAGCTCAACTTTGTGATCTAGGATTTATATGTGCATTTTCTCCAAACAATGTGATTATTACTAGTATAGATGAAAATAAGTTGATCTTCAAAGGTTTTAGACATGGCAACCTCTATTTAGTTGATTTCAATTCAAATGATGCAAATCTTGGTACATGTTTGTTCTCTAAAATATCTAAAGGTTGGCTATGGCATAGAAGGCTTGGACATGTTGGAATGAAACAACTAAATAGATTAGTTAAACATGATTTGGTTGTTGGCTTAAAAGATGTAAAGTTTGAAAAAGATAAATTATGCAGTGCTTGCCAAGCCAGAAAACAAGTTGCAAATTCACATCCAACCAAAAGCACAATGTCAACTTCTAACCCACTTGAGTTATTGCATATGGATTTAATTGGTCCAACTACTTATGTTAGCATTGGTGGTAGTAGTTATTGTCTTGTCATTGTAGATGATTTTTCTAGATTCACATGGATATTCTTTTTACATGACAAGTCAATTGTATTTAACACTTTCAAAAGTTTTGCACAAAGGGCCGAAAATGAATTTGAATTCAAGATCAAGAAAGTGAGAAGTGACAATGGCTCCGAATTCAAGAATACCAAGGTTGAAAACTTGTGTGACGATAAGAGCATCAAACATGAGTTTTCGGCCAAGTATACATCGGAGCAAAATGGGGTAGTCGAACGAAAGAACCGGACATTGATAGATATGGCAAGATCCATGCTTTCGGAGTACAATGTTTCGAATACCTTTTGGGCCGAAGCGATCAACACCGCTTGCCATGCATCGAATCGACTTTATTGTCATCGGCTATTAAAGAAAACTCCATACGAGCTTCTCATCGGAAGGAAACCAAATATTTCATACTTCCGAGTGTTTGGATGTAAGTGCTACATTTTACAAAAAGGTACACGTTTATCTAAATTTCAAAGTAAATGTGATGTAGGATTTTTATTAGGATACTCATCAAATGGCAAAGCATATCGTGTCTACAACCAAAACTCCAGTTTGGTTGAAGAGACGCATGACGTAGAATTTGATGAGACTAACGGCTCTCAAGAAGAGCAAGACAACTTGGATGATGTAGGCAATGAAGGTTTAAGGGTGGCTATGAAGAACATGTCCATTGGGGATATCAAGCCAAAAGAAGAAAGTGATCAAGATGAAGATCCATCCACTCAAGCTATCTCCTCCTCTTCAACACCTCAACATGAAGATCAAGTAGTTGAAGTAGTTAATGTGGAAGATTCGCCTCAACAACAACCGGAAGCAACATCTACCTCTACTTCACAAGACCCGGTTGATCATCCAATAATTCATCACTCAATTACTAAGGATCACCCCGTCGATCAAATTGTTGGTGACTTGCGTAAGGGTGTTCAAACTCGCTCTCGTCTTGCTTCATTTTGCGAAAATTTCTCTTTCGTTTCCTCTTTTGAGCCCACACATGTAGATGAAGCTCTAAAAGATCCGGATTGGGTGAATGCTATGCACGAGGAATTAAACAACTTCACCCGCAACAATGTTTGGGAATTGGTCGAAGAACCAAATCAGGATGAACATAACGTCATCGGAACCAAATGGATTTTCAAAAACAAACAAGATGAAAACGGAGAGGTAGTAAGGAACAAAGTAAGATTGGTCGCTCAAGGATATACTCAAGTCGAAGGTTTGGACTTCGGTGAAACCTTTGCTCCCGTAGCTAGACTTGAGGCTATTAGAATTTTGCTTACTTTTGCTTCATCTCATATATTAGACTTTATCAAATGGATGTCAAAAGTGCATTTTTAAATGGTAAAATTAATGAATTAGTATTTGTCAAACAATCGCCTGGTTTTGAAGATCTTACAAAACCAAACCATGTTTATAAAATCTCCAAGGCGCTTTATGGTCTTAAACAAGCACCTCGTGCTTGGTATAAAAGACTTAGAGATTTCTTAATTTCAAAAGGCTTTAAAATTGGGAAAGTTGATACTACTTTATTTATTAAGAAAATTAGAAATGATTTCTTTGTATGTCAAATTTATGTTGATGACATCATATTTGGATACTCTAACCAAGACTTTTGCGAGGAATTTGGTAACATGATGTTCAGGGAATTTGAGATGTCCTTGATAGGTGAACTAAGTTTCTTCCTCAGACTACAAGTTAAACAACTCAAGAAAGGAACCTTCATCAGTCAAAGCAAATATGTGAAGGACTTGCTCAAGAAATTCGGACTTGAAGGAGCGAAGCCAATCATGACGCCAATGGCCACAAACCGTCATCTTGATTTTGACGAAGGAGTGGCCGAGGCTTTCAAGGGAATGTCTTTGTCCGAACTCATAAGAAGAAATTGGGGAAGCGGCCCAAAAGGGCTCAGACATCGAGTAATAGCGACACTCAAGATGCGGATTGGGTACCCTCGCCTGAAGATTCAGAAACAGAACAATCTTCTCACTTTGGCGGCTTTGAACACGTGGCTATGGCCATTGAGAGTGAGGACGATGAGATAAACGTCCACGCGTACTAGGGACACAAGAAGAACTGGACGTCAAATGACTACACAAAGGCTAGGACAATCTACGCCTATAACTGTGAGAACGACGCCACTACTCCTCATTTCCACACGATGATCCAGCAGGATGCGTTCTACGGACATCTGGTTAACAAGAATATTTTCGAGCACAAGTGGATTGAGTGGGCTTACATCATGAACCAGCCCATCATGGCTCCTCTAGTTCAGATTTTCAAAGAGATTGGGCTATATGACTTTGTGGAGCATAAGTGCCCATGGAACGCCACTGCCATCCGTCAATTCTATGCTACCATCGAGATTGTTTGGGCGGAACAGAGGATAGTTTGGATGACAGGCACTAGGAAATATGAGGCTACTTTCGAGGAATTTGTTGTGGCTAATAAGATCAATTATGAAGAAATCAAAGAAGGCATCAATATGGAGGACGAAGACTATCTGCACGAGGATGACTGGCTCCAGTTCTATGAATAGCCGGGAAGTGCCCAGAGGATCATACCTGGCACGATTACAGGACTTAAGGTCCTCCCAACTGTGGTCAACAAGATTGTAAGAGCCACGATCCATCCAAAGAGTGGAAATCGAGAAGTAGTTAGAGACTATTCTGGAATTTCATAGACCACATCCTCAAACGACATCGGATCAACGTTGTCACATTCATCTTGAAATCGATTGAGGATGTCTCGGTAACCACTCTTCCAAATCTGTATTTTGCTCCATATATTATGACTTTGCTACTCCAGAAGACAAAGTTTCCTCGCGGATCTTGCGATATCAGGCATCTCGGCTAGAAGCCGTTCATTGTCAATCCGCGCATCTTGGCTCGAGGCCATGGAGCACAGCAAAATCAGCAGCGGCAGCAGCAGCAGGCTCAGGACATGCCTCCTCCACCTCAGCCACAGGCTCAGCAGCCAGCGCAACAAAGCCAAGTCCCCGCCTGGTTTGCTCAGTTCCAGTAACGGTTCTATCAACCGATGATGGACCAGGTTGCTACACTTCTCCAAGGGCTTGAGCTCACATGATCTGACTTGGCAGCTCTTGACGATCAATTCCAGACTTTTTCTTCGCGCCAAGATCAGTTCAAGCAGTGCTTCGACGCCTTCTCCGCTCATTTCTACTCTCGATTCCCTCAGACTCCTCCCTTCAACCCTTCGTCTCAAGCCGATGATGCTCCCACTGATTCTTAACTTTTCTGGAAATTGATGCCGAAGGGGGAGAAGAACATTAGATGAGTGATTTTGTATGTTTGATTTGACTTTTGTTGAATGACTTTTGTGCTGTTTTGAATGTTTTGTGACTTTGATACCTCTATTGTTTTTAGTTACGCTTTGACAATCAGATAACTTGTGACTGAAATGTTATATGATGTGATTTATGCTATTTTACATGACCAAGCTCTGATAACTTGCATTGTTTAACTCTAATAACGTTTGTTGAATGAATTGACAATGTTTTAATAACTATGCAATGCGTGGTATGCTCTTATATACATGCTTGAACTCCACCAAAAAGCCAAAATTCTCATATACATCTATTTAGGGGGAGTTTTTTCTACTATCTCATTGAAAATCCTTTTAATGCTCAAAATTCAATCATCTACTCTTAATGTTGTCATCAATTACTAAAAAGGGGGAGATTGTAGCTTCTAGACCCCTAAAGGGTGTTTTAGTAATTAATGACAATTACAAATGTTGAACTAACGATACCGGTTAAGTTGTGTCACGAGAAAAAAATCAAAAGACAGGATAATAAAAGGCAAAGAAAGAACTAATTGATGAAGAAAGGATATTGAGCAAAGAGGCAAAGGTACGGAATATGACTCTTTTCCTTTTTACCGGTCTAAGGTGATGTAGCACCCTAGTTTTGGGGGTGAAAAGTTTTTGCATAAAAATCCTGCATGCATGTATCTCTGTAGTAGTAGCCAAATCAACTGAACTCTAATATCTCTCAAACCCTAAAAATCTCCAAATCTATCCTCTAGATCCAGATTAAGATCTATCCATCCAGATTTAACCTACCAGTTACCCTGACGATAAAAGTCTTCAGGAGCCAGATCAAATTCTGACCCTAACTCCCAGTATCTAAGCCTCCTTCTGTTTTCGAAAACAGAAAATTCAGATTTACCCTAAGTACCCCAGTTTCCAGATAACTGAGTTATCTTGATTTTAACCCTATCCAGACTCAAGTATCTTTTAGAATATGTTTCCAGATACATCCTCAACTAACCCCAAAAGGTTGGGAGCCATATTGTCTCATCTAAACACTTTTCGCAGATTAGTCCAAATTTTACTACGAATAAGTGCTTTCTGTTTATCTGGAAGCCTAAAAAGGCTAAAATCCACAAATCAACTCCAATTCCAGAATTTCTTCAAGGAACACCTCCCAAATGATATTTGATACAGATTTTCCTTCTAATCAGACTTCAAAATCTCACTCCAATTACCAGAATTCGAAATCGACAAATCCAGATCTATTTTACCCTAACTTTACCCTATTTTCAGAAATAGGTGAAATCCCTCAAATCTTATCAAATTGCTCTAAATTTGAGCTAGATGAGTATTAATAGAAATATTATACTCAACCATGCAATCAAATCCAAAATTAATCATCTTTAAGACCAGATTTACAATTCAGTCCAAAGCCAATCAAAAATCATCACAATCATGCCCCTGCTTCGACCACCTTAGCCAAATCGACCTGTTCACTGTTGTGCTCGTGTTTGCTTCGACCTCGACCTCGAGCTGCTGCCTTCGACCAGAACCCTTGTTTTCGACCACTGCTGTGTTTCGATCACCACAATCCTCAGTTTCCATCGCCCGCGACCTCAGCTCACGAGTAGGAGCACTCGACCGCGACCTTGGCTTCGATCGCTGCTGCTGCTGCTGTAGCTTCGTTGCCATCGATCACCAGCACTGCCACCTTCGCCGTTGCTTCGTTGCCACGCGTGTGCACCTTGTTCGCCACTGTGGAACAACCGCGCCCGCGCCAGCGTTGCCTTCGTTCTCCCGCGCGCGCCCGACAAGAACAACACAGTTGCGCCACGTTGCAAGCATGCCAAAGGAAACAGTCAGTTCGCCGTTGCATCAACCAGGACAGCGCGCGCCAGTCTGCAAGCCAGTAGAGCCGCTGTAGCATTCTCTATAAAAGAGTATTGGCAATACCATGATAAGGCAATACCAACCGGATCTGCTCAAGAAGAAACTGAAGAAAGAACTAAGAAGAACAGCGCGCTACTCCCCTACCTGGCGCCCCACTGTCGGTGGAAAATCACCAGACCAGATCCCCTTGGGAGATTACGTAGTTCGGCAACGGGAGTAGAACGCACTGCTAATCTAGCTCACAAATCACAGGGAAAACACACCGAGATTTACCCATGTTCGGACCCCCTGGGTAATATTCCTACTCCTGCCTGTGGGATTATCGCATATTCTTGGTGTTCGTACAAGCTTGGAGTTTGAGTGTGAGAGAGGGAGTCCTCCCCCTCTCTCGTGCGCAACGCACCCCTTATATACTTAGGGCGGATGCCGGCTGAGAGAGAGAGAGACGCATTTACAACCCTGGCACGTGCGGCGACGTGGCCTCCCCCTTTTGCCCGGCGGGCCCTACTTGTCCGTGTCCTAACGGCTCCGGCTGACGAGACGGGGGACGCCGCCTGACACCTCCGGGGTGACCGCCCCGTCTCGTCTGTCCTTGCTCAGTGGCCGCTGCACCGCCACTGTTCACCTGACAGCACGCCCTGCGCGCTCATCATGCGCCTTTCTGTCCCACACCATATCCCGCGCATTAAATGCGCTCGATACGCCGCGGGGGAGAGACTCCTTAGGAGGGAAGCTTCCTCTCGCCGCGAGTCCGCTGACAGTGGGTCCCCACGCGGCGCGTGCTCGCGGGGACGCCACGTGGTTTGCTCTTCCTTGGTCTGGGGGCCGGGCCATCCGCCTCGGCCCGTGCTCGCCCGGTCGCCACGTGCTCTGCTCGCTCCGAGGCGGGGAGGCCGTGCTCGCGTCCTCCGCCCCGTGCTCGCCGGGACGCCACGTGGTCGCCGAGGCTTCGCTTCTTCCGCTTCTTCTTTGACTACACGGGGCCCTCCTTGACCGGGGCCACCCGTCAGTACCTTGGGCATGGGTACCCTGGTTCTAAATGTACCGACAGCCACCATCAACCACGCCGCCCTTTGCCACTTGCCGCCGCCTCTCCAGAGGAGCCGAGCGCCGCCGTGCCCAGCCGCCCTCGCGCCACCATCTGCCTGGATGCCGAGCTCACCGGAGTTGCTGCTCCCCGTAGCCGCGGCGCCCGGGGAACCCCACTGGACCGCCGCCTTGCCCAGCGCCTCACCTCCGAGCCGCCGCCACAGCTCCCTTGCGTCGCGCCACCCTTCGCCGCAGCCCAGCACCACCACGCTGCCTCCACCAGAGCACGCCGCAGCGCCGCCTTGCCGCTGCCCCTATCTGCCGCGCACGCGGCCGCCTTGCAGCAGCCCCAGCCTCCGAGCCCGCTGCCGCAAGCTCGCCGGAGCACTCCCTCTCCTGCCCGTAGCCCCTCCTTCTCCCTTCTCTCCCTCCCTCTCTTGCTCTTTCCCTCAGCTTGGGGAAGAACACAAGAAGAGAGCACCCGATCCCCTTTGTTGCTCGTGAGCTGGAGGTTGAATAAGACTTAGCCGATCCCCTTTTCCTGTACATGTCTATCTGTATGAACAGTGCACCTTTCCAATTTTCGTTCTCCCAAACCGTAAGTCCGAATCACTCCAAACCAATTTTACTAACTTTCTAATATTTTATTCTACCTACAGTATTTATTTCATATTTATATAAATTTTCTGTGTTGTTGTGTATTTATCTATGTCCCGGTTTGCGTGTAGGCCGAACCGCTATTTTTATCAGAGTCGTGAGTGTCGATGAAGACCAGGAAGATGAAGACTCAAGTCAAGACGTGGCTGTGGGTGACACCGGAGCCTCGAGTGCCGACCGGGAGTCGCTGTTCAAGACGTTGACCCGAGAGCACCGATGACTTATTGCGAGAACGACCGTAGTACCGGTAGACGGTGGTGACGACTCGCAGAGCGACGACCTCTTCGACAAAGGCAAGTTCTAGTACTTGCTATTATCATTTTGCTACCTGGTTTTAATAGCCCCGCGCGGTATAAAAGACCCTTTTGATTATGTGGTGGATCAGAGTACCAAACGGGGGGATTCACCTGTTTAATTTACATTATAATGTTTCATATCATGTAGAGATAGAGTGTGCGTGCCTAGCCGTACTAGTCTTTCACTAGTATGACCAACCTATACTGATTGTTGAAAATTTGATTAATTTCCCTAGCCTGTCCATTGTTTAGTTGTTAGGATCACTACTATTGATTAAAATTGTTATAGCGAAGCTTTCACTTCGATGGTACTGTTTGGAAAACCTAAACAAATAAAATTGTGACTTAGATGGCTAGGGGAGGCCCTGAAGGGTGGTTTCGAGGAAAGAGGTTGGCAATGGCAGCCTCCCCTAGGTAACCTACAAATCCCAAAAACCGCTGGCTCGTAGGATGTCCGGTCGCGCGTTGGTACTTTTTCTCTAGGGAAGGGGGTCGCACCCTCGACCGACAAGTAGGTACGAACCCGCGACCGAATGGCTTCAATGGGAAACGCCCAGAGTTGCATCCGGGTCCTATAGTAGGTACCTGTGGTAGGCATGGGCCCCGGGTATCCTCACCAAGGCCCAAAATGCACCCAGCAGGGGATGGCCCAAGGCGAGGAGAGAAGGCACGAGTATCGGGCGGCTTCAATGGAAGACTTGGGCGGCAAGGCACCAACCCAACGAGGCAGGACACCCCCAATCCAGAAGGCTATCCATAATTGTACAAGCCGACCTAGATACGACTCGGGTCTTACTAGAATAGGACTCTATCCCGAATAGGAGATCCTACCATGTAAGCCTACCCCCCTCCACTATATAAAGGGGGTCGGGCGCCGTAGTTTGGCATCCCATGATCATCGAAGCATACGATCGAAACCTCATCAAATCATTGCGACACATCCAATCTCGAAATAGGACCCCCTGTATTCGTGATCTCCACATAATAACACCCCCGCAGGAAGTAGGGTATTACCTCGAGTTAAGGGCCTGAACCTGGATAAACCCGTCCCTACTCTCTTGTGTTACCATCGAATCTTCGTCTTGTGCGCCCCGTTCTTATTCATTGCCGACAAGTACCCCCAAGGTTACACCCGTCGACAGTTGGCGCGCCAGGTAGGGGTTGCGTCAAGATTGTTTCCAAGTTTCGATGGCTTCTTCGACATCGCCAGATGCTGTCTACACCCCAGGTCAGTGCTTCAGTTTTGGTTCTCTCGACTTCATGGTGGACGACGTCGGCACTTTTCACCTCTCGGATTCGACCAAGATCCAATCTGAAGAGGAGACCAAGACTTCTGCACCCTCGTTTCCACTCGTCATGACGAATTCCGCGGCTACCTTTGCTACGGCAATGAGCCAAGGGCTCGCAGTCAAACTTGGACACGGCAGTGGGCAGGAAAGGCTCGTCGGCGACGGTTCCCCGGACACGGACAAGATCCAATCTGAGGAACAGATCTATCTGATACCAGGATCTCTATCTGGACATGCGAATGCGACTGCTGTTTCTGCACGGTTTGATCCGCAGCTTGTCCTTGGAGGTGATCAGGTTGACGAGTCTTTGGAGGAAAGTTTCGATAAAGCTTTAGCTTCACCCTCCATCATGGTTGGAGTTGTCTCAAGTGGCTTACCACTCGGCCAGTCTGAGCAAGTTAGTTTTTCGCACTCGGATTCTGAATCTGAAGGCGATAACGAAGTTTGCAACTGCCGGGAGGTTTTCATGGCCAACACTGGTGACCTCGTCGTCAACGACAACAACAACCCTAACCCTGCAGAGGTTGCGAAAGCCGACGAGCTTCGACACCTCGCAGAGGAACAGGACCGGCAACGCCGTCAAAGAGGAGTAGGATGCACTAAGGCTCCAGCAGGAGGAGGAGCGGAATCTTAATCAACTCCGCCACCGTGGCGCCCAAGTGCAGCAAGCAATACAGCGGGTTAGGCTGGATGATGATCTTGTTTACCCAACCACATCCGCTAATATGGCTGCGGTAAAAGAGACTTTGGATCTGTTGATTCCTACTCTCCCAGCCAACAGCCCTTTCTTGCCAAATCTGCGAAGGGCTACGGTCTTAGCAGAGGCAGCAACGCTCATACAAGATCAACAGCGTGCACAATCGTCCCAGATGCCGGGCTTGGCCCCATCCAGTCGGAGCAAGACTCGGAGCTCTCACCGTCTCCGCAACCAGCCGGCTCAGGCAGCAGATGGTGCACAGGGATGACCAATCCCCGTTCTGAGTGCTTCCCGAAATAATCAAGCACCTCCGGCACATGGCGCTAACGCACCACCCAGAGATCGGGATCTGCATCAACAGATCAATGATCAGCGGAGGGATCGCGAGCAACGGAGAAGCCAAGAGAATAGGAGGGACAACAGGCGACGGGCCGACGTGGCGGAAAGCTCTGCTAGTAGGCGACCATCCCAACAGGATCAGCGGGGCAACGGCCGAGAGCTTGAGCCCCCACCACTGGAGGGGTAAAAGCCTATACTGAGGATCTTCGCCGAGTGCAGTGGCCTGATGGTTTTAACCTTAAGGCTGTCGAGAAGTATGATGGAAACTGCGACCCATTCAACTGGCTGCAAGTTTACGAGCTAGCGGTCAGCGCAGCAGGTGGCAATCACAAGGTCATGGCCAATTATTTCCCCGTAGCGTTGAAGCCAGCAGCTCAGACCTTGTTGACTGGACTACCTGAGGGTTCAATCGATTCATGGGCCGAGCTTAAGGCTCAATTCATCGCTAACTTCCAAGGTACTTATGATAAGCCTGGAGGGAAGTGGGATCTTGACCAGATCATTAGGAAGAAGGATGAAACTCTCCGTGAGTACATCAAGCGCTTCACTCAGAAGAAGAACGAGCTTCGTGATGTCCCCGAGGCCTTGATCATCAACTCTTTCCAGAAGGGATGCAAGTGCGAAACTCTGATCAGGGAGATATCAGTGAAGAAGCCAAAGACGATGAAGGATCTCTTCGTTTTGGCTGATCAAGAGGCCGAAGCAGAGACTGCAGTAGTCACTGCCATGGGCAAGCCTGAAGTCTCCAAGTCCAAGAAGGGCAATGAAGATCAAGGCAAGACCAAGGAGAAAAAGTGCAAGGCTGAGACTACCGTGGTGGCGATGGAGAAGAATTTCCGTCAAAAACCACCTAAGGAGTCTTACAATCAGAAGCTATTGGATGGACCTTGCCTGATCCATAAACAGGGTAACCACAAGTTCAAAGATTGCTACCAGCTGAAGAAGATCGCGGAGGATGTTAAGGATTCCGACCCTAAAGGCAAAAAGCATGAGGATGATGATTTCCAAAAAACAGAACGGGATATCAGCTACATTTGTGGGGGAAAGGACGCATATGAGTCCAAGAGGAAGCAGAAGCTTACCACTCGGGAGATCAATGCAGTCCTTCCAGCCGCGCCTCAGTATTTGCGCTGGTCCGAAGTTCCTATCACCTTTACGCGTGACGATCATCCGGACAAAGTGCCATACCCAGGCAGGTATCCTTTGGTGCTAAGTCCTGTCGTGCGTGGAGTGAAGCTTAACAGAGTCCTTGTCGACGGCGGAAGCAGGATTAATATCTTGTTCGCCAAGACACTGGATGATATGCAAATTCCACATTCTGAGCTAAAGCAGGGCTCGGCGCCCTTCCATGGGGTAATCCCCGGAACTTCAGCGGTTCCTCTTGGGCGCATTACGCTCCCTGTCACGTTTGGGACAAAATCTAACTACCGGACCGAGCAACTGAATTTTGAGGTGGCTGATTTCGGGATGGCATACCATGCAATCTTGGGACGGCCTGGCATTGCCAAGTTTATGGTTGTGCCGAACTATACGTACCTCATGATGAAGATGCCCGACCGCAACGGGGTCATCACTCTTTGTGGCAA
Organism: Pharus latifolius; assembly: GCA_019359835.1. Classification (NCBI taxonomy): domain Eukaryota; kingdom Viridiplantae; phylum Streptophyta; class Magnoliopsida; order Poales; family Poaceae; genus Pharus; species Pharus latifolius. Next base: position 17,432,308 of record CM033327.1, on the reverse strand, counting down.
TGTCAAGCAGTCTTACGCCTGTGACACAGAAAGTTGTGAGCTAGCCTAGATCGCCGATGCCTCGAGTGAGCTGGAGAAGATTCGTATGGCTGCAGCCACGCTTGAAGATGAAGGAGAAATTCCGGCCAAGAAGCAAAGCAAGCTCTCCATCCAATCGGCAGAAGGCGTGAAGAAGATTCCACTCGACCCGACTGATCCTTCCAAGACAGCTGTGGTCGGGACAGGGACTCGATGACAAATAGGAAGACGCGCTCATCACTTTCCTTAGGGCTAACCGAGACGTGTTTGCATGGAAGCCATCAGACATGCCAGGCGTCCCGAGGGAGGTGATTGAGCATTCCTTGAATGTCGATGAGAAGGCGAAGCCGATCAAGCAACGCCTCAGAAGATTCGCTCAGGATCGGAAGGAAGCAATCAGGGAGGAGATAACCAAATTGTTAGCTGCAGGGTTCATCAAGGAGGTTTTTCATCCCGATTGGTTAGCAAATCCGGTTCTGGTCGAAAAGAAAAACAAGACATGGCGCATGTGTGTTGATTACACCGACCTCAATAAAGCTTGTCCAAAGGATCCTTTTGGGCTCCCGCGCATTGATCAGGTGGTGGATTCTATTGCCGGGTGCGAGTTCTTGAGTTTTCTGGATGCTTATTCAGGCTATCACCAGATCAGTCTGAAGAAGGAGGATTGCGAAAAGACTTCGTTCATCACGCCCTTTGGGGCTTTCTGCTATATCACAATGCCTTTCGGGCTGAAGAACGCTGGAGCGACTTATCAGCGCACCATACAACGATGTTTCAACACTCAGCTCGGGCACAATGTGGAGGCATACGTGGATGACGTCGTCGTCAAAACACGCGCCAAGGAGGATCTCATCAAGGACTTGACCGAGACCATTGAAAGTCTGAGGGATTTTAAGATGAAGTTAAATCCTGAGAAGTGCGTTTTTGGGGTTCCATCTGGGAAGCTACTCGGCTTCATTGTTTCACATCGTGGCATTGAAGCAAATCCTGAAAAGGTTGGGGCCATCATGCGCATGAGGCCACCGACTGAGCAGAAGCATGTGCAGAAGCTAACTGGCTGCATGGTAGCACTCGGCCGCTTTATCTCTCGGTTGGGCGTCCGGGGCATGCCTTTCTTCAAGCTTCTAAGGAAGCAAGAGAACTTCCAGTGGATAGCTGAAGCACAACAAGCTTTTGAGGAGCTGAAAAAGTTCCTCCCCTCCGGTTTTGGTACCACCAATGCCGCAGGAACCCCTCATGCTCTAGATCAGCGCAACAACCCATGTGGTCAGTTCTGCGCTGGTTGTTGAACGAGCTGAGGAAGGCTCATTGTTGAAAATCCAAAGGCCTGTTTACTTCGTTAGCGAAGTGCTGGGTGACTCCAAAATAAGGTACCCGCAGGTGCAAAAGCTGTTGTACGCGGTGTTAATCACATCGCGCAAGCTCAAGCATTACTTCCAAGATCATGAGATCACGGTTGTAACTAAGTACCCGATTGGAGATATCCTGCACAACCGAGAAGTTACGGGTAGAATTTCAAAGTGGGCAGTCGAACTTGGTGCTTTCGAGATAAGGTTCAAACACCGCACGGCTATCAAGTCCCAACCTCTTGCGGGCTTCATGGCCGAGTGGACAGAGACTCAAGTTCCAGCAGCCAAAGAGAAGTTTGAACATTGGGTCATGTACTTTGATGGTTCACTCATGCTCAGCGGCGCGGAGCCTCCCTCGGTTTTCACCCTCGGTTCGGTTTTGTAATCCATGCCAGCGCTGCCGGTTGCTAGACTGTGCAGCGGTGTGGGTTGTGGTGGGGAATCAAATGGTTTGGTGAATTTGAGCTGGTGGTTAGGGATGCCACCCCTCGCCGCTCCCGCCGCCGCTCCCGCCACTGCCCCTCGCCGAGCTCACCGTCGCCCCTCGCCGCTCCCGCCGCTCGAAGAGGGAGAGGGAAGGGAGGAGGAGGGAGCCTGATGCGACGCGGGCGGTCCGATCTTTCGATGAGAACAAGAACTATCGATTTATGAAGACGACTCTCACGATCCGGCTACCAACAGTACACGACTGATACGCCCTGGCAATCGCTGAACCAACTTCGGATTGTTATCGACTGAACTAGAAGCACGATCGACCTGATCACGAAGATCTATTCCTGCAAGCAATCGAAGAACAAGCAAGAACAAGATAAACAAACAATCTGAAATTGCAAATATAGATTGAATCACGAAAAAGAGTTGGGGTTCCGAATACAGATATTGATGTTGATCTAGCCGACCAAGAAGAATATCTCAATAGCTTCACGAAGGAAAGACTATAACTAAACAAAACCCGTTGAACCCTAATGGTTCAGTATGATTATATAGAGGAGGTAAAAAAGATAAGTGGCCAGGTAAGGAAACCTGAAACCGACATGGACAAAGTTGACAGCTTCTGGTTATCAAATATAATCTTTTTTTTAAATTAATCATATTAATCAAATTTTTGAACCAATCTGATTGGTTTAAACCCCCTTAAGTCATTCATATTAACTCCAATATGAATATCTAGAATAGGCAGCTAATGTCATATATAGATCTAATCTATATACATATGATTTAGAAGATCCAATCTACTATTGTCATATAAACCCTAACATCACCTCCCTCTGGCCCATGCTAGGATCATTAGACATTAGTTCATATTAAAGTGGCCAAAAAATTGTTCATCACAACACTTGGATGTCAAAACAAACATGTATAATGAAACTTATACGGTAACAGATTAAATGAACTAGTAGATCTAATCTACTATAACTTCATATATCACATATATATATATATATATATATATATATATATATTATTAATCCAGATCTAATACTATACAGGATGGCTCTGATACCACTGTAGGAAATCGAGTAAGCTACACTAGCAGAATTTCATAAATTTTTACTCGAAAACTGTAAATAATAGATCATAGATTAGATTGTTACCAATAACAGAAGCAGATTTGGTGAAGCGATCGAATATTCACAGCAACCGTTTGTGGATCGTCCTGATCAGCAGATGTAGATGACAACGACCGTTCACGGATCGTTCTAATCAGCGCAGCAATTGCAGCAGCGCCTCTACCGGTATCCACACGTACCGGGATGGAACGTATTACAATGGTGTGCTAGCACCAATGCGTACAACAAGGGTTTATGGGCTATCAAAAGAGATGACAGCTATGGCTTTTGTGATGATCCTCAAAGCCCATCATACATCTCTATATATAGGGCCATGTAGAGGAAATCCTAACATATTAGGTTTCCTGATGTGATATGAATCTTATTCGAATTGCCCATGCAGAAGAAATCCTAACAGATTAGGTTTCCTGATGTGATATGAATCTTATTCGAACTGCCCATGCAGAAGAAATCCTAATAGATTTGGTTTCTTGATGAGATTCAAATCTTATTCGAATTCGTATCTGATACGTATATTCTATAACAGATACTGCAAGGCATCAAGAAACGTGTTTTCGATCGCCTTAAGACTCGCTTGGGGGCTTGGGCAGATGAGCTCTACACCGTTCTATGGGCACTACGAACTACTTCTAGTTGAGCCACCGGTGAGACGCCCTTCCATCTAGTCTACGGGGCTGAAGCCGTATTGCCTATGGAAGTTAGTGTTGGATCTGTTCGGACAGAGCAATTCGAACGAGTTGATCAGGCCGAACAGCGTTCACAGGATCTCATCCTCTTAGAAGAAAGGCGTGATCGCGCTTTGATCAAATCCGCTGCAAATTTGCAAGCTTTGCGCAAGTACCACAACAAAAGGGTGCGACCACGTAGTCTTCACGTGGGCAATCTGGTTTTACGAAAAATTCAAGACCAATCCAATCGCAATAAGTTCTCCCCGAAATGGGAAGGCCCTTACACTGTTGTTTCTATACCGCGACCAGGGTCAGCTCGATTAGCCATGGAGGATGGTCGAATTTTGTCTAATACCTGGAACATCAATCAACTACGCAAGTTTTACGTGTAAGTATTCAATCCTTTTTCCTTTTCAATTAGCATTGTTTAATAAAACAAGAAGTCTTTTGGTTTCATACGATGAGCATCTCTTTTCATGCCCGTGCGTTACGAACTTGACTCAGGGGCTGGTCACCGGCGGTTATATCACTACAACGTCCTAATCGGATTCACTGGCCGATCTCATGACCACATCCAGACAAGTCACTCCTAAATAAGCCGTTTCTCAACGCATACGGGGCTTGCTGGTATGTCCTTGGTCACCTGAGTGGCTGCCGGTTTGCAACAAGATTAGGCGTGGCATTGATCATAATTGCTGGTCTGATCACACACCCCTGGTCGCTGCACTCGTATTTATCCCGTGTTTATAATACTAAGCCTTCAGTATCAATAATCACAGGCGGGGGCTAGGGGGATATGCTTATAATATGAAACAACAAAAAAAGTACTTTTTCTTTTAAAATCAAAAAATACATGCATTGCATCCTATAAGATTATGTCTATACAGCTTTAGGGGTTACATAATCCCGAACTCGGTCAGGAGTTTATCTACAAGAGGATTAACTTCCTCCATGATGGCCTCAAGTTGCTCTTCACTCTCGATCTCTACCGTTCCCACTAGTGGATTCAGGTCCATATCTGGAACATGGTGGAGACGAAACCGGCAGAGAATGGCGAAGGCTGCTGATCGAACTCTGGTTCTGATCGCCTCCTGTCGTCGCCGTGTATCTTCAGGAAGATACTCGAGTAGTGACTCCGCTTGGGCTACGACCAGTGTAGACCAGTCGCTCGAACTGAGGTCGTCTTTTGTGGTCTTGACCACATCAGCCCTCAGGAGACGGGCCACCATCTTCAGCTTTTTGAAGGCGGATTGGCTCAGGTCTCTGTTCGCCCTCCGGGTAGAGTCGATGGTCATTTGGAGGAATGTTTTATCCAGCCTGAGCCGCTTTATTTGACTTGCTTGCGCTGTGGTAAGAAGATTGTTACAAACTGTCCGAATGACACGGTTTAGTTGTTCTGGTCGAGAATTGACTTACTAGAGAGCTGTGACCGCAGTTCTTTGCGCTCGGCCTCTTGATTCGAAATCGCGGTGGCCGCCCTGAGCTTCTCATCGGCCAGGTTCTTCTTCAGAGAAGCAACCTCCCTGTGACAAAAAAGATAATTGTCATAACAAATTTGTACCCATACAAATTAAAGGGCATTTATTATTACTCTCACAAGCAGTCTCTCTCCTTTTGTATGGCCTCAATGCTTTCCACCATAGCTGTAACACCCCGATTTTTCCCAAATCCTGGCCTGTTTTGTCCCTCTCTATTTCAGAATGAGATCCCTGTTGTGCCAGTATCTTACCCCAAAGAGTTGGCAATCAAACTCTTTCGTTCAGATCTTTTTCACAAATCAGCCCTTTTAAGATTTGTCAGAAGCCCCAAAAAAGACTAAAAGTCTCAGACCACCTCCAAACTTTGATCTGATTCAGTGAATATCTCCCATTCACTATTCTGAACATTTTTCCCTTCTGGAAGAATTTCCAAATCCTGCCCTAAACCTGAGTTTCGACCCTCGCCGTTTTTGAAACCCTAATTACCCTATTTTACCCTAAAGTCGTTTTCCCCACTTTTGTCGAAACCCTTCAGATCTTGCCTGATCTTGTCAAACTTTGGCTAGATGTGTTCCATTAATCTTATGAAACTCACTCCTGAAATCAGATTTTAGATCAGCCCTCCAGATCTCCAGATTTACAATCAAGCCCAATTCCAATTCAAATTTTCCTCACAGATCAGTCCCTGGAGCAACTTTCAGAATTGTAAATCTGCCCTTCTGCCCTTTTGCTGCTGTTTTTAACCAGCACCTGGTCGTTGCCTTCGACCAGTGCACGTCGCCGGAGCCGCGCTGTGTTTTCGCCGCATTTGTTCGCCGCCGGCCACCGCTTCTTGTCGCTTGTGCCCGTGAGTTGCTGTGCCACCCCGCGCGCACGTGCCAGCCACCGTAGCATCACCATGTCCAGCGGTTAAACGCCCGCGCTCCAGCAGCGTTTTCGCGCGCACACGCCCGTTGCCGTGGCATTGCATGCACATACGTGATACCGCCGGAGCTTTGCTGTTGCCTCCGCATCAGCGCCGTCCCAGGTGAAGTTCCAATGCACCCGACAAGCTCAGCAAAGCTGCAACACCGCCTGAAGCGCATCACATCGCCGGTCACCGCTGTCGCAGCTGTACCCGGCCGGTCTCGTCCCCGGCACAAGTTTTGCGCCGTTTCCCCTCGCAAGCTCCGCCCCAGGACCTATTTAAACCCCTTCCAGTGCTGTGCTTAAGCCTCATCTCAGGACTTAGCCATTTTTCCAGAGCTCTCGCAGTTTTCTTCTTCTTCTCCGGCGAGCCAGTGAGAGAGCTCATGGTGCTAGCCCACTTCACAGCCCCTCTCTTCAATCCAAAGCCACCGGTGAGTTCCCCTCTTCTCCCTCTCTGTGTCATAGCAGCCAATTGCATCCCGACGATCCCTATCGCCGGTGATCGCCGCAAAAGCCCAATTGCCCTGTTCCCTCAATGCTATCAGATTCAGCCCGGATTAGCTCTCGTCCCAGTAGCAGAAACTGATCCTTAGTCATTTCTTAACAAGCCTGTAGAATCAAAATCCGCAATTGTGCTCAAATCGAAGAAATCCCGATTTGGAACTTCATCAGTTCGCCGGACCTCGCCGCTGAGCTTCTCCGGCCATCTCCCAGCAAAATTGACCCCTCCAGTAGCCTTGTCATACCCCAGAGATCGTTCTCAAGATTGGGATTGAGCTCATTCGCCTTGTATCAAAAATCCCCAATTCTGTGTCTTCTTCTCCGGCACAGTTCACCGGAATTTGCTTCCCGGCCGATTCAGCCGACACCACTTTGTCCCTTAGCTTTGCCTCACCTCCCTGAGCATTTTCTTCCACTAGCTCGACATCTGGATCTGCCCAGATCGTGAGATATGCCCTCGTCAAGATTTTGTCCAGAGCTGTGTCTGTGCCGTGTCGCCACCGCAGTTCATCACCAGATTTGGCCGCCCTCTGGCCACTTTCATCCCTTGATCCTGTTAAGTATTTTGTTCCTGTTATCAATGCCTACCTCCCAGACAAAGTTGTGCATCAATTGGAGCCCTGTATCAAAAGTTGTGCTTTGCCCTAGTTTTTGGCAATGTCTGCACTATGTCAGTGCATGTCAGCCACTGGCATTAGCCTTGTTTGACCCCTTCTGGTTGAGCAATGGAAATTTCACTTTGTCCCCTAGATTCCTGGAGTTGTGTTCTACATCTTTCTCTTCTGCCACTTCTCCAGAAAACCTACCTAAGACCAACTTATGGCTATGTCTTGCCATGGACTGAATGTCGGCCTTTGGCATTCAACTTCTTTTGAGCCCATCTCTTCGACCAGCACCCAAGTGACTCTATCCAAATCTTTTCCCTTGCATGCATGATATATGTACTTATTATTTTCTATTGCAACTATTTTATGTATGCTTATGTAGTGTATGTATTGTATTGCTTGTGTCCGCCGCAGAGCCCGAAGCTGAAGGAGCGGAAGAAGTCTTTGAAGATTCATCCGAATAATTAGACCCAACAGTGCAAGGCAAGTCTCAACCCCTTGATCATGTCTCGCCTAATATTTTCAAATGAAGTATATTAGTTGTTTTCAAAGTATATGCATGCCTTATATTCAAATGAGAGTATGTTCAAATAATGTGGTCAGATATAACCTAAATGATTGTGAAACCCCTCTTGTGATTGAATACCCATGCATCCTTGTCACCCTAGGATATATGCTTAGAATTATGCTTATGCTTGAAAACTATGCTAAATATCAAATGGTCGCTTATAAGAAAAACATGTTTGAAAACCCCTTTTTGTGAAAGAAAATACAAATTAGAATTGATAGTGAGGATTGGTTTGTATGGAGAGGGTGCGGTGCGCACCAGGGAATGTGGATGGCTCCTCACTATTAATTCATAAGGACTAGAACCTTGTGTTGTGCCTCTATGCGGCATGAAAAACGTACCAACCACTTGCCTGGTATGGGACAGGCATGACTTAGTAGCTTTTTGGTATTAGCAGTTCCCTGCATGGTTTGTCGGTTTGGTTTCTCGCGTGGAGAAACTGGTTGGGTGCAGTTCGTCCGTGAGTGATGTGAGTTCAGAAAAAGTATGAGAGGAAAAGGTGGAAAGAAGGAAGACGCCCTATGCCTCCGATTAAGCCGTGCGCGGTTGTAATCGTGACGGTCAAATGTCTCGCGTGGACAGAACAAGGCTATGTGTCCTGCGGGAGCATAGGCCAAAGGCTAGGAAGTAAGGCAGTGGGGAGGACCCACAACGGTACTTGAGACTTAATTGTCTATTTACCGGGCGGGGATACTGTTAATACTGAACTGCAAAAGCGTTGTGTGATCTCGGCCTTGTCACATGCGTATAAGTCGCGTGGAGCTGATCCGACTTGAAAGCCGAGTGAAGAAGTGGATTTAAAAAGAGGTACACCTTTGCAAAGTGTAAGAAAAGTATTGGATACTCTGTACTCCCAGTTCATGGAGTATGTTCGCGGTGGATTTATCCATGTGGTTCAGCACAAGTAACTATTTGGAATGTTTTGATAATATGGGTTGATAAAAGTGATGACTCATGGGAGACCATCACATAACAATTTCTTAAAGTATATTATAAGATTTCCAAAACCCTGCTGTTGAAAATAAAACCCTTATTTGAAAGATCAAAGAATTGAAATCTATACTAGTTATGATTATAAGACTTAAGCCCTTTTCTTGATCACTCCTCATCTATATACCTGCATTCTTGTAACGAGACTTGCTGAGCATTGTGTAAAAACATGCTCACCCTTGCCTTTACAAATAAATTCAGAAGAAAGGATTCGAGAATCCCGATTCCCCTAGCCTTGAGCACCAAGAAGAGGAAGGAGCCTTTCCAGACGATTTGAGCTTCTAGGAGGGTCATGAGCCAAGTTGAGTCCGATGTGGAGGAAGCCCTTCCAGAGCGGCTGCAGAAGGAAGTGAAGACCTTTGTGGTTGCTTTTTGTGTTGTTTTTCTGTGTTCGGTACTTCGATACCGATTCTTGATTTTGAAAAACTCTCTACTTTTGTATCAACTTTAATTAAGGCCATCCTTGGCATTATGATATTGTAATAGTGGTCCTCGTGACCTTGTACTTGTTTTATCTACTTGCTTTATTGTTTAAAGTGAATCCTATTGTTGTGAGCTTGTGATGAACCTACCTGTGCGCAATCCACCTGGGCGGTTGCCACGGGATTCCTCAAAGGAGGGTCCCACAATAGCAATCGATCTGGCCGTTATACGGGATAGTTCCTGTGATACAGAGAGAAATCAGTGGTGTCCTATGCACAATTCAGGTATCATAAAAGATGTTCACTATACCTCCGTATATTCCCAGAATGACCTGTCATCTGGGATGACTAGAGGCCTAGTCGAGGGACTCGTCTCATCCTCGACAGGAACAGCCGGTGGATGCGCCTACTGAGCCTCAGTCGCAGGTTCCGATGCCTGCAACTGGGTCTCCGTGCCCGACTCGTCCCTAACGGCCCGGACGACTTCCTGGACCGAAGGGGCAGAGCACTTTTCGCCGGAGGCCTCAGCACCGGCAGAGACTTCAACCCTCCCCGGGGCGGTTGGAGGGCTCAGTGCTACGTCTTTACTCCTGCAAAGAAAAAAGGAGTCGTCGATCACGTTGATGGTTGCCACGATCTAACTCAGAACAAACCAACCAGGATTCTTACTTCAACTGAAATCCCATTAGCTTTTGGGATTTCGAAGGTGGCTCCCCGAGAGAAAAAGGACAATCGTTGTCCACTCTGGTTTTCCTCTTTGTGAACAGGGCCTTTTCTCCCTATGTATATTTCCCTATAAGCATATGCATAAGGAATGATGAAGACCTAAGTGGTAAGAATTCGTACCGGGGTAACCTGTTCGAGCGACAGGGATACGCCCGAAGGTCTAGAGGACTCCTGGACTGTTGGAGCAGGCGCCTCATCCGCGACCCTGGGGTTGGTCGCGGAGTCTTGTTCCGTCACTTCCGCTCCTGTCTCCAGGAGTGAAGGATTTGCCTCCCTGGGACTCGCAGGAGTCACGGGGGGAAGTTCTTCTCCCTGTATAAGTGTAGATTCAGTAAACACACGTATAGATGAAATTGAGAAAATCAAGATCACGAAGGAGTCTTACCGTGGTCGTCCCTTCGACCAGGGAGGGAGAAGTGATTGACCCTAAAGCCTTTGGGGCTTCAGGAGCAGGGATCTCGCCCGCGACCACGGGATCCCCAGTGGCCGTGGGGTTCGCTGCGACTGCCTCTGTTTTGGCAGGACGAGGTAGTGTCTCACCGGATTGAGAGTCTGCTATTTTCCTCTTCCGGCGGACTAGGGGAACGTCGTCCTCCTCCTCCTCGCTCCTCTCGCCCTGTACGACGAAGAAGTGATTCCAGTTTGTACCTGGAGGAACAGGAGGTATGTGATATCTTACCACAGTTTTCCTTGCGGTAAGGGGAATCCTGCGCGAAGACCCTTCCCCGAGGATCTTCTTGGATTTCTTGGGGGTAGGATTTCTCGTCCTGGGCTTCGAGGAGATCTTCTTCACATTCTTCACCGTCGGCTTTCCCAGGAGACCGACGTTTTCACTTGGGAACGTCGCTTCGGCGAATCTCCCCAAGTGCTGTGTCATCCCGATGTATTTGTCAGTACTAAATGTACATAAGACCTACGAATGGGAACTGAATGAAAGGTGACATACCTTTCAGCATTCTTGTTTGAGGTCGTCGCCGGCGTGAACTAAGCTCTGTGGGCGAGGCGATCCCTTGGGGCCCTCCACTTCGGCACTATAGGCCTTGAGGAGGTAATTTGTCCGCCTCTCAATCTCAGATGAGGGTAGGACTGTTCCCAAAAGACCAGTCAGAAAGCACAGAGTAAAGGTATAAGGTTTCAGTGTTGAAATCACGTACCATTGTTATAGTCCAGGGTGTTGTCTACCATGGACTTTATCTCCCAAGCCGGATGAGCCCTTTCACGCAGGGGGCTCACCCGATTCTTCACAAAGTCGCGTATGATGTCGCGGGCTATTAGTCCTTGTTGGACTAGGTGAAGAATCACTTCGGCGTGCTTCATGAACTCGGCATTCATCGCTGGGAGAGAGTCCAACTCGCTCGGCTTCACTGGCCGCGAGTTCTCGAACCACAACCCGCTCTCAGACGGAGGGGTGCAGTAGAACCATTTCTGGTACCACCCGTGCATGGAGTCTCACAGGGTGGGAAGGGATACTCTTTCTTCTCCCTTATCCAGAAGTATATACATCCGGCGGCGTTGGAGCTCTTCGACCACGACGAGTAGTAAAAACGTCGGAAGAGATCCACGCTGGGATACACTCCGACGTAAGCTTCGCATAGATGTTGGAACACTGCCAGAATCAAGATCGCATTCGGGTGGAGATTTATCAATTCCAACCCGTAATGCTCCAAAATACGCTTCAGTAACCGACTCTCGGGGAATCGGAACCCGCATCGCAGGTACTCTTCGAAGACCACCAGTTCGCCCTCTCCGACGACTGGGGTTTCTTGGTCTTTCTCCTGGGCCGCCAGTTGATTAGCAGCCGTGGAGGAAGGATCTCTTCCTTCTCCAATGCCATGAGGCTCTCCTCGGTGTGGTGGACCGATCGGCTCCAGGACGCCATCTCCCACGAAGGATGGTGAGGAAAGGTGGCGACTTTGGGGAAGATGGAGGCAGAGAACAAAGAGGGTTTTGTGCGGCGGAAGTTCTAAAGGCAGGGTTTTCGGCTGTATGGCTTCCTCAAGAAGCTAACTGCTCCTTTTATAGACCCGAGGAGGCGCACTACTGTGAGTAACGTTTCATTTAATATTCTATTCATTTCCCATAATGGATACTCTCTCAGGCGGACCCGTTAAGCAGTCCTTGTATCGGATCTGAAACGAAAAGACTGCTTTGTTTCAGATTTGAGGGTGCAAAAAACGTGAAAAGTTTTACAAGGATTTTCGGAGGACTTTTTCCTTCATGTTTCTTGTAAACTCTCGCAAATTGATCATGAAAATATCCTATGACCCAGTTTTTGGACGTACAGATATGTTTAGATCAGCTTGCTGTATGGTCGGAACCATGTCTTTGACTAAGCTCTGATTCTAATCGAAGTGATGGTCTGATCGACTTTCGGTTCTGATCGCAGTAATCTTTCAAAACGAACCTCGGTTCTAACCGCGGTTTCAAGTTTGATCGAAGTATCAGTGCTAGTCGTGGTACAACGTTAAAATGTGATTCTAGTCGCAAAACTGAAGTTTGCCTGTGCATGAGTGGTCGAAAAGACATTGCTTATGGCCATGTTTTCGTACAAAAGTTGTAAAGAATATTCATATGATATGAAGAAAAATAAATTTTTATTTCTGACATTCTTTGCATACAAAAGGGATACCGGCGACCAGAGCGTCGACCTGATCTGAAAGTAGTTTGCAAAGTTCTCCCAGGGACATGTTGTCGTCCGTAGGGTCTACATTGGCGACCCCCAGGGAACTAGCAACTAATCTAAGCCTATCTACATCATCCCTAACAAGAGATGCGCTATTGTTCCTAATCAAGTCGGAGAGTTCTCGCTGTTGCTGAGCGTGGTCCCTCTCCCGATGGAACTGGCACGCCTCTTCACGGGATCTTTCAAAACATTCTGCCAGGTGCAGAATCGCCGAAGACATCTCTTCGGTCTTCTTCTCCAGAGCCTCTTTTTCCCCTTGGAGAGTCTGTCCGAGGGGGGGAGGCGGAATCTCAGCAGGCTGGTCGCTGGGGTCTCCAATCTCCTACATTTGCAAAAGTTAGTCACACTAACTATAACAACAAGCAAAAGGAGATAGGGATTATTACTTGTCCCTGCACGTGACAGGTTGATATAGGCATCCTGGAAAGTAGATCACCCGATAAAATTCGACGATCATCATATGGTGGAAGTGTGGTCTTCTCACTATAAGATTGCTTCCCCAACACAAGTTGAGGATCATCTGGTTGTGAGAGAGCAGCTTGCCTACCAGAAAATTGATCATCCGAACAAAAACGGGGAATATTGGGATGAAATGGAGAAAATTGAGAAGAACGTCCCTCCAAAGGTGGAGATGAAAGTTCGACTTGCCAAGGTGCATGGATAGGAAGAACTAGAGGAACAGAAGGAAGAAAGAACGGTGATGCGTCTTTCACCTTTGTTCTGCTGGAGGATCCCTCGTCAACCTTGGGCTTCTTCCTTAAAGGAGATGGATCTTCGGGCATCTGCGGTTCTTGCTCGAAAAATTCCTCTTCATCACTCTCAATCTCAATGATGTTGTGGTCTGCCATCAGGAGGTGTATGAGAAGAAAAGTGAAGATAGCTTCAAAGGAAACTTAGCCGAGAAGAGAAGTTGTGAAGTTTTGTAATCCGAAGGCTTCGGTATTTATAGCCGCCAGGGTGACGGTTCGCCTTCCGAACGCCTCGAGTTTTTAAAGCATTTACAACTTCACCTCGGGTTAAAAAATGTTTCAACAGCGCCATCATTACCCGTCACATATTACCCAGAGCCCGTCTCGGGGAATCAACCGCCACACTTAGTGTGCCACTAAGTGGGAGATTTGAAGCGTCGGGTTAAAAATCCGATGTATGTCTTAAAATTCGAAGTAAACACGTCCCTTCGTTCTCTTCGAATTTGGGGGATAGCTGACGAGGATTAACACCCGAGTCAGTTCAAATGAATCTGCGGCTGGTTCAAGATAGATTCGAACCAGACAAGCGCCTGGCGGTGCGAACTCAAGTCGATTCTGAGAAGCACAAGTCTGAGGTCGCAGGCTTTACGCGATCAAATCGCAGCAAGTGCGCGGTCAGGGGTTCGTATGCTATGCACGAACAGAAGACTGTAGATGTTGCGCGGTCAGCCAACATCGCGCGGTCAGAGCATTTTCGACCAGGGAATGCGGGATTGATCTGTCCTTGTAACAGGGATATCCCGAGTACCCCGAAGATTCTTCCACGTAAGAAGGCAACCGTCGGGAGGTTAATACGTGTGGTTATCTACGAATAAAACATGTTAAACCTGCGTGGGAGTTAAGAGCGGTTGACAAAACCGCATCCGAGCAACTGTTTGATGCCTTTATGTCGCGCCCCGAAACTGGGACAACAACTACTCCTGTAAAGACCTAGCTCGCTGCAGCTAGTTCCAAACCACAAACCTTTGACTTCCCAGGATGAGCCAAACACAGGAGTATATTACATTGCAACAGAGTACTCACAAAATATTTAGCAGTGTGGCCTGCTGGCCTTAATATTACATAAAGAGGATTACAATGCCTACAAGGCATTCAGGGTTTAGCAAAATATTTAACTACGCAGCAGAAGATAGGTGACCCTCCCACAAAAGAAGTTGACGGCAGAACAACACACTTCAGGGTTCTGGCGGAACTGATTCTCCTCCTTCTGGATCCACGTAGTACTCCGTGCCATCATCTTGATCAAAGTAGGCTCCATCTAATGAGTTGAATATTGCAAGGGTGAGCACTTACGTACTCAGCAAGTCATAGGTAAGAGTAGATACATATAGTAGTGATGATATGAACCTAGACTAGTCAAGAATTATGGATATTTGTAAAATAATCTTTTCCTTTCTCATCTCATCTTATGGCAGCACTTTTCATAATATAACATCACCATTTATGTTCACTAGATTATAGCACTACCGCGACACGTCGACACACGACAGCCCACGGCAACACTCCTTATCATGACAACACATGTCATTTGGGTAATCTTGATTAAACATATTTTATTTAGAAAATAGTACTTGTGTCACACCCCGTGGATTTAATCCACCGCAGCAGACTCCTATAAACCCGGGAGCTCGGAGTATTCGAATACATTTTTAACTCTGCAGAGAGGTACCAATTTACCCGCAAGATATTCCACTTTCAAACCTTTCCTATCATAACAAAATGATTGGACCCTGACTCACTTCATACTATGAGCGGCAAGGTGGAAATAACAAGAACTTTTGTTATGTTTTACTCACAATTCACCCCCGACTCTGTGGCTCTCAGCGAGGCACAGTTGTGGCAGGTTGTATCCAAACCTCCACCCCTTTGCTTATTCCCATTACTGGGTCAGCGTGCTTGATCACCTTCAGTGATATGTGTGGGAGCCGCGCTCCGTGTTTATCGTGCATCACTACACATCTCATGCAGGGGTTTCATGTGCGATCCACATAATTACTTGTTCAGGCCTGTCCCATACCAGGCTTGCGGTTAGCACGTTGTTCATGCCACTAGACGCACAACACAAGATTCTAGTCCTTATATGCCAGTGACCAGACCATCCACAACCCTGCACCTTTAGTGCCTGCATTCCTTTGCAGTCTAGCACCTCCAGTGCTACAGCCATCCATACCATTTTTCTGGTCACGGCTAGGGGTTTTATTTCATGAATATAAGTATATAGATACATATAATAATTCATGGCTCAAAACTTGTTTATTTCACATTTCACAGATAACCAGTCTAGCACTGCCAATTCATAAATCAACCATTCTCAATCTTTCACATGCAATATTGCCTATATTCAAGGTTATATTATAGCAACATTTAAAATATAGGTTCAAGATGACTAAGGATATGACTTGCCTTCCACGTCGTAAAATACAGCAGTCGATGACGGGTCAACAGCAAAATCTTCAAAGTTAGCTTCTGAATCTGCTCGACGACAAACAAACACACAATGATTACTTATAATATTAAAATGTTTTATGACTTATATGCAGACATGCTCAACAAGAATGATTGAACTAAACTGGAGATAAGTTGAACTGCAAACTGAACTGAGTCGAGATTCTAGGGTTTCAAGGAATTTGGGCTAAGGATGGTGATTAGATAATCTTAGGGTTTCAGGTTTACGATAGGGATAACAATTTTGTGGCTGGTTTAATCGAAACAGCGAATGTCAACAGATCGACATTCGGATCAAAGCTTGGACATAGCTTTAAGAAAAGCTAGGATGCTTATCTCAAGTTGTGGTAGTAGAAGAAAATGTAGATCACAACTCTACAAATTCAGTGGACAAAGTGGATTTCAAATTACACAACCAGAAGTGGGTAAATAAGGTCAATGCCACTGGCTGACAAGCTCTGGCATAGAGCTGACAATGCCAAAAACTAGGGCTTAGCATAACTTTTGATCTGGAGCTCCAAATGATGCACCACTTTGTCTGGGAGGTAGGCTTGAGTAACAGGAACAATTAAGTCAACAGGATCTAGGGCAAGAAATGGCTGGAAAGCAATAAATTTGATGATGAACTGAGATGAACTGGCTGCACTAGATTAGTTCTGGACAAAAACTTGGCAAAGCTATAACTTCCAATCTAGGCCGATCTAGGTGTCGGGCTAGAAGACAAAAATGCTCAGGAGGCTAAGGCACATCTAAATGACAAGGTGATTTGGGCTGAAACGGCCGGGAACACTTTTCCGGTCATCGGCGCCGGAGAAGAAACACTGGATTTAGGCATTTCCAACACAGGCCGATTGAACTCGATTCCTTGCTCTAGGAGTGATAGAAGGGTATGAGTAAGCTACTGGCGACATCAATTTGGCCGGAGGATCGCCGGTGTGGCTTGGCGACGAGAGCCAGCAACTGATAAATTGCAAAATTGGGGATAGCTTCAAATTGGGCTCAAATGATTGTTCTAAGTTCACAGGCATGCTTGATTTAGCTTACTGATCAATTTTGATTACAGATACGAGAGCTAATTTGGAGTAATTCGAGCTACATTGCCGGAACAGGGCATTTAGCAATTCCGGCGATCACCGGCGTTAAAGGTCACCGGGGAGCAATTAGACAGTACTACACAGAGAGGTTGAGTAGATGAACTCACTGATGGCTTTAATTTGGCAGGAGATGATCTGTAGAGTGCTGGCACCGTGAAGCCTCTTGCTGGACTCGCCGGAGAAGACGACTGTAGCGAGGTAATTTGGAAATTGGTTAAGTCCTGGCGATGTGTGGAGAAGCTGCTGCACACAGGAGCGTTTAAATAGGTCAGGCAAAGATGGCGAAGGGGAACAACGAAGTGATTGACTGCTGTGATGAGGTTGCTTGCGTGCTGGACATCAGCGGCGAAGACACAGCAAGGAGCGGTGATGCGACGGGGCACTGGCGAAGTAAAGCTGTTGCTACCTTGGGACTCAATCGTGTCGGGCAGTGCAAAGCGGTGGCGACAACGGCTGGCAAGGCAAGCGACGTGGCAAGAAGATGCTGACAACAGTCACTGCTGGTCGCGCGGGGAAACAGGCGCTGGTCGTCGATGTTGCAGCGACGCTGCCACGGTGACGGCTGAGGCGAGGACACGTGCGCAACAGCATGCACGGTCACAAGTGCGGCGAAGCTTGGCCGGCGGCGAGCGTGCACGGCGCAAGGAAACACGGCAAGGCTTCTGGTCGTGTACAGCAGTTGGCCTGGTCGAAAATGGACTGATTTGCAATATTTGATTTTCACATTTGGACCAATCTGTAATTCTGGAGATTTGGAAGGTTAGAGTTGAATTTGATTTCACTAATCTAGTAGATTATATTCAACAGGGTATTTGGCAAAGATAATTGATAAGGTTTAGCACATTTGAATAGTTTTCGATACAAACTGAAAATAGGGTAATTTAGGGTAAAATAAGGTTTAAGTTTTGTCGATTTCGAATTCTGGCATTTAGGGTTTGATTTTGATATCTGCACAGAAGAGAGACTTGTGGAAAATAGCATTTTGAGAAGATTTGCCGAAGAAATTCTGAATTTGGAGTTAATCTGGAGATTTTAGCCTTTTTGGGTTTTCAGATATCAGATAAGGATTAATTTGCGATAACCCTTGGACCGATTTGTGAAAAGAGTTTAGATGATAGAATCTGGCTGTCAACTTTTTATATTAAGGTATTGACATACCCATGATTATATTCCAGGAATAATCTGGTCTGAACTTGGTCAAGATTCAGATTAAATCTGTATTTCTGAAACTTAGGGTATTTGGGTAATATAAGGTATTCTGTTTTCGAAAACAGAAGAAGTTGATATTCTGGGAGTTAGAGATAGAATTGGATCCGGGTTCTGAAGACTTTTAAGTTCAGAGTAACTGATATATCACATCTGAACAATCTGATCTTGATTTGAGGTCACAGGATAGATTTTGGAGATTTTAGGGCTTGAGATAGAAACTGATCTGGCTATTACTACAGATACATGCATGCATGCTATTGATGAAAAAGGAAATTTTCACCCCTAACTCAGGGTGTTACACTTTACGACTTGGCGCCCTTTCGACCAGTATAAAGGGATAGCCTGGCGCACCAAACAAGGGATATAGGACATCTCACCCAGAGATCAACTGATCGAACAACCAACTTGAAGACAATAACCTAGATTAGATAGCTTCCATAAGCCTTTCTGGCTTCATCTTGTACAATCATATAGGGAAAATCTTCGCCTGTGAAGATCTTTCCGTCACTTTGTAAATCTTTTTACTACACATAGTGAAATCCCAATAGGATGTAGGGCTATTACTCCCACCATCGAGGGCCGAACCTATATAAATCTCTCTGTGCTCTAGTTCTCCATAATTCTATATACCTTCCCGGAGGGACACCCTGAAAGGTTTCACAACCTACAAATTTTGCATAAGTTTGGCTAAGGACCCCGAGTCTGAATCGTCGACACGGACCCTCTCCCCCTCCATCATCGCTTGCACCTCGCATCTTGGATCTCGGAGAGCGGCAACTCAGGGGAGTCGATGACAGAATTTTGCTCGTCTTCCTTCTTCCACTGCTCCTCCTTCCCCGCATAGCCCGGGATCCGAGTCGATGCGGGTGGTCGTTCCTCTTCTTGATCACCTTATTCTTCTCACTAAGGGCCTTGAACTCCTCGGTCTCCTTCTGCTTGGTGAATTCCTCCCATACCTCCTCCGATATGAAGGGGTACTTCTCGCAAGGAGATTTCCCCCCAGCGAGGAAGTTACTGACGAGCTAGCTCTTAAAGGTTTTCCATGTTCCGTTCATATCCTTCAAGCAGGCCGTCCTAGGTTTATCGTCGGGGATGTTCTACTTAGCCTGTTTTCAAACAATGCATACAATTAATCACTAGTTAGTTAAACTTTAGTATAAACCAAGAGAACGTGCTTACGAAAGAGTTCAGCGATTTCAGTTAATTTAACCTTCACTTCCGCCCACAACCTATCCCTCTCGTCCACCGTCAAGTCCTTCCAGCTCTGGACGGTCCCTTTCTTTCTCCAACAGCCCAACGTAGGCCGCGTACTTCCTAACATTCTTTCCGATCGGCCTCCCAAATTGGTTGAACTAACAAAAAAGATCCGTGCGTTTGGCCAAACGGCCCAACGTCGTCGCGCCTCGCCCCACCCTCTTGCGCTGGGATGAACCAGCTGCATCTTTAGTTACGTTGGGGTTGGCCCTAGTCGAACCACTAGTACCATCCGATGAAGACGACGACATGTCTTTCCCCACAAAACCATCAAGAAACCATCAAAAATTTAATGGAAACACAAACCAAATCATTTTACAAAGCAAAAGGACCTATTTTAAATATTTTTTCTATCGGTAAACACAGAAACTACCAATAGAAGATAAGATTCTATTTCTGAGCATTTTCATCTACACATTTTCATATAGGAAGCAGGTAACATATGGCAATTAATTCTTCTTGGAGTTCCATAACTCAGTTCAGGATTGGAGACTAATTAGGGCTGCTAAAGGGATGTCCGAAGAAAATAGTACTAAAAGACAAGCAAAAATTAATTGCTGAAGTGTTCAGCAATGTTTTCTATCGGTAAACCCATGAGATACCGATAGACCATAACAATGTTTTCTATCGGCAAAGATACGAGATACCGATAGAACATAACAATGTTCTCTATGTTATGGAATATTGTTGATAAGCCGCCATTCACTGGCATCACATAATCTTGGTTTAAGTCAACATTCTCCATGATTTGCTATACTAATATTCATGGGCCAGCATTATTATTTCACACATAACAATATTTTCTATCAGTAAACACATGAGCTGCCGATAGAACATAACAATTTTTCTATTGGCAAATACAGGAGATACCAATAGAAGATGTGTAAGAACACCTCCAACATATAAAGTGATTACATGGCAGTTGGATACAGTTGATCACGCATACAGCAGTATAGATAAGTTAAAATATCAAAATAGGTTCATTACAGCACTGGAACATATTATGTCAACCCTAATTTAAATCAACATTGCCTGCGGAATTTACATAATCCAACACAATAGGGAACCCTAGTTTAATTCCAAAACTTGAAGAATTAGTACGTACAAAACACTAAGATCAAATAAGGAAGATGCTGGAAAAAGAACGACGAATTAGGGTATTTTACGGCGATCAGTTGTGGTGATGGAGAGGCGGTGTAGAACGTAGCGGTGGCCGGCGAAGGACGAAAATATGGACCAGTGGCAGTGGCGAACCAGTATCCAAGCAACGATCATCGTGTGGGACTGAGGAAGTAAGTGGTCACTGCGGAGGTTGTGGTTTTCGCACTCGAAGAGACGCAGTGCTATAAGTTGGAACGCTCCGACTGGAGGGAAACTCAAGGGCCATGTTTAATAAAGTAGTGGATGCCCTTTTCTATCGGTACAAACAACAAAATACCGTCAGACCAATGGATTTATTCTAACGGTACAAAAAAATAATACCGATAGAACAAGTAAATTTTTCCCAGAGTAATATTTGAAGTAGTGGATGCTCTTTTCTATTGGTACAAACAACAAAATACCCTCAGACTAATGGTTTTATTCTAACCGTACAACAAAATAATACCGATAGAACAAGTAAATTTTTCCCGGAGTAATATTTGAAGTGGGCAGGGCATTGGAAAATGATGTTTCAGGGAATGGGATTTTTGAAGAGCTTAATTTTTGAAGAAGCAAGAGGCTGCAATGAGATTTTGGCAAGAAAATTTGAAGGGAAGAATTAAGTTCTTACAGGATAAAGGTACTGTACACGTTAGAACTCATGCTGTGGAATAAAATTGAGATATATTAATGTTGTGAACTAGCTTATCATTAAGTTCTAAAGAAAAATGTATTGCCTGATGTATTAATGATAAGTTCCTCACCTTGATGCACAACTTGTGGGCTGTTTGCTTGGCATTTTTCCCTGAAATAGAAAATAATCATCAATGGTTCTCAACCCATAATCCTTATTCGTGATCATCTCGCAGATACGTTGTTTCGTCGATATCTTCAGTAGGGATAGATTGAATGTCCTCTAAAAACGGAGGTATTTGATCGAATTGGTTATACTCCTCTTCGTCGACAACGTCTTCAACCCCAACAATATGTCTCTTGCTGTGGAGGACAACGTGCAAGTTTAGATTGGCTGGGTCAACGATGTAGAATACCTGTGTGGCTTGCTTTGCAAGTATGAATGGATCATCTTGGTGTCCGACTCTATCAAGATCGATGAGAGTAAACCCGCAACTGTCAACTTTAATACCTCAAGGGATTTCGACCCATTGGCATCGAAACAAGGGAATCTTAAATAATCCGTAATCAAGCTCCCATATTTCGTCAATAGCACCGTAATATGAGTTCAGCGCCCTTACTGACCTAGCATCCTCGGAAATAGCAAACAGTGTGACTCTGCTACATTGCGTGCTACTCTTAGCGTCTTGAGCTCTTGTGTAAAATGAATACCCATTGATTTCGTACCCCTGCCAAGCCCCTACAGTGAATCTTGGGCCTCTAGCCAACCATGTCACAATTTCACTTATGGAGCCCTCGGCAGCTCGCGTGACTCTTTCTTGGATCCACCCAGCAAATTTTCGGTCATGTTCTCTGGTGACCCAAATCTCTGACTTCGAAGGATTCTGTGACCATAACATTACCTTGTGTTCGTGTATGTATGGCTCGACCTCCGTCATGTGTTGTAAGACCCAAAAATGTGATTTTGCGTACACATCACGGGCGGGGACGATAGCTTTGAGTCCAATTGTTCCGATGCCCTGAAGCCTACCCTCGTGTCGGGACCTAGGAACGCCAATTGGGTCAACCCCGGCCATATAATCTGTGCAAAATTCAGTCACCTCCTCGGCGGCATAACCTTCCATGATACTCCCCTCGGGTCGACGACGAGTCCTTCCGTATCCCTTCAATACACCCATAAATCAATCAAATGGATACATGTAGCGCACGCACACGGGTCCACAAAACTTAATTTCTCTGATAAGGTGAACAATCAGATGGACCATAACATCAAAAACGGATGGAGGGAAATACATCTCGAGCTGACAAAGAGTTGTAACCACGTCGCGTTGCAAAGCGTCTAGTCCATCTGGATCAATTACCTATGAGGACACAGTTGCGCCAAATATTCATATCAGAAAAATCTTCTAATTAAGCTCCACAAATGGAGCTAATTAACTTATAGTACGAGTGCACGTACTTACCTTGCAAGATATTGCGTTGAAGAAATAACATAGGTTTGTGATTGTCTCTCTGACTTTAAGTGGGAGAATACCTCTGATAGCAATGGGAAGCAATTGTGACATCAGCACATGACAGTCGTGCGACTTCATGCCAACCAGTTTTAGGTCCTTCATGGACACAAGTTTTTTCAAGTTCGCGGAATACCCACATGGAATTTTAACGCCGCGCAGGCACCAACAGAGTTCTATTTTTTTGCTTTTGGACAACGTATAGCAGGCCGGGGGGAGGTATGTACCCTTTCCCTTCTCCAAATGTGCAAGCTCAGTCCTTATCCCCATTTCCACCATGTCACGACGAGCTTTCACACCATCCTTTGTCTTTCTCGGAATGTTCAACAACAAACCAATCAAACTATCACAGATATTTTTCTCTACATGCATGACGTCAATGCAATGTCGAACTTGTAAGTGCTCCCAGTACAATAGATCCCAAAGAATCGATCTCTTCTACCAAACATTTTTTTCTCGAGGTTTAGAATACTTACCGAACTCAGCTTTGATGTCCTTCACGTGCGAGTAAATCTCCTTAACGGTCAGAAACACTGGAGCTGATCCCTTCTCAGGCTTCCCGTTAAATGATTTCCTCTTCTTACGGTACATGTGATGCACCGGAAGGAACCTGCGGTGACCCATGTACACTGTTTTCCAGTAGTTTCGCAACCACATGCTCTCAGTTTCATCTAGGCAAATAGGGCAAGCCTTGGCTCCACTCGTACTATGCCCCGATAAATTGCCGTAGGCTAGAAAATCATTTATGGTGCAAAATATCAAGGCCCGCAAGATGAAATTCTCTTTCTTGTATGCATCACACACCTGCACCCCCTCGCTCTACAATTTCTGTAAGTCCTCGATTAAAGGTGCTAGAAACACGTCAATATCATTTCCGGGTTGTCTGGGTCCTGAGATTAGTAACGCCATCATGATGTACTTGCGCTTCATGCATAACCAAGGAGGAAGATTGTAGATGCATAAAAGAACCGGCCAAGTGCTATGCTGATTGCTCATATTACCATGTGGGTTCATACCATCTGTACTCAGCCCGAACCTTATATTCCTAACTTCGCCGCCGAACTCAGCAAATGTTCTGTTGATGTTTCTCCATTGAATAGAATCAGCTGGGTGTCTCAGTTTTCTGTCTTGTTTCCGGCCTTCAGCGTGCCAACGCAAGTGCTTCGCGACTTTCGGATTTGCAAACAGCCGCTTCAATCTAGGTATCACAGGCAAGAATCACACAGTTTTCACCCGAGGTCCTTTCTTTACCTCGTGATGTTCACTGTCAATCCGGTCCCTACGCGTATACCTCGATGCGCCGCATCTTAGACAAACATGCAAACTAGAGTACTCGTTACGGTTCAACACACAATCATTTGGGCATGCGTGTATTCTTTCGATTTCCATTCCCAACGGACACAACAGTTTTTTGGCTTGGTAAGTAGATCTTGGCAACTCATTTCCCTCTGAAAGCATGTCCGCTAGAAGATCTAATAGTGTCGTGAAACTCTTATCGCTCCAACCGTTGCCTGCCTTCAAGTTATATAATCTCAGCACAGAAGACAATTTTATAAATTTTGCACATCCAGGGAACAGAGGCTTCTTAGAGTCAGCAATCAGTTTCTCAAATTCACAGAAGTCGTTTTCGTTGTAATCTTCCTCTACATCACGTAACATCTCATCTAGATTGTCATCATCATCTATGTGCACATCGAAATGAACATTATCAAATTCGGATGATCGTCGATATTATTGCAGTCCACATCCGAGTCCTGCTGATTGGTAGTAGTGGTGCTTGTTTCCTCAAGATCTTTGCCATGCCATATCCAACTGGTGTATCACGCGTTAAAACCACGATGAATCAAATGACTCTTAATTTGATTAGAGTTGCTAAACCTCTTCAAGTTCATATAATCTGTACAAGGACAGAGCGTATCTTTCTCTCCCTTCCTCACCTTTTGTTGCTCAGCAAATTTAATAAACTCATTCACACCATCCAAATATTCAAGAGTAGTAAGTTTTATTCCATACATCCAATATTTCCTGTCCATCTACAATTAACAAAATTTAACAAGTCAGCCATGCATGAATCCTGCCAGATTAAGTTATGTATATGTACATGTACAGCCTCTTACAACTGATGTGTTAAACCCTAGCCTAACAAAATTAACACTAATTAACCTAGCTAACTACACAATACAAGCTAGTGAGCTCCTAAAACATGAGTCATTTCCAACTAGCTAGCTCCCAAGCTTGGAGCTACAAGCTTGGAACTACACAATACAGCTAGCTTGCAAGTAGAGAGGGAGGGAGATCTAGAGGGAGAGAGAGATAAGTGATGACAATTAAGCTTACCTGTCGTGGTATTGCGAATACCTCGGCAGGTTTTGTGAACGATCCTAGAAAAGATTACGCGGCGTGGGCTGACCGGGTGACCGGTCCTCCCCCGCCGGACAAACACAAGAAATGACACGAGGATTATACAGGTTCGGGTCCCGGTGGGGGCCCTAGTCCTATCGGTGCGCTCCCTCCCGAAGTCGGCTGGGGAGGCTCTCTCCGGGGGAGAGGCTTCCGGAGCACACCTGTGAGTTTAGCTATTCCAATCAATATGAATCACTTGCTTACAACTGAGGGGTACAAGGGCTATTTATAGCCCCAAAAAGAAGCAAAAAGACCTATCTACCCCGGAAGCCACCGTCGGATGGAGGGGTAGCGACGTACTTCTCCCGGTCAAACGTCTTGGATGCTTGACAGGTGGTCGCTGATTCCTGAGGCGCTCCTCGCGTGACCTGCACGTGATAAACAACTCAAGACTTTACCTTTAGAAGGGTGATGAGGCCCGGGACATGCGCCGGAGGCCAGGTCCCCGGGCCAAAGGCGGCTCCCGGGACCGACGCCGGAGGTCAGGTCCCGGGAGCCAAAAGGCGGCGCCCGAGGCAAGCAACAGAGGCCTTATCCCCGGGCGAATGGCGACGCCCGGGACCGGCGCCGGAGGCCAGGTCCCGGGGGCCAAAAAGGCGGCACCCGGGACCAGCGCCGGAGGCCAGGTCCCGCGAGCCAAAATGGCGGCGCCCGGGGAGGCACCGGAGGCCAGGTCCCCGGGCAAATGGCGGCGCCCGGGACCGGCACCGGAGGCCAGGTCCCGGGGGCCAAAATGGCGGCGCCCGGGGAGGGACCAGAGGCCACTTCCCCGGGCGCATGGCAGCGCCCGGGACCGGCGCCGGAGGCCAGGTCCCGGGGGCCAAAATGGCGGTGCCCGGGGAGGGACCAGAGGCCACGTCCCCGAGCGCATGGCGGCGCCCGGGGCCAGCGCCGGAGGCCAGGTCCCGAGGGCCAAAAAGGCGGCGCCCTGGGAGGCACCGGAGGCCACGTCCCCGGGCAAATGGCGGCGCCCGGGACCGGAGTCGGAGGCCACGTCCCGGGGGCCAAAAAGGCGGCGCCCGGGGAGGCACCGGAGGCCAGGTCTCCGGGCAAATGACGGCGCCCGGGACCGGCGCCGGAGGCAAGGTCCCGGGAGCCAAAATGGCGACGCCCGGGGAGGGACCGGAGGCCACGTCCCCAGGCGCATGGCGGCGCCCGGGACCGGCGCCGGAGGCCAGGTCTCGGGGGCCAAAAAGGCGGCGCCCGGGGAGGCACCGGAGGCCACGTCCCGGGAGCCAAATGGCGGCGCGGGGGGCAGGCCCCAGAGGCCACGTCCCCGGGCGCAAGTGACGCAACTTACCTGGACTTAGTCCCGCGGAGATTTCCCCCAACAGCAGCCCCCCATGCCCCCCGGGGACGATGCTCGAGTCCCCGGTGGGTATGGTACATGTCACCGGGAAAATCTCCGGAGCAAGCCACCGGAGCCGTGACGCTTCGGCTTCCGTGCCTCGCGCTTAAGGCCGCGCCGCTTCACCATAAATGCGCTCGTGGTTCGAACCGGTGCCTCGATTCGCGCACCAGTCCCTTCGTTTGCCGCGCACGGTTTGAACTTCAACGGTCCAGATTGCTTCGCGGGGTGCCATGTGGCGCCCATCTCGGCCACGGCTCGCCCCTATAAATAGGGCCTTGGGGGGCCCGGGAACTTCATTCCAAACTCCTCATCCTTAGCGAATTTAGCTCTCCCGGTAGCTCTCCCCCGGTAGCTCTTTCCCGGTAGCTAGCGCCCGGTAGCAAGCGTCCAGAACTTTTAGACATAGCCTCCTGAAAAGTTAGCCACCGGAAAAACAAACCTAATGGCACCGAAGGGTTGAGCGAAGACGACCGAGGTGCCCTCGGAGGAGGTCGCTCCGGACTTCATCTGGGCCTCCGAGTTCACCGTCGAGGACGCGGAGTCCCTGGTCGAGCACGGAGTTTTGGAGGACGGGGACATCCGGGTCCCCGTGAAGAAAGACGGAGCCCCCCACCCCAGGCCCGGAGAGGTCGTGGCCTTCGAGGCCTTCCTGGAGGCGGGGCTCCGGCTCACGGTGCATCCCATGCTCCGGGAGTTTCTGAAGGAGTATGGGGTGGCCCTCAACCACCTCACCCCGAACGCGATCGTCCGGATGGGCCTCTTCATCTGGCTCTTCGAGACAGCGACCGGGAGGGAGCCCACCCTACGCGTCTTCTGGTACTTCTACGAACCGGTGGCCGGAGCTCCCACCTGGTGAAGGGGGCACCCAAGTCCCCGTTCGGCTCGGTGATGGTGCAGATGCTGCCGTCCCAGGTGGCGGATTACCCGGCGGCGGCCTCCCGAGACCATTGGGGCGATTGGATCTAGAGGTGGTTCTACCTCCGGGTCCGGGACGACGAGGTGGCGTACGCCCCGGAGCCCCCCACTTACAGTCGGTCGTCCGCGCCGAAGCCTCCAGTGTGGACGGATGAGGAGCTCGAGCTCCTCGGCAAGGTGATCATCTCCCGGAAGACCCGCTCTATGCGGGACGCCGCCGAGGAGATGATGCTCCTCAGTTGCTCCCCCTTCTCACGCGGGAGAAGGGGGATCGGCATGGGCCCGGAGCAGCGGCCTCCGGTCAAGCCGGTGACCCGACGTAAGTCCCGGTAACCTGCTTCATTGCATTTATAAATTTTTGAAAATTTGACTAACTCTTTACCTCTTGTAGTCTGGCCGTACCCGGCGGCGCGGGAGAAGGCGGAGAACCTCCTGGGGAGGTACTTCACCGACGAGCACGAGCGCGTCGTGCGCCTCGTGGGGGAGGGCCCTCCCCGGAACTTGGTAGCTGAGGCCTACGGGCTGAAGCTGCCAGAGAGGAAGCCCCTCCCCACCCCAGGTTCGCACAAACGGGGCAAGGACGCGGCCGGGGGCTCTGAGCCTAAGAAGGCTAGAGTCCAGAAAACCCCGGGCCCCTCGACGACGCCGGTGGCGACTCCGGCCAAGCCCCGGGACGAGACCCCCGGGACCGGGCGCGCCCGGGCACCGGCCCAGAAAGAAGCAACACCCCCTCCCCAAAGAGTCCCGTCGAGGCCCGGGGGAAGGAACCGGCCGCGGGCGGGGCGGCGTCCGATTCGGCGGACTACGCCCCGTCGCCGCCTTCAGTAGCAGTCCTCCCGGCGCCCCCGGCACCCTTGGAGCCGGAGAAACCGGAGGTGAGGTTCGCGGAGACCTCGCCTCCGCGGGTGGAGTGGCCCGTGGACGAGGGGGGAAGCCCCTCTGTCTACGAGGTCCCGCCGGAAGTGGGGGCCCCGGGGGCCCTCCCACCCAGGAAGGGGAAAGGGCTGATGATCCCCCCCCGGCGAGGGACCCCCTCCGAAGCGTCCTCAGCCACTTCCTCGGGGGGCACTTCAGCGACGAAGACGACGACGACCGCCACCCCGACCGAGGTTATACTGGGCGCCCAGGTCCGGGAGCCCTTTACCGGCCGCGGCGGGACCAGCGCAGGGCGGGAGACCCCCCTGCTTTCCGCAGGGGAGGTCGAACGTTACGCGGAAGGCCTGCAGACCCCGATGGTCCGGGAGGAGGCTCCGGTCCCTTCAAGCCCAGGTATTCACCCGAAGCGGTTGTCGCTTTCTCTTGGTTCCCTGCATCCAAAATTTTTCTAACTCTGGAATTTATAGGGGGTGGCGATTACCTGGGGCGTTGAGCAGCGCGTCGTCCGGCTGCTCAAGGACGAGGAGGACAAGGCCGCCGCCTACCTGGGCCAACGGGACGAAGCTCTCTGGGAGCTGGCCCGGGTTCGAGCCCAGGTCCACGTCTCGGAGACTGTCAATGGCTGCCTCCGGGAGGAGGCGAAGGCGAGGGAGGAGGCCTTCCGGGAGCTCGAGGGGTCGAGCGTCCGGGCGGTAGTGGACGCGGGCCGCTCCGTCCGCTCAGCCCTCGAGAGCCTTAGCGTAAGCCTAGGCTCCGGGGGTGGCTCGGAGGTGCCCCCGGCCACGCTCGCGGAGGCTGTGATCCCGGAGGCAACGGACGCCCGGGCGCGAGGCCGGGCGATCCCCGTCGTCGCGGCCGCGGCCGGGCTCATCGAGCACCGGGGAGTGGGCGCCCGGGCGATCGGCGGCCGCATCCCGCGGAGCTTCCCCGAGTTCTTCGAGCGCTCGCGCCGGGAGGTGGAGCAGCTCGCCGGGGGCTTCTACGACCGAATCATCCGGGTGAGATTCCCGGTACCGGCGCCTCCGGCCGTGGACGCCCCGGCCCCGGGCTCAGAGGAAGCCCCCCGGGGGAGGACGCGAATGAAAGAGTATGAGCCTCCCCCCGGGTCTTTTAGATAGGACCCTTTTGTTTTCTTAGAATTTTGATCCCGGTAGCTTCTTAGAAGAAGCCCCGGACACTTGTAAAAAGATATTTTGGAATGCAATAGAGTTAGAAATTTTTCTAAGTCTTTGAATTGAATGCAATGTTACCAGGGTTCCCGGGAGGCTACTCCCGGGCGAAGGTCCGGGAGGGGCTCTCCTGGGGACGCCCAAGCGGCTTTAATATTGCTAAGCCTCATCTCCGGGGAGCGCAGCGGGGACGCCGTCCGGGAGCCCGTCCGGTTAAGGTGGCATCCGAAGTGGCACTTGAACAATTTTGACAATCATCGCGCCGAATTTTCCCCCCCGCGTCCGGGGTTCCGGATGATACCTCCTCTTCGGATACTTCCACCGGCGGGATACGAGTTCTGGCCCGAAGATGTGCTCCGGGACGCTCGGCGCCGCGTGCGCGCATTGTACCGGGACTTGGCCCGGGAGCTGGCGGAGATCCTCCGGGAGTATTAGGCATAGGAGCCTTAGGATGTAGAGGATCCCCCGGGTTAGAGCCCGGGTTGTACCGTTTCCGATACCCATCGGAGGGGGAAGATGTCCTCCGGGTTTGACGATCAATAAAGCCGTGTTGTTGCTTCCTTCTTTGTCGTCTTTTTATTTTTTCTTCTTGGATGGTCTGGACGACTCCTTTTGACAAGGATGAGCTAAGTTTGCTCGTGGGCGATGCGGTCAACACCCGGGGGTTCCTTATCCCCCCCGCCCACAGCGGGCCGGAGGGCAGCTCCGCGCGCTGTGGGGGTAACAAGGCCCCCGGGGTAGAAGTGACCTGTAGCATAGGAAGTTTTCTAAGTTCGAAAAATTTTAAAACGAGGTTTCCAAGGGAAAGACTTCCGGGAGACAATCGTCCGGTCGCCGTGAGAACGGGGAGCCGGGAATAAAGCCTCTTGTAGAAGAAACATCCAAGAAAACCCGATGAGATTTCCGGACGCGAGCTTCCTGGGAGATGATCGTCCGGTCGCCGTGAGAACGGGGAGCCGGGAATAAGGTCTCCGGGGAAGAAATGTCCGAGAAATCCGTAACTTCTCCGGGAGACAATTGTCCGGTCGCCGTGAGAACGGGGAGTTGGGAATAGGGTCTCCGGGAGGCATTCATCCGGTCGCCGTGAGAACGGGGAGCCGGGAATAGGGTCACCGGGAGGCAATCATCCAGTCACCGTGAGAACGGGGAGCCGGGAATAAGGCCAGAAATCCTGATGAAGATTCCGGAGAAAATCCTTCTGGGAGACAATCGTCCGGTCGCCGTGAGAACGGGGAGCCGGGAATAAATTCTCCGGGGAAAAGATATCCAAGAAAGCAATTAGATGTCCCACTGGGGAGAGCGTCTACTGCCGGAGGAGGAAGAGATATCCAAGAAAGCCATTAGACATCCCACTGGGGAGAGCGTCTACTCCCGGACTAGGAAGTGCCCGATGACAGGTCTTGAGTGTTTGGGCAGGGGACTAGTCTCCCAAAGTGACTCGTTACCGCGGCCACTGGGGACCGGGTTGCCGCTTACACCCTCAGTCCACGAGGGCTGATCGTAAGCCGCCCTACAGGAGGGACTTGTTGGGTCTGGGCCCACTTCCTCACGGGGAGGGCATCCTCACGGGGAGGGCTTCCTCGCGGGGAGGGCATCCTCGCAAGGAGGGCGTCCTCGCGGGGAGGGCATCCTCGCGGGGAGGGCATCGCCGTTAGGGGCGGTAATGAGAAGAACCTGCAATGAGACAGTTGAAGAGCAAGACCTATGTATTGCTAATAAAATGAAGTACAGTGCCTCCCCCTGCGAAGTCGCGAAAGGGGAGGAAAAGTAAATACAGTGTCCCTCCTCCCCCTCCGGCGTGATCGCTCCGGGGGAGGGGACAGGCCCGTAAGGCTAAAAACAGTGTCCCTCCTCCCCCTCCGGCGTGATCGCTCCGAGGGAGGGGACAAGCCCGTAGGGCTAAACATAGAACTTGCGAAGTAAACGCAAGTTCCACGTGTGCTTCAGCTCCTGCTCTTGAAGGTTGGAGAGCTTGTAGGCCCCCGAGCCCAGGACCGCGGAGATCCTGTAGGGGCCCTCCCACTTGGGGGAGAGCTTCCCCTGGGCTTGGGGACATGTAACGCGCTTGAGGACAAGGTCCCCAAGGCGAAAAGCTGTCGCGCGCCATCTCTTGCTCGTAGATGGCGTGGCGGAGGAGCGCTCGGTCGCGTTCCTCCTTGTTGGGGGAAATCTCCATGCGGCCAACTCCAGGTAAGTTCATGATTTCCCGGGGACAGTGGCCTCCGGTGTCGGCCCCGGGCGCCGCCTTTTAGGCTCCCGGGACCGTGCCTCCGGGGCATGTCCCGGGCGCCTCCATTCGCCCGGGGACAGTGGCCTCCGGTGCCTGCCCCGGGCGCCGCCATTTGCCCGGGGACAGTGGCCTCCGGTGTCGGCCCCGGGCGCCGCCTTTTAGGCTCCCGGGACCGTGCCTCCGGGGCATGTCCCGGGCGCCGCCATTCGCCCGGGGACAGTGGCCTCCGGTGCCTGCCTCGGGCGCCGCCATTTGCCTCGGGGACAGTGGCCTCCGGTGTCGGCCCCGGGCGCCGCCTTTTAGGCTCTCGGGACCGTGCCTCCGGGGCATGTCCCGGGCGCCTCCATTCGCCCGGGGACAGTGGCCTCCGGTGCCTGCCCCGGGCGCCGCCATTTGCCCGGGGACAGTGGCCTCCGGTGTCGGCCCCGGGCGCCGCCTTTTAGGCTCCCGGGACCGTGCCTCCGGGGCATGTCCCGGGCGCCGCCATTCGCCCGGGGACAGTGGCCTCCGGTGCCTGCCCCGGGCGCCGCCATTTGCCCGGGGACAGTGGCCTCCGGTGTCGGCCCCGGGCGCCGCCTTTTAGGCTCTCGGGACCGTGCCTCCGGGGCATGTCCCAGGCGCCGCCATTCGCCCGGGGACAGTGGCCTCCGGTGCCTGCCCCGGGCGCCGCCATTTGCCCGGGGACAGTGGTCTCTGGTGTCGGCCCCGGGTGCCGCCTTTTAGGCTCCCGGGACCGTGCCTCCGGTGCCTGCCCCGGGCGCCGCCATTTGCCCGGGGACAGTGGCCTCCGGTGCCTGCCCCGGGCGCCGCCTTTTAGGCTCCTGGGACCGTGCCTCCGGAGCATGTCCCGGGCGCCGCCATTTGCCCGGGGACAGTGGCCTCCGGTGCCTGCCCCGGGCGCCGCCTTTTGGCTCCCGGGACGATGCCTCCGGGGTATGTCCCGGGCGCCGCCTTTTGGCGCCCGGGACCCTGCCCCCCGGGCGGGTCTCGGGCGCCGCCATTTGCCCGGGGACAGTGGCCCCCGGTGCCTGACCCGGGCGCCGCCTTTAGGCTCCCGGGACCGTGCCCCTGGGGCTGGTCCCGGGCGCCGCCATTTGCCCGGGGACAGTGGCCTCCGGTGCCTGCCCCGGGCGCCGCCTTTTACCCGGGGACAGTGGCCTCCGGTGCCTGCCCCGGGCGCCGCTTTTTGGCTCCCGGGACGATGCCTCCGGGGCATGTCCCGGGCGCCGCCTTTTGGCTCCCGGGACCCTGCCCTCCGGAAAGGGTCCCGGACGTCATCGCCCTTCTAAAAGGTAAAATCCCTGTTTGTTTATCACGTGCAGGCCACGCGAGGGACGCCTCGGGAATCAGCGACCACCTGTCAAGCATCCAAGACGTTTGACCGGGAGAAGGACGGTCCTACCCTTCAATCCGACGGTGGCTTTCGGGGTAGTTTAGGCCTTTTGCTTCTTTTTGAGGCTATAAATAGCCCTTGTACCCCTCTGTTGTAAAGGATCAGCTCATTATTATTTGGAATAGCTAAGCTCACAGACGTGCTCCGGAAGCCTCTCCCTCGGAGAGAGCCTCCCCAGCCGGCTCCGGTCGGGAGCGCGTCAACAGGACTAGGGCCCCCACCGGGACCCGAACCTGTATAAATCCACGTGTCAATTCTTGTGTTTGTCCGGCGGGGGAGGACCGGTCACCCGGTCAACCCGCGCTGCGTAATCTCCACTAGGATCATCTTCAAAACCTGCCGGGGTATTCTTAATACCACGACAGTTGGCGCCGTCCGTGGGGACCCGTGACAAATCGCCATGGCTCCTCCGAGAACAAGGGCCCGCGCCCTCCCCGGTGACGCCGGTCCCGGTGACTTGGCGCCACCCGTCCGGGACGCTGCTGTTCCGGCGCTTCCGTCCGGAGGCGACCATTCCCAGGTACCGCCTCCTACCTTTCCTCTCAATCTAGGTGCCTCCACCTCCGGGTCGCTCCCGGCGGCCGCGGGGACCTCGGCCGGGACAAGCTTCCCCCCGACGGCTCCCCCGGCTCCCCGGGATGCCCTGTTGGAGGCTCTCGTGAAGGGCCAGCTCCACGCCCAGCGCTCTATGGACGAGCTCCTCAGTGTGTTGGCGCGGCCCCCGGCCCCCACATTTTCGTCGCACACATATCCGGGGATCATGCCCCCGTTTATGGGATACCCGGCGCCCCTCCGGTCTCCGGGGGGCTGTCCACCCCGTATGATCCCGCCGGGGTGTTCCCTCCCCCCGCGGGATATACTTCCGGACACTTCTCGGCACCCGGGCCTGTCCCGATGCCGGGAGGCTATTTCATGCCCGGGCCCTTCGCGACACCAGGGGGGTACCCCGTCCCCGGCCCGCTTCCGGGGCTGGGGGGTCATTTCATGCCGGGGGTTATTCCTACGCCGGGAGCCAGTCCCGCCCCTCGCGTTGCGTTTACCGCACCGAGGCCAGTTGACAGAGCAGCTCCCGTGCCTCAGCGAATTTCCCCCCGCATTGGCTCCCCAACCCCGGACGTCGCCGAGGGGGCTCACCCCCCACTGGTTCCGGATGTCGCAGGGGCTTCCCCCTTTCCGGTCCCGGTCGTTGCCGCAGGGGCCCCCTCTTCGGATCCAAATGCCGCCCCGGGCGCCCCCTCCCCGGTTCCGGATGGTGCAGGGGCTCCCCCCTTTCCGGTCCCGGGGGCCGTCGCAGGGGGCTCCCCCCAGCAGGCCCCGGTAGCTTCCGGGGCGGCTGCTGCAGTGCAGGAGCTCCCTCCCCTGGCGAAGCAGGTCTGCTTCTCCCGGGGGGAGGTCGAGCGAATGCATTCTCCCCACCGCGGGAAAGAGCTTCCCCCCGGTCGTTGTCGCAGGGAGCCTCGCTCTCGCACCGGTCGGGGGAAGAGACCAGCCGAAGAACCATCCTCCCCGGAGGGAAGCCCGGATGTCCGGGAAATCAGTCCCGGCCCGGAAGAGAAGCGTCGTCACCACCACTCTGGCGGCCCTCTTGGGCCGCTACCTGACTCGGATAACGAGGGGGCGTCCCCCGTTAAAGAAGACAGTGACTGGGGCTCCCCCCGGGAAGTGCAAGGGGCGAACCAGCCTCTGTGTCGAAGACTCCGCAGCATCCGATGGCCGCGGCCCTACCGTCCCCCGCACATCGAGCATTATAATGGCGAGGCGGACCCTTACGAGTTCGTGTAGATCTACTCCACAGCCATCTCCGCGGCGGGGGGGGGGGGACGAGAGCGTCCAATGCAACGTCTTCCCCCTCTACCTCACCGGCATTGCCCGCTCCTGGTTTTACAATCTGAAGGCAGGCTCCATCAAGTCTTTCTCGCAGCTGAAGCGGGAGTTCTGCGCCAACTTTCAGGGAAATTACGTACGTCCCCTGGATTCTTCAAAGCTATACACAGTCCGCCAGAGGACTGGGGAGACCATCAGAGGCTTCTTCAAGCGCTTTGCCCAAGTAAAAAGCAAAGTGGCCCACGTCCCGGACTCCACAGTGATCGAAGCCTGCAAAAGCGGGATCCTCCCGGGGGAACTCCACCGAAGACTCTCTCGAAGCTGCCCCTCCTCCGCCGACGAGCTCTTCAACGTACTCGAAAAGTACGCTCGCGCGGAGGAAGACGACATCTGGAAGAAGACCTAGGGGGCTCCTGCCCCCGCCGAGCGGGGGGCCCGGGATCCCCCCAAGCGCCCCAGGCAGGGGGGCCGTAGCGAACCACGGCCTCGGGACACTTTTGTCCTCGAGGGCGGAGGCGGCTCGCGCGACCCCCCGAAGGGCAACCGCCCCTTTCCCAAGCCGAGAGGCCATGGCGGAGGACAGTCTTCGCGCGGCCGCGAAGGCCCCGCGGGGAGAAGTCGGGAAGGACCGTGGTGCAGCTTCCACGGGTCCAGTACCCACGCCACCTGAGACTGCCACCAGCTGCTGCAGCACTTCGCGGCGTTCCTCGACCAGCGCGGGCAGGGGGGGGACTCCGGCCTCCTTGCCCCCTCGGCCAGCTGTTCCGGCCCTTCCCGCTCCCGCGGGGGGGCAGCAGGTGCAGGAGAAGGAGCCTTCAGACGCTCTCCCCTTTCAAACTTCTCAGCGCCGCATCAACGTCATCGTAGGGGGGTCCGCCTCCGGGCGGGATTCCAAGCGCCAGCGCAAGGAGTACGTGCGAGAAGTTAAGGTAGTGGGGGTGCTACACGCGTCCGTGCCGCCCAAGTGGTCGGACGTCCCCCTCACCTTTACGGCGGAAGACGCGCGAGGGGTTCGCTTCCCCCACGACGACGCGCTCATTGTCTCCGCGACAATCTACAACTGCCACTTGGCCCGCATCCTCGTGGACGGCGGAAGCTCCGCCGACGTCCTGTTCCTCAAAACCTTCAAGGAAATGCAGGTGGATGAGAAGCTCCTGCAACCAGCGGCAGGGCCTCTGCAAGGGTTTGTCCCGGGGAAGGCGATCCACCCCGTGGGCACGGTAGATCTCCCGATCACCTTCGGCACCCCGGAGAACTACCGGACCGAGCTAGTCCGCTTCGACGTAGTGGACCTCCCCTCCTCCTACAATGTGATTATGGGGAGGACTACGATCAATCGGCTGGGGGCTGCCACCCACCAAAACTACCTGTGCATGAAGATCCCCGGGCCGCATGGCGTGATCAACGTCCGGGGGGACCAAGACATGGCCCGTGCTCTATACGAGCGAGCTGCTGCCACAATAGGAAGCGTCAACCTGATCAAGGCGCCCGGGTGGGAGGCTCCCCCCCCGGACGTAGGCATCGCTGCGCCGTCCCTTGGGAGGCCCCTTCTCAAGCCGCGTCCGGAAGGGGGCCTCCGGAAGGTCCCGCTGTCCCCAGGCAGCGAGGACAAAACTGTCCAAATTGGGGCAGAGCTCCCCCAAGACCATGCAGCGCAACTCGCAGCCTTTCTGCGCGAAAACTCCGATGTTTTTGCGTGGAAGCCTTCGGACATGCGGGGCGTCGCCCGGGAGGTTATTGAACACAAGCTCGCGGTAACCCCCGGCCACCCTCCTGTCAAGCAGAAGTTGAGAAAGCTCTCCCTCGAACGTCAAGAAGCCATCAAGACGACGGAGATAGCTCGGCTCCAAGAGGCGGGGTTCATCCGGGAAGTCTTGCACCCTGAGTGGCTCGCAAACCCCGTCCTCGTCAAGAAACCAAGTGGCAAGTGGCGCATGTGCGTGGACTTCACCGACCTTAACCGCGCCTGCCCCAAAGACAACTTCCCGCTCCCGCGGATCGACCAGCTCGTTGACTCCACCGCGGGGTGCGAGCTGATGAGCTTCCTAGACGCCTACTCGGGATACCACCAAGTCCGGATGGCGGTGGGGGACGAGGAAAAGATGAGTTTCATAACTCCCCTCGGAACTTTCTGCTACCGCCACATGCCCTTCGGGCTCAAGAATGCGGGAGCCACCTTCCAGCGCCTGATGACGCTGGTCATCAAAGATCAAGTCGGCCGCAACGTCGAAGTCTACGTAGACGACGCGGTCGTCAAGAGTCCCCGTGCAGCCTCCCACATCGACGACCTCGCAGAGACCTTCCGCAACCTCCGCGCGTTCGGGCTCAAGCTCAACCCGGAGAAGTGCGCCTTCGGGGTGCGTGGGGGGAAGCTCCTGGGTTTCCTCGTGTCCCAGCGGGGCATTGAGGCAAACCCCGAGAAGATCCGGGCCTTCCTAGACATGCCCCCACCGCGCTCCGTCAAAGATGTCCAGCGGCTCTCCGGCCGCCTGGCCGCGCTCAGCCGCTTCGTCTCCCGTTCGGGGGAGCGGGGCCTCCAGTTCTTCAAGATCCTCCGAGGGCTCGAGGGGTTCCGCTGGACCCCCGAGGCCCAGGAAGCCTTCAACGACCTCAAGAAGTACCTCTCGAGCCCTCCAATGCTCGTGAGTCCGTCTCCGGAAGAGCCCTTGCTCCTCTACCTCGCCGCGACCCCCGTCGCCGTCAGCGCGGTTTTGGTGAAGGAGCAAGGGGGGCAGCAACGTCCCGTGTACTACGTCAGTGAAGCCCTCCAAGGGGCCAAGACTCGGTACACGGAGATGGAGAAGATTTGCTACGCTCTCCTCATGGCGTCCCGGAAGCTCCGGCACTACTTCCTGGGGCACCCCATCACCGTCCCGTCGTCCCTCCCCCTGGGGGAGGTACTGCGGAATAAAGAAGCCACCGGCCGGATTGGGAAGTGGGGGGCCGAGCTTGCCCCCTTCTCCCTGTCCCTTACCGGCCGCTCCGCAATCAAGTCGCAGGTCCTCGCCGACTTCGTCGCAGAATGGACTCCCGCCTCTGGGTCCGGGGACAAAGATCTCCCTGTGCCGCCCCGACGCAGTGACCATTGGACCCTGCTGTTCGATGGGTCGCTGTGTCTCGCCGGGGCTGGCGCGGGGGTAGTCCTCCGGAGCCCCGAGGGAAAGGAGCTCGAGTACGCCGCGCGGCTCGAGTTCCCCGCAACCAACAACGTCGCCGAATACGAGGCTCTGCTCCTTGGGATGCGCCTCGCGCGCTCCCTGGGGATCCGGCGCCTCCTAGTGAAGGGAGACTCTCAGCTCGTTGTCTGCCAAATGGACAAGTCTTACCTGTGCCATGACGCAAATCTAAGTCTTTACTTGCAGGAAGTACGGAAGATGGAGAAGCACTTCGACGGCCTTGAGGCCCGGCATATCCCGAGGAGGGAGAATGCCCGGGCCGATGCCTTGGCACGGGCAGCAAGCGCCCGGGAAACGCTCCCCAGGGGGGCCTTCTTGGAAATCATCATGAAGCCCTCGGTGGCCTCCCCGGATGCAGGCCCCGAGCCTCCGGTCCCGGAGGTCGCCGAGATCGTCCGGCCTTCATCTTGGATGGACCCCCTCATCTCCTTCATCAAGGGAGAGGGGGACCCTCCCAATGAGACTGAGGCTAAGCGCCTCCGGGCCAAAGCCCGGGCATATCTCCTGTTGGAGGGAAGGCTCTACAAGCGGGGGGCTTCGGCCCTCCTGCGCTGCCTCCCCCGGTCGGGGGGACTTCAACTCCTGGAAGACATTCACGCGGGGAGCTCTGGTTCTCACCTAGCCCCGCGTGCCATCGCCGCCAAGGCCCTTCGGCAGGGCTTCTACTGGCCTACAGTCATGCGCGACGCGCGAGACCTTGTCTCCGCGTGCGAAGCATGCCAGAAAATGGCCAAGGGCTCGAATCTCCCCCCTGTAGCGCTGCGGACTATCCCCATCACTTGGCCCTTCGTGCGCTGGGGGATGGACCTCTTAGGGCCCTTCCCCCCAGCGCCCGGAGGATACAAGTATGCGGTAGTCGCGGTCGACTACTTTACAAAGTGGGTCGAGGCGGAGCCCTTGGCTAGCATCACCTCCCGGGCCGTTCAACGGTTTTTCTGGAAAAACGTCGTTTGTCGTTTTGGTGTCCCCCGGGAAATCACCGTGGACAGCGGGACCCAATTTGACTCGGCTTATTTCCGGGAATTCTGCGAAGGCCTGGGGATCGTCATCCACTTCGCTTCAGTGGCCCATCCTCAGAGCAACGGGGCCGTCAAAAGGGTCAACGGCGTGATCCTACAGGGGCTGCGCCGGAGACTTGAACAAACCGCTTCCAAGCGGGGCGCGTGGGCAGAAGAGCTCCCTAGCGTCCTCTGCTCCATGCGCATGACCCCGTCCCGGGCCACAGGGCGTGCTCCCTTCTCTCTGGTCTACGGGGCGGAGGCAGTCCTCCCCCCGGAGATCGGCTTCCGGTCACTGCGGGTCGAGCCCCTGAACGGAGCCACGACCGCAGCCTACCGGGCCAACGAAGACAACCGGCGGTCGGAAATCGACCTCGTGGGGGAGGAATGCGACCGAGCGCTCCTCCGCCACGCCATCCACGAGCGCGAGATGTCGCGCGCATACAACCAGCGCGTGCGCGAGAGAGCTTTCCGCCTTGGGGACCTTGTCCTCAAGCGCGTCACAGACCCCCAAGCCCAGGGTAAGCTCTCCCCCAAGTGGGAGGGCCCCTACAGGATCTCCGCTATCCTAGGCTCGGGGGCCTACAAGCTCTCCAACCTTCAAGAGCAGGAGCTGAAGCACACCTGGAACTTGCGTTTACTTCGCAAGTTCTACGTCTAGCCTTACGGGCTTGTCCCTCCCCCGGAGCGATCACGCCGGAGGGGGAGGAGGGACACTGTAGCTTCTTTTTTCCCCCCCTTCGCGGCTTCGCGGGGGGGGGGGGGGGGCTTTGTATATTTTGTTAATCAATGCATAGCCTTTGTTCTTCAACTGTCTCACTGCAGGTTCTTATTGACCGCCCCTAGTGGCGATGCCCTCCCCGCGAGGATGCCTTCCCGGTGAAGATGCCCTCCCCGTGAGGAAGCCCTCCCCGCGAGGATGCCCTCTCCGCGAGGAAGTGGGCCCTGACCCAGCAAGTCCCTCCTGTAGGGCGGCTTACGATCAGCCCTCGTGGACTGAGGGTGTAAGCGGCAACCCGGTCCCCAGCGGCCGCGGTAACGAGTCACTTTGGGAGACTAGTCCCCTGCCCAAACACTCAAGACCCGTCTTCGGGCACTTCCTCCTCCGGGAGTAGACGCTCTCCTTAGCGGGACGTCTAATGGCTTTCTGGATTTTCTTCCTCCTCCGAGAGTGGACGCTCTTCCCAGCGGGACGTCCAAGGGATTCCTCAGGAGACCTTATTCCCGGCTCCCCGTTCTTACGGCGACCGGATGATTATCTCTCGGAGGCCTTATTCCCGGCTCCCCGTTCTTACGGCGACCGGATGATTATCTCTCGGAGGCCTTATTCCCGGTTCCCCGTTCTCATGTCGACCGGACGAAGTCTCCCGAGAAGCTCCCCTCCGGAGGTCTTATTGGCTTTTCATGGGCCCCTTCCGAGCCTTGTTCCCGGTTCCCCGCTCTTCCGGCGGCCGGATGAACCTCTCCCGGTGCCCCCGGGCACCCCGGAAGGTCCCTCCCTCGGAAACCCTGTTTTTACAATTTTCTAACTTAGAAAATATTTCTCCTACAGGTTATGCTCCCCCCGGGGACCCCATTACCCCCACAGCGCGCGGAGGCCTCCTCCGGCCCGCTGTGGGCGGGGGGGGGGGGACAGGGGGCCCCCGGGTCACCCACGAACAAACATAGCTCATTCTTTTAAAGATGAGCCCCACAGACCATACAAGAAGAAAAAATAAGACAAAGCAATCAACAGAAAGGAGCTTTATTTATCGGGAAACCCGGAGGACACGCTCCCCCTCCGGTGGGCTTCAGGAAAGATACAACCCGGGTCCTAACCCGGGGGATTTCTCACAAGCCTAAGGCTGCTACCCCTAAAGCTCCCGGAGGCGCTCCCTCAGCTCCCGGGCCAAGTCCCGGTACAGGGCCCGCACGCGACG
Organism: Pharus latifolius; assembly: GCA_019359835.1. Classification (NCBI taxonomy): domain Eukaryota; kingdom Viridiplantae; phylum Streptophyta; class Magnoliopsida; order Poales; family Poaceae; genus Pharus; species Pharus latifolius. The sequence continues at coordinate 17,391,531 of CM033327.1, read as the reverse complement.
CTGCGAGTCTCGAAGCACATCTTCGGGCCAAAACTCGTACCCCGCCGGTGGAAGTATCCGGAGGGGTGGTACCACCTGGTGCTCCGGACGCGGGGGAGATAGTTCGGCACGGCTATTGTTGAAATTGTCCAAGTGCCACTCCGGGCGCCACCTCAACCGGACAGGTTCCCGGGCAGTACCCCCGTCGCGCTCCCCGGAGATAAGGCTCAGCAAAATCAAAGCCGCTTGGGCGTCCCCCGGAGAGCCTCTCCCGGACCGTTGCCCGGGAGCAACCCCCCGGGAACCCTGGTAACGTTTCATCGCAGACTTAGAAAATTTGAAATATATTCCATTGCAAAATGATTTTTGTACAAGTGCCCGGGGCTTCTCCTAAGAAGCTACCGGAATCAAAATGTCTAACAAAAAATAAAAAGGGGTCCTAGCTAAAGACCCGGGGGAGGCTCATACTTTAGCATTGGGGTCCTCCCCCCGGGGAGCTTCTCCCGTGGCCGGGGCAGGGGCATCCGCGGCCGGAGGCGCCGGTGTTGGGAACCTCGTCCGGATGATCCGGTCGTAGAATCCCCCCGCTAGCAGCTCCATCTCCCGGTGCGTTGGCTCGAAGGCCTCCGGGAAGCTCCGTGGGATGCGGCCCCCGATCGCCCGGGCGCCGACCCCCCGGTAGTCAACGAGCCCCGCGGCGGCCGCGATGACGAGGATCGCCCGGCCCCGTGCCCAGACGTCCGCAGCCTCCGGGATGGCGGAGACTTGTGCGTTAAGAAAACGCACAGCCTCCGCGAGGGTCGCCGGGGGCACCTCCGGGCCGCTCCCGGAGCCCAGGCTAACGCCAAGGCTTCCCAAGGCCGAGCGGACGGAGCGGCCCGCGTCCAACAGCGCCCGGACGCTGGAACTCTCGAGCTCCCGGAGCGCCTTCTCCCTCACCTTTGCCTCCTCTCGGAGGCGGCAGTAGGCGCCCTCCGAAAGGTGCACCTGGGCCCGGGCCCGGGACAGCTCATCAAGAGCTTCGTCCCGCTCCCGGAGGGCCGCCTCCCGCTGCTCCACGCAAGCCGCGGCCCGGCTCTCCGCCTCCTTGAGCAGCCGGGTGACCCGCTGCTCAAGGCCCCAGGTAACAGTCGCTACCTACAAAATACATAAAGAGTTAGAAAAATCTTAAGTGCAGGAAAAAAGCCGAAGTGTTGAGATCTCGGGTTACCTGGGCTCCGAGGGACTCGAGCCCCTCAAAACGCTCGTGGAGCGTTCATCCTGCTACGAAGGCCTGCACCTTCCGGTTGTGCAGGCCCTCCGCGTAGCGGGCCACCTCCCCCGCGGGAAGTAGGGAGGTATCTTGCCCGGCCCTCCTGTCGAGGCCGGGAGAGGGCCCCCGGACCTCGGAATCTGGGAGCACGGCCGGCGTCGCCGGCGTCTTCGTCGACGAAGTTTCCTTCGAAGACGAAGACGAAGATTGGGCGGGGTTCTCCGCCCAAGGGGGGATCATCGGGCCTTTCCCCGCCCCAGGCCGAAGGGCCCTCGGGGCCTCCTGCTCCGGGGGGACCACGTAGACCGAGGGGCTCCCCCCCTCGTCGTCCACTGGCCAGAGGCACGGAGGCTCCGCCTCCGAGAACCTCACCTCCAGCCTCTCCGGCGCCAATGCCGCCAGGAGAGGCGAGAGGAGCGCCACTCGAACTGGCGATGGGGCGTAGTCCGCGGAATCGGACCCCGCCCCGCCGATGACAACCTCCTTCCCCCGGGCCTCGACGGGGGCCTCCGGGGGCGGAGACGTCGCCTCTGCCCGGGGCGCCGCCCGGGCATGTTCGGCTCCGGGAGCCGCGTCCCGGGCCCTCACCGGCGTCGTCGCTGGCGTCGTCGTCGGGGCGGGGGTCTTTTGGACCCGGGGCCTTTTGGGCTCCGAGCCCCCGGCCGCATCCTTCCCCCGCTTATGAGACCCGGGGGTGGGAAGGGGCTTCCTCTCTGGAAGCCTGAGCCTGTAGGCCTCGTCCACCAGGTTCCGGGGAGGCCCCTCCCCCACGAGGCGCACGATGCGCTCGTGTTCGTCGGCAAAGTACCTCCCCAAGAGGTGCTCCGCCTTGTCCTTCGCCGCCGGATACGGGCGCACTGCAAGAGGTAAAGAGTTAGTCAATTTTCATAAAAAATCATAAGTGCGAAAGTGCAGGGTACTTACGCTGTGTCACCGACTTCACCGGAGGCCGCTGCTCCGGGCCCATGCCGATCCCCCTTTCCCCGCGTGAGAAGGGGGAAAGCCGCAGGAGCGCCAGCTCCTCCGCGGCGTCCCGCATCGAGCGGGCCTTCTTCGCCAGCACCACCTTCCCGAGGAGCTCGAACTCCTCGTCCGTCCACGCCGGCGGCTTCGGTGCAGATGACCGGCTGTAGGTGGGAGGCTCCGGGGCGTAGACCACCGCCTCGTCCCGAACCCGGAGGTAGAACCACCTCTGGAGCCAGTCCCCCCAGTGGTCCCGGGTGGCCGCCGCCGGGTAGTCCGCCACCCGGGAGGGCAGCATTTGGACCATCACCGAGCCGAAGGGGGACTTCAGTCCTCCCTTCACCAGGTGGGAGCTCCGCGCTGCCGGTTCATAGAAGTACCGGAAGGCGCGGAGGGTGGGCTCCCGCCCGGTCGCTGTCTCGTAGAGCCATATAAAAAGGCCCATACGGACGAGCGCGTTCGGGGTGAGGTGGTTGAGAGCCACCCCGTACTCTTTGAGAAACTCCCGGAGCATCGGATGCACCGGGAGCCGGAGCCCCGCCTCGAGGAAGTCCTCGAAGGCCACGACCTCTCCGGGCCTGGGGCGGGGGGCTCCGTCCTTCTTCAGGGGGACCCGGATGTCCCCCTCTCCGACGACGCCCTTCTCGACCAGGGACTCCGCGTCCGAGACCGAGAACTCGGAGGCCCAGAGGAAATCCACGGGGATTTCCTCCGGGGGCACCTCCGTGGTCTTCGCTCGACCTTTGGGCGCCATTAGGTCAGTTCTTTCTTTTTTCGGTGGCTAACTTTTCAGGAGGTTGACTAAAGCTCCCGGACGCTCGCTACCGGAGGAAGCTACCGGAAATGCTACCGGGAGAGCGCTACCGGGAGAGCTGAAGCTGGAGTTGGAAAATTTGGAATGAGCTACCGGGGCCCCCTAAGGTCCTATTTATAAAGGCTGGCCGTGATCTAGATGCGCGCCACGTGGCCCCCTCGGAGCAATCTGGACCACTGAAATTCAAACCGTGCGCGGGAAATGAAGGGACAGGCGCGTAAATCGAGGCGCCGGTTCGAACCGCGCGTGCATTTATTGCGAAAACGGCGCGGCCATAAAGCGCCCGGCACAGAAACCGAAGCGTCGCCGGGGCTCCGGTGATTTTCGTCCGGAGGTTTCATCCGGAGATCTCCCTGGTAACGTAACCATTCCCTCCGGGGGCTCAAGCTTCGTCCCCAGAGGGAATGGGGGGCTGCTGTTGGGGGAAATCTCCATGCGGCCAATTCCAGGTAAGTTCATGATTGCCCGGGGACAGTGGCCTCCGGTGTCGGCCCCGAGCGCCGCCTTTTAGGCTCCCGGGACCGTGCCTCCGGGGCATGTCCCGGGCGCCGCCATTCGCCCGGGGACAGTGGCCTCCGGTGCCTGCCCCGGGCGCCGCCATTTGCCCGGGGACAGTGGCCTCCGGTGTCGGCCCCGGGCGCCGCCTTTTAGGCTCCCGGGACCGTGCCTCCGGGGCATGTCCCGGGCGCCGTCATTCGCCCGGGGACAGTGGCCTCCGGTGCCTGCCCCGGGCGCCGCCATTTGCCCGGGGACAGTGGCCTCCGGTGTTGGCCCCGGGCGCCGCCTTTTAGGCTCCCGGGACCGTGCCTCCGGGGCATGTCCCGGGCGCCGCCATTCGCCCGGGGACAGTGGCCTCCGATGCCTGCCCCGGGCGCCGCCATTTGCCCGGGGACAGTGGCCTACGGTGTCGGCCCCGGGCGCCGCCTTTTAGGCTCCCGGGACCGTGCCTCCGGTGCCTGCCCCGGGCGCCGCCATTTGCCCGGGGACAGTGGCCTCCGGTGTCGGCCCCGGGCGCCGCCTTTTAGGCTCCCGGGACCGTGCCTCCGGTGCCTGCCCTGGGCGCCGCCATTTGCCCGGGGACAGTGGCCTCCGGTGCCTGCCCCGGGCGCCGCCTTTTGGCTCCCGGGACGATGCCTCCGGGGTATGTCCCGGGCGCCGCCTTTTGGCTCCCGGGACCCTGCCCTCCGGAAAGGGTCCCGGACGTCATCGCCCTTCTAAAAGGTAAAATCCCTGTTTGTTTATCACGTGCAGGTCACGCGAGGGACGCCTCGGGAATCAGCGACCACCTGTCAAGCATCCAAGACGTTTGACCGGGAGAAGGACGGTCCTACCCTTCAATCCGACGGTGGCTTCCGGGGTAGTTTAGGCTTTTTGCTTCTTTTTGAGGCTATAAATAGCCCTTGTACCCCTCTGTTGTAAAGGATCAGCTCATTATTATTTGGAATAGCTAAGCTCACAGACGTGCTCCGGAAGCTTCTCCCCCGGAGAGAGCCTCCCCAGCCGGCTCCGGTCGGGAGTGCGTGAACAAGACTAGGGCCCCCACCGGGACCCAAACCTGTATAAATCCACGTGTCAATTCTTGTGTTTGTCCGACGGGGGAGGACCGGTCACCCGGTCAACCCGCGCTGCGTAATCTCCGCTAGGATCGTCTTCAAAACCTGCCGGGGTATTCTTAATACCACGACACTCCTCCACGAGGTCGATCTCCAGGCGCTGGTTGGCCTATTGGCCTGGTACGTTGCGGGCGTGGCTCCCTCCAGGAGCTCGACCCGCAGCGACCGAAAGCCAATCTCCAGGGGGAGGACTGCCTCCGCCCTGTAGACCAGGGAGAAGGGAGTACGCCCCGTTGCCCGGGACGGGGTCGTGCGCATGGAGCAGAGGATGCTAGGGAGCTCCTCTGCCCATGCTCCCCGCTTAGAAGTGGTTTGCTTGAGTCTCCGGCGCAACCCCTGTAGGATTACGCCGTTGACCCTCTCGACAGCCCCATTGCTCCGGGGATGTGCCACTGAGGCGAAGTGGATGACGAGCCCCAGGCCTTCACAGAATTCCCAGAAATAAGCCGAGTCGAATTGGGTCCCGTTGTCCATGGTGATTTCCCGGGGGACACCAAAACGACAAACGACGTTTTTCCAGAAAAACTGCTGAACGGCCTTGGACGTAATGCTAGCCAACGGCTCCGCCTCAACCCACTTTGTAAAGTAGTCAACTGTGACCACCGCATACTTGTATCCTCCGGGCGCTGGGGGGAAGGGCCCTAAGAGGTCCATCCCCCAGCGCAGAAGGGCCAAGTGATGGGGATAGTCTGCAGCGCTACCGGGGGGAGGTTCGAGCCCTTGGCCATCTTCTGGCATGCTTCGCACGCGGAGACAAGGTCTCGCGCGTCGCGCATGACCGTGGGTAGTAGAAGCCCTGTCGGAGAGCCTTGGCCGAGATGGCACGCGGGGCTAGGTGAGAACCACAGCTCCCCGCTTGGATGTCTTCGAGAAGTTGAAGTCCTTCCGGCCGAGGGAGGCAGCGCAGGAGGGCGGAAGCCCCCCGCTTGTAGAGCCTCCCCTCCAGCAGGAGATATGCCCGGTCTTTAGCCCGGAGGCGTTTAGCCTCAGTCTCACTAGGAGGGTCCCCCTCCCCGTTAATGAAGGAGATGAGGGGGTCCATCCATGACGGAGTCCGGGTGATCTCGGCAACCTCCGGGACGTGAGGCTTGTCGCCCATGTCTGGGGAGGCCACCGAGGGCTTCGTGATAATTTCCAAGAAAGCCCCCTTGGGGAGCGATTCCCGGGCGCTTGCGGCCCGGGCCAAGGCGTCGGCCCGGTCATTGTCCCTTCGCGGGATATGCTGGGCCTCGAGGCCGTTGAAATGCCTCTCCATCTTTCGCACCTCCTGCAAATAAAGAATTAAGTTTGCGTCATGGCACAGGTAAGACTTATCCATTTGGCAAACTACGAGCTGAGAATCTCCCTTGACTAGGAGGTGGCGGATCCGCAGGGAGCGCGCAAGGCACATCCCGAGGAGCAAAGCCTCGTACTCGGTGACATTGCTGGTTGTGGGGAACTAGAGCCGCGCGGCGTACTCGAGTTCCTTCCCCTCAGGGCTCCGGAGGACTACTCCCGCACCAGCCCCGGCGAGACACAGCGACCCATCAAACATGAGAGTCCAATGATCACTACGTCGGGGCGGCACAGGGAGGTCTTCGTCCCCGGACCCAGAGGCAGGAGTCCACTCTGCGACGAAGTCGGCGAGGACCTGCGACTTGATGGCGGAGCGGCCGGTAAGGGACAGGGAGAAGGGGGCGAGCTCGGCCCCCCACTTGCCGATCCGGCCGGTGGCTTCTTTGTTCCGCAGTACCTCCCCCAGGGGGAGGGACGACGGGACGGTGATGGGGTGTCCCAGGAAGTAATGGCGAAGCTTCCGGGACGCCATCAGGAGGGCGTAGCAGATCTTCTCCATCTCTGTGTACCGAGTTTTGGCCCCCTGGAGGGCCTCACTCACGTAGTACACGGGACGCTGTTGCCCCCCTTGCTCCTTCACCAAGACCGCGCTGACGGCGACGGGGGTCGTGGCGAGGTAGAGGAGCAAGGGCTCTTCCGGAGACGGGCTCACGAGCATTGGAGGGCTCGTGAGGTACTTCTTGAGGTCGTTGAAGGCTTCCTGGGCCTCGGGGGTCCAGCGGAACCCCTCGAGCCCTCGGAGGATCTTGAAGAACTGGAGGCCCCGTTCCCCCGACCGGGAGACGAAGCGGCTTAGCGCAGCTAGGCGGCCGGAGAGCCGCTGAACATCCTTGATGGAGCGCGGCGGGGGCATGTCTAGGAATGCTCGGATCTTCTCGGGGTTTGCCTCAATGCCCCGCTGGGACACGAGGAAACCTAGGAGCTTCCCCCCGCGCACCCCGAAGGCGCACTTCTCCGGGTTGAGCTTGAGCCCAAACGCGCGGAGGTTGCGGAAGGTCTCCGCCAGGTCGTCGATGTGGGAGGCTGCGCGGGGACTCTTGACGACCGCGTCGTCTACATAGACTTCGACATTGCGGCTGACTTGATCTTTGAAGACCAGCGTCATGAGGCGCTGGAAGGTCACCCCCGCGTTCTTGAGCCCGAAGGGCATATGGATGTAGCAGAAGGTTCCGAGGGGAGTTATGAAACTCGTCTTTTTCTCGTCCCCTTCCACCATCTGGACTTGATGGTAGCCCGAGTAGGCGTCTAGGAAGCTCATGAGCTCGCACCCCGCGGTGGAGTCGACGAGCTGGTCAATCCGCAGGAGCGGGAAGTTGTCTTTGGGGCAAGCGCGGTTAAGGTCGGCGAAGTCCACGCATATCCGCCACCTGCCGGTTGACTTCTTCACGAGGACGGGGTTTGCGAGCCACTCGGGGTGCAGGACCTCCCGAATGAACCCCGCCTCTCGAAGCCGGGTGATCTCCACCTTGATTGCCTCTTGGCGCTCGAGGGAGAGTTTCCTCAGCTTTTGTTTGATCGGGGGTGACCGGGGGCCACTGCGAGCTTGTGCTCAATGACCGCCCGGGCGACGCCCCGCATGTCCGAAGGCTTCCACGCAAAAACATCAGAGTTTTCGCGTAGAAAGGCTGAAAGCTGCGCTGCATGCTCCTCGGGGAGCTCCGCCCCGATCCAGACGGTTTTGTCTTCGTCGCCCGGGGACAGCAGGACCTTCCGGAGGCCCCCTTCCAAACGCGGCTTGAGGAGGGGCCTCCCGGGCGGTGGCGCAGCGACATCTAGTTCCGAGGCGGAAGCCTCCCCCCCGGGCGTCTTTATGAGGTTGACGCTTCCGATCGTGGCCGCAGCGCGCTCGTATAGAGCACGGGCCATGTCTTGGTCTCTCCGGACGTTGATCACGCCATGCGGCCCGGGGATCTTCATGTAGAGGTAGTTTTGATGGGTGGCAGCCCCCAGCCGGCTGATTGTGGTCCTCCCCATTATCGCGTTGTAGGAGGAGGGGAGGTCCACTATGTCGAAGCGGACCAGCTCGGTCCGGTAGTTCTCCGGGGTGCCGAATGTCATAGGGAGGTCTACCTTGCCCACGGGGTGGATTGCCTTCCCCGGGACGAACCCTTGCAGGGGCCCTACCGCGGGCTGCAGGAGCTTCTCATCCACTTGCATCTCTTTGAAGGCCTTCAGGAATAGGACGTCAGCGGAGCTCCCGCCATCCACGAGGATGCGGACCAGGTGGTAGTTGTAGATTGTCGCGGAGATGATGAGCGCGTCGTCGTGGGGGAGGCGAACCCCTCGCGCGTCTTCCGCCGTGAAGGTGAGGGGGACGTCCGACCACTTAGGCGGCGGGGACGCGTGTAGCACCCCCACAACCTTGGCCTCGCACGCGTACTCCTTACGCTGGCGCTTAGAGTCCCGCCTGGAGGAGGACCCTGCCACGATGACGTTGATGTGACGCTGAGAAGTTTGAAAGGGGAGAGCTTCTGAAGGCTCCCCCTCCTGCGTCTGCATCTGCTGACCCCCCGTGGGAGCGGGAAGGGCCGGAACAGCTGGCCGAGGGAGCAAGGAGGCCGGTGTCCCCCCTACCCGCGCTGGTCGAGGAACACCGCGAAGTGCTGTAGTAGTTGGCCGCAGTCTCGGGTAGCGTGGTACTGGACCCGTGGAAGCTGCACCACGGTCCTTCCCGCCTTCTCCCCGCGGGGCTTTCCCGGCCGCGCGAAGACTGTCCTCCCCCATGGCCTTTCGGCTTGGGGAAGGGGCGGTGGCTCGTTACGCCCCCCCTGCCTGGGGCGCTTGAGAGATCCCTGGCCCCCCGGTCTGCGGGGGCGGGAGCCCCCTGGGTCTTCTTCCCGATGTCGTCTTCCTCCGCCCGAGCGTACTTTTCGAGTACGTTGAAGAGCTCGTCGGCGGAAGAGGAGCAGCTCCGGGAGAGCCTTCGGTGGAGCTCCCCCGGGAGGATGCCGCTTTTGCAGGCTTCGATGATCGTAGAGTCAGGAACATGGGCCACTTTGCTCTTCACTTGGGCAAAGCGCTTGAAGAAGCTTCTGATGGTTTCTCCAGTCCTCTGCCGGACAGTGTACAGCTGCGAGGAGTCCAGGGGGTGCACATAGTTCCCCTGGAAGTTCGCTCAGAACTCCCGCTTGAGCTACGTGAAAGACTTGATGGAGCCGGCCTTCAGGTTGTAGAACCAGGAGCGGGCGATGCCGGTGAGGTAGAGGGGGAAGACCTTGCATTGTACCGTCTCGTCCCCCCAACTGCAGTGATGGCGGTGGAGTATATCTGCACAAATTCGTAAGGGTCTGCCTCACCGTTATAGTGCTCGATGTGCGGGGGGCGGTAGGGCCACGGCCACTTGATGCTGTGGAGTCTTCGGCACAGGGGCTGGTTCGCCCCCTGCACTTCCCAGGGAGAGTCCCGGTCACTGTCTTCTTTGACGGGGGACACGCCCTCGTTGTCTGAGACTGGAAGCGGTCCGAGAGGACCGCCGGAGTGGTGGTGGCGACGCTTTTCCTCCGGACCGGGGCTGAGTTCCCGGACGTCCGGGCTCTCCTCCGGAGAGACTGGGTCTTCAGCGGGTCTCTTCCCCCGACCGGTGCGAGAGCGAGGCTCCCCGCGCCCGCGGTCGGGGGGAAGTTCTTCCCCGCGCTCAGGTGAATGCATTCGCTCGACCTCCCCCCGGGCGAAGCGGACCTATTCCGCCGAGGGAGGGAGCTTATGCACTGTGGCTACCGGCCCGGAGGCTTCCGGGGCCGGCTGGGGGGAGCCCCCTGCGAAGACCCCTGGGACCGGAAAGGGGGAAGCCCCTGTATTATCCGGAACCGGGGAGGGGGCGCCCACGGCGACGTTTGGAACCGAAGTGGAGGGGGCCCCAGTCGCAACGACTGGAACCGGAAAGGGGGAAGCCCTTGTAACATCCGGAACCGGCAAGGGGGGAGCCCCCGCGGCGGCATCCGGGACCGGGGAGCCGATGCGGGGGGAAGTCCGCTGAGGCACGGGAGCTGCTCTGTCGACCGCCCCCGGTGCGGTAAACGTGACGCGAGGGGCGGGACTGGCTCTCGGCGTAGGGAAAACCCCCGGCATGAAATGGGCTCCCGGCCCCGGGAATGGGCCTGGGATGGCGTACCCCCTGGTGCCACGAAGGGCCCTGGCATGAAGTAGCCCCCCGGCACCGGGACGGGCCCGGGTGCCGGGAAGGGCCCAGACGTATATCCCGCAGGAGGAGGGAACCCCCCGGCGGGATCATACGGGGCGGCCAGACCTCCAGAGGCCGGAGGGGCCGCCAAGTAACCCATAAACGGGGGCATAGTCCCCGGGTGTGGGTCCGACGCAAATGTGGGGGCCGGAGGCCGCGCCAACACACTGAGCAGCTCATCCTTAGAGCGCTGCGCGCGGAGCTGGCCCTCCACGAGAGCCTCAAGCAGGGCGTCTCGGGGAGCCGGGGGAGCCGTCGGGGGGAGACTGGTCCCGGCCGAGGTCCCCGCGGTCACCGGGAGCGACCTGGAGGTAGAAGCACCTAAGTTAAGAGGGAAGGAGGGAGGCGGTACCTGGGCCAGGCCGCCTCCGGGCGGAAGCGCCGGGACAGCAATGTCCCGGGCGGGCGGTGCCGGGTCTCCGAGACCGGCGTCACCGGGAAGGGTGCGAGCCCTTGTTCTTGGGGGAGTCATGGCGTCTTGTCACGAGTCCCCATGGTCGGCGCCAACTATCGTGGTATTGCGAATACCCCGGCAGGTTTTGTGAACGATCCTAGCGAAGATTACGCGGCGCGGGCTGACCGGGTGACCGGTCCTCCCCCGCCGGACAAACACAAGAAATGACACGAGGATTTATACAGGTTCGGGTGCCGGTGGGGGCCCTAGTCCTGTCGGTGCGCTCCCGACCGGAGTCGGCTGGGGAGGCTCACTCCGGGGGAGAGGCTTCCGGAGCACACCTGTGAGTTTAGCTATTCCAATCAATATGAATCACTTGCTTACAACTGAGGGGTACAAGGGCTATTTATAGCCCCAAAAAGAAGCAAAAAGACCTATCTACCCCGGAAGCCACCGTCGGATGGAGGGGTAGCGACGTCCTTCTCCCGGTCAAACGTCTTGGATGCTTGACAGGTGGTCGCTGATTCCCCAGGCGCTCCTCGCGTGACCTTCACATGATAAACAACTCGAGACTTTACCTTTAGAAGGGTGATGAGGCCCCGGACATGCGCCGGAGGCCAGGTCCCAGGGCCAAAGGCGGCTCCCGGGAGCCAAAAGGCGCCGCCCGGGGCAGGCACCGGAGGCCTTATCCCCGGATGAATGGCGGCGCCCGGGACCGGCGCCGAAGGCCAGGTCCCGGGGGCCAAAAAGGCGGCGCCCGGGGAGGCACCGGAGGCCAGGTCCCCGGGCAAACAGCGGCGCCCGGGGAGGCACCGGAGGCCACATCCCCGGACAAATGGCGGCGCCCGGGACCGGCGCCGGAGGCCAGGTCCCGGGAGCCAAAATGGCGGCGCCCAGGGAGGCACCGGAGGCCAGGTCCCCGGGCAAATGGCGGCGCCCGGGACCGGCGCCGCAGGCCTGGTCCCGGGGGCCAAAATGGCGGCACCCGGGGAGGGACTGGAGGCCACGTCCCCGGGCGCATGGCGGCGCCTGGGACCGGCGCTGGAGGCTAGGTCCCCGGGCAAATGGCGGTGCCCGGGACCGACGCCGGAGGCCAGGTCCCGGGGGCCAAAAAGGCGGCGCCCGGGGAGGCACCGGAGGCCAAGTCCCCGGGGCAAATGGCGACGCCCGGGACCGGCGCCGGAGGCCAGGTCCCGGGAGCCAAAATGGCAGCGCCCGGGGAGGGACCGGAGGCCACGTCCCGGGAGTCAAATGGCGGCACTCGGGGCAGGCCCCGGAGGCCACGTCCCCGGGCGCATGTGACGCAACTTACCTGGACTTAGTCCCGCGGAGATTTCCCCCAACATTACCTTAAAGAGAGGGGTGCAATCAACTTCCTTCCAGCTTGCCCTGATCACCCTAGTAGTGTAGCTGCGAGCGTGAAACTTTCATCACAAACAGAGGGACACATAGTGCAACAGAACAAAACAGCAGCTCAGCAATGGTCGAGTGGGGTTTTACTTATACTGGACCTATTTCTAACGGTAAATACATGAAATTCCCGTTAGACTAAGTGCGGGTAATTTTGTACTCACATCTTCTATTGGTACAAACACACATATACCGTTAGAATAGGTACTGGTGCATTGCTGAACAGGTACAGGTGTTGTTCTATCGGTAAATATGTGTATTTACCGTTAGAAGAGGTACTGTACATGGCTGAAACAAAACCAAACTGGGTAATGCATGACACAGCAATCTAAGTGCACAAATGCACACCAGTCCTCACATTCAAGTGCATCCCTGAGGCACATAAGCAAATAAATGTGTTGTTCTATCGGTAAATATGTGTATTTACCGTTAGAAGAGGTACTGGTACATGGCTGAAACAAAACCGAACTGGGTAATGCATGACACACATGACGCCAGTTCTCACATTCAAAGAATCATATCTAAACACAATGTAACATTAAACAAATCTTAACTAGAAGCTAAAGAAATATTTCAAGAGATGCTAATTTGTAGATTAAATAGGAGACACAAAAATACTTTTCTTAGGTACTTGGTACTTCATCTTGCCAAAGAAATTAAAAATCTCTACTTACATGAGATCTTGGTTTGCCTCCATTCCTTTAAGAAAATGCAAGAGGTAACATAAAAAATGAGTACTATCTAAACTCATTTTAGTTAATGGCTGAAAAAGCAAACTGATTCATGTATGACACAACAATTTAGATACAAACATACACATGCCAGTTCACAAATTCAAGTGCATGTCTGAAACAGCATTACAAATACACACCTACCTACCAGTACAATTAAATAAAAAAATACTCCCATGTACACATTCTAGTTCATGTCCCAAATAGCAATACATGATATACTAATATACAACAATATACAAATACAACAATTCACACATTCGATGTATATTAGAAAAGTCACGTCTGAAATTAACAACATATCGTCACTTGGACCCAGTGGCCCATACATTTTACATAAAAGACAAGCTTTGAAAATTGAGACAATGCAACTACCGACTACAAGTTAGACCTAATACAGCACAAATCCATTCATCCAAAACAACAAATGTCTGAACCACATTGGACTTAACCATAGGAGTTCAGTTCAAAGATGCCCGAGGAGCTGGAACTGTCGTCGAGTTACATTTGTATTGGTGATTTCCTCGGACCCAGACTCAATCAACTCAACTCAACTCAACTCCATTAACAAAAAGAATGGTTGTGCAAATGACAAAAATTCTTTTTCTCCAAGCAGGTAAGCATCTAGCCACAAGCTGGTGCATGCAAAAAAATGGCTGAAACACGATACAAATGTAAGATGCTTTCTATAGGTCCTGATTTGAGAAACACGCCGGTCTCGACCGAGCCAACCAAGATCTCGCCCTTCATGTGCCTCCAGCTCTCGACGGTGATCTTCACCGTTTCTTTCGCCAACAAGCCAACGTAGGTAGCATACTACGATGAAGAACCGTGAAATACGTTGCCCCTCATGAGCAAGCTAGTTGGCATTTGACTATGTTATTGGCATTGAACAACCTACAAAGAGATCAAGATATTTGTGTATCTCATGATATTTGTAAATATCTTGACATTAATGATCTTTCAATTTCAATTTTAACTTCAATTTCAATTTCAATTTCAATTACAAATATCTTTCAATTTCAATTTCAATTAAAAATATTTTTCAATTTCAATTTCAATTTCATGATCTTTCAATTTCAATTGTTATTAAGTCTAAGTTGGCATTGAGCAACCTACTGAGAGATGAAGATATTACATTTATACTCTTATTGGCATTTCACTATGTTAGCTAGCGTTTGTCTTGCAAATATATCCTGATAATTTTCTTCATTTGATAGGATCAGCAAGCAATTGAACATTATCTGTCCAACAGTGATATTATTTAGTTGTTTTAATAAAAAAAGGAACAAGACACCGTACATAATCATATTGAAAAGAAGACACATCAAAATGAAGGATACAAAAATTGCAGGATAATTGCCATAATCGGATTAGAATAATCTAACAATATTACCGAAATTTTACATGCCTTGCTTGCCATGCTGAAATCTAGTGGGCGTTGATGGAGGTGTGGAGGTGCAGCGGTCGCCGGTGGATGTGCGCCGGCTGTCCATGGAGCTTACGGGTTTGGGCTACGAGCACCCGATGAACTGTTCGAATAAAATAGACATACCCGGGTATTTATAGAACTAGATCAGTTCTATCGGTACACAACCGCCTACCGTTAGTAATTTGAGATCTATTCTAACGGTATAGACATACATTACTGATAGAATAAGACTATTTGTAGAAAGCGAACGGTTCTATCGGCACACTACATCCTACTGATAGGTATTTTTGTACATATTCTGTCGGTATATAATTACATTACCGATAGAATAAGAGTATTTGTAGAAGGCGAATGGTTCTATCGGCATACTACATCCTACCGATAGGAATTTTTGTACATATTCTGTTGGTATAGACATACATTACCGATAGAATAAGACTATTTGTAGAAGGCGAACAGTTCTATCGGTACACTACATCCTGCCGATTGGAATTTTTGTACAAATTCTGTCGGTATAGACATACATTACCGATAGAATAAGATTATTTGTCGAAGGCAAACAGTTCTAAGATATTTGTGCTATCTTCTAACGATATAAACATACATTACTGATAGAATAAAACTATTTGAAGACGAACAGTTCTAAGGAATTTGTGATATATTCTAACAGTATAAACATACAGTATCAATAGAATAAAACTATTTGTAGCAGACGAACAATTCTATCAGTTCACAACAGGCTACCGATAGGAATTTGTGATATATTCTAACGGTATATAAATCCTGTACCGATAGAATAAAACTATTTCTAGAAGTCCATCAGTTTTAACGGTACACAACATCCTCCCGTCAGTACTTATGCATCTCTTCTAATAGTAAATATGTTCATCACCGCTAGAGTAAATCATTCTGCTTCTTCTAACGGTAAGTTTCTTACAAACCGATAGTCAAAATACCTCCCTTATGCCTTTTATGACCGCGAGGCACCTTTTCTAACGGTTTTCTACTAAATTGCTAATAACCGATAGAAGATAGGGGTTAGTAGATTGCATTTCTGTACTAGTGGTTCATCTACCCAAGCCCCCGAGCGCATCTAAAGGTGACCAAAAACTCGTTTCTTGAGGCCTTATAATATCTGCCCATTTGGCACGTTCAACGGCGCCATTGCTCTGTGGATGAGCAACGGATGCAAAACATACTTTGGTCCTGATATCATTTCAATAATCCAGAAAAAATCACTAACGAATTGAGATCCGTTGTCGGTAATGAAACGACTTGGAACACCATATCGTGTTACAATATTCTTACAAAAGAATTTCTTCGCCGCAACGGTGGTTATATTGCGGACTGGTTCAGCTTCAATCCAATTAGTAAATGTGTCAATGGCTACGAATAAAAACTTGTACCATTAACTGATTGGGGCATAGGACCCACTATGTCTATTCTCCTGGTACGTGTGGATACCGGTAGAGGCTCTGCTGCAATTGCTGCGCTGATTAGATCGATCCGTGAACGGTCGTTGTCATCTACATCTGCTGATCAGGACGATCCGCAAACGGTTGCTGTGAACATTCGATCGCTGCATCAAATCTGCTTCCGCTACTGGTAACAATCTAATCTATGATCTATTATTTGCAATTTTCGAGTAAAAATTTATGAAATTCTGCTAGTGTAGCTTACTCGATTTCCTTCATTTAGGTCATAAACGGGTGTGCAAGCCATTCAGGATGATCAACTTATCGAATAAATCCTACTTTCTGGAGTTTGTCTAACTCCACATGGATGGCTTCTTGTCGGTCAGTCACAAAGCATCTGAGCTTTTGCTTTATATGTCACTGTCCAGGCCGGATCGCTAGCCTGCACTCGATCACTTCCCTTGGGACTCCAGGCATGTCGGACGGTTTCCACACAAACACATCAGTGTTAGCCCGGAGGAAAGTAATGAGCTCGAGTTCCTATTTGTCATCCAAACCTGATCCAATCGGAATGGTTCCAGACGGATCTTCTGGGTACAAAGGAATCAACTTCAATTTCTCATCTGGTCACGGCGCAACTTTGATCGTGTGTGGTGATGTTGTTGCAACCTGTACGTCCCGAAGGGGAAGTTGATCGACCAACTCCAGAGATAACCGATCACAAGTAAGTGCTGTGTTACGGCTGCCTCAGATCGAAATCACTCCCTTTGGGTGTAACATCCCTGTTTACTCAAATCCGAGCTTGCCTCGTCTCTCTCTATTTCAAAATGAAATCCCAGTTGTGCCAGTATCTTACCCCAAAAAGTTGACAGTCAAATTCTTTTGTTCAGACCTTTTTCGCAAATCAATTCAAAAGTATCGCAGATCAGTCCTTTTCAGATTTGTCAGAAGCCCAAAAAGACTAAAAGTCTCAAACCATTTCCAAATTCTGATCTGATTCAGTGAATATGTCCCATTCACTTTTCTGAACAATTTTCCCTTCTGGAAGAATTTCAAAATCTCAACTGAAACCCTAATTTTCATCCTCGCCACTTTGCAAAACCTAATTACCCTAATTACCCATTTTCGTTTCAGTTCAAATCCTATTCAAAAATTCAAAACCACATCAATTGTGGCTGCTAAACATTTCCCTAAGTCTAGGAGGCTAAGTTGGTGAAATCAGATTCCTTTTTACCTTAGCCAATCATCAGATTTACAGATCAGTCCCTGGAATCAAGTCTTGAAATTGCAAATCAATCCTTTTTCCTGTTTCTCAGCCCATGTACGACCAGCCCTGGTCGTTTCTTTCGACCAGTGCTTCAGTGGCCGTTCGACCGGTGCTGCGCCGTGGTTTAGCGCGGTGTTTCCTCGCCGCCAGCCAACAACTCTTGTCGCTTGTGCTCGTGAGCGATCGTGCCACCCTGTGCGCACGTGACCTCAGCCAAAACCCCGCCGTAGCAGTGCTGCAACCAGAGGATTTTCGCCCGCGCCCCAGCTGCATTTTCGCACGCGCCTGTGAAGAAGTGTTTTGTATGTGTGTACATGTCATTGCTGGAGCTGCGTCACTGCCTCCACATCCCCGCCGTCCCAAATCAAGTTCCAATGCTCTCCCTACATCGCTGGCAGAGCTGGTTTACCGCCTGCACGCCGTCGCATCACCATTCACCGCTGTCGCGCCTGCACCCGGCCAGTCACGTCCCCGGCGCAATTTCCCTCACCGTTTTCCCTTGCAACCTCCGCCCCCAGGCCTATTTAAACCCTCCAGTGCTGTGTTGCAACCACACCTCCAAAACTTAGCCAAATTCCAGTTATTTCGCTGCCTCCTTCTTCTTCCCCGGCGAGCCACTTTTGAGGCCACCATCGCCAGAGCAATTCACAGCCCCAATCTCCAATCCAAGCTCACCTGTGAGTCCCTCTCATCCACCTATCCGTGTCGTAGCGGCAAATTGACCGCCGGTGATCCTCATCGCCGGTGATCACCAATAAATACAAGATCCCCTGTTCCTGCAATTCACGCCCCTCTAGCCAATTTCATCACTCCTTCTAGTGGAACAAAATGATCCTCTTATCTTTTCTTGCAAGCCTGCTCAGCTACATTTTGAATTTAACTCAGTTCGAGAGGTTCCCCAATTTTTGGCGTGCCGCCATGAACGTCTCACAACGCTGTGACGCCTCGCCATGTCTCACCCCAAATTGGCTTGTTCTACACCTTCCCCGTGTCCTCTAAATGGTGTAGTCTAGAGCATTTGACCAGCATTGTTGTGTAGCGCCTGTTCGTCGTTCACCGTCTTCTCCAATTCCAGCGCCAACGCCGACAAGCTCCTGTACCTAACCCCAGCTCAATTCCTCTCTCCAGAACAATCAGCACCACTCCAGGATTGAAACCCCTCAGTCAATTTCAAGATTGATCTTCCCCAGACCCCTGTCACTGTAGCTCGTCTTTGTTTCAGGCGGCCGACAAATTCAACTCCGTCGTTCGACGCCGTCAAGCCATCCCAATTCAATTAACTTCACCCATAGCTCCACCTTGATCCCGCCTGCATGTTTGACAAACTCAGGCAAGCAGAGCATGCGTGGTTTGTCTAGACGCGTGTGCCCTAGTTTACTGCAGTGTGCTGGCACTAATTTTCCCTGTGTCAGGGACCTAGCTGCAAATTCTTTGTTTTCCTGGACTTTTCTGTCAAATTCAATTTGTCCATTAGATGCCTTATTGCGTTTGGCACCTAATGCTACCTTTTGATCTCATCTTGACTTTTCAGAAGCCCCAGATTAGCTCTATGCCATTCTCAGGCATTATCTGGCCACAGACTGAATGTCAACCTATAGACATTCGTCGCATCCAAGCCAAACCCTGTGAACCAGACCCAAGTATCTTCTCTCCCGCTGTTCTATCTTTGTCCAGATCATTTCGTCGCATGCATATCTATACTTTATGTATACTTTTCAATAACAAATGTTTTCTTATGTTTATGTAGTGTGATGTGTCGTGTTGTTTCTTCGTTTGCGAGAGCAGAGTCAGAAGTGGAAGGATTGGGAGGAATCTTTGAAGAACCAGCAGAGCTGTTAGACCCCTCGTTGCAAGGCAAGTCTCACCCACTTGACCATGTCTCTCCCAATATTTTAAAACAAACTAGGTTAATTCCTGTTTTAAGTATATGCATGCTTTATTTTCAAACACTATGTTGGAGGAAAATGAGTAGATATAACCTAATCTCTTGAAAGCCTTCTTTGTTTGTATATCCTGTGCAACCCTTGTCACCCTAGGAGATTATGCTTAGATTGTGCTTATACTTAAATACATGCGTTGAGTGTTGAATGGTCAATTATATGATAAACATGTTTGAAAACCCCTTTTTGTGAAAGAAAATGTGAATTAGAATTGATAGTGAGGATGGTTTGATTGGTTGGCTGCTGTGTGCGCATTGGGTATGTGAATGTCTCCTCACTATTGATTCATAAGGACAAGAAACTTGTGTTGTGCCTGTATGCGGCATGAAAATCGTACCAACCACTTGCCTAGAATGGGACAGGCACAACTTAGTAGTTTTCTTGGTACTAATAGTTCCCTGCATGGTATGTCGGTCCGGTTTCTTGCATGGAAACTAGTGGGCCGCAGTTCAGCCATGAGTGATGTGAGATCAGAAAAATAATGAGAGGAAATGGTGGATGGAAGGAAGTCACCCTACGCCTGGATTAAGTCGTGCGTGGCTGTAATCAAGAGGTCATATGTCTTGTGAGGACACAGACCAGGGCTAGGAAGTAAGGCAATGGGGAGGACCTACAACGGTACTTGAGACTTAATTGTTTATTTACCAGGCAGGGATACTGTTAATACTAAACTGCAAAAGCGTTGTGTGAGCTCGGCCTTGTCACATGCGTAAAAGTCGCATGGAGCTGATCCGACTTGAAAGCCGAGTGGAGAAGTGGATTTAAAAAGAGGTACACATTTGCAAAGTGTAAGAAAAGTATCAGATACTCTGTACTCCCAGGTCATGGAGTATGTTCGCAGTGGATTTATCCATGTGGTTCAGCACAAGTACTATTTGGAATGTTTTCATAATGTGGGTTGATAAAAGTGATGACTCAAGGGAGACCATCACACGTAACGATTTCTAAAGTATAACTTAAGATTTCAAAGTATTGCTTTTGAAACTAAAAGCTTTTCTTTATAACTTAAGAGTGAAATCTATTCTATTCTTACATATAAAACAAAGACCCCATTCCTTGAGAACCCCTCATCTATATACCTGCATTCTCATAACGAGACTTGCTGAGCATCGTGTAAAAACATGCTCACCCTTGCCTTTGCACACAAATTCAAAAGAAAGGATCCGTGGATCCCGATTCCTTTGGTCTTGAGCGCTAAGAAGAGGAAGGAACCTTTCCAGATGATTCAAGCTTCTAGGAGGGTCATGCGCCAAGTTGAGTCCGATGTGGTGAAGGCCCGAGCCGAACCGCTGCAGAAGGAAGTGAAGACCTTTGTTGTTGCTTTTTGTGTTGTTTTCTGTGTTTGGTACCTTGATACCGATTCTTGATTTTGAAAGACTCACTACTTTTGTATCAACTTTAATTAGTGCCACCCTTGGCATTATGATATTGTAATATTGGTCCTCGTGACCTTGTACTTGTTTTAACTATCTGCTTTACTGCTTAAAGTAAATCCTTTTGTTGTGAGCTTGTGATGTACCTTTTTGAGTGCAACCCACCTGGACGGTTGCCACCGGATTCCTCAAATGAGGGTCCCACATTGGGCCTGGAATCTTGACGCATTGATAAGCGTAATGCGTCGCCGCCATGAACTTAGCAAGTGTCGGCCTGCCAAAAATAGCGTTATATACTGAATCACAATCAATTATATCGAATGTAATCAATTCTGTTCGAAAATTGTCTGGTTCTCCCAATGTTATCGGTAATGCAATTTTTCCGATCGATATCATTGAGGGACTAGGGATTATACCATAAAATTGATGAATTATGGGTTTGATCTTTGAGTGAGGAATTTGCATCTCGTCAAGAGCTTGGACTAATAACAGATGCAGAGAACTACCTCCATCAATCAATACCCTCACGACTTTAGCATTGCTAATGATAGGGGTAATGATCAGAGGGAGTCTCAATGGTCGTGTTAGACCCTTGGGACAATCGTCCCAGTAGAAAGTTAAAGGAGTTTCTGACCAGTGGGGAAATTGAGGTTCCCCAAGTGGAACTT
Organism: Pharus latifolius; assembly: GCA_019359835.1. NCBI lineage: Eukaryota > Viridiplantae > Streptophyta > Magnoliopsida > Poales > Poaceae > Pharus > Pharus latifolius. The sequence continues at coordinate 17,370,765 of CM033327.1, read as the reverse complement.
CAACTTTATTTACTTCTTGGTAAAGAGATTTGAATTGATGCTTAGAAGAATAAGAAGAAGAACCACAAAAAATGACATTGACATGGTTTTTGGGTACCTGATAGGCCATAACTTCATCTTCATCAGCGTCCCTAACCTCACAAAATTGTTCTTTCTCTGATATGGTCGGCATGGGTCCAGTTCCCTGCTAAAGTCATCCAGACACTTCAACTAGCTACGACAGTTCTTGACATCATGCCCGGAAGTGTTGTGGAACGGACACCATTTCTTGCTTCCCTGCGAGTTAGTCTGTTTTCCCGAATGGTCGTTGTTGCGACCACCAGAAGGAGGCTTTTTAGTTTTGAATGTAAATTTATTACCTTTTTCTGGCGGTGGCTTGTCGGCAACAGTCACATTTCGGTATTGTCCAGCCCCATTCTTCTTGGGCTTCTTGGATTTCCCGCCTGATGATTCTGACTTCTGATTAGGATCATCCTTCTTATCATTCTTGAGAACTAGTTGAGGAGGCAAATACCCTTTGTCCACCATTCTATTCCATTTCACGGCCACAGCCATGTCAGAATAACGGTCTGCCATATCGAATAGATCTGACACTAACCTTGGTAGATGTATGCTCAGATCCTCAGTGAATCTTCGGTATTGAGCAGCGTGTTTAAAAGCCTTGATAACCAAAGTGTCTGAAATGTTGGAAATTGTATTCCTCACTCCAACAAATCTCTTGACAAATTGTAGAAGAGTTTCAGTCAAAGTCTGGCGTAACCGATGAAGATCATCTTCCTTACCAGGCTTTTCGTAAATTTTGAAAATTGTTGAGGATGGCATCACACAATATTTCCCAATTGTATATCGACCCTTATGGTTGATTGAACAACCAAGTCCTTGCTGATCCTTCTAGAACCATTGGCAAGCAATTTGCCATCACACGGTCATCTCCTCCTGCCGCTTGAATGGCAGTAATGTAGATCTGAAGGAATTTTGATGGATTTTGAGTTCCATCGAATCTTTTGATCGTACTAGGTTTAAACTTATCTGGCCATACTACCGCACGGAGCCCTGGCGAGAAAGCTTACAACCTATATAAGAAATTCAGAAATGTCTATCATCGTGACCTTTCATATGGTTACGGCTAACATTACCTTGAGGAGATACATCGCGTGGTCCCAGGCGAGAATGTACTGGGACGCACTTACGATCTCTAGAGCTTCCAACTCGCCTAGCTTTGTCATGCTTAATCGGCATTGCTGGCAGTCGATTGCGCCTCCCATGGCTGGAGTAAGAATAATCCCACTCATGGGAATGAATTGTGGAATGGGACGACGCCGTTGGAGTTGCGTCAGACGCCACTTTGTCAAGTGTGTCTGCAAGGACTCTGGCGAAGGTCGTTCTATCCGCATCTTCCAAACCAAGAGGAGGATTACACAGTGTGTCTGCGATAAAACGAATTCGGTCTTGTGTGCTCCTTCTAGGCGCCATGCGAGTTATTGTCTCCTCGACTGCCAGGGAATACTCCCGGGCCAAAGATGGTGTTTGGTCACGCCTACGACCATGCGGATGGTGAGAGGTACTGGGACCAAGGTCTCGAACAATGGCATCTTGGTGAGATTGCACAAGACATAAGGCTTCCTCACTAGCCCCGCGAATCTCATTCTCTCACTGTTCGTGAGCCCAATCTTCCTCTTGCTTGCGTTCTCGTTCCTCCTTGGCAATTCGCTGTCCAGGAGTTTCCTCCAAAAGCATCGAAAATTCCCGAGGAACTGAGGTCGCAGACAGGGAAAACAGCTCTCCTTGTTCGGATTCAGACTCGAAATCAAAAAGAGATTGGAGGTTTTCTGGAGCAAACTTTCCAAGACTAAACTCAGGGTCATTATCCTCCACATCTTCTGGGACGATATGTGCTGCATGTATTCAACCTTTGATGTGGTAGGATTAACATGAGGGGAAAATCCATCTTCTCTGTTTCTTGGTTGATAGACATGACCAGAGTTGGAGAAGATGCACCATCAGGATGTGATTCATGGACATCTCAGTCACCAACCTCTTCCATAGGAACGGGATCGTTAGGCGAAGGCATCTGAATATGAGCATAGTCGTCGAGATCAAAATCGTTCTTGAAATCATATGCCCCAGACATAACTTACCAATACTCCTACTGAGGAAACGCCTTGAGAAAGGCCCCACGGTGGGCGCCAGCTGTCGATGAGTGGGACTCGGTTCCCTAGTCGATCTTATCAAATTTAGTTGTGTAGGAAGTGGATACCTCTCTAGACGCTCACTAGGTATGTTAAGATAATTATGTGCTGGAGACACAGAGAATTATACAGGTTCAGGCCCTTAAGGATTTGAGTAATAACCCTAGATCCTGTGTTGTTTTCACTATGTACGTAAATGTTTACAGAGGATGGAGATTATTACATAGAAAGCTAACAATCTCTTTATCTGTCTATGTATCCCTGTCTTCGGGTTCATAAGATCAGATCCCGTGTCTGGTATGCTTGTTGCCCTTTTATAGTAATCAAAAGGGTGTCAACGTAGAGCAGTTTTGGGGGATTAGACGGTTGCCAATATGCAGTTATCAGATAACTGCATATCTTAACTCCCTGGTGGTTATCTTCATAAACATGAGAGGAAGTTATCTGATCCTGAAACCGTGACTGGGAGACTCAGTCACTACTCAGGTTAGATATGACTCTCTCGATCCTATGGCCACGTATAGCTTGCGACCATTGGTCAGTACTAAGATCATCTTTAGTCATGCGACCTTCTGGTTCACAGGAAAACTGAGCTCTGCGACCATGGAACCACATATCGTATTCAAAATGTTTTAAACATGATTTATGTATTTAATAAACAGATGACTAGCCCAAGTAATATTCATCATCACTGTGACTTTACGCTTGCGACCTAGAGATACTGATGAGGACATCACTAGCTCGGATATGAACAAGGCTCCATCCACTCCTTCCATTACTTCCACTACTTCCTCACTGCCACGAGAAGATCAAGGAGAACGGTCAGTCGGCATGAATCCATGTGCCGAGCCATTCACTACGCCCACACCGTAGGATCAGTGAGCTACATCAAAGGTGGAGTAACCCACGACACATCAAGCCCAACCCAAGATCAAGCCCAACTCGTCCGCGAGTCCAGCTCGGCCATCCAGCAGCAGTCCAACTTCCAATGGATGTCCAGGCCACGTACGGAGTCCGTTTGGGGCAAATGAGTACTTCAGAGAGAAGCCCACAATGACCCCTTTCTAATGGGATTGGTCCCATAGCCAAATTCCTTCTGGGTCATCTGCAATCAACGAAACAATCCATAGACAAAACCTGCCGGGTGCCACATCACCTCCACCTTGGGCCCGTACCCCTAGGGTTCACGTCCACCTCCTTGGCTGCCACCCCTGTTACATATGGCCGTCACCCTTCCCGTTCTTCCTCAGGTTTTGTTTAGATTAGTTTTCCCCATCTGTGAAACTTCATCCTTGTGTTCTTGTGTCGGCTAGATCAACAACTACAAGTTACACAACCTCAAATTTATCGTGTGCTTCATCCATATTTGCAATTTCAGATTGCTCTTATCTTGTTCTTGCTTGTTCTTCGGTTGCTTGCAGGAATCGATCCTCGTGATCAAGTCAGCCGTGTCTTGGCACGGTTGATAATGACTTGTGAGTGTGGTTTACCAATTGTCAGGGCGTCCAGTCTTGTTTGGTTGGTAGCCGGATCGCCAAGGTCACTCTCCATCAAATCGAAGTTATCCCTCTCACCAGAAGATTAGACATACGTGTCTTCATCAGATCCTCTCAAATCACTTGCAGACTTTACCGAAATAGCTCTGCATAAAAATAGCTCAAAGCCACGGTTAGTCCAAGACACTTAATGTCATCAATAATCAAAATCAACCAAAAAGGGCCTAGATGCAACAATTTCCCCCTTTTTGATGATTGATGACAACAAGTGTTGAAAATGAATAAAATTTAATGACTCGCCCTAAGTGTATGCATAGGCATTAGATATACAAGAACTCCCCCTGAATGCATGCATTTATAAATACACATATGAGACATTTGAGAGTCCACAATGAATAAACAACGATCATATAAACTATCAATAATGTCGTCCAGATACAAGAAACTCTCCCCAATCACTCCAATCTCTCTCCCTTTGACATCAAGCACAAAAAGGCGGGAGGACAGCAAAGCAGACAATTAATTTGCATTTGATATCCCAAGATGAAAACCATCATTTGAATCCATCCTCTCTCTAGGCAGTGAAGCCTACTCAAAAGAGAAACCACGCTCTGATACCACGTGTAGGAGCGAGGATGCCGACTAGAGGGGGTGAATAGGAGGATTTAAAATCTTTTCAAATAAATCAGCTTTTGCAAGATTAAAGCTTAAATAAACAAAGTGCAAATAAAACAGAATCAATTCAATAATTTAGATTGCTCAAAGAATGAGTGAAAAAGAAACACACACAACAATGTATCCCAAGATCTCGGAGACTCGCCTGGTCTCCCCTACTCCTCGTTGAAGCACTCAAATAAATGAATGAGTCTTGCTTCAATATCCACATAGGATATTATCCACTAGGGTTGCTCCTTCTCCACTCCATAAAGGTGAGCACCAAACCTCTCACAAACACACCGAGCCTCTCCGGCAAGCTTCGTCAATGGAGAGATCAATGGCCACGCCACCAAACCATCTAGGTGAAGGCGATCACCAAGAGTAACAAGTTGTGAGATCTTCTCTTGATCTCGAACAAATGTTGAGAAACTTCTACGGGTGCAAATGATGCAAATGAATGCTCTCAGAAGATCTCTCTCAATCACAATGAATGATACTTGATCAAAAGATCAAGATTTTACCACTTGGGCTCAAGTGTATATCAAAATATATCTCTTGGTTCTTTAGAAAAACTGCTCAAAAAAGTTTAAAAACACTACTCAAAATTGTTTAGAAATCTTCTCAAAAAGTGTTTTCAAAAACTAATCAAAATCTGCTCAAAAGTGTTTATAAAACTGATCAAAAATGTGAAAATAAACTGATAAAAAATGTTTATAAAAACTGCTCATAACAGTAGAGAAATCTGCTCAAAAACTATTTATAGAACTGCTCAAAAATTTGAACATAAACTGCTCAAAAATCGGCACAAAAACTGTTTATAAAATTGCTCAAAAATGTGAATAGAAATTGCTCAAAAATCTACTCAAAAGCTGTTTATAAAACTACTCAAAAATGTGAACAGAAATTGCTCAAAAACTGCTCAAAAAACTGCTCAACAGAGTAGAGAAGTGATGCTTGAAGGTGTATATGAGAATATGGCTTGAGATGAGTAAAACTACTGCTCAAAGCACCTATATGTATAGCCCAACCTCTCAGCTCGCCGTTATGGTCGAAAAGGAAAGAAATCAGTACAACTAGCAGCCAGCTTTGACCTCTAACGGCTAGTAAAAAGCCATTGGAAAATATGGTCGAATGAACAGTATATCAACAGTGTCTGGTCAAATGAATAGTATTTGTGTGACCTCTGGTTGAATGAACAGTACTCGAAAGATTAGTTTCAGTCCCTCTTTGAAATCTATATATTTTACTCACATTTCGACCAAGAATATGAGAGAAAATGAATGCAACATATGACCTAAGAGTTTCTCAGTTTTTGCCATAACTAAAAGAGATTTCACAATCCCTCTTAACAATACAGTTAAACTAAAAGGAATTTCTTCTAAATCGGTCAATACTCCAAACACCGAGATCGGTACAATAAACAAGTAAATACCTTAGGTCTTTGCTATTTCCTTCCTGGCGACCTTGCGCTTGCGACCTTGGCCTATGACCTCGGGTGACACTGCGACTTTGCGCTCGCGATCTTGGATAGTGGCCTTGGGCGACACTGCGAGTTTGCGCTTGCGGCCTGCAAATCCTCCCGAATCACTTGTAGACTTTACAGAAATAACTCTGCATACAAATGCCTCAAAGCCACGGTTAACCAAGACACTTAATATCATCAATAATCAAAATCAACCAAAAAGGGCCTAGATGCATCAATCTCCCCCTTTTTGATGATTGTTGACAACAAGTGTTGAAAACAAATAAAAATTATTGACTCCCCCTAAGTGTATGCATGGGCATTAGATATACAAGAACTCCCCCTGAATGCATACATATATAAATACACATATGAGTCATTTGAGAGTCCACAGTGAATAAACAATGATCATATAAACTATCAATAATGTCGTCCAGATACAAGAAACTCTCCCCAATCTCTCTCCCTTTGACATCAAGCACAAAAAGGCGGGAGGACAGCAAAGCAGACAATTAACTTGCATTTGATATATCAATAATATTCACTTCAGTTCTAAGAAAGCAAAAGCTAGTCTCGTCTAAAGGTTTTGTGAAGATGTCCGCAAGCTGCAAGACAATTCTTATATAATTCACATCTATGTCCCCTTTTGCCACATGATCTCTTATAAAATGGTGCCTTATATCAATATGCTTTATTCTAGAATGCTGAATTGGATTATTTGCAATCTTTATGGCACTTTCATTATCACACAAGAGTGGTAATTTGTCAAAGGAAATTCCATAATCCAAAAGGGTTTGCTTCATCCATAAAATTTGAGCACAACAACTACCTACTGAAACATATTCTGCTTCGGCGGTGGAGAGAGCTACGGAATTTTGTTTCTTACATAACCAAGAGACTAGTGATCTCCCCAAAAGTTGACAACTACCAGATGTCCTTTTTTTTTATCAATTTTGCAACCCGCATAATCCGAATCTTAGTAGCCAATTAATTCAAAATTTGCATCTTTAGGATACCAAAGTCCTATAGTGGGATAGCATTTCAAGTACCTAACGATTCTTTTAAGAGCAATCAAATGACATTCCTTAGGAGATGATTCAAATCTAGCACATAAGCAAACACTAAACATGATGTCGGGCCTAGATGCGGCAAGATAGAGTAAGCTACCAATCATAGATCGACAAAGTTTTGAATCAACTGCTTTTCCGTTGTTGTCCACATCGAGATGTCCATTAGTGGCCATGGGAGTTCTGATGGCTTTAGCATCTTCCATCCCAAAGCGCTTGAGCATGTCTTTCACATACTTGGTTTGACTCACGAACGTTTCATTCTTGAGTTGCTTGATTTCAAGTCCAAGGAAGAAGTTTAGCTCTCCAATCATTGACATCTCAAATTCCCTAGACATCATTTCTCCAAACTCATGACAATAAGGTTCATTAGTAGACCTGTTGGGGGAAATCTCCGCGGGATTGTCCAGGTAAGAGGTAAGGCCCCCGGTGACCCCGTCCGGGGCACCGCCACTTACCCAGGGACAAGGCCCTCGGTGACCTCATCCCGGGCACCGCCATTTACCCGGGGACAAGGCCCCCGGTGACCTCTGTCCCGGGCGCCGCCATTTACCCGAGGACAACGCCCCCGGTGACCTCGTCCCGGGCGCCGCCATTTACCCGGAGACAAGGCCCCCGGTGACCCCTGTCCCGGGAGCCGCCATTTGCCCGAGGAAAAGGCCCCCCGATGACTCCATCTCGGGTGCCGCCACCTGCCTGGTGGCAAAGGCTCCCGGGGTCTTCGCCTCAGGCACCGCCACTTGCCCGGAGGCAAGGGCCCCCGGTGACTCTGTACCGGGCGCCGCCACCTGCCCGGTGGCAAAGGCTCCCGGGGTCCGTCCCGGGCGCCACCTTTTGTCTGGAGGAAAGGCTCTCCTGGAGTCATATTGTTTCTAAATTTTTTTTTCACCATAAAAATATGTTGCACCACACTCGCATTTGGCATGCCACAATGCCATCCAGCCAAATAAGCCCAACTTCTATATTCTTTCTATATTATTTGCATGAGACCTGCAACTTCTATATTATTTCTATATTATTTGCAGGGCTCCGAAGGACTACCCTCACGCGCCAAAGATTGCCGCTTCTATGTATATGATCGTGATAGTTGTTCCTTGATCGCACACAGTGCACGTACATACCTTTGTATGGTCGAATGTTCGCCAAAAGCTAAAGAAAGAGGGAAGATAGCATGCAGTCCAAGAACGTGCTGGAAAATTGGAAAATTGACATAAGAACAAATTTTTCATTAATTTTTTTCATCACTTACAAAAAAAAGTAAAAATACCAAATGCTAGGTCAAGGAGTGGTCTTAGCCCTGGCTGCATCTAGAATAAAGTGAGTTTGACTTGCAACCAGGACGCAGGACTCCTCCAGCGACAAGTTGTCCTTCTTAGGATCAACTACTACCGCGTCGAGAAGTCCTGCGACCTCCCTCAGCTTCGCGATGGTATCCTTCATAGTCAAACCGCAACCAGCGATGGTCATATCCGTGGCTTGCTTCTCCTCGCGAAGACGCCTTGTCCTCGCCCTAGCATTGTCACCATCTGTCTCCATGCGCTGAATGCACTGGAAGAGATCGTCCAGGTCAAGCCGTAGCTGAGTGTGCTTCTCCGTAAGGAGCTTGTGCTCCTCCTGGAGGGCCTTCAGCTTGGCTTTCACCTTGCCCAAGTCTTCCACGGCTCCCCTTCCCTGTGCAAATCAACAGGTCAAGAATGTACTAAACAGGGATTAACAATACAGGGGTAAGTCCAAAAGATTGAGAGTTCTTACCGGGGAGGGCGAGGCTGACAATGTCATTGAGGATGCCATTGGCGCAGAGAAGCTAAGGAGTCAAACAGTTTGAGAATTATAAAAACTTGTAAAGTAAATGACGATTATTCCACTATCAAGCTATTTATAGAATTTCCAAGGCGACGCTTCGTGTTCGCCTAGGCACCGCCCGCAGATCAGAGACCGAAATGAACACAGTTGAGAATTCGAAGTGCCAGGACTATTTAGAACAGTCGGTTCTGATATTAGTACCGTCTCTAATACTACACTATCACAGTCGGTTCTGAGTTCAAAACCGATTGTATATTTCACAGTCGGTTTTGATAACGGAACTGTCTGTGATATTCTAGTTATCACAGACGGTTCTCAGTTGAGAACCTATTGTATCTATCACAGTCGGGTTTTAGTTTAAAATCGTCTGTGATAAGTAGACTATTACAGACGATTTTGTGTTCAGAACCGTCTGGTTGACTATCACAGTTGGTTTTGACATCAAAACCGACTGTGATAACTTAACATATTCTCCCGACAGGCCTTTGCAAACGGTGTTTCATTGAAAAGTTCATAACCGTCTGTGATGTGCCATCCTGGATGTCTATTTCTGTGGTAGTGTTATCACTTGGAATGCCTAGTTTTGAAGATGATCTTTAATCAATTAGATTATTATTCTATCACATCTTTGCATATGATCCATTGAACTTAGATCTTTTAAAGATTTCATTGCCTATGTTTAGTTTTTATCTTAAAGTGACCATTAAAATTTGAACTTATCCATTAAATTGTACTTGACTTCTTCCAAATTGAAGATTTCTAATAGTACTATTTTTGGAATTAACTCTCTTATGTTACTCTTTATGCCTAGATTGCTAATTGTCCTTCTATTTAAAAATAAAAAAATGTGTAAAAGTAAGTATAATCGACCCACAGGGGGGAGGCAGTAGTGAATCGTCGACCAGCTGGGGAAGGGAAAATTTACTTAACTTATGCATACAAAAAAAAATATTTTCAGTAACATGGTTGCTTAAGCTGCGGTTTTGTCTAATCTCGTGTAATGTATATGCTACCCGCTGGGGGGAGGCGGTGGTGAATTGTCAACCAGCTGGTGAAGGGAAGGTATACGGAGCATTGAGGTTGCTTACAGGGGCTCGGGAAACCGACAAAACTGTCTTTCTATAAGTGCACTTAAGTAAGTGTCTTCAGTTGTGTTTCCTCTCGCCACGACGGAATGATCGAGTAAAAACATTCTGGCCAAGAGCACGAAAAAGTTGAAGAATAAAAAAAAGACGCAAACAAACAAACAACAAAAGAAAGAAAATAAGTGTTTTTCTTTAGAAGAGGGCAATTTAGCAACTTTGTATAAATCATAGCATAACGAGCGTTTTCTTTGTATAGTTTATTTTAAATCCTATATTAAAGAAGATTGTTAAGACAGTTTAATTTATTAAGTTCTCTCTTTTCTAGGGTTGAAATTTGATAATCTTACTATATGCATTTGGAAAATTTAAATTGCTAAGATCAATTGCCTCATATGCATAGATGTGTTGTGAATCTTCGAAAGATTGTTTATAGAGAATCTAATTTACCAAGGTATTTCAATTTTTGGAAAAATTATTCACATTCTTTGCTTCAGGACACGCAAAATGCTAGTTTGGGGGAATTTGATAAGTCTTAATTTCGTAGAATTTTACCCTAGACTTAGTATTGAAAATGTGCAAAAATGATGTTTAAAATTCCTTTGATACGTCATTTTATTTGAGTGTGTTCGTCATGTTTCAAGGAACAAACGTACCAAATTTGGAGCTATTTTGACATTGTTTGGATAGGAAACAAAGTGGAGAAAGAAAATGCTGAAAATCCAAAAAAAAAACAGGAATCCGACCTGAAACCCGATTTCCGAATTCAAAACAGACCCATTAGTCGGTTTAAAGTCCGAATCTGAGACAATCTCCTTCCTCAATAAGTCTTAAGTTGTAATTGATTAATTCTAAGACTTATGTACTATAAATAGAGAAGTTTTTGTCTCAATTAGACATGCTTATTTTACATACTAACCATTAGGGTTTAGTTTAGTTTTAGTTTAGTAGAACCCCCTTCTCTATTTTATTGCTTTTGTAAGCCAGTAAGGACGGCAACTTCAATTCTCAAGCAATCAAGTAAGTTTTTATTTAATTCTTATTATTATTTCTGCATTCTTATGGCTTTTTGCGAGTAGATCCCTTCTCGGGTTAGGTATGACCTAATACGGAAGGTGTGATTCTTTTTTGGTTTTGATCTCAAGTTTTGAAGTTATTTTCTAATGTTTTCTTCCTTTAAACCCTAAATTCTCGTTTCGGCAACAGACGTAACAGTTGAGCCCTAGCTAGAATTTAGGGGGAGTTCTTGCTTTCTTAGCGCTTTGACACAGGACCCTGAACATAAGAGAGGCTCTCGTCAAACATGACAATGGAAGCGATCCTCTGACTGTTGACCCAGCGCCCCGAATTGGAAACTTAATTTGTCTTGGAAAACAATTGAAATTAACTCACAATTCTCGGACCTTGGATAGAATTACGCCAGATGGTTATGGAATTCCCAAAGCCCTAGGTTCTAATTCCTGCTTTATAAATCCAGATTTCATACCTACAATTTACTGCTTTAAAACCCTAGATTGATAGCTTTAATAGTAGAATTAGTTATAGAAAAACAACTCCAAAACTTGTTTAGACTAAATCAATGATCCATTAAGCTAGAAAGATGAATATGCTTGTTCCTCGTGGAATTCGACCTTCAAGTGCTCAACGTTCAACCGTCCACTTGCGGTTTATTACTTCACAAATCACTCACCCTCTCGGGTGTGATCAATTAGCAGTGCACAAAAAGAATAAAAGAAAAATAGAAACAAGCTTGAGAAGAGAGATTAACTTATATTAGCAAAAAGTTGACCTAAAAAATGAATTACCATTATTCCCCAGCAATGGTGCCAAAAACTTGACACTTACCACGAGGGACATGTTTGAGTAATACCGCAAGTGAATGGTTGATTTTGAGCACTTGAGGGTCGAATTCGTCTCTTAGGTTAAAAAATTGCCGCATAAGTCAGAGCGAACTTGGGGGTTTATTTGTCTACTACTAAATTCTACCACTAAAATCTATCAAACTAGGGTTTTGAAAGCAGTAAGAAGAAATTATTAGAAATTAGGGTTTTAGAAAGCAATGAAGAAGCAAGTGATCATTAGGGTTTAGAAATTGAGAGAGAAAACCTAAGGTTTTGGAATTTCCATAACCATCAGGTGTAATTCTAACCAGGCTTGAGAATTTGAAATTAGTTTCAAGTGTTTTCCAAGACAGATTAAATTGCTGGTACGGTAGCTGGTGTAGATCGAAGGATGCCGACTAGAGGGGGGTGAATAGGTGGTTTTTCAAATTTTATTCTTGCTTGACAAACTCAAGTCCTAGTTTGCAACTTTAATACACAATTAATCTAGATGATGGCACAAAGCAAGTTTTGCAATCCTAGGGTGACAATTCACAATGCAAGAACCTGTAGGAATGAAAAGCAAGTAATAGAAATAACCAAGAGCGATCGAATTTTATCCTAAGGTGTCAGAAATTTGCCGATTTTCACTAGTCCTCATTGAAGCACTCTACACAAGAATATCACCTCGATTCTGCTAAGGGTAGCCCTTCTCCTCTCTGGATAGGCGAGCTCTAAGCCTTTACACCCAACCGCCCAGCCTCTCCGACACACACCGTCAATGGAGAGATCGCTGGACCTTCTGGGTCGTATAGGTGACGGCAATCACCAAGAGTAACAAGCCTAGCACTTCATTTGATCAAAACACAAAGCTTGAAAACACAATGATGCAAGTGCAAATGGCTCAATCACTTCTCTTCTCAAAGACTCTCAAGAATTTGACTCAATTTTTAGCTCTAGATGCAAGAGAGTGATTGCAAGAGGCTTGGCTAGCTTTTGAAAAGGATTTCTGAGTTGTTAGACTGCTAAAATGCTGGCCAAGTTGAGGTATATATAGCCCACACAAGGAAACTAGCCATTTGCAAGAAATTGAGCAATTTTTGTACAAACCTGACTCTGTCCCGCCATGCCGAACAATGTCCGGGCAGTGTAAGTCAATAGTGATCGTTACATACAGTTGTAAATGTGTTAGTTACCGTTCAACTACTTTTGCTAAGGCCGGACAAATCATCTCTTGTTTGGACAAAAGTCTCGGACAGATGCAAATGTCTCTAGTTCACTTTTAGAATTTTAACCCAAGACAGGATTTGTACATGGTGGACAATGTCCGCTTACATCGGACAAAGTCCGCTCAACTCCGGATAGAAACAGCTAGACGGATCCATTTGTATCTGGTTTCATTTTGCACAATGCTTAAAGAGTTTTGTACTGGCCGGACAATGTCCGCTCATCACAGACAATGTTCGGCCTATGCAAAACGAAAACATGACTTAGAAATTTTCATTCAAAATCAATTTTGGGCCATATGCAAATGTAATTTTGGTTCCAAAACAATGTGTTTGATCAAGATACTCGTGCTAAGACCCCTCTTAATAGTACGACCATCTAAAAACTAGAGAATATCAAAAAGAAGCATGCGTACTACTCCAATTTTTTGTTTTGCCCTCATTCCGAGTTTCGTTGTCGTCCACGCTTCGAGAGGTTTTGATAGTCTTCATTTTTCACCTTTGCACCGTTTCCACCACGTCTTGACCAAAACTCAATTAGAAGAGTTAGTCGCGTGTATTTTGGGTGTCATTGATCACCAAAATGCCAACTAGGGCTCAAGATTCAACAATCTCCTCCTTTTTGGTGATTGATGACAACTAATATACACGATACATAAGGATAATTGAAAAGAGAATAAGTCATATCAAGAATAGAGATACATACAATGCTCCCCCTGAATCATATATATAAATAAATGATATAACAACATATATATCACAAGATTGTTATGTCACACACACACACATATATATATATATGTGTGTGTGTGTGTGTGTGTGTGTGTGTGTGTGTGTGAGGTTCAACATAACAATATAAAATCTCTCCCCCTTTGTCAGCAAACATCCACCAAAGGAGAAGAGCTAGCAATTCACACACGCATAACCACCACAATAAACAACAATAGTCCATACAAGCCACAAATCTAGCATAATGATAGTTTGATGAGATGATCTAGGACTGAGGAGCTTGGAGACATTTCTGAGTTGTTAGACTGTTAAAATGATAGCCAAGTTGAGGTATATATAGCCCACACAAGGAAACTAGCCATTTGAAAGAAATTGAGCAATTTTTGTACAGACCGGACTTTGTTCGGCCATGCCGGACAATGTCCGGGTAGTGTAAGTCAATAGTGACCGTTACACACAGTTGCAAACGTGCCAGTTACCGTTTAACTACTTTTGTTAAGGCCGGACAAATCATCTCTTATCCGCACAAAAGTCCCAGATAGTTGCAAATGTCTCTGGTTCACTTTTAGAATTTTAGCCCAAGACAAGATTTGTACATAGCGGACAATATCCGCTCAGCTCCAGACAGAAATAGCTGGACGGATCCATTTGTCTCTGATTTCATTTTGCACAATGCTTAAAGAGTTTTGTATTGGCCGGACAATGTCCGCTCATCACAAACAATGTCCAGCCTGTGCAAAATGAAAATAGGACATAGAAATTTTGATCCATTTGAGACCTAGCCTTGCTTTTCGCACTAGGCTCGCCCAGATGCTAATATGCGGAATAACGGGATCTTACTCAGAATTACCGAAACCCAAAGATTGATCGAAACACAGTTCAAAATAATTGCACAACTCTTTATTTTCAAAGAGGGCTTTACACATCGAATGTTAGGACGCACTCGCCTACGTCAATGAACTAGACTTGATCTGATCTATATCAAGGTAGATAACCAGGTAGATAATCTATCTATCCTATTACAAAGTATTTATAGTCCAATCGTATGAGTATGTATCAGACTCAATAACCTAAACGTATTAGACTCAGACAACTAACTAAACCTGAATACGTAAGACTTAGTTATATGTATATTGATCGGACTACAATTCCAACCAGAGCTCGAATCCTTCCCAAGGTCGCGAACCAATCTATGGTCGCAAAACCTTTCCGAACTCAATCAGGTCGCGAAGCCTTATGCGAACTCGACCTGAAGATCCTCTCGGATCATGACTCCCCAGTTGAGAAGGAGCCAACCCCCGTTGGCGACCATGTGATCAAAACTGAAGATGCGGAAATTGGGCTTTTCCATCTTCTCTAGTGTACCACTTTGCCGCGAGTGCTCGGTGATCCTTCCGGCCGATTCGAAAAGACTCTCGTGTGCCACTGCGGGTGGTCGTCACCTTCTTCTCCAAGATCACGTCATCAAGTAGAGGTTCTTCTCATTGATAGACCAAGTCTTCAACAGATGGTACTATGGTATCTGGCTCGTCATCCAGCATTGAAGGCTCAAAAAGTTTGAGGTGTTCAACATTGATAACCGAGTAAATATCCATGTATGGAGGTAACTCAAGCTAATAAGAATTAGTACCAACTTTCCGCAGAATCTAAAAAGGACCATAACGGATGGGTTTGAGCTTTTTACCTTCACCTTTAAGTCTCTCCTTACTCAAATGTAACCAAACCCTATCACCTTCATGAAATTGACATCAACTCGCTGCCGATCATGTTGCGCCTTGTACTTGAGTTGAGCTTTCAGCAAATTCTGTTCAACCTCACGATGGAGCCGTTGAATACCTTCCAGGAATCGTTGTGCTCGATCCTGGTCAGATGCATCCTTTCTATTATGTGCTGAGGTAGGGATCATAAACTCTATATCGAATGGACTCTGTGGTAAAAATCCCAGACAGATCTCAAAAGCCGATTTTCCAGTCAAACCATGCACTACTCGATTAAAAGTAAACTGCAGATACGGTATGCTTTCATCCCATGTCTTCGGATGTTTAGAGTTATATCCTCTCAAGAGATGAACAATTGTTCGATTCACCACCTCGGTTTGACCATCGTTTGAGGATGAAAAGCAGTACTCCTATTTAGCTTTGTGTCCATCATTGTCCAGAGTGATCACCAAAAGTGACTAAGGAACCAGGTATCATGATCAGACACAATAGAAGTCGATAGTCTGAAATGTGTCCAAACATGCTAAAAGAATACCCGAGCTACTTCTTCTCCCGTGATAGTCTTTCGACAAGGTATGAGAATAATCATTTTAGAGAACCGATCAACGACCACAAAGAGATAGTCATTGCCACGTCGGGTCTTAAGCAATCCTCTCAAGAAATCTATGGATATGCTTTCCCATGGTTGCAATGGAACTGGCAAAGGAGTGTACAAACCTAATTTTTGGTTTGCCGGTTTCAAGATGCTGCAAAAACCACAGCCTCGAATAAAACTAGTCACATCTTGCTGCATTCGTAGCCAGAACACATGTCAATGAAGATTTTGCAAAGTCTTCGTAACCCCAAAGTGTCCAGCAACCTTCGATGTATGCGCTTCTCACAGTCATTGAATTCGAGGTGCTCCACGAGGTATACAAAGCAAATTGCCTTTGTACAAGAGTCCTTCTCGACGAACGAACTCTGTAGGTTTCCCTGTTTCGAGCTCAGCCAGTGCTAATAGAAAATCAGAATCTTCACTGTACATTGTGGCATAGTCATCATGACATGAGGACTCGATCTGCATGAACGCTGATAAATAGAGGGTTGTAACTAGTGGTTGTGACAATATATCGGCCAGTTTATTGTGTACGCTCTTCTTATACTTAATCACCAGATTAAACTGCTATAGATATGACATCCACTTCATATGTCGAGCTTGATATAACTTCGATTGAGTTTGCAAATATTGCAAAGGTTGGTGGTCGGTGTGGACAACAGTCTCTTTACCCAAAAGGTAGCACTGCCAATGTTTTACGGTCTGATGCAGTGCACACAACTCCTTGTCGTAGGTCGGGTAATTCTTCTGAGCTCCCTAAAATAACTCGATGTGACATGCTACTGGTCGACCTTCTTGCATGAGCACTGCGCCCATTGCATAACCTGAGGCATCGGTTTCTAGCTCGAATGGTTTCTGTAGATTCGGCAAAGCTAGAACATGAGCTTCACTAATCTTCCTCTTCAGCAAGAGAAACGTGTCCTCATGTTTCCCTGTCCACTCAAACTTCTGGTCGATCCTGGTTAATGCATGCAATGGAGAAGCCACAATCGAGAAGTGTCATATGAAGTTCCAAAGGTATTGACATGCTCCCACAAAGCTACGCACTTCCATAACTGTTCGCAGTCGAGGCCGCTCTGGAATCACTTTTACCTTATCTTAGTCAATTTGCAACATACCATTGCCAACCAGGAATCCCAGGTATAGTAGAGTTTTTTGGCCGAACTCGCACTTCTTACGGTTGAGGTGAAGTCGATGTTGCTGAAGTTGTTCGAACACCTTTTCGACATGAATGAGGTGCTCATCCCACGAACGACTATAGACCAGTATGTCGTCAAGGTAAACGATCACAAACTCATCGATGAACTGTCGCAATATATCATTCATAAGACGCATGAAAGTTGTCAGGGCATTGCAGAGGCCAAACGGCATGACTAGCCATTCAAACAGAGCTTGTCACATTTTGAACGCGGTCTTCCATGTATCCTCCCCTCGGATGCTGACTTGATGATATCCTGACTTAAGATCCAACTTCGAGAAGACAGCAGCGTGCTTCAATTTGTTTAATAGGTCGTCATTACGAGAAAGGGGGTACCGGTTCTTGATGGTGATCTTGTTCAGTGCTCGATAGTTGATACACATACACCAAATCCCATCTTTCTTTGGCACTAACACCACAAGAGATCCACAAGGTGAACTACTCGGTTGAATGACACCATCAGTCAACAACTCACCAATCTGTCTTTTGATCTCTTTATTCTCCAACACTGAGTTGCAATACATACTCAGATTGGGAAGTGTCGCATCGGACACGAGCTGAATTTCATGCTCGACTAGATGTTTCGGCGGATGACCCTGGGTACTCTTGAACAGATCACTGTATTTCTCCAGCAGTCCCGTCAACTGACCAGAATCTTCTTGGCACACCAACGACAACGCGGCTCGAGTATCATCACTGCGACCAACTGGTCAAATCATAACCAGCACGTATTTGTGACATGCGTTAACAATTCGCAAACTTCAACACACACTGACTCATAATCTGTTGGTTCACGTCAGATGTAAACCAACTCAGTGCATACGGTCGCGGGTGTGTAGTCATCTTCAAACCAAGTCGCCAAACCAGTCCAGTGGAAACCAAATTCTTCTGACTTTCGGGATCAAATAATGCTGCGACCACTTCGTGCTTCAGCTGGATGTTGACAGTGAACAAGTTCTCCATTGAGTGATGGTCGTCAGGTGAATCCGAACTCTTCTCTTTCGGCATTGCCATAAGAGACAAGGTCGTATCTGCCTCATCAACCGAATTCACTCGGACAACTCCCTCTTCGGGTGGAGCCATAGTAGCTGTAGCTGTTCTTTTCCCTGGTCCATTTTTCTTTGGTCGAAGTTCAGGATAAAGCTTATAGCATTTATCTTTGATGTGTCCCGCAACTTGACAATGCTCACAAAAAGTACCCATACCCGTTTTCGAAGCATTCTTCTTTGGACTTGGCTTTCTTTTTGTTGAGGTCACACTCTCCTTCGTGCCTTTGTCCCTGCGGGATTTGTTCTTCTTTTCGATTGCCATAGCAGTTATGCTCGCGGTCACGATGTCTTGGATACCAAACAGACTCAACTCGGCACTGATCGATTTTTGCAGTGCAGACGTATACTTCCAAAAAACTTGAGGACCAGAGAATGAGATGCTAATGACCATTGCTTGTCTCCAGAACTCCGTCATGTAGTCCTGAACAGATTGGTCGCGTCGTTGGTACAATCGGTACCACCAATCCCATCTCTCCTCAAGGTAACCCATTAGGTAGAATTCTTGTCACAGGAGTTGTTCGAATTGACCCCACGCAATGTTGTCAGCTTCACCACTGGCGACAAAGGCCTTCCACCATGTCTTGGCATGGTCTTTCATCTTCAAAAGTGCAAACTTCACCTTTTGAGTACTACTGAACCCTTTTAGTTCAAACTAGCTAGGTCTTAAGCTGGTCGATCCAAGAATCCAATTTCTCGGCATGATCACCCCATCATATATGGGTATATCAATCTTAGCGTTGACCTTAAAATATCCAACAGCTAAGAGGTGTTGGCGAGGTCGTCAGCCTTATGGTCATCTTCGTCTTCATCTTCATCTGTCCTCTGCAAGTCTTCACCAATCTTCACACCCTTAACCTTGCCTTTTGAAGCATCAACTTCAGAATTGGTACAGCCATGGCTTGCTGCTTAATCCAAGCAAGCACGGTATCCATGTCGGTGAAAAGTTTAGCCACTTGTTCGGCTAGGTTAGTTTGAACGGAGGTATCTTCAGACATCTTCGGAGACGTGACTGTAGGAATCGTCAATTGATCGCCTGGAATTTCGCCGGAGGTTTTGTAACCCTGGCAAGTCTTCACCATCTACAGGATAGGATAGTTGCTCTGATACCAACTTGATCCGTTTGAGACCTAGCCTTGGTTTTCACACTAGGCTCGCCCATATGCTAATATGCGGAATAACGAGATCTTACTCAGAATTACTGAAACCCAAAGGTTGATCGAAACACAGTTCAAAGTAATTGCACAACTCTTTATTTCAAAGAGAGCTTTACACGTCGAACATTACGACACACTCGCCTACGTCGATGAACTAGACTCGATCTGATCTATATCAAGGTAGATAACCAGTAGATATCTATCTATCCTATTACAAAATATTTATAGTCTAATTGTATGAGTACGTATCAGACTCAATAATCTAAACGTATTAGACTCAGACAACTAACTAAACCTGATCGGACTCCAATTTTGACCAGAGCTCGAATCCTCCCCAAGGTCGCGAACCAATCCATGGTCACGAAACCTTTCCGAACTCGATCAGGTCGCAAAGCCTTATGCGAACTCGACCTGAAGATCCTCCCGGATCAAATTTTCACTCAAAATCAATTTTGGGCTATATGCAAATGTAATTTTGGTTTTAAAATAATACGTTTGATCAATATACTCGTGCTAAGACACCTCTTAATAGTACAACCATCCAAAAACTAGAAAATATCAAAAAGAAGCGTGCGTACTACTCCAATTTTTTGTTTTGCCCTCATTCCGAGTTTCATTGTCGTCCACGCTTCGAGAGGTTTTAACGGTCTTCATTTTTGGCCTTTGTACCGTTTCCACCATGTCTTGACCTAAACTCAATTAGAAGAGTTAATCGCTTGTATTTCGGTGTCATTGATCACCAAAACCCCAATTAGGGCTCAAGATTCAACAACTGGTACAGCGGTTAGAGGATTGCTTCCACGATTAAGTCTGGGAAGAGCCCCTCTCTTGTTTAGGATCCTGCATTAAGGCGTAAAGAAACTCCAGAACTACCCTATACTCTTGCTTAGGCTCACTGTTACGTCTATTGCCAGGGCGAGAATTTAGGGTTTAGAGGAAGAAAACACAAGAAACTAAATCACAAAACTTGAAAACGGAACTGAGGAAGAATTATACCCTTCGGATTTGGTCATCCTTAACCCTAGAAGGGAATTACTCACGAAAAGCCATAAAAAAACAGAAATAACAATAATTGAATAAAAACTTACTCAATTGCATCCACTAATGAGGTCTATCGTCCATGCTGGCTTACAGAGCGAAAACTAGAACTGAATAGAGAAGGGGGCTCCACTAGCAGTAACCTCTAAACCTGAGTTAAAAATAAATACTCTAAAAAGCACACCTAAATTGAGACAAAAGCTTCTCTATTTATAATACAAATAAGTGAACGTGACCGATTACAACTCTCAAGTGCAAACGACGGAATCCGAATTCGAACGACGCGTAACATGGACGAAACAATCAGAACAGACAAATTTCAGCACAAACTGAGCTAGGAACGGGCCTTGGCACGGACCGTGCCCTTGCCCATGCCAGGCGGCTCAGTTAGGGTTAGGGTTTGGGGTCCCCAAGGCCCTTTTTCATCTGATTTTCATATTTTTCTTCGTATTTGGTCCAAATGAGTTTGAAACGCTCCCAAATTGTGTTGGCGTGATCCCTAAAACATAGCGAACACAACGGTGAAAGTGAATTGTAAAAATGATTAAAAAATAACATAAAATCTCATGTCAAAAGAGTTTTCATCACATTTTTAGATGCAAGTTTAAGGCAAAATTTATACCAATTAAGCATTTATCAGTAGAATGCTTGGGAAAGGTTTTATTACCTCAATTCAGTCACATGAGTGCTATTGCTTGATTTGGCCTGACCGAAATTAGTCATGCCTAATAGTAATAAGTTGATGAATCTTATGGGTAAATTAGTACATATCCCTGAGTTAAAAATGTATTCGAATACTCTATAGCCTCGTATTCTCTAGGGCCTGTGCACAGTAGGTTCTACCCATGTCGATGTGGCACAACTAGATTTGATATTTGGAAAGAACTTGTTAATTTGGTTGGTACTCGGATAACCGCCGTTCAATCTCTGTCACTTGATAACTACGTTTTCATACAATTATTTTCAATTTGCAGTTCTATGTCACTCTTTTATCTATAGTGTATGTTTTTCTAAATTTAAATTAAAGTTAAAACTTATATTCTATTTCATTAAATATCTTGTTGTGATTATATGTATCGTGTTAGTTATAATGTGGTTTACTGAGTACGTAGTACTCACACTTGCTCAACAAAAATTCTTTAGTTGAAGAAGAGCTACTCAGTTAGGACTTCTTCAAATTTAATGTTGCTCAAGGTGAAGATTGTGGCAATGATCAGGAGTTTTAGGGTCACATGCCGCAACTAGGTTCAAGTGTGAAATGTCCAACTTTTGTTGTCTTTTTTTGTTAAACTCACTAAAACTTTCAACTTAATTGCTAAGCCCTTGTGTTGTAATTTGGTCCTCTGACCGTTGTTGCATTATGCTAAATCCTTTTGACTATTTATATAGTATTGAAATAGTGATTCTTATTCTATCTTCTGTGTGTACTACTATATCTTAAACAGTTGAGAAGAACACAGACAGTTCTCCCAGCAGCCGGCCCCACATCTTATTTGGTTATTTGGTTTTTGTATGGGTATACAGTGAAGTGATAAATAATATTAATTAGATTAGCCTAATCATGGATTGGTAAAAAATTCTAAAGACTCGTATAATGTCTAGACTGATAAAAATTTTAAGACTCCCTGAAATCAGATATATTGAAGAACCTCTTAATCTCTTTTTAGCCTTTGTCGGAAGCAAGAAAAGTACTAGTAGTAATAAAAAAGGAGTTATCCAAAGGCCCTCTGTTCTTAAATTAAGTTAGTTGTGATGCTTGTTAATTGCCGAGATCTACCACACGCTTGCACTGTACGACAACAAATGAATTGTAAAAAAAATAATAATAATAATAAAGAAGGAGAGATCATAATAACTAGACATGTATCCAGGCAGGCTTAGCCTTTGCCATAAAGGCAATGCAAAATAATAAATGCACTCTTAAGCGCCTCATTTGCAGATCAACAGAAGAAGCTTCTCCTCTCAGCTTTCGTTGTCAGCACCGTTGCCAAATAGTTCTTCTTATTCTGTAAATTTTCGGGAATCATCTTACCTTCTCAAATGTTTTAATTAATCCCGTTTCTTTCACTTTTGAAAATTAAGTCCAATTTCTTTACAAATTGATATGATTGAGCTCCACTATTTTTTTAGTGTCAAAATTTAACACTTATTATTTTAAAATTGTTTTAATTGAGTCTTACCTATCACTTATTTTTAATAAATATTTCTACGATTTTATAAAATTTAACAACTTACTAGTGGGTTTTAATGATTGTCCGATACACTCGTATGATGCTCTTGTAATTTTTGAAAATTCTTTTGCCAAATTAGTGAGAGGTTATCATACCTCATTAGAATTCAAATTGTGGCACCTAATTAAAACAATTTGAAAAAAACAGGAGCTAATTTTCAAAATTAAAAGAAATATGATTTGATTGAAACATTTGAAAAAAAAGTGGGTCTTAGGTTCTTAAACTTTAAATTTAACTCAATAGGTCTTTAAACTTATTTTGTCATTTTATTTAAATCCATCCATCAATTACACTATTTAAAAATGATGTAGTTTCATGACATATGAGTTTTAAGTTGATGTGATAAGCCACAACAATTTTTTTAGTATTTTTTTATGATAGCATTGCGTCACATGACATAACATGTTAGATTCTTAATAATATAGTATGTTGAAATGGAAAGTAAAAATATGGTATTATTTTTATTAAATACTTAAAAATTTTGTATAAAGAGGTAACAAATTAAAGTTCATGAACAAAACATATGTGGTGTTAAAATGTAAATTTTGCATTTATAACTATTTCTTAATTGATGGAATGACGTATTTGACTAATTTAGACAAGTTTAGGAACCAAATTAACTAAGGAGACAAGTACATATAGGACATGCCAAACTCAATTTCAAATTTAAGAAAAATATCTCAATTGTACAAATTTAGAAATCTACACTGATATTTACTAAAAAAAAATTTCATTGCACATACCAATAAAACCTATTAGCAAAGTTTCATCAATCCTATATATCTCGAACATATGCACCTTAATCACAACATAGAGTCAATTCTCACAAAGCTTAGGTCAGAAACATGTTCTTTCAACACTTGCACTGCTTGATCTTCATGCAATTCTTGCTGTGCGGCGGCCTCGCAGCCGGCAGCAAGGTTCCGGCGATAATCGTCTTCGGCGACTCGTCCGTCGACACGGGCAACAACAACTTCATCCCAACCATCGCCAGGAGCAACTTCTATCCCTACGGCCGCGACTACGAGGACGGCATCCCGACCGGCCGGTTCTCCAACGGCCGCCTCGCTACCGACTTCATCTCCGAGGCCTTCGGCCTACCGCCCTCCATCCCGGCCTACCTCGACACCTCCAACACCATCGACCAGCTCGCCTCCGGCGTCTGCTTCGCCTCCGGGGCCACCGGCCTTGACAATGCCACCGCCGGCGTCCTAGTAAGCCTCACACCACAAGCTCACGTCTTCTTATTGACATCAAAATATCTCTTAACGAATACTCTGCTAGTATACAAACAATTACTCTCTCCAGACTTCTTCAAGAAAAAATTTTAATCATTATTTTTATTATATAATATATTAATAAAAATTATCAATTATAATATTATGAAAGTAATTTTTTATAAAAAAAATACTCGTACATTTCATTATAACAAAATTTAAATATATAGAAATACAGTAAATCTAGAAAATTTTGATTAACATGTATGCAAAAGTGATTTTTTTTACAATTTTTTTATGTAAAAATAGCATTGCGATGTTACAATTGTAAGATGTTACCAAAATATATTTTATTTACAGTCAGTGATAACCATAAGGGAGCAGATAGAGTACTTCAAGGAGTACAAGGAAAGGCTCAAGATTGCAAAGGGGGAGGCCAAGGCAGAAGTTATCATAGCCGAGGCGCTGTACATATGGAGCGTTGGGACCAACGACTTTATAGAGAACTACTACAACATCCCCACTCGGAGGGAGGAGTACACCGTGCAGGAGTACGAGGTGTACCTGCTCGGCCTTGCGGAGGCTGCGATGCGGGAGGTGTATGGGCTTGGGGCGCGCAAGATGGACTTCACCGGGCTGACGCCGATGGGGTGCCTGCCGGCGGAGAGGGTCGGGAACCGCCGGGCCCCGGGGAAGTGCAACGAGGAGTATAACGAGGTGGCCAGGAGGTTCAACGGCAAGCTGCAGGGGCTCGTGGCCAAGCTCAACCGTGAGATCCCCGGGATGCAGCTGGTGTATGCGGACACATACACCGTCCTGTCTGCCGTCGTCGAGAAGCCGTCGGATTACGGTTAGTGTTCTTGACACCACCTCTCAGTTACTCAATTGCTCACTGTCAGCGAGCCAAGCTGGGGTGAGTATAGCTCCGCTGGGCTCAGCGCGGCTACCACACGGATATTAGTCATCAGAAAAACCTTACACACATACATTCAGACGCGAGAACCCTCTCCACTGTCGTGAGATCAAATAATTTATAATTTTTTTTGGGAGCTGGGGGCAATTTGTACGGTAACAGTGAAAAAATTTAGAATTAGTTATAAACACTACTAACTTTTATATATATATATATATATATATATGGATGTAGAATCCATATATTAATGTTATAATCAATTTCCTATAATAAATTCATATTTTTACATGTCTTCAATACGTTCTTTTTTTATTGTGCGTTGAGTTATTTTTTTTGTTTAATTGTTCTCTACGCCTAATTTTGAAAATTTTCTCCTAATTAAACTATTAAAAATTATCACCTCCCCTCTAACAACATGTGAAATGATTTTTGTTTTACGCTCGGGGCAGGTCATAATTGCGTATAGTAACATATAAGGACAAAACGACATTTTGCAGATATACGTGCAGCCAAGTGAATTAGATGGGAGGTGGTAATTTTAAAATATAATAGTAAATATGAGAATTTAAGAAAATAAAAAAATTGCAGGTAGATATGATATATCTTTCTCAGTTTTATGAAGCATGGGCACCACATGATTTTGTCGCAGTATGAGGATACCTCTCTTCTTGCCTTCCAATAAAAGCTAGCTGAAATAAGTGGCTCGAGTATTTTCGCTGCTCGACGCTCAGACACGCCACACTGTGTTGCCTGACTACACTCATGCAATCTTTCTCTCTTGACATTTTAGCAGCACCCACCACGTCCAGCTTCCATTTTTACAAGCTGATAGTAATAGCTTTAGATTATGTGCGATGCAGGTACCTCTTAAATTATGTTTAGCGTCTCTATGTCACTTCTACATCAGTAAACATCTTTTGAAGAACCTGTTTTATACACTCTTAATTGGGTGTTCTATATTGTAAATACCATCTCAAGCACTCACATATTGCAATACACAAATGCTTCCTCTAGACAATTGAATGGAGCCCGTGTAATTCAAATTTTCAATTCTTCATCTACATTGGATTAACATATTAGATTAACATATTGAATTTATTAATTTGAATGAATAGAATTAAATTGTCGATTAGTATTTGAGTGATTATTTGAACGAATTAATTAATGCAAATTTGATATTAGTTGGATTAATATAGCCATTACAATTTCTCGGATTAATTAATTTAAACTTTTGTATTAATCGGATTACTTAGTTTGAAAATAAAATAAATTCTATCTATTCCAAAAGTAGGAGAATTTAATAAACCAAAATAACCATAAAACTTAATTAATCCAACATAGAATGAGAATAGATGGAAAATATAAATAATTTTATATTAATTTTTATCAACATAGAAAATTAAGCTGCTAAAGAAGTAAAGCTTATGAAGAAAAACTATAAATACAATTTTTTATGAGTTTTATTAAATAATTTATTGATTTTTCCAATTTTTAGAAATTTTTTGAATCCATTTCTTCATATTCCAATTTTTATGAATTTTAATATATGTTCTAATTAATTTATTAATTTTCAATTATTTATGAATTTTTATTAATTTTTGTTAATTTTATGAAAATTATAAAATTTTCTCTAAATTTTCAGCAATTTTGCTGAAATTTTCCTTAATTTCCTTGCCTTGATAATATTGCTATATCTACCCATCCAAGTACCAAATTATAAACACTTGTTGATGTGTTTTAATATGATTAGTGAAAAATTAAAAAAAGTTAGATAGTAATGGTTCTATACTTATTAAGGACTACCATTCGTGAATTTAGAGAATAAATGTGATTTTGGTGAATAGTATATCTATTTTTTTCAGGCTAGTTGTATTGAACCCGGCGCTGCTGTAGAAGAGTAGTCGGGCCAGCACGACTCGGCGCAGCCGAACTTGCTATCGGGCCTGGTATGCCAAGCCGGAATGGCCCGGCCCGGCACTCTGCCTTAAACTGAAGTTATATTCAATTGATAAATGCTAAGTAAAAGTAAATTTATTAATGTAAAAATTTTGGGCAATGAACATGGAATGGATGTTGTGAACGGAATTTTTTTCATAATTACTTTGCGAGAAATTTTCACGTTGGTCAAGCTTTTTGGTTTCCAACTAAGTCCCGCTTTTTTATTTTAAAAAATTATCTCTTATTTTTATTAAAATTATTTTCATTGAGTCTCATTTCTTTCAACTTGCAAACTTAAGGCTTACTTATTTCAGTATTGTTTTAATTTATGTCGCGCATTTTTCCAAGTGGTCCTAAAAGAATGAGAATTAATTTTTAAAATTGAAAGATATATGAGTTTGCTGACAAATTATAAAAAGAAGAGAACTAATTGTGAAATTCTCATTACTTTGACTATTCTCTTTTTAAAAAAAAAGTGTCCAGAGCTAATTTGTTTCACTGTTGCTAGAGCTCTTGATCTATTTTATATAATAAATTCCATGGAAATTAGAAGGGTCACATTAATTTTAGACTAACACAAAAAATAATACAAATTACCTAAATAATCAAAAAAATTACAAAAAAAAATATGATAAAAATTCTCATATTAATCAGTAAAAAAAACTCTATTCTATTCATCGTAATTGTAATGGTATAGATTTATCCTATAAGAAATTATATCTAAAACCAAATTTACTTCTATTATGATATAGATCTATATAAAAAATCATATTTAACATTAAGTCTTGTTATACATGCTACTACAAAAAGGAAGACCCCTATTGAATGAGTAAAATCTAAATCGATACTAGCTGCGCAACTACTTGTGGTCTTCAGCTACTTTTCTTAATAATACTATTGTTTTTTTTTATGGCTAGGTTTTGAGAACGTAGAGCAAGGATGTTGTGGGACTGGACTTTTTGAGGCAGGCGTCTTCTGTAGCTTGAGCACCGTTTTGACATGCACAAACGCCAGCAAGTATGTATTTTTCGACGCAATCCACCCCACGGAACGGGCGTACCAGATCATCGCTGATGCAGTCATGAACAACACATTGCATGTTTTCCTGTGATATATAATTTGCTATGTGATTGGAAAGTTCTTATATTTTGTATTTATTATTAGATATCTCACTTCTTACTAGAATGTGAGTTCAATCTCATCTTAAACATTACAAATCATAGCTTCAAAATTTTTTAATAGTATAAAAGCAATTCTCCAATTTGTTTGGTGAGCAAAGATGAGATCATAAAAATATGTTATAGAACCACATGTCCAATAAATGTAATCTAATGAATTTTGTGATGTCAAAAAGATATAACTTTATCTAAAATATGTCAAAAAAGATATTAATGTGTAAAATATGCTCCTACGATATCTAATTTGTTTGTTGAGCAAAGATGGCCAGGTTTGCACGCAATGGGCTTCTTATTTGGTTTCCCCGAAGACCGTATGTCGTTGTCCAGCGTTTTAATGATTGCCACTAAGTGCACAAGTATGATGTATATTTCACTCAAAAGATTCCACAAGTTTTGAAAAAAAATATATAAATAACTCAAAGAAAAAATAATTTGAGAAATGATACACAGTTTAACGAAATTGTGAAACTAACCTGGCTGTACGTGAGAAGATACTTATCGCGGGTGTGAGACGTGACAGAAACGGACAGCGATCTTTCCCATTTTCGACCAGCGATATGAAGTTTTTCCATTTTCGACCAGCAACAGAAGGTGATCCGTTTGAGACCTAGTCTTGGTTTTCGCACTAGACTCGCCCAGATTCTAATATGCGGAATAACGGGATCTTACTCGGAAATACCGAAACCCAAAGTAATTGCACAACTCTTTATTTCAAAGAGGGCTTTACACGTGGAACGTTAGACACACTTGTCTACGTCGAAGGAACTATAAGTGTCTAAAACTCAAATAAGTTCTATGACTCTTCGATGATCTAAACTAGACCTATTACAAGGTATTTATAGTCCAATCGTATGAGTACGTATTAGACTCAATAACCTAAACATATTAGACTCATATAACTAATCCTAAACAGATAAGCTTAGTTATACACATTCGGATCGGATTACAATTCCGAACAGGGAACGAATTCCTTTTCTTGGTCGCGGACCAATCCATGGTCGCGGACTCATCCAGGTCGCGAATCCTTATGCGATCAGGACTTGGTCGCGAAGCCACATGCGATCAGGATTTGGTCGCGAAGCCGCATGCGATCAGGACTTGGAGATCCTCCCGGATCATGACTCCCTTGTTGAGAAGGAGCCAACCCCTGTTGCAACCTCTCGATCAAACTGGAGATGTGGAAATTGGGCTTGTCCATCTTCTTTGGTGTACCACTTTGCCGCACGTGCTCGTTGATCTTTCCGACCGATTCGAAAAGTCTCCTTTGTGCCACTGCGGGTAGTAGTCACCTTTTTCTCCAGAATCACATCTTCACGTAAAGGTTTGCCTTGTTGATAGACCAAGTCTTCAACAGATGGTACTATGGTATCTGGCTCATCATCCAGCATTGAAGGCTCGAAGATTTTGAATCCTTCCCAAAGTCGCAAACCTTTTCAATGTCACAAACCTTTTCGTGGTCGCAAATCCGTTGCGAACTCGACCTGAGATCCTCCCGGATCATGACTCCCCTGTTGAGAAGGAGCCAACACCCGTTGGTGACCAACGGTGAAGATGTAGAGAACAACTGGGAGTTTTGGAACGAATACACGATGAGCAATGCTATAACCATTGGATCGAATGTATGGATAGGTGCTCATGGAGCTTGGCACCTCTGTCAATGATGGTGACCTTGGCCACTCGTGGATAGCCTTCCCCTTGTCGAGGTTGATACCATCACCGATCCCAAAACTAGGATTGCGAAGTTTGAATAGTGGCGCCGTAGAGACAAGTTGCATGTCGTTTTCGACTAGTTGTTGTAGTGATCGACTATATACCTCTGCGAATAGCGCGTTGTTTTCTTCCGGCAAGCTTGCTAAACAATCACCACTTTCCATATTCGATGCAGCACAATCCTCTTGGCTAATTGGACGCATCACGCTCACCACACACTTTAAGCATGCATTGACAATTCATTTCGCCTGATTTGCTATCATCAAGTTCTTGGTGTCGACGTAGTCATTTTTGCTGATGATAAATTTCGTCCCATTCTTTGTGAGGTCGTATTCTTGAGCTCTTCGGTGGTAATGGGCGTCACGATCGTACAAGAACGGACTTCCAAAAATCACTTGGCAAACATCGATGGGGATGACATCACATTGAACCTCGTCGATGTAACGAGCAGATATTGCAAATTTTAGAGTACATTGACTCTTGATTTCGGAAGTGAACCATCCCAGAGGATATGGTCGAGGATGATGAGTCGTCTGCAAACCAAGTCGTCGAACCAGCCCGGAGGAGACCAAATTCTTTTGGCTTCCGGGGTCGAAGATGGCTGCGACCACCTCGTGCTTCACCTGTATGTTAACAGTGAAAAATTCCTCTGTCGGGTTGTGGTCAATTGATGAACCCGAACCTTTCTCTTTCGGCA
Source organism: Pharus latifolius (assembly GCA_019359835.1). Classification (NCBI taxonomy): domain Eukaryota; kingdom Viridiplantae; phylum Streptophyta; class Magnoliopsida; order Poales; family Poaceae; genus Pharus; species Pharus latifolius. The sequence continues at coordinate 17,340,598 of CM033327.1, read as the reverse complement.
TTGCCATTAGAGACAAAGTCGTGTCCGCCTTTTCAACTGAGTCCAACTGGATAATTTCCTCTGCGAGCGGAATAGAAGTAACCATAGCTGTTCGTGTGTTTGGTTCATCCCTCCTTTTTCTTTCTGGTCGCAGTTCAGGATGAAGTTTATAACACTTCTTTTTTGTATGCCCAGCAACATGACAGTGCTCACAAATGTTACCCGTATCGTGGGTACTCTCTCCGGAGCTTGTCGTGGTTGAAATCTCCCTCAAGTTCTTGTCGTTGCGGGTCTTATTCTTCTTCTCAATCGCCACAGCAGTCGTGCTCGCGGTCGAGATGTCTTGAACTCTGAACAGACTTAACTCAGTAATGATCGATTTCTGAAGTCCAGATGTGTATTTCCGAAATACCTGAGGATCGGACAGTGAGATGCCGATGACCATTGCTTGTCGCCGAAACTCTGTCGTATAGTCTTGAACGGTCTGGTCGCGCCGTTGATACAATCTGTGCCAACGCTCCCATCTCTCCTCAAGATAACCCATCGGATAGAATTCTTGTCACAGAAGTCGTTTGAATTGACCCCACGCAAGGTCGTCAGCTTCACCACTGGTGACAAGGGCCTTCCACCATATCTTGGCGTGGTCCTTCATCTTCAAAGGTGCAAATTTGACCTTTTGAGCGCTACTGAACCCTTTAAAGTCAAAGTAGGTCTCAAGTTGGTCGATCCAAGAATCCAGCTTCTCGGCATCGATCACCCCATCATATATGGGTATATCAATCTTAGCATCGACTTTAAAAGATCCGACAGCTAAGGAGGTGTTGGCGAGGTTGTCGGTCTTGTGGTCGCCTTCGTCTTCATCTTCGTCTGCCCTGCGCAAGTCTTCACCAGTCTTCTCACCCATAACCTTCCCTACTTCAGGAGGTACAATCATGGCCTGCTGCTTAATCCAAGCAAGCACGGTTTCCATGTCGGTGGAGAGTTTAGCCACTTGTTCGGCTAGGTTAGCTTGAACGTGTTGATCGAAGGATGCCGACTAGAGGGGGGGTGAATAGGCGGTTTTAAAATTTTCTTCTAAATTAGGGTTTAACAACCTAAGATTGCAATAACAAATATTCTAAGGATATGGAAAATTAATTCAATTCAGATTTAGCAATTTATATGATACTACTAGCAACAATTCAATCACAATGAAAATTAAGCAAGTAGTAGAGGTAACCGAAGAGATCAAGTTTTTCCCGAGGTCTCGAAAATTTGCCGATTTCCACTAATCCTCGTTGAAGCGCTCTTCGCTTGAGCTTAAGCTTCGATTCCACTAGAGGTAGCCCTTCTCCACTCCGGATAGGCGAGCTCCAAGCCTTTACAACCACTCGCCGGGCCTCTCCGACACACCGTCGATGGAGAGATTGCCGGACCTCCCGGGTCGTCTAGGTGACGGCAATCACCAAGAGTAATAAGCCTAGCACCTTGCTTGATCAACCTCAAAGCTTGATGAACACAATGCAAATGCAAAAGGCTTGGAACCAAATTCACTCAACTAGCACTCAAGAATTCTCAAGTTTTGACTCTAATTGCTAGAGAATGGATGTGAGAGAGCTTACACACTGTTGCTCAGGGTTTATGAGATGTATTTCGTGTGTACAAGACATCTACAACAGTGATCTATTTATAGTCTCAACAAAAACGGTCGAAATCATCAAGATTGGGTGAAAATTGTACTGGCCGGACATTGTCCGGCCACTTCGGACAATGCCCGGTCAGTACAAAAATTTTGACCGTTATTCACGTGAATTGCGAGTGTCAGTAGCCGTTTGGATCAAAATGTGAAGGCCGGACAGATGTATTTGTCCGGACAAAATGTCCGGACAGATGCATTTGTCTCTGTTAACACCCTTGTTAAAAATGAAGTGTACACGCCGGACAGATACATTTGTCCGGACAAAATGTCCGGACAGATGTATTTGTCTCTGTTAACACTTAACATAATATACTCCAGAATTTTTGTATAGGCCGGACATATAGGATTTGTCCGGACAAAATGTCCGGACAAATAGATTTGTCTCTGTTAACACGGCCCTAACACTAGCCAGGATTTTGTATTGGCCGGACATTGTCCGATCACTTCGGACAATGTCCGGTCACTTCGGACAAATCCTCCGGACAAGTGTATTTGTCTCAAATCAATAAGCTGCGAACATTTGTACTGGCCAGACATTGTCCGGTCACTTCGGACAATGTCCGGCCTTCACCGGACAAATGTCCCGGACAAATGAATTTGTCTCTGTTGCGCGTGTTTGCAAAGTACTGAGAATGTTTGTATTGGCCGGACATTGTCCGGTCACTTCAGACACTGTCCGGCCAGTACAAACCGAAAACTGACTTCTGAATTTTTACTCAGCTTTTGATTTGGGGCAAAAGCAAATGCAAATATGCTTCTAAAAACTTCAAGGTTGATCAAGATACTTGTGCTAAGACCCCTCTTAATAGTACGACCATCTAATCTAGAAAATTTCAAAACGAGAAGACGCTAGGTTTAGGTATTTGTACTTTTGTCGAGACTTTCGTCGTTTTTGCTTTACGGAGTCTTGATAACATTGCTTTGTCTTTTCTTGATGCTTTCTCCTTTGATTTACCTGTGTCTCACATACAGAGATTAGTCGCAAATCTAACGGATGTCATTAATCACCAAAATCCTAATCGGGGCTCAAGATTCAACAATCTCCCCCTTTTTGGTAATTGATGACAACCGTTATGCATAAAACATATGGATATAACAAATATGAGTATAAGCAAGAGATACTCCCCCTTAATCTTGCATTCAAGTTCATAAACACATTCATGACAAGGTATAACGAGATAACCATACGTATCAACACATACATACATACACAAGAGAGATATCAAAGCAGCATTTTTATAGCACATCTATTTCCATGTTCATGTTCATAACGATAAGACGACATAAACATAACATAAACATAACGACAACACATATATCAACATATATCCATACATAACTCTCCCCCTTTGTCATCAAACATCCATAAAAGGAGAGAAGACAAAGATACAAACGATCATAGAGACAGGAGACGGATAATCTAGGACTGCGAAGGATGATCGGAAGAAGAATCGCCGCGACGACGACGCTGATACTGGCCTGCGTCGAAACGTCCCCGCAGCTCAGAGATATCCTGACTCATAGAATCGATGCGAGGCTCGATGACGTTGAGGCGATGGTCGATGGAGCTCAATCTGGTGTCGACCTCATCGAAGCGAGTCTCGAATCGCATGGACATCTGATCCAGCCGCTCCATGATCATCATGTATGGAGCTGAGACATCAGGGCTCTGGGAGATGGAGTAGGACTGAAGTGGAGAGGGAGCTCCCGCGACTGGAGACATAGGCGCGTCTCCATGAACTGGTGATCCAACTTGATTTTCATAACGAACAAGGATCCCTAGGCTCTTCAACCGATAGTACTCCATAGAGGAAGGACGGGAAGCTCGATGCAGTCCGAAGTAGGTCAGGGTGTGAGCGATGAAAGGTGCGAAGGGCAAAAGCCTCTTCGGGTCCATTTGAACTTCCTGCATCTCGTGGAACATGAACTCCACAAAGTCGAAAGGTGTCTCGTCAACTTGGGCTCTTAGAAGTCGCAGCATGGTGGAGGTGACAGCCCCGCAATCTCCGGTTTTTGGCAAGATAGTCATGCGATTCAACTTCTCTAGGATTGCCACCGGAGGGATCAGTTGAGAGACTTTACCAATATTTGGATCGGGATTGTCGAAGAGATGAGCCACGTTTTCAACTCGAACTTCATCAAAGGCGAAAGGACTGTTGTCAACATGCTCGATTTGTAGAGCCTCTTCAAACTGTGCCTTGGTGAGAGTTCTTCTGGAGTTGTTGTTCATGAAAACGACATGGGATCGATCCGAGGCAACATGAAGAGTCGCGAAGAATGAGTGGATAATATCCACGTTCCACTTCCAGTCTTCCCTCATCTCGGTGAAGGAGTGCAATCTGACAGCTATGAACTTGCCCCGGAGAGGATAGTGAACTTTGCTCTCGATCAAGTTCCAGTCAATGGCCTGATGCCCAAATACTTTAGCAGAGGAGAATCTGGTGTGATACTGAGACATCTGGAAGGCATTCCAGAAATTCCTCTCAGTACATGTCCTCGGATGCTCATATGGGTTCTTTCGTCGAAGTCGCCGAATAGCACTAGCGGTGAAGGTTGGATGGCCTCCGGGTTGCTCATCACCACTACTGCTGCTACTGTCGACTGAGTCAGAATCATCAATGGGAGATCCAACGGGAGATGCTGGAGCTGCATCATCCTCATCAATAGCCAAGGAGTCCCAGTCTATAGGTTGAGCCTGTTGAGAAGATCCAGGCCCATGACGACGGCTAGTTTGTTTCATTCTTCCAGTCATAGTGACTCTGGAGAGAAAAGATAGATAATTTGTTCGTGATACGACTCGAAAGAGTTGATAATGAACTAATTTTCCGAAGGATGTGGATGCATGACCTAGTTCTTCTATGAATCAATTCTTACTCATGCATTTGCTAATAGATGTTAATTTTTACTCCATATCATCCTTTTCTGCTCTTTGATTCAATTTTGTTCTACTCAATTTGCTTTGATCAAAATCAAGAATCTAGGGCACTCTAAAGAAATCATCTACGATATTGCTCATCTTAACCACTCAACTTGTGCATGGAAAATAATCTAAACAAATCCGATAGAAATACGTCATTTAACTCTAGAGATTTTGATTTTATCAGACCATCATCTTTCCATGCAAACATATTTGATATTGTTCCAAAATCTAACTCTAAATGGCAATTTGATCCTCTTATATCATGCATGTCAATGATAAACTGCTATTCTGTACAAATCATCTCAAATATGATTACTCCTAGATGTTGATTTCATGAATCCATATCTAGATTTGACATGCAAACACATTTGAATAAAATCAAACCCTAGTATGGCATGAGATGAAATGCATGAACCAGAGGAGGAGGAGACACAAAACTGACCTAATCCAGGAAAGAGGAGATGCCCAAGAGATCAACTTTGAGGTCGGACGGGAGATGGCCGGACTTATCCTCTTGTCCGGAGAAGAGAAGATGAACAGTAGATGTGGTGGTGGAGAGCATTAGCAAAGAAGTTCTAATCGATTTGGGGAAGAAAAGGAATCACGGGTGGTTTTAATAACTGAACCAACGTGCACAGGCCGGACAATGTCCGATCTTACCGGACACTGTCCGATATGGCCGGACAAAGTCCGATCTGGCCGGACACTATCCGGTCAGTTCAGATTTGCCTCTGAAACTTCTGAAATTTTTGCAAATTTGTCAGATTTGACTCAAAAAGAGATTTGAATTTTGGATAAGCTCAAGTATCATGTTTGGAATATATCCAGCTAGCTTTGAGGAGAAATTTGAGAGAAGTCGACTTTAGAATGAGCCTCCGATCGCATTTTAGGGTAAAAGGGTAAAACAGAACGGTTTTTCACCAATTTGTCAAATTTTCATGAAACTCGAATTTTTCTGAGATGTTTGGCCTTGTATGAATTCTAAATACTATTTCAAGCCAAAACATGGAAGAGATCTTGGCTTAAATAGCGAAATTCACAAAATGCACATTTTGGGTATTTTCGTGTCAAAGCTCGTTTTCGGGCGATCTGCAAAATGTGATAACTTTCAAACCATAGGTTTTTTGAGAAAAAGTTTAACATGAAATGTCTTCGAATGACTGATCTCTAAGTGTTTCATGTAGAAACTTTTTATCAAAACTCAACCGATTTTGATTTATAGAAATAAGTCATTTTAGGCCAAAACAAGATCCTTAGATGTTCAATTTTGTCAAAATTCAACATTTTAGCTCGAAACCCTTTATTTTCACTTTCAAAACCTTTGAAAACACATTTGAAAGATATTTTTGAAGATTTTGTTTTATTTTAACATAATTTGAACATTTTAGCATTTTTAGCCCTTTTGATTTTAAAATTGACCCTTTTTATAAACAACATGCATATTTTTCCTTTTTGTACACAATTTTGGGGTATACAAGCATTCAATGATCTTGAAGTTGCTCCCCCTTAATGTGTTCTCCGAATTTTGTTGAAAAACGACAAAGTGGTGAATTCTTGGACTTTTTCTTCAAAATAGGAAGTGATGGGCATAGATGCCTACATTGATATATAAATTTATAGCCAAGAGTATATATGCTAGATACAATCAAACTATCAATCAATTCAAGATAAGCAAGAGATCAAATGACATTTGAAATATCAATAACATTCAATTCATTTCTTAACTTACTAAATCTTGACTCATACAAGGGTTTAGTGAATAGGTCTGCTAATTGATTTTCGGTTGAAACATGACTAATCACTATATCCCTTTTTGATACATGATCCCTTAGAAAGTGATGTCTAATGTCAATGTGCTTTGTTCGAGAGTGTTGAACAGGATTGTTGGCAATTTTAACGGCACTCTCATTATCACATAAAAGTGGAACACAATTGACTTTTATGCCACAATCTAACAAGGTTTGCTTCATCCAAAGAAGTTGTGCACAACAACTACCGGCCGAAACATATTCCGCCTCGGCGGTTGAGAGTGCAACTGAATTTTGTTTCTTTGAAGTCCAAGAGACTAATGATCTTCTTAGAAGTTGACAACCACTGGAAGTACTTTTTCTATCAATTTTACAACCGGCATAATCAGAATCCAAATATCCTAGGAGATCAAAACTAGCATTCTTAGGATACCAAAGTCCTATGTTTGGTGTATGTTTTAGATATCTGAAAATTCTTTTTACTGCAGTTAGGTGACACTCTCTAGGAGCAGCTTGAAACCTAGCACACATGCATACACTAAACATAATATCCGGTCTAGAGGCAGTAAGATATAATAAGCTACCAATCATAGAACGATATAATTTGAGTTCTACCGGTTTACCTCCTTCATCCAGGTCCAAATGCCCATTTGTAGCCATGGGAGTCTTGATTGGTTTTGAATCATCCATACCGAATCTTTTGAGCAAATCCTTCACGTATTTGCTTTGACTCACAAATATGCCTTCTTTGATTTGCTTAATTTGAAGTCCGAGGAAAAAGCTCAATTCTCCTATCATAGACATCTCAAATTCTTTGGACATGGTTTCACCAAAAGCTTGGCAAAGAGACTCGTTAGTGGAACCAAAAATTATATCATCGACATAGATTTGGCAAACAAAGAAGTCATCATCTATGATTTTGGTAAAGAGAGTTGTATCAATTTTTCCAACTTTAAAACCTTGTGAAATTAGGAATTTTCGCAACCTTTCATACCAAGCCCTAGGGGCTTGCTTTAGACCATAAAGAGCTTTTGAGAGTTTATAGACGTGATTTGGATATTTTGGATCTTCAAAACCTGGTGGTTGCTTTACAAATACAAGTTCCGAAATTTCACCATTTAAGAAAGCACTTTTAACATCCATTTGAAATAGTTTGATTTCAAAACATGATGCAAATGCAAGTAAGATGCGAATGGCCTCTAGTCTAGCTACGGGAGCAAAAGTTTCATCAAAATCTAATCCCTCAATTTGAGAATAACCTTGTGCTACCAATCTAGCTTTATTTCTTACAACTATGCCATTTTCATCTTGTTTATTTCTAAAGACCCATTTTGTGCCAATTATATTGTGATCAAGAGGTTGTTCTACAAGTTCCCAAACATTATTTCTAGTAAAGTTGTTTAACTCATCATGCATAGCATTTACCCAATCCGGGTCCGCTAAAGCTTCATCAATGCATTTAGGCTCAATACTAGAAATGAAAGATGCATGTTCACAAAAGGATGCAATTCTAGAGCGAGTTTGGACACCTTTACCAACATCACCTATTATTTGGTTGACGGGATGATCTTTAGTGATGGTTTGATGAAGTCTTGGATTTTGCAATGTTTGATCTTCATTTTCCTTTATTTCCGAATCAAGATCAACTTGAGTGGGAGCTTCCGGAATCATAGAAGCTACTTCATTTTCTTGATCGGGGGACTTTGAATCTTCATCTTTGGGCTTGATATCTCCAATCGTCATGTTCTTCATAGCTTCTCGTAATTCTTCATTTCCTACATTCTCAACATCTTCATACTCTTCTTGAGAGCCATTAGATTCATCAAACTCAACATTGCATGTTTCTTCAATGCATTCGGTTATGATGTTAAAAACACGATAAGCCTTACTAGTTGACGAGTATCCAACAAGAAAGCCCTCGTCAACACGTCTTTGAAATTTTCCAAGATGCATGCGTTTTTTAAGGATGTAACATTTGCAACCAAAAACTCGAAAATATGATATGTTTGGTTTTCTTCCAATAATTAGCTCATAAGGAGTTTTGTTTAATAAAGGATGAGTATAAAGCCGATTTATGGCATAACAAGCCGTATTTACGGCCTCGGCCCAAAACCTAGTGGGGGTTTTATATTCATCCAATAAAGTTCGAGTCATTTCAATTAATGTTCGATTTTTCCTTTCCACAACACCGTTTTGTTGAGGAGTATATGGTACGGAAAATTCGTGTTTGATTCCAGATTCGTCACAAAGTTCAACAAAATCAGAATTTTGAAACTCTCCACCGTGATCACTTCGAAGTTTCTTGATGGAGAATTCAAATTCATTTTCAACTCGTTTTGCAAATCTTTTAAACACACTTGGAGCATCGGATTTATGATTTAAAAAGAAAATCCAGGTAAATCGAGAGAAATCATCAACAATGACAAAGCAATAGTTACTACCACCAATACTTTGAGTTTCCGATGGACCAAACAAGTCCATATGCAAAAGCTCAAGTGGTCTAGATGTTGACAAAATATTTTTAGCGGGATGAGTGCTAGCAACTTGTTTTCCCGCTTGACATGCACTACAAAGTTTATTCTTTTCGAACTTTACATTTTTCATACCTAGGATTAAATCTCTTTTTAAAAGTTTGTTTAATTGATGCATCCCAACATGAGCCAAACGACGATGCCAAAGCCATCCCAAAGAATTTTTAGCAACCAAACATGTTGAAATGCAAGAGTCTTTTGAACCGAAATCAACCAAATACAAATCTCCATATCGAAAACCTTTGAAAATTAAAGACTTGTCTTCTAGACTTTCAATGATAGCACCATTTGGTTCAAAAATGCATCTAAGACCCAAATCACATATTTTTGCAACCGAAAGCAAATTGAAGTTCAAAGATTCAACAAGTAATACATTTGAGATGGAAAGGTTGTTTGTGATTGCGACTTTACCTAATCCAATTACCTTTCCTTTGCTATTATCACCAAATGTGATTTTATCAATGTCATTGCAACCATTCTCAAGTGAAGAGAACCGACTTCCATCACCGGTCATGTGTTGGGTGCATCCACTATCAAGCACCCAATGCCTCCCACCGGTTTTGTAGTTTACCTAAAAGAAGGGTTAGATGCTTTTAGGTACCCAAACTTTTTTGGGTCCTTGAAAGTTAGCAACAAGAGTTTTTGGTATCCAAATTTTCTTCTTATGTTTATTTTGATGAGGTAAACCAATGAATTTTGCAATTACTCTTCCGTGCTTTGTTTTCTTTAGCATGTAATGGGAGTGATACTTATTTTCTTTAGCTCTAGAGGTTGAGGGACAATTTTCCGGCAAATGATCTACATTATGACATTTGTGACAAAACATATTAGTGGCCTTTACAAAAGTCATTTTAGTACTCAATTTCTTTCTCTTGTTCGGTTCATATCCCAAGCCTTCCTTTCTAAATGAACATCGTTGTTCACTAAGAAGTTTGTCCAAAATTTCTTTTCCTTTAAAGCATTTTGCTAGTCCTAGATTTAGTTTTTCTACTTGTGCTTTGAGTTCTAAATTTTCTAAAATCAAGTTCGAGTTGTTATCAACAATTTCATCACAAACATTTTCATGATTAATTTCTAAAGCATTACAAGTGAATGATTTTGAAAGAGAGACATCATGAGTTGATTCGTCTAGAATATCACACGTAATGCCTATTTCATTTGTTTGTTTAGAATCAATAATTTCATTTATTAGAAGTGCCTCATGTGAGTCATTTAGTTCTGCATATAATTCACTAAGTGTTGAATATTCTTTCTTAAGCAGTTTGTTCTCCTTAGTTACTCTACCTAATGCCTCATTTAGTTCCATAACCATATCAACAAGGTCCTCATAGGAAGGTTCAAGATCCGATACCTTAGCATCATCACTTGCCATAAGACATAATGATGACTTGTCTTCAAACGAAGTGGCTTCTCCGATAGCAATCCCCGCCATTTTCTTAGAAGATGATGGTACTTCATCCTCCGATTTGGATTCCTCCGATCTGGAATACCATTCACCAACATAGGCTTGGCCCTTGCTTTTATTGTTGTAGAACTTCTTGAAAAGCTTCTTTTTGCCTTTTGTCCCTTCACTGTCATCTTTCCTCTCATGAAATCTTTGATTATCACCCTTTTTATTTGGACATCTTGAGGCAAAGTGTCCCTTCTCATTACATTCATAACATATAATGTTTTTGAATCCGGTCTTCTTGTGAGGTCCTCGCCTTTTGTCAAACTCAAATCCTCTTTTGTTGATCTTGTTTAGGAGCTTGCGGGTTTTTCTCACAAGAAGAGCTAGATCACCATCGGAGCTTTCATCCGAACTATCCTCCTTGGCTTCCTCGACTTTTGCCTTAAATGCCAAGTTCTTCTTCTTTGATCCGGATGCTTCCACGATCCCTTTCTTTTCTTCTTTTTGCATTTCATGGGTGATAAGAGTACCCAAGAGTTCGGTAGGAGTTGTGGAAGAGAGATCGCCATTGATAAGCACTGTCACAATTGTATCAAAACTCGATGGTAAAATCATAAGCATTTTACGCACAATGTCAATATCTTCAAATTTTGTACCTAAACCTTTGAGATCATTGATTACTAGATTTAGTCTAGTATACATGTCACTAACATTTTCAGATTCAAGCATGAAAAAGGAGTTGTATTCTCTAGTTAATTTAATTAACTTAGCTTCTTTGACTTTTGATGTTCCTTCATGAATTACCTCTAAGGTTTTCCACATTTCATAGGATGTATCAAGATTGCTAATGCGATTGAATTCACTTAAGTCAAGACCATTAAATATGACATTTTTTGCTTGAGCATTTGCTTGAAGGTTTTTCGATTCTAGAGGTGTGAGATTTTCTAAGTCAATTGGAGTCCTAAAACCATCTCTAGTGACCCTCCAAACATCAAGACTAATGGATTCTAGATAAACCGCCTTCCTAATTTTCCAATAGCAATAATTGTCACCCTTGAAGAAGGGAACCTTTCCATTATAGTTTTCTTTGATCGACGACATCCTCTCCCTAGACGGTTAAGCCTAAAAAAGAGAGACCTAGTGCTCTGATACCACGTGTTGATTGAAGGATGCCGACTAGAGGGGGGGTGAATAGGCGGTTTTAAAATTTTCTTCTAAATTAGGGTTTAACAACCTAAGATTGCAATAACAAATATTCTAAGGATATGGAAAATTAATTCAATTCAGATTTAGCAATTTATATGATACTACTAGCAACAATTCAATCACAATGAAAATTAAGCAAGTAGTAGAGGTAACCGAAGAGATCAAGTTTTTCCCGAGGTCTCGAAAATTTGCCGATTTCCACTAATCCTCGTTGAAGCGCTCTTCGCTTGAGCTTAAGCTTCGATTCCACTAGAGGTAGCCCTTCTCCACTCCGGATAGGCGAGCTCCAAGCCTTTACAACCACTCGCCGGGCCTCTCCGACACACCGTCGATGGAGAGATCGCCGGACCTCCCGGGTCGTCTAGGTGACGGCAATCACCAAGAGTAATAAGCCTAGCACCTTGCTTGATCAACCTCAAAGCTTGATGAACACAATGCAAATGCAAAAGGCTTGGAACCAAATTCACTCAACTAGCACTCAAGAATTCTCAAGTTTTGACTCTAATTGCTAGAGAATGGATGTGAGAGAGCTTGCACACTGTTGCTCAGGGTTTATGAGATGTATTTTGTGTGTACAAGACATCTACAACAGTGATCTATTTATAGTCTCAACAAAAACGGTCGAAATCAAGAAGATTGGGCGAAAATTGTACTGGCCGGACATTGTCCGGCCACTTCGGACAATGTCCGGTCAGTACAAAAATTTTGACCGTTATTCACGTGAATTGCGAGTGTCAGTAGCCGTTTGGATCAAAATGTGAAGGCCGGACAGATGTATTTGTCCGGACAAAATGTCCGGACAGATGCATTTGTCTCTGTTAACACCCTTGTTAAAAATGAAGTGTACACACCGGACAGATACATTTGTCCGGACAAAATGTCCGGACAGATGTATTTGTCTCTGTTAACACTTAACATAATATACTCCAGAATTTTTGTTTAGGCCGGACATATAGGATTTGTCCGGACAAAATGTCCGGACAAATAGATTTGTCTCTGTTAACACGGCCCTAACACTAGCCAGGATTTTGTATTGGCCGAACATTGTCCGGTCACTTCGGACAATGTCCGGTCACTTCGGACAAATCCTCCGGACAAGTGTATTTGTCTCAAATCAATAAGCTGCGAACATTTGTACTGGCCAGACATTGTCCGGTCACTTCGGATAATGTCCGGCCTTCACCGGACAGATGTCCCGGACAAATGAATTTGTCTCTGTTGCGCGTGTTTGCAAAGTACTGAGAATGTTTGTATTGGCCGGACATTGTCCGGTCACTTCAGACACTGTCCGGCCAGTACAAACCGAAAACTGACTTTTGAATTTTTACTCAGCTTTTGATTTGGGGCAAAAGCAAATGCAAATATGCTTCTAAAAACTTCAAGGTTGATCAAGATACTTGTGCTAAGACCCCTCTTAATAGTACGACCATCTAACCTAGAAAATTTCAAAACGAGAAGACGCTAGGTTTAGGTATTTGTACTTTTGTCGAGATTTTCGTCGTTTTCGCTTTACGGAGTCTTGATAACCTTGCTTTGTCTTTTCTTGATGCTTTCTCCTTTGATTTACCTGTGTCTCACATACAGAGATTAGTCGCAAATCTAATGGATGTCATTAATCACCAAAATCCTAATCGGGGCTCAAGATTCAACAGAACGGAGGTATCGTCAGACATTGTCGGAGATGCGGCTGTAGGAACCGTCAATTGATCGCCTGGAATTTCGCCGGAAGTTTTGTAACCCTGGCGAGTCTTCACCATCCACAGGATAGGAAAGTTGCTCTGATACCAACTTGATCCGTTTGAGACCTAGTCTTGGTTTTCGCACTAGGCTCGCCCAGATTCTAATATGCGGAATAACGGGATCTTACTCGGAAATACCGAAACCCAAAGTAATTGCACAACTCTTTATTTCAAAGAGGGCTTTACACGTGGAACGTTGACACACTTGTCTACGTCGAAGGAACTATAAGTGTCTAAAACTCAAATAAGTTCTATGACTCTTCGATGATCTAAACTAGACCTATTACAAGGTATTTATAGTCCAATCGTATGAGTACGTATCAGACTCAATAACCTAAACGTATTAGACTCATATAACTAATCCTAAACAGATAAGCTTAGTTATACACATTCGGATCGGATTACAATTCCGAACAGGGAACGAATTCCTTTTCCTGGTCGCGGACCAATCCATGGTCGCAGACTCATCCAGGTCGCGAATCCTTATGCGATCAGGACTTGGTCGCGAAGCCACATGCGATCAGGACTTGGAGATCCTCCCGGATCATGACTCCCTTGTTGAGAAGGAGCCAACTCCTGTTGCGACCTCTCGATCAAACTGGAGATGTGGAAATTGGGCTTGTCCATCTTCTTTGGTGTACCACTTTGCCACACGTGCTCGTTGATCTTTCCGACCGATTCGAAAAGTCTCCTTTGTGCCACTGCGGGTGGTAGTCACCTTCTTCTCCAGAATCACATCTTCACGTAAAGGTTTGCCTCGTTGATAGACCAAGTCTTCAACAGATGGTACTATGGTATCTGGCTCATCATCCAGCATTGAAGGCTCGAAGATTTTGAATCCTTCCCAAGGTCGCAAACCTTTCCAATGTCGCAAACCTTTTCGTGGTCGCAAATCCGTTGCGAACTCGACCTGAGATCCTCCCGGATCAGAAGGGCCATCACTCTTTTCCATTTTCGACCAGCGATAGAAACCTTTTCTATTTTGAAGCTGTGACATTAACTTTTTCCATCTGTGAAACACGATAGAAAAGAGAACTCCCCCATTTTTCCTCTTGTTGTTTCCACTCTACTGTTACATAAAATGATAACTTTTTTTTATACTTTCCTTGTTGATTTCAAATAATTAACATTTGAAGTTTGGAAACCTCTGATTAGTGCTTAATTGGTATAACTTTTGCTCTAAGTTTCCATCTAAATTCATGGTAAAAACTCTTTCAACGTGATATTTTATGTGAATTTTTGTATCATTTTTACAATCCGCATTCACAGTTGTGGTTGTTATGTTTCAGAGATAATTTGTACAAAATTTGAAAGAATTTCGAGTTTGTTTGGATAAAAAATGAAGACGACGATGAAAATTAGACGAATCGGAGTCCTGAAGGTCCCAAACCCTAAGCAACCGATCCCTACATGAGCACTGGCACGGCCAATTTTAAATTTGAAGTCTGATATTTGAAAATTATTAATTGTTTGAAAAGATGAAATCCACACTGAAAAGCTGAAACAAACCGCTAGTATATATTATATTAGAAGTACATTCTATGGTGTGCTGACCCATTAATATCTAATTATTAAATCACCTCCCTCTTTTGTGCTGCCTATCTCTCTGAAAAGGCGAGGGTGAATAAGGATCAGGCGGGTTATGTAGTCTCCGACCAGCTGTAGTAGAAGGTCCGTAGCAGTTTGGTGGCCCTAATGGTTGTGAAGGCTGTGTGGGTGGCGAAGCATTGTGGAGCTGACTCAGTTGAAGCTTGTCATGCGTGTGGTATTGATGTGCATAGCGATTATCCATCCCCAGCATGTTGGACACTATTCGTCATGCTCCCTCTGTTGTGCCACCCACTCAGCCTCAACCCCCTGTGGCGCATGTATTGTCTTCTCCGACGGCTGACCCCAAGATGCCCAAGATGCCCCCTCAGCAGGTTGTGCTCACTGCGAAGGCATCCAAGGAGCATAGTAGAGCTGGTTCACCCACTCCAACTCCTGCTGATCCCAACAATCTTCTGTGGCTAGTTGCTCTGTGAAAGTCCTAGCAGCCTCTTGAGCTCTTCTGATGTCCTCCGGGTCATTGGAATCATCGGAATCATTGCCTCCTGGCGTATGATGTGTCGATGGCTCTCCTATATGTAGTGATCTGTCGTGGTATTACAAATACCCCAGCAGGTTTTGTGGAGGTCTCCTAGCTAAGCGGAAAAGATGTGGGGTGACCGAGTGACCGGGCCTCCCCCGTCGCACAAGCACAGCAAGTGACACGAAGATTTATACAGGTTTAGGTCTCAGTGGAGGCCCTAGTCCTGTTGACGTGCTCCTAGCGAGAGTTGGCTGGGGGAGCTCTCTCGTGGGGAGAGTGCTCCTAAGCACGCCTGTTTGTTTTTGTGTATTGATGTCAAATGATCTGTCCTCCGTTACATGAGAGGGATACAAGGGCTTATATAGGCAGGCCCAAAAGATGAAAAAAGACTAAACTACCCTGGCTATAGCCGTTGGATCAGAGGGCACTGACATCTTTCTCCCGACCGAGGGATCTGGATGCTTGACAAGTGTCTTCGCCAGTTCCCGATGTGTTCCTCATGTGACCCTCACGTGACTGTGCCCGGGACATGGGGCGCCGGGGACCTCTTCCCCGGGCCAATGGCGGCGGGCCTTGGCGCTTACCTGGACTTGATCCAGTGGAGATTTCCCCCAACAGCAGCCCCCCATGTCCTCCAGGGATGCTACTCGAGTCCCCGGAGGGGATGGCTCACATTACCGGGAACATCTCCTCCAGGATGGATTTCTGGTGCCTTCTCTACGCTTCAAATTTTGTGCTAGATACTTACGGCGGCGTCGTCGGTCATTATGTCGCCCTAGTCTCGATTGGAGCACGCCGTTTGGTCATAATGGCCTCACGCGGTTCGAACCGACGATGCGTCGTTTCCCGCGCCCGCCCCTTCGATTCGCGCGTGCAGTTTGAATTGAGTGACGCGGATTCACCACGAGGGGCCACGTGGCGCCCATCGGGGCCACGTTCGAGCCCTATAAATAGGGCTTTGAGGGGCCCGGTAAAGTCATTCAAACCTTCGATCCTCAAATGCCACTGGTGCCCTAAGCTCTCCCGGTAGCTCACTCTCGGAAGCTTAGCCTCCGGCAACCTAAGCCCCTCAGTTCCCTGAGAGCTCGACACACCGGAGAAACAAATGGGTCCTAAGGGTCGCGCCAAGGCCGCCGAGGTGCCTCCGGAGGAAGTCACCGCGGACTTCCTCTGGGCCTCCTAGTTCACTTCGGGGGACTTAAAGTCCCTCCTGGACCGGGGGGTTGTCGCGGACGGGGACATCCGGATCCCCTCCAAGAAGGATGGCACCCCCAGCCCTAGGCCCGTTGAAGTGGTCGTCTTCGAGGCCTTCCTCGAGGACGGGCTTCGGCTCCCGGTGCATCCGTTGCTCCGGGAGTTTCTCCGGGAATACGGGGTGGCGCTCAACCACCTGACGCCGAACGCTTTCGTTCGGATGGGGCTCTTCATCTGGCTGTTCGAGACAACCACTGGATGGGAGCCGATGCTCCTACTGTTCCGGTACTTCTATGAGCCGGTGGCGAGGAGCTCCCATCTGGTAAGGGGAGGGCCAAAGTCTCTATTCGGCTCCGTCATGATACTGCTCCTGCCGTCGCGGGTGTAGGAGTACTCGGTGGGTGCTTCCCAGGACCACTGGGGGGACTGGGTCCGGAGGTGGTTTTACCTCTGGGTCTAGGACGCCGAGGTGACCTACTCACCAGAGCCCCCTCCTACAGTCGGTCGTCCACCCCCAAGCCCCCAGTGTGGTCCGAGGAGGAGCTGAAGCTCCTCAGCAAGGTGGTTGGCTCCCGGGACGTCTGTTCCATGAGGGACGCCGCCGAGGAGCTGACGTTACTAAAGGTCTCCCCCTTCTCGTACGGGAGGAGGGGGATCGGAATGTGCCCGACGCAGCGGCCTCCGCAAAAGCCGGTGACCCGACATAAGCCCCCGACGACTTTCTTCATTTTTTGTTAATATCGCTAACTCCCTTCACTTTTGTAGTCCGGCCATACTCGGCCGCCTGGGAGAAGGAGGAGAACCTCCTCGGGAGGTACTACGCCGACGAGCACGAGCGTGTCGTGCGCATCATCAGGGAGGGTCCTCCCCAGAACTTGGTGGCCGAGGCCTTTGGGCTAAGGTTGCCGGAGGGGACGCCTCTCCTGACCCCTGGCTCTCACAAGTAGGGGAAGGAAGCCATCGGGGGTTCCGAGCCGAAGTGTGCCAAGGCTCAAAAGTCCCCCGGTCCGGTGACGACACCGGGTTCCACGCCCGTGAAGGCCCGGGACGCCACCCCCGGGTCGAGACATGTGCGAGTGCCTTCCAGGTGCGAGGTGACTCCGCCCCCCTTGGAAAAAAACTCTAGGGGGGGCGGCTGTAGCTTCTAGGCCCCTAAAGAGTGTTTTGGTAATTAATGACAATTACAAATGTTCAACTAACGTTGCCTGTTAAGTTGTGTCAAGAACAAACTCAAAAGACAGGATAATGAAAGGCAAAGAAAGAGCTACATGATGAAGAAAGGACATTGAGCAAAGAGGCAAAGGTACGGAATAGGATCTTTTTCCTTTTATTGGTCTAAGGTGATTAGAGAAGAATCTTGACCGGATTATAGGATAGTCGCCGTACTATTAAGAGGAGCATGTGGTGTATCACTAAATAGTTCATCTATGTGCCACAAGTCATAAAAACAACTTGCATTGCATACTGGAAGGTCATATCCTTTGAAAAATGATTTCATCCATTCAAAACAGTCAAGTTCAGTCTCTGTCGGTCTGACCGATTGTTAGCCAGTCTGATCTCAGAAACGGTCTGATCGAATGTTGTTTCAGACTGACCGACAGTTATGTTAAAGTGTGTTTACTTTCTTAAAAAGGTCAGTCTGTACATAGTTATACCTCAAGTCAGACTCCTGGAGCTTCATGATTTTCTTTTTAAGGAATTTTGTGTGTTAAGTCGGTCTGACCGATTATTTGTCCGGTCTGACAGCTAAAACGGTCTGACCGTGTGGCTGGTTTGTCCGAAGTTTTCGGCCTGACTGTAAATCGTGTCCAGAAACCATGTCGTCTCTGGAAGGTTTCATGGTCTGACCGTCATTGGCTCCGGTCTGACCGTGAGAGTGCCCGACAAGGGCAGGTGAGCATTTATTGCACCTGTTTAATGCCCTTGCAATTGCGGCTGTCTGACCGGGCTTATACCTGCGGTCTGACTGCCAAGTGATCTTTTTCTTCCAACGGCTTGTAACGGCTATATTTATTGTGGGGGGTATATATACTCCCATGCATGGTCCTGTTTAGGACTCTTGGCTTATTTGTGAACCTTGCCATCATCCTTGAGAGCTAAAACAAGTTTCATACACTCTAGTGTTCAATTTCTTGAATTTGAGAGAGTGTACATTTGAGATCTTCTAGTGCATTACATTTAGATCACTAAATCAACCTTGTGGAACTAGAAGAGCGTTAAGTGGTCATCACCGGCTTGTTACTCTTGGAGCTTGCCAGCTCCTAGACGGCTAGGAGGAAGGTTTTGGAGAGCTCTTCAAGGAAAATTGTGAAGAAGCCTCAAAACACCTTGTGAAAGGGTCGAGCACGCCTTGCCGGAGCGGTAAAGTGCATCAATAGTGAAATCGAGGTTTGGATAACTCATCATACTAATCCGGCTAGAGATCTAAGTCACTTCTTGAGAGGAAGTCGACTAGATAGAGGAGCGATTAGAGATTTGAGTTTGCCGCAACGTGGATTAGGGGTGATCGGCAAATCACCGAGACCACGGGATATATCCTTGTGTTAAATTGCTTGTTGTTCATCTTGTTTTAGCTATTTGCTCTCATTTGTTGTTAATTGCTTGATTAGTTATTAAAGTGTCAAAATCGCATATTCACCCCCCTCTAGTCGATATCCTAGATCCTTTTCAGCGGTGGACGTGCATGAGTTCGTGCGCCTTTGTGAGGCCTCCGGAGAGGCCCGGGGGAAGGAGTCGGCCGGTGATGAGGGTGCGTCTGAATCGGCGAATTACACCCCCTAGCCGCCTTCGACGATCGCGCCTCCGGTGGCACCGGGACTACCGGAGCCGGAGCGGCCGGAGGTTTGTTTCGCGGAGGCTTCCCCTCGCGTGTCGAATGGCCGTTGGACGAGGGGGGGAGCCCCTCGGTCTACGAGGTCCCCGTGAAGATGGAGGTCCTGGGGGCCCCACGGCCCGAAAAGGGGAAAGGGCTCCTCATCCCTCCCCGGGGTGGCACCGCCTCGGATAACTCATCCACTTCCTCTTCGTCCACCTCCTCAGCGGCAAGGACTCCGGCCGCTGCCACTCCGGTTCACATCACCCCCACGACCTTCGTGAGGGGGCCCGCCGGTGCGGATGGGTCCAGAGCTGTTGGGAGGGAGACCCCCTGCTGTCCGCGGGGGAGGTCTTCTGGTTCGCGGAGGGGTTCCAGACCTGGAAGGTGCAGGAGTATGTCTCGCAAGGGACGCTCCGCGACCGTTGCGGGGAGTTGCAGTCGCTGCATATCCAGGTTCGTTCCCGGATAACCAGGTTGTTTCTTTCTAAGATTTTACCAACTCTTGGGCTTCGAATAACTTTCGTGCTCGCAGGGGGCGGCCCTCGCCTGGGGCATCGAGGCGCGCTTTGATAAGGCGCTGAAGGAGGTGGAGGGGAAGGCCGCCGCCTTTTCCGAGGAGCAGGACGATGTACTCCGGGAGTTGGCTCGGGTCTGCGCCCAACTCCACGTCTCTGAGAATGCCGACAACTGGCTCCGGAGGGAGGCAAGGGCAAAGGAGGATGCCCTCCGAGAGATCGAGGGCTCCAGTGCTCGGGTGATGGTGGAAGCGGGTCGCTCCATCCGCTTGGCCCTCGAAGGGCTTGGGGTGAGCCTCGGCCTGGGGGGCAGCTCTGACGCGACGCCCGTGACACTCGCGGAGGCTGTGCGTTTTCTTAACGCACAAGTCTCTGTGATCCCGAAGGGCGCCGATGCTCGGGCACGGGGCCGGGCGACCCTAGTGGTGGCCGCCGCCGCGGGGCTTGTGGAACTCCGGGGAATCGGCGCCCGAGCGATCGGGGGCCGGATCCCCCGGGGTTTTCCCGAGTTCTTCGAGCCGCTCCAGCGAGAGGTGGAGCAGCTCGCCGGGGGCTTCTACGACAGGATCGTGTGGGTGCGATTCTCGGCGTCAGCGCCTCCGAGGGTGGACACTACGGTTCCGGCAGAGGTCTCCCGGGGGGAGGACAACAATGAACAAGTATGAGCCTCCGCCCCGGGCCTTAAGATAGGTCCCTTTTTTTGTTTTAGGATTTTTTTCTCCTGGTAGTTTCTTAGAAGAAGCCCCGGAGACTTGTACAAAAAACATTTTGATGCAATAGAATGAATTTTTTGCTAAGTATTGAATTGAATTTACCAGGCGCCCCTGGAGGTTACTCCCGGGAGAGAGCCCCCGAGAGTTGAGCGCAACCTTAGAGGCGCCCCAGTGTTGTGAGGAGCCTCCTCGGAGATAAGGCCTCCGGGCACCAGAGGGTATCACTCGGGGGATTCCCAAGCCACCTTAATTTTGCTAAGTCTTATCTCCGGGGGACATGGTAGGGGTGTCTCCCGGGAGCCGATCCGGTTGCAGTGGCTCCCGGAGTGGCACCTAGACAACTTCGACAACCACCGCGCCGAATTATCCCCTCCACGACCGGGGTCCCGGAGGGTTCCGCCGCTTCGAATACTCCCACCGGCGGGCTATGAGTATTGGCCTGAGAACCTGCGTTGGGAGGCCCAGCGACGTATACGAAGCTTGTATCGAGACCTGGCCCAGGAGCTATCAGAGGGCCTCCGGGATTATTAGGTGTAGGAGCCCCTCGGTGGGGGGGCTATCCCCCCTAGTTGTATCTTGCGTTTAATGTATTGATACCCACCGGATGGTGGAGATGTCCTCTGGTTAAATATTTCAATAAAGCTAAATTTGCTTGTTCCTTAACTTGTTTTTGAAACTTTCCGAGTCCAAAGGGTGGTCTGGAAGAGGGTAATTCCTGGGCATGAGATACCCCCCCTCCCCACAGCGGGTTGTTGTGTAGCTCCGCGCGCTGTGGGGGGGAGTGAATGGCCCGGATGCTAATGATTGCAGGGGTAAAAATTCTCCAAGAAGATTTTCCAAAGGTCCCGGTGAGAAATTTCCCGGTAGTGAAAACGGGGAGCCGGGTAAAAACCTCTGGGAACAATTTTTCGAAAGTCCCGATGATAAATTTTCCGGTCGCCGTGAGAACGGGGAGCCGGGCGATAACTCCCTGAAAGGTTTTTTTTTTTTGAAATCCCGGTGAGAAATCCTTCGGCCACCATGAGAACGGGGAGCCGGGTAGTAACTCCCTGGGGAGATTTTCCGAATATCCCGTCTCGCCAGGGAGACAATTTCGCTCCTTGAGGAGGATGAGCCCAATGATGGGTCTGAGTGTTTGAGGGGGGACTAGTCTCTCAAATTGACTCATTACCTTAGTCCTTGAGGACTGGGTTGCCGCTTACCCCCTCGGTCCAGGAGGGGTGATTGTAAGCCACCCTATGGGAGTGGGGCTCCCGTCATATGGACTTTTAGGCTGTGGTACCTTACGTCCTCACGGGGAGGGCATCGTCTGAGAGACGGTAAGGTACGGACCTATAATGGACTCAAGTTGGAGGAAAAAATCCAATTGTATTGATAGAACTTAAAATACAATGCCTCCCCCCGCGAAGCTGCGGTGGGAGAGGGAAAGCGAGTACAACGTCCCCCCGCGTAACCGTGGTGAGGGGCAGTGTCTCCCCCTGCGAAGTCGCGACGGGGGAGGAACAAGGCCTGGAGGCTAGACATAGAACTTGCGAAGCAAGTCTATGTTCCATGTGTGCTTCAACTCTTTATCTTGGAGGTTAGAGAGCTTGTAAGCCCCTGAGCCCAGGACTGCAGAGACCTTATAGGGTCCTTCCCACTTGGGGGACAGTTTGCCCTGGGCTTGGGGATCAGTCACGCACTTAAGGACAAGATCCCCAAGGTGGAAAGCTCTTGCGCAGACGCGCCAGTTGTATGTGCGCGCTATTTCGCGCTCGTAAATGGCGTGGTGGAGGAGCGCTCGGTAGCATTTTCTTCGACGAGGTTGACCTCCAGCCATTGATTGGCTTCGTTGGCTTGGTACGCTGCGATCGTAGCTCCATCCAGGAGCTCGACCCGCAGTGATCGGAAGCCGATCTCCGAGGGGAGAACCGCTTCAGCCCCATACACGAGCGAGAAGGGCGTGCGTCTCGTCGCTCGACTTGGCGTCGTGCGCATGGAACAGAGGATGCTCGGGAGCTCCTCCGCCCATGCGCCCCACTTGGAGGTAGCTTGCTCGAGCCTTCGGCGTAACCCTTATAGGATCACACCGTTGACCCTCTCGACGGCCCAGTTGCTCTGGGGGTGAGCCACAGAAGCGAAGTGGAGGGTGACTGCTAGGCTCTCGCAG
Source organism: Pharus latifolius (assembly GCA_019359835.1). NCBI lineage: Eukaryota > Viridiplantae > Streptophyta > Magnoliopsida > Poales > Poaceae > Pharus > Pharus latifolius. Next base: position 17,317,950 of record CM033327.1, on the reverse strand, counting down.
AATTCCCGAAAATATGTTGAGTCGAATTGGGTCCCGTTATTGACAGTGATTTCCCGGGGGACCCCAAAACCACACACGATATTATTCCAGAAAAACCACTGTACCGGTCGAGATGTGATGTTGGCCAAAGTTTCGGCTTCTACCCACTTGGTGAAATAGTCGACTGCGACCACCACATACTTGTAGCCCCCGGGCACTGGGGGGAGGGAACCTAGGAGGTCCATCCCCCAGCGCGCGTAGGGCCAAGTGATGGCGATAGTCTGCAACGCTAAGGAGGGGAGGTTGGAACCCTTGGCCATCTTCTGGCAGGCCTCGCACTCGGAGACAAGGTCTTGAGCGTCACGGACCATTGTGGGCCAATAAAAGCCCTTGCGAACGGCCTTGGCCGCGACGGCGCGCGGCGCCAGGTGAGACCCGCAACTCCCCGAGTGGATATCCTTGAGGAGTCGGAGCCCTTCCGGCCGTGGGAGGCAGCGGAGCAGGGCGGAGGCCCCCCGCTTGTAAAGCTTCCCCTCCAGCAGGTGGTATGCCCGGGCCTTGGCTCGGAGGTGCTTAGCCTCAGTCTTGTTGGGAGGGTCCCCTCCCCCTTTATGAAGGAGATAAGGTGGTCCATCCAAGACGTGACTCGGGTGATCTCGGAGACTTCCGGGACGCAGGTCCCATTGTCCGCATCCGGGGAGGTCACCGAGGGCTTGGCGATGATCTCCAAGAAAGCTCCCCCGGGGAGGGGTTCCCGGATGCTGGCTGCCCAGGCCAGGGCATTGGCCCGGTCGTTGTCCCTTGGCGGGATGTGCCGGGCATTTAGGCCGTCGAAGTGCTTCTCCATCTTGTGTACCTCCTGCAAGTAGAGACTCAAGTTTGCGTCATGGCACAAGTAGGACTTGTCCATTTGGCAAACTACGAGCTGGGAGTCTCATTTCACGAGGAGGTGACGAATCCCGAGGGAGCGCGCGAGGCGCAACCCGAGGAGCAAAGCCTCGTATTCAGCGACGTTGTTCATGGTGGGGAACTTGAGCCGCGCCGCGTACTCCAGTTCCTTCCCCTGGGGCTCCGGAGGACTACCCTCGCGTCGGCCCCAATGAGACACAAGGAGCCATCGCGTCCAATGGTCACTGCGTCGGGGTGGTTCGGGGGGGCTCTCATCCCCGGACCCGGAGGCAGGGGTCCACTCCACCACAATGTCGGCGAGGACTTGTGACTTGATGGCGGAGCGCCTAGTGAGGGAAAGGGAGAAGGGAGCGAGATCGGCCCCCTACTTTCCGATCCGGCCGGTGGCTTCTTTGTTCCAGAGTACCTCCCCAGAGGGAGGGATGACGGGACAGTGATCGAGTGTCCTAGGAAGTAGTGACGAACCTTCCGGGACGCCATTAGAAGGGCGTAGCAGATCTTCTCCATCTCCGTGTACCGAGTTTTAGCCCCTTGGAGGGCATCACTCACATAGTACACGCGACGCTGTTTCCCATCCTGCTCCTTTACCAATACCGCACTTACAGCGACCGGGGTCGTGGCGAGGTAAAGGAGCAAGGGTTCTTCTGGAGACGGGCTCACGAGCATTGGGGGGCTCGTGAGGTACTTCTTCAGGTCGTCGAAGGCCTCTTGGGCCTCGGGAGTCCATCGGAACCCCTCGAGGCCCTGGAGGATTTTGAAGAACTGGAGGACACGTTCCCCCGACCTTGAGACGAAGCGACTCAGCGCGGCCAAGCGGCCGGTGAGCCGTTGTACGTCTTTGACCCAGCGCGGTGGGGGCATATCCATGAATGCCCGGATCTTCTCGGGGTTGGCCTCTATGCCCCGCTGGGACACGAGGAAGCCCAGGAGCTTCCCCCCACGCACGCCGAAGGAGCATTTCTCCGTGTTGAGCTTCAACCCGTATGTGCGGAGGTTGTGGAAGGTCTCCGCTAAATCATCGATGTGAGCGGCCGCGGGGAGGCTGTTGACGACTACGTCGTCGACGTAGACTTCGACGTTGCGGCTGATCTGGTCCTTGAGGACCAGCGCCATGAATCGTTGGAGGGTCGCTTCAGCGTTCTTCAGCTCGAAGGGCATATGGACGTAGCAGAAGGTTTCGAGGGGAGAAATGAAACTCGTCTTTTCCTCGTCCCCTTCCGCCATCCGGACTTGGTGATAGCCCGAATACGCGTCCAGGAAGCTCATCAACTCGCACCCCACAGTCAAGTCGACCAGCTGGTCTATCCGCGGGAGCGGGAAGTTGTCTTTGGGGAAAGCGCGGTTGAGGTCGGTGAAGTCCACGCACATTGGCCACTTACCGTTTGACTTCTTCACGAGGACGGACTCGGGGTCCTTAGCCGAACTTATGCAGAATTTGTAGGTTGTGAGACCTTTCAGGGTGTCCCTCCGGGAAGGTATGATGAATTAAAGAGAACTGGAGCACAGAGAGATTTATACAAGTTTGGACCCTCGATGGTGGGAGTAATAGCCCTATGTATGGTAAAAGGATTCACAGAGTTATGGAAAAGATCTTCACAGGCGAAGATTTTTCTTATATGTTTGTACAAGACAAAGCCTGGAAGGCTTTGTGAAGGCTATTTAATTTAGACTACTGTCTTCGGGTTGCTTTTTTTTGATCTGGTTCGAGCAATCCCCCCCAATCTGGTTCAATCGTCCTCCTATTTGATGCATTAGGCTATCCCTTTATACTGGTCGAATGGCACCGGCATCAAACAGTTGCTTGGATGCGGTTTCGACAACCGCTCCTAACTCCCACGCAGGTTTAACACGTGTTATTTATAGATAACTGCACGTATTAACCTCCTGACGGTTGTCTCCGTATGTGGAAGAATATTCTGTATACACGGGATATCCCCGTTATAAGGGCAGAACAATCCCGCGTCCCCTGTTCGAAGGTGTTCTAATCGCGCAATGTTGGCTGACCGCGCACCATCTACAGTTTTCTGTCCACGTATAGCACACGAACTCCTGACCGCGCACTAGCTACGGTCTGATCGTGTAAAGCCTGCGACCTCGTGCCTGTGCTTCTCAAAATGACTTGAGTTCGCACCACCAGGCGCTTGTCTGGTTCAAATCTATCTTGAACCAGCCGTGCATTTATTTGAACTGACTTGGGTATCAATCCTCATCAGCTAGCCCCCAAATTTGAAGAGAACGAAGGGACGTGTTTACTTCAAATTTCAAGACTTATATCGAACATTTAACCCGATGCTTCAAACCCTCCACTTAGTGGTGCACTAAGTGTGGCGGTTGGTTGCCCGAGACGAACTCTGGGTAATACATGACGGGTAATGATGGCACCGTTGAAACGTTTTTAACCCCAGGTAAAATTGTAAATGCTTTCAAAACTCGAGGCATTCGGAAACTGAACCGTCACCCTGGCGGCTATAAATATCGAAGCCTTCGGATTTCAAAGTTTCACAATTCCTCTATCCGGCTAAGTCTCTTCCAAAGCCATCTTCACTTTTCTTCTGATAGACTTCTCGATGGCAAACCACAACATCATCGAGATTGAGAGTGATGAAGAAGAAGTTTTCGAGCAGGACTTACAGACGTCCAAAGATCTGTCTCTTTCAAGGAAGAAACCCAAGATTGACGAGGGATCCTCCAGCAGAACAAAGGTGAAAGACGCATCATCATTCTTTCTTCCTTCAGTTCCTCTAGTTCTTCCTATCCATGCACCTCGGTCGGTCGAACTTTCATCTCCACCTTTGGAGGGACGTTCTTCTTACCTTTCTCCATTTCATCCCAATACTCCCCGTTTTTGTTCGGGTGATCAATCTTCCGGTTGGAAGGCTGTTACTCCTCGACCAGATGATCCTCAACTTGGGTTGGGGAAGCAATCTTATGGTGGGAAGGCCGCACTTCCACCATATGATGATCCTTGACCTTTATCGGGTGATCTACTTTCTGGGATGCCTATATCAACCTGTCACTTGCGAAGACAGGTGATTATCTCTATCTCCTTTCTCTCATTGTTACAATTAGAGCAACTAACATTTGCAAATGTAGGAGATCAGAGCCCCCAGTGATCAGCCTGCTGAGATCCTGCCTCCCCCCCTCGGACAGACTCTCCAAGGGGAAAAAGAGGCTCTGGAGAAGAAGACCGAAGAGATGTCTTCGGTGGTTCTGCATCTGGCAGAATGTTTTGAAAGATCCCGTGAAGAGGCGCTCCAATTCCGTCGGGAGAGGGATCATGCTCAGCAACAGCGAGAACTCTCCGATTTGATTAGGAATAATAGCGCATCTCTTGTTAGGGATGATGTAGATAGGCTTAGAGTAGTTGCTAGTTCCCTGGGGGTCGCCAACGTAGATCCTACGGACGACAACATGTCCCTAGGGGAACTTTGCAAACTACTCTCGGATCAGGTCGATGCTCTGGTCACCGGTATCCCTTTTGTATGTAAAGAATGTCAGAAATAAAGATTTCTTTCTTTTCATATCATATGAATATTCTTTACAACTTCTATGTGAAAATATGGCCATAAGCAATGTCTTTACGACCACTCATACACAGGTAAACTCCGATTCTGCGACCAGAATCGTATTAAGTGTTATACCGCAAATAGTACTGATACTGCGATCAGACTTAAAACCGCGGTTAGAACCGAAGTTCGATCTGGGAAATTACTGCGGTCAGAACCAAAACTCAATTAGACTATCACTTCGACTAGAATCAGAGCTCAGTCAAAAACATAGTTCTAATAACACAGTAACCTGATCAAAAAACGTCCGTACGTCCCACAATTGGGGCATAGGATATTTTCATGATCGATTCGTGGAGGTTCACAAGAATCATGAAGGAAAAAAGTCCTCCGAAAACCTTTGTAGAACTCTTCACGTTTTGTACCCTCAAATCTAAAACAAAGAAGTCCTTTTGTTTCGGATCCGATACAGGGAACGTCTAACGGGTTCGCCAGAGAGAATATCCATTATGGGAAATGAATAGAATATTCAATGGAACGTTACCCTCAGCGGAGTGTCTCCTCGGGCCTATAAAAGGAGCAGGTAGCTTCCTGAGGAAGCCACTCAGCCAGAAACCTGCCTTAGAACTTCCGCCGCACAAAACCCTCATTGCTCACTGCCTCCATCTTCTCCAAAGTCGCCACCTTTCCTCACGATCTCTCGCAAGAAATGGCGTCCTGGAGCCGATCAGTTCATCACACCGAGGAGAGCCTCATGGCACTGGAGAAGGAAGAGATCCTTCCTCTGCGGTTGCTAATCAACTGGTGGCCCGTGGAGAGGGACCAAGAAACTCCAATCGTCCAAGAGGGCGAACTGGTGGTTTTCGAGGAATACCTGTGATGCGGGTTCCGATTCCCCGAGAGTCGGTTGCTGAAGGGGATCTTGGAGCATTACGGGTTGGAGTTGGTGAATCTCCATCCGAATGCGGTCTTGATCTTGGCGGTCTTCCAACACTTGTGTGAAGCCTTCGTCGGAGTGTATCCCAGCGTGGATCTCTTTCGACGTTTCTACTACTCGACGTGGTCGAAGAGCGCCAATGCCGCCGGATGTATCTACTTCCGGATAAGGGAGAAGAAAGAGTATCCCTTCTCACCCCTGCGAGACTCCATGCACGGGTGGTACCAGAAATGGTTTGACTGCACCCCTCCATCTGAGAGCGGGTTGTGGTGCTTGAACTCACGGCCAGAGAAGCCTAGCGAGTTAGATTCCCTCCCTATTCTGAATGCAGAGTACATGAAGCAGGCCGAGGTGATTCTTCACTTAGTCCAACAGGGACTAACGACTCGTGATATCATTCGCGACTTCGTGAAGAATCGGGTGAGCCCCCTGCACGAAAGGGCTCATTCAGCTTGGGAGATACAGTCCATGGCAGACAGCACCTTGGACTACAACGTTGGTATGTGACTTCACCAACGAAGCCTTATGTTTTCCTGTTATATCTTGCTAACCAATCCGTTGGTGACACAGTTTTGCCTTCGTCTGAAATCGAGAAACGGACGAACTACCTCCTCAGGGCATACAGTGCCGAAGTGGAGGGACCCAAGGGATCTCCTCGCCCACAAAGCTTGATCCATGCCGGCGATGACCTCAGACTGGAATGTCGAAAGGTATGTCACCTCTGGTCAAGTTCTGTCCGTAAGTCATGTGTACATCTTGTACTAATAAGGACACCGGAATGGCATAGCTCTTGGGGAGATTCGCTGAGGCGACGTTCCCGAGTGAAAACGTCAGTTTCCTGGGAAAGCCGACGATGAAGAGAACAAAGAAAGTCTCTTCAAGGTTTGGAGCGAAGGGACCCGCCCCCAAGAAATCCAAGAAAATCCTCGGGGAAGGCTCTTCGCGCAGAACCCCCCTTACCGCGAAGAAAACTGCGGTAAGATATCATGTGCCTCCTGTTACCCCAGGTACAAACTGGAATCACTTCTTCGTCGTACAGGGTGAAAGGAGCGAGGAGGAGGAGGATGACATTCCTCTAGTTCACCGGAAGAGGAGGGTGGCGACTTCTCAATCCGGCAAGACATTGCCTTGCCCTGCCGAGACAGAGGCAGCTACAGCGAACCCCGCAACCACTGGGAATCCTGTGGTCACAGGCGAGATCCCTGCTCCTGAAGCCCTGGAGGCTTCAGGGTCTGTAACTTCTCCCTCTTTGGTCGAAGGGACGATCACGATAAAATTCCTCGCGATCTTGAATTTTACAATTTCTTCTATATGCGTGTTCACCGGGCCACGTTTGCACAGGGAGAAGAAATTCCTCCTATGACTCCCGTGAGTCCTAGGGGGGCGAGTACTCCACTCCTGGTGACAGGAGGGGAAATAACGGAGCAAGATTCCGCGACCAACCTCAGGGTCGCGGACGAAGTGCCAGCTCTAGCGGTTCAGGAGACACCCAGACCTTTGGGCGCATCCCTGCCAACCGAGCAGGTTACACCGGTATGAGTCCTTACCATTCAGATCTTCATCATTCCTTATGTATATGCTTACAGGGTGATATACATAGGGAGAAAAGGTCTTGTTTACGAAGAGAAAGACCAGGACGGACAACGACTGTCCTCTTTCTCTTGGGGAGCCATCTTCGAAGTCCCAGAAGCTAATGGGATTTCAGTTAAGGTAAGAATTCTGTTATGTTTGTTCTGGATCAGGTTGTGGCAACCATCAGCGAAACTGACAACTTCTTTTTCCTGCTTAGGCGTAGAGACGTAGCACCGAACCCTCCAACAGCCTTGGCGAGGGTTGAAGTTCCTGCCAGTGCTGAAGCCTCTGGTGAAGAAAGCTCTATCCCTCCGGTCCAGGAAGTCGTCCAGGCCGTTAGGGACGAGTTGGGTGCGGAGACCCAATCGCAGGCATTGAAACCTGCAACCGAGGTTCAGCAGGTGTGTCCAGCCATCCCGAAGGACAAGTCATTCCGGGAATATACTGAGGTATGTTGAACATCCCTCATGATATCTGAGTTTTGCATAGAATACAACTGACTTCCCTCTGTGTCACAGGAACTGTCCCGTATGACGGCCAGATCGATAGCTATGGTACAAAGCATCGAGGCCATACAAGAGGAGAGGAATTACTTGCAAGAGTAAGAAAAAAAAGGGTGTTTTAGTCCGCTTGAATACAACCTTGCTATAACCATTGTCTTTTTTATCGCAGGGAAGTTGCTTCCCTGAAGAAGAGCCTTGCCGATCGGGAAAATGACGAGCTCAGGGCGGCCACTACGATTTCACATCAAGAGGCCGAGCTAAAAGAACTGCGATCACAGCTCTCAGGTAAGTCAACTTCCGACCAGAACGACTTAACTTTGTCGTTTAGACTGTTTATAATGATCTCCTTATTGCAGCGCAAGCAAGTCAAATAAACCAGCTTGGACAAGAGAAGGTATTCCTCCAGATGACCATTGACTCTATCCGAAGGGCGAATAGAGACTTGAGCCTATCCATCTTCGAAAAGCTGAAGATGGTAGCCCGTCTTCTAAGGGCTGATGTGGTCGAGACCACAACAGACGACCTTAGCCCAAGTGATTGGTCAAAACTGGTAGTAGCCCAAGCGGAATCACTCCTCGAGTATCTTCCTGAAGATACCAGGCGACAACAAGAGGCGATCAGAACTAGAGTCCGATCAGCAGCCTCCGCCATTCTCTGCCGGTTTCGTCTCCACCATGGCCCTGATTTGGATCTGAATCAACTGATAGGAACGGTAGAGATCGAGAGTGAGGAACAACTTGAGGGAACAACTTGAGGCTATCATGGAGGAAATTAGACCTCTTGTAGATAACTCTTGACCGAGCTTGGGATTATGTAAACCTTGTACCTGCACAGATATAATTATAGAATGCAATGCATGCAATTTTTTTGTTTTACTCCGAAAGAAAACATTTTTTTGTTGTTTCATATAACCATATTCCCCTAGCCCCCGCCTGAGATTATATATACTGGAGACTTAGTATTATAAGCACAGGAAAAATACGGGTGTAACGACCAGGGATATGTGATCAGGCCAGCAATTATACTCGATGCAACGCCTAACCTTGTGGCAAACCGGCAGCCACTCGGATGACCAAGGACATGCCAGCAAGCCCCGTGTGCGTTGAGAAACGGCTTATTGAGGAGTGACTTGTCTGGAAGTGGTCATGAGATCGGCTAGCGAATCCGATTAGGACGTTGTGGCGATATAACCACCGGCGACTAGCCCCCGACCCAAATTCGTAACACATGGGCATAAAAGGAAATATTTGTCGTATGAAACAAGAAGGCTTTTGTTTTATTAAACAATGCTAATTGAAAAGGAAAAGGGATTGAGTACTTACATGCAAAACTTGCGTAGTTGATCAATGTTCCAGGTATTGAACAAAATTCGACCATCCTCCATCGCTAACCGAGCTGATCCTGGTCGCGGCACTGAAACAACAGTATAAGGGCCTTCCCATTTCGGGGAGAATTTGTTGCGATTGGATTGGTCTTGAATTTTTCGTAAAACCAGATTGCCCACGTGGAGACTACGTGGTCACACCCTTTTGTTATGGTACTTGCGCAAAGCTTGCAAGTATACTGTGGACTTGATCAAAGCACGATCACGCTTTTCTTCCAGGAGGATGAGGTCTTGTGATCGCTGTTCGGCCTGATCAACTCGTTCGACTTGTTCTGTCCGAACAGATCCAATACTAACTCCACAGGCAATACGGCCTCGGCCCCATAGACCAGATGGAAGGGTGTCTCACTGGTGGCTCGACTAGAAGTAGTTCGTAGTGCCCATAGAACGGTGTAGAGCTCATCTGCCCAAGCCCCCGGGCAAGTCTTAAGGCGATCGAAAACACGTTTCTTGATGCCTTGCAGTATTTGCCCATTGGCACGTTCCACAGCACCATTGCTCTGTGGATGAGCCATATAAGCAAAGCACACCTTGGTCCCAATCTGATCGCAGTAATCCAGAAAAAGACCACTGGCGAACTGAGAATCGTTATCCGTAATGAGACAATTCGGAACACCAAATCGAGCAACAATGTTCTTATGGAAGAACTTTTGTGCTGCTACTGCGGTAATATTTCGTACCGTCTCGGCCTCAATCCACTTTGTAAATGTGTCAATAGCTACAAACAGAAACTTGTATCCATTGACCGCTTGTGGCATATGACCGACAATATCCATCCCCCAGACCGCAAAGGGCCATGTAAGGGAATGGTTTGCAACGCATAGGCAGGTTGATGAGCCTGTCTCGCGTGAAACTGACACTGGGGACACACCTTGACCATATTCTTGGCATCATCGAGTGCCGAAGGCCAGTAGAATCCCTGTCGAAAAGCTTTTCCGACCAGTGTCTGATATGACGCGTGCGCACCGCATACACCGTCATGTATTTCTTTCAAGAGGGATTTACCTTCCTCCTGAAATATGCAGCGCATGAATACTCCTTGAGTACCCTTTCTATACAAAACTCCTTCTATGAGTTTGTATAGACGCGCTTTTTGAATGAACCGATCACTTTCGGTTTCGTCCTCGGGCAAGGTCCCATGTTCAAGATAAACTCTCAATGGATGAGTCCAATCCTGTTCCTGACCGAGGTTGGTAACGCAGACTGTTACAGGATCATCCTCGACAGAAGTCATAATTGAAGGATGTTCCAAGTGTTCGACGAACACTCCTGCCGGAGCGGATGTGCGTGAGGACCCAATTTTGGATAATTGGTCTGCGAGAATGTTGTCCTTTCGCGGGATGTATTGGACTTCGAAATGACTGAAGTGTTTTTCCAATCTCCTCACTTCCCCCAGGTAATGAGCCATTGTCTCATCGGAGGTGCTGTACTCCTTGTTTATCTGGTTTACGACCAGCTGTGAGTCTCCCCTCACCACTAATCGACGGACTCCGAGGAATTTTGCTGCTCGGAGCCTTGCAAGAAGACCTCCATACTCCGCTGTGTTATTGGTCGCAACAAAGTGTAGTTGAAAGACAAACTTAAGCTGTTCGCCCTGAGGCGGAACTAAGACCACTCCAGCCCCCGAGTGTTGAAAACTACGAGAGCCGTCGAAGTACATTGTCCAGTGATCGGGGCATTCCAATTCCTCGGGTACCCGCACAGGGGGCTCAGGATTGGTCCATTTGACCACAAAGTCGGCCATGACCTGAGACTTAACCGCAGTGCGGGGCGTGAAATGGATATCAAAAGCACCGAGCTCGACAGCCCACTTTGCGATCCGACCAGATTTCTCCGGATTGCGGACAATATCCCCCAATGGAAACGAGGAGGGTACTGTGATCTTATGTGTTTGAAAGTAATGTCGTAGCTTACGGGAAGCCATCAGTAGTGCGTAAAGTATCTTCTGGACCTCAGGGTATCGCTCCTTAGGGCCATGAAGTACCTCGCTTACATAGTAGACGGGTTTGTGTATTCCTTCTCTATCCGTGATCAGGACAGCGCTAACCACGTGCGGTGTGGCCGCCAAATAGAGAAGTAATGGTTCTCCTTTGTCGGGAAACACCAAGATTGGTGGACTGGACAAATATGCCTTCATTTCCTGAAACGCGTTTTCGGCCTCATCAGATCATGCAAAATTGTGATGTTTCCGCAGGGCTTTGAAGAAATGTAGTCCCCTCTCGCCTAGTCGTGATATGAACTGAATTAAGGCCGCCATGCGACCTGCCAAGCGCTGAACATCTTTCATGGTCGAGGGAGACCTCATCTGTTCGATAGCCGTGATCTTTTCAGGATTGACTTCAATGCCTCTGGAACAGACAAGAAAACCTAGAAGTTTTCCTGAAGAAACCCCGAAAGAACATTTCTCCGGGTTCAATTTTATTCCAAAGCGATTCAAATTACAGAAGTTTTCAGCGAGATCGTCCAAATGTAACAATCTCTTAGTGCTTTTTACAACCAAGTCATCTACATATGCTTCGAGATTACGCCCTATCTGGGAAAGAAAGGTCTTTTGCATCAAGCGCTGGTACATGGAACCTGCGTTCTTGAGACCGAATGGCATTCTGACGTAGCAGTAGGTGCCGAACGGGGTGATGAAGGCAGTCTTCTCTTCATCTTCTTCTGCCATGCTAATTTGATGGTATCCTGAGTAAGTGTCCAGGAAGCTCATCAGTTCGCAACCCGCAGTTGAGTCGACCAGCTGGTCGATGCGGGGAAGGGGAAAGTCGTAATTCGGACAGGCACTGTTGAGGCTGGTGTAGTCGAGGCACATGCGCCACTTACCATTTGACTTGCGGACCATGACCGGATTTGCAAGCCATTCCGGGTGATCGACCTCACGAATAAACCCGGCCCTTAGGAGTTTGTCCAACTCCTCTCGGATGGCCTCCTGCCGGTCAACAGTAAAACGCCTGAGCTTTTGCTTTATTGGTCGCTGTCCAGGTCAAATTGCTAACCTGTGCTCGATTACTTCCCTTGGGACACCGGGCATGTCGGATGGTTTTCACGCAAACACATCTGCGTTAGCCTGGAGGAAAGTAATGAGCTCGAGTTCCTATTTGTCATCCAGGCTTGATCCGACCGGAATAGTCTTGGATGGATCATCTGGGTACAACGGAACTAGTTTGAGTTTGTCATCTGGTCGAGGAGCAGCCTTGATCGCGTCAGCGGCGACTATGGCGACCTGAGCGTGGGGAAGTTGGTCCACCATCTCCAAAGATAGCCGGTCACACGTGAGTGCCACGTTGCGACTACCTCGGATCGAGATGACACCTTTGGGGCCAGGCAACTTGCCGCACTGATAAGCATAGTGCATTGCTATCATGAACTTAGCAAGAGTGGGCCTGCCAAAGATTGCATTGTAAGCCGAATCACAATCAATCACATCAAAAGTAACCAATTCTGTTCGGAAGTTATCCAGTTCTCCCAATGTGACTGGGAGGACCACCTGTCCCAACAGCATCATGGAGGGACCAGGGATTATCCCATAAAACGGATGGATTATGGGCTTAATCTTAGAACGAGGAATTTGCATCTTGTCGAGCGCCTTGACCAATAAAATGTCTAAGGAGCTTCCTCCGTCGATCAGGACCCTTTCGACTCTCGCATTACTGATGATCGGGGTAATGACCAGAGGAAGTCTCAATGGTCGAGTAAGCCCCGCAGGACAATCGGAGCGATCAAACGTCAAAGGTGTATCCGACCAACGGGGGTACTGAGGTTCACCAAGGGATGTCTCCGTTTGGTTAACCTCTTGATAAAAGGCCTTAAACTGCCTTTTGGAAAAAAAAGAGGAGGAACCTCCGAAAATAACATTAACATGATTATGAGGTACCTGGTAAGACATCTCTTCATCCCCGTCGGCGTCTCTTAGCCAGCATGCTTGTTCCTTAGTAGGTAAGGTCGGCATCGGTCCAACCCCCTGGTAGAAGTCATCTAACTGCTTCAACCAACTCCTGCAGTTTTTGAGGTCATGGCCTACGGAATTGTGGAGCGGACACCATTACTTGTCTTCCTGCGGGTTAGTCGACTTCTCTGGCTGGTCGGCACTACAACCACCAGAAGCAGTTTTATTTTTGAATGAAGACTTGTTACCTTTGGTCGAAGGAGGCTTCTCTGCAACTGTCTGTCGCACCCCCAAACTGGGACAACGACTACTCCTGTAGAGACCTAGTTCGCTGCAGCTAGTCCCAAACCACAAAGCTTTGACTTCCCAGGATGAGTCAAACACAGGAGTATATTACATTGCAATAGAGTACTCACAAAATATTAAGCAGTGTGGCCTGCTGGCCTTAATATTACATAAAGAGGATTACAATGCCTACAAGGCATTCAGGGTTTAGCAAAATATTTAACTACGCAGCAGAAGATAGGTGACCCTCCCACAAAAGAAGTTGTCGGCAGAACAACACACATCAGGGCTTTGGCGGAACTGATTCTCCTCCTTCTGGATCCACGAAGTACTCCGTGCCATCATCTTGATCAAGGTAAGCTCCATCTATTGAGTTGAATGTTGCAAGGGTGAGCACTTACGTACTCAGCAAGTCATAGGTAAGAGTAGATACATATAGTAGTGATGATATGAACCTAGACTAGTCAAGAATTATGGATATTTGTAAAATAATCTTTTCCTTTCTCATCTCATCTTATGGCAGCACTTTTCATAATATAACATCATCATTCATGTTCACTAGATTATAGCACTACCGCGACACGTCGACACACGATAGCCCACGGCAGCACTCCTTATCATGACAACACATGTCATTTGGGTAATCTTGATTAAACATATTTTATTTAGAAAATAGTACTTGTGTCACACCCCGTGGATTTAATCCACCGCAGCAGACTCCTAAAAACCCGGGAGCCCGGAGTATTCGAATACATTTTTAACACTGCAGAGAGGTACCAATTTACCCACAAGATATTCCACTTTCAAGCCTTTCCTATCATAACAAAATGATTGGACCCCTGACTCACTTCATACTGTGAGCGGCAAGGTGGAAATAACAAGAACTTTTGTTATGTTTTACTCACAATTCAGCCCCGACCCTGTGGCTCTCAGCGAGACACAGTTATGGCAGGTTGTATCCAAACCTCCACCCCTTTGCTTATTCCCATTACTGGGTCAGCGTACTTGATCACCTTCAGTGATATGTGTGGGAGCCGCGCTCCGTGTTTATTGTGCATCACTACACATCTCATGCAGGGGTTTCATGTGCGATCCACATAATTACTTGTTCAGGCCTGTCCCATACCAGGCTTGCGGTTAGCACGTTGTTCATGCCACTAGACGCACAACACAAGGTTCTAGTCCTTATATGCCAGTGACCAGACCATCCACAACCCTGCACCTTCAGTGCCTGCATTCCTTTGCAGTCTAGCACCTCCAGTGCTACAGCCATCCATACCATTTTTCTGGTCACGGCTAGGGGTTTTATTTCATGAATATAAGTATATAGATACATATAATAGTTCATGGCTCAAAACTTGTTTATTTCACATTTCACAGATAACCAGTCTAGTATTGCCAATTCATAAATCAATCATTCTCAATCTTTCACATGCAATATTGCCTATATTCAAGGTTATATTATAGCAACATTTAAAATATAGGTTCAAGATGACCAAGGATATGACTTGCCTTCCGCGTCGTAAAATACAGCAGTCGATGACGGGTCAACAGCAAAATCTTCAAAGTCAGCTTCTGAATCTGCTCGACGACAAACAATCACACAATAATTACTTATAATATTTAAAATGTTTTATGACTTATATGCAGAAATGCTTAACAAGAATGATTGAACTATACTGGACATAATTTGAACTGCAAACTGAACTGAGTCGAGATTCTAGGGTTTCAAGGAATTTGGGCTAAGGATGGTGATTAGATAATCTTAGGGTTTCAGGATTGCAATAGGGATAACAATTTTGTGGCTGGTTTAATCAAAACAGCGAATGTCAACAGATCGACATTCGGATCAAAGCTTGGACATAGCTTTAAGAAAAGCTAGGATGCTTATCTCAAGTTGTGGTAGTAGAAGAAAATGTAGATCACAACTCTACAAATTCAGTGGACAAAGTGGATTTCAAATTGCACAACCAGAAGTGGGTAAACAAGGCCAATGCCACTGGTTGACAAGCTCTGGCATAGAGCTGACAATGCCAAAAACTAGGGCTTAGCATAACTTTTGATCTGGAGCTCCAAATGATGCACTACTTTGTCTGGGAGGTAGGCTTGAGTAACAGGAACAATTAAGTCAACAGGATCTAGGGCAAGAAATGGCTGAAAAGCAAGAAATTTGATGATGAACAGAGATGAACTGGCTGCACTGGAGCAGTTCTGGACACAAACTTGGCAAAGCTATATCTTTTGATCTAGGCTGATTTAGGTGTCGGGATAGAAGACAAAAATGCTCAGGAGGCTAAGGCACATCTAAATGACAAGGTGATTTGGGCTGAAACGGCCGGGAACACTTTTCCGGTCATCGGCGCCGGAGAAGAAGCACTGCCAGTTGGGGGTTTCTGCTACAGGCAACAAGAACTTAATTCCTTGCTTGGAGAGCATCTAGGAGGTATAAGGAAGCTTCTGGTACAATTAGATGGGCCGGAGGATCACTGGAGAAGCCTGGCGACGATCACCGGTTTTCTGGTGAAGCTCGGTTTAGGGAAAAGGTTCGATTCTTGCTTAATTGGGAAATCTAACTTCACAGGCTTGCTTGATTTGGCTTACTGATAAATTTTGATTACAGATACGAAAGCTAATTTGGAGTAATTCGAGCTACATTGCCGGAACAGGGCATTTAGCAATCTCGGCGATCACCGGCGATAAGGTGCAAGGTAATCCAATTAGATGGTACAGCACGATGAGGGAGACGAGGGGAACTCACATATGCTGTTAATTTGGCAGGAGGTGCTGTGGAATGAGCTGGCACCGTGAAGCCTCTTGCTGGACTCGCCGGAGAAGACGACGACAGCGAAGAAGTTTGAGAATTTGGTTAAGTCCTAAAGAAGAGGAGATGATACAAGGCACTGGTGGCTTAAATAGACCAGAGGGCGAAGCTTGCAAGGAAGTAATAGCAGTAAATTGGCGCCAGTGATTTGATTTGCCGGGCGCAGAAGCAACAACGGCGAGCGGTGAAGCGACGGTGCTCAGGCGAGGTGACTACTGCTCAGCTTGTCGGCTCTTTGGAACTCCACATTGTCGGGCGGTGCAAAGCGGTAGCGACAACAGCTGGCAAGGCAAGCGACGTGGCAAGAAGATGCTGACAACAGTCACTGCTGGTCGCGCGGGGAAGCAGGCGCTGGTCGTCGACGTTGCAGCGATGCTGCCACGGTGACGGCTGAGGCGAGGACACGTGCGCAACAGCATGCACGATCAAGTTGCAGGCGAAGCTTGGCCGGCGGCGAACGTGCACGGCGCAAACGCACGGCGAGCTTCTGGTCGTGCACTGGCTGCTTCCCTGGTCGAATTAGGGGCCTGATTGCAATATTTGATTTTCACATTTGGACCAATCTGTAATTCTGGAGATTTGGAAGGTTAGAGTTGAATTTGATTTCACTAATCTGGTAGATTATATTCAACAAGGTATTTGGCAAAGATGGTTGATAAAATTTGACACATTTGAATAGTTTTTAATACAAACTGAAAATAGGGTAATTTAGGGTAAAATAAGATTTAAGTTTTGTCGATTTCGAATTCTGGCATTTAGGGTTCGATTTTGATATCTGCACAAAAGAGAGACTTGTGGCAAATAGCATTTGAGAAGATTTGCCGAAGAAATTCTGAATTTGGAGTTAATCTGGAGATTTTAGCCTTTTTGGGTTTTCAGATATCAGATAAGGACTAATTTGCGATAACTCTTGGACTGATTTGTGAAAAGAGTCTAGATGATAGAATCTGGCTGTCAACTTTTTATATTAAGGTATTGACATACCCCTGATCATATTCCAGGAATAATCTGGTCTGAACTTGGTCAAGATTTTGATTAAATCTGTATTTCTGAAACTTAGGGTATTTGGGTAATGTAAGGTATTTCTGTTTTCGAAAACAGAAGAAGTTGATAAATCTGGAATTTAGAGATAGAATTGGATCTAGGTTCGGAAGGCTTTTAGATTCAGGATAACTAATAGATCACATCTGAACAATCTGATCTTGATTTGAGGTCACAGGATAGATTTTGGAGATTTTAGGGCTTAGGATAGATACTGATCTGGCTATTACTACAGATACATGCATGCGTGCTATTGATGAAAAAGGAAGTTTTCACCCCTAACTCAGGGTGTTACAAACTGCGACCTCGCGGTACTGCCCAGAGCGATTCCTTTTCGACTTCTTCGACTTCCCGCCTGATGAGGATTCCGGCTTCTTGCTTGAATCTTCTTTCCTAGCGTCCTTAAGACCTGGTTGAGGCGGTAGGTTACCTTTATCGACCATCCGGTTCCATTCGACAGCCTCGGCTGCGTCGGAATACCGATCAGCCATATCAAAGAGATCGGCTACTGATCGAGGAGGATGGATGAGCAAGTCTTCGGTGAATCTCTGATATCGAACGGCATGTTTAAATGCCCTAATAACAGAGCTATTAGATATGTTCGGGATGGTATTCCTCACCCTGACAAACCTCTTGACAAACTGACGAAGGGTTTTGGTCGAAGTTTGCCGTAGTCGATGGAGGTCGTGCTCTTTACCCGGCTTCTGATAACAATTTTGGAAATTGCTGAGGATAGCATCGCACAGCATTTACCAGTTATAGATGGAACCCTCGGGCTGATTAAACAACCAGGTTCTTGCCGATCCTTCAAGGACTGTTGGCAGGTAGTTGGCCATGACCCGGTCATCGCCTCCTGCCGCTTGGATGGCAGTAATGTAGATTTGAAGGAATTTGGACGGGTTCTGAGTTCCGTCAAACCTTTCTATGGCCTCTGGTCTGAACTTGTCTGGCCAAACGACCGCACGAAGGCCGGGCGAGAAAGCTTTACAACCAACATAGGGACCGTGAACTGTCCTGAGACTTTCGACCGGATCGCAGGTGACCTCACGCAATGGAGAAGCCACTCGTGGTCCTAAACGAGAGTGGACAGGGACTCGATCCCTATCACGAGAATCCTGTGCCCGCCTAGACTTGTCCTAGCAGGATGGTACAGGCGGCGGGTAACTCCGTCGACCAGAACCAGAGTGAGAACGCTCTCAGTTGTGGGAACGTGTTACCGACCGAGAAGAGGCCGTGGGGGTCACCTCAGATGCGACCTCATCCAACCTCTCCGCCATGATTCTGGTGAAGGCTGGTTTCTACGCATCCGTGACCGTAGGAGGAAAATTACGCATGACCTCCACGGTAGATCGAAGCCGGCCATGCATACTTCTCCTAGGGGCACCAGGTGTTACCGTTTCTTAATCCACCGGGAAACGCTCCGGAGGCAAAGAAGGGGTCTAGTCGCGCTTGCGACCACGTGATCATCGGGAAAAACCCGGAGCAGCATCGTAACGAGCCTGCGCATCTTGAAGAGCCTCTAGGGCCGTTCTGCGTAGTTCGTTGTCTTGTTGCTCGGGATCTCGATCCTCCTTCTGTTTGCGTTCCTGTTCTTCCCTATGAGCCCGTTGATCAGGAGCTTCCTCCGATAAGGCAGTGAACTGTCTAGGGAGAGAGGTCGCCAAGGGAGAAAACATCTCAGTTTGTTTCGAGTCAGACTTGAAATCAAAGAGACGATGGAGGTTATCAGCGTCGAACCTCCCCGAGCTGATTTCCTGGTCGATATCATCCTTCCCCTCAGCAGGGTCATATGATGGATCGGATTCACCCTCTAACGCATTAAGAACCTCGGTGGGTTCTGACCTTGCGTTAGTCGCCTCCTGGTCGATGGACATGACCTGGAGAGTTGATTCGACCTCTGGGAGATTCTCGCCTCCGGTTTCCTCCATCGGGACAGGATCGCTAGGAGAAGGCATTGGAATGTGAGCATAATCCTTGAGATCGAAATTGTTCTCAGAATCATATGCTCCAGCCATAATTCAGTGAACCTCCGGATGAAAATTAGGACGCCTTGAGAAAGGCCCCACGGTGGGCGCCAGCTGTCGACGATTCGGACTCGGGGTCCTTAGCCGAACTTATGCAGAATTTGTAGGTTGTGAGACCTTTCAGGGTGTCCCTCCGGGAAGGTATGATGAATTAAAGAGAACTGGAGCACAGAGAGATTTATACAGGTTTGGACCCTCGATGGTGGGAGTAATAGCCCTATGTATGGTAAAAGGATTCACAGAGTTATGGAAAAGATCTTCACAGGCGAAGATTTTTCTTATATGTTTGTACAAGACAAAGCCTGGAAGGCTTTGTGAAGGCTATCTAATTTAGACTACTGTCTTCGGGTTGCTTTTGTTTGATCTGGTTCGATCAATCCCCCCCAATCTGGTTCAATCATCCTCCTATTTGATGCATTAGGCTATCCCTTTATACTGGTTGAAAGGGTGCCAAGTCGCAACGGCATCAAACAGTTGCTTGGATGCGGTTTCGAAAACTGCTCCTAACTCCCACGCAGGTTTAACACGTGTTATTTATAGATAACTGCACGTATTAACCTCCTGACGGTTGTCTCCGTACGTGGAAGAATATTCGGGATACACGGGATATCCCCGTTATAAGGGCAGAACAATCCCGCGTCCCCGGTTGAAGGTGTTCTGACCACGCAATGTTGGCTGACCGCGCACCATCTGCAGTCTTCTGTCCACGTATAGCACACGAACTCCTGACTGCGCACTAGCTACGGTCTGATCGCGTAAAGCCTGCGACCTCGTGCCTGTGCTTCTCAGAATGACTTGAGTTCGCACCACCAGGCGCTTGTCTGGTTCGAATCTGTCCTGAACCAGCCGTGCATTTATTTGAACTGACTCGGGTATCAATCCTCGTCATGAACCCCGCCTCTTTGAGCTTGTTGATCTCCGTCTTGATTTCCTCTTGGCGTTCAAGGGAGAGTTTTCTCAGCTTCTGTTTGATCGGGGGGTGACCGGGGGTCACAACGAGCTTATGCTCGATGACTTCCCGGGCGACGCCATGCATGTCGGAGGGCTTCCATGCAAAAACGTCGGAGTTCTTACGTAGGAAAGCCGTGAGTTGCTCCGCGTGCTCTTCGGGGAGATCCGCCCCGATCTTGATGGTCTTGTCCACGTCGTGCGGGGACAGCGGGGACCTTTCGGAGGTCCCCCTCAGGACTCGGCTTGGGGGGAGACCTCCCGGAGGGGACGTGACGAGGATTGACACCCAAGTCAGTTCAAATAAATACACTGTTGGTTCAGGACAGATTCGAGCCAGACATGTGCCCGGTGCGGATTCAAGTCATTCTGGGAAGCATCACCCCGAGGTCGCAGGCTTTGCGCGATCAGACCGCAGTTAGTGCGCGGTCAGGAGTTCTTGTGCTATATGCGAACAGAACGATGGAGATATTGCGCGGTCAGCCAACACCCCGCGGTCAGAGCACTTTCGACCAGGGATATGGGATTCACCTGTCCCTATGGCAGGAATATCCCAAGTATCCCGAAGATTCTTCCACGTGGAGGAATAACCGTCAGGAGGTTAATACGTGCAGTTATCTATGAATAACACGTGTTAAACCTGCGTGGGGGTTAAGAGTGGTTCTCTAAACCGCATCCAAGCAACTGTCTGATGCAGTTACGACATGGCACCCTTTCGACTAGTATAAAAGGGTGACAAGATGCATCAAACAGGGGGGGATCGATCAATAGATCAAGATACAGCTCAAACAGCCAAGACTACGGCTTAGACTAGATAATTTCCATAAGCCTTCTAGACTTCATTTTGTACATTCGTATAGGGAAAACCTTCGCCTGTGAAGGCCTTTTCCCATCACTTTGTAACTATTTACTACACATAGTGCAATCCCAACAGGACTTAGGGCTTTTACTCCCACCATCGAGGGCCCGAACCTGTATAAATTTCTCTATGCTCCAGTTCTCCATAAATCTACATACCTTTCCGGAGGGTTGCCCTGAAAGGTCTCACTATTATAAATTTTGCATAAGTTCGACTGAGGACCCTGAGTCCGAATCGTCGACAGCTGGCGCCCACCGTGGGGCCTTTCTGAAGGCGTCCTAATTTTTCCGGAGGTTCGTTGAAATATGGCTGGAGTATATGATTCCGAGAACGATTTTGATCTCGAGGATTATGCTCACATTCCAATGCCTTCTCCAAGCGATCCTGTTCCGATGGAGGAGGTTGGAGGCCAAAATCTTCCAGAGGTTGAATCATCTCTCCAGGTCATGTCCATCGACCAGGGAGCGACTGGCGCAAGGTCAGGACCCATTGAGGCTCTTAATGCGCTAGAGGGTGAGTTCGGTCCGTCATACGTCCCCGCCGAGGGAAAGGATGATATCGACCTGGAAATCAGCCCGGGAAGATTCGACCCTGATAACCTCCACCGTCTCTTTGATTTCGAGTCCGACTCAGCACAAACTGAGATGTTTTCCCCATCGGCGACCTCTCTCCCTAGACAGTTTGCTGCATTATCGGAGGAAACTCCTGATCAACAGTCTGCTAGGGAAGAATGGGATCACAAACAGAAGGAGGATCAAGATCTCGAGCAACAAAACAACGAACTGCGCAGAACTGCCCTAGAGGCTCTTCAAGATGCGTAGGCTCGTTACGATGCTGCTCCGAGTTCTTCTCAACGGTCATGTGGTCGCAGACGCGACCAGACCCCTTCTTTGCCTCCGGAACGTTTCCCGGAGGACGAAGAAACAGTAACATCTGGTGCCCCTAGGAGAAGTACCCATAGGGCTCGAGCGCGGCCCCGAGGGGTGCCACGTGGACCCTCGTGATGAATCCGCGCCATTCAATTCAAACGGCACGCGCGAATCGAAGAGACGGGCGTGGGAAATGACGCATCGACAATTCGAACCACGCGAGGCCATTATGGCCGGCGGCGCACAACAACCGAGATATCATAAGTACCTAATGCAGGAATTGAGGCATCGGCGAGGCACCGGAAATCCCTTCTGGGGGAGATGTTCCCTGTAAAGAGAACCATCCCCTCTGGGGGCTTAAGCGACGTCCCTGGAGGACATGGGGGGCTACTGTTGGGGGAAATCTCCGTGCTATAAAGTCCAGGTAAAGGGAAAGGGTCCTGAAGCCTTCGTCCCGGACGCCGCCCTGGGCCCGGGGACAAGGGCCCTGGTAACCCCGTCCCGGGCGCTGTCACTCGCTCGGGGACAAGGGCCCCGATGACCCTCGTCCCGAGTGCCACCTTTTGCCCAGGGACAATGGTCCCAGAGCCTTCGTCCTGGGCGCCGCCTTTTGCCCTGGGACGACGGTCCCGGAGGCTTCGTCCCGTGCGCAGTCACGTGAGGGACACACGAGGAGCGCCTCAGGCGCCGCCTTTGGCCCGAGGACAAGGGTCCCGGTGACCCCTGTCCTGGGCGCCGCCATTTGCCCGGGCACAAGGGTCCCAGAGCCTCTGTCCCGGGGCCCGCCAATTGCCCATGGATCAGGGCTCCGGAGCCTCTGTCCTGGGTGCCGCCTTTTGCCCGGGGACAACGGTCCCAGAGCCTTCGACCCGGGCGCCGCCTTTGGCCCTGGGACAAGGGTCCCAGTGACCCTTGCACCGTCTTTTGCCCAAGGACGACGGTCCCGGAGCCTTCGTCCCAGGCGCCGCCTTTGGCCCGGGGACAAGGGCCCCAGTGACCCTCGTCCCAGGCGCCGCCTTTTGCCCAGGGACGACGATCCCAGAGCCTTTGTCCCAGGCGCTGCCTTTGGCCCAGGGATAACGGTCCTGGTGGCCCCCGTCCTGGGCGCCGCCATTTGCCGGGGGATCAGGGCCCCGGAGCCTCTGTCCCGGGCGCCGCCTTTTGCCCGGGGAGAATGGTCCTGGAGCCTTCGTCCCGGGCGCTGCCTTTGGCCCGGGGACAAGGGTCCCGGTGACCCCCGCGCCGCCTTTTTCTCGGGGACAACGGACCCGGAGCCTTCGTCCCTGGCGCTGCTGTTTGCCCGCGGACGACGGTCTCAAAGCCTTTGTCCCGGGCGCCGCCTTTTGCCTGGGGACAACGGTCCCGGAGCCTTTTGCCCGGGGACGACCGTCACGGATCTTTCGTCCCGGGCATCGCCTTTGGCCCGGGGACAAGGGCCCCAGTAACCTTCGTCCCGGGCGCCGCCTTTTGCCCGGGGACGACGGTCCCGTAGCCTTCATCCCGGGCGCCGCCTTTGGCCCAGGAACAAGGGCCCCAGTGACCCCCGTCCCGGGCACCGCCTTTGGCCCGGGGACAAGGGTCCTAGTGACCCCCATCCCGGGAGCCGCCATTTGCCCGGGGACCAGGGTCCCGGAACCTCTGTCCCAGGGGCTGCCATTTTCCCGGGGATCAGGGCCCCGGAGCCTCTGTCCCGGGTGCCGCTTTTTGACCGGGGACAATGGCCCCGGTGACCCTCGTCCCGGACCCGGTCACGTGAGGGTCACACGAGGAGCGCCTCAGGAACTGGTGAGGACACTT
Source organism: Pharus latifolius (assembly GCA_019359835.1). Taxonomy (NCBI): domain Eukaryota; kingdom Viridiplantae; phylum Streptophyta; class Magnoliopsida; order Poales; family Poaceae; genus Pharus; species Pharus latifolius. The sequence goes on along the minus strand of CM033327.1, from coordinate 17,294,630 downwards.
GTCAAGCATCCAGCCCCCTCGGCTGGAAGAAGCACGCCAGTGCCCTCTGATCCAACGGCTGCAACCAGGGTAGTTTAGTCTTTTTGCATCTTTTCTGCCTATATAAGCCCTTGTATCCCACTGTTGTAACCAAAGACAACTCATTTACATCAATACACAAAAATGAATAGGCATGCTTAGGAGCACTCTGACGAGGATTGACACCCGAGTCAGTTCAAATAAATGCACTGTTGGTTCAGGACAGATTCGAGCCAGACACGTACCTGGCGGTGCGAACTCAAGTCGTTCTGAGAAGCATCAGCCCGAGGTCGCAGGTGACTAGGATTGACACCCGGGTCAGTTCAAATAAATGCACTGTTGGTTCAAGACAGATTCGAGCCAGACACGTGCCCAGAGGTGCAAACTCAAGTCATACTGAGAAGCATCAGCCCGAGGTTGCAGGCTTTGCGCGATCAGACCGCAGACTTCGCGCGGTCAGGAGTTCGTGTGCGAGATGTTGCGAGGTCAGCCAACATCCCGCGGTCAGAACATTCTCGACCAGGGTACTTGGAGTTCGTCTGTCCGGCTGTCCCTATAGAGGGAATATTCCAAGTATCCCGAAGATTCCTCCACGTGGAAGACCAACCGTCAGGAGGTTAATACGTGTAGTTATCCATGAATAACACGTGTTTAACCTACGTGGAGGTTAAGAGCAGTTCTCTAAAAACCGCATCCAACCATCCAAGCAACTGTTTAATGCAGTTTACCACATGGCACCCTTTCGACCAGTATAAAAGGGTGGTATGGAGTATCAAACAGGGGGATCGATCAAGAGATCAACGTCTTTGATACAAGCAAGATACAACACATCTCAACCACTCAAACAGCCAAGTCTGCGGCTTAGATTAGATAGTCTTTATAAGCCTTTCTGCTTCTTTTTGTACACTTGTAGAGAAAAAAACCTTCGCCTGTGAAGGTCTTTTCCCGCTAGTTTGTAAATCTTTATCAAACCTAGTGGATTCCCAACAGGACGTAGGGCTATTACTCCCACCATCGAGGGCCCGAACCTGTATAAACACTAGTACAGAAAAGCTTTCTTCTATCAGTAAAAAAAACCCTTCTACTATCGGTTTTTGCACCGATAGAGATAGACACGATAGAACAAGACTGGACATTTTCTATCGGTAAATAACCGACAGAAGAAGTTCACTATTCTATCGGCATATTATGAATCTACCGATAGAAAACCTGTCGTAGTCTTACGTCCAGCGGCAGGGAAAGTACCATTATTCTAACGGTTAATTACAAGATTACCGACAGAAAAAAGCATAATATTCTATCGGTATATTTGGAGTGTACCGATAGAAAACTCGTCGTTAGCGGTTGGAAAAGTACCACTATTCTAACGGTTAATTACAAGTTTACCGACAGAAAAAAGCATAATATTCTATCGGTATATTTGGAGTGTACCGATAGAAAACTCGTCGTCAGCGGTTGGAAAAGTACTACTATTCTAACGGCTAATTATAAGTTTACCGATAGGAAAAATCATACTATTCTATCGGCATCTTACAAGTTTACCGATAGAAAACTCGTCACTAGCGGTTGGAAAAGTACCACTATTCTAACGGTTAACTACAAGATTACCGACAGAAAAAATCATACTATTCTATCGGCATATTATGAGTGTACCGATAGAAAACTTGTCGTCAGCGGTTGGAAAAGTACCACTATTCTAACGGTTAATTACAATATTACCGACAGAAAAAAGCTTAGTACTCTATCGGATATGTATGAGTTCACCGGCAGGAAAGGTCACACTCTTCTAACGGTTAATTTTGATTGTACCGATAGAAAAAAGTACAGTAGTCTCTCGGTTGTTGATGAATTTACCGATAGAGCATTCACATATACAGTACTTTATTTGCATTCACAATACAGTACATTCACATATACAGTACAGATGCAATACAGTATAGATTGGATACACAATACAGTACAGATGCAAGGTAAATTCACAGAACAAATTGACACATTAGGCAGTTATTCACATTTATTCACATATGTATGGACAAATACAGATTGCAATCCAATGTGGACATTTATTCACATATATATATTTATTCACATGTATATGAACAGTCTATGCAGAGTACACGAAAAGGAGAAAATTGTCATGCTGGATGGTTGGGCGCTACTTCCTCCATGACATATTGTGCCCAGATTTGTCGAAGATATATAGTCTTTGCATTTTCATATTGGTCTTTCGACATGGCGATCTGCAAGCATGTGTGCATACTGAGTAACTAACTTCGATCCTAATTTAGAACGTGACACCCATTTTTGAAATTTGAGTTAGCTATCGATGCTTACCTGGGGGAATCGGGAAAAGTTTGTCCGCACTAGGTCGTACATGTAGCGCAGCACATAAAACCCGCATTCCCACGATTGCGGCTGCTGATGGCACTGAGATAATTGCATATGCGAAGACATGTTAGCTATATATTGTTTCCATAAACTAATTAAGCATAAACAAAAAGTCTCGTGAGTACCTCATATTCTTTCCAAGCTAGTACGGAGCCCTGCGGTGCGGCATGCCTCCCTCCAGCGGACACATATTTATCAAAAGCCCTGCATTTCAGTTAGTATTGCCAGTTAATGTATTATCATTAGCTAGTGAGGTCAAAATATAAATCAAACATATAAGTTACTTACGCCTCCATATTCCCCTTGAGCACATATTCCATCAATAATCTGTCACGCATCGAATCGAGGTAGTACACCTCGTTCCTCAGCGGACAGATCACGATGAGGATCCAGTGGCCCCTGCATTGTACGTAAAAGAGGACCGCTAGCTCAAAGTACATCTCAGGTGTAACATACAAGATTGAGTTAAATTAGTACGAAATGCACTAACCTTTGGTGGTACGGCACCAGAATGAAGTCCCTGTCCTGCTGCGCCATCAGCGCGCTGGATATGTACTGCTCAGCGTGCGCGGCATCCTGCTCTAGCATCGTGAGGCTTATTTTCTCTGGGTCGAGGAAACCCACCTTGTCACACGCAGCCTCCGATGCTAGCCTGTACATGCACCTGCATGCGAAGGACGAGATTAATATTAATTTCACAGAAAGTTACTCAGTATTCAAATGAACTGCAACATTAATGCAGAGTTAGCAAACAGAGTTAGAAAACAGCAATACATAGCATCAGCAAACTCACAGGACTCCAGTCCGTATGATGGACATATCGAGCTCCCGCCAGTTGTAGAGGTCAAACAGATCCTCGTGTGCCACGGATATAGTCCCGGGCTCACGGTGGAACTGCCCAGGCCTGTAGGGAACTAAGAAGTTCAGGCTGCGCCAAGCTCGATGTAGGTACCAGTCGTGGAGGTCTCTGGTTGATCGATCCAATTTCCGCAAAGATGCCTCCGACAGGAGTGGGAGCGCGTTCGTGAACGTCCGCGGCAGTCCCTGTCGCCCTTTGCCCTTGCCTTTGCCGCCCTTGCCTTTTGTCGGGGACTGAGCGCGTACCTTCGAAGGCAAGGGCGAGGTGATGGCGGCTTTCTTCCGAGGTGGAGGCGTGGATGCGCTGGGTGGGGTCGAGGTCGTCTTTGATGTGTCCAGGTTCGCACGAGATCGGCCCTCATGCCCCGAGCTGGGGGCGCAGTCCCCTGGTAGCCCCGCGGCAGGCCACTTCAATTAATGAGCACGTATGTTAGATTATGCAAGTTGAGTGTACTGAGTAGGATGTAATCTAAAATGTGTAGGATTTACCGGTTGTATTACAAGACACTTCTTGGGCCACTGTACGTAGGAGCCCACTGCCTCAGCAAGTGTCTGCAGTTCCTCTGTTGGGACTGGCAACGGAGAATCGTTGTAGCCCGGCATGGCCATGTCCACCTGTACCTTTGCGAAACCCAACCGCAGAGGTACACAGTGGACCCGGACATCCGGCCCAGACGGATATACGAAGCCGTGTCCAACCACTTCCTGCCCGGCGCCTACGTGATTCTGTAGGATGCAGCCCTCCGGCCCCGCAAATTTGTAACAATTAAGTGCACAGATGAAGGCTTGCAGTACCTCAAGTAGATCCACTGGATCCGCGAGTACCTTCGAAGCGCAACTGCTTATCCGACCCCGCGGGGTACCGTCGTCCTGGGGATCCGCATCTGCACTCTTGGCCAACAATGCATGTCTCAACCGTGCAAACTCTTCCCTCATTTGTGCGACCTCGGTCTGCACCTCAGACTGTACCTCAGCCCGTATCTCAGCCCGCATCTCCGCCCGTATCTCCTCCCGTACCTCAGCCCGTATCTTATCGGAGAGGTCAGCTTCCTTTTCCTTCCAGGTGCGGGCCTTCTTCCTCGGTGGAGCCGGATCTACGAAACCGGCCTTCCACGACACAATGGCTCCCACGGCCCGTGTCCGCCCGGGATGCTCCTTATTTCCTAGAGCCCGGGTGAGGATGTCGTTCTCCCTCTGCGGGGTAAACAATCCCTCCGCTGCCTCCTTCTCAAAAGAGATCTGTTACATTTGAAGGTACCTTGTGAGACAAATTGCCTTATATACACTTGTGCGCACACAGTTTACGAGGTTAGCCAACTTACCATTCGCCTCACAACGTCGGCGTCCCCAGGGGTTGCGAACTGCACAGACCCCGTGGACGACACGGACCCCCTCCCCCTCCACCATCGCTTGCACCTCTCATCCCGGATCTCGGAGAGCGGCAACTCAGGGGTGTCGATGACAGGATTTTGTTCGTCTTCCTTCTTCCACTGTTCCTCCTTCCCCGCATAGCCCCGGGATCCGAGCCGATGCGGGTGGTCGTTCCTCTTCTGGATCGCCCTATTCTTCTCGCTAAGGGCCTTGAACTCCTCAGTCCCCTTCTGCTTGGTGAATTCCTCCCATACCTCCTCCAATATGAAGGGGTACTTCTCGCAAGGAGATTTCCCCGCAACTAGGAAGTTACTGACGAGCCAGCTCTTAAAGGTTTTCCATGTTCCGTTCATGTCCTTCAAGCAGGCAGTCCTAGGTGTATCGTCGGGGATGTTCCACTTAGCCTGTTTCTGAAAAATGCATACAATTAATCACGAGTTAGTTAAACTTTAGTATAAGCCAAGAGAACGTGATTACGAAAGAGTTCAGCGATTTCAGTTCATTTAACCTTCACTTCCGCCCACAACCTATCCCTCTCGTCCGCCGTCACGTCCTTCCAGCTCTGGACGGTGATCTTCACCCTTTCTTTCGCCAACAGCCCAACGTAGGCCGCGTACCTCTCAGCATTCTTTCCAATCGGCCTCCCAAATTGGTTGAACTCACAAGAAAGATCCGTACGTTTGGCCAAACGCCCCAACGTCGTCGCGCCTCGCCCCACCCTCTTGCGTGGGATGTAACAGCCCCATCTTCAGTAGTTATGATGGGGTTGGCCCTAGTCGAACCACTAGTACCATCCGATGAAGACGACGACATGTCTTCCCCTACAAAACCTTCAACAAACCATATATATGGCAATTAATTCGCCTTGGAGTTCCATAACTCAGCCCAGGACTGGAGACTAACTAGGGCGGCAAAAGGGAAAATAATACAAAAAGAAAGACATGCATAAATTACTTACTGAACTCTTCAGAAATATTTTCTATCGGTAAACACATGAGCTGCTGATAGACCATAACCACACAAGACAATTTTTCTATCGGCAAACACGTGAGATACCGATAGAACATAACAATGTTCTCTACATATGGAATTTTGTTGACAAGCCACCATTCACTGTCATCACATAACATTCTCGATGATTTGCTACACTAATATTCATGGGCCAGCATTATTATTTCACACGTAAATATGCACACAAGCATCTAAGTGCCACTGTGCATAATCTTTAGCCTAGCCTGTATGTGAGTCATCAGGACTTCACAGCTATTAGGTTGGGAAAAGTCATGTATATAGGCATTTGAAACATATACATCGAAGACCCATCCACATTGCCATATATTCATATGAAATGAGTAAAAATTCCCAACCAAACTAGTACATTGCATGGCTCATGTCCTTCCAGATCCAAATTAAGTTTTACTACTTGTGCAGAAAAATTTTCTATCGGTAAACACATGAGCTGCCGATAGAATATGTGTAAGAACACCTCCAACATATAATCTGCATTACATGGCAGTTGGATACAATTGATCACACATACAGCAGTATAAAGAAGTTAAAATCTCAAAACAGGTTCATTACAGCACTGGAACATATTATGTAAACCCTAATTAAAATCAACATTGCCTGCGGAATGTACATAAGCCAACACAATAGGGAACCCTAGTGTAATTGCAAAACTCGAAGAATTAGTACGTGCAAAACACTAGGATCAAATAAAGAAGATGCTGGAAATAGAACGACGAATTAGGGTATTTACGGCGGCGATCAGTTCTGGTGATGGAGAGGCGGTGTAGAACGCAGCAGCGGCGGGCGAAGGACGAAAATAAGAACCGGTGGCAGTGACGAACCAGTGTCCAGCCGGCGATCGTCGTGTGGGAGAGAGGAAGTGAGTGCTCACGGCGGAGGTTGGGGTTTTCTTCGCTCTCGAAGAGACGCAGTGCTCTAAGGTGGAACTGTTCGAGTGGAGGGAAACTAAAGGGCCGTGTACGAGTAATAAAGTAGCGGAGGAACTTTTCTATCGGTATAACAAAATGATACCGATAGACTTATGTAATTTTCTATCGAAACAACAAAATAATACCGATAGAAAAAGTAAATTTCCCGGAAAAATATTTGAATTAGTGGATGCATTTTTCTATCGGTATAAACAATAAAATCCCGTGAGACCAATTTTCCACAGAAAATTTTTTTAAAGTGCTTGAGATTGGGTGCCATTTTTCTATCGGTAAAAACAACAAAATACCGTGAGAGTAATGAAAAGGTGCCCTTTTCTATCAGTATAAACAAAAAAAATCCCGTGAGCCCAATTTTCCCCAGAAAATTTTTTTGATTAAGTGCTTGAGATTTGTGTGCCCTTTTTCTATCGGTAAAAACAACAAAATACCGTCAGAGTAATGAAAAGGTACACAATTTAACATCAAACAGACCGTGGTTGAAAGCTGCAGAATGTTAAAGAAAGAGGGAAGATAGCCGGAAAATTGGAAAATTGACATAAAAAGAAATTGTTCATTCATTGTTGTTTTATCACTTACAAAAAAAAAATAAAACCCAAAATGCTAGGTCAAGGGGTGGTCTTAGCCCTGGCTGCATGTAGAATAGAGTCAGTTAGACTTGCAGCCAGGACGCAGGACTCCTCTAGCGACAACTTGTCCCTAGGATCAACTACTACCGCGTCGAGAAGGCCTGCGACCTCCCTTAGCTTCGCTATGGTATCCTTCATAGTCAAACCGCAGCCAGCGATGGTCATATCCGCGGCTTTCTTCTCCTCGCGAAGACGCCTCGTCCTTGCCCTAGCATTGTCACCATCCGTCCTCATGCGCTTAATGCGCTGGAAGAGATCGTCAAGGTCAAGCCGTAGCTGAGTGTGCTTGTCTGTAAGGAGCTTGTGCTCCTCCTGGAGGGCCCTCAGGTCAGCCTTCACTTTGGCAGTGTCTTCCACGGCTACCATTCCCTGTGCAAATCAACAGGTCAAGAATGAACTGAACATGGATTAACAATACAGGGGTAAACCGAGGAGATTTAGAGTTCTTACCGGGGAGGGCGTGGATGACGATCCCATGGAGGTTGCCATTGTGAAAGAGAAGATGAGGAGTCGAACCGTTCGAGAATTAGAAAAACAACAAAATACCGCGACGCATGGCGAGGTACTTATAGAGTTTCCAAGGCGACGCATGGCGACACGTTTGAGAATTCAAAGCGGCAGAGTCTTCTTCTATCGGTAAAAACAGGGAAAAACCGTCAGACAACAAATACCGTGAGACAAACGAATTTATTCTAACGGTAAAATAGAACAATACCGATAGAAAACGTATTGAAGTGCCTGAGAGAAGATGTCCTTCTCTATCGGTATAAATAACAAAATACCGTCAGAAAAAAGGGATTTTTGCAGAACTTAATTTGAAGAGGCTGCGATGAGATTTTTGCAAGTGCTATTTGAAGGGAAGAATTAAATATTTACAGGATAAAGGAACTGTACATGTTAGAACTCATGCTGTGGAGTAAAATTGAGATGTATTAATGCTGTGAACTAGCTTATCATTAAATTCTAAAGAAAAATGTACTGCCTGATGTATTAATGATAAGTTCCTCACCTTGCTGCAGAACTTGTGGGCTGTTTGCTTGGCATTTATCCCTGAAATAGAAATTAATCATCAATGGTTCTCAACCCATAATCCTTCTTCGTGGTCATCTCGCAGATACGTTGTTTCGTCGATATCTTCAGTACGGATAGATTGAATGTCCTCTAAAAATGGAGGTATTTCATCGAATTGGTTATACTCCTCTTCGTCGACAACATCTTCGACCCCAACAATACGTCTCTTGCTGTGGAGGACAACATGCAAGTTTGGATTGGCCGGGTCAACGATGTAGAATACCTGTGTGGCTTGCTTTGCAAGTATGAATGGATCGTCTTGGTGTCCGACTCTACCAAGATCGACGAGAGTAAACCCGTAACTGTCAACTTGAACACCTCGAGGGATTTCGACCCATTGGCATCGAAACAGGGGAATCTTAAGTAATCCGTAATCGAGCTCCCATATTTCGTCAATAACACCGTAATATGAGTTCAGCGCCCTTACTGACCTGGCATCCTCGGAAATAGCAAACAGTGTCACTCCACTACATTGCGTGCTACTCTTGGCGTCTTGAGCTCTTGTGTAAAATGAATACCCATTGATGTCGTACCCCTGCCAAGTCCCTACAGTGAATCTTGGGCCTCTAGCCAACCATGTCACAGTTTCACTTACGGAGCCCTCGGCAGCTCGCGTGACTCTTTCTTGGATCCACTCAGCAAATTTCCTGTTATGTTCTCTGCTTACCCAAACGTCTGACTTCGAAGGATTCTGTGACCGTAACATTACCTTGTGCTCGTGTATGTATGGCTCGACCTCCGTCATGTGTTGTAAGACCCAAAAATGTGATTTTGCGTACACATCACGAGCGGGGACGATAGCTTTGAATCCAATCGTTCCAATTCCCTCAAGCCTACCCTCGTGTCGGGACCTAGGAACACCAATTGGGTCAACCCCGGCCATATAATTTGTGCAAAATTCAATCACCTCCTCGGCGGCATAACCTTCCATGATACTCCCCTCGGGTCGACGACGAGTCCTTACGTATCCCTTCAATACACCCATAAATCTCTCAAATGGATACATGTAGCGCAGGCACACAGGTCCACAAAACTTAATTTCTCTGATAAGGTGAACAATCAGATGGACCATAACATCAAAAAAGGATGGAGGGAAATACATCTCGAGCTGACAAAGAGTTGTAACCACGTCGCGTTGCAAAGCGTCCAGTCCATCGGGATCAATTACCTACGAGGACACAGTTGCGCCAAATATTCATATCAGAAAAATCTTCTAATTAAGCTCCACAAATGGAGGTAGTGAACTTATAGTACGAGTGCACGTACTTACCTTGCAAGATATTGCGTTGAAGAAATAACATAGGTTTGTGATTGTCTCTCTGACTTTAACTGGGAGAATGCCTCTGATAGCAATGGGAAGCATTTGTGACATCAAGACATGACAGTCGTGGGACTTCATGCCAACCAGTCTTAGGTCCTTCATAGACACAAGTTTTTTCAAGTTCGCGGAGTACCCACATGGAACTTTAACACCGTGCAGGCACCGACAGAGTTCTGTTTTTTCGCTCTTGGACAACGTGTAGCAGGCCGGGGGGAGGTATGTACGCTTTCCATTCTCTAAAGGTGCAAGCTCAGTCCTTATCCCCATTTCCACCATGTCACGACGAGCTTTCACACCATCCTTTGTCTTTCCCGGAATGTTCAACAACAAACCAATCAAACTGTCACAGACATTTTTCTCTACATGCATGACGTCAATGCAATGTCGAACTTGTAAGTGCTCCCAGTACGGTAGATCCCAGAGAATCGATCTCTTCTTCCAAACATTTTTTTCTCGAGGTTTAGAATGCTTACCGAACTCAACTTTGATGTCGTTCACGCGTGAGTAAATCTCCTTACCGGTCAGAAACACTGGAGCTGATGTAACACCCCTGTTTTTGCTGAACCCTAAAATAGCCAAAATCCACATCTGGACCCCAAAACCTAATCTGCTTCAGCCATTCCCTTCTAAATGCTGTTCAGAACATTTTTCCCTTCGGGACCATCTCCAAAATCTCACCCTAAAGCCGAGTTTCAAGCCTCGCCATTTTTAAAACCCTAATTACCCTATTTACCCTAAACTGTTTTCCCCAATTTTGTCGAAACCCTTCAGATCTTGCCTGATCTTACCAAACTTTGGCCAGATAAGTTCTACTAATCTTTTACAACTTAGCTGCGAAATCAGATTTCAGATCGGACTCTTAGATCTCCAGATTTGCAAACAGGCCCAAGTCCTATTCAAACTTTCCTCACAGAACAGCCCCTGGAGCAAGTTGCAGAAATTGCAAATCGGCCCAAACATTATTTTCAGGTCCTTTCGACCAGCCCCTGGTCGTTGCCACGACCAGTGCTCGAGCCACCGTTGCCGCGCTGTGTTCTCGCCGTGCTTGCTCGCCGCCGGCCACCGTTTCTGTCACCTGTGCCCGTGAGTTGCTGTGCCACCCCGTGCGCACGTGCCAGCAGTGCATCGCCTCGCCCAGCGGTTAAACGGCCGCGCTCCCGAGCCTCGTTTTCGCGCGCGCTCCCGTTGCCGTGGCAATTGCATGTGTGTACGTGTCGTTGCCGGAGCTACACTGTCGCCTCCACATCTGCGCCGTCCCGGACGAAGTCCCAAGGCAACTGGCAAAGCTGCAGCACCGCCTGAAGCGCGATCACGTCGCCGTCGCCGTCGTTGCGCCTGCGCCCGACAAGGTTCTCCCCGGCGCAAGCAACCGTTGTCGCGTTTCCCTCGCAAACTCCGTCCCCGTGCCTATTTAAACCCCCTCGACGCTGTGAAGAAGCACAAGCTCAGGACTTAGCCAAAATTCCAGCTTCTCGCCGTTTTCGCTTTCTTCTCCGGCGAGCCAGTGAGAGAGCTCACGGTGCCAGCCCTTTCCTCAGCCCCTCTCTTCAATCCAGGTTCACCAGTGAGTCCCCCTCGTTCCCCTCTCTGTGTCATAGCAACCAATTGCACTAGATCGATCCCCATCGCCGGTGATCGCCGGATTCCCGATTTGCCCTGTTCCCCCAATGCCACTCGATTCAGCCCAAATTAACCCTCAATCCTGTAGAAGAAGTTGATCAGTAAGCCTAGTAGAGCAAGCCTGTAGAACCAGAATCCCCAATTAAGCTCAAATCGAAGAAATCCCAAATTTGAACCTAGGCCGTTCGCCGGATTTCGGCGCCAAGCTTCTCCGGCCGATATCCAATGAAATTAACCTCCCCAGTAGCTTTGTTGTGCCCTAGAGATCATTCCCAAGCTTGGAATTGAGCTCTTTCGCCCTGTATCGAAAATACCCAAGCTCCAGTGTCGTCTTCTCCAGCGCCGGTCGCCGGAATTTGTTCCCGGCCGATCCAGCACCTGAAACCTTGTCCCTTAGATAGATTCCAGTACCCTGAGAAATATTGTCCACTAGCTCGACACCTGGATCTGCCTAGATTGTGAGTTATGCCTATGCCAAGATTACTGTCCAGTAACTCAGCTCATGTCCAGGCCACCGTGGTTCATCGCCGGATTTGGCCACCCTCCGGCCACTTTCAGCCCTTGTGCCTGTTGAGTATATTGTTCCTGTTAGTAATGCCTACCTCCCAGACAAAGTGGTGCATCATTTGGAGCCCTGGATCAAAAGTTAAGCCATGCCCTAGTTTCTGGCCATGTCCAGCACCATGTCAGTGCATGTCAGCCACTGGCATTAGCCTTGTTTGACCCCTTCTAGTTGAGCAATTGAAATGCCACCTTGTCCTTTAGATTCCTGGAGTTGAGATCTACAACTTTCTCTACTGTCACTTCTCCAGAAAACCATCCTAAGACTAGTTTCCAGTTATGTCAAAGCCACGAACTGAATGTCGACCCCTCGACGTTCAATCCTTTTTAGCCGTTTCTTCGACCAGAGCCCTTGTGACCTTGCCCTAACTTTTTCCCCTGCATGCATGACTTATTTACTTAATACTTTCTATAGAAACTATTTTCAGTATGCTTATGTGGTATGTGTTTGTGTGTTAATTGTTTGCCGCAGAGTCAGAAGCGGAAGGAACGGAAGAAGTCTTTGAAGAGCCGTCTGAGTTTTTAGACCCAACATTGCAAGGCAAGCCTCAATCCTTTGATCATGTCTCACCCAATATTTTCATATGAAGTATATTCACTATTTCTTACTATGCATGCTTAATTGAAATACAAGTTATGTTTGAATGACATGAGTAGATATTACCTAATGGATCATGAAACCCTTTTTGTTATTGAATCTTCGTGTATATATGCTCTTGTCACCCTAGGACTCATATATTGAATATCCACATTAAACTTGAAATGGTCAAATGCATGAGAAGTTATAATAAAAACCGTTTTGACAAGAAAAACGATAAAAGGGATCAGTAGTGAGGATTGGATTGTATGGAGAGGGTGCGGTGCGCACCAGGGTATGTGAATGTTCCTCACTATTGGTTCATAAGGACGAGAACCTTGTGCTGTGTCTCTATACGAATTGTAAACGTACCAACCACTTGCCTGGTATGGGACAGGCACAACTCAGTAGCTTTTTGGTATTAGCAGTTCCCTGCATGGTTTGACGATCTGGTTTCTCGCGTGGAAACTGGAAGGCCAAGGTTCGGCCATGAGTGATGTGAGTCAGAAAAATGATGAGAGAAAAAGGCGTAAATGAAGGAAGACGCCCTAGACCTGATTAAGCCGTGAGCGGCTGTAATCTTAAATGGTCGTATGTCTCGCGTGGACATAGACCAAGGCTATGTGTCCTGAGGGAACATAGACCAGAGAGGCTAGGAAGTAAGGCAGTGGGGAAGACCCACAACGGTACTTGAGACTTAATTGTCTATTTACCGGGCAGGGATACTGTTAATACTGAACTGTAAAGCGTTGTGTGATCTCGGCCTTGTCACATGTGTATAAGTCACATGAAGCTGATCCGACTTGAAAGCCGAGTGAACCAGTGGATTTAAAAAGAGGTACACCTTTGCAAAGTGTAAAAGAAGTATCAGATACTCTGTACTCCCAGGTTCAGGAGTCTTTTCGTAGTGGATGTTATCCATGGGTTATAGCACAAGTAATGTTTTGGAATGTTTTCATAATGCGGTTAATAAAGTAGTGACTCATGGGAGACCACTACACCTAATGTTTTAATGAAAACCTGTTTAATGTTTAAAGTACTATTTTCATGACAAAGTACTGTTTACTGAACAAATAACTTGGAAATCTATATATCTCTATCCATATGAAACTAAAATCCCTGAATCATATGTTTTATCCTCATATAAGTACATTACTATAATCCCCGGAATGAGTGTTGCTGAGCACCAAGTGCTCACCCTTGCAATTTGCATCCAACTGTAGAAGAGGGATTCGAGGATCCCGAGTCCTTCAGTTATGAGTTTCCGGCAGAAGATGGAAGCGCCCCGGACGAGCCCACGTTCTAGAAGGATTGCGCACCAAGTCAAGTCAGATGTGGGAGGAGCCACTTCAACCCCGCTGCGGATGGAAATTAAGCTTTTTGTCGTTGCTTTGTGCTTTATGCTGTGTGTTCGGTACTTAGATACCGACTCTGGTTCTGATAAACTTGTTATTTTCTTAGCAACTCTACTTAGCGCCATTTTCGGTGCTTTGGGTATGTAATATTGGCCAGGCTGGCCTGCTACCTGTTTAATGTTATTATTATGCTTGTCTGGTTTGGAGCTCATGTGTCATCCTGCTGTGTGTAACCTACCTGGGCGGTTACCAAGGTGATCCTCAAATGGGGGTCTCACAGCTGATCCCTTCTCAGGCTTCCCGTTAAATGATTTCCTCTTCTTACGGTACGTGTGATGCACCGGAAGAAACCTGCGGTGACCCATGTACACTGTTTTCCGGCAGTTTCGCAGCCACATGCTCTCAGTTTCATCTAGGCAAATAGGGCAAGCCTTGGCTCCTTTCGTACTATACCCCGACAAATTGCCATAGGCAGGAAAATCATTTATGGTGCAAAATATCAGGGCCCGCAAGATGAAATTCTCTTTCTTGTATGCATCCCACACCTGCACACCCTCGCTCCACAATTTCTGTAAGTCCTCGATTAAAGGCGCTAGAAACACGTCAATATCATTTCCGGGTTGTCTGGGTCCTGAGATTAGTAACGCCATCATGATGTACTTGCGCTTCATGCATAACCAAGGAGGAAGATTGTAGATGCATAAAAGAACCGGCCAAGTGCTGTGCCGGTTGCTCATATTACCATGTGGGTTCATACCATCTGTACTCAGCCTGAACCTTACATTCCTAAGTTCGCCGCCGAACTCAGCAAATGTTCTGTTGATGTTTCTCCATTGAATAGAATCAGCTAGGTGTCTCAGTTTTCCGTCTTGTTTCCGGGCTTCAGCATGCCAACGCAAGTGCTTCGCGACTTTCGGATTTGCAAACAGCCGCTTCAATCTAGGTATCACAGGCAAGTACCACACAGTTTTTGCCGGGGGCCCTTTCCTTACCTCGTGACGTTCACTGTCAATCCGGTCCCTACGCGTATACCTCGATGCGCCGCATCTTGGACAAACATGCAAACTAGAGTACTCGTTACGGTACAACACACAATCATTTGGGCATGCGTGTATTCTTTCGATTTCCATTCCCAACGGACACAACAGTTTTTTGGCTTGGTAAGTAGATCTTGGCAACTCATTTCCCTCTGGAAGCATGTCCGCTAGAAGATCTAATAGTGCCGTGAAACTCTTATCACTCCAACCGTTTCCTGCCTTCAAGTTATATAATCTCAGCACAGAAGACAGTTTTGTAAATGTTGCACATCCAGGGAACAGAGGCTTCTCAGAGTCAGCAATCAGTTTCTCAAATTCACAGAAGTCATTTTCGTTGTAATCTTCCTCTACATCACGTAACATCTCATCTAGATTGTCATCATCATCATCTACGTGCACATCGGAATGAACATTACCAAAATTGGGATGATCATCGATATTATTGCAATCCACATCCTAGTCGTGCTGATTGGTAGTAGTGGTGCTTGTCTCCTCAAGATCTTCGCCATGCCATATCCAACGGGTGTATCGCGCGTTAAAACCACGACGAATCAAATGACTCTTAATTTGATCAGAGTTGCTAAACCTCTTCAAGTTCATACAATCTGTACAAGGACAGAGCATATTTTTCTCTCCCTTCCTCTCCTTTTGTTGCTCAGCAAATTTAATAAACTCATTCACACCATCCAAATATTCAAGTTTTATTCCATACATCCAATATTTCCTGTCCATCTACAATTAACAAAATTTAACGAGTAAGCCATGCATGAAACCTGCCCGATTAAGTTATGTATATGTACATGTACAGCCTCTTACAACAGATACATGTGTTGAACCCTAGCCTGACGAAATTAACACTAATTAACCTAGCTAACTACACAATACAAGCTAGTTAGCTCCTAAAACATGACGCATTTCCAGCTACCAAGCTCCCAAGCTTAGAGCTACAAACTTGGAACTACACAATACAGCTAGCTTGCAAGTAGAGAGGAAGGGAGATCTAGAGGGAGAGAGAGATAAGTGTCGACGATTAAGCGTACCTTAAAGAGAGGGGCGCAATCAACTTCCCTCCAGCCTGCGCTGATCACCCTAGCAGTGTAGCTGGAACTTTCGTCACAAACAGAGGGACACAGAGTGCAACAGAACAAATTAAAGAGCAGCTCAGCAATGGTCGAGTGGGGTTTTCCTTATAATGGACATTTTTCTAACGGTAAATACATGAAATAACCGTCAGACTAACTTAGGTAATTTGCCGCTCACATATTCTATCGGTAAAACCACACACATACCGTTAGAGAATATACATTACTGAGCAAATATATGTGTTTTCCTATCGGTAAATATGTGTACTTACCGTTAGATCATGCATGACACAGCAAGTACATGAGTTTTTCTATCGGTATATATGTGTACTTACCGTTAGATGATGCATGACACTCGAGCATTAGTTTTTGTATCGGTAAATATGTGCATTTACCGTTAGACTATGCATGACTGAGCAAATATATGTATTTTTCTATCGGTAAAAACACATATTTACCGTTAGAATATGCATGATTGAACAAATATTTGTGCTTCCTATCGGTAAATATGTGTATTTACCGTTAGAATATGCATGACTGAACAAATATATGTGTTTTCCTATCGGTAAATATGTGTACTTACCGTTAGAGGAGGTACTGTTACCAAACTGGGACAAACATGCACATGCCATTTCTCACATTCAAGGAATCATATCAATGTAACATCAAACAGATCTTACATCAAACGGATCTTAACTAGAAGATAAAGCAATATATTTCAAGAAATGCTAATTTGTGGATTAACTAGGAGACACAAAAATACTTTTCGTAGGTAGTTGGGACTTCATCTTGCCAAAGAAATTACAGATGCCAGTTCACAAATTCAGGTAAAAACATACACATGCCAGTTCACCAATACAAATTCAGGTACAAACATACACATGCCAGTTCACAAATTGAAGTGCATGTCTGAAACAGCAGTACAAATACACACCTACCTACCAATACAATTAAATACACAAATGCTCCCTGCACATTCAAGTTCATGTCCCAATTAGCAATACATGATACACAAATATACAACAATATACAAATACAACAATTCACACATTCGATGTATATTACAAAAGCCACGTCTGAAATTAACAACAGATCACGACGAGGACCCAGTGGCCCATACATGCATTTTACATAAAAGGGAACCTTTGCAGGTTGCCACAATGCAACTACTGACTACAAGTTAGACCGAATACATCACAAATCCATTCATCCAAAACAGCAAATGTCTGAACCACATTGGACTTAACCATAGGAGTTCAGTTCGAAGACGCCCGAGGAGCTAGAACTGCCGTCGACATACATTTGTACGTATTGGTGATTTCCTCGGACTCAAACTCGATCAACTCAACTCAACTCCATTAACAAAAAGAACCTACCTTCCAAGATGTTGTTCTGTGTAGTGATGGTGTAGAATGGCTGTGCAAATAACAACAATTCTTCTTCCCCAAGCAGGTAAGCATCTGGCCACAAGCTGGTGCATGCAAAAAAATGTAAGATGCTTTCTATAGGTCCTGATTTGAGAAACACGCCGGGCTTAAGCATCTTCTCGACCGAGCCAACCAAGATCTCGCCCTTCACGTCCTTCCAGCTCTCGACGGTGATCTTCACCATTTCTTTCGCCAACAAGCCAACGTAGGCAGCGTACTGCGATAAAGAACCGTGAAATACGTTGCCCCTCACGAGCATCATCCAAGGACCTGAACAGATCATAATCATATTGAAAAGAAGACACATCAAAATGAAGGATACAAAAAAAGCAGAATTATTGCCATAATCGGATTAGAATAATCTAACAATATTACAGAAATTTTACGTACCTTCCTTGGGATGCCGACGTCTAGAGGGCGTCGATGGAGGTGCGGAGGTGCAGCTGACGAGGATTGACACCCGGGTCATTTCTAATAAACTTTTGGTTCAAGACAAGTTCGAACCAGACATGTATCTGGTGATGCAAACTCAAGCTATTCTGAGGGGCATCACCATGAGGTCGCAAGCTTTACGCGATCAGGTCGCAAGCTTTACGCGATCAGATCGCAGCTTTACGCGGTCAGACCGAAAGCCTTGCGCGGTCAGAAGTTCGTAAGCTATACGAGAACTACACATTCGGGATATTGCGTGGTCAGCCAATATCCCGCGGTCAGAACATCTGCCGATCAGGATACTTGGGATCTATCTATTTCGGTTGCCCGTACAACAGGATATTCTAAGTATCCCGAAGATTCCTACACGTGGAGAATCAACCGTCAGAAGGTTAACACATACAATTATCCGTGAATAACACGTGTTTAACCTGCGTGGAGGTTAAGAGCAGTTCCAAAAAACCGCATCCAACCGTCCGTGCAACCGTTTGATGCAGTTTCCTCTACATGGCACCCTTTCAAACAGTACAAAAGGATGGCATGGAGCATCAATGAAAAGGATCGAAAACCGAGAGATCGGAAGATCAAGAAACCCAAAAATCATCCAAGTTAGCCAAGTCTACGGCACACCTCATACAGCATTTTTAGTAAGCCTTCTTTGGCTTATCCTTGTACACTCTTACAGGAAAAATCCTCGCCTGTGAGGACTTTTTCCTCCATTTGTAAACCTTTTACCACACTTAGTGAAATCTCAACAGGACGTAGGGCTTTTACTCCCACCATCGAGGGCCCGAACCTGTCTAAACTCTCTGTGCTCCTGTTCACTATTGTTCAGCATACCTTCCCGAAGGGTCATCTTGAAAGGTCTCACAATTACAAATTCTGCATAAGTTCGACTGAGGACTCCGAGTCCGAATCGTCGACAGCTGGCGCCCACCGTGGGGCCTTTCTCAAGGCGTCCTAATTGAAATTCGGAGGTTCGCCGAAACATGGCTGGAGCATATGATTCCGAGAACGATTTCGATCTCGAGGATTATGCCCATATACCCATGCCTTCTCCAAGCGATCCTGTTCCGATGGAAGAGGTCGAAGGCCAGAATCTTCCACAGGTTGAATCATCCCCCCAAGTCATGTTAATCGACCAGGAGGTAACTGGCACAAGGTCAGAACCCGCAGAGGTTCTTAATGTGCTAGGTGATGAGTCCGGCCCGTCATACGATCCCGCTGAGGGAAAATATGATGGTGACCCTGAAGTTAGCCCAGGAAGGTTCGACCCTGATAACCTTCACCGTCTCTTTGATTTCGAGTCTGACTCGGAACAAACCGAGATGTTCTCCCCATCGACGACCTCTCTCCCTAGGCAGTTTGCTGCGTTGTCGGAGGAAACTCCCGATCAACAGGCTGCCAGGGAAGAACAAGATCGCAAACAGAAGGAGGAGCAAGATCTCGAGCAACAGAACAACGAACTACGCAGAACTGCCCTAGAGGCTCTTCAAGATGCGCAGGCTCGTTACGATGCTGCCCCGAGTTCTTCTCGACGGTCGCGTGGTCGTAGACGTGACCAGACTCCTTCCTTACCACCGGAGCATTTCCCAGTGGACGAAGAAACAGTAACACCTGGTGCCCCTAGGAGAAGTACCCATGGTCGACTGCGATCTATCGCGGAGGTCATGCGTAATTTTCCTCCTACGGTCACGGATGCGCAGAGACCGGCCTTTTTCAGGATCCTGGCGGAAAGACTGGACGAGGTCGCATTCGAGGCGACCCCAACAGCTTCTTCCCGCTCAGTGACACACCCCCGTGAACGAGATGGTCCTCATTTTGGCTCTGGCCGACAAAGTTACCCGCCACCTTTACCGTCCCGATAGGACAAATATCGGCGAATGCAGGACTCTCGTAGTAGGGATCGAGTTCCCGTTCACTCTCGTTTGGGACCCCGAGTAACCTCGCCATTAAGTGAGTTTGCTCGAAACCCGACCGAAAGTCGCAGGACGGTTCACGGTCCTTACGTTGGTTGCAAAGCTTTCTCACCTGGCCTACGAGCAGTCGTTTGGCCCGATAAGTTTCGACCAGGGGCCATTGAGAGGTTTGATGGAACTCAAAACCCATCTGAGTTCCTTCAGATCTATATTACTGCCATCCAAGCAGCAGGAGGCGATGACAAGGTCATGGCCAACTACCTGCCAACAGTCCTCGCAGGACCGGCTAGAACCTGGTTGTTCAATCAGCCTGAGGGTTCTATCTATAATTGGGAAATGCTATGCGATGCCATCCTCAGCAATTTCCAAAACTGTTACCAAAAGCCGGGTAAGGAGGACGACTTGCATAGACTGCGGCAAACTTCGACCGAAACACTTCGGCAGTTTGTCAAGAGGTTTGTCGGGGTAAGAAATACCATCCCGAACATATCTGATGGCTCCGTAATCAGGGCATTTAAGCATGCCGTTCGATACCGGAGATTCACTGAAGACTTGCTTATCCACCCTCCTCGATCAGTGGCCGATCTGTTCGATATGGCTGATCGATACTCCGATGCAGCCGAGGCAGTCGAATGGAACCGAATGGTTGACAAGGGGGACCTACCACCCCAACCAGGCTTCAAGGATGCCAGGAAACAAGATTCAAGCAAAAAGCCGGAGTCTTCACCGGGTGGGAAGTCAAAAAAGTCAAAGAGGAACCGCTCTAGATAGTACCGTGAGGTCTCGGTCGCGGAGAAACCACCTTCGACCAAAGGTAATAAGTCTTCTTTTAAAAGTAAAACTGCTTCTGGCGGCCGGGATTCCGACCAGCCAGAAAAATCAACTAATCCGCAGGAGGGCAAGAGGTGGTGTCCACTCCACAACTCCGCAGGCCACGACCTCAAAAACTGCAGGAGTTGGTTGAAACAGCTGGATGATTTCTACCAAGGAGCTGGGCCAATGCCAACCTTACCGCTAAAGAGCAGGCGTGCGGGGTTAGAGACGTCGATGGAGACGAAGAAATGGCTTACCAGGTACCTCAAAATCATGTTAATGTCATTTTCGGAGGTTCCTCCTCTTTCGTTTCCAAAAGACAGTTTAAAACCTTTTGCCGAGAGGTTAACCAAACGGAGACATCCCTTGGTGAACCTCAATATCCCCGTTGGTCGGATATGCCTTTGACGTTCGATCGCGCTGACTGTCCTGTGGGGCTAACTCGACCATTGAGGCTACCTCTGGTTATTACCCCAATCATCAGTAACGCAAGAGTCGAAAGGGTCCTGATCGATGGGGGAAGTTCCCTTGATCTTTTATTGGTCAAGACTCTCGACGAGATGCAAATTCCTCGTTCGAAGATCAAGCCCATAATCCATCCGTTTTATGGGATAATCCCAGGCCCCTCGATGATGCCATTGGGACAAGTGGTCCTCCCAGTCACTCTGGGAGAACCAGATAACTTCCGAACAGAATTGGTTACTTTCGATGTAATCGATTGTGATTCAGCTTATAATGCAATCTTTGGCAGGCCGACTCTTGCTAAATTCATGATGGCAACGCACTATGCTTATCAGTGCGGGAAATTGCCTGGCCCCAAAGGTGTCATTTCTGTCCGAGGAAGTCGCAACGTGGCGCTCACGTGCGACCCGCTATCTTTGGAGATGGTCGATCAACTTCCCCTCCGGGACGCTTAGGTCGCCACTGTCGCCACCGATGCGATCAGAGCTGCTCCTCGACCAGATGAGAAACTCAAACAAGTTCCCTTGTACCCGGATGACCCATCCAAGACAATTCGGGTTGGGTCAGCCCTGGATGACAAATAGGAACTCGACCTCGTTGCTTTCCTCCGGGCTAACGCAGATGTGTTTGCGTGGAAACCGTCCGACATGCCCGGTGTCCCAAGGGAAGTACTTGAGCACAGGTTAGCAATTCGACCTGGACAACGACCAATAAAGCAAAAGCTCAGGCGTTTTGCCACCGACCGACAGGAAGCCATCCGAGAAGAGTTAGACAAACTCTTACAAGCCGGGTTTATCCGCGAAGTGAATCACCCGGACTGGCTCGCCAATCCGGTCATGGTCCGCAAGTCAAATGGCAAGTGGCGCATGTGCGTCGACTATACTAGCCTCAACAGTGCCTGTCCGAAGGATGACTTGCCCCTTCCCCGCATCGACCAGCTGGTTGACTCCACTGCGGGTTGCGAACTGATGAGTTTTTTGGATGCCTATTCAGGATATCATCAAATTAGCATGGCAGAAGACGATGAAGAGAAAACTGCCTTCATCACCCCGTTCGGCACATACTTCTACGTCAGAATGCCGTTCGGTCTCAAGAACGCTGGTTCCACGTACCAGTGCTTGATGCAAAAGACCTTTCTTTCCCAGATAGGGCGTAATCTCGAAGCATATGTAGACGACTTGGTTGTAAAGAGCACCAAAAGATTGTCTCATTTGGACGATCTTGCTGAAACCTTCTGTAACTTGAATCGCTTTGGAATAAAATTGAACCCGGAGAAATGTTCTTTCGGGGTTTCTTCAGGAAAGCTTCTTGGTTTTCTTGTGTGTTCCAGGGGTATTGAGGTTAATCCTAAGAAAATCAGAGCTATTGAACAAATGAGGTCGCCCTCGACCATGAAGGATGTTCAACGCCTGGCTGGTCGCATGGCGGCTTTAAGTCGCTTCATATCGCGATTAGGCGAAAGGGGACTACCTTTCTTTAAAGCCTTGCGGAAACATCATAACTTCACGTGGTCTGACGAGGCCGAAAAAGCGTTTCAGGAGGTAAAAACATATCTTTCCAGTCCGCCGGTATTGGTGTCTCTTGAAAAGGAAGAACCATTACTTCTGTATTTTACGGCCACCCCACACGCGGTCAGCGCAGTTCTGATCGCGGAGAGGGAAGTAGTACACAGACTCGTCTACTATGTGAGCGAAGTACTTCATGGTCCTAAGGAGCGCTACCCTGAGGTCCAGAAGATACTTTACGCGCTACTGATGGCTTCCCGTAAGCTACGACATTACTTTCAAGCACACAAGATCACAGTACCCTCCTCTTTTCCTTTAGGGGATATTGTCCGAAATCCAGAAAAATCTGGTCGAATCGCCAAATGGGCGGTCGAATTCGGTGCCTTCGAGATCCATTTCACCCCTCGCACGGCGGTTAAGTCTCAGGTTTTGGCCGACTTTGTGGTCGAATGGACCAACCCTGAGCCACCCGTGCAGTTGGCAAAGGAACTAGAGTACCCCGATTATTGGACAATGTACTTTGACGGCTCCCGTAGTTTTCAACACTCGGGGGCTGGAGTGGTCTTAGTTACGCCTCAGGGCGAACAGCTTAAGTATGTTATTCAACTACACTTTGTTGCCACCAACAATGCAACAGAGTATGAAGGTCTTCTTGCAGGGCTCCGGGCAGCAAAATTCCTCGGAGTCCGTCGATTAGTGGTGAGGGGGGACTCACAGCTAGTCGTAAACCAGGAAACAAGGAGTACAGCACCTCCGATGAGACAATGGCTCATTACCTGGGGGAAGTGAGGAGATTGGAAAAACACTTCAGTCACTTCGAAGTCCAATACGTCCCGCGAAAGGACAATATTCTCGCAGACCAATTATCCAAAATTGGATCCTCACGCTCATCCGCTCCGGCAGGAGTGTTCATTGAACACTTGGACCATCCTTCGATCATGACTTCGGTCGAGGATGATCCGGCAATAGACTTCGTTGCCAACCTCGGTCAGGAACAAGATTGGACTCATCCATTGAGGGTCTATCTTGAACATGGGACCCTACCCGAGGACGAAACCAAAAGCGATCGATTAATTCGAAAGGCGCGTCTGTACAAACTCATAGATGGGGTTATGTACAGAAAGGGTACTCAAGGAGTATTCATGCGCTGCATATCTCAGGAGGAAGGAAAATCCCTCTTGAAAGAAATACATGACGGTGTATGCGGTGCACACGCGTCATACCGAACACTGGTCGGAAAAATTTTTCGACAGGGATTCTACTGGCCTTCGGCACTCGATGATGCCAAGTTTATGGTCAAGATGTGTCCACAGTGTCAGTTTCATGCAAGACAGGTTCATCAACCTGCTTATGCATTGCAAACTATTCCTCTCGCATGGCCCTTCGCGATCTGGGGAATGGACATCGTCGGTCCTATGCCACAAGCGGTCAATGGGTACAAGTTTCTGTTCGTAGCCATTGACACGTTCACAAAGTGGATTGAGGCCGAACCAGTACGAAATATTACTGCATCAGCTGCACAAAAGTTCTTTCACAAGAACATTGTGGCACGATTTGGTGTTCCAAACCGTCTCATCACAGACAACGGTTCTCAGTTCGCTAGCGGTCTCTTCCTAGACTACTGCGATCAGATTGGGACTAAGGTGTGCTTTGCTTCCGTGGCACATCCACAAAGCAATGGTGCCGTAGAACGGGCCAATGGGCAAGTATTGCAAGGCATTAAAAAACGTGTTTTTGATCGCCTCAAGACCCGCTCGGGGGCTTGGGCAGACGAGCTCTATACTGTTCTATGGGCACTACGGACTACCTCTAGTCGAGCCACCGGTGAGACACCCTTCCATTTGGTCTATGGGGCCGAGGCTGTGTTGCCTATGGAAGTTAGTATTGGATCTGTTCGCACGAATCAATTCGAACAGGTCAATCAATCCGAACAGCGATCGCAAGATCTCATCCTCCTGGAAGAACGGCGTGATCGCGCTCTGATCAAGTCCGCGGTATACTTGCAGGCTCTACGCAAGTATCACAGTAAAAAGGTGCGACCGCGTGATCTCAACGTGGGCGACTTGGTTTTACGAAAAATTCAAGACCAGTCTAACCGCAATAAATTCTCCCCAAAGTGGGAAGGACCTTACACTGTCGTCTCAGTGCCGCGGCCAGGATCTGCGCGGTTAGCCATGGAGGATGGTCGGATTTTGTCCAATACTTGGAACATCGATCAACTTCGCAAGTTTTACGTGTAAGTATTCCAATCACTTTTTCCCTGTTCAATTAGCATCTTTTCATAAAAAGCATGTCTTGTTTTCATACAATGAGTGTTTTCTTTAAGCCCAAATTATACAAATTCGACCTGGGGCTGATCGCCGGCGGTTAGGTTACTACAGCATTTTTTAACCGGATTCGCTGGTCGATCTCATGATCACTTCCAGATAAGTCGCTCCTAACTAAGCCGTTTCTCAACGCACACGGGACTATCTGGCTAGTCTTCGGTCATCTGGGTGGCTACCAGTTTGCAATAAGGTTAAAAATGTTACTTTAATCTTGACCATCGGCTTGAAGCGCATATCCCTCGTCATCATACTTATGTTTTCCCCTCTGCTTAAAATACTAAGGCTCCAGTATTCACAAAACAGAGGCGGGGGCTAGAGGAATATACTTATAGTATGAAACTTATGATGTGAATATGCACTTTCTTTTGAAAAAAATAGTTTTACATACATTGCATGGTAATTACAATTGTTTGGTTACAAAAATAAGGATCATTCGATCCCCAGCTCAGTCAGGAGTTTATCTACTAGGGGCTGGACTTCCTCTATGACTGCATCGAGCAGCTCTTCACTCTCGACCTCAACCGGACCCACCAGTGCGTTCAGATCTGCATCTGGGCCATGGTGAAGTCGAACCCAGCTGAGTACGGCTGCTGCGGCTGATCGAACCCTGGTTCTGATCGCCTCTTCGCGTCGCCGTGTATCTCCAGGGAGATACTCAAGCAGTGAATCCGCCTGGGCAGTAAGTAGCGATGTCCAGTCATTTATACTGAGGTTGTCTTGCCTCAGTTCTACCACATCGGTCTTCAAAAGATCAGCCACGGCCTT
Organism: Pharus latifolius; assembly: GCA_019359835.1. Lineage (NCBI taxonomy): Eukaryota > Viridiplantae > Streptophyta > Magnoliopsida > Poales > Poaceae > Pharus > Pharus latifolius. The sequence continues at coordinate 17,269,137 of CM033327.1, read as the reverse complement.
TAGTTTTTCAAAGATCCGGAGGCTCAGTTCTTTGATTGCCCGATCGGTGTGGCGAATCGAGGATTCAAGAATCTCCTTGTCTCGACTGAGCTGCGTAATTCGACCTGCTTGCGCTGTACAGAGAGAGAAGATTATTCGCATATTATGGATTCAAGTCTTCCTAGTCAGGAATCGGCTTACCAGCATTCTCAGATCGAAGTCTGTTGAGTTCAGTTTCTTGTTTCTTAAGCATTGAGACTGAACCGGCCACCTCCTTCTTCAAGAATGCAACCTCTCTGCAACAAAATCAAGGCAGTCACAACCAAGATATACCCATGTTAACCAGAGGGTAATGGTACTCACCTGCGCAAGCTATCGCGTTCTTTTTGAATGGCTTCTGTACTAGCCATCACAACACGCGAATGGCTTGTTAGCCAGGACAATCCCTGTGGTGCCAAAGAAGAAGGTCAAAGGTGTCCTAAGTATAATTCAGGCACGGAAGCAAAGTCTTATTATACCTTCATAAACTTTTGTAAAACGGCATCATTCAGTTCAGCGGGAATCCTCGCTAGAGCCTCCGACGTGCTCACTACAGGGATAGTTGGCAGGAGTGCCGGCCGGACGCCACCCCCAGAGGCTACTGGTTGTGACCCGATCCCTATACTTGTTTCACCTCCCGCGGTCCGGACGACTTCCTGAACCACGGGAGTAGAGCGCTCTTCATTAGAGGCTCCCTCATCAGCCCTAGTTTCAACCTCCCCAGTGGCGGTTGAAGGGTTAGGCGCTGTCTTCTTTTGCCTAACAGGAAGAATGGGTCAGGCAACTTTCATTTAAGATTACTGTCAAGTAAGAGTTCTTACCTTATTTGAAATCCCATTCGTTCCTGGGACTTCTGGGAAAATTCCCCTTGCGAAGGAGAGCCGTCTCCGGTTCTCGCCTTCCTTATGGTAAACAAGGCAGCACCCCCCTGGAAATGTCATGTTATAGGCATATTCTTAGGGAACAGGTAAAAACACATAAAGAGATCTTTACCTGGGCCACCGGGCTAACTGGTGGGGCTGCATCTGAAGGCCTTGGCAATTCCAGAGTTGCTGGAACCATCATAGCTGGCCTTTGTTCATCCACCTCCTCCTCTGTCCGCAGAGGAGGAGGATTTTCCTCCCTGGAACCCCCAGTGGTCCCAGGGGGAAGCTCTCCTCCCTGTATATACATTAACTTGACAAATGTGCAGAAAGAGTCAAAGAAGGAACGGCCGAAAAAGATTTCTTACCTTGGTCGTCCCTTCGACCAGGGAAGCAGAGATAATTGACCCTGAAACCTCGGGGGCTTCAGGAATTGGAGGGTTACCCGCGACCACAAGATTTTCGGTGGTCGCAGGATCTTCCACGACCACCTCCTCGGTAGTAGCGGTCTCTGCGGGGCAGCTTGGGACATCGCTGGATGGAAGATCCGCGGTCTTCCTCCTTCGAAGGATCAGAGGAACGTCATCCTCTTCCTCCTCGCTCCCCTCTCCCTGTACGACGAAGAAGTGATTCCATGTCGCGCCTGAAAAAGTAGCAGGAATGCGATATCTTACCGCAGTCTTTCTTGCGGGACGAGGAATGCTTCGTGAAGACCCCTCCCCAGGGTTTAGCTTGGTCTTCTTAGGGGCAGGACTCTTTGTCCTGGGTCTCTGAGAAACCTTCTTCACATTCTTCGCCGCCGGCTTCTTCGGAGAGCCGACATTTTCACTTGGGAACGTCGCATCCGCAAACTTCCCTAGGAGCTGGTTCGCAGTCCATTACAAGGGATTAGCACTGGACACACACAAGACCTGCAGAGCCAAAGCTGAACAAGGAAATTACCTTTCGGCGCTCCTGTCTGAGGTCATCACCCGCGTGAATCAAGCTCTGCGGGCGAGGTGATTCCTTAGGGCCCTCTACATCGGAATTGTAGGTCCTAAGGAGGGAGTTGGTCCGCCTTTCAATCTCGGATGAAGGCAGGACTGTTCCCAAACTCAAGTCAGAATTTGTACAATTCAAAAAGGAGAAAGTTCAGCACCAAAGAAATAAATACCTTGACTGTAGTCCAGGGTGCTATCACCCATGGACTTAATCTCCCACGCCGGATGAGCCCTTTCACGCAGAGGACTCACCCGGTTCTTCACGAAGTCTCGAATGATATCTCGAGCCGTCAATCCTTCATTGACCAAGTGAAGAATCACCTCGGCATGCTTCGAAAGCTCCGAGTTCATCGCCGGAGGAATGTCTAACTCGCTCGACTTCTCCGGTCGCGAGTTTTCAAACCATAAACTGCTTTCGGATGGTGGAGAGCAGTAGAACCACCTTTGGTGCCACCCATGCACAGAATCTCGTAGGGGTGGGGAGGGGTACTCCTTTTTATCCCTCAGCCGGAAGTAGATGCATCCGGCGGCGTTGGTACTCTTTGACCACGCCGAAAAGTAAAATCGTCGGAAAAGATCCACGCTGGGATATATTCCGACGAAGGCTTCACAAAGGTGCTGGAATACTGCAAGGATCAGCATCGCGTTGGGGTGGAGGTTGATCAGTTCCCACCCGTAATGGTCAAGGACATCCTTAAGGAACTGACTCTCAGGGAATCGGAACCCGCAACGCAAATACTCCTCAAAAACCACCAACTCGCCTTCTTGGACAGTTGGGGTTTCTTGGTCCTTCTCCGCAGGTCGCCAGTTAATGAGCAGCCGCGGAGAAAGGATCTCCTCCTTCTCTAATGCCATCAGGCTCTCCTCAGAATGGGGAATGGATCTGCTCCAGGACGCCATCTTTGGTGTAGAATCAAAGGGGAAGCTGGCGATTTGGGGAAGATGAAGGCTGAAGAAAATGAGGGTTTTGAGCGGCGGGAATAATAAGGGTTTTTAGCTGTGTGGTTTCTTTGAGAAGACATCTGCTCTTTTTATAGACCCAAGGCGACGCATTAATGAGTAAACGGCTCATTTCAAACGTTCCATTGAATGCTTTATTCATTTCCCATGATGGATACTGTCTCTGATGGACCCGATAAAGTACTCAGGCGTCGGATCTGAAACAAAAAGACTTCTTTGTTTTGGAAGCTGAAAGCGTAGAAGGACTGAAAAATTTTCAGTACTTTTCAGAGGACGTTTTTCCTTTTTATACTTTGAACATTTTATTCGAAAAAATCATGTAACCCAATTTTTAACATACTGAAGTGTTTCTAATTGGGTTATGGTTTTATCGAAATCGTGTTTTAGGCTGAAACTTCGATTCTAATCGAAGTGACATCCTGACCGAGTCCCAACTCTGGTCGAACCTTAGTTCTGACCGCGGCTTTGAAACTGATCGCAGAATCAGGGCAGGTCGCGGTGCTTTTTTCTTAAAAGTGATTTTGATCGCAGAACTAAAATTTCCTGTGTATGAATGGTCGCGAACGTAAAGTTCATGGCTATATTTTCGCACAAAAGATGTGGAGAACATTTCATGAGAAATAAAGAACTTTTTATTTCTTACATTCTTTACATACAAAAGGGATGCAGTCAATCAAAACATCGACTTGCTCCGAAAGAAGTTTACAAAGTTCCCCAAGGGACATGTTGTTGTCAGTAGGATCTACACTGACAACCCCCAGGGAACTAGCAACTACCCTAAGTCTATCTATATCGTCCCTAACAACAGATGCACTATTGTCCCTAATCAAGTCAGAGAGTTCTCGCTGTTGCTGAGCGAAGTCCCTCTCTCGACGGAAATGGTGCGCCTCTTCTCGGGATCGATCAAGACATTCTGCTAAACGCAGAATCTTCGAGGCCATCTCCTCGGTTTTCTTCTCCAGGGCATTCTTCTCTTCCAGAAGGGTCTGTCCGGAAGGAAGAGATGGAGCAGCAGAAGGCTGATCGCTGGGGCCTCCTACCTCCTACATTTTTGCAAAAGTTAGTCATACTAACTAAAATTATCAGCAAAAAAGGGAGAAGAATTGTTACCTGTCCCGGTGCATAACCCGTTGATACACCCATCTTGGGAGGAAGATCATCATATGGTGGAAGAGCAACCTCCCCAGAAGAAGATTGCTTCGCCAACCCAATATGGCAATCATCTGATCGAGGGATAGTCACCGCTTGCCGACCAGGATGTTGATCACCCAAAAGGATGGGGGAATTGGATGTGAAGGGATCTTTTCCTAAGGATAAAGGCCTAACTTGCCGAGAGGCATGAACGGGGAGGGTCAAAGGAACTGAAGGAAGAAAAAAACTCGCTACGTTCTTTACCTTTGTTCCACTGGAAGATCCTTCGTCAACCTTGGGTTTCTTCCTTAAGGGAGACAGGACTTCACTCGTTTGAGACCCTTGTTCGACAATTTCCCCTTCATCGCTCTCAATCTCGATGATTTCATGATCTGCCATTGGGAGGGGTATGTGAAAAGGAAGGAGGCAGGATAACAAGAAAAAGACTTAGACGTGAGAGGGAACTTGTAGATTTTTACATGTCCAGGGGTCTGGTATTTATAGCCGCCTGGGTGACGGTTTGCATTTCAGACGCCTCGGGTTTTGCTAAAACATTTACAATTTTACCTCGAGATAAAAATAATTCTACGGCGCTATCATTGCCCGTCACGTAATGTCAGAACTTGTCTTGAAAAACCAACCGTTTTCACTTAGTGTGCCACTAAGTGGAGAAGTTGAAGGGCCGGGTTAAAAATCCAATGCACGGTTTTTAAATTCGAAATAAACACGTCCCTTCGTTTTCTTCGAATTTGGGGGCTAGCTGACGAGGATTGACACCCGGGTCATTTCTAATAAACTTTTGGTTCAAGACAAGTTCGAACCAGACATGTATCTGGTGATGCAAACTCAAGCTATTCTGAGGGGCATCACCATGAGGTCGCAAGCTTTACGCGATCAGGTCGCAAGCTTTACGCGATCAGATCGCAGCTTTACGCGGTCAGACCGAAAGCCTTGCGCGGTCAGAAGTTCGTAAGCTATATGCGAACTACACATTCGGGATATTGCGCGGTCAGCCAATATCCCGCGGTCAGAACATCTGCCGATCAGGATACTTGGGATCTATCTATTTCGGTTGCCCGTACAACAGGATATTCTAAGTATCCCGAAGATTCCTACACGTGGAGAATCAACCGTCAGAAGGTTAACACATACAGTTATCCATGAATAACACGTGTTTAACTTGCGTGGAGGTTAAGAGCAGTTCCAAAAAACCGCATCCAACCGTCCGTGCAACCGTTTGATGCAGTTTCCTCTACATGGCACCCTTTCAAACAGTACAAAAGGATGGCATGGAGCGTCAATGAAAAGGATCGAAAACCGAGAGATCGGAAGATCAAGAAACCCAAAAATCATCCAAGTTAGCCAAGTCTACGGCACACCTCATACAGCATTTTTAGTAAGCCTTCTTTGGCTTATCCTTGTACACTCTTATAGGAAAAATCCTCGCCTGTGAGGACTTTTTCCTCCATTTGTAAACCTTTTACCACACTTAGTGAAATCTAAACAGGACGTAGGGCTTTTACTCCCACCATCGAGGGCCCGAACCTGTCTAAACTCTCTGTGCTCCTGTTCACTATTGTTCAGCATACCTTCCCGAAGGGTCATCTTGAAAGGTCTCACAATTACAAATTCTGCATAAGTTCGACTGAGGACTCCGAGTCCGAATCGTCGACAGCAGCGGTCCCCTGTAGAGGTGCGCCGGCCGTCCATGGAGCTTACGGGTTAGGACTACGAGCCCCAGATGAACTGTGAGAATGAAAGAGACATACCCGTGTATTTATACAATTATATATTTTCTATCGGTAAGAAAACAGAATACCGTTAGTAATAAAAACATCTGTAGAAGCCGAATGGTTCTATCGGCACAATAAATATTACCGATAGGAATTTTTGTACATACTCTATCGGTGTGTACGTACATTACCGATAGAATATTACTAGTTGTAGAAGGCCAACAGTTCTAAGATATTTTTTGCAATATTCTACCGGTATAAACATTCATTACCGATAGAATAAAACTATTAGAAGACGAACAGTTCTAAGAAATTTTCTATATATTCTAACGGTAAAAGAATCCATTGCCGATAGAATAAAAATATTTGTAGAAGGTCAACTATTCTATCGGCGAACTACATATTGCCGATAGGAATTTTTAATATACTCTGTCGGTATATTCATACAGTAGTGATAGAATAAGTCTAGTTGTTGAAGTCGACCAGTCCTATCGGCGCACAACATTCTTCCGTCAGTACTTATGCATTTCTTCTAACGGTAAATATGTTCATCACCGCTAGAGTAAATCATACTATTTATTCTATCGATAAGTTGCTTAGAAACCGATAGGGAAAATACATCCGTCGGGCTTATATGACCGCGAGGCACATTTTCTATCGGTTTTGTGCTGTTTCGCTAATTACCGATAGAAGATAGGGGTTAGTAGACTGCATTTCTGTACTAGTGAAACCTCTCTGTGCTCTTGTTCTCCATTTTTCTACATACCTTCCCGGAGGATCATCTTGAAAGGTCTCGCTATTACAAATTTTGCATAAGTTCGGCTGAGGACTCCGAGTCTGAATCGTCGACAGCTGGTGCCCACCGTGGGGCCTTTCTCAAGGCGTCCTAATTTTAATCCTGAGGTTCGCTGAAACATGGCTGGAGTATATGATTCCGAGAACGATTTTGATCTCGAGGATTATGCTCACATTCCAATGCCTTCTCCAAGCGATCCTGTTCCGATGGAGGAGGTTGAAGGCCAGAATCTTCCAGAGGTGGAATCATCTCTCCAAGTCATGTCCATCGACCAGGGGGCGACTAGCGCAAGGTCAGAACCCACAGAGGTTCTTAATGCGCTGGAGGATGAATCCGGTCCATCATACGACCCTGCTGAGGGGAAGGATGATATCGACCTGGAAATCAGCCCGGGGAGATTCGACCCTGATAACCTTCACCGTCTCTTTGATTTCGAGTCCGACTCGGAACAAACCGAGATGTTTTCCCCATCGACAACCTCTCTCCCTAGACAGTTCGCTGCCTTGTCGGAGGAGACTCCCAACCAGCAGGCTGCTAGGGAAGAACGGGATCGCAAATAGAAGGAGGATCAAGATCTCGAGCAACAAAACAACGAACTACGCAAAACTGCCCTAGAGGCCCTTCAAGATGCACAGGCTCATTACAATGCAGCTCCGAGTTCTTCTCGGCGGTCACGTGGTCGCAAACGCGACCAGACCCCTTCTTTGCCTCTGGAGCATTTCCCGGTGGACGAAGAAACAGTAACGCCTGGTGCCCCTAGAAGAAGCACCCATGGTCGACTGCGATCTATCGCGGAAGTCATGCGTAACTTTCCTCCTACGGTCATGGATGCGCAGAAACCAGCCTTTTTCAGAATCCTGGCGGAAAGACTGGATGAGGTCGCATCTGAGGCGACCCCAACGGCCTCTTCCCGCTCGGTAACACGTTCCCGCGAATGAGAGTATCCTCACTCTGGTTAGGGCTGGCGAAGTTACCCGCCGCCCGTACCATCCCGACAGGACAAGTTCCGGCAAACGCAGGATTCTCGTAGTAGGGATCGGGTTCCTATCCACTCTCGTTTGGGACCGCAAGTAACTTCACCGTTGCGTGAGGTCGCCTGTGAACCAGTCGAGAGTCACAGGGCAATTCACGGTCCCTACGTCAGTTGTAAAGCTTTCTCGCCCGGCCTACGTGCGGTCGTTTGGCCCGATAAGTTTCGACCAGGGGCCATTGAAAGGTTCGACGAAACTCAGAACCCCTCCGAGTTCCTTCAAATCTATATCACTGCCATCCAAGCGGCGGGAGGCGATGACCGGGTCATGGCCAACTACCTGCCTACAGTCCTCGAAGGATCGGCTAGAACCTGACTGTTTAATCAGCCTGAGGGTTCCATCTACAATTGGGAAATGCTGTGTGACGCTATCCTCAGTAATTGCCAAAACTGTTACCAAAAGCCAGGTAAAAAGGATGATCTTCATCGGCTACGACAAACTTCAACCGAAACTCTTCGACAGTTTGTCAAGAGGTTTGTCGGGGTGAGGAATACCATCCCGAACATATCTGATGGCTCCGTTATCAGGGCATTTAAGCATGCCGTTAGATACCGGAGATTCACCGAAGACTTGCTTATTCACCCTCCTCGATCGGTGGCCGATCTGTTCGACATGGCTGATCGATACTCCGACGCAGCCGAAGCGGTCGAATGGAACCGGATGGTCGACAAGGGTGACTTACCACCTCAACCAGGTTTCAAAGATGCCAGGAAAGAAGATTCAAGCAAGAAGCCGGAATCTTCGTCAGGTGGGAAGTCAAAAAAGTCGAAGAGGAACCGCTCTAGACAGTACCGCGAGGTCGCAGTCGCAAAGAAGCCGCCTTCGACCAAAGGTAACAAGCCTTCATTTAAGAATAAAACTGCCTCTGGTGGTCGGAGTGCCGACCAGCCAGAAAAGTCAACTAATCCGCAGGAAGGCAAGAAGTGGTGTCCACTCCACAACTCCGCAGGCCACGACCTCAAGAACTGCAGGAGTTGGTTGAAGCAATTGGATGATTTCTACCAGGGAGTTGGGCCAATGCCAACCTTACCGCCTAAGGAACAGGCGTGCGGACTTAGAGACGCCGACGGAGACGAGGAAATGTCTTACCAGGTACCTCAAAATCATAGTAATGTTATTTTCGGAGGTTCTTCTTCTTTCGTTTCCAAAAGGCAGTTTAAAGCCTTTTATCGAGAGGTTAACCAAACGGAGACATCCCTTGGTGAACCTCAGTACCCCCGTTGGTCAGATACACCTTTGACATTCGATCGCTCTGATTGTCCTGTGGGGCTTACCTGACCATTGAGGCTCCCTCTGGTCATTACCCCGATCATCAGTAACGCGAGAGTCGAAAGGGTCCTAATTGACGGAGGGAGCTCCCTTGACATTTTATTGGTCAAGGCAATCGACGAGATGCAAATTCCTTGTTCGAAGATTAAACCCATAATCCATCCGTTTTATGGGATAATCCCAGGCCCCTCCATGATGCCGTTGGGACAAGTGGTCCTCCCGGTCACACTGGGAGAACCGGACAACTTTCGAATAGAATTGGTTACTTTTGACGTAATCGATTGTGATTCAGCTTATAATGCAATCTTTGGCAGGCCAACTCTTGCTAAGTCCATGATGGCGACGCACTATGCTTACCAGTGCGGTAAATTGCCCGGCCCCAAAGGTGTCATCTCGGTCCGAGGCAGTCGCAACGTGGCACTCACGTGCGACCGGCTATCTTTGGAGATGGTCGATCAACTTCCCCTCCGGGACGCCCAGGTCGCCACTGTCGCCACTGACGCGATCAAGGCTGCTCCTCGACCAGATGAGAAACTCAAACTAGTTCCGTTGTACCCAGATGATCCATCCAAGACAATTCGGGTCGGATCGGGTCTGGATGACAAATAGGAACTCGAGCTCATTACTTTCCTCCGGGCTAACGCAGATGTGTTTGGGTGGAAACCGTCCGACATGCCCGGTGTCCCAAGGGAAGTAATCGAGCACAGGTTAGCAATTCGACCTGGACAACGACCAATAAAGCAAAAGCTCAGGCGTTTTGCTGTTGACCGACAGGAAGCCATCTGAGAGGAGTTGCACAAACTCCTGAAGGCCGGGTTCATTCGCGAAGTCGATCATCCGGAATGGCTCGCCAATCCGGTCATGGTCCGCAAGTCAAATGGCAGGTGGCGCATGTGCGTGGACTACACTAGCCTCAACAGTGCCTGTCCGAAGGACGACTTTCCCCTTCCCCACATCGACCAGCTGGTCGACTCAACCGCGGGTTGCGAACTGATGAGTTTCCTGGACGCCTACTCAGGATATCATCAAATTAGCATGGCAGAAGAAGATGAAGAGAAAACTGCCTTCATCACCCCGTTCGGCACCTACTGCTACGTCAGAATGCCGTTCGGTCTCAAGAACGCAGGTTCCACGTACCAACGCTTGATGCAAAAGACCTTTCTCTCCCAGATAGGGCGTAATCTCAAAGCATATGTAGATGACTTGGTTGTAAAAAGTACCAAGAGATTGTCTCATTTAGACGATCTCGCTGAAAACTTCTGTAATTTAAATCGCTTTGGAATAAAGTTAAACCCGGAGAAATGTTCTTTCGGGGTTTCTTCAGGAAAACTCCTGGGTTTTCTTGTTTGTTCCAGGGGCATTGAAGTTAATCCTGAGAAAATCAGAGCCATTGAACAAATGAGGTCGCCCTCGACCATGAAAGATGTTCAACGCCTGGCTGGTCGCATGGCTGCTTTAAGTCGTTTCATATCGCGACTAGGCGAAAGGGGATTGTCTTTCTTCAAAGCCTTGCGAAAGCATCACAATTTTACATGGTCGGATGAGGCCGAAGAAGCGTTTCAGGAGGTAAAGACATATCTGTCCAGTCTACCAGTACTGGTGTCTCCCGACAAAGGAGAACCATTGCTTCTTTATCTTGTGGCCACACTGCACGCGGTCAGCGCCGTTCTGATCGCGGATAGGGAAGGAATACACAGATCCGTCTACTATGTGAGCGAGGTACTTCATGGTCCTAAGGAGCTCTACCCTGAGGTCCAGACGATACTTTACGCGCTACTGATGGCTTCCCGTAAGCTACGACACTACTTCCAAGCTCACAAGATCATAGTACCCTCCTCCTTTCCTTTGGGGGATATTGTCCGAAATCCAGAAAAATCTGGTCGAATCGCCAAATGGGCGGTCGAACTCGGTGCCTTCGATATCCATTTCACCCCCTGCACGGCGGTTAAGTCTCAGGTTTTGGCCGACTTCGTGGTCGAATGGACCAACCCTGAGCCACCTGTGCAGGTGCCTGAGGAATTGGAATGCCCCGATCACTGGACAATGTACTTTGACGGCTCCCGTGGTTTTCAACACTCGGGGGCTGGAGTGGTCTTAGTTACACCTCAGGACGAACAGCTTAAGTATGTCATCCAACTACACTTTGTTGCAACCAACAACGCAGCAGAGTATGAAGGTCTTCTTGCAGGGCTCCAGGCAGCAAAATTCCTCGGAGTCCGTCGATTAGTGGTGAGGGGAGACTTACAGCTGGTCGTAAACCAGGTAAACAAGGAGTATAGCACCTTCGATGAGACAATGGCTCATTACCTGGGGGAAGTAAGGAGATTGGAAAAACACTTCGGTCATTTCGAAGTCCAATACATCCCGCGAAAGGACAACATTCTCGCAGACCAATTATCCAAAATTGGGTCCTCACGCACAACCGCTCCGGTAGGAGTGTTCATTGAACACTTGGACCGTCCTTCGATCATGACTTCGGTCGAGGATGATCCGGTAATAGCCTGCGTTACCAACCTCGGTCAGGAACAGGATTGGACTCATCCATTGAGAGTCTATCTTGAGCATGGGACCCTACCCGAGGACGAAACCGAAAGCGATCGGTTAATTTGAAAAGCGCGTCTGTACAAACTCATAGATGGGATCTTGTACAGAAAGGTACTCAAGGAGTATTCATGCGTTGCATATCTCAGGAGGAAGGAAAATCCCTCTTGAAAGAAATACATGACGGTGTATGCGGTGCGCACGCGTCATATCGGACACTGGTCGGAAAAGCTGCTAGGGAAGAACGGGATCGCAAACAGAAGGAGGATCAAGATCTCGAGCAACAAAACAACGATCTGCGCAGAACTGCCCTAGAGGCTCTTCAAGATGTGCAGGCTCGTTATGATGTTGCTCCGAGTTCTTCTTGACGGTCACGTGGTGGCAGACGCGACCAGACCCCTTCTTTGCCTCCGGAGCGTTTCCCAGTGGACGAAGAAACGGTAACACCTGGTGCCCCTAGGAGAAGTACCCATGGTCGACTGCGATCCATCGCGGAAGTCATGTGTAACTTCCCTCCTACGATCACAGATACGCAGAAATCGGCCTTCACCAGAATCTTGGCGGAGAGGTTGGATGAGGTCGCATCTGAAGCGACCCCCACGGCTTCTTCTCGATCGGTAACGCATTCCCACAACCGAGAGCGTTCTCACTCTGGTTATGGAAGACGCACTTACCAGACGCCTGTACCATCCCGTCAGGATAAGTACGGGTGGGCACAAGATTCTCGTGGTAGGAACCGAGTCCCTGTCCACTCTCTCTTAGGACCACGAATGACTTCTCCCTTGCGTGAGGTTACTCGCGTTCCGAACGAAAGCCACAGGGCAATTCATGGTCCCTACGTTGGTTGCAAGGCTTTTTCGCCTGGTCTTCGTGTCGTCGTTTGGCTCGACAAGTTTTGACCAGGGGCCATAGAAAGATTTAACGGAACTCAGAATCCATCAGAGTTCCTTCAGATCTACATTACTGCCATCCAAGCGGCAGGAGGCGATGACCGGGTCATGGCAAACTACCTGCCTACAGTCCTCGAAGGCCTGGCTAGAACTTGGCTGTTTAATCAGCCCGAGGGTTCTATCTACAACTGGGAAATGTTGTGCGATGCCATCCTCAGCAATTTCCACAATTGTTATCAAAAGCCGGGTAAAGAGGACGATCTTCATCGGCTACGACAAACTTCGACCGAAACTCTTCGGCAGTTTGTCAAGAGGTTTGTCGGGGTGAGGAATACCATCCCGAACATATCTGACGGCTCTGTTATCAGGGCATTTAAACATGTCGTTCGATACCGGAGATTCACCGAAGACTTGCTTATCCACCCCCCTCGATCAGTGGCCGATCTTTTCGACATGGCCGATCGGTATTCCGACGCAGTCAAAGCGGTCGAATGGAACCGGATGGTCGACAAGGGTGACCTACCACCTCAACCAGGTTTCGAAGACGCCAAGAAAGAAGATTCAAGCAAGAAGTCAGAATCTTCGTCGGGTGGGAAGTCGAAAAAATTGAAGAGGAACCGCTCTGGACAGTACCGCGAGGTTGCAGTCGCAGAGAAGCCGCCTTCGACCAAAGGCCACGACCTCAAGAACTGCAGGAGTTGGTTGAAGCAATTGGATGACTTCTACCAGGGAGTTGGGCCAATGCCGACCTTACCGGCTAAAGAACAGGCATACAGACTTAGAGACGCTGACGGAGACGAGGAGATGTCCTACCAGGTACCTCAAAATCACATTAATGTTATTTTCGGGGGTTCTTCCTTTTTTTTTTTCAAAAGGCAGTTTAAAGCCTTTTACCGAGAGGTTAACCAAACGGAGACATCCCTTGGTGAACCTCAGTACCCCCGCTGGTCGGATACACCTTTGACGTTTGATCGCACTGATTGTCCTGCGGGGCTCACACGACCATTGAGGCTTCCTCTGGTCATTACCCCGATCATCAGTAATGCGAGAGTCGAAAGAGTCCTGATCGACGGAGGGAGCTTCCTTGACATTTTACTTGTCAAGGCACTCGACGAGATGCAAATTCCTCGTTCGAAGATTAAGCCCATAATCCATCCATTTTATGGGATAATCCCCAGTCCCTCCATGATGCCGTTGGGACAGGTGGTTCTCCCGGTCACACTAGGAGAACCGGATAACTTCCGGACTGAATTGGTTACTTTTGACGTAATTGATTGTGATTCGGCTTACAATGCGATCTTTGGCAGGCCTACTCTTGCTAAGTTCATGATGGCAACGCACTATGCTTATCAGTGCGGTAAATTGCCTGGCCCCAAAGGTGTCATCTCGGTCCGAGTCAGTCGCAACGTGGCACTCACGTGCGACCCACTATCTCTGGAGATGGTCGACCAATTTCCCCTTCGGGACGCTCAGGTCGCCATTGTTGCCACCGACACAATCAAAGCAGTTCCTCGACCAGATGAGAAACTCAAACTAGTTCCATTGTACCCAGCTGATCCATCTAAGACAATTCGGATCGGATCTGGCCTGGATGACAAATAGGAACACGAGCTCATTACTTTCCTCTGGGCTAACGCAGATGTGTTTGCGGGGAGACCGTCCGACATGCCCGGTGTCCCAAGGGAAGTAATCGAGCACAGGTTAGCAATTCGACCTGGACAACAACCAATAAAGCAAAAGCTCAGGCGTTTTGCTGTTGACCGACAGGAAGCCATCCGAGAGGAGTTGGACAAACTCCTAATGGCCGGGTTTATTCGTGAAGTCGATCACCCGGAATGGCTCGCCAATCCGGTCATGGTCCGCAAGTCAAATGGCAAGTGGCGCATGTGCGTCGACTACACTAGCCTTCACAGTGGCTGTCCGAAGGACGACTTTCCCCTTCCCCGCATCGACCAGCTGGTCGACTCAACTGCGGGTTGCAAACTGATGAACTTCCTGGATGCTTACTCAGGATATCATCAAATTAGCATGGCAGAAGAAGATAAAGAGAAAACTGCCTTCATCACCCCGTTCGGCACCTACTACTACGTCAGAATGCCGTTCGGTCTCAAGAACGCAGGTTCCACGTACCAGCGCTTGATGCAAAAGACCCTTCTTTCCCAGATGGGCCGTAATCTCGAAGCATATGTAGACGATTTGGTTGTAAAAAGCACCAAGAGATTGTCTCAATCGGACGATCTCGCTGAAACCTTCTGTAACCTGAATTGCTTTGGAATAAAATTAAACCCGGAGAAATGTTCTTTCGGGGTTTCTTCAGAAAACTTTTTGGTTTCCTTGTTTGTTCCAGAGGCATTGAGATCAATCCTGAGAAAATCAGGGCCATCAAACAAATGAGGTCGCCCTCGACCATGAAAGATGTTCAACGCCTGGCTGGTCGCATGGCGGCCTTAAGTGGCTTCATATCGCGACTAGGGGAGAGGGGGTTACCTTTCTTCAAAGCCTTGCCGAAGCATCACAATTTCATATGGTCTGATGAGGCCGAGAAAGTGTTTAAGGAGGTAAAGACATATCTATCCAGTCCGCCAGTGTTGGTGTCTCCCGACAGAGGAGAACCATTGCTCCTTTACCTGGCGGCTACACCGCACGCGATCAGCGCTGTCTTGGTCGCGGATAGGGCAGGAATACACAGACCCGTCTACTATGTAAGTGAGGTACTTCATGGTCCTAAGGAGCGTTACCTTGAGGTCCAGAAGATACTTTACGCGCTACTGATGGCTTCCCGTAAGCTACGACATTACTTCCAAGCTCACAAGATCACAGTACCCTCCTCCTTTCCTTTGGGGGATATTGTCCGAAATCCAGAGAAATCTGGTCGAATCGCCAAATGGGCGGTTGAACTCGGTGCTTTTGATGTCCATTTCACGCCCCACACGGCAGTTAAGTCTCAAGTTTTGGCCGACTTTGTGGTCGAATGGACCAACCCTGAGCCACCCGTGCGGGTGTCCAAGGAATTGGAATGCCCCGATCACTGGACAATGTACTTCGATGGCTCCCGAAGTTTCCAACACTCGGGGGTTGGAGTGGTCTTAGTTACGCCTCAGGGCGAACAGCTTAATTATGTCATCCAACTACACTTTGTCGCGACCAACAACGCAGCAGAGTATGAAGGTCTTCTTGCAGGACTCCGTGCAGCAAAATTCCTCGGAGTCCATCGATTAGTGGTTAGGGGAGACTCACAGCTGGTCGTAAACCAGGTAAACAAGGAGTATAGCACCTCCGATGAGACAATGGTTCATTACCTGGGGGAAGTGAGGAGATTGGAAAAACACTTCAGTCATTTCGAAGTCCAATACATCCCGCGAAAGGACAACATTCTCGCAGACCAATTATCCAAAATTGGATCCTCATGCACATCCGCTCCGGCAGGAGTGTTCATTGAACACTTGGACCGTCCTTCGATCATGACTTCGGTCGAGGATGATCCGGTAACAGCCTGCGTTACCAACCTCGGTCAGGAACAGGATTGGACTCATCCATTGAGAGTCTATTTTGAACATGGGACCCTACCCGAGGATGAAACCGAAAGCGATCGGTTGATTCGAAAAGCACGTCTATACAAGCTCATAGAGGGGGTTTTGTATAGAAAGGGTACTCAAGGAGTATTCATGTGCTGCATATCTCAGGAGGAAGGTAAATCCCTCTTGAAAGAAATACGTGACGATGTATGCGGTGCGCACGCGTCATATCAAACACTGGTCGGAAAAGCTTTTCGACAAGGATTCTACCGGCCTTCGGCACTTGATGATGCCAAGTACATGGTCAAGATGTGTCCTCAGTGTCAATTCCACGCGACACAGGTTCATCAACCTGCGTATGCGTTACAAACTATTCCCCTGGCATGGCCTTTTGCGGTCTGGGGGATGGATATTGTCGGTCCTGTGCCACAAGCGGTCAATGGGTACAAGTTTCTATTCGTAGCCATTGACACGTTTACAAAGTGGATTGAGGCCGAACCGGTACGAAATATTACCGCCTTAGCAGCACAAAAGTTCTTTCATACGAACATTGTTGCTCGATTCGGTGTTCCAAAACGTCTCATCACAGATAATGGTTCTCAGTTCGCTAGTGGTCTTTTTCTGGACTACTGCAATCAGATCGGAACCAAGGTGTGCTTTGCTTCTGTGGCGCATCCACAAAGCAATGGTGCCGTAGAACGGGCTAATGGGCAGATACTGCAAGGCATCAAGAAACGTGTTTTTGATCACCTTAAGACTCGCTCGGGGGCTTGGGCAGACGAGCTCTATACCATTTTATGGGCACTACGAACTACCTCTAGTCGAGCCACCAGTGAGACGCCTTTCCATCTGGTCTATGGGGCCGAGGCTATACTGCCTATGGAAGTTAGTATTGGATCTGTTCGGACAAAACAATTCGATCGAGTTGATCAGTCTGAATAGCGATCACAGGATCTCATCCTCTTAGAAGAAAGGAGTGATCGCGCGTTGATCAAGTCGGCGGCATACTTGCATGCTTTGCGCAAGTACCATGACAAAAGGGTGCGACCACGTAGTCTTCACATAGGCGACCTGGTTTTACGAAAAATTCAAGACCAGTCTAACTGCAACAAATTCTCCCCGAAGTGGGAAGGCCCTTATACTGTTGTCTCGCTGCCGCGACCAGGATCAGCGCGATTAGCCATGGAGGATGGTCGAATTCTGTCCAATACTTGGAACATCGATCAACTTCGCAAGTTTTACGTGTAAGTACTCTATCCCTTTTCCTGTTCCATTAGCATTTTTTCATAAAACAAAAAATGTTTTGATTTCATACGATGAATATTTCCCTTCATGCCCATGTACTGCGAATTCGACTCGGGGCCTGATCGCCGGCGGTTAGATCATTACAACATTCTAGTCGGATTCGCTGGCCAATCTCATGACCGCTTCCAGATAAGTCACTCCTAAATAAGCCGTTTCTCAACGCACACGGGGCTTTCTGGCAAGTCCTCGGTCATCTGAGTGGCTGCTGGTTTGCAAACAAGGCTAAACGTTACACTGATCATAATTGTTGATTCGATCACACATCCTTGGTCGTTATATTCACTTTTCTCCTGCGTTTGTAATACTAATTCTTCAGTATCTACAATCACAGGAGGGGCTAGGGGGATATGTTTATAATATGAAACAACATAAAACAAGAATATATTTGAGAATATATTCATTTTCAAAAATGAGTTTCAACATACATTGCATTATACATAACTGTTTCTATACAGATGTAGGGATCACTCGATCCCAAGCTCAGTCAGGAGCTTATTTACAAGGGGTCTGACCTCCTCCATGACGGCCTCCAATTGTTCCTCACTCTCGACCTCAACCGGTCCCACCAATGGATTCAGATCTGCATCTGGGCCATGGTGAAGTCGAAATCGGCTGAGAATGGTGGAAGCGGTTGACCGAACCCTGGTTCTGATCAGCTATTCTCGTCGCCGTATATTTTTAGAAAGATACTCGAGCAGTGACTCCGCCTGGGCAATGACTAGTGTGGACCAGTCATTTTGGCTGAGGTTATCTTTTGTGGTTTCGACCACATCAGCCCTCAGGAGACGAGCCACCGTCTTCAGCTTTTCGAAGATCGACCGGCTCAGCTCTCTGTTCGCCTTCTCGGAGGTTTGAATAGAGCCCTGGAGGATCGCCTTGTCCTGACTGAGTTGTCTTATTTGACCTGCTTGCGCTGCAGTAAGAGAAAGGGTTACTCACATGTTATGAAGTTAAGTCTTCCTAAGCAGGAATCGACTTACCAGAGAGTTGTGACCGCAGCTTGTTGATCTTGATCCCTTGGTTTGAAGCCACGGAGATCGAATGAAGCTTGACGGTGGCCACTTCTTTCTTCAGAAACGCCACCTCTCTGTGACAGAACAAAAGGAGTGGTCATAACCAATTTGTATCTATACAAGTTGAAGAGTAATGATCCTTACCTGCGCAAGTTGTCGCTCTCTTTTTGTATGGCCTCAACGCTCGCTATCATAGCATGCGACCTGGCCGTCATCTGGGATAGTTCCTGTGATGCAAAAAGAAATTAAAGATGTCCTATGTACAATCCAGGCACCAAAAAAGAAGTTCATCATACCTTTGTGAATTCCCAGAAAGAAACATCTTCCGGGATGACAGGAGGTCTCGTTGAACGCCCTGTTGCGGCCACGACGGAGGCAGCTGGTAGAAGTGCTTGCTGGGCACTACCCCCAGTTGCTGTTACTTGCGACTGGGTCTCCGCGCCTGATCCATCTCCCACGGTCCGGATGCCTTCCTGGACCAGACGGACGGAGCGCTCCTCACTGGAGGCTCCGGCACCTGTGGCGACTTCAACCCTCCCCGGAGCGATTGAAGGGCTTGGTGCTGTTTCTTTTCGCCTTCCAAGAAAAAATGGACCAACAGTCACAATTCGTGATTATCACAACTTATTTTAATACAACCAAGATAGGGTTCTTACCTTATCTGAAATCCCATCAACTTTTGGGATTTCAGGGAAGGCTCTCCTCGAGAAAGGGGGCAGTTGTCGTCTGTCCTGGTCTTCCTCTTGGTGAACAAGGCCTTTTCCCCCTAGGTGCGTTCGTCTATAAGCACATTTCTAAGGGAAGGTAAAGACAAATGGTAAGAGTTCTTACCTGGGCAACCTGTCCGGTTGGCGGGGTTGCATCCGAAGGCCTGGATGGCTCCTGGACTTCTAGGACCGGCACCTCGTCCGCAACTACCACGGGGCCTTGTTCGGTTACCTCCACTCCTGTCCGCGGGGGTGGAGGATTTTCCTCCCTGGGACTCACAGGAGTCGCAGGGGGAAGCTCTTCTCCCTGGACAAACATTAACTCAGTGAACAAGTATACAGAGGGAATTGAAGAAGACAAGACCATGAAAGAATCTTACCGTGGTCACCCCTTCGACCAGGGAGGTAGAGGCAACTGACCCTGAAGCCTCAGGGGCTTCAGGAGCAGGGGTGTTACCCGCGACCACTGGACTTGCGGTGGCCGCGGAGTCTGCTACAGTCGCTTCTGCGGTAGCAGTTATTGCTGCCGGACAAGTTGGAGCGTCACCGGATGGAGAGCCCGCAATTTTCCTCCTCCGGCGGATTAGGGGGATGTCGTCTTCCTCCTCTTCTTCGCTCTCTCCCCCTGTACGACGAAGAAGTGATTCCAGTCTGCACCTGGAAAAACGGAAGGAACGTGATATCTTACCGCAGTCTTCTTTGCGGTAGGAGGGACGCACCGTGAAGACCCCTCTCCAAGATTTGGCCTGGCTTTCTTGGGGGGCGGGATTCCTCGTCCTGGGTTTCGAGGAAACCTTCTTCACATGCTTCATCGTCGGCTTCCCCAGGGAACCGACGTTCTCGCTTGGGAACGTCGCCTCGGCGAACCACCCTAGGAGCTGTTTTCATTCTGGTAAAATTGTCAGTGCTGGACATATATAAGACCTGCAACACAGAAGCCAAGTGAAGATAACATACCTTTCGGCGCTCCTGTCTAAGGTCGTCGCCGGCGTGAACTAAGCTCTGCGGGCGAGGCGATCCCTTGGGGCCTTCTACCTCCGCGTTATAAGCCCTAAGGAGGTAGTTAGTCCGCCTCTCGATCTCGGATGAGGGCAGGACTGTTCTAGAATGCAAGTTAACTGATGCATTTCAAAAATAAAAGATCTCAGTACCAGAGAACGGTACCTTCATCGTAGTCCAAGGTGCTGTCCGCCATGGACTTGATCTCCCAAGCCAGATGAGCCCTTTCACGCAGGGGGCTCACCCGGTTCTTCACAAAGTCTCGGATGACATCGCGTGCTGTCAACCCCTGTCCGACTAAGTGAAGGATCACCTCGGCGTGCTTCATGAACTCTGAGTTCATCGCCGGGAGGGAGTCCAACTTGCTCGGCTTCTCCGGCCGCGAGTTCTCGAACCACAGCCCGCTCTCGGTTGGCGGGGTGCAGTAGAACCATTTCTGGTGCCACCCGTGCACTGAGTCACGCAGGGGTGGGAAGGGATAGTCTTTCTTCTCCCTTATCTGGAAGTATATGCATCCAGCGGCGTTGGCACTCTTTGACCACGCCGAGAAGTAGAAGCGTCGGAAGAGTTCCACATTGGGATACACTCCGACGTATGCCTCGCACAGATGTTGGAATACTGCGAGCATTAGGACTGCATTTGGGTGGAGCTTGATTAGCTCCAACCCATAATGCTCAAGAACGTCCTTCAGGAACTGACTCTCAGGGAATCGGAACCCGCACCGCAGATACTCCTCAAAAGCCACTAGTTCGCCCTCTTGGACGACTGGGGTTTCTTGGTCCTTCTCTGCGGGCCACCAGTTGATTAGCAGCCGCGGAGGAAGGATCTCCTCCTTCTCCAACGCCAACAGACTCTCCTCTGAGTGGTGGATGGCTCGGCTCCAAGACGCCATTTTTGGTGAGGAATTGGGGGAAAGTTGGCGGCTTTGGGAAGATGGAGGCTGAAAGGAACGAGGGTTTTGTGCGGCGGAAATGGCAAGGGTTTTGGCTGTGTGGCTTCCTCAAGAAGCTACCTGTTCCTTTTATAGACCCCAGGAGGCGCACTTCTGTGAGTTACGTTCCACTCAAACGTTCCACTAAATATTTTATTCATTTCCCATAATGGATACTATCTCTGGCGGACCCGTTAAAGTATTCCTGGTGTCGGATCTGAAACAAAAGGACTTCTTTGTTTCAGAGTTTGAAGATACAAAAGCATGAAAAGATTTTCAGGGGTTTTCGAAGGACGTTTTCCTTCATGAGCCTTGTAAGTTTTCATGAAAAAATCCTATGGCCCAATCTTTGGACGTATGGATATATTCTGATCGGGTTGTGGTATGATCGAAACCATGCTTTCGATTAAGCTCCGATTCTAATTGAAGTGACGGTCTGACCGAGCCTCAGTTCTGGTCGCAGTAAGCTTCGATTCTAACTGCGGCTTTGAGTCTGATCGCGGTATCAGTGCTGGTCGCAGTACTACAATAAAAACGCGGTTCTAACCGCAGAACTTAAGTTCGCCTGTGTATGAGTGGTTACAAAGACATTCCTTGTGGCCATATTTTTGCACAGAAGAGCTAAAGAACATTTATGTGAAGAAAAAGAAAAATTTTTATTTCTTACATTCTTTGCATACAAAAGGGATACCGGCGACCAGAGCATCGACCTGATCCGAAAGAAGTTTGCAAAGTTCTCCTAAGGACATATTGCTGTCAGTAGAATCTACACTGACAACTCCCAGAGAACTAGCAACTAATCTAAGTCTATCTACATCGTCCCTAACAAGAGACGCACTACTGTTCCTAATCAAATCAAAGAGTTCCCGCTGTTGCTGAGCGTGGTCCCTCTCTCGACAGAACTGATGCGCCTCTTCACGGGATTGTTCAAAGCATTCTGCCAGATGCAGAATCGCCGAAGACATCTCTTCGGTCTTCTTCTCCAGGGCCTTCTTCTCCTCTGGAAGAATCTGCCCGAGGAGAAGAGGCAGAATCGTAGTAGGCTGATCACTAGGGCCTCCAATCTCCTACATTTGCAAAAGTTAGTTGTGCTAACTATAACTGTCAACAAAAGGAAATGAGGATCATTACCTGTCCCTGCTCGTGACAGGTTGATATAGCCATCCTGGAAAGTAGATCATCCAATAAAAGCGGATGATCACCAGATGGTGGAAGTGCAACCTTCCCACCAGGAGATTGCTTCCCCAACACAAGTTGAGGATCTTCTGGTCGAGTAGTCACCGCTTGCCGACCAGAAAATTGATCACCCAAACAAAAGCAGGGAGTGTTGGAGTAAGGAATAGAAGGAAGAAAGAACGATGGTACGTCTTCTACCTTTGCCCTGCTGGAAGATCCTTCGTCAACCTTGGGTTTCTTCCTTGAAGGAGATGGATCTTCAGGCATTTGAGGCTCCTGCTTGAGAACTTCCTCTTCATCACTTTCAATCTCGATGATGTTGTGATCTGCCATCAGGAAGTGTATGAAGAGAAGGATGAAGGCAATTCTTGAAAAACTTAACCGTGAGAAGAAATTGTGGGGCTCTATAATTCAAAGGTTTTGGAATTTATAGCCGCCAGGGTGACGGTTCACTTTACGAACACCTCGGGTTTTTAAAGCATTTACAATTTTATCTCGGGTTAAAAAAAATGTTTCAACAGCGCCATCATTACCTGTCACGTAATGCCCAGAACCCGTCTCGGGAACCAACCGTCCCACTTAGTGCGCCACTAAGTGGAGGATTTGAAGAGTCGGGTTAAAAATCCGATGCATGTCTTTAAATTCGAAATAAACACGTCCCTTCGTTTTCTTCGAATTTGGGGGCTAGTTGACGAGGATTGACACCCGAGTCAGTTCAAATAAATGCACTGTTGGTTCAGGACAGGTTCGAGCCAGACACATGCCTGGCGGTGCGCACTCAAGTCGTTCTGAGAAGCATCAGCCCGAGGTCGCAGGCTTTGCGCGATCAGACCGCAATTAGTGCGCGGTTAGGAGTTCCTGTGCTATATGCGAACAGAACGCTGGAGATGTTGTGCGGTCAGCCAACACCCCGCGGTCAGAGCACTTTCGACCAGGGGATATGGGATTCACCTGTCCCTATGGCAGGAATATCCCAAGTATCCCGAAGATTCTTCTATGTGGAGGAACAACCGTCAGGAGGTTAATACGTGCCGTTATCCATGAATAACACGTGTTAAACTTGCGTGGGGGTTAAGAGCGGTTCTCTAAACCGCATCCAAGCAACTGTCTGATGCAGTTACGACATGGCACCCTTTCGACTAGTATAAAAGGGTGACAAGATGCATCAAATAGAAGGGGAGAACCAGAAGAAGAAGAGAGATCAACGTCTCTTATGAAAGCGAGATACAAAACATCTCAACCACTCAAACAGCCAAGTCTACGGCCTAGATTAGATAGTTTTTATAAGCCTCCCTGGCTTCTTTCTGTACACTTACATAGGAAAAACCTTCGCCTATGAAGGTCTTTTCCCGCCATCTTGTAAATCTTTACTACATATAGTGAAATCCCAACAGGACGTAGGGCTATTACTCCCACCATCGAGGGCCCGAACCTCTATAACCCTTTCTGTACTCCTGTTCTCCATATACCTACATACCTTCCCGGAGGGTCATCTTGAAAGGTCTCCCTATTATAAATTTTGCATAAGTTCGGCTGAGGACCCCAAGTCCGAATCGTCGACACGCTCTCCCCACAAGAGGACTCCCCTAGCCAACTCTTGTTGGGAGCACGTCGACAGGACTAGGGTCTCCACTGAGACCTGAGCCTATATAAATCTTCACGTCACTTGCTGTGTTTGTCCGACGGGAGAGGACCAATCACTCGGTCAGCTCGCGTCGTCTTTGTTTAGCTAGGAACCTCCACAAAACCTACCAGGGTATTTGCAATACCATGACATAAACAATCTTAATTTGCTCTAGAATGTCTATTTATGATCTGTGCAGGTCCTTGGATGATGTTCATAAGGGCCAACGTATTTCATGGTTATTAGTCGCAATACGCTGCCTACGTTCGCTTGTTGGTGAAAGAAAGGGTGAAGATCACCGTCGAGAGTTGGAAGGACGTGAAGGGTGAGATCTTAGTTGGCTCAGTCGAGAAGATCCTCAAGCCCAGTGTGTTTCTCAAATCAAGACCTATAGAAAGCATCGAACATTTGTATTGGTGATTTCCTTGAGCTCAAACTCAACTCAGCTCAACTGAACACAGCTCAACTGAGTTGAGTTGAGTTGAGTTTGAGCCCGAGGAAATCACCAATACAAATGTAACTCAACGCCAGTTCCAGCTCCCCGAGCGTATTTGAACTGAACTCCTATGGTTAAGTCAAACATGGTTCATACATTTGTTGTTTCAGATGAATGATTTGTGATGTATCAGGTCTAACTTGTAGTCAGTAGTTATATTGTCGCAACTTGCAAAGGTTCTCTTGTATGTAAAATGTATGGGCCATCGGGTCCCCATCATGATCTGTTGTTTCAGACATGACTTTTGTAATATACATCAAATGTGTGAATTGGTGTATTCGTATTGGTGTATATTTGTGTATTTCTATTTCTATTTGGGACATGTACTTGAATGTGTAAATTGGTGTATTTGTGTATTTAATTGTATTGGTGTATAGGTGTGTATTTGTATTGGTGTTTTAGACATGCACTTGAATGTGTGAACTGGTGTATATGTGTGTACTTGCATTGCTATCTCATACATGAACCAACTTGCTTTTGTTTTAGCCATGTACTTGTACCTATTATAACAGTAAATACACATATTTACCGTTAGAAGAAACACTTGTATTTGCATATGTGCTTTAGACATGCACTTGAATGTATGAACTGGTGTATATGTGTGTACTTGTATTCATGTCTCAGACATGAACCAACTTGGCTTTTGTTTTAGCCATGTACTTGTACCTATTCTAACGATAAATACACATATTTACCGTTAGAAGAAACACTTGTATTTGCATATGTGCTTTAGACATGTACTTGAATGTGTGAATTGGTGTATATGTGTGTATTTGCATTGTTGTCTCATACATGAACCAACTTGCTTTTGTTTTAGCCATGTACTTGTACCTATTCTAACGGTAAATACACATATTTACCATTAGAAAAAACACTTGTATTTGCATATGAGATTCATACATGCACTTGAATGTGTGAACTGGTGTATATGTGTGTACTTGTATTGCTGTCTCAGACATGAACCAACTTGTCTTGTGTTTTAGCAATGTACTTGTACCTATTCTAACAGTAAATACATTAAATAAATATATTTACCATTAGAATAGGTACAAGTACATTGCTAAAACACATATACATGTCTACACAAAAGCAAGTTGGTTCATGCATGAGACAGCAATGCAAATGCACACATATACTCTAGTTCACACATTCAGGTGCATGCCTAAAACACATATGCAACTACACACATATGCACCAATGCAAATCAAGAGTTTATTCTAACGGTAATTATATGTATTTATCATTAGAAATTGTTCTAGGATAAGTGAAACCCCACTCGTCCATTGTTGAGCTACTGCTTTGTTCTGTTGAACTCTGTCTCCCTCTGTTTGCGATGAGAGTTCCACGCTCCAAACTACACTGCTAGAGTGATGAGGGCAAGCTGGAAGGAAGTTAATTGGACCCCTCTCTTTCATGTAAGCTTGTCATCACCTATCTCTCTCTCTCTCTAGATCTCCCTCTTCTCTCTACTTGCAAGCTAGCTGTATTGTGTAGTTCCAAGCTTGTAGCTCCAAGCTTGGGAGCTAGCTAGCTAGCTGGAAATGCCTCATGTTTTAGGAACTCACTAGCTTGTATTGTATAGTTAAGTTAATTAGTGTTTCATCAGGCTAGGGTTTCACATATCAGTTGTAAGAGGCTATACATCTATATATAGCTTAATTGGGCAGGTTTCATGCATGCCTGACTCATTATGTTTTGCAACTTGCCAATTTTGTTAATCATAGATGGACCGGAAATATTGGATGTATGGAATAAAATTTACTACTCTTGAATATTTCGATAGTGTGAATGGGTTTATTAAATTTGCTAAGCAACAAAAGGCGAGGAAGGGGAGAAAGATATGCTTTGTCCTTGTGCAGATTGTATGAACTTAAAGAGGTTTAGCAACTCTGATCAGATTAAGTGTCATTTGATTCATCATGGTTTTAACGCACGATATATCCATTGGATATAGCATGGCGAAGATCTTGAGGATGTGGATTGCAGTAATATCGATGATCATCTGAATTTTGATAATGTTCATTCTGATGTGCATGTAGATGATGACAATCTAGATGAGATGTTACATGATGTAGAGGAAGATTACAACAAAAATGACTTTGGTGCATTTGAGAAACTGATTGCTGACTTTGAGAAGCCTCTGTTCCCTGGATGTGCAAAATTTACAAAGCTGTCTTATGTGTTGAGATTATATAACTTGAAGGCAGGCAACGGTTGGAGCGATAAGAGTTCCGCGGCACTATTAGATCTTTTAGCGGACATGCTTCCAGAGGGAAATGAGTTGTCAAGATCTACTTACCAAGCCAAAAAACTGTTGTGTCCATCGTGAATGGAAATCGAAAGAATACACACATGCTGTCGTGCCCCGAAACTGGGACAACGACTACTCCTGTAGAGACCTAGCTCGCTACAGCTAGTCCCAAACCACAAACCTTTGACTTCCCAGGATGAGTCAAACACAGGAGTATATTACATTGCAACAGAGTACTCACAAAATATTAAGCAGTGTGGCCTGCTGGCCTTAATATTACATAAAGAGGATTACAATGCCTACAGGGCATTCAGGGTTTAGCAAAATATTTAACTACACAGCAGAAGATAGGTGACCCTCCCACAAAAGAAGTTGACGGCAGAACAACACACTTCAGGGTTCTGACGGAACTGATTCTCCTCCTTCTGGATCCACGTAGTACTCCGTGCCATCATCTTGATCAAAGTAGGCTCCATCTATTGAGTTGAATGTTGCAAGGGTGAGCACTTACGTACTCAGCAAGTCATAGGTAAGAGTAGATACATATAGTAGTGATGATATGAACCTAGACTAGTCAAGAATTATGGATATTTGTAAAATAATCTTTTCCTTTCTCATCTCATCTTATGGCAGCACTTTTTATAATATAACATCATCATTCATGTTCACTAGATTATAGCACTACCGCGACACGTCGACACACGACAGCCCACGGCAGCACTCCTTATCATGACAACACATGTCATTTGGGTAATCTTGATTTAAACATATTTTATTTAGAAAATAGTACTTGTGTCACACCCCGTGGATTTAATCCACCGCAGCAGACTCCTATAAACCCGGGAGCTCGGAGTATTCGAATACGTTTTTTTTTTAACTCTGCAGAGAGGTACCAATTTACCCGCAAGATATTCCACTTTCAAACCTTTCCTATCATAACAAAATGATTGGACCCCTGACTCACTTCATACTGTGAGCGGCAAGGTGGAAATAACAAGAACTTTTGTTATGTTTTACTCACAATTCACCCCCGACCCTGTGGCTCTCAGCGAGGCACAGTTGTGGTAGGTTGTATCCAAACCTCCACCCCTTTGCTTATTCCCATTACTGGGTCAGCGTGCTTGATCACCTTCAGTGATATGTGTGGGAACCGCGCTCCGTGTTTATCGTGCATCACTACACATCTCATGCAGGGGTTTCATGTGCGATCCACATAATTACTTGTTCAGGCCTGTCCCATACCAGGCTTGCGGTTAGCACGTTGTTCATGCCACTAGACGCACAACACAAGGTTCTAGTCCTTATATGCCAATGACCAGACCATCCACAACCCTGCACCTTCAGTGCCTGCATTCCTTTGCAGTCTAGCACCTCCAGTGCTACAGCCATCCATACCATTTTTCTAGTCACGGCTAGGGTTTTTATTTCATGAATATAAGTATATAGATACATATAATAGTTCATGGCTCAAAACTTGTTTATTTCACATTTCACAGATAACCAGTCTAGTACTGCCAATTCATAAATCAACCATTCTCAATCTTTCACATGCAATATTGCCTATATTCAAGGTTATATTATAGCAACATTTAAAATATAGGTTCAAGATGACCAAGGATATGATTGCCTTCCGCGTCGTAAAATACAGCAGTCGATGACGGGTCAACAGCAAAATCTTCAAAGTCAGCTTCTGAATCTGCTCGACGACAAACAAACACACAATAATTACTTATAATATTTAAAATGTTTTATGACTTATATGCAGAAATGCTCAACAAGAATGATTGAACTAAACTGGAGATAAGTTGAACTGCAAACTGAACTGAGTCGAGATTCTAGGGTTTCAAGGAATTTGGCTAAGGATGGTGATTAGATAATCTTAGGGTTTCAGGTTTGCAATAGGGATAACAATTTTGTGACTGGTTTAATCAAAACAGCGAATGTCAACAGATCGACATTCGGATCAAAGCTTGGACATAGCTTTAAGAAAAGCTAGAGTGCTTATCTCAAGTTGTGGTAGTAGAAGAAAATGTAGATCACAACTCTACAAATTCAGTGGACAAAGTGGTTTTCCAATTATACAACCAGAAGTGGGTAAACAAGGTCAATGCCACTGGCTGGCAAGCTCTGGCATAGAGCTGACAATGCCAAAAACTACGGCTTAGCATAACTTTTGATCTGGAGCTCCAAATGATGCACCACTTTGTCTGGGAGGTAGGCTTGAGTAACAGGAACAATTAAGTTAACAGGATATAGGGCAGGAAATGGCTGGAAAGCAAGAAATTTGATGATGAACAGAGATGAACTGGCTGCACTGGAGCAGTTCTGGACACAAACTTGGCATGGCTATAACTTCTAATCTAGGCCAATCTAGGTGTCGGGCTAGAAGACAAAAATACTCAGGAGGCTAAGGCACATCTAAATGACAAGGTTTCGAGGGCTGAAATGGCTGGAAAAAGCTTTTCCGATCATCGGCGCCGGAGAAGAATCACTGGATTTGGGCATTTCCAACACAGGCCGTTTGAACTCGATTCCTTGCTCTAGGAGTGATATATGGGTAAGAGGAAGCTACCTGCACGATCACTTTGGCCGGAGGATGGCCGGAGAAGCCTGGCGACGATCGCCGGTTTCTGGAGAAGTTCAAAATTGGGGAAAACTTTGATTGAAGCTCAATCTGGAGATCTTGATGCACAGGTTTGCTGGAAATGACTCACTGATCAACTTCTTCTACAGCAATGAGAGCTAATTCGAGGTGATTTGGCCTGCATTGCCGGAACAGGGCATTTAGCAATCCCGGCGATCACCGGCGATAAGGTGCAAGGTAATCCAATTAGATGGTACAGCACAATGAGGGAGACGAGGGGAACTCACAGATGCTGTTAATTTGGCAGGAGATGATCTGTAGAGTGCTGGCACCGTGAGCTTCCTCGACGGCTCACCGGAGAAGAAAACGAAAAGAGCAAATTCTGGAACTTGGCTGGTTTCTGGTGAAGTATGGAGGGAGCTACTGAGCACAGGAGTGCTTAAATAGGCCAGGTGAAGCTTGCAAGGAGGAGACAACGAAGTGATTGGTAGCTGAGATGAGATGGATTGCGTGCTGAGCATCAGCGGCGAAGACACAGCGAAGAACGGTGATTGCGACGGCGACAGGACTGCAACTGTCCACATTGTCGTTCATCGGGACTTTGCAAAGATGGAGCAAGCGGTGGCGACAACAACTGGCGCGGCAAGGCAACGTGGCGATGGATTGCTGACAAAGTCGCTGCTGGTCGCGCGCGGGAGCAAGCGCTGGTCGTCGACGTAGCAGCGGCCTTGCCACGGCACCAGCTGGAGCGAGGACACGTGCGTACTGGCATGCA
The DNA here is from genome assembly GCA_019359835.1 of Pharus latifolius. Taxonomy (NCBI): domain Eukaryota; kingdom Viridiplantae; phylum Streptophyta; class Magnoliopsida; order Poales; family Poaceae; genus Pharus; species Pharus latifolius. Next base: position 17,239,549 of record CM033327.1, on the reverse strand, counting down.
CGGTCACAGTGCGGCGAAGCTTGGCCGGCGGCGAACGTGCACGGCGCAAGGAAGCAAAACACGGCGAGGCTTCTGGTCGTGTACAGCAGTATACGGCCTGGTCGAAAATGGACTGAACTGCAATTTCAATTCTTTGAGTTTTGGACTGAAATGTGAATCTGATGATTTGGAAGGTTAGAGTTGAATTTGATTCTGCTGTTTTGGTAATCTTTATTCAATAGATGATTTGGCAGAGATTGAAGATAAAATTTGGCACATTTGAATAGTTTTTGATACAAACTGAAAATAGGGTAATTTAGGGTAAAATAAGATTTAAGTTTTGTCGATTTCGAATTCTGGCATTTAGGGTTCGATTTTGATATCTGCACAGAAGAGAAACTTGTGGAAAATAGCATTTTGAGAAGATTTGCCAAAGAGATTCTGAATTTGGAGTTAATCTGGAGATTTTAGCCTTTTTGGGTTTTCAGATATCAGATAAGGACTAATTTGCGATAACTCTTGGACTGATTTGTGAAAAGAGTCTAGATGGTGAAATCTGGCTGTCAACTTTTTAGATTAAGGTATTGAGATACCCATGATCATATTCCAGGAATAATCTAGTCTGAACTTGGTCAGGATTCAGATTAAATCTGTATTTCTGAAACTTAGAGTATTTAAGAAATATAAGGTATTTCTGTTTTCGAAAACAGAAGAAGTTGATAAATCTGGAATTTAGAGATAGAATTGGATCTAGGTTCTGAAGGCTTTTAAGTTCAAAGTAACTGATAGATCACATCTGAACAATCTGATCTTGATTTGAGGTCACAGGATAGATTTTAGAGATTTTAGGGCTTGAGAAAGATACTGATCTGGCTATTACTACAGATACATGCATGCATGCTATTTATGAAAAAGGAAATTTTCACCCCTAACTCAGGGTGTTACAGATTTAATCCAGACGACGTACGTGCCAGCTTTCGCGTCCTGGCCAAGGTGGCGGACGATGACATCTTGATGACCACCATGTTGATGTCGTCTTGGTCATAACCATGATGTACATGGTCTCATCATCCAACCCGTAATGCTCCAAGATCCCCTTCAGAAACCGACTCTCGGGGAATCGGAACCCGCATCACAGGTATTCCTCGAAAACCACCAGTTCGCCCTCTTGGACGATTGGGGTTTCTTGGTCCTTCTCCGCGGGCCGCCAGTTGATTAGCAGCCGTGGAGGAAGGATCTCTTCCTTCTCCAGTGCCATAAGGCTCTCCTCGGTGTGATGAACTGATCAGCTCCAGGACGCCATTTCTTGAGAGAGATCGTGAGGGAAGGTGGCGACTTTGGAGAAGATGGAGGCAGTAAGCAATGAGGGTTTTGTGCGGCGGAAGTTCTAAGGCAGGTTTCTGGCTGAGTGGCTTCCTCAGGAAGCTACCTGCTTGTTTTATAGGCCCGAGGAGACACTCCGCTGAGGGTAACGTTCCATTGAATATTCTATTCATTTCCCATAATGGATATTCTCTCTGGCGAACCCGTTAGGCGTTCCCTGTATCGGATCCAAAACGAAAGGACTTCTTTGTTTCAGATTTGAGGGTACAAAAATGTGAAGAGTTCTACAAAGGTTTTCGGAGGACTTTTTTCCTTCATGATTCTTGTGAACCTTCACGAATCGATCATGAAAATATCCTATGCCCCAATTGTGGAACGTACGGGTGTTTTTTTTTATCAGGTTACTGTGTTATCAAAACTATGTTTTTGACTGAGCTTCGATTCTAGTCGAAGTGACAGTCTGATCGAATTTTGGTTCTGACCGCAGTAATCTTCCAGATCGAGCTTCGGTTCTAACCGCGGTTAAGTCTGATCGCAATATTAGTACTAGTTGCGGTATAACACTTAAATACGATTCTGGTCGCAGAATCAAAGTTTACCTGTGTATGAGTGGTCGTAAAGACATTGTTTGTGGCCATATTTTCACACAGAAGTTGTAAAGAATATCCATATGATATGAAAAGAAAGAAATCTTTATTTCTGACATTCTTACATACAAAAGGGATACCGACGACCAGAGCGTCGACTTGATTTGAGAGCAGTTTGCAAAGTTCCCCTAGGGACATGTTGTCGTCCGTAGGATCTACGTTGGCGACCCCCAGGGAACTAGCAACTACTCTAAGCCTATCTACATCATCCCTAACAAGAGATGCGCTATTATTCCTAATCAAATCGGAGAGTTCTCGCTGTTGCTGAGCGTGATCCCTCTCCCGACGGAATTGGCACGCCTCTTCACGGGATCTTTCAAAACATTCTGCCAGATGCAGAATTTCCGAAGACATCTCTTCGGTTTTCTTCTCCAGAGCCTCTTTTTCCCCTTGAGAGTCTGTCCGAGGGGGGAGACAGGATCTCAGCAGGCTGATCGCTGGGGGCTCCGATCTCCTACATTTGCAAATGTTAGTTGCACTAATTATAACTATGAGCAAAAGGAGATAGAAATAATCACCTGTCTTCGCAAGTGACAGGTTGATATAGGCATCCCAGAAAGTAGATCACCTGATAAAGTTCAAGGATCATCATATGGTGGAAGTGCGGCCTTCCCACCATAAGATTGCTTCCCCAACCCAAGTTGAGGATCATCTGGTCGAGGAACAACAGCCTTCCAACCAGAAGATTGATCACCCGAACAAAAACAGGGAGTATTGGGATGAAATGGAGAAAGGTGAGAAGAACGTCCCGCCAAAGGTGGAGATGAAAGTTCGACCTGCCGAGATGCATGGATAGGAAGAACTAGAGGAACTGAAGGAAGAAAGAACGATGATGCGTCTTTCACCTTTGTTCTGCTGGAGGATCCCTCATCAACCTTGGGTTTCTTCCTTGAAGGAGACAGATCTCTGGACGTCTGTAAGTCCTGCTCGAAAACTTCTTCTTCATCACTCTCAATCTTGATGACGTTGTGGTCTGCCATCGAGAAGTGTATGAGAAGAAAAGTGAAGATGGCTTTGAAAGATACTTAGCCGGGAAGAGGAATTGTGGAGCTTTGAAATCCAAAGGTTTCGGTATTTATAGCCGCCAAGGTGACGGTTCAGTTTCTGAATGCCTCGAGTTTTGAAAGCATTTACAATTTTACCTCGGGTTAAAAAGCGTTTCAATGGCGCCATCATTACTCGTCACGTATTACCCAGAGTTCGTCTCGGGGAACCAACCGCCACTCTTCGTGCGCCACAAAGTGGAAGATTTGAAGAGTCGGGTTAAATGTCCGATGTAAGTCTTGAAATTTGAAGTAAACACGTCCCTTCGTTCTCTTCAAATTTGGGGCTAGCTGACGAGGATTGATACCTGAGTCGGTTCAAATAAATGCACGGCTGGTTCAGGATAGACTCAAACCAGATAAGCGCCTGATGGTGCGAACTCAAGTCATTCCGAGAAGCACAGGCATGAGGTCGTGACTTTACGCGATCAGACCTTAGCTAGTGCGCGGTCAGAAGTTCATATGTCATACGCAGACAGAAGATTGCAGATGATGCGCGGTCAGCAAATATCGCGCGGTCAGAACGTCTTTGACCAGAGGAAGTGGGATTATTCTGTCTCTGTGACGGGGATATCCTGAGTACCTCAAAGATTCTTCCACGTAGGAGGACAACCGTCAGGAGGTTAATACGTGCGGTTATCCATGAATAACACGTGTTAAACCTGCTTGGGAGTTAGGAGCGGTTGCCGAAACTACATCCAAGCAACTGTTTGATGCCGTTATGACTTGGCACCCTTTCGACCAGTATAAAGAGGTAGCCCAATGCATCGAACAGGGCATTGGATAGAGAGATCAATTGATCGAACCAGATCAAACAAAAGCAACCCGAAGACAGTAATCTAAGTTAGATAGCTTTAGCAAGCCTTCCAAGCATTGTCTTACACATAGGAAAAATCTTCGCCTGTGAAGATTTTTTTCATAGCTCTGTAACTCTTTTTATCATACATAGTGAAATCCCAACAGGACGTAGGGCTATTACTCCCACCATCGAGGGACCGAACCTATATAAACCTCTCTGTGTTCTAGTTCTCTTTAATTCATCATACCTTCCCGGAGGGACACCCTGAAAGGTCTCACAACCTACAAATTTTGCATAATTCGGCTAAGGACCCCGAGTCCGAATCGTCGACAACGTGTTTCTAGTGCCTTTAATCGAGGACTTACAGAAATTATGGAGCGAGGGGGTGCAGGTGTGGGATGCATACAAGCAAGAGAATTTCATCTTGTGGGCCATGATATTTTGCACCATAAATGATTTCCCGGCCTACGGAAATTTGTCAAGGTATAGTACGAAAGGAGCCAAGGCTTGCCCTATTTTCCTAGATGAAACTGAGAGCATGTGGTTGCGAAACTGCCGAAAAATAGTGTACATGGGTCACCGCAGGTTTCTTTTGGTGCATCACGCCTACCGTAGGAAGAGGAAATCATTTAACGGGAAGCCTGAGAAAGGATCAACCCCAGTGTTTCTGACCGGTAAAGAGATTTACTCGCGCATGAAGGACATCAAAGCTGAGTTTAGTAAGTGTTGTAAACCTCAAGAAAAAAATGTTTGGAAGAAGAGATTGATTCTTTGGGATCTACCATACTAGGAGCACTTACAAGTTCGACATTGCAGTGACATCATGCGTGTAGAGAAAAATGTGTGTGACAGTTTGATTGGTTTGTTGTTGAACATTCCAGGAAAGACAAAGGATGGTGTAAAAGTTCACCATGACATGGTGGAAATGGGGATAAGGACTGAGCTTGCACCTTTGGAGAAGGGAAAGCGTACATACCTCCCCCCGGCCTGCCATACTTTGTCCAAAAGCGAAAAAACAGAACTCTGTCGGTGCCTGCACGGTGTTAAAGTTCCATGTGAGTATTCCACGAACTTGAAAAAACTTATGTCCATGAAGAACTTGAAACTGGTTGGCACGAAGTCCCATGACTGTCATGTGCTAATGTCACAAATGCTTCCCATTGCTATGAGAGGTATTCTCCCAATTAAAGTCAAAGAGACAATTACAAAGTTATGTTATTTCTTCAATGCAATATCTTGCAAGTTAAGTGCACTCCTACTATAAGTTAATTAGCTCCATTTGTGGAGCTAGCTTAATTAGAAGATTTTTCTGATATGAATCTTTGGGGCAACTATGTCCTCACAGGTAATTGATATGGATGGACTGGACGCTCTACAACGCGACATGGTTACAACTCTTTGTCAGCTCGAGATGTATTTCCCTCCATCTTTTTCTGATGTTATGGTCTATCGGATTGTTCATCTTATCAGAGAAATTAAGTTTTGTGGACCCATGTTCCTGCGCTATATGTATCCATTTGAGAGATTAATCGGTGTATTGAAGGGATACATAAGGACTCATCACCGGCCCGAGGGGAGTATCATCGAAGGTTATGCCGCTGAGGAGGTGATTGGATTTTGCACATATTATATGGCCGGGGTTGACCCAATTGGCGTTCCTAAATCCCGACACGAAGGCAGGCTTTAGGGCATTGGAACGATTGGATTCAAAGCTGTCGTCCCCAACAATGATGTGTACACGAAATCACATTTTTGGGTCCTACAACACATGACGGAGGTTGAGCCATACATACACGAGCACAAGGTAATGTTACGGTCACAGAATCCTTCGAAGGCAGAGATTTGGGTCACCAGAGAACAAAACAGGAAATTTGCTGGATGGATCCAACAAAAGTGATGCGAGCTGCCAAGGGCTCCATAAGTGAAACAGTGACATGGTTGGCTAGAGGCCCAAGATTTACTGTAGGGACTTGGCAGGGTACGACATCAACGAGTATTCATTTTACACAAGAACTCAGGGCGACAAGAGCAGTATGCAATGTAGTGGAGTGACACTGTTTGCTATTTCAGAGGATGCCATGGCAGTAAGGGCGCTAAACTCATATTACGGTGTTATTGACGAAATATGGGAGCTCGATTACGGATTATTTAAGATTCCTTTGTTTCAATGCCAATGGGTCAAAATCCCTTGAGGTGTTAAAGTTGACAATTATGGGTTTACTCTCGTCGATCTCAATAGAGTCGCACACCAAGATGATCTATTCATACTTGCAAAGCAAGCCACACAGGTATTCTACATCGTTCACCTAGCCAATCCAAAGTTGCATGTTGTCCTCCACAACAAGAGACGTATTGTTGGGGTCGAAGACGTTGTCGACGAAGAAGAGTATAGCCAGTTCGACGAAATACCTCCGTTTTAGAGGACATTCAATCTGTCCCTATCGAAGATATCAACGAAACAACTTACCTGTGAGATGATCACGAAGAAGAATTATGGGTTGACAACCATTCATGACTATTTTCTAATTGAAGAAAAAATGCCAAGCAAACAGCCCACAAGTTGTGCATCAAGGTGAGTAACTTATCACTAATACATCAGGCTATACATTTTTTGTTTAGAACTTAATGATAAGCTAGTTCACAGTATTAATATCTCAATTTTAGTGCATAGCAAGAGTTCTAACATTATAGTACACTTATATTCTAAGAACTTCTTCCCTTGAAATTTTCTTGCCAAAATCCCATCTGCAGCCTTTTGCTTCTTCAACAGGCCTGAAATATCATTTTCCAATGCCTTGCCCACTGCAGAAATGAAGCCCTGAAAAAAATTGTACTTTTCTAATGGTATTTTTTGGTCTTACCGTTAGAAAAAATGCATAGGGCTGATGGTATTTTCTCGACCTACCATTAGAAAAGTGCATATAAATGGTCCGACGGTATTATTGGGTCTTACCGTTAGAAAAAACAATTGGTCTGACGGTATTTCTTGGTTGTACCATTAGAAAAGGTACTCACTAATTTATTAAACCTCGCCTGAGAGTTTCCCTCCAGTCGAACCATTCCAACTCATATCTATGTGTCTCCTCGAGTGCGAAAAGCCCTACCCTCACCGGCGACCACTTCCTCACTGCTGCACCACCATAGCCGCCTGGATTACGATTCGCCACCGCCGTCGGGCGCTATTTTCCTCCATCACTAGTCGCCGCTTTGTTCTACACCACCTCTCCATCGCCACAGCTAATCACCGTAAAACACCCCTGCCCTATCCCTAGTGCATCGTTCTTTTTCCAGCATCTTGCTAATTTGATCTTTACGTTTTTTACACTAGGATTTGCTATTCTTCTCCGCTCATCTTTTTTATTTAAACTAGGGTTCGCTATTGTGTAGGATTTAATAACTTTGCAGGCAGTGTTGATTTAAACTAGGGTTTACATAATATGTTTCAGTGATGTAATGAATCTATTTTGAGATTTGAAATTATCTATATAGCAGTATGTGTGATCATTTGTATCGAATTGCCATATACAATACTTTATATGTTGGTAGTGTTCAAAAACATCTTCTAATGGTAGTCCATGTATTTACCGATAGAAGAAAGATTATCTTCTATCGGTAGCTCATGTGTTTACCGATAGAACAAATTTTTTTGCTTTCTCTTTCCTTTCAGTGTACCAGATTAGACAACAAGGCTCAAGAATGACATGAATCCCCAGGCATATCAGCTCTAACGAACAAATTTGATGTCCTGAATATTTTGTTGAAGGGTTCAACAAAATATTGCTAAAATAAAAGTAAGGTGGTCCATGTATGAGACAGTCTGTGTGATCATTTGTATCAAATTGTCATATGTTGTACTTTATATGTTGGTAGTGTTCAGAAACATCTTCTAACTATAATCCATGTATTTATCGATAGAACAAAGATTATCTTCTATCGGTAGCTCATGTGTTTACCGATAGAACAAGTTGCTAAACCCTTCAACAATTTTTTTGCTTTCTCTTTCCTTTCAATGCACCAGATTAGACAATAAGGCTCAAGAATGACATGAATCGTCAGGCATATCAGCTCTAACCAACAAATTTGATGTCCTGAATATTTTGTTGAAGGGTTCAAAAGGCTTTTCACTCCTTAATTCCAGCTTCCTACTCTTGCCTCTTTTGTTCTTAATAATAGTGTCTAGATAAAATTAGATAGAAACTAATAAAAGTTGATATATTTAGCTTTTATTAATGGTAATGTCTACATCAATATAGTAATTTTTATATTCAACTCAAAAAATTTAGGGACCAAAAAGTATGATGGATATTTGTAGTTTAAAGTGTATTTAACCCTGAACAAATGGTGTTTTTTTTTGGCCTTTTAGTACTAATTTCTTTTGACATCCCTTTAGCAACCCTAATTAGTCTCCAATCCTCAACTAAGTTATAGAACTCCAAGAAGAATTAATTCTCATATGTTGCCTTCTTCCTATGAAAATGTCTAGATGAAAATGTTCAGAAATATCTTCTAATGGTAGTTCATGTTTTTACTGTTAGAAGAAAGCTTATCTGCTATCGGTAGTTGATGTGTTTACTGATAGAACAAATTGCTGAAAATAGTGCCTTTTCCTTTGTAATACTATTTTCTTTTGATAACCTTTTTAGCAATCCTAATTAGATCTAATCCTAAACTAATTAAGTTATAGAGCTCCTCCCAGAAGAATTAATTCTCATATGTTGTCTTATTCCTATGACAATGTCTAGAGCAAAAGTACACATTTCCTTCTGTTCTGAACTCTAAAATTAAAAGACCAAAATGGTGCTCTCGAAATTTTAGGATCTAATGTACAGTCAACCCTGAACTTGAGAGACAAAATTGGTGCCTTTTTGCTTTCTCTTTCCATTCAATTTTTGATGGTTTGTTGATGGAATTTTAGGGAAAGCCATGTCGGCGTCTTCCTCAGATGATAGTAGTGATTCGATGAGGGGCAACGTAACTAAAGATGCTGGTTCATCCCAGCGCAAGAGGATGGGGCGAGGCGCGATGACGTTGGACCATTTGGTGAAACGCACCGACCTTTCCTATGAGTTCAACCAGTTTGGGAGGTCGATCGGAAAGAATGCTGGGAAGTACGCTACCTATGTTGGGCTATTGGTGAAAGAAAGGGTGAAGATCACCGTCCAGAGCTGGAAGGATGTGACGACCGACGAGAGGGATAGGTTGTGGGCGGAAGTGAAGGTAAAATTAATCAAAATCCTTGAACTCTTTCGTAATCACTTTCCCTTGGCTTATCCTAAAGTTTAACTAACTCGTGCTTATATGCATTGTTTGAAAATAGGCTAAGTGGTACATCCCCGATGATGGACCTAAGACGGCCTACTTGAAGGACATGAACGGAACATGGAAAACTTTTAAGAGCTGTCTCGTCAGTACCTTCCTCGCTGTGGGGAAATCTCCTTGCGAGAAGTACCCCTTCATATCGGAGGAGGTATGGGAGGAATTCACCAAGCAGAAGGGGACCGACGAGTTCAAGGCCCTTAGCAAGAAGAATAAGGAGATCCACAAGAGGAATGACCACCCGCACCAGCACGAATCCGAGGGCTATACGGGGAAGGAGGAGCAGCGGAGGAAGGAAGACGAGGAAAATGCTCTCGTCGACTCCCCTGAGTTGCTGCTCTCCGAGATCCAAGATGCGAGGTGTGAGACCCCCATTTGAGGATCACCTTGGTAACCGCCCAGGTAGGTTACACACAGCAGGATGACACATGAGCTCCAAACCACACAAGCATAGTAATAACTTTAAACAGGTAGCAGGCCAGCTTGGCCAATATTACATACCCAAAGCACCGAAAATGGCGTTAAGTAGAGTTGCTAAGAAAATAACAAGTTTGTCAGAACCAGAGTCGGTATCTAAGTACCGAACACACAGCATAAAGCACAAAGCAACGACAAAAAGCTTGATTTCCATCCGCAGCGGGGTTGAAGTGGCTCTTCCCACATCTGACTTGACTTGGTGCGCAATTCTTCTAGAACGTGGGCTCGTCCGGTGCACTTCCATCTTCTGCCGGGAACTCATAACTGAAGGAATCGGGATCCTCGAATCCCTCTTCTACAGTTGGATGCAAATTGCAAGGGTGAGCACTTGGTGCTCAGCAATACTCATTCCGGGGATTATAGTAATTGTACTTATATGAGGGTGAAACATATGATTCAGGGGTTTTAGTTTCATATAGATAGAGATATATAGATTTCCAAGTTATTTGTTCAGTAAACAGTACTTTGTCATGAAAATAGCACTTTAAACATGTTACATGTTTTCAATAAAAACATTAGATGTAGTGGTCTCCCATGAGTCACTACTTTGTTAGTCGCATTATGAAAACATTCCAAAACATTACTTGTGCTATAACCCATGGATAACATCCACTACGAAAAGACTCCTGAACCTGGGAGTACAGAGTATCCGATACTTCTTTTACACTTTGCAAAGGTGTACCTCTTTTTAAATCCACTGGTTCACTCGGCTTTCAAGTCGGATCAGCTTCATGTGACTTATACACATGTGACAAGGCCGAGATCACACAACGCTTTACAGTTCAGTATTAACAGTATCCCTGCCCGGTAAATAGACAATTAAGTCTCAAGTACCGTTGTGGGTCTTACCCACTGCCTTACTTCCTAGCCTCTCTGGTCTATGTTCCCTCAGGACACATAGCCTTGGTCTATGTCCACGCGAGACATACGACCATTTAAGATTACAGCCGCTCACGGCTTAATCAGGTCTAGGGCGCCTTCCTTCATTTACGCCTTTTTCTCTCATCATTTTTCTGACTCACATCACTCATGGCCGAATCTTGGCCTTCCAGTTTCCACGCGAGAAACCAGATCGTCAAACCATGCAGGGAACTGCTAATACCAAAAGGTTACTGAGTTGTGCCTGTCCCATACCAGGCAAGTGGTTGGTACGTTTACAATTCGTATAGAGACACAGCACAAGGTTCTTGTCCTTATGAACCAATAGTGAGGAACATTCACATACCCTGGTGCGCACCGCACCCTCTCCATACAATCCAATCCTCACTACTGATCCCTTTTATCATTTTTCTTGTCAAAACGGTTTTCATTATAACTTCTCATGCATTTGACCATTTTAAGTTTAATGTGGATATTCAGTATATGAGTCCTAGGGTGACAAAAGCATATATAAGAAGGTTCAATAACAAAAAGGGTTTCATGATTCATTTAGGGAATATCTACTCATGTCATTCAAACATAACTTGTATTTCAACTAAACATGCATAGTAAGAAACAGTGAATATACTTCATATGAAAATATTGGGTGAGACATGATCAAAGGAATGAGGCTTGCCTTGCAATGTGGGGTCTAAAAACTCAGACGGATCTTCAAGGACTTCTTCCGCTCCTTCAGCTTCTAACTCTGCGGCAATCAGACAACACACAATCACATACCACATAAGCATACTGAAAATAGTTTCTATAGAAAGTATTAAGTAAATAAGCCATGTATGCAGGGGAAAAGGTTAGGGTAAGGTCACGAGGGCTCTGGTCGAAGAAACGGCTAAAAAGGATTGAACGTCGAAGGGTCGACATTCAGTTCATGGCTTTGGCATAGCTGGAAACTAGTCTTAGGATGGTTTTCTGGAGAAGTGATAGTAGAGAAAGTTGTAGATCTCAACTCCAGGAATCTAAAGGACAAGGTGGCATTTCAATTGCTCAACCAGAAGGGGTCAAACAAAGCTAATGCCAGTGGCTGACATGCACTGACATGGTGCTGGACATGGCCAGAAACTAGGGCATGGCTTAACTTTTGATCCAGGGCTCCAAATGATGCACCACTTTGTCTGGGAGGTAGGCATTACTAACAGGAACAATATACTCAACAGGCACAAGGGCTGAAAGTGGCCGGAGGGTGGCCAAATCCGGCGATGAACCACGGTGACCTGGACATGAACTGAGTTACTGGACAGTGATCTTGGCATAGGCATAACTCACAATCTAGGCAGATCCAGGTGTCGAGCTAGTGGACAATATTGCTCAGGGTACTGGAATCTATCTAAGGGACAAGGTTTCAGGTGCTGGATCGGCCGGGAACAAATTCCGGCGACCGGCGCTGGAGAAGACGACACTGGAGCTTGGGTATTTTTGATACAGGGCGAAAGAGCTCAATTCCAAGCTTGGGGATGGTCTCTAGGGCACAACAAAGCTACTGGGGAGGTTAATTTCATTGGATATCGGCCGGAGAAGCTTGGCGCCGAAGTCCGGCGAACGGCCGAGGTTCCAAACTGGGGTTTCTTCGATTTGAGTTCAATTGGGGATCCTGATTCAACAGGCTTGCTAAGAAATGGCTAAGGATCAATTTCTACTACTGGGACGAGAGCTAATTCGGGATGAAATGGCTAGCATTGGGGAAACAGGGCAATTGGGCCTTTCCGGCGATCACCGGCGATGGGGATCGATCTGGTGCAATTGGTTGCTTGGGCACGGGAAGATGGGTGTGGGGAACTTACTGGTGAACCTGGATTGGAGAGATGGGCTAAGGTTTGCTCGAGCGACGGTGGCTCCAGAAACAGCTCGCCGGAGAAGAAAGGGAAACAGTGAAGAACCGGGAATTTGGCTAAGTCCTGGCGTTGTATTTCTTCACAGTGCTGAAGGGGTTTAAATAGGCGATGAGGCGGAGCTTGCGAGGGGGAACGGCGAGAGAACTTGTGCCGGGGACGAGACCGGCCGGGTGCAGTTGCGACAGCGGTGACCGGCGATGTGATTGCGCTCAGGCGGTGCTGCAGCTTTGCCAGCGATGCCAAGGCGTCTTGGAACTTCGTCCGGGAAGGCGCAGATGCGGAGGCGACAACGTAGCTCCGGCAATCGACACGTACACGCATGCAATGCCACGGCAACGGGAGCGCGCGCGCGAAAACAAGGTTCGGGAGCGCGGCCGTTTATCCGCTGGGCGAGGCGATGCCACGGTGGCTATCACGTGCGCGCGGGGTGGCTCAACTGGTTACGCGTGCGGCGACCAGAAAGGATGGCCGGCGGCGAGCTCTACGGCGAGGCAACGGCGAACGGGGTGTGGTCGAACGGCACAGGGGCTAAAAAGAAGGCCCGGGCTAATTTGCAATTTCAAATCTTGCACCAGGGACTGATCTGCGAAGAAAATTTGAATAGGAAAAGGACTTGATTGCAAATCTGGAGATCTAAGAGTCTGATCTGAAATCTGATTTCGCAGCTAGGTTCCAAAAGATTTTTAGAACTTATCTGGCCAAAGTTTGGTAAGATCGGGCAAGATCTGAAGGGTTTCGACAAAATTGGGGAAAACAGTTTAGGGTAAAACAGGGTAATTAGGGTTTTAAGATGGCGAGGCTTGAAACTCGGCTTTAGGGTGAGATTTTGGAGATGGTCCCGAAGGAAAAAATGTTCTGAACAGCATTTAGAAGGGAATGGCTGAAGCAGATTAGGTTTTGGGGTCCAGATGTGGATTTTGGCTATTTTAGGGTTTAGCAAAAGCAGGGTGTTACAAATCTACCCACCTTAGAAACAATCTCGTCCTCGAGATTAGGGCAGGTCAGAGAATAGGAAGGGAAATTCTCGTCGGAGATCTTCTTCTTTTTCCCAAGTTGACTCCTCCTCTGAGTGATTGTTCCACTGAACTCTGCAGAATCGGAGGGTTCTTGACTTCAGTACTTTCTCTCTGGTTTCCAGAATTCTAATAGGGTATTCTTGACAAGATAAGTCTGGTTGAATCTCATTCTCCGTAGGAGATATCTGTTCTGTTGGTTTTCTCAAGCATTTCTTCAGCTGAGATACATGAAACACGTCATGAATTCCACTTAGTTCTGGTGGCAATTCCAACTTGTATGCCATTTCACCTCGCTTTTCCAGAATTCGATATGGTCCCACATATCTAGGTTTTAACTTTCCCTTCATCTGGAATCTTCGAACTCCTTTGTATGGCATAACCTTGAGATACACATAATCGCCCTCTTCAAAAGATAGTTCTCTTCTACGGTTATCCGCATAGCTTTTCTGTCTAGATTGGGCTGTTTTCAGTTTTTCTTGTATGATCCTGACATGGGCTGTGGCTTCTTCTACCAATTGGGGTCCTAGATGTTGTTTTTGACCAATTTCTGTCCAATACAGAGGCGTGCGGCATCTTCTTCCATATAGGGCTTCATATGGTGCCATTTGCAGGCTTGCTTGGAAACTGTTGTTGTAGGTGAATTCTGCATAAGGTAGAAATAACTCCCAAGAGTCTCCATAGTCCAAAACACAAGCCCTCAACATATCTTCCAAAATTTGGTTTACCCTTTCGGTCTGACCTCCAGTTTGAGGGTGGTAAGCGGTACTGAACTTTAACTTTGTGCCCAGGGCTTTCTGCAACTCTTGCCAAAATCTTGAAACGAACTGGGCTCCTCTATCGGAAACGATAGCCTTCGGCACTCCGTGTAGGACAACTATTCTGTTGAGATACAGCTCTGCTAAGTCCTTAGCTGTATATAGGGTCTTCACTGGGAGAAAATGTGCCACTTTTGTTAATCTATCAACTATGACCCATATAGAATCAAATCCTTTCTTCGTCCTTGGTAGTCCCACAATGAAATCCATTCCGATTTCGTCCCACTTCCACTCTGGGATTTGTAAAGGTTGTAGCGGTCCTGCAGGCTTTTGATGTTCTGCCTTCACTCTTTGGCATGTGTCACAAGTTGCGACAAACTTGGCAATCTCTCTCTTCATTCCTTTCCACCAAAAATTTTTCTTCAAGTCCTTGTACATTTTGGTGCTGCCTGGGTGTATGGAATATGGGGTTTGATGAGCCTCTTGCATGATTAAGTCTTTGATCTCGTGGTCATTCGGAATGCAGATACGGTCATCGTACCATAGAATTCCCTGTTCATCTTCTCGAAGGTTGGTTGTATCTTTGCTCTTCATGTCCTCCTTCATCTCTTGAAGATCTGGGTCAATTGCTTGAGCTTGTCGGATTTTATCCTTCAACTCACATTCCATCTTTAGCGTAGCGATGGTTCCTTGGTCTACTAATTCTAATTGTAGCCTTTCGAAATCCTTGATCAATTGTGTCGGCACTTCTAGCTGTGTTATCTGGTAATAACGAGACTTCCTGCTCAAAGCATCAGCCACTACATTGGCTTTTCCTGGGTGATAGTGGATCTCTAGATCATAATCTTTGATCAGTTCTAACCATCTTCTCTGCCTCATATTCAACTCCTGTTGCGTGAATATGTACTTCAGGCTCTTATGATCCGTATAAATTTCGCACTTACTTCCTAGTAGGTAGTGTCTCCATATCTTCAGTGCATGTACGACAGCAGCTAACTCCAGATCATGTGTTGGATAATTCTCCTCATGAGGTCGTAGCTGTCTAGAAGCATAAGCTATCACTTTCCTTTCTTGCATCAATACACATCCTAATCCTTGTTTGGAGGCGTCACAGAAGACTTGAAAATCCTTCTTGACGTCCGGCAGTATCAGGATTGGTGCAGTTGTCAGTCTTTTCTTCAATTCCTCAAAACTTCTTTCACACTCCTCGGTCCAATTAAAAGGGGCATTCTTCTTCAGTAGCTGGG
This sequence comes from Pharus latifolius, assembly GCA_019359835.1. Lineage (NCBI taxonomy): Eukaryota > Viridiplantae > Streptophyta > Magnoliopsida > Poales > Poaceae > Pharus > Pharus latifolius. Next base: position 17,224,182 of record CM033327.1, on the reverse strand, counting down.
TTAGCGGTTTGGTGACCTTCGAAAATCCTTCTACGAATCTTCGATAATATCCCGCTAATCCCAAGAAACTTCTAACTTCTGTTGCGGTTTCAGGTTGTTTCCAATCGGTAACAGCTTGAATCTTCAACGGGTCCATAAATATTCCTTCGCCTGAGATGATATGTCCCAAGAAAGAAATTTTCTTCAACCAAAAAGCACATTTGCTAAACTTGGCATATAGCTGGTGGTCTGCCAGTTTCTGTAGCACAATCCTCAGGTGATGTGCGTGCTCCTCCTCCATCTTAGAGTAGACAAGGATATCATCCACAAATACAATGATGTATTTATCCAGGAATTCCATGAGGATCTTATTCATTAGATTCATGAATACCGCGGGCGCATTAGTTAATCCAAAGGGCATCACTGTGAACTCATGCAACCCATATCTGGTTACGAAAGCAGTTTTAGGAATGTCCTGCTCTCGGATCCTTAACTGGGGGTACCCCGATCTCAGGTCTATTCTTGAGAACACTTTTGCTTCTCTGAGCTGGTCGAAAAGGTCATCTATCCTTGGTAAGGGGTATTTGTTCTTGATGGTCATGTCGTTTAGCTTGCGGTAGTCTATGCAAAGTCGCATACTACCATCTTTCTTCTTAACAAAGAGCACTGGGGCTCCCCATGGTGATGAGCTGGATCTGATGAATCCTTTTTCTTCCAATTCAGCTATCTGCTTCTTCAATTCCTCTTGCTCATGGCCTGTCATTCGAAACAACTTTCTAGCATATGGCGCAGATCCGGGTTTTAGTTCAATAGTGAACTCTATATCCCTATTTGGTGGCAATCCGGGAAGTTCTTCTGGAAAGACTTCCGGGTACTCGTTGACAATTGGTACCTCTTCAAGCTTCACTTCTTCGATGCAGTTCAATCTCTGTAGGTGGTCGCAGATTGGAGTTCTGTCTGCATGGAATGTAATCTGCTTTCCACTGGCATTTGTCAGGGTGATTGTTTTCTTCTCACAATCCATCAATCCCTTATGCTTGGCCAGCCAATCCATTCCAAGAATGACATCCAATCCTTGAAGGTTTAGAACTAGCATGTCTGCCAGGAATTCTAGATTGCCGATACAGAAGGCAACGTTTCTACAGATAGAATTAACAATCATCCTAGCACCAGGTGACTGAATGATGATAGGATGCTCTAAAGTAACCACAGGCAAGTTATTACTCAACAAGCAATCTTTCGACATGAATGAATGAGTTGCACCGGGATCAAATAGAACCACTGAAATCTGAGAGGAGATCAAGAGTCTACCGATCACGACGTCAGTTGCCTCTCCTGCTTCTGTAGCAGTCACGAAGTTGAGTCTTCCTCCGGTGGTTGGTGTTCCTCTTCCTCTGTTGGTTTGGAATCTTCCTCCTCTGGCTTGTGGTGCTCCTCTGGCAATAGTTCGTGCAGGTGCAGGGGATTTGGCTGCCTGAGCTTTGGCAACGTTGGGAGGTAAATGCCGAAATGGACAAGTCTCTCTGTGATGTCCTCTTCTGCCACAATGGAAGCATTCTGCATTCTTCAGTGTACAGTCTCTATAGAGGTGACTCCCTTTGCATCCGGGGCATATTAGAGTTGTTGACGATGAAGTCCTCTGGGGTCTTGGTGGTGCGGGTGGTCTGAAAGCGGCTCTGGCATATGGCGCTGGTCTTCCTCGGCTAGAATTTCCTTGAAAAGGATATGCTATGCTTTTCCTCTTGCGGTCCTCTTCTACTACGCCTCTTTTCTCCTCCATTTTGAGTACTCGATTTACAAGGACTTGGAAATCCGTGAACTCGTGTGTTGACAGGTGATACTGATATGAGTTTTGTAGGCCTTCGCAGAATCTGTCGATCTTCCGCTCTTCTGTCATGATATCTTCAGGTGCATACCTGGCCAATTTGATGAACTCATGCAAATACTGCTTCACCGTCCTTCCTCCTTGCCTTAGATTCAAGAATTCTCTGCGTTTGGCTTGGATAGCTCCTTTGGGGACATGGTATCTACGGAACTGTTCCTTGAATTCATTCCAGGTAATTGAATTCTGATTAGGGTGTACCGTCTTGTAATTCTCCCACCATGCTGCAGCTGATCCTGTGAGCTGATGGGGTCCATATAGCAGTTTCTCTTCATCACTACACCTGACAGTGTCCAATTTCCTTTCAATTTCTCTTAACCAATCGTCTGCCACAATTGGGTCTTCAGTGCAGGAGAAAGTTGGAGGACGTGTCTTCTGGAAGTCTGTCAGTCTTGCTCCAATGTTCGAACCTTCCTCGCGTCGTGTTGCGGAGTTTTGCATCAACTGTTCCAGAATTTGACTCTGTACCTCTGCAGATCTCTGTCTGTTCTGCTCCATCCATATTAATATTTCCGTCAGATTTCCTCCTTGCGGTACTGAGGCTGAAGAATTTGGCTGATCTGAGTCATCTCTAGTCCTTCTTGTTGATGTGTTTCTTGGGACTTCTTCTGAACCTTGGATTCTACCTCTGGTGTTCACCATTCTGTTCTGCCAAGATAATTGAGACAAGACTACTAATTCAAGAGAGCACAGATTGATCAAAAGCTGAAAGGAAAGATCAATCCAAGAGATTGGATTGGAACATGCAATTTCCATTTTCAAAGATTTTCTAAAGATACAAGGTTTTCACCTTTACAGCTTTGGAGTTACCAACAAACAATACAAACAAGGCAGCTACTACAACAAGAGCTAAAGACTAACGGTTACAAGGGCTAGAGCAGAAGGGTCAAGCTGAAGAGAAAACTACGATCTCCTGTCGGTCTTGGAAGAACTGCAAGGTTCCACCTCTTCAGGGTCTTCCTCCTCTTGATCTTCGTCGGCATCCATAGGGTCCCATTGCATGTCGTTGTCCTCTTCTTCCTCGGATGAATCATTGGTGTCGCATGTAGCAATCTCTTTTCCTTTGCCTTCAGGAACTTCCTTCCCTTTCGCGAGAGTAGGATGCTCTGGTGCAGGGGTGTCGATCACAATGCCACGCGAAGCAGGCGTGAAATAACCCAGGTAATCCCTAGGTCTTCCCACACTCTTGCGGGCTGTGAGTCTTATCTTCAAGCGGTTCCTCTTGTTCACCGATCCTTCGTCTTCGACTTCTCGAGCTCTGCTAGGTTCAGCCAACTCCTGAATCTGTTTCTCTTTCTCTTGGAGTTCTGAGCGAACCTTTGCAAGCGCTCCTTCCAGATAGTGACGGTCATCCCGAGCATTCTCATGCTCACGCAGCAACCGAGTGTAGCTTGATTCCAGGACTTGGACTACATCTCTGGTTTTAGTCAGGATGGCGTCTCTCTGGTTGTTGGAGGGATGAACAGTTCGACGATCCGATCCGGGAACTTGGTAGGGTACAAAACAGAAAGGAGAACCTATAAGAAAGTCATCGTACAGCTGGCGGATGGTACCTATGGCACGACGAGCAGCGTCTTGGATAGCATCTTCTTCTTCTTCTCTACGAGCTTCCTTTCTTGTTGATCCTCTCCCGATCTCTGGGATCTCGTACACAATCACCGAGGCACGGAAACCAAAAGGTCTACTATTGACTTCTTCTCGACGGACGTAGTATACGGGTCGCTGGTTGTCTCTTGCTCCCAGAAATTGTAACATCATCCAAAGCATCAATGCCCATGATCCCAACTCGTCTCCGTGAATCAGCTTCTTACCAGGGGCCATCTGCGATGATGAGACACGGAACACTTAAAAGTAGGAAAACGGTTTTGAAAATTTTCAAATAATACTCATTATGCTTTTCTTAAACAAATTAGGTTTTTCACAATTAGATTTTTACCAAATAATCTAGCGATTCTCTACTTTAGGGACGCCCATTCTAGTAAGGGTCACGACCTACAGTCAAGCTTCATGCTCTGATACCATTCGCTGTCAGACCCCCATTTGAGGATCACCTTGGTAACCACCCAGGTAGGTTACACACAGCAGGATGACACATGAGCTCCAAACCACACAAGCATAGTAATAACTTTAAACAGGTAGCAGGCCAGCTTGGCCAATATTACATACCCAAAGCACCGAAAATGGCGCTAAGTAGAGTTGCTAAGAAAATAACAAGTTTGTCAGAACCAGAGTCGGTATCTAAGTACCGAACACACAGCATAAAGCACAAAGCAACGACAAAAAGCTTGATTTCCATCCGCAGCGGGGTTGAAGTGGCTCTTCCCACATCTGACTTGACTTGGTGCGCAATTCTTCTAGAACGTGGGCTCGTCCGGTGCACTTCCATCTTCTGCCGGGAACTCATAACTGAAGGAATCGGGATCCTCGAATCCCTCTTCTACAGTTGGATGCAAATTGCAAGGGTGAGCACTTGGTGCTCAGCAATACTCATTCCGGGGATTATAGTAATTGTACTTATATGAGGGTGAAACATATGATTCAGGGGTTTTAGTTTCATATAGATAGAGATATATAGATTTCCAAGTTATTTGTTCAGTAAACAGTACTTTGTCATGAAAATAGCACTTTAAACATGTTACATGTTTTCAATAAAAACATTAGATGTAGTGGTCTCCCATGAGTCACTACTTTGTTAGTCGCATTATGAAAACATTCCAAAACATTACTTGTGCTATAACCCATGGATAACATCCACTACGAAAAGACTCCTGAACCTGGGAGTACAGAGTATCCGATACTTCTTTTACACTTTGCAAAGGTGTACCTCTTTTTAAATCCACTGGTTCACTCGGCTTTCAAGTCGGATCAGCTTCATGTGACTTATACACATGTGACAAGGCCGAGATCACACAACGCTTTACAGTTCAGTATTAACAGTATCCCTGCCCGGTAAATAGACAATTAAGTCTCAAGTACCGTTGTGGGTCTTACCCACTGCCTTACTTCCTAGCCTCTCTGGTCTATGTTCCCTCAGGACACATAGCCTTGGTCTATGTCCACGCGAGACATACGACCATTTAAGATTACAGCCGCTCACGGCTTAATCAGGTCTAGGGCGCCTTCCTTCATTTACGCCTTTTTCTCTCATCATTTTTCTGACTCACATCACTCATGGCCGAACCTTGGCCTTCCAGTTTCCACGTGAGAAACCAGATCGTCAAACCATGCAGGGAACTGCTAATACCAAAAGGTTACTGAGTTGTGCCTGTCCCATACCAGGCAAGTGGTTGGTACGTTTACAATTCGTATAGAGACACAGCACAAGGTTCTTGTCCTTATGAACCAATAGTGAGGAACATTCACATACCCTGGTGCGCACCGCACCCTCTCCATACAATCCAATCCTCACTACTGATCCCTTTTATCATTTTTCTTGTCAAAACGGTTTTCATTATAACTTCTCATGCATTTGACCATTTTAAGTTTAATGTGGATATTCAGTATATGAGTCCTAGGGTGACAAAAGCATATATAAGAAGGTTCAATAACAAAAAGGGTTTCATGATTCATTTAGGGAATATCTACTCATGTCATTCAAACATAACTTGTATTTCAACTAAACATGCATAGTAAGAAACAGTGAATATACTTCATATGAAAATATTGGGTGAGACATGATCAAAGGAATGAGGCTTGCCTTGCAATGTGGGGTCTAAAAACTCAGACGGATCTTCAAGGACTTCTTCCGCTCCTTCAGCTTCTAACTCTGCGGCAATCAGACAACACACAATCACATACCACATAAGCATACTGAAAATAGTTTCTATAGAAAGTATTAAGTAAATAAGCCATGTATGCAGGGGAAAAGGTTAGGGTAAGGTCACGAGGGCTCTGGTCGAAGAAACGGCTAAAAAGGATTGAACGTCGAAGGGTCGACATTCAGTTCATGGCTTTGGCATAGCTGGAAACTAGTCTTAGGATGGTTTTCTGGAGAAGTGATAGTAGAGAAAGTTGTAGATCTCAACTCCAGGAATCTAAAGGACAAGGTGGCATTTCAATTGCTCAACCAGAAGGGGTCAAACAAAGCTAATGCCAGTGGCTGACATGCACTGACATGGTGCTGGACATGGCCAGAAACTAGGGCATGGCTTAACTTTTGATCCAGGGCTCCAAATGATGCACCACTTTGTCTGGGAGGTAGGCATTACTAACAGGAACAATATACTCAACAGGCACAAGGGCTGAAAGTGGCCGGAGGGTGGCCAAATCCGGCGATGAACCACGGTGACCTGGACATGAACTGAGTTACTGGACAGTGATCTTGGCATAGGCATAACTCACAATCTAGGCAGATCCAGGTGTCGAGCTAGTGGACAATATTGCTCAGGGTACTGGAATCTATCTAAGGGACAAGGTTTCAGGTGCTGGATCGGCCGGGAACAAATTCCGGCGACCGGCGCTGGAGAAGACGACACTGGAGCTTGGGTATTTTTGATACAGGGCGAAAGAGCTCAATTCCAAGCTTGGGGATGGTCTCTAGGGCACAACAAAGCTACTGGGGAGGTTAATTTCATTGGATATCGGCCGGAGAAGCTTGGCGCCGAAGTCCGGCGAACGGCCGAGGTTCCAAACTGGGGTTTCTTCGATTTGAGTTCAATTGGGGATCCTGATTCAACAGGCTTGCTAAGAAATGGCTAAGGATCAATTTCTACTACTGGGACGAGAGCTAATTCGGGATGAAATGGCTAGCATTGGGGAAACAGGGCAATTGGGCCTTTCCGGCGATCACCGGCGATGGGGATCGATCTGGTGCAATTGGTTGCTTGGGCACGGGAAGATGGGTGTGGGGAACTTACTGGTGAACCTGGATTGGAGAGATGGGCTAAGGTTTGCTCTAGCGACGGTGGCTCCAGAAACAGCTCGCCGGAGAAGAAAGGGAAACAGTGAAGAACCGGGAATTTGGCTAAGTCCTGGCGTTGTATTTCTTCACAGTGCTGAAGGGGTTTAAATAGGCGATGAGGCGGAGCTTGCGAGGGGGAACGGCGAGAGAACTTGTGCCGGGGACGAGACCGGCCGGGTGCAGTTGCGACAGCGGTGACCGGCGATGTGATTGCGCTCAGGCGGTGCTGCAGCTTTGCCAGCGATGCCAAGGCGTCTTGGAACTTCGTCCGGGAAGGCGCAGATGCGGAGGCGACAACGTAGCTCCGGCAATCGACACGTACACGCATGCAATGCCACGGCAACGGGAGCGCGCGCGCGAAAACAAGGTTCGGGAGCGCGGCCGTTTATCCGCTGGGCGAGGCGATGCCACGGTGGCTATCACGTGCGCGCGGGGTGGCTCAACTGGTTACGCGTGCGGCGACCAGAAAGGATGGCCGGCGGCGAGCTCTACGGCGAGGCAACGGCGAACGGGGTGTGGTCGAACGGCACAGGGGCTAAAAAGAAGGCCCGGGCTAATTTGCAATTTCAAATCTTGCACCAGGGACTGATCTGCGAAGAAAATTTGAATAGGAAAAGGACTTGATTGCAAATCTGGAGATCTAAGAGTCCGATCTGAAATCTGATTTCGCAGCTAGGTTCCAAAAGATTTTTAGAACTTATCTGGCCAAAGTTTGGTAAGATCGGGCAAGATCTGAAGGGTTTCGACAAAATTGGGGAAAACAGTTTAGGGTAAAACAGGGTAATTAGGGTTTTAAGATGGCGAGGCTTGAAACTCGGCTTTAGGGTGAGATTTTGGAGATGGTCCCGAAGGAAAAAATGTTCTGAACAGCATTTAGAAGGGAATGGCTGAAGCAGATTAGGTTTTGGGGTCCAGATGTGGATTTTGGCTATTTTAGGGTTTAGCAAAAGCAGGGTGTTACACGAGGTGCAAGCGGCAGTGGTGGGGGAGAGGCTCCATGTCGTCCACAGGGTCTGTGGAGTTCTTGATCACACCTACAACAGTGTGATTTTGTAATACCGCAATTGGACAGTTAAACATTGAGCACTTGAGGGTCAAGTTCCACAAGGAACAAGCGTATTCGTCTTTCTAGCTTAATGGATCACTGATTTAAGTCTAAACGAGTTTTGGGATTGTTTTTCTATAACTAATTCTACTAGTAAAACTATAAATCTAGGGTTTAAAGTAGTAAATTGCAGGTACGAAATCTGAATTTATAAAGTAGGAATTGAAACCTAGGGCTTCGGGAATTCCATAACCATCTGGCGTAATTCTATCTAAGATCCAAGGATTATGAGTTAATTTCCATTGTTTTCCAAGACAAATTAAGTTTCCAATTCGGGGTGCTGGGTCAACAGTCAGAGGATCGCTTCCACTGTCACGTTTGGCGAGAGCCTCTCTCCTGTTCAAGGTCCCGTGTCAAAGCGCTAAGGACTCAAGAACTCCCCTAAATTCTATCTAAGGCTCAACTGTTACGTCTGTTGCCAAAACAAGAATTTAGGGTTGAGAGGAAGAAAACATTAGAAAATAACTCCAAAACTTGAGATCAAAACCAAGGAAGAATCATGCCTTCCGGATTAGGTCATCCCTAACCCTAGAAGAGATCTACTCGTAAAAAACCATAACAATGCAAAAAAATAATAAGAAATAAATAAAAACTTACTTGATTGCTTGAGAATTGAAGTTGCCGTCCTTGCCAGCTTACAAAAGAAATAAAATAGAGAAGGGGGCTCTTCTAAGAAAATTAGACTAAAAACTAAGCCCCAACGGCTTCTAAACCTAAGAAAAAGCATGTCTAATTGAGCAAAAGGCTTTTCTATTTATAGTATATAAGTCCTAGAATTAACCAATTACAACTCAAGACTTATTTAGAAAGGAAATTGTCTCAGATCCGGACTTTAAACTGACTAATAGGTCTGTTTTGGACTCAGAATTCGGGTTTCGGGTCGGTTTTCGGGTCGGTTTCCGGTTTTTCAGATTTTCAGCATCTTCTTTCTCGACTTCGTTTCCTATCCAAACGATGTCGAAATAACTCCAAATTTGGTATGTTTGTTCCCTGAAACATGAATAACACACTCGTGAAAGAGGATTGTAACAATGTTACAAAAAATCACATAAAATGACAAGTCAAAGGAATTTTAAGCATCATTTTTACACATTTTCAATACTAAACCTAAGGTAAAATTCTACTAAATTAAGACTTATCAAATTCCCCCCAAGCTAGCATTTAGCTTTCCTCAAGCAAAGAATGTGAATAATTTTTCCAAAAATTGATATGCCTTGGTAAATCAAATTCTCTATAAACAATCTTTCGAAAACTCTCATCACATCTATGCATATTAGGCAATTGATCTAAGCAATTTAAACTCTCCAATTGCAAATATTCAGATTATCAAATTTCAACCTTAGAAAAGATAGAGCTTAATCAATTAAATCATCTTGACAACTTCTTTCATATAGGATTTAGAACAAACCATAGCTAAAGAAAACACTCATTATGCTACAAGTTATACAAAGTTCAGTAGATTCCCTTTAGAGAAAAATTAAAACACTTATATTTCTGTTTTTTTATTCACTTTTTTCTTTTTATTTATTTATTTTCTTATTCAACTTGTTAGTGCTCTTGGCCAAAATCCTTTTTACTGGATCATTCCGTCGCGGCTAGAGGAGACACAGCTGAAGACGCTTATTTAAGTGCACTTACAGAAAGGCAGCTTTGTCGATTTCCTGAGCCCCTGTAAGCAATCTCAATGCTCCGTATACCTTCCCTTCACCAGCTGGTCGACGATTCACCACCGCCTCCCCCCAGCGGGTCGCATATATGTTACACAAGGCTAGACAAAGCTGCATCTTAAGCAACCGTTTTATTGAAAATATAACTTTTTTGTGTGCATAAGTTAAGTAAATCTTCCCTTCCCCAGCTGGTCGACGATTCACCACCGCCTCCCCCCAGTGGGTCGATTATACTTCACTCTTACATGTTTTTTATTTTTAAAGAGAAGGGCAATTAGCATTCTAGTGACATAAGAGAGTTACTTTTAGATAATAGTTTATTAGAAACCTTCAATTTGGAAGAAGTCAATCATAATTTAAAAAGACAAGTTCAAGCTTTAATGGTCAATTTAAGATAAAAATTCATAAGCAATTGAAATGTTTAAGAGAGCTAAGTTCAATGGATCATATGCAAAGATGTCATAGAATAGTCATCTGATTGATTAAAGATCATATTCAAAACTAGGCATTCCAAGTGATAAATCTCTCTTTTTTTCTCAATTTATGATGGAATGTGGTGGAATGATGATTGGATAAAGACTAAGCAAATGGTTAAGTGAACACCCCCAAGCTAAATTAAACTAAGCAAACGGTTAAGTGAACACCTCCCCCAATATAAATTAGACATTGTCCTCAATGTATGGAAAGAGTTACTATTGGGGGAAAACTCCCCCGCCCTGGTGGCAAGGGCCCCGATGGCCTTGTCCCGGGCACCACCACTTGCCAGGTGGCAAAGGTTACAGGGATCTTCGGCCCGGGCACCGCCATTTGGCCGGAGGCAAGGGCCCTCTGGTGACTCCGTCCCGGGCGCCGCCACCTGCCCAGTGGCAAAGGCTCCCGGGGTCTTCGCCCCGGGCGCCGCCATTTGCCCGGAGGCAAGGGCCCCTGGTGACCCTCGTCCCGGGCGCCGCCACTTGCCCGGGGACGAGGCTCCTGGTGACCCTCGTCCCAGGCGCCGCCATTTGCCCGAGGGCGAGGCTCCCGGTGACCCTCTTCCTGGGTGTTGCCTTTTGCTCGGACGCAAGGGCTCCCGGGGTCTTCGTCCCGGGCGCCGCCATTTGCCCCGGGACGAGGCTCCAGTGACCCCGTCCCGGGCACCGCCATTTGCCTGGGGACAAGGCTCCCGGTGACCCTCGTCCCGGGCGCTGCCATTTGCCCAGGGACAAGGCTCCCGGCGACCCTCGCCCCGGGCGCCGCCATTTGCCCGGGGACAAGGCCCCCGGTGACCTCGTCTCGGGCGCCGCCATTTGCCCAGGGACAAGGCTCCCAGCGACCCTCGTCCCGGGCGCCGCCATTTGCCCGGGGACAAGGCCCCTGGTGACCCCGTCCCGAGCGCCGCCATTTGCTCGGAGGCAAGGGCCCCCGGTGCCGGGTCAAGTGAGGATCATGCGAGAAGTACCTCGGGAACTGATGAGGACACTTGTCAACCATCCAGCCCCCCTCAGTCGGAAGAAGGACGCTAGTTCCCTTCGATCCAGCGGTTGCGGCCGGGGTAGTTGCATCTTCTTGCATCTTTTGGGCCTATATAAGCCCTTGTATCCCTCTCATGTAACTAAGGACAACTCATTTTTTACATCAATACACAAACAAATAGGCGTGCTTAGGAGCACTCACTCCACGAGAGAACTCCCCTAGCCAACTCTTGTTGGAAGCACGTCGACAGGACTAGGGTCTCCACTGAGACCTGAACCTGAATAAATCTTCGTGTCACTTGCTGTGCTTGTGCGAAGGGGGAGGGCCGGTCACTCGGTCACTCCGCGTCGTTTCCGCTTAGCTAGGAAACCTCCACAAAACCTGTTGGGGTATTCGCAATACCACGACAGTTGGCGCCGTCCGTGGGGACTTCGCGACAAATCGTCATGTCTCCCCCAAGAACGAGGGCTCGCGCCCTACCAGGTGACGCCGGACCCTAGTGACCCGGCACCACCCCTCCGAAGCATGGCCACTCCGGTGCTCCCGCCTGGACACAGCCAAACCCAGGTACCACCTCTGACCCTCCGCCAGTTTCCGGTGGACAGGCCTCCGGGTCTGACCCGGTGACCGTGGGCGCCCGGGGGGGGGGGGGGGGGCTGGCCTTCCCCCATTGGCTCCCTCGACCTCCCGAGACACCCTACTCGAAGCCCTTGTGGAGGGCCAACTCTGCACCCAACGCTCGATGGATGAACTCCTCCGCGTCCTGGAGCGGTCACCGGCCCCCATCTATCCGCCCTAGTTCCCGTTCATGGGGGCGATGCCCCCGTTTATGGGACACCCAGTGGCCCCTTCGACCCTCAGAGGCCAGGTCGCTCACGGGACCTACGATTCCATAGGGGGTTACGCTCCCTCGGCGGGCCCATCATCCAGAGCCTTCCCGATCCCAGGAGCGTTCCGGACGCCGGGGGCTTACCCCCTCCCCGGAGCCTTCCCCATGCCGGTGGCTCACTCCGCACTGGGGGTCTTCCCTAGGCCCGGAGCCGGCTTCGTCCAGACAGTTGTGTCCGTTGCGCCAGAAGCGGCCCGCCTGACGGCTCCCACGCCGCCGCTGGATCTCCCCCGTGAGGGCCCCCCCTCTCCGGTTTCGGGAGGCACTCCCGGGGACTGCCCGGTGGCGGGTTCCGCCCACACCCCGTTAGTACCTCCCAAGCCCGTGACCGCTGCGCATGGAGCTCCCTCCTCCCCCAGGGCCACCCCCGAGGGCTCCCCCGGTGGATCAGGTCCGCTTTACTCAGGAGCAGGTCGAGAAAATGCGTACCACGAAGTCTGGAGAGGCCCCCTCACGTGGCCGGCCAGAGCCTCCCCCGGGTCGTGGATGCGGTGAACCACATTCCTGTCCCGGCTGAGGAAAGAGGCCTGCTGAAGAAACAACCGCCTTGGCGGAGGGGTGCCTAGACGTCCAGGAGGTTAGCTCGACTAACCCGAAGGAGAAGAGGTGCTACCGCCACGTCAGTGGACCCCTTCGGTCCCTTCCCGACTCCGACAGCGAACGCACATCCCTTGTCAAAGGGGACAGCGACCGGGACTCTCCCCGGGAGGTGGAGGGGGCTAACCAACCGCTATGCCGCTGGCTTCGGTGCATTTGATGGCCGCGGCCTTACCGACCACCGCACCTCGAACACTACAATGGTGAGGCCGATCCCTACGAGCTTGTGCAAGTGTATTCCACAGCCATCTCACCGGCTGGGGGGGACGAGATGGTCCAGTGCAATGTCTTCCCCCTCTACTTGACCGGGATCGCCCGCTCATGGTTTTACAACCTGAAGGCTGGCTGCATCAAGTCTTTTGTGCAGCTCAAGTGCGAATTTTGTGTGAACTTCCAGGGAACTACGTGCATCCCCTGGATTCATCACAGCTATACACTGTCCGATAGAGGACACGGGAGACCATCCACAGCTTCTTTAGGCGCTTCGCTCAAGTCAAGAGCAAAGTAGCCCACGTCCCCGACTCCACAGTCATTGAGGCGTGCAAGAGCGGGATCCTCCCCGGGGAGCTCCATCGAAGACTCTCCCAAAGCTGCCCCTCCTCCGTCGACGAGCTCTTCACTATACTCGAGAAGTACGCTCGAGCGGAGGAGGACGACCTCTGGAAGAAAAACCAGGGGATTCCCGCCCCCGTCGACCGGGAAGCTAGGGACCCCCTCAAGCGCCCGAAGAGGGGCAGTCGTAGCGAGCACGGCCTCGGGACACCTTTGTCCTTGAGGGCGGAGGTGGCTCGCGCGATGCCCCCAAAGGCAACCGTCCCTTCCCCAAGCCGAAAGGCCGTGGGGGGGGGGGGCAGTCGTCCCGCGGCCGTGAAGGCCCCATGACGGGAGGCAAGGAGGGCCTGTGGTGTACTTTCCACAAGTCTAATACCCACGCTACTCGGGAATACCACCAACTTCTCCAACACTTCGCCGCATTCCTCAATCAGCATGGGTAGGGGGGGACTCCTGCCTCCCTGCCCTCTCAGCCGGCTTTGCCATCCCTTCCTACCCCCGTGGGGGAGTAGCAAGGGCAAGCGCGGTAAGGGGGCACATCAGAAGTGCTCCCCTTCCAAACCTCCCAAAGGCGTGTCAACGTCATCACAGGAGGGTCTGCCTCGGGGCGAGACTCCAAGCGCCAGCGCAAGGAGTACACGCGTGAAGTAAAGGTTGTGGGGGTGCTGCATACGTCCCAGCCACCAAAGTGGTCGGACGTCCCCCTCACTTTTACAGTGGATGACGCGCGTGGTGTTCACTTCCCCCATGACGATGCGCTTATCGTCTCTGCCACCGTCTACAACTGCCACCTGGCACGCATCCTCGTCGATGGTGGAAGCTCCGCCGACGTCCTGTACATGAAGGCGTTTAGGGAGATGCAGGTCGACGAGAAGGTACTGCAGCCGGCAGTAGGGACCTTGCAGGGATTCGTCCCAGGGAACACGATCCACCCAATGGGGAAGGTGGATCTCCCCATGACCTTCGGTACCCAGACAACTACCGGACAGAGATGGTCTGGTTCGACGTGGTGGACCTCCCCTCCTCATACAACGCAATCATGGGGAGGACCACGATCAACCACTTGGGGGTAGGGATCCACCACTACTATCTCTGCGTGAAGATCCCCAGGCCTCACGGCGTGATCACTGCCCGAGGTGACCAAAACTTGGCCTGCGCTTTGTACGAGCGCGCCGCCGCGATGATCGGGAGTGTCAACATGATCAAGAGGGGTGAGAGACCTCTTCCCCGGCGCCGGACGCCACAGTCGTCCCCTTCGGGAGGTCTCCCCCCAAGCCGCGTCCGGAGGGGGACCTCCGGAAGGTCCCACTATCCCCGGCCGACGTGGACAAGACCATCAAGATCGGGGCGGATCTCCCCGAAGAGCACGCAGAGCAACTCGCGGCTTTCCTACACAAGAACTCTGACGTTTTTACATGAAAGCTCTCTGACATGCAAGGCGTCGCCCGGGAAGTCATCGAGCATAAGCTCGTTGTGACCCCCGGTCACCCCCCGGTCAAACAGAAGCTAAGAAAACTCTACCTTGAATGCCAAGAGGCAATCAAGGCTGAGATCTCCAAGCTCAGAGAGGCGGGGTTCATTCCGGAGGTTTTGCACCCCGAGTGGCTCGCGAACCCCGTCCTCATGAAGAAGTCAAACAGTAAGTGGCGAATGTGCGTGGACTTCACCGACCTCAACCGCGTTTGCCCCAAAGACAACTTCTCGCTCCCGCGGATCGACCAGCTGGTCGACTCGACCGCGGGGTGCGAGTGGATGAGCTTCCTGGACGCGTATTCGGGCTATCACCAAGTCTGGATGGCGGAAGGGGACAAGGAAAAGACGAGTTTCATAACTCCCCTCGGAACCTTCTGCTACGTCCATATGCCCTTCGTGCTGAAGAATGCTGGAGCGACCTTCCAATGACTCATGACACTGGTCCTCAAGGACCAGGTCAGCTGCAACGTCGAAATCTACATCAACGACGCAGTCGTCAAGAGCCTCCGCACGGCCGCTCACATCGATGATTTAGCGGAGACCTTCCGCAACCTCCGCGCATACAGGTTGAAGCTCAATCCGGAGAAATGCGCCTTCGGTGTGTGTGGGGGGAAGCTCCTGGGCTTCCTCGTGTCCCAGCGGGGCATGGAGGCCAACCCCAAAAAGATCTGGGCAGTTCTGGATATGCCCCCACTACGCTCGATCAAAGACGTACAGCGGCTCACCGACCGCTTGCCCGCGTTGAGTCGCTTCGTCTCGAGGTCAGGGGAACGTGGCCTCCAGTTCTTCAAAATCCTCCGGGGCCTCGAGGGGTTCCGATGGACTCCCGAGGCCCAGGAGGCCTTCGACGACTTGAAGAAGTACCACACGAGCCCCCCAATGCTCGTGAGCCCGTCTCTGGAAGTACCCTTTCTTCTTTACCTCGCCGCGCACCGGTCGCCATAAGCTCAGTATTGGTAAAGGAGCAGGATGGGCAACAACGTCCCGTGTACTATGTGAGTGAGGCCCTCCAAGGGGCTAAAAATTGGTACACGGAGATGGAGAAGATCTGCTACGCCCTCCTAATGGCGTCCCGGAAGCTTCGTCACTACTTCCTGGGACACCCGATCACTGTCCCATCGTCCCTTCCTTTGGGCGAGGTACTCCGAAACAAGGAAGCCACCAGCCAGATCGGAAAGTGGGGGGCCGAGCTCGCTCCCTTCTCCCTTTCCGTCACTGGGCGCTCCGCCATCAAGTCACAAGTCCTTGCCGACTTTGTGGTGGAGTGGACCCCTGCCTCTAGGTCCGGGGACGAGAGCCTCCCCAAACCGCCCCGACGCAGTAACCATTGGACGCTCATGTTTGATGGCTCCTTGTGTCTCGCTGGGGCCGGCGCAGGGGTAGTCCTCCGAAACCCCGAGGGGAAGGAACTGGAGTACGCGGCGCGGCTCAAGTTCCCCGCCACGAACAATGTGGCCGAATACGAGGCTTTGCTCCTCGGGTTGCGCCTCGCGCGCTCCTTGGGGATTGGTCGCCTCCTCATGAAAGGAGACTCCTAGCTCGTACTTTGCCAAATGGACAAGTCCTACTTGTGCCATGACGCAAACTTGAGTCTCTACTTGCAGGAGGTACGCAAGATGGAGAAGCACTTCGACTGCCTAGAGGCCCGGCACATCCCATGTAGGGACAACGACTAGGCCGATGCCCTGGCCCGGGCGGCCAGCGCCCGGGAACCTCTCCCCGGGGGAGCTTTCTTGGAGATCATCGCGAAGCCCTTGATGACCTCCCTGGACGTGGACAATGGGCCCTGCGTCCCGGAAGTCTTCGAGATCACCCGAGTCGCGTCTTGGATGGACCCCCTTATCTCCTTCATAAAGGGGGAGGGGAACACTCCCAATGAGACCGAGGCTAAGCGCCTCCAATCCAAGGCCCGGGCATACCTCCTGCTGGAGGGGAAGCTTTACAAGTGGGGGGTCTCCGCCCTATTCCGCTGCCTCCCACGGTCAGAAGGGCTCCAACTCCTCGAGGACATCCACTCGGGGAGTTGTGGGTCTCACCTGGCTCCGCGCGCCGTCGCGGCCAAGGCCCTTTGTCCGGGCTTTTATTGGCCCACAGTGGTCCGTGACGCGCGAGACCTTGTCTCCGCATGCGAGGCCTGCCAGAAGATGGCCAAGGGTTCCAACCTCCCCTCCGTGGCGCTGCAGACTATCCCCATTACTTGGCCCTTCGCATGCTGGGGGATGGACCTCCTAGGCCCCTTCCCCCCAGCACCCGGGGGCTACAAGTATGCGGTGGTCACAGTCGACTACTTCACCAAGTGGGTAGAGACTGAGCCTCTGGCCAACATCACGTCCCGGG
The DNA here is from genome assembly GCA_019359835.1 of Pharus latifolius. NCBI lineage: Eukaryota > Viridiplantae > Streptophyta > Magnoliopsida > Poales > Poaceae > Pharus > Pharus latifolius. Next base: position 17,207,349 of record CM033327.1, on the reverse strand, counting down.
TAGTACAGCAGTTTTTTTTGGAAGAATGTCGTATGTCATTTTGGGGTCCCCCGGGAAATCATTGTTGATAACGGGACCCAATTCGACTCGGCATATTTCTGAGAATTCAGCGAAGGCTTGGGGCTCACCATCCACTTCGCCTCGGTAGCTCACCCCCAGAGCAACGGGCCCGTTGAAAGGGTCAACGGCATAATCCTACAGGGGTTACGCCGACGACTCGAACAAGCCGCCTCCAAACAGGGCGCATGGGCGGAGGAGCTCTCTAGCATCCTCTGTTCCATACGTACGACCCCGAGCCGGGCGACGGGACGCACACCCTTCTCCCTCGTGTACGGGACCGAGGCGGTTCTCCCCTTGGAGATTGGCTTCCGGTCGCTGCGGGTCGAGCTCCTCGACGGAGCTACGACCGCAACGTACCAAGCCAACGAGGCAAATCAGCGACTGGAGATCAACCTCGTCGAAGAGGAACGCGACCGAGTGTAGCTTCTAGGCCCCTAAAGAGTGTTTTGGTAATTAATGACAATTACAAATGTTGAACTAACGATACCTGTTAAGTTGTGCCAAGAACAAAATCAAATGACAGGATAATGAAACGCAAAGAAAGAGCTAAATGATGAAGAAAGGATATTGAGCAAAGAGGCAAAGGTACGGAATAGGACTCTTTTCCTTTTAACCGGTCTAAGGTGATTAGAGAAGAAATTTGACCGGATTATAGGATAGTCGCTGTACTATTAAGAGGAGCATGTGGTGTATCACTAAATAGTTCATATGTGTGCCACAAGTCATAAAAACAACTTGCATTGCATACTAGAAGGTCATATCTTTTGAAAAGCTTTTATCCATTCAAAACAGCCAAGTTCAGTCTCCGGCGGTCTGACCGTGTTAGCCGGTCTGACCGCAGAAACGGTCTGACCGAGTGTTGTTTCAGACTGACCAACAGTTATGGTAAAGTGTTTTTATTTTCCTAAAAAGGTCGGTCTGTCCGTGGTTAAACCTTGAGTCAGACTCCTGGAGCTTCATGATCATATTTTTATGGAACTTTGTATACTAGTTGGTCTGACGGAAAGTTGGTCCGGTCTGACCAAGATTTTGTACTGCGGTCTGACCGTGTAGCCGGTCTGTCCAAAGTTTTCGGCTTGACTGTAAATCGTGTCCAGAAATGATGTTGTCTCTGGATGGTTTCCCGGTCTGACCGTCGTTGGCTTCGGTTTGACCGTGAGAGTGCCCGACAAGGGCAGGTGAGCATTTATTGCGCCTGTTAATGCCGTTGTAATTGCGGCGGTCTAACCGAGCATATACCTGCGGTCTGACCGCCAAGTGATCTTTTTCCTCCAACGGCTTGTAACAGCTATATTTATTGAGGGGGGTATATATACTCCCATGCATGGTCCTATTTGATACTTTTGGCATATGTGAGAACATTGAGTTCATTCTTAAGAGCTTAACAATGTTTCATACACTCTAGTGTTCAATTTCTTTAATTTGAGAGAGTGTGCAATTGAGATCTTCTAGTGCATTGCATTTAGTCCACTAAATCAATCTTGTGGCACTCGAAGAGCATTAAGTGATCATCACCGGCTTGTTACTCTTGGAGGTTGCCGGCTCCTAGACGGCTAGGAGGAAGGTTTTGGAGAGCTCTTCAAGGAAGATTGTGAAGAAGCCTCAAAACAACTTGTGAAGGGGTTGAGAACTCATCATACTAATCCGGCTCGAGATCTAGGTCACTTCTTGAGAAGAAGTCGACTAGATAGAGGAGCGGTTAGAGATTTGAGTTTTGCCTCAACGTGGATTAGGGGTGATCGGCAAATCACGGAGACCACGGGATATATCCTTGTGTTAATTTGCTTGATATTCACCTTGTTTTAGCTATTTGCTCTTAAATATTGGTAATTGCTTGATTAGTTGTTAAATTGCTAAAATCGCCTATTCACCCCCCCTCTAGTCGATATCCTAGATCCTTTTCACCGAGCGCTCCTCCGCCACGCCATCTACAAGCGCGAAATGACGCGCACATACAACCAGCGCGTCCGCGAGAGAGCTTTCTGCCTCGAGGACCTTGTCCTCAAGCGCGTAATTGACCCCCAAGCCCAGGGCAAGCTCTCCCCCAAGTAGGAATGCCCCTACAAGATCTTAGTAGTCCTGGGCTCGGGGGCTTACAAGCTCTCCAACCATCAAGAGCAAGAGTTGAAGCACACGTGGAACGTACGCTTGCTTCGTAAGTTCTACATCTAGCCTACGGGCTCGTTCCCTCCCCCGGAGCGATTACTCCGGAGGGGAGGGGGGCATTGTACTCACCGTTCCCTCCCCCGTCGCGATCTTGTGGGGGGAGGTGTTGTATCCCAATTCCTTGTTAATACAATTGGTATTTCCTTAGCTTGGGCTCACTGCAGGTCCCTACATTACTGTCTCTCACAGCGATGCGCTCCCCGTGAGGATGCCCTCTCCGTGAGCAAGTGGGCTATCACGACCAAAAAAGTCCCTACGACGGGAGCCCCCGCTCCCGTAGGGCGGCTTGCAATCACCCCTTGTGGACTGAGGGGGTAAGCGGAAACCCAGTCCTCAAGGACTGAGGTAACGAGTCAATTTGAGAGACTAGTCCCCCCTCAAACACTCAGGCCTGTCATCGGGCTCATCCTCCTCCGGGGGTAGATTTTATCCTTAGAGCGACGAAATTCTCAGATTTTCTTTCTCGGAGATCTCATTCCCGGACCCCGTTTACATGGCGATCGGAAGGTTTTTGTAACACCCTGAGTTAGGGGTGAAAACTTCCTTTTTCATCAATAGCACGCATGCATGTATCTGTAGTATTAGCCAGATCAGTATCTATCCTAAGCCCTAAAATCTCCAAAATCTATCCTGTGACCTCAAATCAAGATCAGATTGTTCAGATGTGATCTATTAGTTATCCTGAATCTAAAAGCCTTCAGAACCCAGATCCAATTCTATCTCTAACTCCCAGAATTATCAACTTCTTCTGTTTTCGAAAACAGAAATACCTTATATTACCCAAATACCCTAAGTTTCAGAAATACAGATTTAATCAAAATCTTGACCAAGTTCAGACCAGATTATTCCTGGAATATGATCATGGGTATGTCAATACCTTAATCTAAAAAGTTGACAGCCAGATTTTACCATCTAGACTCTTTTCACAAATCAGTCCAAGAGTTATCGCAAATTAGTCCTTATCTGATATCTGAAAACCCAAAAAGGCTAAAATCTCCAGATTAACTCCAAATTCAGAATTTCTTCGGCAAATATTCTCAAAATGCTATTTGCCACAAGTTTCTCTTCTGTGCAGATATCAAAATCGAACCCTAAATGCCAGAACTCGAAATCGACAAAACTTAAACCTTATTTTACCCTAAATTACCCTATTTTTAGTTTGTATCGAAAACTATTCAAATGTGCTGAACCTTATCAATTACCTTTGCCAAATACCTTGTTGAATATAATCTACCAGATTAGTGAAATCAATTTCAGTTTAAACCTTCCAAATCTCCAGATTTACATTTCAGTCCAAATGTGAAAATCAAGTATTGCAAATCAGCCCAAATTCGACCAGGCCAACTGCTGTACACGACCAGAAGCCTCGCCGTGATTCCTTGCGCCGTGCACGTTCGCCGCCGGCCAAGCTTCGCCGCACTTGTGACCGTGCATGCCAGTACGCACGTGTCCTCGCTCCAGCCAGTGCCGTGGCAAGGTTGCTGCTACGTCGACGACCAGCGCTTGCTCCCGCGCGCGATCAACGGCTTTTGTCAGCAATCCATCGCCATGTAGCCTCGCCGCGCCAGTACTTGTCGCCACCGCTTGCTACAAGCTTTGCCAGGTCCCGATGAGGCGACATTGCGATCAGCTGAAAGCTTGTCGCCGTCGCATCATCGCTCTTACTGTTTCTTCGCCGCTATTGCTCCTGCACGCAACCAGTCAAGTCACCGGCTGCCAATTACTTCACTGTCCCCTCTTCGCAATCTTCGCCTGGTCTATTTAAACCCTACTGTGTGCAGCAGCTTCTCCATACTTCACCAGAAACCAGCTAAATTCCAACTCTCGCTGTTTCAGTCATCTTCTCCGGCGAGCCGTCGAGGAAGCTCACGGTGCCAGCTCACTTCACTGCATCTCCTGCCAAATTGAAGCTAGCAGTGAGTACCTCTCATCCTCCTGATTGTACTGTAGCATCTAATTGCTCTCCAGTGGACTCTAACGCCGGTGATCGCCGGAAATGGCTGAAAGTCAAAGAATGCCCTGTTCCGGCAATGTAGCTCGAATTACTCCAAATTAGCTCTCGTATCTGTAATCAAAATTGATCAGTAAGCTAAATCAAGCAAGCCTGTGAACTTAGAACAATCAATTGAGCCCAATTTGAAGCTATCCCCAATTTTGCAATTTATCAGTTGCTGGCTCTCGTCGCCAAGCCACACCGGCGAACCTCCGGCCAAATTGACGTCGGCAGTAGCTTACTCATACCCTTCTATCACTCCTAGAGCAAGGAATCGAGTTCAATCGGCTTGTGTTGAAAATGCCCAAATCCAGTGTTTCTTCTCCGGCGCCGATCACCGGAAAAGTGTTCTCGGCCGTTTCAACCCAAATCACCTTGTCTTTTAGATGTGCCCTAGCCTCCTGAGCATTTTTGTCTTCTAGCCCGACACCTAGATCGGCCTAGATTGGAAGATATAGCTTTGCCAAGTTTGTGTCCAGAACTACTCCAGTGCAGCTAGTTCATCTCTGTTCATCATCAAATTTCTTGCTTTCCAGCCATTTCTTGCCCTAGATCCTGTTGACTTAATTGTTCCTGTTACTCAAGCCTACCTCCCAGACAAAGTGGTGCATCATTTGGAGTTCTAGATCAAAAGTTATGCTAAGCCCTAGTTTTTGGCATTGTCAGCTCTATGCCAGAGCTTGTCAGCCAGTGGCATTGACCTTGTTTACCCACTTCTGGTTGTGTAATTTGAAAACCACTTTGTCCACTGAATTTGTAGAGTTGTGATCTACATTTTCTTCTACTACCACAACTTGAGATAAGTACCCTAGCTTTTCTTAAAGCTATGTCCAAGCTTTGATCCGAATGTCGATCTGTTGACATTCGTTGTTTTGATTAAACCAACCACAAAATTGTTATCCCTATTGTAATCCTGAAACCCTAAGATTATCTAATCACCATCCTTAGCTCAAATTCCTTGAAACCCTAGAATCTCGACTCAGTTCAGTTGTAGTTCAAATTATCTCCAGTTTAGTTCAATCATTCTTGTTGAGCATTTCTGCATATAAGTCATAAAACATTTTAATATTATAAGTAATTATTGTGTGATTGTTTGTCGTCGAGCAGATTCAGAAGCTGACTTTGAAGATTTTGCTGTTGACCCGCCATCGACTGCTGTATTTTACGACGCGGAAGGCAAGTCATATCCTTGGTCATCTTGAACCTATATTTTAAATGTTGCTATAATATAACCTTGAATATAGGCAATATTGTATGTGAAAGATTGAGAATGATTGATTTATGAATTGGCAGTACTAGACTGGTTATCTGTGAAATGTGAAATAAACAAGTTTTGAGCCATGAACTATTATATGTATCTATATACTTATATTCATGAAATAAAACCCCTAGCCGTGACCAGAAAAATGGTATGGATGGCTGTAGCACTGGAGTTGCTAGACTGCAAAGGAATGCAGGCACTGAAGGTGATCAAGCACGCTGACCCAGTAATGGGAATAAGCAAAGGGGTGGAGGTTTGGATACAACCTGCCACAACTGTGCCTCGCTGAGAGCCACAGGGTCGGGGGTGAATTGTGAGTAAAACATAACAAAAGTTCTTGTTATTTCCACCTTGCCGCTCACAGTATGAAGTGAGTCAGGGGTCCAATCATTTTGTTATGATAGGAAAGGTTTGAAAGTGGAATATCTTGCGGGTAAATTGGTACCTCTCTGCAGAGTTAAAAATGTATTCGAATACTCCGAGCTCCCGGGTTTATAGGAGTCTGTTGCGGTGGATTAAATCCACGGGGTGTGACACAAGTACTATTTTCTAAATAAAATATGTTTAATCAAGATTACCCAAATGACATGTGTTGTCATGATAAGGAGTGCTGCCGTGGGCTGTCGTGTGTCGACGTGTCGCGGTAGTGCTATAATCTAGTGAACATGAATGATGATGTTATATTATGAAAAGTGCTGCCATAAGATGATATGAGAAAGGAAAAGATTATTTTACAAATATCCATAATTCTTGACTAGTCTAGGTTCATATCATCACTACTATATGTATCTACTCTTACCTATGACTTGCTGAGTACGTAAGTGCTCACCCTTGCAATATTCAACTCAATAGATGGAGCCTACTTTGATCAAGATGATGGCACGGAGTACTACGTGGATCCAGAAGGAGGAGAATCAGTTCCGCCAGAACCCTGAAGTGTGTTGTTCTGCCGTCAACTTCTTTTGTGGGAGGGTCACCTATCTTCTGCTGCGTAGTTAAACATTTTGCTAAACCCTGAATGCCTTGTAGGCATTGTAATCCTCTTTATGTAATATTAAGGCCAGCAGGCGACACTGCTTAATATTTTGTGAGTACTCTGTTGCAATGTAATATACTCCTGTGTTTGACTCATCCTGGGAAGTCAAAGGTTTGTGAGAATGGGACTAGCTGCAGCGAGCTAGGTCTCTATAGGAGTAGTCGTAGTCCCAGTCTCGGGGCGCGACAGTTTTGTCCCGGAAAAATTATTCCCGGGGGATTTCGGAGATTTTCTCCCGGAAATCTCATTCCCGGCACCCTGTTTTCACGTTGACTGGAAGGTTTCCTCTCAGAAAAATTATTCCCGGGGATTTCGGAGATTTTCTCCCAGAAATCTCATTCCCGGCTCCCCGTTTTCACGGTGACCGGAAGGTTTCCTCCCGGAAAAATTATTCCCGGGGATTTCAGAGATTTTCTCCCGAAAATCTCATTCCCGGCTCCCCATTCTCACGGCGACCAAAAGGTTTTCTCCCGGAAGAATTATTCCCGGGGATTTCAGCGATTCTCTCCCGGAAATTTTATTCCCGGCTCCCCGTTCTCACGGCGACCGGATGACTTTCTCCCGGAGATCCAAGGGAGCAGCACAAGGTCCGGGCCCCTTTTGTCCCTTCCCCATAGTGCCCGGAGCTAGCTGCTGCAGCCCGCTGTGGGGGGGGGGGGAGGGGGAGGGGAAAACAAACCCGGACACTTTATTTTTAAGATAAGAAAACAAGAAGTGAAGCAAACGAGCAACCTTAAGCTTTGTTGATACATCCAACCGGGGGACATTCCCCCACCCGGTGGAACTGATGCCTCTAACCGGGGGACACCCCCCCCCCAGCCCTGGTAGGTCAAGACATCCCGGGGACGACAAGCCTCGGACAAATATGAAAATACAATTCGGGGAGTTAAGCTCCCAGGAAAAAACTATTACGGAGGACAACCCCCTCTGAGAAGTACACACGACTAATACCCTCCGAGGTCCCGAGACATCTCCCGAGAAAGGTCCTGGTACAAAGCCCTTATGCGTCGCTGAGTTTCTTTGAGAAATCTCCCGGGCCAATATTCAAAGCCGGCTGGGGGGCGTATCCTAAGTGGAGGAACCCTCTGGGCCTCCGGTCGCAGAGGAGACAACTCAGCATGGCTATTGTCAAAATTATCCAAGTGCCAATTCGGGAGCCAACGCAATCGGAGTGGCTCCAGGAAGTACAACGGCGAAGATCCCCGGTGGCGAGGCTTAGCAAAGCTAAGGCCACCTGAGCCTTGGCCAAATCATGCCTCATCGGGCCCAGAGGCCTCGCCCCGGGGGTTATCCCTGTTGTCACCGGGGCTCCCCTCGAGTTAAGACGTCCAGGTCCCGAAAACCCTCCCCCCGGAGCTGGCTCCCGAAGGACCTATCACGACAAGTTGAGACTTAGCAAAAAACATTGTTCTATTGATCGAGCAAACAGCTTTACAAGTTTTCGGGGCTTCCTGTAAGAAGCTACTGGGAGCAAAAGTACTAAGCAAAAAAGAAGACCTATCTAAAGGCCGGGGGGGAGGTTCATACCTGCCCGTCGGCGTCCCCCCCCCCCCAGCAGTCCCCTCCGTAGCCGGGGTACTCGCCCTCGGGAGTGCAGAGGTCAAGAATCGGGCGCAGACGACCATGTCGTAGAAGCCGCCCCCCAGCTCCTCTAACTCCCACCACTGCGGCTCGAAGATGTTGGGGAAGCTTTGGGGAAGCCAACCCCCGATCACCCGGGCACCAGTCCCCCGATGCTCGACGAGGGCTGCGTCCGCGACCACCACTGGGATAGCCCGACCCCGGGCACACGCGTCGGCAGCCTCCGAGATGACGGAGACTTGCGCATCGAGAAAGCACATAGCCTCCGTGAATGTCGCCGGAGCCACTCCCGAGCCGCCTCCCAGGGCGAGACTTAGCCCGAGCCCCTCAAGGGCCGAGCGAACGGAGCAGCCCGACTCCACGACCGCCCGGGAGTAAGAGCTCTTGAGCTCCTGGTGGGCACTCTCCATCGCCTTCGCCTCCCTCCGGAGTCGGGCGTTGGCGTCCTCCGAAGAGATGAGTTGAGCGCGAAGGCGGGCGAGCTCCCCAAGAGCCTCGTCCCTCTCGGCTGCCGAGGCAGCCACCTTGTCCCACGCGTCTCAGAGCCGCTTCGTAGCGGTTCTCGACGCCTTGGGCAACGGCCGCCTCCTGCAAACTCGGGGGTTAGACGACCTACCAGGGAAAGCACCTAAAACACCCAGAAACTAACTCACCTGGAGGTAGAGTGAAACCAATTCGGAGCTGCACTCGTGAATGGTCCCCTGCTGGACGTAGTCGACGACCTTCCGGGTTTGAAGACCCGCGGAAAACCTTCGAGCCTCGTCCCGAGATAGCATCGGGTCTCTCTCCCAGTGGCACTGACCCTGTCCCCGTCCAAGGGCCCCCTATAACTGTCCCTGGGTATGATGCGGACCGGGCTGGCCTCGGGCAAAGCCACGGGTGCCGAAGACTCGGTCTCCGAAGAATCTGAGGACGAACTGGCCGAAGGGACAGGGCCCTTGGGGGGGATGAGGAGCCCCTTACCCCTCCCAGGCTGCGGAGCTCCCAAGGCGCCATGGTCCGAACAGGTAGAAGGGCTCGCCGCCTCATCTACCGGCCACTCAACGCTCGGAGACCCCTCCGCAAACCGAACCTCCGGACGTTCCGGAGCCACCGACTCCGGTGCTACTGGGGAAGCAACCGCCGGAGAGGGGGACGGAAGATAATCCGTCGAGTCGGAGTGGGCCGCCTCGTTCATGGCCCTCGCCTTCTCGCCCGAGCTGATGGGCACGCCGTGCTCCACCTCCAGGCGAGGGGACGTTGCCCGGACCCTCTGCATGGCTCACGCGCGTCCAGGCCCTGGGTTCACCTCAGGTGTCCCATCGGGTGGACTGTCCGACGCCGTCACTGGATTGGGGGCCTTTCGTGCCTTAGCGCGCTTCGGCTCGGGGACCCCGGTGACCTCCTTCCCCCGCTTGTGGGATCCGGGGGTAGGGAGGGGCTGCCTCGTGTGGGACCCTCATTTGAGGAATCCGGTGGCAACCGCCCAGGTGGGTTGTACTCCGAAAAGGTACATTGCAGCTCACAACAACAAGATGCATTATATAAAAATGCGAGTAATTAAAAACAAGTGCTGATCACAAGGACCAACATTACAATAACTTAGCGCCAAAATGACGCATTTAAATGTTGATACAAATTAAGGAGTTTTCGACACAAAGGTCGGCACAACATGAAATAACAATAATAAGCAAAAGGACTTCATCAGTCTTCTTCTTCTGCAGCAGCGGTGTACGGGCCTTCTCCACATCTGACTCTACCTTGGTGCATAACCCTCTATCAAGCTTGGTCTTCAGTTTCTTCTTCTTGTTCCACATTGGGTTCAAGACCGTAAGATTCAGGGTCGACGAATCCTTCTTCTAAATTCGTTTGTAAAAACAAGGGTGAGCACATTGTCCACATAGTGCTCAACAAGTCCCAAATAAGAATGCCAGCATATATAGATGAGGGGGAAATTTCTCACAGAATAGCTCTTTGGCTTTGTATATGTATATAGGATAGATTTTCACACTTGGTTTTTGGAGAAAAGACTTTTATTTTCAAAAGCAGTGCTTTTAAAATCCTAAGCTAAATTCTCAGAAAATGTTGTGTGTGGCTGTCTTTCATGAGTCACCACTTTATTCTAATTTTGTGAAAACTTTCCAAAAGCTACTTGTGCTGCATCGACGTGAATAGAATTCACAGCGCGCAGACTCCATAACCTAGGAGCTCAGAGTATCCGATACTTTTTAAACTTTGCAAAGGTGTACCACCTTAATCCACCAATCATTCGGCTTTCAAGTCGGTACCTCTCCATGCGACTCTTACGCATGTGACAAGGCCGAGATGACACAACAATTTACAGTCCTAGCATTAACTATTTCCCTACCCGGTAAATAGACAGTTAAGTCTCAAGTACCGTTGTGCGTCCTCCCCACTGCCTCACTTCCTAGCCTGGGTCTATGTTCTTGCAAGACACATAGCTTCTCTTGATTACAGTCGCGCACGACTTAATCTGGCATAGGGCGTCTTCCTTTTTTCCACCTTTTCCTCTCATGATTTTTCTGAACTCACATCACTCATGGCCTTCTGCGGCCCACCAGTTCTCGCAAGACACTGGATCGACAACCATTGCAGGGAAAAGCTAATACTAAAGAAAGCTACTAAGTTGCGCCCGTCCCATAAACAGGCAAGTGGTTGGTACGTTTTTCATGCCGCATAGAAGCACAGCACAAGGTTCTAGTCCTTATGAATCTCTAGTGAGAAGTCTTTCACATTCCCAGTGCACACACAGCACCATCCACTCAAACCATCCTCACTATCGATTCCAATCACATTTTCTTTCACAGAAGGGGTTTTAAACATGCTTTTCTCATATGTGACCATTCAACATTTATCATATAATCTTTAAGCATAGCATAGCCTAAGCATGATAATCTAGGGTAACAAGGGTGCAGGGGTATTCAATGTCAAAAAGGGCTTTACAATCATTTAGGTCATCTCTAATCATTTTATTGAAACATAATTCTTATTTGAATCTAAGGCATGCATATACTTGAAAACAGATAACATACTTCATTCCAAAATAATAGGCTAGACATGATCAAGGGTTTGAGACTTGCCTTGCAGTGATGGGTCTAGCTGCTCAGATGAATCCTCGAAGATCTCCTCGGTTCCTTCAACGTCTGATTCCACGGCGGATACAAACAACACATACACACTATATAAGCATACAAGTACTAGAAAATAATACGTAAATACATCATGCATGCAGGGGTAAGGGTTTGGACAAGGTCACTTGACATTGATCGAAGAGATGGGCTCAAAAGGACTTGAATGTCGAAAGGCTGACATTCGGCTTACGGCTTGACATAGCCCTAAATTGGTTCTAGGTCAGTTTTCTGGAGATGTGATAGTAGGGAATATTGTAGAGCATGGTTCAAAAGGCTTAGTGGACAAAGTGGCATTTCAATTGCTCAAATGTAACAAGTCTAAATCATCTAATGCCACTGGTGGACATGCACTGACATAGTGCTAGACATGGCCAGAAACTAGGGCATTGGATAACTTTTGACTCAGGACTCCAATTGATGCACAACTTTGTCTGGGGTTTAGGCATTGATAACAGCTACAAAACTCTCAACAGGCTCAAGGGCAGAAGGTGGCCGGAAGGTGGCCAAATCCGGTGAGCAAACACGGTGGCCTGGACATGAACTAAACCACTGGACAGCAATCTTAGCATGATCATAACTTTTGATCCAAGTCGATTCAGGGTTCGGGCTAGTAGACAATATTGCTAAGGGGGTTGAGGCCTAGCTAGCTGACAAAGTTTCATCGGCTGGTTTGGCCGGAAAATGAACTCCGGCGATCGGGGCCGAAGACGAAGGCACCGATTTGGGCGTTTTCGCTCCAGGGCGTTTGAACTTAATTCCACGCTCGGGAAGCATCTAGGGGCTGTCACGAAGCTATTGGCGCACTCAATTTTGCCAGAGAATGGCTGGAGAAGCACGGCGGCGTTCTCCGGCGAACTGCCGAGGCTCGAACATGGAATTTAGAAGCTCGGGGCAAAATTGGCGATTCTAAGTTTACAGGCTCGTTCCTGCTAACTCACTGGTCATTATTCCCTACTGGCACGAGGATCAATTTGGCTTGAATCACTCGGCATTAGGGGAACAGGGGATCACGGCTTTTCCGGTGATTGCCGGCGTTGAGGTTCGCCTGGGATCAATTAATGGCTATGAATCATACAGGGGGACAAGGGGACCTTACTGGTGGTGTTGGCTTGAAGGGGGAAACTTCGGGCGAAGCTGGCGCCGTGAGCTTCAGGAACTGCTCGCCCGGGAAGAAGGTCTTCGCGGCGGCGCTGGAGAACTCAGTTGCTCTCTGGTGGTGGAGGCTAAGGTGTTCAACTGCGGTGGTGTGTGAAGAAACGCTGGGCAAGGGGGGCCTATATAGCCGCTGGATTGAGCTCTCGGGAGTTACAGCAATCGCCGGGGAGATTTTCCTTTTGGCGCTGGGGCGGTCATCGAGGTACATGGGGACACGGTGGGGCTCTGCCAGAGGCGGAGCATCGCACGAAATCGGGGTTTCGTCAGGGAGGCGAGACGATGATCTCCGGGATGGCAGCCATGTGGCATGGAGCTCCTGACAACAGCGGGCACGCGCGCGCGCGGGGAAGAACACGGCACAGCGCGGTGAACTGCTTCCACGGTGGCGATACAGCTGTGCGCGGTGAAGGCTACGTGGCTATGAAGGTGGCAGCGCGAGGAACTTCGCTGGCGGCGAGTTCAACGGTGAGGCAAAGCGGCGGGGCGCTGGTCGAACGAACTGTAACACCCTGTTTTGCCAAACCCTATAATAGCCAAAACCACATCTTGACCCCAAACCCTAATCTGCTTCAGCCATTCCCTTCTAAGTGTTGTTCAGAACATTTTTCCCTTCGGGATCACCTTCAAAATCCCATCCTAAAACTGAGTTTCGACCCTTGCCGTCTCAGAAACCTAATTACCCTAATTTTACCCTAAACTGCTTTTCCCCAATTTTGTTGAAACCCTTCAGATCTTACCTGATCATACCAAACTTTGTCCGGATAAGTTCTAATAATCTTTTGCAACTTATCTGCGAAATCAGATTTCAGATCGGACCCTCAGATCTCCAGATTTGCAATCAGGCCCAAGTTCTATTCAAATTTTCCTCACAAAACAGTCCCTGGAGCAAGTTTCAAAAATTGCAGAACGGCCCAACTTCTTTTCAGGTCCATTCGACCAGCGCCTGGTCGTTGCCTTCGACCAGCACGTGTCGCCGGAGCCGCGCCGTGGTTTTCGCCGCGTTTGCTCGCCGCCGGCCACCGCTCTTGTCGCTTGTGCCCGTGAGCAGCTGTGCCACCCCGTGCGCACATGCCAGCACCATTGCTTCGCCTTGTCCAGCGGTTAAACGGCCGCGCTCCAGCAGCGTTTTCGCGCGCGCATGCTCGTTGCCGTGGCATTGCATGCGTGTACGTGTCGTTGCCGGAACTACGCTGTCGCCTCCGCATCTGCGCCGTCCCGGACGAAGTTCCAAGGCACCCTGGCATTACTGGCAAAGCTGCAGCACCGCCTGAAGCAAATCACGTCGCCGTCGTCGTCGTTGCGCCTGCGCCCGACAAGTTTCTCCCCGGCGCAAGCAACTGCTGTCGTGTTTTCCCTCGCAAGCTCCGTCCCCGTGCCTATTTAAACCCTTCCTGTGCTTTGAGAGCCTCAAGCCTCCAGAAAATCGGCTAAGTCCCAAACTCCACCGTTTTCGCTTTCTTCTCCGGCGAGCCAGTGAGTGAGCTCACGGTGCCAGCCCATCTCGCTGCACCATTCTCCAATCCAAGTTCACCAGTGAGTTCCCCTCTTCACCCTTTCTGTGTAGTAGCAACCAATTGCACCAGATCGATCCCCATCGCCGGTGATCGCCGGATTCCCGATTTGCCCTGTTCCCCCAATGCCGTTCGATTCACCCCAAATTAACCCTCGATTATGTAGAAGTTGATCAGTAAGCTTAGTAGAGCAAGCCTGTAGAATCAAAATCCTCAATTGAGTCCAAATCAAAGAAATCCCAAACTGGAACCTCAGCCGTTCGCCGGACTTCGGCGCCAAGCTTCTCCGGCCATCTCCCAGCAAAATTGACCCCTCCAGTAGCCTTGTTGTGCCCTAGAGATCATTCCCAAGCTTGGGATTAAGCTCATTCGCCTTGTAGCGAAATCCCCTAGGCTCCTGTGTCATCTTCTCCAGCGCCGGTCGCCGGAATTCGTTCCCGATCGATTCAGCCGACACCACTTTGTCCCTTAGCTTCGCCTCACCTCCCTGAGCAATTTCTTCCACTAGCTCGACACCTGGATCTGCCTAGATTGTGAGTTATGCCTTTGTCAAGCTCTTGTCCAGATCAATGTCTGTGCCGTGTCGCCACTGCAGTTCATCGCCGGATTTAGCCACCCTCCAGCCACTTTCAACCCTTGTTCCTGTTGAGTATTTTATTCCTGTTAGTAATGCCTACCTCCCAGACAAAGTGTTGCATCAATTGGAGCCCTGGATCAAAAGTTAAGCTTTGCCCTAGTTTCTGGCCATGCCCAGCACTATGTCAGTGCATGTCAGCCACTGGCATTGACCTTGTTCAGCCCCTTCTGGTTGAGCAATTGAAATGCCACCTTGTCCTTTAGATTCCTGGAGTTGAGATCTACAACTTTCTCTATTAATACTTCTCCAGAAAACCATCCTAAGATCAGTTTAAAGTTATGCCAAAGCCATGAACCGAATGTCGACCCTTCGACGTTCAATCCTTTTTAGCCATTTCTTTGACCAGAACCCTTGTGACCTTACCCTAACCTTTTCCCCTGCATGCATGACTTATTTACTTAATACTTTCTATAGAAACTATTTTCAGTATGCTTATGTGGTATGTGTTTGTGTGTTGGTTGATTGCCGCAGAGTCAGAAGCGGAAGGAGCGGAAGAAGTCTTTGAAGATCCGTCTGAGTATTTAGACCCAACATCGCAAGGCAAGCCTCATTCCTTTGATCATGTCTCGCCCAATATTTTCATATGAAGTATATTCACTGTTTCTTACTATGCATGCTTATTTGAAATACAAGTTATGTTTGAATGACATGAGTAGATATTACCTAAAGAATCATGAAACCCCTTTTGTTATTGAACCTTCATATATATGCTTTTGTCACCCTAGGACTCATATACTGAATATCCACATTAAACTTGAAATGGTCAAATACATGAGAAGTTATAATGAAAACCGTTTTGTCAAGAAAACTGATAAAAGGGATCAGTAGTGAGGATTGAATTGTATGGAGAGGGTGCGGTGCGCACCAGGGAATGTGAATGTTCCTCACTATTGGTTCATAAGGACGAGAACCTTGTGCTGTGTCTCTATGCGAATTGTAAACGTACCAACCACTTGCCTGGTATGGGACAGGCACAACTTCGTAGCTTTTTGGTATTAGCAGTTCCCTGCATGGTTTGTCGATCTGGTTTCTTGCGTGGAAACTGGTGGGCCAAGGTTCGGCCATGAGTGATGTGAGTTCAGAAAAATAATGAGAGGAAAAGGCGTAAAAGAAGGAAGGCGCCCTAGACCTGATTAAGCCGTGAGCGGTTGTAATCTTAAATGGTCGTATGTCTCGCGTGGACATAGACCAAGGCTATGTGTCCTGCGGGAACATAGACCAGAGAGGCTAGGAAGTAAGGCAGTGGGGAAGACCCACAACGGTACTTGAGACTTAACTGTCTATTTACCGGGCGGGGATACTGTTAATACTGAACTGTAAAAACGTTGTGTGATCTCGGCCTTGTCACATGTGTATAAGTCACATGGAGCTGATCCGACTTGAAAGCCGAGTGAACCAGTGGATTTAAAAAGAGGTACACCTTTGCAAAGTGTAAAAGAAGTATCAGATACTCTGTACTCCCAGGT
The DNA here is from genome assembly GCA_019359835.1 of Pharus latifolius. NCBI lineage: Eukaryota > Viridiplantae > Streptophyta > Magnoliopsida > Poales > Poaceae > Pharus > Pharus latifolius. The sequence continues at coordinate 17,191,352 of CM033327.1, read as the reverse complement.
TCAGGAGTCTTTTCGTAGTGGATGTTATCCATGGGTTATAGCACAAGTAATGTTTTGGAATATTTTCATAATACGGTTAACAAAGTAGTAACTCATGGGAGACTACTACATCTAATGTTTTATTGAAAACCTGTTTAATGTTTAAAGTATCATTTTCATGACAAAGTACTGTTTTACCGAACAAATGACTTGGAAATCTATATATCTCTATCCATATGAAACTAAAACCCCGGAATCATATGTTTCACCCTCATGTAAATACAATTGCATTAATCCCCGGAATGAGTGTTGCTGAGCACCAAGTGCTCACCCTTGCATTTATATCCAACTGTAGAAGAGGGATTCGAGGATCCCGATTCCTTCAGTTATGAGTACTCAGCAGAAGATGGAAGTGCCCCGGACGAGCCCACGTTCTAGAATGATTATGCACCAAGTCAAGTCAGATGTGGGAGAAGTCCCTCCAACCCCGCTGCTGATTGAAGTCAAGCTGTTTGTCGTTGCTTTGTGCTTTATGTTGTGTGTTCGGTACTTGGATACCGATTCTGGTTCTGATAAACTGGTTATTTTCCTAGCAACTCTACGTAGCGCCATTTTCGGTGCTTTGGCTATGTAATATTGGCCATGTTGGCCTGATACTTGTTTAATGATATTACTATGCTTGTGTGGTTTAAGCTCATGTGGCATCATGCTGTGTGTAACCTACCTGGGCGGTTACCAAGGTGATCCTCAAATGGGGGTCTCACAGCGAATGGTATCAGAGCATGAAGCTTGACTGTAGGTCGTGACCCTTACTAGAATGGGCGTCCCTAAAGTAGAGAATCGCTAGATTATTTGGTAAAAATCTAATTGTGAAAAACCTAATTTGTTTAAGAAAAGCATAATGAGTATTATTTGAAAATTTTCAAAACCGTTTTCCTACTTTTAAGTGTTCCGTGTCTCATCATCGCAGATGGCCCCTGGTAAGAAGCTAATTCACGGAGACGAGTTGGGATCATGGGCGTTGATGCTTTGGATGATGTTACAATTTCTGGGAGCAAGAGACAATCAGCGACCAGTCTACTACGTCCGTCGAGAAGAAGTAGATGGTAGACCTTTTGGTTTCCGTGCCTCGGTGATTGTGTACGAGATTCTAGAGATTGGGAGAGGATCAACAAGAAAGGAAGCTCGTAGAGAAGAAGAAGATGGTGCTATCCAAGACGCTGCTCGTCGTGCTATAGGTACCATCCGCCAGCTGTACGATGATTTTCTTATAGGTTCTCCTTTCTGCTTTGTACCCTACCAAGTTCCCGGATCGGATCGTCGAACTGTTCATCCCTCCACCAACCAGAGAGATGCCATCCTGACCAAAACCAGAGATGTAGTTCAAGCTTTGGAGTCAAGCTACACTCGGTTGTTGCGTGAGCATGAAAATGCTCGGGATGACCGTCACTATCTCGAAGGAGCGCTTGCGAAGGTTCACTCAGAACTCCAAGAGAAAGAGAAGCAGATTCAGGAGTTGGCTGAACCTAGCAGAGCACGAGAAGTCGAAGACGAAGGATCGGTGAACAAGAAGAACCGCTTGAAGATAAGACTCACAGCCCGCAAGAGTGTGGGAAGACCTAGGGATTACCTGGGTTATTTTACACCTGCTTCGCGTGGCATTGTGATCAACACCCCTGCACCAGAATATCCTACTCTCGCGAAAGGGAAGGAAGTTCCTGAAGGCAAAGGAAAAGAGATTGCTACATGCAACACCGACGATTCATCTGAGGAAGAAGAGGACAATGATATGGAATGGGACCCTATGGATGCCGACGAAGATCAAGAAGAGGAAGACCCTGAAGAAGTGGAACCTTGCAGTTCTTCCAGGACCGACAGGAGATCCTAGTTTTCTCTTCAGCTTGACCCTTCTGCTCTAGCCCTTGTAATCGTTAGTTTTTAGCTCTTATTGTAGTAGTTGCTTTGTTTGTATTGTTTGTTGGTAACTCTAAGGCTGTGAAGGTGAAAACTTTGTATCTTTTGAAAACCTTTGAAAATAGCAATCGCATGTTCCAATCCAATCTCTTGGGTTGATCTTTCATTTCAGCTTGTGTTCAATCTGTGCTCTTTTGAATTAGTAGTCTTTTCTCAATTATCTTGTCAGAACAGAATGGTGAACACCAGAGGTAGAATCCAAGACTCGGAAGAAGCCCCCAGGAACACGTCAACGAGAAGGACTAGAGATACCTCAATCAGCCAAATTCATCGACCTCAGTACCGCAAGGAGGAAATCTGACAGAAATACTGATATGGATGGAACAAAACCGACAGAGATCCACAGAGGTACAGAGTCAAATTCTGGAACAGTTGATGCAAAACTCTGCAACACGACGCGAGGAAGGTTCGAACATTGGAGCAAGACTGACAGACTTTCAAAAGACGCGTCCTCCAACTTTCTCCTGCACTGAAGACCCGATTGTGGCAGACGATTGGTTAAGGGAAATTGAGAGGAAATTGGACACCGTCAGGTGTAATGATGAAGAGAAGCTGCTGTATGGACCCCATCAGCTCACAGGATCGGCTGCAGCATGGTGGGAAAATTACAAGACGGTACACCCTGATCAGAATTCCATTACCTGGAATGAATTCAAGGAACAGTTCCGTAAGTACCATGTCCCCAAAGGAGCTATTCAAGCCAAACGCAGAGAATTCTTGAATTTAAGGCAAGGAGGAAGGACGGTGAAGCAGTATTTGCATGAATTCATCAAATTGGCCAGGTATGCACCTGAAGATATCATGACAGAAGAGCGGAAGATCGACAGATTTTGCGAAGGCCTGCAAAACTCATATCAATATCACCTATCAACGCACGAGTTCACGGACTTCCAAGTCCTTGTAAATCGAGTACTCAAAATGGAGGAGAAAAGAGGCATAGTAGAAGAAGACCGCAAGAGGAAAAGTATAGCACATCCATTTCAAGGCAATTCTAGTCGAGGGAGACCAGCACCATATGCCAGAGCCGCTTTCAGAGCACCCGCACCTCCAAGACCCCAGAGGACTTCATCACCAACAACTCTAACATGTCCCGGATGCAAAGGGAGTCACCTCTATAAAGATTGTACACTGAAGAATGCAGAGTGTTTCCATTGTGGCAGAAGAGGACACCATAGAGAGACTTGTCCACTTCGGCATTTACCTCCCAGCGTTGCTAAAGCTCAGGCAGCCAAATCCCCTGCACCTGCACGAACTATTGCCAGAGGAGCACCACAAGCCAGAGGAGGAAGATTCCAAACCAGCAGAGGGAGAGGAACACCAACCGCCGGAGGAAGACTCAACTTCGTGACTGCTGCAGAAGCAGGAGAGGCAACTGACGTCGTGATCGGTAGACTCTTGATCTCCTCTCAGATTTCAGTTGTTTTATTTGATCCCGGTGCAACTCATTCATTCATGTCAAAAGATCGCTTGTTGAGTAATAACTTGCCTGTGGTTGCTTTAGAGCATCCTATCATCATTCAGTCACCTGGTGCTAGGATGATTGTTAATTCTATCTGTAGAAATGTTGCCTTCTGTATCGGCAATCTAGAATTCCTGGCAGACATGCTAGTTCTAAACCTTCAAGGATTAGATGTCATTCTTGGAATGGATTGGCTGGCCAAGCATAAGGGATTGATGGATTGTGAAAAGAAAACAATCACCCTGACAAATGCCATTGGAAAGCAAGTTACATTCCATGCAGACAGAACTCCAATCTGCGACCACCTGCAGAGATTGAACTGCATTGAAGAAGTGAAACTTGAAGAGGTGCCGATTGTCAATGAGTACCCAGAAGTCTTTCCAGAAGAACTTCCCGGATTGCCACCAGATAGGGATATAGAGTTCACCATTGAACTGAAACCCGGATCTGCTCCGTATGCTAGGAAGTTGTTTCGGATGACAGGTCATGAGCAAGACGAACTGAAGAGGCAGATAGCTGAATTGGAAGAAAAAGGATTCATCAGATCAAGCTCATCACCATGGGGAGCCCCAGTGCTCTTTGTTAAGAAGAAAGATGGTAGCATGCGACTTTGCATAGACTACCGCAAGCTAAACGACATGACCATTAAGAACAAATACCCCTTACCAAGGATAGATGACCTTTTTGACCAGCTCAGAGAAGCGAAAGTGTTCTCAAGAATAGACCTAAGATTGGGATACCACCAGTTAAGGATCCGAGAACAGGACATCCCTAAAACTGCTTTCGTGACCAGATACGGGTTGCATGAGTTTACAATGATGCCCTTTGGATTAACTAATGCACCCGCGGTATTTATGAATCTAATGAACAAGATCCTTATGGAATTCCTGGATAAGTGCATCATTGTATTTGTAGATGATATCCTCGTCTATTCCAAGATAGAGGAGGAGCACACATACCATCTGAGGATAGTGCTACAGAAACTAGCAGACCACCAGCTATACGCCAAGTTCAGCAAATGTGCTTTTTGGCTGAAGAAGATCTCTTTCTTAGGACACATCATCTCAGGAGAAGGAATATTTATGGACCCGTTGAAGATACAAGCTGTTACCGAATGGAAACAACCGAAAACCGCAACAGAAGTTAGAAGTTTCTTGGGATTAGTGGGATATTATCGAAGATTCGTAGAAGGATTCTCGAAGATCACCAAACCGCTGACCCAGCTACTGAAGAAGAACGCCTCTTTTAATTGGACCGAGGAGTGCGAAAGAAGTTTTGAGGAATTGAAGAAAACACTGACAACTGCACCAATCCTGATACTACCGGACGTCAAAAAGGATTTTCAAGTCTACTGTGACGCCTCCAAGCAAGGATTGGGATGCGTATTAATGCAAGAAAGGAAAGTGATAGCTTATGCATCAAGACAACTACGACCTCATGAGGAGAATTATCCAACACATGATTTGGAGCTAGCTGCGGTCGTACATGCACTAAAGATATGGAGACACTACTTACTAGGCAGTAAGTGCGAAATTTACACGGATCATAAGAGCCTGAAATATATCTTCACGCAACAGGAGTTGAATATGAGGCAGAGAAGATGGCTAGAACTGATCAAAGATTATGATCTAGAGATCCACTATCACCCGGGAAAAGCCAATGTAGTAGCTGATGCCTTGAGCAGAAAGTCTCGTTGCAACTAGATAACACAGCTAGAAGTGCCAACACAGCTAATCAAGGACTTCGAAAGGTTGCAATTGGAATTAGTGGACCAAGGAACCATCACTACCCTAAAGATGGAATGTGAGTTGAAGGATAAGATCCGACAAGCTCAAGAAATTGACCCAGACCTTCAAGAGATGAAGGAGGGCATGAAGAGCAAAGATACAACCAACCTTCAAGAAGATGAACAGGGAATTCTATGGTACGATGACCGTATCTGCATTCCAAATGACAACGAGATCAAAGGCCTGATCATGCAAGAAGCTCATCAAACCCCATATTCCATACACCCAGGCAGCACCAAAATGTACAAGGACTTGAAGAAAAATTTTTGGTGGAAAGGAATGAAGAGAGAAATTGCCAAGTTTGTCGCAACTTGTGACACATGCCAAAGAGTGAAAGCAGAACATCAAAAGCCTGCGGGACCGCTACAACCTCTACAAATCCCAGAGTGGAAGTGGGATGAAATCGGAATGGATTTTATTGTGGGACTACCAAGGACAAGAAAAGGATTCGATTCTATATGGGTCATAGTAGATAGATTAACAAAGGTAGCACATTTTCTCCCAGTAAAGACCCTATATACAGCTAAGGACTTAGCAGAGCTGTATCTCAGCAGAATAGTCGTACTGCACGGAGTGCCAAAGGCTATCGTTTCCGACAGAGGAGCCCAGTTCATTTCAAGATTTTGGCAAGAGTTGCAGAAAGCCCTGGGCACAAAGTTAAAGTTCAGTACCGCTTACCACCCTCAAACTGGAGGTCAGACTGAAAGGGTAAACCAAATTTTGGAAGATATGTTGAGGGCTTGTGTTTTGGATTATGGAGACTCTTGGGAGTTATTTCTACCGTATGCAGAGTTCACATACAACAACAGTTTCCAAGCAAGCCTACAAATGGCACCATATGAAGCTCTATATGGAAGAAGATGCCGCACGCCTCTGTATTGGACAGAAATTGTTCAAAAGCAACATCTAGGACCCCAGTTGGTAGAAGAAGCCACAGCCCATGTCAGGATCATACAAGAAAAACTGAAAACAGCTCAATCTAGACAGAAAAGCTATGCAGATAATCGTAGAAGAGAGCTATCATTTGAAGAGGGCGATTATGTGTATCTCAAAGTTATGCCATACAAAGGAGTTCGAAGATTCCAGATGAAGGGAAAGTTAAAACCTAGATATGTGGGACCATATCGAATTCTGGAAAAGCGAGGTGAAATGGCATACAAGTTGGAATTGCCACTAGAACTGACCGGAATTCATGACGTATTTCATGTATCTCAGCTGAAGAAATGCTTGAGAAAACCAACAGAACAGATATCTCCTGCAGAGATTGAGATTCAACCAGACTTATCTTGTCAAGAATACCCTGTCAGAATTCTGGAAACCAGAGAGAAAGTACTGAAGTCAAGAACCCTCCGATTCTGCAGAGTCCAGTGGAACAATCACTCAGAGGAGGAGTCAACTTGGGAAAAAGAAGAAGATCTCCGCCGAGAATTTCCCTTCCTATTCTCTGACCTGCCCTAATCTCGAGGACGAGATTGATTCTAAGGTGGGTAGATTTGTAACACCCTGTTTTGCCAAACCCTAAAATAGCCAAAATCCACATCTTGACCCCAAACCCTAATCTGCTTCAGCCATTCCCTTCTAAGTGTTGTTCAGAACATTTTTCCCATCGGGATCACCTCCAAAATCCCATCCTAAAACTGAGTTTCGACCCTTGCAGTCTCAGAAACCTAATTACCCCAATTTTACCCTAAACTGCTTTTCCCCAATTTTGTCGAAACCCTTCAGATCTTACCCGATCATACCAAACTTTGTCCAGATAAGTTCTAATAATCTTTTGCAACTTATCTGCGAAATCAGATTTCAGATCGGACCCTCAGATCTCCAGATTTGCAATTAGGCCCAAGTTCTATTCAAATTTTCCTCACAAAACAGTCCCTGGAGCAAGTTTCAAAAATTGCAGAATGGCCCAAACTTCTTTTCAGGTCCATTCGACCAGCGCCTGGTCGTTGCCTTCGACCAGCACGTGTCGCCGGAGCCGCGCCGTGGTTTTCGCCGCGTTTGCTCGCCGCCGGCCACCGCTCTTGTCGCTTGTGCCCGTGAGCAGCTGTGCCACCCCGTGCGCACGTGCCAGCACCATTGCTTCGCCTTGTCCAGCGGTTAAACGGCCGCGCTCCAGCAGCGTTTTCGCGCGCGCATGCTCGTTGCCGTGGCATTGCATGCGTGTACGTGTCGTTGCCGGAACTACACTGTCGCCTCCGCATCTGCGCCGTCCCGGACGAAGTTCCAAGGCACCCTGGCATTACTGGCAAAGCTGCAGCACCGCCTGAAGCAAATCACGTCGCCGTCGCCGTCGTTGCGCCTGCGCCCGACAAGTTTCTCCCCGGCGCAAGCAACTGCTGTCGTGTTTTCCCTCGCAAGCTCCGTCCCCGTGCCTATTTAAACCCTTCCTGTGCTTTGAGAGCCTCAAGCCTCCAGAAAATCGGCTAAGTCCCAAACTCCACCGTTTTCGCTTTCTTCTCCGGCGAGCCAGTGAGTGAGCTCACGGTGCCAGCCCATCTCGCTGCACCATTCTCCAATCCAAGTTCACCAGTGAGTTCCCCTCTTCACCCTTTCTGTGTAGTAGCAACCAATTGCACCAGATCGATCCCCATCGCCGGTGATCGCCGGATTCCCGATTTGCCCTGTTCCCCCAATGCCGTTCGATTCACCCCAAATTAACCCTCGATTATGTAGAAGTTGATCAATAAGCTTAGTAGAGCAAGCCTGTAGAATCAAAATCCTCAATTGAGTCCAAATCAAAGAAATCCCAAACTGGAACCTCATCCGTTCGCCGGACTTCGGCGCCAAGCTTCTCCGGCCATCTCCCAGCAAAATTGACCCCTCCAGTAGCCTTGTTGTGCCCTAGAGATCATTCCCAAGCTTGGGATTAAGCTCATTCGCCTTGTAGCGAAATCCCCTAGGCTCCTGTGTCATCTTCTCCAGCGCCGGTCGCCGGAATTCGTTCCCGATCGATTTAGCCGACACCACTTTGTCCCTTAGCTTCGCCTCACCTCCCTGAGCAATTTCTTCCACTAGCTCGACACCTGGATCTGCCTAGATTGTGAGTTATGCCTTTGTCAAGCTCTTGTCCAGATCAATGTCTGTGCCGTGTCGCCACCGCAGTTCATCGCCGGATTTAACCACCCTCCAGCCACTTTCAACCCTTGTTCCTATTGAGTATTTTATTCCTGTTAGTAATGCCTACCTCCCAGACAAAGTGTTGCATCAATTGGAGCCCTGGATCAAAAGTTAAGCTTTGCCCTAGTTTCTGGCCATGCCCAGCACTATGTCAGTGCATGTCAGCCACTGGCATTGACCTTGTTCAGCCCCTTCTGGTTGAGCAATTGAAATGCCACCTTGTCCTTTAGATTCCTGGAGTTGAGATCTACAACTTTCTCTATTATCACTTCTCCAGAAAACCATCCTAAGATCAGTTTAAAGTTATTCCAAAGCCATGAACCGAATGTCGACCCTTCGACGTTCAATCCTTTTTAGCCATTTCTTTGACCAGAACCCTTGTGACCTTACCCTAACCTTTTCCCCTGCATGCATGACTTATTTACTTAATACTTTCTATAGAAACTATTTTCAGTATGCTTATGTGGTATGTGTTTGTGTGTTGGTTGATTGCCGCAGAGTCAGAAGCGGAAGGAGCGGAAGAAGTCTTTGAAGATCCGTCTGAGTATTTAGACCCAACATCGCAAGGCAAGCCTCATTCCTTTGATCATGTCTCGCCCAATATTTTCATATGAAGTATATTCACTGTTTCTTACTATGCATGCTTATTTGAAATACAAGTTATGTTTGAATGACATGAGTAGATATTACCTAAAGAATCATGAAACCCCTTTTGTTATTGAACCTTCATATATATATGCTTTTGTCACCCTAGGACTCATATACTGAATATCCACATTAAACTTGAAATGGTCAAATACATGAGAAGTTATAATGAAAACCGTTTTGTCAAGAAAACTGATAAAAGGGATCAGTAGTGAGGATTGAATTGTATGGAGAGGGTGCGGTGCGCACCAGGGATGTGAATGTTCCTCACTATTGGTTCATAAGGACGAGAACCTTGTGCTGTGTCTCTATGCGAATTGTAAACGTACCAACCACTTGCCTGGTATGGGACAGGCACAACTTAGTAGTTTTTTGGTATTAGCAGTTCCCTGCATGGTTTGTCGATCTGGTTTCTCGCGTGGAAACTGGTGGGCCAAGGTTCGGCCATGAGTGATGTGAGTTCAGAAAAATAATGAGAGGAAAAGGCGTAAAAGAAGGAAGGCGCCCTAGACCTGATTAAGCCGTGAGCGGTTGTAATCTTAAATGGTCGTATGTCTCGCGTGGACATAGACCAAGGCTATGTGTCCTGCGGGAACATAGACCAGAGAGGCTAGGAAGTAAGGCAGTGGGGAAGACCCACAACGGTACTTGAGACTTAACTGTCTATTTACCGGGCGGGGATACTGTTAATACTGAACTGTAAAAACGTTGTGTGATCTCGGCCTTGTCACATGTGTATAAGTCACATGGAGCTGATCCGACTTGAAAGCCGAGTGAACCAGTGGATTTAAAAAGAGGTACACCTTTGCAAAGTGTAAAAGAAGTATCAAATACTCTGTACTCCCAGGTTCAGGAGTCTTTTCGTAGTGGATGTTATCCATGGGTTATAGCACAAGTAATGTTTTGGAATGTTTTCATAATGCGGTTAACAAAGTAGTAACTCATGGGAGACTACTACATCTAATGTTTTATTGAAAACCTGTTTAATGTTTAAAGTATCATTTTCATGACAAAGTACTGTTTTACCGAACAAATGACTTGGAAATCTATATATCTCTATCCATATGAAACTAAAACCCCGGAATCATATGTTTCACCCTCATGTAAATACAATTGCATTAATCCCCGGAATGAGTGTTGCTGAGCACCAAGTGCTCACCCTTGCATTTATATCCAACTGTAGAAGAGGGATTCGAGGATCCCGATTCCTTCAGTTATGAGTACTCAGCAGAAGATGGAAGTGCCCCGGACGAGCCCACGTTCTAGAAGGATTATGCACCAAGTCAAGTCAGATGTGGGAGAAGTCCCTCCAACCCCGCTGCTGATTGAAGTCAAGCTGTTTGTCGTTGCTTTGTGCTTTATGTTGTGTGTTCGGTACTTGGATATCGATTCTGGTTCTGATAAACTGGTTATTTTCCTAGCAACTCTACTTAGCGCCATTTTCAGTGCTTTGGCTATGTAATATTGGCCATGTTGGCCTGATACTTGTTTAATGATATTACTATGCTTGTGTGGTTTAAGCTCATGTGGCATCATGCTGTGTGTAACCTACCTGGGCGGTTACCAAGGTGATCCTCAAATGGGGGTCTCACACGAACACTGGTCGCGATCGTGCACGCGGTCTCCTGGTCGTGGTCGAAGAAAAGGCCAGGGGCTTGTTTGCAAGGTTTTGGACTGAAATGTGACGATTTGGACTGAACTGTGAAGGTTTTGGCTCGGGAATTTGGGCCTATTTGTAATTTCGAAGAACTGAAGGGCTGATTTGAACCTTGACTTTGCAGCTAAGTGCTACAAAATGTCTTAGACTCATCCAGCAGGAAAAATGGTAAAATCCAATAAGATTTGGTGGTTTTGACAAAAATCGAAAACAGGGTAATTAGGGTAAACAGGGTAATTAGGATTTGAAACTTTTGTCGAGGCTGAAACTAGGGTTTCGGTCGAGATTCTGGAATTCTTCCAGAAGGGGAAAATGTTCAGAAAAATGAAAGAAAGGTAATCACTTGATCAGATCTGGATTTGGAGATGATCTGGGACTTTTAGCCTTTTTGGGTTTTCAAAAAGGACTAAACTAAAGCACTTTTGGACTGAATTGTAAAAACGATCTGGGAGATGAAGTTTAGCTGCCAACTTTTTAGGTTAAGGTAGTGGCATACCTAAGATCAAGATAGGGTTGAGACAACAGGGATTCCAAAGAAGATATGCTGACTCGCAAGCAGAAAAGATAGCCAAAAATAGGGATGTTACACCTCGCCGGCAGGATCAGCCCGAAGGCTTCCGCCACCAAGTTACGGGGAGGGCCCTTCCCGATGACGCGCACAACCCGCTCATGCTCGTCAGCGTAGTACCTCCCGAAGAGGTTCTTCGCCTTCTCCCGGGCGGACGGGTACGGCCGGACTGCAAGAATGAGTGTTAGTAAAAAAAAACTCTTAAGTGAAGAGGCGAGTTACCAGATACTTATGCCGGGTGACCGGCCTCTGCGGAGACCGAAGAGCCGGGCACAGCCCAATCCCTCTCCACCCGTGGGAGAATGGGGTGTGCCCGGCATGGGATTCGTGGGGGTTTTTTGTGGTGACGGAGGCTATCTCATGCCACGTGAGTGGGACGGTTGCCCCGTGCGGGTTGTTGCCTCGGCTCAGATATTTTCCCTGCTGCGGCAGTGGTTTTTGCCAGCCGCGGCCATGCCAAATGGGTGGAAAAAATAGTGTACCTCCTCAGCACCTTTGTGCCCCCGGGGTCCCAAAGGGGGGATGGCCCTGTGCCTTAGTAGGGAGGGTGTGCCTGGCATGGGATTCGTGGGGCTTTTTGTGGTGATGGAGCTATATCTCATGCCACGTGAGTGGGACGGTTTCCTTGTGCGGATGATGGTTTGGTGATGTCTTGTGGCTTATTTATCGCGTTCTGCGGACCTTCGGTCCCCGTGCAATGTGCAGGCCTGCCGTGTTAACCGCAGTGGGATGCTTTTCCGGTTGTACTGCTGTGGCTGCGTTGGCGCGTGGGTTGTGTTGGACGTGTGCCTACTTTGGCCCCCTGCTTGTGTGCGGCTGGCCATCGGGTGCCACTGTCCCCCCATTTGTGTGCATCATTTGATGCCCATCTTCCGGTGCTTGCACGGAGCTACCCGTCTAGTGGGAAGTTGAGCATTGTATGGTTGGCTTTCACAGCGATGCACCCCATGGGGTGCTTAGCGGTGGTTATTATGGGCCATGCGATGCAGCCTGGTGGTGCTAGTCGTCATGGAGTCTTGTGCAATCATGGCTCCCTCGCGTGGTCTTTGTTGATCTCGGATGTGGCGCACGATGTAGGCTTGTGGTCGGACACCGCTGCGATCCTTTTGTTGGCTTGTTTGATGCCACCCTCACCTAGATGATGGCCGGTCCGTCAGTCCCCTTGTTTTGCCCCATTGGGACAGCATGGTGTCTGTCGGTGCCGATGCGTCACGGAGGACGTGCTACCTGGTTGATCCTGCCAATAGTCATATGCTTGTCTCAAAGTTTAAGCCATGCATGTGCAAGTATGAACTAATTAGGACTGTGAAACTGCGAATGGCTTAAATCAGTTATAGTTTATTTGATGGTATGTTCTACTTGGATAACCGTAGTAATTCTAGAGCTAATACGTGCAACAAACCCCGACTCCCGGGAGGGGCGCATTTATTAGATAAAAGGCTGACGCGGGCTCTGCCCGCTAATCCGATGATTCATGATAACTTGACGGATTGCACGGCCCTCGTGCCGGCGACGCATCATTCAATTTCTGCCCTATCAACTTTCGATGGTAGGATAGGGGCCTACCATGGTGGTGACAGGTGACGAAGAATTAGGGTTCGATTCCGGAGAGGGAGCCTGAGAAACGGCTACCACATCCAAGGAAGGCAGCAGGTGCGCAAATTACCCAATCCTAACATGGGGAGGTAGTGACAATAAATAACAATACCGGGCGCTTTAGTGTCTGGTAATTGAAATGAGTACAATCTAAATACCTTAATGAGGATCCATTGGAGGGCAAGTCTGGTGCCAGCACCCACGGTAATTCCAGCTCCAATAGCGTATATTTAAGTTGTTGCAGTTAAAAATCTCGTAGTTGGACCTTGGGCCGGGTCGGCCGGTCCGCCTCACGGCGAGAACCGACCTACTCGACCCTTCTGCCGGCGATGCACTCCTGGCCTTAATTGGCCGGGTCGTGCCTCCGACGCCGTTACTTTGAAGAAATTAGAGTGCTCAAAGCAAGCCATCGCTCTGGATACATTAGCATGGGATAACATCATAGGATTCTTGTCCTATTGTGTTGGCCTCCCGGGGTCTTCGCCCTGGGCGCCGCCATTTGCCTGGAGGCAAGGGCCATCGGTGACCCTCGTCCCGGGCGCCGCCTTTTGCCCAGAGGCAAGGGCTCCTGGGGTCTTCGTCCCGGGCGCCACCACTTGCCCGGGGACGAGGCTCCCGGTGACCCCCGTCCCGGGTGCAGCCATTTGCCCGGGGATAAGGCCCCCGGTGACCCCGTCCCGGAGGCAAGGGCCCCCGGATGCCGGGTCACATGAGGATCACGCGAGAAGCACCTCGGGAACTGGTGAGGACACTTGTCAAGCATCCTGCCCCCTCAGCCAGAAGAAGGACGCTAGTGCCCTTCGATCCAGCAGTTGCGGCCGGTGTAGTTTCATCTTTTTGCATCTTTTGGGCCTATACTGGCGCCGCCATTTGCCCGAGGACAAGGCTCCCGGTGAGAAAGCCCCGGGGTAAGAACTCTTCAAATAAACATTCCTCAAGTTCTCCAAAGGTTCCGGTGAGAAAATTTTCCTGGTCATTGTGAGAACAGGGGGTTGGGAAAAACTTCAACGAGCAGTTTTTCGAAAGTCCCAGTGAGATCCTCCAGTCACCGTGAGAACGGGGAGCCGGGAAAAACTTCCGAGAGCAATTTTTTGAAAGTCCCGGTGAGATCCTCCGGTCACCGTGAGAACGGGGAGCTGGAAAAGAACTGTCCGGGAGACAGTGCCCGAGATTTCCAGGAATTCCCCTGGGAGAGGACTCTCCAGTCGCCGTGAAAACGGGGAGCCAGGAACGAGATCTCCAAGAGAATATCCGAGAAAGTGAAATTCCCGGGGATAATTTTTCTAGGAGAAAACCCTCCGGTCGCCATGAGAGCGGGGAGCCGGGAATGAGATCTCCAAGAAAGAATATCCGAGAATTTCATCTCGCTAAGGGGACAATCGACTCCCGGAGGAGGATGTGCCCGATGATGGGTCTGAGTGTTTGAGTAGGGGACTAGTCTCTCAAATTGACTAGTTACCGCGATCCTTGAGGACCGAGTTGCCGCTTACACCCTCAGTCCACGAGGGGTGATCATAAGCCACCCTACAGGAGTGGGACTCCCGTTGTAGGGACTTGTTGGGTCGTGATAGCCCACTTCCTCGTGGGGAAGGCATCCTCACGGGGAGGGCATCGCCGTGAGAGGCGGTAATGTAAAATCCTGCAGTGAGCTAGAGCTGAGGAAAAAACCATTTGTATTGATAATGAGTTAAGATACAACACCTCCCCCCTCAAGATCGCGACGGGGGAGGGAATGGTGAGTACAATGTCCCCCTCCCCTCCGACGTAATCCCTCCGGGGGAGGGGACGAGCCTATAGGCGAGACGTAGAACTTGCAAAGCAAGCATACGTTCCACGTGAGCTTCAGCTCCTGCTCTTGAAGGTTGGAGAGCTTGTAGGCCCCCGAGCCCAGAACTGCCGAGATCCTGTAGGGGCCCTCCCACTTGGGGGAGAGCTTGCCCTGGGCTTGGAGGTGTGTGACGCGCTTGAGGACGAGGTCCCCAAGGCGGAAAACCCTCTCGTGGACGTGTTGGTTGTATGTGCGTGCCATCTCGCTCTCGTATATGGCGTGGTGGAGGAGCGCTCGGTCGCATTCCTCCTCCACGACGTCAACCTCCAGTCGTTGATTTGCCTCGTTGGCTTGGTACATGGCGGTCGTGGCTTCGTCTAGGAGCTCAACCCGCAGTGACCGGAAGCCAATCTCCGGGGGAAGGACTGCCTCAGCCCCGTATACAAGGCAGAAGGGGGTGCGTCCCGTCTCCCGGCTCAGGGTCGTGTGCATGGAACAGAGGATGCTAGGGAGCTCCTCCGTCCACACACCCTGTTTGGAGGCGGCTTGTTCGAGCCGTCGGCGTAACCCTTGTAGGATTACGCCGTTGACCCTTTCAACGGGCCCGTTGCTCTGGGGATGAGCTACCGAGGCGAAGTGGATGGTGAGCCCCAGGCCTTCGCAGAATTACCAGAAATATATCGAGTCGAATTGGGTCCCGTTGTCGACAGTGATTTCTCGGGGGACCCCGAAACGACACACGATACTCTTCCAGAAAAACCGCTGTACCGCTCTGGATGTGATGCTGGCCAAAGGTTTGGCCTCTACCCACTTTGTAAAGTAGTCGACCGCGACCACCGCATGCTTGTAGCCCCGGG
Source organism: Pharus latifolius (assembly GCA_019359835.1). Classification (NCBI taxonomy): domain Eukaryota; kingdom Viridiplantae; phylum Streptophyta; class Magnoliopsida; order Poales; family Poaceae; genus Pharus; species Pharus latifolius. The sequence continues at coordinate 17,175,945 of CM033327.1, read as the reverse complement.
GCACTGGGGGGATGGGACCAAGGAGGTCCATCCCCCAGTGCGCGAAGGGCCAAGTGATGGGGATAGTCTGCAACGCTACAGGGGGGACGTTCGAACCCTTGGCCATCTTCTGGCTGGCCTCGCATGCGGAGACAAGGTCTCAAGCGTCGCAAATTACTGTGGGCCAATAGAAACCCTGGCGAATGGCCTTGGCCGCGATGGCGAGCGGGGACAGATGAGACCCGCAGCTTCCCGAGTGAATATCCTTGAGAAGCCGGAGCCCTTCCAGCCGTGGAAGGCAGCGGAGCAAGGCGGAAGACCCCGCTTGTAAAGCTTCCCCTCCACGAGGAGGTATGCCCGAGACTTGGCCCAGAGGCGCTTGGCCGCGGTCTCGTCGGGAGGGACTCCCTCCCCCTTGATGAAGGAGATGAGGGGATCCATCTAGGATGAAGTCCGGGTGATTTCGGCGACTTCCGGGACACAGGGCACATTGCCCGCGTCCAGGGAGGTCACCGAGGGCTTCGCAATGATCTCCAAGAAAGCCCCTTTGGGGAGCGGTTCCCGGGGGCTGGCTGCCCGAGCTAGGGCGTCGGCCCGGTCGTTGTCCCTCCGTGGGATGTGCCGGGCCTCTAGGCCATCAAAGTGCTTCTCCATCTCGCGCACCTCCTGCAAGTAGAGGCCCAAGTTGGCGTCATGGCACAAGTAGGACTTGTCCATTTGGCAAACTACAAGCTGGGAGTCTCCTTTCACTAGGAGGTGTCGAATCCCCAGGGTGCACACGAGGCACAACCCAAGGAGCAAGGCCTCGTATTCGGCGACGTTGTTCATGGTAGGGAACTCGAGCCACGCCGCGTACTCCCGTTCCCTCCCCTTGGGGCTCCGGAGGACTACTCCCGCGCCGGCCCCGGCGAGACACAGGGAACCATCTAACATGAGTGTCCAATGGTTGCTGTGTCGGGGCGGTGCAAGGAGGTTTTCATCCCCGGGCCCGGAGGCAGGAGTCCACTCTGCCACAAAGTCGGCGAGGACTTGTGACTTGATGGCGGAGGGCCCCGCGAGGGAAAGGGAAAAGGGGGCAAGCTCAGTTCCCCACTTTCCTATTCGGCCGGTGGCTTCCTTGTTCCGGAGCACCTCCCCCAAAGGGAGGGACGACGGGACAGTGATGGGGTGCCCCAGGAAGTAATGACGAAGCTTCCGGGACACCATCAGAAGGGCGTAGCAGATCTTCTCCATCTCCGTGTACCGAGTTTTGGCCCCTTGGAGGGCTTCACTCACGTAGTACATGGGACGCTGTTGCCCGTCTTGCTCCTTTACCAATACCGCACTTACGGCGACCGGGGTCGCGGCGAGGTAAAGGTGCAAAGGCTCTTCCGGAGACGGGCTCACGAGCATTGGGGGGCTCGTGAGATACTTCTTCAAATCGTCGAAGGCCACCTGGGCTCAGGGGTCCACCGGAACTCTTCGAGCCCCCGGAGGATTTTGAAAAATTGGAGGCCGCGTTCCCCCGACCGTGGGATGAAACGACTTAGCGCGGTTAAGCGGCCAGTGAGTCGTTGAACGTCTTTGACCGAGCGTGGCGGGGGCATGTCCAGGAGTGCCCGGATCTTTTCGGGGTTGGCCTCTATGCCCCGTTGGGACACCAGGAAGCCCAGAAGCTTCCCCCCGCGTACACCGAAGGCGCATTTCTCCGGGTTGAGATTCAACCCATATGCGTTGAGGTTGCGGAAGGTCTCTGCTAAGTCATCGACGTGGGCAGTCGCGTAGGAACTTTTGACGACCGCGTCGTCGACGTAAACTTCGACATTGCGACTGATCGGGTCCTTGAGGACCAACGTCATGAGTCGCTGGAAGGTCGCTCTAGCGTTCTTTTGCCCGAAGGGCATGTGGACGTAGCAGAAGGTCCCAAGGGGAGTTATAAAACTCATCTGTTCCTTGTCCCCTCTTGCCATTCGGACTTGGTGATAGCCCGAATACGCGTCCAAGAAGCTCATCAACTCACACCCCGCGGTCGAGTCGACCAGCTGGTCAATTCGCGGGAGCGAAAAGTTGTCTTTGGGGCAAGCGCGGTTGAGGTCGGTGAAGTCCACGCACATCCACCACTTACTGTTCGACTTCTTCACGAGGACGGGGTTCGCAAGCCACTCAGGGTGCAAGACTTCCCGAATAAACCCCGCCTCTCGGATCCTAGCAATCTTGACCTTGATCTCCTCTTGGCGTTCAAGGGAGATCTTCCTCAGCTTCTGCTTGACTGGGGGGTGGCCGGGGGTCACTGCGAGCTTGTAGTCGATAACGTCCCGAGCGATGCCTCGCATGTCGGAAGGCTTCCAGGAAAAAACATCGGTGTTTTTGCGCAGGAAAGCCGCGAGTTGCTCCGCGTGCTCCTCATAGAGATCCACCCCGATCCTGACGGTCTTGTTCCCGTCGTCCGGGGATAGCGGGATCTTCCAAAGGTCCCCTTCCGGATGCGGCTTGAGGAGGACCTCCTGGAATGTATCGCGGCAGCATCTGGCCCCAGGGAAGAGGTCTCCCCTCCGCGGGTCTTGATCATGTTGACGCTCCCGATCATCGCGGCGGCGCGCTCGTACAAAGCGCGGGCCAGTCTTGGTCTCCCCGGGCGGTGATCACGCCGTGAGGCCCAGGGATCTTCACACAGAGGAAGCTCTGGTGGATTGCGGCCCCCAAGCAATTGATCGTGGTCCTCCCCATGATTGCGTTGTAAGAAGAGGGGAGGTCTACCACATCAAACCGGACCATCTCTGTCCGGTAGTTGTCCGGGGTGCTGAAGGTCATGGGGAGATCCACCTTCCCCACGGGGTGGATCGTCTTCCCCGGGACAAATCCCTGCAGGGGCCCCGCTATGGGCTGCAGTAGCTTCTCGTCCACCTGCATCTCCCTAAAGGCCTTTAGGTAGAGGACGTCGGCGGAGCTCCCGCCATCCACGAGGATGCGGGCCAGATGGTAGCTATAGACGGTAGCGGAGACGATGAGCACGTCATCATGGGGGAAACGAACCCCACACGTGTCTTCTACCGTAAAAGTGAGGGGGACGTCCGACCACTTGGGTGGCCGGGATGTATGCAGCACCCCCACCAGAGGCGAAGTGTCTTCACGCGCGTATTCCTTGCACTGATGCCTAGAGTCCCGCCCAGAGGCTGATCCTCCCATGATGACGTTGACACACCTTTGGGAGGTTTGGAAGGGGACAGTCTCTGACGGCTCCCCCTCCCGCTTTTGTCCCTGCTATCCCCCTGCGGGGGTAGGAAGGGCCGGTAAGGCCGGTTGAGGGGGCAAGGAGGTAGGAGTCCCCCTCCCCTGCCCATGCTGGTCGAGAAATGTGGCGAAGTGTTGGAGCAGTTGGTGGCATTCCCGGGTGGCATGGGTATTAGACTTGTCGAAGGTACACCACAGGCCTTCCCTACCTCCTGTCACGGGGCCTTCGCGGCCGCGGGAAGACTGCCCCCCCCCCCCCCCACACGACCTTTCGGCTTGGGGAAGGGGCGGTTGCACTTGGAGGCATCGCGCGAGCCTCCCACGTCCTCAAGGACAAAGGTGTCCTAAGGCCGTGGCTCGCCACGATTGCTCCCCTTGGGGCGTTTGAGGGGGTCCCTGGCCCCCCGGTCGGCGGGGGCGGGGGGCCCCCTGGTTCTTCTTCCAGAGGTCGTCCTCCTCCGCCTGAGCGTGTAGGATCAAGGATGCCGACTAGAGGGGGGTGAATAGGAGGCTTTTAAAATTTCTTTTCAATTAAGCAATTTTAAAGAATAATTGAGCGACCTAAATTATACAATAAGGCTTAAAAGCAATTTAATCAACTAGTTGCATTCAATCAAATGAACTATTCAATAAGACATGCAACAATGGTAAATATAGCAATTGTGTCAAGATGAATGTAAAGCAAATATGAAATACGCAATTTGACACAATATTTTTACCGAGGTCTCGGAGACTCGCCCGGTCTCCCCTACTCCTCGTTGAAGCGCTCACTCGGAGCCTTGCTTCTATATCCACGAAGGATATCTCACTAGGATTGCTCCTTCTCCACACCGGATAGGCGAGCACCACACCTTTCACAATCTTTTGCCGACCTCTCCGACAAACTTCAATTGGAGAGATCTCGGCTCTCCTCCGGCACCGTCTAGGCGAAGGCGATCACCAAGAGTAACAAGCCGGACACGCTCACTTGAAAAAATCGAGTGCTAGAAGCTCAAGAATGCAAATGAGATGCTTAACACTCTAGCACTAGCATGCAAATGGTGATGGAAGTGCACTAAGCACTATTAGCTTCACACAATTGCTCTCTCTGTCAAATCACTCAAGATTTGGGCTCAATTCTAGCCTCTAAATGCAATAACACATATGCAACTCAATTGGCTAGGTTTTCAGCTAAAGAATGAACTCTTTGAGCACCCAAAAACGAAGCCAAACATGAAGTATTTATAGCCTCAAAGAAAAACTAGCCCTTTGTAACAAACTGAGCCAGATTTGTACAAGCCGGACATTGTCCGGCCACTTCAAACAGTGTCTGATCAGTTCAACGAAAAACAGCCGTTGCAACGTGTCAGTTACCGTTGGGCGAAATTTGTGAAGGCCGAACGGATACTATTTGTCCGGACAAAAAGTCCAGACAAATGGATATGTCTCTGTTAACTCTCGGCTCAAATAACTTGTACAGGCCGGACAATGTCCGGCCATTTCGGACAAAGTCCGGCCACTTCGGACAGATAGCCTCGGACGGATGAATTTGTCCGGTCACTGCATAATGACAGTAAAACAAGCATAACGTTTGATCCAGAGATCCGATTGAGGTAATTTTTGGCTTGTTAGAAAGATAACTCAGATATCTACAATTTGTCAGCAGGAGCAAGACCTAGAAAGGTCTACAAACTTCTAGAAAACTCAGAAACTTTCCTGCTGTCAAAATGTTCAATCCAAAAATCATCTCAAATGCAATTTGGGGTATTTGCACATACGGATTTTGCCGTTTTCTCGCGGATGTGATTGCTGTCACTCAGCAACGACCACGACCACACAGGTCTGAAATCTGATTGAAAACAGGTGGTCGATAGGGTTTGGTCGAGCGTACGCAAAAGAGCCAAAAACTGGTACGACCAGTCCGAACTCCTACGACCACGCCCAAACCCTAAACATAAAGCCGCCAAACAAGCGACACGACCACGACACGTATCAACACTGATACGATCAGAATATGCAAATACGACCACGACCAGCTCTAGATAAATAAACCAATTAAACAGCTGACGATCACAACTAAGTGCAGTTTTCAAAACATTTAATCTAATGCACATGAACTACACTTAGACTCACTAGCAATGCAAGACACTAGTGCAAGATGATATGAATGCATCTGAGCTTCCGCACTAGATAGATTCAAGCTACTAGCTTCCGACCCCTCTTAATAGTACGGTCAAACTAGTAAAAAGAAACCTATCAACCCGGTCTGTCTCCAAACACCGAGACCGGTAAAATCCTAAGAAAACAATCCTTAATCTTGGATTTTACCTTAGGTGAAGTTCGACCTCGTGAAGTTCGACCGCTCGATGCTTGTCCCCACAAGGCTCGACCTCGCTAAGCTTGACCTCGTGAAGCTCGACCGCTTGGCACTTGTCCTCGCAAAGCTTGACCTTGCTAAGCTTGACCTCGCTCAAGATGTCTCATATCGACTTCATCCTCTTCACACCCTTGCTCGCTTTTATCCTGCAATCAAACTGAGACTACAATATGTACACTCAATGCATAACATTAGTCTCATATATAAGTCGTCATTAATCACCTCCAGAGAAACAACCCCACACAGGAGTTAGCTCAATGGTTTCTCTTTCAAATGACATGACAAACTATATTCAACGAGTAGCAAATGAGTATAAGATAAAATACAATCATATAGATCATAGATGATAAACATATAAGCACATGATCTATACTACTCATATCATGATATGAATCAACCTAGATGACCAAAGTGATGAGCTCCCCCTCAACATGTGCATCGATATAAAATCCACAACTGGAGTCATCAGTCTCAAGATTTAACATATTACATTTTGATCAATCAATCAGCACAAGCTTGATGTAACCACCGAGCTCCTCCTCTACATATGCATCAATATCAAACCCGCAACTGAGGAAACATCCAATTCAGGGTTTACCGATAATCAATTCAATTCACTTGTGCTAAATCAGGATGTATCTAATTTGTCATTTGACCATCAAAACTGACATCTTCAGATTAACTTTAATCACAATGGATTTATCCAAATCGTCATTAATCATCAAAAGCTAGATACTAAGATCTACCTAGATCCAACAGAGCGTACTTCTCAAGTACGTTGAAGAGCTCGTCGGCGGAAGAGGGGCAGCTTCGGGAGAGTCTCCGGTGGAGCTCTCCCGGGAGGATCCCGCTCTTACACACCTCAATGACTGTGGAGTCAGGGACGTGAGCTACTTTGCTCTTGACCTGAGCAAAGCGCTTGAAGAAGTTGCGGATGGTCTCCCCCGTCCTCTGGCAGATGGTGTACAGCTGTGAGGAATCCAGGGGACGCACATAGTTCCCCTGGAAGTTTGCGCAAAACTCGCGTTTGAGCTGTGCGAAGGACTTGATGGAGCTGGCCTGCAGGTTGTAGAACCACGAGCGGGCGATCCCGATCAGGTATAGGGGGAAGACGTTGCACTGAACTATCTCATCCCCCCTAGCCGTCGAGATGGCTGTGGAATACACCTGCACAAATTCATAAGGGTCGGCCTCACCGTTGTAGTGTTCGATGTGCGGCGAGCGGTAGGGCCGCGGTAATCGAATGTACCGGAGTCTGTGGCACAGTGGCTGGTTAGCCCCTTCCACTTCTCGGGGGGAGTCCCGGTCGCTGTCCCCTTTGACAGGGGACGCGCACTCGTTGTCAGAGTCGGGGAGAGGCCCCAGAGGTCCACTGGCATGGCGGTAGCGCCGCTTTTCCTCCAGGTTGGTGGAGCTGACCTCCAGGACGTCCGGGCGCTCCCCAGGAGTAGTTTGTTCTTCGGCGGGTCTCTTCCCCTGGCTAGAGTGGGAGCGGGGCTCCCCGCGTCCACGACCCGGGGGAGGCTCCTCCCCAGACTTGGTGGTACGCATTTGCTCAACCTCCTCCCGGGTGAAGCGGACTTGATCGGCCGGGGGAGGAGGGAGCTCATGCGTGCCGACTGCGGGTCCAGGAGGCGCAACCGGGACGTGGGTGGAATTCATTACCGGGCGGTCCCCAGTAGTACCGTCCGGAACCAGAGAGTGGGTGCCCTGCTGGGGAAGGTCCGGCGACGGCGCGGGAGTCACCCAGCGGGCCACCTACAGAACGATGGGCATAACTGACGGGGAGAGGCCGGCGTCCGGTCCAAGGAATGTTCTGGGCGCAGAGTGAACCATTGGCACGGGGAAGACCCCAGGGACAGGGTAGGTCCCCAGCCCCGGGAATGGTCCCAAGGTCGAGAAGGCTCCAGACGACGGGCCTGCCAGAGCGTAGCCCCCGTTGGCGCCACAGGCCCCGGGGGCGACCTGACCTTCGAAGGTCAGAGGGGCCACCGGATGCCCCATAAACGGGGGCATTGCCCCCATGAACGGGAACTGCGGGTAGATGGGGGCCGGCGGCCGCGCCAGAACACGGAGGAGCTCGTCCATCGTGCGCTGGGCGCGGAGTTGGCCCTCCACCAGAGCTTCGAGCGGCGCATCGCCGAGAAGCCGGTGGAGCCACCGGGGGAAATCTTGTCCCCCCGGGAGCGTACGAGGTCGTCGGGTTGGACCTAGGGCCCTATCCGCCGGAAATTACCGAGATAGTTAAAGGTGGTACTTGGGTTTGGCCGTGTCCAGATGTCGATGCCGGGACGGCTGCACTTCGGAGGGGTGGCGCCGGGTCACTGGGACCGGCGTCACTGGGGAGGGTGCGAGCCCTCGTTCTTGGGGGAGCCATGGCGATTTGTCACAAGTCCCCATGGACGGCGCCAACTGTCGTGGTATTATGAAAACCCCGGCAGGTTTTGTGGAGATTCCGAGCGAAGAAAAGACGACGCAAGCTGACCGCGTGAACAGTCCTCTCCCGTCGGGCAAGCACAACAAGTGACACAAAGGTTTATACAGGTTCAGGCCTCAGTGGAGGCCCTAGTCCTGTCGACGTGCTCCCAACTGGAGTTGGCTAGGGGAGCTCTCTCGGGGGAGAGATGGCTCCGGAGCGTGCCTATTTGATTGTCTATTAGAGAAAAATGAATTGTCCCCTTCACATGAGGGGTTACAAGGGCTTATATAGGCCCAGAAGATGCAAAAAGACTAAACTACCCCGCTCGCCACCGTTGGATCGAGGGGCACTAACGTCCTTCTTCCAGTCAAGAACCTTGGATGCTTGACAGGTGTCCGCCATTTCCCGAGGCGCTTCTCGGGTGATCCTCACGTGACCCGGGACCGGGGGCCCTTCTCTTCGGAAGAACGGCGGCACCAATTGGATGGCCTCTTACCTGGACTTGATCTCGCGGAGATTTCCCCCAACAACCATATTAAAAGGGTGCGACCACGTAGTCTTCACGTGGGCGATCTGGTTTTACGTAAAATACAAAACCAATCTAGTCGCAACAAGTTCTCCCCACAGTGGGAAGGTCCCTATACTGTTGTCTCGATGCCGCGACCAGGATCAGCTCGGTTAGCAATGGAGGATGGTCCGATCTTATTTCTTTTTAGTTGTTTCATATGTGAATTATTTCTTTTTACCCGTATGTTACAAGTCTGACTCGGGGGCTGGTCGCCGATAATTGTAGTACTATAATACCCTGATCGGATTTGCTGGCCGACCTCGTGATCACTTCCAGACAAGACACCCCTCAATAAGCCTTTTCTCAATGCACACGGGGCTTGCTGGCATGCCCTTGGTCATCAGAGTGGCTGTCGGTTTGCAACAAGGTTGTGTATTTATCGAATATGATTGTCAGCCTGGTCGGGTTTCCCTGGTCGTCATTGCACCCATATTTTTCTTGTGCTTATAATGCTAAGTCTTCAGTATATATAATCACAGGCGGGGGCTAGGGGAATATGGTCGCAACATGAAACAAAAAGAAGTGCCTTCTTTCAAAAAATAATGCATACATTCGCATTGTATAAATTATATCTGTACAGGTACTAGATTTACATAATACCAAGCTCTTTCAAGAGTTTTTCTCCAAGAGGTTTGACTTCCTCCATTATAACCTCAAGCTGGTCTTCACTCTCGACCTCTGCTTCTCCCACCACTGGATTCAGATCAAGATCTGGGCCATGGTGAAGACGAAGTCGGCACAGGATGGCGGAGGCTGCTGATTGTACTCTGGCCTTGATCGCCTCTTTTTGCCGCCTTGTATCTTCAGGAAGATACTTGAGAAGGGACTCTGCTTGGGTCGCGATCAGCGTGGTCCAGTCGCTAAGGCTAAGGTCGTCCATCTCATTTTCGACCACATCAGCCCTCAGCAAACCGGCCACCGTCTTTAGTTTTTCAAAGATGTCTCGTTGAGCGCTGCTGGAGGTTGAGAGTGATGTACTCAAGTCTTTGTTCTCCCTGCAGATAGAATCAATGGTCGCCTGGAGATCTTTTTTCTCTTGGCCGAGCTGGCTTATTTGGTCGTCTCGCGCTGCAATAAGAGACCATTACAAAACAGTTCACATGACAAAATTAATTCACTCTGGTCAGAGGTATACTTACAGGAGAGCTATGACCACAGTTTTTGGAGTTCAGTCTCCAGGAATGAGATCTTGGTAGCCGCCCTGAACTCCTGGTCTTCCCGATCAGCGAGGCTCTTCATTAGATAAGCATTTTCTCTGTGACAAAAGAGACAATTGTCAAGATAGGGCTTACGTTCAGGCAAGTGAAGAAACGTCTTCTTTACTGCTACAGGTGACCCATTTCCTCTTGCGTGACCTCGATGCTATTTGCCATAGTCATCGACCTGGTCGCCGTATGGGTCAGTTCCTATGACATCGAAGGAGATCAGTTTCAAAACCTGGATGTTCCTATGCAAATGCGAGACTCAAAAACCATAAGTGATGTTCGACATACCTCAACATACTCCCGGAATGAGCCACTTTCCGGTTCAACTGAAGGCTGAGTCGCTGAACTCGCCTTGTCCCCAGCAGGAGCAGCGGATGAGTTTTCCTGCTGAGCCTTATTTGTTGCTGGGGTTGCAGATGCCAATAACTTCGATTGGACTTCTGCGGCCAACCCATCTATAACAGACCAAAAAAACTTCCCTGGCTGAAGGGATGGAACTTTGCTCCCCAGAGACCTCGGTAGCAGGGCAAGCTTCAACACTAGCTGAGGCCATTGGAGGGCTTGGCGCTGTATCTCTACGCCTAAGCAAATGGGAAGACCATCGGTTAGAATATTTTCAATCGATCACTGTAATCCGACCCTGTCCAAACAGGAGAGATTCTTACCTTACTCAAAATCCCACCAACTTTTGGGATTTCAAAGATGGTTCCCCGAGGACAAGAGGACAATCGTCGTCTGTCCTGGTCTTCCTCTTCGTGAATAAGACCTTGTCTTTTTCTCCCTGTGTGTATGCAAACCTATAAGGACACACATAAGGAATGGTGAAGACCAAGGTTGTAAGAGTCCTTACCGGGGTAACTTTTTCGGTCGGTAGGGATGAGGCCATTGGTCCAGACGTCTCCTAGACCACGGGTGCTAGGACTTCATCCGCGACCATAAGGTTGGTAGTGGTCGCGGTGTCCTACTTGGTTATTCCCACTCCTGTCGGTAGGAGTGGAGTGCTCGCCGCCCCAGGACTGGCAGGAGTCACTTCATGGCGGATATGGGGGATGTCTTCTTCTTCCTGTACGAGCATAACTTGATGGATGTGTACAAACGAACAACAACGTTCAGGACTGAGAAATCTTACCACAGTCACCCCTTCTGTCAAAAGGGGAGGTGTTGCAGATCCTGAAGCTTCCTGGGCTTCAGGTACTGGAGTTTTAGTGGTCGCGGGGCCCACTACAGTCGTCTTTGTCCCTGCGAGCAGAGACAAGACCTCGCTGGACGAGGGAGCGATCATCTTCCTCTTGTGACGAATCAGAGGGACGTCATCCTCCTCATCCTCCTCATCCTCGCTCCCTTCACCCTGTACGATGAAGAAATAATTCCAGTTCGTACCTAGGGTTACAGGAGACATTGAGTATCTTACCGCAGTCCTTTTTGTGATAAGAGGAGTCTTTTGCGAGGAGGCCTCTCCCAGAATCTTCTCGGACTTCTTGGGAGCAGGTTCCTTTGCCCTGCGCTCCAAAGAGATCTTCTTCACCCTCTTCGTAGCCGGTTTTCCCAAGAGACCAGCGTCCTCGCTTGGACGCGTTGCCTCGGCGAACTTCCCCAGGAGCTATGTCATTCGAAATGTTCTTGTTAATACAAGATGAGTGAATGATCGACAAACAGAGCCTGTGAAGAAAGTCCATACCTTTCGACGCTCCTGTTTGAGATCGTCGCAAGCATTGATTAAGCTCTGGGGGCGAGGTGATCCCCTGGTTCCCTCCACATCGGCGCTATATGCCTTGAGGAGGTAATTTGTCCGCTTTTCGATTTCGGACAAAGGCAGAGCTGTGTCACCAGCAAGCAAGTTAGCAAATACGACATTTTTTCAGAAGAAATGTATGTTTTGTTGACTAGAAGACGTACCGTTATTATAGTCCAAGGTGCTATCCGCCATGGACTGGATTTCCCAAGACGGATGAGCCCTTTCGCGCAAGGGGCTCACCCCATTCTTCACAAAGTCGCGGATGATGTCGCGAGCAGTTAGTCCTTGCTGGACTAAGTGAAGAATCACTTGGGCCTGTTTCTTCCGCTCTGCGTTCAGAGCAGGAAGAGAGTCCAATTCGCTGGACTTCTCCAGCCGAGAGTTCTCAAACCACAACCCGCTCTCCGACGGAGGGGTGCAGTAGAACCACTTCTGGTACCACCCGTGAACGGAGTCTCGGAGGGGTGGGAAGGGATACTCTTTCCTCTCCCTTATCTGGAAGTAGATACATCTGGCGGCATTGGCGCTCTTCAACCATGCCGAGTAATAGAAGCGTCGAAAGAGCTCCACACTTGGGAGCACTCCGACGAAGGCTTCACACAAATGCTGAAAAATCGCCAGGATGAGGATAGCATTTGGGTGGAGATTCATCAACTCCAACCCGTAATACTCCAAGATTCCCTTCAAGAATTGGCTCTCAGGGAATTGGAACCCGCAACGCAGGTACTCCTCAAAAACCACCAACTCGCCCTCTTGGACGATTGGGGTTTCTTGATCTTTCTCCGTGGGCCGCCAGTTGATCAGCAGCCGTGGAGGAAGAATCTCTTCTTTCTCTAGCACCACCAGACTCTCCTCTGTGTGGTGAACAGATCGACTCCAGGAGCCATTTCTTGCAAAGTATCAGAAGGAAAGGTGGCGACTTTGGAGGCGATGGAGAATGAGGGATGAGGGTTTTGTGCGGCGGAAGCTCTAAGGCAAGTGAAGGGTTTTTATTTGTGTGGCTTCCGCAGGAAGCTACCTACTCCTTTTATATGCCCGAGGCGACCCTTCATCGAATACTTTATTCATTTCCCATAATGGGTGCCTTCTCTCCGGAGACCCGTTATGCACTCCCCACAGTGAATCCAAAACGAAATGTATTTTTATAATCTTTGTTTCGAATTCGGGGGCTAGGGTGTACATAAGAACGTGAAAATGTTGCAAAAATTTTTGGAGGAAGTTATCCTTCATGTTTTTTGTAAATTAATTTTTTATGTATTGATCACAATGCGTTTCTATGATCACCTCAAAGTTTGCATGATGATCACAATGCCATTCTGTGATCACTGCAAATGGGTAATCGTAATACAGATGGTTATCATCCGGCCAAAGCATTATGTTATTGCGACTTCAGTTCTAATCGGGATGTCAGTTGTGGTTGGATTTCAGTTCTGATCGCGGCTTCGGTTCTGATCGTAGTACTAGTACTGGTCACGATATGACGCATTAATGCGTTTCTGATCGAAAGACTTGTTACCTCAGATTTACCTGTGTATGTGTGGTCGTGAAGACATTATTTATGACCATATTTTCGCACAGAGATTGTGAAGGATTTTAATTCATATTAACTCTTGCGTAATTCTTCTCAAGAAGGCAAGTTATGTAAGGTAAAAGAGATCTTTATTTCTGACAATCCTTGCATACAAAAGGGATACAAGCGACTAAAGCATCGACCTGATCCGAGAGTAGTTTACAAAGTTCTCCTAAGGACATATTGGCGTCAGTAGGATCTACACTGACCGCCCCAAGAGAACTACCAACTCCTCTGAGCCTATCTACATCGTCCCAAATCAGAGAAGCACTATCATTCCTGATCAAATCGGAGAGTTCTCTCTGCTACTGAGCATAGTCCCTCTCCAATCGGAATTGGTGTGCCTCTTCACGGGATCTATCAAAACATTCTGCCAGGTGCAGAATGGCCGAAGACATCTCCTCGGTCTTCTTCTCCAAAACCTCTTTCTCCTTCTGGAGAGTCTGTTCGAGGGAAGGAGGTCGAATCTCAGCAGGCTGGTCGCTGGGGGCTCCAACAATTTTCATCTCCTGTACATAGATGTGTTAGTTTTACAAGTTAAAGCGACCAGCAGAAGAGATGAAAATAATTACCAATCCTCGCAAGTAAGAGGATGAAGTATTTCCCCCAGTAAGTAGATCACCCAACAAAAGTCGGGAACTATCAGATCGTGGAAGTGCAATTTTCCCACGAGAAGATTGTTCCCCCAACACAAGTTGAGGATCATCTGGTCGCCGGAGTGCAACCTTCCAACTAGAAAATTGATAACCCATCAAAAGACGGGGATTGCTTGATCGCAATGGAGAAAGCTGAGAAGAAGGCTTTGAAGGATTATTATGAACCTCCAAAGGTGGAGATGAAGGTTCAACCTGCCGAGTTGCATGGACAGGAAGGACTATAGGGGCCAAAGGAAGAGAGAGCAATGATGTATCTCTAACCCTTGTGCCGCTGGAAGATCCCTCATCAACCTTGGGTTTCTTCCTTGGAGGAACCAGATCTTCAGTCGTCTGTGAGTTTCCAACAGCGTTCGGGAAATGATCAGAACATAAGATGGCAACTTGAACCAGGGCATCTGGAGAAGACTTACCTTCTGGAAGTCCTGGTCAGGTTCAAGTGCTACTTCCTCTTCATCACTTTCAATTTCAATGATATTTTGATCTGCCATTGAGGTGGAAACAGAAGAGAAGAAAAGATGGCTTTGGAAAAGACTTAGCCAGGAAAAAGACTTGTGATTTGTGAAGTTTTAGGGCTAAGAGGCTTTGGTATTTATAGCCCCCAGGGGTGACGGTTCGTTTTTCAAATGCCTCGAGTTCTTAAAACATTTACAGTTTTATCTCGGGTTAAAAGACAATTCACACTTAGTGCGCCACTAAGTGGAGGAGTTGAAGCGTCGGGTCACTTATCCAATGTAAGGTTTAAAATTTGAAGTAAATATGTCCCTTCGTTTCCTTCAAATTTGGGGGCTAGCTGACGAGGATTGTTACCCGAGCTAGTTCAGAATAAATGCACGTCTGGTTCAAGACAGATTCGAACCAGGTAAGTGTCCATTGGTGTGATCTCAGATGGCCTGAGAAGCGCGGACACATGGTCGCAGGCTTTGTGCGATCAGGCCGCAGACAGTGCGCGGTCAGGAGCCCGTAGGCGATGCGCGGATAGGAGGTCGCAGATAGTGCGCGATCAGGAGATTGCAGACAATACGCGATCAGAAGGTCATGGACTACTCTTGACCAGGACGACTCGAGGTGTCTTAGGCTCTACAACAAGCATATCCCGAGGACCCCGGAGATTCTTCCACGTATGAAGATAACTACCAGAAGGTTAATACGATGGCGTCCTGGAGCCGATCAAGCCATTGCGACACCAAGAGTTTAGCAACACTGGAAAAAGAGGAAATTCTTCCCCCTCAACTGCTGATCAACTGTTGGCCTACGGGGAAATGTGAAGAAAGCCCAATCATCAGGAGAACGAGCTGGTGATTTTTGAAGACTTTCTGCTGTGTGGGTTCCATCTGCCAGAAAGAAAATTTCTGAAAGACATCCTGGCACACTTTGACTTGGAGCTGGTAAACCTCCACCCCCATGCTATCCTCATTTTTGCTGTCTTCCAACACTTGTGCGAGGCTTTTGTTGGAGTGTTGCCGTGCATAGATCTGTTCTGACGATTCTACTTCTCGACATGGTCAAAGAGTTCTAGTGCAGCTGGGTGCGTATGCTTCCGCCTGAGGGAGAAGACAGATTACCCCTCCTTCCCTCTTCGTGACTCTGTGCACGGATGGAACCAATGATGGTTCTATTGTGCCACGCCGGCAGAGAGCAGTCTCTGGTTTGAGAACCGGCGACCAGTGAAGAGCAATGAAATGGACGTTGCTCCCATTTTAAGCCAAGACTTACAGAAGCAATTCTAGGTGATTCTTCACTTAGTCCAACAGGGACTGACCGCACGAGATATCATTCGTGACTTTATAAAGAACAGGATGAGTCCCTTGAAGAAAAGGGAACATCCAACTTGGGAGGTGTGTTCTATGATGGACAACACCTTGGACTATAACCAGGTTAAGTTTGCTAACATAAAATATGTGAAATTTTTGACAATCTTATGTTACTCCATCTGAGATAGATAGGAGGACAAACAACCTTCTGAAGCCTTACAACGTGGCAATAGAAGGAGTTCTAGGCTCACCCCAACCGCAGAGCCTGGTCAACAGCGTAAATCTTCTTCTAAATAACTTGTCCATGGATGTCCAGTGATATGAATCATCAAAGAACAATTTATGGAATGACACAGCTGCTAGAGGGGCAAGTTATCAAGATGAAGCGTCCTGTTGATGATGTTGGGCCTTCTGGGAGGTCATCATCAAAGAGAGTAAAAATGATCTCTTCCAAAGCCAAAAAGATAAAGGAGCCAAACCCTGGAGCAACCAAGGCGAAGACCATAAGAGGGGCTTCATCGAAGGCAAAGAAAACCGAAGCAAAAAATGTTGTGGTAAGGTTTTCTCTTCCCCCTGTTATACCATGTACGAATAGGAATCACTTCTTAATCGTATAGGGTGAGGGGAGCGAGGACAAGGAAGATGAAGTTCCTCTGATCCGTCGAAGGAGAAGAACGATAAACCCTCTGGAGATTGCCATTCTAGAGATACCATCCTCCCCCAACACCACAAACATACTAATCTCAATAGCGGAGACAGCTATTGCGGTAGTGAATCATGTGGCCGCGGGAGAGTTCATGGTCACGAGGGAGGTTGCCAGCCCTGAGGCCAGAGCTTCTACAACCATGGTCGCAGAGGACTCTGCGGCCATAGTCTCAACGAGCCCAGACCTGGTGACACCCCCTGCAAGCGTAGAAGGAGCTATTGTGGTAAGAATATCATGCTCTACGAAATGTACTTCATCGCAAATATGAATCATCTTTTGAATATGCAGGAAGAGGAGACGATTGTCCTGTTTAAGAAGAGGAAAACAAGGACAGGCTCCGACGACGTAGCAACGAAATCGCTGGCCTCACTTTTGTCACCCAGAAGCGCAACATCGAGCCCCCAAAGCTTGATGGGGCTTCGAATCAGGTAAAAGGCATCTTTTCCTGCTAACTTTTAATTTGGCGCAAGATTGGATTCACATTTTTGTAAATTGTAATCTTATTCAGAAATCCTGTGCCCGTCACTTCACTGACTCCACCTGTATCAAGCGATTTACCTGCAATAGGAGTCACGAAGGATGTGGACACAAACACAATGGTTGAGGGAAATCCTCAAACCATTGTCGAAGAAATAATTGCAGACATTCAATCCAAAAGGGTTGAAACTATATCTGCTGACCCAACCATGGGAGTATTGCCACGAGGGATGACACCCATTCATCCCTTGGTCGAGGAAAGGACTTCTCTTGAGATTCAGCCTGCTAATGAACCCGAGCCTCTAGAGAAAACGCTTAGCAAATTCTTAGAGGTTAGTAAAGAAAAAATCTTTACCTTTCTTTTGATGTAAATCTTAGTAAATTTCAGGATTTAACAACAAAATCTGCTTTGTTTCAGGGCCTGACTCAGGTGTCGACCATATCCAAAATGATAGCAGATCAAGTCAAGGTCGTACAATAGGAGATCAGCCATCTGAAGCAGTAAATGTTGAAATATTGTTGGTACTAACCTGAGTTTCATCCAAGGATTACATTCACCTCTATGTTTTGCAGGAAAATTCTTCATTAATGAAAACCATGGCTGATCAACAAGGTTAGAGGGAGACCAACGCCATGGAGCTTTCTCTGCTAAGGAAAGAACTTAACGAGGCTCAGAAAAAACTGACCTGTAAGTTCACTTATAGGCAGAAAGTGTCATTTCTTTACATGAACATTTGTAACTGTGTTACCTTGTTCATGCAGCACAAGAGAATAA
This sequence comes from Pharus latifolius, assembly GCA_019359835.1. Taxonomy (NCBI): domain Eukaryota; kingdom Viridiplantae; phylum Streptophyta; class Magnoliopsida; order Poales; family Poaceae; genus Pharus; species Pharus latifolius. Next base: position 17,158,538 of record CM033327.1, on the reverse strand, counting down.
ATCAAGAGGCTATCCAAAGAGAAAAATGACTTCAAGGAGAAATGTGTCCAAAAAGAAGCTCATATTGGACAACTCCACACAACCATTGAGCGCCAGCATGCAACCAGTGAAGAACTCAAGAAGGTTGCTGAACTTGCCTGCGAAGAAAAGAAAGCCCTAGAAGAGACAATATCAAGCTGCAACAACGTTCAGTCAGAATCCTTCAAAAGGCTAAAAATGGTTGCAGATCTACTAAAGGCCGACATAGTTGATCCCCAGAAGGAAAACTTGAGCCTTAGTGAATCCTGCAAACTGGTTGCGGCTCAAGCCGAATCACTCCTCGAATATCTTCCTAAGGATACAAATAGGAAAAAAGAGGCACTGAAGACCAACGTGGGATCTATAACCTCTGCTATTTTGTGCAAATTAAGGCATCACCATGGCCCAAATTTGGATTTGAACCCAGTGGTGGGAGATGCTGTATTCAAGAGTGAAGATCAGCTTGAAGCTATAATGGACGAAGTCAAGCCCTTGATGGAAAACCTCTTGAAAGAACTTGGCTTATCATGATCACATTGTAATGAACAATGATCCTTCTTTTTTTAATTGTGCCAATTTGTGTACCTGCACACATACGATTATGATAGAAAATATGCAAATGAATGATTATTCAAGACACGAAAATGCTTCCATCTAAATGTTATAGTGGTATTCCCCTAGCCCCCTCCTGATATTAATAATACTGAGAACTCAGCTTAGTAATTGCAGGACAATAAAAATGCCCAGCAAAACCTCTTATGCATTGACAAACGGCTTATAAAGAAATTTTCAAACTAGAGCTTATTATAAAATCACAAGAATAGACAGCTCAACGTGAGTGCTTAAAGTTTTTTGCGAATTAACAGCCACTCGAATGATCAGAAACATGCTAGTAAGTCTTGTGTGCATTAAGAAATGGCTTATTTAGGGATGTCTTATCTAGATGCGAAAATGAGATCGATTAGCGAATCCACTTTAAACACTGTGATAAGATGACCATCTGTGATCAAATCTATGGTCGCAGACTGCACACGACCACAGTTTTGAACCTCAAGCAAGGCTTGAATAGATCCAAAGGACATCAATTGAGAATACACTTATAACATAAAAGGAAAGAAAGTTTTATTGTAAAAAACATGCTAATTGAATAGTAAAATGGAAATGAAAAAACTTACACATAGAACTTGTGCAATTGATCTATATTCCAAGTATTGGATAAGATCCTTCCATCTTCCATCGCTAATCGAGCTGATCCTGGTCGTGGCACTGAGACCACAGTATAGGGGCCTTCCCACTGAGGGGAGAATTTGTTGCGATTGGACTGGTTTTGAATATTTCGTAAAACCTGGTCACCCACGTGAAGACTACGAGGTCGCACCTGTTTACTATGGTATTTACGCAAAGCTTGTAAATATGATGCTGACTTCATCAACGCCCGATCGCATTTCTCCTCAAGGAGAATGATGTCTTGTACACGTTGGTCATGTTGGTCAGAATGATCAAATTGATCTACACGAATAGACCCGATACGAATTTTGGTCAGTAATTAATACAGCTTCAGCACCGTATACCAATTGAAAAGGCGTCTCACCCGTAGCTCGATTGCATGTAGTGCGTAGTGCCCATAAAACAGAGTAGAGTTCGTCTACCCAAGCCCCCGAGCGTAACTTAAGGCAATCGAAAACTCATTTCTTAACGCCTTGCAATATCTGCCCGTTGGCGCATTCAACGGCGCCATTGCTCTGTGGATGAGCAACGGATGCAAAACATACTTTAGTCCCGATATCGTTGCAATAGTCCAGAAAAAGACCACTAACGAATTGGGACCCGTTGTTGGTGATGAGACGACTTGGAACACCAAATCGTGTTATAATATTCTTATGAAAGAATTTCTTCACCTCAGCGGTGGTAATATTGTGGACTGGTTCAGCCTCAATGCACTTAGTAAATGTGTCAATGGCTACGAATAAAAACTTGTACCCATTAACTGCTTGGGCATAAGACCCACTATATCTACTCCCCAAACCACGAATGGCCAAGTTAAAGGAATAGTTTGTAAGTCATATGCAGGCTGGTGAACTTACTGTGCATGAAATTGACACTGTGGGCATGTATTGACCAAGTGCTTGGCATCATCAAGTGTCGAAGGCCAATAATAACCCTGTCGAAAAGCTTTTCCAACCAGCGTCCGATAAGATGCGTGTGCACCACATACACCACCGTAAATGTCCTTCAAGAGGGATTTACCTTTCTCTTGAGATATGCAGCTCATGAACACTCCTTGAGTACCCTTTCTATACAAAACCCCATCAATTTATTTTGTATAGACGCGCCTTTCATACTAACCGATCACTTTCGATTTCGTCCTCGGGCAAGGTCCCATGTTAGAAATAGATCCGCAATGGTCAAGTCCAATCTCCTTCATGCTCGAGGTCAGCGATGTGAACTATCACCTCATCATTCTCAACTAGAAAGGTAATCGAGGGATATTTCAAGTGTTTGATGAACACTCACTACTACAGAAGTGCATTCCACTAACCCTTATTTTCTAACGGTTGTAAGCAATCTACGAAAAATCCGATAGAATAGGACGACAGCGGCGGAAAACCATCATTTTACTATCGGTTCTACACTAATCCAACGTTAGTGAAATGCAAATACTTTTTACTATCGGTTATTACTGTACAAACCGATATAATATATTAAATAGTACTATCGGTTTTCCATTTTTAACTGATAGTGAAATTACTGACTTTTTACTATCGGTTATTACTGTACCAACCGATATAATATATTACAATAGTACTATCGGTTTTTCGTTCGTAACAGATAGTAAAATTACTCACTTTATACTATCGGTTGGTACTGTATTAACCGATATAATATATTGAATAGTACTATCGGTTTTTCTCGGGTAACTGATAGTGAAATTACTGACTTTTTACTATCGGTTATTACTGTACTAACCGATACAATATACTACATATTACTATCGGTTCAACAACACAAACCGATAGTAAAATGACTTCATATACACTAATGGTTATGACAGTGGGGACCTTATTTTACTATCGGTTAGTGTTGTTGAACCGATAGTAAAATTGGACAGCTTAATTAGGTCGACCCCTGCTCTGCGCTCTACATGTTGGAATCATTTCAGCCGCGCACAACTCCAAGCTAGAGTGATCTGGAGAAGCTAGCTGAGAGGTTGATCATATTTTCATCCCCCTCGGTATTGTCATCTTCTCATCACCTCTCTCTCTCTCTATCACTCTTTCACACTCTCCCTCTCTCTCTCTACTTGCAATTCATTAAACTAGATACATGTATCTCCAAGCTAGCTAGAAGGCTGGGTTGGCTAGCTAGCTATAGCTTGCTGAATTTAAGCAGCTAGCTAGCTGGCTCTTCCAATTAATGCATGCATCAAGTTAATTAGGGTTTCATATATACAAATCCATTTAATGTAATTAAACAGCTCATGCATGTACACACATATGGCCTAGCTAATTATGTTTCATTCATATATGCATGCCCTGAGTCATTAATTATTTATTTGAATTTGTCAATTTTGTGAAATAATTGTAGATGGACCGAGAATATTGGATGTATGGAATAAAACGTACTACTGTTGAGTATTTGGAGGGTGTGAATGGATTTATTAAATTTGCTGAGCAAGAGAAGGCGAAGAAGGGAGAGAAAGATATGCATTGTCCTTGTATAGATTGTATGAACTTAAAAAGGTTCGGCAACTCTGATCAGATTAGGAGTCATTTGATTCGTCGTGGTTTTAACGCACGCTATACCCGTTGGATATGGCATGGTGAAGATCTTGAGGAAACGAGCACTACCGCTACCACTCAGCAGCACCCGGAAGTGGATTGCAGTAATGATGATCATGATCAAAACATTGATAATGTTCATTCGGAAGTCCATGTAGATGACGACAATTTAGATGAAATGTTACGTGATGTAGAAGAGGACTACAGCGAAAACGATTTAGCTAAATTTCAGAAATTAATTGTTGATTCTGAGAAGCCTTTGTTCCCCGGATGTGAAACATTTACAAAGTTGTCTTCTGTGTTGAGATTATATAACTTGAAGGCAAGCAACGGTTGGAGCGATAAGAGTTTCATGGCGCTATTGGATCTGTTAGCGGACATGCTTCCAGAGGGAAATGAGTTGCCAAGATCGGTTTACCAGGCCAAAAAACTATTGTGTCCGTTGGGAATGGAAATCGAAAGAATACATGCATGCCCAAATGATTGTGTTCTGTACCGTAACGAGTACGAGGATTTGCATGTTTGTCCAAGATGCGGTGCATCGCGGTATAAGCATGGGGACAAAATTTATCACAATGGATGTGATGAGGTAAAGAAAGGGCCTCCGGCCAAAACTGTGTGGTATTTGCCTGTGATTCCCAGATTGAAACGGCTGTTTGCAAATCCGAAAGATGCGAAGTACTTGCGTTGGCATGTTGAAGGTCGGAAACAAGACGGAAAACTAAGACATCCAGCTGATTCCATTCAATGGAGAAACATTAACAGAACATTCGGTGAGTTTGGCGGCGAAGTGAGGAATATAAGGTTTGGGCTGAGTACGGATGGTATGAATCCACACGGAAATATGAGCAGTCGACATAGCACTTGGCCGGTTCTTTTATGCATCTACAATCTTCCTCCTTGGTTATGTATGAAGCGGAAGTACATCATGATGTCGTTACTAATTTCAGGACCCAGACAACCCGGGAATGATATTGACGTGTTTCTATCACCGTTAGTCGAGGACTTACAAAAATTGTGGAGCGAAGGGGTGCGGGTGTGGGATGCACATAAGCGAGAGAATTTCATGTTGCGGGCCATGATATTTTGTACCATAAATGATTTCCCGGCCTATGGAAATTTGTCGGGGTATAGTACGAAAGGAGTCAAGGCTTGTCCTATTTGCCTGGATGAAACTGAAAGCATGTGGTTATCGAACTGCAGAAAAACAGTGTACATGGGTCACCGCAGATTCCTTCCGATGCATCACGCCTACCGTAAGAAGAGGAAGTCATTCAATGGGAAGCCTGAGAAAGGATCAGCCCCAGTGTTTGTGACTGGTAAGGAGCTTTACTTGCGCGTGAAGGACATCAAAGTTGAGTTCGGTAAATGTTCTAAACCTCCAGGAAAAAATGTTTGGAAGAAGAGATCGATTCTTTGGGATCTGCCATATTGGGAGCACTTACAAGTTCGACATTGCATTGATGTCATGCACGTAGAGAAAAATGTTTGTGACAGTTTGATTGGTTTGTTGTTGAACATTCCAGGAAAGACGAAAGATGGCATCAACGTTCGCCGTGACATGCTCGACATGGGCATAAGGACTGAGCTTGCACCGTTGGAGAAGGGAAAGCGGACATACCTCCCCCCGGCCTGCTATACTTTGTCAAAAAGAGAAAAAACAGAACTCTGTCAGTGCCTACATGGTGTCAAAGTTCCATGCGGGTATTCTGCGAACTTGAAAAAACTTGTGTCCATGAAAGACTTGAAACTGGTTGGTATGAAGTCCCATGATTGTCATGTACTGATGTCACAAATGCTTCCCATTGCTATCAGAGGCATTCTCCCAGTCAAAGTCAGAGAGACAATTACAAAGCTATGTTATTTCTTCAACACAATATCTGGCAAGGTACGTAAGCGTGTACTCCTAGCAAGTTAATTAGCTCCATTCGTGGAACTTGTCAGATTTTTTGGATCTGAATATTTGCTGCAACTGTGTCCTTGCAGGTAATTGATATGGATGGACTGGACGATTTGCAACGCGATGTGACTACCACTCTTTGTCAGCTGGAGATGTATTTCCCTCCATCCTTTTTTGATGTTATGGTCCATCTAATTGTTCACCTTGTCAGAGAAATTAAGTTTTGTGGACCCGTGTTCCTGCGCTACATGTATCCATTTGAGAGATTTATGGGTATCTTGAAGGGATATGTAAGGAATCGATATCGGCCTGAGGGCAGTATTATTGAAGGTTATGCCGCGGAGGAGGTGATCGAATTTTGCACCAACTATATGTCCGGGGTTGACCCAATTGGCGTTCCTACGTCTCGGCATGAGGGCAGGCTTCAGGGCATTGGAACGATTGGATTTAAAGCAGTCGTCCCCTCTAGTGATCTGTATGCAAAAGCCCATTTTTGGGTCTTACAGCACATGACGGGGGTGGAGCCATACATACACGAGCACAAGGAAATGTTACGGAAACAGAATCCCTCGAAGCCAGAGATTTGGGTCACCAGAGAACATAATAGGAAGTTTGCTGGGTGGATCGAAAATAGTCCTGCAAGCTTCTGAGGGCGATGTAGATGAAGATGTTACATGGTTGGCCAGAGGGCCTAGATTTACTGTAGGGACTTGGCAGGGGTATGACATCAACGGCTATTCATTTTACACAAAAACTCAGGACGAGAAGAGTGCTATGCAATGTAGTGGAGTGACACTACTTGCTATTTCGGAGGATGCCAGGGCAGTAAGAGCACTCGACTCATATTACGGTGTTATTGAGGAAATATGGGAGCTCGATTATGTATTACTTAAGATTCCTCTGTTTCGATGCCAATGGGTCGAAATCCTTCGAGGTGTTAAAGTCGACAATTATGGGTTTACTCTAGTCGATCTCAGTAGAGTCGCACACAAAGATGATCCATTTATACTTGTTGAGCAAGCCACACAGGTGTTCTACATCATTGACCCGGCCAACCCAAAGTTGCACGTTGTCCTTCACAGTAAGAGACGTATTGTTGGGGTCGAAGACGTTGTGGATGAAGAAGAGTACGATCAGTTCGACGAACTACCTCCATTTTTAGATGGAATCCTTCAATCTGTCCCTACCGAAGATACTGACGAAACAAGTTACCTGCGAGACGACCACGAAGAAGGATTATGGGTGGACAACCATTCTTGACTAATTTGCAATATGTAAGTGACGTATATTACTTGGATCGAAGAATGTTCAAATCAATTTTCAAAAATTCTTTGGGAAAACATACGTGATGCATTGAGAATCATTTCTGCAAATTTTCATTTCAATTGGAGTATATACTTGATTTGAGCAATAATTGATTCTTTTCACAAATATATATGAAAACTGCAAATTTTCATTCCATGATTGGTCTTTATTGTTATTTTATTTCAAAATTATTGCAAGCCATTTGCATGGGGTTTCAGGTGTCTTTACAAGTGCAAAATGATGTACTGAGACCCATCTGTATTTGTTCTCAGGACAACCTCCAAACCGATATGAAATTAACATATACTATCGGTTTATTGTCATAACCGATAGTAAATACAATACAAAATGATGTACTGAGATCCTCTGTAATTCTTCTAAGGGAAATCCTTTAGGGTCAATAGCATTGTATTTTACTATCGGTTATAACTGTGAAACCGATATGAAATTAAACTATACTTTCGGTTTATCGTTCACAACCGATAGTGATTTACACTGTGTTATGATCCCCTGTTCTTAGTTTACTATCGGTTCACTGTTCACAACCGATAGTGATTTACACTGTGTTATGATCCCATGTACTTAGTTTACTATCGGTTTACTGTTCACAACCGATAGTGATTTACACTGTGTTACGAAAACCCTAACTTACATGTTTTTACTATCGGTTTTGTGGTGATGAACCGATAGTAAATATTCATTTATTAGGTTATAACCTGCACGATTTTCCCTCCAGTGCAACTGATCACATTCCAAATCGAAAAATACTCGCGCGGAAAACCCTAGAATCGCCGACGTTCGCTTCTTCGCTCCTCTGCGCCACTGGTTCTCCACCGCCTCCGGCATTGCATTGCGCCACCGCCTCCGGCCACTCCACGATCCACTGTAAGTGTTCTTGACCAAATCGCTCGCGTGTATTGCTTACTTTTGTATGCAATAGTTCATATCCCGTTCCATGGATTACAAATAGAAATCTAGAGTAAAATTCATGAACTACAAACTTGATAGCTATGAGAATGATAGAATTGATGAAAATCATAGCAATTTGTCATACAGTGTAGTTCACTATCGGTTTCTTACTCAGAACCGATAGTAAATACCATAAACTGATTTTTCTGTTAATTATATCCCATTTCTAATTTTCATCTGTAATTTTGGTTCATTTATATTTTAACATACCTTATGTTCCTGCTGAGCAATTACTTTATGTTCCTACTGAGCAATTTTGGAAATTTTTTCTAATTCAGACTTGATTACTATCGGTTTGACTTGGAAAACCGATAGTAAATAGTAGTGCCATCATAGTTTGCACAGCTAATATGAATTTTCTGTGAATTACTTCCCATTTTCTAATTTTCATCTCAAATTTAGGTTCATTTATTTTTTAACATACCTTATGTTCCTGCTGAGCAATTACTTTATGTTCCTGCTGAGCAATTTTTGAAATTTTTCCTAATGCTGACTTGATTACTATCGGTTTGCCTTGTAAAACCGATAGTAAATAGTAGTGCCATCATAGTTTGCACAGCTAATATGAATTTTCTGTGAATTACTTCCCATTTTCTAATTTTCATCTCAAATTTAGGTTCATTTATTTTTTAACATACCTTATGTTCCTGCTGAGCAATTACTTTATGTTCCTGCTAAGCAATTTTTGAAATTTTTCCTAATGCTGACTTGATTACTATCGGTTTGACATGGAAAACCGATAGTAAATAGTAGTGCCATCATAGTTTGCACAGCTAATTTGAATTTTCTGTGAATTACTTCCCATTTTCTAATTTTCATCTCAAATTTAGGTTCATTTAAATTTTAACAGACTTTATTTTCCAGCAGAGAGATTAGCATAGTTTCCACTGCTAATCTTTTAAATTTTCCTGAATATAGACCTTAGTACTATCGGTTTTCCTTTTAAAACCGATAGGAAATATAGTATTTGTTACTTTGCACTGCTCATCTGAATATTCTGTGAATTACTTTGTCATGTACCTTTCTTCATATCAATTGGATGGTTTGTTTATGGTATTTTAGGTAAAGCCATGTCGGCATCTTCCTCGGCTGATACTAGTGATTCGGCGAGGGCGAACGTAGATGGCGCTGCCTCGTCCCAGCGCAAGAGGAAGGCGCGAGGCGCGACGATGTTGGGTCGTTTGGCCAAACGCGCGGATCTTTCCTGTGAATTCAACCAGTTCGGGAGACCGATCGGGAAGAACGCCGGGCACTATGCTGCCTATGTTGGCTTGTTGGCGAAGGAAAGGGTGAAGATCACCGTCCAGAGCTGGAAGGACGTCAAGGCCGACGAGAGGGATAGGCTGTGGGCGGAAGTGAAGGTAAAATTAATCAAAATCACTGAACTCTTGAGTAATCACATTCCCTTGGTTTATCCTAGAGATTAGGTAAGTCCTACTTATATGCACCATTTGAAACAGGCCAAGTGGAACATCCCGGACGATGGTCCCAAGATAGCTTGCTTGAAGGACATGAACAACACGTGGAAAACCTTCAAGAGTGTCCTCGTCAGTACCTTCCTCGCTAAAGGCGAATCTCCATGCGAGAAGTACCCCTTCATAACGGAGGAGGTATGGGAGCAATTCGCCCAACAGAAGGGGACTCCTGAGTTCAAGGTATGAATGGTTCCTTTGCTTGGTTACACCATTGTATGCAGTAAGCAGTGGTGCATTAATTTTCTTGTTTCTGGTACGAAGGCCCTCAGCGAGAAGAACAGGGCAATCCAGAGGAGGAACGACCACCCACACCGGCTCGGTTCTCGCGGCTATGCGGGGAAGGAGGAGCAGTGGAAGAAGGGTGAAGACGAGGCGTCGCATTTCGTCGACTCCCCTGACCTACCACTCTCCGAGATCCGGGATCAGCGATGCAAGCGCTGGTGGCTGGCCAGAGGGACCGTGTCGGCCACGGGGACTGTGGCGTTCCCAAACCCCAAGGATGTCGAGGTCGTGCAGCGACTCGTAAGTTGGCTAACTATGATCACTAGTGTGCGCACAACTTTGTATATATTTCTTCCTCACAATGGAGAGCTTTCAATGTAACAGATCTCTTGCTCGAAGGAGGCGACCGAGGGATTGTTCAGTCCCCATAGGGAGAACGACATCCTTACCTGGGCTCTAGGGAACAAGGAGCATCCAGGGCGGACGCGAACCGTGGGGGCTGTGGTGCCATGGAAGGAAGGCTTCTCAGACCCCGGGCAAAAGGCGAAGAAGCCTGGCAGCTGGAAGGAAAGGGAAGAGGAGCTATCTCAGAAGATACAGGCAGATGTGACTGCACAATTCGCGGACATGTTCGCTCAAATGAACGGGAAATATGAACGCCTAAGCCGAGTTGTGCAGTCCAAGGGTTTAGATCCAGCTGCCGAGGTCGACGCTGCCAGGCCGAGTAGTGTTGGCTCGAAGGTTCACGTGGATCCGGTGGACCTGATCGAGGTATTGCAACTCTTGAGCTATATATGCAGTTCGGCTGATGCCACTCCCGTTACGTTAGAATTGTTTCGCTAACTTGTTATAATTGTTGCAAATTGCAGAAGCCGGAGAGCTGTACCCTATTGATCAACATAGGCGACAAACCTGTTGTGGTTGCAAACGGGGTCGTATACCAGTCTTGGGAGGATGTCCGGATCCACTGCGTACCTCTTGAGCCTGGATTCGCAAAGGTACAGGTGGACATGGCCCTCCCGGGCTACAGCTCTTTTCCGTTGCCCATCCCAACGGACGAAATGCGGACAATTGGCGAGGCATTGGGCTCGTACATACAGTGGCCCAAGAAGGGTATTAGACTACAGGAGGTAAACCCTAGCCATTCTAGCTTACAACTCAGTTAATATACTTAATTTTCAAAATCTAATTTAAGCGTTTGTACTTAAAGTGGACGATGGATACCAGCACACTTCCTGAGGATACCAGCCCCGCCACAACGCATGAGCGAACTCCTTCGGCCCCCATGCCTCCTCCGACGGCCTCAAACCCTTCGCCATCAAATGAGGCCGACGGCACCACACCCCAACCTTCGAAGGTATACACTCGCTCCCCGCCCAAAGTCAAGGGCAAGGCCAAAGGCAAGGGCAAGGCCAAAGGAAAGGCCAAACAAAGCCAGCCGGGTACGTTCAAGAACGGGTCCCCACTCGTGTCGGAGTACCTTCTGCGCAATATGGATCAAATAACCAGAAGTCTCCACGAGTGGTACCTGACCCGGTCTAGGCGCCACATCAACTTCTTGGTTCACTTCAGGCCAGCCCATTTTCACCGTGAGCCCGGGAGCATATCGGTGGCCCACGAGGATTTGTTCGACCTCCTCAACTGGCGGGAGCTTGATATGTCCATCATACGGACTGGAGTCCTGTGAGTGTGCTGTTGTCTGAAGTTATCACAGTTCGTTTCATAAATCCAATCACTTTTTGTATGCACTACTTACTAATGTCTACTTTGCATCCAGGTGCATGTATAGGCTGGCGTCGATGAGGGCATGTGACAAGGTGGGTTTCCTCGACCCAGAGAAAATAAGCCTCACGATGCTAGAGCACGACCAAGCACATGCGGAGGAATACATATCAAGGGCACTACTAGCGCAGCAGGACCGAGAGTTCATCCTTGCGCCGTACCACCAAAGGTTAGTGCATTTCCTACTAATTTAACTCATTCTTGTATGTTACGCCTAACATATGTATGAAACGGTTCGCTTATATATGCAATGTAGGGGCCACTGGGTCCTCGCCGTCATTTGCCCATGGATGAATGAGGTCTATTACCTCGATTCGATGAGCGACAAGGTGGCGCATGTTTTCACCCTCACATGGCACATAGACGCGTAAGTAACATAGTTGTCTTAAATTTTTCTCTGACTAGCTAATTAATGATAAGATATTAATCGACAATGCTAAATTAAATATAGGGCTTTCAAAAATTATGCTAGTGCTGGAGGGAGGCATGACGCGTCGAAGGGTACAACAATTTCTTGGAAAGAATATGAGGTAATTAATACGGATGGAAGTACTCATGATGAGTCTTTTAATTTAAGCTTAATTAGTTCTTTCGAGTTAATGTGGGTTTATGTCTTTGCATATGCAATTTTTCCAGTGCCATCAGCAGCCACAATCGTGGGAATGTGGCTTCTATGTCATGAGATTCATGTATGACCTGATCAGGAGAAACTTTGCCCAATTCCCTAAGGTAACTATTTTTCCTGACTCAAAGTCGAACTTTAATTGGATGTGACGTACGATCCTAACTTCATACACGCATATATGCAGAGCACCATGTTGAAAGAGCAATATGAGTTGCCTCAATTGAAGGAGCTGCGAACAATTTGGGCTCAATATGTCATCGAAGAAGTGGCTATCAACGATCGATAGTAACTGACTTGTGTTGATTGTTGTATTTGTGAATATATATTGAATGTGTTGATTCATTGATTTGTGAATATATGTGAATAGATTCATTGATGTATTTGTGAATAAACTCGATCAATATGTGCATAAATTCAGTCTGTCCAATGCATGTGTATATTACTGTATTAGTGTATTTGTGAACAAATTCAATATGTGAATATTGGTGAATATTTGTAAATATTGGTGTATTTGTGAATGATCCAATGTATCTCTGTATTGCTGTATGTATCTCTGTATTGCTGTATGTATATTTGTAAATATTTAGTACTAACCGTGCCACTACATAACCGATAGGAAAAACTAATATTACTATCGGTTATATACTACAACCGATAGAATAAAGTTTCCAGTAATAACTGTTTCCACACAATACAATCGGTTCATATTCAGAAACCGATAGAATAAAGTTTCCTGTACTAACTAAACGAGTCTACAAAATACTATCGGTTATATAATATAACCGATAGAATAAATTTTTCAGTACTATCGGTTATATACTACAACCGATAGAATAAAGTTTCCAGTACTAACTGTGTCCACAAAATACTATCGGTTTATATAAGAGCCGATAAAAAAAACGTTTAGATTACTATCGGTTTAGATCCTAGCCGATACAAAAGGCCTAAACAATACTATCGGTTTTTATACGAGCCGATAGAAAAAACTTATACAATACTATCGGTTTAAAACCGAGCCGATAGAAGAAATAGTCGATAGCGATTAGTGAACGTTGGGATTGTAGATGTTTTACTAACGGTTTTTGAACCGATAGAAGTGTGCTGCCCTCTACTATCGTGCCGACCACTATCGGTAAGAGAACCGATAGTAGAGTGGATTTTTAACCGATAGTGAAAAGCATTTCTGTAGTAGTGACTCTTGCCGGAGTGGATGCACGTGAGGACCCAATTTTTGATAATTGGTCTGCGAGAACATTGTTTCTTCGCAGAAGAAATTGGACTTCGAAATGACTAAAGTGTTTTTCCAATTTCCTCACCTTGTCCAGGTAATGAGCCATTGCCTCATCGGAGGTGTTGTAATCCTTGTTTACCTGGTTTACGACTAGCTGTGAGTCTCCCCTCACCACAAATCGATGGACTCCAAGGAATTTAGCTGCTCAAAGCCCAGCAAGAAGACCTTCATACTCTGCTGCGTTGTTGGTCGCAACAAAGTGTAATTGAATGACATAATGGAGTCGGTCGCCCTGAGGTGTAATTAAGACCACTCAAGCCCCCAGAGTGTTTAAAACTACAAGAGCCATCAAAGTACATCGTCCAATGATTGGTGTGTTGTAAATCCACATATTCTTGCGCAGGTGGGTCAGGATTAGTCCATTCAACCACAAAATCTGCAAGAATTTGAGATTTAACAGCTACGCGAGGAGTGAAATGGATGTCAAATGCTCCAAGTTCCACTGCCCATTTCGCCACCCGACCAGATACTTTCGGATTGCGGAGAATGTCCCCTAAGGGAAAGGACGACATCACAGTAATCTTATGTGCTTGAAAGTAATGCCGTAGCTTTCGTAAAGCCATCAGAAGAGCGTAAGTAATTTCTGGACTTCAGGGTAACGCTCCTTTCGTCCATGAAGTACTTCACTTACATAACAAACTGGTTGTTGCACACCTTCCCTTTCTGGGACCAGAACTGCGCTGACCACGTGAGGGGTAGCCGCCAAGTAAAGAAGTAATGATTCCCCCGAAATTGGAGAAACCAACACTGGAGGACTAGACAAATATGCTTTAACCTCTTGAAAGACTTTCTCGGCTTCATCCGACCAAGTAAAACCATTGTGCTTACGTAGAACCCTAAAGAAAGGTAAACCACGTTCGCCTAGCCACGATATAAAATGTCTTAAGGTCGCCATGCGACCTGTTAGGCTCTAGACATCCTTCATGGTCGAAAGAGATCGCATTTTCTTGATGGCCCTGATTTTCTCAGGATTAACCTCAATTCCTCTTGAACAAAAAAGGAAACCTAAAAGTTTACTAGAAGAAACTCCAAAAGAGCATTTTTCGGGATTCAACTTTATTCCATATTTATTCAAGTTACAAAAGGTTTCAACAAGATCATCTATGTGACTAGAGTTTTTAAAACTCTTTACAACCAAGTCATCAACATAAGTTTCTAGATTACACCCTAACTGGGAGAGAAAGGTCATTTGCATCAAGCACTGATATGTGAAACCAGTATTCTTGAGTCCAAATGGCATTCTGACGTAGCAATAAGTACCAAATGATGTGATGAAGGAAGTTGATTGACCAACTCCAGAGATAACCGATCACAAGTGAGAGCCGTATTGCGGCTGCCTCGGACCGAAATCACGCCTTTTGGGCCTGGAATCTTGACACACTGTGATGGGGACGGCGATCCCGATCTTTCGGTGAGATGATGATACGTCGATTTGGGGGTGTTGATGGCACCAAATTTAGGGCTTCCAACCAGCAGGTCGGGAACTTCACAATCGCAATGCCAATTCCACACAGATACAAGATCCAATGATCGGTAGTTCCTGCAAGAAATCGAGAACCCGCAAGAACAAAGTATGAAGCAATCTGAATAGATAGTATTGAAATCAAAAGGAACAAGTTGAGGTTCTGTTTCTCGGCTCGGGCTGTCTAGTCGACACGCGCAATCACGAGGAGGGACGCACACGGGGTCTACCAAACACAACAAAACCTAAACGTAAAAGAACGGTGGCCACCATATATATAGCGACGGCCAGGAGGTGTAGGGCAGCCAAAACAGCGTTGGCCACCAAAACCCTAAGATACATGGGCCTTGGGCCCAAAAGAAAGGTGGCGCAGCACCCGGGATTTCTGGCCCGTGAGATTGTTCTGTGTTTTCCCATCTCTCCAGGAGAAATTTGGCCTTGGGACCAGATCCATTGGAAAGCTTATCTCCTAAGTTTTCAAACGGGTGGTCGCACGCTGAAAATGGAGTCCGGGAGCCCAAGTTATGTCCGTTTGAAGTACTGCTGCTCCTGGATGGCCGAACCGGACTTGTCGACGAATTGGGCTTGATCTTGGGCCTTCCTTGGCGCGTGGGCTGTCCTCGGTGGATGATCTTGACGTGCTGGTCCAGCAAAGGTGGGTGGAAAGGCCTTGCTTCCGGATTAAGCCCTCCAGGCGTCGTAGATGAAGTAGTGGCCGAAACAGCGACGGTCGGGGACGAAGTAGCGGTCGTAGGGGAAGAAGGGGCAGTGGTTGTATCCTTGGGTGTGATGTCCTCATCATCCTCCCCTTCTTGAATTGGAGTCGTCCTCAACTCCATCCCATGCTCCTGCAAAAAGTTAGTGACAACAGGAGACAAAGAAACAGATAATGGCAATGGTTCTATACTATCCATGTTATCTTGTGAGAGAACTTTTGTAGCCAACAATACTTTACCCTTCAACTTAAGATCAGGTTTTTGAGCAACTGGTGTAGTTGAATGGGTTGATTTACTAGCTACACTTTTAATTCCACTCTCTTCTTGTTCTCTTTGAGCTCTTTTAACATCAATGTTTCTTAGTTCTGTAGGGCTCATGGGTTTCAAAACAATTTTCTTTTCCTTATACAAGAAAGTATACTCATTGGTCCTACCATGATGTATAGCATCCATATCATAGATCCACGGTCTACCCAATAAAAGAGAGCAAGCATCCATGGGTACAACATCGCAAACAACATTATCATGATAAGAACCAATCGAGATAGGTACTTGAACGGTTTTAGTTACCTGAACCTTACCATTGGATTGAGCCATTCAATTTCATACTTTTGAGGCAGTGGATTTGTGGTCAAGCCAAGCTTCTCGACCATGTCTACACTAGCAAGATTGTTGCAGCTACCTCCATCAACAATGACATGCACAGCGCGCTCATTCACCACACACCTTGTCTGAAAGATAGTATGGCGTTGATTTTGTTCATCGCGTGCAGGCTGTGCGCTAAGTACACGTGTGACAACAAGAGCCGGATATTTCTCGGATGCTGCAGAAGTGATAATCTCTTCTGCTGGCTCTGCAGTGTTAGTGGCAACAAGAGCATATTCATCTTCATCAATGTCACTAGCACTAGTGTACTCACCATTTTCTCTGATTATTAGAGCACGTTGATTAGGGCAATCTCACATCACGTGCCCCATTCCTTTGCATCGAAAGCATTGTATTTCCCGCGTTCGACCGGTGGAGGCAACTGAGGAAGCACTCTTGGCGGGTGCTTGAAGTGTGACTGATTTGTTTGCCTCCGGAATGCGTGATGGCGTCGAAGTAGTTGGAACAGCGGGTGTAGGTACACGTCCAGGTATGGAAGATGATGCCTTGGTATGGATCTGGACCGACTTGGATGTGGAGGAGCCTCCAAGATTTCCTCGCGTTGTCGATCGTCGACCCTGCACTTCCCTTTCTGCTTTCAAAGCAAGATGGTACAAACGAGTGATAGAATTGTATTCTTTATAATCAAGTATGTCCTGTATCTCTCGGTTAAGCCCACCCAAGAACCTAGCCATTTTTGCATCTTCACCCTCGTCTAACCCACAGCGCAACATGCCAATTTGCAATTCTTGATAATATTCCTCAACCGTCTTATCACCTTGATTAAAGCGCTGCATTTTATTCAACAAATCACGAGCATAGTATGTAGGAACAAATCTAGCCCTCATGACACGCTTCAACCTATCCCAAGTTGTAGGTACATCACGGTTGGCTCTACAAAGTTCTTTCCACCAAATAGATGCAAAACCAGTAAATTCACTAGTGGCAGCGTGAACCCTTCTACGCTCAGAGAAGTCATAGCAAGAAAATTTTTGATCTACCGCCAACTCCCAATCTAGATAAACATCAGGATTATATGTGCCATCAAAAGGAAGCATAGTAAATTTCATTTTTGCCATAGAATTATCACGTTCTTCCCTTTGATCATGTTGATTTCTAGCCATACCTTGCCTGTTGTTGCGGAGTCGACGATGAGGTCGGTCGTTGTTCACATTGACCCTGTAGTCGTCCTCGGTATTGGCAGCGTAGTTGTTCTCCTCTTGATCCACCCCGTTTAAAGGAGCAAGCGGAGCACCGCGTTGGCCCAAAGCATGACCAGCGGCACCATTGTTGGGGGCAGCACCTTGAAGAAGTTGTGCTAGCTGTGCTTGAAGCTCAGTGAGGGGTGCCAATTGCGCCTGAATCGCATCAAGAGTGTCACGAGTTCGCATCTCATGCTGATTGTGCATCCTCTGAAAATGAGTGACCCAACGCCGTTGTTTTGGTGTGAGGGGGTCCTCATGTTCACTCCCACTGCCGACGTGACTCCCATGATTGCTTGGAATACCTGCCATAGTTAGTAGAAACAAAGAAACTTCACAAAGATATGAAAGCTCCTATGAACTACTAGGTTGTATGAAGTGGCAAGCCTCACACACTCTCAAGCTTCTACCAAGTTCTTACAAGTCCTCGATGTGGCAAGCGATTGCAAATTCCGGAACCTGTGTGGTTAGAAGATGGTGGAGCTTGGACAGGCAATAATATGTAGCAAAGGAGGAACTAGTACCACTGATCCAAAGTAAGCTGAAAAGTCGTTCAAAATCAGTACAATGCTGGTCCTAGGCTAGACCGTGCTAGAGACGCGAGCCTAATCGCAGACTTACTCACAGAACAAAGATGAAGGTCCTTGAACAAACAAGATAAATATAGGCTAGGATCCTCAACATGCAGCACCAAAACGATAAAGCTCCCTTTTGTTCTCCTTTGCTCACAGAATTTCTTCTCGTTTCCTTTTTTTTTTTTTCTTTCACAGCGCGGCTCTTTTGTTGCACTGGCCTTTTTTTATTTTGTTCTCCTTTGCTCACAGAATTTCTTCTTTTTTTTGTTTTTTTTTTATTTTTTTGCGGTGGATCAAAAATCAGCCTGACAAAGATTGCAACTTTTCTCACTGTTAATGGCCGAATTTGGAAATATCTATTTTGTCAAAGACAAAGCTGGATCTGATAGGAAATTTCGTGATCTTTCGAACGAGTCCAAGAACGTCCAAATCCGAGTTCGTATGCAGAAGTTATGACTGTTTTACTGCAGCAGTCACAAAATTGCACGCGAGAACGAATTGGAGTAAGTTTTGGAGTTTCCTTTTTGGGCTTGGCTGAGTTGGTGAAGTGGTGGGGCTCGGCCAGGTGGATGTGGAGGGTGTTTTGGCAGGTGGAAATTGTGAAACTCTTACAAGGAAACCAATCCGCTATTTTTGGAACCGATCCACTCTTTTTGGAAGGTAAAGGCGCTGTGATATGGTTGGTTTAGGGCTGCAGCGCTTGTTGTTAGCGGCGGCGAGATGGTGGCAGCGGCACAAAGGAAGACACGATGAACGCGAAAAACACTATGACAATTACGTGAACAGAACTCGAAACTCTAAAGGAACTAGACTCTAAAACCAGCAAAGACACGATTATGCAACCGACGATTCAACAAACCAAGAACAAGTAGTAAAAGTTAGGGCACAAATTAGCTTGGACAGAGGAACCAATCTACTAATTTTTTTTTTTTTGTGGCTGTTTTCTGGACTCTAGGTGAAAAAAATCAGAATTGAGGGGAAATCTCACCGAGCAACCTTGAGCTCTGATACCACTTGATGGGGACGGCGATCCCGATCTTTCGGTGAGATGATGATACGTCGATTTGGGGGTGTTGATGGCACCGAATTTAGGGCTTCCAACCAGCAGGTCGGGAACTTCACAATCGCAATGCCAATTCCACACAGATACAAGATCCAATGATCGGTAGTTCCTGCAAGAAATCGAGAACCCGCAAGAACAAAGTATGAAGCAATCTGAATAGATAGTATTGAAATCAAAAGGAACAAGTTGAGGTTCTGTTTCTCGGCTCGGGCTGTCTAGTCGACACGCGCAATCACGAGGAGGGACGCACACGGGGTCTACCAAACACAACAAAACCTAAACGTAAAAGAACGGTGGCCGCCATATATATAGCGACGGCCAGGAGGTGTAGGGCAGCCAAAACAGCGTTGGCCACCAAAACCCTAAGATACATGGGCCTTGGGCCCAAAAGAAAGGTGGCGCAGCACCCGGGATTTCTGGCCCGTGAGATTGTTCTGTGTTTTCCCGTCTCTCCAGGAGAAATTTGGCCTTGGGATCAGATCCATTGGAAAGCTTATCTCCTAAGTTTTCAAACGGGTGGTCGCACGCTGAAAACGGAGTCCGGGAGCCCAAGTTATGTCCGTTTGAAGTACTGCTGCTCCTGGATGGCCGAACCGGACTTGTCGACGAATTGGGCTTGATCTTGGGCCTTCCTTGGCGCGTGGGCTGTCCTCGGTGGATGATCTTGACGTGCTGGTCCAGCAAAGGTGGTTGGAAAGGCCTTGCTTCCGGATTAAGCCCTCCAGGCGTCGTAGATGAAGTAGTGGCCGAAACAGCGACGGTCGGGGATGAAGTAGCGGTCGTAGGGGAAGAAGGGGCAGCGGTTGTATCCTTGGGTGTGATGTCCTCATCACACTGATAAGCATAATGCATCACCACCATGAAATTAGCAAGCATCGACCTGCCAAAAATAGCGTTATATACTGAATCACAATCAATTACATCGAATGTAATCAATTCTGTTCGAAAATTGTCTGGTTCTCCCAATGTTACCGGTAATACAATTTGTCCGATCGACATCATTGAGGGACCAGGGATAATACCATAAAACGGATGGATTATGGGTTTGATCTTTGAGCGAGAAATTTGCATCTCATCAAGAGTTTTGACCAATAACAAATCTAGAGAACTACCTCCGCCGATCAATACCCTCTCGACCTTAGCATTGCTAATGATAGGGGTAATGATGAGGACACGTATGCTCGATCTTCTGGTGAGATTGATAAATTCGGCTAAGGTGCGTGACGACCTTGACGATCCGGCTACCAACCAGCAAGCAACTGGAAACCCAGCGATCGCTAAACCACCACGACGAAGCGTTATCAACTATGCCAAGACACGATCGACATGATCACGAGGATTTGTTCCTGCAGGCAACCGAAGAACAAGCAAGAACAAAGATAGGCAATCTGAAATTGCGAATTAGATTAAACACAAATGAGTTGAGGTTCAAAACTCGGTCTTGTTGGTCTAGCCGACACAAGAGGAGACGAGGTAGTTTCACATAGTGGAAAACTAAACTAACCAAAACCCAAGGAAGAAGAAGGGGGTGGTGGCCATATGTAGCAAGGATATGGCGGCCAGGGTAGGGTCATCGGCCAAAGCACCCACACCTATGCAACCCTAGGGATACACGGGCCTACGGCCCAAAGTAGAGGTGGCGCAGCACCTAGCAGGTTCTCTCCGTGGATTGTTTCATCGATTGCGGATGATCCAGAAGAAATTTGGTCAGAGGACCAAGCCCATTGGAAAGGTGTCATCGTGGGCTTCTCCGTGAAGTACTCATTTGCCCTAAACGGACTCCGTACATGGCCTGGACATCCGTTTGAAGTCGGACTGCTGCTGGATGGCCGAACCGGATTCGTGGACGAATTGGGCTTGACTTGATGCTTTGTGTTTTGCTTTGTATTGGGTGTGGCTCACTGACCCTCCAGTGTAGATGGTTTGAATGGCTCGGCACATGGATTCATGCCAACTCGTCGTCCTCCTTGATCTTCCGACAATGTAGTGCAAAACGTGAGAGGCGTCGTGTTCATGTCCATGTTGGTGAACGGTCATGTTAGACCCCTGGGACAATCGTCCCGATCGAAAGTTAAAAGAGTTTCTGAGCAATGAGGGAATTGAGGATCTCCAATTGGAGCTTCTACTTTATTTACCTCACGGTAAAGAGATTTGAATTGACGTTTAGAAGAATAAGAAGAGCCACAAAAAATAACGTTTACATGATTCTGGGGTACCTGATAGGCCACAACTTCATCTTCATCAGTGTCCCTAACCTCGCAAGATTGTTCTTTCTCTGGTATGGTCGGCATGGGTCCAGTTCCCTGGTAAAAAGTCGTCCAAACGCTTCAACCAGCTATGGTCGGCCATGTCCCCGGGCAAATGGGCCCCCGGGACTTGGGCTTCGGCGCATGTCTCGGGCCTCATCACTCTCCTCAAGGTAAAGTCTCGAGTTGTTTATCACGTGCAGGTCACGCGAGGAGCGCCTCGGGAATCAGCGACCACCTGTCAAGCATCCAAGACGTTTGACCGGGAGAAGGACGTTCCTACCCCTCAATCCGACGGTGGCTTCCGGGGTAGTTTAGGTTTTTCGCTTCTTTTTGGGGCTATAAATAGCCCTTGTACCCCTCAGTTGTAAGCAGGTGATTCATTTGTTGGAATAGCTAAAAAACTAACAGGTGTGCTCCGGAAGCCTCTCCTCCGGAGAGAGCCTCCCCAGCCGACTCCGGTCAGGAGCACGTCGACAGGACTAGGGCCCCCACCGGGACCCGAACCTGTATAAATCCTCGTGTCATTTCTTGTGTTTATCCGGCGGGGGAGGACCGGTCATCCGGTCAGCCCGCGCCGCGTAATCTTCGCTAGGATCGTTCACAAAACCTGCCGGGGTATTCGCAATACCACGACAGTTCCTAAGATCATGCCCAGAAGTGTTGTGGAACGGACACCATTTCTTGTTTTCCTATGGGTTAGTCTATTTTCCTGAATGGGGATTTTTATTTTTGAATGTAAATTTATTACCTTTTTCCTGTGGTGGTTTGTCAGCAAAGACCACGTTTCGGTATTGTCCAGTCCCATTCTTCTTGGGCTTCTTAGATTTCCTGCCTCCCAATGACTCTGGCTTTTTGCTGGAATAATCCTTCTTGTCATTCTTAAGACCTTGTTGAGGTGGCAAATTCCCTTTGTCCACCATTCTATTCCATTCCACGGCCTCAACCACGTCAGAATAATGGTCTGCTATATTGAATAGATCTGATACCGACCTTGGTGGATGTATGCTCAAATCTTCAGTGAATCTTTGGTATCGAACACCATTTTGAAAGCCCTGATAACCAAAGTATCTGAAATGTTGGGAATAGTATTTCTTACCCCAACAAACCTCTTGACAAATTGTCGAAGAGTTTCGGTCGAAGTCTGGCATAACCGATGAAGATCATCTTCCTTACTAGGCTTTTCATAACAATTTTGGAAATTGATGAGGATGGCATCACACAACATTTTGCCAATTGTATATCGACCCTTCTGGTTGATTGAACAAGCAAGTCCTTGCTGATCCTTCAAGAACCGTTGGCAAGTAATTTTCCATCACACGGTCATCTCCTCCTGCCACTTGAATGGCAGTGATGTAGATCTGAAGGAATTCTGCTGGATTTTGGGTTCCATCGAATCGATCATACTAGGTTTAAACTTGTCTGGCCAAACTACCGCACAGAGCCCTGGCGAGAAAGCTTTACAACCTACATAGCACCTTCAGAAATGTCTATCATCGTGACCTTCCATATGATCACGGGCAACATTACCTTGAGGAGATACACACTGTGGTCCCAGGTGAGAATGAACCGGTACGCGATTACAATCTCGAGAGCTTCCAACTCGCCTAGCTTTGTCATGCCAAATTGGCACTGGTGGCAACCAATTGCGTCTCCCATGGCTAGAGTAAGAATAATCCCGCTCATGGGAACAAATCGTGGAACGGGACGACATCGTCGGAGTGGCCTCGGACGCAACTTCGTCGAGTGTGTTTGCAAGGACTCTGCCGAAGGTCATTTTATCCGCATCTTCCAAACCAGGAGGAGGATTACGTAGTGTATCTGCGATAATACGAATTCGGTCTTGTGTGCTCCCTCTGGATGCCATAGGAGTATTGTCTCCTCAACCACCAGGGAATTTGCCGGGGCCAAAGATGGTGTCTGGTCGCGCCTGCGACCATGCTGATGATGAGAGGTACTGGGACTAGGGTCTCTAACAACAGCATCTTAGCGAGATTGCGCAAGATGTAAGGCTTCCTCAGATGCCCTGTGAATCTCATTCTCCCGCTCTTCGCGAGCTTGATCTTCCTCCTGCTTGCGTTCTTGTTCCTCCCTGGTAACTCGCTGTTCAGGAGTTTCCTCCGAAAGTGCAACAAATTCCCGTGGAACTGAGATCACAGATGGGGAAAACATCTCTCCTTGTTCCGATTCAGACTCGAAGTCAAAAAGAGATTGGAGATTGTCCGGAGCACACTTTCCAGGGCTAAACTCAAAGTCATCATCCTCCACATCTTTTGGAACGATATGCTGTGGCACGTACTCAGCCTCTGATGTGGTGGAAAATCCATCTTCTCTGTCTCTTAGCTGACAGACATGACTAGAGTTGGAGAATATGCATCCTCAAGATGTGACTCATGGACATCTTCATCGACAACCTCTTCCATAGGAACGGGGTCATTAGACGAAGGCATATGGATATGAGCATAGTCATCAAGATCAAAATTGTTCTTGGAATCGTATGCTCTAGACATAACTTACCAAAACTCCTGATGAAGAAAACGCTTTGAGAAAGGCCCCACGGTGGGCGCTAGCTGTCGACGATTGGGAGTTGGATCCTTAGTCGATCTTATGCAATTTAGTTGTGTAGGAAGTGGAGACCATTCAAGACGCCCATCAGGTAAGTAAAGATAATTGTGCATTGGAGACACAGGAGATTATACAGGTTTGGGCCCTCAAGGATTTGAGTAATAACCTTATGTCTTGTGATGTTTTCACTATGTACGTAAGTAATTACAACAGAGGGGAGATTGTTACAGAGGAAAGCTTACAATCTCTTTATCTATATCTATGTGTATTTCTTCTCTTCGTAAGTTATCACCTCTGGTATGCTTGTTGCCCCTTTTATAATGATCGAAAGGGTGTCAACATAAAGTAGTTTCAGGAGGTTAGACGGTTGCCAATATGCTGTTTCCAGATAACTTCATATCTTAACTCCCTGGTGGTTATGTTTACAAACAGGAGAAGTTATCTTATCCTGGAACCATGACTGGAAAACTCAGCCATTACTCAGGTTAGACATGACTCTCTCAATGCTATGGTCGTGTATAGCCTGCGACCATAGGTCAGTACTAAGGTCGTCATTAGTCATGCGACCTTCTAGTTCACAGAAAATTGAGCTCTGCAACCATGGAGCCATATATCATATCCGAAATATCTTAAACATGATATATTTAATAAACAGATGACTAGTCCAAGTAATATTCATTGCCAGCTATCCCCTAAATTTGAAGCAATAAAAAGTTTATTACTTCGAATTTAAAATTTTGAGAATATATCATCCGACATTTCGCCTTCTTCTGTTGTTTGAAGACGTTGCTTCCAACGTGTGCCAGTTTGTTTCCCAAGAAGAACTTTGAGATAAATTCAACAAGTCATCATGAAGCCTTTTACAACAAATCGAGGTAAAAATTAAGTGCATTTTTAAGAACTCGAGGCTTCTGTGAATACGAACCGATGCCTCCGGGTAGTAATATTCATCGTAGTGACTAGTCCAAGTAATATTCATCGTCAACTGGGTCCTCCTCGTGATCTTTCTGTGGAGGAATGAGGTGTATTACCTCGATTCGATGCGCGACAGGTTACCGAACGAATACGTGATCAAGGGGAATATGGACGCGTAAGTAACATGTTTGATTTAAATTTTGACCTCACTAGCTAATGATAACATATTAACCGGCAATGCTAACTGAAATGCAGGGCTTTCAAAAATTATGTGTCCACTGGAGGGAGGCATGACGCATCGGAGGGCTCCCGAATTTCTTGGAAAGAATATGAGGTACTTATGAGTCTTTTAGTTTATGCTTAATTAGTTTATGGAAAGAATAGCTACCATGTCTTCGCATATGCAATTATCTCAGTGCCATCAGCAGCCAGCCTCGTGGGAATGTGGGTTTTATGTGCTGCGGTACATGTATGACCTAATCAGGACAAACTTTCCCAATTCCCTCAAGTAAGCATTTTAGCTAACTCAAATTTGAAAATTGGATGTCACGTTCAAAACTAGGAAGTTAATTACTGAGTATTCACACATGCTTGCAGATTGCCATGTCCAAAGACAAATATGATAATGCAAAGATTAGAGAGCTGTGACAAATTTGGGCTCAATATGTGATGGACGGAGTGGCGTGCAACCAACCGCCATGACTAGCTTAGCTCACTTGTTGTAATTTTTCTCTTTTTCGTCTAGTCTCTGTGAATTGGGGTTTTTTGTATTTGTATTGGTTAGTACATATGTGAATAAATTGAGTGTGTGAATAAATGTGAATAACTGTCCAATGTGTCAATCTGTTTAATGTATATTTGTGAATGTACATTTTTTGTATCTATACTGTATTGTGTATCCAAGCTTTTCTAATGACTAAATAGCAAAGAAAGTTAGAAGACAACAACATTTTCTAACGGTTCACTACAACTATCTGATAGAAAAAAATACCATCTTCTAACGGCAACTAGTATTGCACCGTTAGAAAATAACATAGTATTATAACGGTTGTTCTAACGGTATACTTCTAAACAACCGTTAGAATACTATGTTATTTTCTAATGGTGCAGTACTAGTTACCGTTAGAAAAATTTGCTATGCTCTGACGGTTAACATGGAAGAACCGTTAGAATATAGTAATATCTTCTAACGATGAACTAAAAACTGACCGTTAGAAAATTGTGATATCGTCTAACGGTATAATGTTACGAACCGTTAGAAAATAGTGAAATGTTCTAATGGATAGTGCTAGTTAACCATTAGACTTGTTAGGTTGTTCTAACGGTTATCTCAGAAAAAACCGTTAGAACATTGCACTTATTCTAACGGTTATTTACTGTTAGAATAGTTCTTGTCTTGTTTTATCGTGCCTATCACTAACGGTATGAAAACCGTTAGTAGAGGTGTGTTTTGAACCGTTAGAAGAAAGTTTTTTTGTGCTAGTGATCCTTAATCTACTCGGAGGTGGAACATATGTCCTTTTCCTTGGACATAGCCTCATTTGACATAAGCATGTCAATGAGCTCACTCGGTGAAGTGTCGGAAAGATCACCGTTCACAAGAGTAGTTGTGAAGTCATCGGAGTGATCCTCCGGCAACACCTGGAGTAATTTCCTACAAATGTCTGGATTTGAAATATTAGTGCCAAAGGCTTTGAGCTCATTTGTGATGTTGATCAAGTGATCATACATGGTGGAGAGTGTGTCATGCTCCAACATCACAAATGCCTCATAGTGCCACACTAATAATCGCATCTTAGCATGCTCAAGGCTATATGTGCCCACAAATAAAGACTCAAGGGTGGTCCGAACATCGTGAGCTGTCGAACAATCACTCACTAGTTTGAGCACATCATGGCTAAGTGAATTAAGGAGCACATCTTTAGCTTTTGTGTTTAACAGGTGAATATCCTTATCCGAAATCAACGAATAAGTCATACCCTTTTGCACTAACCTCCACAGATTTAAATTCAATGCCTCATAATAACTACTCATAATAATTTTCTAACGATGATAATTTGAGCCATCAAATTGAGGAGATATGAAACCAAAATCCTCTATCAAGTTCATCCTTTCTCTCTAGACGGTAAAGCCGATAAATGAGAGACCTTGCTCTGATACCACGTGTAGGATCGAGGATGCCGACTAGAAGGGGGTGAATAAGAGGCTTTTAATAATTATTTTCAACTAAACAATTTTTAACAAGATAGTTAGAAAATCTAATTTTAGCAAAGGGTTTAACAACTAGTTGCATTCAACAATATGAAATATTCAATATAACATGCAACAATAGTAAATCAAGCAATTGTGCCAAGATGAATACGAATTATACAAGAGAGCGACAATTGACACAATGATTTTTACTGAGGTTTCGGAGACTCGCCCGGTCTCTCCTACTCCTCGTTGAAGCGTTCACGCGTGATCCTCATTTTCATATCCACGAAGGATATCTTCACTCGGATTGCACCTTCTCCACACTGGATAGGCGAGCACCAAACCTTTCACACTTGTTTGTCGGCCTCTCCAACAAACTTCAACCGAAGAGATCACGACTCTCCTCCAACACCGTCTAGGCAAAGGCGATCGCTAAGAGTAACAAGTTGGATGCGCTCACTTGAATGAATCAAGTGCTAGAAACTCAAATGATGCAAATGAATACCCAACACTCTAGCACTAGCTTGCAAATGAAGAATGAAGTGCACTAAGCACTCTTAACCTCTCTCAAATGCTTCTCCTCTAATTCACTCAAGATTTTGGCTCAAATCTAGCCTCTAGATGCAATATATCAAATGCAATGAACTTGGCTAGCTTATGCATTGTGTTTTCAACTTCTTGAGCCACCTCAAATGAAGGCCAAACTGAGGTATATATAGTCCCCTCAAAGAAACTAGCCGTTTGCAAAAAACCGAGTCAATTTTGTACAGGCCCGACATTGTTCGACCATGCCAGACACTGTCCGGCCAATGCAAGTCAATATGACCGTTGCAAACGTGTCAGTTACCGTTGGGCTATTTTTGTGAAGGCCGGACAAATGATCTTTTGTCCGGACACAAAACCCGGCCAGATGCATTTGTCTCTGGTTACACTTAACAATTGAGACTCACATGATTTGTACAGGCCAGACAACATCCGGCCTATCCCGAACAAAAGGCCCCAAACAGATTTAAACGTCTCTGGTTTCATTTCAAGTAAAACCTCACAACTTTTATACAGGACAGACAATGTCCGACCATCACAGACAATGTCCGACCTTCCCCAGACAAAAGCTCTGGAAAAATGTATATGTCTCTGTTTACGATTTGCAAAAGCCACTAGAGTTTTGTACAGGCCGGACAATGCTCGGCCACCACAGACAATGTCCGACCTGTGCAAACCGAAAACAGGACTTTACCAATTTTACTCAAAACAAAATTTGGTTATATACACATGCTCTATTTTCTCGCGGATATGTCTGCTATCACTCAGCAATGACCACGACCAATTTGATTTAGGAACTTAAACCACAGGTCGAATATCCAGTCGAAAATAGGTGGTCGAGTAGATTTGGTCGAGCGTACGCAATCGAGCTGAAAACTGGTACAACCAGTTTGAACTCCTACGACCACGACCAAACTCCAAACAAGGATACGATTAGAATGTGCAAATACGACCACAACCAACTCTAGTAAAAAAAACAAATTGCATTAGCTGGCAACCACGACTAAGTGCAGTTTTCAAAACATTATCTTTAATGCAAACAAACTACACTTAGATTTTCTAACAATGCAAGAAATGATTAAGCACTAGTGCAAAATGATATGAATGCATTTGATCTTCCACACTAGATAAACTCAAGCTACTAGTTTTCAACCCCTCTTAATAGTACGGTCAAACTAGTAAAAAGAATCACTATCAAACCGGTCTATCTCCAAACACCGAGACCGATAAAAACCTAAGAAAACAATCCTTAATCTTGAATCTTACCTTCGGTGAAGCTCAACTTCTCAAAGCTTGTCCTCGCAAAGCTTGACCTCGCTAAGTTTGACCTCGCTCAAGATGGCTCATATTGGCATCAACCTCCATATGCCCTTGCTTGCTTTCATCTCGCAATACACCTTGAGACTACAACACATACACTTAGCGCACATCATTAGTCTCATAGTTAGGTCATCATTAGTCACCAAAGAAATTACTCCACAAAGGAGTTGTTGACTCAACAATTTCTCTTTTCAATGAAATGACAAAACCATTTTCAACAAATACCAAATGAGTAAGAGATGAAATATCCAATCATATCGATTCATATATGATAAGAAATAAGCACACGATCTATACTACTCATGTCATGATGGCAATTAGCACAAATGACTAATATGATGAGCTCCCCCTCAACATATGCATCGATATCAAATCCACAACAAGGAGTCATCAAACTTACGGATCTAACGCATGACATTTCAATTGACAATTAGCACAAACATGATGCAATCACAGAGCTCCCCCTCAACATATGCATCAATATTGAACCACAACACAATGAGGGAGTCATCAACTTCAAGGTTTAACAAATATCCTTTCAATTTACTTGTGCTAAACAGGTTTTATCCAAGTTGTCATTAATCATCAAAACTATCATTATCCAAATTAACATTATTCATCAAGGGTTTATCCAAATCGTCATTAATCATCAAAACCTAGATCGACCTAGATCCAACAGGTACCACTTGTCAACCGAGTCACACAGTGGGAAGGGGAGAAAGTCCTTATTCTCCCGTAGCCGAAGTAGACAGGCTGGTGCGAGTAGTGCCCTTCGAACTTGCCAGAAAATAGTACTGGCGGAACAGAACCACACTGAGCAAAATCCCAATGTATGCCTCGCACAAGTGTTGGAACATTACGAGGATCAACATCGAGTTGGCATTCAGGTTCACCAACTCCAAGTCATAGTGGGTGAGGATTTCCCAGAAGAAGTCATTCTCCAGCAACCGGAAGCCACAGCATAGGAAATCCTCAAACACCACTAGCTCGCCCTCTTGCACCTTCGGGCTCTCCTCGTCCTCCCCAGCAGGGCGCCATGGAATTAGCGACCTGGCAGGGAGGTAAGCATCAACCTCCAACGCCAATAGACTCTCCTTCGATTGGTGATTGGATCGCATCCAGCAAGCCATTGAGTCGAGTTTTGAAAGAAGAACGAAGACTAAGGGCGAAGAAGACAAAGGGGGAACAGAAACTCTGAAAGAACTTAGGAAATTTCGAGGAAGGTTGCGTGCACAGGCAGGTCTCAGGACACACTATTTAAAAGCCCACTTTCCTTGGGTTCTTGACTGTTGTTTAATGCCTGTCACAACAGACCTGACACGCGCACTCAAAAGTTTCTTCTTTGGTTCGGTGGGAAGTCGAAACAAAAGACACCTTTTCAGAGCATGAAACGCCTTTTTAGAGTGTGGAACGCCTTTTTCAAGGAAAAAGAAAATCTTTTCCTTCCGACTTCAGGGGCTAGCTGACAAAGGTAGTCATTCCCATGATCGCACATATCCTTCTCATGATCACGATAGTCATTCCATGGTCGCAAACAACACTCCGTGGTCAGAATTACCTTTCTATGGTCGAAGAAAGCCAAGGAAAGAGATAAGGGGATGGTCCAAAGATATTCTGGACATAGTTTGTCAATGATATTGAAATTTTTACATGGTAAAAACAAAATTTTCTTTCCTTGATAATATTTACATTGATAATATTTACAAAAATTTATAACTGAGAAGGGATACATCAGGCGAGATCGAGGTCATGTAATAATCAATCAACTAAGGGCTTGACCTCGACCATGGCCGCGTCCATCTACTCCTCGTCACCAACAACCGCATCCCCCACCACTGGATTTAGATCCAAGCCTGAACCGTGGTGATTCCTAAGCCTACAGAGGACAGTAGAAACTGCGGCGCCGACTTCGGTCCTTAGTCTCTCCCTATACCTCGTTGCAGACTCTGGGATGTTGGCGACCAGCGAATCAGCTTCAGCCGCAACCAAATTGTTGGACTCTTCAAGAGATGAGTTAACCCTTTCAAGTTTAACAACTTCTGCCTCAAGAGCATCTGCAACCACCATCAGTTTACTAAAGATATCCCCTTCAATGAGACTGTAGCCTTCGATCAAAGCATCCAAGGCATCCTTCTCTTTGCGGACAAGCTTCTCGGCATCTCGAGCAAGCCTTGCAGTCTCTTGAGCCCTCTCGCTGGCCGCCTTGTAGCAGTCAACGACTCGAAGAAGAGAGTCCATATCAAGCCCTCTCTGGATGTACTTCTCCTCGAGGTGCTCGCTCTCCCCCTAGAGGAAGCTACACAATGCAGTCTTCTCCTTCAGGGACGCCAAGGCCTCAGCCAGCTCTTCGCTGGCCATCTGCCCGACTTCGTCTCCTTATGCGACCATGAGATCATTCCAAGTCGTGAACATAACAAAAAGAAAAATCCAAAGAGCTAAGGATCCTTATCTGGGAGGCAGATGCTGACTGGGCCACAGCGGGGTCCATGACTTCCACATCCTCCTCTGAGGACAGTGATAGAGATGCTACAAGAGGAGAGGAAGTCGCCTAATGTGTCATGTGCAGGATTGAGGATGCCGACTAGAGGGGGGTGAATAGGAGGCTTTAAAATCTTTTCGAATACAACAACTTTTGCAAGATTAAAACCTAAAAGAGCTAAGTGCAAATAAAAATTGAATCAATTCAACAATTAGATTGCACAAATAAAATGAGAGTAAAAGAATCAAACACAATGATGTATCTCGAGGTCTCGGAGACTTGCCTAGTCTCCCCGACTCCTCGTTGAAGCACTCAAATGAATGAGTCTCGCTTCAATATCCACGAAGGATATTTCCACTAGGGTTGCTTCTTCTCCACTCCAGAAAAGTGAGCACCAAATCTCTCCCAAACATGCCGAGCCTCTCCGACAAACTTCGTCAATGGAGAGATCAACGGCCACACCATCAAATCGTCTAGATGAAGGCGATCACCAAGAGTAACAAGTTGTAAGATCTTCTCTTGATCCCCAACAAATACCAAGAAACTTCTAAGGATACAAATGATGCAAATGAATGCTCTCAGAAGCTCTCTCTTAATCACAATGAATGATACTTGATCAAAAGATCAAAATTTTAGCACTAGGGAACTTGGGCTCAAGTGTATATCAAAATATATTTCTTGGTTATTTAGAAAAACTACTCGAAAATGTTTAGAAAACTGCTCAAAAAGTGTTTAAAAACACTGCTCAAAAATGTTTAGAAAATTGCTCAAAAAGGTGTTTAAAAACACTGCTAAAAAATATTTAGAAATCTGCTCAAAAGTGTTTAAAAACACTGCTCGAAAATATTTAGAAATTTGCTCAAAAGTGTTTAAAAATACTGCTAAAAAATGTTTAGAAAACTACTCAAAAAGGTGTTTAAAAGCATAGCTCGAAAATATTTAGAAATCTGCTCAAAAGTGTTTATAAACATTGCTAAAAAAAGTTTATAAAAACTGCTCAAAACTTCTTCTAAAAACTGCTCAAAAAGTATAAAAAAGTTGCTCAAAGTTGTATATGAGAATGTGGCTTGAAGATATACAAAACTACTGCTCAAAGCACATATTTATAGCCCAAACCTTTCAGTTAGCCGTTATGGTCGAGAAGGAAAGAAATCAGTACAGCTAATAGACAGTTTCGACCTCTAATGGCTAGGAAGTAACCGTTGGAGTGAACAGTGCTCAGAAGACCTCTGGTCGAATGAATAGTGTTCGAATGACCTATGGTCGAATGAACAATGCTCAAAAGACCAGTTTCAGTCCCTCTTTGAAATCTATATATTTTTTCAGATTCAACCAAGATTGTGAAAGAAAACGAATGCAACATATGACCTAAGAGTTTCTCAATTTTCCAGAACTAAAAGAGATTCTGCAACCCCACTTAATAGTATGGTTAAAAACTAAAAAGAATTTCTATAAATCCAGTTAATACTCCAAACACCGAGACCAGTACAATAAACAAGAACTTACCTTAGGTCTTTGCGGCTTTTTCTTGTCGACCTTGCACTTGCGACCTTGGCTCATAATGTTGGCTCGTGACCTTGGACTGCGACCTCGAGCAACACTGTGACCTTGTGCTTGCGACTTGTAGATTCTCCCGGATCACTTGCAGACTTTACAGAAATAGCTCTGCATACAAATAGCTCAAAGACACGGTTAGTCCAAGACACTTGAAGTCATCAATAATCAATCAACCAAAAAGAGCCTAGATGCAACATCATGTACAAGCAATTTAGTACTAAGCACATCATTCCTAACTAAATAACTCCATTCAATTAGATAAACGACATATCCTCACCTCAAGCCACAAGGAGCAGTTTGTTTCCAGGATGAGACCTGAGCCACAATTGCAGCTAATGGCTGGGGGGTTGAGGCCTCGTTCCTTCTGTCATAATGGCTTTGTGCGGCCAAGGAAGATGCCTCGACCATCCTCTTCGAGGAAAATCCACTGGATGATCCAACATCATCGCTTGGTTGCTTCCTTGAAGCTGTTGGACGCTCCAGTAGCTACAAAATGTCAAGAGTTTTGAAAAACTTCATTTAAGAAGAAGAAATCTACACTAACCTACCAGGAGAGAATTACCTCTTGAGATGGTGATGTAACATTGTCCACGCTAATCCCCTGTGAGCCCAGAGCCTCAACATTTTGTTCGCCGACTAAACCTTCTTCCTCATCAAATCACTCTTAGTTCGGGGATGCCATTGAAAAAGAGAAGGTTAAGAAGACGAAAAGCTTGAGACTTAGAAAATTTGTGGAAGAGTTGGGGGTTCCGTGGCAGGGTGATGGCTATTTATAGCCAAAGGCGACGTTTCGAGTTCCCAGCCTAGGGCGCAGCGCGAAGGCCTCGAGATCTTCCCTAGTGTTTTCCTGGTAACCACTTCCCTAAATTTTCTCCTCGAGTTATGTTGGGATTCGAAACGACGTAGTGCAATGCGGGAATTCGAAGTGCCAGATGTTGTTTAGAATTTGAAGCGACACAACCATTGTAATGGGCCTTTATTGTTTCAAATTCGGGGGCTAGCTGACGAGAATGGTTAGCCGGGCTTAGATCCCCATAGTTGCGCATACTTTCCCATGGTTGCAAACAACGCTCCATGGTCGCGCATACGTTTCTATGGTAATAAAAGGCCTAGAAAATAGATACCGAGTAATCCAAGGATATTCTGGACATAACCCATCAATTATATTTAATTCTTGCAATCTTAAGCTATGAGACTCTATAGATCTTAAAACATTTACTATTTTAAAGTCCATAGTCTTGTGCTGTATCCGCGAGCGCTCTATTCACAGAGATATTTACCTATGACCACACCATCTCGCAGATGCAAAACCTGATATCAATGCGTGGTCACAGAGGTACGCGATCACCCCCACCATAACTATGCCTTGATCCTTATGATTATTCCAAAAATAATCATAAGTCCCTGACAAGGTAACTGCCGGAGGAGATCAAGGCGGTGAGGCAGTTTCCACGACGATTGATCAGAGCTGCCTAACTGCCACGTAGCCACAACCTACGGCCACTATCACGTAAACACGACTTGCAGTTGTTGCATCTAGGCCCTTTTTGGGTCAATTTTGATTATTGATGACATTAAGTGTCTTGAACTAATCGTGTCTTTGATGTTGGATCTAGGTCGATCTAAGTATCTAGGTTTTGATGATTAATGACGATTTGGATAAATCCCTAATGATTAAAGTTAATCTGGAGAATGTCAGATTTGATGATTAAATGACAACTTAGATAAATCCTGATTTAGCACAAGTAAATTGAATTGATTATTGATAAGCCTTGAAATGGAGGCTTCCTGTTGTGGTTTAATATTGATGCATATGTAGAGGGGGAGCTCGGTGGTTACATCAATCTTGTGCTAAGTGTAAATCGAAATGTCATGTGTTGAATCCGAAAGTTTGATGACTCCCTGTTATGGATCTGATATCGATGCATATGTTGAGGGGGAGCTCATCATATTAGTCATCTTTGCTTATCTTTATTATAACATGAGCAGTATAGATCGTGTGCGTATGTCCTTATCATATGCGGATATATATGATTGTATTTCATCTCGCACTCATCTATTGATTGTTGAATATGGTTTTGTCATTTCACTGGAAAGAGAAACTGTTGAGCTAACTCCTGTGTGGAGTAGTTTCTCTAGTGGTGATTAATGACGACTTATATATGAGACTAATGTTGTGCATTGAGTGTACGTATTGTTGTCTCGGTTTGATTGCAGGATAAAAGCAAGCAAGGGCGTGAAGTGGATGAAGTCGATATGAATCATCTTGAGCGAGGTCATGCTTAGCGAGGTCAAGCTTTGCGAGGACAAGTGTCAAGTGGTTGAGCTTCACGAGGTCAAACTTCACCAAAGGTAAAATCCAAGATTAAGGATTGTTTTCTTAGGATTTTACCGGTCTCAGTGTTTGGAGACAGACCGGATTGATAGGTTTATTTTTGCTAGTTTGACCGTACTATTAAGAGGGGTCAGAAACTAGTAGCTTGAATCTATCTAGTGCGGAAGCTCAAATGCATTCATATCATCTTGCACTAGTATCTTTATCGCTCTTGCATTACTAGAGAATCTAAGTGTAGTTTGCGTGAATTAGAGAATATGTTTTGAAAACTGCACTTAGTCGTGATCGCCAGCTATTTATTCTGGTTTATTATCTAGAGCTGGTTGTAGATGTATTTGCACATTCTGATCGTATCTGTGCTTGATACGTGGTCGTGTCGCTAGTTTTGCGGCTTTCTGTTTAGGGTTTGGGCGTGGTCGTAGGAGCTCGAGCTGGTCGTACCAGTCTTCGGCTCGCTTGCATACATTCCACCAAACACTTTCGACCACCTGTTTTGATCGGATATCAGACCTGTGTGGTCGTGGTCATCGCTGAGTGTCAGCTGAGATATCCGCGAGAAAACAACAAATCCGTATGTGCAAATACCCTAAATTGCATTTGAGATGATTTTTGTGTTGGACATTTTGGTAACAGGAAAGTTTTTGAGTTTTATAGAAATATCTAGGTATTTCTAGGTCTTGCTTATGTTGATAAAATTGTAGTGCTCTGAGTTATCTTTCCAACAAGCCAAAAATCACCTCAATCAGATCTCTGGATCAAAAATTATACTTATTTTACTATCAGTATGCAGTGGCCAGACTTTGTCCGGGCATGGCCGGACATTGTCCGACCTGTACAATTTTTTTCAGCCTTTTGCATAATGAAACCAGAGACATTTGCATCTGTCCGGGGCTATCTGTCCTGGGAGGCCGGACATTGTCCGATATGGCCGGACAATGTCCGGCCTGTACAAATTTTTTGAGCCGAGAAATGAAGCAGAGACAAATGCAACCGTCCGGAGCTTTTGTCTGTCATGGCCGGACATTGTCCGGCATGGCCGGACAATGTCCGGCCTTTACAAAAAAAAGCCCCCAACGGTCACTGACACGTTGCAACGGCTGTTTTCGTTGAACTGGCCAGACAATGTCTGAAGTGGCGGACAATATCCGGCCTATACAAATCTGGTTCAGTTTGTTGCAAAATGCTAGTTTTTCTTTGAGGCTATACATACTTCGTGTTTGGCTTCATTTTTAGGTGCTCAAAGAGTTCATTCTTCAGTAGAAAACCTAGCCAATTGAGTTGCATATGTGTTATTGCATTTAGAGGCTAGAATTGAGCCCAAATCTTGAGTAGATTTGAGAGAGAGCTTGAGGGAGATTGTGTGAGTGTTTATTGCACTCCATCTCCATTAGATTGCTAGTGCTAGAGTGTTGAGCACCTCATTTGCATCATTGAGCTTCTAGCACGTGGTTGGTTCAAGTGAAAGTGCATCCGGCTTGTTACTCTTGGCGATCGCCTTTGCCTAGACGGTGCCGGAGGAGAGTTGAGATCTATCCAATTGAAGTTTGTCGGAGAGGCCGGCAAAAGATTGTGAAAGGTGTGGTGCTCGCCTATTCGGTGTGGAGAAGGAGCAACCCTAGTGAGATATCCTTCGTGGATATAGAAGCGAGGCTCACGAGTGAGCGCTTCAACCAGGAGTAGGGGAGACCGGGCGAGTCTCCGAGACCTCGGTAAAAATATTGTGTCAAATTGCGTATTTCATATTTGCTTTACATTCATCTTGACACAATTGCTATATTTACCATTGTTGCATGTCTTATTGAATAGTTCATTTGATTGAATGCAACTAGTTGATTAAATTGCTTTTAAGCATCATTGTATAATTTAGGTCTCTCAATTATTCTTTAAAATTGATTAATTGAAAAGAAATTTTAAAAGCCTCCTATTCACCCCCCCTCTAGTTAGCATCCTTGATCCTACATTTGAGCTATTTGTATGCAATGTTATCTCTATAAAGTTTGCAAGTGATCCAGGAAGGTCTGCAAGTCGCAAGCACAAGGTCAAGCGCAAGGTCGCAGTGTCGCCCGAGGTCGCAATCCGAGGACGCGAGCCAAAGCCGCAAGTGCAATGTCGCCAAGAAGGAAGCTGCAAAGACCTAAGGTAAGTGCTTGTTTATTATACCGGTCTCGGAGTTTGGAGTTTGACCGGGTTTTATAAGAAATTCTTTTTTAGTTTAACTGTACTATTAAGAGGGGTTGCAAAATCTCTTTTAGTTCGGGCAAAAACTGAGAAACTCTTAGGTCATTTGTTGCGCTCATATTCATTCAGATTATTTGTCAAAATATGAGAAATATATAGATTTCAAAGAGGGGCTGAAACTGTTTTTTAGTACTGTTCATTTGACCAGATACTGTTCATACAACCAGGTACAGTTCATTTTGACCAGATACTATTTATACGACCAGAGGTCACTCGAGTACTATTCATATGATCAGTTATTGTTCGTACGACCAGTAACACTGTTCATTCGACCAGAGGTTCCAACGGCTATTTACTAGCCGTTAGCGGTCGAAGCTGGCTGTTAGTGTTAAAGAATATATGTATCAGATACGAGTTCGAATAAGATTCGTATCAAATCAGGAAACCTAATCTGTTAGGATTTCTTCTGCATGGGCAGTTCGGATAAGATTCGTATAATATCAGGAAACCTAATTTGTTAGGATTTCTCTTGCTTGGCCCTATATATAGAGAGGCATGATGGGCCTTGATGATTAACACAGAAAAGCCCTAGCTGCTACCTCCTCTAAAGTAATAGCCCTAAAAACCCTTGTTGTGCACATTGGTGCTAGCACACCATTGCACAACGTTTCATCCCAGTACGTGTGGATACCGGTAGAGGCGCTGCTGCAATTGCTGCGCTGATCAGGACGATCCGTGAGCGATCGTTGTCATCTACATCCACTGTTCTGGATGATCCGCAAACGGTTGTTGCGAACATTCGATCATTGCATCAAATCTGCTTCCGCTACTGGTAACAATCTAATCTATGATCTATTACTTGCAGTTTTTGAGTAAATTATTAGAAATTCTGCTAGTGTAGCTTACTCGATTTCCTACAGTGGTATCAGAGCCATCCTGTATAGTATTAGATCTGGATTAATAATATATATATATATATATATATATATGAAGTTATAGTAGATTAGATCTACTAGTTCATTTAATCTGTTACCATATAAGTTTCATTATACATGTTTGTTTTGACATCCAAGTGTTGTGATGAACAATTTTTGGCCAGTTTTAATATGAACTAATGTCTAATGATCCTAGCATGGGCCAGAGGGAGGTGATGTTAGGGTTTATATGACAATAGTAGATTAGATCTTCTAAATCATATGTGTATAGATTGGATCTATATATGACATTAGCTGCCTATTCTAGATATTCATATTGGAGTTAATATGAATGACTTAAGGGGATTTAAACCAATCAGATTGGTTCAAAAATTTGATTAATATGATTAATTTAAAAAAAAAGATTATAGTTGATAACCAGAAGCTGTCAACTTTGGTATCTAAGGAAAGAACACATCATAAGGTTTTTCTTAATAAGCCCCGCTTGGCGGAACGCTTTCCTTCATGGTGTGAGCGAAAACAGTCGCGGTCTTTCCTGGCCAAGGTTACTGCCAACGGAAATTAAATATAGTCGTAGTTATGCATGTGAGATTATCTAACTGATGGTTATTTTCATGCATATATATGTTGTGACATCTTTTAACCCCTCATGAAACATAAAGATTATACTTGACAACCAGAAGCTGTCAACTTTGGTGTCTAAGGAAAGAACACATCATAAGATTTTTCTTAATAAGCCCCGCTTGACGGAACGCTTTCCTTCATAGTGTGAGCGAAAACAGTCACGGTCTTTCCTGGCCAAGGTTACTGCCAACGGAAGTTAAATATAGTTGAAATTGCACCTATTAGATCATCTAGCTGATGGTTATTTTCGTGCATATGGATATTTTGCCATGTTTTAACCCCTCATAAAAATTAAGTGTTTATTATACCCTTCCAATTGCTGCACCTGTCAAGATTTTGATCGTTGCTTGGTGGGTCTGACAAATCAGAGCACCATCAATTATCTTAATAAGGCAGGATGTGTGTTGGACACCCATAAGCATATAATTGGTTTAATTTAACAAAGCCATCAAAACGGTTTTGGGCTTTGGGGCATGGTGTTGGGATGACACCCAACAAACAAGAGTTATATATGATATAATTAGTAAGGAGTTGCTTACCTAAATAACTAGGTTTCTAGCAGTGATGCCAAAGCTCACTAGAACTTAGTGAAATATGGATCTTGGCCTACTATATATATTTCTTTGAGGGATTTTTTCTAAAATATATAGTTGGTACATCTTTTATTGAATTATTTAATAAAAGACTTTTCATAAATATAATGCTATAATTTTGCATTTCTTTACTATTGTAGACCATGGATAGTGGTAGCTCCTCAAACAATTTCAGTTTGCGATCTGTCCTTAATAAAGAAAAGCTCAATGGAACAAATTTCATTGATTGGTATAGAAACTTGAGAATTGTTCTCAAACAAGAGAAAAAGGACTATGTTCTAGAGACTCCTATACCTGATGAACCAGCCGCTAGTGCTTTACGTGCTCAAAAGAATGCTTATAAAAAGCATACTGATGACGCACTTGATGCCAGCTGTCTAATGCTTGTCACGATGAACTCTGAGCTTCAGAAGCAATATGAGAACATGACAGCTTATGACATGGCCGTGTCTCTTAGAAACTTATTCGAGAAGCAGGCCAGGGTGGAAAGATATGAGACCACCAAGAAATTGCATGATTGCAAGTTGGCAGAAGGAAGCTCGGTCAGTCCTCATGTGATCAAGATGATTGGTTACATTGAGAATTTGGAAAAACTTAGTTTTCCCCTTAGTCAAGAGTTGGCTACTGATATGATTCTCCAATCGCTCCCTCCGAGCTATGACCAGTTTGTCATGAATTATAACATGAATAATCTGGAGGAAATCATTGACCGAATTGCATGGGATGCTTAAAACAGCGAAACAGAACATTAAGAAAAACCCAAATAATGTAATGATGGTTCAAAAGGGAAAAAGCTTTAAGAAGAAGGGCAAGGGCAAGGCTAAGGGAAAGGGCAAAGCTCTAGAAAGATCTTCTAGCGCTAAGCCTAATTCCAAAGGAAAGTCCAAGTCAGCTGCCACCCCTACTACTGAATGCTTCTATTGCAAGGAATCTGGTCATTGGAAGAGGAATTGCAAGAAATACTTGGAAGATTTAAAGAAAAAGAAGGAAAGTGAGACTCCTTCAGGGGCTTAAAAGGAGTAGAAATTTGGCTAAGGGCGAGGTTCAACTTCGCGTTGGCAATGGAGCAAGAGTTGCAGCCTTAGCTGTTGGAACTTTTATATTAGCTTTACCTTCAGGATTAGTTTTAGAACATAATAACTGTTATTATGTTCCTGCCATAAGCAAAAACATTGTATCCGTGTCGTGTTTGGACATGCTGTGTTATGAATTTAGAATAAAGAACAATCGTTGTTTGTTTTATTTAAATGATATGGTTTATGGCAATGCCTCATTGGAGAATGGGCTTTATCAGCTAAATCTTGAATTACCTGTCTATAACATATATACTAAGAGGCTTAGGTCCAATGATTTGAATCCCACGTTTATCTAGCATTGTCGTTTAGGCCATATCAATGAGAAACGCATCATGGAACTCCTGAAAGATGGGCTTCTAAACTCATTTGATTTTCAATCAGTTGATGTGTGTGAATCTTGTTTACTTGGCAAAATGACAAAGGCACCTTTCACGAGTGAAAGTGAAAGGGCAAATGACTTATTGGCTCTTATTCATACTGATGTATGTGGACCATTAAGTTCAACAGCTAGAGGTGGTTTTTAGTACTTCATAACTTTTACCGAAGACTTTAGTAGATATGGATATGTCTACTTAATGAGGCATAAATCTGAAACGTTTGATAAATTCAAGGAATTTCAGAATGAAGTACAAAATCAACTTGGCAAGACAATCAAAACCCTACGATCTGATCGTGGAGGGGAATATTTGAGCCAAGAATTTGGTGATCATCTAAAACAACATGGAATTGTTCCACAGTTGACCCCGCCAGGAACACCTCAATGGAATGGTGTGTCAGAACGACGGAACAGGACCTTGTTGGACATGGTTCGGTCAATGATGAGCCAAACTGATCTTCCATTGTCCTTCTGGGGATATGCTCTAGAAACAGCTGCGTTCACATTAAATAGGGCTACATCAAAAGCCGTAGAAAGGACACCATATGAGATATGGAATGGAAGGCGTCCTGGATTGTCTTTTCTTAAGATTTGGGGTTGTGAAGTTTATGTAAAACGTTTAATGTCTGATAAGCTCAAACCCAAATCAGATAAATGCTTCTTTGTGGGCTATCCTAAGGAAACAAAAGGATATTACTTCTATAATCGAGAAGAAAACAAAGTGTTTGTTGCCCGAAACGGTGTCTTTTTGGAGAACAAGTTTCTTTCAAAAGGAGTAAGTGGGAGCACAGTGCAACTTGAAGAAATTCGGGAACCACTGGAAATTGTTTCAGCACCCACTGAAGCTCAGCAAGACCTGCAAAACAATGTAGAAAATGATGCAGGACAAGCACCGATTATACGTAGGTCTGAAAGGATACGTCACGCACCTGGAAGGTACATGCTCCTTACAATGGAGCAGCGTGAAGTATTATTGATAGATTATGATGAACCTAAGACTTACGAAGAAGCGATGATGAGCCCTGACTCTAAGAAATGGCTTGGAGCCATGAGATCCGAAATTGAATCCATGCATGACAATCGAGTGTGGAACTTGGTTGATCTGCCTGATGGTGTAAAAGCCATTGAGTGCAAATGGGTTTATAAGAAAAAGATTGACATGGATGGTCATGTTTATATCCATAAAGCACGATTAGTTGCAAAAGGTTTCAAGCAAATTCAAGGTGTTGATTATGATGAAACCTTTTCGCCCGTTGCTATGTTAAAGTCAATCAAGATCATCCTAGTTATTGCTGCCTATTTCGATTATGAGATATGGCAGATGGATGTCAAAACGGCTTTCCTAAATGGAAACCTAAGTGAGGATGTGTATATGGCATAGCCTAAGGGTTTTGTCGATCCAGATAATACTAGGAAAGTATGCAAGCTTCATAAATCCATTTATGGGTTGAAGCAAGCTTCTCGGAGTTGGAATCTTCGTTTTGATGAAGTAGTCAAACAGTTTGGTTTCATCAAAAATGAAGAAGAGCCTTGTGTTTATAAAAAAGTAAATGGGAGCGCACTTGTTTTTCTGGTCTTATATGTGGATGACATACTTCTGATCGGAAATGATATTCCTATGCTTGATTCTATGAAGTCCTCATTGAAAAGTAGCTTCTCTATGAAAGACTTAGGTGAGGCAGCATATATTTTGGGCATTAAGATCTATCGAGATAGATCTAAAAGGCTAATTGGATTAAGCCAAAGTACATATATTGACAAAGTATTGAATAGATTCAATATGCACGATTCCAAGAAAGGTTTTCTACCTATGTCACATGGCATTAGTCTTAGCAAGAGTCAATGTCCTTCGACATGTGATGAGCGGGACCAAATAAATAAGATTCCATATGCTTCTGCTGTTGGATCTATTATGTATGCCATGCTATGTACACGCCCAGATGTCTCCTATGCTCTAAGTGTTACAAGCAGATACCAATCAAATCTAGGTGAGAGTCACTGGACTGCTGTAAAAAACATCCTTAAATATTTGAGGAGGACTAAGGATGTGTTCTTGGTTTATGGAGGTGAGGAAGAGCTTGTTGTTAGTGGCTACACCGATGCTAGCTTCCAAACCGACAAAGATGATTTCAAATCGCAATCTGGTTTTGTATTTTGCCTTAATGGAGGAGCTGTAAGTTAGAAGAGTTCCAAGCAAGAAACTGTCGCTGATTCTACAACAGAAGCAGAGTACATTGCTGCTTCTGAAGCTGCTAAAGAAGCTGTTTGGATTGAGAAGTTCATCTCTGAACTTGGTGTGGTTTCTAGTATTTCAAGCCCAGTGGATCTCTATTGTGACAATAGTGGAGCCATTGCGCAAGCCAAGGAACCAAGGTCTCATCAGAAATCCAAACATATACTCAGGCGTTATCACCTCATCCGAGAAATCGTGAATAGAGGTGATGTGAAGATTTGCAAAGTGTCCACGGATTTGAATGTTGCTGATCCGTTGACAAAGCCTCTCCCGCAACCAAAGCATGAGGTGCATACTAGAGCAATAGGTATTAGATACATTTGTGATTGACTCTAGTCCAAGTGGGAGTTTGTTAGTGATATGTCCTAGAGCAAATCACAGAGATGTATTTATCTTTGTTATATTTATGAACATTTGAATAATATGTTATTTTTGAATAAATTATCATCTTGGTTTGATCAACAAGTATGTGACTTGTTCGTGAGACTCTAAATTTATTTGATGATATTATTCTAATATAGTCCCTGATCCATTATCTTTAAATAGGACATTATTGATTAATGGATCAGCACATTTATTGATTGATGGTTATGTTTCACGGACCATGGATACAAGATATCAAATCAATAATGTGGACATATATTGGAGAATATAATGTTGGATAAACCCATTTTGAGACACTGTTTGGATTTGTTATTTAAGTGTCACCAGTAGGTCTCAAATAATGTTTATGATTGATCCTTAGACCTGAGACCATCATAGTTTCCTACATGCGTAGTAGTATACTTTGATAGTACCAAACGCTACTTTTAATTAAGTAGTAATAAAGGTAATATTCGGGTATACTATGAGCCATGCGGAGGAATATGAATGGTTAAGATGGAATTTGCATATCTTATAAAATGAGAGAGATATCTCTGAGCCCCTCGATATAGATGAATTGAGAAGTGCATGGCCATGCCGTTTGTGGTTGAAGTGTCAACTACAAGAAGATCAATTCACTATGAGATCGAGAAAGGATTGAACTGTGCAAGGGTGGCACATTTCCTACCTTGGGTTTAATCTGGTATCGTATGGCAAGAGGATCAACATGAAAACATTATATAGGTTTGCTGATTATGATCTTTGTGTGTATTTGGATAGTCGTTATGTCCTGCTAGGGGCCACTACCGACTTACAATTCGGGTAAGTATTCTCGGGTTGTGACTAAATATACATGAACCTACAGGGTCACACACTTAACGGGTTGGAACAATGCAATTCGGATTAAGTCTATTTTGGGTTTCCATATCAGATTTGGAGACTTAATGTTAGACTCCTTATGCATTTGGATTGGATTTGATATGAGTTTCTGTATCAGATTCGGAAACTTAATATTAGACTCCTTATGTATTTGGATTGGGT
Organism: Pharus latifolius; assembly: GCA_019359835.1. Classification (NCBI taxonomy): domain Eukaryota; kingdom Viridiplantae; phylum Streptophyta; class Magnoliopsida; order Poales; family Poaceae; genus Pharus; species Pharus latifolius. The sequence continues at coordinate 17,113,937 of CM033327.1, read as the reverse complement.
TTAGACTCCTTATGCATTCGGATTGGATTTGTTATGGGTTTTCGTATCAGATCCGGATTGGGTCTGTTAGAGAATATACGTATCAGATACGAGTTCGAATAAGATTCGTATCAAATCAAGAAACCTTCTGCATGGGCAGTTCGGATAAGATTCGTATAATATCAGGAAACCTAATTTGTTAGGATTTCTCTTGCTTGGCCCTATATATAGAGAGGTATGATGGGCCTTGATGATTAACACAGAAAAGCCCTATCTGCTACCTCCTCTAAAGTAATAGCCCTAAAAACCCTTGTTGTGCACATTGGTGCTAGCACACCATTGCACAACGTTTCATCCCAGTACGTGTGGATACCGGTAGAGGCGCTGCTGCAATTGCTGCGCTGATCAGGACGATCCGTGAGCGATCGTTGTCATCTACATCCACTGTTCTGGACAATCCGCAAACGGTTGTTGCGAACATTCGATCATTGCATCAAATCTGCTTCCGCTACTGGTAACAATCTAATCTATGATCTATTACTTGCAGTTTTCGAGTAAATTATTAGAAATTCTGCTAGTATAGCTTACTCGATTTCCTACAGTTAGCTGGCCCGATTTCTTTCCTTTTTGACCACAACGGCTAGCTGAGATGCTGGGCTATAAATACAGGTGTTTTGAGCAGTATTTTCACACATCTCAAGCTACAATCTCATACCCATTTTTAAGCAGTCTCTGTACACACCTTTGAGCATCTTTTCTATACATTTTGAGCAGTTTTTAGAAGAAGTTTTGAGCAGTTTTAAAACACTTTTGAGTAGATTTTCTCTACTGTTTTTGAGCTGTTTTAAAACACTTTTTAACAGTTTTTTATCAAATTTTGAGCAGTTTCTGTTCACATTTTTGAGCAGTTTTTAAACAGTTTTTGAGTAGATTTCTCTACTGTTTTTATCAATTTTACAAACACTTTTGAGCAGATCTTTGAGCAGTGTTTGAACAGATTTTTGAGAAGCTTCTGTTCATATTTTTGATCAGTTTTATAAACACTTTTTGAGTAGATTTTGATCAGTGTTTATAAACATTGTTTTGAGCAGCTTTTCTAAAGAACTAAGAGATATATGTTTTGATATATACTTGAGCCCAAGTGCCAAAATCTTGATCTTTTGATCAAGTATCATTCATTGTGATTGAGAGAGATCTTCTGAGAGCATTCATTTGCATCATTTGTGTCCTTAGAAGTTTCTCGGTATTTGTTGGGGGTCAAGAGAAGATCTTGCAACTTGTTATTCTTGGTGAACGCCCTCACCTAGACGGTTTGGAGGCGTGGTTGTTGACCTCTCCATTAACAGAGATTATCAGAGAGGCTCGACATATTTTGTGAAAGGCATCGTGCTCGCCTATCTGGAGTGGAGAAGAAGCAACCTTAGTGAAAAATATCTTTCGTGGATATTGAAGCAAGACTCATTCATTGAGTGCTTCAACGAGGAGTAGGGGAGACCGGGCGAGTCTCCGAGACCTCGGGATAAATCATTGTGTTTGTTTTTCTTACTCTTTCTTAGTGCAAAATATTATTAAATTGTTTCAGTTTATTTGCTCTTAGTCTTTTCTTTGCAAAAATTGTTTTTAGTTGAAAAGTTTAAAGCCTCCTATTCACTCTACCCTCTAGTCGGCATCCTCGATCCTACATGTGGTATCACAGCGTGGTCTCTCTTTTGAGTAGGCTTCACCGCGTAGAGGGAGGATGGCTTCAAATGAGAGTTTTCATCTTGGTCACACCGAGTGTGCGCCTATCTTTGACAGGACTAACTATCCCTATTGGAAAGTGCTCATGATGGTTTTTCTAGAGGCCATGGGGCTTGATGTTTGGGACATTGTTAAGATTGAGTTTACTCCTCCGGTTGATCCGGCAAATCACTCCGATGATTATAGGAGAAAACTCCACTTAAATGCCCGTGCCAAAAATGCTCTCTTTGCCGGCTTGTCCCTAAATGAGTTCAACCGCATGAGCAATCTTACCACCGCTCACAAAGTTTGGACCACCCTCGAGGAGATATATGAGGGCACCACTAGGGTCAAGGAGGCAAAATTGCTAATAGTTAGGCAAAGATATAAGACATTCACCATGTCATCAACCGAGTCCGTGGATTCTATGTTCACTCGGTTGAACAACATTGTGAATAAGCTCAAAGGACTTGGAGTTGTTTTTACTAACATTGAGATTGTAAGAAAAATGCTTAGGGCTCTTCCGGAGAGTTTTGACACTCTTGTGACGGTCTTCACCAACTCCGACTTATCATCCACCACACGTACCGATCTCTATAGGAACCTCATCACCCATGAGATGCATCGGAAGGAGAAGAAGGAGGCGGCTGAATCATTAGAGACGAAAAAGAAGAACTTGGCATTCAAAGCCAACTCCAAAAATGATTCAAACGATGGCTCCTCTGATGAGGATCTAGCCCTTCTTGTAAAGAACACCAAAAAGTTTCTTCGCAAGTTGCACAAGAAGGGAGTCAACATCGACACAAGATCAAAGGGGTCAAAGAAAGAAAACTTCAAGGACATCATATGCTATGAATGTCATGAAAAGGGACATTTAGTTTCAAGATGCCCAAATAAGAACAAGCCTTGGGATAAGAAGAAGAAAGATCCTAAGAAGAAGAAATTCTTCAAAAACAATGGCGGAAACCAAGAAGAATGCTTTGGAGAATGGATGTCCGGAGAAGAGAGCTCTGATTCCGACTTCGATGATGAAGAGGGTTGTTCCAAGAAGCTAGCCGGGTTCCAAGAGGAAAGACACCCATTATGAGAAATTAATAAAATACTCGGCGAAGGGTTGTCTCGGACATATAAAAGGAAGAGGTAGCTCACTGGAGAAGTCAAAAACCCTTCGTTGCCTTAGACCCACCTGCCGCACAAAAACCCTCTTTTGCATTCCTTGTCTTCGTCGTCTCCAAAGTTTCCACTTTTCTTCTCAATTCTTCATAAGAAATGGTGTCCTGGAGCCAATCCGTCCACCATACAGAAGAGAGCCTGGTGGCACTAGAGAAAGAAGAGATTCTCCCCCCACGGCTGCTGATCAACTAGCGGCTAGCGGAAAAAGATCAAGAAACCCCAATCGTCCAAGAGGGCGAATTGGTGATCTTCGAGGAATACTTGCGTTGTGGGTTCCGATTCCCAGAAAGCGAATTTTTGAGGGGAATCTTGGACCATTATGGGTTGGAGTTAGTAAATCTCCACCCAAATGCAGTCCTTATCCTGGCGATTTTCCAACACCTCTGTGAAGCCTTTGTCGGAGTGCTTCCAAGAATGGAGCTTTTCCGACACTTCTATTTTTTGGCATGGTCAAAAAGTGCCAATGCCGCTGGGTGTATATACTTCTGTATACGGGAGAAGAAGGAGTACCCATTCCCGCCCCTATGGGACTCTGTTCATGGGTGGTACCATAAATGCTTCTACTACACCCCTCCGTCGGAGAGCAGACTATGGTTCGCGAACACCCGACCGGAGAAAGCCAATGAGTTAAACTCCCTTCCCGTTCTGAGCACAGAACAGAAGAAACATGCTCAAGCTATTCTTCACCTAGTCCAGCAAGGCTTGACTGCGCGCGACATCATACGCGACTTCGTGAAGAATAGGATAAGCCCCCTGCGTGAAAGGGCACATCCAGCTTGGGAAGTGGAGTCCGTGGCAGACAGCACCCTGGACTATAATAACAGTATGTCCTTTAATCAACAAAACATACATTTTTACTGATTAAAAGACATTACATTTATTAACATGCTTGTTTGTGATACAGCACTATCCTTGTCCGAGATTGAGTAACGGAAAAACTACCTCCTTCAGGCGTATAATGCCGCTGTGGAGGGAGCTAAAGGATCGCCTCGCCCCCAGAGCTTGATTAACGCCAGCGATGATCTTAAGCAAGAACGCCGAAAGGTATGATTTATTCAAACAAGCTCTGTTGGAAACCATCCATTTGTCTTGTATTACCAAAATGTTGAATAATACAGCTTCTGGGAAAATTTGCTAAGGCAATGCGTCCAAGTGAGGACGTTGGTCCTTCGGGAAGACCGACTGTGAAGAGGGTGAGAAGGACCCCTTCAAAGCATGAAGTGAAGGAGTCTACTCCCAAAAAACCCAAGAAGATCCTGGGAGAAACTTCTTAGCGAAAGAAAAACATTACTGCGAAAAATACTGCGGTAAGATTTTCGATACCTCCTGTAACCCCAAGTACGAGCGGAAATCACTTCTTTGTCATACAGGGCGAAGGGAGCGAAGACGAGGAAGACGACATTCCTCTAGTTCGTCACAAGAGAAAACAACTTACCTCTTGGGAACAAGCGTCCTAGAGAGGTCGACTTCCCTTCTAGTCGACGAAACCTTGTCCCTGACCGCAGGGACAGAAATGGCTATCATGGGCCCCGTGACCACTGACAACCCTGTGCTTTCGGGTGGAACCCTGGTGCCTGAAGCTCATGAAGCCCCAGGGCTTACAACACCTCCCCTACCGATAGAGGGAACGACTGTGGTAAGAATCCTCACAATCTTGCACATTTTCGTTCCTCTGTACATAGCCATTGAATTGTGTTCATACAGGGAGAAGAGGATACTGTCCTTTTTAAGAGAAGGAAAATGAGGATAGAAGAAGACTCTTTCCCGAGAGCAATCATCAAGCTTCTCTCTCTTGGAGCACATCATCAGAACCAAACCATGGGTGGGGTTTCGAATAAAGTGAGAACTTTTCCTATCGCCATCTAAATATGACTGACGGGAGGCATCTTCACCTTACAATGTGTTTGTCTATCTGTTGGCGTAGGGATGCTGCACCTAGTATCCCGGCGACCCCGACAAGCCATCGTACACCCACTACAGAGGTCGCAGGAGAGCCAAGTCCGATTCCCATGGCCGAAGAGGTTCTTCGGGCCATCGTGGATGGAATGGCAGAGGAAATCCGATCCCAAGGTACGGAAACCGCAGTCCCGGTCATAGAGGGGGAACAACAGGAAAAATCATCTGCTGCCCCTACCGCGGACACAACAAGTCCTGAGGTTAGACCTCACGCTGATATTGAGAGTGGCTCATTCAGTGACTACATAGAAGTGTGAACAACTCTCTTTTTCATTTTCAAACTCGCAAAAATTCAGGAATATTCAAGTCTTAAGAGCAACTTCTTATCGTGTTCCAAGACTTGACCCGGGTGGCGACCAAGTTGATAGCTATAGCAAAGCATATTGAGGTCGAGCATCGGGAGATCAATCGGTTGCAATAGTAAGTATAGTGCTCTTTATTCATGTTAACTTGAATCCGTATTTAAGCATAAATGATCGTCCTTCTTGTTATAGAGAAAATGCCTTTCTAAACAAGAGCATGGCTGATCAAGAGAATCAAGAAGAAACTGTAGCGGCGAGATATTCTTCTCTGGAGAAAGAACTTCGTGAAGCGCAGTCAAAGTTTTCTGGTAAGTATACTTCTGACCAAAAGGAATCTTCTCATCATATGAACTTGTTTATAGTAAATGTTCACCGTGTTCATACACCACAAGAGGATGAAATAAGTCGTCTTTCAGAAGAGAAAAGAAACCTTCAGGCAACCATCGAGTTGCAAAGCTCGAAAATTGATACCGCTAGCCTCGAGAATGAAGGTCTAAACGAAACAATTTCCTCCTGTAGCAATACTCAATCGAACATCTTTGAAAAGCTGAAGATGGTGGCTACTCTACTAAAAGCAGATGTGATCGAGTCGCAAAAGTGCAATCCAAGCCTTAGCGAGTTAGCCACACTGGTCGCAGCCCAAGCCGAATCACTCCTCGAGTATCTGTCGTGGTATCACGAATACCTCAGCAGGTTTTGTTGAAGTCCCTTGCGAAGAAAAGACAACGCGAGCTGACCGCGTGACCGGTTCTCTCCCGTCGGGCAAATGCAGCAAATGACACGAGGGTTTATACAGGTTCGGGCCTCAGTGGAGACCCTAGTCCTGTCGACGTGCTCCCAACTAGAGTTGGCTGGGGGAGCTCTCTCGGGGAGAGATGGCTCCGGAGCACGCCCTTTGTGTTGTGTTTTAGAGTAAAAATGAGTTGTCCTCTTTACATGAGAGGTTACAAGGGCTTATATAGGCCCAAAAGATGCAAAAAGACTAAACTACCCCGTCCGTAACCGTTGGATCGAGGGGCACTAGTGTCCTTCTTCCAGTCAAGAGGCTCAGATGATTGACAGGTGTCCCCACCAGTTCCCGAGGCGCCTCTGGCGTGATCCTCACGTGACCCGGGATCGGGGGCCCTTGTCTTCGAAAAAATGGCGGCGTCCGGGACAAGCCACCGGGGGGCCTTGTCCCCGGGCAAATGGCGGCGTCCGGGACAAGCCACCAGGGGGCCTTGTCCCCGAGCAAATGGCGGCGTCTGGGACAAGCCACCAGGGGGCCTTGTCCCCGAGCAAATGGCAGCGCCCGGGGCAAGCCACTGACTTGATCCCGCGGAGATTTCCCCCCAACAGCAGCCCCCCATGCCCTCTGGGGACGATATTCGAGTCCCCGGAGGGGATGGTTCATGTTACCGGGAACATCTTTTCTGGGGTGGATTTCCTGTGCCTTGACGCCTCGATCTTCGTGCCAAGCGTTTATGGCGGCGTCATTGTTCATTAAGGCCTCGCCTCGATCGAAGCGCGCCGTTCGACCATAATGGCCGCTCGCGGTTCGAACTGGTGACGTGTCGTTTGGCGCACCAATCCCTTCAATTCTCGCATGCTGTTTGAATTGAGCGGCGCGGATGCACCGCGAGGAGCCACGTGGCGCCCATCGGGGCCACGTTCGAGCCCTATAAATACGGCCTCGAGGGACCCAAAGGAGTCACTCGAACCCTCAATCCTCAAACACCACCGGCGCTCTTAGCTCTCCCGGTAGCTTTCTCCGGAAACTCAAGCCCAGTCTCCGGAAACTCAAGCCCATCCCCTTAGAGCCCAAGCCACCGGAGAAGTCAATGGTTCCCAAGGGTCGCGCTAAGGCCACTGAGGTGCCTCCGGAGGAAGTCACCGCGGACTTGTCGACGATTCGGACTCGGAGTCCTCAGCCGAACTTATGCAAAATTTGTAATAGTGAGACCTTTCAAGATGACCCTCCGGGAAGGTATGTAGAAAAATGGAGAACAGGAGCACAGAGAGGTTTATACAGGTTCAGGCCCTCGATGGTGGGAGTAAAAGCCCTACGTCCTGTTAGGATTTCACTATATGTGATAAAGGTTTACAAACTAGCGGGAAGAAACCTTCACAGGCGAAGGTTTTTCCTATGTAAGTGTACAAAAAGAAGCTCTAGGAGACTTGCAAATATTATCTAATCTAAGCCGTAGACTTGGATGTTTGAGTGGTTGAGATACGTTGTATCTCACTTGTATCAGAGGTCTTGATCTCCCAAATGGATGGATCTCCCCTGTTCGATGCACCTTGTCACCCTCTTATACTGGTTGAAAGGGTGCCATGCCGTAACTGCATCAGACAGTTGTTTGGATGGTTGAATGCGGTTTTTAGAGAACTGCTCTTAACCTCCACGCAGGTTAAACACATGTTATTCATGGATAACTGCACGTATTAACCTCCTGACGATTGATCTTCCACGTGGAGGTATCTTTGGGATATTTGGAATATTCTCGCCATAGGGGTAGCCGGACAAATGATCTCCAAGTACCCCGGTCAAAAAATATTCTGACCACGGGATGTTGGCTGACCGCGCGACATCCTTGATATTCTGTTCGCGTATAACATACGAACTCCTGACCGCGCGAAGCCTACGGTCTGATCGCACAAAGCCTGCGACCTGATCGCGCAAAGCTTGCGACCTCGGACTGATGCTTCTCAAAATGACTTTGAGTTCGCACCTCCGGGCACATGTCTGGCTCGAATCTGTCTTGAACCAACAGTGCATTTATTTGAACTGACTCGGGTGTCAATCCTCGTCAGGACTTCCTCTGGGCCTCCGAGTTCACGTCGGGGGACTTAGAGTCCCTCGTGGACCGGGGGGTTGTCACGGACGGGGATATCTGGATCCCCTCCAAGAAAGATGGTGCCCCCCGCCCTAGGCCCAGGGAGGCTTTTCTCGAGGCCGGGATTCGACTCCCGGTGCACCCATTGCTCCAGGAGTTCCTCCGGGAGGACGGGGTGACGCTCAACCACCTGACGCCGAATGCCTTCATCCAGATGGGCATCTTCATCTGGCTGTTCGAGACAGCCACCGGACGGGAGCCGATGCTCCGGCTATTTCGGTACTTCTACGAGCCGGCGGCGAGGAGCTCCCACCTGGTGAAGGGAGGGCCGAAGTCCCCGTTCGGCTTTGTCATGATCTAGCTCCTGCCATCACGGGTGGCGGAGTACCCGGTGGCAGCTTCCCGGGAGCACTGGGGGGACTATGTCCGGAGGTGGTTCTACCTCCAGGTCCGGGACGCCGAGGTGACCTACTCGCCGGAGCCCCCCTCCTATAGCCAGTCGTCCGCCCCCAAGCCCCCGATGTGGACCGAGGAGGAGCTGAAGTTCCTCAGTAAAGTGGTGAGCTCCCGGGGCGTCTGTTCCATGAGGGACGCCGCCGAGGAGCTGACACTACTGAAGATCTCCCCCTTCTCGCACGGGAGGAGGGGAATTGGGATGTGTTCGGCGCAGCGACCCCCGCAGAAGCCGGTGACTCGACGTAAGTTCCCGGCTACTTTGTCCACTTTTTTGTTGATTTCTCTAACTCTTTGCCTTTGTAGTTCGGCCGTATCCGGCCACCCGGGAGAAGGCAGAGAACCTCCTCTAGAGGTACTAAGCCGATGAGCACGAGCACATCGTGCGCGTTATCGGGGAGGATCCTCCCCAAAACTTGGTAGCTGAGGCCTTCGGGCTAAGGCTACTGGAGAAGACGCCCCTCCCCACCCCCGGCTCTCACAAGCGGGGGAAGGACGTCACCGGGGGTTCTGAGCCGAAGCGGGCCAAGGCTCAGAAGGCCCCTGGTCCGGCAACGACGCCGGGCTCTACGCCCGTGAAGGCCCGGGACCCCGCCCCCTGGTCAGGGCGCGTGCGGGCGCCTTCTCGGCCCGAGCTGATGCCGCCCCTCCCAGAGAACTCCGGGGGGGCGATGGAGGCACGGGAACTAGCGTGCCTTCCCGAGGCCTCCGGAGAGGCTCGGGGAAAACAGCCGGCTGATGACGGGGGGCATCCGACTCGACGACTTATGCCCCTCGCTGCCTTCGGCGATCGCTCTCCCAGCGGCTCCGGCGCCACCGGAGCCAGAGAGATGGAGGTTCAATTCACGGAGGCTTCCCCTCCGCTCGTCGAATGACTGGTAGACGAGGGGGGAGCCCCTCGGTCTACGAGGTCCCCACGGCGACGGAGGTCCCGAGGGCCCCATGGCCTGGGAAGGGGAAAGGGCTCCTCATCCCCCTCGGGGGGGGACCCCCTCGGAGAGCTCATCGGCCTCTTCCTCGGACACCTCTTCGGCAGCAAGGACTCCGGCCACCGCCACCCCGGTCCACATCACCCCCGCGACCTTCGTGAGGGGACCCGCCACCGGTCCTGCTGGGTCCAGAGTTGTAAGGAGGGAGACCCCCTTGCTGTCCGCGGGGGGTGTCTTCCGGTTCGCGGAGAGGCTCCAGACCTAGAAGGTCCAGGATTACGTCTCACAAGGGACGCTCTGCGAACGCTGCGGGGAGCGGCAGTCGCTCCACATCCAGGTTCGTTCTCGAACCGGCGGTTTGTTTTTTCCGGGATTCCAACTCGGGTTTTGACTAACTCTCGCGTTCGTCAGGGGTGGCCATCGCCTGGGACATTGAGGCGCGCTTTGACAAGGCGCTGAAGGAGGCGGAGGGGAAGGCCACCACCTTTTTGGAGGAGCGGGACGGTGCGATCCAGGAGTTGGCCCGAGTACGGGCCCAACTCCACGCCTCCGAGAACTCCAACGACCGGCTCCGGAGGGAGGCGAGGGCCAAGGAGGAAGCCCTCCGGGAGCTTGAGGTCTCCGGCGTTCGGGCGGTGACGGACGCGGGCCGCTCCGTCCGCTCGGCCCTCGAAGGGCTCGGGGTAAGCCTTGGCCCTGGAGGTAGCTCTGAGGCGGCGCCGGCGACGCTCGTGGAGGCTGTGCCTTTTCTTAACGCACAAGTTTCTGTGATCCCGGAGACCGCCGATGCCCGAGCATGGGGCCATGCGATCCCAGTGGTGGCTGCCGCGGCGGGGCTTGTGGAGCACCGGGGGGTCGGCGCCCGGGCGATCGGGGGCTGGATCCCCCAAAGCTTTCTGGAGTTCTTCGAGCCGTCCCTTCGGGAAGTGGAGCAGCTCACCGGTGGCTTCTACGACCGGATTGTTTGGGTACGATTCCCGGCGCCGGCGCCTCCGAGGGCGGACGCTACGGCTCCGGCGGAGGCCTCCCGGGGGGAGGACGCCATTGAACAAGTATGAGACTCCCCCCGGGCCTTTAGATAGGTCCCTCCCTTTTTTGTTTTAGGGTTTTTGCTCCCGGTAGCTTCTTAGAAGAAGCCCCGGACATTTGTACAAAAATATTTTGATGCAATAGAGAGAATTTTTTGCTTAGTCTTTGAATTGAATTTACCAGGCACCCCTGGAGGTTGCTCCCGGGAAAGAGCCCTCGAGGTTTGAGCGTGATCTTAGGGACGCCTTGAAGCTCCGGGGGATGCCCAAGCCGCCTTCATTTTTCTAAGTCTCCTCTCCGGGGGACACGGTAAGGGTGTTTCCCGGGAGCCAATCCGGTTGCTGTGGCTTCCGGAGTGGCACCTGGACAACTTCGACAACCACCGCGTTGAACTATCGCCTCCGCGACCGGGGTCCCAGAGGGTTACTCCGCTTCAAATACTTCCACTGGCAGGCTATGAATATTGGCCTGAAGACTTGCTCCGGGAGGCCCAACGTCGTATACGAAGCTTGTATCGAGACCTGGCCCAGGAGCTATCAGAGGGCCTCCTGGATTATTAGGCATAGGAGCTTTCCGGGTAGTATCTTACGTTTAATGTATCAATGCCCACCGGAGGGGGAAGATGTCCTCTGGTTAAATATTTTAATAAAGCTAAGTTTGCTTGTGTATTTCTTTTGTCAATTCTCAAATAATGCTCCAGAACAGGGCAATCCCCAGGCACAAGTCACCCCCCCTCCACAGCGGGCCGGAGGGTGGCTCCGTGTGCTGTGGAGGTGATAAAGCCCGGGGTAAGAATTCCCCAAAAATTTTCCAAAGGTTCCGATGAGAAATTTCCCGGTCGCCGTGAGGACGGAGGGCTAGGTAAAACTTTCGGGAACGATTTTTTGAAAATTCCAGTAAGAAATCCTCCGGTCACCGTGGGAATGGGGAGCCGGGAATGAAATTTTCGGGAGACAATCTCCGAGATTTCCGGGAATATTTCCGGGAGAAAATCTCCGAAATTCTCTGGATAATTTTTTCGGGAGAAAACCCTCCGGTCGCTGTGAGAACGGGGAGTTGGGAATGAGATCTCTGAGAAAGAATATCCGAGAATTCTGTCTCGCTAAGGAGAAAATCGACTCCCGGAGGAAGATGTGCCCGATGACGGGTCTGAGTGTTTGAGGAGGGGACTAGTCTCTCAAATTGACTCGTTACCACAGTCCTTGAGGACCGGGTTGCCACTTACACCCTCAGTCCACGAGGGGTGATCGTAAGCCGCCCTATGGGAGTGGGACTCCCGTTGTAGGGACTTCTTGGGTCGTGATAGCCCATTTCCTCACGGGGAGGGCATCGCCGTTAGAGACGGTAATGTAAAGACCTACAGTGAGCCAGAGTTGAGGAAAAACCAAATGTATTAATAAGGAGTTAAGATTCAACGCCGCCCCCGCAAGACCGCGATGGGGGAGGGAATGGCAAGTACAATGTCCCCCTCCCCTGTGGCGTAATCGCTGCGGGGGAGGGGACAAGCCTGTAGGCTAAACGTAGAACTTGTGAAGCAAGCGTACATTCCACGTGTGCTTCAGCTCCTGTTCTTGAAAGTTGGAGAGCTTGTAAGCCCCTGAGCCCAGGACTACCGAGATCTTGTAGGGGCCCTCCCACTTGGGGGAGAGCTTGCCCTGGGCTTGGGGGTCAGTTACGCGCTTGAGGACGAGGTCCCCGAGGCGGAAAGCTTTCTCGCGGACGCACTGGTTGTATGCGCGCGCCATTTCGCGCTCGTAGACGGCGTGGCGGAGGAGCGCTCGGTCGCGTTCCTCTTCCATGAGGTCGACCTCCAATCGCTGATTTGCTGCGTTGGCTTGCTATGTTGCGGTCGTAGCTCCGTCTAGGAGCTCTACCCGCAGTGACCGGAAGCCAATCTCTGGGGGAAGAACCGCCTCGGCCCTGTATACAAGGGAGAAGGGGTACGTCCTGTCGCCCGGCTTGGGGTCGTATGCATGGAACAGAGGATGATAGGGAGTTCCTCCGCCCACGCACCCCGCTTGGAGGCACACTACTACAGAATTCATCATCACAGTCGGGTCAAAATAGTCATCACAGACGGTTCTTACCCGTCAGTGATATTCGAGTCAGTGATAATCATGTACTATCACAGACGGTTTTTGATGTTTTCAACCGTCTGTGATCTATCCATTCACAGACTGTTATAAGGTCAGAACCGTCTGTGATAAGGTCAGAACCGTCTGTGATACTCATATTTCACAGACTGTTATAAGGTCAGAACCGTCTGTGATAGTCATACTACCACAGACGGTTCTTACCCGTCAGTGATAATCATGTATTATCACAGACGGTTTTTGATGTTTTCAACCGTCTGTGATCTATCCATTCACAGACTGTTATAAGGTCAGAACCGTCTGTGATAAGGTCAGAACCGTCTATGATACTCATATTTCACAGACTGTTATAAGGTCAGAACCGTCTGTGATAGTCATACTACCACAGACAGTTCTATTCTCGGAACCGTCTGTGATAATTACACTATCACATACGGTTCTAAGAACAGAACCGTCTGTGATACTTGAGTATACACAGACGGTTTTGACATCAGAACCGTCTGTGTTAGTATGAGTATCACAGATGCCTTTGATGTCATAACAGACTGTGATACTCAGATTACCAGAGACGGTTTGGATATCAGAACCATCTGTGGTACTCAGGATTACCAGAGACGGTTTGGATATCAACACAGACGGTTTTTATCTCAGAACCGTCTGTGATACTCTTAACACAGACGGTTCTGAGATCAAAACCGTCTGTGATACTCATATTAAACCAATCTGTGATATCAGCGACGGTGTTAATCTTGAAACCGTCTGTGATAGTGTTATAATCTCATAACCGTCTGTGATAGTGTGATATCACAGACGGATCTGAGGTCCAAACCATCTGCGATGGGTTATTATCGGTGACTGTTATAATCTCAGACGGTTTGTAAGATCAAAACCGTCTGTGACTGTTATAATCTCAGACGGTTTGTAAGATCAAAACCGTCTGTGCATGCACAGACGGTTTTGATCTTACAAACCGTCTGAGATTATAACAGTCACAGATGTCCTCTGTACAAATTGCATTTTCATATATACAGTTCATGAATTTCATACATGCATAGTACTCAAATATATACAGTCTCATATATATTTGTACAATTGAACTCAGAATTATATTTGTACAGTACTCAAATATATACAGTTTCATATGCACAGTACTCAAATATATTTGTATAGCATTTCATATATACAGCACAGAACTCAGAAATATGTACAATTGAACAAATAAATGTAGTCAACAATTAAAGTGTATTAGATGTACAAATAAATGTAAGGCCGCACTAATACGAACCTTGCGGGTCCCTAAACTTCCCCTTGGGTGATATGACCTCCGAAAGGAAAAACTCAGCGAGCATCCCTCGGACATTACCAATCTGCCGAGGGTCAAGGCTTTCTGAAGGGAAGTCGACCCCCTGCAGCAAGAGTTGGTACATAAAAAATTAGCTGAAGTTGTAAATTCTGTCAAATCGAGACAAATTAAGGGGAGCAGTTGTATACCTCGGGGAAATCTGGCCGGTGAGGGGTGATGATCAGGTCATACATGTGGCGCATCACGTAGAACCCACATGTATTATCGTCCGGCTGCTGATGGCACTGCCAATTTACAGACCGAGAGTTAGGTGGGGACAAGTTATAAAGTAAAACAGATGCCAGTTGAAATTTGTACCGAAAATTGTAACCACTGAAACTTATCGGCTCGCCGCTCGTGTTGTCTCCCTACCTCGGCAAAGTACTTCGTGAAAGCCCTGTAGATAGTCAAAATTGACAGTTTGAGGATAGCCGAAATTGACAATTTGAGAACAGTAAATCTAGATGCATGCAAGACAGGTCCACATCACCTTCCGACTACATCTCGTGCGCCGCAATACGAGTACCCTTTCCTCTGCAATGAGTCAAGGTAGAACACCTTGTTGCTTTTCGGAATAAGTAGCAGCAGGATCCAGTGGTAGCTACATATTACACGTAGAGAATTAAAAATTTAATCTAAATTTGGGGGTGTGCACATGGAGACACTAATCTACGGGTGAAGTACTGATGAAAGCACTCACCTCTGGTTGTAGGGTACAAGTATATACTCCTTGTCGACCTGAGCAAGCAACCCTCTTTTGATGTAGTCGACAACGAAGTCTGTGTCGGTCCTAAACATCACCTCAGCGACCATCTGGGGGTCCAAGAAACCAACAGGTATGCCCTTGGATTTGGCATAGTTGGCCATGCAGCTGCACGGAAGTAACCAATTAATAAATGACATATATCCGTATATGCACGGATAGTAGGATACTTACAGCACCCAAGACCGTAGGATTGACAAGTCGAGCGCATCTTTGTTCAGTAAATTGTGCAGGTCTTCGAAGGTCACCAAGTAGGTCCCAACGTCGTTATGGAACTCTGCCACGGTGTACTTGACCATGATGTGCGTCGGACGCTGCGTCCTGGTCTGGTTTGTCCTCCTCATGTACCATGCATGCAGGCTCTGGCATGCTAACCCCATGCTCGAAATTGCGGTATCGGAGACCATGGGCATCCCCAGAGAGAACGGCATGAGAGTTGGCGCACTCTTCTCGCTCTCCTTCGCCGGGCTCTTCTTTGCTTTTCCCCTCATATCCAGCTTCTTGAATGGTTGCCTCTTACTCGGAATCAGCTTCATCATCGGAGGGGTATGCTGGCTAGTAGGCCGCGTGTCGGTCTGTGATGTCTGTGATGTAAGAACCTATGTATTAGGACACTAACTCTGAGGGCTATTATTACAGTACAAATTATGAAACTGGTGGGGGAATTACCTCATACAGGACGATGTCTTTCTTGGGCCATTGCACGAACGTGTGCACCGCATCCCCGAGAGTGGTAATCTCGTCGTTCGGCGGCTTCTCCAACGGAAAACCCTTGCAATGGTCAAAGACACTGTCCACCAGGACCCGTGCAAAACCCTCACATAGAGGGGCACCATGGATTGTGGCCCCCGCCGTGCATGGTTGCGCCATCCCACGGGCAGCCTCGATCGGGAAGACACCGGCCAGCACCATAAGCTTGCAGGAGGCGGGTTCCTACAAACAGTGCGCATTAACATGTTGAATTTCACCGCTTCTCACTTTCGAATGAATTAACATAGACAAACAGTGCGCATTAACGGTCATTACCTGCAGAGAGTCCACCGGATACTTTGGAGAGGGCTATGTCTACGAAGACCCCGGCGCAGACGCGCAGCTACTACGGTGGCCAAGAATGGGGGTCGGTACTTCCGCTGCTAGAACGGGGGTACCCTGGGTCGCCTTTCTTAGCTCTTCATACATGGACCGCATCTCCGACAACTACTGCAGGAGTGCTTTGTCCCGAACAGTGAACTCCGATCGCATCTCCTCCTTGAGCCGTTCATCGCGGGCTTGGTGGGATCTCTTTCTCCTCTTAGCCGCCTCCTCATCATCAGGGAAACCATGCCTCCAAGGCACAGTGGCATCGAGGCCGCGCACGCGGCCTGGATGCTCCTTGTTTCCTAGCGCCGCTGTGAGGATATCCCTGTCCCTCCTCGGGTTGAACTCTCCGGATGCCGCCTGCGCACTCAGCGTCACCTGCAACAGGAGAACTTAGCAATATAGCCCATTGCATGCGTGTTATGAGGATAGTACGTGATCGGACAATCTTACCAGCCGGTCGATCACTTCCTTGTCCGCAGGGTTACTCACGGAGACGCTTCCGGAGGAGTTCATCGTCGATCTTGCTCGGCACCAATTGCGGGCGCGCACGTCCGTTATGCCCGCATAAGGACTGCCAGCCGAAGACTGGGAAGCCTCCTCGTCCTGCTTCCTCCACAGCGCCTTCTTCCCTACATACCCACCGGTGCCTAGTCTGTGTGGGTGGGTGTTCTTGGCCTGGTTAGCTTAGCCCTTCGCACTAAGCTCCTGGAACTCAGGCTTGCCCTTCATCTCCACGAACTGCTACCATGCCTCGGTAGTCACGAAAGGGTAGTCATTGAAGGGGGTCTTCGACTCCTTCACATAGTGCCTGACAAGTTCGCTCTTGAAGTTCCTCCACGCCTTGTTTATTAACATAAGTGTCCTCCGGCGGACGGTGAACTGGCGATCCTCCGGAATGTGAAATGCCGCCTGCACTTCTTCCCACAGCGCATCCTTGCACTCTGGGGGCACTTGACCCCAGTCGGAGGTGGTGATGGGCACCCGCTCCCTTGCCACTTTGCCGCATAGTGAGCAGTACTGAACGACAAGTTTGTCCGGAGCTTCTGGCACACCATTGTCATCGAACTGCACATGCTGCTTTTCCCGCTTGTTCAGACGCGCGCATGTCGTCCAGCCTCGCCCCTTTCTCTTCTTCTGCAGGGTCACGGCGGACGAGGCGACCTCCGGCCCAGGCGTCTCATCGCCAGCGAGGTCACCCTGACTCCCCGAGTGGTGCATTTCGTCACCAGACATAGTTCCTAACATAAGTGAAAGAGAGAACAGTTTAAGTAAATCTGCAACTAATAATTCTATAACAAAACCCATATACTTATAATTAACCAAGAATGACAGAAACGGTGGGGAGGCGATGGAGGTGATCGCGTCGGAGGCGGGAGGGCGATGGAGGTGATCGCGCCTGACGGTGGAAAGGCGATGCAGGTGATCGCGACGAACGGAGAGGAGGAGAAGGTGGGAGGCGATGGAGGTGATCGCGACGGACGGTGCGAGGGCGGAGAGAGCTAGGGCAAACAGTTGCGAACTGGAATGAGCGGGACAAACCCCGCCTTGAACTATTAACCGCGACGATATTATTACAGTCGGTGCTCGCATCAGAACCGTCTGTAATAATCGACATAGTGATAGTCACCAGAGAGATTATCACAGACGGTTTTGAGTTGAGAGCCGACTATGACTCTGATTATCACAGACGGTTTGGAATTGAAAACCGATGGTGCACGTCAAGAACTCG
This sequence comes from Pharus latifolius, assembly GCA_019359835.1. NCBI lineage: Eukaryota > Viridiplantae > Streptophyta > Magnoliopsida > Poales > Poaceae > Pharus > Pharus latifolius. The sequence goes on along the minus strand of CM033327.1, from coordinate 17,096,574 downwards.
AAGAGTCGGACACTGTTGAAAACATCACAGTCGGTTATATATATATATAACCGTCTGTGATAGTAATATTATCACAGTCGGTTCTCAAATAAAAACCGTCTGTGGTAATCTACATAGAGAGAGATTATCACAGACGGTTGTGAGTTGAGAACCGACTGTGACTGAGATTATCACAGTCGGTTCTAGAATCATACCCGTCTGTGCTAGGTCAAAACCGTCCTTGATAATCTCTCTATTGAACGTTAGTTTTACAACTTGAAACTGATCTGTAGCTTTCAACTCTGAATGCTCGAAAACTTGTTTTAAATGAACACTTAGATATTTCAAATGCAGTCCAAATGCTCTATAAATTGGTTACTGTGTACGTAGATCCGATAATTGGTTACAATGTGGAGCATGCTCAAGTTAATGTTACATACAAATGGGAACTTTCACCGATAATTTCCACGTACACAGCCATGTTATCCTCAACTTTCCACTTGCTGCGCCCTGCAAAGACGAGAATTACAGGAGATATAAGCTATACCGATGGAAACAGAGAGATAAGACGTACAGTTCATTACCTTTAAAGTATGACCCTTCCTGGTGATCCATACGCACGTAACTGGTTTCGTCAGTGTCTTCAGTATCGACCTGTACGCCATCTCCAAATGGAGGAATCTCATCAAATTGATTGTATTCCTCCTCGTCTACGACATTTTCAACTCCAACAATCCTTCTCTTGCCATGAAGGACGATGTGCCACTTCTTATTGGCCGGGTCAGTGACATAAATGACCTGAATGGCTTGATTTGCAAGTATGAATGGCTCATCTTTATAAGCAACGCGATCCAGATCCACAGAAGTGAAACCGTAACTGTCAACCTTCACACCCTGTGGGATTTGGACCCATCGGCATCGAAACAGGGGAATCTTGAACAGTACGTAATCGAGCTCCCAAATTTCTTCAATGAACCCGTAGTACGAGTTCAATCCACGTACTACCCTTGTTGGGCCTGTCTTGGTGAACCCCTCATGGAAAGCTTCTACGCTCACTCCACTATTTTGCACAGTGCTCTTTCGATCTTGAGCTTTCGTGTAAAATGTGTACCCATTGATGTCGTATCCCTGCCATGTCTGTACAGTAAACGTGGGCCCTTTTGCCAACCATTTAAGGTTCTCACTTGCGGACTCTCCGGTGATTCGCACCTTCATCCACGCGTTGAATCGACTGTTATGTTGTCCCGTGATCCAAACCTCGAATCGGCGAGGATTGTCTTGTCGTAGCATCTCCTTGTGCTCGTCGATGTACGGAGACACCTCCGTCATGTGTTGCAAGACCCAAAAATGAGCTTTCGAGTACATATCGAAATCAGGAGTGATGGCTCTCCGTCCAATAGTGCCAACACCATCAAGCCTCCCCTCGTGACGAGACACAGGAACTCCTATTGCTTCTACCTCGGCCATGTAATCGACACAGAACTCAACAACCTCTTCCGCTGCATAACCTTCGACAATGCTACCCTCGGGCCGGGACCGATTCCTCACGTAGGCCTTAAGTACACCCATGTACCTCTCGAATGGATACATATAACGCAGGAACACGGGTCCACATATCTTGATTTCTCTGACAAGGTGGACGGTGAGATGGACCATGATATCAAAAAACGATGGAGGAAAATACATCTCAAGCTGACAGAGAGTTCGAACCACCTCGCTCTGCAAAGAATCCAATCCATCGGGATCAATGACCTTCGAAGAAATTGCATTGAAGAAAAAACATAGCCTCGTGATCGTCTCTCTGACCTTATGCGGCAGAATACTCCGGATGGCAACAGGAAGCATTTGTGTCATCAACACGTGACAATCATGAGACTTCATACCCAGCAATTTCAAATCGCCCATGGACACAAGCTTTTTCATATTTGCGGAGTAACCCGATGGAACTTTAACACCATAGAGACACTTACAGAGTTCTGTCCTCTCAGCCTTGCACAAAGTGTAGCATGCGGGGGGGAGGTATATACGGCCTTTATCGTCCTCTCTCAGTGCTAGCTCGGGCCTGATTCTCATTTCGATCATGTCACGCCGCACATTGACGCCATCCTTTGTCTTCCCTGGAATGTTCAGCAATAGGCCGATTAAACTGTCACAAACATTCTTCTCTACATGCATGACATCAATGCAATGACGAACCTCTAAATGCTCCCAATACGGTAAGTCCCAAAATATCGATCTCTTCTTCCAAGTGTTCTTCGTGCGGGGTTTCAATTTACCACCCTTTCCAAACACAACGTCTATGTCCTTCACCCATGAGTAAACATCTTTCCCGCGCCTAGGCTTCGGGGCTGAACCATCTTCCTTGTGGCCTTCAAATTCCCTCTTCCTCTTACGGTACGCGTCATTCTTCGGAAGAAACCTACGGTGACGCATGTACACTGTTTTCCTGCAATTCTTCAGCCACACGCTCTCAGTCTCATCTTCGCAGTGGGGGCAGGCTTTGGCTCCTTTCGTAGTACGGCCCGACAAATTTCCAAGGGCAGGAAAATCGTTGATGGTGCAGAATATCATAGCACGTAGGATGAAGTTCTCTCATTTGTATGCGTCCCATACCTGCACCCCTTCGTTCCACATTGTTAGGAGATCCTCTATCAATGGTGCTAGGTACACATCAATATCATTTCTGGGTTGTTTTGGTCCTGAGATAAGTAGAGACATCATGATGTACTTGCGCTTCATACACAACCAAGGAGGAAGGTTGTAGATACACAAAAGAACCGGCCAAGTGCTATGCCGACTACTCATGTTACCAAAAGGATTAATTCCATCGGTACTCAACCCGAACCTTATATTTCTCAATTCTGCTCCGAAGTTAACAAATTCCCTGTCGATGTTTCTCCACTGTGAAGAATCAACGGGGTGTCTCAGCTTTCCATCCTTCTTCCGGTCTTCCGAGTGCCAACGCAGTAATTTTGCCTCTTTACGGTTTGCAAACAAACGCTGCAAGCGGGGAATGACTGGCAAATACCACAACACCTTAGCAGGAGGTCCTTGCTTTATCTCCGCGCAGTCGCCGTCATCTGTTCGGTCCTTAGTACGCTTATAGCGGGATGCGCCGCACACCGGACAAACATGCATATTCTTGTAGTCGTTACGGTAAAGGATGCAATCATTAGGGCATGCGTGTATCCTTTCTACTTCCATTCCCAAAGGACACAACAGCTTTTTCGCTTGATAGGTGTTTTTTGGCAACTTGTTTCCTTCCGGGAGCATGTCCGCCAAAAGATCTAACAGTGCTGTGAAACTCTTGTCGGTCCAGCTGTTGCTTGCCTTCAATTTTAACAGTTCAAGCACAGAGGCCAACTTTGTGTACTTCGACTTGCAACCAGGGAACAACGGCTTTTTTGAGTCCTCAATCAAGCGCTTGAATTTGCCAAACTCCCTTTCACTGTAATTTCCTTCCACATCACGCAACATGTCATCTAAATGGTCATCCTCTGGCATTTCCTCGTCGAAGTCGTTGTTCGGATCCGACATGTCCTGTTCCTCAACCTGAGTGGCAGTTGTTTCTGCAGTTGGCTCTTCTCCATGGTGGACCCAACATGTGTACCCCTTTTTGAAACCACGTCGGATCAAGTGGGCGACAATTTGAGATGAGTTGGTGAACATCTTAATATTCTGGCAGTCTACACAAGGACAGTACATATATGGTAAACCCTTCTTCGCCATGTCTTGCTCAGCAACCTTTTCGAAATCAAAAACACCTTTCATGTATTCCTCACCCACTCGGTTGTCATTATACATCCAGTCTCGGACCATCTGCAATTAATCAAATTCATACACATGCTAATTAGTAAATCAATGGAGATCGATATTGATGATGAAATCAAGTAATGTGTATGCCTTGGGAGCAAGTACCAACCTTGGTTCGATCCTCAAATTTTTGCCCCCAAATGCTCCCCCGGCCTTTCGAGATTTCGCTCTTCCTTGCCCCAAATCTCTTCGAACTGGACAGTGTAGGTCGAGGAAGAGAGTACTACTAGCTCAAAACATCCACCAAAAGACCTTTTATACCAGGTTCAATACAGACGGCTCTATATAATACCGTCGGTAATATCGGTGCATTATTGAAGAACAGAATATTACTGACGGGTTTCACTCTATTAACCGTCGGTAATATCGGTGCAATTTTTGTAACTATGAAAGAAATATCACAGACGGTTATGAACTCCAAACCGTCCGCTTTACTATCACAGTCGGTTTTTACTTCAGAACCGTCTGTGTATTTGATTATCACAGACGGTTTTAAGGTCCGAACCGTCTATGTGATTATCACAGTCGGTTTTTACCTCAGAACCGTCTGTGTTATCACAGACGGTTTTAAGGTCCGAACCGTCTATAATATCCCAGATTGTTTGTTTGCATTCGACTACTGGTCATCAGTTGTTCCACTTGTTTTTCATATTTGGTTCTATCTTATTTCAATGTTAGTATTTAAAAAAATGAACGTTCAGACTATTTGGTTTTATCTTGTTTTTCATATTTGTTTTATATATATGTCTGAAATTAAAACCGTCTGTAATCTTTCAAGCAGAGACGGTTTTGAGTTAAAAACCGTCTTGATCGCAGCAGTATTTTCTTGTTAACATTTTTACACAGAACATCATTTGGTGATTATCAGTTACATAATCAATCGAAAGCCAGATATATAAGGAAAAGAAATTTCTTATTTCTTACAATCTTTCCATACATAAGAGATACTATTAATTAAGCGACCAATTGATTAGTGTCGACCTGTTCCAAAAGTAATTTACAAAGTTCTCCTAGTGTCGTGGTATTGCGAATACCCCGGCTGGTTTTGAGAATGATCCTAGCGAAGATTACGCGGCGCGGGTTGACCGGATGACCGGTCCTCCCCCGCCAGACAAGCACAAGAAATGACACAGGGATTTATACAGGTTTGGGTCCCGGTGGGGGCCCTAGTCCTGTCGACGCGCTCCCGACCGGAGTCAGCTGGGGAGGCTCTCTCCGGGGGGAGAGGCTTCTGGAGCACGTCTGTGAGTTTAGCTATTCCAATAAAAGGGATCCGATCCTTTACAACAGAGGGGTACAAGGGCTATTTATAGCCCCAAAAAGAAGCAAAAAACCTAAACTACCCCGGAAGCCACCGTCGGATTGAAGGGTAGGACCGTCCTTCTCCCGGTCAAACGCCTTGGATGCTTGACAGGTGGTCGCTAGTTCCCGAGGCGCTCCTCGCGTGACCTGCACGTGACAAACAATTCGAAACTTTACTTTTAGGAGGGCGATGAGACCCGGGACGGCGCCGGAGGCCAGGTCCCGGGGGCCAAAAGGCGGCGCCCGGGGAGCGGCCGGAGACCACGTCCGTGGGCAAATGGTGGCGCCCGGGACGGCGCCAGAGGCCAGGTCCCGGGGGCCAAAAGGCGGCGCCCGGGGAGCGGCCGGAGACCACGTCCCCGGGCAAATGGTGGCGCCCGGGACGGCACCGAAGGCCAGGTCCCGGGGGCCAAAAGGCGGCCCCCGGGGAGCGGCCGGAGACCACGTCCCCGGGCAAATGGCGGCGCCCGGGACGGCGCCGGAGGCTGTTGATCGAAGGATGCCGACTATAGGCGGGGGGTGAATAGGCGGTTTTAAAATTTTCTTCTAAATTAGGGTTTAACAACCTAAGATTGCAATAACAAATATTCTAAGGGTATGGAAAACCAATTCAATTCAGATTTAGCAGTTTCTAAAATACTACTAGCAACAATTCAATTACAATGAAAAATTAAGCAAGTAGTAGAGGTAACCGAAGAGATCAAGTTTTTCCCGAGGTCTCGAAAATTTGCCGATTTCCACTAATCCTCGTTGAAGCGCTTTTCGCTTGAGCTTAAGCTTCGATTCCACTAGGGGTAGCCCTTCTCCACTCCGGATAGGCGACCTCCAAGCCTTTACAACCACTCGCCGGGCCTCTCCGACACACCGTCGATGGAGAGATCGCCGGACCTCCCGGGTCGTCTAGGTGACGGCAATCACCAAGAGTAATAAGCCTAGCACCTTGCTTGATCAACCTCAAAGCTTGATGAACACAATGCAAATGCAAGAAGGCTTGGAACCAAATTCACTCAACTAGCACTCAAGAATTCTCAAGTTTTGACTCTAATTGCTAGAGAATGGATGTGAGAGAGCTTGCACACTGTTGCTCAGGGTTTATGAGATGTATTTCATGTATCTAAGACATCTACAACAGTGATCTATTTATACTCTCAACAAAAACGGTCGAAATCAAGAAGATTGGGCGAAAATTGTACTGGCCGGACATTGTCCGGCCACTTCGAACAATGTCCAGTCAGTACAAAAATTTTGACCGTTATTCACGTGAATTGCGAGTGTCAGTAGCCGTTTGGATCAAAATGTGAAGGCCGGACAAATGTATTTGTCCGGACAAAATGTCCGGACAGATGCATTTGTCTCTGTTGACACCCTTGTTTAAAGTGAAGTGTACACGCCGGACAGATACATTTGTCCGGACAAAATGTCCGGACAGATGTATCTGTCTCTGTTAACACTTAACCTAATATACTCCAGATTTTTGTATGGGCCGGACATATGGGATTTGTCCGGACAAAATGTCCGAACAAATAGATTTGTCTCTGTTAACACAGCCCTAACAGTAGCCCAGATTTTGTATTGGCCGGACATTGTCCAGTCACTTCGGACAAATCCTCCGGACAAGTGTATTTGTCTCAAATCAATATGCTGTTAACATTTGTACTGGCCGGACATTGTCCGGTCACTTCGGACAATGTCCGGCCTTCACCGGACAGATGTCCCGGACAAATGTATTTGTCTCTGTTGCGCGTGTTTGCAAAGTACTGAAATTGTTTGTATTGGCCGGACATTGTCCGATCACTTCAGACACTGTCCGGCCAGTACAAAACGAAAACAGACTTCTGAATTTTTACTCAACTTTTGATTTGGGGCAAAATCAAATGCAAATATGCTTCTAAAAACTTCAAGGTTGATCAAGATACTTGTGCTAAGACCCCTCTTAATAGTACGACCATCTAACCTAGAAAATTTCAAAACGAGAAGACGCTAGGTTTAGGTATTTGTACTTTTGTCGAGATTTTCGTTGTTTTCGCTTTATGGAGTCTTGATAACCTTGCTTTGTCTTTTCTTGATGCTTTCTCCTTTGATTTACCTGTGTCTCACATACAGAGATTAGTCGCAAATCTAACGGATGTCATTAATCACCAAAACCCTAATCAGGGCTCAAGATTCAACAGAGGCCAGGTCCCGGGGGCCAAAAAGCGGCGCCCGGGGAGCGGTCGGAGACCACGTCCCCAGGCAAATGGCGGCGCCCGGGACGGCGCTGGAGGCCAGGTCCCGGGGGCCAAAAAGCGACGCCCGGGGAGGGGCCGGAGACCACGTCCCCGGGCAAATGGCGGCGCCCGGGACAGTACCGGAGGCCAGGTCCTAGGGGCCAAAAGGCGGCGCCCGGGGAGCGGCCGGAGACCACGTCCCCGGGCAAATGGCGGCGCCCGGGACGGTGCCGGAGGCCAGGTCCCGGGGGCCAACAGGCGGCGCCCGGGGAGCGGCCGGAGACCATGTCCCCGGGCAAATGGCGGCGCCCGAGACGGCGCCGGAGGCCGGGTCCCGAGGGCCAAAAGGCGGCGCCCGGGGAGGGACCGAAGGCCACGTCCCCGGGTAATCGTGACACAACTTACTTGAACTTAGTCCCGCGGAGATTTCCCCCGACACCTAGGGACATATTGGCATCAGTAGGATCTACACTGGCCGCCCCAGGAGAACTACCAATGGCTCTAAGACTATCAACATCATCTCTCAGCAAAGGAGTGGATTTGGCATCAGTAGGATCATCCAAGAAATTAAAGTTGATACAACAAAGGTGGAGATGAAGCTGCAACTCAAAGCACTCTGCCAAGTGCAGAATGGCAAAAGACATCCCCTCAGAATGCTTCTCCAGCGCCTCTTTTTTTTTGGAGAGTACTGCACATCAGCACAAGGCAGCTTTCTCGTCCTGCACATATGCTTCTCCAGCTTCTCCTTGGGACCGTATGCTGGGAGGGTGAAGATGATTGCCAAGCTTCGGAGTGGAAGTGTGAGCATTACCCCAGAAAAGATGATGATACAAAGCTGTTGAAGAGGGGATATTGGAAGGATTGTTGTGGATCTCCAAAGGTGGAGTCGATGCAACTGGAGGGGTTGCAAGGGGTAATGTGGCAACACAGGCCTCAACACCCTCTAGAGTCTTCGCTGCAGCTCCACTGTACGATCTTTCATCATTTCTAAGTCTCTTCTTTGGAGGGAGCATTTCCTCAAGCACCTGTGGATTTCGAAATGCATTTGTTTCGAGGTAATCAAGTCATAAAAGAAAGATCTGCATTAGAGTTTCAGAGAGGACTTACTTTCTGAAGATCCTGATCGAGTTCATTCCTTATCTCTTCCTCATCACTCTGATCAATTTCAATAACCTCACTGGAATCTCGGCTCGCCATCAAGGTGGGAGTTGAGGAGGGAATAAAGACAAGGATTTAGGAGCCTCGCTATTTATAGAAACAGAAGGTGACGGTTCATATGCGCGGGTGCCTCGAGTTCTAAAAAGCGCACTACTGGTTTTCAAGGTCAATAAATTCATGATATATAACTTCTCGGGAGATAACTGCAACACGGCAAAGGAAGTTGAAGAGTCAGATTACATAATTCGATGCAAATTAAATTTGAAGTAAATAATTAACTCTCTTCATCTGCTCAGTTATTATATGCGGTTATCAACAATTGCATGTAGAGAATTGCACTGTTGGGACTATCACAGACGGTTGGGAGATCAAAACCGTCTGCTTTAATATTACAGACGGTTCTGATGTCCGAACCGTCTTTAATATGTCTGTTGAATATTGAACTGTTCGACTTCTACAAATACTTGTTCCCTCCCTGGAGTTTTGCTTCCAGTTGAACCGCTGAGAATTTGAAAGAAGTTAAGAATTTGAAGCGTCGATAACTGTTCTCCAATCACAGTCGGTCCTTACATAAAATCCGTCTATAATATTACTATCACAGACGGTTTGGAGTTAAAAACCGTCTGTGATATTGATAGAGGTTGAGAATTCGAGGCGAGGACACTGTTGGGACTATCACAGTCGGGCCTTACATAAAAACCGTCTCTAATGTGACTATCACAGATATTTTTTACCTCAGAGCCGTTTGTGATATTCAAAGCACGTTGATATATAACTTCTATATTCTTTTTATATTATTTGCATGGGACCTGCGACTTCTATATTGTTTCTATATTATTTCAAGGGCTCCGATCACAAGCCAAAGATTGCGATAGTCGTTCCTTGATCGCACACAGTATACATACCTTTGTATGGTCGAATGTTCGACAAAAGCTAAAGAAAGATAAAGAAAGAGGGAAGATTGCATGCAGTCCAAGAATGTGCTGGAAAATTAGAAAGTTGACATAAGAACAAAGTTTTCAATAATTTGTTTCATCACTTACAAAAAAAGTAAAAATACAGAATGCTAGGTCAAGGAGTGGTCTTAGCCCTGGCTGCATCTAGAATAAAGTCAGTTTGACTTGCAGCCAGGACGCAGGACTCCTCCAGCGACAAGTTGTCCTTCTCAGGATCAACTACTTCAGCGTCGAGAAGGCCTGCGACCTCCCTCAGCTTCGCAATGGTATCCTTCATTGTCAAACCGCAGCCAGCGATGGTCATATCCGCGGCTTTCTTCTCCTCGCGAAGACGCCTCGTCCTCGCCCTAGCATTGTCACCATCCGTCTTCATGCGCTGAATGCGCTGGAAGAGATCGTCAAGGTCAAGCCGTAGCCGAGTGTGCTTCTCCGTGAGGAGCTTGTGCTCCTCCTGGAGGGCCCTCATCTCGGCCTTGACTTTGGCAGTGTCTTCCACGGCTCCCCTTCCCTATGCAAATCAACAGGTCAAGAATGTATTGAACATGGATTAACAATACAGGGGTAAGTCCAAAAGATTGAGAGTTCATACCGGGGAGGGCGAGGCTGACGATGCCATCGAGGATGCCATTGGCGCAGAGAAGCTAACGAGTCAAACAGTCTGAGAACTATAAAAACTTGTAAAGTAAATGACAATTTTTCCACTGTCAATTTATAGAACTTCCAAAGCGATGCTTCGTCGCGCGAAGATCGGAGACAGAAATGATCACAGTTGAGAATTCGAAGCGCCGGTACTTTTCCAGGCGGTTCATACATCAGAACCGTCTGTGATAACTACACTATCACAGACGCTTCGTGGTTTACAACCGACTGTATAAATCACAGTTGGTTCTGAGTTCCGAACCGTCTGTGATAGTCTAATTATCACAGACGGTTCGGAACTCAGAACCGTCTGTATATATCACAATCGGGTTTTAGGTTAGAACCATCTGTGATAATTAGACTATCACAGACGGTTCTTAGCTGGGAATCGATTGTATATATCACAGTCGGTTTTTAGGTTAGAGCCGTCTGTGATAAGTATACTATCACAGACGGTTTTGTGTTCAGAACCGTCTGGTTTACTGTCACAGTTGTTTTTGACGTCAGAACCGTCTGTGATATCTGAACATATTCTCCCGACAGGCCTTCACAGACGGTTTTCCATTGAACAGTTCATACCCGTCTGTGATGTGCCGTCCAGGATGTCTGTTTCTGTGGTAGTGACGGCTTGTTCAAGCCGTCGGCATAACCCCTGTAGGATTACGCCGTTGACCCTTTCGACGGCCCCGTTGCTCAGGGGGTGAGCTACTGAAGCGAAGTGGATGGTGAGACCCAAGCCTTCGCATAATTCCCAAAAATATACCGAGTCGAATTGGGTCCCGTTATCGACAGTGATTTCTCGGGGGATCCCGAAGTGACATACGATATTTTTCCAGAAAAACTGCTGTACCGCTCAGGAAGTGATGCTGGCCAAAGGTTCGGCCTCTACCCACTTTGTAAAGTAGTCGACCGCGACCACCGCATACTTGTAGCCCCCGAGCACTGGGGGGAAGGGACCTAGGAGGTCCATCCCCCAGCGCACGAAGGGCCATGTGATGGGGATAGAATGCAGCGCTATAGAGGGGAGGTTAAAACCCTTGGCCCTCTTCTGGTAGGCCTCGCACGCAGAGACAAGGTGTCACGCGTCGCGAATCACCGTGGGCCAATAGAAACCCTGGCGAAGGGCTTTGGCCGCAATGGCGCGCGGGGCCGGATGAGACCCGCAACTTCCCGAGTGATTGTCCTCGAGAAGCTGGAGCCCTTCCGACCGTGGAAGGCAGTGGAGCAAGGCGGAAGCCCCCTGCTTGTAAAGCTTCCCCTCCAGCAGGAGGTATGCCCAAGCCTTGGCTCGGAGGCACTTGGCCTCGGTCTCGTTGGAAGGGTCTCCCTCCCCCTTGATGAAGGAGATGAGGGGATCCATCCAGGATGAAGCCCGGGTGATCTCGGTGAATTCTGGGACGCAGGGCCCATCGTCCGTGTCCGGGGAGTCCACCAAGGGCTTCGTGATGATCGCCAAGAAAGCCCCTTTGGGAGCGATTCCCGGGCGTTGGCTGCCCGAGCCAGGGCATCGGCCCGGTCGTTGTCCCTCCGCGGGATATGCCGGGCCTCTAAGCCGTCGAAGTGCTTCTCCATCTTGCGCACTTCCTGCAAGTAGAGGCTCAAGTTTGCATCATGCCACAAGTAGGACTTGTCCATTTGGAAAACTACGAGTTAGGAGTCTCCTTTTACTAGGAGGCGTCAAATCCCCAGGGAGCGCACGAGGCACAACCCAAGGAGCAAGGCCTTGTATTCGGCGACGTTGTTCGTGGCTGGGAACTCGAGCCGTGCCGCATACTCCAGTTCCCTCCCCTCGGGGCTCCGGAGGACTACTCCCGTGCCCGCCCCGGCGAGACATAGGGAGCCATCAAACATAAGCGTCCAATTGTCGCTGCGTCGGGGCGGTGCGGGGAGGTTTTCGCCCCCAATCCTGGAGGCAGGAGTCCACTTCCACCACAAAGTCGGCGAGGACATGTGACTTGATGGCGGACCGCCCTGTGAGGGAAGGGAAAAGGGAGCAAGCTCGGCCCCCCACTTTCCCATCCGGCCGATGGCTTCCTTGTTCCGAAGCACCTCCCCCAAAGGAAGCAATGACGGGACAGTAATTGGGTGTCCCAGGAAGTAATGGCGAAGCTTCCGAGACGCCATTAGAAGGGCGTAGCAGATCTTCTCCATTTCCGTGTACCGAGTTTTAGCCCTTTGGAGGGCCCCACTCACGTAGTACACGGGACGCTGTTGCCCATCTTGTTCCTTTACCAATACCACATGGTCGCGGCGAGGTAAAGGAGCAAGGGCTCTTCCGGAGACAAGCTCACGAGCATTGGGGGGCTCGTGAGATACTTATTTAGATTGTCGAAGGCCTCCTGGGCCTCTGGGGTCCACTGGAACCCTTTGAGGCCCCAGAGGATTTTGAAGAATTGGAGGCGGCGTTCCCCCGACCGGGAGACGAAGCGACTCAGCGCGGCCAAGCGGCCGGTGAGTCGCTGAACGTCTTTGACCGAGGGCGGCGGGGGCATGTCCAGGAGTGCCCTGATCTTTTCGGGGTTGGCCTCTATGCCCCGCTGGGACATGAGGAAGCCCAGGAGCTTCCCCCCGCGGACACCGAAGGCGCATTTCTCCGGGTTGAGCTTCAACCCGTATGCGCGGAGGTTGCGAAACGTCTCCGCTTAATCGTCGATGTGAGCAGTCACGCGGGGGCTTTTGACGACCTCGTCGTCGACATAGACTTCGATGTTACGACCGATCTGGTCCTTGAGGACCAGCGTCATGAGTCACTGGAAGGTCGCTCCAGCGTTCTTTAGCCCGAAGGGCATGTGACGTAGTAGAAGGTCCCGAGGGGAGTTATGAAACTCGTCTTTTCCTCGTCCCCTTCTGCCATCTGGACTTGGTGATAGCCCGAATACGCGTCTAGGAAGCTCATCAACTCACACCCCGCGGTTGAATCGACCAGCTGATCAATTCGCGGGAGCGGAAGTTGTCTTTGGGGCAAGCGCAGTTGAGGTCGGTGAACTCCACGCACAGTCACTACTTACCGTTTGACTTCTTCACAAGGACGGAGTTCGCAAGCCACTCGGGGTGCAAGACCTCCTGAATGAACCCCGCCTCTCGGAGCTTGGCGATCTCGACCTTGATAGCCTCTTGGTGTTCAAGGGAGAGTTTTCTCAACTTTTGCTTGACCGGGGGGTGACCGGGGGTCACCGCGAGCTTATGCTAGCTCAATGATGTCCCGGGCGACACCTCGCATGTCAGAAGGCTTCCAGGCAAAAACGTCGGAGTTCTTGCGTAAGAACACTGCGAGTTGCTCCGCGTGCTCCTCGTGGAGATCCGCCCTGATCCTGGCGGTCTTGTCCCCGTCGTTTGGGGACAGTGGGACCTTCCGGAGGTCCCCTTCCGGACGCGGCTTGGGGAGGGACCTCCCGGAAGGTATCGCAGCGGCGTCTGGCTCCGAGGAAGAGGTCTCCCCCCCCCCCCCCAGGGTCTTGATCATGTTGACGCTCCCAATCATTGCGGCGGCACGCTCGTATAGAGCGCAGGCCACATCTTGGTCTCCCCAAGTGGTGATTACACCGTGAGGCCCGGGAATCTTCACACAGAGGTAGCTCTGATGGATTGCAACCCCCAAGGATTAATCGTGGTCCTCCCCATGATTGCGTTGTACGAAGAGGGGAGGTCCACTACATCGAACCGGACCATATCTGTCCGGTAGTTATCCAGGGTACCAAAGGTCATGGGGAGATCCACCTTCCCCACGGGGTGGATCGTCTTCCCCGGGACGAATCCCTGCAAGGGCCCTGCTGCGGGCTGCAGTAGCTTCTCGTCTACCTGCATCTCCCTAAACGCCTTTAGGTACAGGACGTCGGTGGAGCTTCCACCGTCCACTAGGATGCGGGCCAGGTGGCAGTTGTAGACGGTAGCGGAGACGATGAGCGCATCATCATGGGGGAAGCGAACCCTACGCGCGTCTTCTGCTGTGAAAGTGAGGGGCACATCCGACCACTTGGGTGGCCGAGACGTATGCAGCACCCCCACTACCTTACTTCGCGTGCGTATTCCTTGCGTTGATGCTTAGAGTCCCGCCCGGAGGCGGATCCTCCCATGATGACGTTGACACGCCTTTGGGAGGTTTGGAAGGGGAGTGTTTCTGACGGGTCCCCTTCCCGCGCTTGTCCCTGCTATTCCCCCGCGGGGGCAGGAAGGGCCGGTAAGGCCTGCTGAGGGGGCAAGGAGGCAGGAGTCCTCCCCTCCTTGCCCATGCTGGTCGAGGAATGTGGCGAAGTGTTGGAGCAGTTGGTGGCATTCCCGGGTGGCATGGGTATTGGACTTGTGGAAGGTGCACCACAGACCTTCCCTGCCTCCTGCCGTGGGGCATTCGTGACCGCGGGACGACTGCCCTCCCCATGACCTTTCGGCTTGGGGAAGGGGCAATTGCCCTTGGAGGCATCGCACGAGCCGCCTCCGCTCTCGAGGAAAAAGGTGTCCCGAGGTTGTGGCTCGCTACAATTGCCCCTCTTGGGGCGTTTGAGGGGGTCCCTAGCTTCCCGGTCGACGGGGCGGGGACCCACTGGTTTTTCTTCCAGAGGTCGTCCTCCTCCGCTCGAGCGTACTTCTCAAGTACGGTGAAGAGCTCATCGGCGGAGGACGAGCAGCTTCGGGAGAGTCTCCGGTGGAGCTTCCCCGGGGAGGATCTCGCTCTTACACGCCTCAATGACTGTGGAGTCAGGGACGTGAGCTACTTTGCTCTTGACCTGAGCAAAGCGCTTAAAGAAGCTACAGATGGTCTCCCCCGTCCTTTGTCGGACAATGTACAGTTGCGAGAAATCCAGGGGGCGCACATAGTTCCCCTGGAAGTTTGCGCAGAACTTGCGTTTGAGCTGCCCGAAGGACTTGATAAAGCTGGCCTTCAGGTTGTAGAACCACGAGTGGGCAATCCTAGTCAGGTAGAGGGGGAAGACGTTGCACTAAACTATCTCGTCCCCCCAAGCCGCCGAAATGGCTGTGGAATACACTTGCACAAATTCGTAGGGGTCAGCCTCACTGTTGTAGTGCTCGATGTGCGGCAGACGGTAAGGCCGTGGCCATTAGATGCACCGGAGTCTACGGCACAGCGGCTGGTTAGCCCCTTCCACCTCTCGGGGGGAGTCCCGGTCGTTGTCCCCTTTGACAGGGGACGCACGTTCGTTGTCGGAGTCGGGGAGGGGCCCAAGAGGTCCGCCGTCATGGCGGTAGCGCCGCTTTTCCTTCGGGTTGGTCGAGCTGACCTCCAGGACATCCGGGCGCCCCCCTGGGGCGGTTGGTTCTTCGGTGGGTCTCTTGCCCCGGCCAAAGCGAGAGCGGGGCTCCCCGCGTCCACGACCCGGGGGAGGCTCCTCCCCAAACTTGGTGGTACGCATTTGCTCGACCTCCTCCCGGGTGAAGCAGACTTGATCCACCGGGGGAGCCCTCGGGGGCGGCCCCGGGGGAGGAGGGAGCTGATGCGCGTCGACTGCGGGCACGGGAGGCGCAACTGGGGTGTGGGTGTTGTCCATTACCGGGCGGTTCCCAGGAGTACTGTCCGGAACCAAAGAGTGGGGACCCAGCCGGGGAAGGTTCGGCGACGGCGCGGGAGTCGTCCGACAGGCCACCTCCGGAACGACGGGCATAACCGACGGAGAGAGGCCGGTGTCCGGTCTCGGGAAGGCCCCTGGCTCAGAGTGAATCATTGGCATGGGGAAGACCCCGGGGACGGGGTAAGTCCCCGGCAGCAGGAACGCCCCCGAGGTCGAGAAGGCTCTGGATGACGGGCCGGCCAGAGCGTAACCCCCGTTGGAACCACGAGCCCCGGGGGCGACCTGACCTCCAAGATCGGAGGGGCCACCGGATGTCCCATAAACGGGGCATTGCCCCCATGAACGACAACTGTGGGTAGATGGGGGCCGGCAGCCGCGCCAGAATGCGGAGGAGCTCGTCCATCGCGCGTTGGGTGCGGAGCTGGTCCTCCACAAGAGCTTCGAGCAGCGCGTCCCGGGAAGCCGGCGGAGCCACCGGGGGAAGCCAGTCCCCTCGGGAGCGTCCGAGGTCGCCGGGTTGGACCCGGAGCCCTATCCGCCGGAAATTACCAGAAGAGTGAGAGGTGGTACCTCGGTTTGGCCATGTCTGGGCGGCAGCGCCGGGATGGCCGCGCTTTGGACGGGTGGCGCCGGGTCACTGGGACAGGCATCACCAGGAAGGGTGCGAGCCCTCGTTCTTGGGAGAGCCATGGCGATTCATCACGAGTCCCCATGAAAGGCGCCAACTATCGTGGTATCGGGAATACCTCAACAGGTTTTGTTGAAGTCCCTTGCGAAGAAAAGACGACGTGAGCTGACCGCGTGACTCGTCCTCTCCCGTCGGGCAAACGCAGCAAATGACACGAGGGTTTATACAGGTTCGGGCCTCAGTGGAGACCATAGTTCTGTCAACCTGCTCCCAACTAGAGTTGGCTGGGGGAGCTCTCTCGGGGAATGATGGCTCCGGAGCACGCCCGTTGTGTTGTATATTAGAGTAAAAATGAGTTGTCCTCTTTACATGAGAGGTTACAAGGGCTTATATAAGCCCAAAAGATGCAAAAAGACTAAATTGTCCCGTCTGCAACTGTTGGATCGAGGGGCACTAGTGTCCTTCTTCCGATCAAGAGGCTCAGACACTTGACAGGTGTCCCCACCAGTTCCCAAGGTGCCTCTCGCGTGATCCTCATGTGATCCGGGACCGGGGGCCCTTGTCTTCGGAAAAATGGCGGCGCCTGGGACAAGCCACCGGGGGGCCTCGGCGCCCTCGGGCACTGCCCCGGGGGCCCGGGAGTCTTGCCTCTCACCTGGACTTGATCCCGAGGAGATTTCCCCCAATAGTATCTTCCTAAAGATACCAAACGGCAGGAAGAGGTACTGAGGTCAGATGTTAGATCTGTAGCCTCAGCCATTCTCTGCAGAATACGATTCCACCACGGCTCAAATTTGAATCTGAAGCCAGTGGTAGAAGATGCAAAGATCGAGAGTGGTCGTCTTGAGGCCATCTCTAAAGAAGTCAAGCCTCTAGGCGAAGATCTACTAACAAAGCTAGGCCTTATTTGATTCCTTGTAATGATCTCTCTTAGTAATTATACCTGTGAAATTACATTTATAACATGCAAATGCGTGCCTTAAATTTTTGGAAAAGAGTGATACTTTCTTCGTTTCATAGTATGACCATATCCTCTTAGCCCCCTCCTGAGATTATAAATACAGAAGATCTAGTATTATAATCTCTGGAAAAATATGGGCATTATGAATACCCAAGAAATGCTTTAACTTAGATATAATCATCCGATCGAACCGATACAACATCCGACCTTATTACGAACTGGCAGCCACTCGAATGATCAAGAACATACCAGTAAGTCCCGTGTGCGTTGAGAAACGGCTTATAGAGGGATGTCTTAGCTGGATGTGACCACGAGATTGGCCAATGAATCCGATTAAGATATTTGTAGCAAGATGATCATCGGCGATCAGCCCCTGAGCCAGGCTCGGTATAGGTATGGCAAATAAAGAAAACGGACATAACATGAGCCGAAGAAAAGTACTCACAAAGTTTTTGTTAAACCATGCTAATTGAACAGGAAAACGATTGGGAAACTTACACGTGAAACTTGCACAGTTGATCAATGTTCCACGTATTGGATAAGATTCTACCATCCTCCATCGCTAACCAAGCCGATCCTGGTCGCGGTACTGAAACAACAACGTAAGGGCCTTCCCACTGAGGACAGAACTTATTGCTGTTATACTGGTTTTGTATTTTTTGTAAAACCAGATCACCCACGTGAAGACTACGCGGCCGCACCCTTCTGCTGTTATATTTTCGCAAAGCTGGCAAATATACTACTGACCGTATCAACGCTCGATCACGCTTTTCTTCGAGGACGGTTAAATCCTGAGTACGTTGTTCGATCTAATCAATCTGGTCGAATTGATCTGTTCGGACAGAACCAATACGGATTTCCATAGGTAACACCGCCTCGACACCGTATACTAACTGGAAAGGTGTCTCACCAGTGGCCCGACTATAGGTAGTGCATAGTGCCCATAGAACAGAGTAGAGTTCATCTACCCAAACCCCCGAGCGCATCTTAAGGTGATCGAAAACACGTTTCTTGATGCCTTGTAATATCTGCCCATTGGCGCGTTCGACAGCACCATTGCTCTGTGGATGAGCTACAGAAGCAAAACACACCTTGGTTCCAATTTTATCGCAATAGTCTAGGAAGAGGCCGCTAGCGAACTGGGAACCGTTGTCAGTGATGAGACGACTTGGAACACCAAATCGAGTAACGATGTTCTTATGAAAGAACTTATGTACCGCAGCAGCGGTAACATTACGGGCTGGCTCAGCCTCAATCCGCTTTGTGAACGTGTCAATGGCTACGAATAGAAATTTGTAACCATTAACGACCTGTGGCATAGGTCCCACAATATCCATCCCCCAGACCGCAAAGGGCCACATTAATGGGATGGTTTGCAAGGCATATGCGGGCTGATGAACCTGTCTGGCATGAAATTGACACTGGGAGCATGTCTTGACCAAATTCTTGGCATCATCGAGCGCCGAAGGCCAAGAAAACCCTGTCGGAAAGCTTTTCCGACCAGTGTGCGAAATGACGCGTGCGCACCACACACACCATCATGGATTTCTTTCAAGAGGGATTTACCTTCCTCTTGAGAAATACAACGCATGAATACCCCTTGAGTACCCTTCCTATACAGAACTCCTTCTATAAGTTTGTATAGGCGCGCTTTTCAAATCAACCGATCGCTTTCGGTTTCGTCCTTGGGCAAGGTCCCATGTTCGAGATAGACCCTCAATGGATGGGTCCAATCCCCTTCTTGTCCAAGGTTGGTAACGAAGACTGTTACCCAGTCATCTTCGACTGTAGTCATGATCGAAGGATGCTCTAAGTGTTCGATGAACACCCCTGCCGGAGAAGATGTACGTGAGGACCCAATTTTAGATAATTGGTCTACGAGAATATTGTCCTTTCCCGGGATGTATTGGACTTCGAAATGACTAAAGTGTTTTTCCAATCTCCTCACCTCCTCCAGGTAATGAGCCATTGTCTCCTCGGAGGTGCTGTACTCCTTTTTTACCTGGTTTACAACTAGCTGTGAGTCTCCCCTCACCACTAATCCACGGACTCCGAGGAATTTCACTGCCCGGAGCCCTGCAATAAGACCTTCATACTCTACTGCGTTGTTAGTCGCAACAAAATGTAATTGAATGACATACTTGAGTTGGTCGCTTTGAGGCGTTACTAAGACAACTCCAGCCCCCGAGTGTTGGAAACTTCAAAAGCCATCAAAATACATCGTCCAATGGTCGATACACGACAAGTCTTCGGATTCTTGCCTTGGAGGGTCAGAGTTAGTCCATTCGACCATAAAATCTGCAAGGATCTGAGACTTGACCGTAGTGCGAGGGGTGAAATAGTTGTCATATGCTCTAAGTTCCATAGGCCACTTCACAATTCGACCAGATTTCTCCGGTTTCGGATAATATCTCCCAAGGGGAAAGACGAAGGCACTGTAATTTTATGTGCCTGAAAGTAATGTCGTAACTTGCGGGAAGCCATCAATAGCACGTAAAGTATCTTCTAGACCTCAGGGTAACGCTCCTTAGGACCATGAAGTACCTCGCTCACGTAATACACGGGTCGTTGCACACCTTCTCTTACTGCGATCAGAACAGCGCTGACCGCATGAGGTGTGGCCGCCAAATAAAGAAGTAGTTGTTCCCCTGTGACCGGGGAACCAACACCGGCGGACTAGATAAGTATTCTTTAACCTCCTGGAATGCTTTCTCAGCCATCCGACCAGGTAAAACCATGGTGCTTGCGGAGAGCTTTGAAGAAGGGTAATCCCCTCTCGCCTAGTCGCGATATAAATCGACTTAAAGCTACCATGCGACCTGCTAGGCACTGGACGTCCTTCATGGTCAAAGGAGACCTCATTTGCTCAATGGCCCTGATTTTCTCGGGATTAACCTCTATTCCTCTAGAACAAACGAGAAAACCTAATAGTTTACCAGATGAAACCCCGAAAGAACACTTTTCTAGGTTTAATTTTTTTCCAAATTGGTTTAAATTATAAAAGGTTTCGGCAAGATCATCTAAATGAGTCAAGCTTTTCAAGCTTTTTACAACCAAATTGATCCGTTTGAGACCTAGCCTTGGTTTTCGCACTAGGCTCGCCCAGATCCTAATATGCGGAATAACGGGATCTTACTCGGAAATACTGAAACCCAAAGGTTGATCGAATACACAGCTCAAAGTAATTGCACAACTCTATATTTCAAAGAGGGCTTTACACGTCGAACATTAGGCACACTTGCCTACGTCGAAGGAACTATAAGTGTCTAAAACTCAAATAAGTTCTATGACTCTTCGATGATCTAAACTAGACCTATTACAAGGTATTTATAGTCCAATCGTATGAGTACGTATCAGACTTAGTAATCCTAAACGTATTAGACTCATATAACTAACTTAACTAATCCTAAACAGATAAGCTTAGTTATATATATAGGATTACAATTCCGAACAGGGAACGAATTTCTTTTCCTGGTCGCGAACCAATCCATAGTCGCGGACTCATCCAGGTCGCGAATCCTTTCCGAACACGGTTAAGGTCGCGAAGCCGTATGCGATCAGGATTTGGTCGCGAAGCCGCATGCGATCAGGACTTGGAGATCCTCCCGGATCATGACTCCCTTGTTGAGAAGGAGCCAACCCCTGTTGCGACCTCTCGATCAAACTGGAGATGTGGAAATTGGGCTTGTCCATCTTCTTTTGTGTACCACTTTGCCGCACGTGCTCGTTGATCTTTCCGACCGATTCGAAAAGTCTCCTTTGTGCCACTGCGGGTGGTAGTCACCTTCCTCTCCAGAATCACATCGTCACGTAAAGGTTCGCCTCGTTGATTGACCAAGTCTTCAACGGATGGTACTATGGTATCTGGCTCATCATCCAACATTGAAGGCTCGAAGAGTTTGAGGTGCTCAACATTGACAACCGAGTAAATATCCATGTATGGAGGTAACTCAAGCTGACAAGCATTATTACCCACTTTCCGCAAAATCCGAAAAGGACCATAACGAATGGGTTTGAGCTTCTTACCTTCACCTTTAAGTCTCTCCTTACTCAAATGTAACCATACCATATCACCTTCTTGAAATTGCGCATCAACTCGGTGCCGATCATGTCGCGCCTTGTACTTGAGTTGGGCTTTCAGCAAGTTCTGTTCAACCTCACGATGGAGTCGTTGAATACCTTCCAGGAACTTTTGTGCTCAATCCTGATCAGATGCTTCCTTGCTGTTCTGTGCTGAGGTAGCGATCACAAACTCCATATCGAATGGACTCTGTGGTAGAAATCCTAAACAGACCTCAAACGGCGACTTTCCAGTCGAACCATGCACTGCTCGATTAAAAGCAAACTGTAGGTACGGTATGCTTTCATCCCAGGTTTTCGGGTGCTTCGAGTTATATCCTCTCAAGAGATGAACGACTGTGTGATTAACCACCTCGGTTTGACCATCAGTTTGCGGATGAAAGGCAGTACTCCTCTTTAGCTTGGTGTCCATCATCGTCCAGAGCGATCGCCAAAAGTGACTAAGGAACCGGGTATCGCGATCAGACACAATAGAAGTCGGCAGTCCGAAGTGTGTCCAAACGTGTTGAAAGAATACCCGAGCTGCCTCTTCTCCCGTGATAATCTTCCGACAAGGTATAAGAACAATCATTTTGGAGAACCGATCAACGACCACGAATAGATAGTCGTTGCCACGTCGGGTTTTAGGCAATCCTCCCAAGAAATCCATGGATATGCTCTCCCATGGTCGTGATGGAACTGGCAAAGGAGTGTACAAACCTAATTTTCGGTTTGCCGATTTCGAGATGCTGCAGAGACCGCAGCCTCGAACAAACCTAGCCACATCTTGCTGCATACGCGGCCAGAACACATGTCGGTGAAGATTTTGCAACGTCTTTGTAACCCCAAAGTGACCAGCTACCTTCGATGTGTGCGCTTCTCGCATCCATTGAGTTCGAGGTGCTCCACGAGGTATGCAAAGTAAATTGCCCTTGTACAAGAGTCCTTCTCGACGAATGAACTCTGTAGGGTTCCCTGTTTCAAACTCAGTCAGTGCTGTTTGAAAATCAGGGTCTTCACTGTACATAGTGGCATAGTCATCATGACATGATGGCTCGATCTGCATGAACGCTGATAAACAGAGGGTTGTAACTGGTGGTCGCGACAACATATCCGCCAATTTGTTGTGTACGCCCTTCTTGTACTTAATCACCAGATTAAACTGCTGCAGATACGACATCCACTTCATGTGCCGAGCTTGCTGTAGCTTGGATTGAGTTTGCAAATATTGCAATGGTTGATGGTCGGTGTGGACAACCGTCTCTTTCCCCAAGAGATAACACCGCCAATGTTTCACGGCCTGATGCAGTGCGCATAACTCCTTATCATAAGTCGGGTAGTTCTTCTGAGCTCCCTGGAATAACTCGGAGTGATATGCCACTGGTCGACCTTCTTGCATGAGCACTGCGCCCATCGCATAACCTGAGGCATCGGTTTCTAGCTCGAACGGTTTCTGGAGATTCGGCAAAGCTAACACAGGCGCCTCGCTGATCTTCCTTTTCAGCAAGAGAAACGTGTCCTCATGTTTCCCTGTCCACTCGAACTTCTGATCGATCCTGGTTAATGCATGCAACGGAGAAGCCATAATCGAGAAGTGTCGGATGAACTTTCGAAGGTATTGGCATGCTCCCACAAAACTACGCACATCCGTAACTGTTCGCGGTCGCGGCCATTCGCGAATCACTTTGACCTTGTCCGGGTCGATTTGCAACGTACCGTTGCCGATTATGAATCCGAGGTAAAGTAGAGTATGCTGACCGAACTCGCACTTCTTACGGTTGAGGCGAAGTCGATGTTGCCAAAGCTGTTCGAACACCTTTTCGACATGAATGAGGTGCTCATCCCACGAACGACTATAAACCAATATGTCGTCGAGATACACGATCACAAAGTCGTCGATGAACGGTCTCAATACATCATTCATAAGACGCATGAAAGTTGCTGGGGCGTTGCAGAGACCAAACGGCATGACCAGCCATTCGAACAGACCTTGCCGTGTTTTGAACGCGGTCTTCCATGTATCCTCCTCTCGAATGCTGACTTGATGGTATCCTGACTTAAGATCCAATTTGGAGAAGACAACAGCATGCTTCAATTGGTCTAGCAGGTCATCAATACGAGGAAGGGGGTACCGGTTCTTGATGGTGATCTTGTTCAGTGCTCGATAGTCGATGCACATACGCCAAGTCCCATCTTTCTTTGGTACTAACACCACAGGAGATCCACAAGGTGAACTACTCGGTTGAATGACACCATTGTTCAGCAACTCACCCAGTTGTCTCTTGATCTCTTCATTCTCCAATACTGAGTTGCGATACATACTCAGATTGGGCAGTGTCGCATCGGACACAAGCTGAATTTCGTGCTCGACTGGACGTTTCGGCGGACGACCCTGGGTAGTCTCGAACAGATCACTGTATTTCTCCAGCAGTCCCGACAAACGACCAGAATCCTCTCGGCACGCCAGCGACAATGCTGGTCGAGTACCCTCACCTTGATCAATGGGTCGAATCATGACAAGCACATACTTGTGGCATGCATTAACAATTCGTTTGGCTTGATTTGTGGTAATCAAGTTCGAAGTGTTGACGTGAATGTCTCTACTGATCACGAACTTAACTCCGTCTTTGGTGAGGTCGTACTCTTGCGCTCGCCGATGGAAGTGAGCGTCTCGATCATACAGATACGGACTCCCAAAGATCACCTGACAGATATCGATAGGGACAACATCGCATTGCACCTCATCGATATATCGTGCAGAGATCGCAAACTTCAACACACACTGACTCGTAATCTGTTGGTTCACGTCGGATGTAAACCAACCCAGCGGATATGGTCGCGGGTGTGTGGTTGTCTTCAAACCAAGTCGCCGAACCAATCCAGCGGAGACCAGATTCTTCTGACTTCCTGGATCGAATATCGCTGCGACCACTTCGTGCTTCACCTGGATGTTGATGGTGAACAAGTCCTCCGTTGGGTGATGGTCGTTCGGTGGATCGGAACCCTTCTCCTTCGGCATTGCCATCAGAGACAAGGTCGTGTCCGCCTCATTAACCGAATTCACTCGGACAACTTCTTCGTCGGGTGAAGTCGCAGTAGCCGTGGCTGTTCTTTTCCCTGGTCCGTTTTTCTTTGGTCGAAGTTCAGGATGAAGCTTGTAACATTTGTCCTTGGTATGCCCCGCGACTTGACAATTTTCGCAAAAGGCACCCGTGCCTGATTTTGAAGCGTTCTTCTTCGGACTCGGCTTTTTCTTTGTCGAGGTCGCATTTTCCTTCGTGCTTTTGTCGCTGCAGGATTTATTCTTCTTCTCGATCGCCATAGCAGTTGTGCTCGCGGTTGCAATGTCTTGGACACCGAACAGACTTAGCTCAGTACTGATCGATTTCTGAAGTCCAGATGTGTACTTCCGAAATACCTGAGGGTCGGATAGTAAGATGCCAATGACCATTGCTTGTCGCCGAAACTCTGTCGTATAGTCTTGGACGGTCTGGTCGCGTCGTTGGTACAATCTATGCCAACGCTCCCATCTCTCCTCAAGGTAACCCATCGGATAGAATTCTTGTCGCAGAAGTCGTTTGAATTGACCCCACGCAAGGTCGTCAGCTTCACCACTGGCGACAAGGGCCTTCCACCATGTCTTGGCGTGGTCTTTCATCTTCAAAGGTGCAAATTTGACGTTTTGAGCGCTACTAAACCTTTTCAGGTCAAAGTAGGTCTCAAGTTGGTCGATCCAAGAATCCAGCTTCTCGGCATCGATCACCCCATCATATATGGGTATATCAATCTTAGCGTCGACTTTAAAAGATCCGACAGCTAAGGAGGTGTTGGCGAGGTCGTCGGTCTTGTGGTCGCCTTCGTCTTCATCTTCGTCTGCCCTGCGCAAGTCTTCACCAGTCTTCTCACCCATAACCTTCTCTACTTCAAGAGGTACAATCATGGCCTGCTGCTTAATCCAAGCAAGCACGGTTTCCATGTCGGTGGAGAGTTTAGCCACTTTTTCGGCTAGGTTAGCTTGAACAGAGGTATCGTCAGACATTGTCGGAGACGCGGCTGTAGGAACCGTCAATTGATCGCCTGGAATTTCGCCGGAAGTTTTGTAACCCTGGCGAGTCTTCACCATCCACAGGATAGGAGAGTTGCTCTGATACCAACTTGATCCGTTTGACACCTAGCCTTGGTTTTCGCACTAGGCTCGCCCAGATCCTAATATGCGGAATAACGGGATCTTACTCGGAAATACTGAAACCCAAAGGTTGATCGAATACACAGCTCAAAGTAATTGCACAACTCTTTATTTCAAAGAGGGCTTTACACGTCGAACATTAGGCACACTTGCCTACGTCGAAGGAACTATAAGTGTCTAAAACTCAAATAAGTTCTATGACTCTTCGATGATCTAAACTAGACCTATTACAAGGTATTTATAGTCCAATCGTATGAGTACGTATCAGACTTAGTAATCCTAAACGTATTAGACTCATATAACTAACTTAACTAATCCTAAACAGATAAGCTTAGTTATATATATAGGATTACAATTCCGAACAGGGAACGAATTTCTTTTCCTGGTCACGAACCAATCCATGGTCGCGGACTCATCCAGGTCGCGAATCCTTTCCGAACACGGTTAAGGTCGCGAAGCCGTATGCGATCAGGATTTGGTCGCGAAGCCGCATGCGATCAGGACTTGGAGATCCTCTCGGATCACAAATCATCTACGTAAGCTTCAAGATTACACCCCATCTGGGAAAAAAGGTCTTTTGCATCAAGCGCTGGTACATGGAACCGGCGTTTTTGAGACCAAATGACATTCTGATGTAGCAGTAGGTGTCAAATGGTGTGATGAAGGAAGTCTTCTCTTCATCTTCTTCTGCCATGCTAATTTGATGATATTCTAAGTAAGCATCCAGAAAACTCATCAGTTCGCAACCCACAGTAGAATTGACCAACTGATCGATACGGGGAAGGGGAAAATTATCCTTCGGGAAGGCACTGTTTAGGCTGGTGTAATTGATACACATGCGCCACTTACCATTTGACTTACGGACCATGACCGGATTTGCAAGCCATTCCGGATGTTCGACTTCTCGAATAAACCTGGCTGCTTGGAGTTTGTTTAACTCCGCGCGGATAGCTTCTTGCCAATCAACAGCAAAGCATCTAAGCTTCTACTTTATTGGTCGCTGTCCAGGTCGAATTGCTAACCTGTGCTCAATTACCTCCCTTGGGACACCGGGCATGTCGGATGGTTTCCACGCAAACACATCTGCATTAGCCCGGAGGAAGGTAATGAGTTCAAGTTCCTATTTGTCGTCCAGGCCTAACCCAAGCCGAATTGTCCTAGATGGATCATCTGGGCATAATGGAACCAGTTTTAGCTTTTCCTCTGGTCGAGGGGCGACTTTGATCATATCCGCACCCGTGGTGGTAATCTTGACATCCTGAAGGGGAAGTTGATCCATGAGCTCCAGTGATAACCGATCGCAAGTCAATGCCACATTGCGGCTACCTCAAACCGAGATTACGCCTTTGGGGGCCAGGTAACTTGCTGCACTGATAGGCGTAGTGCGTTGCCATCATAAATTTAGCGAGAGTTGGCCTGCCAAAAATTGCGTTATAAGCCGAATCACAATCAATTACATCGAAAGTAAATAACTTTGTTCGGAAATTATCTAGTTCACCCAGCGTGACTGGGAGCACCACCTGTTCCATCGGCATCATCGAGAGACTAGGAATTATCCCATAAAATGGATGGATTATGGGTTTGATTTTTGAACGAGGGATTTGCATCTCGTCCAATGCCTTGACCAGTAAAAGGTCCAAAGAACTGCCTCCATCAATCAGGACCCTTTCAACTCTCGCATTACTGATTATTGGGGTAATGACCAGAGGTAATCTCAATAGTCGAGTAAGCCCAATAGGACAATCAGAGCGATCGAACGTCAAAGGAGTGTCCGACCAACGGGGGTATGGAGGTTCGCCAAGGGGAGATTCCGCTTGGTTAACTTCTTGACGAAATGCTTTAAAATGTTGTTTAGAAACAAAAGAGGAGGAAAATCCAAAAATGACATTAACATAATTACGAAGTACCTAGTAGGATATTTCTTCGTCCCCGTCGACATCTCTAAGCCTGCAAGTCTGCTCTTTCGATGGCAAAGTTGGCATCGGCCCA
The DNA here is from genome assembly GCA_019359835.1 of Pharus latifolius. Classification (NCBI taxonomy): domain Eukaryota; kingdom Viridiplantae; phylum Streptophyta; class Magnoliopsida; order Poales; family Poaceae; genus Pharus; species Pharus latifolius. The sequence goes on along the minus strand of CM033327.1, from coordinate 17,069,175 downwards.
ATTCCCTGGTAGAAGTCATCTAGTTGCTTCAATCCGACAAATTTTGAGGTCGTGTCCCGGAGAGTTGTGGATCGGACACCACTTCTTGCCTTCCTGCGAGTTAGTTGGTTTTTCTGGCTGGTCGGAATTGCGACCACCAGAGGCAGTTTTATTTTTAAACGGTTTGTCCGCGTCAGTGAGGGTAGGAGGAAAATTACGCAAGACCTTCACGATAGATCGAAGTTGGCCATGCGTACTCCTCTTTGGTGCGCCAGGTGTAATCTTTTCTTCACCCGCCGGTAAATGCTCCGGTGGTAAAGAAGGCATCTAGTCGTGCCTGCGACCATGTGGGCGAAGGTAGGAACTAGGGGCGGCGTCATAACGAGCCTGCACATTTTGCAGAGCCTCTAGTGTTGTCATGCGGAGTTCGTTATCTCGTCGCTCGCGGTCTTGATCCTCCTGCTTGCGTTCTTGTTTCTCCTTTTGTCTGCGCTCCTGTTCTTCCCTAGCAATCCACTGATCGAGATTTTCTTCTGACAAGGCAACGAATTCCCTGGGGGCGAAGCTACGAAGGAGTGAACATCTCTGTTTGCTCCGAGTCGGATTCGAAATCAAAGAGAGGTGGAGGTTGTCAGGATCAAACCTCCCTGGACTGAGTTCCTGGTCACTGCCATCCTGGTCCCTGACGGGAACACATGGCGACTGAGACTTGATTTTGCATATGATGGAACTGACATCAAGTTCCGGACCTGTCTCTTCCATCCCCTGGTCGATGGACATGACCCGAGTAGGGGAAGATGTGTCCTCTTGACGTCCCTTCGGAATGTCTTCGCAACTTACCTCTTCCATTGGAACGGGGTCGCTAGGCGAAGGCATTTGTATATGGGCATAATCGTCGAGATCGAAGTCGTTCTTGGAATCATATGCTCCAGACATTGCTCACCAAACCTCCGGATGAAGGGAAAGCACCTTGAGAAAAGCCCCACGGTGGGCGCCAGCTATCGACGATTTGGACTCGGGGTCCTTAGTTGATCTTATGCAAATTTGTGAGTTGCGGGACCTTTCAGGGCGCTCCTCCGGGAAGGTAGGATGAATCAAGTCTGTAGAGGCACAAAAGATTTTATACAGGTTCGGGCCCTCGATGGTGGGAGTAATAGCCCTACGTCCTGTTGTGATTTCACTATATGTAATAAGATGTTTTACAAGAGGGAAGAAGAGATAATCACAGGCGATGATCTCTTCAATGTTAGTGTCTACCTAACTATATCTAAGTCTTCAGGTTTGTTGAATGCCTGGTAGTGCTTGTATGCTTGACTGAATTATTCACCGTCCTTAGAACGTGTATTGACTACCTTTTTATACTGGACAAAAGGGCGCCAATATGAAACGGCCTTGGACAGTTGTTAAGATGCAGTTTTGTTCACCGCACTTAACTTCCACGCAGGCTTAACACGTGCAATCAAGGGATAACCGCACATGTTAACCTCCTGGCAGTTGTCTTCATACGTGGAAATATCTTCATGATTCTCGGGATATGCCTGTTCAAAGAGTTAGGCCTTCCCGAATTGTTCTGGTCGCAGATAATCAACGACCCTCTGACCGCATACTGCCCGCAGTTTCTTGATCGCGCACTGTCTGCGACCTCATGATCGCGCAGGGGCTGCGATCATGCAATATCTCTGTGTCCGCACCCTTTAGGTCGTCTGAGACCATAGCAACGGATTTATAGACACACATTGTAGCTTCTAGGCCCCTAAAAGGTGTTTTGGTAATTAATGACAATTACAAATGTTGAACTAACGATACCGGTTAAGTTGTGTCAAGAAAAAAAATCAAAAGATAAGATAATGAAAGGCAAAGAAAGAGCTAAATGATGAAGAAAGGATATTGAGCAAAGAGGCAAAGGTAGGAATAGGACTCTTTTCCTTTTTACCGGTCTAAGGTGATTAGAGAAGGATTTTGACCAGATTGTAGGATAGTTGCTGTACTATTAAGAGGAGCATGTGGTGTATTATTAAATAGTTCATCTTTGTGCCACAAGTCACAAAAACAACTTGCATTGCATACTAGAAGGTTATATCTTTTGAAAATACTTTTATCCACTAAAATCAGCAAAGTTCAGTCTCTGTCGGTCTGACCGTGTTAGCCGGTCTGACCGCAGAAACGGTCTGACAGAGGGTTGTTTCGGACTGACCGACAGTTGTGGTAAATTGTTTTTATTTCCTAAAAATGGTCGGTCTGTCCGTGGTTAAACGTTGGGTCAGACTCCTGGAGCTTCATGATCATATTTTGTGAAACTTAGTGTGTTAGTCAGTCTGACCGTCAGTTGGTCCGGTCTGACTGCTAAACTGGTCTGACCGAGATTTTGTACTGCGGTCTGACCGTCTAGCCGGTCTGACCGAGGTTTTTGGCCTGACCGTAAATTGTGTCCAGAAACGATGTTGCTTCTGGATCAGTTCACGCTCTGACCGCCGTTGGCTCCGGTCTGACCGTGAGAGTGCCTGACACGGGTAGGTGAGCATTTATTGCGTCTGTTTAATGTCGTTGCAATTGCGGCGGTCTGACCAAGTTTATACCTGTGGTCTGACTGCCAAGTGATCTTTTTCCTCCAACGGCTTGTAACGGCTATATTTATTGAGGGGAGTATATATATACTTCCTTGCATGGTCCTGTTAGCGAGCTTTTGGCATATGTGTGAACATTGTCTTCATTCTTAAGAGCTTAAACACATTTCATACACTCTAGTGTTAAATTTCTTAAATTTGAAAGAGTGTGCAATTAAGATCTTCTAGTGCATTGCATTTAGTTCACTAAATCAATCTTGTGGCACTAGAAGAGCATTAAGTGATTGTCACCGGCTTGTTACTCTTGGAGTTTGCCGGCTCCTAGACGGCTAGGTGGAAGGTTTTGGAGAGCTCTTCAAGGGAGATTGTGAAGAAGCCTCAAAACAACTTGTGAAGAGGTTGAGCACGCCTTGCTGGAGCGGTAAAGTGCATCACTAGTGGAATCGAGGTTTGGATAACTCATCATACTAATCCGGCTCGAGATCTAGGTCACTTCTTGAGAGGAAGTCGACTAGATAGAGGAGCGGTTAGAGATTTGAGTTTGCCTCAATGTGGATTAGTGGTGATCGGTAAATCACCGAGACCATGGATTATATCCTTGTGTCAAGTTGCTTAATATTCATCTTGTTTTTAGCTATTTGCTATTAATTGTTGGTAATTGCTTGATTAGTTGTAGAATTGCTAAAATTGCCTATTCACCCCCCATCTAGTCGATATCCTAGATCCTTTTCAACGTCTAATTTGATTATGTCTTAAACCAGACGTGTATTACTTTGAACTAGCTCGGGTGATAATCCTCGTCAAAAATGCATCAACTTAAAAAGCTTTTAAAACGTGATTTGGTAGTTGGCTTGAAGAATGTGAATTTTGAAAAGAACAAACCTTGTAGCGCTTGTCAAGCGGGCAAACAAGTAACTACTTCACATCCAACCAAGCCCATTCTTTCAACTTGCAAACCATTGGAATTTTTGCATATGGATTTGTTCGGCCCTGCTGAACATCAAAGTATTGGAGGAAATAGTTTTTGCTATGTTATTGTTGTTGATTTCTCCATATTTACTTGGGTGTTTTTCTTAGCTCACAAATCTGAAACTTCCTCTTGTTTTAAAAGATTTGCAAAAAGAGCTGAAAAGGAATTTGAACTCTCCATCAAGAAAATCCATAGTGATCATGGTGGAGAATTTCAAAATTCTAATTTTATTGATTTTTGTGATAAGTCCGAATCAAACATGAATTCTCTGTGCCCTACACACCTCAACCAAATGGTGTTGTAGAACGGAAGAATAGGACATTAATTGAAATGGCTAAACCAATGCTCGATGAGTACAAGAGGCCTACCCGGTTTTGGGCAGGCAGTTTACACAGCATGTTATGCCATCAATCGTCTTTATACCCATCCGTTTTTGAACAAAACTCCTTATGAACTGATTTTAGAGAGAAAACCAAACATTTCATATTTTCGAGTCTTTGGTTGCAAATGTTATATTCTTAAAAAGCGCATGCATCTTGGAAAATTTCAAAGACGTGTTGAGGGTTTTTTAGTTGGCTATTCATCCACTAGTAAAGCTTATTGGGTTTTCAACACTACAACATAATGCATTGAAGAATCATGCAATATAGAATTTGATGAATCTAACGGCTCTCAAGGAGAACATGGGGATTTTGATGATGTAGGCAACAATGGCTTGAGGGAAGCTATGAAGGAGATGACCATTGGTGATATCAAACCCAAAAATGAAGAACAAAAGTCACTTGGTCGAAAGGATAAATCACCCGCGACTACTCAGGCTAATGTCGAACGTGGACCTGTGACCACAAATACTAATGCTGCCCAACCTGCGACCACCCACAATTATGCTGGTCGAGAAGACCTTGAACTAGAGATTGAAGAAAATGATGATCAAGCATCACAGAACCCGCGACTTCATCAAACGTTCGCCAAAGATCACCCCCTGAATCAAATCTTGGATGATGTTAGTAAGGGTGTTCAAACTCGATCTCGTATTACTTCTTTTTGTGAACATTATTCTTTTGTTTCTTCCTTAGAACCTAAACTTATAGATGAAGCACTTAGTGATCCGGATTGGGTAAATACCATGCATGAAGAACTAAATAATTTCACTAGAAACAAAGTTTGGACATTAGTAGAAAGACCTAAAGATCATAATGTGATTGGAACAAAATGGGTTTTTAGAAATAAACAAGATGAGAATGGAGTAGTAGTACGAAACAAAGCTCGTCTCGTTGCATAAGGATATTCTCAAGTTGAAGGTTTGGATTTTGATGAAACTTTTGCACCCGTAGCTAGATTAGAAGCTATTCGCCTTCTTCTTGCATTTGCATCAAATTATAACATCAAGTTATTTCAAATGGATGTGAAAAGTGCATTTTTAAATGGAGAAATATCCAAATTAGTGTTTGTGGAACAACCTCCTGGTTTTGAAGATTCAAAATTTTCAAATCATGTATACAAGCTCTCTAAGGCTCTTTATGGACTTAAACAAGCACCTCAAGCTTGGTATGAACGCCTTAAAGACTTTCTCATTTCAAAAGGTTTTAAAATTGGGAAGGTAGACACAACCTTATTTACAAAAGTAGTTGAGAAAGATCTTTTTATATGTCAAATATACGTTGATGATTTCATATTTGGGTCTACTAATAAATACTTTTGTCATGAGTTTGGAGAAATGATGTCTAGGGAATTTGAGATATCGATGATTGGAGAACTAAGCTTCTTCCTTGGATTTCAAATCAAGCAACTCAAGAACGGAACGTTCGTGAGTCAAACCAAGTATGTGAAGGACTTGCTCAAACGCTTTGGGATGGAAGATGCTAAAGCCATCAAAACTCCCATGGCCACTAATGGACATCTCAATATGGACAACGATGGAAGAGCAGTTGATTCTAAACTTTATCGATCTATGATTGGTAGCTTACTCTATCTTACCGCATCTAAGCCTGACATCATGTTCAGTGTTTGCTTATGTGATAGATTTCAATCGTCTCCTAAGGAATGTCATTTGATTACTATCAAAAGAATTCTTAGGTACTTGAAATGCTATCCCAATATAGAACTTTGGTACCCTAAAGATACAAACTTTGAATTAATTGGTTACTCAGATTCAGATTATGTGGGGTGCAAAATTGATAGAAAAAGCACATCTGATAGTTGTCAACTTTTGGGGAGATCACTAGTCTCTTGTTCATCTAAGAAACAAAATTCCGTAGCTCTCTCCACCGCCGAAGCGGAATATGTTTCAGAGTTGTGCTTAAATTTTATGGATGAAGCAAACCCTTTTGGATTATGGAATTTTCTTTAAAAAAATGCCACTCTTGTGTGATAATGAAAGTGCCATAAAGATTGCAAATAATCTGGTTCAACATTCTAGAACAAAACATACTGATATTAGGCACCATTTTATAAGAGATCATGTGGCAAAATGGGACATAGATGTGAATTATATAAGAACTGACTTGCAACTAGCAGACATCTTCACCAAACCTTTAGATGATACTAGATTTTGCTTTCTTAGAAGTGAATTGAACATTATTGATATATCAAATACAAGTTAAATGTCTGCTTTGCTGTCCTCCCGCCTTTTTGTGCTTGATATCAAAGGGGGAGAGATTAGGGAGAGATTGGGAATAAATTCTTGTATGACATTATTGATAGTTTATATGCTCATTGTTTATTCATTGTGGACTCTCAAATGACTCATATATGTATTTATATATGCATGCATTCTGGGGGAGTTCTTGTATATCTAATGCCCATGCATACACTTAGGGGGAGTCATTAATTTTTATTTGTTTTCAACACTTGTTGTCACCAATCATAAAAAAAGGGGAGATTGTTGCATCTAGGCCCTTTTTGGGTTGATTTTGATTATTGATGACATTAAGTGTCTTGGACTAATCGTGTCTTTGAGCTATTTGTATGCAGTGTTATCTCTATAAAGTTTGCAAGTGATCCGGGAAGGTCTGCAAGTCGCAAGCACAAGGTCAAGCGCAAGGTCCCAGTGTCGCCCGACGTCGCAGTCCGCGGATGCGAGCCAAAGCCGCAAGTGCAATGTCGCCAAGAAGGAAGCTACAAAGACCTAAGGTAAGTGCTTATTTATTGTACCGGTCTCGGAGTTTGGAGTTTGACCGGGTTTTATAAGAAATTCTTTTTTAGTTTAACCGTACTATTAAGAGGGGTTGCAAAATCTCTTTTAGTTCCGACAAAAACTGAAACACTCTTAGGTCATTTGTTGCGTTCGTATTCATTCATATTCTTGGTCAAAATATGATAAATATATAAAATTCAAAGAGGGGTTGAAACTGTTTTTAGTACTGTTCATTTGACCAGATAGTGTTTATATGACCAGGTACTGTTTATATGACCAGGTACTGTTCATTTTGACCAGATACTGTTTATACGACCAGAGGTCACTCGAGTACTGTTCATATGATCAGTTACTGTTCGTACGACCAGTAAACACTGTTCATTCGACCAGAGGTTCCAACGGCTATTTACTAGCCGTTAGAGGTCGAAGTTGGCTATTAGCTGGCCTGATTTCTTTCCTTTTCGACCACAACGACTAGCTGAGATGTTGGGCTATAAATACAGGTGTTTTAAGCAGTATTTTCACACATCTCAAGCTACAATCTCATACACATTTTTGAGCAGTCTCTGTACATACCTTTGAGCATCTTTTCTATACATTTTGAGTAGTTTTTAGAAGAAGTTTTGAGCATTTTTAAAACACTTTTGAGTATATTTCTCTACTATTTTTGAGCTATTTTAAAACACTTTTTAACAGTTTTTGATCAGATTTTTGAGCAGTTTTTAAACAGTTTTTAAGTAGATCTTTGAGCAGTGTTTGAACAGATTTTTTAGAAGCATTTGTTCACATTTTTGATCAGTTTTATAAACACTTTTCGAGCAAATTTTGATCAGTGTTTATAAACATTGTTTTGAGCAGCTTTTCTAAAGAACCAAGAAATATATTTTTTGATATATACTTGAGCCCAAGTGCTAAAATCTTGATCTTTTGATCAAGTATCATTCATTGTGATTGAAAAAGATCTTTTGAGAGCATTCATTTGCATCATTTGCATCCTTAGAAGTTTCTCGGTATTTGTTGGGGGTTAAGAGAAGATCTTGCAACTTGTTACTCTTGGTGAACGCCCTCACCTAGACGGTTTGGAGGCGTGGTTGTTGACCTCTCCATTAACGGAGATTGTTGGAGAGGCTCGGCATATTTGTGAAAGGCATCGTGCTCGCCTATCCAGAGTGGAGAAGGAGCAACTTAGTGAAAAATATCTTTCGTGGATATTGAAGTAAGACTCATTCATTTGAGTGCTTCAACGAGGAGTAGAGGAAACCGGGCGAGTCTTCGAGACCTCGGGATAAATCACTGTGTTTGTTTTTCTTACTCTTTTTTAGTGTAAAATATTATTAAATTGTTTTAGTTTATTTGCTCTTAGTCTTTTCTTTGCAAAAATTGTTTTTAGTTGAAAAATTTAAAGCCTCCTATTCACCCTACCCTCGAGTTGGCATCCTCGTTCCTACAGTAGTAACCGTCACGAAGCGGACAAAGGCAATCGTGGGGCACGTCCTCAAAAGGATAACCAACGGTCTCTTCGGTAAGTATAAAAAAACCTTCAAGAGAAGGATTGTGGGAGACGAACGACAGAGAAGATTAGACATAGCCCAATAGGAATAGACATTGCGTTCTCTTTGTAACACTTTATGTAATCCTTTTTTCCACATAGATAAATACTCAGGAAGTAGGGTCATTATTCAGCTACGAGAGTCCAAATTTGGATAAATTCCCGTGTCTTAGATTCGTAGATATTTTGAATACCTTGGTATTTGTCTGATTGGCTCCCTTCATTACTCATCTCATTTTTGCCTAAGTTCGACATGAGAACCCCGGGTTCCAATCGTCGACAGACTTAACTAAACCTGAAACGATCCTCCCAAACTCTAAACCCTAAGGTGGTGACGAAATGTAAATATTTCTACAATCTGTGTTCAAAATATTTTACTTGCAAATATGCCGAATTGACAACGAAATCAACGTGAAGACTCCTCTCTTCTCCCACTTTTTTCTCCTTCCTTCCTCTCTCTCTTTCTTTTCTATCTCTTTTCTTCCTCTTTCTTTTCCTTCCTCTCTTTTCTTCCTACGGTTGGTTTTTTCCTTCCTATCTCTTTTCTCTTGGTTTGTACTCTTGGGATGTTAAATAACAGACTTTCAGTCATTGTCCAGTTGCACGAGTGAATGTGCAAGATTTCAATCACTAGTCGGGTCATCGACTTAAAATTGGCGTGGCAGCGGGCTGAGTCAGTGCGGCTCAGTTGCAGACTGGACCAGTGACAGAAGACCAGTCACACAAACGGCCCACTGACACATGATTATTTTTGTAATTATTTTTTCTAAAAATCTAATTATGAAATTTGATTTTTTTGATAAATTATTAAAAAAAAATCAAAATCTAGACAGCCAATCCCTAAACCCCAATCCCACCAAGCAAGGGTTTAAGCTCCCCCCCCCCCCCCCCCCCCGGGCAGCTGCTCCCCCCACCCCTCAAACCCCAAACAAGGAGGCGGCGCCACATTCTCCCCCTCGAAAGGCTTCCTTCCCCCTCCTTATGTCTCCTCCCCCTCACGTCCTGTCCAGTTGATGCGCCCCACCCCACTCCCCTCACCACCGCCTCCTCCACTCCTCCTCAGACCCCAAACCCTAGCCCCCATGTGGCGCTTCTCCTCACGCCGCCTTGCCTCCGCCCTCCTCGCCGCCTCCCCCCTCCCGCGCGCCCCGTCCCCGCCGGAGCTCCGCTGCCTCCTTCTCGCCGTCCCTTGTCTTATTCCTCCTCGGCCTACGCCGTTGCTGCTGCCTCGGTGCTTCTTCGCCAGCGCTGCTGCCGAGGCCGTCTCCTCCGAGGAGGAGGCTGCGGGGGCCGGTGCGACGGAGGTGGAGGAGATGCAACGAATGCTGGAGGAAATGGTGCGGGCGGAGCCGGTGGAGGAGAGGAGGCGGAGGAGTGGGAAGGGGAGGTTGGCGGCGCAGGCGGCCGCTGCGCACGGGATGGGGTATTCCAAGTACACGGCGTTGCGGCGGCGGCAGATACGAGCGGAGACGGAGGCGTGGGAGCAGGCTGCGCGGGAGTACAGGGAACTGCTCGCGGACATGTGCGAGCAGCGGCTGGCGCCCAACCTGCCCTACGTCAAGTCGCTATTCCTAGGCTGGTTTGAACCGCTGCGGGACCAGATCGCCACCGAGCAGGAGCTGGTCGGGGACACCCACAAGCGCGCCCCGTACGGGCCATACTTCGGCAGGCTGCCCGCTGACATGATGGCGGTCATCACCATGCACAAGCTCATGGGCCTGCTCATGACTGGCTCTGGTGACGGCAGTGTCCGCGTCATCCAGGCTGCGTGCCAGATCGGCGAGGCCATCGAGCAGGAGGTGCGTGGGGGCTCCCCCGTGTTTGTTCTTCTGCATTCGGATGGTGTAGCTCAAAAAGTTGTGTTGCAAAGGTGGGCATGATGGCGGTTAGAAATGTGATTATGTGAATGGCCATTTGGATGAGTTTGATCAGGGTTCGAAAGGAAATGATTGAATTTATCAATTTACACTTTGGCTACAAGGTATCATTTAATTGACTAGTTAATAAATTATGGGAATCACTCTGGAAGGAGTGAGGGTATGAAGGTAGTCATCTTTCAAATAAGGATTGGATCAATTGGAGGAGAGGTGTGAGAAAATATATAGTGCTTCAGCTTCACTAACTGGATGATGGTCATTAAGCCATCATCCAGTCATTGTGCCCATTTAAATAGCAGTAAATGGTGAGCGAGCGGCCATCCTGTCACTAAGTGCTTATGCGCCTTATATGTGGTTGAACTTTTCTATGGCCTTTATGCTAAATCGGTAAGCAAGCGAAGCTTGCAATTCATTGATGAGTTCTAGAAATGTCGTTCTATATAAGACATATAACTATATTTGAGTATACCATGATTTGGACAAATATAAGTGTGACGTACATTGAAACAACATATAAGTATCTGGGTGGTAGTCCTACTGGCTAATGATGTTTATGCACGTATAAATAGGCTGAACAGGCTTGATTTAGAACACTGTATGATGAACTATTGGTTGTTGAACTGATTTAGGGCTAAGTTACTGGTAGCAATTTGGTTATATATATGCCGGAGGAATCTGCTCATCTTCATGCTCTCTTTTTGCACATATTATATTATGTCAGGATGATATAGCTTCTAGTTCTAGGTGGTTAAATGAGCTTCTAGTTCTAGGTGGTTAATTGAGCTTCTAGTTTTATTTACTGGCTCTTTGTATAACCTATTCGAGAAGAGATCAAATGATGGCTTTCATCATAAGTATCATGATCTCATTTCAAATGTCTTAAATCAATATATCGTGTAGGCCATAACTACCAAAAAAAAAATTACTTGATGAATATGAAACTGTAAACTGCTATCTTTCTAAGTACTTAACACATAATGAATCAAAACCAATTTATATGCTTTTTCATAAAAAGCATCTGAAGCCTTGTAGATGTTGTGCTGTCATGTACTCGTGTATCACCTTGTCTATATATTTTATTTATTTATTTTCATTTGTGCTAAAAATATATTGTATTTTCAATATGTTGTTGCATTTTTTTCCTCCTTTGATGCATTAATTAGTGTAACTAAAATCTAGTTTCTGATAAGTTATTATATTACTTGCTGATTAGTAATTTTATTTGAATTTTCTTTTTTATGCTCAAGTAGGTTCGGATCCACAACTTTCTTGAAAAAACAAAGAAAAAGAGCAATAAAGAAATGGATAATGAAGAAGTAGGGGATTCAGAAGTAGCCAAGGAACAACAGCGTCTAAGAAAGAGAGTCACTGAACTGATGAAAAAGCAAAAGTTACGGCAAGTAAGGAAGATAGTAAAGAAGCAAGATAACTCCAGGCCATGGGGTCAAGATGTTCAAGCAAAAGTATGTATTTTTCTTATATATGTTGGTATATAATCTTTTACTTTCTTCTAACACTATTATTACTTTTGAGTATCATTTCAATGTTATCCTTCTGCTGTTGATAGGTTGGTAGTCGTTTGATTGAGCTATTGATTGAAACAGCTTATATACAACCACCTGCTAGCCAGTCTTCAGATGGTCCACCTGACATTCGTCCTGCTTTCAGACATGAAATGAGAACTGTCCCAAAAGAACAACAGTAACTATTGCAACTCATATTAAGACTTTGTTTCTAAAGTAGTGTGGAATTTCTTCCTAACCCTGGTTTTATCTAATGTCTTGTAATTCAACAGGAAAAATAGTCGGCGATATGGTGTGATCAAGTGTGATCCACTGGTTAGGCAAGGGCTTGACAGAACTGTGAGTTGACCATTTGGCGATATCATTGAATTTTATCAAATTGCTTTTACTCATGATGCATTCCTGGATCACTTCACTGAGAACGTGCCTTTTGACAGGCAAAGCACATGGTCATACCTTACATGCCTATGTTGGTACCTCCAATAAATTGGACCGGGTTAGAATATCTTGCTTATTCACGTTCCATTTTTATTGTCTTGGCTGATACATGATGCATTTTAGCAAATTGGATTATGTAGCATACATATGAAAATTAATTATGTTCACATTCTTGATTGTTTGCAGTTTGTTTATTACTGCAGTCTGAATAGGCCCCTTTTTGTTTAGTTTAGTGTAGGTTCTTGCAAGTGGTTCCATGGCACCATCATCTCTGAATGAATAGTCAAATTATTTATGTTTCTTTAGTGCTATCATGTTCCTGAATTGACCAATACATTGTTAGGTCATAGGAGACTTGATCTTTCCAATAATTTTCACAGATATGACAAGGGTGCACATTTGTTTTTACCATCCTATGTGATGCGTACCCATGGAGCTAGGCAACAAAGGGAAGCTGTGAAAAGGGCTCCAAGGGAACAGATGCAATCAGTTTTTGAGGTGTTTGTCTGCCCCCTGACTTCTTAACAATTTTGTACAGAACTGATGTATACTGTTACATCTCAATATATGGATGTTCATCATTTGATTCCTTGTTTCAGGCCTTGAATACTCTTGGAAGCACTAAGTGGAGGATTAACAGAAGGGTTCTCAGTATTGTTGACAGAATATGGTCAAGTGGAGGCCGGCTTGCTGACTTGGTTGATCGTACTGACGTGAGTTGTTTTTAATTTTTCTCATGAAAATGTGTCCTCCCTTCTAAATTCAATGGAAGTTGAGGTAGCTGCAAGGTATTCTAGCTTCACATGTGACCAGGTTAATCAGCTAGAGGATTTCATGTTCTCTAGGTCCCCCTACCAGAGAAGCCTGACACTGAAGATGAAACTGAGCAGAAGAAGTGGCGGTGGAATTTGAGGTCGGTGAAGAAGGAAAATAGTGAAAGACATTCTCAGAGATGTGATGTTGAGCTTAAACTTGCTGTAAGAGTTATAGGGATCTTATTATCATGCATTAAGCTAGCACAAAGTTTCAACTAATGCATACTTTCTTGGTAACAGGTAGCTAGAAAGATGAAGGATGAAGAGGGATTCTATTATCCACACAACCTTGATTTCAGAGGCCGTGCTTATCCGATGCATCCTTATCTGAACCACTTGGGTTCAGATCTTTGTCGTGGGATTTTGGAGTTTGCTGAGGGTCGTCCACTTGGCAAATCAGGCTTGCGCTGGCTGAAGATACACCTAGCAAATCTATATGCTGGTGGTGTTGACAAGTTATCGTATGATGGCCGAATTGCATTTACTGAGAATCACCTGGAGGATATATTTGACTCAGCTGATAGGCCTCTGGAAGGTAAACGATGGTGGCTTGGTGCTGAAGATCCTTTTCAGTGCTTGGCAGTCTGCATCAATCTCACTGAAGCTTTAAGAAGCTCCTCACCAGAAACGATGATCTCACATATTCCTGTGCATCAGGTACCTATGTTTTGTGCATGCTCCTTATTTTCTTATTCAATGCTTTGTATGTTCTCTTTGATCTTTGCTCTTGGAATATTTAACATGCAACCTATGAAGGGAGTGGTGTAATTCATATTAAAATTTTGTGATCTCTTGATATCATGTCTTTTCTTGTCTTGCAACATGTCTTGGGTTTGTGGGCCCAATGAATCTATGCTTATTCCTACTGTTATATTTGGATGTGAACACAGGGAAACATATGACATGTGCCCTTCAACCCATTGACTCCAAGATTGACCTCAATTGCTTCCATTTACCTCAGACAAATGCATACCACCAGTACTGGAATGTCACTTCAGTTCTGAAAAATAGCAGTGTTCACCCAAATAAAATCCACTTAAGTTGCTCTGTTCATCCAAATAAAATCCACTCTATGACATGATTTTAATTACCATCAACTTTCTATTGTATTGGAGCAGAATAATAATACAATATTTGTTTTTCAGGATGGCTCATGTAATGGCTTGCAACACTATGCAGCTCTTGGAAGGGACAAGGTCAGAGTTCATCTATGAATAATTCTGTTATTTTCACAGATTATTTTGTTTTGTCATGGAGATTTCTTCAATGTCATGGCTGCTAGAGTAGGTAATTTCTTTTGTCACTAATCTCATGCAGTTGGGAGCTATTGCTGTCAACTTAGTTGCCGGAGAAAAGCCGGCAGATGTTTACTCAGGGATAGCTACCAGGTATGCTGTTTTGATCATAAATAACTTATATATAAATGTTTATTTAGATATGGACTATTCGGGTATAAGTACTGCTTAAAATCTATACCCTATATGTACCCATACCTCTTTGGATGTGATAGCTATTGTTTGGATGGATTTGATATAATCATATCCACTTAATCCCAAATCTAGAGTATAGGTTTTGTATTTCATTTTCTAACCTTGATCTGAAACTAGCCCTAAGGGCTTGTTTGTGTGTTTATGAAAAAAAAAAAAAAATACATGGGGAGCCAAATATTTTCTGGGACTATGGTGGTCACTTTGACCACCGGAACTGACTGGAAGACAATGAGATGATGAAAAGAAACCACATTGAAGCAAGGAAGACAATGAGATGATGAGGGCTCATTGGAACTAATGGAAGAGATACCTAAGCCAATCGGACGAGCTAGTGGAGTTGGCTGGAGGTAATGACATGCCTAGGGCTTTAATGGTGATGTGAGAGGGTATGGCAGGATCCTGCTACGACAATGATTGCGGTTGAGGATATGGGTTGAGGAAGCGGCAGCGACCTCGTAGGAAGTGAAGACCGACAACACAAGGATTGAGAGAAGTGTTGAGTGGGCCAAGAGGTTGATAAGTCTTGAAAAAATAATTGTGTGGATAGACAAATTTTTCTGGCCTTTGGTTCCTATGGGATTGGGTCAAAAAATTTGTAACCTGTATTATTTTTTTTGGGCTGAATTATTCCCGCTGGATTGGGCTGGATCCTACCCAATTCAAGGGTTCCTAAACAGGCCCTAGAAGGAAATTGCAACCCAACCTCAGCCAAAGAAAAGAACAAAAAAAAGGAAAAAGAAAAAAAAAAGCGGAGCAATTCAGCTAGGTTGCACCATTGACATGTAGCTTGGTATGATACCTATTGACGTGGCGATACAATGTTTGCCCAAAAATATCAATGCTATAAGACAGCTATATGTACTAAAGACATAAAGGTCATACCTATTTTTCCCCAAATTAACTTAGCATTGCTATGCTAGTGTTATATTGATTTATAATGTTTGGTGGAACATAATAAGTACTTATGGTTTAGAAAGGTAAGTTTTTTCCCCATCTATTCTATTGTCCTATATTTGATGATTTGTCTGGTTGCATATCAGATATATAAGGCTTGAAAAGATAACGTTAGTTTCATTAACCATGATATATATTGTCAGAAATGTCTTAGTGCTGTGCTGTAGCAGTTTGTATTAGGAAAGTTACAACTTTTAATTTTTTTAAAAATAGAACTGCAGTTCCCTGATATGTATTACACACCCTACACGGCTCCGACATGTGATATGAAATGTTGGAGCTGTGGTAGGTGCGTGATATTTTCCCTGCGTATACTAACTGATGAGTCGGTGTTGCATCAGTATTAAGAAAAGTTAAGTCTTTTAAAATCAAAGTAGACCTTCTGTTTGTTGGCATGGATTGACACCTTACATGGCTCAGACAATGTTCTGACATGTGACAGGGAAATGTTGAGATGTGTTCGCCTGTTAGGTGCTTAAAACTTTGTTAACGCCGACCCCCTCATTAGTAGTGTCAATAATACTGAACACACTGAATTTCATTTGTCGACTATAAACTTTATGACTCATGACATTGATTTCCTATATGACTTCTAATTTGTTCTTGGGTTTTTCAATATTCATGGTTGATTCGTCTTAAACTGTGTTTTATGATTGTCACTGTGCCACATTTTGATGGAGGTTTTGCAAATTGTCTGAATCCTGGTGTGCGTAAATTGTGACGTTGATTATAGAATGTGATTTACTTACTGGTAGAAATACATATTATGTTCTATTAGAGAGTTTGGTCAAATATCCTGTAGTTAGGAATTGACTGTGATGGCTAAAGTGGCATCTTGAAATATCTAATGGATATTTGCATATTTGTTGTAAAATTGTTGAAGTTCTGCTGAGAGACCTGAATATTGAGGTGTCTTACAATTCACAAAATTGATCAAATCCTAATTTGAGGATCATCAGAGAGAATTTTTCGATCTTCATGCACCAATTACTTGGTTGTATCTTGAATCCTTGATGTTGAATTTGGAGTTATATTTTCTCATACTTGTGCTCCAGGGTGATAGAAATTATGAGGAGAGACGCAGAAAGAGATCCTGCTACGGATCCTGATGCAGCACGTGCTCATCTGCTAGTCAATCAGGTCTGGCTTTACTAATTTCTTTTGACTACTTTACTGTATTTGCTGTCAAGTGAACAGATGAAAGTCCTAAAGTTCAAGAGTTCAATTCTTCTGGTGACACTTTAGCATATGCCTGAAAATAACTAAAAAAGATCAGCTGGCAACTTATGTGGTCACTTGAAACTTGAGTCCTGACGTAATTATGTAATTGAAATTATAATTCATTGTGACCCTACCTATGCCCAAAAATAAATAAATAAATCAGCTGGCAACTTATGCTTTGTCCTTGTGAAAAGCTCGAGATGGCAAAACCAACTGCTTCCCTTGGAAATGATATTTTTTTGAGAATAAGGCTGAGTCCAATGCTGGAGTGTCTGAGCAGGCGCTCTAGAGTAATATTCTTGGCATATTCTGTGTCACGTGTGCGAAGTGTCATCCGAAACACCCACTACTCCAATGTTGGAGCACCTGGGCAGGCGCTCCAGAGGAATATTCTTGGCATATTTTGTGCCATGCGTACGAAGCGTCACCTGAAACACCCACCACTTTAATGCAAAGATGACTGGAGAGACTCCTCACACGGTTCCACAAGTAAATTAAATATTTATTACAATTTAGGTGATTTTAGTAACATATAAATAACTTTTAATTCTAAAATCAAATATATGTGATATTTGGTTTTCATATGAAGATAATTCAAAAATCTACAACTTTCTAAATATAATCAAGGTCTAATTTTAACTAGATTAATGTATAAATCAAGAAATAAAAATTGTATACAATTTGGTTGCACGAAAATCAAGAAAAAATTCTCAGGCGTCGCAGCCTCCAGAGGCATCGTCTCTCTCCACTAATAAAAAACAATTTTTTATTGCGGGCGCCAGCTTGGGTGCCCGCGTTGGAGTTAGCCTAACTGCATACTGAAGTGCTATTTAGTTTTCTTTGCAAATGAGAACCTTGAAATATCACCTATTCTACTGAAAATGATACATACCAATTTATTTGTTATAATATGCCTTGTGGGCACTCCTTGGGTTAGTACAATGCTGCCTGAGGTTATTATGCCAAATGAAGGTTCATGGACAAACTATTTTAGGGGAGCAAGGATATCTGTTATTTAGATTGATGTAAAAAACTACTGCTTAATTGGGCCATAAATAATGCTTGGAAAATCTGAAGTTCATGTGATTAATGTCAGGTATTTATTTACCTGCTTATTTATCTGATGCAGGTGGATAGAAAATTGGTAAAGCAAACTGTGATGACATCTGTCTATGGTGTCACTTATGTTGGAGCTCGTGAACAAATAAAAAGAAGGTTAAAGGAAAGGGGGGTCATTGGTGATGATTCAGAACTTTTTGGTGCATCATGCTATGCTGCCAAGGTAAAAGATTGCATCCATACTCCATAGTAACTGTTTGTTGCTTCTAATTCATCTTCTATTCTAGATATCTATTTGCATTACTTTGTTTCATTTTGATCCATGATAGGTTACGCTGACAGCACTTGGGGAGATGTTCCAAGCTGCCCGTAGTATCATGAACTGGCTTGGAGATTGTGCCAAGGTATGACTTTGCATCTCTACCAATGTTTGGATGGTAACTGCTTGGTTATCTATTATAACCACACATACCGGCTTGGGATGGTTTTCCATAAACTGGTCAGTTTAGCGATTAGGGTAAATTCAACATTTAAATTTAAATTTTGTTTTACCCCTTCTGAACGGAGAAGTTATTGATGACTCAATAGAAAATACAGTTTTTTTTAAATTTTTCTAACTTTTTGTCTTCTCAATGAACTTATCCCAAAGTCTTGAGCCCAAATGGGTCAGTTACTGTCCCCAACTGCCTAATTATCAATCAGATTAGCAGCTGACAGCCATTTATATTATATATACAACCTGTTCCAATCACCTGGTGTGTGACCACTTCTTGCCAGTATCTAGCTGGCAGCTAGTGTCATCCTGTTCTGGCCATGTTCCATCTGGTAATGTTTGTTACCGGTTTTGTGCCTGTTCCTGCTTGGTGGGTGCTAGCGGTTTCCCACTGGAAAAATCCTGGATGAAAGGGCATTCAAATATGTGTTAAAAATTTGAATTTGACTGGTTGCCAGGTGGTAATCGGCCAATTCCGGACGGTAACTGTATGAAATTGAGGTGCCATATGCTTTCATCAGTTAAGCATAGAAATGTCACAATATTTAGTTCTTACAGTGCTGGTCGCATAAATAGAGTGTGCACGAAAGCAAAGTATGAACATACCCCAAAAAAATTCAAAATTTAAAATCAACAATTCAAATTTGAATTTGAATTTCTCTGTCCAGTTTCCACTTTCCCAGCTGGGTCTGGGATTTCCGGTTACTGGTGGTAACTGGTCGGTTCCTATTGGGAAAGGGAACCCTGTTTGAGACTCTTTATCACATTAGGCATCAATAATACCCATTTTTTTAGTATCATGTTTGTCACGGTTGGACATAGAAAACTAGCTTTTTGTAACTGCAATCGAGGCAAGTTACAAAAAGTTGTCTTGTGGGTGAAACTAATTTTCTGAGCTGGTTGTGCTGAGATCCGGTGGACACCTTGGAGGCACAAAATATGATAAAAAATTGGCTTCAGTAATTATATGTCTACTTTGGTTGAGTGATTGTGTTCTCAACATTCTAAGAGGGACCTGGTTTTTTATAACTATAGATCTCTAACTGTATGGATGTCCTTTTTGCTTAACAGGTCATTGCTTGTGAAAATGAACCTGTAAGGTGGACAACCCCTCTTGGACTTCCAGTCGTTCAACCTTATCGCAAACTAGGGAGGCATCTTGTAGGTGTTTCATATAGAACTGTTTATTGTCCTAACCTTTTTTGTTTTTTGTTGCTATGTTTGTTGTATGTGAAATAATAATTTTTCATATTAGTTGTTGACTAGATGTTCACTCTGTAGATCAAAACATCATTGCAAGTTCTGACGCTTCAGCGGGAAACTGATAAGGTACGCCCCTTTTTCCATTGATGTGTTACATGCATTATTTTGAAAAATAGGTCGTTACCATATTGGTACCACTGGCTGCTAGTCAAAGTCCTGGAACAAAATGGCCTAAATCAGGTAGTTTTGTCTGGGTTTGAACTTTGAACTGATTTTATTGGGTTTGATCTAGTTGTCAACATGGCGGAGAAACCACCTGGAACTGGCCAGTAACCCAGTTATTCCCAGATTTTGTGATAAGGGCTTGGTTTTTCCTACCATAGCTGAAGTCCCTTTGCCCCTCCTGAGTTGAACTGAGCTATATTGAGGCCCCATTTTGGAGGACTTTAGCTTTCTTCTTAAAGCCGCCAGAAGCTTGAGTTCTCCCAAACAGGATACCGTTGGGATGGCTTTTCTTAGGTAAGCTGAAGCACTTTTTCTACTGAGAAGCTGGAGCCCATATTCTATTGAGAAGCTGAAGCCCCTTTGTCCCCTAGCTAATTCCAGAAGCCAGCTTCTGAAAGAAGCTAAGCCCTCCCAAACACGCTCTAAAGGTATGTTTGGTTGGTGTCCACTTTTTACCAAGCCAATACATGGTAGTGCCAATTCGATTTGGCTTCTATTTGCTTGGTGACCAACATTTGGCAACCAAACAACTTTAGTTAGGGTTTGGCAACATTCTTACACTATCTATGGTTAGATCTATGGCACTTGATTTGTCTACCACACTTTGGTAGGCAATGTTTCCATGACCACAACATGGTTTGGCTATGTACCAAACATATTTTGATAGTTAATTTCTTGGTTATGGTACACAATTGGCTATAGTCATATTGGCTTGGCAATTTTTTTTAGTTCAAACACACCATGTGTTATGCCCATTCTTGTCAATTCTTGTTGATTTTTAAGTCATTTCTTTGGAGAAAACACATTATTTCATCAGAAGTTTTGCTAAAAAGAATTCATAACTTGGTGTTTTCAATAGTTTTTACTGGAAACCTGCAGTTCATGACTGGTTTTCAGCTTAGTTTGAGTTGTACATGTGTTTTGGTTTGGAAACATTAACAGCGCTCTAACCTGACGGTGATCAGCCAGAAACTGGTGCTGGCTGCCCTCTGGGAACAGATCTATCTACACCTGTTTTAAAACCTTGGTCACTGGCTAATTTACTGCTGCTGGACTGCCTGGTGGTCAGTGGGGCAGGAAATGGGGAGAACTTTGGGTTGCACATGCCCATTCATAATGAATGCGTGATATGTTATGACTGTTGAATAACATTGTATTGTCCTGGTCACATTGCACTTATATTTTTCCATTTTCTTAATTACGTTTAATAATAAATTTCTTTCATAATTCAATGCTGATGCCTTTGCCAATTCTTAAACTAGGTTATGGTGAAGCGGCAGCGGTCAGCCTTTCCTCCAAACTTTGTGCACTCCCTTGATGGCTCTCATATGATGATGACTGCTGTTGCTTGCAGAAGGCAAGGCCTGAATTTTGCAGGTTAGTATTTCAGTACCTTGGTGCCAAAATTCTTCGTGGAATCATCTATTTTGATATATGTGCATCACCATCACTTATTTTAAATCAATGCAGGAGTTCATGATTCATATTGGACCCATGCTTGTGATGTCGAAACAATGAACAAAATTCTTCGGGAAAAGTTTGTAGAACTCTATGATACTCCTATTTTAGAAAATGTATGTGCATCCTCACCCCAGCTCTCAGCACTACTATTCTAAAGGCACTATTTCTGTGAATATTTCGGCACCTACATGAAATAATTCTGTATTTTTTTCCCAATCATGTTCTTTTTAGTTGAGCAACCATTCAGTTGTTAGCTAACATTTGGTAAATTTGATGCAGTTGTTAGAGAGTTTTGAGGAATCTTTTCCAGCATTAAAATTCCCACAATTGCCTGAGAGGGGAGATTTTGATCTGAAGGATGTCCTAGAGTCTCCATACTTCTTCAACTGATGTAGCATGGTCTTGTTCACCTCTGCTGGCCAGCTGCAACTTTGCTGGTGTCCTGAGTTTTGCTGATGCACGTGATCGACTTGATGAAGAGCTAATAATTCTTTTGCTGGCTGGCATACCAATCTGAAGACAGCCTACCTGAAGATATCCCATGCAAACGATTACACATTTACGAAGGTATACAGAAAATGCTATTGCTTTAGCATTGAATGTCATGGTTTTTTCGAGCATTTTCAGGCATAGGCAATGAGCATTACTATTGCCTCGAATTTGGCAATAAACACAGCCGACTCAGGAGAGGTTTAGGATGTTCACAAGCAAGAAATTCAAATAAGTGGTTACCATGAGCAAGAAGTTCAATGCGAGGTTTTGCTACTGGGTTGTGTTGCAGTATTTTTCATCTCGCCTGTGATCTTGTGGCTCACACAGCACGTCACTGTCTACAGAAATGCTTGGCAAATCCATGTAAATGTAATCATGTAATTTTGGGCCTCTTCGCTAATTTGTCCATTTATCTTGTGTTTCATTTATATAGTTTGGGTTTTTTTTTTTAGTGTGTGGGGGGTGGGTGGGTGGGTGGGGGTGGGGGTGGGGGTTGGGTTTGGGTTGGTGGGGTGGGGTGGGTTTTGGGGTGTTGCGGATGTGACGGGCCAGTGACTGTTTCGTCGGTGATAACAGATTATTTCAGTTATTTTAGTTGTAAGATAAATTCTATAATAAAGTGATATAGGTTTCCTCTTAGTTTCTTACCGTGTATATTGTGTGTACATTGAGAGACCCATATGCGCTATTCAGCATCAGTTTGGCTGAATAGCTAGAATAGCCGGCAGCCTGTGCCTAGAGTTCTGGGAATGGATTAGGGCTTACCGCCCATGCCTAACTTCAACACTAGCTTTGAGTTTAATTAACTAGATTAATCTAAGACAAGATAACCCAACCTGGTCCAACCCATAAAAAAAAAAGCGCTAATCCTATCTTGTCTTATTTGGGCCCTTAGGCTAGTCAAAGTTAAAGCCTATAGAGTTTTGCATTCAAGTGGAAAGGTTAGATAAGGTAGGGTTTGTGAGAGTTAAGATGTGTGTCGGGCCTCATTATCCTAAAGGTTAGTTTTGAAACCCTACTCATTCTAACCCATTTATTTTTAAGGTCTGGTTTAACTAAGCTCTTTTCACTTTTTTTTTTTATCTGCTTGAGTCATATTTGTTAGGCAGGCATGTTACACATGCATTTAACTGTTATGGAATATACATATCAGATACGAATTCGAATAAGATTTGAATCACACCATGAAATATAATCTGTTAGGATTTCTTCTGCATTGACAGTTCGGATAAGATTTGAATCTCATCAGGAAACTTAATCTGTTAGGATTTCTTCTGCATAGACAGTTCGGATAAGATTCGTATCACATCAAGAAATATAATATGTTCGAATTTCTTCTGTATGGTCATATATATATAGAGATGTATGATGGGTTTTGAGGATCATCACAAAAGCCATAGTCGCCATCTCTTTTGATAGCCCTTAAACCCTTGTCGTATGCATTGGTGTTAGCACACCATTGTACCACGCTCCATCCCGGTACGTGTGGATACCGGTAAAGGCGCTGTTGCAATTGCTGCGCTGATTAGAACGATCCGTGAGCGATCGTTGTCATCTACATCTGCTGATTAGGACGATCAGCAAACAGTTGCTGTGAACATTTGATCGTTTCACCAAATCTACTTCCGCTATTGGTAACAATTTAATCTATGATCTATTACTTGCAGTCTTCAAGTAAAATTTTTGAAATTCTGCTAGTGTAGCTTACTCGGTTTCCAACAGTGGTATCAGAGCCATCCTGTATAGTATTAGATCCATCCTGTATAGTATTAGATCTGGATTAATAATATATATGTGATATATGAAGTTATAATAGATTAGATCTACTAGTTTATTCAATCTGTTACCGTATAAGTTTTGTTATACATGTTTGTTTTGACATCTAAGTGTTGTGATGAACTATTTTTTGGCCGACTTTAATATGAACTAATGTCTAATGATCCTAGCATGGGCCAGAGGGAGGTGATGTTAGGGTTTATATGACAATAGTATATTGGATCTTCTAAATCATATGTGTATAGATTGGATCTATATATGACATTAGCTGCCTATTCTAGATATTCATATTGGAGTTAATATGAATGACTTAAGGGGATTTAAACCAATCAGATTGGTTCGAAAATTTGATTAATGTGATTAATTCAAAAAAAATAATAGTAATAATAATAAAAAAAGATTATACTTGACAATCATAAACTGTCAACTTTGGTGTCTAAGGAAAGAACACATCATAAGGTTTTTCTTAATAAGCCCCGCTTGGCGGAACGCTTTCCTTCATGGTGTGAGCGAAAACAGTCGCGGTCTTTCCTGGCCAATGTTGCTGCCAACGGAAGTTAAATATAGTCGTAGTTATGCATGTGAGATTATCTAACTGATAGTTATTTTCATGCATGTAGATGTGATATCTTTTAACCCCTCATGAAACATAAAGATTATACTTGACAACTAGAAACTGTCAACTTTGGTGTCTAAGGAAAGAACACATCATAAGGTTTTTCTTAATAAGCTCCTTTTGGCGGAACACTTTCCTTCATAGTGTGAGCGAAAACAGTCGCGGTCTTTCCTGGCCAAGGTTACTGCCAACGGAAGTCAAAATTGCACCTGTTAGATCATCTAGCTGATGGTTATTTTGGTGCATATGGATGTTTTGCCATATTTTAACCCCTCATAAAAATTAAGTGTTTATTATACCCTTCCAATTGCTGCACCTGTCAAGATTTTGATCATTGCTTGGTGGGTCTGACAAATCAGGGCACCATCGATTATCTTAATAAGGCAGGATGTGTGTTGGATACTCATAAGCATAGAATTGGTTTAACTTAACAAAGCCATCAAAACGGTTTTGGGCTTTGGGGCATGGTGTTGGGATGATACCCAACAAACAAGAGTTATATATGATATAATTAGTAAGGAGTTGCTTACCTAAATAACTAGATTTCTAGTAGTGATGCCAAATCTCACTAGAACTTAGTGAAATATGGATCTTGACCTACTATATATATTTGTTGAGGGATTTTTGTTCTAAAATATATATAGTTGATACATCTTTTGTTGAATTGTTTAATAAAAGACTTTTCATAAATATAATGCTAAAATTTTGCATTTCTTTACTGTTGTAGACCATGCATAGTGGTAGCTCCTCGAACAATTTCAGTTTGCGATCTGTCCTTAATAAAGAAAAGCTTAATGGAACAAATTTTATTGATTGGTATAGAAACTTGAGAATTGTTCTCAAACAAGAGAAAAATGACTACGTTCTAGAGACTCCTATACCTGATGAACTAGCCGCTAGTGCTCTACGTGCTCAAAAGGATGCTTACAAAAAGTATACCGATGACGCACTTGATGCCAGCTGCTAATGCTAGTCACCATGAACTTTGAGCTTCAGAAGCAATATGAGAACATGACAGCTTATGACATGGCCATGTCTCTTAGAAATTTATTCGAGGAGCAGGCCAGGGTGGAAAGATATGAAACCACCAAGAAATTGCATGATTGCAAGTTAGCAGAAGGGAGCTCAGTCAGTACTCATGTGATCAAGATGATTGGTTACATTAAGAAGTTGGAAAAGCTTGGTTTTCCTCTTAGTCAAGAGTTGACTACTGATATGATTCTCTAATCGCTCTCTCCGAACTATGACCAGTTTATCATTGTTGTGGTGTTGCGAACACCTCGGCAGGTTTCGTGGACGATCCTAGCGAAGAAAATACGACGCGGGTTGACTGGATGACCGGTCCTCCCCCGCCGGACAAACACAACAAGTGACACGATGATTTATACAGGTTCGGGTCCCAGTGGGGGCCCTGGTCCTGTCGGCGTGCTCCCGACCGGAGTCGGCTGGGGAGGCTCTCTCGGGGAGAGGCTTCCGGAGCACACCTGTGAGTTTTGGCTATTCTAGCAATAATGAATGACTTGTCCTTACAACAGGGGGTACAAGGGCTATTTATAGCCCCAAAAGAAGCAAAAAAAGACTAAACTACCCCGGACGCTACCGTCGGATTGAGGGGTAGCGACGTCTTTCTCCCGGTCAGGCGCCTTGGATGCTTGACAGGTGGCCGCTGATTCTCGAGGCGCTCCTCGCGTGACCTGCATGTGATCAAGAACCAGAGACTTTACCTTTAGAAGGGTGACAATGCCCGGGACAGGCACCGAAGGCCACGTCCCCGGGCGAATGGCGGCGCCCGGGACAGGCACCGGAGGCCAGGTCCCCGGGTAAAAGGCGGTGCCCGGGGCAGGCACCGGAGGCAATGTCCCCGGGCCAAAGGCGGTGCCCGGGGCAGGCACCCAAGGCCACGTCCCCGGGCGAACGGCGGCGCCCGGGACATGCACCGGAGGCAATGTCCCCGGGCAAAAGGCGGCGCCCGGGGCAGGCACCGTAGGCCACGTCCCCGGGCGAATGGCAGCGCTCGGGACATGCACCGGAGGCGATGTCCCCGGGCAAAAGGCAGCGCCCGGAGGCCATGTCCCCGGGCCAAAGGCGGCACCCGGGGCAGGCACCGGAGGCCAGTTCCCTGGGCGAATGGCGGAGCCCGGGGCAGGCACCGGAGGCCACGTCCCCGGACGAAAAGGCGGCGCCCGGGACCGGCACCGGAGGCCACGTCCCCGGGCGAAAGGCGGCACCAGGGACCGGCACCGGAGGCCAGGGCCCCAGGCGAAAGGCGGCGCCCGGGCCGGCACTGGAGGCCACGTCCCCGGGCGAATGGCGGCGCCCGGGGCAGGCACCGGAGGCTACGTCCCCGGACGAAAGGCGGCGCCCGGGACCGGCACCGGAGGCCAGGTCCTCGGGTGAATGGCGGCGCCCGGGGCAGGCACCGGGGGCCAGGTCCCCGTGCGAAAGGCGGCGCCCGGGACCGGCACCGGAGGCCACGTCCCCGGGCGAATGTGACGCAACTTACCTGGACTTAGTCTGGCGGAGATTTCCCCCAACAGCAGCCCCCCATGCCCTCTGGAGACGATGCTCGAGTCCCCGGAGGGTATGGTATACGTTACCGGGAAAATCTCCGGACCAAGCTACTGGAGCCGCGACGTTTCGATTCCCGTGCCGCGCGCTTATGACCGCGTTGTTCAGCCATAAATGCGCTCGCGGCTCGAACCGGCACCTCGGTTCTTGCACCCGTCCCTTCGTTTCCTGCGCGCGGTTTGAATTCCAACGGCACGGATGCACCGCGAAGTGCCACGTGGCGCCCATCTGGGCCACGCTTCACCTCTATAAATAGAGCCTTGGGGGGCCCGGGGAGCTCATTCCAAATTTTCTAAACTCCAGCGCCCTTAGCTCTCCCGGTAGCCCCCTCCCGGTAGCTAGCTCCCGGAGCCTTTAGGTCCCTCCTGCTCCCGAAGCTTAAGCCACCGGAAAAAACTCGATGGCGCCTAAGGGCCGTGCGAAGACAACAGAGGTGCCCCCAGAGGAAATTGCTCTGGATTTCCTCTGGGCTTCCAAGTTTACGGCCGGGGACTTAGAGTCACTGGTCGACCGGGGAGTCATCGAGGACGGGGACGTCCGGGTCCCCGTGAAGAAGGATGGAGCCCCCCGCCCCAGGCCCGGAGAGATTGTGGCCTTCGAGGCCTTCCTCGAGGCGGGGCTCCGACTCCCGGTGCACCCATTGCTCCTGGAGTTTTTGAAGGAATATGGGGTGGCTTTGAACCACCTCACGCCGAACGCCATCGTCCGGATGGGCCTATTCATATGGCTCTTCGAGACGGCGACCGGATGGGAGCCCACCCTGCGAGTCTTCCGGTACTTCTACGAGCCGGCGGCGAGGAGCTCCCACCTGGTGAAGGGGGGACCCAAGTCCCCCTTTGGCTCAGTGATGGTGCAGATGCTACCGTCCCGGGTAGCCGATTACTCGGCGGCGGCCTCCCAGGACCACTGGGGGGATTGGATCTGGAGGTGGTTCTACCTCCGGGTCCGCGACGAAGGGGTGGTGTACTCCCCGGAGGCCCTCACCTACAGTCGGTCGTCCGCGCCGAAGCCCCCGGTGTGGACGGACGAGGAGTTGGAGCTCCTCGGGAAGGTCATCGTCTCCCGGCGCGCCTGCTCCATGCGGGACGCCGCTGAGGAGGTGATGCTTTTGAGGATCTCCCCCTTCTCGCGCGGGAGAAGGGGGATTGGGATGTGCCTGGAGTAGTGGCCCTCGGTGAAATCGGTGACCCGACGTAAGTCTTCGTTACCTGGTTCAATGCATTTACAAATTTTACAAAATTTTTCTAACTCTTACCTTTCGCAGTCCGGCCGTACCCGGCGGCACGGGAGAAGGCAGAGAACCTCCTGGGAGGTACTTCGCCGATGAGCACGAGCGCATCGTGCGCGTCGTGGGGGAGGGCCCTCCCCGGAACCTGGTAGCCGAGGCCTTCGGGCTAAAGCTACCGGAGAGGAAGCCCCTCCCTACCCCCAGATCGCATAAGCGGGGGAAGGAAGCTGCCGGGGGCTCTGAGCCTAGGAAGGCCAAAGTTCAAAAAGCCCCCGGTCCATCGACGACGCCGGCCTCGACACCGGCGAAGGCCCGGGACGATACCCCCGGGACCGGGCGCGCCCGAGCGCCGGCCCGGAAGGAAGCAACACCCCCTCCCCCGGAGAGCCCCGTTGAGGCTCGGGGGAAGGGACCAGCCGCGGGCGGGGCAGCGTCCGATTCGGCGGACTACGCCCCCTCGCTGCCTTCGGTGGCGGCTCTCCCGGCGCCCTCGGCACCTTTGGAACCGGAGAAGCCGGAGGTGAGGTTCGCGGAGGCCTCGCCTCCGCAGGTGGAGTGGCCGGTAGACGAGGGGGGGAGCCCCTCGGTCTATGAGGTACCTCCGGAAGTGGAGGTCCCGGGGGCCCTCCCCCCAGGGAAGGGAAAAGGACTGATGGTTCCTCCCCGGGGAGGGACCCCTTCCGAGAGCTCGTCGGCCACTTCCTCGGAGGCCACCTCCTCGGCGACGAAGACGCCGACCACCGCCACCCCGGCCGAGATTATGCCGGGCGCTTAGGTCCGGGGGCCCCTCATCGGCCGCGACGGGACCAGCGTCGGGCGGGAGACCCCCCTGCTTTCCGCGGGGGAGGTCGACCGCTATGCGGAGTGCCTGCGGACCCGGAAGGTCCAGGCCTACGTCGCGGAGGGGACGCTTCGGGAGCTTTTTGGGGAGCTCCAGTCTCTCCAGATCCAGGTACTTACCCAAGTCGATGATGCTTTCTTTCGGCTCCCTACACTTGAATTTTTTCTAACTCTAGAGTTTGTAGGGGGCGGCTATTACCTGGGGCGTTGAGCAGCGCATCGGCCGGCTGCTGAAGGATGCGGAGGAGAGGGCCGCCGCCTTCCTGGGGCAGCGGGACGAAGCCCTCCAGGAGTTGGCCCCGGTCCGGGCCCAGGTCCATGTCTCCGAGACCATCAACGACCGCCTCCGGCAGGAGGTCAAGGCGAAGGAGGAGGCCTTCCGGGAGCTCGAGGGCTCGAGCGTCCTGGCGGTGATGGACGCGGGCCGCTCCGTGCGCTCGGCCCTTGAGAGCCTTGGCGTGAGCCTGGGCTCCGGGAGCAGCTCGGAGGCGCCCCCGGCCACACTCATGGAGGCCGTGTGTTTTCTTAACTCGCAAGTCTCCGTGATCCCGGAGGCCGCAGATGCCCGGGCACGAGGCCGGACAATCCCAATGGTTGCGGCCGCGGCCGGGCTCGTGGAGCACTGGGGGGTGGGCGCCCGGGCGATAGGGGGCCGCCTCCCCCAGAGCATCCCCGAGTTCTTCGAGCCCTCGCGCCGGGAGGTGGAGCAACTCGCCGGGGGCTTCTACGACCGGATCGTCCGGGTGATGTTCCCGGCGCCAGCGCCTCCGAGAGAGGATTCCCCGGCCCCGGCCCCGGAGGAAGCCCCCCGGGGGGAGGACGCCAATGACAAAGTATGAGCCTCCCCCCGGGTCTTAGATAGGACCCTTCTTTTGCTTTCTTAGAATTTTGTTCGCGGTAGCTTCTTAGAAGAAGCCCCGAACACTTGTAAAAAGACATTTTGAAATGCAATGGAATTGAAAATTTTTCTAAGTCTTGAATAAATACATTGTTACCAGGATTCCCGGGAGGTTACTCCCGGGCGAAGGTCCGGAAGAGGTTCCCCCGGGGGGAGGCCTTTGAGCCCCGGCAGGTCCGGATGATCCCCCCTCTTCGGATACTTCCACCTGTGGGCTACGAATATTGGCCCGAGGACGTGCTCCGGGAAGCTCAGCGCCGTGTACGCGCATTGTACCGGGACCAGACCCGGGAGCTATCGGAGGGCCTCCGGGACTATTAGGCGTAGGAGTCTTAGAACGTAGAGAATTTCCGGGTTATGACCGGGGTTGTATCGTTTCCGATGCCCACCGGAGGGGGAAGATGTCCTTCGGTTGAATGCTTAATAAAGCTGTGTTTGCTTCTTGTTGCTTTGAGAGTCTTCTTTTGATATTTTTCTTGGATGGTCTGGACGACTTCTTTTGATAAGAATGAGCTAAGTTTGCTCGTAGATGGTGCGGTCGACACCCGGGGGTTCCTTATCCCCCCCGCCCACAGCGGGCCGGAGGGTAGCTCCGCGCGCTGTGGGGGTGACAAAGCCCCCGGGGTGAAGATGAAGACCTGTGACATAAGAATTTTTCCAAGTTATAAAATTTTAAAACGAGGTTTCCAGGGATAAATTCTCCGGGAGACAATTGTCCGATCGCCGTGAGAACGGGGAGCCGGGAATAGGCCTCAGGGGAAGAAACATCCGAGAAAACTCGACGAAAATTCCGAAGGTGAACTATCCGGGAGACAATCGTCCGGTCGCCGTGAGAATGGGGAGCCGGGAATAAGGTCTCCGGAGAAGAATATCCAAGAAATTCATAATTTTTCTGGGAGACAATCATCCGGTCGGCTTGAAAACGGGGAGCCGGGAATAAGGTCTCCGGGAAAGAAATATCCAAAAAAACCTGAGATGAGATTTCCAGAGATAAACCTTCCGGGAGACAATCGTCCGGTCGCCGTGAGAACGGGGAGCTGGGAATAAGGTCTCCGGAGAAGAATATCCAAGAAATCCGTCCCGCTGGGGAGACCATCGACTCCCGGAGGAGGATGTGCCTGATGACGGGTCTGAGTGTTTGGGTAGGGGACTAGTCTCCCAAAGTGACTCGTTACCACGGTCCAGGAGGACCGGGTTGCCGCTTACACCCTCA
The DNA here is from genome assembly GCA_019359835.1 of Pharus latifolius. Lineage (NCBI taxonomy): Eukaryota > Viridiplantae > Streptophyta > Magnoliopsida > Poales > Poaceae > Pharus > Pharus latifolius. The sequence continues at coordinate 17,038,587 of CM033327.1, read as the reverse complement.
GTCCATGAGGGCTGATCGTAAGCCGCCCTACAGGAGGGACTTGTTGGGTCTGAGCCCACTTCCTCACAGGGAGGGCATCCTCGCGGGGAGGGCATCCTCGCAGGGAGGGCATCGCCGTTAGGGGCGGTAGTGTAAAGAACCTGCAATGAGAGTTGGAGAGAAAAATCCAGTTGTATTGATAATGCAACAAAATACAACGCCTCCCCCCGCGACGTCGCGAAAGGGGAGGGAAAGGTAATTACAATGTCCCCCTCCCCCTCCGGCGTGATCGCTTCGAGGGAGGGGACAGGCTTGTGTAGGCTAGACGTAAAACTTGCGAAGTAAACACAAGTTCCACATGTGCTTCAGCTCCTGCTCTTGGAGGTTGGAGAGCTTGTAAGCCCCCGAGCCCAGGACCGCGGAGATCCTGTAGGGGCCCTCCCATTTGGAGAGCTTGCCCTGGGCTTGAGGGTCTGTGACGCGCTTGAGGACAAGGTCCCCAAGGCGGAAGGCCCTCTCGCGCACGCGCTGGTTGTATGTGCGCGCCATCTCGCGCTCGTAGATGGCGTGGCGGAGGAGCGCTCCGTCGCGTTCCTCCTCCACGAGGTCGATCTCCAGCCGCTGGTTGGCCTCGTTGGCTTGGTATGCTACGGTCGTAGCTCCGTCTAGGAGCTCGAATCGCAGCGACCGAAAGCCAATCTCCGGGGGGAGGACTGCCTTGGCCCCGTAGACTAGGGAGAAGGGAGTATGTCCCGTCGCCCGGCTCGGGGTCGTACGCATGTAGCAGAGGATGCTAGGGAGCCCCTCTGCCCATGCACCCCTCTTAGAAGCAGCTTGCTCGAGTCACCGTCGCAACCCCTGTAGGATCACGCCGTTGACCCTCTCGACAGCCCCATTGCTCCGGGGATGGGCCACTGAGGCGAAGTGGATGACGAGCCCCAGGCCTTCGCAGAATTCCCGGAAATAAGCTGAGTCGAATTGGGTCCCGTTATCAATAGTGATTTCCCGGGGGACACCAAAACGACAAACGAAGTTTTTCCAGAAAAACTGCTGGACGGCCCGGGACGTGATGTTGGCCAAGGGTTCCGCCTCTACCCACTTTGTAAAGTAGTCGACCGCGACCACCGCATACTTGTATCCTCCGGGCGCTGGGGGGAAGGGTCCTAAGAGGTCCATCCCCCAGCGCACGAAGGGCCAAGTGATGGGGATAGTCTGCAGCGCTACGGGGGGGGGGGGAGGTTCAAACCCTTGGCCATTTTCTGACAGGCCTCGCACGCGGAGACAAGGTCTCGCGCGTCGCGCATGACCGTGGGCCAATAGAAGCCCTGCCGGAGAGCCTTGGCTGCGATGGCACGCGGGGCTAGGTGAGAGCCACAGCTCCCCGTGTGGATGTCTTCAAGAAGTTGGAGTCCCTCTGGCCGTGGGAGGCAACGGAGGAGGGCGGAAGCCCCCTGCTTGTAGAACTTCCCCTCCAGCAGGAGGTATGCCCGGGCTCTGGCCCGGAGGCGCTTAGCCTCGGTCTCGTTAGGAGGGTCCCCCTCCCCCTTGATGAAGGAGATGAGGGGGTCCATCCATGATGGAGTCCGGGAGATCTCGGTAACCTCCGGGACGCGAGGCTCGTCGCCCGTGTCCGGGGAGGCCACCGAGGGCTTCACGATGATCTCCAGGAAGGCCCCTTTGGGGAGTGATTCCCGGGCGCTGGCTGCCCGGGCCAAGGCGTTGGCCCGGTCATTGTCCCTTCTCGGGATATGCCGGGCCTCGAGGCCGTTGAAGTGCCTCTCCATCTTTCGCACAGGTAAGACTCAAGTTTGCGTCATGGCACAGGTAAGACTTGTCCATTTGGCAAACTACAAGCTGAGAATCTCCCTTCACTAGGAGACGTCGGATCCCCAGGGAGCGCGCAAGGCGCAATCCAAGGAGCAAAGCCTCGTACTTGGCGACGTTGTTGGTTGCAGGGAACTCGAGCCGCGCCGCGTACTCGAGTTCCTTCACCTCAGGGCTCCGAAGGACTACTCCAGCACCAGCCCCGGCGAGACACAGCGACCCGTCGAACATGAGCGTCCAATGGTCACTGCGTCGGGGCGGCTCGGGGAGGTCTTCGTCCCTGAGCCCGGAGGCAGGAGTCCACTCCGCCACGAAGTCGGCGAGGACCTGCGACTTGATGGCGGAGCGGCCTGTGAGGGACAGGGAGAAGGGGGCAAGCTCGGCCCCCCACTTCCCGATCCGGCCGGTGGCCTCTTTGTTCCGCAGCACCTCCCCCAGGGGGAGGGACGACAGGACGGTGATGGGGTGTCCCAGGAAGTAGTGGCGAAGCTTCTTGGATGTCATCAGGAGGGCGTAACAGATCTTCTCCATTTTCATGTACTGAGTTTTGGCCCCTTGGAGGGCCTCACTCACGTAATACACGGGACGCTGCTGCCCCCCTTGCTCCTTCACCAACACTGCGCTGACGGCGACCGGGGTCACGGCGAGGTAGAGGAGCAAGGGCTCTTCTGGAGATGAACTCACGAGCATTGGAGGGCTCGTGAGGTACTTCTTGAGGTCGTCGAAGGCCTCCTGGTCCTCGGGGGTCCATCGGAACCCCTCGAGCTCCCGGAGGATCTTGAAGAATTGGAGGCCTCGTTCCCCCGACCGCGAGACGAAGCGACTCAGCGTGGCTAAGTGGCCGGCGAGTCGCTGGACGTCCTTGACGGAGCGCAGCGGGGGCATGTCCAGGAACGCCCGGATCTTTTCGGGATTTGCCTCTATGCCCCGCTGGGACACGAGGAAACCCAGGAGCTTCCCCCAACGCACGCCGAAGGCGCACTTCTCCGGGTTGAGCTTCAACCCATACGCACGGAGGTTGCGGAAGGTCTCCACCAGGTAGTCGACGTGGGTGGCTGCGCGGGGACTTTTGACGACCGCGTCGTCTATGTAGACTTCGACGTTGCGGCCGACTTGGTCTTTGAAGACCAGCGTCATGAGGCGTTGGAAGGTCGCTCCCGCATTCTTCAGCTCGAAGGGCATGTGGACGTAGCAGAAGGTTCCAAGGGGAGTTATGAAACTCGTCTTTTCCTCGTCCCCTTCCGCCATCCGGACTTGATGGTAGCCCGAGTAGGCGTCCAGGAAGCTCATCAACTCGCACCCTGAGGTGGAGTCGACCAGCTGGTCAATCCGCGGGAGTGGGAAGTTGTCCTTGGCGTAGGCGCGGTTGAGGTCGGTGAAGTCCACGCACATCTGCCACTTGCCATTCGACTTCTTTACGAGAACGGGGTTCGCGAGCCACTTGGGGTGCAAGACCTCCTGAATGAATCCTGCCTCTCGGAGTCGGGCGATCTCCCCCTTGATCGCCTCTTGGCATTCAAGGGAGAGTTTCCTCAGCTTCTGCTTGACTGGGGGGTGACCGGGGGTCACTGCGAGCTTCTGCTCGATGACATCCCGGGCGACGCCCCGCATGTCGGTGGGCTTCCACGCAAAAACATCGGAGTTTTCGCACAGGATGGCCACGAGTTGTGCTGCATGCCCCTCGGGGAGCTCCATCACGATCCAGACGGTTTTGTCCCTGTCATCCGGGGACAGCGGGACCTTCCGGAGGCCCCCTTCCGAATGAGGATTGGGGAGGGGCCTCCCGGGAGGTATCATAGCGACGTCTGATTCCGGGGGAGTGACCTCCCCCCCGGTGCCTTAATGATGTTGATGCTCCCGATCGCCGCGGCGGCGCGCTCGTATAGAGCGCGGGCCATGTCTTGGTCTCCCTGGGCGGTGATCAAGCCGTGAGGCCCGGGGATCTTCACGTAGAGGTAGTTCTGGTGGATTGCGGCCCCCAGGCGGTTGATCGTGGTCCTCCCCATGATCGCGTTGTAGGAGGAGGGGAGGTCCACCACGTCAAACTGGACCATCTCAGTCCGGTAGTTATCCGGGGTGCCGAATGTCATGGGGAGATCCACCATCCCCACGGGGTGGATCGCCTTCCCCGGGACGGATCCTTGCAAGGGCCACTTGCCATTTGACTTCTTCACAAGGACGGGGTTCGCGAGCCACTCGGGGTGCAAGACCTCCCGAATGAACCCCGCCTCTTGGAGTCGGGCGATCTCATCCTTGATCGCCTCTTGGAGTTCCAAGGAGAGCTTCCTCAGCTTCTGTTTGATTAGGGGGTGACCACACCACGAGCTTGTGCTCAATGACCCCCTGGGTGATGCCCCGCATGTCCGAAGGCTTCCACGCGAAAACGTCGGAGTTTTCACGCAAGAAGGCCGCGAGTTGCGCTGCATGCTCCTCAGGGAGCTTCGCCCTGATCCGAACAGTTTTGTCCCCGTCGCCCGGGAACAGCAGTACCTTCCAGAGGTCCCCTTCCGACGCGGCTTGGGGAGGGGCCTCCCGGGAGGTATCGCGGCGGCGTCTGGTTCCGGGGGAGAGACCTCCCCCCCGGGCGCCTTAATGATGTTGACGCTTCCGATTGTGGCGGCGGTGCGCTCGTATAGAGCGCGGGCCATGTCTTGGTCTCCCCGGACGTTGATCACACCGTGCGGCCCGGGGATCTTCATGCATAGGTAGTTCTGGTGGGTGGCAACCCCCAGGCGGTTGATCGTGGTCCTCCCCATGATCGCGTTGTAGGACGAGGGGAGGTCCACTACGTCGAATCGGACCATCTCGGTCCGGTAGTTCTCCAAGGTGACAAATGTCATGGGGAGATCCACCTTCCCCACGGGGTGAATCGCCTTCCCCAGGACGAATCCTTGCAAGGGGCCCGCCGCGGGCTGCAGGAGCTTCTCATCCACCTGCATCTCCCTGAAGGCCTTCAGGTAGAGGACGTCGGCGGAGCTCCCGCCATCCACGAGGATGCGGGCCAGGTGGCAATTGTAGATAGTGGCGGAGATGATGAGTGCGTCGTCGTGGGGGAAGCGAATCCCGCACGCGTCTTCCGTCGTGAAGGTGAGGGGGACGTCCGACCACTTGGGTGGCGGAGACGTGTGTAGCACCCCCACCACCTTAACTTCGTGCGCGTACTCCTTACGCTGGCGCTTGGAGTCCCGCCCAGAGGCGGACCCTCCCACAATGACATTGATGCAGCGCTGGGAAGTTTGGAAAGGGAGAGTTTCTGAAGGCTCCCCCTCCTGCGTCTGCCTCTGCTGACCCCCCGCGGGGGCAGGAAGGGCCGGAACAGCCGGCCGAGGGGTTAAGGAGGCCGGAGTCCCCCCCCCCCCCTGCCCATGCTGGTCGAGGAAAGCTGCGAAGTGCTGCAGCAGCTGGTGGCACTCTCGGGTAGCGTGGGTACTGGACCCGTGGAAGCTGCACCACGGTCCTTCCCTGCTTCTCCCCACGGGGCCTTCCCGACCACGGGAAGACTGTCCTCCCCCATGGCCTTTCGGCTTGGGGAAGGGGCGGCTGCCCCTCGGGGGGTCGCTCGAGCCGCCTCCGTCCTCGAGGACAAAGGTGTCCCGAGGCCGTGGCTCGTTACGCCCCCCCTGCCTAGGGCGTCTGAGGGGGTCTCTGGCCCCCTGGTCGGCGGGGGCGGGAGCCCCCTGGGTCTTCTTCCAGAGGTCGTCCTCCTCTGCCGGAGCGTACTTTTCGATTAAGTTGAAGAGCTCGTTGGCGGAGGAGGAGCAGCTTCGGGAGAGCCTCCGGTGGAGCTCCCCCGGGAGGATCCCGCTTTTGCACGCTTCGATGACCGTAGAGTCGGGGACGTGGGCCACTTTGCTCTTCACTTGGGTGAAGCACTTGAAGAAGCTTCGGATGGTTTCCCCCGTCCTCTGACGGACGGTATACAGCTGCGAGGAGTCCAGGGGACGCACGTAGTTCCCCTGGAAGTTCGCGCAGAACTCATGCTTGAGCTGCGCAAAAGACTAGATGGAGCCGGCCTTCAGGTTGTAGAACCACGACCGGGCGATCCCGGTGAGGTAGAGGGGGAAGACATTGCATTGCACCGTCTTGTCCCCCCCGGCCGCGGAGATGGCTGTGGAGTACACCTGCACAAATTCGTAAGGCTTGGCCTCACCGTTATAGTGCTCGATGTGCGGCGGGCGATATGGCCGTGGCCACCGAATGCTTCGAAGTCTGCGGCATAGGGGCTGATTAGCCCCCTGCACTTCCCGGGGGGAGTCCCGGTCGCTGTCTCCTTTGACGGGGGACACACCCTCGTTATCGGAGTCGGGAAGTGGCCCGAGAGGTCCGCCAGAGTGGCTGTGGCGACGTTTTTCTTCTGGCCCGGGGCTGAGTTCCCGGACGTCCGGGCTCTCCCCCGGAGAGGTTGGCTCCTCGGCGGGTCTCTTCCCCCGACCGGTGCAAGAGCGAGGCTCTCCGCGCCCGGGGTCCGGGGGAAGTTCTTCCCCGCACTTGGTCGTATGCATTCGCTCGACCTCCTCCCGGGAGAAACGGGCCTGGTCCGACGGGGGCACCCTTGTGGGCGGCCCCGGGGGAGGAGGGAGCACATGCACTGTAGCTACCCGCCCGGAAGCTACCGGGGCCGGCTGGGGGGAGCCCCTTCGAAGACCCCCGGGACCGGAAAGGGGGAAGCCCCTGTATCATTCGGAACCGAGGAGGGGGCGCCCGCGACGACGTTCGGAACCGAAGTGGAAGGAGCCCCCGTGGCGGCGATCGAAACCGGAAAGGGGGAAGCCCCTGGGATATTCGGAACCGGTGAGGGGGGAGCCCCCGCGGCGACGTCCGGAACTGGGGAGCCGATGCGGGGGGAGGTCCGCTGGGGCACGGGAGCTGCTCTGTCGACCGCCCGCGGTGCGGTAAAAGCGACGCGTGGGGCGGGACTGGCTCCCGGCGCAGGGAAAACCCCCGACACGTAATGGGCCCCCGGCCCCGGGAATGGGCCCGGAACGGGGTATCCCCCCGGGGCCACGAAGGGCCCGGGCATGAAATAGCCCCCCGGCACCGGGAAAGTCCCGTGCGCCGGGAAGGGTCCGAGCGTATGACCCGCCGGGGGAGAATACCCCCCGGTGGAGTCATACGGGGTGGCCGAACCTCCGGAGATTGGAGGGACCGTCGGGTGACCCATAAACGGGGGCATAGCCCTCGGGTATGGGTACGGTGCATATGTGGGGGCCGGTGGCCGCGTCAACACGCGGAGCAGCTCATCCATAGAGCGCTGGGAGCATAGCTGGCCCTCCACTAGAGCCTCAAGCAGGGCGTCCCGGGGAGCCGGGAGAGCCGTCGGGGGGAGACTGGTCCTGGCCGAGGTTCCAGCGGTCACTGGGAGCTACCCGGAGGTAGAACCACCTAAGTTAAGAGGGAAGGTAGGAGGCGGTACCTGGGCCTGGCCGCCTCCGGGCGGAAGCGCCGAGACAGTCGTGTCCCGGACGGGCGGCGCCGGGTCACCGGGACCGGCGTCACCGGGAAGGGCGCGGGCCCTTGTTCTCGGGGGAGCCATGGCATCTTGTCACGAGTCCCCACGGTCGGCGCCAACTGTCGTCGTGTTGCGAACACCCCGGCAGGTTTCGTGGACGATCCTAGCGAAGAAAATACGACGCGGGTTGACCGGGTGACCGGTCCTCCCCCGCCGGACAAACACAACAAGTGATACGAGGATTTATACAGGTTCGGGTCCTCGTGGGGGCCCTAGTCCTATCGGCGTGCTCCCGACCGGAGTCGGCTGGGGAGGCTCTCTCGGGGAGAGGCTTCCGGAGCACACCTGTGAGTTTTGGCTATTCTAGCAATAATGAATGACTTGTCCTTACAACAGGGGGTACAAGGGCTATTTATAGCCCCAAAAGAAGCAAAAAAAAGACTAAACTACCCCGGACGCTACCGTCGGATTGAGGGGTAGCGACTTCCTTCTCCCGGTCAGGCACCTTGGATGCTTGACAGGTGGCCGCTGATTCCCGAGGCACTCCTCGCGTGACCTGCATGTGATCAAGAACCAGAGACTTTACCTTTAGAAGGGTGGCAATGCCCGGGACAGGCACCGAAGGCCACGTCCCCGGGCGAATGGCGGCGCCCGGGACAGGCACCGGAGGCCAGGTCCCCGGGTAAAAGGCGGCGCCCGGGGCAGGCACTGGAGGCAATGTCCCCGGGCCAAAGGCGGTGCCCGGGGCAGGCACCCGAGGCCACGTCCCCGGGCGAACGGCGGCGCCCGGGACATGCACCGGAGGCAATGTCCCCGGGCAAAAGGCGGCGCCCGGGGCAGGCACCGTAGGCCACATCCCCGGGCGAATGGCGGCTCCCGGGACATGCACCGGAGGCGATGTCCCCGGGCAAAAGGCGGCGCCCGGGACAGACACTGGGAGCCAGGTCCCCGGGCCAATGGCGGCGCCCGGGGCAGGCACCGGAGGCCACGTCCCCGGGCGAATGGCGGCGCCCGGGGCAGGCACCGGAGGCCAGGTCCCTGGGCCAAGGGCGGCGTCGGGGCAGGCACCGGAGGCCATGTCCTCGGGCGAATGGCGGCGCCCGGGACCAGCACCGGAGGCCAGGTCCCCGGGCGAATGGCGGCGCCCGGGGGAGGCACCGGAGGCAATGTCCCAGGGCCAAAGGCGGCTCCCGGGACAGGCATTGGAGGCCAGGTCCCCGGACGAAAAGGCGGCGCTCGGGACCGGCATCGGAGGCCAGGTCCCCGGGCGAAAGGCGGAGCCGGGTCGGCACTAGAGGCCAGGTCCCCGGGCGAACGGCGGCGCCCGGCGCAGGCACCGGAGGCCACGTCCCCGGACGAAAAGGCGGCGCCCGGGACCGGCACCGGAGGCCAGGTCCCCGGGCGAAGGGCGGCGCTCGGGGCAGGCACCGGAGGCTAGGTCCCCGGGCGAAAGGCGGCGCCCGGGCAGGCACCGGAGGCCATGTCCCTAGGCGAATGGCGGCGCCCGGGGCAGGCACCGGAGGCCTCGTCCCCGGACGAAAAGTTGGCGCCCGGGACAGGCACCGGTGGCCAGGTCCCCGGGCGAAAGGCGGTGCCCGGGATCGGCACCGGAGGCCACGTCCCCGGGCGAATGTGACGCAACTTACCTGGACTTAGTCTGGCGGAGATTTCCCCCAACAATCATGAACTATAACATGAATAATCTGGAGAAATCATTGACTGAATTGCATGGGATGCTTAAAACAGCGGAACAGAACATTAAGAAAATTCCAAATAATGTAATGATGGTTCAGAAGGGAAAAAGCTTTAAGAAGAAGGGCAAGGGCAAGGCTAAGGGAAAGGGCAAAGCTCTAGAAAGATCCTCTAGCGCTAAGCCTAATTCCAAAGGAAAGTCCAAGCCAGGTGCCACCCCTACTACTGAATGCTTCTATTGCAAGGAATCTGGCCATTGGAAGAGGAATTGCAAGAAATACTTGGAAGATTTAAAGAAAAGGAAGGAAAGTGAGACTCCTTCAGGTATATATGTTATAGAAGTTCATTTAGCTATTTCTCCTTGTGACTCTTGGATATTTGATACCGGATCGGCTGTCATATTTGCACTTCGATGCAGGGGCTTAAAAGGAGTAGAAATTTGGCTAAGGGCGAGGTTCAACTTCGCGTTGGCAATGGAGCAAGAGTTGCAGCATTAGCTGTTGGAACTTTTATATTAGCTTTACCTTCAGGATTAGTTTTAGAACTTAATAACTGTTATTATGTTCCCGCCATAAGAAAAAACATTGTATCTGTGTCGTGTTTGGACACGCTGGGTTATGAATTTGGAATAAAGAACAATCGTTGTTCCTTTTATTTAAATGATATGTTTTATGGCAATGCCTCATTGAAAAATGGGCTTTATCAACTAAATCTTGAATTACCTGTCTATAACATATGTACTAAGAGGTTTAGGCCCAATAATTTGAATCCCACGTTTATCTGGCATTGTCGTTTAGGCCATATAAATGAGAAATGCATCATGGAACTCCTGAAAGATGGTCTTCTAGACTCATTTGATTTTCAATCATTTGATGTGTGTGAATCTTGTTTACTTGGCAAAATGACAAAGGCACCTTTCACAGGTGAAAGTGAGAGGGCAAGTGACTTATTGGCTCTTGTTCATACCGATGTATGTGGACCATTAAGTTCAACAGCTAGGGGTGGTTTTCAGTACTTCATAACTTTTACCAATGACTTTAGTAGATATGGATATGTCTACTTAATGAGGCATAAATCTGAAACGTTTGATAAATTCAAGGAATTTCAGAATGAAGTACATAATCAACTTGGCAAGACAATGAAAACCCTACGATCTAATCGTGGAGGGGAGTATTTGAGCCAAGAATTTGGTGATCATCTAAAACAACACGGAATTGTTCCACAATTGACCCCACCGGGAACAGCTCAATGGAATGGTGTGTCAGAACGACGGAACAGGACCTTGTTGGACATGGTTCGGTCAATGATGAGCCAAACTGATCTTCCATTGTCCTTCTGGGGATATGCTCTAGAAACAGCCGCGTTCACATTAAATAGGGCTCCATCAAAAGCCGTAGAAAAGACACCATATGAGATATGGAATGTGTAACATCCCTATTTTTGGCTATCTTTTCTGCTTACGAGTCAGCATATCTTCTTTGGAATCCCTGATATCTCAACCCTATCTTGATCTTAGGTATGCCACTACACTTAACCTAAAAAGTTGGCAGCTAAACTTCATCTCCCAGATCGTTTTTACATTTCAGTCCAAAGGTGCTTTAGTTTAGTCCTTTTAGAAAACCCAAAAAGGCTAAAAGTCCCAGATCATCTCCAAATCCAGATCTGATCAAGTGATTACCTTTCTTTCATTTTTCTGAACATTTTTCCCTTCTGGAAGAATTCCAGAATCTCGACCGAAACCCTAGTTTCAGCCTCGACAAAAGTTTCAAGCCCTAATTACCTTGTTTACCCTAATTACCCTATTTTCGATTTTTGCCAAAACCACCAGATCTTATCGGATTTTACCATTTTTCCTGCTGGATGAGTCTAAGACATTTAGTAGCACTCATCTGCAAAGTTAGAATTCAAATCAGCCCTTCAGTTCTTCAGAATTGCAAATAGGCCCAAATTCCCGAGCCAAAACCTTCACAGTTCAGTCCAAATCGTCACATTTCAGCCCAAAGTTTGCAACCAGGTCCCTGTGCCATTTTCAACTAGCGCCCGCCATTTTGCCTCGCCGTTGAACTCGCCCCCGGCGAAGTTCCTCGCGCTGCCACCTTCATAGCCACATAGCCTTCACCGCGCACAGCTGTATCGCCACCGTGGAAGCAGTTCACCGCGCTGTGCCGTGTTCTTCCCCGCGCGCGCGCGTGCTTGCTGTTGTCAGGAGCTCCACGCCACATGGCTGCCATCCCGGAGATCATCATCTCGCCTTCCTGACGAAAACTCGATTTCGCGCGATGCTCTGCCTCTGGCAGAGCCCCGCCGTGTCCCGAAGTACCTCGATGACCGCCCCAGCGCCAGAAGGAAAATCTCCCCGGTGATTGCTGCAGCTCCCGAGAGCTCAATCCCGCGGCTATATAAAGCCCCCCCCTTTGCCCATCATCTCTTCACACCACCTGCATTTGTAAGCCTTAGCCTCCACCACCAGAGAGTAGCTGAGTTCTCCAGCGCCGCCGCGAAGATCTTCTTCCCCGGCGAGCAGTTCCTGAAGCTCACGGCGCCAGCTTTGCCCGAAGCTTCTTTCTCCAAACCAACGCCACCAGTAAGCTCCCTTCATCCCTCTCTTCGTACCATAGCATCTAATTGGCCCCCGACGAACCCTAACGCCGGCGATCGTCGGAAAATCCCAAATGCCCTGTTTCCTCAATGCTGGCCGATTCAATCCGAATTAATCCTCGTGCCAGTGATGAGAATTGTTCAGTACACCCCTTTGAGCAAGCCTAAAAACTTAGATTTCAAAATTGAGCAGCGATCATAACCTTTCTGTAGTTTGCGCGCCACCAGTGAATTGGTCCTCGTCGCCAAGCTTCTCCGGCCATTCTCCGACCGAATTAACCCTACAAATAGCCCCCTCACCTCACCCTCTCACTCCCTGAGCAATGAATCGACTTCGAACTCTTTAAATCGAAAGCGCCCAATTTAGGAGTCGTCTTCTCCAGCGCCGGTCACCGGAATTTCTCCCCGGCCGATCTAGCCCCGCACACTTTGTCCCTTAGATAGATCTCAGTACCCTGAGCAATATTGTCTACTAGCCCGAACCCTGAATCGACCTGGATCAAAAGTTATGATCATGCCAAGATTGCTGTTCAGTGATTCAGTTCATGTCCAGACCACCGTGCTTGCTCACCGGATTTGGCCACCTTCCGGCCACTTTCTGCCCTTGAGCCTGTTGAGAGTTTTGTAGCTGTTATCGATGCCTAAACTACAGACAAAGTTGTGCATCAATTGAAGTCCTGAGTCAAAAGTTATCCAATGCCCTAGTTTCTGGCCATGTCTAGCACTATGTCAGTGCATGTCCACCAGTGGCATTAGATGATCTAGACTTGTTACATTTGAGCAATTGAAATGACACTTTGTCCACTAAGCCTTTTGAACCATGCTCTACAATATTTCCTATTGCCACATCTCCAGAAAACAGACCTAGAACCAATTTAGGGCTATGTCAAGCCATGAGCCGAATGTCAGCCCTTCGACATTCAAGTCCTTTTGAGCCCATCTCTTCGATCAATGTCAAGTGACCTTGTCCAAACCCTTACCCCTGCATGCATGATGTATTTACGTATTATTTTCTAGTACTTGTATGCTTATATAGTGTGTATGTATTGTTTGCATCCGCCGTGGAACCAGACGTTGAAGGAACCGAGGAGATCTTCGAGGATTCATCTGAGCAGTTAGACCCATCACTGCAAGGCAAGTCTCAAACCCTTGATCATGTCTAGCCTATTATTTTGAAACGAAGTATGTTAACTGTTTTTAAGTATACGCATGCCTTAGATTCAAATAAGAACTATGTTTCAATAAAGTGAATAGATATGACCTAAATGATTGTAAAGCCCCTTTTGACATTGAATATCCCTGCACCCTTGTTACCCTAGATTATCATGCTTAGGCTATGCTATGCTCAAGATTATATGTTAAATGTTGAATGGTCACATATGAGAAAAACATGTTCAAAACCCCTTTTGTGAAAGAAAATGTGATTGGAATCGATAGTGAGGATGGTTTGAGTGAATGGTGCTGTGTGCGCACTGGGAATGTGAAGACTCCTCACTAGAGATTCATAAGGACTAGAACCTTGTGCTGTGCTTCTATGCGGCATGAAAAACATACCAACCACTTGTCTGTTTATGGGACGGGCGCAACTTAGTAGCTTTCTTTAGTATTAGCTTTTCCCTGCAATGGTTGTTGATCCAGTGTCTTGCGAGAGCTGGTGGGCCGCAGAAGGCCATGAGTGATGTGAGTTCAGAAAAATCATGAGAGGAAAAGGTAGAAAGAAGGAAGACGCCCTAAGCCAGATTAAGTCGTGCGCGGCTGTAATCAAGAGAGGCTATGTGTCTTGCGAGAACATAGACCCAGGCTAGGAAGTAAGGCAGTGGGGAGGACCCACAATGGTACTTGAGACTTAACTGTCTATTTACCGGGCAGGGAATAGTTAATGCTAGGACTGTAAACTGTTGTGTCATCTCGGCCTTGTCACATGCGAAAAAGCCGCATGAAGCTGATCCGACTTGAAAGCCGACTGATCGGTGGATTAAGGTGGTACACCTTTGCAAAGTTTAAAAAGTATCGGATACTCTGAGCTCCCAGGTTATGGAGTCTGCGCGCTGTGGATTCTATTCACGTCGATGCAGCACAAGTAGCTTTTGGAAAGTTTTCACAAAATCAGAATAAAGTGGTGACTCATGAAAGACCGCCACACACAACATTTTCTGAGAATTTAGCTTAGGGTTTTAAAAGCACCGCTTTTGAAAATAAAGGTCTTTTCTCCAAAAACCAAGTGTGAAAATCTATCCTATATACATATACAAAGCCAAGAGCTATTCTGTGAGAAATTTCCCCCTCATCTATATATGCTTGCATTCTTATTTGGGACTTGTTGAGCACTATGTGGACAATGTGCTCACCCTTGCTCTCACAAACAAATTTAGAAGAAGGATTCGTCGACCCTAAATCTTACGGTCTTGAACCCAATGTGGAACAAGAAGAAGAAACTGAAGACCAAGCTTGATAGAGGGTTATGCACCAAGGTGGAGTCAGATGTGGAGAAGGCCCGTACACCGCTGCTGCAGAAGAAGAAGACTGATGAAGTCCTTTTGCTTATTATTGTTGTTTCATTTTGTGCCGACCTTTGTGTCGAAAACTCCCTAATTTGTATCAACAATTAAATGCGTCATTTTGGCGCTAAGTTATTGTAATGTTGGTCCTTGTGATCAGCACTTGTTTTTAATTACTTGCATTTTTATATAATACATCTTGTTGTTGTGAGCTGCAATGTATCTTTTCTGAGTGCAACCCACCTGGGCGGTTGCCACCGGATTCCTCAAATGAGGGTCCCACAGAATGGAAAGCGTCCCGGGTTGTCTTTACTTAAGATTTGGGGGTTGTGAGGCTTCTTTGTGGGATATCCTAAGGAAACAAAAGGATATCACTTCTATAATCGAGAAGAAAACAAAGTGTTTGTTGCCCGAAACGGTGTATTTTTGAAGAAAGAGTTTCTCTCAAAATGAGTAAGTGGGAGCACAGTGCAACTTGAAGAAATTCGGGAACCACTGGAAATTGTTTTAGCACCCACTGAAGCTCAGCAAGACCTGTAAAATAATGTAGAAAATGCAGGATAAGCACCGGTTACCTGTAGGTCTGAAAGGGTATGTCACACACCTGGAAGGTACATGTTCCTTACAATAGAACAGCGTGAAGTATTATTGATAGACAATGATGAGCCCAAGACTTACGAAGAAGCGATGATGAGCCCTGACTCTGAGAAATGGCTTGGAGCCATGAGATCTGAAATTGAATCCATGCATGACAATCAAGTGTGGAACTTGGTTGATCTACCTGATGGTGTAAAAACTGTTGAGTGCAAAAGGCTTTATAAGAAAAAGATTGACATGGATGGTCATGTTCATATCCATAAAGCACGATTAGTTGCAAAAGGTTTCAAGCAAATTCAAGGTGTTGATTATGATGAAACCTTTTCGCCCGTTGCTATGTTAAAGTCAATCAGGATCATCCTAGCTATTGCTACCTATTTTGATTATGAGATATGGAAGATGGATGTCAAAACGGCTTTCCTAAATGGAAACCTAAGTGAGGATGTGTATATGGCACAGCCTAAAGGTTTTGTCGATCCAGAAAATACTGGGAAAGTATGCAAGCTTCATAAATCCATTTATGGGTTGAAGCAAGCATCTCGGAGTTGGAAACTTTGTTTTGATGAAGTAGTCAAACAGTTTGGCTTCATAAAAAATGAAGAAGAGCCTTGTGTTTACAAAAAGGCAAATGGGAGCGCACTTGTTTTTCTGGTCTTATATGTGGATGACATACTTTTGATCGGAAATGATATTCCTATGCTTGAATCTGTGAAGTCCTCATTGAAAAGTAGCTTTTCTATGAAAGACTTAGGTGAGACAGCATATATTTTGGGTATTAAGATCTACCGAGATAGATCTAAAAAGCTAATTGGATTAAGCCAAAGAACATATGTTGACAAAGTATTGAATAGATTCAACATGCAGGATTCCAAGAAAAGTTTTTTGCCTATGTCACATAGCATTAGTCTTAGCAAGAGTCAATGTCCTTCGACATGTGATGAGCGGGACCGAATGAATAAGATTCCATATGCTTCTGCTGTTGAGTCTATTATGTATGACATGCTTTGTACACGCCCTGATGTCTCCTATGCTCTAAGTGTTACGAGCAGATACCAATCAGATCCAGGTGAGAGTTACTGGATTGCTGTAAAAAACATCCTTAAATACTTGAGAAGGACTAAGGATGTGTTCTTGGTTTATGGAGGTGAGGAAGAGCTCGTTGTTAGTGGTTACACCGATGCTAGCTTCCAAACCGACAAAGATGATTTCAAATCGCAATCTGGTTTTGTGTTTTGTCTTAATGGTGGAGCTGTAAGCTGGAAGAGTTCTAAGCAAGAAACTGTTGCTGATTCTACAACAGAAGCAGAGTACATTGCTGCTTCTGAAGCTGCCAAAAAAGCTGTTTGGATTAAAAGTTCATCTCTGAACTTGGTGTGGTTTCTAGCATTTCAAGCCCAGTGGATCTCTATTGTGATAATAGTGGAGCCATTGCGCAAGCTAAGGAACCAAGGTCTCATCAGAAATCCAAACATATACTTAGGCGTTATCACCTCATCCGAGAAATAGTGAATAGAGGTGATGTGAAGATTTGCAAAGTGTCCACGGATTTGAATGTTGCTGATCCGTTGACAAAGCCTCTCCCGCAGCCAAAGCATGAGGTGCATACTAGAGCAATAGGTATTAGATACATTTGTGATTGACTCTAGTCCAAGTGGGAGGTTGTTAGTGATATGTCCTAGAGAAAATCACAGAGTTATATTTATCTTTGTTATATTTATGAACATTTGAATAATATGTTATTTTTGAATAAATTATCATCTTAATTTGATCAACAAGTATGTGACTTGTTCGTGAGATTCTAAATTTATTTGATGATATTATTCTAATATAATCCTTGATCCATTATCTTTAAATAGGACATTCTAAATTAATGGATTAGCGCATTTATTGATTGATGGTTATGTTTCACGGACCTTGGATATAAGATATTAAATCAATAATGTGGACATATATTGGAGAATATAATGTTGGATAGACCCATTTTGAAACACTGTTTAGATTTGTTATTTAAGTGTCACCAGTTGGTCTCAAATAATATTTATGATTGATCCTTAGTCCTGAGACCATCATAGTTTCCTACATGTGTAGTAGTATACTTTGATACTATCAAACATTATTTTTAATTAAGTAGTAATAAAGGTAATATTTGGGTATGCTATGAGCCATGCGGAGGAATATGAATGGTTAAGATAGAATTTGCATATCTCATATAATGAGAGAGATATCTCTGGGCCCCTCGATATAGATGAATTGAGAAGTGCATAACCATGCCGTTTGTGGTTGAGTGTCAACTAGGGGAAGATCAATTCACTATGAGATCGAGAAAGGATTGAACTGTGCAAGGGTGGCACATTTCCTACCTTGGGTTTAATCTGGTATCGTATGGCAAGAGGATCAACATGAAGACATTATATAGGTTTACTGATTATGATCTTTGTGTGTATTTGGATAGTCGTTATGTCCTGCTAGGGGCCACTACCGACTTACAATTCGGGTAAGTATTCCAGGGTCGTGACTAAATATACATGAACCTACAGGGTTACACACTTAACGGGTTGGAACAATGCAATTCGGATTAAGTCTATTTTTGGTTTCCATATCAGATTCGGAGACTTAATGTTGGACTCCTTATGCTTTTTGATTGGGTTTAGACTTCTTATGCATTTGGATTGGGTTTGGTATGGGTTTTCGTATTAGATTCGGAAACTTAATATTAGACTCCTTATGTATTTGGTTTGGGTTTAGACTCATGCATTTGGATTGGGTTTGGTATGGGTTTCCGTATCAGATTCGGAGACTTAATGTTAAACTCCTTATGCATTCGGATTGGTTTGTTATTGGTTTTCGTATCAGATCCGGATTGGGTCTGTTATGGAATATATGTATCAAATACGAATTCGAATAAGATTTGAATCACATCAGGAAATCTAATCTATTAGGATTTCTTCTGCATTGGCAGTTCGGATAAAATTTGAATCTCATCAGGAAACCTAATCTGTTAGGATTTCTTCTACATGGGCAGTTCGGATAAGATTCGTATCACATCAGGAAACCTAATCTGTTAGGATTTCTTCTGCATGGCCCTATATATAGAGATGTATGATGGGCTTTGAGAATCATCACAAAAGCCATAGCTGCCATCTCTTTTGATAGCCCTTAAACCCTTGTCATACGCGTTGGTGCTAGCACACCATCGTACAACGTTCCATCCCAGTACGTGTGGATACCGGTAGAGGCGTTACTGCAATTGCTGCGCTGATTAGAACGATCCGTGAGCGATCGTTGTCATCTACATCTGCTGATCAGGATGATCCGCAAACAGTTGCTGTGAACATTCGATCGCTTCACCAAATCTGCTTCCGCTATTGGTAACAATCTAATCTATGATCTATTACTTGCAGCCTTTGAGTAAAATTTTTGAAATTCTACTAGTGTAGTTTACTCGGTTTCCAACAGTAACATGCATGCACGTCCCGCTGACGCCAGCAGATTAACCAGAGATAATCACGGAGATTAGTTTCTCTTCTTAGTTTATCTATCTTTGGCATGTATCCCAACTAATTTGGTTGGCTTCTGTACTATATAAACCTCATGCAAATCAATAGAAAGTTAAGCGTGATCTTTATTTCGCCTTCATGGCATCAGATAGCATACGATCCACTTCTTCTCTCCTGTGATGACGACCGATGACGATGCCGCCAAGGAGTAGGCAGACCATGCGGGCGCCCTGGCCCAGGCCGAGCTCGACGCCAGGGCCGCCCTCTGGGCGCAAGCCGTCGGCGTCTCCAGCATCAAACTTCTCGTCCCCATCACGCTCGACCTCCAGGCGGGCAACTATGCCCAATGGCGTGGCCTGTTCGAGGTCGCTCTCCATAAATACGCCCTCGATAACCACATCCTTGAGGGTGCTCCTTCTGCTCCGAGTGCCCAATGGATGTGACTCGATGCTCTCGTCAGATCGTGGCTCTACGCCGCCATCTCCTCCAGCCTCCTGGCCATGGTAATGGACACCACCACCACTGCACACACCATCTGGTCGCGCATCGAGGGCTTGTACCGCGACAACGCGGAAACACGTGCCATCTACCTCGAGCAGGAGTTCTACGGACTTCAACAAGGCGCCATGACCGTGGCCGATTACTGCAGAAAGCAGAAGGTTCTCACTGACGAGCTCCTCGGCGTGGGAACGCCGATTCTTGACAAGGGCCTCGTCCTCAACACCTTGCGTGGATTGAGCCAGCGTTTTGCCCACATGCGCACGGTCATCTCCATGCGGCGCCCGCTGCCTTCTTTCCTCGAGACGCGATTTGCTCTTCTTCTCGAAGAATTTACGCTTGGCATTGAGTCCTCGCCACCTTCGGCCTTCGTCGCCTCCTTCGGTGGTAGCTCCGGATCCGGCTCCTCCAAGCCCGCAACCAACACTAGTAGTGGCCAGTCTCGCGCCTCCAACGGACCCACCCAGTCCGGCGGTGGCAATCGCAACAGCGGCGGCACCTCCTCCGGCAACTGTCGTCGCAACAGCAACAACAATCGCGGAAACTGGGGTGATGGCTCCTTCCGAGGCAGTGGCGCCAACTACACCTGGCCCTCTCTTCAGAATCCATGACCGGGTCGATCCAGATGTGGCCCGGCCAAGGTCCTCGACCACCCTACCAGGGCGTTCTAAGCTTGCGCCCGCCTGGTGCCTTCTTCACCACGGTGCCGGCCCAGATGCTCGCACCAGCCAGGTCTACCCGCCTGCACCTGTCGAGTACTATGCGCCCGCACCTGGTGCTCCGGCATACGAGCCCACGCCATCCTCTAGTACGTCCGTGCCGCCGGCTTCCTGGGACCAGAACCAACTTATGCATGCCTTCAACACCATGACGTTGGCTTCCCCGCCATCAGACTGGTACATGGACTCTGGTGCTTCTGCCCACATGACTGCCGATCATGGTACACTCTCCTCTTCCTCACGTCTTTCTTCCGCTACATCCTCGTACGCCATTGTCGGCAATGGGTCTCGCATTCCCATAACCCACACCGGCACGACATTTCTTCGTTTTCCTTCTAGTTCCTTTAAGTTAAATAATGTCATTGTCACACCTTCATTAATCAAAAACCTTATTTCCGTTCGTCGTTTCACTTTGGACAATAACTGTTCTGTGGAATTTGACCCGTTTGGTCTTTCTGTCAAGGATCTTCAATCCAAGAACATGATCATCAGGTGCAATAGCCGTGGCGACCTCTACCAGTTTCATTGGCCACCACCACCTCCTCATGCACTATCTGTCACTACCTCAACCTCTACTTTGTGGCATCGGTGTCTTGGCCACCTCGGCAGCCAAGCTTTGGCTCAACTTGCTAGTGCCTCCCATATTTCTTGTAATAAAGTCACCACAGAACCACTGTGCCATGCTTGTCAGCTAGGACGTCACGCACGTCTTCCTTTTTATACCTCTTCTAGTCGCACACATAAAACATTCAAGTTAATACATTGTGATCTTTGGACCTCACTGACCACACCTAAAATTGTGTGATTTTTGTAATACCGCAAGTGGACAGTTGAATGTTGAGCACTTGAGGGTCGAATTCCACGAGGAACAAGCATATTCGTCTTTCTAACTTAATGGATCACTGATAAGTCTAATGAGTTTTGGGGTTGTTTTTCTATAACTAATTCTGCTACTAAAACTATCAATCTAGGGTTTTAAAGCAGTAAATTGCAGGTATGAAATCTGAATTTATAAAGCAGGAATTAAAACCTAGGGCTTTGGGAATTCCATAACCATCCGGCGTAATTCTATCCAAGGTCCGAGGATTGTGAGTTAATTTCCATTATTTTCCAAGACAAATTAAGTTTCCAGTTCGGGGCGTTGGGTCAACAGTCAAACGATCGCTTCCACTGTCACGTTTGGCGAGAGACTCTCTCCTGTTCAGGGTCCTACGTCAAAGTGCTAAGGACTCAAGAACTCCCCTAAATTCTAGCTAAGACTCAACTGTTACGTCTATTGCCGAAACGAGAAATTAGGGTTTAGAGGAAGAAAACATTAGAAAATAACTCCCAAACTTGAGATCAAAACCAAGGAAGAATCACGCCTTCCGGATTAGGTCATCCCTAACCCTATAAGGGATCTACTCGTAAAAATCCATAATAATGCAGAAATAATAATAAGAAATAAATAAAAACTTACTTGATTGCTTGAGAATTGAAGTTGCCGTCCTTACCGGCTTACAAAGCAATAAAATAGAGAAGGGGGCTCTACTAAATTAAAACTAAATTAAACCCTAATGGCTAGTATGTAAAAAAATATGTCTAATTGAGCCAAAAGCTTCTCTATTTATAGTACATAAGTGTTAGAATTAACCAATTACAACTCAAGACTTATTTAGGAAGGAAATTGTCTCAAACTCGGACTTTAAACCGACTAACAGGTCTGTTTTGGATTCGGAAATCGGGTTTCGGGTCGGATTCCGGTCGAGTCGGATTGCTGTTTTTTCAGATTTTCAGCATCTTCTTTCTCCACTTCGTTTCCTATCCAAACGATGTCACAATAACTCCAAATTTGGTACGTTTGTTCCCTGAAACATGACGAACACACTCGTGAAAGCGGTATGTAAAAATGTTACAAAAAGTCACATAAAATGACGTATCAAAGGAATTTTAAGCATCACATTTGCACATTTTCAATACTAAGCCTAGGGTAAAATTCTACCAAATTAAGACTAATCAAATTCCCCCAAGCTAGCATTTTGCTTGTCCTCAAGGAAAGAATCTGAACAATTCTCCAAAAATTGAGATGCCTTGGTAAATTAGATTCTCTATAAACAATCTTCCAAAGATTCACAACACATCTATGCATATGAGGCAATTGATCTTAGCAATTTAAAATTTTCAAATGCATATATTAAGATTATCGAATTTCAACCTTAGAAAAGAGAGAGCTTAATCAATTAAATTGTCTTAACAATCTTCTTCTATATAGGATTTAAAATAAACCATGCAAAGAAAACACTCGTTATGCTACGATTTATACAAAGTTGCTAAATTGCCCTCTTCTAAAGAAAAACACTTATTTTCTTTCTTTTGTTGTTTGTTTGTTTGCCTCTCTTTTTTTTTTATTCTTCAACTTTTTCGTGCTCTTGGCCAGAATGTTTTTACTGGATCATTCTGTCGCGGCGAGAGGAGACACAGCTGAAGACGCTTACTTAAGTGCACTTACAGAAAGATAGCTTTGTCGGTTTCCCGAGCCCCTGTAAGCAACTTCAATGCTCTGTATACCTGTTGGGGGAAATCTCCGAGGGATCAAGTACTGGTAAGAGGTGAGGCCCCTGGTGACCCCTGTCCCGGGTGCCGCCATTTGTCCGGAAGCAAGGCCCCCGGTGACCATTGTCCCGGGCGCCGCCATTTGCCCAGGGACAAGGCCCCCGGTGACTCTTGTCCCGGGAGCCGCCATTTGCCCGGAGGCAAGGCCCCCGGTGACCCTCGTCTCGGGCGCCGCCGGTGACTCTTGTCCCGGGCGCCGCCATTTGCTCGGGGACAAGGCCCCTTGGTGACTTGTCCCGGGCGCCACCATTTGCCCGGGGACAAGGCCCCTGGTGGCTTGTCCCGGGCACCGCCATTTTTCTATAGACAAGGGCCCCCGGTGCCGGGTCACGTGAGGATCACGCGAGAAGCACCTCGGGAATTGGCGGGGACACCTGTCAAGCATCTGAGCCCTTTGACCGGGAGAAGGACGCTAGTACCCTTCGATCCAACGGTTGCGACCAAGGTAGTTTAGTCATTTTGCATCTCTTGGGCCTATATAAGCCCTTGTAACCCCTCATGTAACCAGAGGACAACTAAAAATTACTCTAATACACAAATCAAACAGGAGTGCTTAGGAGCCATCTCTTCCTGAGAGAATTCCCTTAGCCAACTTTAGTTGGGAGCACGTCGACAGGACTAGGGCCTGCACTGAGGCCTGAACCTGTATAAATTATCGTGTTATTTGCTGCGTTTGCCCGACGGGAGAGGACCGGCCACGCTGTCAGCTCGCGTCATCTTTTCTTCTCTAGGAACCTCAACAAAACTTGCCGGGGTATCCGCAATACCATGACAGTTGGCGCCGTCCGTGGGGACTCGCGTCAAATCACCATGGCTCCCCTAAGAACGAGGGCTCGCACCCTTCCCGGTGACGCCGGTCCCAGTGACCCTGTGCCACCCCTCCAAAGCGCAGCCGTCCCAGTGCTGCCGTCCAGACACGGCCAAACCCAGGTACCACCTCTAACTCTTCCGGTAGTTTCTGGTGGACAGGGCTCCGGGTCTAGTCCGGTGACCTCGGACGCTCTTGGGGGGACTGGTTTTCCCCCGGTGGCTCCCCCGGTCTCCCGGGACGCCCTACTCGAAGGTTCGGTGAAGGGCCAACTCCGCGCCAAGCGTTCTATGGATGAACTCCTCTGCGTCCTGGCGCGGCCACCGGCCCCTATCTATCTACCGCAGTTCCCATTCATGGGGGCAATGCCCCCGCTTATGGGACACCCGGTAGCCCCTCCGACTCTCGGAGGCCCAGTCGTCCCTGGGACCTATGATCCCACCGGGGGTTACACCCCCCCGGCGGGCCCATCATCGGGAGCTTTCCCAACCTCAGGAGTATTCCCGACGCCGGGGGCCTACCCCGTCCCCGGGGCTTTTCCCATGCCATTCGTTCACTCCACGCCGGGGGTTTACCCAAGGCCGGGAGCAAGCTTCGCCCAACCGGTCGCCCCCGTCGCGCCGGAAGCGGCCCGCCGGACAGCTCCCGCGCCGCCACCGGATTCGCCCCGTGAAGGCCTCCCTGTCGACGATTCGGACTCGGAGTCCTCAGCCGAACTTATGCAGAATTTGTAATTGTGAGACCTTTCAAGATGACCCTTCGGGAAGGTATGCTGAACAATGGTGAACAGGAGCACAGAGAGTTTAGACAGGTTCGGGCCCTCGATGGTGGGAGTAAAAGCCCTACGTCCTGTTGAGATTTCACTAAGTGTGATAAAAGATTTACAAAATGGAGGGAAAAGTCCTCACAGGCGAGGATTTTCCCTGTAAAAGTGTACAAGGATAAGCCAAAGAAGGCTTACTAAAAATGCTATATGAGGTGGGCCGTAGACTTGGCTAACTTAGATGATTTTGGGTTTCTTGATCTTCCGATCCCTCGGTTGATGTTTCGGATGATCTCTCGATTTCCCCTCTTCCTTGATTGATGCTCCATGCCATCCTTTTGTACTGTTTGAAAGGGTGCCATGTGAAGGAAACTGCATCAATCGGTTGCACGGACGGTTGGATGCGGTTTTTGGAACTGCTCTTAACCTCCACACAGGTTAAACACGTGTTATTCATGGATAACTGTATGTGTTAACCTTCTGATGGTTGATTCTCCACGTGTAGGAATCTTCGGGATACTTAGAATATCCTGTTGCATGGGCAACCGAATAGATAGATCCCAAGTATCCTGATCGGCGGATGTTCTGACCGCGGGATATTGGCTGACCGCGCAATATCCCGAATGTGTAGTTCGCGTATAGCCTACGAACTTCTGACCGCGCAAGGCTTACGGTCTGACCGCGTAAAGCTGCGACCTGATTGCGTAAAGCTTGCGACCTCATGGTGATGCCCCTCAGAATAGTTTGAGTTCGCATCACCAGATACATGTCTGGTTCGAACCTGTCTTGAACCAAAATTTTATTAGAAGTGACCCGGGTGTCAATCCTCGTCAGCTAGCCCCCAAATTCGAAGAAAACGGAGAGACGTGTTTATTTCGAATTTAAAAAACCGTGCATTGGACTTTTAACCCGGCCCTTTAACTTCTCCACTTAGTGGCGCACTAAGTGAAAACGGTTGGTTTTTCAAGACGGGTTCTGACATTACGTGACGGGCAATGATGGCGCCGTAGAGATTTTTATCTCGAGGTAAAATTGTAAATGTTTTAGCAAAACCCGAGGCGTCTGGAATGCAAACCGTCACCCAGGAGGCTATAAATACCAGACCCCTGGATATGTAAAGATCTACAATTTCCCTCTCACGTCTAAGTCTTTTTCTTGTTATCCTGCCTCCTTCCTTTTCACATACCCCTCCCAATGGCAGATCATGAAATCATCGAGATTGAGAGCGATGAAGGGGAAATTGTCGAACAAGGGTCTCAAATGAATGAAGTCCTGTCTCCCTTAAGGAAGAAACCCAAGGTTGACGAAGGATCTTCCAGTGGAACAAAGGTAAAAAACGTAGCGAGTTTCTTTCTTCCTTTAGTTCCTTTGATCCTCCCCGTTCATGCCTCTCGGCAAGTTAGGCCTTTATCCTTAGGAAAAGATCCTTTCACATTCAATTCCCCCATCCTTTTGGGTGATCAACATCCTGGTCGGCAAGCGGTGACTATCCCTCGATCAGATGATTGCCATATTGGGTTGGCGAAGCAATCTTCTTCTGGGGAGGTTGCTCTTCCACCATATGATGATCTTCCTCCCAAGATGGGTGTATCAACGGGTTATGCACCGGGACAGGTAACAATTCTTCTCCCTTTTTTGCTGATAATTTTAGTTAGTATGACTAACTTTTGCAAAAATGTAGGAGGTAGGAGGCCCCAGCGATCAGCCTTCTGCTGTTCCATCTCTTCCTTCCGGACAGACCCTTCTGGAAGAGAAGAATGCCCTGGAGAAGAAGACCGAGGAGATGGCCTCGAAGATTTTGCGTTTAGCAGAATGTCTTGATCGATCCCGAGAAGAGGCGCACCATTTCCGTCGAGAGAGGGACTTCGCTCAGCAACAGCGAGAACTCTTTGACTTGATCAGGGACAATAGTGCGTCTGTTGTTAGGGACGATATAGATAGACTTAGGGTAGTTGCTAGTTCCCTGGGGGTTGTCAGTGTAGATCCTACTGACAACAACATGTCCCTTGGGGAACTTTGTAAACTTCTTTCGGAGCAAGTCGATGTTTTGATCGACTGCATCCCTTTTGTATGTAAAGAATGTAAGAAATAAAAGTTCTTTATTTCTCATGAAATATACATCTTCTGTGAGAAAATATAGCCATGAACTTTATGTTCGCGACCATTCATACACAGGAAATTTTAGTTATGCGATCAAAATCACTTTTAAGAAAAAAGCACCGCGACCTGCCCTGATTCCGCGATCAGTTTCAGAGCTGCGGTCAGAACTAAAGTACGACTAGAGTTGGGACTCGGTCAGGCCGTCACTCCGATTAGAATCGAAGTTTCAGCCTGAAACCTGATTTCGATAAAACCATAACCCAATTAGAAACATTCCAGTACGTCAAAAATTGAGTTATATGATTTTTTCGAAAAAAAATGTTCAAAGTATAAAAAGGAAAAACGTCCTCTGAAAAGTACTGAAAATTTTTCAGTCCTTTTACGCTTTCAGTTTCCAAAACAAAGAAGTCTTTTTGTTTCAGATCCGACGCCTGAGTACTTTATCGGGTCCATCGGAGATAGTATCCATTATGGGAAATGAATAAAGCATTCAATGGAACGTTTGAAATGAGCCGTTTACTCATTAATGCGTCGCCTTGGGTCTATAAAAAGAGCAGATGTCTTCTCAAAGAAGCCACACAGCTAAAAACCCTCATTATTCCCGCCGCTCAAAACCCTCATTTTCTTCAGCCTTCATCTTCCCCAAATCGCCAGCTTCCCCTTTGATTCTACACCAAAGATGGCGTCCTGGAGCAGATCCATTCATCATTCTGAGGAGAGCCTGATGGCGCTAGAGAAGGAGGAGATCCTTTCTCCGCGGCTGCTCATTAACTGGCGACCTGCGGAGAAGGACCAAGAAACCCCAACTGTTCAAGAAGGCGAGTTGGTGGTTTTTGAGGAGTATTTGCGTTGCGGGTTCCGATTCCCTGAGAGTCGGTTCCTTAAGGATGTCCTTGAACATTACGGGTGGGAACTGATCAACCTCCACCCCAACGCGATGCTGATCCTTGCAGTATTCCAGCATCTCTGTGAAGCCTTCGTCGGAATATATCCCAGCGTGGATCTTTTCCGACGATTCTACTTTTCGGCGTGGTCGAAGAGTACCAACGCCGCCGGATGCATCTACTTCCGGCTGAGGGATAAAAAGGAGTATCCCTCCCCACCCCTGCGACACTCAGTGCACGGGTGGCACCAGAAATGGTTTTACTGCACCCCGCCGACCGAGAGCGGGTTGTGGTTTGAGAACTCGCGGCCGGAGAAGCCGAGCGAGTTGGATACTCTCCCGGCGATGAACGCGGAGTTCATGAAGCATGCCGAGGTGATCCTTCACTTAGTCGAACAAGGGTTGACGGCACGTGACGTCATCCGAGACTTTGTGAAGAACCGGGTGAGCCCCCTGCGTGAAAGGGCTCATCCGGCTTGGGAGATCAAGTCCATGGCGGACACTACCCTGGACTATAACGAAGGTATTCATTTCTGACATTGAAATCCTTTTATGTCATTTTTGAAATGTATCAATTTAACTCGTATCTGGGAACAGTCCTGCCCTCAGCCGAGATTGAGAGGCGGACTAACTACCTCCTCACGGCGTACAACGCCGAGGTAGAGGGCCCCAAGGGATCGCCTCGCCCCCAAAGCTTGATTCATGCCGGCGACGACCTTAAACAGGAGCGCCGAAAGGTATACTTTCCACTTGGCCTCTGTTTTGCAGGTCTCATGTATGTCCAGCACTAATCAATCCCATTGGAATGAGAATAGCTCCTAGGGAGGTTTGCAGATGCGACATTCCCAAGTGAAAATGTCGGCTCTCTGAAGAAGCCGACGGCGAGGAACGTGAAGAAGGTCTCTCAGAGACCCAGGACAAAGAGTCCTGCCCCTAAGAAGACCAAGCTGAACCCTGGGGAGGGGTCTTCACGAAGCGTTCCT
The DNA here is from genome assembly GCA_019359835.1 of Pharus latifolius. NCBI lineage: Eukaryota > Viridiplantae > Streptophyta > Magnoliopsida > Poales > Poaceae > Pharus > Pharus latifolius. Next base: position 17,011,107 of record CM033327.1, on the reverse strand, counting down.
CGTCCCGCAAGAAAGACTGCGGTAAGATATCGCATTCCTGCTACTTTTTCAGGCGCGACATGGAATCACTTCTTCGTCGTACAGGGAGAGGGGAGCGAGGAGGAAGAGGATGACGTTCCTCTGATCCTTCGAAGGAGGAAGATCGCGGATCTTCCATCCAGCGATGCCCCAAGCTGCCCCGCAGAGACCACAGCTGCCGAAGAGGTGGCCGTGGCTGACCCTGCGACCACCGAGGATCTTGTGGTCACGGGTGACCTTCCAATACCTGAAGCCCCCGAGGTTTCAGGGTCAATCATCTCTGCTTCCCTGGTCGAAGGGACGACTAAGGTAAAGAATCTTTTCGATCATTCCCTCTATGGCTCTTTCTGCACATTTGATAAGTTAATGTACATACAGAGAGGAGAGCTTCCCCCTGGGACCACTGGGGATTCCAGGGAGGAAAATCCTCCTCCTCCGCAGGCAGAGGAGGAGGTAGACGAACAAAGGCCGGCTGTGACGGTTCCAGCAACTCAGGAATCGCCAAGGCCTTCGGATGCAGCCCCACCAGTTAGTCCGGTGGCCCAGGTAAAGACCTATGTGTTTTTACCTGTTCCCTAAGAATATGCTTGTAACATGACATTTCTAGGGGGGTGCTGCCTTGTTTACCATAAGGAAGGCAAGAACCGGAGACGGCTCTCCTTCGCCAGGGGAATTTTCCCAGAAGTCCCAGGAACGAATGGGATTTCAAATAAGGTAAGAGCTCTTACTTGACAGTAATCTTAAATAAAAGTTGCCTGACCCATTCTTCCTGTTAGGCAAAAGAAGACAGCGCCTAACCCTTCAACCGCCACTGGGGAGGTTGAAATTAGGGCTGATGAGGGAGCCTCTAATGAAGAGCGCTCTACTCCCGTGGTTCAGGAAGTCGTCCGGACCGCGGGAGGTGAAACAAGTATAGGGACTAGGTCACCATCAGTGGCCTCTGGGGGTGGCGTCCGGCCGGCACTCCCATCAACTGTCCCTGTCGCAGGCACTTCCGGCGCGCTAGCAAGGATTCCTGCTAGCATGGATGATGCCGCTTTAAATAAGTTTATGAAGGTATGATCACCCCTGTTTCGGCGCTTGAATCGCCTTTAGAGCATACTTAACTCTCTTGCTTTGTATCACAGGGCTTGTCATGGGTGACGAGTCAGTCGCATGCTGCAATGGCTAGCATGGCGGCTGTTCAAAAAGATCGTGACGGCTTGCGCAAGTGAGGATCGTCATTCTTCTGTTAATATAAGTAGGCTTTAATTGTGACTGACCTGATTTTGCTGCAGAGAGGTTACATTCTTGAAAAAAGAGTTAGCCAAGATGAGGCTGAACTCAGTTACAGAGTTCAAGAAACTACGGACTGAAATCAATAAACTTCAGTCTGAGAATGCTGGTAAGTCGATTCTCAACTTGAGAAGACTTAAAGCCGTTTCTTGTTAATAACCTCTTTTCTCTGTACAGTGCAAGCAAGTCGCATTACACAGCTCGGCCAGGACAAGATGATTCTCGAGTCCTCGCTCAACCATACCGACCGAGCGGTCAAAGAGTTGAGCCTACTGGTCTTCGAAAAACTGAAGGCCGTGGCCAGCCTTTTGAATACCAACGTGGTAGAGTTGAGGAAGGACGACCCAAGTGTCAGCGATTGGGCATCACTGCTCACAACTCAAGCAGAATCACTGCTCGAATATCTCCCTGGAGATTTACGGCGACGTGAAGAGATAATCAGGACGAGAGTCCGATCAGCCGCTTCTGCCGTACTCAGCCGGGTTCGACTTCACCATGGCCCAGATGCGAATCTGAGCGCGCTGGTGGGACCGGTTGAGGTCGAGAGTGAAGAACTGCTTGACGCCGTTATTGAAGAAGTTAAGCCCTTCGTTGACAAACTCTTGGCTGAGCTGAGGATCGAATGATCCTTACATTTTGTAACCCAACAATTGTAATTACAATGCCATGTATGTAAAACTATTTTTTCAAAAGAAAGTGCATATTCACATCATAAGTTTCATACTATAAGTATACTCCTCTAGCCCCCGCCTCTGTTTTGTGAATACTGGAGCCTTAGTATTTTAAGCAAAGGGGAAAAAATAAGTATGATGACCAGGGATACGCGCTTCAAGCCGATGGTCAAGATTAAAGTAACATTTTAACCTTATTGCAAACTGGTAGCCACCCAAATGACCGAAGACTAGCCAGATAGTCCCGTGTGCGTTGAGAAACGGCTTATTTAGGAGTGACTTATCTGGAAGTGATCATGAGATCGACCTGCAAATCCGGTTGAAAAATGCTGTAATAACCTAACCGCCGGCGATCAGCCCCCAGGTCGAATTTGTATAATTTGGGCTTAAAGAAAAACACTCATTGTATGAAAATAAGACATGCTTTTTATGAAAAGATGCTAATTGAACAGGAAAAGAGTGATTGGAATACTTACACGTAAAACTTGCGAAGTTGATCGATGTTCCAAGTATTGGACAAAATCCGACCATCCTCCATGGCTAACCGCGCAGATCCTGACCGCGGCACTGAGACGACAGTGTATGACCCTTCCCACTTTGGGGAGAATTTATTGCGGTTAGACTGGTCTTGAATTTTTCGTAAAACCAAGTCGCCCACGTTGAGATCACGTGGTCGCACCTTTTTACTGTGATACTTGCGTAGAGCCTGCAAGTATACCGCGGACTTGATCAGGGCGCGATCACGCCGTTCTTCCAGGAGGATGAGATCTTGCGATCGCTGTTCGGATTGGTTGACCTGTTTGAATTGATTCGTGCGAACAGATCCAATACTGACTTCCATAGGCAACACAGCCTCGGCCCCATAGACCAAATGGAAGGGTGTCTCACCGGTGGCTCGACTAGAGGTAGTCCGTAGTGCCCATAGAACAGTATAAAGCTCATCTGCCCAAGCCCCCGAGCGGGTCTTGAGGCGATCAAAAACACGTTTTTTGATGCCTTGCAATACTTGCCCATTGGCTCGTTCTACGGCTCCATTGCTTTGTGGATGTGCCACGGAAGCAAAGCACACCTTGGTCCCAATCTGATCGCAGTAGTCTAGGAAAAGACCGCTAGCGAACTGAGAACCGTTGTCTGTGATGAGACGGTTTGGAACACCAAATCGTGCCACAATGTTCTTGTGAAAGAACTTTTGTGCGGCTGATGCAGTAATATTTCGTACTGGTTCGGCCTCAATCCACTTTGTGAACGTGTCAATGGCTACGAACAAAAACTTGTATCCATTGACCGCTTGTGGCATAGGACCGACGATGTCCATTCCCCAGATCGCGAAGGGCCATGCGAGAGGAATAGTTTGCAATGCATAAGCAGGTTGATGAACCTGTCTTGCATGAAACTGACACTGTGGACACATCTTGACCATAAACTTGGCATCATCGAGTGCCGAAGGCCAGTAGAATCCCTGTCGAAAAACTTTTCCGACCAATGTTCGGTATGACGCGTGTGCACCGCATACACCGTCATGTATTTCTTTCAAGAGGGATTTTCCTTCCTCCTGAGATATGCAGCGCATGAATACTCCTTGAGTACCCTTTCTGTACATAACCCCATCTATGAGTTTGTACAGACGCGCCTTTCGAATTAACCGATCGCTTTTGGTTTCGTCCTCGGGTAGGGCCCCATGTTCAAGATAGACCCTCAATGGATGAGTCCAATCTTGTTCCTGACCGAGGTTGGCAACGAAGGCTATTGCCGGATCATCCTCGACCGAAGTCATGATCGAAGGATGGTCCAAGTGTTCAATGAACACTCCTGCCAGAGCGGATGAGCGTGAGGATCCAATTTTGGATAATTGGTCTGCGAGAATGTTGTCCTTTCGCGGGATGTATTGGACTTCGAAGTGACTGAAGTGTTTTTCCAATCTCCTCACTTCCCCCAGGTAATGAGCCATTGTCTCATCGGAGGTGCTGTACTCCTTGTTTACCTGGTTTACGACCAGCTGTGAGTCCCCCCTCACCACTAATCGACGGACTCCGATGAATTTTGCTGCCCGGAGCCCTGCAAGAAGACCTTCATACTCTGCTGCATTGTTGGTGGCAACAAAGTGTAGTTGAATAACATACTTAAGCTGTTCGCCCTGAGGCGTAACTAAGACCACTCCAGCCCCCGAGTGTTGAAAACTACGGGAGCCGTCAAAGTACATTGTCCAATAATCGCGGCACTCCAGTTCCTTCGCCAACTGCACGGGTGGCTCAGGGTTGGTCCATTCGACCACAAAGTCGGCCAAAACCTGAGACTTAACCGCCGTGCGAGGGGTGAAAAGTATTTCGAAGGCATCGAATTCGACCGCCCATTTAGCGATTTGACCAGATTTTTCTGGATTTCGAACAATATCCCCTAAAGGAAAAGAGGAGGGTACTGTGATCTTGTGTGCTTGAAAGTAATGTCGTAGCTTACGGGAAGCCATCAGTAGCGCGTAAAGTATCTTCTGGACCTCAGGGTAGCACTCCTTAGGACCATGAAGTACTTTGCTCACATAGTAGACGGGTCTGTGTACTCCTTCCCTTTCCGCGATCAGAACTGCGCTGACCGCGTGTGGGGTGGCCGCCAAATACAGAAGTAATGGTTCCTCCTTTTCAGGAGATACCAATACCGGCGGACTAGAAAGATATGTTTTTACCTCCTGAAATGCTTTTTCGGCCTCGTCGGACCACGTGAAGTTATGATGTTTCCGCAAGGCTTTAAAGAAAGGTAGTCCCCTTTCGCCTAATCGCGATATGAAGCAACTTAAAGCCGCCATGCGACCAGCCAGGCGTTGAACATCCTTCATGGTCGAGGGCGACCTCATTTGTTCAATAGCTCTGATTTTCTCTGGATTAACCTCAATGCCCCTGGAACACACAAGGAAACCAAGAAGCTTTCCTGAAGAAACCCCGAAAGAACATTTCTCCGGGTTCAATTTTATTCCAAAGCGATTCAAGTTACAGAAGGTTTCAGCAAGATCGTCCAAATGAGACAATCTTTTGGTGCTCTTTACAACCAAGTCGTCTACATATGCTTCGAGATTATGCCCTATCTGGGAAAGAAAGGTCTTTTGCATCAAGCGCTGGTACGTGGAACTAGCGTTCTTGAGACCGAACGGCATTCTGACGTAGCAGTATGTGCCGAACGGGGTGATGAAGGCAGTTTTCTCTTCATCGTCTTCTGCCATGCTAATTTGATGATATCCTGAGTAGGCATCCAGAAAACTCATCAGTTCGCAACCCGCAGTGGAGTCAACCAGCTGGTCGATGCGGGGAAGGGGAAAGTCGTCCTTCGGATAGGCACTGTTGAGGCTAGTATAGTCGACGCACATGCGCCACTTGCCATTTGACTTGCGGACCATGACCGGATTGGCGAGCCAGTCCGGGTGATTCACTTCGCGGATAAACCCGGCTTGTAAGAGTTTGTCTAACTCTTCTCGGATGGCTTCCTGTCAGTCGGTGGCAAAACGCCTGAGCTTTTGCTTTATTGGTCGTTGTCCAGGTCGAATTGCTAACCTGTGCTCAATTACTTCCCTTGGGACACCGGGCATGTCGGACGGTTTCCACGCAAACACATCTGCGTTAGCCCGGAGGAAAGTAACGAGGTCGAGTTCCTATTTGTCATCCAGGGCTGACCCAACCCGAATTGTCTTGGATGGGTCATCTGGGTACAAAGGAACTTGTTTGAGTTTCTCATCCGGTCGAGGAGCAGCCCTGATCGCATCGGTGGCGACAGTGGCGACCTGAGCATCCCAGAGGGGAAGTTGATCGACCATCACCAAAGATAGCCGGTCGCACGTGAGCGCCACGTTGCGACTTCCTCGGACCGAAATGACACCTTTGGGGCCAGGCAATTTCCCGCACTGATAAGCATAGTGCGTTGCCATCATGAACTTAGCAAGAGTCGGCCTGCCAAAGATTGCATTATAAGCTGAATCACAATCGATTACATCGAAAGTAACCAATTCTGTTCGGAAATTATTGGGTTCTCCCAGAGTGACCGGGAGGACCACTTGTCCCAATGGCATCATGGAGGGGCCTGGGATTATCCCATAAAACGGATGGATTATGGGCTTGATCTTCGAACGAGGAATTTGCATCTCGTCGAGTGTCTTGACCAATAAAAGATCAAGGGAACTTCCCCTGTCAATCAGGACCCTTTCGACTCTCGCGTTACTGATGATTGGGGTAATAACCAGAGGTAGCCTCAATGGTCGAGTTAGCCCCACAGGACAGTCAGCGCGATCGAACGTCAAAGGCATATCCGACCAACGGGGATATTGAGATTCACCAAGGGATGTCTCCGTTTGGTTAACCTCTCGGCAAAAGATTTTAAACTGCCTTTTGGAAACGAAAGAGGAGGAACCTCCGAAAATGACATTAACATGATTTTGAGGTACCTGATAAGCCATTTCTTCGTCTTCGTCGACGTCTCTAACCCCGCACGCCTGCTCTTTAGGCGGTAAGGTTGGCATTGGCCCAGTTCCTTGGTAGAAATCATCCAGCTGTTTCAACCAACTCCTACAGTTTTTGAGGTCGTGGCCTGCGGAGTTGTGGAGTGGACACCACCTCTTGCCCTCCTGCGGATTAGTTGATTTTTCTGGCTGGTCGGAATCCCGGCCACCAGAAGCAGTTTTACTTTTAAAAGAAGACTTATTACCTTTGGTCGAAGGTGGTTTCTCCGCGACTGCGACCTCGCGGTACTGTCCAGAGCGGTTCCTCTTCGACTTTTTTGACTTCCCACCCGGTGAAGACTCCGGCTTTTTGCTTGAATCTTCTTTCTTGGCGTCCTTGAAGCCTGGTTGGGGTGGTAGGTCCCCCTTGTCAACCATTCGGTTCCATTCGACTGCCTCGGCTGCATCGGAGTATCGATCAGCCATATCGAACAGATCGGCCACTGATCGAGGAGGGTGGATGAGCAAGTCTTCAGTGAATCTCCGGTATCGAACGGCATGCTTAAATGCCCTGATTACGGAGCCATCAGATATGTTTGGGATGGTATTTCTTACCCCGACAAACCTCTTGACAAACTGCCGAAGTGTTTCGGTCGAAGTTTGCTGCAGTCTATGCAAGTCGTCCTCCTTACCCGGCTTTTGGTAACAGTTTTGGAAATTGCTGAGGATGGCATCGCATAGCATTTCCCAATTATAGATAGAACCCTCAGGCTGATTGAACAACCAGGTTCTAGCCGGTCCTATGAGGACTGTTGGCAGGTAGTTGGCCATGACCTTGTCATCGCCTCCTGCTGCTTGGATGGCAGTAATATAGATCTGAAGGAACTCAGATGGGTTTTGGGTTCCATCAAACCTCTCAATGGCCCCTGGTCGAAACTTATCGGGCCAAACGACTGCTCGTAGGCCAGGCGAGAAAGCTTTGCAACCAACGTAAGGACCGTGAACCGTCCTGCGACTTTCGGTCGGGTTTCGAGCAAACTCACTTAATGGCGAGGTTACTCGGGGTCCCAAACGAGAGTGAACGGGAACTCGATCCCTACTACGAGAGTCCTGCATTTGCCGATATTTGTCCTGTCAGGACGGTAAAGGCGGCGGGTAACTCCATCGGCCAGAGCCAAAATGAGGACCATCTCGATCACGGGAATGTGTCACTGAGCGGGAAGAGGCTGTTGGGGTCGCCTCGGATGCAACCTTGTCCAGTCTTTCCGCCAGGATCCTGAAAAAGGCCGGTCTCTGCGCATCCGTGACCGTAGGAGGAAAATTACGCATGACCTCCGCGATAGATCGCAGTCAACCATGGGTACTTCTCCTAGGGGCACCAGGTGTTACTGTTTCTTCGTCCACTGGGAAATGCTCCGGTGGTAAGGAAGGAGTCTGGTCACGTCTACGACCACGCGACCGTCGAGAAGAACTTGGGGCAGCATCGTAACGAGCCTGCGCATCTTGAAGAGCCTCTAGGGCAGTTCTGCGTAGTTCGTTGTTCTGTTGCTCGAGATCTTGCTCCTCCTTCTGTTTGCGATCTTGTTCTTCCCTGGCAACCTGTTGATCGGGAGTTTCCTCCGACAACACAGCAAACTGCCTAGGGAGAGAGGTCGTCGATGGGGAGAACATCTCGGTCTGTTCCGAGTCAGACTCGAAATCAAAGAGACGGTGGAGGTTATCAGGGTCGAACCTTCCTGGGCTAACTTCAGGGCCACCATCATATTTTCCCTCAGCGGGATCGTATGACGGGCCGGATTCATCGCCTAGCACATTAAGAACCTCTGCGGGTTCTGACCTTGTGCCAGTTACCTCCTGGTCGATTAACATGACTTGGGGAGATGATTCAACCTGTGGAAGATTCTGGCCTTTGACCTCTTCCATCGGAACAGGATCGCTTGGAGAAGGCATGGGTATATGGGCATAATCCTCGAGATCGAAATCGTTCTCGGAATCATATGCTCCAGCCATGTTTCGGTGAACCTCCGAATTTCAATTAGGACGCCTTGAGAAAGGCCCCACGGTGGGCGCCAGCTGTCGACGATTCGGACTCGGAGTCCTCAGCCGAACTTATGCAGAATTTGTAATTGTGAGACCTTTCAAGATGACCCTTCGGGAAGGTATGCTGAACAATGGTGAACAGGAGCACAGAGAGTTTAGACAGGTTCGAGCCCTCGATGGTGGGAGTAAAAGCCCTACGTCCTGTTGAGATTTCACTAAGTGTGGTAAAAGATTTACAAAATGGAGGGAAAAGTCCTCACAGGCAAGGATTTTCCCTGTAAAAGTGTACAAGGATAAGCCAAAGAAGGCTTACTAAAAATGCTATATGAGGTGGGCCGTAGACTTGTCTAACTTAGATGATTTTGGGTTTCTTGATCTTCCGATCCCTCGGTTGATGTTTCGGATGATCTCTCGATTTCCCCTCTTCCTTGATTGATGCTCCATGCCATCCTTTTGTACTGTTTGAAAGGGTGCCATGTGAAGGAAACTGCATCAATCGGTTGCACGGACGGTTGGATGCGGTTTTTGGAACTGCTCTTAACCTCCACACAGGTTAAACACATGTTATTCATGGATAACTGTATGTGTTAACCTTCTAACGGTTGATTCTCCACGTGTAGGAATCTTCGGGATACTTAGAATATCCTGTTGCATGGGCAACCGAATAGATAGATCCCAAGTATCCTGATCGGCGGATGTTCTGACCGCGGGATATTGGCTGACCGCGCAATATCCCGAATGTGTAGTTCGCGTATAGCCTACGAACTTCTGACCGCGCAAGGCTTACGGTCTGACCGCGTAAAGCTGCGACCTGATTGCGTAAAGCTTGCGACCTCATGGTGATGCCCCTCAGAATAGCTTGAGTTCGCATCACCAGATACATGTCTGGTTCGAACCTGTCTTGAACCAAAAGTTTATTAGAAGTGACCCGGGTGTCAATCCTCGTCACTCCCCTCTCTGGTTCTGGGAGGCACTCCTGGGGACCGCCCGGTGGTGGGTTCCCCTCACACTCCGGTGGTACCTCCCGAGCTCGCAACCGCTACACATGAGCTCCCTCCTCCCCCGGGGCCGCCCTCGAGGGCTCCCCCGGTGGATCAGGTCCACTTTACCTGGGAGAAGGTCGAGCAAATGCGTACCACCAAGTCAGGAGAGGCCCCCCCGTGCAACCGGCTGGAGCCTCCCCCGGGTCGTCGACGCAGTGAACCACATTCCCGTCCCGGCCTAGGGAAGAGGCCCGCCGAGGAAGCAGCCGCCACCGCTGCGGGGTGCCCGGATGTCCTGGAGGTTAGCTCAACTAACCCGGAGGAAAAGCGGCGCTACTGCCACATCGGCGGACCTCTTGGGCCCCTCCCGGACTCCGACAAGAAACACGCGTCCCCCGTCAAAGGGGACAGCAACCGAGACTCTCCCCGAGAGGTGGAGGGGGCTAACCAACCACTGTGCCGCCGCCTCCTGTGCATTCGATGGCCGCGACCTTACCGACCGCCGCACATCGAACACCACAACGGTGAGGCCGACCCTTACGAGTTTGTGTAGGTGTATTCCATGGCCATCTCGGCGGTTGGGGGGGACGAGACGGTCCAGTGCAATGTCTTCCCCCTCTACCTGATAGGGATCACTCGCTTATGGTTTTACAACCTGAAGGCCGGCTCCATCAAGTCTTTTGCACAGCTCAAACGCGAGTTTTGTGCAAACTTCCAGGGGAACTACGTGCGTCCCTTGGATTCATCGAGCTATACACTGTCCAACAGAGGACGGGGGAGACGATCCGCAGCTTCTTCAAGCGCTTTGCTCAGGTCAAGAGCAAAGTAGCTCACGTCCCTGACTCCACAGTCATTAAGGCGTGCAAGAGCGGGATCCTTCCTGGGGAGCTCCATAGGAGACTCTCCCGAAGCTGCCCCTCCTCCGCTGACGAGCTCTTAACTGTGCTCGAGAAATACGCTCGGGCGGAGGAAGGACGACCTCTGGAAGAAAAACCAGGGAGTCCCCGGCCCCGCCGACCGGGAGGCTAGGGACCCCCTCAAGCGCCCCAAGAGGGGCAATCGTAGCGAGCCACGGCCTCAGGACACCTTTGTCCTCGAAGGCGGAGGCGGCTCGCGCGATGCCTCCAAGGGAAACCACCCCTTCCCCAAGCCCAAAGGTCGTGCGGGGGGGGGGGGGGGGCAGTCGTCCCTGTTTTATCTAGGCCTTCATGCCTAACCCTAATTTTGATGATTAATGAAAACTAAGTGTTTCAGACTGACTGTGCTTCTGAGATTTTTTGATACAGGTTTTGTTCGGGAAGAAATACAAGATGATCAAAATGAACCCGACATGAAGTGAAGCACAAGGTGCAGAAGAGCAAAGACAAGACATAAACATGAAGATGCAAAGGACCTAAGGTAATTTGTAATTTCATTTTCTCTCGATCTCGGTGTTTGGAGATAGATCGGTTAAGGACCTTGTTGTTTAGATTTTAACTGTACTATAAAGAGGGGTTGCAAAAGTCCTCTCTATATCTCCAACATAAACTGAGAAACTTAGGTCATTGCATTGCATCTTTTTGGTTGGTTTTAACTTGAATTTGATTTTGAAAGATTTGGATTTTCAGTTGAGTTTTGATAGCAGAAGAGTTTTTCAAACTTCTATAAAGATATAGGCAGATCTGATTTTTGCTTCTGTTGACAAAAATGTAACCCTTAAAATTATCTTTCAAACGAGCCATTAAATACCTCTTTTGGATTTCTGGATTTAAAGTTATAGCTGTTTTTGTTCAGGTTGACTGTCAGTTTGCTGAACTGACTGTCAGTTTGAATGTCAGTTTGTGTTAACTGACATTTGTCCAGAGAGTGTGTTTGTCGGGCTCAAAATTTTTGTACTAAACTGACTGTTAGTTTGTCCATACTGACTGTCGGTTGGGATTTCGACCACAGTTGTTTTTAACTGAGTTTCTATCTGTTTTGGTCGAGTTTTTGGTCGAACTGACTGTCAGTTTGCATAATTGACTGTCAGTTGTGGGTTTCAAGTTTCCATATATGACCACAAACGGCTAGCTATTTTTTATCCGTAAATTTTGTCGGCCGTTGTGTACGAAACTGACTGTCAGTTTGTGTTGCTGATTTTCAGCCCTAGCTCCAACGGTTCTTTTGATTCTTGAGGCTATAAATAGGGGTTTTGGGCATGAGTTTCATACAACAAGCAGCATCATTCTCTTATACACTCTTGAGCTTTAGTTTTCTACACAAAATCTTGATCTGTTGATCAAGTCGAGTGTTTTCTGATCCACCGAGCGTTTCAATTCATTGCGTGGCCGTTGACCTCTCCAGTTTGGAGATTGTTGGAGAGGCTCGGCAAAAGTGTACAAGGCATTGGTGCTTGCCTTTCGGGAGTGGACAAGGAGCAACCACTAGTTGATAATATCCTTCGTGGGTATTGAGGCAAAACTCAAGTGACTTGAGTGCTTCAACGAGGATTAGTGGAGACTGGGCGAGTCTCTGATACCTCGGTAAAAATCGGTGTATGCTCTCTCTATCTTGTCTTTTCAATATATAAATTGCTATTGGTTCTTCTTATTGCAAAAACTTGTTTTTCATTTAAAGTTTTTAAAAGCCTCCTATTCACCCCCCTCTAGTTGGCATCCTTGATCCTACACGTGGTATCAGAGCCTGGTCTCTCGATTCATTAGGCTTTACCGCCTAGAGAGAGGATGTCGTCTATTGATGGTTTTTCTCTTGGTCATACCAATCATGCGCCAATCTTTGATGGGACTAATTATCCCTATTGGAAAGTGCGCATGTCGGTATTCCTAGAGGCCATGGGGCTTGACGTATGGGATATTGTTAAACTCGGTTTTACTCCTCCGGATGATCCGGCAAATCACTCTGAGGATGATAGGAGAAAATTGCATTTAAATGCCTGTGCGAAAAATGCACTCTTTGCAGGTTTGTCTCTAAACGAGTTCAACCGTATAAGCAATCTCACGACTACTCACAAGGTTTGGACCACCCTCGAAGAAATTTACGAGGGCACAACTAAAGTCAAAGAGGCAAAGCTGCTTATGGTGAGGCAAAGATATGAGACATTCACCATGTCATCAACTGAGTCCGTGGACTCCATGTTCACTCGATTGAATAATATTGTGAATGAACTCAAGGGGCTTGGAGTCATTTTTAGTGACCTTGATATTGTGAGAAAGATGCTTAGGGCCTTACCTGAAAGCTTCGACACCTTGGTCACGGTTCTCACAAACTCTGATTTGTCGACCACAACACCGACCGATCTCTGTGGGAACCTCATCACCCATGAGATGCACAAAAAGGAGAAGAAGGAAGCAGCCGAACCCTCGGAGATGAAGAAGAAGGCCTTGGCTTTCAAAGCCAACGCGAAGAACGATTCAACCGATGGCTCCTCCGATGAAGATCTAGCACTCATGGTAAAAAATACTCAAAAACTTCTCCGCAGGTTGCACAAGAAGGGTGTCAACATTGACACACGACCAAAAGGACCAAAGTAGAACAACTTCAAGGACATCATTTGCTATGGATGTCATGAGAAGGGGCACATATCTTCAAGATGTCCAAACAAGAACAAATCTTGGAACAAAAAGAAGAAATTCTTCAAGAAGAAGAATGACGAAACCAAAGAAGCATGCTTTGGAGAGTGGATGTTCGGCGGAGAAAGCTTTGACTCCGACTCTGACGATGAAGGATGCTCCAAGAAGCTAGTCGGACTAGCTCTCGGCAACACACCTTCCCTTTGTCTTATGGCTAAAGGCGATGAAAAGGTACATTCTAACGATCCTTCATATGATGAATTAGTTGAAATGATAACTGAACTAAATGAAGTTTTTGGAAAAACTAAAAGGAAGTATAAAGCGCTTAAGGAAGAACATTCTTCCCTACGCGCTCAATACTCCGAATTGAAAGATTCATATGAAAGTTTTCTTATTAAAGACATTGCTCATGCTCCATCTAAAGTTGATGTATCCATTTCATGTGATTTAGATGATTCTCCTTCTAGTAGCCATCATATTCCATGTGCTTCGAATGATAATATCTTAAATGAAAATAATGAACTTAAGACACAAGTCAAAAGACTTGGAAAAGGCTTAGAAAACTGCTACAAAGGCAAAGTATCTCTTGATCTAATCCTTAGTAAACAAAAATGTTCATTTAGAAAAGAAGGATTAGGATACTTTCCGAAGAAAGGAAAGAAACCAAACACTAAAACTGTTTTTGTTAAAGCATGCCACACATTTTGTTATAAATGTTATGAAACTGGTCATTCACATGAAGCATGTCCATTGATGACTCAAAATTATTTTGATACTTGCTACATGCTTCAAAAGTCGAAGAAAGGTTATGCTATAGCAAAGTATGTTGGCGCACCCATGCTAAATAAAAAGAAGAAATCAATTTGGGTGCTCAAAGCTTTGATTGCTAACATTGAAGGACCCAAAAAGGTTTGGGTATCTAAAAGGACTTAATTCTTTTTATGCAGGTGAACTACAAGATCGGTGGGAGGCATTGGGTGCTAGACAGCGGATGCTCCGAACATATGACCAGTAACAAGAAGTTGTTCACCTCACTTGAAGACAACTCAAGCGAGAATCAAAAGATCACATTTGGCGACAACCGTCAAGGAAATGTTGTAGGCTTGGGTAAAATTGCTATCTCAAACGATCTTTCAATTTCAAATGTTTTGCTTGTTGAATCTCTGAATTTCAATTTGCTTTCCGTTGCACGAATTTGTGATTTTGGTTTTCGATGCACATTTTATCCCAAAGAAGTTTTAGTTGAAAGTTTAAAAGATAATTCTTTGATTTTTAAAGGCTTTTGTTTTGGAAATCTTTATTTGGTTGATTTTCATTCAAAAGATGCATTTCTTTCAACATGTCTTGTCTCTCAAACCTCAAAAGGTTGGTTATGGCATAGACGACTTGCACATGTTGGAATGCATCAATTGAGAAAACTTTTAAAACGCGATTTGGTTGTTGGCTTAAAGGATGTGAATTTTGAAAAGGACAAACCTTGTAGGGCCTGTTAAGCTGGCAAGCAAGTAGCTACTTCACAGCCAACTAAGCGCATTCTTTCGACTTGCAAACCTTTGGAACTTCTTCATATGGATTTATTTGGACCTTCTGAGTTCCAAAGTATCGGGGGTAGCAATTATGGTTTTGTGATTGTTGACGATTTTACTCGCTACACTTGGGTTTTCTTTATTTCTCAAAAATTTGAAACCCCCGATGTTTTCAAAAGTTTTGCAAAAGGTGTTTCTACTGAATTCAAACTTTCCATCAAGAAAATCCGTAGTGATCATGGTGGAGAGTTTGTTAATTCAACTCTATTTGATTTTTGTGACTCTCTCGGAATTAAACACGAATTTTCTACTTCTTACACTCCACAGCAAAATGGAGTCGTTGAAAGGAAAAATCAAACACTTATAGAAATGGCAAGGACTATGTTAAGTGAGTATGATACTCCTACTCGCTTCTGGGCTGAAGCCGTGCATACGGCTTGCTATTCTATAAATCGACTTTATTTGCATCCTCTTTTGAATTTGACTCCTTATGAACTTCTTATTGGGCGCAAGCCAAATATTTCTTATTTCCGAGTTTTTGGATGCAAATGCTATATTCTTAAGAAAAGAAATTTTGGTGGTAAGTTTCAAAGAAGAGTAGATGAAGCCTTTCTAGTCGGATACTTCACCAGTAGCAAAGCTTATCGCATTTTTAACAAAAATACTAGTTGTATTGAAGAATCCTGTGATGTCGAATTTGATGAAACTAATGGCTCACAAAAGGAGCAAGTTTCTTGTGAAGTTTCAGGTGAAGATCTTCAAGAAGCCGTGAAAAACATCACAATTGGAGACATCAAGCCAAGAGAAGAAGATCAAGAAGATGATGTCAACATTGAAAATGTTGATCAAAGTGCGCCATCATCTCAAGTTGATTCTCCAGAACCTAGTCAAGAAGACGCCGCACAAGATGAAGCACCAAGACAGCATCAAATGATCACCAAAGATCACCCTCTAGATCAAATATTGGGTGACGTCAGTAAGGGTGTTCAAACTCGCTCTCGTATTGCTGCATTATGTGAACATCACTCATTTGTGTCTTCTTTAGAACCTAAACATGTTAATGAAGCTTTAAATGATCCTGATTGGGTAAATGCCATGCATGAGGAACTTAATAATTTTTCTAGAAATGAAGTTTGGACTTTAGTAGAAAGACCCAAGGATCATAATGTAATTGGAACAAAATGGGTTTTCAGGAATAAGCAAGATGAAAATGGAGTAGTAATTAGAAACAAAGCTGTCTTGTTGCACAAGGTTTCACTCAAGTTGATGGTTTAGACTTTGGTGAAACTTTTGCACCTGTAGCAAGACTTGAAGCTATTCGTATTCTTCTTGCTTATGCATCATGTTTTAATATCAAACTTTTTCAAATGGATGTTAAAAGTGCTTTCTTAAATGGTGAAATTTCTGAACTCGTCTTTGTTGAACAACCTCCTGGATTTGAAGATTCAAAATTTCCAAACCATATGTTCAAATTGTCTAAAGCTCTCTATGGTCTCAAGCAAGCTCCTCGAGCTTGGTATGAACGACTTAGAGACTTTCTTTTATCAAAAGGTTTTAAAATTGGGAAGGTTGATACAACCTTGTTTACAAAGAAAATTGAAAAAGATTTGTTCATTTGTCAGATATATGTTGATGCTATTATATTTGGATCTACTAATGAATATTTCTGTCATGATTTTGGAGAGATGATGTCTAGGGAATTCGAGATGTCCATGATCGATGAGCTGAGCTTCTTCCTTGGACTTCAAATCAAGCAACTCAAGAATGGCACGTTCGTGAGTCAAATAAAGTACGTGAAGGATCTGCTTAAGCGGTTTGGGATGGAAGACGCTAAGGCAATCAAAAATCCCATGGCGACAAATGAACATCTGGATATGGACAAAAGCGGAAAATCGGTCGACTCTAAACTTTAAAGGTCTATGATTGGTAGTCTTTTGTATCTTACTGCATCTAGGCCTGATATCATGTTTAGTGTGTGCTTATGTGCTAGATTTCAATCAGATCCTAAGGAATGTCATTTAATTGCTCTTAAAAGAATCCTTAGATATTTAAAATGCTATCCCATTTTAGGTCTTTGGTATCCGAAAAATACAAATTTTGAATTAATTGGATATTCGGATTCTGATTATGCTGGGTGCAAGATTGATCGTAAAGCACATCTGGTAGCTGTCAGCTGTTGGGGAGATCATTAGTATTATGGTCATCTAGGAAACAAAATTCTGTAGCTCTCTCCACAGCTGAAGCTGAATATGTGTCTGCAGGCAGTTGTTGTGCTCAATTACTATGGATGAAGCAGACATTTTTGGATTATGGAATAAATTTTGATAAAGTGCCACTCTTGTATGATAATGAAAGTGCCATTAAAATTGCTAATAATCCTATTCAACATTCTAGAACTAAGCACATTGAAATACGGCACCATTTTATTAGAGATCATGTGGCAAAAGGAGATATTGATGTGAATTATGTCAGAATAGATATGCAACTGGCAGATATTTTCACCAAACCCTTAGATGAATCAAGATTTTACTTTTTAAGGGGTGAACTGAATATAATTGATATATCCAATGCTAGTTGATGTGCTAAATGTGTTTAAAGTGTATTATAATATTATTTTATTACCTCTTTGGTCTTAATCTTCTTCTGGTCGAAATTGACCAAACTGACAGTTAGTTCATCTAACTGACAGTCAGTTTAGTGCTTAGGAGCCTGTTCTTAGCCTCTGGTTGAAATCGTTGACCATGCTGACAGTCAGTTTCACAAACTGACTGTCAGTTATGTGAAACTGATTTTGGTCGTAGCTCCTGGTCGTTTTTGAACCTCATACTGACTGTCAGTCTTATAAACTGACTGTCTGTTTTAGATCTCAGGTTTCTGAACTGATTGTCAGTTCACCACACTGATTGTCAGTTTCAAAATCCTGGTTTCTGAACTGACTGTCAGTTTGAGTCCCGTGTTTTAAAACCCTCGATCTGTTTCTTTTTGGCTATTCGCCTCCTCTTCAGCGCCGCCACCTCCTCGTGCGCCTCCCCGCCATCGCACTTTGCACCACCTCCTCGCCGGATTGCGCCGCCGCCTTTCCGTGCCCTCGCCGGTGTTGCGCCGCCGCCTCATTTTTTTTTGTCTTCGGTTCATCTCGACCTCGTCGGCCGTGGCTTCTTTGTTCACCATTTTCTTCACCGGCTCGGCATCACCTTGTCGTGGGTGTTCATTGTGATCCTCCTCGTCGTCTGTGCCTCTTCTCTTCGGTCGTTTTGGACGTTGTCGCTGATTTTTGGCCGACGACCTCCTCTGCTCCGTTCGGCTGTTCTGTTTGGCGATCTGTTCAGGTCGTTCCGTCTCCTTCTCTGTTTTTGTTCTGCTATTTCGTTTCAATTATGTCTGATCAGCTGTCGTCGTCTCGACGCGTGGCCCGACGGAAGAACGCGGCGAATAGCCAGCGTTCATCGGGTCAGATGTCTGAGACACCGCCTTCGCCTCC
The DNA here is from genome assembly GCA_019359835.1 of Pharus latifolius. Lineage (NCBI taxonomy): Eukaryota > Viridiplantae > Streptophyta > Magnoliopsida > Poales > Poaceae > Pharus > Pharus latifolius. Next base: position 16,993,151 of record CM033327.1, on the reverse strand, counting down.
GCCTGAGCGTGTCCCCGTGGATTACTCCCGGTGGCACGCTAGCCGCCTTCGCACGCTCCGCTCCACAAACCGTTACCTGCTGCCGCGTCCCACTGGTCGCGACTCGTGCAATGTTGTTACCTGCTATAACAACTTGCACCTCGATCTGTTCAACAGTGTGTACAGCCGCACACCCATTTTTGCTCATCGCTCTCTGTCGTGGGGTACGATCGCCTCTCGCACAGGCATCGTCACCCTCGTAGACCTCTTTGGCTCTGTAGGGATCCGCGACCTTGTCGCCGATTCTTTTCTACACTGGGCCGAGGGGCCCATTCGCCAGTTTTATTCCACCGTCCTCATTTCCCCTCAGCGCGATTTCATGACCTTCATGACGGGCCTCCAGATCTACACCGTCACGAAGGAGCAGCTTGAGACAGCGCTTGGACTGGTTCGCCCTCCTTCTGGCGGCCATCTCCACACCCTTCCTGATCTCGAGCGTCGGGAGGTGGCCATGCTTTATTCCGGCCCCTTCTAGCTCCGTCACATCGTTGGCCAGTGCCGTGATGTTGACCTGGCCCTGTGGATCCTCCGTCTCACACTGGTCCCCATGAGCGGAGACAGGGCTGGGATCACCTATCTGGCCCTCCACGTCCTGATCTCTATCTTTCATGAGGAGCCATTTGATGTTGCTGATCTCATCATCAGTGAGATTCAGCACGTCCTTCTATCTCCACACCGTCAGTTGATATACGCTCCGTATATCATGGTGGTGCTCCTGCATATCCGGGCCGTCGATTCTGAGCTCCTGAGGCCCCATCATCCTCTGCTCTTCAACCCTCCGAGCCAGGCTGATCGCCAGCTCGGTGCTCACCCTGCCACAGCTGCTGGCCCTGATTCTCCCACATCAGATGATGATGCTACGGGGGAGTCAGAGGACGAGGCTCTAGCTCAGGAGACGGCTCCAGCACCCACTGCAGGGACAGGCACCGAATCTGCATCCTCTTCCAGCTCTCGGCTCGATCAGGTGATCCAGGTGCAGCAGTAGATCCTCCGCACCCAGACGGAGCATCATCAGATGTTGCTCCGTTTGCTTGCTCAACAGGAGGAGATTCTATGGCGCCTGCCTTCCACAGCTTCTCCTGCCCCTCGCAAGAGGGCTCGTCCGGCGTCGTCTTCTCCGAGCACAGCTTCAGGACCAGCTGATCCAGCTCCTGCGGTACCTGCTCCGACTCCAGCTGCTCCAGCTTCAGCAGCTACTCCTCCGATGTCTCCTGCTATCAACGCGTCTGGATCCCCTGGAGGCTCCGGGGATACTGCAGTTTTAGGGCTTTCTGATGATGAGCCTTAGGCTCTTTTTTGTGTTTTTAGCACCCTTTTTGTGCTTGATGCCAAAGGGGGAGAAGTGTTTTGGAGATATTGGATATTACATGTTGGATATTACATGTCTTTAGTTTTTGTGGATGTTATATGCATTTATGTCATGGATGTTTGGATATGGATATTTGGTTTATTATATATCTGTGTTTTTTGGATATGATGTTTCGATATCTCTTTATGCTCTGATACTGGTTATGATGGTATATGTCTGATGCTCTGATATATATGTGTTGATTTATGCTCTGATACTTTTTGATATAATGAGATGCATATATTCAGGGGGAGTTATTTCATTTATCTTTTATCGAACACTTGTTGTCATCAATCATCAAAAAGGGGAGATTGTTGCATCTAGGCCTTCATGCCTAACCCTAATTTTGATGATTAATGAAAACTAAGTGTTTCAGACTGACTGTGCTTCTGAGATTTTTTGATACAGGTTTTGTTCGGGAAGAAATATGAGATGATCAAAATGAACCCGACATGAAGTGAAGCACAAGGTGCAGAAGAGCAAAGACAAGACGCAAACATGAAGATGCAAAGGACCTAAGGTAATATGTAATTTCATTTTCTCTCAATCTCGGCGTTTGGAGATAGATCGGTTAAGGACTTTGTTGCTTAGATTTTAACTGTATTATAAAGAGGGGTTGCAAAAGTCCTCTCTATATCTCCAATATAAACTGGGAAACTTAGATCATTTCATTGCATCTTTTTGGTTGGTTTTGACTTGAATTTGATTTTGAAAGATTTGGATTTTCAGTTGAGTTTTTGACAGCAGAAGAGTTTTTCAAACTTCTAGAAAGATCTAGGCAGATCTGATTTCTTCTTCTGTTGACAAAAATGTAGTCCTTAAAATTATCTTTCAAAAAAGCTATTAAACACCTCTTTTGGATTTCTAGATTTAAAGTTATAGCTATTTTTGTTCAGGCTGACTGTCAGTTTGCTGAACTGACTGTCAGTTTGTGTTAACTGACATTCGTCCAGAGAGTGTGTTTTTCGGACTCAAAATTTTTGTACTAAATTGAATGTCAGTTGGGGTTTCGACCACATTTGTTTTTAACTGAGTTTCTATCTGTTTTGGTCGAGTTTTTGGTTGAACTGACTGTCAGTTGTGGGTTTCAAGTTTCCATATACGACCACAAACGGCTAGCTATTTTTTATCCGTAAATTTTGTCAGCCGTTGTGTACGAAACTCACTGTCAGTTAGGCAAACTGACTGCCAGTTTGTGTTGCTGATTTTCAGCCCTAGCTCCAACGGTTCTTTTGATTATTGAGGCTATAAATAGGGGTTTTGGGCATGAGTTTCATACAACAAGCAGCATCATTCTCTTATACACTCTTGAGCTTTAGTTTTCTACACAAAATCTTGATCTGTTGATCAAGTCGAGTGTATTTTGATCCACTGAGCGTTTCAGTTCATTGCATTTGCATACTCGTAGTTTCTTGGTGCGTGTTTGGAGGTCTAGAGAAGACCTCGCTGCCTATTACTCTTGGTGAGCGCCCTCACCTAGACGGTTCGGAGGCGTGGCCGTTGACCTCTCCAGTTTGGAGATTGTTGGAGAGGCTCGGCAAAAGTGTACAAGGCATCGGTGCTCGCCTTTCGGGAGTGGACAAGGAGCAACCACTAGTTGATAACATCCTTCGTGGGTATTGAGGCAAAACTCAAGTGACTTGAGTGCTTCAACGAGGATTAGTGGAGACTGGGCGAGTCTCTGATACTTCGGTAAAAAACGGTGTATGCTCTCTCTATCTTTTCTTTTCAATATATAAATTGCTATTGGTTCTTCTTGTTGCAAAAACTTGTTTTTCATTTAAAGTTTTTAAAAGCCTCCTATTCACCTCCCCTCTAGTCGGCATCCTTAATCCTACAATCCCATGGCCGTGAAGGCCCGGTGGCAGGAGGCAAGGAAGGCCTGTGGTGTACCTTCCACAAGTCCAATACCCACGCTACCTGGGAATGCCACCAGCTGCTCCAACACTTCGCTGCATTCCTCGACTAGCATGGGCGGGGGGGGTGGGGGGTGTGGGGGGGACTCCTGCCTTCTTACCCCCTCAGCCGGCCTTACCGGCCCTTCCTGCCCCAGTGGGGGGACAGTAAGGACAAACGCGGGAGGGGGACACGTTAGAAACGCTCCCCTTCCAAACCTCCCAAAGGCGTGTCAATATCATCATGGGAGGGTCCGCCTCCGGGCGGGACTCCAAGTGCCAGCGTAAGGAATACGCGCGTGAAGTAAAGGTAGTGGGGGTGTTGCACACGTCTCGGCCACCCAAGTGGTTGGACGTCCCCCTCACTTTTACAGAAGAAGACACGCGCGCGGTTCGCTTCCCCTACGACGACGCGCTCATTGTCTCTGCCATTGTCTACAACTGCCACCTGGCACGCATACTTGTCGATGGTGGAAGCTCCGCCGACGTCCTGTACCTGAAGGCATTTAGGGAAATGCAGGTCGACGAGAAGCTACTGCAGCCCGCAGTAGGGCCCTTGCAGGGATTCGTCCTGGGGAAGACGATCCACCCGGTGGGGAAGGTGGTCCTCCCCATGACCTTCGGTACCTCGGACAACTACCAGACGGAGATGGTCCAGTTCGACGTGGTGGACCTCCCCTCCTAGTATAACGCAATCATGGGGAGGACCACGATCAACCACTTGGGGGCCGCAATCCACCAGAGCTACCTCTACAAGAGGATCCCTGGGCCTCATGGCGTGATCACTGCCCGGGAGACCAAGACGTAGCTCGCGGGTTATACGAGCGCGCCGCCGCAATGATTGGGAGCGTCAACATGATCAAGACCCCGGAGGGAGAGACCTCTTCCCTGGTGCAAGACGCCACTGCGGTACCCTCTGAGAGGTCTCTCCCCAAGCCGCGTCCAGAAGGGGACCTCCGGAAGGTTCCGCTGTCCCCGGACGACGGAAACAAGACTGTCAAGATCGGGCCGGATCTCCATGAGGAGCAGGCGGAGCAGCTCGCAACTTTCCTACGCGAGAACTCCGATGTTTTTGATTGGAAGCCCTCTGACATGCGAGGCGTCGCCCGAGAAGTCATCGAGCATAAGCTCGCGGTGACCGCCGGTCACCCCCCGGCCAAGCAGAAGTTGAGAAAACTCTCCCCTGAACGCCAAGAGGCGATCAAGGTCGAGATCGCCAAAATTAGAGAGGCGGGGTTCATTCGGGAGGTCTTGCACCCCGAGTGGCTTGTGAACCCCGTCCTCGTGAAGAAGTCAAATGGTAAATGGCGAATGTGCGTGCACTTCACCGACCTCAACTGCGCTTGCCCCAAAGACAACTTCCTGCTCCCGCGGATTGACCAGTTGGTTGACTCGACCGCGAGGTGCGAGTTGATGAGTTTCCTAGACGCATATTCGGGCTATCACCAAGTCCGGATGGCGGAAGGGGACGAGGAAAAGACGAATTTCATAACTCCCCTCAGAACCTTCTGCTACGTCCACATGCCCTTCGGGCTAAAGAACGCTAGAGCGGCCTTCCAGCGACTCATGACGCTGGTCCTCAAGGACTAGATCGGTCGCAACATCGAAATCTACGTCGACGACACAGTCATCAAAAGTCCCCGCGTGGCTGCTCACATCGACGATTTAGCGGAGACCTTCCGCAACCTCCGCGCATATGGATTGAAGCTCAATCCGGAGAAATGCGCCTTCGGCGTGCGTGGGGGGAAGCTCCTGGGCTTCCTCGTGTCCCAGCGGCGCATAGAGGCCAACCCCGAAAAGATCCGGGCACTCCTGGATATGCCCTCGTCGCGCTCGGTCAAAGACGTTCAACGGCTCACCGGCCGCTTGGCCGCGCTGAGTCGCTTCGTCTCGCGGTCGGGGGAACGTGGCCTCCAATTCTTCAAAATCCTTCGGGGCCTCGAAGGGTTCCAATGGACCCCCGAGACCCAGGAGGCCTTCGACGACCTGAAGAAGTATCTCACGAGCCCCCCAATGCTCGTGAGCCCATCTCCAGAAGAGCCCTTGCTCCTTTACCTCGCCGCAACCCTGGTCGCTGTAAGCGCGGTATTGGTAAAGGAGCAGGACGGGCAACAGCGTCCCGTGTACTACGTGAGTGAGGCCCTCTAAGGGGCTAAAACTCGGTACACGGAGATGGAGAAGATCTGCTACGCCCTTCTAATGGTGTCCTGGAAGGTTCGTCACTACTTCCTGGGCACCCGATCACTGTCCCATCATCCCTCCCTTTGGGGGAGGTACTCCGGAACAAGGAAGCCACCGGCCGGATAGGAAAGTGGGGGGCCGAGCTTGCTCCCTTCTCCCTTTCCCTCACCGGTCGCTCTCCCACCAAGTCACAAGTCCTCGCCAACTTTGTGGCGGAGTGGACCTGTAACACCCTGAGTTAGGGGTGAAAATTTCCTTTTTCATCAATAGCATGCATGCATGTATCTGTAGTATGAGCCAGATCAGTATCTATTCTAAGCCCTAAAATCTCCGAAATCTATCCTGTGACCTCAAATCAAGATCAGATTGTTCAGATGTGATCTATCAGTTACTCTGAATTTAAAAGCCTTCAGAACCTAGATCCAATTCTATCTCGAAATTCCAGATTTGTTAACTTCTTCTGTTTTCGAAAACAGAAATACCTTATATTACCCAAATACTTTAAGTTTCAGAAATACAGATTTAATCCGAATCTTGACCAAGTTCAGACTAGATTATTCCTGGAATATAATCATGGGTATGTCAATACCTTAATCTAAAAAGTTGACAGCCAGATTCTACCATCTAGACTCTTTTCACAAATCAGTCCAAGAGTTATCGCAAATTAGTCCTTATCTGTTATTTGAAAACCCAGAAAGGCTAAAATCTCCAGATTAACTTTAAATTCAGAATTTCTTCAGCAAATCTTCTCAAAATGCTATTTGCCACAAGTTTCTCTTCTGTGCAGATATCAAAATCGAACCCTAAATGCCAGAATTCGAAATCGACAAAACTTAAACCTTATTTTACCCAAAATTACCCTATTTTCAGTTTGTATCGAAAACTATTCAAATGTATCAAATTTTATCATTTACCTTTGCCAAATATCCTGTTGAATATAATCTACCAGATTAGTGAAATCAATTTCAGTTTAAACCTCCCAGAATTCCAGATTTGCATTTCAGTCCAAAACAAGAAATCGAATATTGCAGTTCAGTCCATTTTCGACCAGGACAACAGTAGCATTCGACCAGGCCGTTTGCTGTACACGACCAGGGCTCGCCGTGTTTCCTTGCGCCGTGCACGCCCGCCGCCGGCCAAGCTTCGCCGCACTTGTGACCGTGCATGCCAGTACGCACGTGTCCTCGCCTCAGCCGTCACCGTGGCAGCGTCGTTGCTACGTCGACGACCAGCGTTTGCTCCCGCGCGCGATCAGCAGCAACTTTGTCAGCAATCCATCGCCACGTAGCCTCGCCGCGCCAGTACTTGTCGCCACCGCTTGCTACAAGCCTTGCCAGGTCCCGATGAGGCGACATTATGATCAGTTGAAAGCTTGTCGCCGTCGCATCACCGCTCTTGCTGTTTCTTCGCCGCTACTGCTCCAGCACGCAACCGATCTCATCACAGCAGCCAATCACTTCATTGTTCCCCTTCGTCATCTTCGCCTGGCCTATTTAAACCCTACTGTGTGCAGCAGCTTCTCCATACTTCACCAGAAACCAGCTAAATTCCAACTCTCGTTGTTCCAGTCATCTTCTCCGGCGAGCCGTCGAGGAAGTTCACGGTGCCAGCTCACTTCACTGCATCTCCTGCCAAATTGAAGCTAGCAGTGAGTACCTCTCATCCTCCTGATTGTACTGTAACATCTAATTGCTCTCCGGTGGACTCTAACACCGGTGATCGCCGGAAATGGCTGAAAGTCGAAGAATGCCTTGTTCCGGCAATGTAGCTCGAATTACTCCAAATTAGCTTTCGTATCTGTAATCAAAATTGATCAGTAAGCTAAATCAAGCATGCCTGTGAACTTAGAACAATCATTTGAGCCCAATTTGAAGCTATCCCCAATTTTGCAATTTATCAGTTGCTGGCTCTCGTCGCCAAGCCACACCGGCGATCCTCCGGCCAAATTGACGTCGCCAGTAGCTTACTCATACCCTTCTATCACTCCTAGAGCAAGGAATCGAGTTTAATCAGCTTGTGTTGGAAATGCCCAAATCCAGAGTTTCTTCTCCGGCGCCGATGACCGGAAAGCTTGTTCCGGCCATTTCAGCCCTCGAAACCTTGTCATTTAGATGTGTCTTATCCTCCTGAGTACTTTTGTCTTCTAGCCCGACACCTAGATCCGCCTAGATTGGAAGATATAGCCATGCCAAGTTTGTGTCCAGAACTGCTCCAGTGCAGCCAGTTCATCTCTGTTCATCATCAAATTTCTTGCTTTCCAGCCATTTCTTGCCCTAGATCCTGTTGACTTAATTGTTCCTGTTACTCAAGCCTACCTCCCAGACAAAGTGGTGCATCATTTGGAGTAATTCAGGCAGCCTAGTCGTTGTCCCAGTCTCGGGGCGCGACAACTCACGACAAAACATTCAGTAGTTCAAATATTACAACATTTAGTTTTGCGACGAAGACAATGCGCCATCACCCGCGGGCATCGATCTCTTCTGTGACCAGGCTGCCTGCAAGCGCTGCATCTACATACGTCATCTTCACGCTCCGCTGCATCCATATCATTATTTATCCTCCTGGATCGACGTCGGCCGACATGGCCTACGAGGAGCCTCTTGTCTGGGATCCACGTGATGGCATCTTTCGGGGATAGTTGTCGATAGCTTTCCCCTGCCGCAAACCCATTCAAGACACCATCCCAGGTCTTCCATAGGTACTGCAGAGTATAATAGGTTGAGATGTACTGCGTTGGATTGATCCCAGGAACAGAGCAGGCAGCGATGACATGCAAGCAAGGAATGTGCAGCAGTTGAGACTTGTTGCATGTGCATTGGGTATCTGCATTTGAAATTCGACATTCGTGGACCCGACCAGCCCGCAGTGTGCCACGGACATGTCTGTGCCTTAGCCGAACCTCGTACTTCCCGTGCAAGTGACTCAGTACTGTGACATCATGTGTCAACGATTTTCTTGTCCGAAATTCGAGGTAATCATTGATCTTTTTGGGCCAGTGTGCTAAGGGGTCATGCAAAAGGCTTGATGCCGCCAAACCCCTGCTGTCGTAGTACGCTACTGTGCGATAGAATGTCATTTCAACTATTGTAGTGAGTGGTAAGCATCGCACACCTTTGAGGATGAAGTTGTACACCTCGGCCAGATTTGTCATCATGATTCTGTACCGAGCCCCACCTGTGTCGTGAAGCAACGCCCACTTCTCCATTGGTTTGGGCTGAATCCACTGACTGAAACTGAGACGACCCCGGCGGCTTCCCGCACCGGTATCGCCGCGATCTTCTGCAACCCCTGCTTGTTGCAATTCCGCCAACGTACTTTCCTCCAGTGACTTCCAGATTTGTGAGAACTTTGACTGTTGGTTCTGTTTGGCAAGCCGTTTGAACACGAGCATCAGGCGCTTGCTCTTGAAACGACTGTGAAAATTTGCGCCAAGATGCCGTGAGCACCAACGACTCTGCAAATCATCCCAACTCAGCGATGGATCCTCTCCCGATCGCATGTACTCCATTGCACTCAGCATTCCTCCATTTCGATCATGAATCAAGCACACGCGCTCCCAGTCTTTCACGACCTCATTTTTCAAAGTGCCCAAGAACCACAGCTAACTGCTATAGTTCTCCCCTTCGACCACGGCATATGCTATGGGGAGAAGTTGGTCATTGGCATCAACAGCCACGGCAGTCAGCAGAGTTCCCTGGTATTTTCCAGTCAAAAATGTTCCGTCAATGCAAAACACGGGTCTCATGTACCTGAACGATGCAACGCATTGTTGGAATGCCCAGAAAAATCTCTGCAGTACCATACACCCAGGAATCACAGCACCCTCAGAGCCGATTGCCGGCGTATCAACAATTGCGGTGACTGTGCCTGGATTTGCTTCGCATATGCGCCGCAAGAGCCGCGGTACTAAGTTGTATGCCTCAACATATGTACCAAAAAGCTCCTCCAGCGTCTTCTGTTTAGCCCTCCATGCCTTCGCGTACTTGATATTATAACCGTACTTCTCCGCGACATGTGCAATTATCACTTTCGGTGTTTATTGCCGTATTTTCCTTCACTACTGACAGTATCAGACTGGCAACAAAACTGGAAGTGATTTTCTATGATGCTGCACCATGCCCTCAGCCAAACATCCGTGGTCTTCAACTCTGGTCACCCGAAAGAACGGGCTATCTTGTGGCTGCCAGACACATACGTACCATGGACAATTCTGGACTAAGCACCTCACAGTCCACAGGCTTGGATTTGATTTGACCACCCGGAATGGCCTATTTAGTGAGACAGCCCAAGCAGTTATGGCTTTCTTTGCATCCTTTTTATTCCGAAACAACTGTCCAAGCTGGACGGTTGATTCATTATAAGACCATCGCGAACCCAGCTCATCACGAACCACAGCGTTATTCAAGGATGATGGAGCAGTCCACTCACTTATAGGATTCTGCTGTTTCGTGGGTTCAACAGGAGATTCATACATTTCTGACGGATCAGTATACTCCTCCTCATTAAAATTCTCCTCTAATTCTGGCAATTCTTCAGCTGCATCTACTTGATAGCCACCAAATTGAGTTGTATCTCCTACAGTTTGCAAAGGTACACTGCCAGTTGCACTGGCATTGGTACTGCCACCTGCACTGGTATCGACATCGCCACCGCCATCGTGACCTCCGGTACAGATATTAGTGCTTTCTCTTTCAACTGAATGGCTGCCCTCCGAACTATGTGCTAAGATTTCAACGTACAGTATGATGGTTCCAACAGCATAGCCTGGATTTGTCACAAATCGTCCAAACGAACCCCATGATTTGTCACCTTTCAGTCTCTTCAGCATCCATTTGTTTCCATCCGGAACCATGCCTTCGACCCTGAGATTATCCGTCGCAACATTGAATTGTAACAGGTCGACTAACCACATCTTCAAATCATTGAAAGACATTGACTGTGGTTGTCTCATTTGACTGTAAACATACATACAACCACCAAGATCATCACCGTTTGGTCCATTACGGATTACACCAGCTCCGTAATAAACACAAACTGTACTGGGTTGCTCCATAGCTGTATCAGAGTGTATAATTAGAGAACCAACATTGCTCATAGTACTAGAAAAAACATGATTTTTCAAACAACAGAAATTTTCCCCTCTCCCTCTAAACACATGCGGGAAAGGTCAACACGGTGAGGGCGACAGCGGTGATGACTACGACAATGAGGCCACGATTCCTAACCCTAACCTTAACCCTAACCCTAGCCCTAACTGATTGACAACCCTACCCCTAAACCTAACAAAAAAACCAACTCTTCTCTTCTCTTCTCTTCTCCTCTCCTCTCCTCTCCTCCTCTTCCTTCTCTTCTCTTCTTTCTCTCTGCTAATTTCTGAATTTTCGGAAAAATGAAATGGCCGTACTGTGTGAAAGCGACGCACGATGTTTAAATACCGTTTCAGTCGCTATTGGGCTACACGATTTTTGCCTACAACCCTAAAAAAAATAACCCCTCTCCCTTTAAACCCATGCGGGAAAGGCCAAGACGGTGAGGGCAACAGCGGTGATGACTAACCCTAACCCTAACCTAACTAAAAGAAGCGACAGAGGTGATGACTAAACCTAACCCTAACCCTAACCCCAACTAAAAGAAGCGACAGCGGTGATGACTAAACCTAACCCTAATAATAACAATCATTTTAATATACATAATCACAAATGTTTACATCTACATATTAACAAATATTTTAATCTACGTGCATACTAATAAAATTCAAATTTTAAAAACATCACATTTTTTAGTGGTTCTTCAAATTTTTTAATCTGCAAACATACACTAACCCTAAATTTTTTAATCTGTGAACATACACTAACCCTAAATTTTTTAATCTGCGAACATACACTAACCTTAATCTGTGAACATACACTAAACCTAATTTACGAACATACACTAACCCTAACCCTAATATGCGAACATACACTAACCCTAACCCTAAATTTTTTTGTTCATCACATTCACGCATTTACCATCCGTATAAAAATATATTCTAAATCATATGTAAATACTATGAGTTAACGATCTAATTAATTTAAATATACGAGTTAAAAAAATATACCTCAGCGAAGAATCTCCGAAAAAAGTTTTTTTGCTCCTCTTTCTTCTCTTCTTCTCTTCCTTATCTCTCTAAACAGATTTCAGTAATTTCTGGAAAAATTCGAAAAAATGAAGTCGGCTGTACTGTGAGAGGGACGGCTGGAGGTTAAAAGGCAGCTTTCAGTCGCTAGCCCGGATAACGACTGAAAGCTGGCGTGGCACGGCACGGGGCCAGCGGGGCATTGTGCCGTGCCATGTCTTCAGTCGCTGGCGTGGCTTCGCGACAGAGAGTCGTTTTTGCAAAATTTAAAAGTTAAGGGTTAGTTTTCGAATTTATTTTTTTTAAGGGTTATTTAGAAAAAAAATTCGCCACATCGCGCACATTTCCTCGCGCGCTGCATGCCTGCTTGTGACACTGTCCAGCTCGTATGTCCTTCACGCGGCCCTTCAGTTATCTATCTGCACAACCTCTACAAGTGCTAAGTATCAACAATATTGTTGGCTAAAGTCGAGTTTGAACCAAGGGTGTTATTGCGAAACTGTTGAAATCAAGATTTGTTATATTAGAATTATTATTGTATTCTTGACGGGACAATATGGGGCTCATCTCGTTTGTAATTGACCAGGATTTGGCTCGAGGAACCCAGGAGATGAAGTACCGTGACTGTCTTGGTGTTCGATCAAATCCAGACAAGTAACAGTACTTGATCGATTGTTTCTCTAGGCAGTTTGTCTGTTTGATTATCGTGCTTGCTCTTGTGAGTTGTGACACCGTACCATGATTTCATATGGTTATGTTATGTCTTACTTGAGTATTCTATGAGTGTTGATACCTGATTTCTATATCTTTTTATTATTCGAATGGCTGTGGTACACATGTTTTATGACAATTTTCAATTATTTTATAAATAAGAGTTGAGAATCTTAGTCACACACAAAAAGAAAATTTGTTATATAAAAATTGCGAATATCGATCAGATCTAAATTATTTTTATATGTAAAAATTGTAAATACCTTAACTACATTTTTTTATTATTGATTTCCCTGTATTTTGAACCATTATTACCCTTCTCTTCATAGTTGAGTTGAATTTATCGTAAACTTGGGTGTAGTGATCTACCCATTTTATGTGCTATAGGTACGTGGAAAAGGAGCAAAATTGACAGTACCTAGGCCGAGAAGGATAAAAGATGTGAGCTAGCAACCAAGATGGCCCTAATTGGTGTGCATGGTTCTAGTGCACGGTTTTGGAAATGGTGCACATAAACCGTATTGAACAGAGAAGGTTCCAAGTTGGCGCATGGTTTCACCACACCATGTGCCTAAACCAGGCCGGACAGAAGAGACGTCGAACGTGCGCACAATTTTGCCAAACTGTGCACCGAAATCGTGTTGAACAAAAGAGTCGTCAAAAGCGCGCATGGTTCCGTGCATGGTTTCACTAAACTGTCTGCCAGAAAGCATGTATATTAGAAGTCAGGCAGTGATAATGACAAATTTTTAGCATTATTTACTGTCATTTTTCTTAACTTAGTTTGATCACCTCAAATTGTGTTAGATTATGTTTAAATTTCATTTGATTTAGTTTAATTACTTTTGATTTACCTTAATCCCTTGTTTTGAAGGATTAAGAGACAAAAATCACATGAAATTATGACGAATCTGAAGAATCTTGAAGGATACTGCTCACTATACGGTTTATAACTAGTATTGCAAATAGTATGTGGTTTTGGACAAGAAAAAAACCAATACAAATTGATAGAGCTACATATGGGTTAGCAACCTGTATGCTCAACCCGTATGCACATATAGATTATAGATAATATCAAATCTTTTGCAATAGCGAAGATTTTGGATTTGTTTGACCTTCGTACGAACAGAAAAACTACTCTGGAGCTTTTTGGACTCCTGGGGGGCTATTAAAGGACATGGGGAGGGGTTGATCAAGATATCTAGATCTTCATCTTCCATCATGCTTCACCTGGGGAAGCTATCATCCACTTTTAGTTTTCACATTATTTTTCTTAGTTTGATTCCTTTTTGTAATTGAGATGTTCAAGATGGTGATTATGTCCATCGGATCGATGTTGGGTGATATTTATCTGCTTTGCATGATTTTTTTCATATATTTCCCCATGTTTATGCATATTTTAGTCATACATCTCGTCATATACTTAGGTTATTTTAGATTTGTCGCCAAATCGACTAAATTACTCATTTCACAATTTTTTATCGTAGACACAAAAAAATGCTGAAACCCTTAGTGGGAGGACCTGAGTGCAAATTCTGAAAAGTCCTAGGACCCAACTGCAAATTGGCAGACTCAGAAAACCAGAACCTTAACTCAAAAGGAGGTTGTAATTTCCAACTCTTTCGAGGACTTTTTTTTGCAAAAATACCAAAAATCCCCCTTAACCTAGCCGTCGGCCCGTGTGAATGGTTGAGCTTGGTATTTTCCTTTGTTATCTTCTTCTTCTACCTCCCTCTTCACGATCTACACCTCCTACCACTACTCTGGCGATAACTAGGCCGTACGCCTCCGACGGAGCTTCTTTTCTGCCTCCCCCTATTTTCCTCACCTCCGCCCAGCTCAATTTTTGGGTGCTAGCACCACTGTTTCAATCGTCGCCGCCTAGCATCACCCCCAAATCCCCATCGCCTTCAAGATCTACGCTGACGCCCTTTTCTCTCTCTTCCTTCTTTTCCTCAGATCTTGCCACTACCCTCAAGGCGCCGTAGCAGCCGCCGCTTGCGCCAGGTTCCAGCCGCCACCACCATGCAAATTTCGGCACCACCGTTAGATTAAGGTCACCGCCGCTGCTTGGTTCTTGCCGCTGCTTGCACTATCTCAAACATAAGCCCCAATTCTCCTCCCCTACTCTCCAAATCCTAAAATTCCTCCGCCGCACGCTGCCAGTGAGATTCTTTGTCCCCTTCTCCAGCAACTGCGACGGTTCCTTCTACTTCCTCGATTTCAACTTTAGTGAACTGACATTCTGTGGCCAATCCAACTTCCACCTCGGTGTTGCCCCCCCCCCCCCCCCCGGTCGGCAACTAATCCAACGAATTCGAAAACGATCACAGTAGTGATGAGCTTGCCTTCTTCCTCTGCATCGACAGGCAACTGCTCCAGCTTACTCCTCTCTGGCGCCGGCAATCTCAACGTCAACCTTCGACTTCACCGGTAGCTTCTTCAACTCTGACGACACCCACACTGATCGTCCTCATCCTCACCTCGTTGGCCAAATCCCGTGAGTCGACGGCGACCACAAGCAGTTTCCTCGACCACTTCCTCGACAATCATCTGATAGAGATAGCCCTAGAGGCAATCATGGAGATGTTGTATCATGATATGTTTATGAATTGTTATGAATAAAACGTTATTGCATTTATTGAATAAAGTATCACTTTTATTGATCAAACAAATATGTGACTTGTTCGTAGAACTCTTTGTTATGATATATGAATTATTGGCATTATCAGTGATATTTTTTCTAAACATCCCTGACTTTCGGCATTACATGAAATAATAATGCAAGATAAGTCAGCACGATCATTGATTGATAGTCAAGTTTCATGAACCATGGACATGAGATATCAAGTCAATGTCGTGGACACATGTTGGCTGGATTGACCCATCTTGAGACACTGTTGAGTTTTTTATGTGTCATCAGTTTGTTTCTAACAATTTTTTGGTTTATCTTTAGACTTGAGATCATCACAGTTTCATACATGCGTAGTAGCATACTTGGTATCATCAACCGCTACTTTTAACCGACTAGTCATAAAGGTGACATATATATATGTTATGAACCATGTGGTTGAAAGTGAATTGTCAAGATGGAATTTGCCCCTCTCATATCTTGAGAGAGATATCTCTGGGCCCCTTGATGTAATTGGACTAAAAAAGTATATGGCCGTGCCGAATATAGTTGAGAGTCAACTATGGAAAGGATAGTCCATTACAAGATCAAGAAAGGACTAAGCTATTCAAGGATGACATGTTTCTCGCCTTGAGTTCTATCTGGTATCATGTGGCAAAGAGATAATCCATGATAAGTTGTATAGGTTTGTTGGATATGATCTTCGTGTACATGCAGGTAGTCATAATGTCTTACTAGGGACCGCTTATGACTTGTGATTCGGGAAGTTGTTTCTGGTCGCGTCCAAATATACATGAACCTACAAGATCACACACTTAATGGGTTGGAGTATTAATTCGAAGGGGATCCAAAACAGTTCCCCTATTGGTAATGAGTTTACCATTAGGATTATGGTTCGCATTTGAGTAGGATTATTTGCAAGGTCCTATAAAAGGAGGTGCAGTGGGCATGCATCCATCATCTGATCTATTCTGACTGACACCACCATCCACGAGATAGATCTCATAAAACCCTAGCTGCGTGCACTGGTGCTAGCACACGAACAAGCGGTGCTCCTTCCCCGGACGTGTGGACTTCTGTAGAGGTGCGGCTGTTATTGCTGCACTGCTGGTCATGATCTGGTTGTGACATCGACTCTTCTTCCGCTGCTGCATTGTCGCATTCGTGTGTCTGGTGGTAAATCTCTTGATCTATGATCTATTTCTTGCAAGTTTCTTGAGATTTTCGGTAAATTTTTTGAAATTGTGGTAGAGTAGTGAGCCCGTTCCCCAACATCATCAACTCCAACTCCTTCTACCATGTTTGACAAAAATTTGTAATAAAATTTTTCATATGAAGTCTCAGTTGACCAAAAGGACTAAAATAAAAAAATATATTTGAACTGTTAATAGTCAAAACTTGGTCAAACCCAAAATTGATCACTGGTCGGATTGAACCCTAAACTGGCCTGGTTGGATTCAACCTAAGTTAGGTTTGGCCAAATTTCAATTGAACTGGTCTGGTCGCACCGACAAAATTGGTCTAGTCACACTGACAAATCAGGCTAATTGGGTCTAGTTGAGTCCACTTGGTCGAGTCAGATTCGGACTAGGTTTGGTCGAAATCAAATTTGGACTGGGTCTGATCGAATCAGATTCGGATTGGGTCTGGTCGAATCAGGTCCTGGTCGGATTCAAATCAGACTCGAGTCTGGTCGAATTCGAGCCAGATTGGGCCTGGTCTCACCGACATTCAGTCTGAGCTCGAACAGGATAAATATTAGCATTATCTGTTAATTTTTTAAATAATCATGTTTATCTCCTATTCATTTGATCAAAAAAATGTTTATCTCCTATTCAAATTTAAATCACCTGAATATCATTGGTTGTTGGATGGTTGCAACCAACCCAGAGCCTCTATAAATAGAGAGAGGGTGCTAACCTTTTTTCAGGTAAATAAAGGCGGACTAGAAGATGACGTGAAGACCAGGTGATGAAGACTAGACGAAGAAGGAGCCTCTCTGTTCGACTAGAAGCCCTTCTCTTTGTCCCTTTGAAGATGATCATTGGTGAGTGCTTATCATAAGCATAACATTTATCATGCATCATATCAGAGGTAGAGGCTTGTTCGTTGGTGCTTGTCCGAGCCCGACTGTGAAGATGAAGATCAATTCGAAGTATTATTAAATATCACGGTCAATTGCATAAGGGAGCCCTGAGTCAACGAGTGCCTCGATCAGATTCAGATTGCTTTTTGATCGAAGTTCCTTGAATATATTTTTGAGTAGTAGATCGCATCAGCATTTCATTTGATTGGTACTATCATTTCAGCCAGAAATTGACATTCGATCTGATCTAGATTGCTTTTCTATCGAAGTTCCTCGAATATATTTTTGAGCAATAGATCGCATCAACATTTGATCTGATTTGTACTATCATTTCAACCATAAATTGACATTCGATCAGATCCAGATTGCTTTTTTATCGAAGTTCCTTGAATATATCTTCGAGCAGTAGATTGCATCAGCATTTGATCTAATCTGTACTGTCATTTCAACAAAAAATTGACATTTGATCAGACTGAGATTGCTTTTCGATTGAAGTTTCTCGAATATACTTTCGAGCAATAGATCACATCAACATTTCATCTGAATCATACTGTCAATTACATCAGAAATTGACATTCGGTCAAGATCCACCTTGCTGTTCAATCAAATTAAGTTCCTTGAATGTACTTTCGAATAGTAGATCATATCAGCATTTGATCGGATCTTCAATTGTATTTTCAGTCAAAATCGACAATTTTTTCGGCCAGAGACCAGAAAACAGCAAGTTGATTGAAATCAATTGCGTTTTCGGTCGAAACCGAGTAATTTTGGGCAAGGACTTAAAAAGAACAAGTTCATGTTGAAGCACTTCCTTCAAGTTTCACCTTGATCAAAGTCAAGAAGATTATTAGAAGACCATTGTAAACAGTCACTGTCTCACTGAATTTCAGCTTGACATACAAGTAATGCGATGAAGATAGTTTCTAATCTAATGATCCGATTGATCTCAAATTTTGATGAACAATCAAACATCTGTCCAGAAACTATTCCTTCGAGTTTCATGTCAATTAGAGGCTATAAAAGCTCCCAACAAGCTAGTCGAAGAGCGAGTCAATTTTCAATCATGTCTGAAGTTGTCAAAACAAATCGAAGTATTGCTAAGCCCTTCATGGATGTTCTGATGTGCTGCTTATCATGAAATGTGCATTTCCTGAAGCTAAGGAAGTCAAAGATGTTATACAAGTCATTTCCATCCATATTTCCATGTCGTTGGGTACTAATGAGGCGAAGACAACATGTTTTTGTCTGTGACTGACGAAGCTGGACTTCATTCATGCCAGGTACTGATGAAGCGAAGGCATTCACTTGTTTGCGACTGACGAGGCCGAACAACCCCTTGGCTGGGCACCGATGAGGCGAAGGCCACATTTTTGTGATAGCACCATAGACTGACAAAGCCATGGGTTTGCATATTTGCATGCATGGGCATCTGCATTGCATTCATTCATCAAGGGCAAAGTTATGTTGAGACTTGAGGACGATGACTATTAGCACAGCTTAATCATAGGTGTTATGCGGATCTGTTCTATAGATGTAATTTATCAGATCTTTTCAAAAGCACTGAGGAACCATGAACCACGCAATCTCCTGAAGTCCAGATGTATTTCCATAAGGCGCAGGGAGGATATGTAAATCCCAAGGGGACTTGTAATTTGTAATTAATTTGGGAATCAATAAAGTACATGTTTATTTATGATTATGTGTTCTCTTTGTTTTTTTATGTGTATATTTATGTATACTGGCACACCCGCAATACGAAAAAGGGCCAATTTTTCGGAAGAGAGATCTTATCGGTGAAATAAAATGGCACGCCCGGTGGGACATGGTTCTCCTCTCATCTTTGCTTTGCTTCGATGGCCGTCTGACTTGCTTCCGCATGCCCTTTGTCTTCCATCCATCATGCATATCGCTTCTCGTCTATGGAGTGCATGCATAGTAGATGTGATGATGCATAAGTTGATCAAGGAACCCCTTTTTGCATGTGGGTCCTTCCTCGACAAACTTTCTCACATAGACAAGGAGCCTTTGATGATTTAGTTTGGGACATTGCCTCCAATGGCAATCTTCAAGTACAGCTACATGACCTACTTCCACCAGACTTAAGAGCCTGCGGAGTTCCTTGCAACTGAATCAAAGAATCAAAGAAAGCACATAAACGTGCTTTTGCTAGAGTAAAGAAGGAGCGCCGCACCTTAATAGTAGAAGCACGCAACCTTCTAAAGAGTTCTATCATCGCTGACATTCAAGGTCACATTCAAGCTACTCAACAGCTTTGTTAGCAAGCCACCAACATGCAGCACCATGCCACTTCTCTTCATGTAGATGCTATGCTTATCCGTCCTGCACTAACTACCCAAGGCGTGCAGCAGGATGAGGGTTAGCTCTTCAATGCACTAGAGAGTGTCTCCCATACTCTACGAAGGCAAATGTCATTTTCTCACCGTGCCTACAATCCCAACAGACTGTACAACCTCAAGAGGAAGTACCGCAAGGTGAGTACTTTGTAGGAACAACTTGGTGTCCGCATCGCCCATGTTGCTATTCTCAAAGAGGACTGGTCTCTCGGCACGAGTGATCTCATTGACAGGACTTGTTGGTTTCACTACATAGTGACGTCGCCATACGACTTGTTCCCTGACGAATGGGTGTGTCAGAATGGCAAGATCAAGGACTTGTTGAGACTTGCCATCATGAGGGAATTCTGGAGGCGCCATTCAACCAAGTGAGTAAGAGTGCCTGGTCCGATGGCTTATTTCACCCCCGAAGTTAAGGTAACTGGTTGGGAGTCATGCTTCCATGTTTCTACGGAAGCTGGCCCATCCAGTACTGATAACAAGTTCGCGGTGTTGTCGAATGTAGTACCCACTCCTAGTGCTGACGAGATACAACAACTCCAACAATGACGAACACAAACAAAGAGTCTACAGGAGCAGTTGCATGACCACGACATGCCTGATTCCTCCTCTCAGCTTAGAAGGAGTTTGGGGCATGATACTTCAAGACGCCGTCCTTAGCACATGCACCAGACTTAGGCGTCTCGTCAAAGGCCTTCACCTACCTTGACTTACTGGCCGAGACAAGCACCACTACCACCTTGTTGGAATTAGTGGTCTCGTCGACCATAGTAGTCACCATGTGTCCATGAATAATGGCGTGTGCGGACTACTCCACCTGCATCGACTTCATCTTGGCAAGGCAGGGGCCCTTTGCAGGCACCTACTTCGCCTAGAAAGCAAGTCAACTTGCCATCTCAAGCAAGGTGCACTTGGAAGCCTCCTTCTTAGGCTCCTCCTCTTCCAACACCACCTAACTTTCCCAGGGTCCCTCATGTCCCTACGATCAATTAGCGCAAGCATGATCGACATAGGAGGAATCGTCGCGTATTCTACCAAGAGTTGGAGGAGCTTGTGCTGAAAAATGTACATGTCGTGGTATTACGGATACCTCGGCAGGTTAGGATGTGCACGGCACGAGTACAACGGCGCGAGCAGACCGAGTTACTGGTCTTCTCCCGCCGGGCAACACAGAAACTGACACGGGGGTTTATACAGGTTCGGGTCCCAGCGGGGGCCCTAGTTCTGTTGGCTCTCTCTGGACGCGAGTCCGCTGGGAAGGTGAGCTCTCGGGGAGAGGTCTCCAAGAGAGCCGGATATTACGTTTGTATAAATGAATCCCAATCCCTGAAAAGGGGTACAAGAGGGGTATTTATAGCCCCTAAGAAGTACAAAAGACTAAAGAGCCCTCGCTGCAACCGTCGGATGGAAGGGCGGGGACGTCCTTTGGCCAGGGGGACGGCCTGGATGCTCAACACGTGGCGTCACGTGGCCTCACCGGCTTCCCTGAGGCTTCACGGTTAGCAGCTGTCCTTCGGGAACCCGGGTACTCTTCGGGACTCTCCGGGGGTCCGGTGATCCTTCGAGTCTCACCGGGTCTCACCGGGTTTTCGGTGACCTTCCGGATCTCACCGGGCGCCCGGTGACCCTCCCGATCTCACCGGGGGCCCGGTGGCTCTCCGGGTCTCACTGGGTGTGACTGGGTTTCCGGTGACCCTCCGGATCTCACCGGGCACCCGGTGACCATCCGGATCTCACCGGGCGCCCGGTGACCCTCCGGATCTCACCAGGGGCCCGGTGGCTCTCCAGATCTCACCGGGGGCCCGGTGGCTCTCCGGGTCTCACCAGGTTTCCGGTGACCCTCCGGATCTCACCGGGCGCCCGGTGACCCTCCGGATCTCACAGGGGGCCCAGTGGCTCTCCGGGTCTCACTGGGTTGCACCGGGTATTCCTCAGGACTTCGTGGGGCCCCTGGGGATTCCCCCCAACAGCAGCCCCCCCAGGCCCTCGGGGGCACTTGGTGCCTCCGATGGGTATGTGAAGTTCCCAACGATGACGCTTTGTCTTCCACGAAGTCCCGTACGTCGCCGGTGGCATTTCAGCTTACGAACCGTCTCTCCGTGGGACGCATCTATCCGCGAATGGACGCGTTGCTTCGAAGCGTTCACATTCGCGTCGCTTCGTCTCACGCGCGACGGTCCAGTCCTGCGGCATTGATGGCTTTGTGGACACGTGGCGGGCATCCGGGTCCCCCTCCACCACCTATAAATAGGGGGGGGCCCTTAGTTTGAGCATGCCCACAAGCCCTCAAATCCCACAAACTTTTGCAGTCTCCCAGTAGCTCCCGGTAATTTCCGGTGACATTTTCCCGGTAACTTCCAGTGAGTTCCGGTGACGCTCCGAAAAGACCCGGTGACCTTTTACCGGCAGTTCCCGGTGACTTTCGGTAACTTCCGGTGACTTCTTTCCGGAAGTTTCCGGTGATATTCCTCGATCGCGCCCGGTAGCTTCGGCGGTTTTTCGACGAGTCCGTCTCTGATGGCGCCGAAGAGTCGCCCCAAGGTCTCCGAGCTGCTCGCGGAGGAGGTGACCTCTGATTTCCTCGGGGCCACCGAGTTCTCCTCGGGGGCCCTTGAGGCCTTCTCGGAGCTCAGCTATTTTCGGGCGGGAGACATCAGGATCCCCGGCCTGGCGGAGCAGGTGCCGAGCCCCCGGGACGGGGAGGTGGTGGCCTTCGAGGCCTTCGTGGAGGCGGGCCTCTGCCTTCCGGTGCACCCGCTGCTGCGGGAGTTCCTTCAGGTATACGGTCTCTCGCTCAGCCATCTCACCCCGAACACCCTTGTCAGGATGGGTCTGTTCATCTGGTTGTGCGAGACGACCGCCGTGACGGAGCCCACCCTGCGGCTCCTGCGGTACTTCTACGAGCCATCGGCGAGGGGCCCGGTGGTGAGGAGGGGCAGTCCCAGGTTGGCCTTCGGCTCCATCATGATCCAGCTGACCCCGGGCCGCGCCGACGAATACCCGGTGCTAGCCTCCCGGGACCACTGGTGGGACTGGCTCCGGCATTGGTTCTACCTCCGGGTGGGAGACCCGGGGGTGACTTATTCTCGGGAGCCGTCGACGTACTCGCGGTCCGGTGGCCCAGTGGCTCCCGAGTGGACCATGGCGGAGATGGACCTCCTCACCGCGATGGCGGAGGCCCGATTCCGGTGATCCATGCGGGATCTTGCGGAGGAGATGGCCCTCCTCCGAGTGGCGCCGTTCCACACCCATCGAGGGGGAGGGATGTCGGCGGCGCATAGGCCGCCCCAGATGGCGGTGGCGGACCGTAAGTATTCGGGTCCCTTCTCCATGTTGGGAGACTCTTCTTAACCTTTGCTTCACTTGTTGCTCTTGCAGTTAGGTCCTATGGTGGGGCCAAGGAGATCGCGGCGACCCTGGTCGGTCGATACTATGAGGATGAGCATGAGAGGGTCGTTCGCGTTATCGGGGAGGGTCCTCCCCGAAACGCCGTCGCGGAGGTGTTCGGGCTGAGGCTTCCAGCTCGTGTGCCTCTGCCTACCCCTGCTTCGCGCAAGCGGGGGAAGGAGGTCGCCGGCGGGCCCTCGAAGCGGTCTCGTCAGTCCGGCAGCCCCACGAGATCCCGGGCTCGAAGGAGTCCCGCGAGGCCCCGGTCTTCACCTCCGCCTTCTCCAGCGAGGGACTCCGCGGCGGGGGTTGCAGGGGCGTCGCGCGCAGCCCCAGACACTCCGGGTGGGCCGGATCCGATGGGCGGCGTCTCGGTCGGAGAGGGCCAGGGCTCAGACTCGGAGATGTACTCTCTGAGTCCTTCGCCGCCTCCTGCCCCTGCGGGGGTTCGGCCACAGCCCTCGTCCAGTGAGGTCTCCGTCCGGTTCCGGATGCCGGGTGGCCTACCGATGGCCTCGATCCTGGCTCCAGAGACAGGCTCTTCGGCGGTTCGGCCCGCGACGGCGGCGCTACCGGTACCCGGGAGGGGTAAGGGTCTATTCGTCCGCCCCGGGGTTCCGGCGCCTCCGCCGGATCAGGCCTCCGGCTCCTCCGACGGTGGGACGCCAGAGGAGGGGGCTCTGTACGGTGGGGAGGGCTCCCGCGGGAGCGACCCGGGGGGCGACGAGGGCGACGTCGACGCGGTGATCGCCTCCGGACTTCGGGTAGGTTACTTGAGTCTTATGCTCCTTCTTTTGTTGTGTTCTAATCACAGTTTTCGTGCAGACGGTCGCCTTAGCCCGGGGCTTCAGGGCCCGGCTCACCACACGCCTCCGGGCCGCCGAGGACATAGTGGCCTTCGAGCGCGCCGGGAAGGAGAAGGCGCTCAGGGACGTGGCCTCGGAGCGCTCCGAGAAGGAGCGGGCGCTTGGGGAGCTTGCCGCGGTGCAGGCTCGACTCGCCGCCGTTGAGCACACGGCCTCTCGGCTACGGAGGGAGCTGCAGGTGGAGCGGGAGGCCGCAGCCTCGGGCGTCCAGGCCATGGTCACGGGGGGTAGGGCGATCTGCACTACCCTCGAGGAGCTCGGGATCGAGCTCGGTTGGGGGGCAGGCCCTGACCCGGCTCCGACGTCGGTCGGGGAGGCCGCGCCCTTTCATGGTGCGCAGGTCGCTCTGATCCCGGTCGCCGCGGAGGCGCGGGCGCGAGGCCTCGCAGTCCCGGTGATTGCTTTGGCGGCGGCCCTCGTTGAGCATCGCGGGGAGGGTGCCCGAGTCATCGGGGAGCTTGTCCCCTGGAGCTTCCCCGCCTTCTTCGACCCTCGGCGGGCTGAGCTGAGCGGTCCGCCGAGATCCTCTTCGACCAGATCACCGGCGCCATGGAGACGGCCGATCGGCGGTCGGGCCAGGGCGCGTCAGCCAGCACGGACGTCCCCCCGGGGGGGAACAAGGACGGGCAAGTATGAGCTCCCCCCCCCCCCGGTTAGATTAGGCTTCTATTTCTAGGTCTTTTTTGCTCCGGGTGGCTTCCTTAGAGAGAGCCCCGGGAACTTGTAAATACCTTTCAACTGGAATAAAGTAGTTCTTTCGTTAAATGTGTTCAACTTGTCGGCAGGTATCTTTAGACGTCACTTTCCTAGGGCTTTCTTGCCCTGAGGGATATCTTTTGGAGAGTGCTCGAGGGTCGCCCGGGGGGGTCTAGCCCAGGCAGCGCCCGGGCGGCCTCGATTTTACTAAGTCTGGCGGCCGGGGGAACATCCGGCGGGCTAGTCTCTGAACCTGCTCATGCTAACTCCGCGAAGGGAGGTGCCTCCGGGGAGCCGGCACTACTGCATTGGCTCCCGTAGTGGCACTTAGGAAACTTCGACGATTGTCGCATCGAGTTATCTCCACCGAGGCCGGGGGCCCTCAAGGTCCCCCCGCTCAGGATACTTCCCCCGGCTGGCTACGAGTGCTGGCCGGAGAGTCTCCTTCGGCGGGCTCTTCGGCGTGTGAGAGGTTTGTACAAGGATCTTTCCCGGGAGATCTCAGAGGGTCTCCGGGATTATTAGGTGTAGTCACTTCTCGGGGATCATTCTCCGAAGTATCTTTCCGCCGGAGCCTAATTCCCCGGGCCATGCTCGCGCGCCCGAGTCTCACTCGGGGGGCGCTTCCGTCCTACTGGGGGGGTTGTCCCCCAGCGTGATGTTGTATCAATAAAGCCGTGGGCTTGTTTTAGAAACTTTGGAGCCTTTCGTACCAGGCCATTGCTTTTCTGTCCGGGTCCGGGGTTTTACTCCTCCCCCCCCCACAGCGGGGTGCAGCAGTGCTCCGCGCGCTGTGGGTAAGGAGTGAAGGGACCCGGAGTGCACTGGGTGCGTAATTTGCATAGCCCCTTGTCGGGCGTCCCGGGGGCTAGCGGTGGTGCGCGACCGAGAAAGTGGTCGGTATATGTTTGTGAGATGATAAACTCCGTAAGAGTGTTCCCCGTCTGCCGCTGGAGGCAATTGGTGTTCCCTTAGGAGGGTTCCGTAACCCGGTAGCGGGTGTGGAGTGTTCGAGGGAAGACTAATCTCTCAAAGTGACTCGTTACCGGAGTTCATGAGAACTGGGTTGCCACTTACCCCCTCAGTCCATGAGGGGTTATTGTAAGCCGCCCTGTGGGAGTTGTGCTCCCGTTGTAGGGACTTTAGGTTGTGATAGCCCACTTCCTCACGGAGAGGGCATCCTCACGGGGAGGGAGTTTTTATAGAGATGTCGCCGTTTAGGCGGAAGCAAAACTCCTGTAAAAAGAATTCCAGTGGTGAAGTAGAAAAGAGCCATTCAATTTAACGGAGACATAAAAATTCTGGAGTTTGACCAAAAAATCCACTTGTATTAATAAAGGGTGAGATACAACGCCTCCCCCCGCAGAAGCGCGGCCGGGGAGGGAACTTGTAAGTACATGAGCCTCCCCCCGCGGAGGCGCGGCGGAGGAGGCGGCGAGCCCGGAGGCTAAACATAAAACTTGCGAAGCAAGGTTATGTTCCAAGTGTGCGTCAGCTCCTGGTCTTCAAGTGTGGAGATTTTGTAGGCTCTGGAGCCCAGGACCGTGGAGATCTTGTACCGGCCCTCCCACTTGGGGGATAGTTTGCCCTGGGCTTGGGGGTCTGTCACGCGCTTGAGGACTAGGTCCCCAAGGCGGAAGGCCCTCTCGCGCACGCACTGGTTGTACGCGTGTGCCATCTCTCGCTCGTAGATGGTGTGGTGAAGGAGCGCTCGGTCACGTCCTTCTTCGACGAGGCCGACTTCCAACCGTTGATTATCCTCGTTGGTTTGATGCGCCGCGGTCGTAGCTCCGTCCAGGAGCTCGACCCGCAACGATCGAAAGCCAATCTCTGAGGGGAGAACTGCTTCGGCCCCGTAGACGAGCGAGAAAGGCATGCGCCCTGTCGCTCGGCTAGGGGTGGTGCGCATGGAGCAGAGGATGCTTGGAAGCTCTTCTGCCCATGCGCCTCGCCTGGCGGCGGTCTGTTCAAGCCGTCGGCATAGGCCTTGTAGGATTATGCCGTTGACCCTTTCGACGGCTCCATTGCTTTGGGGGTGAGCCACGGAGGCAAAATGGAGAATAGTGCCTAAGCCTTCACAGAATTCCCGGAAATACGCCGAGTCGAACTGGGTCCCATTGTCGACGGTGATTTCTTGGGGGACCCCGAAGCGACATACGACATTTTTCCAGAAAAATCGTTGCACCGCGCGGGAAGTGATGCTGGCCAAGGGCTCAGCTTCCACCCACTTGGAGAAGTAATCCACGGCGACCATCGCGTACTTGTAGCCCCCAGGTGCTGGGGGGAAGGGACCAAGGAGATCCATCCCCCAGCACGCGAAGGGCCAAGTAACAGGGATGGTTTGCAATATCGCAGAGGGGAGCCTGGTGCACTTTGCCATCTTTTGGCAGGCCTCGCACGCGGAGATTAGATCCCGCGCGTCGCGGACCAACGTGGGCCAGTAAAATCCTTGGCGAATGGCCTTCGCCGCGACCGCCCGCGGAGCCAAGTGGGATCCGCAGCTCCCCGAGTGTATGTCCTCGAGGAGCTGGAGCCCTTCCGCCCGCGGGAGGCAGCGAAGGACGGCGGAAGCCCCCTGCTTGTAAAGCTTCCCGTCCAGCAGAATGTACGCCCTGGCCTTAGCGCGGAGACGCTTCGCCTCAATGTCACCGGAAGGTTCCCCCTCGTCCCTTATGCAGGAGATGAGGGGATCCATCCACGAGGCAGTCCGAGTGATCTCGGAAACCTCTGGGACGCGAACCTCAGGGTTCGCGTCCGGAAGGGTTATCGAGGGTCTCGTGATGATCTCCAGATAGGCGCCCTTGGGAAGAGGTTCCCGGGCGCTGGCCGCCCGGGCCAACACGTCGGCCCGGTTGTTATCCCGTCGGGGGATGTATTGGGCCTCCAAGCCTTCGAAGTGTCTCTCCATCTTCCGCACTTCGCCCAAGTATAGACTCAGGTTCGTATCATGGCACAAGTAGGACTTGTCCATTTGGTTGACCACCAGCTGGGAGTCTCCTTTCACCAGGAGGCGGCGGATTCCCAGGGAGCACGCGAGGCGCAATCCCAGGAGCAAGGCCTCGTACTCGGCGACATTGTTTGTAGCTGGGAACTCGAGCCTGGCGGCGTACTCCAGCATCTTCCCTTCGGGACTCCGGAGAACCACCCCCGCGCCGGCCCCGGCGAGGCACAAGGAGCCATCGAACATGAGCGTCCAATGGTCTTGGCACCGGGGAGGTGCGAGGGGAGTCCCTTCATCTGCTTCGGTGGTTGGTGTCTGTCACGTCTGCCACGACGGTGACATCACCTGTGAGGGACCCAGCTCGGTGCAGCTAGTCCCATAAACCACTTGACTTCCCAGGATGAGTCAATCACAGGATTACATTGCAGCAGCAAAATAGTACAATAGTCATAATTGTATGGCCATCAGGCCTTAGTACAAAACGAGGTACAGTGCCGCACAAGGCACAAGGGTCTAACAAAATAACACATCTAGTCGGCGGAAGCTAGGCCCAAAAGCAATCCACAGGGAACAGAGGTTGACAGCAAGACAGCACCGCATCAGGGCTCCGGAGGAAACTGCTCATCATCTCCTGGGTCCGCAGCATCTTCAGGGTATCCTCCAAGGTCGTAGAACGCTCCATCTAATGATGAGTTGTTGCAAGGGTGAGTACTTACGTACTCAGCAAGTCATAGGGAAGGTAGAGATACATATATATATATGACATGAACCTATGCTATCGGGGAAAGAGTGAAAGGTTTTTCCCAAAATACATTTCTTTCTCAATTCTTACTCAACTTCTGATCATACCCATGGCAGTAAATAAATCATATTGATGGTGATACATATATCCCATATCCAAGGCGATATATCCTCATATCACACTACTCTTATTCAAGTCTTTCAATCATATACTCTTAGCAATATTTCATAACTTAGGGCATAAACCACATGCCTCTTAAATATCATATGTTTGCTAGATTATGGTATTACCGCGACACGTCAACACATGACAGCCCACGGCAACGCCCCTTATCATGACAACACATGCCACTTGGGTAATCTTGAGCTAACAAATTTTAGTTTATAAAACAATACTTGTGTCACACCCCATGGATTTAATCCACCGCGGCATACTCCTAAAACTCGGGAGCACGAAGTATTCGAATACATTTTTAAACTCTGCAGAGATGTACCTCTTTTTAAATCCACTTTTTCACTCGACTTCCAAGTCGGGCCAACTCCATGCGACTTATACGCATGTGACAAGGCCGAGATCACACAACGTTTTTGCAGTCTAGTATTAACAGTATCCCTGCCCGGTAAATGGACAATACCATCCCAAGTACCGTTGTGGGTCCTCCCCACTGCCTTACTTCCTAGCCTGGGTCTATGTTCCCGCAGGACACATAACCTCTTTTGATTATAGTCGCGCACGACTTAATTTGGCGTAGGGCGTCTTCCTTCTTTACACCTTATCCTCTCATAATTTTTCTGATCTCACATCACTCATGGACGAACTGCGTCCCACCAGTTTCCATGCTAGAAACCGGATCGACAAGCCATGCAGGGAACTGATAATACTAAGAAAGCTACTAGGTTGCGCCTGTCCCATACCAGGTAAGTGGTTGGTACGTTTTTCATGCCACTAGACGCATAACACAAGGTTCTAGTCCTTACATGCCAGTGACCAGATCATACCACAACCATGCACCTTCAGTGCCTGCACATTCAGTGCAGCCAAGCACCTCCAGTGCTACCACCATTCCATACCAAAATACTGGTCACGGCTAGGGGTTCTATTTCATGAATATAAATGTACATGTTTATACTTTTATTAGTTCGTGGCTTGCTATCAAGTTCACATTCCTCGAGTATTCAATCTATCACTGCCATAATATCATTGATCTCAACACATGCAATATTAATGAGATATCTATTCATGGAGTAGCATAGCAATTCATAAAATATGGGTTTCAATATGATCAAAGTATGACTTGCCTTCCGCGTCGTAAGTATCAGCAGTCGATGACGGTTCAGCGACAAGATCTTCAACCCTGGACTCTTGCTCTGAACAAGATCAAACAAGCAAACAGGCATTACAATCAATCCTATTCTTACTAATTCACTACATGCAAAGATGCAAGGAGAAAATACTCTGGTAATACAAGGTTTGAAAGCGATGTGGGTTTAATTATGGAAACCAGGGTTAAAATTAGCTGTTAAGGTTTACAAGGTTCCAAAATATCAGGGTAATATCAAGGTGGTGACTGGTTCGCCCAAAAACAGCGAACGTCTTTAGGTTGGCATTCGGTTCGAGGCATCGACATAAGGTCGATGGGTGATAGAGGGCTCAACTCAAGTTGTGACAGTAGAGAAAAGTGTAGATCACAACATCAGGAGTCTAAGGGACAAAGTTATTTCCAAAGTGCATGGCTGGAAGTGGGTGAAAAGGCTCAATGCCACTGGCTGACATAGCCTGGCATAGGCTTGACACGGCCAGAAACTAGGGTTAGCCATATCTTTTGACTCAGGGCTCCAAATGATGCACCACTTTGTCTGGTGGTTAGGCATTTGTAACAGGAACAAATGTCTCAACAGGATCTAGGGCAGGAGATGGCCGGAAAGTGATGAAAACCGGCGAAGAAGTTGGCTGGCCTGGAGCACATGCAGTGTGAACAGTACAGCAAACTAGGGCATAGCTATATCTCACAATCTAGGCCGAATTAGCAGTCGTGATAGAAGACAAAGTTGCTCAGAATGGTCCAAAACATCTAGATGGCAAGGTTTCTATGGCTGGATTGGCTGGATTTAGGAGATATTGGCCGGAGAAAAGATTAACTCAAACCTGATTTGGGCATTTCTGATCTAGGGCAAATAAACTTAATTCCTTGCTTGAGGATGGTCTCTGGGGCATAAGAGTGCTACTGGTGAAGTTAGATTGACTAGAGATGCACCAGAAAAGCTTAAACAGCAAGCTCAGTTCACAAGCAAAGTTCCAATTTGGGGTTTTTCATATTTTAGCAAATTCTTCGATTCTGGTTGCTTAGGGATGCTTAGATAAGTTCACTGAGCAATATTGATCACAGGCTCGAGAGCTAAATCGTTCTGGATAGAGTTTAATTGCTCGCCGGAGTTGCTGGAGAGAAACGGGAATTGCCGGCGACTGGAGAGGTTTGAAGTCAATTACATGCTCGAGTACGATGAGGGAGGTAAGAGGAGCTTACTGAAGTAGCTGGATTCGAGGAGGAAGCAGTGTAGAGGCTTGGCACCGTGAGCCTCTTCTCGAGCTCGCCGAAGAAGACGAAGACGACGGCGTGGTTAGAGGTTTTGGGCGGTTCTAGTGTGAGTGTCTTCGTGCTGGGCTGGGGCGTCTTTTATAGGCACAGAAAGGGCTTGCAACGGCGGGAATTGCACGGGGAAGTGAAGCTCGAATCGATGGCGAGTTGACCGGTCGTGCGGGACAGCAGCGAAGCGACGTGCTCCAGCGGCCGTGCCGGCTTTGCAGGCAGGCGTGCGCTATCCCGGGTGATGCAACGGCGAACTGACGGGCTCCTCCGGCATGCTTGCAACGTGGCACTGTGCTTCTGCAGTGGCTGCAGCGATGGCGTGCGCGCGCGGGCAAAATTGGAGATGCTGTGCGGCCGCGGTGGCTCCACGGTGGCGAACGACGTGCGCACACGTGGCAGGAACGCGGTGGCAGGGGTGGCGACCACGGGGCTTCACCGGCGACGAAGTTCCTGGCGTGGCAGTGCGGTGGTCGCGGTCGTGCACAGCTGCTGGTCGTGCACAGCGTCTCTGGTCGAACCAGGGACCAAATTGCAAGGATTCTTATTTGAAATCTGGACTGATTTGTAATTTCTGTCTTAGAGATGGTTAATTTGAGATTTGATTTCATGGCTGAGTATAACATTTCTATTAGTACTCATCCAACCCAAATTTAGAGAAAATTTGATAAGATTTGAGGGATTTCACCTATTTTCAAAAATAGGGTAAAATTAGGGTAAAATAAATCTGGATTTTGTCAATTTCGAATTCTGGTGATTGGAGAGAGATTTTGGAGTCTGATCGAAAGGGAGATCTGTATCAAATAGTATTTGGAAGGTGTTTCCTGAAGAAATTCTGGAGTTGGGATTGCTTCGTGGATTTTAGCCTTTTCAGGCTTCCAGGTAAACAGAAAAGGACTTATTCGCAGTAAAATTTCGATTAAACTGCGAAAAGTGTTTAGATGAATTAATTTGGCTCCCAACTTTTTGGAGTGAGTTGAGGGTAAACCTAGGAACATATTCCAGGGGTTACTTGAGTCTGGATAAGGTTAAATCAGAATAATTCAATCATCTGGAAACTGGGGTATAATCTTTTTCTTTCATACCTCATCTCATGGCAGCACTTTTCATAATATAACATCATCATTTATGTTCACTAGATTATAGTACTACCGCGACACGTCGACACACGACAGCCCACGGCAGCACTCCTTATCATGACAACACATGTCATTTGGGTAATCTTGATTAAACATATTTTATTTAGAAAATAGTACTTGTGTCACACCCTGTGGATTTAATCCACCGCAGCAGACTCCTATAAACCCGGGAGCTCGGAGTATTCGAATACATTTTTAACTCTGCAGAGAGGTACCAATTTACCCGCAAGATATTCCACTTTCAAGCCCATCCTATCAAAATGATTAGACCCCTCCTCACAACCATGTGTGAGTGGCAAGGTGGAGATAACAAGAACTTTTGTTATGCATCACTTACAATTCACCCCCGACCCTGTGGCTCTCTGCGAAACACAATTGTGGTAGGCTGTATCATAACCTCCACCCCACCTCATTTTCCCATTACTGGGTCAAATATCAGATCACCTTCAGTGATAGTAGGAGTCAGCCTCCAAGTCAATCATCACAACACAACTCATGCAGGGGTTTCATGTACGATCCACATAAGTACTTGTTCAGGCCTGTCCCATACCAGGCTTGCGGTTAGCACGTTGTTCATGCCACTAGACGCACAACACAAGGTTCCAGTCCTTATATGCCAATGACCAGACCATCCACAACCCTGCACCTTCAGTGCCTGCATTCCTTTGCAGTCTAGCACCTCCAGTGCTACAGCCATCCATACCATTTTTCTGGTCACGGCTAGGGGTTTTATTTCATGAATATAAGTATATATATATATACATATAATAGTTCATGGCTCAAAACTTGTTTATTTCATATTTCACAGATAACCAGTCTAGTACTGCCAATTCATAAATCAACCATACTCAATCTTTCACATGCAATATTGCCTATATTCAAGGTTATATTATAGCAACATTTAAAATATTGGTTCAAGATGACCAAGGATATGACTTGCCTTCCGCGTCGTAAGAAACAGCAGTTGATGACGGGTCAACAGCGAAGTCCTTGATCTCAGCTTCTGAATCTGCTCGGCGACAAACAAACAATACACACAAATATTACTTATATATTAAAATGATTTAGGATTTATATGCAGATATGCTTAACAAGAGTGACTGAACGATACTGGAGATAATTGAGATTACAAGCTGAACTGAGTTGAGATCTAGGGTTTCAAGGATTTGGCTACGGATGGGTGGTAGATGCTCTTAGGATCTCAAGGTTACAATAAGAACATCAGTTTTGTGGCTGGTTTGATCAAGAACAGCGAATGTCGGCAGATTGACATTCAGATCAAGATTCTGACATAACTTCAAGGAAAACTAGAGAGCTTATCTCAAGTTATGATAGTAGAAGAAAATGTAGATCATAACTCTACAAATTCAGTGGAGAAAGTGGCTTTCAAAATGCACAATCAGAAGTGGGTAAACAAGGCCAATGCCATTGGCTGGCATGCACTGAGACAGTGTCAAAAACTAGGGTTTAGCGGCAAATATAATTCAAGGGCTCAAATCAAGTTGTGATAGAAGAAGAAAATGTTGATCACAACCTCAGGAATCTAAGGGACAAAGTTATGCCCAAAATGCACATCTGGAAGGAAGTGAAAAGGGCTAATGCCACTGACTGACATAGTCTGGCATTGATCTTGACATGGCCAGAAACTAGGGCTTGGCATAACTTTTGATCTAGAGCTCCAAATGATGCACCACTTTGTCTGGGAGGTAGGCAATGATAACAGGAACAAATCATTCAACAAGATCTAGGGCAAAAGATGGCTAGAAGGTGATGAAATTCAGTGATGAACTGAGGTGAACTAGTTGCACTGGAGCAGTTCTGGACAAGATTTTGGCATGGCTATAACTTGAATTCTGGGCAGTTTCAGAGATCGATCTAGAAGACAAATATGTTCAGGAGGTTGAAGCACACCTGAATGACAAAATGGATGGAGCTGAAACGGCCAGGAATAGGTTTTCCGGTGATCGACGCCGGAGAAGAACACTGCCATTTGGGGGTTTTTGTTTTAGGCCGAATGAACTCGATTCCAAGCTTGGGAAGTGAAAGAGAGATAAG
The DNA here is from genome assembly GCA_019359835.1 of Pharus latifolius. Lineage (NCBI taxonomy): Eukaryota > Viridiplantae > Streptophyta > Magnoliopsida > Poales > Poaceae > Pharus > Pharus latifolius. The sequence continues at coordinate 16,959,380 of CM033327.1, read as the reverse complement.
AGGAAACTACCTGCACGATCAATTTGGCCGGAGGATGGCCGGAGAAGCCTGGCGACGATCGCCGGTTTCTGGAGAAGCTCAAAATTGGGGAAAACTTCGATTGAAGCTCAATCTGGAGATCTTGATGCACAGGCTTGCTGGAAATGAGTCACTGATCATTTTCTTCCACAGGATCGAGAGCTAAATCGAGGTAATTTGGCCTGCATTGCCGGAACAGGGCATTCTTCGAGTTTCAGTAATTCCGGTGATCGCCGGCGATAGGAGGCAAGGAAATCCAATTAAGTGATACAGCACGATGAGAGAGATAAGGGGAACTCACTGGTGCTGTCAATTTGGTGGTTGAGGCTGCGGTTGAGGCTGTCACCGTGAGGCCTCGAGCTGGTCTCGCCGGAGAAGAAGACTAAGACAGAAAATCTGAGGCTTTGCTGGTTCCAAGTGAGGTGTGAAGGAGCTACTGAGTACAGGGATGCTCAAATAGGCAGGCGAAGCTGCAAGGGGGGGGACAGCGAAGTAATTGGCTGCTGTGATGAGATGGGTTGCGTGCTGAGCATCAGCGGCGAAGACACAGTATTAACCGGTGATGCGACAGCGACAACGGCTCTGCAGTTGATCATCATGTCGGTTCATCGGGACATGGCAAGCTGGAGCAAGCGGTGGCGACAACATTGGCGCGGCAAGGCAACGTGGCAGTGAATTGCTGACAAAAGGCTGCTGGTCGCGCGCGGGAGCAGGCGCTGGTCGTCGACGTTGCAGTGGCGCTGCCACGACACGGCTGGAGCGAGGACACGTGCGCACCGGCATGCACGGTCACAAGTGCGGCGAAGCCTCACCGGCGACGAGCAGCTACGGCGCACAAGCACAACAACTCTGGTCGTGAGCACAGCAACCGGCCTGGTCGAATTTGGGCTTGATTGCAATTTCCAATTCTTGATTTGGACTGAACTGTAATTCTAGAGATTTGGAAGGTTTGATCTGATTTTGATTCTGCTGTTTTGGTATACTTAATTCCACAAATGATTTGGCACAGATTGAAGATAAAATTTGAGACATTTGGATGACTTTTGATATGAACTGAAAACAGAGTAGATTAGGGTAAAATAAGTCTGAAACTTATTGGTCTCAAATTCTGGGATTTAGGGTTTGATTTTGAGATACTCATAAAAGAAGAATTTGTATTGAAAAGCATTTGGGAGGTGTTCCCTGAATCAGATTTGAATTTGGAGATGATTTGCAACATTTTGCCTTTCTGGCTTTTGGAAAAAATCTGGAAAAAGGACTAATTTGTAATAACTCTTGGACTGATTTGCGAAAAAGGTTTAGATGGTAAAATCTGACTGCCAACTTTTTGGATTAAGGTATTGGCATACCCTTGATCATAATCCAGGAATAATCTGGTCTGAACTTGGCTAAGATTTTGATTAAATCTGAATTTCTGAAACTTAGGGTAAAAGGTAATAACAGATATTCTGTTTTCGAAAACAGAAAAGAGTTGATAATTCTGGAAGTTAGAGATAGAATTGAATCTGGGTTCTGAAGGCTTTTAGGTTTAGGATAACTGATAGATCAAATCTGGCAAGTCAGATCTTGACTTGGGGTCACAGGATAGATTTGAAGAAATTAGGGCTAGAACAGAATAAAGCTGAGGCTGATTTGGCTGATCTAGGAGAGACATATGCATGCATGATTTTTAAGAAAGAACTTTTCACCCCAAAACTCAGGATGTTACAAGGATCTTGAAGAACTGGAGGCCCTGCTCCCCCGACCGGGAGATGAAGCGGCTTAGCGCGGCTAGGCGGCCGGAGAGCCGCTGGACATCCTTGACGGAGCGCGGCGGGGGCATATCTAGGAAAGCCCGAATCTTCTCGGGGTTTGCCTCAATGCCCCGCTGGGACACGAGGAAACCTAGGAGCTTCCCCCCGCGCACCCCGAAGGCGCACTTCTCCGGGTTGAGTTTGAGCTCGAACGCGCGTAGGTTGCGGAAGGTTTCAGCCAGGTCGTCGATGTGGGAGGCTGCGCGGGGATTCTTGACGACCGCGTCGTCTACGTAGACTTCGACATTGCGGCCGACTTGGTCTCTAAAAACCAGCGTCATGAGGCGCTGGAAGGTCGCCCCAGTGTTTTTGAGCCCGAAGGGCATATGGACGTAGCAGAAGGTTCCGAGGGGAGTTATGAAACTCATCTTTTCCTCGTCCCCTTCCGCCATCCAGACTTGATGGTAGCCCGAGTAGGCATCTAGGAAGCTCATGAGCTCGCACCCCGCAGTGGAGTCGACGAGCTGATCAATCCGCGGGAGCGGGAAGTTGCCTTTCGGGCAGGCGCGGTTAAGGTCAGTGAAGTCCACGCACATCCGCTACCTGCCGGTTGACTTCTTAACGAGGACGGGGTTTGCCAGCCACTCGGGGTGCAGGACCTCCCGAATGAACCCCGCCTCTCGGAGCCGGGTGATTTCCACCTTGATTGCTTCTTGTCGCTCGAGGGAGAGTTTCCGCAGCTTCTATTTGACCGGGGGGTGACCGGGGGCCACTGCGAGCTTGTGCTCAATGACCTCCCGGGCGACGCCCCGCATGTCTGAAGGCTTCCACGCAAAAACATCGGAGTTTACGCGCAGAAAGGGCGCAAGTTGCGCTGCGTGCTCCTCGGGGAGCTCCGCCCCGACCCAGACGGTTTTGTCTTCGTCGCCCGGGGACAGCAGGACCTTCCGGAGGCCCCCTTCCGGACGCAGCTTGAGGAGGGGCCTCCCAGGCGCTGGCACAGCAGTGTCTAGTTCGGGGGGGGGGGGGGAGCCTCCCCCCCGGGCGTCTTTATGAGGTTGACGCTTCCGATTGTGGCCGCAGCGCGCTCGTATAGAGCACGGGCCATGTCTTGGTCTCCCCGGACATTGATCACACCATGCGGCCCGGGGATCTTCATGCAGAAGTAGTTTTGATGGGTGGCAGCCCCCAGCCGGTTGATTGTAGTCCTCCCCATAATCGCATTGTAGGAGGAGGGGAGATCTACTACGTCGAAGCGGACCAGCTCGGTTCGGTAGTTCTCCAGTGCGCCGAAGGTCATTGGGAGATCTACCTTGCCCACGGGGTGGATCGCCTTCCCCGGGACAAACCCTTGCAGGGGCCCTGCCGCGGGCTGTAGGAGCTTTTCATCCACCTGCATCTCTTTGAAGGCCTTCAGGAATAGGACGTCAGCGGAGCTTCCGCCGTCCACGTGGATGCGGGCCAGGTGACAGTTGTAGATGGTCGCGGAGACAATAAGCGCGTCGTCGTGGGGGAAGCGAATCCCTCGCGCATCTTCCACCGTGAAGATGAGGGGGACGTTCGACCACTTAGGTCGCGGGGACGTGTGTAGCACCCCCACAACCTTGACCTCGCGCGCGTACTCCTTACGCTGGCGCTTAGAGTCCCGCCCGGAGGCGGATCCTCCCACGATGACGTTGATGTGCCGCTGCGAAGTTTGAAAGTGGAGAGCTTCTGAAGGCTCCCCCTCCTGCGCTTGCTCACCCCCCGCGGGAGCGGGAAGGGCCGGAACAGCTGGCCAAGGGAGCAAGGAGGCCGGAGTCCCCCCCCTGCCCGCGCTGGTTGAGGAAGTCCGTGAAGTGCTGCAGCAGCTGGCTACACTCTCGGGTAGCGTGGGTACTGGACCTGTGGAAGCTGTACCACGGTCCTTCCCGCCTTCTCCCCGCGGGGCCCTCCCGGCCGCGCGAGGACTGTCCTCCCCCATGGCCCTTTGGTTTGGGGAAGGGGCGGTTGCTCCTCGGGGGGTCGCGCAAGCCGCCTCCGCCCCCGAGGACAAAGGTGTCCCAAGGCCGTGGCTCGTTACGCCCCCCTGCCTAGGGCGCTTGAGGGGATCCCTGGCCCCCCAGTCGGCGGGGGCGGGAGCCCCCTGGGTCTTCTTCCAGATGTCGTCTTCCTCCGCCCGGGCGTACTTTTCGAGTATGTTGAAGAGCTCGTCGGCGGAAGAGGGGCAGCTCCGGGAGAGCCTTCGGTGGAGCTCCCCCGGGAGGATGCCGCTTTTGCAGGCTTCGATGACCGTAGAGTCGGGAACGTGAGCCACTTTGCTCTTCACCTGAGCAAAGCGCTTGAAGAAGCTTCTGATGGTTTCCCCAGTCCTCTGCCGGACAGTGTACAGCTGCGAGGAGTCCAGGGGACGCACGTAGTTCCCCTGGAAGTTGGCACAGAACTCCCGCTGGAGCTGCGAGAAAGACTTGATGGAGCCGGCCTTCAGGTTGTAGAACCAGGAGTGGGCGATGCCGGTGAGGTAGAGGGGGAAGACGTTGCATTGTACCGTCTCGTCCCCCCCCGGCCGCGGAGATGGCTGTGGAGTAGACCTGCACAAATTCGTAAGGGTCTGCCTCACCGTTATAGTGCTCGATGTGCGGAGGGTGGTAGGACCGCGGCCACCGGATGCTGCGAAGTCTTCGGCACAGGGGCTGGTTAGCCCCCTGCACCTCCCGGGGAGAGCCCCGGTCGCTATCTTCTTTCACGGGACCTTCGTTGTCTGAGTCTGGAAGCGGTCCGAGAGGTCCGCCAGAGTGGCGGTGGCGACGCTTTTCCTCCAGACTGGGACTAAGTTCCCGGACGTCCGGACTCTCCGCCGGAGAGGTTGACTCTTCAGCGGGTCTCTTCCCCCGACCGGTGCGAGAGCGAGGCTCCCCGCGCTCGCGGCCGGGGGGAAGTTATTCCCCGCACTCTGGTGAATGCATTCGCTCGACCTCCCCCCGGGCGAAACGGACCTGTCCCGCCGAGGGAGGGAGCTCATGCACTGTAGCTGCCAGCCCGGAGGCTTCCGGGGCCGGCTGGGGGGAGCCCCCTGCGAAGACCCCCGGGACCGGAAAGGGGGAAGCCCCTGTGTTATCCGGGACCGGGGAGGGGGCGCCCACGGCGATGTTTGGAACCGAAGCAGAGGGGGCCCCAGTGGCCATGACCGGAACCGGAAAGGGGGGAGCCCCTGTAACATCCGGAACCGGCGAGGGGGGAGCCCCCGCGGCGACGTCCGGAACCGGGGAGCCCATGCGGAGGGAAGTCCGCTGCGGCACGGGAGCTGCTCTGTCAACCGCCCCCGGTGCGGTAAACGCGACGCGGGGGCCGGGACTGGCTCCCGGCGGAGGAAAAACCCCCGGCATAAAGTGGCCTCCCGGCCCCGGGAATAGGCCAGGGACGGGGTACCCCCCTGGTGCCATGAAGGGCCCCGGCATGAAGTAACCTCCCGGCACCGGGACGGGCCCGGGTGCCGGGAAGGGTCCAGACGTATATCCCACAGGGGGAGGGAACCCCCCGGCAGGATCATATGGGGCGAACAAACCCCCGGATGCCGGAGGGGCCGCCGGGTAACCCATAAACGGGGGCATAGTCCCCGGATATGGGTGCGACGCAAATGTGGGGGCCGGAGGCCGCGCCAACACGTTGAGCAGCTCATCCATAGAGCGCTGGGCGCGGAGCTGGCCCTCCACGAGAGCCTCAAGCAGGGTGTCTCGGGGAGCCGGGGGAGCCGTCGGGGGGAGACTGGTCCCGGCCGAGGTCCCCGCGGTCACTGGGAACGACATGGAGGTGGAAGCACCTAAGTTAAGAGGAAAAGAGGGAGGCGGTACCTGGGCCAGGTCTCCTCCGGAAGGGGCCGCCGGGACAGCGGTGTCCCGGACGGGCGGCGCCGGGTCTCCGAGACCCGGGTCACCGGGAAGGGTGCGAGCCCTTGTTCTTGGGGGACCTAGTCCTGTCGACGCGCTCCCGACCGGACGGCGCCAACTGTCGTGGTATTGCGAATACCCCGGCAGGTTTTGAGAATGATCCTAGCGAAGATTACGCGGCGCGGGTTGACCGGATGACCGGTCCTCCCCCGCCGGACAAGCACAAGAAATGACACACGGATTTATACAGGTTCGGGTCCCGGTGGGGGCCCTAGTCCTGTCGACGCGCTCCCGACCGGAGTCGGCTGGGGACGCTCTCTCCGGGGGAGAGGCTTCCGGAGCACGCCTGTGAGTTTAGCTATTCCAATAAAAGTGATCCGATCCTTTACAACAGAGGGGTACAAGGGCTATTTATAGCCCCAAAAAGAAGCAAAAAAGCCTAAACTACCCCGGAAGCCACCGTCGGATTGAAGGGTAGGACCGTCCTTCTCCCGGTCAAACGCCTTGGATGCTTGACAGGTGGTCGCTGATTCCCGAGGCACTCCTTGCGTGACCTGCACGTGACAAACAACTCGAGACTTTACCTTCAGAAGGGCGACGAGGCCTGGGACGGCGCCGGAGGCCAAGTTCCGGGAGCCAAAAGGCGGCGCCCGGGGAGGGGCCGGAGGCCACGTCCCCGGGCAAATGGCGGTGCCCGGGACGGCGCCGGAGGCCAGGTCCCGGGGGCCAAATGGCGGCGCCCGGGGAGGGGCCGGAAGCCACGTCCCCGGGCAAATGGCGGCGCCCGGGACGACGCCGGAGGCCAGGTCCCGGGGGCCAAATGGCGGCGCCCAGGGAGGGGCCGGAAGCCACGTCCCCGGGCAAATGGCGGCGCCCGGGACGGCGCCGGAGGCCAGGTCCCGGGGGCCAAATGGCGGCGTCCGGGGAGGGGCCCGAGGCCACGTCCCCGGGCAAATGGCGGCGCCCGGGACGGCGCCGGAGGCCAGGTCCAGGGGCCAAATGGCGGCGCCCGGGGAGGGGCCCGAGGCCACATCCCCTGGCAAATGGCAGTGCCCGGGATGGCGCCGGAGGCCAGGTCCCGGGGGCCAAATGGCGGCGCCCGGGACGGCGCCGGAGGCCAGGTCCCGGGGGCCAAAAGGCGGCGCCCGGGGAGGGGCCGGAAGCCACGTTCCCGGGCAAATGGCGGCGCCCGGGATGGCGCCGGAGGCCATGTCCCGGGAGCCAAAAGGCGGCGCCCGGGGAGGGGCCGGAGGCCGTCCCAGGGCAAACGTGACGCAACTTACCTGGACTTAGTCCCGCGGAGATTTCCCCCGACACCCATACCAGGCTTGCGGTCGACACGTTAATCATGCCACTAGATGCACAACACAAGGTTCTAGGTCCTTATATGCCAGTGACCAGATCATACCACAATCCATGCACTTCCAGTGCGACCAAGCACATCCTGTGCTTTCACCATTCCATACCAAAATTCTGGTCATGGCTAGGGTTTTATTACATGAATATAAATATATATATATAATATATTAGTTCATGGCTCATTATTTGATCAATTCACATTTCACAGGCATCAGCCTGATGCTGCCATTTCATAATTCAATCATTCTCAGTCTTTCACATGCAATATTATTTTATAATGAAGGTATATTCTAACAATTCATAAAATATAGGTTCAAGATGTTCAAGAATATGACTTGCCTTCCGCGTCGTAAGAAACAGCAATTGATGTCGGGTCTGCGACGAAGTCTTCGAACTCGGACTCTTGCTCTGAACAAGGATCAAAGAAGCAAACAGGCATTACAATCAATCCTACTCTTACTATTCTACTATATGCGATAATGCAAGGTAAAAGCGTCTCGGCGATACAAGATTTGAGAGCGATTAGGGTTAAAATATGGAAACTAGGGTTAAGATTAGTCATCAAAGGTTTACAAGGTTCCAAAGGTTCCAAAATATCATAATGATATTAAGGTTGTGACTGGTTTGCTCAAAAACAGTGAATGTCTGTAGGTCGACATTCGGTTCAAGGCATCGACATAGGGTCGATGGATGATAGATGGCTCAACTCAAGTTGTGACAGTAGAATAAAATGTAGATCACAACATCAGGAGTCTAAGGGACAAAGTTATGTTCAGTTTGCATACCCAGATGGGGTCAAACTGGCCCAATGCCATTGGCTGACATAGGCTGGAAAGGGCTGACAATGTCCAGGAATGGCATTGACATGGTTTGGATAGTTCCCAGTGGCCAAAATGGGTTTTGATTCAAGCATATGATGCACAAGATAGTGAGGCAACTGTTTGACAAAGTAGTTTTTGGTTTGCATGACCAGAGGTGGGTGAACAGGGCTAATGCCACTGGCTGGCATAGTTTGACATAGAGTTGACATGGCCAGAAACTAGGGTTTGCCATAACTTTTGATCTAGGGCTCCAAATGATACACCACTTAGTCTGGTAGGTAGGCATTTGTATCAGGAACAAATGTCTCAACAGGATCCAGGGCAGGGGATGGCCGGAAAGTGATGAAAACTGGCAAAGAAGTTGACTGGCCTGGAGCACATGCAATATGAACAGTACAGCAAACTAGGGCATAGCTATATCTCACAATCTAGGCCGAATTGGCAGTCGTGATAGAAGACAAAGTTGTTTCGAATGGTCCAAAACATCTAAATGGCAAAGTGGCTAGGGCTAGATTGGCCGGAATTGACGGCCGGCGACCGGAGCAGAAGAAGATGACATGAAAATTGGGGGTTTTCGATTTAGGGCAATTGAACTCAATTCCTTGCTTGTATATGGTACTCAGGGTACTAGAAATGTATTGGTGAAGTTAGATTGGCTAGGGATGCACCAGAAAAGCTTAAACAGTAAGCTCAGTTCACAAGCAAAGTTCCAATTTGGGGGTTTCTAGGTTTCAGAAAAATTGATGATTCTGGTTGCTTAGGGATGTTAAGCAAGGTCTACTGAGCATATTTGATCACTGGCTCGAGAGTTAAATCGGTTTAGGTGAGGGTTAATTGCTCACCGGAGTTCTAGATGAAACACGGCGATTGCCGTTGACAGAAAGTATTTAAACTAAATTCCAAGCTTGAGAAGTATGAGGGAGATGAGAGAAGCTCACTGGGGGTGTTGGATTGAAGAAGGGGGCAGTGGAGAAGCTTGGCACCGTGCTCCCTCTTTGCTGCTCCCTGGAGAAGAAGAAGACACAGTGAAGTCTGGCGATTTCTAGTGCTCTGGAGTGTAAGAAGTAAGGCTAAGCTCTGGTGGGTTTATATAGGCGTGGCTGGAGGCTCTCAACGGTTAGATGTGCACGGGGAGTTGAAGCCGGCAAGGAAATGACAGAAAGTGACTTCACGGCGAGCTGGCGATGGAGTGACAGGATGTCAGCGGCCGTGAGGGCTTTTGCAGGTGATGTGAGGGCAAGCTGATGGCTGGCCGCGGCGAGATCTCCACGTGGCATCGTTTTGCTACTGGAGCCGTTGCCAGTGGCGTGCAAACGGGAGAAACAGCTGGCTGCGATTCTCGCTGGAGAAGATCCACAGTGGCAAGTGGCAAGCACACACGCGGCGTCGAGGCACTGGCGAAGGTGGCGACCACGGAGTACTGTAGCAGTGCAGCAGGTCGAAGCAACAGCAACTTCAGTGGCGAGGTCGAAGTCGAAGCTCCCGTGCTCGTGTGCTTGCTCCAGGTCGTGGTCGAAATCCCAGGCGCTGGTCAAAGACAGCAGCTGGTCGGTTGCACTGGCTCTAGTCGTGAACAGAGGTGAGGTCGAATCAGGGGTATAAGTGTGAGAGTTTTAGTTAAAATCTGGACTGATTTGTAATTTTGATCTTAGAGAGGTTTAATTTGGGATTTGATTTCATGGCTGAGTATAATATTTCTATTAATACTCATTTATCTCAAATCTGGAGAAAGTTTGATAAGATTCGAGGGATTTCACCTATTTTCGAAAATAGGGTAAAATAGATCTGGATTTTGTCGATCTCGAATTCTAGAAATTGGAGTGAGATTTTGAAGTCTAAACAGAAGGGAAATTTGTATCAAATAGCATTTGGGAGGTGTTCTCTGAAGAAATTCTGGATTTGGAGTTGATTCGTGGATTTTAGCCTTTTCAGGCTTCCAGGTAAACAGAGAAAGGACTTATTCGCAGTAAAATTTGGACTAATCTGCGAAAAGTGTTTAGATGGAACAATCTGGCTCCCAACTTCTTGGAGTAAGTTGAGGATATACCTAGGAACATATTCCAAAAGATACTTGAGTCTGGATAGGGTTAGATCATGATAACTCAGTTATCTGGAATCTGCGGTACTTAGAGTAAATCTGAATTTCTTGTTTTCGACAACAGAAAGAGACTTAGATCCTGGGAGTTAGGGTTAGAATTCAATTTGGTTCCTGAAGACTTTTATCTTCAGGGTAACTGGTAGGTTAAATCTGGATGGTCAGATCTTGATCTGGATCTAGAGAATAGATTTGGAGATTTTTAGGGTTTGAGAGAGAGATTAGGGCACAGCTGATCTGGCTACAACTACAGAGATACATGCATGCAGGATTTTTATGCAAAAACTTTTCACCCCCAAAACCAGGGTGTTACAGGGCCTAAATGCAAAAATGCCAAAACATGGCTTAAACCCTAGCCGCCGGCCACTTTTTCATTCGAGCGTGGTTTTTTTGTAGTTTATCATCTCCTTCCTAGCCTCTAGCTTCCACACCTCCTACCACCTCACAAACTGCCGACAAGCCATATTCCGCCAGTGCAACTTCTTTTTTGCCGTCCCCCAAAAGTATTCCATACCTTCGTCCACCTCCAGCCCGAGCCGCTGCCATTTTCCTCTCCCTCTTCCCTCCAGATCTATGCCATGCCGTAGTCCCACACCCACTCACCACCACCTAGATCTACTCCAACGTGCCCCGGAGGCAAGGTCCCCAGGTGAAAGGCGGCGCCCGGGACCGGCACCGGAGGCCAGGTCCCAGGAGCCAAAAGGCGGCGCCCGGGACATGCCCCGGAGGCAATGTCCCCGGGCGAAAGGCGACGCCCGGGACCGGCACCGGAGGCCAGGTCCTGGGAGCCAAAAGGCGGCGCCCGGGACATGCGCCGGAGGCCACATCCCCGGGTGAAAGGCGGCGCCCGGGACCGGCACCGGAGGCCAGGTCCCGGGAGCCAAAAGGCGGCGCCCGAGGCAGGCACCGGAGGCCACGTCCCCGGGCGAAAGGCGGCGCCCGGGACCGGCACCGGAGGCCAGGTCCCGGGAACCAAAAGGCGGCACCCGGGACATGCCCGGAGGCAAGGTCCTGGGAGCCGAAAGGCGGCGCCCGGGGCAGGCACCGGAGGCCAGGTCCCAAGAGCCGAAAGGCGGCACCCGAGCCAGGCTCCAGAGGCCACGATCCCCGGGCGAATGGCGGCGCCCGGGACATGCCCCGGAGGCAAGGTCCCGGGAGCCCAAAGGCGCGCCCGGGGCAGGCACCGGAGGCCATGTCCCCGGGCGAAAGGAGGCGCCCGGGACCGGCACCGGAGGCCAGGTCCTGGGAGCCAAAAGACGGCGCCCGGGGCAGGCACCGGAGGCCACGTCCCCAGGCGAAAGGCAGTGCCCGGGACCGGCACCGGAGGCCAGGTCCCGGGAGCCAAAGGCGGCGCCCGGGGCAGGCACCGGAGGCCACGTCCCCGGGCGAATGTGACGCAACTTACCTGGACTTAGTCTCGTGGAGATTTCCCCCAACATCCGTAATTTTTCCGGGAGACAATCATCCGGTCACCGTGAGAACGGGGAGCCGGGAATAAGGTCTCTGGGAAAGAAATGTCCAATAAAACCTGAGATGAGATTTCCAGAGATAAACCTTCCGGGAGACAATCGTCCGGTCGCCATGAGAACGGGGAGTCGGGAATAAGGTCTCCGGAGAAGAATATCCAAGAAATCTGTCCTGCTGGGGAGACCATCGACTCCCAGAGGAGGATGTGCCCGATGACGGGTCTAAGTATTTGGGTAGGGGACTAGTCTCCAAAAGTGACTCGTTACCACGGTCCCTGACGACCGGGTTGCCGCTTACACCCTCAATCCACGAGGGCTGATCGTAAGCCGCCCAACAGGAGGGACTTGTTGGGTCTGAGAGCCCACTTCCTCACGGGGAGGGCATCGCCGTTAGGGGCGGTAATGTGAAGAACCTGCAATGAGACAGTTGAAGAGGAAAATCCAGTTGTATTGATAACGAAACGAAATACAACGCCTCCCCCCGCGAAGTCGCGAAAAGGGAGGGAAAGGTAATTACAATGTCCCCCTCCCCCTTCGGCGCAATTGCTCGGGAGGAGGGGACGGTGAGTACGAGGTCCCCCTTCCCCCTCTGGTGCAATCATTCCGGGGGAGGGGACGGCGAGTACGAGTTCCCCCTTCCCCCTCCGGCGTAATCGCTCCGGGGGAGGGGACGGTGAGTACGAGGTCCCCCTTCCCCCTCCGGCGTAATCGCTCCGGGGGAGGGGACAGTGAGTACGAGTTCCCCCTTCCCCCTTCGGCGTAATCGCTCCGGGGGAGGGGACGGGCCTGTGTAGGCTAAACGTAAAACTTGCGAAGTAAACACAAGTTCCACGTATGTTTCAGCTCCAACTCTTGGAGGTTGGAGAGCTTGTAAGCCCCCGAGCCCAGGACCGCGGAGATCCTGTAGGGGCCCTCCCATTTGGGGGAGAGCTTGTCCTGGGCTTGGGGGTCTGTGACGCGCTTGAGGACAAGGTCCCCAAGGCGGAAGGCCCTCTCGCGCACGCGCTGGTTGTATGCGCGCGCTATCTCGCGCTCGTAGATGGCGTGGCGGAGGAGCACTCAGTCGCGTTCCTCCTCCACGAGATCGATCTCCCGCCGCTGGTTGGCCTCATTGGCTTGGTACGCTGCGGTCGTAGCTCCGTCTAGGAGCTCGACTTGCAGCGACCGGAAGCAAACTTGCTTAAGCTCTCAAGGATGATGACACTGTTCAACTTCTGCTCAAAAGTTATGAACAGGGCCGTGCATGGGAGTATAAATACCCCTCACAATAAATATAGCCGTTACAGGCCGTTGGGAGAAAAGGATCACTCAGCGGTCAGACCGTAGGTATATGCCCGGTCAGACCGCCGCAATTGCAACGGCATTAAACAGGCGCAATAAATGCTCAACTGCCCTTGTCAGGCACACACACGGTCAGACCGGGGCCAATTTCGGTCAGACCGTGAAACTGTCCAGAGACGACATAGTTTCTGGACACTTTATACGGTCAGGCCGATAAATACGGACAGACCGGCCATACGGTCAGACCGTAGTTCAAAAACACGGTCAGACCGATCTAATCAAACGGTCAGACCGTCATAGCTCAAAAACAACAGAAGGATAAATCAAGAAGTTCCAGGAGACTGACCTAGGACTTAACTACGGACAGACCGACCTTATTAAGGAATAAACTACACTTAGACATAACGTCGGTCAGTCTGAGATCCTATTCGGTCAGTCCGTGTGTTCGGTCAGACCGGTCTAACACACGGTCAGACCGACTGAGACAGTGCTGAGCAGAAATGAGCTGAAACAAGCATTTTCAAAGTATATGACCTTCTAGTATGCAATGCAAGTTGTTTTTATGATTTGTGGCACATAGATGAAGTATTTCGTGATACACCACATGCTCCTCTTAATAGTACGGCAACTATCCTAAAATCCGGTCAAAATTCTTCTCTAATCACCTTAGACCGGTAAAAATGGAAAAGACCCTATTTCGTACCTTTGCCCTTTTGATCAATGCCCTTTCTTCATCATGAGGCTCTTTCTTTGCCTTTCATTAACCTGTCTTTTAAGTTTCTTCTTGACACAACTAGGCAGGTAACGTTAGTATAGCATTTGTAGTTGTCATTAATTATTAAAACACTCTTTAGGGGCCTAGAAGCTACAATCTCCCCCTTTTTGGTAATTGATGACAACATAAAGAGTAGATGAAAGAGTTTTAAGCATAAAGGAAATTTTACAATTAGCATCGAAGAATAAGACACTCCCCCTAAATGTATGAATAAGAGAATTTTGGCATTTTAGTGGAGTTCAAGCATGTGTAAAAGATGCTAGCTCAATCCATTCATTATATAGGCATGAGGTATCACAAATAAGACATTCAATTCTACACATGATATCATCATCACAAAGTCATATGAAGATAACATAAGCATATCTCATATATCATGAATTAACAATCTCATACCAGAGTCATCCAACATAAATGACATCCACATAGATCATAACTAAACAAGTTAAATTAAAACCATTACACCAAAAGTTTTCATTTAAGGTTCATCTCTCCCCTACTCTTCTACTCTCTTCTCTCCCCCTTTGGCATCAATTGCCATAAAAGCTAAGAATCGGCTGGAGCATCATCATCGGGAGGATGGTGAGGAGGAGTCTGAGGGAAACGGGTGTAGAAGTGAGCGGAGAAGGCGTCAAATCGCTGCTCGAACTGATCCTGGCGTGACGAGAAGGTCTGGAACTGATCATTCAACGCCGCCAAGTCTGAGCGAGCGAGCTCAAGCCCCTGGAGAAGAGTAGCGAACTGATCCATCATCGGCTGATGGAACTACTGCTGGAACTGTGTAAACCAGGCGGGGACTTGGCTAGACTGAGCTGTCTGCTGCTGCTGCTGATGCTGTGCTCCATGGCCTCGAGCCAAGACGCGCGGGTTGACACTAAACGGCTTATAGCCGAGATGTCTGATGTCACATGAACCGCGAGGGAACTTCGTCTTCTGGAGCAGCAAGGACATGATAAAAGGAGCATAGTAGAGATTCGGCAGAGTGGTTGCCGAGACATCCTCAATTGTCTTCAAGATAAATGAGACAATGTTGATCCGATGACTCTTGAGGATGTGGTCGATGAAGTTCCAGTAGTAATCCCGGACAGCTTCTCGGTTTCCACTCTTTGGATGGATCGTGGCTCGTACGATTTTGTTGACTACAGCAGGGAGGACTTTGAGACCTGTAACGGTGCCAGGTACAATCCGCTGTCCACCTCCCGGCTGCTCATAAAACTGAAGCCAGTCATCCTCATGGAGGTCATCCTCATCCTCCATATCGATCCCCTCCTTCATTTCCTCGTAGTTTAACTTGTTTGCCGCAGCAAACTCCTCAAAGGTGACCTCATAACGCCTAGAACCTGTCATCCACATGATCTGCTGGTCCGCCCATCTGATCTCGACTGTAGCATAAAACTGTCTGATGGCAGTGGCGTTCCACGGGCATTTGTGCTCCACAAAGTCATACAGCCCTATATCCTTGAAGATCTGCACCAAGGGAGCCATGATGGGCTGATTCACAACATAAGCCCATTCGATCCATTTGTGTTCGAAGATGTTCTTGTGGATCAAATGTCCGTAGAAGGCATCCTGCTGTGTCATCGTGTGGAAGTGAGGAGTAGAGGCGTCATTCTCATGATTGTAGGCGTAGATGGTCCAGCCTTTGTATAGTCACTTGAAGTCCAATTCTTTTTCGGGCCTTGAAAAGCGTGGACGTTTATTTCATCGTCCTCACTCTCGATGTCCATGCCCACATGAGACGATCCACCACGATGTGACGACTGTTCTGTCTCTGAATCTCCGGCCGAGGGCACCCAATCATCATTGTGACTATCACTGGTACTCGAGGGTAGAGCTCTTTTTGGCCGCTTAGCCAATTTCTTCTTATTGGTACGAATGGAGGCAGTGCCTTGAATACCAGAAAATAGGAAAGCATGACGAGAATAGATATGACAACTGAACCGCACATCCTGGCTCTGCTATTGCAGTCGGTCAGACCGAAACAGGGGCGGTCAGATCGGTGCAACCGAAGAGTTAGGGTTTGACATGAATCCTGAGATTTACTAGAATTTAGGGCACAATTTGGTCTCAAATACGTGTGAAAATACTTATAGCATCAAAGGGATGAATCAATTTCAAGAAATGACCATATTTGTACTAGATTCATCACATTTGCCCTAAACCTCAAGATGAACAGTAGAAGAAATTGACAACGAAGAAGAATCTGAGTAAAATACCTAGACGACATGGTTTGAAGGAGATCTTGAACCACGGTTTGTCCGAGCTTGGCGAGAGTTTTACCGGAGAGGAAGAATCCAACAAAAATTATGAGGCGCACGAGAAAGAGAAAAGTGGGAAGAGGGTGAAAAGGACAGAGATTCGGGATAAAAAGGTCTCTGGTCATGAAATTTCGGTCAGACCGTAGACAAGGTACCGGTCAGACCGCTGGAAGCAGGAAATTTAAGATGCTCTCTGGAGATGCATTCAGTCAGACCGCAATTTGTTCGGTCAGACCGCTGGAAGGACTAAAAGTCTTAGAGGATTTTGATTGATTTGATGCTCAAGAGATTTGGATAGGGAGATATATAAATATAAGATAATTATAAGAGAGATATAGACAATATCACCAAAGGGGAAGTATTTATCTTATAACTCAACAAATTTTTTGTTCACTTTACTCAATTGCCGATAAAAGAGTCTAAAAAGCTCTAAGGAAGGAAGTTCAAACAAACAAGTGATACTTTAATCACAAGCAATATGAGTTCAACATTTCAAGCCACATTTGATATATCAATGACGTTAAGCTCATTTCGAAGTTTGCAAAAACGACCTTCATCTAAGGGCTTAGTGAATATATCCGCTAATTGATCTTCGGTTCTCACATTATCCACCACCACATCACCTTTGCTAACATGATCTCTAAGGAAGTGGTGTCGGATATCTATATGCTTGGTCCAAGAGTGTTGAACTGGATTTGTGGCTATTTTTACCGCACTCTCATTATCACACAAAAGAGGCACTTTTTCAAATTTTATTCCATAATCCAACAATGTTTGCCTCATCCAAAGCAATTGTGCACAACAACTACCCGCGGAAACATATTCCGCTTCGGCGGTTGATAAAGCTACAGAGTTTTGTTTCTTGGAGGACCAAGATACTAAAGATCTTCCTAACAGTTGACAACTGCCAGAGGTGCTTTTTCTATCCACTTTACATCCCGCATAATCGGAATCAGAATATCCAATTAATTCGAATTTAGCACCTTTAGGATACCACAACCCTATGCTAGATGAATATTTTAGATACCTCAAAATGCGCTTAACGGCCATTAAATGACTTTCTTTAGGAGAGGCTTGAAATTTTGCACACATACAAACACTAAACATAATATCGGGCCTAGAAGCAGTAAGATATAATAAACTACCAATCATAGATCTATAAAGCTTTGAGTCTACCGGTTTACCTCCTTCGTCAGAGACAAGGTGACCGTTTGTGGCCATTGGTGTCTTGATTGGCTTTGCTTCTTCAAGTCCGAACTTCTTGAGTAAGTCCTTCACATATTTTCTTTGACTGATGAAAGTTCCTTCCTTGAGTTGTTTAACTTGTAGTCCGAGGAAGAAACTTAGTTCACCTATCAAAGACATCTCAAATTCCCTAGACATCATATTACCAAATTCCTCACAAAAATCTTGGTTAGTAGATCCAAATATGATGCCATCAACATAAATTTGACATACAAAGAAATCATTTCCAATTTTCTTAGTAAATAAGGTAGTATCAACTTTCCCAATTTTAAAGCCTTTTGAAATTAAAAAGTCTCTAAGTCTTTCATACCAAGCACGAGGTGCTTGTTTAAGACCATAAAGAGCCTTGGAGAGTTTATACACATGATTCGGCTTTGTAGGATCTTCAAATCCCCGAAGGTTGTTTAACAAATACTAATTCATTAATTTTTCCATTTAAAAATGCACTTTTGACATCCATTTGATAAAGTCTAATATTTTGAGATGAAGCAAAAGCAAGCAAGATTCTAATAGCCTCAAGTCTAGCTACGGGAGCAAAGGTTTCACCGAAGTCCAAACCTTCAACTTGAGTGTATCCTTGAGCCACCAATCTTGCCTTGTTTCTTACTACCACTCCGTTTGCATCTTGTTTATTCTTGAAAATCCATTTGGTTCCAATGACATTGTGCTCATCCGGATTTGGTTCTTCTACTAATTCCCAAACATTGTTGCGGGTGAAGTTGTTTAATTCTTCGTGCATAGCATTCACCCAATCCGGATCTTTTAATGCTTCATCTACAAGTGTGGGCTCAAAAGAGGAGACAAAAGAGTAATTTTCACAAAATGAAGCAAGACGAGAACGAGTCTGGACACCCTTACGCAAGTCACCAACAATTTGATCGACGGGGTGATCTTTGGAAATTGAGTGATGAATTCTTGGATGATCAACCGGGATTTGTGAAATAGAGGTAGAAGGTACTTCCGGTTGTTGTTGAGAGGAGTATTCCACATTGACCACTTCAACTATTTGATCTTCATGTTGAGGAGTTGATGAAGAGGGGATAGCTTGAGTGGATGGATCTTCATCTTGATCACTATCTTCTTTCGGCTTGATATCCCCAATGGTCATGTTCTTCATTGCCACTCTCAACCCTTCATTACCTACATCATCCAAATTGTCTTGCTCCTCTTGAGAGCCGTTAGTCTCATCAAATTCAACATCATGTGTCTCATCAACCAAACCGGAGTTTTGGTTGTAGACACGATATGCTTTGCTATTTGATGAGTATCCTAATAAAAATCCTACATCACATTTACTTTGAAATTTAGATAAGCGTGTACCTTTCTGCAAGATATAGCACTTACATCCAAACACTCGGAAGTAGGAAATGTTTGGCTTCCTTCCAATGAGAAGCTCATAAGGAGTTTTCTTTAGTAGTCGATGACAATAAAGACGATTTGATGCATGGCACGCGGTGTTGATTGCTTCGGCCCAAAAGGAGTCCGAAACATTGTACTCCGAAAACATAGACCTTGCCATGTCTATCAATGTCCGGTTCTTTCGTTCGACTACTCCATTTTGCTCCGGTGTATACTTGGCCGAAAACTCATGTTTGATACCTTTATCATCACACCAATTTTCAACCTTGGTATTCTTGAATTCGGAGCCATTGTCACTTCTCACTTTCTTGATCTTGAAGCTAAATTCATTTTCGGCCCTTTGAGCAAAGCTTTTGAAAGTGTTGAACACAATTGACTTATCATGTAAAAATAATATCCATGTATATCTAGAAAAATCATCTACAACGACAAGACAATAACTATTGCCACTAATGCTCACAAAAGTAGTTGGTCCAAATAAATCCATATGCAATAATTCAAGTGGACTAGAAGTTGACATTGTGCTTTTAGTTGGATGTGAGTTTGCAACTTGTTTTCCGGCTTGGCAAGCACTGCATAATTTATCTTTTTCAAACATTACATCTTTTAATCCAACAACTAAATCATGTTTAACTAGTCTATTTAGTTGTTTCATTCCAACATGCCCAAGCCTTCTATGCCATAGCCAACCTTTAGAAGATTTAGTGAACAAGCATGTACCAAGATTAGCATCATTTGAATTGAAATCAACTAAATAGAGGTTGCCATGTCTAAAACCTTTGAAAATCAACCTATTATCATCAATACTAGTGATAATCACTTCTTTTGGATAAAATGCACATATAAATCCAAGATCACAGAGTTGAGCTACTGATAAGAGGTTGAAATTTAGAGATTCAACAAGCAATACATTAGATATGGAGAGGTCGTTTGATATGGCAATTTTACCTAAACCTTTTACCTTTCCTTTGCTATTGTCTCCAAACGTGATCTTGTCATATTCCGCACCTTCGTTATTTAGAGAGGAGAACATGTTGTGATTACCGGTCATATGTTGAGTGCATCCACTATCGAGCACCCAATGTTGTCCTCCGGCCTTGTAATTTACCTACAAAACAAAGTTAGGTCCTTTTAGGTACCCAAATCTTTTTGGGTCCTTGGAGGTTAGTTACCAAGGATTTTGGGACCCAAATGGCTTTCTTTTTGGCACCAATGATCGGGGTTCCAACAAATTTGGCTTTAATATCGCCATTGTTCATTTTCTTTAAAACATAGCAAGAATTGAATATAATAGATGAATTACTTTTGCTAGCATGGCAATTCTTTTCAATGTGACCTAAACTTTTACATTTGTTGCAATATCCCTTTTCTTTTACAAATACGGTTTTAGATGGAACAAATGCATGTTTTCCCTTTTTAGGAATGTAGCCTAGTCCTTCTTTTCTTAAGGAGAACCTTTGACTATCTAGAAGATGTCTTAATTTTGATTCTCCTACATAGCATTTAGCTAGATCATTGGTTAGTTTTTCAATTTTGTCCTTAAGTTCATTGTTTTCAAGACTAAGCACATTATCATCAATTTTAGGTCTAGATGGGAATTCAATTAAATCTTCACAAGATGTAGATATGCTAGATGTAGACATCATGGGCAAGTCATTCAAAATATTACAAGTAATGCCTATTTCATTACCCGTTTTGTTGGCTTTATGAGTAATTAGTGAGTCATGAGCTTCCTTAAGCATCTCATGAGTTTCTTTGAGACTCTCATGAGATGTGTTTAACTCCTCATAGGAATTTTGAAGAGTTTTGTATCTCTTCTTCAATTCCTTGAATTTTTCTTTTTCTTTACTCATATAGTCATCAAAACCGGTGATCATCTCAACTAGGTCATCATAAGTATATTCATCTTCGTCACAAGATACCTTCGATTCTCCTTTAGCCATGAGGCAATGAGGAGTGGAGAATAGAGATGGAGCTTCCTTGATAGCTACCCCGGCGAGTCCTTTGGGTGGTACTTCATCTTCATCATCGGAATCGGAAACTTGAAGCATCTAAATCCCATTCAATGAAGCAAGCTTGTCCATCCTTCTTCTTCTTATAATATTTCTTGAAAACCTTCTTCTTGCTTTCTCCTTCCTTTTCGTACTTCTTCTTCTTCACCGATTTTTCTTCTTCCTTGTTTTTGCATTGTGTGGAGATGTGACCCTTTTCACCGCAATCAAAGCATCTTCTTTCTTCAAATGGGTTCCTCTTGGATGATTGTCCTTTCTTGAAGGACTTTCCTTGATATCTCTTCTTCATGAACCGCTTGAACCTTCTCACGAAGAGAGCCATTTCCTCATCGGTGTCTCTCTCATCACTTTCTTCTTCATTGTCTTCCCTTTTGGAGGCTTGAGCTTTTAGTGCTATGTTCTTCTTCTTGGAGTCGGAAGCCTCGTCTTTCACTTCTTCTTGAGATTTCTTGAATATGTCATGAGTGAGAATCTCACTCAAGACTTCCAACGGAGTCACACTCTTCAAGTTTGAATGCACAAGTAAGGTTACAATCGTGTCATATTTTGAAGGTAAAGCTCTAAGAAACTTATGAAAAAATTCCACATTTGTGACATCCATATCAAGCCCTTTTAACTCATTTACTATGTTATTTAATCGGTTAAACATCTTCGATACATCTTCATTGGGCAACATAGCAAACTTTTCAAATTGGCCCTTATGGATAAATAATTTAGCATACTTGACCATCGAGGTTCCTTCATGAATATCCATAAGATTTCTCCAAATATCATGGGCCGTTTCAAGTTTACAAATTCTATTAAATTCACCTAGATTTAGAGCACTATAAAGAACATTCATGGCTTGAGCATTAGCTATGGCATTATCTCTATCTAGGTTAGTCATGTCATCATCATCAAGAATTGCAAAGCCCTCATCCACCACTTTCCAAATCTTTCCACCCATGGCTTTAAGATAAACCATCATTCTAGTTTTCCAATAAGTATAGTTAGATCCATCAAAGAGTGGTGGTTTGCCAATATTGATCTGACCCTCACTAGCCATCTTTATCCTACTCCGGGATGGTTAAATCCTCTAAAAAAGGAGTCCTTGCTCTGATACCAATTGAAAGGGATCTAGGATATCGACTAGAGCGGGGTGAATAGGCGATTTTAGTAAATTATCAATTAATCAAACAATTAAAAGAAAATGAGAGCAAATAATTAACACAAGATGAACAGTAAACAAGTTTCACACAAGGATATATCCCGTGGTCTCGGTGATTTGCCGATCACCCATAATCCACGTTGAGGCAAACTCAAATCTCTAACCGCTCCTCTATCTAGTCAACCTTCTCTCAAGAAGTGACCTAGATCTTGAGCCGGATTAGTGTGATGAGTTATCCAAACCTCGATTTCACTAAGGATGCACTTTACCGCTCCGGCAAGGCGTGCTCAACTCTTTCACAAGACGTTTTGAGGCTTCTTCACAATCTTCCTTGAAGAGCTCTCCAAAACCTTTCTCCTAGCCGTCTAGGAGCCGGCAAACTCCAAGAGTAACAAGCCGGTGATGATCACTTAACCTTCTCATAGTGCCACAAGATTGATTTAGTGATCTAAATGCAATGCACTAGAGGATCTCAAATGCACACTCTCACAAAATGAGAATTAGAACCCTAGAGTGTATGAAACTTGCTTAAGCTCTCAAGGATGATGACACTGTTCAACTTCTGCTCAAAAGTTATGAACAGGGCCGTGAATGGGAGTATAAATACCCCTCACAATAAATATAGCCGTTACAGGCCGTTGGGAGAAAAGGATCACTCGGCGGTCAGACCGCAGGTATATACCCGGTCAGACCGCCGCAATTGCAACGGCATTAAACAGGCGCAATAAATGCTCAACTGCCCTTGTCAGGCACACACACGGTCAGACCGGAGCCAATTTCGGTCAGACCGTGAAATTGTCCAGAGACAACATAGTTTCTGGACACTTTATACGGTCAGGCCGATAAATACGGACAGACCGGCCATACGGTCAGACCGTAGTTCAAAAACACAGTCAGACTGATTTCTCGGTCAGACCGGTCTAATCAAACGGTCAGACCGTCATAGCTCAAAAACAACAGAAGGATAAATCAAGAAGTTCCAGGAGACTGACCTAGGACTTAACTACGGACAGGCCGACCTTATTAAGGAATAAACTACACTTAGACATAACGTCGGTCAGTCCGAGATCCTATTCGGTCAGTCCGTGTGTTCAGTCAGACCGACTGAGACAGTGCTGAGCAGAAATGAGCTGAAACAAGCATTTTCAAAGTATATGACCTTCTAGTATGCAATGCAAGTTGTTTTTATGATTTGTGGCACATAGATGAAGTATTTCGTGATACACCACATGCTCCTCTTAATAGTACGGCAACTATCCTAAAATCCAGTCAAAATTCTTCTCTAATCACCTTAGACCGGTAAAAATAGAAAAGACCCTATTTCGTACCTTTGCCCTTTTGATCAATGCCCTTTCTTCATCATGAGGCTCTTTCTTTGCCTTTCATTAACCTGTCTTTTAAGTTTCTTCTTGACACAACTAGGCAGGTAACGTTAGTATAGCATTTGTAGTTATCATTAATTACTAAAACACTCTTTAGGAGCCTAGAAGCTACAACAAGTACTTATGCGGATCGCACATGAAACCCCTGCATGAGATGGAAAACAATACACTGATTTCATGGAGTACGGCTCCTCCACGTATCACTGAATGTGATCTAATCATGCACGCTGACCCAGTAATGGGAAGAGGCTTGGGGGTGGGAGTATATCCTGCCACAAACTGTGGTTCGCGAGAGATCCACAGGGTCAGGGGTGAATTGTAAGTGAAACATAACAAAAGTTCTTGTTATCTCCACCTTGCCACTCACAGTATGAAGTGAGTCAGGGGTCCAATCCTTGTGATAGGAAGGGCTTGAAAGTGGAATATCTTGCGGGTAAATTGGTACCTCTCTGCAGAGTTAAAAACGTATTCGAATACTCCGAGCTCCCGGGTTTATAGGAGTCTGCTGCAGTGGATTAAATCCACGGGGTGTGACACAAGTATGTTTTCTAAATAAAATTTGATAAGTCAAGATTACCCAAATGACATGTGTTGTCATGATAAGGGGTGCTACCGTGGGCTGTCGTGTGTCGACGTGTCGCGGTAGTACTATAATCTAGTGAACATAAATAGTGATGTTATGTTATGAAAAGTGCTGCAATGACATGAGATGAGGTATGAAAGAAAAGATTATTTTACAAACATCCATAATTCTTGACTAGTCTAGGTTCATAATAATACTACTATATGTATCTACTCTTTCCTGTGACTTGCTGAGTACATAAGTACTCACCCTTGCAAGTTACAAACCAGAAGAGGGAGCGTACCAAGATCAAGAAAATGGCATGGAGAACTTGTTGGACCAAGACGAAGGAGAGCCAGATCCGCCAAATCCCTAATGTGTTGTTGTGCCGTCAACTTCTTACTGTGGAAGGGACACCCACCATCCGCTGTGTAGAAGTTTCATTTTGTTTTAACTAAACCTTGAATGCTGCCTGCCAACAGGCCTCGCTACTTAATACTTTGTAAGTTTTTCTGCTGCAATGTGAATAAACTCCTGTGCTTGACTTATCGTGGGAAGTCAATGATATGCTTATTATGGGACCAGCTGCAGAGGGCTGGGTCTCCACGGGAGTAGTCGTAGTCCCAGTTTCGGGGCGCGACAGCGCCTGTGTTAGCTTTGCTGAATCTCTAGAAACCATTCAAGCTAGAAACTGATGCCTCAGGTTATGCGATGGGCACTGTGCTCATGCAAGAAGGTCGACCAGTGGCATATCACTCCGAGTTATTCTAAGGAGCTCAGAAGAACTACCCGACTTATGATAACTAGTTATGGGCACTGCATCAGGCCGTGAAACATTGGCGGTGTTATCTCTTGGGTAAAGAGACTGTGGTCCACACCGACCATCAACCGTTGCAATATTTGCAAACTCAGTCCAAGCTTCAGCAAGCTCGGCACATGAAGTGGATGTCGTATCTACAGCAGTTTAATCTGGTGATTAAGTACAAGAAGGGCGTACACAACAAATTGGCAGATATGTTGTCGCGACCACCAGTTACGACCCTCTGTTTATTAGCGTTCATGCAGATCAAGCCCTCATGTCATGATGACTATGCCACTATGTACAGTGAAGACCCTGATTTTCAAACAACATTGACTGAGCTCGAAACAGGGAAATCTATGGAGTTCGTTCGTCGAGAAGGACTCTTGTACAAGGGCAATTTACTTTACATATCTCGTGGAGCACCTCGAATTCAATAGTTGCGAGAAGCGCACACATCGAAGGTAGCTGGTCACTTTGGGGTTACAAAGACGTTGCAAAATCTTCACCGACATGTGTTCTAGCCGCGTATGCAGCAAGATGTGGCTAGTTTTGTTCGAGGTTGTGGTCTCTGTAGCATCTCGAAACCGACAAACCGAAAATTAGGTTTGTACACTCCTTTGCCAGTTCCATCGCGACCATGGGAGAGCATATCCATGGATTTATTGGGAGGATTGCCTAAGACCCGACGTGGCAACGACTATCTATTCGTGGTCGTTGATCGGTTCTCCAAAATGATTATTCTCATACCTTGTCGAAAGACTATCACGGGAGAAGAAGAAACTCGGGTATTCTTTCAAAACATTTGGACACACTTCGGACTGCTGACTTCTATTGTGTCTGATAGCGATACCCGGTTCCTTAGTCACTTTTGGCAATCGCTCTGGACGATGATGGACACCAAGCTAAAGAGGAGTACTGCTTTTCATCCGCAAACTGATGGTCAAACTGTGGTGGTAAATCGCACAGTCGTTCATCTTTTGAGAGGATATAACTCGAAGCACCCGAAGACCTGGGATGAAAGCATACTGTACATGCAGTTTGCTTTTAATCGAGCAGTGCATGGTTCGACTGGAAAGTCGCCATTTGAGGTCTGTTTAGGATTCTACCACAGAGTCCATTCGACATAGAGTTTGTGCTTCCTACCTCAGCACAGAACAGCAAGGAAGCATCTGATCAGGATTGAGCACAAAAGTTCTTGGAATGTATTCAACGATTCCATTGTGAAGTTGAATAGAACTTGCTGAAAGCTCAACTCAAGTACAAGGCCCAACATGATTGGCACCGAGTTGATGCGCAATTTCAAGAAGGTGATATGGTATGGTTACATCTGAGTAAGGAGAGACTTAAAGGTGAAGGTAAGAAACTCAAACCCATTTGTTATGGTCCTTTTCAGATTTTGCGGAAAGTGGGTAATAATGCTTGTCAGCTCGAGTTACCTCCATACATGGATATTTACTCAGTTGTTAATGTTGAGCACCTCAAACTCTTCGAGCCTTCAATGCTGGATGATGAGCCAGATACCATAGTACCATCTGTTGAAGACTTGGTTTATCAACGAGACGAACCTCTACGTGAAGATGTGATTCTGGAGAAGAAGGTGACTACACCCGCAGTGGCATAAAGGAGACTTTTAGAATCAGTCGGAAAGATCAACGAGCACGTGCGGCAAAGTGGTACACCAGAGAACATGGACAAGCCCAATTTCCACATCTCTAGTTTGATCGAGAGGTCGCAACAGGGGTTGGCTCCTTCTCAACAAGGGAGTCATGATCTGGGAGGATCTTCAAGTCTTGATCGTATATGGCTTCGCAACCTTAACCGTGTTCAGAAAGGTTTCGCGACCATGGATGGGTCCACGACCATGGATTGGTTTGCGACCATGAAAAGGAATTCGTTCCCTGTTCGGAATTGTAATCCGATCTGAATATATATAACTAAGCTTATCCATTTAGGATTAGTTAGTTATATGAGTCTAATACGTTTAGGTTATTGAGTCTGATACGTACTCATATGATTGGACTATAAATACCTTGTAATAGGACTAGTTTAGATCGTCGAATACAATCGAAGAGTCATAGAACTTATTTGAGTTTTAGACACTTATAGTTCCTTCGACATAGGCAAGTATGTCCAACGTTCGACATGTAAAGCCCTCTTTGAAATAAAGAGTTGTGCAATTTACCTTGGGTTTCGGTATTTGTGAGTAAGATCCTGTTATTCCGCATATTAGAATCTGGGTGAGCCTAGTGCGAAAACCAAGACTAGGTCTCAAACGGATCAGCCTAGCATCATCACCAGGACGTTTTGTCCTGACGACTTGCCCCCTCAATAGCTGCATCATTTCAGAATTTGTGATTTGATGATCAAGATCAACAGACGTTTTTGGACAAGTTCCTCAAAGGAAGTCTTACCTTTTGACGTTCTTGTCTCAGATTGTCGCCGTTGTTGATCAAGCTCTGAGGACGGGGTAATCCTAGAGCTCCTTCTGTCACCGCATTGTATGGTTTCAGAAGGTTGTTTGTCCTTTTTTCAATTTCAGACAAGGACAAAACTGCATCGCAAAAGCAAATTACTTGATATGGAATTTTTCATTAGTAAAATTCCACATTTTGTGAATCAGAGAACATACCAGTGTTATAATCCAAGGTGTTGTCCACCATGGATTCCACCTCCCAAGCAGGATGTTCCCTCTTCCTCAGGCAACTTATCCTATTCTTCACAAAGTCACAGATGATATCCTGTGCCGTTAACCCCTGGTGAACTAAGTGAAGGATTTCTTGGGCCTAATTATGAAATTCTTGGCTCAAGGCAGGGATGGTGTCCATGTCGCTGACCTTCTCTAGTCGACAATTCTCGAACCAAAGGCTACTCTCTGATGGAGGAGTGCAATAAAACCATTTTTGGTTCCATCCATGCACAGAGTCCCACAGAGGAAGAAAGGGATAATTTTTCTTCTCCATTATGTGGAAGTATATGCATCCAACAGCACTGGTACTCTTTGACCATGCTGAGAAATAGAAACGTCGAAAGAGATCTATACTTGGTAGTAGTCCGACGAACGCTGTGCAAAGATGCTGGAAGATCGCCAGAATCAGAATGGCGTTGGGATGAAGGTTTACCAGTTCCAACCAATAATGTGCCAAGATGTCCTGAAGGAACTTGCTTTCCGAAAGGCAAAATCTGCATTGCAAGAATTCCTCAAAGATTACCAGTTCATTCTCATGAACATTTGGGGTTTCTTCCTTTTTCTCTGCCGGTCGCCAATTGATCAGCAGTTGCGGAGGAAGGATGATCCTCCTTTTCTAGCACCATCAGGCTCTCAACATTGTAGTGACTTGATCGGCTCCAAGACGCCATTGTTGTAAGAACTATTGCAACGATGGAGGCTTTGGGGGCGATGAGAGAAAGGTGCACAAAGAGGGTTTTTTGCGGTGGAAATGGCTAAGGCAAAATGAGGGTTTTTCAAAGCTTCTCAACCAAGGTACTTCCTCTTTTATCTGCCCAAGGCCACTACTCACCGGGTTCATTATTTTAATAATTTCTCATAACGGGTTTTTTCTCGAATGGAACCCAGGATCATATCGTTAACCCTGATGGAATTTGAAACAAAATGCATCTTTTCGGAAGTTAAAAGGTCATTTTATTTCACATTCGGGGGCTACGGTAAAGATAATTATATAAGAATTTTTTGAGGATTTAATGCCCTATGATTTCAGGGTAATCTCATAATTTCAGCACTATTACGATCTCAAAGTGAAAATTTTGTGATCTCAGTACCATGTATGGTCGCAATGCTATTTTGTGGTCTCGGTACTACGTGTGGTCTCAATGTTATTATGTGACCTCAATAGTATCCTGTGTTTATCATGGACAAAGAACTAAATACCTATGTATGTTTTGGTCGCAGAGGTATTTACTTGTAACAATTTTCCGCAAAGAGAATTTAAAGAACTCCAATTGATGATTATAGATTATACATAATCATTTAAAGAGTCAAGATATAAACAAAAGGAATTTTATTTCTTGCATTCTTTACATAGAAAATGGATGCAAGCGACCAAAATGTCGACCTGATCCAAAAATAATTTACAAAGTTCTCCAAGGGTCAAGTCGGCATTAGTGGGATTAACACTAACTGCCCTAAGAGAACTTGCAACGTCCCTCAACCTATCAACGTCATCTCTTATTGCGAAGAAGCAGTTGTCCCTAATTGCATTAGAGAGGTCTCACTGCTCTCGGGCATGATCCCTCTCCAGGAGGAATGTGCGCGCCTCTTCGCGAGCTCCATCATAACACCCTACCAGGTGCAGCGTGATCGGGAGAATTCTATCAAGGCGCTCCTTCAGCACCTCTTTTTCTTCTTGGAGGGTTGTACACAAGGCAGATTTCTCCCTCAGAAGAACATGGATCTCAGCAATCTATTCGCTGGGAACCCTGGGAGCCTTCTCCTCATGTACATACATGGGTTAGTTCCTAAAATATGTAACAGACAGAGAGGGTGAAGATAATTACCTGGGTCGCAGGTTGAGAGGAAAAAGCTGAGCATGGAAGGGAACTTGGTTGCAAAGGCACTACAGGCATAGTAATACCGAATCCCCTAGAGGATGGATCCAAAGAAGGTGTTGAAGTTTCAATAAGATGGGTTGCAAGGACTGAAGAATCTAGGGGATGCAAAGAAAGAGACGAGGGCAATGTAGCAACCCAGATCTCCGCACCCGTTAGCATTTTGGGTGAAGCTCCACTAGAGGATCCTACGTCATGTCTGGACCTTTTCTTTGAAGGGGTCGTTTCCTCGAACAGCTTAAGTTCCAAAATGCATTACTTTGGAAATGTTCAAACTACGAAGAAAAGATTTACACAGATGTTTCAGAAGAGAACTACCTTCTGAATATCGTATTCAATCTTATCTTCTATCTCTATTTCTTCTTCATCGCTCTCAACAATCCTTTTGGAGTCTCGGTTCGCCATTAAAATGAGAGTAGAAGAGGGAACAAGAAGTAAGAAGATGAGAACAGGTTCTAAAGGACCTAGCCAAGGAAAGCTTGTGAGTCTTAGAACTGAAAAGCTTCACTATTTATAGAGTTTGGAGGCGACGGTTCACATTCGCGAATGCCTCGAGTTCTTAAAAGCACTTACGGTTTTTTCCTCGACTGAGCAGTCAAAAATTTCATGAGTACCTCTCAAGATAAACCCAAAAGATTTTCTTGGGAAACAAACCGACACACGGTGTACAGTGCAACTGAAGAAGGCAAAGCGTCGGGTTCTTTATCCGATGAAGATTAAATTTGAAGTTATAATCTTTTTCTCTCTTCAAATTTGGGGGCTAGCTGACAAGGATTATCACCCGAGCTAGTTATTTATTTAATATATTATGTTCAAGACAATTGCGAATGTGATATATGAACTTGTACCCTAGCAGCCACTATGGTTGCAGAGGACAGCTTCCTGTATACCAGAAGGTTGTGGGCACAGAATCAGTCTATGGTCGCAGTACTTGCGCAATCATGAGGTCGCAGGCTATGTGTGACGAGGATTGACACCCGAGTCAGTTCAAATAAATGCACTGTTGGTTCAAGACAGATTCGAGCCAGCTACGTGCCTAGCGGTATGAACTCAAGTTATTCTGAGAAGCATCAGCTCAAGGTCGCAGGCTTTTGCGCGATCAGGTCGCAGGCTTTGCGCCATTAGACCGCAGACTTCACGCGGTCAGGAGTTCGTATGCTGTACGCGAACAGAATGTCAAGGATGTCGCGCGGTCAGCCATCATCCCGCGGTCAGAGTACTTTCGATCAGGGTACTTGGGGTTCATTTGTCCGGCTGCCCCTATGGAGAGAATATTCCAAGTATCCCGAAGATTCCTCCACGTGGAAGATCAACAGTCAGGAGGTTAATACGTGTAGTTATCCATGAATAACACGTGTTATTCCTGCGTGAAGGTTATGAGCGGTTCTCTAAAAACCGCATCCAACCGTCCGAACAACTGTTTGATGCAGTTAAGGCATGACACCCTTTCGACCAGTATAAAGGAGTGGCAAGATACATCAAACAGGGGATCGAAGGATCGAAAGATCGAACCATCTCAACCACTCAAACAGCCAAGTCTACGGCCCAGATTAGATTATATTTACAAGCCTCCTGGGGCTTCTTTCTGTACACTTGTATAGGAAAAGCCTTCGCCTGTGAAGGTCTTTCCCCACCATCTTGTAAATCTTTACCACACATAGTGAAATCCCAACAGGACGTAGGGCTATTACTCCCACCATCGAGGGCCCGAACCTGTATAAACCTCTCTGTGCTCCTGTTCTTCATTTTTCTACATACCTTCCTGGAGGGTCATCTTGAAAGGTCTCGCTAATACAAATTTTGCATAAGTTCGGCTGAGGACTCCGAGTCCGAATCGTCGACAATGTGCGACCAAGATAGCTTGAGTGTGTTTGAGCTTTGACCAAAAACGTTCTCATGATGAAGATAACTTCTCCCATGAGTGAAGACAACCGTCATGGAGTTAAGATGTGCGGTTATCTACAATTGCATATGTTAACTGGCGAGGAGATTAGTGTAGTTACACAAACTTCATTATGGCAACCGTCCAAAACTACTTCACATTGGCATCCTTTCATCTGATATAAAAGGATGGCAGATGTACGAAGACAAAAGAGAACAAGAAGATGCCATAGGCAACAATAGACAGAAGTATTAAGAGAGATTGATTAGCTTTCGTAACAATCTCTCCTCCCTGTAAATTCTCTTATACATAGTGAAACCACAATAGGATGTAGGGTTGTTACTCAATCTCTTGAGGGCCCGAACCTGTATAATTCTTCGTATCCCTGGCTTTACTTGTTTTAACTTACCTGATAAGCACCTTGAAAGGTCTCACATACGACTCACAATCTGCGTAAGATCGACTAGGGACCCCGACGGTGGCTTCCGGGGTAGTTTAGGTTTTTTGCTTCTTTTTGGGGCTATAAATAGCCCTTGTACCCCTCTGTTGTAAAGGATCGGAACACTTTTATTGGAATAGCTAAACTCACAGACGTGCTCCGGAAGCCTCTCCCCCCGGAGAGAGCCTCCCAAGCTGACTCCGGTCGGGAGCGCGTCGACAGGACTAGGGCCCCCACCGGGACCCGAAACTGTATAAATCCGTGTGTCATTTCTTGTGCTTGTCCGGCGGGGGAGGACAAGTCATCCGGTCAACCCGCGCCGCGTAATCTTCGCTAGGATCATTCTCAAAACCTGCCGGGGTATCCGCGATACCACGACAGTTGGCGCCGTCCGTGGGGACTCGTGACAAGACGCCATGGCTCCCCCAAGAACAAGGGCTCGCACCCTTCCCGGTGACCCGGGTCTCGGAGATCCGGCGCCGTCCGCCCGGGACACTGCTGTTCCGGCGGTCCCTTCCGGAGGCGACCTGGCCCAGGTACCGCCTCCCTCTTTTCCTCTTAACTTAGGTGCTTCCACGTCCAGGTCGTTCCCGGTGACCGCGGGGACCTCGGCTGGGACCAGTCTCCCCCCGACGGCTCCCCCGGCTCCCCGGGACGCCCTGTTCGAAGCCCTCGTGGAAGGCCAGCTCCGCGCCCAGCGCTCTATGGACGAACTCCTTAGCGTGCTGGCGCGGCCTTCGGCCCCCACATTTGCGTCACACCCGTATCCGGGGAACATGCCCCCGTTTATGGGTTACCTGGCGGCCCCTCCGACCTCCAGGGGTTTGTCCGCCCCGTATGATCCTGCCGGGGGGTTCCCTCCCCCTGCGGGATATACGTCCGGACCCTTCCCGGCACCTGGGCCCGTCCCGGTGCCGAGAGGTTACTTCATGCCAGGGCCCTTCGTGGCACCAGGGGGGTACCCCGTCCCAGGCCTATTCCCGGGGCCGAGAGCCCACTTTATGCCGGGGGTTTACCCTACGCCGGGAGCCAGTCCCGCCCCCCGCGTCGCGTTTACCGCAACAGGGGCGGTTGACAGAGCAGCCCCCGTACCGCAGCGGACTTCCCCCCGCATGGGCTCCCCGGTTCCGGGCGTCGCCACGGGGGCTCCCCCCTCGCCGGTTCCGGGTGTTACAGGGGCTCCCCCCTTCCCGGTTCCGGTGATGGCTACTAGGGCCCCCTCCACTTCGGTTCCAAGCGTCGCCGTGGGCGCCCCCTCCCCGGTTCCGGATGATACAGGGGCTTCCCCCTTTCTGGTCCCGGGGGTCGTCGCAGGGGGCTCCCCCCAACCGGCTCCGGAAGCCTCTGGGCCGGCAACTACAACGCATGAGCTCCCTCCCTCGGCGGGACAGGTCCGTTTCGCCCGGGGGGAGGTCGAGCGAATGCGTTCACCAGAGTGCGGGGAAGAACTTCCCCCCGGCCGCGGGCGCGGGGAGCCACGCTCTCGTACCGGTCGGGGGAAGAGACCCGCTGAAGAGCCAACCTCTCCGGCGGAGAGCCCGGACGTCCGGGAACTCAGTCCCGGTCCGGAGGAAAAGCGTCGCCACCGCCATTCTGGCGGACCTCTCAGACCACTTCCAGACTCAGTCAACGAAGGTCCCGTGAAAGAAGACAGCGACCGGGACTCTCCCCGGGAGGTGCAGGGGGCTAACCAGCCCCTGTGCCGAAGACTTCGCAGCATCCGGTGGCCGCGGCCCTACCGCCCTCCGCACATCGAGCACTACAACGGTGAGGCAGACCCTTACGAATTCGTGTAGGTCTACTCCACAGCCATCTCTGCGGCCGGGGGGGACGAGACGGTACAGTGCAACGTCTTCCCCCTCTACCTCACCGGCGCGGGAAGGACCATGGTGCAGCTTCCACAGGTCCAGTACCCACGCTACCCGAGATTGTAGCCAGCTGCTGCAGCACTTCGCGAACTTCCTCGACCAGCGCGGGCAGGGGGGACCCCGGCCTCCTTGCCCCCTCGGCCAGCTGTTCCAGCCCTTCCCGCTCCCGCGGGGGGTCAGCAGACGCAGGAGGGGGAGCCTTCAGAAGCCCTCCCCTTTCAAACTTCGCAGCGGCACATCAACGTCATCGTGGGAGGATCTGCCTCCGGGCGGGACTCCAAGCGCCAGCGTAAGGAGTACGCGCGCGAGGTCAAGGTTGTGGGGGTGCTACACGCGTCCCCGCCACCTAAGTGGTCGGACGTCCCCCTCACCTTTACGGCAGAAGACTCGCGGGGGGTTCGCTTCCCCCACGACGACGCGCTCATTGTCTCCGCGACCATCTACAACTGCTATCTGGTGGACGGCGGGAGCTCCGCCGATGTCATATTCCTGAAGGCCTTCAAAGAGATGCAGGTGGATGAAAAGCTCCTGCAGCCCGCGGCAGGGCCCCTGCAAGGGTTTGTCCCGGGGAAGGCGATCCACCCCGTGGGCAAGGTAGATCTTCCAATGACCTTCGGTACCCCGGAGAACTACCGGACCGAGCTGGTCCGCTTCGACGTAGTGGACCTCCCCTCCTCCTACAATGCGATTATGGGGAGAACGACAATCAACCGGCTGGGGGCTGCTACCCATCAAAACTATCTCTGCATGAAGATCCCCGGACCGCATGGTGTGATCAACGTCCGGGGAGACCAAGACATGGCCCGTGCTCTATACGAGCGCGCGGCGGCCACAATCGGAAGCATCAACCTCATAAAGACGCCCGTGGGGGAGGCTTCTCCCCCGGAACTAGACACCGCTGCGCCATCGCCCGGGAGGCCCCTCCTCAAGCCGCGTCCGGAAAGGGGCCTCCGGAAGGTCCTGCTGTTCCCGGGCAACGAAGACAAAACCGTCCGGGTCGGGGCGGAGCTCCCTGAGGAGCACGCAGCGCAAACTCCGATGTTTTTGCGTGGAAGCCTTCGGACAAGTGGGGCGTCGCCCGGGAGGTCATCGAGCACAAGCTCGCAGTGGCCCCCGGTCACCCCCCGGTCAAACAGAAGCTGCGGAAACTCTCCCTCGAGCGCCAAGAGGCAACCAAGGCGGAGATCACCCGGCTCCGAGAGGCGGGGTTCATTCGGGAGGTCCTGCATCCCGAGTGGCTCGTGAACCCCGTCCTAGTCAAGAAATCAACCGGCAGGTGGCGGATGTGCGTGGACTTCACCGACCTTAACCGCGCCTGCTCCAAAGACAACTTCCCGCTCCCACGGATTGATCAGCTCGTCGACTCCACTGCGGGGTGCGAGCTCATGAGCTTCCTAGACGCCTACTCAGGCTACCATCAAGTCCGGATGGCGGAAGGGGACGAGGAAAAGACGAGTTTTATTACTCCCCTCGGAACCTTCTGCTACGTCCATATGCCCTTCGGGCTCAAGAACGCGGGGGCGACCTTCCAGCGCCTCATGACGTTGGTTTTCAAAGAGCAAGTCGGGTGCAACGTTGAAGTCTACGTAGACGACGCGGTCGTCAAGAGTCCCCGCGCAGCCTCCCACATCGACGACCTGGCTGAAACCTTCCGCAACCTCCGCGCGTTCGGGCTCAAACTCAACCCGGAGAAGTGCGCCTTCGGGGTGCGCGGGGGGAAGCTCCTAGGTTTCCTCTTGTCCCAGCGGGGCATCGAGGCAAACCCCGAGAAGATCCGGGCTTTCCTAGATATGCCCCCACCGCGCTCCGTCAAGGATGTCCAACGGCTCTCCGGCCGCCTAGCCGCGCTCAGCCGCTTCGTCTCCCGGTTGGGGGAGCGGGGCCTCCAGTTCCTCAAGATCCTCCGAGGGCTCGAGGGGTTCCGCTGCACCCCCGAGGCCCAGGAGGCGTTCGACGACCTCAAGAAGTACCTCACGAGCCCTCCAATGCTCGTGAGCCCATCTCCGGAAGAGCCCTTGCTCCTCTACCTCGCCGCGACCCCCGTCGCCGTCAGCGCGGTCTTGTGCTTGTCCGGCGGGGGAGGACTGGTCATCCGGTCAACCCACACCGCGTAATCTTCGCTAGGATCATTCTCAAAACCTGCCGGGGTATCCGCGATACCACGACAATGATTGTTTGGAAAAGCTTAATCACGTGTTTACATTCATTAGTTGGTGTAGCAACAACCTCTATCCACTTTGAAATATAATCAACCGCGACTAAAATGTAGGAGTTATCCATAGAGGGAAAAGGACCCATGTAATCAACACCCCATACATCAAAAAGTTCAGTTTCAAGTATGTTTGTCAAGAACATTTCGTGTTGTTTGTTCATATATCCCGATCGTTGGCAAGTATCACATTTTTGAACAAATTTATGAGCATCTTTAAATAAAGAAGGCCAGAACAAACTTTATTGCAATACCTTTGCCGTTGTTTTTGAAGCTCCAGGGTGTCCTTCACATGGTGAAGATTGGTAATGTTTAAGAACACTTTGGATCTCATGGTCGGGCACGCATCTATGGTAGACGTTATCAACTCCTTTCTTGAAAAGGTTCAAATCGTCCCAGTAGTAACGTCAAACATTGTGGAGAAAGCATTTGCATTGTCTATACGTCAACCCTAGAGGAAGTTCATGGTTAAACAGATAATTTGCATAATCAGCATACCATGGTTCTTTGTGAAGTAAGTAAAGGTGCTCGTCAAGTAGGGCATCGTTGATGTGAATGTCGGCAGTGTTGGGGAAGATTCATGAAAAATGATTGACAATGAGGTTCTCAGCATCTTTGTTGTCTTTTATCTCCAAATCAAATTCCTGTAGTAGAAGGATCCATTGTGCAAGTCGTGGTTTGGTTCTGTCTTGGTCAAAAGATACTTGAGAGCAGCATGATCAATATGCACAATCACTTTTGAACCAATCAAATAAGGTTGAAATTTGTCTAGGGCATATACTACAACAAGAAATTCTTTTTCAATTATCGTGTAATTGATTTGAGCGTCATCTAGAGTTTTGCTTACATAGTATATTGCATGTAAAACTTTATTCGTTCGTTGCACTAGAACAGTGTCAATTGCATAATCACTAGCATCACATATCAATTCAAAAGGTTCATTAGAGGTTGGATGATGGGAGCAGTGGTTAAAGCATGTTTGAGTTTATCAAAGGCATTAAGACATTTGGCATCAAAATCAAATGGTGCATCTTTAGCAAGCAATTAGTGAGAAATTTAGCAATTTTGAGAAATATTAAATGAAACGACGGTAAAAACCTGTGTGTCCCAAGAAACTGCGTATACCCTTCACATTGATCGGTGGTGGCAAACTTGCTATGACGTTGATCTTTGCCTTGTCAACTTCAATCCCTCGTTCAAATATCATGTGGCCAAGTACCACACCTTCTTGCACCACGAACTGGCACTTTTCCCAATTGAGTACGAGATTCACATCTTCACATCTAGATAAAACTCGAGAAAGATTATGTAGACAAGCACCAAAACAGGAACCATAAACGCTAAAATTATCCATGAAAACTTCCATTATTTCCTCGATTAAATCTGAAAAGATAGCCATCATATATCTTTGAATGGTTGCTGGTGCGTTACATAGCCTAAACAACATTCGGCGATATGCAAAAGTACCGAACATACATGTAAACATCATCTTGTCTTAATCGTTTGGATGAATTGAGATTTGGATGAATCCTGAATATCCATCAAGAAAGCAAAAATATGAATGTTTGGCTAATCTTTTCAACATTTGATCAATAAAAAATAATGGAAAATGTCCTTCCTAGTGGCGATATTCAATTTTTGATAATCAATGCACATACGCCATCTAGTGACAAGCTTAGTAGGGATCAATTCATTGTTTGTATTTTTAACTAATGTCATACCTCCTTTCTTAGGAACCACATGAACAAGGCTAACCCAACTACTATCAAAAATAGGATATATCATACCCGCATCTAATAGCTTAGAAATTTCAGCCTTCACAATTTCCTTTAAATTAGGGTTAAGTCTATGTTGTTACTCAATAGAGGTTTTTGTCTCATCAACTAGGGATATTCTATGAATGCAAATTTCTAGGCTAATCCCCTTGATATCATCAATTGAATAACCTAAACCCTTCTGATGCATGCGAAATAAAGAAATCAATTTTTCTAGTTGTGAGTCAGTCAAGTTTGCATTAACAATCACAGGATGCATCTCATCATCATCTAAGAACACATATTTCAATGAGGAAGGAAGGGGTTTGAGTGTAGGTTTACTTGCCTTAACCTTACCTACTAAGTCGAAGTCATAAATGTTCACCTTGGATGGTTCGCTTGATGGTTCATCCATGTTTTGTTCGTCTTCTTTGCTGTTGTCCATTTTTTCGTCATCAAGAATTTCATCCATCTCGCTTTCTTTTGTGAGTTGTAGTGGTGCCTCCTCTTCCAGGACTTCTTCTAGAGTGTCTATGCTGCAAAATTTTTCCTCATACTTAGGGCAGTCAATGAGATTAGATATTTTAAACAAGATTTTCTCCTCCCCTATATAAAAATGATTCACCCTCACTAGTACAGAAAAGCTTTCTTCTATCGGTAAAAAAACCCCTTCTACTATCGGTTTTCGTACCGATAGAGATAGACACGATAGAACAAGACAGAACATTTTCTATCGGTAAATAACCGACAGAAGAAATTAACAATTCTATCGGCATCTTAGGAGTGTACCGATAGCAAACCAGTTGTAGTCTGACGATTAACGGTGGGAAAAGTACCACTATTCTAACGGTTAATTACATGATTACCGACAGGAAAATATTACTATTCTATCGGCAACTTATGATTGTACCGATAGAAAACCCGTCGTCGTCTAACGTTTAGCGTTGGGAAAAATACCCATATTCTAACGATTAATTATAAGTTTACCGACAGAAAAAAGTGTAGCACTCTCTCGGTTGGAAATGACATTATCGATAGAAAAAATCACAGTAGTCTCTTGGTTGTGGATGAGTTCACCGGCAGGAAAAGTCACTCTATTCTGACGGTTAATTTCAAGTTTACCGATAGAAAAATGGGTAGTAGTCTCTCGGTTGTGGATGAGTTTACCGATAGAAAATTTGTAGTGGTCTGTCGGCTGTGAATGAATTTGCCGATAGAACATTCACATATACAGTACATTATTTGCATTCACAATACAGTACATTCACATTTATAGTACAGATGCAATACATTATAGATTGGATACACAATACAGTACAGATGCAAAGAAGGGTAAATTCACAGAACAGATTGACACATTAGACAGTTATTCACATTTATTCACATATATATGGACAAATACAAATTGCAATCCAATGTGGACATTTATTGACATATATATTTATTCACATGTATATAAACAGTCTATGCACAGAGTACACGAAAAAGAGAAAATTATCATGGCGGATGGTTGGGCGCAACTTCCTCCATGACATATTGAGCCCAGATTTGTCGAAGATCTCTAATCTTTGCATTTTCGTATGAGTCTTTCGACATGGCGATCTGCAAGCATGTGTGAATACTTAGTAACTAACTTCCTAATTTAGAACGTGACACCCAATTTTCAAATTTGAGTTAGCTATCGATGCTTACCTGGGGGAATTGGGCAAAGTTTGTCTGCACTAGGTCGTACATGTAGCGCAACACATAAAACCCGCATTCCCACGATTGCGGCTGCTGATGGCACTGAGATAATTGCATATGCGAAGACATGTTAGCTATTGTTTCCATAAACTAATTAAGCATAAACAAAAAGTCTCGTGAGTACCTCATATTCTTTCCAAGCTAGTAGGGAGCCCTGCGGTGCGGCATGCCTCCCTCCAGCGGACGCATATTTATCAAAAGCCCTGCATTTCAGTTAGTATTGCCCGTTAATGTATTATCATGAGCTAGTGAGGTGAAAATTTAAATCAAACATATAAGTTACTTACGCCTCCATATTCCCCTTGACCACATATTCCATCGATAATTTGTCACGCATCGAATCGAGGTAGTACACCTCGTTCCTCTGCGGACAGATCACGATGAGGATCCAGTGGCCCCTGCATTGTACGTAAAAGAGGACCGCGTGCTCAAAGTATATCTCAGGTGTAACATACAAGATCGAGTTAAATTAGTACGAAATGCACTAACCTTTGGTGGTACGGCACCACAATGAACTCCCTGTCCTGCTGCGCCATCAGCGCCTTGGATATGTACTGCTCAGCGTGCGCGGCGTCGTGCTCTAGCATCGTGAGGCTTATTTTCTCTGGGTCGAGGAAACCCACCTTGTCACACGCAGCCTCCGATGCTAGCCTATACATGCACCTGCATGCAAAGGACGACATTAGTATTGCACAGAAAGTTACTACATTTCAAATGAACTACAACAATGCAGAGTTAGCAAACAGAGTTAGAAAACAGCAATACATAGCATCAGCAAACTCACAGGACTCCAGTCCGTATGATGGACATATTGAGCTCCCGCCAGTTGTAGAGGTCGAACAGATCCTCATGTGCCACGGATATACTCCCGGGCTCACGGTGGAACTGCCCAGGCCTGTAGGGAACTAAGAAGTTCAGATTGCGCCGAGCTCGGTGTAGGTACCACGCGTGGAGGTCTCTGGTTGATCGATCCAATTTGCGCAAAGCTGCCTCCGACATGAGTGGGAACCCGTTCGTGAACCTCTCCGGCTGTCCCTGTCGCCCTTTTCCCTTGCCTTTGCCCTTGCCTTTTGCCGGGGACTGAGCGCGTACCTTCGAAGGCAAGGGCGAGGTGATGGCAGCTTTCTTCCGAGGTGAAGGCGTGGATGCGCTAGGTGGGGTGGAGGCCGTCTTTGATGTGTCCAGGGTCGCACGAGATCGGGCCTCATGCCCCGAGCTGGGGGCGCAGTCCCCTGGTAGCCCAGCGGCAGGCCACTTCAATTAATGAGCACGTATGTTAGATTATGCA
Source organism: Pharus latifolius (assembly GCA_019359835.1). Classification (NCBI taxonomy): domain Eukaryota; kingdom Viridiplantae; phylum Streptophyta; class Magnoliopsida; order Poales; family Poaceae; genus Pharus; species Pharus latifolius. The sequence continues at coordinate 16,919,453 of CM033327.1, read as the reverse complement.
AGTTGAGTGTACTGAGTAGGATGTAATCTAAAATGTGTAGGATTTACCAGTTGTATTACAAGACACTTCTTGGGCCACTGTACGTAGGAGCCTACTGCCTCAGCAAGTGTCTGCAGTTCCTCTGTTGGGACTGGCAACGGAGAATCGTTGTAGCCCGGCATGGCCATGTCCACCTGTACCTTTGCGAAACCCAACCGCAGAGGTACACAGTGGACCCGGACATCCGGCCCAGACGGATATACGAAGCCGTGTCCAACCACTTCCTGCCCGGCGCCTACGTGATTCTGTAGGATGCAGCCCTCCGACCCCTGTAAATTTGTAACAATTAAAATAGGTTAGCGGAACAACTCTAACAGAATGGGAGTGGCATCAACTTAAGTGCACAGATGAAGGCTTGCAGTACCTCAAGTAGATCCACTGGATCCGCGAGTACCTTCGAAGCGCAACTGCTTATCCGACCCCGTGGGGTACCGTCGTCCTAGGGATCCGCATCTGCACTCTTGGCCAGCAATGCTTCTCTCAACCGTGCAAACTCTTCCCTCATTTGTGCGACCTCGGTCTGCACCTCAGACTGTACCTCAGCCCGTATCTCAGCCCGCATCTCCGCCCGTATCTCCTCCCGTACCTCAGCCCGTATCTTATCGGAGAGGTCAGCTTCCTTTTCCTTCTAGGAGCGGGCCTTCTTCCTCGGTGGAGCCGGATCTACGAAACCGGCCTTCCACGACACAATGGATCCCACGGCCCGTGTCCTCCCGGGATGCTCCTTATTTCCTAGAGCCCGGGTGAGGATGTCGTTCTCCCTCTGCGGGGTAAACAATCCCTCCGCTGCCTCCTTCTCAAAAGAGATCTGTTACATTTAAAGGTACCTTGTGAGACAAATTGCCTTATATACACTTGTGCGCACACAGTTTACGAGGTTAGCCAACTTACCATTCGCCTCACCACGTCGGCGTCCCCAGGGGTTGCGAACTGCACAGACCCCGTGGACGACACGGACCCCCTCCCCCTCCACCATCGTTTGCACCTCTCATCCCGGATCTCGGAGAGCGGCAACTCAGGGGTGTCGATGACAGGATTTTGCTCGTCTTCCTTCTTCCACTGCTCCTCCTTCCCCGCATAGCCCCGGGATCCGCGCCGATGCGGGTGGTCGTTCCTCTTCTGGATCGCCCTATTCTTCTCGCTAAGGGCCTTGAACTCCTCAGTCCCCTTCTGCTTGGTGAATTCCTCCCATACCTCCTCCGATATGAAGGGGTACTTCTCGCAAGGAGATTTCCCCGTAGCGAGGAAGTTACTGACGAGCCAGCTCTTAAAGGTTTTCCATGTTCCGTTCATGTCCTTCAAGCAGGCAGTCCTAGGTGTATCGTCGGGGATGTTCCACTTAGCCTGTTTCCGAAAAATGCATACAATTAATCACGAGTTAGTTAAACTTTAGTATAAGCCAAGAGAACGTGATTACTAAAGAGTTCAGCGATTTGAGTTCATTTAACCTTCACTTCCACCCACAACCTATCCCTCTCGTCCGCCGTCACGTCCTTCCAGCTCTGGACGGTGATCTTCACCCTTTCTTTCGCCAACAGCCCAACGTAGGCCGCGTACCTCCCAGCATTCTTTCCAATCGGCCTCCCAAATTGGTTGAACTCACAAGAAAGATCCGTGCGTTTGGCCAAACGCCCCAACGTCGTCGCGCCTCGCCCCACCCTCTTGCGCTGGGATGTAACAGCTGCATCTTCAGTAGTTACGATGGGGTTGGCCCTAGTCGAACCACTAGTACCATCCGATGAAGACGACGACATGTCTTCCCCTACAAAACCTTCAACAAACCATATATATGGCAATTAATTCGCCTTGGAGTTCCATAACTCAGCCCAGGACTGGAGACTAACTAGGGCGGCAAAAGGGAAAATAATACAAAAAGAAAGACATGCATAAATTACTTCCTGAACTGTTCAGAAATATTTTCTATCGGTAAACACATGAGCTGCCGATAGACCATAACAATTACCTCCACAGAAGACAATTTTTCTATCGGCAAACCCGTGAGATACTGATAGAACATAACAATGTTCTCTACATATGGAATTTTGTTGACAAGCCACCATTCACTGTCATCACATAACATTCTCGATGATTTGCTATACTAATATTCATGGGCCAGCATTATTATTTCACACGTAAATATGCACACAAGCATCTAAGTGCCAGTGTGCATAATCTTTAGCCTAGCCTATATGTGAGTCATCAGGACTTCACATCTATTAGGTTGGGAAAAGTCATGTATAGGCATTTGAAACATATACATCGAAGACCCATCCACATTGCCATATATTCATACGAAGTGAGTAAAAATTCCCAACCAAACTAGTACATTGCATGGCTCATGTCCTTCCAGATCCAAATTAAGTTTTACTACTTGTGCAGAAATATTTTCTATCGGTAAACACATGAGCTGCCGATAGAATATGTGTATATAATCTGCATTACATGGCAGTTGGATACAATTGATCACACATACAGCAGTATAGATAAGTTAAAATCTCAAAACAGGTTCATTACAGCACTGGAACATATTATGTAAACCCTAATTTAAATCAACATTGCCTGCGGAATGTACATAAGCCAACACAATAGGGAACCCTAGTGTAATTGCAAAACTCGAAGAATTAGTACGTGCAAAACACTAGGATCAAATAAAGAAGATGTTGGAAATAGAACGACAAATTAGGGTATTTACGGCGGCGATCAGTTCTGGTGATGGAGAGGCGGTGTAGAACGCAGCGGCGGCCGGCGAAGGACGAAAATAAGAACCGGTGGCAGTGGCGAACCAGTGTCCAGCCGGCGATCGTCGTGTGGGAGAGAGGAAGTGAGTGGTCACGGCGGAGGTTGTGGTTTTCTTCGCTCTCGAAGAGACGCAGTGCTCTAAGGTGGAACTGTTCGAGTGGAGGGAAACTAAAGGGCCGTGTACGTGTAATAAAGTAGTGGAGGAACTTTTCTATCGGTATAACAAAATGATACCGATAGACTTATGTACTTTTCTATCGGTACAACAAAATAATACCGATAAAACAAGTAAATTTCCCGGAAAAATATTTGAAGTACTGGATGCCTTTTTCTATCGGTATAAACAATAAAATCCCGTGAGACCAATTTTCCCCAGAAAATTTTTTTAAAGTGCTTGAGATTATAGTATTGGGTGCCATTTTTCTATCGGTAAAAACAACAAAATATCGTGAGAGTAATGAAAAGGTGCCTTTTTCTATCGGTATAAACAATAAAGTCCCGTGAGACCAATTTTCCCTAGAAAAAGTTTTTAAAGTGCTTGAGATTATAGTTTCTATCGGTAAAAACAACAAAATACCGTCAGAGTAATGAAAAGGTGTCTTTTTCTATCGGAATAAACAATAAAATCCCGTGAGACCAATTTTCCCCAGAAAAATTTTTTGATTAAGTGCTTGAGATTATAGTATTGTGTGCCCTTTTTCTATCGGTAAAAACAACAAAATACCGTCAGAGTAATGAAAAGGTACACACAATTTAACATCAAACAGACCGTGGTTGAAAGCTGCAGAATGATAAAGAAAGAGGGAAGATAGCCGGAAAATTGGAAAATTGACATAAAAAAAAATTGTTCATTCATTGTTGTTTTATCACTTACAAAAAAAAATAAAACCCAAAATGCTAGGTCAAGGGGTGGTCTTAGCCCTGGCTGCATGTAGAATAGAGTCAGTTAGACTTGCAGCCAGGACGCAGGACTCCTCTAGCGACAAGTTGTCCCTAGGATCAACTACTACCGCGTCGAGAAGGCCTGCGACCTCCCTCAGCTTCGCTATGGTATCCTTCATAGTCAAACTGCAGCCAGCGATGGTCATATCCGCGGCTTTCTTCTCCTCGCGAAGACGCCTCGTCCTCGCCCTAGCATTGTCACCATCCGTCTTCATGCGCTTAATGCGCTGGAAGAGATCGTCAAGGTCAAGCCGTAGCTGAGTGTGCTTGTCTGTAAGGAGCTTGTGCTCCTCCTGGAGGGCCCTCAGGTCGGCCTTCACTTTGGCAGTGTCTTCCACGGCTACCATTCCCTGTGCAAATCAACAGGTCAAGAATGAACTGAACATGGATTAACAATACAGGGGTAAACTGAGGAGATTTAGAGTTCTTACCGGGGAGGGCGTGGCTGACGATCCCATGGAGGTTGCCATTGTGAAAGAGAAGATGAGGAGTCGAACCGTTCGAGAATTAGAAAAACAACAAAATACCGCGACGCATGGCGAGGTACTTATAGAGTTTCCAAGGCGACGCATGGCGACACGGTTGAGAATTCAAAGCGGCAGAGTATTCTTCTATCGGTAAAAACAGGAAAAAACCATCAGACAACAAATACCGTGAGACTAACGAATTTATTCTAACGGTAAAATAGAACAATACCGATAGAAAACATTTTGAAGTGCCTGAGAGAAGTGTGAAAGTAGCGGATGTCCTTTTCTATCGGTATAAATAACAAAATACCGTCAGAAAAAGGGATTTTTACAGAACTTAATTTGAAGAAGCAAGAGGCTGCGATGAGATTTTTGCAAGTGCTATTTGAAGGGAAGAATTAAGTATTTACAGGATAAAGGTACTGTACATGTTAGAACTCATGCTGTGGAGTAAAATTGAGATGTATTAATGCTGTGAACTAGCTTATCATTAAATTCTAAAGAAAAATGTACTGCCTGATGTATTAATGATAAGTTCCTCACCTTGCTGGAGAACTTGTGGGCTGTTTGCTTGGCATTTATCCCTGAAATAGAAATTAATCATCAATGGTTCTCAACCCATAATCCTTCTTCGTGGTCATCTCGCAGATACGTTGTTTCGTCGATATCTTCAGTACGGATAGATTGAATGTCCTCTAAAAATGGAGGTATTTCATCGAATTGGTTATACTCCTCTTCGTCGACAACATCTTCGACCCCAACAATACGTCTCTTGCTGTGGAGGACAACATGCAAGTTTGGATTGGCCGGGTCAACGATGTAGAATACCTGTGTGGCTTGCTTTGCAAGTATGAATGGATCGTCTTGGTGTCCGACTCTACCAAGATCGACGAGAGTAAACCCGTAACTGTCAACTTGAACACCTCGAGGGATTTCGACCCATTGGCATCGAAACAGGAAAATCTTAAGTAATCCGTAATCGAGCTCCCATATTTCGTCAATAACACCGTAATATGAGTTCAGCGCCCTTACTGACCTGGCATCCTCGGAAATAGCAAACAGTGTCACTCCGCTACATTGCGTGCTACTCTTGGCGTCTTGAGCTCTTGTGTAAAATGAATACCCATTGATGTCATACCCCTGCCAAGTCCCTACAGTGAATCTTGGGCCTCTAGCCAACCATGTCACAGTTTCACTTACGGAGCCCTCGGCAGCTCGCGTGACTCTTTCTTGGATCCACTCAGCAAATTTCCTGTTATGTTCTCTGCTAACCCAAACGTCTGACTTCGAAGGATTCTGTGACCGTAACATTACCTTGTGCTCGTGTATGTATGGCTCGACCTCCGTCATGTGTTGTAAGACCCAAAAATGTGATTTTGCGTACACATCACGAGTGGGGACGATAGCTTTGAATCCAATCATTCCGATTCCCTCAAGCCTACCCTCGTGTCGGGACCTAGGAACACTAATTGGGTCAACCCCAGCCATATAATCTGTGCAAAATTCAATCACCTCCTCGGCGGCATAACCTTCCATGATACTCCCCTCGGGTCGACGACGAGTCCTTACGTATCCCTTCAATACACCCATAAATCTCTCAAATGGATACATGTAGCGCAGGCACACGGGTCCACAAAACTTAATTTCTCTGATAAGGTGAACAATCAGATGGACCATAACATCAAAAAAGGATGGAGGGAAATACATCTCGAGCTGACAAAGAGTTGTAACCACGTCGCGTTGCAGAGCGTCCAGTCCATCGGGATCAATTACCTACGAGGACACAGTTGCCAAATATTCATATCAGAAAAATCTTCTAATTAAGCTCCACAAATGGAGGTAGTGAACTTATAGTACGAGTGCACGTACTTACCTTGCAAGATATTGCGTTGAAGAAATAACATAGGTTTGTGATTGTCTCTCTGACTTTAACTGGGAGAATGCCTCTGATAGCAATGGGAAGCATCTGTGACATCAAGACATGACAGTCGTGGGACTTCATGCCAACCAGTCTTAGGTCCTTCATAGACACAAGTTTTTTCAAGTTCGCGGAGTACCCACATGGAACTTTAACACCGTGCAGGCACCGACAGAGTTCTGTTTTTTCGCTCTTGGACAACGTATAGCAGGCCGGGGGGAGGTATGTACGCTTTCCATTCTCTAAAGGTGCAAGCTCAGTCCTTATCCCCATTTCCACCATGTCACGATGAGCTTTCACACCATCCTTTGTCTTTCCCAGAATATTCAACAACAAACCAATCAAACTGTCACAGACATTTTTCTCTACATGCATGACGTCAATGCAATGTCGAACTTGTAAGTGCTCCCAGTACGGTAGATCCCAGAGAATCGATCTCTTCTTCCAAACATTTTTTCTCGAGGTTTAGAATGCTTACCGAACTCAACTTTGATGTCGTTCACGCGCGAGTAAATCTCCTTACCGGTCAGAAACACTGGAGCTGATCCCTTCTCAGGCTTCCTGTTAAATGATTTCCTCTTCTTACGGTACGTGTGATGCACCGGAAGAAACCTGCGGTGACCCATGTACACTGTTTTCCGGCAGTTTCACAGCCACATGCTCTCAGTTTCATCTAGGAAAATAGGGCAAGCCTTGGCTCCTTTCGTACTATACCCCGACAAATTGCCGTAGGCCGGAAAATCATTTATGGTGCAAAATATCAGGGCCCGCAAGATGAAATTCTCTTTCTTGTATGCATCCCACACCTGCACACCCTCGCTCCACAATTTCTGTAAGTCCTCGATTAAAGGCGCTAGAAACACGTCAATATCATTTCCGGGTTTTCTGGGTCTTGAGATTAGTAACGCCATCATGATGTACTTGCGCTTCATGCATAACCAAGGAGGAAGATTGTAGATGCATAAAAGAACCGGCCAAGTGCTGTGCCGGCTGCTCATATTACCATGTGGGTTCATACCATATGTACTCAGCCCGAACCTTACATTCCTAAGTTCGCCGCCGAACTCAGCAAATGTTCTGTTGATGTTTCTCCATTGAATAGAATCAGCTGGGTGTCTCAGTTTTCCTTCTTGTTTCTGGGCTTCAGCATGCCAACGCAAGTGCTTCGCGACTTTCGGATTTGCAAACAGCCGCTTCAATCTAGGTATCACAGGCAAGTACCACACAATTTTTGCCGGGGGCCCTTTCCTCACCTCGTGACGTTCACTGTCAATCCGGTCCCTACGTGTATACCTCGATGCGCCGCATCTTGGACAAACATGCAAACTGGAGTACTCATTACGGTACAACACACAATCATTTGGGCATGCGTGTATTCTTTCGATTTCCATTCCCAACGGACACAACAGTTTTTTGGCTTGGTAAGTAGATCTTGGCAACTCATTTCCCTCTGGAAGCATGTCCACTAGAAGATCTAATAGTGCCGTGAAACTCTTATCACTCCAACCGTTTCCTGCCTTCAAGTTATATAATCTCAGCACAGAAGACAGTTTTATAAATGTTGCACATCCAGGGAACAGAGGCTTCTCAGAGTCAGTAATCAGTTTCTCAAATTCACAGAAGTCATTTTCGTTGTAATCTTCCTCTACATCACGTAACATCTCATCTAGATTGTCATCATCATCATCTACGTGCACATCGGAATGAACATTACCAAAATTGGGATGATCATCGATATTATTGCAATCCACATCCGAGTCGTGGTGATTGGTAGTAGTGGTGCTTGTTTCCTCAAGATCTTCGCCATGCCATATCCAACGGGTGTATCGCGCGTTAAAACCACGACGAATCAAATGACTCTTAATTTGATCAGAGTTGCTAAACCTCTTCAAGTTCATACAATCTGTACAAGGACAGAGCATATTTTTCTCTCCCTTCCTCTCCTTTTGTTGCTCAGCAAATTTAATAAACTCATTCACACCATCCAAATATTCAAGAGTAGTACGTTTTATTCCATACATCCAATATTTCATGTCCATCTACAATTAACAAAATTTAACGAGTAAGCCATGCATGAAACCTGCCCGATTAAGTTATGTATATGTACATGTACAGCCTCTTACAACAGATACATGTGTTGAACCCTAGCCTGACAAAATTAACACTAATTAACCTAGCTAACTACACAATACAAGCTAGTTAGCTCCTAAAACATGACGCATTTCCAGCTACCAAGCTCCCAAGCTTAGAGCTACAAACTTGGAACTACACAATACAGTTAGCTTGCAAGTAGAGAGGAAGGGAGATCTAGAGGGAGAGAGAGATAAGTGTCGACGATTAAGCGTACCTTAAAAAGAGGGGCGCAATCAACTTCCCTCCAGCCTGCGCTGATCACCCTAGCAATGTAGCTGGAACTTTCGTCACAAACAGAGGGACACAGAGTGCAACAGAACAAATTAAAGAGCAGCTCAGCAATTGTCGAGTGGGGTTTTCCTTATAATGGACATTTTTCTAACGGTAAATACATGAAATAACCGTCAGACTAACTTAGGTAATTTGCCGCTCACATATTCTATCGGTAAAAACACACACATACCGTTAGATAATGTGCATTATCGAGCAAGTGCAAGACTTCTTCTTTCGGTAAATATGTGTATTGACCGTTAGATCATGCATGACACAACACGCACATGAGTTTTTCTATCGGTAGATATGTGTACGAACTGTTAGATGATGCATGACACTCGAGCATGAGTTTTTCTATCGGTAAATATGTGTATTTACCGTTAGAATATGCATGACTGAGCAAATATATGTCTTTTCCTATCGGTAAATATGTGTACTTACCGTTAGATCATGCATGACACAGCACGCACATGAGTTTTTCTATCGGTAGATATGTGTATGAACCGTTAGATGATGCATGACACTCGAGCATGATTTTTCTATCGGTAAATATGTGTATTTACCGTTAGAATATGCATGACTGAGCAAATATGTGTGTTTTCCTATCGGTAAATATGTGTATTTACCGTTAGAATATGCATGACTGAGCAAATATATGTGTTTTCCTATCGGTAAATATGTGTACTTACCGTTAGAGGAGGTACTGGTACCAAACTGGGACAAACATCCACATGCCATTTCTCACATTCAAGGAATCATATCAATGTAACATCAAACAGATCTTACATCAAACGGATCTTAACTAGAAGATAAAACAATATATTTCAAGAAATGCTAATTTGTGGATTAACTAGGAGACACAAAAATACTTTTCATAGGTACTTGGGACTTCATCTTGCCAAAGAAATTACACATGCCAGTTCACAAATTCAAGTACAAACATACACATGCCGGTTCACCAATACAAATTCAGGTACAAACATACACATGCCAGTTCACAAATTCAAGTGCATGTCTGAAACAGCAGTACAAATACACACCTACCTACCAATACAATTAAAGACACAAATACTCCCTGCACATTCAAGTTCATGTCCCAATTAGCAATACATGATACACAAATATACAACAATATACAAATACAACAATTCACACATTCGATGTATATTACAAAAGCCACGTCTGAAATTAACAACAGATCACGACGAGGACCCAGTGGCCCATACATGCATTTTACATAAAAGGGAACCTTTGCAGGTTGCCACAATGCAACTACCGACTACAAGTTAGACCTGATACATCACAAATCCATTCATCCAAAACAGCAAATGTCTGAACCACATTGGACTTAACCATAGGAGTTCAGTTCGAAGACGCCCGAGGACCTGGAACTGCCGTCGACATACATTTGTACGTATTGGTGATTTCCTCGGACTCAAACTCGATCAACTCAACTCAACTCAACTCAACTCCATTAACAAAAAGAACCTACCTTCCAAGATGTTGTTCTGTGTAGTGATGGTGTAGAATGGCTGTGCAAATAACAACAATTCTTCTTCTCCAAGCAGGTAAGCATCTGGCCACAAGCTGGTGCATGCAAAAAAATGTAAGATGCTTTCTATAGGTCCTGATTTGAGAAACACGCCAGGCTTAAGCATCTTCTCGACCGAGCCAACCAAGATCTCGCCCTCCACGTCCTTCCAGCTCTCGACGGTGATCTTCACTATTTCTTTCGCCAACAAGCCAACGTAGGCAGCGTACTGCGATGAAGAACCGTGAAATACGTTGCCCCTCACGAGCATCATCCAAGGACCTGAACAGATCATAATCATATTGAAAAGAAGACACATCAGAATGAAGGATACAAAAAAAGCAGAATTATTGCCATAATCGGATTGGAATAATCTAACAATATTGCAGAAATTTTACGTACCTTCCTTGGGATGCCGACATCTAGAGGGCGTCGATGGAGGTGCAGAGGTGCAGCGGTCCCCTGTAGAGGTGCACCGGCCGTCCATGGAGCTTACGGGTTAGGACTACGAGCCCCAGATGAACTGTGAGAATGAAAGAGACATACCCGTGTATTTATACAACTATATATTTTCTATCGGTACGAAAAAAGAATACCGTTAGTAATAAAAACATCTGTAGAAGGCGAATGGTTCTATCGGCACAATAAATATTACTGATAGGAATTTTTGTACATACTCTATCGGTGTGTACGTACATTGCCGATAGAATATTACTAGTTGTAGAAGGCCAACAGTTCTAAGATATTTTTGCAATATTCTACCGGTATAAACATTCATTACCAATAGAATAAAACTATTTGAAGACGAACAATTCTAAGCAATTTTCTATATATTCTAACGGTAAAAGAATCCATTACCGATAGAATAAAAATATTTGTAGAAGGCCAACGATTCTATCGGCGCACTACATATTGCCGATAGGAATTTTTAATATACTCTGTCGGTATATTCATACAGTACCGATAGAATAAGTCTAGTTGTTGAAGTCGACCAGTCCTATCGGCGCACAACATTCTTCCGTCAGTACTTATGCATCTCTTCTAACGGCAAATATGTTCATCACCGCTAGAGTAAATCATACTATTTATTCTATCGGTAAGTTTCTTATAAACCGATAGGGAAAATACATCCGTCGGGCTTTTATGACCGCGAGGCACATTTTCTATCGGTTTTCTGCTGTTTCGCGAAGAACCGATAGAAGATAGGGGTTAGTAGACTGCATTTCTGTACTAGTGCCTCATGAACATCAGTGAGTGCACTAGCTGTCCAGAGCATTGTTCGTCCCAATTTTATAGATATAGCAACATCTTTATCCATATCAAGAACGACAAAATCAACTGGAAAATAAAATTTACCAACTTGAAGAGCCACATCTTCCAAAATTCCCTTCAAATGCTTCAGAGATCGATGGACAAGTTGTAACACCGCGTAGGTTTGATCTCACCCATGCTCAAGCGTTGTGTGATGGAAAGAGGCATCACATTTACACCAACACCTATGTCGCAAAGAGCTCAATTGACATGTATTGTACCTATGTTGCAAGGGATGTAAAAACTCCTTTGATCTTGTAGCTTTGCCGGCATCCTGTTATGAATCAAAGCACTACAATTTTCGGTCAAAACAACAATTTTTAATTTACTCAAATCCCCTTGTTTGTATGTACTTTAAAATTTTTCCATAAGATGGTATTTGAGTTATAAGATCAGTAAAAGGCATAGTGACATTGAGTTTCTTGAAAATTTCCAAAATTTTCAAAATTTTTTATTGAGATTTTCTTAAACATACCTTCTAGGGAAATGTGGAGTTGGGTTATAAACGCATGTTACTTGATTATCTCTACTTTCTGCTTCCTTTGGTGTGGTGTTCTTACCTTCATCCTCCACCAATTGTGTTGGTGCTTCGTTGCTAGTTACCAGTGGTGGTTTGTGTTAGTGATATGTCCTAGAGGAAATCACAAAGATGTTTTTATCTTTGTTTTGTTTATGTTATGAACTTTTGAATAATATGTTATTCTGTTTTTGAATAAATTATCATCTTTATTCGATCAACAAGTATGTGACTTGTTCATGAATCTCTTAATTTATTTGGTGATGTTATTCTATAAAGCCTTTGATCCACTATCATTAAATAGGACATATGGATTAATGGATTAGCACGTATATGATTGATGATCATGTTTCACAGACCATGGATATAAGATATAAAATTAATAATGTGGATATATGTTGGAAAACATAATATTGGATAGACCCACTTTGAGACACTATTTGGATTTGTCATATAAGTGTCACTAGTTGGTCTCAAATAATATTTATGATTGATCCTTAGACCTGAGACCATCATAGTCTCCTATATGTGTAGTAGTATATTTTGATAGTACCAAATGCTACTCTTAATTAAGTGGTAATAAAGGTAATATTCGGTTATACTATGAGCCATGCGAAGGAAGATGAATGGTTAAGATGGAATTTGTATCTCTCACATAATAAGAGAGATATCTCTGGGCCCCTCAATATGGATGAACTGAGAAGTGCATGACCATGCCATTTATAGTTGAGTGTCAACTACAGGAGATCAGTTTACTATGAGATCAAGAAAGGATTGAACTATGCAAGGGTGACACGTTTCCTACCTTGGGTTTAATCTGGTATCGTATGACAAAAGCATCAAAATGAGTACATTATATAGGTTCCTTAGATGTGATCTTCGTGTATATTTGGATAGTCGTTATGTCCTGCTAGGGGCCACTATCGACTCATAGTTCGGCTAAGTATTCCTGGGTTGTGACCAAATATGCATGAACTTACAGGGTCACACACTCAATAGGTTGGAACAAATCAATTCGGATTGGATCTATTATGGGGTTTTCATATCACACTAGGAGACCTAACGTAAGGCTTCTTCTACAATTCAGATAGGATTTGTTATGTGATATCGTATCATATTAGGAAACCTAATATAGTAAGACTCTTCTTGCAGGGCTCTATATAAAGCAAGGTGTGATGGGTTTTAACAGATATCAAGAAAACCCTAGCCGCCACCTCCACTAGAGCGATTGCCCCTAAACCCTTGTCGTGCAAGTTGGTGCTAGCACACCAATATACGACATTCCATCTCAAAATGTGTGGATACAGCTAGAGGCACTGCTGCTATAGCTACACTGATTAGGATGATCCGTGAGCGGTCACTATGTACGTTGTTGGATCAGTCACTTCACCAACTCTTCTTTCGCTATTGGTAACAATCTAATATATGGTCTAATACTTACAGTTTTTGAGTAAAAATTTTTAAAATTTTGCTAGCGTAGCCTACTCATATTCCAACGATTCAGTGGGTGGCGTTCATTCTGGTAGCCTATTCCTGCTCCGTAGAATTGCTACATTTGTATCAAGAGAGTTAGAACAGGCAATAGCATTTATTTGTTTACAATCACAAGGATTAAGAGGTTGAGAAGGAAGAGGGTTAGCGTTTTTTGGTGCGGGGTTCACCAATTGTGAAATTTGAGTCTCGAGCATGAGGATGTGCATTTATATGGAGTCCATCCTTTGATTTATGGATGTCTTTCTTCTCCTAATTTGCTAGAAAAGTTTCCAGCATGTGCTTCATGTTTTAGTGCTCAAGTTGTCGTTGATGCGGTGGCTGGTATGGTGGCTGATTTTGTTGTTCGTATGGCGCCCTTCGCACTTGGTATGTGGAGTTCTGTTGGTGAAGTTGCTGCTGTCCAAAACCTTGTTGTTGATGTTGAGTTGCTAGTTTTGTCCTGACCAAGCGAAGTTTTGGTGGTTTCACCATCCAGAGTTATAAGAGTTCAGAAAAGAGTTCTCTTGCCATTGTTGCACACCCTGAAAAGTGTTCACCTGCTCCATAGATTAATTAAATTAGTATTCATGGCAATAGAGACTATGGGGACCACCCGCCCCGTACCGAACTCCACGATACGGAATAGGGCCCCCTTGTCGCAACTACCCAGGATTCAGTTGCAAACCAGAAATGAATACCACAACCAGCAAGGTACATAATTGATTTACAAAATATTACAAGTTCACAGTCGATAATGGCATTAGTGTCTTACATAAGTTAGTAGCAAACAGGTCCAAAATATCCTTTCAACTTTTTAACAAAATGCAGAAGGAGCAGAACTCTACTCTTCGCCCACAGTTGCTCGACTGGGGTATGCGACGCCTAGAAATTGGATCATAATCGAAGTCTTCGAAGGGCTTAGGCTCATACTCATGTGAGCCCAAGTCACTTCAAACTCTGATGGAGTAGTTCAATCACGAGTGAGTACAAGGTACTCAACAAATCACCACTAAACAAATGCAAGAATATATAACATGACAGAGAATTTAAAGAAGGTGTTTATGGTTCTTTTCCAAACCTTATTCACTACCTAACAGTTAATGAGCATAAAAGTATTTAAAACAATCTTTGAAAACTCACCTTACATGATAATTCAAGGGTGAGAAAACTTAAACCAATTGATAAAATCCATTTTAAACTACTTGTGGCTTTCCATATGGACTAAATCCACTGACCATAACATACTCCTAGAATCGGGAGTACGAAGTATTCAAATACATTTTAAACTCTACAAAGGGGTACCATTTTACTCACAAGATTCCTTAACTTATTACTGTTGACCACAACTATAGGTTTTATCTCAATCACGTTGCTTTAAGCATGTGAGGCTCCTATGCCAAGTTCGATCACGCTACTTTAAGTGTGCAACTAAGTTAAGAATACATGCTTTTCACTCTACCTTGCTATTACACTAGCTCTACCCTGTAAGAGGTTCACTACCGGATGATGCCTCAGGAATTTCACCTCCGGTTGGGGTTCCTAATACAGTTGTGAAGCATTGTAGGGATCTTCCCTCTCATACCTTCACCCTAACCCTCACTCAGTATTGGCCCATGGTGGGAGGGGTCTTCCCTCTCCTCCAATAGTGAGAGAACATGAGAGTTGTGTGCGCAGGAAGGATCTTCCTCCTCTGGAACGAATCTCAGACGATACGGATGGGATCTTCCCAAACCGTCAGTGTATAGTGTTGTCGAGAGGGATCTCCCCACACCAACCATGTGCATTATTAGTGCTTCTTTGTCAAATTATCATTAATTACTATGTAGAGCTAGGATAATAGTTCGATAAGGTTACTTGGCCATGCCCATCCCATACCAGGCTTGTGGAGGTACATTAACATGCTACTGGATGTTCAGCACAAATTGGTTAGTCCTTAACTATCCAAGAGAGAGGAGTCCACTTTACTTCTCTTATACACAATGATCAACACCATTATCATTTTATCAAAATTACCGACTCACATGATTTACCTCTCCTCTCTAGAATAGACATTTTTAAAAGACATCCATAGTTTCTGAAAACCATTTTACTTGTTCATGAGGATGATTCATACTACTATTATAGCCTAACCTTGGGCATCAAGGATGTTATACATGGCTTGAGAATCAAGGATGGCTTTTCAATTTGGGACAATAACTAAGCAGGTATATTCAAACATACACGAATTTACTCAAATAGCATGCATAATATTTACACAACAAAATACTTAACTAATTTGAAAGCATAGGATCAACATGTTCAAGGAGATGGTGACTTGCCTTGAATTCCCACGACAGAATCTTCTGCAACGTCTTCGATGGGCTGCTCCTCAAGATCGGAAAGAGTGATTTCTAAACGCGATAAACACACCGAATCAATCAATCAATTAAAATATGCATAAGTATGAGACTATAAGATACAGGTACTAAATCCTAATAAGTCTAGCTACTACAGCCCAAGAATTGGAGTTGATTAAGGCTGAAATGCTGAATTTTTGAAAACAGGGTATTTAGGGTAAAAGGAATAATAACCATTTTCGAAAACAGCTAAGAGTGTTGAAACAAGATTTTAGGATTGGAATTTGAATTAGTGGTAGAAGACGAATATGTATTAGGGTTAATAAATGGTAGGATGGTCTAGACAAATTTAGGTATGGAGCTCAGATGAAGAAAACTCAGATTTGGCGAGGTTTTAGGGTAAAACAATACGAACTCGATCCAAAAAAGATGGAAATGAGATCCAAGATTTGGATCTGAAAATAAATTACATATCTCAAAGGCTTTGGCTAAGACGAACCTAATGGCGCAGATGAATCTTCGGTCAGAAGTCCCTACGCTGGATTTGATAAGGTCAAGTCGATTGCACGATACTATTTAATACAACAAAACTAAGATCTAGAGATTGGATGGAAAATTAGATCACATACTCTAGAAGGAAACTACGAGATGAACAAAATGACGCGGTCAATATTTCAATCAGAGCATCCTAAGGCTGCAAATGACATTGCATGTCGGTAGGACAGAGACACACTGTAGCAGTGTCAATTGTTGGCATTGGATGTGGCCGTTGGCACAAGCGGCACACAGGCTCGCCGGCGGCTAGCTGGACCATGGCCGGGCTAGGCTTCAGTGGCTACGGGGCTTGACAGTAGTGAACACGATGGAAAGGTTGGCGAAGGCAGTGCTCGGCCAATGACCACCAGATCAGCGACAAAGTCCACACAGGCATCGACCGGCAACGGAAACGACAGTGAAGTGACTAAAAACGGCAGCGAGGATGTCTAAGAGCATGCTGGAGAGATGGGGAAGGCAATGGTAGCGATAGTTTGGCTGGCGAAGTGGTCGAGATGGCTCTCCACGGCGAGGTGGCATGATGCAGTGCATGTCACAGCCAGGACGACGACGGCGAAGCTCTGGGGGCCATGAGATGGTCGAAATGGCTTGCAATGGCAATGAGGACACGCTGGAGATGGTGAAATAGAAGGAAATTGAGAAATGGTGGCCGGGATCAACGAGATTTCCACGGTGGCCAGAAACAGGGAAGAAAAGGAGGTCAACGGTGAAACTCTGACTAACGACCACGAGATGAGCTGAAACTCAACAGGAATGGGATTGGAAGTAAAGCACATCTAGAGATGTGAACAGATCTGGGAACACAAGGCTGGATCGATGGGATGACAACGGCGATCGGCAGCAACAGAACTTGGCATGCATCAAAAATGGTGCTCCGGCGACCAAATGGCCGAACTCTAGTTGTGAAAGATGCTCAGTGAGGTAAGAGAAACAAAGCTGAGATGCGAGGACAAGCAGACATTAGCCGGAGCTAGGATAACGATGACGAACGCTGTGGCTGCTTGTAACACCCCTGATTTTGCTAAACCCTAAAATAGCCAAAATCCACATCCGGACCCCAAAACCTAATCTGCTTCAGCCATTCCCTTCTAAATGCTGTTCAGAACATTTTTCCCTTCGGGACCATCTCCAAAATCTCACCCTAAAACTGAGTTTCAAGTCTTGCCATTTTAAAACCCTAATTACCCTATTTTACCCTAAACTGTTTTCCCCAATTTTGTCGAAACCCTTCAGATCTTGCCCGATCTTACCAAACTTTGGCCAGATAAGTTCTACTAATCTTTTGCAACTTAGCTGCGAAATCAGATTTCAGATCGGACCCTCAGATCTCCAAATTTGCAAACAGGCCCAAGTCCTATTCAAATTATCCTCACAGAACAGCCCCTGGAATAAGTTTCAGAAATTGCAGAACAGCCCAAATGTTATTTCCGAGTCCTTTCGACCAGCGCCTGGTCGTTGCCACGACCAGTGCCCGAGCCACCGTTGCCGCGCCGCGTTCTCGCCGCGTTTGCTCGCCACCGGCCACCGTTCTTGTCACCTGTGTTGTGAGCAACCAAACCACCTCCCGCGCACGTGCCAGTGCCGTGGCATCGCCTTGCCCAGCGGTTAAACGGCCGCGCTCCCGAGCCTCGTTTTCGCGCGCGCTCCCGTTGCCGTGGCAGTTGCATGGCGTTACGTGTCATTGCCGGAGCTACATTGTCGCCTCCGCATCTGCGCCATCACTGGTGAAGTCCCAAGGCAACTGGCAAAGCTGCAGCACCGCCTGAAGCGCGATCACGTCGCCGTCGCCGTCGTTGCGCCTGCGCCCGACAATTTTCTCCCCGGCGCAAGCAACCGCTGTCGCGTTTCCCTCGCAAGCTCCGTCCCCGTGCCTATTTAAACCCCCTCGACGCTGTGAAGAAGCACAAGCTCAGGACTTAGCCAAAATTCCAGCTTCTCGCCGTTTTCGCTTTCTTCTCCGGCGAGCCAGTGAGAGAGCTCACGGTGCCAGCCCTTTCCACAGCCCCTCTCTTTAATCCAGGTTCACCAGTGAGTTCCCCTCGTTCCCCTCTCTATGTCATAGCAACCAATTGCACTAGATCGATCCCCATCGCCGGTGATCGCCGGATTCCCGATTTGCCCTGTTCCCCCAATGCCACTCGATTCAGCCCAAATTAACCCTCAATCCTGTAGAAGAAGTTGATCAGTAAGCCTAGTAGAGCAAGCCTGTAGAACCAGAATCCCCAATTAAGCTCAAATCGAAGAAATCCCAAATTTGAACCTCGGCCGTTCGCCGGACTTCGGCGCCAAGCTTCTCCGGCCGATATCCAATGAAATTAACCTCCCCAATAGCTTTGTTGTGCCCTAGAGATCATCCCCAAGCTTGGAATTGAGCTCTTTCGCCCTGTATCAAAAATACCCAAGCTCCAGTGTCGTCTTCTCCAGCGCCGGTCGCCGGAATTTGTTCCCGGCCGATCCAGCTGACACCACCTTGTCCCTTAGCTTCGCCTCACTTCCCTGAGCAATATTGTCCACTAGCTCGACACCTGGATCTGCCTAGATTGTGAGTTATGCCTATGCCAAGATCACTGTCCAGTAACTCAGTTCATGTCCAGGCCACCGTGGTTCATCACCGGATTTGGCCACCCTCCGGCCACTTTCAGCCCTTGTGCCTGTTGAGTATATTGTTCCTGTTAGTAATGCCTACCTCCCAGACAAAGTGGTGCATCATTTGGAGCCCTGGATCAAAAGTTAAGCCATGCCCTAGTTTCTGGCCATGTCCAGCACCATGTCAGTGCATGTCAGCCACTGGCATTAGCCTTGTTTGACCCCTTCTGGTTGAGCAATTGAAATGCCACCTTGTCCTTTAGATTCCTGGAGTTGAGATCTACAACTTTCTCTACTGTCACTTCTCCAGAAAACCATCCTAAGACTAGTTTCCAGTTATGTCAAAGCCATGAACTGAATGTCGACCCTTCGACGTTCAATCCTTTTTAGCCGTTTCTTCGACCAGAGCCCTTGTGACCCTACCCTAACCTTTTTCCCCTGCATGCATGACTTATTTACTTAATACTTTCTATAGAAACTATTTTCAGTATGCTTATGTGGTATGTGTTTGTGTGTTGTCTGATTGCCGCAGAGTCAGAAGCTGAAGGAGCGGAAGAAGTCTTTGAAGAGCCGTCTGAGTTTTTAGACCCCACATTGCAAGGCAAGCCTCATTCCTTTGATCATGTCTCACCCAATATTTTCATATGAAGTATATTCACTGTTTCTTACTATGCATGCTTAATTGAAATACAAGTTATGTTTGAATGACATGAGTAGATATTACCTAATGGATCATGAAACCCTTTTTGTTATTGAACCTTCGTGTATATATGCTCTTGTCACCCTAGGACTCATATATTGAATATCCACATTAAACTTGAAATGGTCAAATGCATGAGAAGTTATAATGAAAACCGTTTTGACAAGAAAAATGATAAAAGGGATCAGTAGTGAGGATTGGATTGTATGGAGAGGGTGCGGTGCGCACCAGGGTATGTGAATGTTCCTCACTATTGGTTCATAAGGACGAGAACCTTGTGCTGTGTCTCTATACGAATTGTAAACGTACCAACCACTTGCCTGGTATGGGACAGGCACAACTCAGTAGCTTTTTGGTATTAGCAGTTCCCTGCATGGTTTGACGATCTGGTTTCTCGCGTGGAAACTGGAAGGCCAAGGTTCGGCCATGAGTGATGTGAGTCAGAAAAATGATGAGAGAAAAAGGCGTAAATGAAGGAAGGCGCCCTAGACCTGATTAAGCCGTGAGCGGCTGTAATCTTAAATGGTCGTATGTCTCGCGTGGACATAGACCAAGGCTATGTGTCCTGAGGGAACATAGACCAGAGAGGCTAGGAAGTAAGGCAGTGGGGAAGACCCACAACGGTACTTGAGACTTAATTGTCTATTTACCGGGCAGGGATACTGTTAATACTGAACTGTAAAGCGTTGTGTGATCTCGGCCTTGTCACATGTGTATAAGTCACATGAAGCTGATCCGACTTGAAAGCCGAGTGAACCAGTGGATTTAAAAAGAGGTACACCTTTGCAAAGTGTAAAAGAAGTATCAGATACTCTGTACTCCCAGGTTCAGGAGTCTTTTCGTAGTGGATGTTATCCATGGGTTATAGCACAAGTAATGTTTTGGAATGTTTTCATAATGCGGTGAACAAAGTAGTGACTCATGGGAGACCACTACATCTAATGTTTTTATTGAAAACCTGTTAATGTTTAAAGTACTGCTTTCATGACAAAGTACTGTTTCGTTAAACAAATAACTTGGAAATCTATATATCTCTATCCATATGAAACTAAAGCCCTTGAATCATATGTTTCACCCTCATATAAGTACAATTACTATAATCCCCGGAATGAGTGTTGCTGAGCACCAAGTGCTCACCCTTGCATTTACATCCAACTGTAGAAGAGGGATTCGAGGATCCCGATTCCTTCAGTTATGAGTTCCCGGCAGAAGATGGAAGTGCCCCGGACGAGCCCACGTTCTAGAAGGATTGCGCACCAAGTCAAGTCAGATGTGGGAGGAGCCACTTCAACCCCGCTGCGGATGGAAATCAAGCTTTTTGTCGTTGCTTTGTGCTTTATGCTGTGTGTTCGGTACTTAGATACCGACTCTGGTTCTGATAAACTTGTTATTTTCTTAGCAACTCTACTTAGCGCCATTTTCGGTGCTTTGGCTATGTAATATTGGCCATGTTGGCCTGATACTTGTTTAATGATATTGCTATGCTTGTGTGGTTTGGAGCTCATGTGTCATCCTGCTATGTGTAACCTACCTGGGCGGTTACCAAGGTGATCCTCAAATGGGGGTCTCACACTGCTAGCGCTGGAGCGTGCTCTGGCCTGCTAACTTGTCGCGCCCCCGCCTTGGGGACAACGACTACTCCCGTGGGGACCCAGCTCGCTGCAGCTGATCCCATACACGGATACCATTGACTTCCCAAGATAAGTCAAGCATAGGAGTATATTTATATTACAGCAGAGTAACTTACAAAATATTTAAGCAATGTGGCCTGCTGTCCTTAATACAACATAAAGAGATTACAATGCCTTCGTGGCATACATGATCTAGCTAAAGAAAAATAAAACATCTACACGGCGGAAGATAGGTGAACCACCATAGCAAGAAGTTGATGGCAGAACAACACACATCAGGGATCTGGCAGAACTGGCTCTCCTCCTTCTGGATCTACGAAGTTCTCCACACCTTCATCTTGATCATGGAACGCTCCATCTTGATCATGGAACGCTCCATCTATTGGATTATAGGTTGCAAGGGTGAGTACTTACATACTCAGCAAGTCATAGGTAAGAGTATATACATATAGTAGTGATGATATGAACCTATGCTAATAAAGAAGTGTGGATGGTTGTAAAATAGTCTTTTCCTTTATATCTCATCTCATGGCAGTATTTTTCATAGCATAACATTGCTATTCATGTTCACTATTTATAGCACTACCGCGACACGTCAACACACGACACCCATGGCAGCACCCCTTATCATGACAACACATGCCATTTGGGTAATCTTGACTTATCAAATTTTATTTAGAAAACATAGTTGTGCCACACCCCGTGGATTTAATCCACCACAGCAGACTCCTATAAATCAGGGAGCTCGGAGTATTTGAATATGTTTTTAACTCTGCAGAGAGGTACCAATTTACCCGCAAGATATTTCACTTTCATGCCCATCCTATCAAGATGATTAGACCCTTCCTCATTGCACAGTGTGAGTGGCAAGGTGGAGATAACAAGAACTTTTGTTATGTTTCACTCACAATTCACCCCTGACCCTATGGTTTTCACGCAAACCACAGTTGTGGCGGGCTATACCCCCACCCCGAATGCCTCTTCCCATTACTGGGTTAGCATGCATCATCACATCCAGTGATATGTGTAGGAGCCGCACTCCGTGCCAATCGTGCATCACTTCCCATCTCATGTAGGGGTTTCATGTGCGATCTGCATACTTACTTGTTTAGGCCTATCCCATACCAGGCTTGCGGTTAGCACGTTTTTCATGCCACTAGATGCACAACACAAGGTTCTAGTCCTTATATGCCAGTGACTAGACCATCCACAGCCACGCACATCCAGTGCCACCACCATTCCATACCAAATTCTGGTCAAGGCTAGGGGTTTTATTTCATGAATATACATAAATACACTTATAATAGTTCATGGCCCATTACTTGATCATTTCACATTTCTCAGGCATCCAGCCTAATACTGCCATTTCATATCTCAATCATTCTTTCACATGCAATACTACTTATATTCAAGGTTATATTATAGCAACTCTTAAAATATAGGTTCAAGATGTTCAAGCATATGACTTGCCTTCCACGTCATAAAAGTCAGCAGTTGGTGTCAGGTCAACAGTGAAGTCCTCAAACTCAGCTTCTGGATCTACTCGGCGACAAACAAACACACAATGATTACTAACTATATTAAAATGTTTTATGATCTACATGCAGATATGCTTTAAAAAGGAATAACTAAATTATGCTGAAAATGATTGAGACTGCAAGCTGAACTGAGTCGAGATTTTAGGGTTTCAAAGGATCTGGGCTAAGATTGAGTACTGAAGGTTACTAGAGTTTCAAGACATCAAAATTGACATAGGGTTCATGGTTGGTTTGATCAACAACGACGAACGTCGATAGGTCGACATTCGGTTCAAGGCCTGACATGGCTTTAGAGAACTCTAGAGGGCTTATTTCAAGTTGTGGTAGTTGAAAAAAATGTAGAACATAGCTCCATAAGTTTAGTAGACAAAGTGGATTCTAATTTACATAACCAGAATTGGTTGAATAGACCCAATGCCATCAGCTGACATGGGCTGACATGTACAGAAACTAGGGCATTGCTGTGAAATTGATTCAAGGCTTCAATTGCTTCGCCAACTATGTCTAGGAGATAGGCGAAAGCAACAGGAATCCAATGGTGGTGGTTTCGATCACTGGGATGGCCGGACGGCAACGAACGGCGGTGAGGAAACATGGTGGCGACACGGCAAAGCACAGGTACTGGACAAGATCTTGGCACAGGGATAAATTGTGATTTAGGGCAGAACCAGAGGTCGATGCAGTGGAGAGATATGCTCCAGAGGCTTAGGTGAATCTGCTGGACAAGGCAGCGACGACGGCGATGGCTAGCGGCGACTGAACGGCACACGGGCGATGATACCAAAAACGGCTCACGATGATAGAGCACAGGAATTGATAGAACTTGAAATTGATCGAGGGCTTTTGCTCCTGGGGTGATGCTGGTGATGCTAGAGCAAGGAATTTAGTTGCGGTTGAGGTTTTAGGGCTCGCCGGCGTTGACACCGGAGTTGAAGACGAAGGCAATAGAGGCGAAGATGATTTAGAGCAATGCAGGTCAAATAGGCTCGGCTACACCATCTAGGGGATACAAGGAATGAGTTGGTGTAGTTAATTTGGTCAGAGGTGGAGTGGAACTCGTCGGCGATGTGAGGCGTTCACGGCGACGCACAAAGAAATGAAGAACTTCAATTAGAGCTCCAAATCAAATTCTAGATGAACAGGCTTGCTAAGAATAAGCTACTGATCATATAGTTCTACTAACAGAAGAGCTGATTCGGGCTAAATCAAATAGCATTGCCGGAACAGGGAAAATGCAAAATCCAGTGATCACCGGCGTTAGGGTCCACCGGAGTGCAATTAAAAGCTGCAGCACAAAGAGGTGAAAGAGAGGAACTCACTGGTCGAGGCAATTTGGAGATTGGTGCAGTGGATTAAGCTGGCACCATGCTCCTCCTTGGCGGCTCACTGGAGAAGAAGACGAAAACGAAGAAGATGGTGGATTTAATGGCTAAGGAAGCTCTGGAGAAGATTGGTGAAGAAAAGGCTGATCGGGGCTACTATTTATAGGCACAGGACGGAGATGGCAAGTCTGGAGCAGTGAGAATTGTGTCTGTGACAAGTAACTGATCGAAGTAACAGCGGCAGTGACGGGACGGCGAGTAGGCGGCTCTGCACTTTGTTTGGTCGACTCGTTGGGACTTGGCGCTGGGCGGTGCAAAGCGGTGGCGACAAAGCTGGCACGACGTGGCGACGTAGCGCAAAGCTCCTGACAAAGTGCTGCTGCTGTTGGAGTGTGATCCTGCGCGCGGCTGCTGGTCGCTGGTGCTACCACGGCGATGATCTTGGCGCGGACACGTGCGCACATCTAGCTACAAACGAGCACGAGCACAAGTGTAGGTGGAGCTTGGCCGGCGGCGAAGTTCGCGGCGAAGGGGCGCATTGGTCGCTGGTCGAAGGGTGGCGCTGGTGGCTGCTGGTCGAAACAAGGTGGGGGACCTGATTGCAATTTCTGAACTTTGGCTTTGGACTGATCTGTAAAATCTGGGATTTAAGTGATTAGGGCTGATTTTGACTTCAAAACTCTGGAAATCTTTCTTCAACAAATAATTTGGCAAAGGTATTTGACAAAATCTGGAACATTTGAGTAGTTTTCGGATGAAACGAAAACAGGGTAATTTAGGGTATTCGAATCTGAATTTTGTAAAAATTCAAATTCTGGGATTTAGGATAGAATTTTGATATCCTCACAGAAGAAGATTTTGTATTGAATAGTATTTGGGAGGTGTTCCCTAAAACAGATTTGAATTTGGAACTGATTTGTGACTTTTAGCCTTTTTAGGCTTCTAGGAAATCAGAAAAAGGACTAATCCGCGATACAATTTGGACTGATTTGTGAAAAGGGTCTAGATGATAGAATCTGGTTGCCAACTTTTTAGATTAAGGTATTGGCATACCCATGATCATAATCCAAGGATAATCTGGTCTGGATTAGGTCAAGATGTGATTAAATCAAATTTCAGAATATTTAGGGTAATTAGGATATTAATTTAATTCTGTTTTCGAAAATAGAAAGAAATTGATAATTTTGGAAGTTAGAGATGGAATTGAATCTGGCTTCTGAAGACTTTTATTCTCAGAATAAGTAGTAGGTCAAATATGGAAAGTCAGATCTTGATTTGGGTTCACAGGGAAGATTTTGAAATTTTAGGGCTTAAGATAGAATAAGTCTAGGCTGATTTTGCTGATCTTGAAGAGACATATGCATGCATGACTTTTTATGAAAAGAATTTTCACTCCAAACCCAGGGTGTTACATAACTTGAGCGGCATAGAGCTTCTAGTCATCATTTTATGTGTGAAAAATGCATGAAATGCAAAAATTCCAAAGGCCAAAGCTTTCTAAGTGTATGAACTACAATCCTACTTCTTTACCTGGTGAAGAGGAACTGAAATGAGGTGATACACTCTATGTCTTGGTTTAAATGCAATGGTATTGGGGGTGTAGCTTGTTGGAGAAGATTTGGTCTGAGATGTAATGCATCTAACAGGGGTAATTTGGTCTCTACACTATAGTGGCTGTGCAAATGATGATGTTAAAAGTGTAAATGTATATAAAATAATACTAAAGTCTTGTCTAGGGGCATATTTGTGATTTTAAAGAATTGTGGGGGCTGATTTGCAAAAAGTGCTAGGTTGAAAAGCTCCATTTTTGGTTACTTGTGCCAATTAAAATATTATAAGAATTTTCTATGTGTTTCGGATATTAAAACAAATCCTAATTGCTTGCTTTTAAATAAAGAATGTCATTTCATGTGAATAAATTGTTTCATTTTATGCATGAAAATTATGATATGGTTGGTTTTCAAATATGCTATGCACTAAGATAAGATGGAGCAAATGATTAGGAAATTTATAGATGGATAGGAACAAGCTGATAGAGAAGAGATAAAGAAATTAGCTAAGTTGAAATTGAAATGAGCTAAATTTTGAGAAGGATTAATCTGAGAAAAAATTTTAAAAAGGGGGTAAAAGTAAGATTTTTAGGCTATTACAGTGACCTTGTATGCCGCACAGTCCACATACAAGTGTAATAGAGTTCATTGAAGTTTTAACAGGTGATTCAAGAATTTTCAATTTATTAGTGAGAAAAGCTACCTGCTCTACTAATTAAACCATTACAGTTACATCTACGTTGTTGGTCGGAATTTGTTGTACAGCACGTTTAGTTCCCCATTAAGTATAGTTTTGAGTTATGCCTTCGATTAGATTGTACGCTTCATCTACACTTGTGTTCATCAAGATGCCGCCAGCTGCAGCGTCTACAGTCATTCACACATTATAGTTCAAACCACTATAAAATATTTGAACTACAAGCCACTTTTACAATCCCTGATGCGGACATTTGATCAACAAGTCCTTGTACCGTTCCCAATCATCATCAAATGATTCTCCTACCTGCTAAGCAAAAGATGTAATCTGGTTGCGAATATGAACAGTTTTAGCAGGAGGGAAAAACTTAATAAGAAAGGCGAATGAGAGTTCGTCCTATGTGGTGATTGACACAGGTGAAAGGGTGTATTACAATGCCCTCGCCTTCTATCACAGCGAGAAGGGAAGAAGCCTTAAGCAAAGTGCGTCCTATGTCACTCCATGAATTTTGAAAGTATCGCAATGCTCAAATAACATATGAAGGTGCAAAGATGGATCTTTAGTGGGGAGACCACTGAATTGTTGTACCAGATTCAGAAGTGTAGGTTTGATTTCAGAAGGTGCAAAGATGGATCTTCAGTGGGGAGACCACTGAATTGTTGTACCAGATTCAGAAGTGTAGGTTCGATTTCAAAATAATTCGATTCGATTGTCGGTCTGAGAATATCTGACTGCAACCCTATCATGAGTTGGATTACAATCCTTGAACTTCTTTTGGTCCTCCATTATTGGGTGTTTGTTTTTTGCTGCAATGTTCTATTGTGAATTCTCCTCCAATCTTACCTGTTTTACCTCATAACATCATTGGCGAGCAAACTTGACAGGTTCATCGTCCAGGTTATCCAATGTGCACTACCTTCTTGAAAGGTTAGTAGTGTACAAATAGAAGAAAAAGAAAAAGAAAAATAAAGGCAAAGATTGAGAAGTAAGATTGATTTAAATCAGCAAAAATTAGCCTAAAAGATGAATTACTGTTACTTCCCAGCAACGGCGCCAAAAACTTTGACATGCCCAAAAGGGGCGTGATTAGTAATACCGCAAGCGAATGGTTGACATTAAGCACTTGAGAGTTGAATTCCACGAGGAACAAGTGTATTCGTCCCTTAGAATAAGAAATTGCCGATTAAATCAAAATAAAGATTGGTTTTATGAGCTACAACTAAAATCTACTAAACTAGGGTTATGAAAGTAGTAAAGTTGCAAAATATTGAAAATTTACGATTTTAGAAAATAAAAAAGCAAATTAGGGTTTTAGAAATTGAGTGAAAAGCTAGGGTTTCGAGAGTTCGACAACCATCGAACGTAATTCTAATCAAGCTAGGCTAGTGAATTATGAACCAATTTCAAGTGTTTTCCAAGACAGATTAAGTTGCCGGTACAATCACCGATACAAGAATCGCCTCCACAATTAAGTTTGGTGAGAGCCTCTCTCCTGTTCAGTGGTTCCACGAAAGAACTCAAGAACTCCCCTAAGTTCTCTTCTAGGCTCAATTGTTACGTTTGTTGCCACAGTGAGAAATTAAGGTTTAGAGGAAGAAAACGCAAAAATCTAAGTCACAAAACTTGAAATAAAGCCAGGGAAGAATTACTTCCTCCGGATTAGGTTATCCTGAACCCTAGAAGGAAATTACTCGCAAAAAACCATAAAAACAGAGAAATAACAAGAATTGGATGAAAATTTACTTAATTGCTTGAAATATTGAAGTTTGCCATCCACGCCGTCTTACAGAGATGAAAATTGGAACAAATAGAGAGGTGCTAAAAACCTACCCTAAACTAATCTAAAATTGCATACTAATCAACCTCCCAAAATAAGCCAAAAGCCTCCCTATTTATAGTTCAAAGTCCTAAAAATATCAATTACAACTCATGACGCACAAACAACGAAAATCGATTTCAAATAGTGCACGAAACATATTAAACTGACGAAATTCAGGCCCACCTGATGACACTGACCGAGAGGGTCGTGTTTGAGTAATACCGCAAGTGAACGGTTGACGTTGAGCACTTGACGATCGAATTCATGAGGAACAAGCGTATTAATTTGTTAGGTTAAAAGATTGTCAACTAAGTCTAAGCAAATATGGGGGTTTATTTATCTACTACTAAGTTCTACAACTAAAAGCTAAAAAAAGTAAAAGAGCAAGAATGAAAATTAGGATTTTAGAAACGAGAGAGAAAACCTAGGGTTTTGGAAATTCCATAACCATGGGACATAATTCTAACCAATCATATGCACACGCCTCGCCTTAAGATGCGTGCACGAAGTTTGATCCCGAACTTCCATCGTAGGAGAAATCCGTGGATAAATGGGAGTTGTGACCTTGACGAAGGGGCGGCTAACCACGATCCAACATGCGACCAGCAACCTCACAATAGCTAAACCACTCCTCAATTAGTTATCAAACCGAGCAAAGCTAGATTGACCTATTCACAAAGAACAACTCAAGAAAATCAATAAAAAAAGCAAGAGCAACAGTGGAAGGATATCAACACTCAATAATCTGAATTATGAGTTGAACATTGAGACTCCGAATTGTACAAGTTGGCAAATGCACGAGAATACAATCTGTATATCAACGAAGTCTACCTAAAACTATTACCATGTCTTCTCTTTTATAGATGATGGTGTCTACAAAAGATAGAAGGTTTAAAATCAGAATTATAATCTTTATCTAATTCGAAACAAAATCGAATCCTAACAAACTATAAAAAGAAATCTGGAACTAACTTTCGCGGATTTGGACGAGACTCTTTCCTCTCGTGCACGTGCCATTCTTTTGGGTCTCCTGGTCTCATACGACGTCGGATTTTGATGATTCTTGATGCGTTTCAAAGCTCTTTCAAATATCTTTCCAAAAAGTATTCATACGACTAACTTAGACATCTATGCTGAAATTGGTGCTTGGTTGAAGTCGCTGAATTATCAGGCTTGGTCGGCAGACTGTATGGTCCTTAGGCTGCGACCATGTGCTTTTGACCATGGGTTGTGACCTTGTGCTTCCGACCATGGGTTGCCACCTTGTGCTTCTAACCATGGGCTGTGACCTTGGGTGGTGCTGCTTCGACCTTGAGCCTTTCTGGTCGAACGCAAAGCTCTTCTGATTGATAGTGTCGAAATGATCGTTGGTCGAAGTTGCCAGAAAAGTGTTCATTCTTCCTTTGCTAATAGCTGGATCAACAACTTTGTCCAAAACTCCCTCACATATAACAACAAGAAAAAAACAATCATTATGTAATATCATTTGTTCTGTAATTAAATAATTAATTCGCCCAAGAAATGAATTCACCTGTTGTCCAAGGCGACGCGCATGTACTCGAGTTAAAGCATGTGAGTGTGTAGTCGTGATGTCCTCATCATACTCCCCTTCTTGAAAAAGAGTCGTCCTTGACTCTTGCCCATCGTTCTCACGCAAGTATGGAGATAAATCAGCAATACTGAATGTATCACTCACTCCATAGTCCTCAGGTAGCTCCAACTTGTAAGCATTGTCATTGAGCTTGGCAAGAATTTTGAATGGACCATCACCTCGCGACATTAGTTTGGACTTGCGCTATTCTGAAAAATGAGCATGACGCAAATGCAACCAAACTAAATCTCCTTCTTCGAACACAACTTCCTTTCTGCCTTTATCAGCATGCTTCTTATATTGAAGTTGCGCCTTCTCAATATTTGCTTAGGTCGTCTCATGTATCTTATGAATCATCGCAGCACACCATTCGGCATTAAGATTACCTCTGTCTGAAAGTGGTAGAGGTAACAAATCAATTAGCGCAGTAGGTTAAATCCATAGACAACCTCGAACGGACAAAACTTGGTAGTAGAATGCACGACATGATTGTAAGCGAATTCGACGTGTGGAAAACACTCCTCCCAAAGCTTCAAATTTTGATTGAGAACTGCCCATAGCATAGTGCCAAGTGTTCGGTTGATGACCTCAGTTTGGCCATCAGTTTGGGGATGACAGGTCGTTGAAAACAACAGCTTCATTCCAAGCTTTCCCCAATGTGTTCTCCAAAAGTGACTCAAAAATTTGGTATACAATCAGAAACAATTGTCTTCGGCACTCCATGGAGACGAACGACCTCGCTGAAAAACAAATCAACAATGTGGGTAGCATCATCACTCTTTTGACAAGGTATAAAATAAGCCATTTTAGAAAACCTATCAACGATGACAAATATACTATCCCTCCCCTTCTTAGTCCTTGGTAATCCCAACACAAAATCCATAGAAATATCCTCCCAAGGTACTTTCGGAATAGGAAGAGACATATATAATCCATGTGGGTTTAAGCGAGACTTAGCTATTTGACAAGTAGTGCATCGTCAAACGTAGCGCTCGACGTCTTGCCGCATCTTTGGCCAGTAAAAGTGAGTGGCCAAAATGTCTTCTGTTTTGTGTATCCCAAAATGTCCCATTAAACCTCCGCCGTGAGGCTCCTACAACAACAAAGGACGAACGGAACGGTAACACAAAGCTTGTTAGCTCTAAGCAAATAGCCATCATTCAGTACATATCGAGCCCAACATCTGCCTTCTGTACAATTAATGTAAATGTCTTTGAAATCCAAGTCAGTTGAATACAGTTCTTTTAAACTTTCTAACCCAAGAATTTTGCAATCAAGTTGGGACAACAATATGTAACATCTAGATAATGTGTCAGCAACCAAATTATCTTTACCTTTCTTATATTCGACAACATAAGGAAAGGTTTCAATAAATTCAATCCACTTAGCATGCCTACGATTTAACTTATTTTGACTACTAATGTGTTTCAATGATTCATGATCAGAATATATGACAAATTCTTTTGGCCAGAGGTAATTTTGCCATGTTTCTAGCACTCTAACAAATGCATACAATTCATTGTCGTAAGTTGAGTAGTTTAGAGCTGGACCACTAAACTTTTCACTGAAATAAGCAATGGGTTTTTTATCTTGGATGAGAACACCTCCAATTCCAATTAATACCACTAGCATCACATTCTATTTCAAAAGTTTTATTAAAATCAAGAAGTTGTAGAAGTGGTGCATTGGTTAACTTATCTTTCAGCATGTTGAAAGCATCCTCTTGCGCTTATTCCCACTTGAAAGACATGTTCTTCTTGGTCAGTATATTGATCAATCATACTGAAATCCTGTATGAACTGGCGGTAGAAACCAGCAAGTCTGTGAAAACTCCACACATGTGTGACTATTTTCGGTGTAGGCCATGCTCGAATAGCTTGCACCTTTTGTTCATCCACCTCAATGCCCTGCACAGTCACAACAAAACCAAGAAACACGACTCAATCTGTGCAGAAGGTGCACTTTGTTGCATCTAGGCCTTCATGCCTAACCCTAATTTTGATAATT
Source organism: Pharus latifolius (assembly GCA_019359835.1). Classification (NCBI taxonomy): domain Eukaryota; kingdom Viridiplantae; phylum Streptophyta; class Magnoliopsida; order Poales; family Poaceae; genus Pharus; species Pharus latifolius. The sequence continues at coordinate 16,887,778 of CM033327.1, read as the reverse complement.
AATGAAAACAAAGTGTTCCGGACTAATTGTGCTATTGAGTTTATTTGATACAGAGTTGCGTTGGGAAGATATGCACGGAATACAAGAAGAACCCGACGTAAAATAAAAGCACAAGTAGCAAAGAGCAAAAGACAAGTCAAAAATCGTGAAGATGCGAAAGACCTCAGGTATTACGAGTTTTTATATTTTACCGATCTTGGCGTGTGGAGATGATCGGTTAGGAAAAATTCTTTCTAGCTTTAACCGTACTATAAAGAGGGGTAGCGAAAGTCCTCTTTTTATCTCCAGCACAAACCGAGAATGTTAGGTCATTGCATCATTTTTATGTGGATTTGCTTTTGGTCTTATTTGGAAAAATCTGTTTTTCAGTTCAGTTTTTGACAGCAGAAGAGTATTTGCATTTTTCAGAAATATCTAGGTAGATCTGGCTTTTGCTTCTGTTGACAAAAATGTAGCCCTTGAAATTATCTTTCCAACGAGCTATTAAACACCTCTTTTGGATTTCTGGATTTAAAGTTATAGCTGTTTTTGTTCATGCTGACTGTCAGTTTACATAACTGACTGTCAGTTTGAATGTCAGTTTAGTGTAACTGACAATTGTCCAGAGAGGGTGTTTTTTGGTCTCAAATTTTTTGTACTAAACTGACTGTCAGTTTGTCCATACTGACTGTCAGTTGGGGTTTCGACCAGAGAGTGTTTTTACTGTGTTTCTATTTGATTCTGGTCGAGCTAGTACACAAACTGACTGTCAGTTTGTGTAACTGACTGTCAGTTGCGTGTTCCAGCTTTCCTGTTTTGGCTGCAAACGGCTAGCTATTTTTTATCCGTAATTTTTGTCGGCCGTTGTGCACTAAACTGACTGTCAGTTTGCATAACTGACTGTCAGTTTGGGTTGCTGATTTTCAGCCATAGCCCCAACGGTTCATTTGATTCTTGAGGCTATAAAAAGGAGCTTTGGGCATAAGTTTCAGATAATAAGCAGCAGCATTTCATACACACTCTTGAGCATTAGTTTCTTATATAAAATCTTGATCTTTTGATCAAGTCGAGTGCTTTCCGATCCACCGAGAGTTTCAGTTCTTTTGCATTTGCATCCACTTAGCTTCTCGGTGCGTGTTTGGAGGTCTAGAGAAGACCTCGCTGCCTTTTACTCTTGGTGAGCGCCCTCACCTAGACGGTTCGAAGGAGTGGCCGTTGATCTCTCTGTTCGGAGATTGTCGGAGAGGCTCGGCAAGTGTGTACAAGGCATCGGTGCTCGCCTTTCCGGAGTGGACAAGGAGCAACCATTAGTGATAATATCCTTTGTGGATATTGAAGCGAGACTCAAGAGATTTGAATGCTTCAACGAGGATTAGTGGAGACTGGGCGAGTCTCCGATACCTCGGTAAAAATCATCGTGTTCGTTCTCTTTCTCTTATTTACATAATTCGTTCTTTATTTGCTTTAAGTTTTAAAGTTTTTAAAGCCTCCTATTCACCCCCCCTCTAGTCGGCATCCTTGATCCAACACACTTCTCAAGGTTACAAACAAATGTGCCTCTCTCAAGACAGCAAAAACTTGTCGCAAATGTCCCAAATGATCATCTAAAGTCTTGCTGTAGATTAAGATGTCATCAAAGTAGACCAACACAAAGTGTCCGATAAAAGCACGCAACACTTCGTTCATTAATCGCATAAATGTACTAGGTGCATTAGTAAGACCAAATGGCATGACCAATCATTCATATAACCCAAATTTAATATTAAATGCAGTTTTCCATTCATCACCTAGTTTCATTCTAATTTGGTGGTAACCACTACGCAAATTGACCTTAGAAAAGATGGTCGAACCACTCAATTTGTCAAGCATATCATCTAACCGAGGAATCGGGTGACGATAACGAACAGTGATATTGTTAATAGCTCGACAATCTATACACATCCTCCATTATCCATCCTTTTTGGGTACAAGTAAAACTGGAACAGCACAAGGACTTAAGCTTTCGTGTACATACCCTTTATTAAGAAGCTCTTGTACCTGACGTTGAATTTCTTTGGTCTCTTCTGGATTGGTGCGATATGGAGGTCAATTAGGCAAGGGTACCCCTGGAATGAGGTCAATTTGATGCTCTATCCCTCGCAATTGTGGCAGCCACGCAGGTATCTCGGTTGGAAACATGTCCTCAAATTCATGTAGTAAAGAAACAACCGAAACAGGCAAAGTAAAGGGTAAAGCATTAGTAGAAAAGACAACATCTTTGCACACAAGCACAAAGCACTCTTGGGGATTGGTTTCGAGCTCTCGCATCTCACGTTTAGTGGCTAACAGAACCTATCCCTTAAGCTGAACCTCTCTTTTCTTTTCACTCTTTTCTTTTTTTCTCTCAAGTTGGTTTGGTGGCTCTCACTCCTCGATTTGTGGTTCTCACTCATTTCTCTCTCTTTTCTCTCACGTTCAGCTCTATCTAAATCATCTTTGAGAATTTCATCCGAAGACATTGAAACCAACGAAACCTTCTTGTTGTTGTGGACAAAAGAGTACTTGTTGGAACGCCCATGATGTGTAGTATCCTTGTCGTATTGCCATGATCGTCCAAGCAGTAATGCACAAGCTTGCATGGTACCACATCACAGTCCACAAAATCAGAATAGGAACCTATAGAGAAGTGGACACATACCATCGTGGTCACCTTCAACTTGCCACATGAATTGAACCATTGAATGAAGTATGGCTGCGAGTGTGTTCATGTGGACAAGCCCAGCTTCATGACCATCTCTGAACTGGCAATGTTGTTGCAGCTTCCACCGTCAATGATGACTTTTCATGAGTGCTTCATGATCACAAATTTTGATTGAAATAAATTGTGGCGCTGCCCCCACTCCGCCTTCTCCATCTGCGAGCTAAGAACACAACGAACAATAAGCCTGGTATGACCAGCATCAAAGGTGATCTCCTCTGCGTCAGAGCCCAACATTTCATGTTGCTCCTCATGGTCGGATTCTTCTTCGACCTCACTGGTTGATGTATATTCTCCATCATCGCGGACGATGAGGGCGTGCTGATTTGGGAAATCACGCATGTAATGCCCCTTCCCTTTGCATTTGAAGCACTCTATCTCCCTTGTTCGTCCTGTAGAAGCGACAGATGATGAAGTTTTGGTGGGGACATGAGTGGTTGTCTTCGATTCAGCAACCTTGGATGTTGAAGCAATAGGGCGGCTCGCGGATTTTACTCGACCAGTGGAGGCAGCAGCTCCACCAGCGGGTGTCGCACTCTTTTGCTGTGAAGTAGTGCTCTTCCAAGGTGTGGTCACACTAGGGTAGCTTCGCCAGTTTTGTTGTAGCTTGGTCGTTTCCCTTGTACTTGCCTCTCAGCTTTGCATGCATAATGAAACAGCTAATCCAAAGAGGTGTATGTCTGAAAATCAAGAATGTCTTATATCTCATGATTCAATCCACCCAAGAATCTAGCCATCTTTGCATTCTCCTCCTCCTACACATTAGCACGAAGCATGCCTACTTGCAGCTCTTGATAGTAGTCTTCCACAGATTTACTACCTTGATTCAATCTCTGAAATCTATTAAGCAAATCTCTCTCAAAATAAGCAGGTACAAATCTAGACCTCATCAAGCGCTTCAGATCATCCCAAGTGTGAGGAGCTCTATCTCTTTGGCGGATTTGACTCCACCAAATAGAAGCATAATCAACAAACTCACTTGTAGCAGCACGTACTCGACGATCTTCTGGATACAGATGACAACTGAGTTTTTGTTCAACGAGCAATTCCCAATCGAGATATGCTTCTGGATTAAACTTCCCATCAAAGCTGGGCATAGTAAATTTGATCTTTCCCATCCCTTCGAGCTTCATTGCGGTGACGTGCATATTCCCCCATGCCTCGACGGTTTCGTGCAAGTCGTTGTTGATCAGGATCCAAAACGACTCCCTCATTATTGGCCACATAATTATCATATCTCGCTTCATTGGCGGCTTCCTGGAACACAGCGTTCAAGTTCGCCCTTGATTGAAGTGGAACAGCGGCCGCATCATGATTATTGGCTTCAATTGGACCTCAAGGGAATCGAGGTGGTGGATGTTGTCGTGGCAGCGTCCACTCAACTTGCTCAAGTCGAACGTCCATTCTGTCAAGAAGATTCTCCAAGCCGGTCAAACGAGGGACTATCTGTTCATTCAGCATCTGCTCGAAGTGACCCAACATGGCTTGAGAATGCAGAGACGACGGGAACACTGGTGGTCGATCCACACTCTCCTCAACATCAGCATCACTATCATGCAACGTACCATGAGAACTTTTCGAACTTGCCATGGTTAGCGAAGACAAGAAACACAAAAAATTTCCTACCAAACTACTGAATGTATGTGAAACTCTCAACCTCACAAACCTTACCAAGCGAAGCTCTTACCCCTCTTAATGTTTGCACTTAGATTGCTAGGTCGAGATAACATAGAAAAGGAGATAGTACTGCGATTGTAAGGTGAGGCACACGAGGACCAATGGTTAAGTATGAGTTGTAGGTAGGGAAAAATTATGTGTATCAAGGAAAACAATCAGTTATTCCAGAAGTTGCTAAATTAGATAATACTAGTCTTAGTTGCTCATCAAACAATGAAAGGCTTGGTTTCTAGTAAAAGGCTATAGTACTCCCTCAAGATTTTCCTTTTCTTTCACCTCCTTTTTTTGACACTTTTTTTTGTGTGCTTGCCTCCTTTTGGTATTTTTGTTTTAGGATTCATGGCAAGATGCAATCTATTAACTCAGCGGCAAGGGCTCAATCTAACTTGGATTTTCAGCCAACAAGATTAAGACTAGCAACTAGACACGACTCAACAGAACAAAACTCAATTAAGCAAACTGAAAATAACAGATTGAAAGCAACAATGGGCTAGGAAACTCTTTGTTTTTGTCTGGCAATTTTCTGGACTCTAGGTAAAAAAAATCAAACAGCTAAACTAGGGATAATATTCCTACCGACAACGTGAGCTCTCATACCAACTGATATGCACACGCCTCGCCTTAAGATGTGTGCATGAAGTTTGATCCTGATCTTCCGTCGTAGGAGAAATCCGTGGATAAATGCGAGTTGTGACCTTGACGAAGGGGCGGCTAACCACGATCCAACACGCGACCAGTAACCTCACAATCGCTAAACCACTCCTCAATTAGTTATCAACCGAGAAAAGCTAGATTGACCTGTTCACGAAGAACAACTCAAGCAAATCAATAAGAAAAGCAAGAGCAACAGCGGAAGGATACCAACACTCAATAATCTGAATTATGAGTTGAACATTGAGACTCCGAATTGTACAAGTCAGCAAAGGCATGAGAATACAATCTGTATATCAACGAAGTCTACCTAAAACTATCATCATGCCTTCTCTTTTATAGAGAATAGTGTCTACAAAAGATAGAAGGTTTAAAATCAGAATTCTAATATTAATCTAATTCGAAACAAAATCAAATCCTAACAAACTTTAAAAAGAAATCCGGAACTAACTTTCGCAGATTCGGACGGGATTCTTTTCTCTCGTGCACTTGCCATTTTTTCGGGTCTCCTGGTTGCATACTATGTTGGATTTCAATGATTCTTAATGTGTTGGAAAGCTCTTTGAAATCTTTCTAACAAGTACTCATACGACTGACTTGGACATCTATGCTGAAATTGGTCCTTGGTCGAAGTCACTGAATAATCAGGCTTGGTCGGCAGACTATATGGTCCTTAGGCTGCGACCATGTGCTTCCGACCATGGGTTCCGACCTTGTGGTTCTTACCATGGGTTGCGACCTTATGCTTCCGACCATGGGCTGCGACCTTGGGCGGTGCTGCGACCTTGAGCCTTTCTGCTCGAACGTAGAGCTCTTCTGATTTATGATGTCAAAATGATCGTTAGTCGAAGTTGCCAGAAAAGTGTTCATTCTTCCTTGGTAACTGGATCAACAACTTCGTCCAAAACTCCCTCACATGTAACAACAAGAAAAGAACAATCATTAGGTAATATCATTTGTTCTGTAATTAAATAATTAATTTGCCCAAGAAACAAATTCAACTATTGCCCAAGGAGCGCATGCGCTCGAGTTAATGCATGTGAGTGTGTGGTCGTGATGTCCTCATCAACCAATGTCTAAGAGTAGCAACTCACTCTCAAGTGTTTTCCAAGGCAAAATAAGTCGCTGGTACAACGATTCAAGGATCGCTTCCAAGGTTAAATCTGGCGAGAACCTCTCTCGTATTTAGGGTCACACATCAAGGCACAAAAGGACTCTATAACTCTCCTAAATTCTTGCTTGGCTCAACTTTTACGTCTATTACCAGGGTGAGAGTTTATGATTTAGAGTAAGAAAATGTTAGAAACTAAGTCATAAAACTTGAAATCGAGACCGAGAAAAAATTACACCTTCCAAATTAGGTTATCCCTAACCCTAGAAGTAAATTACTCACAAAAATTCATAAAAAATAGAATTAAATGAAAACTTACTTAATTGCATCAAAGAATTAGGTTTGTCATCCACATCGCCTTACAGACACGAAAACTAGAACGAAATAGAGAAGGGGACTCTTATAAACCTAACTTTCAAATCTGAAATAAAAACTAAGAAAGCAAGCTAAATTTAGCCAAAAAAAAACTTCTCTAATTATAGTACAATAAGTTAACGTGATCAATCAAAACTCTTGATGTGCAGGCGATGGAATCCGAATTCAAACATCACGCGAAACGGACGAAATAGAGTCAAAACAGGAAATCCAACTCACACAAGACCCTGCCACGGGTTGTGCTCAGCCCAAGGCATGAGTCATGCCAGGGGTCGTGCCAAGCTCGTCTAGTCCTCTCTAGGGCCTTTTTTTTTCGATTTTCGTGTTTTTCGTCATAATTTGTTTAAACGAGCTCAAAACGCTCCAAAATTTTGTGGGCATGATCCTTGAAAAATACCAAACACAACCGTAAAAGTGGATTGTAAAAATAATACAAAATTTCACAAATGTCACGTCGAAAGAATTTTCAACATGTTTTAAAATGCAAACATAGGGTAAAATGTATACCAATTAAGCACTTATCACCCATGCCCAATTTAACATCTCAAAAATAGGCTCTAAAAATTTTGTTTTACAAAAATCTGATTCAAAAAATTTTATTTTGTCTTAACTCTAAAACTATTCTAAGAGTACTCTCTATGAAGTTTTAACCAAAATATAAAATTAATTTCTAACTAGTTTGAAGGTATTTCTTTAACTATACTTATGCATATGTGCACAAACATGTGTATGTATGCATGTGTACTTATTTTATTAAAATACTCCTAGCCAGACAATAATTCAAATCATATTGAATAGATAGGACCTTCTAGCTATCATATACAGATTTATCTTCAGCATCAAGATCAAACCCAGATCCTAAAGCCCAGAAACTAACCCCAGTTCTGTTTTCGAAAACTAAATTCTTAATTACCCTATTTGACCTTTTCAGATTTCAGTTCGTCCAGTTCCAGAATAGTTTTCCCCTAGATTTCTCTAGAATATTAAATCTTAATATGCTCGCATGCCAGTCCTAAAACCTTTCAGCCAAACAAGTTCATTTGATCACTTTTCACGATTCAGTGCAGATTTTATCGCGCATCAGTCCTTTTTCCACTCAAAGGCCAGAAATGGCAAAAATCTCCAAATCACCTCCAAATATTAATTCAACTGATCGACTATATTCTCTTTGTTCTTTTATACAAGTTTTCATTTTGCATCAAGTTCAGATTCAGCCCCGAGACTCAATTATTCATGTTTTAGCCGTTTTTGGTAAAAGTACTATTCACTTTTACCCTAATTCTATTTTCGTTTTCGTTCTCATTTTAACCCAAATCACCTCTAATTTAATTACTCAACCAAAACCTATATATTGAACTAAATCCAAACTTGTTCCTAGATTCTGAATAATCACAATTCAACCCAAAGCAAGTTTCCAAAATCACAAAATAGTCCTTCTGTCAAGTTTGTCAGAAATTTAGATTTCTGAATTTGTTCATCTCGAACACCTTCCACACCATCCTTTTCTACATATACATGAGCATATACAATCTATACACATATGTATTGTAATTATATATACCCATATACACAAATACTCATACACACATCCAGCCAATAACAGACTCACACACAAACACGTCAATAGTAGCAACATCAAACCTCCACTTGTGTTCTTCCTCTAGAATGCAGCTGCTACACTGTTCACCGTCCACACTCTTCTTCTCTACGCAAGCTCTGAGGAAACAGCAACAGTGATGCTCTTCTTCTCCTTATTCTTCTTCTTTGCTCCCCTTCTTTTCCTCCTCCAGGAGAATTGCAGCAGTAGCCATCAAGCGAGGAACAGCAGAAACCACCTATCGTCCTCCCATCATGGTGAGAAATCCTTTTCTTACGTCTCCACAAATATTTCTTATTAACCTAGCTACTGTTCTTCTCCTCCTTTTTCTACGCACTGCTAGATTAAGCCTCATCGTCGTCACTCAAGTTCCGGCCATCACCAGCCAATCTAACTTAACCAACCTCATCCTATATCCCACTCTAGACTCCAGTAATATCCTCATGAACTCTAGCGCCACCAATCACCGCTGATTGCTACTTTTCGGTTTTCTGGTGAACTCCCCTGTTCACTCCATCGAACCCTTCTCCGGCCCTCAAAATTGATCGATCCAGTAGAGCAAAGTGTCCCTCCTAAGTCTAGAAACAATCCCTCCAGAAGAATTCACAAGAAATTTAATCGTTTGTCGAATCCAAGCTTGTCCTGTTCTGCGTCGCCGTGCTCTCCTCGTCGGCCCACACCACCACTCCTCCGGCCAAATTAGGCATGCCAGTAGCTTACCTTCACTCCCGTCTTGCTCCCACACCGGTGAATCGAACCCCAACGACTTATTTCAAAATCACCCAAATTTGAATTCTTTCGTCTCCAGCCGCGTTGTCGAACTCCTCGCCGGCGCCACCTTGTTCAAATTGCCCTCGGCTACACCATCTAGACCACCCCAGAAACCTACTCATGCTATTAGTTTTGGGAATTAAACCCCCAATCGCCCCGGCACCATTGAAGCACTAAATTTCGTTCTTCTTCTCTGGCGCAACTCGCCATCGCTCGCTGTCGACTAGCCACCGGCCAATCACTCTACACCTACATGTACCTTTCAACCCTATCAAGCTTCCAGCCCACACAAATGCCACAGCAAAAGCTTAACACTCGAATTGGGTAATTTTACTCCTCTCTGACGTGTCGCCAGCGTGCCGCCCAGTCGTTGTTGGTTGCCCCTGTCGACACTGCTTTGTCCAATAGGTGCACCTAACCCAGCTAAGTATTTTACCTCATTGCTTTGCATCCTAGTGCTACACATAAATGCCTCCAAACCATGTGCCAAGATCTAGTCCAGAAGCCTAACTTCGCCATGTCGCCACCATCTTCTCCAACGTCGTTCGCCGTTGTCCAGCGATCCTAGTGCACCAAACCGGTACAATTGAATCTGTCTCATCATCTCCTAACTCCCAAACAAAGTTGACGCAGCCGTCGAGGCCTAACGCACCTGCACATCCATGCCCTAAATTCCAGCCAATGCCACTCTACTGTCAGCCTTTGTCAGTTCAGTGTCAACCAGTGGCATTAGCCCTGTTTAGCCACTTTCATCCATGCAAATTGAAATCCAATTTGTCTACCAAGTTCATGATCTTATTTTCTACATTTTCTTCAACTGTTGCATCGTGAGAAAACCTTGTATTGACCTATTTTCAGCTATGTCTCTCCATATGAATGTCATCTGTCGACGTCGGAATGTCGTCGTGTTCGCGTCCAATCTAGAAATTGACTTCGTCCTAGTGTTTCGACCATCCAACCAAGACCCTAGCCATGTTCTAGTTGTTTATTGACCCAAGCCTCGAGGAAAACCCTATTAGGCCAACCTAAACCTTGTCAGTCTGCGTCCAATGTCGTTCTCATCGACATACCTATGTTGTTTGCAACCTTAGAAACCTCAGATTAAAAATCCGTTTGCATCACCTTGTCCTCTTTGCCTTCAACCTTACATACATAAAATCTGATCATCCATCCAAACACCAGATAAAAGTTTCCCTGTTTTCTAAGTCAATTCCTACACCAATCACACTACTGACCGTACCCAGATTTTCCCCGATCATGTTTCCTAAACATTACCCAAAATTTGATTTAAACCAAACTTATCTATCACCTTTCGACCATCCTTCTTAATCCTATCTAGCATCTTTCACGCGATCTAGTCATCTAAATCATTTCACTATCCCAGCATTCGACCTCTTGAGCACCATCAGACATAAATATATGTATAAACAAATATACTAACTATTATTTTTGTTTGTTATTGATTGACGTTTAAATAGATACCAAGTGAGACAAGCACAAGAACGTCAATACTCTGGTAGCTCTTTCAAGTGGACTTCACAAAAAGCAAGACAAGTCACTATTTATTGACCATATTGAACCCATAAATTACAGAAACTTACTTCTGTTGTTTTTGACAAAGTATAAATATATGCATATGAATGACCAATCACAAGTAGTTGATAACAGAAGTTTTACCAAGTAAACCAAATTGGTTGAGATAGTAAGGATCTGAGCCACCTTGAGTGGAAATCCTTACTAACCAAACTTAGCTTGTTACAACGATAAGGTTATAGGCCACCTTGAGTGGAAATCCTTAACAAGGAAACTGAGCTCGCCACAACAAAATGGATCTAAGCCACCTAGAGTGGAAATCCATACTGGGCAAACGAAACCCTGAAAGTATTATAACTATTGATGTCTATTTGAAAAACCAATGAATGTTAGTGGTGAAAATGGTAAGATTGGTGGGTGAATACGCCTAAGCAGGATAGTGGTTGAGTACCTCACCCTAACAAATAAGGATATAACCAATTATGCTAAACAACCATGGGCATATTAACGTGCCAACTACATGATCAAGTAATTGAACTCGGCTAGTAGACTCCTGCATATCGATTTTATCCCTATATGGTGATCGTTCTCATTCAGGTTTCAAATTTTGAAATGTTTGGACCTTAATAAGTTTGATTACTTAAACTTATGGTCTGAATGGGTGATGGGGGAGAAGTGAGGAGAGAGATCATTCAGTACTTTGACCTTGAGTATCGTGATAGCTGGGCGTGAAGGTACTCTCATTGAGGGTACCTCACAACGACAAGAACAACCAATATGGTCCGATTGTCGGGCAGAGATATAATTAATACAATGTTTTTTAGAGCCTTATCTCCTCAATCTAGTCGCATGCAATACGGTGCATGTAACTGGCCTGACAGGGAAGATTGATGGACTCATGGGGGTAAAGCGGTGCAGAGTTTTAAAAAGCATTCGAGTACTCTGTACCCCCAGATAGGAAGATGCCATGGATAGTAACTAGATAGCACAATAGTATTGAGACATTAAACAAAAAAGGGCAAACGGGGATGTTTTGCCCAGATTCAACTCTTGAGTTACAAAATTGCTTTCTACAATTATTTTGTTAATTATTAGTTTTTCAATTCCTATGGAAATGTATTTGTGAAACTTACTATTCTATGCCTCATAAATTGTTTATCCAATTGTACATTTCCCATCATGCATCGAATCAATTCTTATATAGAGACTTGTTGAGTACTTTGTACTCACCCTTGTTTAATAACAAAAATACATTTGAAGAGAAGCTAGAGATTGGTGACACAAGACTACCCGGAGTTTAGAAGGGTTACGTGTTACACTCAAGTTTTGCCTGTGGAATGATCCTGGAGACCAGATAAAACTACTTTCATAAAAGTTAAGTAGTTGGCCTTACTGGCCTTTGTATAACAATGTGTATTAAGGCCTGACGGCCCTATATTGCTTTTGTATATAAACTGTTTTGAGCTGGCTACCTGTTCATTACTCTATGAACGACTGAATCCTGGCAGTTAGGATAAGTGCACACCTAGGGCCCACTGCAACGGGTGGGTCCCTGACACCCAAGGCCGAGCACGGGCCATGCCAGTGCTTGTGCTAGGCTCAGGTCTTTTGGCCTGGGTCCCCTCCTAGGCCCCATTTTGACCGATTTTTGTTCTCGACTTCGTTGTTGATTCAAATAAGCTCGAAATGTTTCCAAATTTTGCGTGTGTTATCCCTGAAACATAATGCACACATTGTAAATAACCAATTTTCATATAGAAATACATATCATAGACAAATGACTCCAATTTATGGCCCCTTCTATATGATACCAGTTGTTTCATTTATTTGTGAAAGCGGATTGTACAAATGATACAAAAATTACATAAAATGTCACGTTGAATGAGTATTCAAATACTTTTTAAACTCTACAAAAGTGTATCAAGTTACCCACAAGATACCACAACTTTTATGTCGGCTCTCTCTGCGGCGATTAGACCAACTCACAGTTATATGGGAGCGACTAGATTGAGATAACAAGGTGATGAGACAGCATCCCAATCTTCTAATAGGTTCGATTAATTGACTTGTGGACGTTGGCGTTTTGAGACTTCCAATCAGCGTATCATCACCTCGCAATCGCTACACCTGCGCGTCTCGTCGTTATCGACCACGCTCGTACACGACCGACCTTACCACGAAGGTAATTGTTCCTGCAACAATTGAGAAATTCACAAGAACAAGGAAGAAGCAATCTGGAATTGCAAATAAAGATGAAGCACATGAATTAGGATTCCACAAACCAACGCAGCAGCCTAGTCGATCTGGTGCAGAGGAGAAAAGAATCTACAAAATGTCGTGTAGATGCAATCTAAGAAAAACCCTCCTGTTTGTGACAGCTAAGGGAAGTATTTGAGGGGTACACAACCCTAGGGATGCGCCCCTAATGAGCTCTACTTGATACAAGGCCCATTGGCCCAAGTTAAGGTGGTGCAGCACCATTTCCAGGAAGGAACGCGGACTCTTTCAACTTTTGCGGCCGGCTCAGGTAGAATTTGGAGATGAGACTAAATCTGTTAAAAATAGACTTGATAATCTTTCCATGAAGTCCAAGAACATCCCAAACGGAGTCCGTATGAGGAAGTTACGGCCATCCGAATTCAGTGTTGTCGCAGTAGTCCGAATCCGAATCCAGCGCGAACCCAACTCAAACTCTAGCTTCCCTTGGGCCCAAAGTGACGCGGGTGACGAGGATTGACACCCGAGTCAGTTCAAATAAATGCACTGTTGGTTCAGGACAAATTCGACCCAGACATGTGCCCGGCGGTGCGGACTCAAGTCATTCTGAGAAGCATCAGCCCGAGGTCGCAAGCTTTACGCGATCAGATCGCAGCTAGTGCGCGGTCATAAATTCGTATGCTGTGCGCGGACAGAAGGCCGGAGGTGTTGCGCGGTCAGCCAACACTCCGCGGTCAGAGCATTTTCGACCAGGGATATGGGATTCACCTGTCCCTATAGCAGGAATATCCCAAGTATCCCGAAGATTCTTCCACGTGGAGGAACAACCGTCAGGAGGTTAATACGTGCAGTTATCTATGAATAACACGTGTTAAACCTGCGTGGGGGTTAAGAGCGGTTCTCTAAACCGCATCCTAGCAACTGTCTGATGCAGTTACGACATGGCACCCTTTCGACTAGTATAAAAGGGTGACAAGATGCATCAAACAGGGGGGGATCGATCAATAGATCAAGATACAGCACAAACAGCCAAGACTATGGCTTAGACTAGATAATTTCCATAAGCCTTCTAAACTTCATTTTGTACATTCATATAGGGAAAAACCTTCACTTGTGAAGGCCTTTTCCCGCCACTTTGTAACTATTTACTACGCATAGTGCAATCCCAACAGGACGTAGGGCTTTTACTCCTACCATCGAGGGCCCGAACCTGTATAAATTTCTCTGTGCTCCAGTTCTCCATAAATCTACATACCTTCCCGGAGGGTCGCCCTGAAAGGTCTCACTATTATAAATCTTGCATAAGTTCGACTGAGGACCCCGAGTCCGAATCGTCGACAGCGGGGATCTTGTGGAAACATTGATGAAAGTATGGGGCAGGTGGTTGCAGGTCTAAGCCCATGTCCGGCTTCACTTGTGGCACCATGCATCCCTCCTTGATCAACCGAAAGGTGATGTCCTGAGACAGCACTTGTCGAGTTCCTCTCTTCCCCTACTCACGCATTCCTGATCACAAGTAGATCACAAGAGTTAGGTAGTAATCCATTCTGAAAATCCAAAGTATTAAACCCGAGGAAAGAGTCACCCTGATAGTTTAGTTGTCGTGCCCGAGCTCTAGTTATAGGTGCAAGTAATTGTTCTGGTTGAGCTTCATCTAGAAAAGTAGTCGTGCGTGTATCCAAGGTTGTTATGTCCTCATCATCCTCCCCCTCTTGAAATGGAGTCGTCCTCGACTCTAACTCATCTTCTTCGCCTACGTACAGCATCAAATCTGAAATGTTAAATATGGAACTAACCCCAAAATCTGTAGGCAAATCAAGCTTGTAGGCTATTTATCATTAATCTTTGCTAGAACTTTAAATGGGCCATCAGCTCGAGGCATTAGTTTTGACTTTCTCAACTCTGGAAACCTATCTTTTCACAAATGTAACCAAACAAGATCACCAGGTTCAAAAGAAATGTTTTCTACCCTGGCTACCAGCAATCTTATATTTCTCAATCATCTTCTCAATGTTTTCCTTAGTATTTTCATGAATTTTCAGAATCAGTTCAGCCCACTTTTTAGCATCCAAATTCAACCTTTCAGATGTAGGTAACGGTATAAGATCAATCAAAGCATGAGGATTAAACCCATATACTACCTGAAATGGACTTACCTTAGTGGTTGAGTGTACCAACCTGTTATAAGGAAATTCAACATGCAGTAGGCACTCTTCCCACATCTTCAAGTTCTTCTTTAGAATGGCCCGCAACATTGTAGACAAGGTACGATTGACAACTTCAGTTTGTCCGTCTGTTTGAGGTAGAGAATAGCAGCTTCGTCCCCAACTTGTTCCAAAGTGACCTCCAAAAGTGACTCAAAAATTTCGCATCACGATCCCAGACAATAGTATTGGGCACTCCATGTAAGTGTATGATTTTCCTGAAAAACAAATGAGCTGTATTTGTGGCATCATCGCTCTTGTGACAAGGTATAAAATGTGCCATTTTAGAAAAATGATCCACAACCACAAAAATACTATCCCTCCATCTCTTTGTCCTAGGCAGTCCTAAAACAAAGTCCATAGATATATCCTCCCAAGGTGCACTAGGAATAGGAAGAGGAATATAGAGTCCATGTGGATTGAGACAAGACTTAGCTTTGTTGCATGTAATGTAGTGTGCCACATAGCGCTTGACGTCGCATCTCATCTTAGGCCAAAAGAAATGAGCGGTCAACACATCTTCAGTTTTGTTCACTCCAAAGTGCCCCATTAATCCTCCTCCATGCGCCTCCTGCAAAAACAAAAGACGAACAGAGCTAGCTGGAACGCATAACTTGTTAGCACGATATAGCAAACCATCATTCAACACATACCTATTCCATGTTCTTCCTTCTCTACAGTTATCAAAAGCTTCTTTAAAGTCCAAATCAGTAGCATACAATTCTTTTATTGTTTCTAATCCAAAAATCTTATGATCAAGTTTAGATAACAGGGTATAGCGTCTAGACAGAGCATCAGCAATCACATTGTCTTTGCCTTTCTTATGCTTAATGATATATGGAAACGACTCAATAAATTCCACCCATTTAGCATGTAATTTATTTAGTTTAGCTTGACTTCTTCTAATATGTTTCAAAGATTCATGATCAGAATGTATAATAAATTCTTTCGGCCATAAAATAGTGTTGCCAAATTTCTAATGTTCGAACCAAAGCATACAATTATTTGTCATAGGTGGAATAGTTTAAACTAGGCCCTGACAACTTCTCACTAAAATATGCAATCGGCTTACCTTCTTGAATCAGCATGCCTCCAATCCCAATTCCACTAGCATCGCATTCTAGTTCAAAAATCTTACCAAAGTCTGGGAGTTGGAGCAGTGGTGCATGAGTCAACTTCTCTTTAAGCAAATTAAAGGCATCTTCTTGTGCTTGTCCCCATTGGAAAGGAACGCCTTTCTTCGTTAGCTCATTCATGGGTGCGGCAATGGTGCTAAAATCCCTCACAAAGCGGCGATAGAATCCAGCCAGCCCAAGGAAGCGCCGCACCTTTGTAACCGATTGAGGAGTCAGCCAACTCTTGATTGCTTCGATCTTGGTCTCAACAACCTCTATTCCCTGTGGAGTCACAACATAACCAAGAAACGAAACTCGATCCGTGCAAAAGGTGCACTTCTCGATGTTACCAAACAAACGTGCTTCTCTCAAAACAAGAAAAATAGCACGTAAATGTTCTTTATGCTCATCTATAGACTTGTTGTAAATCAGGATATCATCAAAATAAACTACCACAAATTTTCCAATGAAAGTGCATAAAACTTCATTCATGAGACGCATTAGTTAAGCCTAAAGGCATCACTAACCACTCATACAAGACAAATTTAGTTTTAAACGTTGTCTTCCATTCATCACCCAATTTCATCCTAATCTGGTGGTAGCCACTACACAATTCTACTTTAGAGAACACCAGAGAGCCACTTAATTCATCAAGGATATCATCTAACCTAGGGATAGGATGACGATATTGAATAGTAATATTATTAATGGCTCTACAGTCAACACACATACGCCATGATCCATCTTTCTTAGGTACCAAAATAACTGGAACAACAAAAGGACTAAGGCTCTCACGTACGTACCCTTTAGCAAGCAATTCTTGCACCTGATGCTGAATTTCCTTAGTCTCTTCGGGGTTGGTCCTATAAGGAACACGGTCTGGCAAAGAAGCTCCTGGGATCAAATCAATTTGATGCTCGATTCCTCTCATAGGTGGCAGACCCGAGGGTATTTCACTTGGAAACACATCAGCAAACTCATGCAAAAGGTTAGCAACAGCAGGAGGCAAAGAGGAAGGCAAGTCCGCAAGTGTAAATAAGGTCTCTTTGCAAATCAAAGCATAGCAGATAGAATCATGTGCACTTAGCTCAGAAATGTCAGATTTAGTAGCTAACAGGGCAGCACCTTTCAACTTAATTGTGTCTTCCCTAGCATGTGGTTCTTTCTTCTCCCTTTTAGGTGGAAAAATATCTTGAGCTACTTGTTGATTTTTATATTTAGATTCATTTACTTTTCTCTCATTTTCAACACACTACCACAGAAACAGACATCCAGGACGGCACATCACAAACGATTATGAACTTTTCAATGGAAACAGACATCCAGGACGGCACATCACAGACGATTATGAACTTTTCAATGGAAACAGACATCCAAGACGGCCAGTTGGGAGAATATGTTAAGTTATCACAGTCGGTTCTGATGTCAAAATCAACTGTGATAGTCAACCAGACGGTTCTGAACACAAAACCGTCTGTAATAGTCTACTTATCACAGATAGTTTTAAACTAAAACCCGACTGTGATAGATACAATCGGTTGTCAACTGAGAACCGTCTGTGATAACTAGAATATCACAGACGGTTCCGTTATCAAAATCGACTGTGATATATACAATCGATTCTGAACTCAGAACCGACTGTGATAGTGTAGTATTAGAGATGGTACTAATATCAGAACCGACTGTTCTAAACAGTGTCGGCGCATTGAATTCTCAACTATGTTCATTTTGGTCTCCGATCTTCGTGCGGCGCCTAGGCGAACATGAAGCATCGCCTTGGAAATTCTATAAATGCTTGACAGTGGAATAATTGCCATTTACGTTACAAGTTTGTATAATTCTCAAACTGTTTGACTCCTTAGCTTCTCTGCGCCAATGGTATCCTCAATGGCATTGTCAGCCTCGCCCTCCCCGATAAGAACTCTCAATCTTTTGGACTTACCCCTATATTGTTAATCCCTGTTCAGTACATTCTTGACCTGTTGATTTGCACAGGGAAGGGGAGCCATTGAAGACTCGGGCAAGGTGAAAGCCAAGCTGAGGGCCCTCCAGGAGGAGCACAAGCTCCTTACGGAGAAGCACACTCAGCTAAGGCTTGACCTAGACGATCTCTTCCAGCGCATTCAGCGCACGAAGACGGATGGTGACAATGCTAGGGCGAGGACAAGGCGTCTTCGCGAGGAGAAGCAAGCCGCGGATATGACCATCGCTGGCTGCGGTTTGACTATGAAGGATACCATCGCAAAACTGAGGGAGGTCGCAGGCCTTTTCGACGCCGTAGTAGTTGATCCTAAGAAGGACAACTTATCGCTGGAGGAGTCCTGCGTCCTGGATGCAAGTCAAACTGACTTTATTCTAGATGCAGCCAGGGCTAACACCACTCCTTGACCTAGCATTTTGTATTTTTACTTTTTTTTGTAAATGATGAAAAAAATTAATGAAAAATTTGTTCTTATGTCAATTTTCCAATTTTCCATCACGTTCTTGGACTGCATGCTATCTTCCCTCTTTCTTTATCTTTCTTTAACTTTTGGTGAACATTCGACCATACAAAGGTATGTGCATTGTGTGCGATCAAGGAACGACTATCGCGATCATATACATAGAAGCGGCAATCTTTGGCGCATGAGGGTAGTCCTTCGGAGTTCTGCAAATAATATAGAAACAATATAGAAGTCGCAGGTCCCATGCAAATAATATAGAAAGAATATAGAAGTTGGGCTTATTTGGCTTGATGGTATTGTGGCATGCCAAACGCGAGTGTGGTGCAACATATTTTTTATGGCCAACAAAAAAAATTTTATAAACAATATAGAAGTTGGGCCTATTTGGTTGGATAGTCCCAAAAGTATCTGACGCTTTGAGTTCTCAACGTGCCTTGAATATCACAGACGGTTCTGAGGTAAAAAACGTCTGTGATAGTCACATTACAGACGGTTTTATGTAAGGACCGACTGTGATAGTCCCAACAGTGACCGACGCTTCGAAATTCTGAACATTCTTTCAATATCGCAAACGGTTTTTAACTCAAAACCATCTGTGATAGTCACATTACAGACGGTTTTTATGTAAGGACCGACTATGATAGTCCCAACAGTGATCGACGCTTCAAATTCTCAACGGTTTGTTGTGTCATTTCGGGTTCTGATGTTCGCGCGGTGCACTAGCCTGGGAACATGAAGCGTCACCTTGGAAATTCTATAAATAGCTTGTTTTTCATTAATGATGAAAAAATTAATTAAAAATTTGTTCTCATGTCAATTTTCCAGCACGTTCTTGGAATATCACAGACGGTTTTGATTTAGAAACCATCTGTGATAGTTATATCACAGACGGTTTTGAGGTAAAAACCATCTGTTATATCACCGTTTGAAGTCAGACGGTTCTGATTTAAAAACCGTCTGTGATAGTTCTATCATAGACGGTTTTCACCACAAAACTGTCTGTAATAGTGTTGTATTACACACGGTTCTGATATGATAATTGTCTGTGATATTTTTGCAATAGTTCTACACAAATACGCCAGTTCACACATTGAAGTATATGTCTGAAACAGCAATACAAAGACACAAATATACACCAATCACTACTACAGAATTCATTATCACAGTCGGGTCAAAACAGTCATCACAGACGGTTCTGACCCGTCAGGGATATTCGTGTCAGTGATAATCGAGTACTATCACTGACGGTATTGAACCGTCTGTGATTTTTCCCTTCACAGACTGTTATAAGATCAAAACCGTCTGTGATACTCATACTACACAGACTGTTTGAAAATCAAAACCGTCTGTGATACTCTTACTACACAGATTGTTATAAGATTTAAGCCGTCTGTGATACTCATACTACACAGACTATTTTAAAATCAAAACCGTCTGTGATACTCTTACTACACAGACTATTATATGATCAAAGCCGTCTGTGATACTCATACTACACAGACTGTTTTAAAATCAAAACCGTATGTGATACTCTTATTACACAGACTGTTATAAGATCAAAGCCGTCTGTGATACTCATATTACCACAGACGGTTGTAAATCTCAGAACCATCAGTAATAGTGTGAGTATCGTAGACGGTTTTGAGGTCAAAACCATCTGGGATATTTTCATTATCGGCAACAGTTATAATCTCAGAACCGTTTGTGATACTCTTACTACACAAACTGTTATAAGATCAAAGCCGTCTGTGATACTCATATTACCACAGACGGTTGTAATCTCATAACCGTCAATAATAGTATGAGTATCACAGACGATTTTGAGGTCAAAACCATCTGGAATAGTGTCATTATCGGCGACGGTTATAATCTCAGAACCGTCTGTGATAGTATGAGTATTGCAGACGGTTTTGAGGTCAAAGCCATCTGGGATAGTGTCATTATCGGCGACGGTTATAATCTCAGAACCGTCTGTGATAGTATGAGTATCGCATACGGTTTTGAGGTCAAAGCCATCTGTGATACTCATAGTATCACAGACAGTTTTCAGGTCAAAACCATCTGGAATAGTTTCATTATCAGAGATGGTTATTAGCTCATAATGGTCTGTGATACTCTGTGATACATACAGAGTTCGATCTATCACAGATGGTATATAAGATCAAAACCGTCTGTGCATATTAATATTTTTTTAATAAATTTCTTTTTTTTTGTGGCTAGCCTCAGGAATCATGCTAGCCATGCCCTCTGTACAATAGCATTTCATATATATAGTTCATTTCATACATGCACAGTACTCAAATATATACAGTTCATCTCATACATCCACACAACTTAGAAACATGTACAATAGCATGCATTTCATATATACAGTACAAAACTCAGAAATATGTACAATTGAGATTGAACAAATAAATGTAATCGACAATTAAAGTCAGTATGTTAGATGTACTACACTATCTATACCTATTTCTCAGTTAGATGCCCTGCAGATAATATCAATTAGTAAGGCCGCACTAATACGAACCTTGCGGGTCACTAAACTTCTCCTTGGTTGATATGACCTCTATAAGGAAAAACTCAACGAGCATCCCTCGGACTATACCAATCTGCCGAGGGTCAAAGCTTTCTGAAGGGAGGTCGACCCCCTGCAACAAGACTTGGTACAGAAAAAATTAGCTCAATGTAGTTGTAAATTCTGCCAAATCGATACAAAGGGGAGCAGTTGTATACCTCGGGGAAATCTGGCCAGTGAGGAGTGATGAGGTCATGCATGTGGCGCATCACGTAGAACCCACATGTATTGTCGTCCGGCTGCTGATGGCACTGCCAATTTACAAACTGAGAGTTAGCTGGGGACACGTTATAAAGTAAAACAGATACCAGTTGAAATTTGTACCGAAAATTGTAACCACGGAAACTTATCGGCTCGCCACTTGTGTTTTCGCCCTCCATCGACAAAGTAGTTTGTGAAAGCCCTGCAGATAGTCAAAATTGACAGTTTGATGATAGTCGAAATTGAAAATTTGAGGACAGTAAATCTAGATGCAAGATAGGTCCACATGAATATCATAAAACATGTTAACCTTTCAAATACATCTCGTGCGCCGCAATACTCGTACCCTTTCCTCTGCAATGAATCAAGGTAGAACACCTCGTTCCTTTTCGGAATAAGTACTAGCAGGATTCAGTGGTAGCTACATGTTACACGTAAAGAATTAATAATTTAATCTAAGTTTGGGGGTGTGCATATGGAGACACTAATCTACGGGTGAAGTACTGATGAAAGCACTCACCTCTGGTTGTAGGGTACAATTATGTACTCCTTGTCGACCTGAGCAAGCAACCCTCTTTTGATGTAGTCAACAACGAAGTCCGCGTCAGTCCTAAACATCACCTCGGCGACCATCTGGGGGTTCAAGAAACCGACAAGTTCACCCTTATCTTTGGCATATCTGGTCATGCAGCTGCACGGAAGTAACCAATTAATAAATGACATATATCCGTATATGCACGAACAGGCATAAGATAGTAGGATACTTACAGCACCCAAGACCGTAGGATTGACAAGTCGAGCGTATCTTTGTTGAGTAAATTGTGCAGGTCTTAGAAGGTCACCGGGTAGGTCCCGACGTCGTTATGGAACTCTGCCACGGTGTACTTGACCATGATATGTGTCGGACGCTGCGTCCATGCAGGCTCTGGCATGCTAACCCCATGCTAGAAATTGCGGCATCGGAGGCCATGGGCATCCCCAGAGCGAACGGCTGAGAGCTGGCGCACTCTTCTCACTCTCCTTCGCCGGGCTCTTCTTTGCTTTTCCCCTACTAACCAGCTTCTTGAATGGTTTCCTCCTAGTCGGAGTCAGCTTCATCATCGGACCCGTTGGTTGGCTTCTCGGAGGGGTCGGCTGGCTAGTAGGCCGAGTGTCGGTGTCCGTCTATGATGTAAGAACCTACGTATAGTAATGGACACTAACTCCGAGGGCTATTATTACAGTACGAATTATGAAACTGGTGGGGGAATTACCTCATCCAGGACGATGTCTTTCTTGGGCCATTGCACGAACGTGTGCACCGCATCCCCGAGAGTGGTAATCTCATCGTTCGGCAGCTTGTCCAACGGAAAACTCTTGTAATGGTCGGAGACACTGTCCACCTGGACCCGTGCAAAACCCTAAGATAGAGGGACACCGTGGATTGTGGCCCCCGCTGTGCATGGTTGCACCATCCCACGGCCAGCCTCGATCGGGAAGAGACCGGCCAGCACCATAAGCTTGCAGGAGGCGAGTTCCTACAAACAGTGCGCATTAACATATTGAATTCCACCGCTTTTCACTTTCTAATGAATTAACATAGAAAAACGGTCATTACCTGCAGAAAGTCCACCGGATACCTTGGAGAGGGCTCCATCTACGAAGACCCCGGCGCAGATGCACAGCTACTATGGTGGCCAAGGTTGGGGGTCGGTAATTCCGCTGCTACAAGGGGGGTGCCCTAGGTCACCTGTTTTAGCTCGTCATACATGGCCCGCATCTCCGACAACTGCTGCAGGAGTGCTTTGTCCCGAGCAGCAAACTCTGATCGCATCTCCTCCTTGACCCGTTCATCGCGGGCTTTGTGGGATCTCTTTCTCCTTTTAGCCGCCTCCTCATCATCAGGGAAACCATCCCTCCAAGGCACAGTGGCACCGAGGCCGCGCACGCGGCCTGGATGCTCCTTGTTTCCTAGCGCCGCCGTGAGGATATCCCTGTCCCTCCTCGGGCTGAACTCTCCGGATGCCGCCTGCGCACTCAACGTCACCTGCAACAGGAGAACTTAGCAATACAACCCATTGCATGAGTGTTACGAGAATAGTACGTGATCGTACAATCTTACCAGCCAGTGGATCACTTCCCTGTCCGCAAGGTTATTCACAGAGACGCTTCCGGAGGAGGTCATCTTCGATCTTGCTCGACACCAATTGCTGGCGCGCACGTCCGTTATACCCGCATAAGGAGCGTCGGACGAAAACTGGGAAGCCTCCTCATCCTGCTTCCTCCACAACCCCTTCTTCCCCACATACCCACCGGTGCCTAGTCTACGTGGGTGGGTATTCTTGGCCTGGTTAGGCTGGCCCTTTGCACTAAGCTCCTGGAACTCAGGCTTGCCCTTCATCTCCACGAACTGCTGCCATGCCTCGAGAGTCACAAAAGGGTAGTCATTGAAGAAGGTCTTCGACTCCTTCATATAGTGCCTCACAAGGTGGCTCTTGAAGTTCCTCCACGCCTTGTTTATTGACATCAGTGTCGTCCGGCGGACGGTGAACTGGCGATTCTCGGGAATGTGAAACGCCACCTGCACTTCTTCCCACAGCGCATCCTTACACTCTGGGGGCACTTGACCCCAGTCGGATGTGGTGATGGGCACCCGCTCCCTTGCCACTTTACCGCATAGTGAGCGGTACTGACTGACAAGTTTGTCTGGAGTTTCTGGCACACCATTGTCGTCGAACTGTACGTGGTGCTTTTCCCGCTTGTCGAGACGCGCGCAAGTCGTCCAGCCTCACCCCTTTCTCTTCTGCGACTAGGTCACAGTGGACGCGGCGACCTCCGGCCCAGGCGTCTCATCGCCAGTGAGGTCACTCTGACTCCCCGAGTGATTCATTTCGTCACCAGACATATCAATTCCTAACATAAGTGAAAGAGAGAACAATTTAAGTAAATCTGAAACTAATAATTCTATAACAAAACCCATATACTTATAATTAACCAATAATGGCAGAAACGGTGGGGAGGCGATGAAGGTGATCGCGCCAGAAGGTGGGAGGGCGATGGAGGTGATCGCGCCTGACGGTGGAAAGGCGATGGAGGTGATCGCGACAGACGGTGGGAACGGATGGAGGTGATCGCGCCGGACTGTGGGGAGGCGATGGAGGTGATCGCGCTGGACGGTGCGAGGGTGAAGAGAGCTAGGGCAAACAGTCGCAAAGTCTGGAAATGAGCAGGACAAAGCCCGCCTTGAACTATGTACCATGTAGTGAGATTATTACAATCGGTCCTAACTTCATAACCGTCTGTGATAATATTATCATAATCGGTTCTCAAGTAAAAACCATCTGTGATAATCTCTCTATTGATAATCTCTAGAGAGATTATCACAGACGGTTTTGACTTGAGAACCGACTGTGACTGCACGAATGCACGTTAAGAAGCCCGCCTTGAACTATGTACCATGTAGAGAGATTATCTCAGTCAGTCCTAACTTCATAACCGTCTGTGATAACATTATCACAGCCGGTTATCAAGTAAAAATCGTCTGTGATAATCTCTCTAGTGATAATCTCTAGAGATATTATTACATACGGTTTTGACTTGAGAACCAATTGTGACTGCACGAATGCACGTTAAGAACTCGAAGCGTCGGACACTGTTGGGAATATCACAGTTGGTTCTAACTTCATAACCGTCTGTGGTAATCTCTCTAGTGATAATCTCTAGAGAGATTATCACAAAGGTTTTGACTTCAGAACCAATTGTGACTGCACGAATGCACGTAACTTCAAAACCTTAACTATGAACATGTAGAGTTTTACAACCAGAAACTCTGTAGCTCTGCAACTCTGAATGCTTAAAAACTTGTTTTAAATGAACACTCAGATATTTCAAATGGAGTCCAAATGCTCCGTAAATTGGTTACAATGTAGATCCAAAAATTGGTTACAATGTGGAGCATGCTCAAAGAAATTTAACATACAATGTGGAGTATGCTCAAATAAATGTTACATACAAATGGGGACTTTGATCGACAATTTCCACATACACAGCCATGTTATCCTCAACTTTCCACTTGCCACGGCCCTGCAAAGACGAGAATTAGAGGAGATATATAAGCTATACCGATGGAAACAGAGAGATAAGGACAGTTGATTACCTTTAAAGTATAACCCTTCCTGGTGATCCATACGCACGTAACTGGTTTCGTCGGTGTCTTCAGTATCAACCTGTACGCCATCTCCAAATGGAGGCATCTCATCAAATTGATTGTATTCCTCCTCGTCTACGACATTTTCAACTCCAACAATCCTTCTCTTGCCATGAAGGACGACGTGCCACTTCTTATTGGCCGGGTCAGTGACATAAATGACCTGAATGGCTTGCTTTGCAAGTATGAATGGCTCATCTTTATAAGAAACTCGATCGAGATCCACAGAAGTGAAACCGTAACTGTCAACCTTCACACCCTGTGGGATTTGGACCCATTGGCATCGAAACAGGAAAATCTTGAACAGTATGTAATCGAGCTCCCAAATTTCTTCAATGAACCCGTAGTACGAGTTCAATCCACGTACTACCCTTGTTGGGCCTGTCTCGCTGAACTCCTCATGAAAAGCTTCTACGCTCACTCCACTATTTTGCACAGTGCTCTTTCGATCCTGAGCTTTCGTGTAAAATGTGTACGCATTGATGTCGTATCCCTACCATGTCTGTACAATAAACGTGGGCCCTTTTGCCAACCATTTAAGGTTCTTACTTGCAGACTCTCCGATGATTCGAACTTTCATCCACGCGTTGAATTGACTGTTATGTTCTCCCATGATCCAAACCTCGGATCGGCGAGGATTGTCTTGTCATAGTATCTCCTTGTGCTCGTCGATGTATGGAGACACCTCCCACTACTACAGAAAAGCTTTCTTCTATCGGTAAAAAACAGCCTTCTACTATCGGTTTTTGTACCGTTAGAGATAGACACGATAGAACAAGACATGTTATTTTCTATCGGTAAATAACCGTTAGAAGAAGTAAACTATTCTAATGGCATTTTAGGTGAAAACTGGTAGAAAAACCATTCTAGCCTAACGGTTGTGAAAGAGTTTACCGATAGAACTCGGTTGTGTATGAGTTTACAGGCAGAAAAAGTTACACTCTTCTAAAGGTAAATTACGAGTGTACCGATAGAAGAAAGGATAGTACTCTCTCGATTGTGGATGAGTTTACCGGTAGGAAAAGTTACACTCTTCTAACGGTTAATTAGGAGTCTACCGATAGAAGAAACCTTAGTACTCTCTCGGTTGTGTATGAGTTTACCAGTAGGAAAAGTTACACTCTTCTAACGGTTAATTAATAGTCTACCGATAGAAAAAACCTTAGTACTCTCTCGGTTGTGTATGAGTTTACCGGCAGGAAAAGTTACACTCTTCTAACGGTTAATTAAGAGTGTACCGATAGAAAAAATCTTAGTACTCTCTCTGTTGTGTATGAGTTTACCGGCAGGAAAAGTTACACTCTTCTAACGGTGAATTACGAGTGTACCGATAGAAGAAAGGATAGTACTCTCTCAGTTGTGGATGAGTTTACGATAGAAATACAGTATAGATGCAATACAATACATTCACAAATACAGTACATTCTTTACATTCACAATACAGTGCATTCACATATACAGTACAGATGCAATACAGTATATATTGGATACACAATACAGTACAGATGCAAAGAAGGGTAAATTCACATATACATTGAACAGATTGACACATTAGACAGTTATTCACATTTATTCACATATATATGAACCAGTACAAATTGCAATCCAATATGGACAAATACTAACCAATAAGACTATATATAAACAATCTATGCACAGAGTACACGAAAAAGAGAAAATTGACAACAAGTGAGCGAAAAGCCTGTCATGGCGGTTTGTTGGGCGCAACTTCCTCCATAACATATTGAGCCCAGATTTGTCGGAGATCTCTAATCTTTGCATTTTCGTATTGGTCTTTGGACATGGAAATCTGCAAGCATGTGTGAATATTGAGTAACTAACTTCCTAATTTTGAACATGACACCCAATTTTCAAATTTGAGTTAGCTATCGATGCTTACCTGGGGGAATTGGGCAAAGTTTGTCCGCACTAGGTCGTACATGTAGCGCAGCACATAAAACCCGCATTCCCACGATTGCGGCTGCTGATGGCTCTGAGATAATTGCATATGCGAAGACATGTTAGCTATTGTTTCCATAAACTAATTAAGCATAAACAAAAAGTCTCGTGAGTACCTCATATTCTTTCCAAGCTAGTAGGGAGCCCTGCGGTGCGGCATGCCTCCCTCCAGCGGACACATATTTCTCAAAAGCCCTGCATTTTAGTTAGCATTTTCGGTTAATGTATTATCATTAGCTAGTGAGGTCAAAATTTAAATCAAACATATATGTTACTTACGCCTCCATATTCCCCTTGACCACATATTCATTCGATAATATGTCACGCATCGAATCGAGGTAGTACACCTCATTCCTCGACGGACATATCACGATGAGGATCCAGTGACCCCTACATTGTACATAAAAGAGGACCGCTAACTCAAAGTATATCTGAGGTATAGCATACAAGATTGAGTTAAATTAATACGAGATGCACTAACCTTTTGTGGTACGGCACCAGAATGAACTCCCTGTCCAACTGCGCCATCAGCGCCTTGGATATGTAGTTCTCAGTGTGCACGGCGTCGTGCTCTAGCATCGTGAAGCTTATTTTCTCTGGGTCGAGGAAACCCACCTTGTCACACGCAGCCTCCGATACTAGCCTGTACATGCACCTGCATGCAAAGGACGATATTAGTATTGCACAGAAAGTTACTACATTTCAAATGAACTACAACAATGCAGAGTTAGCAAACAGAGTTAGAAAACAGCAATATATAGGATCAGCAAACTCACAGGACTCCAGTCCGTATGATGGACATATCGAGCTCCCGCCAGTGTGTGCCACGGATATACTCCCGGGCTCATGGTGGAACTGCCCAGGCCTGTAGGGAACTAAGAAGTTCATATTGCGCCGAGCTCGGTGTAGGTACCACTCGTGGAGGTCTCTAGTTGATCGATCCAATTTGCGCAAAGCTGCCTCCGACACGAGTGGGAACCCGTTCCTGAACCTCTCCGGCTGTCCCTTTCGCCCTTTGCCCTTGCCTTTTGCCGGGGACTGAGCGCGTACCTTCAAAGGCAAGGGCGAGGTGATGGTGGCTTTCTTCCGAGGTAGCATGGATGCGCTGGCTGGGGTCGAGGCTGTCTTTGCTGTGTTCAGGTTCGCACGAGATCCGGCCTCATGCCCGGAGTTGGGGACGTAGTCCCCTGGTAGCACGCCGGCAGGCCACTTCAATTAATGAGCACGTATATCAGATTTTGCAAGTTGAGTGTACTGAGTAGGATGTAATCTAAAATGTGTAGGATTTACCTGTTGTATTAGAACACACTTCTTGGGCCACTGTACGTAGGAGCCCACTGCCTCAGCAAGTGTCTGCATTTCCTCTGTTGGGGCTGGCAATGGAGAATCGTTGTAGCCCAGCATGGCCATGTCCACCTGTACCTTTGCGAACCCCAACCGCAGAGGTACGCAGTGGATCCGGACATCCTCCCCAGACGGATATACGAAGCCGTGTGCAACCACTTCCTGCCCGTCACCTAGGTGAGTCAGTAGGATGCAGCTCTCCGGCTTCTGCAAATTTGTAACAATTAAAACAGGTTAGCGAAAGAACTCTAACAGAATGGGAGTGGCATCAACTTAAGTGCACAGATGAAGGCTTGCAATACCACAAGTAGATCCACTGGATCCGCGAGGACCTTCAAAGAGCAACTGCTTATCCGACCCCGCGGGTACCGTCGTCCTAGGGATCCGCATCTGCACTCTTGGCCAGCAATGCTTCTTTCAATTGTGCAAACTCTTCCCTCATTTGTGCGACCTCAGACTGCACCTCAACCCGTATCTCCGCTCGTACCTCAGCCCGTATCTTCTCGGAGAGGTCTACTTCCTTTTCCTTCCAGGAGTGGGCCTTCTTCCTCGGTGGAGCCGGATCTGCGAAACCGGCCTTCCACGACACAATGGCTCCCACGGTCCGTGTCCGCCTGAGATGCTCCTTATTTCCTAGAGCCCGGGTGAGGATGTCGTTCTCCCTCTGTGGGGTAAACAATCCCTTCATTTCCTCCTTCTCAAAAGAGATCTGTTACATTTAAAGGTACCTTGTGAGACAAATACATATATACACTTGCGCGCACACAGTTTGCGAGGTTAGCCAACTTACCATTCGCCTCACAATGTCGGCGTCCCCAGGGTTTGCAAACTGCATAGACCCCGTGGACGACACGGACCCTCTCCCCCTCCACCATCGCTTGCACCTCGCATCCCGGATCTCAGAGAGCGGCAACTCAGGGGAGTCAATGACAGAATTTTGCTCGTCTTCCTTCTTCCACTACTCCTCCTTCCCCGTATAGCCCCGGGATCCGAGCCGATGCGGGTGGTCGTTCCTCTTCTGGATCGCCTTATTCTTCTCGCTAAGGGCCTTAAACTCCTCGGTCCCCTTTTGCTTGGTGAATTCCTCCCATACCTCCTCCGATATGAAGGGGTACTTCTCGCAAGGAGATTTCCCCCCAGCGAGGAAGTTACTGACGAGCCAGCTCTTAAAGGTTTTCCATGTTCCGTTCACGTCCTTCAAGCAGGCCGTCCTAGGTTTATCGTCGGGGATGTTCCACTTAGCCTGTTTTCAAACAATGCATACAATTAATCACTAGTTAGTTAAACTTTAGTATAAGCCAAGAGAACGTGATTACGAAAGAGTTCAGCGATTTCAGTTAATTTAACCTTCACTTCCGCCCACAACCTATCCCTCTCGTCCGCCGTCACGTCCTTCCAGCTCTGGATAGTGATCTTCACCCTTTCTTTCACCAACAGCCCAACGTAGGCCGCGTACTTCCCATCATTCTTTCCGATCGGCCTCCCAAATTGGTTGAACTCACAAGAAAGATCCGTGCATTTGGCAAAACGGCCCAACGTCTTCGCGCCTCGCCCCACCCTCTTGCGCTGGGATGAACCAGCTGCATCTTCAGTTATGTTGGCCCTAGTTGAACCACTACTACCATCCGATGAAGACGACGACATGTCTTTCCCTACAAAACCATCAACAAATCATCAAAAATTTAATGGAAACACAAACCAAATCATTTTACAAAGCAAAAGGACCTATTTTAAATATTTTTTCTATCGGTAAACACAGAAACTACCAATAGAAGATAAGATTCTATTTCTGAGCATTTTCATCTACACATTTTCATATAGGAAGCAGGCAACATATGGCAATTAGTTCTTCTTGGAGTTCCATAACTCGGTTCAGGATTGGAGACTAATTAGGGCTGCTAAAGGGATGTCCGAAGAAAATAGTACTAAAAGACATGCAAAAATTAATTGCTAAAGGGATGTTTAGCAATTTTTTATATCGGTAAACATATGAGATACCAATAGAACATAACAATGTTTTCTATCGGCAAAGATATGAGATACCGATAGAACATAACAATGTTCTCTATGTGTATATGGAATATTTTTGATAAGCCGCCATTCACTGGCATCACATAATCTTGGTTTAAGTCAACATTCTCCATGATTTGCTATACTAATATTCATGGGCCAGCATTATTATTTCACACATAAATATGCACACAAGCATCTAAGTGCCACTGTGCATAATCTGACAAACCTAATGCTAATAGAATATAAAGATATTGAAGTAGCACAGAAAGTAGGTCACAACCAAAAAAGGAATAACATGGTTTATAGCACCCTCTCTTGGCTATCTTTAGCATTACCTGTATGCAAATCATCAAGACTTCACATCTATTAGGTTGGGAAAAGCCATGTATAAGCATTTGAAACATATACATCGAAGACCCATCCACATTGCCATATATTCATACCAAGTGAGTCAAAATTCCCAACCAAACTAGTACATTGCATGGCTCATGTCCTTCCAGATCCAAAGTTTTAATACTTGTTCAGAAATCTTTTCTATCGGTAAACACATGAGCTGCCGATAGAACATAACAATTTTTTCTATCGGCAAATACAGGAGATACCGATAGAAGATGTGTAAGAACACCTCCAACATATAAAGTGCATTACATGGCAATTGGATACAATTGATCACACATACCTCAAAATAGGTTCATTACAGCACTAGAACATATTATGTCAACCCTAATTTAAATCAACATTGCTTGCGGAATTTACATAATCCAACACAATAGGGAACCCTAGTTTAATTCCAAAACTTGAAGAATAAGTACGTACAAAACACTAAGATCAAACAAGGAAGATGCTAGAAAAAGAAAGACGAATTAGGGTATTTTACGGCGATTAGTTGTGGTGATGGAGAGGCGGTGTAGAACGCAGCGGCGGCCGGTGAAGGACAAAAATATGGACCAGTGGCAATGGCGAACCAGTATCCAGGCGGCGATCGTCGTGTGGGAGTGAGGAAGTAAGTGGTCACTGCGGAGGTTGTGGTTTTCGCGCTCGAAGAGACGTAGTGCTATAAGTTGGAACGGTCTGACTGGAGGGAAACTCAAGGGCCATGTTTAATAAAGTAGTGGATGCCCTTTTCTATCGGTACAAACAACAAAATACCGTCAGACTAATGGTTTTATTCTAACGGTACAACAAAATAATACCGATAGAAGTGTATGCCCTTTTCTATCGGTAAAAACAACAAAATATCGTCAGACTAATGGCTTTATTCTAACGATACAACAAAATAATACCGATAGAACAAGTAAATTTTTCCCATAGTAATATTTGAAGTGGGCAGGGTATTGGAAAATGATGTTTCAGGGAATGGGATTTTTGAAGAGCTTAATTTTTGAATAAGCAAGAGGCTGCAGTGAGATTTTGGCAAGAAAATTTGAAGGGAAGAATTAAGTTCTTACAGGATAAAGGTACTGTACATGTTAGAACTCATGCTGTGGAGTAAAATTGAGATATATTAATGCTGTGAACTAGCTTATCATTAAGTTCAAAACAAAAATGTATTAATGATAAGTTCCTCACCTTGATGCACAACTTGTGGGCTGTTTGCTTGGCATTTTTCCCTGAAATAGAAAATAATCATCAATGGTTCTCAACCCATAATCCCTCTTCGTGATCATCTCACAGATACGTTGTTTCGTCGATATCTTCAGTAGGGATAGATTGAATGTCCTCTAAAAACAGAGGTATTTCGTCGAATTGGTTGTACTCCTCTTCGTCGACAACGTCTTCGACCCCAACAATATGTCTCTTGCTGTGGAGGACAACGTGCAAGTTTGGATTGGCCGGGTCAACGATGTAGAATACCTGTGTGGCTTGCTTTGCAAGTATGAATGGATCGTCTTGGTGTCCGACTCTATCAAGATCGACGAGAGTAAACCCGTAAATGTCAACTTTAACACCTCGAGGGATTTTGACCCATTGGCATCGAAACAAGGGAATCTTAAATAATCCGTAATCAAGCTCCCATATTTCGTCAATAGCACCGTAATATGAGTTTAGCGCCCTTACTGATCTGGCATCCTCGAAAATAGCAAACAGTGTGACTCCGCTACATTGCGTGCTACTCTTGGCGTCTTGAGTTCTTGTGTAAAATGAATACCCATTGATATCGTACCCCTGCCAAGTCCCTACAGTGAATTTTGGGCCTCTAGCCAACCATGTCACAGTTTCACTTATGGAGCCCTCGGCAGCTCGCGTGACTCTTTCCTAGATCCACCCAGCAAATTTCCTGTTATGTTCTCTGGTGACCCAAATCTCTGACTTCAAAAGATTCTGTGACCGTAACATTACCTTGTGCTCTTGTATGTATGGCTCGACCTCCGTCATGTGTTGTAAGACCCAAAACTGTGATTTTGCGTACACATCACGGGCGAGGATGATAGCTTTGAATCCAATCGTTCCGATGCCCTGAAGCCTACCCTCGTGTCGGGACCTAGGAACGCCAATTGGGTCAACCTCGGCCATATAATCTGTGCAAAATTCAATCACCTCCTCGGCGGCATAACCTTCCATGATACTCCCCTCGGGTCGACGACGAGTCCTTACGTATCCCTTCAATATACCCATAAATCTCTCCAATGGATACATGTAGCGCAGGCACACGGGTCCACAAAACTTAATTTCTCTGATAAGGTGATCAATCAGATGGACCATAACATCAAAAAAGGATGGAGGGAAATACATCTCGAGCTGACAAAGAGTTGTAACCACGTCACGTTGCAAAGCGTCCAGTCCATCCGGATCAATAACCTACGAGGACACAGTTGCGCCAAATATTCATATCAGAAAAATCCTCTATTTAAGCTCCACAAATGGAGCTAATTAACTTATAGTACGAGTGCACGTACTTACCTTGCAAGATATTGCGTTGAAGAAATAACATAGGTTTGTGATTGTCTCTCTGACTTTAACTGGGAGAATAACTCTGATAGCAATGGAAAGCATTTGTGACATCAGCACATGACAGTCGTGGGACTTCGTGCCAACCAGTTTTAGGTCCTTCATGGACACAAGTTTTTTCAAGTTCGTAGAATACCCACATGGAACTTTAACGCCGTGCAAGCACCGACAGAATTCTATTTTTTTCGCTTTTGGACAACGTATAGCAGGCCGGGGGAGGTATGTACACTTTCCCTTCTCCAAAGGTGCAAGATCAGTCCTTATCCCCATTTCCACCATGTCACGACGAGCTTCCACACCATCCATTGTCTTTCCCGGAATGTTCAACAACAAACCAATCAAACTGCCACAGATATTTTTCTCTACATGCATGACATCAATGCAATGTCGAACTTGTAAGTGCTCCCAGTACGGTAGATCCCAAAGAATCGATCTCTTCTTCCAAATATTTTTTCTCGAGATTTAGAATACTTACCGAACTCAGCTTTGATGTCCTTCACACGCGAGTAAATCTCCTTACCGGTCAGAAACACTGGAGCTGGTCCCTTCTCAGGCTTCTCGTTAAATGATTTCCTCTTCTTACGGGTACATGTGATGCACTGAAAGAAACCTGCGGTGACCCATGTACACTGTTTTCCGGAAGTTTCGCAGCCACATGCTCTCAGTTTCATCTAGGAAAATAGGGCAAGCCTTGGCTCCTTTCGTACTAGACCCTGACAAATTGCCGTAGGCCGAAAAATCATTTATGGTGCAAAATATCAAGGCCCGCAAGATGAAATTCTCTTTCTTGTATGCATCCCACACCTGCACCCCCTCGCTCCACAATTTCTGTAAGTCCTCAATTAAAGGCGCTAGAAACACGTCAATATCATTTCTGGGTTGTCTGGGTCCTGAGATTAGTAACACCATCATGATGTACTTGCACTTCATGCATAACCAAGGAGGAAAATTGTAGATGCATAAAAGAACCGGCCAAGTGCTATGCCGACTGTTCATATTATCAGGTGGGTTCATACCATCTGTACTTAGCCCGAACCTTATATTCCTAACTTCGCCGCCGAACTCAGCAAATGTTCTGTTGATGTTTCTCCATTGAATAGAATCAGCTGGGTGTCTCAGTTTTCCGTCTTGTTTCCGGCCTTCAGCATAGGCAAGTACCACACAGTTTTCGCCGGAGGTCCTTTCTTTACCTCGTGACGTTCACTATCAATCTGGTCCCTACGCGTATACCTCGATGCGCCGCATCTTGGACAAATATGCAAACTGGAGTACTCGTTACGGTACAACACACAATCATTTGGGCATGCGTGTATTCTTTCGATTTCCATTCCCAACGGACACAACAGTTTTTTGGCTTGGTAAGTAGATCTTGGCAACTCATTTCCCTCTGGAAGCATGTCCGCTAGAAGATCTAATAGTGACGTGAAACTCTTATCGCTCCAACCGTTGCCTGCCTTCAAGTCATATAATCTCAGCACAGAAGACAGTTTTGTAAATTTTGCACATCCAGGGAACAGAGGCTTCTCAAAGTCAGCAATCAGTTTCTCAAATTCACAGAAGTCGTTTTCGTTGTAATCTTCCTCTACATCACGTAACATCTCATCTAGATTGTCATCATCATCTACGTGCACATCGGAATGAACATTATCAAAATTCGGATGATCATCGATATTATTGCAACCCACATCCGAGTCCTGCTGATTGGTAGTAGTGGTGCTTGTTTCCTCAAGATCTTCGCCATGCCATATCCAACGGGTGTATCGCACGTTAAAACCACGACGAATCAAATGACTCTTAATTTGATCAGAGTTGCTAAACCTCTTCAAGTTCATACATTCTGTACAAGGACAAAGCATATCTTTCTCTCCCTTCCTCGCCTTTTGTTGCTCAGCAAATTTAATAAACTCATTCACACCATCCAAATATTCAAGAGTAGTACGTTTTATTCCATACATCCAATATTTCCTGTCCATCTATAATTAACAAAATTTAACGAGTCAGCCATGCATGGAACCTGTCCGATTAAGTTATGTATATGTACATGTACAGCCTCTTACAACTGATGTGTTCAACCCTAGCCTGACGAAATTAACACTAATTAACCTAGCTAACTACACAATACAAGCTAGTGAGCTCATAAAACATGAGGCATTTACAGCTAGCTCCCAAACTTGGAGCTACAAGCTTGGAACTACACAATACAGCTAGCTTGCAAGTAGAGAGGGAGGGAGATCTAGAGGGAGAGAGGGATAAGTGATGACAATTAATCTTACCTTAAAGAGAGGGGTGCAATCAACTTCCTTCCAGCTTGCCCTGATCACCCTAGCAGTGTAGCTGCGAGCGTGGAACTCTCATCACAAACAGAGGGACACATAATGCAACAGAACAAAACAGTAGCTCAGCAATGGTCGAGTGCGGTTTTACTTATACTGGACCTATTTCTAACGGTAAATACATGAAACGCCCGTTAGTCTAAGTGCGGATAATTTTGTACTCACATCTTCTATCGGTACAAACACACATATACTGTTAGAACAGGTACTGTACATGGCTGAAACAAAACCAAACTGGGTAATGCATGACACAGCATTCTAAGTGCACATATGCACACCAGTCCTCACATTCAAGTGCATGCATGTGGCACATAAGCAAATACAGGTTTTTTTCCTATCGGTAAATATGTGTATTTGCCGTTAGAAGAGATACTGTACATGGCTGAAACAAAACCAAACTGGGTAATGCATGACACAGCAATCTAAGTGCACAGATGCACACCAGTCCTCACATTCAAGTGCATGCCTGTGGGGCATAAGCAAATACAGTTTTTTTCTATCAGTAAATATGTGTATTTGCCATTAGAAGAGGTACTGTACATGGCTGAAACAAAACCAAACTGGCCAATACATGACACAGCAATCTAAGTGCACAGATGCACACCAGTCCTCACATTCAAGTGCATGCCTGAGGCACATAAGCAAATACAGGTGTTGTTCTATCGGTAAATATGTGTATTTACCGTTAGAAGAAGTACTGGTACATGACTGAAATAAAAAGCAAGCTGTATAATGCATGACACAGCAATCTAAGTGCACACATGCACACCAGTTCTCACATTCAAGTGCATGCCTGAGGCACCAGTTCTCACATTCAAGTTGAGTGTACATGTGTTTTTCTATCGGTAAATATGTGTATTTATCGTTAGAAGAGGTACTGGTACATGGCTGAAACAAAACCAAACTGGGTAATACATGACACCAGTTCTCACATTCAAAGAATCATATCTAAACACAATTAAAAATCTCTACTTACATGAGATCTTGGTTTGCCTCCATTCCTTTAAGAAAATGCAAGAGGAAACATAAAAAATGAGTACTATTTAAACTCATTCTAATTAATGGCTGAAACAAAAGCAAGTTAATTCATGTATGACACAGCAATTTAGATACAAACATACACATGCCAGTTCACAAATTCAAGTGCATGTCTGAAACAACAGTACAAATACACACCTACCTACCAGTACAATTAAATACACAAATACTCCCTACACATTCAAGTTCATGTCCCAAATAGCAATACATGATACACAAATATACAACAATATACAAATATAACAATTCACTCATTCGATGTATATTAGAAAATCCACGTCTGAAATTAACAACAGATCACAACGAGGACCCAGTGACCCATACATTTTACATAAAAGAGAACCTTTGCAAGTTGCGACAATGCAACTACCGACTACAAGTTAGACCTGATACATCACAAATCCTTTCATCCAAAACAGCAAATGTCTGAACCACATTGGACTTAACCATAGGAGTTCAGTTCGAAGACGCCCGAGGAGCTGGAACTGCCGTCGAGTTACATTTGTATTGGTGATTTCCTCGGACTCAAACTCGATCAACTCAACTCAACTCAACTCCATTTACAAAAAGAACCTACCTTCCAAGATGTTGTTCTGTGTAGTGATGGTGTAGAATGGCTGTGCAAATGACAACAATTCTTCTTCTCCAAGCAGGTAAGCATCTGGACACAAACTGGTGCATGTCTGAAACAAAAGCAAGTTGATTCATGTATGACACAGCAATTTAGATACAAACATACACATACCAGTTCACAAATTCAAGTGCATGTCTGAAACAGCAATACAAATACACACATACCTACCAGTACAATTAAATACACAAATACTCCCATATACACATTCAAGTTCAAGTCTAAAATAGCAATACATGATACACAAATATACAACAATATACAAATACAACAATTCACACATTCAATGTATATTAGAAAAGTCACGTCTGAAATTAATAACATATCGTCACGAGGACCCAGTGGCCCATACATTTTATATAATAGAGAACCTTTGCAAATTGCGACAATGCAACTACCGACTACAAGTTAGACCTAATACATCACAAATCCATTCATCCAAAACAGTAAATATCTGAACCACATTGGACTTAACCATAGGAGTTCAGTTCAAAGACGCCCAAGCAGGTAAGCATCTGGCCATAAGCTGGTGCATGCAAAAAAATGGCTGAAATACGATACAAATGTAAGATGCTTTCTATAGGTCCTGATTTGAGAAACACACCGGGCTTAAGGATCTTCTCGACCGAGCCAACCAAGATCTCGCCCTTCACGTGCTTCCAGCTCTCGACGGTGATCTTCACCGTTTCTTTCGCCAACAAGCCAACGTAGGCAGCGTACTGCGATGAAGAACCGTGAAATACGTTGCCCCTCATGAGCATCATCCAAGGACCTGCACAGATCATAAATAGGCATTCTAGAGCAAATTAAGATTGTTTACTATTTCCTAAATGACTCCCTATCTGAGAAAGACTACCAACTGAAGATTAGGTTGTGCTTCGTCATAGTAACATCAACTTGCAACTGGAGATCAAGATATTACATTTCTACTCTATTTCATCAGAATAAATTACCTTGCCAATATACATATATTAATTATTTAATGAACTTTTTACATGCACTTGATCATTGAGCAAACTAGTTGGCATTTGACTATGTTATTGGCATTGAACAACCTACAGAGAGATCAAGATATTTATGTATCTCATGATATTTGTAAATATCTTGACATTAATGATTTTTCAATTTCAATTTCAACTTCAATTTCAATTGCAATTACAAATATCTTTCAATTTCAATTTCAATTTCAATTAAAAATATCTTTCAATTTCAATTTCATGATCTTTCAATTTCATTTTCAATTTCATGATCTTTCAATTTCAATTGTTACAAAGTCCAAGTTGGCATTGGAAAACCTACTGAGAGATGAAGATATTACATCTATACTCTTATTGGCATTTCACTATGTTAGCTAGCGTTTGTATTGCAAATATATCCTAATAATTTTCTTCATTTGATAGGATCAGCAAGCAATTGAACATTATCTGTCCCACAGTAATATTATTTAGTTGTTTTAATAAAAAACAGGAACAAGACACCGTACATAATCATATTGAAAAGAAGAAACATCAAAATGAAGGATACAAAAATTGCAGGATAATTGCCATAATCGGATTAGAATAATCTAACAATATTGCCGAAATTTTACATGCCTTGCTTGCCATGCCGAAATCTAATGGGCGTCGATGGAGGTGTGAAGGTACAGCGGTCGTCGGTGGAGGTGCGCCAGCCGTCCATGGAGCTTATGTACGGTGGAGGTGCGCCGGGCGTCGATGGAGGTGTGGAGGTGCAGCGGTCGCCGGTGGAGGTGCACCGGCCGTCCATGGAGCTTACGGGTTAGGGCTACGAGCACTCGATGAACTGTTCGAATGAAAGAGACATACCCGGGTATTTATAGAACTAGATCAGTTTTATCGATACACAACCGCCTACCGTTAGTAATTTGAGATCTCTTCTAACGGTATAGACATACATTACCGATAGAATAAGACTATTTATAGAAGGCGAATGGTTCTATCGGCACACTATATCCTACCGATAGGAATTTTTGCACATATTCTGTCGGTATAGACATATATTACCGATAGAATAAGACTATTTGTAGAAGGTGAACGGTTCTATCGGCATACTACATTCTGCTGATAGGAATTTTTGTATATATTCTATCAGTATAGACATACATTATCGATAGAATAAAATTATTTGTCAAAGGCGAACAGTTCTATCGGCACACTACATCCTGCCGATAGGAATTTTTGTACATATTATGTCGGTATAGACATACATTACCGATAGAATAAGATTCTAAGATATTTGTGCTATCTTCTAACGGTATAAACATACATTACCAATAGAATAAAACTATTTGAAGACGAACAGTTCTAAGGAATTTGTGATATATTCTAACGGTATAAACATACAGTACCGATAGAATAAAACTATTTGTAGCAGACGAACGATTCTATCGGTTCACAACAGACTACCGATAGGAATTTGTGATATATTCTAAAGGTATATAAATACTGTACCGATAGAATAAAACTATTTGTAGAAGTCGATCAGTTCTAATGGTACACAACATCCTCCCGTCAGTACTTATGCATCTCTTCTAACGGTAAATATATTCATCACCGCTAGAGTAAATAATTCTACTTCTTCTAACGGTAAGTTTCTTACAAACCGATAATAAAAATACCTCCTTTATGCCTTTTATGACCGCGAAGCACCTTTTCTAACGGTTTTCTACTAAATCGCTAATAACCGATAGAAGATAGGAGTTAGTAGACTGCATTTTCTGTACTTCATGTGTTGCAAGACCCAAAAATGAGCTTTCAAGTACATATCGAAATCAGGAGTGATGGCTCTCCATCCAATAGTGCAACACCATCAAACCTCCCCTCGTGACGAGACACAGGAACTTCTATTGCTTCTACCTCGGCCATGTAATGACGCAAAACTCAACAACCTCTTCCGCTGCATTACCTGCGACAATGCTACTCTCGGGCCGAGACCGATTCCTCACGTAGGCCTTAAATACACCCATGTACCTCTCGAATTGATACATATAACGTAGGAACACGGGTCCACATATCTTGATTTCTTTGACAAGGTGGACGATGAGATGGACCATAATATCAAAAAAACGACGGAGGAAAATACATCTCAAGCTGACAGAGAGTTTGAACCACCTCGCTCTGTAGAGAATCTAGTCCCTCGGGATCAATGACCTTGCAAGAAATTGCATTGAAGAAATAACACAGCCTCGTGATCGTCTCTCTAACCTTATGCGGCAGAATACTCCGAATGGCAACAGGAAGCATATGTGTCATCAACACATGACAATCATGAGACTTCATACACAACAATTTCAAATCGCCCATGGACACAAGCTTTTTCATATTTGCGGAGTAACCCAATGGAACTTTAACACCATAGAGACACTTATAGAGTTCTATCCTCTCAGCCTTGCACAAAGTGTAGCATGCAGATAGGAGGTATATACGGCCTTTATCGTCCTCTCTCGGTGCTAGCTCGGGCCTGATTTTCATTTCGATCATGTCAAGCCGCACATTAACGTCATCCTTTGTCTTCCCCGAAATGTTCAGCAATAGGCCGATTAAACTGTCGCAAACATTCTTCTCTACAAGCATGACATCAATGCAATGACGAACCTCTAAATGCTCCCAATACGGTAAGTCCCAAAATATCGATCGCTTCTTCCAAGTGTTCTTCGTACGGGGTTTCAATTTACGACCCTTTCCAAACACAACGTCTATGTCTTTCACCCGTGAGTAAACTTCTTTCCCGCGCGTAGGCTTCGGGGCTGAACTATCTTCCTTGTGGCCGTCAAATTCCCTCTTCCTCTTACGATACGCATCATTGTTCAGAAGAAACCTACGGTGACGCATGTACATTATTTTCCTGCAATTCTTCAGCCACACGCTCTCAGACTCATCTTCGCAGTGGGGACAGACTTTGACTCCTTTCGTACTACGGCCCGACAAATTTCCAAGGACAGGGAAATTGTTGATGGTGTAGGATATCATAGTACGTAGGATGAAGGTCTCTTGTTTGTATGTGTCCCATACCTGCACCCCTTCATTCCACATTGTTAGGAGATCCTCTATCAATGGTGCTAGATACACATCAATATCGTTTCTGAGTTGTTTTGGTCCTGAGATAAGTAGAGACATCACGATATACTTGCGCTTCATACACAACTAAGGAGGAAGGTTGTAGATACACAAAAGAACCGGTCAAGTGCTATGCTGACTGCTCATGTTACCAAAAGGATTAATTCCATCGACACTCAACCCGAACCTTATATTCCTCAATTTCGCTCCGAAGTTAACAAATTCCCTGCTGATGTTTCTCCACTGCGAAGAATCAACGGGGTGCCTCAGCTTTCCATCTTTTGTCCGGTTTTCCGAGTGCCAACGCAATAATTTTGCCTATTTACGGTTTGCAAACAAACGCTGCAAGCGGGGAATGACGGGAAAATACCACAACACCTTAGCAGAAGGTCCTTGCTTTATCTCAGCGCAGTCGCCGTCGTCGGACGGATGCGCCGCACACCGGACAAACATGCATATCTTTGTAGTCGTTACGGTAAAGGATGCAATCATTAGGGCATACGTGTATCCTTTCTAGTTCCATTCCCAAAGGACACAACAGATTTTTCGCTTGGTAGGTATGGGATCTTTTGGTGGACATGCTTTTTCCCAAGTTAAGGTGGCGCAGCAACATTTCCAGGAAGGAACGCAGACTCTTTCAACATTTGCGGCCGACTCAGGTAGAATTTGGAGATGAGGCTAAATCTGTTAAAAATTAGACTTGATAATATTTCCATGAAGTCCAAGAACGTCCCAAACAGAGTCCGTATGAGGAAGTTACGGCCATTCAAATTCAGTGCTGTCGTAGTAGTCCGAATCCGAATCCAGCGCAAACCCAACTCAAACTCTAGCTTCCCTTGGGCCCAAAGTGACGCAGGGATCTTGTGGAAATGTTGATGAAAGTATGGGGCAGGTGGTTGCAGGTCTAAGCCCATGTCCGACTTCACTTGTGGCACCATGCATCCCTCCTTGATCAACCGAAAGGTGATGTCTTGAGAAAAATAATCGTGCGTGTATCCAAGGTTGTTTTGTCCTCATCACAAGGACTTTATTTATGCTTCACATACGATTCGCCCCTACCCTATTGATACCACCTAAAACGGGGCCTCGCAAGCGGACGAGGTGGCAATAGTAGGCGAGTATGTCGTTCTCTCCCAAGGGATTAGATGAGAGAAAATTTTGATTAGCTAAAGTCGAATCAGAAATAAAACAGAACCGCAAAAGAAAGATATAGGTTGGTTCACCTCGACTTGTCTCATCGACTAGAATGCGACTATCAAAAATCAAATTCTGTGTACCCTAGGCCAACGGTGAACGAAATTTGCATGCCGAGAGAAGTACTATTGTGTGTATAAAATTCAACCGAAAAGGATTAGCTAAAACAATTTCTCAACTCCCTGCAGACAGCAACCCAGATCTAACTCAACAAAATGTCCCTCGATTCAAATCATAAACTGAAGCACTCGCACTGACTTGTGGAATACTAAAACTTGATTCTTCAGCACAAGAAGTCAAGCCAGAGAATGAAAGGGAGAATAAAAGAACCGGCGTAAAACAAACACAAAGTTTTTCTGCAACACAATTACGCAATCACAGACCTTCTGCAAGAGGGATCATTCAGTGGATAGAGAATGCAGCTAAAATTAGTAACAGCAATTCCCATTTCAATCGCACTAGCTCTCAGATGGGCAATCAACACGAGTTCAGCAAGCAAATGAAAAGAAATCACCTAGAACACAGAATCAAACATCACATTCAAACAACAACCTGAGTTGGAACTCAATTCAGCTATCAGTTTAAACTAGCAAAAGATTCAGCAAACTCATCAATTTGGCAAATTACAAATTAGTTCATCTCATGGATTCGATTTTTCTCAATTCTTTACATGCATCAGAGGAAACAGATTAGGGGGAGAAGGAGAGAATGAGATTGAGAGAGAGAGAGAGAGGATTCGTTGCCAAAATTGAGGTCGGTGAAGAGGGAAGTCGCCGACATAGTTGTCGAAGCTGCAGCAGCTTGGGGTTTGCTGTCGGGGAAGAACTTGTTGCCCTCGGCGTTGAGGATGAGGAAGCCGAGGTGGTTGAAGCAATCCTGGAGCTCGGGGTTGAAGTCGGGGTTGAGGAAGATCGGTGAAGAAGCCGAGGAAGAAGATGGCCACGGGACCTCGGCGACGTTGCGTGAAGAGGTGACGGCGGCGTGTGATGGCGGCGCGGGACAGAGGCGCAGGCGGTGAGGGAGAAGTAAGAGGAAAAGAGAGAGGGCACCGGAGCAGCGCGCGCGGGAGGTGCGGTGGAGCGGCAGTGTCACGGGCGCGAGGTGGGGGATCAGCGACGACGCGGCGCGGCGCAAGGGAGGCAGCGGATCGGCACGATGGCGGTGGTG
Organism: Pharus latifolius; assembly: GCA_019359835.1. Classification (NCBI taxonomy): domain Eukaryota; kingdom Viridiplantae; phylum Streptophyta; class Magnoliopsida; order Poales; family Poaceae; genus Pharus; species Pharus latifolius. The sequence goes on along the minus strand of CM033327.1, from coordinate 16,843,704 downwards.
GCACACGCGGGGAGGAGGCGGCGGAGGGCGTAGCGCGAGGCGCGATCGGCAGATCCGGCGAGCAGTGGCGGTGGGTGGCGGAAAAGGGCACTACCTGGCCGTCGGCAGTGGTGGACGGAGGTGTGAGAGAGCTTGAGGGAGGAAGAAGGAGAAGGTAAAAAAACAAAAACCAGGCTCAAGTTTTCCCCAGCTGCGGCCGGGAGATTTTTGTATTTTTGCAGAAAGGTCCTCAACAAAATTTGAAATGACAACTAGATCCTTTGACTGTTAGGTTTAAGTGTTCCAAGCCGCCAAAGACTCCGATTTCAACACGTTTGGTTCCTACACATCCGCAGAGACATGCACTTCTAAGGTTTCAAAGGCAAGGCGAACATGATGACGTGATGAATTTTTTATCTAAGGTTTCAAAGGCTATGGACGACATAGTTATGTCGGCGAGAGCTACATTAGACACAGCTTCGTTTTGCTAGATTAAGCATTCTAAGGTTGGATTAACATTTGGGTCAACAGACAAGATAAAGCTTGCTAAGGGTCATTGTGGGGGCAGTTAAGAGGCTGTGCCAAAGTCGATTTTCAGATCGGACGCGGATGCGGTGACGTACGGATGTCGACAGACGATGATCATCTGAAGTGATATAGGCGTAAATGGGTTCAGATGAGGGTTTCTCACGATGTGGCAGCTGAACAAAACTTAGGAAATATGTCTACAAACTTAGTAGACAAACTGGTTTTCAATTTGGGTGCACCTAAGTTGCTGAACAAGGCAAATGCCACCTGCTGACGTAGACTGGGCAAGGTTTGGCACTGTTTGGCATAGGCTGACAATGTCTAAGTGTCTGTGGACGCGCACTGGCATGATTTGGCAACGTCTGGACATAGAGAGACATTGTCTGGACGCGAACTGGCACTGCTTGACAATGTTTGGACAAGGTTTTACAACGCTAGAGCGCGGACTGACACTGCCTGGCAATGTCTTGGCAAAGCGAGTTCGCGGTTGAGTTCTAGGTACCGGACATGTCTTTGGCATTAGATCTATGTACTATCAAAATGGTTCCAGTATATGGTTTACTAGAGTAAAATGGGTGCCTAGGTGAGGCGAAGTTACTGGACAAGGTGGCGGCGGATCTGGCCAGAGGCGACTGGGCGACACAGCGGCAGCACGCCGGAATGAGGTAAAAATACTTGATTTGGATTTTGGGCTTATATTCTTGCAATTGAAGTGTCTGGGAGCAAGCTACATCTATTCTTCATGTGTTGGTGCAGAGGGCTTGGTCGATGACGACACGACGGTGACCGGCGGCGAGCTGCGCCGAGATAAAGGAGTAAAAATGGGTACTTCACTGTCTAGAGCTCGGTGCAGATGATGAAACAAGGAAGTGGCTCTTGTAATAAGTTCAAATGGGCTTGGATTTGGTGTGATTTCTGGTGATCGAACAATGGCGGCGCTGGCGAAGATTTCGGCGACGCGGCCGAGGAAAAAGGAGCTTGATTTGGATTTTGGGCTTATATTCTTGCAATTGAAGTGTCTGGGAGCAAGCTCCATCTATTCTTCATGTGTTGGTGCAGAGGGCTTGGTCGATGACGACACGACGGTGACCGGCGGCGAGCTGCGCCGAGATAAAGGAGTAAAAATGGGTACTTCACTGTCTAGAGCTCGGTGCAGATGATGAAACAAGGAAGTGGCTCTTGTAATAAGTTCAAATGGGCTTGGATTTGGTGTGATTGCTGGTGATCGAACAATGGCGGCGCTGGCGAAGATTTCGGCGACGCGGCCGAGGAAAAAGGAGCTTGATTTGGGCCTTTCCAGCAAAGGATGTTGGGACTCGATTTCTTTTTTTGGGAATAAGAGGGTGATGAGGGGGTTCTGATGGTGCAACCAATTTGGTCGGAAGATTGGCGGATCAAGACGACGACGAGAGCACGGAAGCGACGGCGTGGGAAGAACTCGAAAACGTCGGCTCGTGAAGAAATTTAAAATCTATCTGAACAGAAGAGTTTTATTTGATGAGAGGAAGGTTTTTCCCTTCGTTCTCGACAGTCAATTTGGGCTGGAAAGGAGTTCGGTGACCGGAACAGGGGAGGCGGCCGGAAAATGGAAAAATTGGAATCGCCGGCGAAGTACTTTGCCGGAACTCCTGAGCTTGCTTGGGATGATAGTAGGAAGAGTGAGGGATGAGTTGTCACCTTTGGGAGTCGTCTGGTGGTGCAGCGGCTTGACCGGCGTCGTCGTCTTCAAGCGCGGCAGTGAAGAAGAAGAACATAAGAAGTTGCTGCTTTGTATTGTGTGTGTGAGTGTGCAGTGCTCGAGTGAATGAAGTGCGAAGACATGGCAGTGAGCTGGGAGCTATTTCACAAGTCTTTGATGTTTGCTGGTGCATGGGGAAGGAGAGAATGGCAGAGAAGTGACACTGATTGAAGCTACTGTCAGAGAGAAGGAAGAAGTACTGAGTGGGGCACTGATTGAGGCTACTGTCAGAGAGAAGGAAGAAGGAAGAAGGAAGAAGCACTGAGTGGGGCTGCATTGGTGTTTGGTGTTTGAAGTGGGCTACTGAGAGAGATGTACTGTTGAGCATGAGGCTTGTCTGAAGCTTGCAGGTGGAGGATTGCTGCACTGTGTGCGGGTGTGTGTCTACTCTTGTTTGGAGAAGTTGTGTGTGTAGAGAATCTTTTGAAGTAATTGTGTATGCGTGTGCAAGTGTGTGTGTGTGACTGTGTATGAAATCACAAATGTGTTACAGTGGTGCAAATCTGAGAAAAAGATCAAGTGTAAAGTCTGTGCAAAGAACTGAAAAGAGAGACAAATTCAGAAATCTGAATTTTCTGCCGGCTGAACAGCAGATTTGGCAAAAGGACTAATTTGGAATTTTAAGAAGTTAATTGTACTGAAATGTAAATAAGTATCATCTGGAGGTTCATCTGTACTTAGTTCAGTACACAGAGTTTTCTTGATAGATTAGATTAGAGTGATTCAGTTCAAAATGAAAACGAAACGAAACGAAAATAGGGTAAAAGTATACATTACTTTTACTTAAAACAATGAAAATGTAAACAATTGGATATAGGGTTCGATTCTGAAGTAGTGACAAAAGAGAAACTTGTGTTGAATAGAGTATATTCAAATAGATTCAAATTTGGAGGTAAATTGGAGATTTTAGCCATTTTTGGTTTTTGAAAACTGAAAAAGGACTAATCTGTAATGAAATTTGGACTGATTTGCAAAAAATGACCCAATGAACTAATTTGACTGAGAAGTTTTAGGACTAATATGCAAGCATATTAAATATAGGATTTTAGAGAAATTCAGGAGAAAATTATTCTGAAATTAATCAAACTAGAATCTGAGAACAGGAAATTTGAGTAGTGATGAATGATCATTAAAAAGATAAAGAAGTGAATATCCATTCTTGGGGATTGATTTTGATCTGAATGCTGAAGAGAAATATGTATAAGATAGGTAGGACGTCTTATCTGTTCAAACTGATTTGGATTCTAATTTGTTTGGAATAATTTAGCTAATTCTAGGGTAGAAAGGACTGAATGGTAATTGGGAAAAATAGGAGGTGGAACTGGTTTGGAAATGTTTAAAATGGAGGATTTCAGTCTATACTACTGGCAAAAGTGGAAATTCAAAATATATCATCGAAAAAACCTAATTGGTCTCATATCACTAGAATATCGAAAACTTTTGAAAAATATCATTCTGATCAGATCAAAACAGTTGACTTGTTAAAATAACTCTTTCACCCTCAAGCTCAAACAACAACAACGGCTTGCATGGTGTGTGCGATGGTAGCGGCAACGACCAACACAATTACTCATCAATATAAGCAATATCTTATTTATATTTAATGAAATGTTTCAACAAAATTGGTGCTAAACATGTATAAAGAAGAAATGGTCAAGGGTATTCTTACCACTTTTAAAAAAATTAAGTTAAGAATGACATTTTTCGAATGTCTTTGGGATTCCAGTAGTATGAGACCAATTAATCATTTTTGATGATATATCTTGAATTTTCATTTTCGTCAATAACATAAAGTCAAATTTTTCTTAAAATAAAGCTTAATAACATAGGTTTTGGATTAGTTTAAAATAAAGCAAAATAAATATTATAGACTACCCTATCATAGTAGGGTTTCTAAAATGATCAAGATAATTTGGGGTTAGTTTTATTATCACAAATAATGGTTTTGGAATCCTATTAGAGCTAAAACATAAAAGAAGTAATTTTATATTTAAAACTTATGAATTACTCTTATTATTTGGTAAATGATCTTTTATAAAAAAAATTGAAAAATGGTGTTTTCATATACATTTGCACATGTACATTCAGGAAAATACCTCTAATTTTTAGAGAGTATTCCTAAAGATAGTTTTAAGTCAAGATTAAAATAAAATTTTCAAGATCTAATTTTTGTAAATAAAATTTTTTTTAGATCTTATTTTTGAGGTGTTACAGTAGATTAGAAAATTTTCTAATAGTATCTTTAAAATAACGTATATAGTATTTAATTGCTAATTTCTTTTCTTACAGCATCTAGTATGGCTGTTATTAGAGTCGAGGGATACCATTTGATGTCACATCAACTTTTGAAGGGTATGCCTCTTGTTTAGGGAGGGAAAATTTGAAATTCAATGCTTTGCAGGTACATAAACAGAAGAATTCCCCTTTTTTAATTTCCGCAATGACTTTACTTCCTCTCCCCCCAAATTTTTTTACAAACCAATGGCACAAATCTCAAACCAAAATGAACGGTGTAGATGCTAGTATTAACTACATATATGAACGCGACATCCGTGTCCCTTTACTAATACATCATAATAAAAATTTGTGGCCAAATTTGTCAATAGAAAGTCAACAATTTGAAGGGGACCTATCTAAAGCAACACGTTAACTACACTGTAAGTCACCAAATATCATAAAAAAATTCTCAAAAAATGTATGTAGTCCTACAGTTAATCTACCATAATAAAATTTCAAGTCCAAATTTCACCTGCACCATGAGAAACAAAAGTATAGAAATATATGATAAATAAGACAATAGAAAAGAAAAAAGTCACTATTCCTAGAAAATTCTGACAGTTTGTATGTGAAATTTCATGAGATGATAGATAACTCAAATAATATCTATATAAGTTTTTCGAGAATTTTTTATGATAGATTTGATAACCTAACCAACACTATTAACATTTAACACCCAATTAGTGAGCTAAATATGCCCCCATGTTTGAAAATGGCTGCAGACTGAGGTACAAAAATTATTTATCATTTTCAAGGGCACTACTGTTCCGACAGAGAGAGAACAGAGATAGATATGCACTACAACGTCAGCTTCCAGCTTACTTTACAAGAAATGCCCGTGACATCGCCACCAGCCTCTACGGTCATGAAATAATCTCTTTATTGAACTATTTTTACAAAGTTTCTGCATTCTTGTATGCAGATCATTCAAGGAGAGATCATACCGGTAAAATCTATTGAATAGAAAGACTAACATCAACGTCTACTTATTGCTCCGAAATGAGGAAAAACGAGAAAAGATCTGTCGGTACAAACACATGCTTACGCCGTCCGGTACAAGCAATTGTTATTTTTGCTCACCGTATCGCATGATACCATATACATCAACAATGCCAGGAGGAAAAACTGGATCTGTGGCTGCTCTTACCGCAACCTTTGCCAAAGATGTAACACTCACCGGAGGAGTCAACAGTGGGCCGACAAGTGGTAATCGGGTCAGTGGTTTTGCATTTTGTAGCACCTGCAAAAGTATAAGCTTAACAAATTTACACATACTATCCATGGCATAAAATGGCAATACAACAATGAACAATTCCTATATTATAGTACGAAGATTATCCTGACAGAGTAAGAGTTCAAAAATGCATCGAAGAGTATATATGCTCGGCTCTCCCTAAACCATCTAATCTCATCCCTTGGTTAGAGACTTAGCTGGTGGCTTCAATACATTGCTGAGAATAACATCCTTTGCAGATATTGCTGCAGAATTTGAACATCCTTTGCCAGGTAATTACTTACATACTATCCTCCGAAAGCTTGACATGTCCCCAAGCTTAGCAAGGTTGCTGATTGGGGAGGCAAGCCAGCAAGGTGGGGGTTTAAGAGGGGGCTGTGTCAGTGCATGGAAGAGGCATGCCTTATATTGATCAGGTGTGTCACAACAACTTTATGTAATCATGGAATAAACTATTCTAGGAACAACTTGCCATTAAACACAGTCAAGAAACAGAACAGCATTAACGAACAACTGAGATCAATTGAACCAACAAATATGGGCTAGTGGACCTTATGGTAAAGAGGCTCTAAGACCAAAACAGAAAAGGAAAACAGTTGTTTCTAATTTTCTATTAAGCTCCTGTAATAGCACATTGTTTAGCACTTGAATAAACCTTATTATCATATGTACTTTATATCTTGAACATATAACTGATAATATAAATTCAACATTTTGGAATCAAAAGATAAAAATATTCGCCTTCTTTCATGCATTGAAGACACACACAAGAATGATTATTTGTATCTTAGATGCTTCAAGAAAAAATGGCTTTTAGGCTAGCTTGTCGAATAGTCGAGTTACAGGACACCAAACATCCCACCTAGCTAAACTTTTTGTGATAGTAACAAGTCAATTTTGTGCAATAGATCAAGTCATTGGAACACAGTTGGCGGTTTGGGGAAGCCTCTCAACAGGTAAAACCACCAAATAAATGCAATATTTCCTTTTTAAAACTAAAACAAAAATGATATCTTCAAGGATTTTAGAAGAAAAGTGCATGATCTTTTTGGCAACTGGCACTCACGACATTGAAAGTCGATGAGTTTTCCTGTTACTAGAAATTGTTAAGTACATGTATATATATTAGTTTACTTGTACATATAGGATTTTAGTCTAAGTCCTTACCTTCCTCTAGATCTGTACTCTGTACTCTAGACTTACACTCTCCCCTTATTGATTGAGAGAGATAATTCTCTAACATGGTATCAGAGCCACTCTTCCGATGAATGCTGCTGTTGAGTCCTCCAGCAGTCTCTCTCCACGCACGTCCCTTGCCTGCTGTCGCAGGTCACCTGCCGAGCCGAGTCACCAGCCGAGCCGACTCTTTTGAGCCTTTTTCGAGCCGTCTCTGAGCCATGAACTCTTTGACGAGTCTGCCCGTTGCTGACATCAAGCTCAATGGGCAGAACTACCGCGAGTGGGCCACTACAGTTCGTCTTCTGCTAATGGGAGTTCACCTGGAGTCTCATCTCACTGATTCCCCTCATGCCGCGGGGGCCGATGAGAAGATTCTTGCTGCCTGGCATCGAGCAGACAAGCGGGTCAAGTGTATCATTTGTCAGAGTGCTGAGGTGTCGATTTCGATGCATATTGCTGAGCTTTCGACGGCACACCAGATGTGGGAGTGTCTTCAGCGACGCTTCGTTCAGAGCAGTTCGGCGCATGAGTTCTCTCTCTTACAGCATCTTCAGAGCCTGCATCAGCAAGAGGCATCTCTTGGAGAATTCTATAGCACTTACATGGGCATATCCAGCCAGTTGACAGCCATGGCAACTCCCTCTGCCTGTGCCACGTGCACTCACTGTGCTGCCAGGACGAGACATCAGGAGTGACGCACTGTTTTCGATTTCATCATGCGTCTTCGTCCGGAGTTTGAGCCCATTCGAGCTCAACTACTCAGCAAGTGCCACTCCACCTACCATGGATGAGACTTGCTGCCCTCTATGCTTAGACTCGTCTTCGCTTGCTCTCGAGTACATTGCAGATTTCTTCACATACTATCTTGGCAGCTACTCAACTCCCTGATCCTCATTCCCCTGTCATTGCTCAAACACCATCTGATGTTGTCCCCACCGCAGCTCCAGTGGCTTCTAGTCCAGTTGTTTGCTCTCACTGCAAGAGGCCAGGACACACTGTTCTGCGGTGCTACAAGCTCCATCCAGAGCTGAGGCCTCCTCGTAGACAGTCACGTGGTCGTGCTGCTGTTTCTGTTGTACCTGTGAGTGACTCCGCTTCCACTGCCCTCTTGGCCCAGCTTTAGGCCAACTCAGATTAGCTACAGGCTCTTCTTCTTCAACATCGGACCTCCTCCAGTGGGTCAACGAGCCTTGCCGTTACTTCTACTTCTGCGACAAGTATTGCCAGTCATCTCTGGATTCTTGACTCTGGGGCTTCTTTTCACATGACCTGTGATAGCTCTCAGCTACGCTCATGTCGGCCTGTGTCAGATAGCACTTATGTACAAACAGCTGATGGTACCTCTCTGCCAGTTACCCAACAGGGTACCCTTTCCACTGCACAGCTTACAGTACCAGCTGTTTCTCTTGTTCCCAGACTTTCCATAAGCCTTATGTACAGCTGGATATGCATTACTTTGTGGGGTTTGATGATTCTCATTGTTTTGTGCAAGATCGTCGGACAGGGACACTCGTTGGTACTGGCCATCGCCGTAGAGGCTCTAAGGGTCTCTATGTTCTTGATCACCTACTGCTTCCAGTCCGCTCCACTACCATCCCTTCTACCTTGGCGTCTACTCCTGCATCTTTAGCTAGCTTTTCACAGTGGCATCATTAACTGGGTCATCTTTGTGGTGCTCGTCTGTCTACTCTAGCTCGTCAGGGTGTCCTTAGTCGTGTGTCTGTCGACACCACTTTTGTCTGTTCAGGTTGTAAGCTGGGTAAACAGCTACAACTCCCCTACACCTCTAGTATTTTTAGGTCTAGTCATCCTTTTGCTTTAGTACATTCTGATGTATGGGGTCCTGCTCCCTTCGTGTCTAAAGGTGGCCATAAGTATTATGTCATTTCTATAGATGATTACTCTCGCTATACTTGGGTTTATTTTATGACACATCGATCGCAGCTTCTTTCTATATATCAGTCTTTTGCTCGCATGATTCAGACACAGTTTTCCACTACTATTCAGGTTTTTCGTTCTGACTCTGGAGACGAGTACTTATTTGCTGCTTTTCGTCAGTTCCTTAGCACTCAAGGGACTCTTCCACAGTTTTCTTGCCCTGGTGCTCATGCTCAGAATGGTGTTGCTGAATGCAAACACCATCATATTATTGAGACTGCGCGCACTCTTTTGGTCCCATTTCATATTCCTCGTCATTTTTGGGTTGAGGTTATCTCCACAGCTGTATATCTTATCAACATTCAGCCTTCTTCTCGCCTTCATGGCAAGTGCTCTGGAGAAGTCCGATTCTCTACTCCTCCTGGCTACGATCACCTTCGAGTCTTCGGTTGTACGTGCTATGTCCTTCTTGCACCTCGAGAGCGCACTAAGCTGACTGCTCAGTTTATTGAGTGTGTTTTTCTCGGTTACAGCCTTGAGCATAAGGGATATCGCTGGTATGATCCCTCATAATTCTCTAACAGAAATAATTGTTGACAGCAACCGCTTGTGGAGCAGGATTCTCTTTATTCTCATCCAATTTATACATCATTGAATTATGATATCTGGTGACTACACTAGTGACCAACCTAAATATTGTACAATATTTTGTCTCTGCAAATCTATCAAATCTCCATGCGCCACCAAATAAAGAGAATCCGAAGCACAAGCATATGTATGCACATAAACAAACTTGCCACATGCACAGGATTACATGCAGATAAAGAAGATAAGAGAAACTTACCATCTCCATAGGGGAACCAACAAGTCCTAGAGGAATCTTCAAGCTACCAACCCGACGAGTTCCATGAATGAAACCAGGTCTTAATATTACTCCTATAAAAAGAAACAGTAACAATGATATGTGATCATCAAGCAAGTCTCAACTTAAAAATGAACATGCCAGCCACAGGACTTGGATCATTAGGAAGACATCAACTTGGATCATTAGGAAGACATCAAAACGTTATGTATAATTCCAAAGGAATCTCAAGCAGCATTTTGAATATTTACAACAGATAATTTAGGGACTGTTTGGTTCATATCCTCACTCCAATTTGCTTGGTGAGACAGGTTTCTTCTAAGATGTTTGATTGGGGTCCTCACCAGGCAAAAAAGCATAATTCAAAAATACTCTTTTATAATGCACACAGTGTAAAGATGAAAATAAGCTTTAGAGAATTAATAGTAATTCCTCAAAATTTTTTAATCAATTTATTCCTGATTCTCTTCACAGCGGCCGTAGCGGTTTTCATGATGTTGGCTGTCTTCAAAACGATGGCGGCGACAGTCTGTGAGGCGGCGATGGCAAACAAGCGGAGGGCAGCAGTTGTGTAGCAGCAACGGCGAGTGAGTAAAGAATGGAGGGCGGTTATCGTGACCTTCCCAGCAACAAAGGGTTGTGGTCGTCGCGGCAAGCGAGTGAGCTACAAAGGACTGTGGGCATCATGACCTTCGCGACGACAGAGGGCATCGCAAGTGAGCTATAGAGGGCTGTGGCCATCATGACCTTCGTGGCGACGGAGGGCATCGGCTCTCGCAACGATGAATGGCGACAGTGGCCTCGCAATGACAAATTTGGATGGCTAGCTCCCAACAACGAATTTGAGCGTCCATTAGAGAAGAAAAAAAATCCACGCCTGGAAGCCAGTCATTGAATTTGGATGCCTGACAGCCAAGCTCACCTAAGGCGGCTCTCAGGCTCGCTCTGGACGCGAACCAAACACCCCTTTACTCCAGCCGAGCTAGCAGCCAATAGACCAAAACTAAGACTATTTTGAGATGATTTATGATTTAGCGCCGTCTACTAATTTTTCACTCCAATTTTGGAGCTCCATATTATTCTAACACCTAAACACATATTTTCAAAAATATTCTTTGGAAGATGCAAAAAAAAATCTAAAACAAGATGGATTTGACAGCTTCATTAGAAACCAGCCAATTCCCAGCCGATATTCTGGCTAGGTAATAGCTTCTTTGCAACAATGGTTTAGTTCATATGTGACCGTAACTAGCCAAGGAGCAGGTGGTGGCACCTGTTCCAATAGCAGTCCCAAAAACCATAGTTCCAACTTATAACTCAACTCAAAAAGAAAAGGAAAAAAGAATGGATACTCAGAACAACTATGTTGAATTACAAAAGAAAAAGAAAGGTCCAACATAAAGGAAGACTCACCTCCATAGGTAAACGTTGACAACAATTCAGCTTCAGCAGCTCTCTTTGCAAAAAGGGAAAGAAAAAAAAAAGAAGGAAATCAGTTTCTTACAGAAACAGTTGTGCTTATCAGGTTAGGAATAAATGCTGGGAAACAAACATTCTTGTCGGATGCCAATAAATCAAACATTAAGAACTAAAACAGCACTTAAAGCAATTGTGCTTATCAGGTTTTAGGAATAAATGTTGGTAAACAAACATTCATGTAATGGGATGCCAATAAATCAAGCATTAAGAACTAAAACAGCACTTAAAGCACTTTTACTGTTGTTGTGATCCATAAAGCTTTAGTCCCCCATGCTAAGGGTGAAGTTTTCAGCTTGCTTTCTTATCTTAGTGTTTTAAATTTTAATACTGCTATATGCAACAGTAACTGCTCAATAATAGTAGCTTATGATTATGAAATAGTTTGTTGTTCTTTTATGACGTTTGAAATAATGTATCCGCTTATGGACCTGTTCTCCTTTAAATAGATAATTTACTGATCAAAATAAACCAACAAACCACAAAAATTTGCATAGTTTTTCAAAAATCAACTAAAATGTATAGTAAAACAACAAAGAAAAACGAATCATGAAGAAACCGAACTAAAAATATTTAGAAAGGTACTGTTAACATGTTTCCTCAAGTGGCAGGGAGAACAATTAAAACAACATCCCCTATCAGAACAAATCTGTAAAAAATTTGAATTTCTTCTTTATATCTTGTTATTGATATTCTCCAATTATGCAAATGTTCATTAATCCAGAGAAACTCACCTTGCCCCCATAATAACCTTGTAACAAGTAATTAACTAAACCAAAGTCCGCAGCTGATACATACACAAATCTCTTAACACCTGCAAGTTGCAAAATACTAGTAAATCACCACGTGGAGAAGACCTTTGGTGTGGTTATATAATAAACTAATTTCATTTTGTATCATTTTCAGGGGAATTCACAAAGCATGAACTTTTAAGAATTGATTGACACATTGTAGTGCGTGCATTTACATCTGTAAACTATATATATCAAATGTAAATAAAAATTATGATATTCACTCTCTATTATAACTAGCAAGTTACTCAATTCATCGTACTATGTCTTTTGGTGAACATACAACACTGATATTTGAGTCCTGGAAATTCAATATGCATGCATGTCTTTCTTGGGAAGTGTGATGAGGTTTAAATTAATATGTTTTCAAGGCTTCTAAATGGGCAAATAAAGATGATCCAGAAATTTCATACTTGAACCATTGCATTGCTTGATCCAAGGTTCCTCACAATTTCAGGCAGGAAAGTGAAAACAAAAGGATACAAAGTTAACTCTCCCACATTACATGGTGGACTTGAACTAGTGGCGTAATAAGTTCAAAAACTTCTACAACATTGATTTGCCACCAAGTGCTGAAGCTATTGAATTGTTAGTTTAGCACACTATAAGATTGTTGAGGCTTAGTTTGGCAATACTGTGCTGCTCAGTGCTGTGTTGCAAAACAAAGAAGCGATAGAGCAGCCCTTATGTGAAACTCAGAGGGGGAACATTCCATCATTCTGCACACATGAAGAAGTTCCTGATACATGCAATAATAGATAAAACACGATATGTAAAAACATCAAAATAGATGCCATATGCACTTCACGAAGAATTTAAATACTGATTGTTATGCATTAAGAAAACTAAATAAAGTATTTTCCAAACCTCATTATCTAGAAGATTATTAAACCTGTTTATTTAAAATGTGCCATACTACAAATTGGAACCTAAATAAGATTAATACAGTTATAGAAACAGCTGATGGCAGGGCATCGTGGATGCTACTGCAAATTGCATACATCGTCCTCAGGATGTGTTTATGGTTGTTCTACAAAAGTATAATAATACAACATTTAACAGAAGTACAACTTTGGTGGATATCTACCTAGGCAGCACACCCATGCTTTCATCTAATCCGTAACAACATGAAGCTGAGTAATAAATAACTTTTCCTATATTTTAGGAACTACTAGTCAGTAGTCACAGTAGGACGTAAATGAAAGCCAAATTTTACTCCAAAAGGAATGCTTAAGCATTAATATCGTATACACAGCATTTATGAAACACCTTTCTATCAGCTATCTCTGTTTGAGTTTAACAAGAGATGAAGATTTAATGATTTATGGGGAATACTATCCTAAATCATCAGAAAAGATGGACGAATAAAATTAATTCAACATGAAATAGTCCATTAATATCAAGGCAAAGTTTAGCATGAAATGCATTTGTTGAATTTGCACACACTGGGGAAAAACAGACCATCAGATGCTACTACTTAATCTCCTTCAATAACATAAAGAGATAACACATAAAGCACACCATCTATCTCTTATTTCAAGATATTTGAAATTTAGTCAATTAAGCTTGCATGAATAATCCATGTTACATGAGCCTGGAAGCTAGAACCAGGTAATGCAGGAATTCACTTGTATTGCCATGTTCCAACATTTGTCATTGACATCAGAACCACAGGATTATGCTCTGAAAAATACTGTGTACAACAAAATAAGATAGTGGGAAAAAAAAGGAGGGGTCGATGACATCAGAAACTGCAAATATAACCTAGAAAATAAACATGGCATACGACTTGGAAAAATTTGTTTCAATTGTACTATACCTTTCTCAGCAGCTGCTCTAATAGCATTGATGTTTGCAGTCCCATTAATTTTGTACATGAAAGAATTTGACCCAAAGCCTCCAACACATGATACCTATGGCATTGTCTCCCCCATTAGTAATATTTCAAGCATGAAATGCTTTCATTATACTTCTAATTTGTTATAACTTCCCAAAAATATTAGTACATAAAGAAAAAGTATTCACAAATACCAGGAATAAAGCCACACAAATGATTAAATGAATACTAACATAAACACATTTTTAAGCATGTTGAAGGATAGCCCCAACAGTGCACATTCACTATCATTCGTGTTTGAGTCCAAGTCAAGTAAACAATTGAAGGTTACAGATATGTTTGGTCTGTTACCTCACCTAGCCATGCCAAAAATTGTTCATGACCAAATGTAGAGTATCACCAGAAAATTTTGCTTGCAACCCAAGCATTAGTCAACATTTGACTAGCCAAAAAATGGCAAGCTAATTTGTGGCGCATATATCATAAAGAGGAAACAAGGAAAATTGGCAGGCCAATTTAAGACCGAACTTTTCTTCACTCAAACATTCACCAAAATTTTGGCTAAAAAACACCTAAAAGTTACCAATTCTTGAGTCATGACCAATTTTGACCTTCACCAAACAAAGACCAAATTAGTAGGGTATGACCAAATATTGTGGGGTTGGTGGGGCAAATTCAGAATACCAACCAAACATACCCTACATTTGTAATTAAAAATCACAATCGCAAGACCAAAGCAACCTTGTTACAAGTCGCTCCAAGTCTTAAGAAGCCAAGATGAACACAAGCCATTTATACAGTGTGACAACCTATAAGTCCCTAAACCCTAATTTCCCAAATTGAAACCCTAGATTCCTAAATCCCTAACCCTAGGTTTAAGCCCAACTTCAATTTGGTCAAATTCAAGCTAAACCGAATCCCAAATCATGTCTAACCCGGATTTTGTTTAGAGATAAGTTTGAACTAGATTGTTGAGAGGCTGTATTTTTTAGGATGAGTCCAGATCGAAGAGGATTTTCGATTTAAACTGTGAAGATTAAGAATTTGAGGCTATAAGTAGAGAGGAGTCAAGACCCTAACCTCATACCAAAGCTAGGATTCGTAGTCTTCGAGATTAGGAGTGAACTAAGGTCACCACCACCATTGTTTGAGCCCTAGCCGCCAAGAGCCCACGTTGCGCCTCTAAGCCGTTGCCACCCTCACCGTGACCCACGTCGCCGTCGTCTGCATCTTGAGCCACCGCTATCATCGCTCGAGCCTGAGCCCACCGCCACTAGAGAACCTGAGAGGTGAGGGGTGTGTGTGTGTGTGTTTTTGGGCTAGCCTAAGAGAGTTAAGTTATTAGGGCCCAGGGGACGAATTGTAAATATTTTATTTACGATTTAGTCCCTGAAAGAGTTAGATTTCAATTACAAATAAATAGGATAGCAATCTTGTAAATATAGATCAGATCTTTAGAAACCCTAGTGAGCCTAGATTAAGCCTTGCATATTTTTATTATTATTTTTTGAATTATTATTAAATCATATTTGTATTCGTTCGATCGTCTTATCCGACGTCAAACGTCGAAGTCTACAAGGAAGCTAAAGATCTGTCCTATGAGCACGATAAACTTGTGTACACCAGCCTTGATAGATGTTGAATTCTTTATGCATTAATTATCTATTTTGGTTGCAATCTATTATTATTGGCAAATTTCATCTGTACCATTGGAAAAGTGCGTATTTTGTATCTACTACTGAAAATCAAGTCCTTATTGTTACTGAAGCATGTGCTGGTATTTTGTATTTACCATCGTTGTTTTGTCGACCGATAGTCAACAGCCTATAAATGAAGCAGATATACCTCTACGAAAGAACTGTAAAAAATCTTGTATTTCAGATATATAATACTCTTGCATCAAAAAATATTTTGTCCATTAATATACCTCTTCAGAGGTAAAAGGTATATCTCTACAAGGGTAAAATGGTCATTTGCTCCATTGACTAATGCTTCTCTAAGTGGCGATAGCAAATACAAAATTCCAGCATATGTTTTGGTGGTAAATAAGAAAGTCAATTTTTCAATGGTAGATATAAAAATACGCACTTTTCCAGTGATACGGACGAAATTTTCCCTATTGTTATTTATCAGATCTGAAAATCTGCATGTTTTAATATGTTCAATCTGTGGTTAGTACTATGCATGATCTGAGTAGTTGACATCTCTTGGGTTCAATGGTTTAGACCTTCTGTTGAGCTTTAGTTGTGCAATTGAGCTCAGATAGTTGTGCAATCATTGTTGGCTAATAATCTGTTAAGTTAATAATCTCTTGATGAGTGTCCAATGCTTGTCCTGTAACTGCTATAGTTTTGAGATGAAGCGGACTAAGTTTAGTAACCATATAGTTGATATAACCCACATGACAGTGTGTTAGTAGTAGTGGTAGTAGTGAGTTGCAACTTACACTACAACGGCTCATGCGTAGTCAATGTGGACGCATATGACCAGGTGGGCACTTTATCATCCAAATGGCCAAATACTCTATTTCCATGATGCCAGTCATGTATTAAAAGAAACGAAGAATGGTGCATGTAGCATCGACTGTTGTGTCTAAGAGATACTATGATATGTGACACCTCTAAAAAGTTAAACTAAATATGAATATTCGCTAACAAGTACCATAGTCTCACCAAGTGTTTTTGAACTGTTAAAAGATGATTTCTATTTTACTTTATTGTTTTCAAACTCATGCATCTTCAGTTGCGGAAACCATGCTCCTTGTTATGCCTTCATATGTCCTTGTGCATGATCTATCTATCCATATATACTTTTGCTTGTTGAATCTCTATGACTCAATAGTCTTCAGTTGCATGGTGATGTATGTAGAAAGGGTAAAACTTGATCTGGATACAAGACATGATGTCTTTCAAGACTATGCAGGGGAAGCATGGGATATCATTCAGGCAGATCAGTGAATCTGGAGGTACTACTTAGATTTCGGAGTTTATTTTCGTTAGACTTAATTTCAATTATTTTCCTTTCCAAGATATTTTGTAAGACAATTGGTTATTTTTAATTCAAGACATCTAATTTTTATTTCATCCATTGTACAAATGTGTATGTGATTCTTCTCTGTATTGTGAGATGCTCAAATCTCCTAGACCACCAAGTTAGGGCATTACATACAGGTTTGGAATTCGAGTGAATACTTACTCCTTGTGAATGTGCCCCAGAATTAGAGTCAGTTTGGAGCGCCCCTTAAAGGTGAGGGATCTCCAAGGCACACCCATTTGGTGATACTTTGATTTAATTTGTGTCAAGTTACAAATGAGGTGAGAAGGCCTTTATAGCCTCAAGCTAGCACTAAAAAGTCATTTGTACTCCTACTTTAGCAGTAGATCAAAGGGCAAAACCATTCCTCGAGTCTTTGACATGTGGCCCCACATAGCCATGGATTCTCACCAAGTGTCCAGGCCGAGCCGACATCTTGTGATGCATGGGGCCCGGGGACCATGGGTTGGGACCATAGAGCATCCTTTGATTTAAGATTCAAAGTCATTCCAAGAGTCAAAACTCAAAAAATCGAAGTTCTTTCGAGTCGAGACTCAAAGTCACTTCCCGAGTCAAAGAAAAAAACTTGAAGGCACTTCAGGAGTCAAAAGACTCGAAGGCACTTCCATGGGTTAAAGGAACAAAGTCCCTTCCAGAAGTCAGGGTCAAATTCCCTTCAACCCTTTTAGCTCCTACAACTCTTAGAACTCTATGTCTCAAGGCCTCCATAAGCCCTCCAGAAGTACTTTACCCTGGATAGCTTATCCACGTAGGGAAAGGCATCCTGGAGTCTTCTACAACAATCAGGACTGGGAAAGACCATCCATGAGAGTCCTGGATGGAACATCCTAACCCAGAACCGAAATCCCGAGTCACAATAGAGCACTTCTAATTTCTTCTTAGTTTTCTAAAGATTGATCAGCTAGTGAACAGAATATTTTTTTTAATATATTACTTAGCACTTTGTCACTGGAAGATAAGATAAGAGGGTGAAAATGGAGCGTTAGGAATGGAGGCGGCATGATGGTGGTGGTTCAATATTGTCAACAATTCTATATGAAAAATCAGGAACAAAAAAATACCTGAAGAAAAACAGTATGTGAAAAGCATGCTATCATGTGTTGATGTAGTTGCAGCCAGATAAGTCAGTTACATCATACAAACAAGCAAGAGACACCCATTTTACGCTATGAACAGTCTCCAGTTTGTATAGTGAAGTCCAAAGTAGTTACTGTGAACCATTTGGGCTTCAGCAAACTCAGCTCAATACCAAACATCTCAACGTGCCCAAAACCTAGTGCCGATGGCACTAGCATCCACCGGCCTTGCCTTTGCATCATCTGGAATCAGATCGTGCCAACAGCCTGACATTGCCCTGCACCACTAGCAGTGCAGTCACTAGTGTTGTGCATTTTAGAACCATGTGGGCTATTGAGGTTGTTCAGGCAGAGGTTTAGTGCTAGTGGGCAGTATCAAGCTGCAACCCAGACGGTAGTTAGTCTGACACAGTACAACTCAACAAGTGTTAAATTTACTCTCCAAGCAGTTGGGTGCCACTAGTTCGGGCTAAGACCTGTCAGATCAGTTCATACCATAGAGAATTTAAGTTACACAATGGACAAATAAACTTTTAGTCAAAACTTGTAAACAGGGTAGATGAATAATTAGACTAGTTTCAAGTATGGCTGACATTGGCATGATACCTAAGAGGGCATTTGGTTTGGTTACCACATTTTTAGCCAATTGTTTCGTTCATTACAAAAATCAAATAGTTGCCACAGCATCTCTGACTGGTTTTGAGCAATTCACCAAGCAAAGCTGTGCCAAATATATGATGTGGAAATCAGCCAACACAAAGAAGTTTGGCATGCCACAGCAGTAACACAAGTTGTAACATAAACAAACCAAACACCTACTTAGTGCTGGAAATTTTGGGGACAGAAAATATCTTCATGCAGGGCAGACAATTCACAGCATTGTGTTCCATGTTAGAATGTCATCATCAAAACATAACAGTTAATTTCAGAAGTCTAATACTGAACTATCATGATAAATCCAAAAAGAGAGTACAAAAAACTTTGAAGTATCAATTACGTCAGAGAAGACATCAAGCAAGTCTGAAATACTTAAAATCAACTTGGTAGGAAATAGAGTAGTGAACACACCACAGCAGAAACACCATCCATGGCATCCTTCCATGAAGCAGGTTCAAGGAGATTACCTGCCCAGTAAAGGAAGCAGATAATTAAGCTTCAACACCATTACTACACACATGAAATTTAACCTCATTAATGATCAACCTTGATTCCATATAACTTTCTCAGCCCAAGTCTCACTTACAGATGGCTTTCCAGATCTGAGGACAATAAATGCAGCTGTCAGAATAGATGGTTTTGGAATATATGGAAATACTCAGCATCAGTTATCAGATTCTAAGAAATAAGCTGTCAAAATTGGACAATTCAGTGCATTGTATCCAGCTATTGCATTTGGTTTTATTTAGGAAGAGTCAATTAAGTTCCTGAATCATACATATGGTATGGTGAAGTGTGTGAAGGAAATTGCCCAGCAATATGCTACTGACACCCATTCTCTCAGGCAAAATGCACTGAAGCACAGGAAACAAAACAAAGATCTTTTAGGATCTGCAACTTTCATGAGCATCCATTTTACTATATGTAGAAATTGTATATAAGGTAGTACTTTGGCTTTTTTTTTTTTTTTTTTTTTTTTTTTTTTTTTTTTTTTTTTTGTGTCAAGAACCATAGTTTAGCTTCTATTATCAACTATACAGTTCTGTTTGGATAGAACAGCATATTTGTACTGAAGGAAGAGAATGCACAGGGTCTATAAGTCCAAACCGATGGAAAACAAAAACAAAAGAAAAGGACTTGTTTTTGTTCATAAAAAGATCAAGACTCCTTTTCAACTTGGAACAATACATGTAACATCCCTTAAAAATATACACCCCCACCCTTTCTCTCTTTCTTTTCCCTCTCTTGACTCCCCCTCTCCCTCTCTTTTTGTCTCCTCCCCCACCCCCCCGCCCCCCCCCCCCCCCCCCCCCTTCTCTCTCACCTTCCCTACATTGCAAAGATCCTACAAAATCCTCCTTTGCCCCCAAATTCAACCAAAATATGCCTTGTCCCTTCCCAACACCTGAAAAACTTATTTTATTTCCTCCTCTTCACCTCCGAACAGTTCAAAACTCGTCCATCTCCCTTCTCCTTCCTCACTTCTCCCAAGTAGGTTAACTCTTCTCTTCTCTTCTTCTTCCTCCTCTCCCCTTCCACTCCTCCACCACCACCTTGCCTCCATCCTCCTTAGCCCACACCTCGTGCCACAGTCGGCCCCGTGCACACCCTCTGGCACCCCGACCCGGGGCGCCCCCACACACCCCTGTGACCTACGTAAGCGCCCGTCCACACCCCATCACTAGCCACTTCACCCGCACACCCTAGCCCCGCACCCCCCCCCCTTCGAGCATGCGGTCTAGCGCCAAGTCTAGCACCCCAGCGGCCATTGTCCAAAACCTACTCACACACCGTGCCCCAGCGTGGCCCCTCACTGCCCTACCCGGCCTACGCGAGTCCCCAACCTATTTATGCTGTGTCTCGCCTCACCAGCATCCCGCCAATGCAAGCCTCAATTGAGCCAATTCCAAGGTTTAGCTAAACCTACATCATGCCACGACCTTTTCTTTGTGCATGCACTTCATTTCATGCATTGACACGTTGGCATCTCCTTTGTGTTTGCATGCCATATCCAACCCCTCCGGAAGCTTTGCATGTCACCCTCCACAAGTCTTCTTAGTTGTCAGGAACCCCTTGCATGTCAAGCCTAACCACTCCCGAAAGTATGCATGTCATCCTAGGCTACCCCGGCACCTTTGCATGTCACTTTTGACGTCATCGAAGCCTGCTAGTGCCCTTTTAATTTCTGGACAGCACCCCCACACTTGCTTTTTCACTTTTGACATCGCCAGAGCTTGCTAGTGCCCTTTTTAATTTCTAGACAGCACCCACACTTGCATTTTTGCCTCCGTTTGCGCTCGCACTCTTGTATTCTAGCCTCATATACATCTATTCCTTCATCATGCATGCATGTGTATACATATATTATGAGTATTTTTGTTTGCCGAATCTATGTTCGAATTGTTAGATGATCGTTGTAGGTTTCGAGCAGACTGAACCTGTAGGAATCTCTGCTTCTTCCGCAAACAATGAACAGCACTTCAGGGAAGACAAGTCACAAGAACCTTGACCATATTGAACCCAATACTTGAAATACTTACTACTTTACGCTTTGGAACTATTATGCATGTTATGTTTGTTATGCACACATATGTTGAAAAAATAACTTTTTAGCTAGAAACCTATGTTTTGATAAACCATTGTTGAATTGACAGCCGTTATGTGCCTTGTCACCCTTGGATAGACAACCTTACAGGTGTGTCCACATTATTATTTATATATGGTTATGCTGAAATTTTGATTAAACTTTATGTGAATTGAGGTCATGTCTTGAGAATGTTGGTAAATGTTTGAAGTTCATTTTAAGAATCCTAATGGAGAGCGGTAGTGGGGTTGGATGACATGTAGTACATGTTTGGGATAGCAAAATAAGACTCCACACCTAGAACAAGATAAGGACTAGACTATTGTGTCGTGCATGTCAAACGTACTAACAACATGTCAAACGTACTAACCACATGTCTGGTATGGGTAAAGCTTGACTATCTTCTGAATATTCAATTTAAACCCTGCACGGTGTTAGAGGATGTCGGATATTACTGTTACACTCTTTATAACTTTATTTTTCCTTTCCTGGAGGCTCCTCCTCCTTTGGTCTATATATGACTCTTTTACCATTAATCAAGTTGAGTTGGAATTATCATCTTCAATTCCTAACATGATATCAGGGCAAAGTTAGCATTAGACTCCAATCTCCCACAGGTGTTCATCGTCACTGGTGTCACCTCCTCGATCGGAGTGAATCCATCTCTGGCGTCCATCCCTCTTCTTGATCTTTTGCTGATTTGATCGTCATTGTACAATCCCGCATATAGATCTGTCTTTGCTTTTTCTGTAGCCGTAGCTGTCACTACCGCCGTTTCCATTGTTGCTGCCGTCACCTCTTCTGTCGTTGCCATCGCTGCCACCGCCGTTGTTGCTGTCGTCCCCCAACATCGAGATCCCGCATCTAGATCTATCTTTAGCTGGAAATGGAAAAGTTAGATATGGAAAAGTTAGATCTAGATCTAGATCTATCCCAAGCTGAGTCAAGTCGTCACGAGCTGAGCCGCCAAACCGAGACAATCTACCAAGCCGGCTCCAAGTAAGCCAAGCCTATAAATCGAGTTGGCTCCAGATTGAGCTAACCCGACTTGCTTCTGAGTCGAGCCGAGCAGCTGACCCTTTTGTGGCTCTGTTTAATGCATGTCTTTTGTTGACAAGAGTTCGGACTCATCTTCTCCGACTAGAGTGAGATCCCTAACTCCCTCCATAGCTCCTCATGGATTGCAGCTTCTGGTGATTATGTCAAGCTCACCAGAACTGACACCTACGAGTGGTCATGCCTTGTGTCCTCCCTTCTGAAGGCTATGGGTCTTTTTGACCATATCACAGGGACACAGATATCGAGAGCAAGTGCAAAGCTAGAGCCCTCTGAGAGGAATGAGGCTCAAGTTCGGTTTGCTCTCATGCAGACAACTGGCTCTGCCATTAGGCGGAGCATCTGTCGCTTGCCCTATTGCTATCCGATCTAAACTACCCTTCAGGGTAGCTTTGAGCAGTCCAGCTTGGCGTTGAGGTCCACTCTTCTGCAACAGCTGCAGCACCTTCAACAAGGAAAGCTATCAGTTGAGGCCTTCCACAACAGGATTTCTGAGATATGCCGTCAGCTAGGTGACATGGCACCTGCACCATGCTCCACTTGTGTAGCCTACAAGTGTGCTACTGAGGCAGCAGTCTACCAGGAGCAGACGTGGATCTAAGTTTCTCACCCGTCTTCGTTCAGAGTTTGAGGTTGCTAGATCTCAGATATCGAACCATGGGGTACCATTCTGGAGGCAACTATGAAGGCTATGATAGTTGAGACGCGTTAGCATTCTCGCTCTGTTACCATCCTGCCTTCTCACAGCATTCTGGCTACACATCACTCTTCAAACTCCTTAGGCTCTCGCCAGTCTTCTTCAGGCTCTTGAGCATCAGCTTCCTCTTCTGATCCCAAGAAGCAAAAGGCTCACACTCAAATAGTGTTCCTACTGTCACAAGGGACATCTGCAGACCAACTGCTTCAAGTAGATTCGTAATGGGAGACCTGTTCCATCTGCCGACGTTGTTACTGGTGCACCTCCTACTGTTGTTGACACGGCTCCAGCACTCACTTCAGCTTCCGATTTTTGTCTATAGTAATTCATGACCTTGTTCCAGCAACTCTACCATGCATCAGCATCTCCATTCGTTATCCACACTGCTACCTCTGCTTCCTCCAATCTATTTGGTCCAATTCCTTCTACCTCAGGTATACGTGATGAGACTAGGGTTCTCGACTCAGGGGCTACTCGCCATATTCAACCTGATAGTTCTGGCTTCCAGGATTGTACCACAGGCGGTGTCAATTCCAGGATTCAGTTGGCCAATGGTTCGTCGTTACCCATGCTTCACAATGGCACTCTCGACACATCTCAGTTTCATATTCCTAATGTTTATTGTCTCCCTGGTCTGGCCATGTGGCTGCTCTCTATTGGTCAGATGGCTAGTCAAGGCTGTTTTGTGGGTTTTGACTCTTCTAATTGTTATGCGCAAGATTGTCACACAGGGACCCCCATTGGAGCTAGCCATCACTGTAGTTGATCCGATGGGCTCTGTGTGCTAGACTATCTGCATCTACCCTTTTGTTCTTCACCACCTGTGTCTTCTACCTTCACTAGCTCATTATGTTGTCTCTAGCAATTTTCCCCAGTGGCATCATAGGTTAGGTCATCTTGATGGGTCTCAATTGTCTACTTTGGTCCGACAAGGTGTGTTGGGTCGTGTATCCCTAGACACCGATTTTGTTTATACAAGTTGTAAGCTGGGCAAGCAACAACAACTCTCATATAATGTTATTTTCATTAAATGATCATACCAGATATACATGGATTTATTTAATGAGACATCGCAGTGAGCTTGTTTCGATTTATAGATCTTTTGCATTATGATACAAACTCAGTTTTCCACTTCGATTAGAATTCTTCATATTGGACTCAAGGGGGAGTATCTATCTCACAGTTTTCGGGAGTTCTTAGCTTCTCAGGGTACTCTCCCTCAGCTATCCTACCTAGGTGCCTATGCCCAAAACAGTGTTGCTGAGTGCAAACACCATCACATCATTGACACTGCTTACACCCTTCTACTAGCATCTCATGTTTCTTCCCACTTTTGGGCAGAGGCCGTCTCTACCTCAGTCTACTTGATCAATCTTCAGCCATCTTCTATTCTTTCTAATCGTAATCCACGTGAGTGCTTCTTTTCTACATCGCCATGCTATGATCATCTTCAGGTGTTTGGTTGTACTTGCTTTGTCCTCCTTTCATCCAAGGAAAGCACAAAACTGACAGCTCAGTTAGTGAAGTGCGTGTTCCTTGGCTATAATCTTGAGTAGGGGTGTAAAATGGATGCGGATTATCCGAAATATCCAGCATCCATATCCGATTTTAGTATATCCGAATCCGAAAATCCGCATCCAAATTGCAAATCGGATTCGGATCCAGATAGTACAAGGTGGAATGTTTCGGATTTAGATCCGGATGTGGTATGCTAATATTTGCAAAAATCAGATTTGGATTCAGATATTATCCATATCTGAATTGGTAAAGTATAATAGTATATATACAAGTTACAACAACCCATTAAGGGCTAACTGGCTAAGGTTAACCTCTCTAGATCTAGTCAAAACAACACAGCCTCCTCTCACGCACGCGCTGCCTCGCCGGCTCGCCCTCGCCTCCTCCGACCATCGCCGCCTCGCCCTCGCCTCCTCCTAGTGTAGACACATTATCTTGTCCTTGCTGGTGCATCTTGTGCTTCTCTCTGTTCTTTTCAGATGTTTTCTTTTGTGCTTTCCAGATGCTCACATGACAATTGTTCATACTCTCATTGCTGTCACTGTTGTGCGTGGTTGGACTCTCATATGGATGTCAAGAATGCCTTTCTGAATGGTGATTGGCATAAGGTTTATATGTGTCCACCACTGCGTCTCGACTGTCCATCAAGGTATGTTTGCCGCTTACAACGAGCTTTATATGGGCTCAAATAGGCTCCTTGCGCTTGGTTTGAGCGTTTTCAGTCCGTGATTGTTGCAGTAGACTTTACTACTAGCCATCATGATCCAGCTAGGTTTGTTCATGTGAGCCCTCGAGGACGGACTATCCTTCTTTATGTTGGTATGCTGCTTACTGGTGATGATCCTGTTCATATAACCTCTGTCAAAGCAAAACTCAGTGTGCAGTTCCTGATGTCTGATCTTGGTCCACTCAGCAATTTCTTGGGCATTGAGGTTACCTATTCATCTAACGAGATTTCTCTTTCCCAGCAGCATTATGTTTTGGATCTTTCTCGCTCTGGTGTCACTGATGACAAGACTGTTGTCACCCCAATGGAGTTGCATTTACAACTGCGCTCTACAGATGGTACTTCTCTTCCAAATCCATGTAAGTATCGGCAGATCATGGGCAATCTTGTTTATCTTGGTGTCACTTGACCAGATCTCTCATGTTGTTCATGTCCTCAACCAGTTTGTCAGTGCCCCGACCTCAGTACATTATGCCCATCTTCTTTGTGTTATGCGGTATCTTCGAGGCACTTCTTCCCGCTGCTTGTTCTTTTCCAAGACCAGCCCGTTACAGTTGCAGGCCTTTTCTGATGCTACATGAGCCAGTGATCCGACTAATCGTCGTTCAGTCACGGGTTACTATATTTTCCTTGGTTCTCTTTTTGCTTGGAAATCCAAGAAACAGACTGTTGTGTCTAAGTCCAGTGCTGAAGCTGAGCTCCGCGCTCTGGCAACCACTACAGCTGAGATTGTTTGGCTTCGATAGCTTCTGTCTGACCTTGGTGTTTCTACCATGACGGCTATGCTTCTATTTTGTGACAACACCGGCTCTATTCAGATTGCCAATGATCCTGTGATGCATGAGCTGACGAAGCATATTGGGATTGATGCCTTCTTCACTTAATCTCATGATGTTCAACAGCATACCATTGACTTGTGCTACCTTCCTTCAGAGATGTAAGTTGTTGACTTTTCACCAAGGCCCAGACTCGACACCAGTTTTCTTTTCTACTGTCCAAACTTAGGCTATTTGATCCGCCCTGAATTTGAGGGGGGTGTTAGGGGATATAGGATATTATTGTTAACCCTTACTTTATAACTTTACTTTTCTTTTCTTGGAGGCTACTCCTCCTTTAGTATATATATGACTCTCTTTACCATTAATCAACTTGAGTTGGAATTATCATCTTCAATTCCTAACACATGGATGATGTAGATTAGTTTGGCAACCGTACCACAAGCTTGGTATGAACCAGGCTTGACTAAGTATCTTGTTGAGTATTCAATTTAAACACTGCATGGATAATGTAGATAAGTTTGGTAACCCTGAAAAAGAACGAAAGATTTAAATGATGAATTAAACCCTTGAATGGGAAAAATGTGAGTTGGTGCCTCGGGGATATAACCACAGTTGATAGCACAGGGGTGAGAAATTACCCCATAGCAGTATGATAACTATTAGATGTTCGATTACTGGATATGGTTAAATTGGTGTAATGTAAGTGAAAAGTCTTGTTTCCTCAACTCAATCACATGCAGAATTGTCGCATTTAAATGATCCGACCATGGTAGTTGAGGGATCTTGTGGATAAAATAAAACCTCTATAAAATTAAAACCATATTTGAATACTCTGTGTCCCTCTGTTTTTTGGGCCTGTGCGGTGAGTTCTACCCACATCTACCCACATCGATGTAGCACAAATAGCATTATGATTTTGGTTAATATTGACAATTGGGTTGGTTGTTGGATGACCCCTTCAAAACTCTTTAAAAATTAATAACCATGATTTCACGCAACTGCTTTTAAATATAGTGTAAAGTCAATTACTTCATCTACATATGTCTGCATGCTTGAACTTAGATTTAGCAAAAACTTACTTCCTGTTTCATCAATTACCTTTGTCATATATATATATATATATTAGTTACATTGTGACTCACTGAGTCAACCTCGCTCAACAAATAAATTCAGTTGAGAAAGACCGTACTAATCAAGAGCACTACCGGGTCAACCCAGAGCTGGACAAAGGTAACAAAAACGACAAGGAATCCTGAAAGGTTGTGTTCCTCAGTTGAGTTTTAACTGTGAAGGGTCCTCCGCTTTGCTGCAGTTCTTTTGATAAAAAAAATCCTATCTTTTAGAAATTTCTAATTTGGCCTGTGTCAGCCATTTATAATGTGGATTATGGCCTTGAGGCCCTAAGCTTTTACTCTTTATGTAAGTATAGCATTTAATGTATTTTTGAGCAAGTGTACAACTGCATCCTAGACATTTGAGGTATGTAAGTTCAGGTTTCGTCAATCTAGTGGGCCCCACAATATATTTTTGCTCATTGCCCGGTGACATTCTTATAACTACTAATTAAATATGTATTATGTAACATATCTTTGGTTATACATGTGTTTTCTGTATTCATATAATAATGTAATTTGACTAAAAACCAAGATCAAGAAATCTCTCAAACCTAAAATTTAGGCCTCGCGAAGGAAGAAAAATAAAAGAAATTTTTGTTACACAGCAAACAAAATGATACAGAAAACAAATTTGCACTAAGAATTTTATCTAAAATAGAACATTTCTTTTACACAGCAGAGCAAGATGGTCCAGAAAACAAATTTGCACTAAGAAACAGAGGACACTAAGAAATTTCTCTCATTATGACTTACCAGAGGATAGAACCTGCTAGAAGGTAAGCAAACACTAATCGGGACTATTGAGAGATCCATATTTGAATAGAGATTGGCGTGGGAAGGAGCAGTGAGGAAGAAGATGGCTTTGACTTTGGCATGCATGAGACAGAGTGGGGAGCAGTTGAGGAAAGAATGGAATGTAATCATGTAAAGAAGAGATGGGAGGGGGAGCGAATGGAAGAGGAGCAGTTGAGAAACAAATGGGAGTGGAAAAAATTGCGACGTAAGGTTAGGTAATGGGAGAGAGCATGCAGGCAGTTAGTTAGCAGTTCACAAAGAATATCAGACAGCCCAAAATTTAAGCAGAAAAGGTTCGATGGTCTTTTTTTCAGGTGACATGGGCCTACCAGGGGTCCTCTTTCATAGTCAAAATTAAAGAAGGATTTTCAGCTACTTTCCCTAACAAGCGCAAGCCAAAGCAAAATAGGGAGTATTTTGCAGCTTATATGAAAAACTTGGACTAGCTTGTGGGGATAAACCACACAGTTTAGAGGCTGTAAGCCAAACTTTGTCAAAGAAATTTTAAGGTTTACCTAATAAGCAGTTTTATGTGGCTTATAGGTTATAGCTTAGTATTTCTAAACTTCATTTATTAAGAAGCCTAAACTAGGAAAAAGGTGCACAAAATAAACATGGCATATTTCCAAAATAAGGAACCTTAAAAATGGGGGGAAAGGCCTTTGTAAAGTGCTTAAGACAAGAAACTTTGTACAAACTTCAATATCATCTTGTCTATAGTTTTCATATTTTCTAGCTTATATCATCTTTTCTATAGTTTGTTAAGCCATGGTTGTTTTTTCCTCTCAAGTAATATGTTAATGATCATGCTGCTAAATATACAAGACTATATTAAGTATAACAATTGCCTTTCTGTACCTCAATATTTCAGTAGTCATCTCAAGGAATGAGAATTGTTTGAGAAGACAATACCTGTTAAGACTAGAAACAACAAATCCTCTATCCAAAGCTTCTTTGCAAACATGTGAACCAACGAAACCACTCCCACCTAGCACAAGAAGCTATATCAACAGTTCAAGACAGATGTCAGAAGCATCACCAAAAGATACAAAACAGGGTGGAAGATAAACATGTGAGCATTACAATAGTTTATAGGATGCCTGAGAACATAACAAAACAATGTCTAGTTAGCAACATGCCGACATCAGCAATACCTCATTCATTCCCAGATAGTTAGGACAACAGTCTCTTTTTAAAATCACTAGTTGTGAATGCAGGAAGACACCAACAGACATCATAAGCAGTAAGTAAGCATAATCAGATTACAAATAAGCTAAACAGAAAGTATGTGTGCAGTTCATTAGAAGAGTTTACTGCTCGCTGGGTACAACCAAAACAAAAGAAAAGTCAGATACATCAGGTGTGCCCCACACCCCCCACCCTCCCCACAACACAAAACACAGCATAACATCTAAGACAATAGCCTGTTTACAACAGTAGTTGCACATCCAAGACAAGAATTTATGAACTATATCTGCCTAGCAGTTCAATTGTTTGGTAAATCATGAATACGATTGAGTACTTGAGCTTTCAAATACAATTCATACCAATGAAGAGTTCTTAAGTGAACCCCCAATAAATATCCTTCAAAAATAAAAGAAATGAAAATAGAATGCAAATAAATAAGGCAATAGTCGCTAGGTAGTCACACTGCAAGATTTACTCATCCTTCTAGAAGGAATCCCCTCTTTCGCCTGCACAATATTAAACGATATTGTAACCGAAGTCCAGTGCAGAGTCAAACCCTCTGCACACACCATAATGCAGCTAGCCTGAGTCTCTGAGACTCAACAAACAATACTCATATACACAGAACCATGCATCAACATAACAAAATCAACATCAACCACAATTATCCAGAGTTGCATGACTTTATAAACCAGGTAAATAAAACAGAAATTACATTTTAATACTTTAAATTTCTATGGTGAGATTATCATACTTGTTGATGAATATTTACACATAGTTTAACTCTGCAGAGATGTTCTATACCATAACATGTCTTAGGCACAACAGCCGGCACCAAATGCACGCTAACAGAAATGCATGACTGGCACTAAGAAAATGAAGTCTTTGGCCGTATAATTAATAAAGAGTCCGCCCAGTCATATGCATCTGCACTTGCCTACATAAGCCACAACTCACTATATCAACCACTTCTTTCACCAACCATGCGGGTTATATCAACCATAAGGTTACTTAAGTCAGTCCGTCCCATTCCAAAATCATGACGGTTATGAAACAAATATTGGACACTCACCAAGCGGTTATTACTTAACAAATTAAAACATGGCAACCCAACTACTGAAACAACTACCAGAGATTAACTGGTATCTAATAACCAATATAAGATCCAAACCACAACTTTAATGATGGACCAAACTTAAGTCTACTAATGCAACTACAGATTAAACAGTTGAAAACATGCAAGTTTAGATTTGATAATTAAATAATGTGTAAATAAATATGCATCTTAGATCCAACATGCATCAAGGTTTGGTGTATGCAGGCTTGTCTTGTGTACATGCTGCTTCCTCCTTGTATGCTCTAGTGTTCTGGTGTCTGACGGCGGTTCTGACAATCGAATCAAAAACACAAAATAACTTTAACAAATGTTCATAAATTATTTAATAAAATACGAAAGGCTCTAATCTAGGATTTCGAGTTTGCTAGGGTTCAAATCTAAAGTCTAAACTACAGATCTATTAGCCAGAAACTATTAAAACAAATACAGGGACTGATCTATAATTAACATAATTACCATTGGGTCCCTAGGGCCTTAAAACTTAACCCTAACAGATCCATGTTAGATCTAAGAATGAATTAAATATTTACAAAACGACCCTCAGATCTAAAATAAAACTAATCTATTATCCTCTCTCCGTCTCAACACACACACTCACAAGCGCGGGGACTCACCTCAAACGGTGGCGACTCCAGCGGCTCTCCAAAGAATAGGCTAGGGTTCCTAAAACTTGCACGGTTGTGCTCGGATCTCCCCTCTTCTATTTATAGCCTCCCGAACGAAATTCAAATTGGTTCCAACCTCCAATTCTCTCACAATTTGGGTTCATCTTCGAAGATTCACCCTAACTAACCCTATCTCTAAGAGAACCACGACTTGGGCACGATTAGAGTTCAGTTGAACTCGGATTCGAAAAGATTTAGGACTCAGGTTCAAACCTAGGGTTAGGACTTGGAAATTTAGGGTTTTAATTTGGGGATAAAACTTACGGGTTGTTACAACTTGTTTTATAGAAACTATCCCATATAGAACCACCCCCATAAGCTGATCAAATGCTTGATCCCTGCAAACAAGCCCCGCAATACATGGTAAAGAAGATTATCTTAATTTCTAAATAGTGGAAAGCAGATAGTGTGCGGTCACCCACCTTGTAGTGCTTCTGCAGTACATGACCTTGTAAGTGGTTTACTTATCTAACAAATAGATCTATAGAAACATAGAATTATAGGGCATACATAAGCTATATCAATAAGCAAGTAAAGCTCATAATTATCCAAATGAGAGATAACTATATCATATATTGTTCCATATATAAAGACATATAGATATATTTTGAGTATAATACTCTTGTCCATAAAACATAAGTGTTATATGCAGCAAAATAACAAAACAAAACCAACTTCCGACTAACCGTCCAATGATCCAACAAAAAATAACCGCTATATTGCCTTTCCACAAAATGCAAGGGCTACAAGCCTACAACCCATATTATATTATTATGATGGGTTAATTACCAGCATACAATTAACTATACTGCTAAATCGAACCGCTTAAGCAGTAATCAGGCAGATAAACCGCTTAAGCCCTCTAGACGCTAAATCCAGGTGTTAATAAGCATTGAAGTGAAGTTACCTTTACGTTTTCAGCATCTCCATACAAGGTTGTAGCGGCCGCTATTTAGAACAGTGATTTTAATAGAAGATCACAGACAGCCTATAGCTTCTCTATTAGACATGAGTAACCTATGGCCTTTCATCTTCCATTGCATGTTTGCTGATTGATAATCTAACATTGGTACAAACGTCCCAATGCTGTTTTTCTCAAAACTTAACATGCTCAGTTTTGTGATCATGGATTTTTGTTATCTTTGATTTAGTTGGAACATCCAAAGAACACAGAATATAATGACTCAAAACCGAATTTACAAGATATAGCTTTTACAAAATAGGTGATCCAAACAGCCCAAGAGTGAGAAGTCAGATCAGACAAAATGTTAAGTGAATGATGATAAGTCAAAGTTCTTGAACTCCACTTGTAAACCATTCCTGACAACAACGATCTGCCATACAAACTGAAATCAAATGAAGCAAGATAAGGGGAAACTTGGTAAGTATATTCAATTTTATGTGCTACCCTAAAGGTTATCAACTATAGTCAAACTTCTCTTTTCTAATGGAAATTTAGCATTGCTTTGTTGCCAACAGATATGTGGTTTGGATCTAGAGCTAGGATTAGATACCAGCATCAACTATAGGATATAACACAATAGGGTTTGTGTAATCTACTAATCTTAGTAATCCAAGCAATAATTTCACCAACTAACAGGTTGGAAGAGACAGCCATTCATGACTTGATATAGGTGGTACATAGTGCTCATCCAGAAAAATAGATGCACCTTTGAGCACATGGATAGAACAGGATAACATTAGCAAGCCATAACAACTAAATTTCCACAAAACCAACTAACACAAGAAAATAAACTTCTCTTGTAGGCGCACTACTGTTGATTCATCAGACTATTTACCTTATTTGGAGCAGGTGGTGGCACATTCACAGTTTCTGCTTCCTCCACTTTAAAGGGTTCCTCCACACGCTTAGAGCCACCAGGTGCCTCACTCGAGAAGGCCTTCTCATTATTCCACAAAGACGATGCACTGTTCACACCACAGAAGGCAAATTCGACAATTAAGAACCTCATGAAATCATGGTCACACATACATATACAACAAAACTACATGGCAGAAATATGATGTAGCTTCCAAGAAAATACAAGAAACCAAACATCTTTGTGCTCAAATTCATTCACTAAAATTTCTGCGCTTAAACAGGCAATGCAGCTCCCGATCACCTCATGAACCAAACTTACTACAACATCATATCTCATACGAATCACATCCCCCAACGGCATGGCAATTATATGGTCATTATTATTCATCCTAACATTCTGAGTGTGCTACATAAGGATTTGTCCCTTACCTCACCCTCATTTGACTTGCAAATCTCAACATCCCCATCCATAAAACAACAAACGCCTAGGCAGAAGAAAAATTGGCATAGACTCCCCACATTTCTCCCGTCCACACGAAAGTTTGTGTGCGACGACACCACAGTGACGAACACATAAGACAAGAGACAGGCACAGGAATCACCTGAGACGAGAGGGCGAAGCGGAGGAGGAGGAGCGGATCAGGCGTGCCACGGCCGACCTCATCGTCGCTGTCCGCCGCTTACAATCGTGCCGGGAGGAGGAGGTGGGCGGGGCGGGGGGGGGGGGGGGGGGGGGGGGGGGGGGGTGAGGGGTGTGGTGTGTGGGTCTGGTGGGGGTAATGGAGTGGAGTGGGAGCGAAGCAAAAGAGGGGGCGCACGGGAAGTCGGTGGGGAACGGAGGCTGGGGTCTGTGGTGGGGGGAGGGGGACCGGGGATGCGAGGAGTGGGGAGGAGGTGGCGCGTCGGGGCCGTGCCAAGTCTGCGGCTATGTGTGTGGCTCCTGGATGGGGTACGCAGCCTGGTTCCCGGCCGTGCCCTGTGGTGCCTGCTTCATTGTGGGTTCGGTGGGGGAACCGGGAAACTGTGGATGTGGATTGTTGAGTGGGTATCACTCCGGACATGAATTGTAGTGTTCCTTTCGCATCCGTTGTGACTAATGTGCTTCTAAATAATTATGGGCATGTATTAAAACAACATAATTACCAATCGATATATGCATTTAAAATAAAATATGTTAACTAGGCCCAACAGGAACTATAATGATATAGAGAGATTATTTGTACAGAACTAAGGGGCATGTGGCAAATTTTCTTTATCCTCCTTTCACCTATTTCAACGTCTGATTGCATCAAAATTCATGATGTTTCTTTTTTCTTGTTTGTTGTGGTTCTGAAAATCCCGAAAATGGAAAAATAAGATAAGGCCTCTTTGCGTACCAGGACCTCTCTGGGAGCTGTAGGGCACGGGGGCTTAGGTACGTGCCATGAGCGCAGTTGTCCAGGTCCCTTCTAGAGATTCAGGACACGACAATTCGGGATCATGTTACCAGACTAGCCACATTTGAGTCCCTCCCAGAGGATCGGGAGATGTTGGTTCAAACATCACTTTGACGTGGATGTTTGAACCCTTGCCGAATCACTGGGGCACAACGATCCTGATGAGGGCTACACGTAAGGTTGCATCCGGATTCCTCCCGGACTCCTGAGACCAGAGACCGACAGTTCGAACGCTTTATGCAAGTAGAAACTACTACGGGTCATCTCCGAGGCCCCCGAAGCTACCATCTGCCCCTACTGTTTAGAGTTAGTAAAGGGTAGTTTAGTCTTTTGTATGCTATAAATAGCCTCCTAGGTTCTCTTAAGAGGGGAGAGCTCTTTGGGTCTTAGAAAATTTAGCTTAAGTCCTTAAGAGCAACGTTTGTAATCCACGTCCTGGACACAAATTTGATTAAGTCATAAGAGTGAAACTGGTACTCCTTAGAGCGATCCTCCCTAGGGATCAATCGCAACCAATTCAACGATAAATCATTATGTTACTTTCTTCACATTCAACTTCAAGCAAACTGTAGCATAGTCATTTTACACTTTGACGATCATTCGAGCTTGAGCGCTTCACTTCAATCCAACCCCGAACGTCGCAAGACGTTCACTTCCTTGGGTGCAAACCCTCGACAGGTGGTGTCGTCCGTGGGGACCAGTGACAATCTACCATGGCTCCCGCTAGACGATTGAGGCATTCCGCATCGACTTCCAAGAACGACGATGTTCCCCATGAAGTTCCACCACCTCAAGTGGCGGCGGTCGCCAAGGGGTTTTAGTCACCACTGTGGAGGTCACTCCCGTTGTTTAGGTCCCAGTCACTGATATGGGCATCGCCTCTTCCAGAACCATCACTGGAATCGCTACAGGAACATCGCAAGCAGCTGGTGCCAACGCAACTGAAGACTCCACCTAACCCTTGGTTGAGGCACAAGCCTGGACTCAACACACCCTCAACAAGCTGCTGCTTCATCATAGCTCGCCCTTCGTTCATCGGATGGCCTTCTACAATGACAAGGGGTCTTCCATCGTTCTTTTCAGGCGATCAAGTGCAAATGCTCCCTCCCTTTGGTGCCGGCCCGCAGGTAGGACTCGAGGAGGGTCTCCTGACACCTCCTAGGAGTGCTCCGCTTAGCGATCAGGCCAAGTTCACCCGGGAGGAGGTCAAGAAACTATGTGTCATAGGCGATCCAAGCGAGGATCGTTGTCGCAGTTAGTTGACAGCGGAGGAATGTCATCTCCGGCATTGTTCACCGCGGCATGTCGCTTCCTGGACTCAAGGTTCGGGGAGGTGGCAGGAGTCACAGGATGGTGATTGCCAGTTGGCAACGCCGCCTCATCTCCCTTCGCACGAGTAAACCTGTCACGGGAATGTTGAAGTAAGGGAATTGCTAAGGAGGATTCCACAACTTCCAGCTGTCACACTTGCCATCAACCTAGTGGGTGTCGATGTCACCCTCAACAGGATGGTTCCCTTATGCCTCTACGCGAGTCCAATGACAAGAGCTCCCCACGAGCAAGAAGGTCTGGTCCAGGCTCTCTCCAGGACGTTGAGGGGGAGATTGGGCCACTATGTGCGCGGCATCGCCACGTCAAGTGGCTGCATCCTTACCCCCCCCCCCCCACACACACACCATCGATGATTATGATGGGAACTCAGATCCATACGAGTTCATTCAAGTCTACTTCACCACGATCTCCGCGGTTGGTGGGGGAATGAAGAGTGCAGTGCAACGCTTTTCCCCTGTACCTCAAAGGCGCTGTTGATTCATGGTTCTACAACCTCCGAGACGCCTCCATCCAGTCGTTCTCATAGCTGAAGAGAGAATTCTGCACGAACTTCCAGGGGAACTATATTGCCCTTGGATTCTTCGAAACTCTTCACTGTGAAGTAGAAGTTGGTGGAGATGATCTGAAATTACTTCAAACATATCTCCCAGATAAAGAGCCGGGTCACTCACACCCCTAACATCACTGTCATTGAAACTTGCAAGAATGGCTTGCTCCGTGGTGAGCTTCATTGTCGCTTGTCCCAAAGCTGCCCTGAAACTGCCGACGAGCTCTTCAACATCCTGGAGAAGTACGCTCATGCAAGAGAAGACGATCTCTGGAAGATGAACTAGGGGTCGCTTCAAGCCCCTTGAGAAGGCTCCAAGAAGGAGCAAACATCTTTCCATCCTTTCAAGAAGCACAAAAGGAGTGGTTACGATGATCACTAGGACCCAAGGCCTTGAGACATTCTTGTCTTCGAAGGTGGAGGTGGTCCCCATAGCAACACTCTCTTCTAGCATCCCAGAAGGGTTGCGAATCTCAAGGGCAACACTCCTCAAGACCATTATGGCCCGACACTCAATCTAAGGGGACACGACCTGTGGTGTTCCTACCACCAGTCCAACACTCATACCGCTTGAGATTGCAAGTCGTTGGTCAATTACTTTGTGATTTATCTCAACCAGCAAGAGCGTGGTGGGTAGGAGGCTGCATTCCTCCCAGCCTCTTCAATGCCACTTGACGGAGATTATTACTCGAGTTAATCGTCCATGTTTTTCATGGTCGCACATACCGTTCCATGGTTGCACATACCTTTCTATGGTCGCAGAAAACCACAGAAAGAGACTTAAACTACTTGACGTTACCTTTCCATGGTCGCAGAGACCAAGAAAGAGATAATGGGATAATCCGAGAATATCTGGACATAACCCATCAAAGATATTTTAATTCTCGTAATTTTAGTAAATACGGAACTCTATAGCCTCAATGCTTATTGTCGCAGAGTCCATGGTCTTATATTTATATTACCTGCGAATGTTATGGTCATGGAGACATCTGCCTGCGATTATCTTATGTCACAGGGACAAAGCCAGATACCAATACATGGTCACAGTCAATACATGACCATACCATTGGAGATTTACACTATGATTTGGAGATCATACGGTTAAGTTAACATCCACAAGAACCATTCCTTGATCCTTATGATTATTCCCAATTTAATCATAATCCCTTTTCACTAACAATATAACCATCGTGAAGATAAGGATGGATGTGCAGTTTCTATAACCACATGTTATGAACTGGCAAATAGCAACCGACAACAACTGATGACCACCACTACACAACAGTTGTTGACAACTATCAAGTGTCCCTTTGATGAAGCAACTGACACCCTTTCTACAAGTATAAATAGGGCAGAAAGTTAGAAGAGAAGGAGAGATCTTTTTGGAATAGAATTCTCAACAAGATAATTCAGAGCTAGATAATACTCTCTCTTTGTAATCTCTTATACTCATAGTGAAATACCAACAGGAGTAGGTTTATTACTCAAATATTGAGGGCCCGAATCTGTATAAATTTTTGTGTCATTGGATCCATAGATACATTGATTTCTCTGTTGATTGTCTGGATTGTCTCCCTACTAAATAAACTAAATTCGTGTAAGTTCGACTAGGAACCCTAGTTCCAATCGTCGACACCAGTAGCCATTGAAACTCCAAAAGAGGATAAAGCTCAATCATCTGAAGCTGAGATCCCCTTCCAGGCGCTGCAGCGACACATCAATGTTATCTCAGGGGGCTTTGCTTCCTGACGTGATTCAAAGCATCAGCATAAAGAGTACGCCCGTGAAGTAAAAGTGATCAGGGTTCGATCCAGTCTCAACCATGGAAGTGGGTGGTGACACCCTTGACATTCACCATCAAAGATTCCATGGAAGCCCCCACGACGATTCTCTCCTTGTTTTAGCCACCGTCTTCAACTGTTAGTTGGCTTGAATTCTAGTCGACAGGGGGAGCTTGGCGAATGTGCTTTACTTGAAGACATTGAAGGAGATGCAAGTCAATGAAGGGATGCTACAGCCCACATCGGGGCCCCTCAAGGGTATCATTCCTAGGAAGGTGATCCACCCCGTGGGGAATATCAACATCCTGATGACCTTTGGGACTTCAGAGAATTACCGGGTCGAGATGTTTCACTTCGACGTCGTTGACCTACCGTCATCCTACAACACTATTATGGGGAGGACAACACTTAATTGCTTCTATACAGCGGTGCATCAGAACTTCCTCTACAAGAAGATTCTAGGTCCCAACAATGCGATCGCCATACAGAGCGATCAAAAGATGGCGTGTGCTCTCTATGAGCGCACCATGGCAACCATTAGAGGAGTTAACATCATAGAAAGGACAGGTGTGGGTCATCCCCATGTCATTCCCAACGATCAAGCCCTATCACGGGAGAAATTCATCCCAAAGCATCATCTTGAGAGGCGTGTTAAGAAGATCCTCCTATTCCCTAGTGACAAAGAAAAAATTGTGCAAGTCGGGGCTGATCGCCCTGAAGACTTTGATTGTCAGCTCATCAACTTCTTGCGTGGGAGCACTGATATTTTTGCATGGGAGCCTTCAAGGATGGGGGGCGTTCTCGACGAGATGATCGAGCACAAGTTCGCAGTCGCCAAAGGGCATCCCTCCATCAAGCAGAAGCTAAGGAAACTATCCCTAGAATGCCAAGAAGTGATTAAAGTTGAGATCACCAAACTTCGAGAAGGCGGGTGCATTTAGGATGTATAGCATCCTGAGTGGCTAGCAAACCCAATCCATGCCAAAAAGACCAACAACAAATGGAGGATGTGTGTCGATTTCATCGACTTGAACAAGGGATGCCTTAAGGACGACTTCCCCTTACTACGCATCAATCAGCTCGTCGACTCAATTGCCAGGTGTGAGCTCATGAGTTTCCTCCACACCTACTCAGGCTACCACCAAGTTCAAATGGCTGTGAAGGATGAAGACAAGAAAAGTTTCATAACACCACTTGGCATGTTCTGTTTTTGACGTATGCCCTTCAGGCTAAAGTGTCTCGAAGCAACGTTCCAGAGGCTCGTTTGCTTAATTGTCAAGGACTAGCTTGAGCACAAAGCTGAAGTTTACATCGATGATGCCGATGTCAAGAGCCTCATCGCCGTCTCTCACATCAATGACTTGGTAGAAACATTTTGAAACTTGCGGGCTCAAGTTGAACCCAGAGAAGTGCATCTTCACCATGTGCTATGGAAACCTTCTTGGCTTCCTTGTCTCTCAAAGGGACATCGAAGCCAACCCAGAGAAGAACTGGGTTGTCCTAGACATGCCTCATCCGCGATCCATCAAGGACGTCCAATGCATGATGGAACATCTGGGAGCGTTGAGTCACTTCCTTTCTCGATCAGCGTAGAAGGGGCTCCCGTTCTTCAAGATTCTTTGGGGCTTGGAGGGTTTCTAGTGGTCACTAGAAACTCAGGAGGCTTTTGAGGATCTCAAGAGATACCTCGCAAGCACGCCGCTTTTAGTAAGCCCTTGCGCCAGGGAGCCGCTGCTGCTTTACCTTGTTATCACTCCTATCGTTGTGAGTGATGTGCTCGTCAAAGAAGATGAAGGCCTACAACGTCCCGTGTACTACGTGAGCAAAGCACTTTAGGGTTTGAAGCTCCTAGAAATGGAGGTGGAGAAGTCTACTATGCCTTGCTCATGGCGTCCCAGAAGTTCCACCATTATTTTCTCGGCCATCCAATCACCATTCCTTTAACCTTCCAACTGGGGAGGTCCTGAGGACAAGAAAGCCACTAGGAGGATCGGTAAGTGGGCAACTGAGCTCGCTCCTTTTTCAAGTCCCACATCCTCGCTGACTTTGTCATTGAGTGGACATCGCTTCTTGAGCCGTTGAATGGCTCACCCAATGTTGTCCCCCATGATGAGCCATTCTGGACGCTCTACTTCGATGGTTCCCTCTGCCTCATTGGGGCAGGAGCTAGAACCATCTTGAAGAGCCCCAAAGGGAAGACTCTCGAGTATGCAGCCTGAATCAACTTCCTATCGACCAACAACATTGTCAAGTATGAAGCCCTGATGCTTGGTCTTTGACTCGCATAATTGATGGTGATCTGACATCTGCTCATCAAAGGCAATTCTCAGCTAGTCGTCAATCAAGTAAGTACGGTGTGTCAATGACTTGACACTAATCTTGGCTTGTACCTTAAGGAGATTCATAGGCTTGAAAAGCACTTCAATGCCCGTGAGGCCCATTGTGAGGGACCCACCCGTTGCAGTGGGCCCTAGGTGTGCATTGTCGGGCCCCCATTTGAGGAATCCGGTGGCAACCGCCCAGGTGGGTTGCACTCAGAAAAGGTACATTGCAGCTCACAACAACAAGATGCATTATATAAAAATGCGAGTAATTAAAAAACAAGTGCTGATCACAAGGACCGACATTACAATAACTTAGCGCCAAAATGACGCATTTAAATGTTGATACAAATTAGGGAGTTTTCGACACAAAGGTCGGCACAAAATGAAACAACAATAATAAGCAAAAGGACTTCATCAGTCTTCTTCTTCTGCAGCAGCGGTGTACGGGCCTTCTCCACATCTGACTCCACCTTGGTGCATAACCCTCTATCAAGCTTGGTCTTCAGTTTCTTCTTCTTGTTCCACATTGGGTTCAAGACCGTAAGATTCAGGGTCGATGAATCCTTCTTCTAAATTCGTTTGTAAAAGCAAGGGTGAGCACATTGTCCACATGGTGCTCAACAAGTCCCAAATAAGAATGCAAGCATATATAGATGAGGGGGAAATTTCTCACAGAATAGCTCTTTGGCTTTGTATATGTATATAGGATAGATTTTCACACTTGGTTTTTGGAGAAAAGACCTTTATTTTCAAAAGCGGTACTTTTAAAATCCTAAGCTAAATTCTTAGAAAATGTTGTGTGTGGCGGTCTTTCATGAGTCACCACTTTATTCTGATTTTGTGAAAACTTTCCAAAAGCTACTTGTGCTGCATCGACGTGAATAGAATCCACAGCGCGCAGACTCCATAACCTGGGAGCTCAGAGTATCCGATACTTTTTAAACTTTGCAAAGGTGTACCACCTTAATCCACCGATCATTGGACTTTCAAGTCGGTACCTCTCCATGCGACTCTTACGCATGTGACAAGGCCGAGATGACACAACAATTTACAGTCCTAGCATTAACTATTCCCTGCCCGGTAAATAGACAATCAAGTCTCAAGTACCGTTGTGGGTCCTCCCCACTGTCTTACTTCCTAGCCTGGATCTATGTTCTCGCAAGACACATAGCCTCTCTTGATTACAGTCGCGCACGACTTAATCTGGCATAGGGCGTCTTCCTTCTTTCCACCTTTTCCTCTCATGATTTTTCTGAACTCACATCACTCATGGCCTTCTGCGGCCCACCAGCTCTCGCAAGACATTGGATCGACAACCATTGCAGGGAAAAGCTAATACTAAAGAAAGCTACTAAGTTGCGCCCGTCCCATAAACAGGCAAGTGGTTGGTACGTTTTTCATGCCGCATAGAAGCACAGCACAAGGTTCTAGTCCTTATGAATCTCTAGTGAGGAGTCTTTCACATTCCCAGCGCGCACACAGCACCATCCACTCAAACCATCCTCACTATCGATTCCAATCACATTTTCTTTCACAAAAGGGTTTTGAATATACTTTTCTCATATGTGACCATTCAACATTTATCATATTATCTTGAGCATAGTATAGCCTAAGCATGATATTCTAGGGTGACAAGGGTGCAGGAATATTCAATGTCAAAAGGGGCTTTACAATCTTTTAGGTCATATCTAATCACTTTATTGAAACATAGTTCTTATTTGAACTTAAGGCATGCATATACTTGAAAACAATTAACGTATTTCATTTCAAAATATTAGGCTAGACATGATCAAGGGTTTGAGACTTGCCTTGCAGTGATGGGTCTAGCTGCTCAGATGAATCCTCGAAGATCTCCTCGGTTC
This sequence comes from Pharus latifolius, assembly GCA_019359835.1. NCBI lineage: Eukaryota > Viridiplantae > Streptophyta > Magnoliopsida > Poales > Poaceae > Pharus > Pharus latifolius. The sequence goes on along the minus strand of CM033327.1, from coordinate 16,801,793 downwards.
CTTCAACGTCTGGTTTCACGGCGGATGCAAACAACACATACACACTATATAAGCATACAAGTACTAGAAAATAATACGTAAATACATCATGCATGCAGGGGTAAGGGTTTGGACAAGGCCACTTGACATTGATCGAAGAGATGGGCTCAAAAGGACTTGAATGTCGAAAGGCTGACATTCGGCTCATGGCTTGATATAGCCCTAAATTGGTTCTAGGTCTGTTTTCTGGAGATGTGGCAATAGGAAATATTGTAGAGCATGGTTCAAAAGGCTTAGTGGACAAAGTGGCATTTCAATTGCTCAAATGTAACAAGTGTAAATCATCTAATGCCACTGGTGGACATGCACTGACATAGTGCTAGACATGGCCAGAAACTAGGGCATTGGATAACTTTTGACTCAGGACTCCAATTGATGCACAACTTTGTCTGGGGTTTAGGCATTGATAACAGCTACAAAACTCTCAACAGGCTCAAGGGCAGAAAGTGGCCGGAAGGTGGCCAAATTCGGTGAGCAAGCACGGTGGTCTGGACATGAACTGAACCACTGAACAGCAATCTTGGCATGATCATAACTTTTGATCCAGGTCGATTCAGGAGTCGGGCTAGTAGACAATATTGCTCAGGGTACTGAGATCTATCTAAGGGACAAAGTGTGCGGGGCTAGATCGGCCGGGGAGAAATTCCGGTGACCGGCGCTGGAGAAGACGACTCCTCAATTGGGCGTTTTCGATTTAAAGAGTTCGAAGTCGATTCATTGCTCAGGGAGTGAGAGGGTGAGGTGAGGGGGCTATTTGTAGGGTTAATTCGGCCGGAGAATGGCCGGAGAAGCTTGGCGACGAGGACCAGTTCACTGGTGGCGCGCAAACTACAGAAAGGTTATGATCGCTGCTCAATTTTGAAATCTAAGTTTGTAGGCTTGCTCAAAGGGGTGTACTGAACAATTTTCATCACTGGCACGAGGATTAATTCGGATTGAATCGGCCAGCATTGAGGAAACAGGGCATTTGGGATTTTCCGACGATCGCCGGCGTTAGGGTTCGTCGGGGGCCAATTAGATGCTATGGTACGAAGAGAGGGATGAAGGGAGCTTACTGGTGTCGTTGGTTTGGAGAAAGAAGCTTCGGGCGAAGCTGGCGCTGTGAGCTTCAGGAACTGCTCGCCGGGGAAGAAGATCTTCGCGGCGGCGCTGGAGAACTCAGCTGCTCTCTGGTGGTGGAGGCTAAGGCTTACAAATGCGGGTGGTGTGAAGAGATGCTGGGCAAAGGGGGGGGGCTTTATATAGCCGCGGGATTGAGCTCTCGGGAGCTGCAGCAATCGCCGGGGAGATTTTCCTTCTGGCGCTGGGGCGGTCATCGAGGTACTTCGGGACACGGCGGGGCTTTGCCAGAGGCGGAGCATCGCGCGAAATTGGGATTTCGTCAGGAAGGCGAGATGATGATCTCCGGGATGGCAGCCATGTGGCGTGGAGCTCCTGACAACAGCAGGCACGCGCGCGCGCGGGGAAGAACACGGCACAGCGCGGTGAACTGCTTCCACGGTGGCGATACAGCTGTGCGCGGTGAAGGCTACGTGGCTACGAAGGTGGCAGTGCGAGGAACTTCGCCGGCGGCGAGTTCAACGGCGAGGAAAAATGGCGGGCGCTGGTTGAAAACGGCACAGGGACCTGGTTGCAAACTTTGGACTGAAATGTGACGATTTGGACTGAACTGTGAAGGTTTTGGCTCGGGAATTTGGGCCTATTTGCAATTCTGAAGAACTGAAGGGCTGATTTGAATTCTGACTTTGCAGATGAGTGCTACTAAATGTCTTAGACTCATCCAGCAGGAAAAATGGTGAAATCCGATAAGATCTGGTGGTTTTGGCAAAAATCGAAAACATGGTAATTAGGGTTTGAAACTTTTGTCGAGGCTGAAACTAGGGTTTCGGTCGAGATTCTGGAATTCTTCCAGAAGGGAAAAATGTTCAGAAAAATGAAAGAAAGGTAATCACTTGATCAGATCTGGATTTGGAGATGATCTGGGACTTTTAGCCTTTTTGGGTTTTCTAAAAGGACTAAACTAAAGCACTTTTGGACTGAAATGTAAAAACGATCTGGGAGATGAAGTTTAGCTGCCAACTTTTTAGGTTAAGGTAGTGGCATACCTAAGATCAAGATAGGGTTGAGACAACAGGGATTCCAAAGAAGATATGCTGACTCGCAAGCAGAAAAGATAGCCAAAAATAGGGATGTTACATGCACTTACCCTGACTGCCCAGGAAGCAGTCGTGCACAGAGTAATAAACACACAGCCAGCTCAACTTGGTTCATATACAAAAGCAATATATGGCCGTCAGGCCTTAATACACATCGATATGCAAAGACCAGCAAGGCCAACTACTAGATTTTATGAAAGTAGTTTTATCTGTTCTCTGAGACCATCCCACAGGCAAAAACTCGAGTGCAGCACGTAACCCTTTTAACTCCGGGTGATCCTACTTCGCTCATCTCTAGCTTCTCTTCAACTGTATTTTCGTTATTAAGCAAGGGTGAGTACAAAGTACTCAGCAAGTCTCTATATAAGAATTTATCCAATGCATGATAGGCTATGTCTACTTTAACAGTCTATGTGATACAGAATAGTAAATTTCACAAACACATTTCCCAAGGACATTGAAATACAATTGATTAGCAAAATGATGGTAGAAAGTAAAGTAAGAGGCTGTTCAAATTGCCCGCGGACAAGGCCCCCGATGGCTCGTCCCGGGCGCCGCCATTTGCCCGGGGACAAGGCCCCTGGTGGCTCGTCCCGGGCGCCGCCATTGCAAAATGATGGTAGAAAGTAAAGTAAGAGGCTGTTCAAATTGCCCGCGGACAAGGCCCCCGGTGGCTCGTCCCGGGCGCCGCCATTTGCCCGGGGGCAAGACCCCCGGTGGCTTGTCCCGGACACCGTCCTCCGAAGACGCGGGTCTCCGGTCCCGGGTCACGTGAGGGCCACGTGAGGAGCACCTCGGGAATCGGCGGACACCTGTCAAGCATCCAAGGTCCCTGACCGGAAGAAGGACGTCGCTACCCCTCGATCCAAAGGTGGCAGGCGGGGTAGTCTAGTCTTTTTGCATCTTTTGGGGCTATATAAGCCCTTGTAACATCCCATGTAAAGGGGAAAATTCATTATTACTTGGAATAGACAATCTAACAGGTGTGCTCCGGAGCCATCTCTCCCCTGAGAGAGCCCCCCTAGCCAACTCCGGTTGGGAGCACGCCGACAGGACTAGGGCCTCCACTAAGGCCCGAACTTGTATAAACCTTCGCGTCACTTGCTGTGTTTGTCCGACGGGAGAGGACCGGTCACGCGGTCTGCTCGTGTCGTCTTTTCTTCACTAAGATCTTCCACAAAACCTGCCGGGGTATTCGTAATACCACGACAGTTGGCGCCGTCCGTGGGGACTCGTGACGAGACGCCATGGCTCCCCCAAGAACGAGGGCTCGTGCCCTTCCCGGTGATGCCAGTCCCGGTGACCCGGCGCCGCCCGTCCGGGACATGACCGTCCAGGCGCTTCCTCCCAGAGGCGGCCAGACCCAGGTACCACCTCCCACCTTCCCTGTTAATTTCGGCGGTTCGACCTCCGGGTTAGTCCCGGTGACCGCGATCGCCTCAGCCGGGACTAGTCTCCCCCCGACGGCTTCCCCAGCTCCCCGGGACACCTTGCCTGAGGCCTTAGTGGAGGGCCAGTTCCGCGCCCAGCGCTCTATGGACGAGCTGCTCCGCGTCTTGGCGCGGCCACTGGCCCCCACATACCCACAGTACCCATTCCTGGGGGCTATGCCCCTGTTTATGGGTCACCCGGTGGCCCCTCTGGCCCTCGGAGGCCCTACCGTTTCGTACGATCCCGCCGGAGGGTATCCTCCCCCGGCGGGCCATCCGTCCGGAGCCTTCCCAGCCTCAAGAGCTTTCCCGATGCCGGGGGGTTACCTCATGCCCGGGGCCTTTGCAGTACCGGGGGACACCCTGCTCCGGGCCCCTTCCCGGGGCTGGGGCCCACTACATGCCGGGGGTTTTCCCTGCGCCGGGAGCCAGTCCCGCCCCGCAGGTCGCGTTTACCGCACCGGGGGCGGTTGACAGAGCAGCTCCCCGGTCGCAGCGGGCCTCCCCCCGCAACGGCGCCCCGGTTCCGGACGTCGCCGCGGGGGTTCCCCCCTCTTTGGTTCCAGATGATACAGGGGTTTCCCCCTTTCCTATTCCAGACGTCTCCACAGGGGTTTCCCCCTCATCGGCCCTGGTAGCGCCCGGGCCAGTAGCTGTAGCGCATGAGCTCCATCCTCCCCCGGGGCCGCCCTCGAGGGCACGTCCGGTGGACCAAGTCCGCTTCACCCGGGAGGAGGTTGAGCAAATGCGTACGACCAAGTCCGGGGAGGAACTTCCCCCGGGTTGTGGATGCGGAGAGCCTCGCTCCCGCTCTGGCCGGGGGAAGAGACCCGCCGAATAGGCAACCTCTCCTGGGGAGTGCCCGAATGTCATGGAGGTCAGCTCCACCAACCCAGAAGAAAAATAGCGCTAGCGCCACGCTGGCGGACCTCTTGGGCCCCTCCCCGACTCCGACAATGAGCGTGCGTCCCCTGTCAAAGGGGACAGCGACCGGGACTACCCCCGAGAGGTGGAAGGGGATAACCAGCCGCTGTGCCAAAGACTCCGGTGCATTCAATGGCCGCGGCCTTACCACCCGCCGCACATCGAACACTACAATGGTGAGGGCGATCCTTATGAATTTGTGCAAGTGTATTCCACAGCCTTCTCGGCGGCTGGGGGGGATGAGACAGTGCAGTGCAACGTCTTCCCCCTCTACCTGACCGGGATCGCCCGCTCGTGGTTCTACAACTTGAAGGCTGGCTCCATCAAGTCCTTCGCGCAGCTCAAACGAGAGTTCTGCGCGAACTTCCAGGGGAACTATGTGCGTCCTTTGGATTCCTCGCAGCTGTATACCGTCCGGCAGAGGACTGGGGAGACCATCCACAGCTTCTTCAAGCGCTTTGCTCAGGTCAAGAGAAAAGTGGCTCACGTCCCCGACTCCACAGTCATTGAGGGGTGTAAGAGCGGGATCCTCTCGGGGGAGCTCCACCGGAGACTCTCCCGAAGCTGCCCCTCATCCGCCGACGAGCTCTTCAATGTACTCGAGAAGTACGCTTGGGCGGAGGAGGATGACCTCTGGAAGAAGAACCAGTGGGCTCCCGCCCTTGTCGACCGGGGGGCCAGGGACCCCCTCAAACGCCCTAAGCAGGGGGGTCGTAGCGAGCCATGGCCTCGGGACACCTTTGTCCTCGAGGGTGGAGGTGGCTCGCACGACGTCTCCAAGGGCAACCGCCCCTTCCCCAAGACGAAAGGCCGTCGGGGGGGGGGGGGGGGACAGTCGTCCCGCGGTCGGGAAGGCCTTGCGGTGGGGGGCAGGGAAGGTCTGTGGTGTACCTTCCACTGGTCTAATACCCATGCCACCCGGGAATGCCACCAACTACTACAACAATTCACTGCATTCCTCGACCAGCATGGGCAGGGGGGACTCCAGCCTCCTTGCCCCCTCAGTCGGCCTTACCAGCCCTTCCTGCTCCCGCCATTTGCCTTACTTGATTCGCCTTATTTTTCTGTACATTTTCCCCATGTTTTTGCACATATTAGTCATATACCTCGGCATATATACCTAGATTATTCCAGATTTGCTGCCAAATCGACCGGATTACTTGTTTTGCAATTTTTTATCGCAGGTCGGCGCCAGCGGATGGATTTCTGGCTAGCGGTCGCGCCTCATTGACTTATTCTGACCTTCGGTCGATTCTGGATGGAAGTGCGCGTTCCCGCGGTCGCGTAGGAACTAACCGCACCGAAATCGGAGTCACGGGGGCCCGGAATCCCAAACCCTAGCCACCAGATCTATTCTGCAATATCTGAAAAATCCAGGGACCTAATTGCAAAAATGCCAAATTGGGGGTTTTAACCCTAGCCGCCGGCCACCAGCAGAGTTGAGCTCGGTTTTTTTTTTTACTTCCTTCTTCTTCTTCCCCAAACCCCATCTCCACACCTCCCTCCACCTCGCCGCCGGCGGCCGGGCCGCACGCCGACGGCGTCCCTCCTTCCCACGGCACCACCGCCACGTTCCCGTACGGCGTCGTGGCCAGATCTGCGCATCCATTGCCAGATTTGACCGCCCCACGCCGTGGATCTCCCGCGCCGACCTCCACAAGCTCGCGCCGTCCAAGCCGCCTCCACAGCGCCCAGATCAACGCTGCGCCTCCACTGGATTCGTCATCATCATGTCGCCGAACTGTCGCGCCCGAGCTGCATCTCCGCCGCCGCCGGGATCAGCCACGCGCCGCCGATCCGCCCCTCCATCGCCGATCCGCTCCTCGGGGCCGTCCCCGAACTCGATTCAGCGCCGCCGCCTCCTCCACTCAAGCCGGCTTCATCTCCTTCCTCAACTCCAGCAACCTCCTCTTCCTCCACGGCCAAGGGCCTCGACCTCCGGCTTCATCGACTTCTTCATCCCCTTCTTCAACCTCGAGCTACTGCAGCTTCGACGACGACCACGTCTTCATCGACTCCGGCCATCTTCTTCCACTGCTCCGGCGACCTCAGCGATCGGCGACTTCCTCGACTTCTCTGTAGTCAACAACCACGAATTCTTCATCAACACCTCCAGTGACCAAATTCTTCTCTCAGATCCCCTTCCCTTCTCCTTCTGATTTGTTTCCTGTGATGCTTGTATATGAACAGAGCTCAGTTGTGGATGATGAATTCGATACTTGAGTAAACCTCAGCTAGTTATGTGTTAATTTCTCTGGTGTTTGATTTCTGCTGCTGTTCAGTTGCAGTTTCTTTTATCATCTCATGCTTGATTCCAGTGCAGCTTAGTGTTGCTAATTGTTGTGAACTGAGTTCCACCATCCAGAATTTTTCAAAGTTGTTGCCATCCTGATAATTCTTGTTGCATGTTTGATTTGGGCATTGATTGGATTTTATGAATGGAACTGCAATCCTGTTTCTTAGATTCTGTAGCTGGGAAATTTTGAATTAATATACTGTCTGACTGTTGAGAGAAATAGATTCTAAGGAAGTGTTGTCCTGACTCTATGCAATTTTGCACCGCTCGCCTGAGATACGATTGCAGAACAATTTTTGCTATTTGTGTTTCAGTTGGTAAGACAAGTCGAGGCGAACCAACCCAATCCCTCTTTGCGGTTCTGTTTGATTTTCTGATTTGGATTTAATTAGAAATATTTTGCTCTCATCTAGTCCTTTGGGAGAGAACGACATACTCGCCTTCTACCGCGACCTCGTCCGCTTGCGAGGCCCGTTTTAGGTGGTATCAGTGGGGTTCGCTTCCCCCATGATGACGCGCTCATCGTCTCCGCCACCATCTACAACTGCCACCTGGCCCGCATCGTAGTGGATGGCGGGAGCTCCGCCGATGTCCTCTACCTAAAAGCGTTTAGGGAGATGCAGGTGGACGAGAAGCTCTTGCAACCTGCAGCAAGACCCTTACAAGGCTTCGTCCCGGGGAAGACGATCTACCCTGTGGGGAAGGTGGATCTCCCCATGACCTTCGGCACCCTAGAGAACTACCGGACAGAGATGGTCCGGTTTGATGTGGTAGACCTCCCCTTTTCTTACAACGCGATCATGGGGAGGACCACGATCAACCGTTTGGGGGCCGCAATCCACCAGAACTACCTCTGTGTGAAGATCCCCGGGCCTCACGGCGTGATCACCGCTTCGGGGAGACAAAGACGTGGCCCGCGCTCTATACGAGCGCGCTGCCGCAATGATCGGGAGCATCAACATGATCAAAACCCCGGGGGGGGGGGGGGGGCTCCCCCCCGGAGTCAGACGCCGCCGTGATACCTTCCGGGAGGCCTCTTCCCAAGCCACGCCCGGAGGGGGACCTCCGGAAGATCCCACTGTCCCCGAACGACGGGGACAAAACCGTTAGGATCGGGGTGGATCTCCATGAAGAGCATGCGGAGCGACTCGCGGCTTTCCTGTGCGAAAACTTCGACGTTTTCGCCTGGAAGCCCTTCGACATGCGAGGTGTCGCCCGGGATGCCATCGAGCACAAGCTCGCGGTGACCCCCCCGATCAAGCAGAAGCTGAGGAAACTCTCCCTTGAATGCCAAGAGGCGTTCAAGGTAGAGATTGTCTGACTCCGAGAGGCGGGGTTCATTCGGGAGGTCTTGTACCCCGAATGACTTGCAAACCCCGTCCTCGTAAAGAAGTCGAACGGCAAGTGGCGAATGTGCGTGGACTTCACCGACCTCAACCGCGCTTGCCCCAAGGACAACTTCCCGCTCCCGCGAATTGACCAATTGGTCGACTCGATCGCGGGGTGCGAGTTGATGAGCTTCTTGGACGCATACTCGGGCTATCACCAAGTCCGGATGGCAGAAGGGGATGAGAAAAAGACTAGTTTCATAACTCCCCTCGGAACGTTCTGCTACATCCACATGCCCTTCGGGCTGAAGAATGCTGGAGCTACCTTCCAGCGACTCATGACGCTGGTCTTCAAGGACCAGATCGGTCGCAACGTCGAAGTCTACGTCAACGACGCGGTCGTCAAAAGCCCCCGCGCGACTGCTCACGTCGGCGATTTAGCGGAGACCTTCCACAACCTCCGTGCATATGGGCTGAAGCTCAACCCGGAGAAATGCGCCTTCGGCGTGTGCAGGGGGAAGCTCCTGGGCTTCCTTGTGTCCCAGCGGGGCATAGAGGCCAACCCCGAGAAGATCCGGGCGTTCCTGGACATGCCCCCGCCGCGCTCGGTCAAGGACGTTCAATGACTCACTGGCCGCTTAGCCGCGCTGAGTCGTTTCGTCTCGCGGTCGTGGGAACGCGGCCTCCAATTCTTCAAAATTCTCCGGGGGCTCGAGGGGTTCTGGTGGACCCCTGAAGCCCAAGAAGCCTTCGACGATTTGAAGAAATACCTCACGAGCCCCCAATGCTCGTGAGCCTGTCTCCGAAAGAGCCCTTACTCCTTTACCTCGCCGCGACCCCGGTCCCTGTAAGTGCGGTACTGGTAAAGGAGCAAGATGGGCAGCAGCGTCCCGTGTACTACGTGAGCGAAGCCCTCCAAGGGGCCAAAACTCAGTACACGGAGATGGAGAAGATCTGCTACGCCCTCCTAATGGCGTCTCGGAAGCTTCATTATTACTTCCTGGGGCACCCCATCACCGTCCCGTCATCCCTCCCCTTGGGGGAGGTGCTCTGAAACAAAGAAGTCACCGGCCGGATAGGGAAGTGGGGGGCTGAGCTCGCCCCCTTTTCCCTTTCCCTCACGGGGCGCTTTGCCATCAAGTCACAAGTCCTCGCCGACTTCGTGGCGGAGTGGACTCCTGCTTCCAGGCTCGGGGACGAAGACCTCCCCGCACTACCCTGACGCAGTGACCATTGGACACTCATGTTCGATGATTCCTTGTGCCTCGCTGGGGCCGGTGCGGGAGTAGTCCTCTAGAGTCCCGAGTGGAGGGAACTGGAGTATGCGGCGCGACTCGAGTTCCCTGCCATGAACAACATCGCCGAATACGAGGCTTTGCTCCTCGGGTTGTGCCTCGCGCTCTCCCTAGGGATTCGACGCCTCCTCGTGAAAGGAGACTCCCAGCTCATAGTTTGCCAAATGGACAAGTCCTACTTGTGCCATGACGCAAACTTGAGCCTTTACTTGCAGGAAGTGCGCAAGATGGAGAAGCACTTCGATGGCCTAGAGGCCCGGCACATCCCGCGGAGGGACAACGACCGGGCCGACGCCTTAGCCTGGGCAGCCAGCGCCCGGGAACCGCTCCCCAAAGGAGCTTTCCTGGAGCTCATAGCGAAGTCCTCGGTGACCCCCCGGACGCGGGCGACGAGCCTCGTGTCCCGGAAGTCACCGAAATCATCAGGACTTCATCCTGGATGGATCCCCTCGTCTGCTTCATCAAGGGGGAGCGGGACCCTCCCAACGAAACCGAGGCCAAGCACCTCCGGGCCAAGGCCCGGGCATACCTCCTTCTGGAAGGGAAGCTCTACAAGCGGGGGCCTTCCGCCTTGCTTCGTTGTCTTCCACGGCCGGAAGGGATCCGGCTTCTAGAGGATGTTCACTCGGGGAGCTGCGGGTCTCACCTGGCCCCACGAGCCCTCGCGGCCAAGGCCCTCCGTATGGGTTTCTATTGGCCCATGGTGATTCGCGACGCGCGAGACCATGTCTTCGCGTGCGAGGCCTGCCAGAAGATGGCCAAGGGTTCTAGCCTTCCCCCTGTAGCGCTGCAGACCATCCCCATCACTTGGCCTTTCACGCGCTGGGGAATGGACCTCCTAGGACCCTTCCCCCCAGCGCCCGGGGGCTACAAGTATGCGGTGGTCGCGATCGACTACTTTACAAAATGGGTACAGGCCAAACCTCTAGCCAGCATCACGTCCAGGGAGGTACAGCGATTCTTCTGAAAAAATATCGTATGTTGTTTCGGGGTCCCCCGGGAAATCACTGTCGATAATGGGACCCAGTTCGACTCGGTATATATTCGGGAATTCTGCGAAGGCTTGGGGCTCACCATCCATTTCGCCTCGGTAGCTCATCCCCAGAGCAACGGAGCCGTTGAAAGGGTCAACGGCGTAATCCTACAAGGGTTACGCTGACGGCTCGAGCAAGCCGCCTCCAAGCGGGGTGCATGGGCAGAGGAGCTCCCTAGCATCCTCTGTTCCATGCGCACGACCCTGAGCCGGGCGACGGGACGTACTCCCTTCTCTCTTGTGTACGGGGCTGAGGCAGTCCTCCCCCCGGAGATTGCCTTCCGGTCGCTACGGGTCGAGCTCCTAGACGGAGCTACGACCGCGACGTACCAAGCCAATGAAGCAAATCAACGACTGGAGGTCGACCTCGTGGAGGAGAAACACGACCGAGTGCTCCTCCGCCACGCCATCAACGAGCGTGAAATGGCGCCCGCATACAACCAGCGCGTTCACGAGAGGGCTTTTCGCCTCGGGGACCTTGTCCTCAAGCGCGTCACTGACCCCCAAGCCTAGGGCAAGCTCTCCCCCAAGTGGGAGGGCCCCTACAAGATCTCGGCAGTCCTGGGCTTGGGGGCCTACAAGCTCTCCAACCTTCAAGAGCAAGAACTGAAGCACACATGAAACGCACGTTTGCTTCGCAAGTTCTACGTATAGCCTACAGGCTCGTCCCCTCCCCCGGAGCAGTTACGCCAGAGGGGAGGGGGACATTGTAATCACCATTCCCTCCCCCGTCGCAGTTTCGCGGGGGGAGGCGTTGTATCTTAACTCTATCAATACAACTGGCTTTTTCCTCGACTCCGGCTCGTTGCAGGTTTTTACATTACTGTCTCTCACGGCGATGCCCTCCCCGCGAGGAAGTGGGCTATCACGACCCAACAAGTCTCTACAACGGGAGTCCCACTCCCGTAGGGCGGCTTACGATCACCCCTCGTGGACTGAGGGTGTAAGAGGCAACCCCCGGAATCTCACTCGGATTTTCTTGGATGCTCTTTCCCGGAGATCTCGTTCTCAGCTCCCCGTTTCTATGGTGACCGGAGGGTTTTCTCCCGGGATAATTCCCGGAAGTACTAGGCCACCCGGAAGACTCTCGGTATCCCGTTTTCACGGTGATCGGAGGCTTTTCATCCCGGAAGGAATTTCTTGGAATTTCAGAATTTTTTGGGAAAACTTGAAGAATTCTTAAGTGAAGGGTCCTTACCCCGGGGGCTTCGTCACCCCCACAGCGCGCGGAGCTACCCTCCGGCCTGCTGTGGAGGGGGGGGATAAGGAGCACCCGGGAATCACCCCGTTCCGGACCATTAAGAATTCAAAGTACGCAAGCAAACTTAGTTTTATTGAAAACATTTAACCGAAGGACATCTTCCCCCCTGGTGGGCATCATTACATCAAACGCGATACAACCCAAGGTACAACCCGGAAAGATCCTATGCCTAATAATCAGGAGGCCCTCAGATATCTCCCGGGCTAGGTCCCGGTACAAGCTGCGTATACGACGTTGGGCCTTCCGGAGCAAGTCTTCGGGCCAATATTCGTAGCCCGCCGGTGGGAGTATTCGAAGCGGGGGAACCCTCCAGGACCCTGGTCGGGGAGGGAATAGCTCGGCACGATGATTGTCGAAATTGTCCAGGTGCCACTCCGGATGCAACCGCAGTCGGATTGGTTCCCGGGAGACGCCTCCTGCCACGTCCCCCGGAGAAGAGACTTAACAAAAATAAAGGCGGCCTGGGCATCCCCCGGGTGGCACCCGCTGGGGCTCAAAGGCCTCACCCCCGGAGAGTTTCTCCGGGATCTTCGCCCGGGAGTAACTGACGAGGATTAATACCCGAGCCAGTTCAAATAAATACACGGCTGGTTCAGGATAGACTCGAACCAGACAAGTGCCTGGTGGTGCGAACTCAAGTCATTCCGAGAAGCACAGGCATGAGGTCGCAGGCTTTACGCGATCAAACCGTAGCTAATGCGCAGTCAGGAGTGCGAGTGCCATATGCGGACAGAAGACTGCAGATGGTGCGCGGTCAGCAAACAACGCGCGGTCAGAACACCTTCGACCAGGGGACGCGGGATTGATCTGCCCTTATAACGGGGATATCCCGTGTATCTCGAATATTCTTCCACGTATGGAGACAACCGTCAGGAGGTTAATACGTGCGGTTATCTATAAATAGCACGTGTTAAACCTGTGTGGGAGTTAGGAGCGGTTGCCGAAACTGCATCCAAGCAACTGTTTGATGCCGTTGTGACTTGGCACCCTTTTGACCAGTATAAAGGGATAGCCCAATGCATCAAACAGGGGGATCGAATGACCGAACAACCAGATGATCAGATCATCAAATCAAAGCAACCAGAAGACAGTAGTCTAAATTAGATAGCTCTCATAAGCCTTCCAGGCATTGCATTGTACAAATACATCAGAAAAATCTTCGTTTGTGAAGATCTTTTCCATAACTCTGTAAATTCTTTTACCGTACATAGTGAAATCCCAACAGGACGTAGGGCTATTACTCCCACCATCGAGGGCCCGAACCTGTATAAACCTCTCTGTGCTCCAGTTCTCTTTGATTCATCATACCTTCCCGGAGGGACACCCTGAAAGGTCTCACAACCTACAAATTCTGCATAAGTTCGGCTAAAGACCCCGAATCCGAATCGTCGACAGCTGGCGCCCACCGTGGGGCCTTTCTCAAGGCGTCCTAATTTTCATTCGGAGGTTCGCTGAATTATGGCTGGAGCATATGATTCTGAGAACGATTTCGATCTCGAGGATTATGCTCACATTCCGATGCCTTCTCCAAGCGATCCTGTCCCAATGGAGGAAACCAGAGGCGAGAATCTCCCAGAGGTCGAATCAACTCTCCAGGTCATGTCTATCGACCAGGAGGAGACTAACGCAAGGTCAGAACCCACCGAGGTTCTTAGCGCGTTAGAGGGTGAATCCGGTCCGTCATACGACCCTACTGAGGGGAATGATGATATCAACAACGAAATCAGCCCGGGGAGGTTCGACCCTGATAACCTCCATCGTCTCTTTGATTTCGAGTCTGACTTGGAACAAACCGAGATGTTTTCTCCCGCGGCAACCTCTCTCCCTAGACAGTTCACTGCCTTATCAGAGGGAAATCCTAATCAACAGGCTGCTAGGGAAGAACAGGAACGAAAACAAAAGGAGGATCAAGATCTTGAGCAACAAGACAACGAACTATGCAGAACTGCCCTAGAGGCTCTTCAAGATGCGCAGGCTCGTTACGATGCTGCTCCGAGTTCTTCCTGACGATCACGTGGTCGTAAACGCGATCAGACACCTTCTTTGCCTCCGGAGCGTTTCCCGGTGGACGAAGAAACGGTAACACCTGGAGCCCCTAGGAGAAGTACGCATGGCCGGCTTCGATCTATCGCGGAGGTCATGCGTAATTTTCCTCCTACGGTCACGGATGCGCAGAAACCGGCCTTCACCAGAATCCTGGCCGAGAGGTTGGATGAGGTCGTAGCTGAGGCGACCCCTACGGCCTCTTCTCGGTCGGTGACACATTCCCAGAATCGAGAGCATTCTCACTCTGGTTCTGGTCGACGGAGTTATCCGCCGCTTGTACCATCCTGCCAGGACAAGTCCCGGCGGGTGCAGGATTCTCGTGATAGGGATCGAGTCCCTGTCCACTCTCGCTTAGGACCTCGAGTGGCTTCTCCATTGCGTGAAGTCGCTTGCGATCCAATCGAGGGCCGTAGGACGGTTCATGGTCCCTACGTTGGTTGCAAAGCTTTCTCGCCTGGCCTTCGTGCGGTCGTTTGGCCAGACAACTTTAGGCCAGGGGCCATAGAGAGATTCGACGGAACTCAGAACCCGTCCGAGTTCCTTCAAATCTACATTACTGCCATCCAAGTAGCAGGAGGCGATGACCGGGTCATGGCCAACTACCTGCCAACGGTCCTCGAAGGACCGGCAAGAACCTGGTTGTTTAACCAACCCGAAGGTTCGATCTATAACTAGGAAATGCTGTGTGATGCTATCCTCAGCAATTTCCAAAATTGTTATCAGAAGCCGGGTAAAGAGGATGACCTCCATCGACTACGACAAACTTCGACCGAAACCCTTCGTCAGTTTGTCAAGAGATTTGTTGGGGTGAGGAATACCATCCCGAACCTATCTGATAGCTCCGTTATTAGGGCATTTAAGCATGCCGTTCGATATCGGAGATTCACCGAAGACTTGCTCATCCATCCTCCTCGATCAGTAGCCGATCTCTTTGATATGGCTGATCGATACTCCGACGCAGCTGAAGCTGTCGAATGGAACCGGATGGTCGATAAAGGTAACCTACCACCTCAACCAGGTCTCAAGGACGTTAGGAAGGAAGATTCAAGCAAGAAGCCGGAATCTTCATCGGGCGGGAAGTCGAAGAAGTCGAAAAGGAATCGCTCTGGGCAGTACCGCGAGGTCGCAGTTGCAGACAAGCCTCCTTTGACCAAAGGTAACAAGCCTTCGTTTAAAAATAAAACTGCTTTTGGTGGTCGTAGTGCCGACCAGCCAGAGAAGTCGACTAACCCGCAGGAAGGCAAGAAATGGTGTCCACTCCACAACTCCGCAGGCCACGACCTCAAGAACTACAGGAGTTGGTTGAAGCAGTTAGACGACTTCTACCAGGGGTTGGACCGATGCCGACCTTACCGACTAAGGAAAAAGCATGCGGGCTAAGAGATGCCGACGGGGACGAGGAGATGTCTTACCAGGTACCTCATAATCATGTTAATGTTATTTTCGGAGGTTCCTCCTCTTTTGTTTCCAAAAGGCAGTTTAAGGCGTTTTATCAAGAGGTTAACCAAACGGAGACATTCCTTGGTGAACCTCAATACCCCCGTTGGTCGGATACACCTTTGACGTTTGATCGCTCTGATTGTCCTACAGGGCTTACTCGACCATTGAGGCTTCCCCTGGTCATTACCCCAATCATCAGTAATGCGAGAGTCGAAAGGGTCCTGATCGATGGAGGAAGCTCCTTGGATATTCTATTGGTCAAGGCGCTCGACGAGATGCAAATCCCTTGTTCGAAAATTAAGCCCATAATCCATCCATTTTATGGGATAATTCCTAGTCCCTCCATGATGCCATTGGGACAGGTGGTCCTCCCGGTCACACTGGGAGAACCGTATAACTTCCGAACAGAATTGGTTACTTTTGATGTGATTGATTGTGATTCGTCTTGCAATGCAATCTTTGGCAGGCCAACTCTTGCTAAGTTCATGATGACAACGCACTATGCTTATCAGTGCGGCAAGTTGCCTGGCCCCAAAGGTGTCATCTCGATCCGAGGCAGTCGCAACGTGGCACTCATGTGTGACCGGCTATCTTTGGAGATGGTGGACCAACTTCCCCTCCGGGACGCTCAGGTCGCAACATGGCCACTGACGCGATCAAGGCTGTTCCTCGACCAGATGAGAAAGTCAAACTAGTTCCTTTGTACCCAGATGATCCATCCAAGACAATTCGGGTCGGATCAGGCCTGGATGACAAATAGGAACTCGAGCTCATTACTTTCCTCCGGGCTAACGCGGATGTGTTTGCGTGGAAACCGTCCGACATGCCCGGTGTCCCAAGGGAGGTAATCGAGCATAGGTTAGCAATTCGACCTGGACAGCGACCAATAAAGCAAAAGTTCAGGCGCTTTGCTGTTGACCGACAGGAGGCCATCCAAGAGGAGTTGGACAAGCTCCTAAAGGCCGGGTTCATTCGCGAGGTTGATCACCCAGAATGGCTTGCAAATCCGGTCATGGTCTGCAAGTCAAATGGTAAGTGGTGCATGTGCGTCGACTACACCAGCCTTAACAGTGCCTGTCCGAAGGATGACTTTCCCCTTCCCCGCATCGACCAGCTGGTCGATTCAACCGCGGGCTGCGAACTGATGAGTTTCCTGGACGCTTACTCGGGATATCATCAAATTACCATGGCAGAAGAAGATGAAGAGAAGACTGCCTTCATCACCCCGTTCGGCACCTACTGCTACGTAAGAATGCCGTTCGGTCTCAAGAACGCAGGTTCCACGTACCAGCGCTTGATGCAAAAGACCTTTCTTTCCCAGATAGGGCGTAATCTCGAAGCATATGTAGACGACTTGGTTGTAAAAAGCACTAAGAGATTGTCTCATTTGGACGATCTCACTGAAAGCTTCTATAATTTGAATCGCTTTGGAATAAAATTGAAACTGGAGAAATGTTCCTTTGGGGTTTCTTCAGGAAAACTTCTGGGTTTTCTTGTTTGTTCCAGAGGCATTGAAGTCAATCCTGAGAAAATCAGGGCTATCAAACAGATGAGGTCTCCCTCGACCATGAAAGATGTTCAACGCCTGGCAGGTCGCATGGCAGCCTTAAGCCGGTTCGTATCGCGACTAGGCGAGAGGGGACTACCTTTCTTCAAAGCCCTGCGAAAACATCACAATTTTGCATGGTCCGATGAGGCCGAAAAAGCGTTTCAGGAGGTGAAGGCATATTTATCCAGTCCGCCAGTCTTGGTGTCTCCTGATAAAGGAGAACCATTACTCCTCTACTTGGCAGCCATACCACACGCGGTCAGGGCTGTCCTGATCGCGGATAGAGAAGGAATACACAGACCCATCTAATATGTAAGCGAGGTGCTTCATGGTCCTAAGGAGCGATACCCTAAGGTCCAGAAGATACTTTACGCACTACTGATGGCTTCCCGTAAGCTACGACATTACTTTTAAGTACATAAAGATCATAGTACCCTCCTCTTTTCCATTGGCGGATATTGTCCGCAACCTGGAAAAATCTGGTCGGTTCGCAAAATGGGCTGTCAAGCTCGGTGCCTTCAACATCCATTTCACACCCCGCACTGCGGTTAAGTCTCAGGTCTTGGCCGATTTTGTTGTCGAATGGACCAATCCTGAGCCACCCGTGCGGGTGCCCGAGGAATTGGAATGTCCCAATCACTAGACAATGTACTTCGACGGCTCTCGTAGTTTTCAACACTCGGGGGCTGGAGTGGTCTTAGTTACGCTTCAGGGCGAAGAGCTTAAGTTTGTCTTTCAACTACACTTTGTTGCGACCAATAACACAGCAGAGTATGAAGGTTTTCTTGCAGGGTTCCGGGCAGCAAAATTTCTCAGAGTCCGTGGATTAGTGGTGAGGGGAGACTCACAGCTAGTCATAAACCAAGTAAACAAGGAGTACAGCACTTCCGATGAGACAATGGCTCATTACCTGGGGGAAGTGAGGAGATTGGAAAAACACTTCAGTTATTTCGAAGTCCAATACATCCCGCGAAAGGACAATATTCTCGCAGACCAATTATCCAAAATTGGGTCCTCACGTACATTCGCTCCGGCAGGAGTGTTCGTCGAACACTTGGAACATCTTTCGATTTTGACTTCGGTCGAGGATGATCCGATAACAGTCTGCGTTACCAACCTTGGTCAGGAACAGGATTGGACTCATCCATTGAGAGTCTATCTTGAACATGGGACCTTACCCGAGGACGAAACCGAAGGTGATTGGTTAATTCGAAAAGCGTGTCTATACAAACTCATAGAAGGAGTTTTGTATAGAAAGGGTACTCAAGGAGTATTCATGCGCTGCATATCTCAGGAGGAAGGTAAATCCCTCTTGAGAGAAATACATGACAGTGTATGCGGTGCGCACGCGTCATATCGTACACTGGTCGGAAAAACTTTTCGACAAGGATTCTACTGGCCTTCGGCACTCGATGATGCCAAGAATATGGTCAAGATGTGCCCTCAGTGTCAGTTTCATGCGAGACAGGTCCATCAACGTGCCTATGCATTGCAAACCATTCCCCTTGCATGGCCCTTTGCGGTCTGGGGGATGGATATTGTCGGTCCTATGCCACAAGCTGTCAATGGATACAAGTTTCTGTTCGTAGCTATTGACACGTTTACAAAGTGGATTGAGGCCAAACCGGTACGCAATATTACCGCCGCTGTAGCACAAAAGTTCTTCCATAAGAACATTGTTGCTCGATTTGGTGTTCCGAATCGTCTCATTACGGATAACGGTTCCCAGTTCGCTAGTGGTCTTTTTCTAGATTACTGCGATCAGATTGGAACCAAGGTGTGCTTTACTTCTGTGGCTCTTCCACAGAGCAATGGTGCTGTGGAACGTGCCAATGGGCAGATACTGCAAGGTATCAAGAAATGTGTTTTCGATCGCCTTAAGACTCGCTCGGGGGCTTGGGCAGATGAACTCTACACCGTTCTATGGGCACTATGAACTATTTCTAGTCGAGCCACCGGTGAGACGTCCTTCCATTTGGTCTATGGGGCTGAGGCCGTATTACCTATGGAAGTTAGTATTGGATCTGTTCGGATAGAACAATTCGAACGAGTTGATCAGGTCGAACAACGATCACAAGACCTCATCCTCCTGGAAGAAAAGCGTGATCGCGCTTTGATCAAGTCAGCGGTATACTTGCAAGCTTTGTGCAAGTACCATAACAAAAGGGTGCGACCACGTAGTCTCCACGTGGGCAATCTGGTTTTACGAAAAATACAAGACCAATCCAATCGCAACAAATTCTCCCCGAAATGGGAAGGCCCTTATACTGTTGTTTCGGTGCCGCGACCAGGATCAGCTCGGTTAGCGATGGAGGATGGTCTAATCTTGTCCAATACCTGGAACATCGATCAACTACACAAGTTTTATGTGTAAGTATCCAATCCCTTTTCCTTTTCAATTAGCATGATTTAAACAAAATGAGTGCTTTTTTTGTTGTTTCGTATGTCAAATATTTCCTTTTATGGCCATGTGTTATGAATTTGGCTCGGGGGCTGGTCGCCGGTGGTTATATCGCTGCAATGCCCCAATCGGATTCGCTGGCCAATCTCATGACCACTTCCAGACAAGACACTCCTCAATAAGCCGTTTCTCAACGCACACGGGGCTTGCTGGCATGTCCTTGGTCATCTGAGTGGCTGCCGGTTTGCAACAAGCTTAGGCGTTGCATCGAGTATAATTGCTGGCTTGATCGCATATCCCTGGTCGTTACACCCATATTTTTCCTGTGCTTATAATACTAAGTCTCCAGTATATATAATCACAGGCGGGGGCTAGGGGAATATGGTTATATGAAACAACAAAAATATGTTTTCTTTCGGAGTAAAACCACAAAATTGCATGCATTGCATTCTATAAATTGTATCTGTACAGGTACAAGGTTCACATAATCCTGAGCTCGGTCAAGAGTTTGTCTACGAGAGGTCTAATTTCCTTCATGATAGCCTCAAGTTGTTCCTCACTCTCGATCTCTACCTCTCCTACCAGTGGATTCAGATCCAGATCTGGGCCATGGTGGAGATGAAACCTGCAGAGAATGGCGGAGGCTGCTGATCGGACTCTAGTTCTGATTGCCTCTCGTTGTCGCCTGGTATCTTCAGGAAGATACTCGAGGAGTGATTCCACTTGGGCTACGACCAGTTTAGACCAGTCACTGGGGCTAAGGTCGTCTGTTGTGATTTCTGTTGCATCTAGGCCTTCATGCCTAACCCTAATTTTGATGATTAATGAAAACAAAGTGTTTTGGACTAATTGTGCTTCTGAGACTTTTTGATACAGAGATTGTTCGGGAAGAATTACGAGATGATCAAGATGAACCCGACATAAAGAGAAGCACGAGATGCAGGAGAGCAAAAGACAAGACGCAAATCGTCAAAATGCAAAAAACTGAAGGTAACATTGTCTTTAGTTTTACCGATCTCGGTGTTTTGGAGTTGATCGGTTTAGGACTTTATTTTTTAGTTTTAACCGTTCTATAAAGAGGGGTGGCGAAAGTCCTCTCTTTATCTCCAACATAAACCGAGAAACTTAGGTCATTGCATTGCATCATTTTGATTGGATTTGGTTTGAACTTAATTTGAAAAATCTGGTTTTTCAGTTCAGTTTTTGACAGCAGAAGAGTTTTTCGATTTTATAGAAAGATTTAGGAAGATATGGTTTTTTCTTATGTTGACAAAAATGTAGCCCTTGAAATTATCTTTCGAACGAGCTATTAAAAACCTCTTTTGGATTTCTGGATTTAAAGTTATCTCTGTTTTTGTTCAGGCTGGCTGTCAGTTTGCTGAACTGACTGTCAGTTTGAATGTCAGTTTGTTTAAACTGACAATTGTCCAGAGAGGGTGTATTTTGGGCTCAAAATTTTTGTACTAAACTGTCTGTCAGTTTGTCCATACTGACTGTCAGTTGGGGATTCGACCACTGTGTTTTTAACTGAGTTTCTATTTGATTTTGGTCGAGTCTGTGGTCGAACTGACTGTCAGTTTGCATAACTGATTGTCAGTTGTGGGTTTCAGGTTTCCATAAACAACCACGAACGGCTAGAAAATTTTCATCCGTAAATTTTGTTGGCCGTTATGCACTAAACTGACTGTCAGTTAGGCAAACTGACTGTCAGTTTGAGTTGCTGATTTTCAGCCCTAGCTCCAACGGTTCATTTGATTCTTGAGGCTATAAATAGGGGTTTTGGGCATGTGTTTTATACAACAAGCAGTAGCATTTTCTTATACACTCCTGAGCTTTAGTTTTCTACTTAAAATCTTGATCTTTTGATCAAGTCGAGTGTTTTCCGATCCACCGAGCACTTCAGTTCATTTGCATTTGCATTCACTTAGTTTCTCGGTACGTGTTTGGAGGTCAAGAGAAGACCTCGCTGCTTGTTACTCTTGGCGAGCGCCCTCACCTAGATGGTTCGGAGGCATGGCCGTTGACCTCTCCAGTTTGGAGATTGTTGGAGAGGCTCGGCGAAAGTGTACAAGGCATCGGTGCTCGCCTTTCCGGAGTGGACAAGGAGCAACCAATAGTTGATAATACTCTTCGTGAGTATTGAGGCAAAACTCAAGTGACTTGAGTGCTTCAACGAGGACTAGTGGAGACTGGGCGAGTCTCTGATACCTCGGTAAAAACTGCTGTGTTCATTCTCTATCTTCTCTCTTTAATATATTAAATTGCATTTGGTTTTTCTTGGTATAAAAACTTGTTTTTATTTGAAGTTTTCAAAAGCCTCCTATTCACCCCCCCTCTAGTCGGCATCCTTGATCCTACAATTTCGACCACATCCGCCCTTAGAAGACCGGCTACCATCTTCAGCTTTTCGAAGATGGATAGGCTCAAGTCTTTATTCGCCCTCCGGACAGAGTCAATGGTCATCTGGAGGAAAACCTTCTCTTGACTAAGTTGGTTTATTTGATCTGCTTGCGCTGCAATAAGGAGATCGTTATAAACAGTCCAAATGACAAAGTTAAGTTGTTCTGGTCGGAAGTTGACTTACATGAGAGCTGTGATCGCAGTTCTTTGAGCTCGGCCTCTAGATGTGAAATCGTGGTGGCTGCCCTGAGCTCGTCATTTTCCCGATCAACAAGGCTCTTCTTCAGGAAGGCATTTTCCCTGCAACAAAAGAGACGATTGTCATAACAAGTTTTCATTCAGGCAAACTAAAGCACTTTTTTCTTACTCCTGCAAGTGATTCTTTTCCTCTTGTATGGCCTCCATGCTATTTGCCATAGCCATTGACCGGGTCGCCATACGGGACAATTCCTATGGCATAGAGGGAAGTCAGTTGCAAATTCTGAGTATTCTATGCAAAACTCAGATATCATGAGAGGTGTTCAACATACCTCAGTGTATTCCCGAAGCAACTTGTCCTTCGGGACAGGGGGAGGCTGACTCGATGGACTCGCCTCATCCCCGGTAGGAGCAGCAGATGAATGTCCCTGCTGAGCCCCGGTTGCAGGTCTCAATGCCTGCGATTGGGTCTCCGCATCCAACTCGTCCCTAACGGCCCGGACGACTTCCTGGACCGGAGGGACAGAGTTTTCTTTGCTGGAGGCTTCAGCACCACCAGGAACTTCAACCCTCGCCGAGGCTGTTGGAGGGTTTGGCACTGAATCTCTATGCCTAAGCAGGAAAAAGAAACTGTTAGTTTCTCGGATGGTTTCCACGACTTGATCCGATATAAACGGAGGAGAATTCTTACCATAACTGAAATCCCATTAGCTTCTGGGACTTCGAAGATGGTTCCCCAAGAGAAAGAGGACAATCATTGTCCGTTCTGGTCTTTCTCCTCGTGAACAAGATCTTCTCCTTTTCTCCCTATGTACATCAGCCTGTAAGCATATACATGAGGAATGATGAAGAGTTGAATGGTAAGAACCCATACCGGGGTAACTTGCTCGGTTGGCAGGGATGCACCCGAAGGTCGGGGTGTCTCCTGAACTGCTGGAGCTGGCACTTCGTCCGCAACCCTGAGGTTGGAAGTGGTCGCGAAATCTTGCTCCGTTATTTCCGCCCCTGTCGCCAGGAGTGGAGTATTCGCCCCCCTAGGATTCACAAGAGTCGTAGGAGGAATTTCTTCTCCCTGTACGAGCGTGGCACGGTGAACACACATACAGATGAGATTGTAAATTCAAGATCGCAAGGAATTTTACCGTGGTCGTCCCTTCGACCAAGGAGGGAGAAGTTACAGACCCTGAAGCCTCCAGGGCTTCAGGAGCAGAGATCTCACTTGCGACCACAGGATTCCCAGTGGTCACGGGGTCCGCTGCAGCTGCCTCTGTCTCGGCGGGGCGAGGCAATGTTTCGCCGGATTGAGAAGTTGCCACCGTCCTCTTCCGGCGAACCAGAGGAATGTCGTCTTCCTCCTCCTCGCTCCTTTCACCCTGTACGACGAAGAAGTGATTCCAGTTTGTACCTGGGGTAACAGGAGGCACATGATATCTTACCGCAGTTTTCTTCGCGGTAAGGGGAGTTCTTTGCGAAGAGCCTTCCTCGAGAATTTTCTTGGATTTCTTGAGTGCAGGTTCCTTCACTCCGGACCTTGAAGAGACTTTCTTCACTCTCTTCATCGTCGGCTTCCCCAGGAAACCGACGTTTTCACTCGGAAATGTCACCTCAGCAAATCTCCCCAAAAGTTATGCCATTCTGGTGCCCTTATTAGTACAAGACGTACATATGACTTACGGACAGAACATGACGAAAGGTAACATACCTTTCGACGTTCCTGTTTAAGGTCGTCGCCCGCATGGATCAAGCTTTGAGGGCGAGGCGATCCCCTGGTTCCCTCCACTTCGGCACTGTATGCCCTGAGGAGGTAGTTTGTCTGCTTCTCGATTTCGGACGAAGGCAAAATTGCGTCACCAGCATACCAGTTAGCAAGTTATAACAGAAAAACATAAGACTTTGTTGGCTAAGTCGCATACCATTGTTGTAGTCCAAGGTGCTGTCTGCCATGGACTGTATCTCCCAAGCCGGATGAGCCCTTTCGCGCAGGGGGCTCACCCGATTCTTCACGAAGTCGCGGATGATATCGCGAGCCGTTAGTCCCTGTTGGACTAAGTGAAGAATCACCTCGGCTTGCTTCATGTACTCTGCATTTAGAGCAGGGAGGGAATCCAACTTGCTAGGCTTCTCTGGCCGCGAGTTCACAAACCACAACCCACTCTCAAATGGAGGGGTGCAGTAAAACCATTTCTGGTACCACCGGTGCATGGAGTCTCACAGGGGTAGGAAGGGATACTCTTTCTTCTCCCTTATCCGGAAGTAGATACATCCGGCGGCGTTGGCGCTCTTTGACCACGCCGAGTAATAGAAACGTCGGAAGAGATCCACGCTGGGATACACTCCGACGAAGGCTTCGCATAGGTGCTGGAAGACCGCCAAGATCAAGACAACATTTGGGTGGAGATTCACTAACTCCAACCTGTAATGCTCCAAGATCCCCTTCAGGAACCGACTCTCAGGAAATCGGAACCCGCACCTCAAGTATTTTTCAAAAACCACCAACTCGCCCTCTTGGACGATTGGGGTTTCTTGATCCTTCCCCGCGGGTCGCTAATTGATCAGCAATCTTGGGGGAAGAATCTCTTCCTTCTCCAGTGCTATCAAGCTCTCCTCCGTGTGATGGACCGATTGGCTCCAGGATGCTATTTTTGGAAGAGATTGTGGGGGAAAGCTGGCGGCTTTGAGGGCGACGGAAGATGGAGAACGAGGGTTTGTGTGCGGCGGAAGTTCTAAGGTTGGGGACTGGGTGCGTGGCTTCCTCAAGAAGCTACCTGCTCCTTTTATAGGCCCGAGGGGACACTCCACTGAGGGTAACATTCCATTTAATATTCTATTCATTTCCCATAATGGATATTCTCTCTGTTAAACCAGCTATGCGCACCGAATCCGAAACAAAAGTTCTTCTTTGTCTCAAACTTGAGGATTAACAATGCGTATAAAAATGTGAAGAGTTTTACAAAGGTTTTCGAAGGACATTCTCCTTCATGATTCTTGTAAACCTTCACGAATTTATCATAAAGATATTCTATGATTCAACTGTTGTGTGTACAGTTACTCTTCGATCAGATTGCTTTATTATCGGAATCATGTCTTTGATCGGCTAGTTTGATCGAATTTCGATTCTGACCGCGGTAATCTTCCTGATCGAACTTCATTTTTAACTGCGGCTTTGGGTCTGATCGCGGTATCAGCACTACTCGCGGTATAACATTTTGAGTGCGTTTATGGTCGTAATGATGGAACTCATCTGTGTATGAGTGGTCGTAAAAACACTGTTTATGGCCGCATTTTCACACAGAAGTTATGAAGAATCTTCATGTTATGTAAGATAAAAGAAATCTTTATTTCTAACAATCTTTACATACAAAAGGGATGCCGGCGACCAGAGTGTTGACCTTATCCGAGAGGAGTTTACAAAGTTCTCCTAGGGACATGTTGTCGTCAGTAGGATCTACATTAACAACCCCTAGGGAACTAGCAACTACTCTAAGTCTATCTACATCATCCCTAACAAGGGATGCGCTATTATTCCTAATCAAGTCGGAGAGTTCTCGCTGTTGCCGAGTGTGATCCCTCTCCCGACGGAATTGGCGCGCCTCTTCACGGGATCTTTCAAAACATTCTGCTAGATGCAGAATCGCCGAAGACATCTCTTCGGTCTTCTCCAGAGCCTCTTTTTCCCCTTGGAGAGTCTGTCCTGGGGGGAGGCAGGATCTCAGCAGGCTGATCGCTAGGGGCTCTGATCTCCTACATTTGCAAATGTTAGTTGCACTAATTGTAACAATGAGAAAAAGGAGATAGAAATAATCACCTGTCCTCGCAAGTGACAGGTTGATATAGGCATCCCAGAAAGTAGATCACCCGATAAAGTTTAAGGATCATCGTATGGTGGAAGTGCGGCCTTCCCACCATAAGATTGCTTCCCCAACACAAGTTGAGGATCATCTGGTCGAGGAGGAACAACCTTCCAACCAGAAGATTGATCACCCGAACAAGAACGGGGATCATTGGGATGAAATGGAGAAAGTTGAGAAGTACGTCCCTCCAAAGGTGGAGATGAAAGTTCGACCTGCCGAGGTGCATGGATAGGAAGAACTAGAGGAACTGAAGGAAGAAAGAACGATGATGCGTCTTTCATCTTTGTTTTGCTGGAGGATCCCTCGTCAACCTTGGGTTTCTTCCTTGAAGGAGATAGATCTTCGAGCATCTGTAAATCCTGCTCGAAAACTTCTTCATCACTCTCAATCTCGATGATGTTGTGGTCTCCCATCGAGAAGTGTATGAGAAGGAAAGGGAAGATGGTTTTGAGAGAGAATTAGCCGGGAAGATGAATTGTGGAGCTTTGAAGTCTAGAGGCTTCGGTATTTATAGCCGCCAGGGTGACGGTTCAGTTTTCGAATGCCTCAAGTTTTTAAACCATTTACAATTTTACCTCGAGTTAAAAAACGTTTCAACGGCGCCATCATTACCTGTCACATTTTACCCAGAGTCCATCTCGGGGAACCAACCGCCGCACTTAGTGCGCCACTAAGTGAAGGATTTGAAGCGTCGGATTAAATGTCCGATGTAAGTCTTGAAATTTGAAGTAAACACATCCCTTCGTTCTCTTCAAATTTGGGGGCTAGCTGACGAGGATTAATACCCGAGCCAGTTTAAATAAATACACGGCTGGTTCAAGATAGACTCAAACCAGACAAGTGCCTAGTGGTGCGAACTCAAGTCATTCCGAGAAGCACAGGCATGAGGCCGCAGGCTTTACGCAATCAGACCGTACCTAATGCGTAGTCAGGAGTTCGTGTGCCATACGCGGACAGAAGACTGCAGATGGTGTGCGGTTAGCAAACAACGCGCGGTCAGAACACCTTCGACCGGGGGACACGGGATTGATTTGCCCTTATAACAGAGATATCCCGTGTATCTCGAATATTCTTCCACGTACGGAGACAACCGTCAGGAGGTTAATACGTGCGGTTATCTATAGATAGCACGTGTTAAACCTGCGTGGGAGTTAGGAGCGGTTGCCGAAACTGCATTCAAGCAACTGTTTGATGCCGTTGTGACTTGGCACCCTTTCGATCAGTATAAAGGGATAGCCCAATGCATCAAACAGGGGGATAGAACGACCGGACAACCAGATGATCAGATCATCAAATCAAAGCAACCAGAAGATAGTAGCCTAAATTAGATAGCTCTCATAAGCCTTCCAGGCATTGCATTGTACAAATACATAGGAAAAATCTTCGTCTGTGAAGATCTTTTCCATAACTCTGTAAATTCTTTTACCGTACATAGTGAAATCCCAACAGGACGTAGGGCTATTACTCCCACCATCGAGGGCTCGAACCTATATAAACCTCTCTGTGCTCCAGTTCTCTTTGATTCATCATACCTTCCCGGAGGGACACACCGAACGGTCTCACAACCTACAAATTCTGCATAAGTTCGGCTAAGGACCCCAAGTCCGTCCGAATCGTCGACAGTAACCTTATGGGTAACCTGGTAAATTTGATTTAAAGACTTAGCAAAAAAATCTAATTTCTATTGCATCAAAATGTTTTTGTACAAGTGTCCGGGGCTTCCTCTAAGAAGCTACCGGGAGCAAAAACCTAAAAACAAAAGGGTCCTATCTAAAGGCCCGGGGGGGAGGCTCATACTTGTTCGTTGACGCCCTCCCCCCGGGAGGGTCCTGCCGGAGCCGCGACATTTGCCCCCGGAGGCACCGGCGGCGGGAACCGCACCCGGATTATCCGGTCGTAGAAGCCGCCGGTGAGCTGCTCCACTTCTCGCCGAGATGGCTCGAAGAACTCCGGAAAGCTCTGGGGGATTCGGCCCCCGATCGCCCGGGCGCCAACCCCCCGGTGCTCCATGAGCCTGGCCGCGGCGGCCACCACAGGGATCGCCCGTCCCCATGCCCGGGCATCAGTGGCCTCCGGGATCACGGAGACTTGTGCGTTAAGAAAACGTACAGCCTCCGTGAGCATCGCCGGGGCCGCCTCGGAGCTGCTCCCCGAGCCCAGGCTCACTCCAAGCCCCTCGAGGGCTGAGCGAACGGAGCGGCCCGCGTCCGCCACAGCCCGGACGCTGGAGCCCTCGAGCTCTCGGAGGGCATCCTCCTTCGCCTTCGCCTCCCTCCGGAGCCGGTCATTGGCGGTCTCGGAGGCGTGGATCTGGGCCCAGACCCAGGCCAGCTCCCGGAGGGCGTCGTCTCGCTGCTCCAAATAGGCAGCGGCCCTCTCCTCCGCGTCCTTCAGTACCCGGTTGAAGAGCGCCTCAATCCCCCAGGTAATGGCCGCCCCCTACAAGCGCAAGAGTTAGAGAAAATCTCAAGTTGGAGTCCCGAAGGAAACAATCCACCGGCTCGAGAAAGGACCTGGATCTGGAGGGATTGAAGCTCCCCAAAGCCCTCGCGGAGAGTCCCTTGCGAGACGTAGTCCTGGACCTTCCGGGTTTGCAGACTCTCCGCGTACCGGTCAACCTCCCCCGCGGACAGCAGGGGGTCTCCCTCCCGACGACGTCGGACCCATCGCGGCCGACGACGGGCCCCCTTGCAAAGGACGTGGGGTGATGAGAACTGGCGTGGCGGTGGCCGTCGTCCTCGCCGCCGAAGAAGTCTCCGAGGGGGAGGCCGATGAGGTCTCCGAGGGAGTACCTCCCCGGGGGGGGGATAAGGAGCCCTTTCCCCTTCCCGGGCCGTGGAGCCCCCGGGACCTCCGCCGCCGGAGGGACCTCGTATACCGAGGGGCTCCCCCCCTCATCTACCGGCCACTCGACGCGAGGAGGGGAAGCCTCCGCGAATCGTACCTCCGGCCTCTCCGGCTCTGGTAGTGCTGGGGCTGCCGGGAGAGCCACCGCCGAAGGTAGCAAGGGGGCGTAATCCGCCGAGTCGGATGCCCCCCCGTTGCCGGCCGGCGCCTTCCCTTGGGCCTCTCCGGAGGCCTCGGGGAGGTGCGCGGGCTCTTGCGCCTCCACCGCCCCGCCGGAGTTCTCCGGGAGAGGCGGCGTCACTTCACGCCGAGGAGGCGCCCGGGCACGCCCCGACCCGGGGGCTGCGTCCCGGGCCTTCATGGGCGTGGAGCCCGGGGTCGTCGATGGACCGGGGGCTTTCTGAGCCTTGGCCCCCTTTGGCTCAGAGCCCCTGGTGACCTCCTTCCCCTGCTTGTGGGAACCGGGGGTGGGGAGAGGCGTCCTCGCCGGTAGCCTTAGCCCAAAGGCCTCGGCCACCAGGTTCCGGGGAGGACCCTCCCCGATGACGGGCACGATCCGATCGTGCTCGT
Source organism: Pharus latifolius (assembly GCA_019359835.1). NCBI lineage: Eukaryota > Viridiplantae > Streptophyta > Magnoliopsida > Poales > Poaceae > Pharus > Pharus latifolius. The sequence continues at coordinate 16,772,729 of CM033327.1, read as the reverse complement.
CAGCGTAGTACCTCCCGAGGAGGTTCTCTGCCTTCTCCCGGGCGGTCGGGTATGGCTGGACTGTGAAAGGTAAGAGTTAGATAAATTAACGAAGGAAACAAGCAAGGTAGCCGGGAGCTTACGTTGGGTCACCGGCTTTTTAGGGGGCCGCTGGGCAGGACACATCCCGATCCCCCTCCTCCCGTGCGAGAAGGGGGAGATCTTCAGCAGCGTGAGCTCCTCGGTGGCGTCCCTCATAGAGCGGACGCCCCGGGAGCCCACCACCTTGCTGAGGAGCTTCAGCTCCTCCTCGGTCCACACCGGGAGCTTGGGAGCGGACGACCGGCTGTAGGAGGGGGCCTCCGGGGAGTACACCACCTTGTCGTCCCGGACCCGGAGGTAGAACCACCTCCGGATCCAGTCCCCCCAGTGGTCCTGGGAGGCCGTTACCGGGTATTCCGCTACCCGGGACGGCAGCAGCTGGATCATCACTGAGCCGAACGGAGACTTCAACCCTCCTTTCACCAGGTGGGAGCTCCTCGCCGCTGGCTCATAGAAGTACCGGAACAGCCAGAGTGTTGGCTCTCGTCTGGTAGTTGTCTCGAAGAGCCATATGAAAAGGCCCATCCGGACAAAAGCGTTCGGCGTCAGGTGATTCAGTGCCACCCCGTACTCCTTCAAAAACTCCCGGAGCAACGGGTGCACCGGGAGCCAGAGCCCAGCCTCGAGGAAAGCCTTGAAGGCCACCACTTCCCCGGGCCTAGGGCGGGGGGCTTTGTCCTTCTTCGAGGGGATCCGGACTTCCCCGTCCGCGACCACCTCCCGGTCCAGCAGGGACTCCAGGTCCCCGGATGTGAACTCGGAGGCCCAGAAGAAGTCCGCGGTGACTTCTTCCGGTGGCACCTCCGCGGCCTTGGCACGGCCCTTGGGTTCCATTTGATTCTTTCGGTGGCTTAGGCTCTAAAGGAAAAGGGTTGAGGTTTCCGGTGGCTAAGCTTCCGGGACTAGGCTTCCGGGAGAGTGCTACCGAGAGAGCTAAGGGCGCTAAAGAAGTTTGAAGCTTGGAATGATTTCTCCAGGCCCCTTGAGGCCCTATTTATAGGGGCCAAACGCGGCCCCGATGGGTGCCACGTGGCCCTTCGTGGTGTATCCGCACCGTCCAATTCAAACAGCGTGCGGGAAACGAAGGGACGGGCGCGCGAAACGAGACGTCACCGATTCGAACCGCGAGCGGCCATTATGGCCGAACGGCGCGCTCCCATCGAGACAAAGCCTTAATGAGCGACGACGCGGTAATAAACGCCCGGCGCGGAAATCGAAGCGTCACGGCTCCGGTGGCTTGTCCCGGAGATATTCCCGGTAACATGAACCATCCCCTCCGGGGACTCGAGCATCGTCCCCGGAGGGCATGGGGGCTGCTGTTGGGGGAAATCTCCACGGGATCAAGTCCAAGTAAGAGGCTGTTCAAATTGCCCGGGGACAAGGTCCCCGGTGACTTGTCCCGGGCGCCGCCTTTTACCCGGGGACAAGGCCCTGGTGGCTTGTCCTAGGCGCCGCCTTTTACCCGGGGACAAGGCCCCCGGTGGCTCGTCCCGGGCGCTGCCTTTTGCCTGGGGACAAGGCCCTCGGTGGCTTGTCCCGGGCGCCGCCATTTGCCCGGGGGCAGTGACCCCCGGCGGCCTGTCTCGGACACTGTCCTCCGAAGATGCGGGTCTGCGGTCCTGGGTCACGTGAGGGCCACGCGAGGAGCGTCTCAAGAATCGGCGGACACCTGTCAAGCATCCGAGGTCCCTGACCGGAAGAAGGACGTCGCTACCTCTTGATCCAACGGTGGCAGGCAGGGTAGTCTAGTCTTTTTGCATCTTTTGGGGTATATAAGCCCTTGTAACACCCCATGTAAAGGGAACAATTCATTATTACTTGGAATAGACAATCTAACAGGTGTGCTCCAGAGCCATCTCTCCCCCGAGAGAGCTCCCATAGCCAACTCCGGTTGGGAGCACACCGACAGGGCTAGGGCCTCCATTGAGGCCCGAACCTGTATAAACCTTCGCGTTACTTGCTGTGTTTGTCCGACGGGAAAGGACCGGTCACGCGGTCAGCTCGCGTCGTCTTTTCTTCGCTAGGATCTTTCACAAAACCTGTCGGGGTATTCGTAATACCACGACACAAACTAAATTAAATTCCTAGCTTTCTAAGGTGATTTGGCACTGTTAGGGTTTATATACTAATTGTATGTATATACTTCAATTAAGGTTTTAACACTTTTATTAGTTTTGGGCTAACAGGGGACTTTTATGAAATATAAGTATATGTTTATACTTAATTAAAATAGTAAATAAAGTGACACGGTTAGAATTTAAAATAAAACCCTAAAATTAGTCGGCTGACCTAACGAGTGTCAGCGGCTAACATTGCGTATACAAAACCAATGTCTTCGGCTGACTTTGGCTGGCATTTGGAACGCGCACTATGGCTTACGGCGGTGAGGTCTTCGCCGGCGGCGATTCCAACGGTGATTGGGATCCACATCGAGGCCACTGCATCAGAGGCTCCATCCACCTTGTTAGTGACCAATTTGGGTAGTTCTAGATGATAGGCGACCGGGGTTCACGACCGGCGCTACTGGAGTGACACGGCCGGCGTCGAGATCGACGGCGATGGCCGGAAACTGGTCGAATACAGGCCGGTGAGCATCTACGACACCTAGGGAGTATAATTGAAGTATAAATTTGGATGATGGCTCGACGAAAACTTCCCTCCACGGTGCGGCCACGGGAACAGGGCAATTCGTTGCCTTCGCCAGTGCTGGAGAAGATGAGTCGGGGAAATCGTCAACGGAGGCTTCTGCGATGCTGAGGATGACCCCAATTTGGTTTAATCGCCGGAAATTTGACAACGGCGGCCAATTCGCCAGTACGACGCCTCGCCGTTGCCGGAGACAGGAAGGCGAAATTCGCCGGCGAGCGGGCACCGCACTTCACCAGACTTGGTAGGTAGGTTACTGGAGTGGTAGGAAGATCAATCGCGCGACTAATTGGACAGCGGTTAGCTAAATTGGTTGATTCACGTTTTTCCTGCCCGCGGCAGTGCTTCGAGCTCCCAAGCTCGTCGCCGGTGCTCGTTTCACCGCGGCAACTCACCGGTGGTTGCGCAACAGGTGGGTTGGGACTTCCAGTACCTAACCCAGAAGCCCTACGACACCTTGGCTGGGAATTTGATCAACTATTAGCAATACGGCACGCTACAGTGAAGTAAAATTGGTAAACTAAACTTTCCTGTTGCCGCCGGGATTCTTGTGGTCGTTCCGGCCGGAGAACTCGCCGGAGAAGGTCAGGAATTGGTCATCTAGGTGCTAAGGAACATGATGAACAAATGATGTTTAAGGTTTGAGCGAAGATTCCTAACCTGGAAGGACTTCAATGTGTTGCACGTTGCCACTGCTGCTGCTACCTTTGGACAGAAAAGGTGTGGAGTTTGTTGTGCTGCTGCGTGTGTGACCTCAAGCAAGTATGTGTGTATGTGTTGGCTAGCTTCATGGTTAAGCAAGAGTTGAGTATATGAATCTTCTTCTCACTCATTCATCTGTACTGAGGTATAAATATGCATTTAGACAAAAGAGAAGTAGGAGGTGGCTTAATGAGGTGTAGGTATGTATGTGTGTATTTGCTGTTGTTTGTTGGCTTTATGGGTAAGTAAAGGTGGTATATATACATGTGTACATTTAGGCATAGATAGATACACGAGTATTTGTGTGTATATGTGGTCTGGATGTGTCTGCGGAATTAAAAAGATTTATGTATGTGTTTATTCATGTATTTGTATATGTGTATACCGAACTGTCTATATATGGGTATGTGAGGATAGAAGGAAATCAAAGAAAAGAGGCAGAGATTATCCAAAGGACTGAATTATGATTTTAGGAACTTGTTCTGGGCTAAATTGCAAATGACAATAATCTAGAGGTTACTTCAGAGTTTAGTTCAATTTATAGGTTTTGGTTGAATAGCTAAATACAAGTGATTTGGGTTGGGAATGAGAAGGAAACGAAAACGAGAATGGAAATAGAATTAGGGCTAGGGTAAAAGTAAATAGTACTTTTACTGAAAACGGTTGAAAATGTGAATAACTGAGTTTCAGGGTTGAATCTGGACTTGGCACAAAAGGGAAACTTGTGTTGAATAGTGAATGAAATGGAAGCTCAATTAGTGATCCGTTTGAGACCTAGCCTTGGTTTTCGCACTAGGCTCGCCCAGATTCTAATATGCGGAATAACGGGATCTTACTCGGAAATACCGAAACCCAAAGGTTGATCGAATACACAGCTCAAAGTAATTGCACAACTCTTTATTTCAAAGAGGGCTTTACACGTCGAACGTTAGACACACTTGCCTACGTCGAAGGAACTATAAGTGTCTAAAACTCAAATAAGTTCTATGACTCTTCGATTGAATTCGATGATTTAAACTAGACCTATTACAAGGTATTTATAGTCCAATCGTATGAGTACGTATCAGACTTAGTAATCCTAAACGTATTAGACTCATATAACTAACTTAACTAATCCTAAACATATAAGCTTAGTTATATATATAGGATTACAATTCCGAACAGGGAACGAATTTCTTTTCCTGGTCGCGAACCAATCCATGGTCGCGAAACCTTTCCGAACACGGTTAAGGTCGCAAAGCCGTATGCGATCAGGACTTGGTCGCGAATCCGTATGCGATCAGGACTTGGTCGCGAATCCGTATGCGATCAGGACTTGGAGATCCTCCCGGATCATGACTCCCTTGTTGAGAAGGAGCCAACCCCCGTTGCGACCTCTCGATCAAACTGGAGATGTGGAAATTGGGCTTGTCCATCTTCTTTTGTGTACCACTTTGCCGCACGTGCTCGTTGATCTTTCCGACCGATTCGAAAAGTCTCCTTTGTGCCACTGCGGGTGGTAGTCACCTTCCTCTCCAGAATCACATCTTCACGTAAAGGTTCGCCTCGTTGATAGACCAAGTCTTCAACGGATGGTACTATGATATCTGGCTCATCATCCAACATTGAAGGCTCGAAGAGTTTGAATCCTTCCCAAGGTCGCAAACCTTTCCAATGTCGCAAACCTTTTCGTGGTCGCAAATCCGTTGCGAACGCGACCTGAGATCCTCCCGGATCATGACTCCCCTGTTGAGAAGGAGCCAACACCCGTTGGTGACCAACCGTGATGACGTAGAGAACGACTGGGAGTTTTGGAACGAGCACACGATGAGCAATGCTACAATCGTCGGATCGAATGTATGGATAGGCGCTCATGGAGCTTAGCACCTCCGTCATGGATTGTGGCCTTGGCCACTCGCGGATAGCCTTCCCCTTGTCGAGGTTAATACTATCACCGATCCCAAAGCTAGGATTGCGAATTTTGAATAGTGGCGCCGTAGAGACAAGTTGCATGTCGTTTTCAACTAGTCGTTGTCGTGATCGACGATATACCTCTGCGAACAGCACGTTGTTTTCTGCAGGCAAGCTCGCCAAACAACCATCATTTTCCATACTCGATGTATCACAATCCCCTTGGCTAACTGGACGCATCACGCTCAGCACACACTTTGAGCATGCATTGACAATCCGTTTTGCCTGATTTGCTGTCAACAAGTCCTTGGTGTCGACGTGGTCGTTTTTGCTGATGATAAATTTCGTCCCATCCTTTGTGAGGTCGTAGTCTTGAGCTCTTCGGTGGTAATGGGCGTCATGATCGTACAAGAACGGACTTCCAAAAATCACTTGGCAAATATCGATGGGGATGACATCGCATTGAACCTCGTCGATGTAACGAGCAGATATTGCAAACTTTAGAGTACATTGACTCTTGATCTGCTGATTCACGTCAGAAGTGAACCATCCCAGAGGATACGGTCGAGGATGTTGAGTCATCTGCAAACCAAGTCATCGAACCAGCCCGGAGGAGACCAAATTCTTTTGGCTTCCGGGGTCGAAGATGGCTGCGACCACCTCGTGCTTCACCTGCATGTTAACAGTGAACAATTCCTCTGTCGGGTTGTGGTCAATTGATGAATCCGAACCTTTCTCCTTCGGCATTGCCATTAGAGACAAGGTCGTGTCCGCCTTTTCAACCGAATCCAACTGGATAATTTCCTCTGCGAGCGGAATAGAAGTAACCATAGCTGTTCGTGTGCTTGGTTCATCCCTCCTTTTTCTTTCTGGTCGCAGTTCAGGATGAAGTTTATAACACTTCTCTTTTGTGTGCCCAGCAACATGACAATGCTCACAAGTGTTACCCGTATCGTGGGTACCCTCTCTGGAGTTTGTCGTGGTTGAAATCTTCCTCAAGTTCTTATCGTTGCGGGTCTTATTCTTCTTCTCAATCGCCAAAGCAGTCGTACTCGCGGTCGAGATGTCTTGAACTCTGAACAGACTTAGCTCAGTACTGATCGATTTCTGAAGTCCAGATGTGTACTTCCGAAATACCTGAGGGTCGGATAGTGAGATGCCAATGACCATTGCTTGTCGCCGAAACTCTGTCGTATAGTCTTAGACGGTCTGGTCGCGCCGTTGGTACAATCTGTGCCAACGCTCCCATCTCTCCTCAAGGTAACCCATCGGATAGAATTCTTGTCGCAGAAGTCGTTTGAATTGACCCCACGCAAGGTCGTCAGTTTCACCACTGGCGACAAGGGCCTTCCACCATGTCTTGGCGTGGTCCTTCATCTTCAAAGGTGCAAATTTGACCTTTTGAGCGCTACTAAACCTTTTCAGGTCAAAGTAGGTATCAAGTTGGTCGATCCAAGAATCCAGCTTCTCGGCATCGATCACCCCATCATATATGGGTATATCAATCTTAGCGTCGACTTTAAAAGATCCGACAGCTAAGGAGGTGTTGGCGAGGTCGTCGGTCTTGTGGTCGCCTTCGTCTTCATCTTCGTCTGCCCTGCGCAAGTCTTCACTAGTCTTCTCACCCATAACCTTCTCTACTTCAAGAGGTACAATCATGGCCTGCTGCTTAATCCAAGCAAGCACGGTTTCCATGTCGGTGGAGAGCTTAGCCACTTTTTCGGCTAGGTTAGCTTGAACGGAGGTATCGTCAGACATTGTCGGAGACGCGGCTGTAGGAACCATCAATTGATCGCCTGGAATTTTGCCGGAAGTTTTGTAACCCTGGCGAGTCTTCACCATCCACAGGATAGGAAAGTTGCTCTGATACCAACTTGATCCGTTTGAGACCTAGCCTTGTTTTTCGCACTAGGCTCGCCCAGATTCTAATATGCGGAATAACGGGATCTTACTCGGAAATACCGAAACCCAAAGGTTGATCGAATACACAGCTCAAAGTAATTGCACAACTCTTTATTTCAAAGAGGGCTTTACACGTCGAACGTTAGACACACTTGCCTGCGTCGAAAGAACTATAAGTGTCTAAAACTCAAATAAGTTCTATGACTCTTCGATTGAATTCGATGATCTAAACTAGACCTATTACAAGGTATTTATAGTCTAATCATATGAGTACGTATCAGACTTAGTAATCCTAAACGTATTAGACTCATATAACTAACTTAACTAATCCTAAACAGATAAGCTTAGTTATATATATAGGATTACAATTCCGAACAGGGAACGAATTTCTTTTCCTGGTCGCGAACCAATCCATGGTCGCGAAACCTTTCCGAACACGGTTAAGGTCGCAAAGCCGTATGCGATCAGGACTTGGTCGCGAATCCGTATGCGATCAGGACTTGGTCGCGAATCCGTATGCGATCAGGACTTGGAGATCCTCCCGGATCAATTAGATTTGGACTTCGAGGTGAATTGGAGGACTTAGCCATTTCAGGCTTTTGAAAATAGGAAAAGGACTTATTTGCAATAAAGTTTGGACTGAACTGTGAAAAGTGATCAAATAGACTTATTTGACTGAGAAGTTTTAGGACTGGTATGCAAGCACATTAAGATTTAAGATTTCAAAGAAATCTAGGAGGAAACTCTTCTGGAATTAGTTGAATTGAAGTTTGAAAATGTTAAGTAGGGTAGTTAGGGTAATTAGGAATTCTGATTTTCGAAAATAGAACTAGGGTTTAGGTTTTGGAGTTAAAACAAAAGGAAATTATTTAGGAGTAGGTCTTTTAAAATTTTTTTTATGCTCTACTTTTGGGATGTTACATCCATCGAATTCCTCGCAACGAGAATGAGCGAGCATAAATTCTGGCCCGGATTACCAGCTTTGGGGCCATGTCCCCCAAGAGGCATTCCTCGAGGTCATCTCAGAATTCTTTGTCAAGTGCTGCAACATGGCGTCTGAGGCGCCCCCCATTGCCATGGTTGAGATTGCTCGGGCCTCTATGTGGATGGACCCCATCATCGCCTTTTAGGGGGGGGCGGGGGTGCCTCCCCTTGACAATGCCAATGCTAAGCAATTGTCGTTGAAAGCTCGTTCGTACATCCCCTTGGACGACGAATTCTACAAGAAGGGGCGTCCCCGTGATAAGTGCTTAATTGGTATAGTTTTTGCCTTAAGTTTGCATCTAAAAATGTGCTCACTAAAAGGAGGGATTTGAGTGAATTGCAAACTATTGCTTTGACCAAGAATTGTAGTGCTTTGATTTAAAACAAGATGCAGGTATAGGTTCGGGATCAAGGGAGCTTCTCCATCCCTTGCAGTCAATCGAGCTCTTTGCGACCTAGGCGCAAGCGTGAGTGTGATGCCTCTTTTCATCACACAATGCTTGAGCATGGGCGAGATCAAACCTACACACATGGTGTTGCAACTTACCGATCGATCGGTGAAGCATCCAGAAGGAATACTGGAAGACATGCCTCTTCAAGTTGTTAAATTTTATATTCGAGTGGATTTTGTCATTTTTGATATGGATGAAGATGTTGCTATACCATAATATTGGAATGACTAATGATCTAGACAACTGGTGGTCTCATTGATATTCCAGATGGACGGATCACTTTTCACATCGGGGGGGGGGGGGGGAGAAAAATTTATTTAGAATGTCTAACCTTGTTTAGCTCTATGTATGAGGAAAAACTTTGTAGTGTGGATACTCTAGAGAAAGTTTTGGAAATAGAGTCACCACTATGACTTACATTATAGGGGGAGACAAAAAAATTTCTTGAAGATGAATAAGCGGACAACAGCGAAGAAGACGAACAAAATAAGGATGAACTAGAACACGAACCATCCAAAGAGGATATCTTTGACTCCAACTCTACAGGTAAGGAAAAGGTAAGTAAACCTAATCTCAAAACCCTTCATTCCTCGCTGAATATGTGTTCTTAGACGATGATAAGATGCAACCTATAATTGTTAATGAAAACTTGGCTGATTCACAACTAGAAAAACTGATTGCTTTACTCCGTGCGCATCGTAAAGCCCTAGGTTATTCAATTGATGATATCAAATGAATTAGCCCTAAAATTTGCATACATAGAATCTCTCTAGTTGATGAAACAAAAACCTCCATGGAACACCAACGTAGACTAAACCCTAATTTGAAGGAAACCGTTAAGACTGAAATTTCTAAACTATTAGATGCGGGTATTATATATCCTATTTCTGATAGTAGTTGGGTTAGCCCTGTTCATGTGGTTCCAAAGAAAAGGGGTATGACTATGGTTAAGAATGCAAACAATAAATTGATCCCTACTAGGCTTGTCACTTGATGGCGTATAAGCATTGATTATCGCAAATTAAATAGCCACTAATACAAAAATGCTGAGTACTAACGGTTCAAAAAGTCTATACTAATGGTTCTCCAACTACTAGTGATCGGCACGATAGAAGAAATCTAGCACTACTCTAACGGTTCGAAACCGTTAGAATAACTTTCTCTATTCTAATGATTATTATTAGTAAACGGTTAGAATAGTTTACTATACTCTAATGTTCTTATTAGTGAACCGTTAGAATAGCTTACTATATTCTAACGGTTATTAATTAATAACCGTTAGAATATGTTATCTTATTTTATCAGTTCTTAATTAGTAAAAGTTAGAATATGTTGTTCTCTTCTAACTTTCTGTGTTGTAGAATTATTACAAGAAGCTTAGATACACAATACAGATACAAAAAAGGTACTTTCACAAAGACACAGATTGAATTTATTCACAAATACACCAATACAAATACAAAAAACACCAATTCACACATTCAATGTATATTTTCGACCAAAGGCAGTAGGAAAGAAGCCGAAGCCTATTGCTAAGTATATTAATAATTAAAGGACTACAGAGGGTACAAGAATGCAAAGAAAAAAAAGAAAAATTACAATAAGTCAATCCATCAAAGAATTTGAATTCTACTGCTAAATATATTAATAATTAAAGGACCATAGAGAGTGCAAGAATGCGAAGAAAAAAAGAAAAATTACAATAAGTCAATCCATCGAAGAATTTGAATTCCTTGGATTTGTGATGAATGAAGTCATGGCTGATTGTTGATAGCCACTTCGTCCATCACATATTGAGCCCAAATTAGTCACAGCTCTTTTATCTTTGAATTCTCGTATTTGTCTTTGGACATGGCTCTCTGCATGCATGTATATGAAGAGTCAGTAATTAATTTCCTAGTTTTGAATGTTACATCCAATTTTCAAATTTGAGTTAGGTAAAATGATTACTTCAGGGAATTGGGCAAAGTTTGTCCTGGCTAGGTCATACATAAACCTCATCAGATAAAACCCACATTCTCACGATTCTGGCTGCTGATGGCACTGAGATAATTGCATATGCGAAGACATGTTAGCTATTGTTGTCAAACTCGAAAGAACTAATTAAGCATAAACTAAAAGACTCATGAGTAGTTCGATCCTTATTAATTACCTCATATTTTTTTCAAGAAATTCTTGTGCCCTCCAATGCGTCATGCCTCCCTCTGGTGGACACATAATTTTTGAAAACCCTACATTTAATTTAGCATTGATGGTTACTATATTATCATTAGCTAGTGAGATCAAAATTTAAATCAAACATGATACTTAAGCGTCCATATTCCACGAGATCATGTATTTATTCGATACCCTATCGTGCATCGAATCGAGGTAGTACACCTCATTCCTCCATGGACATATCATAAGGAGGATCCAGTGGCCCCTACATTGTACAGAAAAGAGAACCATTTAAAGTATATGTTAGGCGTAATATACAAGAATGAGTTAAATTAGTAGGAAATACACTAACCTTTGGTGGTACGACGCTAGAATGAATGCCGTGTCCTGCTGCATCAGCAATGCCCTTGATATGTACTGCTCCGCTTGTGCTGGGTCCTGCTCTAGCATCGTGAGACTTATTTTCTCTGGGTCGAGGAAACTCACCTTGTCACACGCCCTCATCGACGCCAGTCTGTACATGCATATGCATGCAAAGGATGACATTAGTATTGCATAGAAAGTGATTAGATTTATTAAATGAACTACAACAATATATAGGATCAGCAAACTCACAGGACTCCAGTCCGTATGATAGACATATCAAGTTCCTGCCAGTTAAAGAGGTCGAACAAATCCTCGTGTGCCACAGATATGCTCCCAGCCTCACGGTGGAGCTGTCCAGGCCTAAAGGGAACTAGGAAGTTCAAGTTGCGCTGGGACTAAGTAAGGTACCACTCGTGGAGGTCTCTAGTTGTTTGATCCAATTTATGCAAAAGGGCCTCTGACACGAGTGGGAACCCGTTCTTGAACATATCTGGATGTCCCTTTATCCCTTTGCCTTTGCCCTTGCCTTTTGTCGGGGAGTGAGTGTATACCTTCGAAGCTTAGGGCGGGGTGCTGACGGCTTTATTTGATGGAGAAGGGGCTTTCCGAGGAGGCATGTGATGAGACCATGTACATCATGGTTATGATCAAGACGACATCAACATGGTGGTCATCAAGATGTCATCGTCCGCCACCTTGGCCAGGACGCGAAAGCTGGCAGCACGTATGTCGTCTGGATTTTGTGTTGTCGCCGCCACAAGTTCGGCCTCCACCTTGGCCACCTCCCCAAACACAAGACGTGTTCAAGAAAGGCGCCTCTACACCTCTAAGGTCGCACAAGCCACGTCGCTCCAAGGCCAGCCCACAAGTGAGCTCAATTCATCCGCGAGTCCGGTTCGGCCATCTGCGCGTAGTCCAACTTCAAACGGACGTACAGGCCACATACGAAGTCCGTTTTTGACTTTATTGGACTCTACGGACAAGAGAACGACAAGAGCTTTCCAACGGATCCAGTCCCATGTCCAAATTCCTTACGGATCAACAGGAATCATCAAAACAAGATTACGACCAGAATCTCACGTGCGCTGCGACGCTCCACTTTGGGTCAAGGTCTTCAAAGGAGGCTTGAGGGCCAAAGGAGCTTCCTCAGGCCCTGTGCTGGGGGTGGGGTCCTCAGGAAGTATGCTAGCATCCATCGTCCACTTCTGATATTTACTTGATTGGCCTTATTTTTATGTACATTTTCCCCATGTTTTTGCACATATTAGTCATATACCTCGACTTGTATACCTAGATTATTCCAGATTTGCTGCCAAATCGACCGGATTTATTGTTTTGCAATTTTTTATCGCAGGTCGGCGCCAGCAGATGGATTTCTGGCTAGCGGTCGCGCCTCATTGACTTATTCTGACCTTCGGTCGATTCTGGATGGAAGTGCGCATTCCCGCGGTCGCGTAGGAACTGACTGCACAGAAATCGGAGTCTCCGGGGGCCCGGAATCCCAAACCCTAGCCACGAGGTCACATTTCTAATTCTCCAAAACCTCGAGGGCTTTTCTGCAAAAGTGCCAAATTGCCCTTTCTTTTCCTTGCCGCCGGCCATCTGAGGATTTTTGAGCCCGGTTTTGTTTTCTTTTTGCTTCTTCTTCTTCCTCCCTCAAACCTCCTCCACACCTCCCTCCACCTCGCCGCCGGCGGCCGGGCCATACGCCGGCGGTGCTCCATCCCCTCGCCATTCTCCTCCACCGATCCGACGCTGCCGCCGCCTGAGATCCCGCCGCCACCGGATCTTCACGATCCGGCGCCTCCACCCCACAGCGCCGTCCCGCCACCACTCGACGCCGCCGCTGGATCGCCACCGCGCCACACAGCTCCCGCCGGATCTCGCATTGGCGCGCCGTCCCGCCACCACTCGACGCCGCGCCGCCCTCATCCAGCGCCGCGCACACAAGATCCCGCCGCCGATCTCACCTCATCGCCGTCCTGCGGGGCGCCGCCTCTCCACCCAACTTCTCATCGGAGCCGTCGCGATCCTGCGCCTTCCACCACTCCCGCCGCCGGAGCTGTCCTCGGTTGCACACTGTGCCACTGCGACGAACTGCCGCGCCCGAGCTGCATCTCCTTCCTCAACTCCAGCAACCTCCTCTTCCTCCACGGCCAAGGACCGCGACCTCAACAACCGCTTCGACCTCCGGCTTCATCGACTTCTTCATCCCCTTCTTCAACCTCGAGCTGCTGCAGCTTCGACGACGACCGCGTCTTCATCGACTCCGACCATCTTCTTCCACTGCTCCGGCGACCTCAGCGATTGGCGACTTCCTCGACTTCTCTGTAGTCAACAACCACGAATTCTTCATCAACACCTCCAGTGACCAAATTCTTCTCTCAGATCCCCTTCCCTTCTCCTTTTGATTTGTCTCCTGTGATGCTTGTATATGAACAGAGCTCAGTTGTGGATGATGAATTCGATACTTGAGTAAACCTTAGCTAGTTGTGTGTTAATTTCTCTGGTGTTTGATTCCTGCTGCTGTTCAGATGATGTTTCTGTTTTGTCATCTCATGCTTGATTCCAGTGCAGCTTAGTGTTGTTAATTGTTGTGAACTGAGTTCCACCATCCAGAATTTTTCAAAGTTGTTGTCATCCTGAAAATTCATGATACATGTTTGATTTGGGCATTTGATTGGGTCATATGAATGAAATTGCAATCCTGTTTCTTAGTCTCTGTAGCTGAGAAATTTTGAATCAACCTTCTGTCTGGCTATTGAGAGAAATAGATTTATAAGGCAGCAGTTTCCTTACTTTATGCAATTGTACACCGCTCGCCTGGGACACGATTGCAGAACGATTTTTTTTGTTAATCGTGTTTCAGTTGGTGAAACAAGTCGAGGCGAGCCAACCCGCTTCCCTCTTTGCAGTTCTGTTTGATTTTCTGATTTGGATTTAGTTAGACATATTTTGCTCTCATCTAGTCCTTTGGGAGAGAACGACATACTCGCCTTCTACTGCGACCTCGTCCGCTTGCGAGGCCCGTTTTAGGTGGTATCAACTTCAATTTATGAACACGTATGTTAGATTTTGCGAGTTGAGTATATTAAGTAAGTTGTAAGCTAAAATGTGTAGGATTTATCTCCTGTATTATAGCACCCTTCTTGGGCCACTGTACGTAGGAGCCCAATGCCTTAGCAATTGTTTGCATTTCCTTCATTGGGACAGGCAATGGAAAAGTGGTGTAGCCTGGGAGGGGCATGTCCACCTGTACCTTTGAGAACCCCATCTTCAGAGGTACACAGTGGATCCAAACATCCTTCCCAGACGGATATACGAATCTGTATGCAACCACTATGGTCGTCGCCTAGGTAAATCACTAGGCTCTCCGGCTTCTGCAAATTTGGAACAATTAAAATAGGTTAGTGAAACAATTTTAATGGAACGGGAGTGGCATCAACTTAAGTGCGTAGTTCAAGGCTTGCAATACCTCAAGAAGATCCAACGGATCCACGTTGACCTTCGAAGAGCAACTGCTTGGCTGACTCCACGAGGTAGCGTTGACCTCGGCAGCTGGATCTACACCCTTGGACTGCACAATGCTGTTGAGCCGTCCTAACTATTCACTCATTTCAGCGAACCTGGTCTCGAATTGTGCAGTCACGTCTGCCCGTATCTTCTCAACCAGCTCCGATTACTTATCCTTCCAAGAGCAGGCCTTCTTCCTCCGTGGCCCACACTCTTCGAAGCCGTCCTTCTATAGTCCGGGTCCGCCTGAGATGCTCCTTATTACTTAGAGCCCGGGTGAGGATGTTGTTCTCTCTCTGGGGAGTAAACAATCCCAGGTGTCGCCTCCTTCTGGCAAGAGATTTGTTGCATTCAAAGCTACATTGTGAGAAATATATATATATGCATACACAATTTATGAAGTTAGCAAACTTACCATTCGCTGCAGGACCTCGGCGTCCTTAGGGTTTGGGAACTCCACAGACCCTGTGCACCTCAGATCGCGGATTTCAAAGATCAGCAAGTAAGGGGAGTTGACGAGAGCATGTTCCTTGTCTTCCTTCCTGATACAGGGTGCCCGATCTTCACGACGTAGGATCGTTGATAACTCGTTGATTCGTGTAACCTGACGAACCGATGGTGCCAACCACTGTCAATACAGCAACCTGCGACAAAAGAATTCGCCCAACCACACGCTTTGATCGTTGTCTACTTGACCACGCAAAAGTAGACGCACTGTTCCTGCAATCAACGATGAAATTACAAGAACAATGGTAAAGAGAATAACTCCCAATTCTAGGCGGTGGCTTGTGAGCACAAACCCTAGAACAAGAGCAAAAGCTTCTCTGAAAATATTTGTATATTCAATTCGTGGTTGTCTCAAAACTATGACCATGCCTCTCTTTTATAGAGGGTGGTATTTACAAAAGATAGAAGGTTTAAACTAAACTTTCAATCTGAATCTAATTCAAAACAGAATAAAAATCCTAACATACTATAAAGATAAAAGAAGTCCGGAATTAATCTTCTCGGATTCGGATTCGGACTCGAACTGGACTTTTTCCTTCTGTGCAGTCGTTACTCTTTTGGGTCTCCTGGTTGCATACGATGTCAGAATTTAATGAATCTTAATTTTTTGGAAAGATCTTTTCAATACCTTTTCAAAAAGTACTCATACAATCCAATTGGACATCTGTGATGAGAATGGTGCGCGGTTGAAGTTGCTATTTCTCACGGATCCGAACAGGACGCTTTCCTCTCGTGCACTCGACATGCTTTCAGGGTTCCTGGTTGCATACGACGTCCAATTTTGATGATTCTTGATGCGTTGGAAAGCTCTTTCGAATACCTTGCCAGAAAGTACTTATATGACTGATTTGAACATCTGTGCTGAAATTAGTACTTGGTCGAATTCTCTGAACAAACATCCGATCATCACTTGGTCGGTAGGTTGTATGGTCCCTAGGTTGCGACCATGTGCTTCTGATCCTGGGCTGCGACCTTGAGGGATGCTGTGACCTCAAGCCTTTCTGGTCGAGCACAGAGTTCTTTTGATCGAGAGCAAAGTTCTTCTGGTCGATCACTGATGCGAATGATGTCCTCATCACTTCCTCCACTACTCGTCCTTCCCCGCATAGCCCCAAGATTTGAGCCGATGCGGGTGGTCGTTCCTCTTTTGGATTCCCTTATTTTTCTCACTAAGGGCCTTCGAAGTAGAAACAAGCAAATGCATCGTTGGTTAGTCCATACGATCGACCATAGAGTGTAACCAAGCGTAGGTTGCATATATACCTTGAACTCAGGGGTTCTCTTTTGCTGGGCGAATTCGTCCCATACCTCCTTTGTTATGAAGGGGTACTTTTCGCAATGAGATTTCCCCGTAGTGAGGAAGGTACTAATGAGGAAGCTTTTGAAGGTTTTACATGTGTTGTTCATATCCTAAAGCAGGTTATCTTAGGTCCATCATCGGGGATGTTCCACTTAGCCTGTTTTCAAACAGTGTATATAAGTAGGAGTTAGTTAAACTTTAAGATAAGCCAAGGGAATGTGATTACGAAAGAGTTCAGGGATTTTGATTAATTTTACCTTCAATTTTGCCCACAACCTATCCCTCTTGTTCGCCTTTACATCCTTTCAGCTCTCAACGGTGATCTTCACCCTTTCTTTCACCAACAAGCCAATGTAGACAGCGTACTGACCAACGTTCTTTCTGATTGGTCTCCCAAATTGGTTGAACTCACAGGAAAGATCGGTGTGTTTTGCCAAATGGCACAACATCATCGCGCCTTGTGCCGTCCACTTACGCTGGGACGAAGCAGCATCAGCTACGTTGCCCCTCGTCGAACTACTATTATTAGATGAGAAAGATGCCGATATGGTTTTGCCTAAAATTGCATGAACAAACCATCAAAAAGACTGAGTACATATACATCAAGGGATTTTGATCCTATGATGCATTTCTAGCTAAACTAGAAGTCAGCATTATATCAATGAACAAGAATAAAGCAAAAAAGACTATTCATAGCCTGACCACTGCAAAATATGAACAAATCATGTACATTATTACAAAAAGTATAGTTTGCAGCACACCATGTGTTAAGTATGTTAAGCTAAACTACAATCAGTTTCCGCCCCTACTAACTCATGTACGTACAAACAAGAACATTACATATTGACAAGATTATATTACAGTTTTGTATGATCTGGCACCTACTATTTACACTTGATGATGGTGTTATAATTCTCTGTCAGAAACATGCCATCTAAGGAATAACAGCACAGAATGACACACTGAATGGAAAGAGAAAGCAAATAAACATAGAAGGATCAGCAATTGTGGAAGATAAAGAGTTCTAGGATCTAAGAAAACACGCCACAACCTAGGATTATAGTTTTAAAGAAAAAGGGAAACCTTAACCCTAGTCATGAATGATAAAGAGCAAAACTACATAGATCAGAGAGTAAGACTAACATAGGCATGTTATTTGAAAGTTGAAATGGTAGCACAACACTAGATATAAACCTAACAAGAGTACAAGCAATATGCAGAACACTCAAAAACTAGTCCCACATATTGTGTGATTCAAGAATTTGACTAGGGCTATAAACATTTTGTATTACTCATAAGGATAATCGTTGGAGGCTTGAAAAAACTTGCCTTGCTTGTAATGCCAAAATTTAGTTGAGGGAGTTGAAGCTACGAGGTCCTTGGACTTGATTCACCTGAAACCCTAGTGGCCGGCAACGGTGGAGAAAGGTGTGGTGGTCGGCGATGGCGCAATGAAGTGCCTAGCGGAGATGGTGATCGGCAGCGAGGAAGTGGTCGCTGGCGAGTGTGGGGCTTTTCGTGCTCAAGGAGAAAAAGAATTGGAATGGTTCGACTGGAGGGAAAATTCTAGGGGACAAGTAGTTTTAGAGGGAGGCCACATTATAACGGTTCGACAAAATGAACCGTTAGTACAATTACTTTTCTTCTAATAGTTAATATACTCATAACCATTAGGACAAATCATGTGGTTTCTTCTAATGGTTAATATACTAAGAACTGTTAGAATAAATAATGTGATTTCTTCAAATGGTTCCCTAGTATTAAACGCTAGAAGAGAGGAGTTTTTACTAACGGTCCATAAACTCGAACTATTAAAATACACTTCATGAGATCTAGGCTGAAGTGTTGGATTTTTCTTTCATGTGACTTATACTAATGGTTTTTTCTTAGAACAGTTAGAAAAACCATATCTACGTATTATGGACAAGTTGAGGAAAACAACACAAGTTCTGCCTTTGAACGTATGGTGCCAACTGGAGTTGTCCTCCAGTGAGATTATTACATCAACTATTGCATATGAAAATAAATAAATGATCCAATTATTCAATTTTGCATAGGAATTTTGTATTACATATTTTATGAGGGATTTTGAAATTGGAAGGGAAAAAGTCAAGTACTGGTCTACTTTTTTAACTTTAACCACCTACTTGTAGTACCTACTTTCACATGTATTGATCACATCTACGTAAAAGATCAGCTGACATGCTATATGAAGTAGCCTAATTGCCACACTAAATTATCCTCATACCTACACCCTTGAATTGATTCCAAAATAGCGGTTAGGCATTGTCGATGATTTGGACTCAGGGTTCTTAGTCGATCTTATGCAGATTGATGATTTGTAAAGTAGAGACCATTTAAGACGCTCACTAGGTAAGTTAAGATAACTATGCACTGGAGACACAAAAGATTATACAGGTTCGGGCCCTCAAGGATTTGAGTAATAACCCCACGTCCTGTGGTGTTTTCACTATATGTGTAAAGATTACAAGGAGAGAGATTATTACAAGAGTAAACAATCTCTCATATGCTTCTATTTTCTCCTATCTCTTCTTAAGTTGTTTCGTATTCCCCTTTTATACTGATTGAAAGGATGCCAATGTGAATCAGTTCTGGGAAGTTTTGACGGTTGCTAAGATGTAGTCATAAAACTGCATCTTTATCTTCTTATCAGTTATTTCATGCGGTTTTTAGATAACTTCATATCGCAACTTCCTGTTGGTTGTCTTCACAAGGAGTTATTTCATCCTGGACCGTATTTGGAAAACTTAAACACTACTCAGGTTAGCTCTCACAACAATATGGTCGCACACATTCTGCGACCTTCTGGTTCACAGGAAATCACCTCTGTGTCCATAACATCTACTAATGTATGAAGCCATATATCATATTCGAATTATCTTAAACATGATATATTTAATGAATTGATGACTTGCTTAGGTAATAATCATTGTCAGCTAGCCCCCAAATTTGAAGTAATAAAAAGTTATCACTTCAAAATTCAAGAGTACAGTATCTGGTGTTTCACTTTCTCTTGTTGTCAGGAAGACATATGTCGGTTCATTTCCTAAGAAAACTTTGGGGTTAATTTTGACAGGTCATTATGAAGTCTTTTTTCAACAAATCAAGGCAAAACTTAAGTGCATTTTTAAGAACTCGAGGCTTTTGTGAACGTCGCCTCCAGGCCTTATAAATAGTTAGGTTTTTTGTTATAAGACTTACAAGCTTTCATTCATTAAGTCTTTAGAACCTCTTCTCAACTCCTAACTTCAATCCTTTTTCTCTGTTCTCATCTTAATGGCAAATCGAGACTCCAAACAAATTGTTGAGAGTGATGAAGAGGAATTGGGAATAGAAGATGACATTGAACAGGAACTTCAAAAGGTAATTCTCTTTTGATGAATCTGTGTGAATCTTTCCTTTTGGTTGGATTTTTCCAAAGTAATATATTTTGGAATTCTTTAGGTATTTGAGGATTCAACATCTTCAAAGAAGCAATCTAGGGATAATGTAGGCTCATCTAGTGGAACTTCATCTAAAAAGCTAATGAAAACTGAAGTCTGGGCTGCCACATTGCCCCAAGTAGGGCTGGAAACGAGCCGAGCTCAAGCGAGCCTAGGCAGGCTCGGCTCGAGCTCGATAGTGTACTGGGCTCGGCTCAAAATATTAACGAGCTTAGAATTAGGCTCGGGCTCGACTCGATAGAGCTCGAGCAATTCAGAGGGTTGGTCCTCACGCGGTCTCCGGCCTTGCTCTGCGCGCCGCCTCACGGCGGTCAATCCTCAGCAACCTCACGCGATCTCCGGCTGCGCTTCGCCGTGCCATCTCATGTGGGCTCCACCACACTGCCTCACGCAACCTTCGCTGCGCCGCCTCACAGGGCCTTCGCTTCGCCGCCTCACGTGACCTCCGCCCCGCCGCACCGCCGTGCAGCTCCACCGTGCCTCACGCGGCCTCCGCGAGTACGTGACCTCCGTTGCACCGCCTCACGCGAGTACGTGATTGTGAGCCCTCGATGGATGATGGTGGCTGTGTCCCGTGACTCCGTGAGGTGTGACTTTGTGAGGGCGTGAGGCCTGTGGGCTGTGAGGCCGTGACCTCATGCTGTGAGTCTGTGTGGGCACGACCCAATGGCCCATTAATTTGAGTTTTAATGAGCTGAGCTCGAGCG
Source organism: Pharus latifolius (assembly GCA_019359835.1). Lineage (NCBI taxonomy): Eukaryota > Viridiplantae > Streptophyta > Magnoliopsida > Poales > Poaceae > Pharus > Pharus latifolius. The sequence continues at coordinate 16,752,058 of CM033327.1, read as the reverse complement.
AGCTCGGGAAGGCTTTGGCTCGGCTCGAATTTTCACTCGAGCTTCACTTCGGGCTCGAGCTCAGCTCATTAAAGGCTTGAGCTGATGTCAGACCGAGCCAATCTTCGATCCGATCCCAAATAGCTCACGAGCTTTCATCTTTTTGTCCAGCCCTAGCCCCAAGCTTCTGTTTTGCCTCCAACTTCTGAAGTGTTAACTGTCATTGCATCTACAGTGCCTTTGTCACCATATCCTTCGGTGGTCCAGTTAACATTTGCCTCTAAGGTAAATCTCTTTTTTCCTCTTGATCCTTCTTAGGTACAATCTGGGTTTACCCTCTATTTATATAGGAGGACAAGGCATTGTGGGTTCTTAGCTTTGTGCAGAACTCTCCAAGAAGAAAAAAAAGAAATTGAAGAGCGGTCCCTTAGGCAAGGACGCAACCTTGATACTACCTTCCAGGTTGTCGAGCACCTGAGGAAGAGTCATAACAGGGCTGTTGATGATGAAAGGTTGGCTGGCGAAGAGAGAGACCTTGTGCGAGAGCAGAGGGATCTCTCTAATGCAATTAGGGCCAACTGTTTTCTCGCAATAAAAGATGACGTTGAAAAATTGAGGAACATCACAGGTTCTCTTGGGGCAGCTAGTATTAATCCTATCAGCGATAACTTGTCCCTTGGAGAACTTTGTATTCTGCTTTCGGATTAGGTTGACACTTTGGTCGCCTGCATCCCTTTCTTATGTAAAGAATGCAAGAAATAAAATTCTTTTCTTTACAATGATTATGCATAATCTATAATTATTTGTGAATTCTCAATTCGGTTTGGAGTGAATATCTCTATGTGAAAATGGTTACAAGAAAATGTCTCTGTGACCATAACATCCACAAGTAATTTTTATTAAATCCATAACCAAAGTTATAAAAAACCAAAACAAAAAATATCTGTTCTGCGTAAAAATGATCTTAGGTAAAGTATCTCTGTGACCATAATATTCACAGGTAAGATATTTTAATCAAAGTCTTTGTGGCAATAAAGTGCTGAAGCTATAGGATTATATTGAGACCAGTGGTAACACTGAGATCTTAGGATTACCCTGAGACCATAGGGTAGCACTAAGACCACAAAATCTCATTGTAATATGATTATTTGCTTTGTAGCCCCCGAATGTGAAATAAAATGACGCTTCAGTTTCCAAAAAGATTTATTTTGTTTAAAATTCTATTTGGGTTCACGATAATGTTTCGGGTTCAATCTGTGAAAACCCGTTAATGGATGTAGCTGGTAGTGGACTTGAGCCTATAAAAGGAGTTACCTTGTTTGAGAAGCTTCAGAAAAACCCTCTTTTACATCTGCTATCTCACCGCAAAAAAAACCCCCATTGTTCACCATTACAAATTCCACCATTGAAAAACTCTCAGCTTTCTAAAGAGTTCATCACTGCGATGGCATCTTGGAGCCGATCAAGCCATTGTGACAGTGAGAGTTTGGCAACATTGGAGAAAGAAGAGATTCTCCCCTCTCAGTTGTTGATCAATTGGCGGCCTGCGGGGAAACAAGAAGAGACCCCAATCGTGCAAGAAAACGAATTGGTGATCTTTGAAGACTTTCTACCGTGTGGATTCCGTCTGCAAGAAAGAAAATTTCTTCAAGACATCCTTGCACACTTTGATTTGGAGCTGGTAAACCTCCATCCCAATGCTATCCTTATTTTGGTTGTCTTCCAGCACCTATGCGAGGCATTTGTTGGGGTGTTTCCGTGTATATATTTGTTCCGAGAATTCTACTTCTCAGCATGGTTAAAGAGTTCCAGCGCAGCAGGGTGTGTTTATTTTCGACTAAGGGAGAAGAAAGATTATCCCTTTTTTCCTCTGCATGATTCTGTGCACGGATGGAACCAAAGATGGTTCTATTGTGCCACACGTACCGGCGGAAAGTAGTCTCTGGTTTGAGAACCGGCGACCAGTGAGGAGCAGTGAAATGGACTCCGGTCCCACCCTAGGGCAAGACTTACAAAAGGAAGTCCAGGTGATTCTTCACTTAGTTTATCAAGGATTGATTGCACAAGTCATAATCCGTGACTTTGTGAAGAACAGGATGAGTCCTCTAAAGAAGAGGGAACATCCAGCCTGGGAGGTGTGTTCTATGATGGATAACACGTTGGATTACAATTGTGGTAAGTTTGCATACAAAATATGTGAAATTGCTGACAATTTGATGTCATATTAAATGATTGTCACTATAAACAACTCTGTCCCCATCTGAGATCGATAGGAGGACGAACAACCTTCTGAAGCCATACATCATAGCAATGGAAGGAGTACTAGGCTCACCTCGACCACAGAGCTTGGTCAGCAGCGACGTCAACATAAGACAAGAACATCAAAAGGTAAATCTTCTTTTGAATAGCTTGTTCATGTATGTCCATTAATATTAATCATCAAAGAGTAAATTATTGAATGATACAGCTGCTAGAGGGGCAAGTTATCAGGACAAAGCGTCCTGTTGATGATGTTGGGCCTTCTGCGAAGTCATCATCGAAGAGAGTAAAGATTATCTCTTCCAAAACCAAGAAGATGAAGACTCCAACTCCTAGCGCAACCAAGGCGAAGATCACACGAGGGGCTTCATCGAAGGCAAAGAAAACCAAAGCGAATATTGCTGTGGTAAGGTTTTCTCTTCCGCTTGTTATACCAAGTACGAGTAGGAGTCACTTCTTAATCATACAAGGTGAGGGGAGCGAGGATGAGGAAGATGAAGTTCCTCTAATCCTTTGAAGGAGAAGAACCACAAACCCTCTGGAGTAGCCATTCCAAAGGTACCATCATCCCCCAACATCCCCAACGTACTGACCACAATAGCAGAGACAGCTATTGCGATAGCGGATTCTGTGGTCACGGGAGAGCTCGCAGCCACTAGGGAGGTTACCAGCCCTGAGGCCATACCACCAAGAGCTATGGTCGCGAAGAACCCTGTGGCCATAATTTCAACAAGCCCAGATCTGGAGACACCCCCTACAAATGTAGAAGGAGCTGTTGCAGTAAGAATATCATACTTCACAAAATTTTTTTAATATTGCAAATATGAATCATCTTTTGAATATGTAGGAAGAGGAGAACATTGTCCCGTTTAAGAGGAGAAAAATAAGGACAAACTCCTATGATGTCGCAACACAATCGTTGGCTTCACTATTGTCTCCTAAAAGCACAGCATCGAGTCCCCAAAGCTTGATGGGGCTTCGAATTAAGTAAAGACATCTTTTCCTTCTAACTTTTGATTTCCGCAAGATTTGATTCATCATTTTTGTAAGTTACAAACTTTTTCAGAAATCCTGTGCCCGTCGCTTTGCTGACTCCACCTGTCTCAAGCAATTTACCTACAATGGAAGTCACAAAGACTGCGGACACGAATACAACAGTTGAGGTTGATCCTCAAACCATTATTGAAAAAACAATCACAGACATTCAAGCCAAAAGGATTGAAGCTACATCTACTGTCTCGACCATGGGAGTACCGCCGCAAGGAACATCATCCACCTTTCCCTTGGTCGAGGGAAGAATTTCTCTCAAGGTTCAGCCTGCTGAACCTCTAGAGAAAATACTCAGCAAACTTTCAGAGGTTAGTGAAGAAGAAAAAATCTTTATCTCATCTTCGACATAAATCTTTAGGAAACTCTAGGTTAAATAATAAACCTTGCCTTGTTCCAGGGGCTGACTCAGGTGTCGTCTACATCCAAGATTATAGTGGATCAAGTCAAGGTTGCACAAGAGGAGATCAGCCATCTCAAACAATAAGTGCTAAAACATTGTTCATACTGACCTAATTTCCTTCCAAGGATTATATTTACATCTATGTTGATAGAAAAACTCTTCACTAACAAAGACCATGGCTGGTCAACAAAGTCAAAAGGATGCCGCTGCCATGGAGCTTTCTTTGCTAGAGAAAGAACTCAACGAGGCTAAAAAAAAATTGACCTGTAAGTCCACTTATAAGTAGAAGGTATCATTTCTTTACATGAACTTTTGTAACTGTGTTACTTTGATCATGTAGTACAAGAGAAACAAATCAAAATCCTTATCAAAGAGAAGAGTGACTTCGAGCAAAAATGTGTCCAAAAAGAAGCTCATATTGGACAACTCCGCGTGACCATTGAGTGCCAGCATGCAACCCATGAAGAATTCAAGAGGACTGCTGAAATTGTTTGCAAAGAGAAGAAAACTCTAGAAGAAACAATTTCAAGCTGTAGTGAAATTAAGTCAGAATCCTTCAAAAAACTGAAGATGGTTGCAGATTTACTGAAGGTGGACATTATTGATCCCCAAAAGGAGAATCTGAGCCTTAGTGAATCCTGCAAGCTGGTTGCAGCTCAAGCTGAATCACTTCTCGAATACCTTCGTGAGGACACAAATAGGTAGAAAGAAGCATTGAAGACCAGCGTTGGATCTGTAGCTTCTGACATTTTGTGCAAATTAAGGCATCACCATGGCCCAAATTTGGATTTGAATCCAGTGGTGGGAAATGCTACGTTTGAGAGTAAAGATCGACTCAAGGCAATAATGGACGAAGTCAAACCTTTGATTGAGAGTCTCTTGAAAGAACTCAATTTGTCATGATTTTACATCAGAACATTGAGAAAGAAAGGCTTATTTACCTGTATATTAAAAATTGGTAACAGATATGCGAATACATGTTTCTTATTTATGCTACAGTTATATTCCCCTAAGCCTCGCCTGAGATCATATATATAGAAGACACTATATAATAATCTCAGGAAATAATATGGTTAAAACATGATCAGAAATACCTAGTGAGTTTCTTATACATTTGAGAAAACAGTTTAGAAAGAAATGTCTCAACTAGATATGACCAAGTGATCGCACAAATACACAGCTTAATATTAATGCCAAAGTTTTATTATGAATTGACAGCCACTCGTATGATCAGAAACATACTAGTAAGTCTCGTATGCATTGAGAAACGGCTTATTTAGAGATGTCTTATCTATATGTGACCATGGGATCGGACAGCGAATTCACTTCGAACACTGTATAAAGATGGTCACTTGGCGACCAGCCCCTGAGCTTAGCTCGACGAAGGTCAGGGATGTAATGAGAACTTAAAGCAAAGGAAGTATATTTATTTTCTGAATAAATCATGCTAATTGAAAAGGAAAATGGAACGAAAGAAACTTACACATTGAACTTGCGCAACTGATCGATATTCCAAGTATTGGATAAGATCATGCCATCTTCCATTGCAATTAGGCTGATCCTGGTCGCGGCATTGGGACACACAGTATAAGGGCCTTCCCACTGAGGGGAGAATTTGTTGTGATTAGACTGGTTCTGGATTTTTCATAAAACCAGGTCGCCCACGTGAAGACTATGAGGTCGCACCCGTTTACTATGGTATTTACGCAAAGCTTGTAAATATACTGCTGATTTAATCAACGCCCGATAACGTTTCTCTTCATGGAGAGTAATGTCTTGTACACGTTGTTCATGTTGGTTAGAATGATCAAATTGATCTACACGAACAGATCCAATACGAATTTCGATTGGTAATACAACCTCAGCACCATATACCAATTGAAAAGGCGTCTCACCCGTGGCTCGACTGCATGTTGTGCGCAATGCCCATAGAATGGAGTAAAGTTCGTACCCAAGCCCCCGAGTGCACCTTAAGGCGATCAAAAACTCACTTCTTCACACCTTGCAATATCTACTCGTTGGCACATTCAATAGCGCCATTGCTTTGTGGATGAGCAACGGATGCAAAACACACTTTGGTCCCAATGTCATCATAATAGTCCAAAAAAAGACCACTAACGAATTGTGACCCGTTGTCAGTAACGAGGTGACTTGGAACACCAAATCGAGTTACAATATTCTTATTAAAAAATTTCTTCGCCTCAGCGGCGGTTATAGTGCGGACTAGTTCAGCTTCAATCAACTTAGTAAATGTGTCAATGGCTATGAATAAGAACTTGTATCCATTAACTACTTGGGGCATAGGACCCACTATATCTATTCCCCATACGGCAAATGGCCAAGTTAAAGGAATAGTTTGTAAGGCATATGCAGGCTGATGAACTTGCCATGCATGAAATTGACACTGCGGGCATGTTTTGACTATTTGCAAGGCATCAGTAAGTGCCAAGGGCCAATAATAGCCCTGTCAAAAAGCTTTTCCAACCAGCGTCCGATAAGATGCATGTGCACCACATACACCACCGTGAATGTCTTTCAAGAGGGATTTACCTTCCTTTTGAGATATACAGTGCATTAATACTCCTTGAGTACCTTTTCTATACAAGACTCCTCCAATTAATTTGTATAGACGTGCCTTTCATATCAACCGATCACTTTTGGTTTCATCCTCGGGCAAGGTCCCATGTTCAAGATAGATCCGCAATGGACGGGTCCAATCTCCTTCATGCTCAAGGTTGGTGATATGAACTACCACCTCATCATCCCTAAGAGGAGTCATTATCGAGAGGGGTATTGTAAGTGTTTAATGAATACTCTGGTGGGAGTGATCTGGGAGGATCTTCAAGTCCTGATCGTATACGGCTTCGCGACCTTAACCGTGTTCGGAAAGGTTTCGCGACCATGGATGGGTCCGCGACCATGGATTGGTTCGCGACCATGAAAAGGAATTCGTTCCCTGTTCGGAATTGTAATCCGATCCGAATATATATAACTAAGCTTATTTGTTTAGGATTAGTTAGTTAGTTATATGAGTCTAATACGTTTAGGTTATTGAGTCTGATACATACTCATACGATTGGACTATAAATACCTTGTAATAGGTCTAGTTTAGATCATCGACTCCAATTGAAAATTCATAGAACTTATTTGAGTTTTAGACACTTATAGTTCCTTCGACGTAGGCAAGTGTGCCAAATGTTCGACGTGCAAAGCCCTCTTTGAAATAAAGAGTTGTGCAATTACTTGGGTTTTGTTTTCGATCAACCTTTGGGTTTCGGTATTTCCGAGTAAGATCCCGTTATTCCGCATATTAGAATCTGGGCGAGCCTAGTGCAAAAATCAAGGCTAGGTCTCAACTTGATCAAGTTGGTATCAGAGCAACTTTCCTATCCTGTGGATGGTGAAGACTCGCCAGGGTTACAAAACCTCCGACGAAACTCCAGGCGATCAATTGACGATTCCTACAGCCGTGTCTCCGACAATGTCTGACGATACCTCCGTTCAAGCTAATCTAGCCGAACAAGTGGCTAAGCTCTCCACCGACATGGAAACCGTGCTTGCTTGGATTAAGCAGTAGGCCATGATTGTACCACCTGAAGTAGGGAAGGTTATGGGTGTGAAGACTGGTGAAGGCTTGTGTAGGACAGACGAAAATGAAGACGAAGGCGACCACAAGACCGACGACCTCGCCAACACCTCCATAGCTGTCAGATCTTTTAAGGTCGACACTAAGATTGATATACCTATATATGATGGGGTGATCGATGCCGAGAAACTGGATTCTTGGATCAACCAGCTTGAGACCTACTTTGACATGAAAGGGTTCAGTAGCGCTCAAAAGGTGAAGTTCGTACCTTTGAAGATGAAGGACCATGCCAAGACTTGGTGGAAGGCCCTTGTCGCCAGTGGTGAAGCTGACGACCTTGCGTGGGGTCAATTCAAATGACTTTTGTGACAAGAATTCTATCTGATGGGTTACCTTGAGGAGAGATGGGAGCGTTGGCATAGATTGTACCAACGGCTCGACCAGACCGTCCAAGACTATACTATGGAATTCCGAAGACAGGCAATGGTCATCGGCATCTCACTGTCCGACCCTCAGGTATTTCGGAAATACACATCTGGACTTCAGAAATCGATCAATACTGAGCTAAGTCTGTTTAGCGTCCAAGACATCGCGACCGCAAGCACAACTTCTATGGCGATCGAGAAGAAGAACAAATCCCGCAGCGACAAAAGCACGAAGGAAAGTGTGACCTCAACAAAGAAAAAGCCGAGTCTGAAGAAGAACACTTCAAAATTGGGCACGGGTGCCTTTTGTGAACATTGTCAAGTCGCGGGACATACCAAGGACAAATGCTACAAGCTTCATCCTGAACTTCGACCAAAGAAAAACGGACCAGGGAAAAGAACAGCCACGGCTACTACGACTTCCGACGAAGAAGTTGTCCGAGTGAATTCGGTTAATGAGGCGGATACGACCTTGTCTCTGATGGCAATGCCGAAGGAGAAGGGTTCGGATCCACCGAACGACCATCACCCAACGGAGGACTTGTTCACCATCAACATCCAGGTGAAGCACGAAGTGGTCGCAGCGATATTCGATCCAGGAAGTCAGAAGAATCTGGTCTCCGTTGGACTGGTTCGGCGACTTGGTTTGAAGACAACCACACACCCGCGACCATATCCGCTGGGTTGGTTTACATCCGACGTGAACCAACAAATTACGAGTCAGTGTGTGTTGAAGTTTCCGATCTCTGCACGATATATCGATGAGGCCGGTGCAATGCGATGTTATCCCTATCGATATATGTCAGGTGATCTTTGGGAGTCCGTATTTGTATGATCGAGATGCTCACTTCCATCGGCGAGCGCAAGAGTACGACCTCAGCAAATACCGAATTAAGTTCATAATCAGTAGAGACATCCACGTCAACACTTCGAACTTGATTATTGTAAATCAGGCCAAACGAATTGTTAATGCATGTCACAAGTATGTGCTTGTCATGATTCGACCCATTGGTCAAAGTGAGGGTACTCAACCAGCATTGTCGTTGGCGTGCTGGGAGGATTCTGGTCGTTTGTCGAGATTGCTGGAGAAATACAGTGATCTGTTCGAGACTACCCAGGGTCGTCCGCCAAAACGTCCAGTCGAGTATGAAATTCAACTTGTGTCCTATGCGACGCTGCCCAATCTGAGTATGTATCGCAACTCAGTATTGGAGAATGAAGAGATCAAGAGACAACTTGGTGAGTTGTTGAACGATGGTGTCATTCAACCGAGTAGTTCACCTTGTGGATCTCCTGTGGTGCTAGTGCCAAAGAAAGATGGGACTTGGCGTATGTGCATCGACTACCGAGCACTGAACAAGATCACCATCAAGAATCGGTACCCCCTTCCTCGTATTGACGACCTGCTAGACCAATTGAATCATGCTGTTGTCTTCTCCAAATTGGATCTTAAGTCAGGATATCATCAAGTCAGCATCCGAGAGGAGGATACGTGGAAGACCGCGTTCAAAACACAACAAGGTCTGCTCGAATGGCTGGTCATGCCGTTTGGTCTCTGCAATGCCCCGGCAACTTTCATTCGTCTTATGAATGACATATTGAGACAGTTCATTGACGACTTTGTGATCGTTTACCTCGATGACATACTAGTTTATAGTCGTTCGTGGGATGAGCACCTCATTCATGTCGAAAAGGTGTTCGAATAGCTTCGGCAACATCGACTTCGCCTCAACCATAAGAAGTGCGAGTTCGGCCAACAAACTCTACTTTACCTCGGATTCATGGTCGGCAACAGTACGTTGCAAATCGACCCGGATAAGGTAAAAGTGATTCACGAATGGTCGCGACCGCGAATAGTTATGGACGTGCATAGTTTTGTGGGAGTATGCCAATATCTTCGGAAGTTCATCCGGCACTTCTCGATTGTGGCTTCTCCATTGCATGCATTATCCAGTGTCGTGGTATTACGGATACCCCGGCAGGTTCGGACGTGCGCAGCACGAGTACAGCGGCGTGAGCAGACCGAGTTACTGGTCTCCTCCCGTCGGGCAACACAGAAAGTGACACAGGGGTTTATACAGGTTCGGGTCCTAGTGGGGGCCCTAGTCCTGTTGGCTCTCTCCGGACGCGAGTCCGCTGGGGAGGTGAGCTCTCGGGGAGAGGTCTCCGAGAGAACCGAATGTTGAGTTAATATAAATGAATTGGAATCCCTGAAAAAGGGTACAAGAGGGGTATATATAGCCCCCAAGAAATGCAAAAGACGAAAATGCCCTCGCTGCGACCGTTGGATGGAGGGGCGAAGACGTCCTTTGGCTTGACGGACGGCCTGGATGCTCGACACGTGGCGCCACGGGCTTCCTAGAGGCCCCACGGTCAGCAACAGCTCCTTGTGAGCCCGGAGGCTCTTCGGGTCTCACCGGGGTTCCGGAGACCCTCCGGATCTCACCGGGCGCCCGGTGACCCACCGGATCTCACCGGGGCCCGGTGACTCTCCGGGTCTCACCGGGTCTCCGGAGACCCTCCGGGTCTCACCGGGGTCCCGGAGACCCTCCGGATCTCACCGGGTCTCACCGTGGCGCCGAAGACCCTCCGGATCTCACCGGGCGCCCGGTGACCCTCCGGATCTCACCGGGGACCGGTGACTCTCCGGGTCTCACCGGGTCTCCAGAGACCCTCCGGGTCTCACCGTGGTGCCGGAGACCCTTCGGATCTCACCGGGCTCCCGGTGACCCTCCGGATCTCACCGGGGGCCCAGTGACTCTCCGGGTCTCACCGGGTTGCCAGAGACCCTCCTGATCTCACCGCGGCTACGGAGACCCTTCCGATCTCACCGGGTGCCCAGTGACCCTCCGGATCTCACCGGGGGCCCGGTGACTCTCCGGGTCTCACCGGGTTTCACCGGGGGCTCCTTGGGACTTCGTGGGACCGCTGGGGATTCCCCCAACAGCAGCCCCCCAGGCCCTCGGTGGCCCTTGGTGCCTTCGATGGGTATGTGAATCTCCAAACTGTGACGCTTCGTATTCCATGAAGTCCTTTACGCTCCCAGCGGCGCTTCGGCTTGCTAACCGCTCCTCCGCGGGACGCGTCTATCCGTGAACCGACGCATCGTTTCGATGCGCCCAAGCCCGCGTTGGCTCGTTTTGCGCGTGATGGTTCAGCTCCGCGGCTCTGATGGCTTTGTGGACACGTGTCGGGCATCCGGCCCCCCCCCACCGCCTATAAATAGGGGGGGGGCCGTCAATTTGAGCATGCCCACAAGCCCTCGAAATCCCACAAACTCCAGTTGTCTCCCGGTGATTTCTGGTGGTTCCCGGTGACCTCGTCCGGAAGCGCCCGGTAGTTTCTGGTGACTGTCCGGAAACGCCCGGTAGTTTCCGGTGACTTTCGTCCGGAAGCGCCCGGTGGTTCCCGGTGATTTCCGGTGGTTTCCGGTAATTCCCGGTGGTTTCCGGTAATTTTCGGTAGTTTCTTCAAAGTTCGTTCCTGATGGCGCCGAAGAGTCGCGCCAAGGTCTCCGAGCTGCCTGCGGAGGAGGTGACCTCTGACTTCCTCGGGGCCACCGAGTTCTCCTCGGGGGCCCTTGAGGCCTTCTTGGAGCGCGGCTACTTCCAGGCGGGAGACATCAGGATCGCCGGCCCGACGGAGCAGGTGCCGAGCCCCTAGGACGGGGAGGTGGTGGCTTTCGAGGCCTTCGGCTTCCAGTGCACCCGCTGCTACGCGACTTCCTGCAGGTATATGGCCTCGCGCTCAACCACCTCACCCCGAACACCCTTGTTCGGATAGGTTTGTTTATATGGTTGTGCGAGACGACCGCCGTGACGCCCACCATGCGGCTCCTACGGTACTTCTACGAGCCGGCGGCAAGGGGACCGGTGGTGAGGAGGGGCGGCCCTAGGTCGGCCTTCGGCTCCATCATGATCCAGCTGACTCCGGGCCGCGTCGACGAGTACTTGGTGCTGGCCTCCTGGGACCACTGGGGGGATTGGCTCCGGCATTGGTTCTACCTCTGGGTAGGAGACCCGGGGGTGACCTGCTCTCGGGAGCCATCGACATACTCGCGATCCAGTGTCCCGGTGGCTCCCGAGTGGACTGTGGAGGAGATGAGTCTCCTCTCCGCGATGGCGGAGGCTCGATCCCGGCGATCCATGCGGGATCTCGCGGAGGAGATGGCCCTCCTCCGAGTGGCACCGTTCCACACCCGTCGGGGGAGGGGAATGTCGCCGGCGCACAGACCACCCCGGATGGCGGTGGCGGACCGTAAGTATTCGGACTCTTTCTCCCCGCCGGGGGATTCTTCCTAACATCTGCTTCATTTTTTACTCTTGCAGTTAGGTCCTATGGTCGGGCCAAAGAGGTTGCGGCGACCCTCGTTGGCCGGTACTACGAGGACGAGCACGAGAGGGTGCTGCGCGTCATCGGGGAGGGCCCTCCCCGAAACGTTGTCGCGGAGGCGTTCGGGTTGAGGCTCCCAGCCCGGGCCCCTCTGCCTACCCCTGCTTCACGCAAGCGGGGGAAGGAGGTCGCCGGCGGACCCTCGAAGCGGTCTCGTCCGTCTGGCAGCCCCGCGGGGTCCCGAGCCCGGAGTCCCGCGAGGCCCCGGTCTTCTCCTCCACCTTCTCCCGCGAAGGGGACTGTGGCGTCGGCTGCCGGGCCATCTGGCGCCGCTCCCGACACCCCGGGTGGGCCGGATCCCTTGGGCGGCGTCCCGGCTGGAGAGGGTCAGGGCTCGGACTCGGAGATGTACGCCCCGAGTCCTTCGCCGCCTCCGGCCCCTGCGGGGACCCGGCCGCCGCCCTCGTCTAGCGAGGTCTCCGTTCGGTTTCGGATGCCGGGCGGCCTGCCGATGGCCTTGATTCTGGCCCCGGAGACAGGTTCGTCGGCGGTTCGGCCTGCGACGGCGGCGCTCCCTATACCCAGGAGGGGTAAGGGCCTGTTCGTCCGCCCCGGGGTTCCGGCGCCGCCGGATTAGGCTTCCGGCTCCTCCGACGGTGGGACTTCAGAGGGTGCTCTGCCCGGTGGGGAGGTCTCCCGAGGGAGCGACCCGGGGGGCGACGAGGGCGACGTCGACGCGGTCATCGCCTCCGGGCTTCGGGTAAGTTACTTGTCTCATGCTCCTCCGTTAGTTGTGTTCTGATTACGGTTTCTATGCAGACGGTCGCCTTAGCACGGGGCTTCAGGGCCCGGCTCACCACGCACCGGGAAGGAGAAGGCACTCAGGGATGCGGCTTTGGAGCGCTCCAAGAAGGAGCGGGCGCTCGGGGAGCTCGCCGCGGTGCAGGCTCGACTCACCGCCGCTGAGGACGCGGCCTCTCGGCTACAGAGCGAGATGCAGGTGGAGCGAGAGGCCGCAGCCTCGGGCGTCCAGGCCATGGTCGCGGGGGGTAGGGCGATCCGCACTACCCTCGAGGAGCTCGGGATCGAGCTCGGTCGGGGGGCAGGCCCTGATCGGGCTCCGACGTCGGTCGGGGAGGCCGCGCACTTTCATGGTGCGCAGGTCGCCTTGATCCCGGTCGCTGCGGAGGCACGGGCGCGAGGCCTCGCCGTCCCGGTGATCTCCTTGGCGGCGGCACTCGTTGAGCATCGTGGGGAGGGTGCCCGAGTCATCGGGGAGCTTGTCCCCCGGAGCTTCCCCGCCTTCTTCGACCCTCGGCGGACTGAGCTGGAGCGGTCCGCCGAGGTCCTCTTCGACCGGATCACCGACCGCGTCCCGGTGATCGCCTTGGCGGCGCTCGGGTCAGGGCGCGTCGGCCAGCACAGACGTCCCCCCGGGGGGGAACAAGGACGGGCAAGTATGAGCTCCTCCCCCCCCGGTTAGATTAGGCTTCTACTTTTGGGTCTTTTTTGCTCCGGGTGGCTTCCTTAGAAAGCCCTGGAAACTTGTTGTCGGGGAAAATCTCCGCGGGACTAAGTCCAGGTAAGATGTGTCACGATTGCCCGGGGACTTGGCCTCCGGCCCCTCCCCGGGCGCCGCCATTGGGCTCTCGGGACGTGGCCTCCGGTGCCCTCCCGGGCGCCGCCATTTGGCTCCCGGGACGCGGCCTTCGGTGCCGTCCCGGACGCCGCCATTTGCCCGGGGACGGGGCCTCCGGGGCCTCCCCGGGCGCCGCCTTTTGGCTCCCGGGACGCGGCCTCCGGTGCCGTCCCGAACGCCGCCATTTGCCCGGGGACGGGGCCTCCGGGGCCTCCCCGGGCGCCGCCTTTTGGCTCCCGGGACGCGGCCTCCGGTGCCGTCCCGGGCGCCGCCTTTTGGCTCCCGGGACGCGGCCTCCGGTGCCGTCCCGGGCGCGACCATTTGCCCAGGGACGTGGCCTCCGGCCCCTCCCCGGGCGCCGCCTTTTGGCTCTCGGGACGCGGCCTCCCCGGGCGCCGCCTTTTGGCTCCCGGGACGCGGCCTCCGGTGCCGTCCCGGGTGCCGCCATTTGCCCGGGGACGCGGCCTCTGGCCCCTCCCCGGGCGCTGCCTTTTTGCCCCCGGGACGCGGCCTCCGGTGCCCTCCCAGGCGCCGCCATTTGGCTCCCGGGACGCGGCCTCCGGTGCCGTCCCGGGCGCCGCCATTGGCCCGGGGACGTGGCCTCCGGGACCTCCCCGGGCGCCGCCTTTTGGCCCCCGGGACCTGGCCTCCGGCGCCGTCCCGGGCCTCATCGCCCTCCTAAAGGTAAAGTCTTGAACTGTTTATCACGTGCAGGTCACGCGAGGGGCGCCTCGGGAACTAGCGACCACCTGTCAAGCATCCAAGGCGTTTGACCGGGAGAAGGACGGTCCTGCCCTTCAATCCGACGGTGGCTTCCGGGGTAGTTTAGGTTTTTTGCTTCTTTTTGGGGCTATAAATAGCCCTTGTATCCCTCTGTTGTGGGGGATCGGTTCTTTTATTGGAATAGCTAAACTCACAGACGTGCTCCGGAAGCCTCTCCCCCGGAGAGAGCCTCCCCAGCCGACTCCGGTCGGGAGCGCGTCGACAGGACTAGGGCCCCCACCGGGACCCGAACCTGTATAAACCCGTGTGTCATTTTTTGTGCTTGTCCGGCGGGGGAGGACCGGTCATCCGGTCAACCCGCGCCGCGTAATCTTCGCTAGGAATATTCTCAAAACCTGCCGGGGTATTCGCAATACCACGACAGTTGGCGCCGTCCGTGGGGACTCGTGACAAGACGCCATGGCTCCCCCAAGAACAAGGGCTCGCACCCTTCCCGGTGATCCGGGTCTCGGAGACCCGGGGCCGTCCGCCCGGGACACTACCGTCCCGGCGGTCCCTTCCGGAGGCAACCTGGCCCAGGTACCGCCTCCCTCCTTTCCTCTCAACTTAGGTGCTTCCACCTCCAGGTCGTTCCCGATGACCGCGGGGGCCTCGGCCGGGACTAGCGTCCCCCCGACGGCTCCCCCGGCTCCCCGGGACGCCCTGCTCGAAGCTCTCGTGGAAGGCTAGCTCCGCGCTCAGCGCTCTATGGACGAGCTCCTTAGCGTGTTGGCGCGGCCTCCGGCCCCCACATTTGCCTCACACCCGTATCCGGGGAACATACCCCCGTTTATGGGTTACCCGGCGAACCCGGTGGCCCCTCCGGCCTCCGGGGGGTTGTCCGCCCCGTATGATCCTGCCGGGGGGTTCCCTCCCCCTGCGGGATATACGCCCGGACCCTTCCCGGCACTGTGAGACCCCCATTTGAGGATCACCTTGGTAACCGCCCAGGTAGGTTACACACAGCAGGATGTCACATGAGCTCCGAACCACACAAGCATAGTAATATCATTAAACAAGTATCAGGCCAACATGGCCAATATTACATAGCCAAAGCACCGAAAATGGCGCTAAGTAGAGTTGCTAAGAAAATAACTAGTTTATCAGAACCAGAATCGGTATCCAAGTACCGAACACACAACATAAAACACAAAGCGACGACGAACAGCTTGGCTTCCATCAGCAGCGGGGTTGGAGGGGCTTCTCCCACATCTGACTTGACTTGGTGCATAAACCTTCTAGAACGTGGGCTCGTCCGGGGTGCTTCCATCTTCTTCTGAGTACTCATAACTGAAGGAATCGGGATCCTCGAATCCCTCTTCTACGGTTGGATATAAATGCAAGGGTGAGCACTTGGTGCTCAGCAACACTCATTCCGGGGATTAATGCAATTGTACTTACATGAGGGTGAAACATATGATTCCAGGGTTTTAGTTTCATATGGATAGAGATATATAGATTTCCAAGTCATTTGTTCAGTAAAACAGTACTTTGTCATGAAAATGATACTTTAAACATTAAACAGGTTCTCAATAAAACATTAGATGTAGTGGTTTCCCATGAGTCACTACTTTGTTAACCGCATTATGAAAACATTCCAAAACATTACTTGTGCTATAACCCATGGATAACATCCACTACGAAAAGACTCCTGAACCTGGGAGTACAGAGTATCCGATACTTCTTTTACGCTTTGCAAAGGTGTACCTCTTTTTAAATCCACTGGTTCACTCGGCTTTCAAGTCGGATCAGCTCCATGTGACTTATACACATGTGACAGGGCCGAGATCACACAACGTTTTTACAGTTCAGTACTAACAGTATCCCTGCCCGGTAAATAGACAGTTAAGTCTCAAGTACCGTTGTGGGTCTTCCCCACTGCCTTACTTCCTAGCCTCTCTGGTCTATGTTCCCGCAGGACACCTAGCCTTGGTCAATGTCCACGCAAGACATACGACCGTTTAAGATTACAACCGCTCACGGTTTAATCAGGTCTAGGGCGCCTTCCTTCTTTTACGCCTTTTCCTCTCATTATTTTTCTGAACTCACATCACTCATGGCCGAACCTTGGCCTACCAGTTTCCACGCGAGAAACCAGATCGACAAACCATGCAGGGAACTGCGGTGGCGACACGGCACAGACATTGTTCTGGACAAGAGCTTGACAAAGGCATAACTCACAATCTAGGCAGATCCAGGTGTCGAGCTAGTGGAAGAAATTGCTCAGGGAGGTGAGGTGAAGCTAAGGGACAAAGTGGTGTCGGCTGAATCGGCCGGGAACGAATTCCGGCGACCGGCGCTGGAGAAGATGACACTGGAGCCTAGGGGATTTCGCTACAAGGCGAATGAGCTTAATTCCAGGCTTGGGAATGATCTCTAGGGCACAACAAGGCTACTGGAGGGGTCAATTTTGCTGGGAGATGGCCGGAGAAGCTTGGCGCCGAAGTCCGGCGAACGGCTGAGGTTCCAGTTTGGGATTTCTTCGATTTGGACTCAATTGAAGATTTTGATTCTACAGGCTTGCTCTACTAAGCTTACTGGTCAACTTCTTCTACAGAATCGAGGGTTAATTTGGAGGGAATCGAACGGCATTGGGGGAACAGGGCAAATCGGGAATCCGGCGATCACCGGCGATGGGGATCGATCTGGTGCGATTGGTTGCTACTACACAGAAAGGGTGAAGAGGGGAACTCACTGGTGAACTTGGATTGGAGAATGGTGCAGCGAGATGGGCTCGCACCGTGAGCTCACTCACTGGCTCGCCGGAGAAGAAGGTGAAAACGGCGAGAGCTCTGGAAAAATGGCTAAGTCCTGAGATGAGGCTTAAGCACAGCACTGGAGGGTTTAAATTGGTCCAAGGGCGGAGCTTGCGAGGGATAAAGCGACAGCGGTTGCTTGCGCCGGGGAGAAGCTTGTCGGGCGCAGGCGCAACGACGGCGACGGCGATGTGATTTGCTTCAGGCGGTGCTGCAGCTTTGCCAGTAATGCCAGGGTGCCTTGGAACTTCGTCCGGGACGGCGCAGATGCGGAGGCGACAACTTAGCTCCGGCAACGACACGTACACGCATGCAAATGCCACGGCAACGGGAGCGCGCGCGCGAAACGCTACTGGAGCGCGGTCGTTTAACCGCTGGGCAAGGCGACGCAACTGTGCTGGCACGTGCGCGCGGGGTGGCTCGGTTGTTCACAACACAGGCGACAAGAAGCGGTGGCCGGCGGCGAGCAAACGCAGCGAAAACCACGGCGCGGCAACGGCGACGTGCACTGGTCGAAAACAACGACCAGGCGCTGGTCGAATGGACCTGAAAAGAAGTTTGGGCCGTTCTGCAATTTTTGAAACTTGCTCCAGGGACTGTTCTGTGAGGAAAATTTGAATAGAACTTGGGCCTGATTGCAAATCTTGAGATCTGAGGGTCCGATCTGAAATCTGATTTCGCAGATAAGTTGCAAAAGATTATTAGAACTCATCTGGCCAAAGTTTGGTATGATCGGGTAAGATCTGAAGGGTTTCGACACAATTGGGGAAAAGCAGTTTAGGGTAAAATTAGGGTAATTAGGGTTCTGAGACGGCAAGGGTCGAAACTCAGGTTTAGGATGGGATTTTGGAGATGATCCCGAAGGGAAAAATATTCTGAACAACACTTAGAAGGGAATGGTTGAAGCAGATTAGGGTTTGGGGTCAAGATGTGGATTTTGGCTATTTTAAGGTTTGGCAAAACAGGGTGTTACAAATCTACCCACCTTAGAAACAATCTCGTCCTCGAGATTAGGGCAGGTTAGAGAATAGGAAGGGAAATTCTCGGCGGAGATCTTCTTCTTTTTCCCAAGTTGACTCCTCCTCTGAGTGATTGTTCCACTGGACTCTGCAGAATCGGAGGGTTCTTGACTTCAGCACTTTCTCTCTGGTTTCCAGAATTCTAACAGGGTATTCTTGACAAGATAAGTCTGGTTGAATCTCAATCTCTGCAGGAGATATCTGTTCTGTTGGTTTTCTCAAGCATTTCTTCAGCTGAGATACATGAAATACGTCATGAATTCCGGTCAGTTCTAGTGGCAATTCCAACTTGTATGCCATTTCACCTCGCTTTTCCAGAATTCGATATGGTCCCACATATCTAGGTTTTAACTTTCCCTTCATCTGGAATCTTCGAACTCCTTTGTATGGCATAACCTTGAGATACACGTAATCGCCCTCTTCAAATGATAGCTCTCTTCTACGATTATCTGCATAGCTTTTCTGTCTAGATTGAGCTGTTTTCAGTTTTTCTTGTCTGATCCTGACATGGGCTGTGGCTTCTTCTACCAACTGGGGTCCTAGATGTTGCTTTTGACCAATTTCTGTCCAATACAGAGGCGTGCGGCATCTTCTTCCATATAGAGCTTCATATGGTGCCATTTGTAGGCTTGCTTGGAAACTGTTGTTGTATGTGAACTCTGCATATGGTAGAAATAACTCCCAAGAGTCTCCATAATCCAAAACACAAGCCCTCAACATATCTTCCAAAATTTGGTTTACCCTTTCAGTCTGACCTCCAGTTTGAGGGTGGTAAGCGGTACTGAACTTTAACTTTGTGCCCAGGGCTTTCTGCAACTCTTGCCAAAATCTTGAAATGAACTGGGCTCCTCTGTCGGAAACGATAGCCTTCGGCACTCCGTGCAGTACGACTATTCTGCTGAGATACAGCTCTGCTAAGTCCTTAGCTGTATATAGGGTCTTTACTGGGAGGAAATGTGCTACCTTTGTTAATCTATCTACTATGACCCATATAGAATCGAATCCTTTTCTCGTCCTTGGTAGTCCCACAATAAAATCCATTCCGATTTCATCCCACTTCCACTCTGGGATTTGTAGAGGTTGTAGCGGTCCCGCAGGCTTTTGATGTTCTGCTTTCACTCTTTGGCATGTGTCACAAACTGCGACAAACTTGGCAATTTCTCTCTTCATTCCTTTCCACCAAAAATTTTTCTTCAAGTCCTTGTACATTTTGGTGCTGCCTGGGTGTATGGAATATGGGGTTTGATGAGCTTCTTGCATGATCAGGCCTTTGATCTCGTTGTCATTTGGAATGCAGATACGGTCATCGTACCATAGGATTCCCTGTTCATCTTCTCGAAGGTTGGTTGTATCTTTGTTCCTCATGTCCTCCTTCATCTCTTGAAGGTCTGGGTCAATCGCTTGAGCTTGTCGGATCTTATCCTTCAACTCACATTTCATCTTTAGGGTAGTGATGGTTCCTTGGTCCACTAATTCTAATTGCAACCTTTCGATGTCCTTGATCAGTTGTGTTGGCACTTCTAGCTGTGTTATCTGGTTGTAACGAGACTTTCTGCTCAAGGCATCAGCTACTACATTGGCTTTTCCCGGGTGATAGTGGATCTCTAGATCATAATCTTTGATCAGTTCTAGCCATCTTCTCTGTCTCATATTCAACTCCTGTTGCGTGAAGATATATTTCGGGCTCTTATGATCCGTGTAAATTTCGCACTTACTGCCTAGTAAGTAGTGTCTCCATATCTTTAGTGCATGTACGACCGCAGCTAGTTCCAAATCATGTGTTGGATAATTCTCCTCATGAGGTCGTAGTTGTCTTGATGCATAAGCTATCACTTTCCTTTCTTGCATCAATACGCATCCCAATCCTTGCTTGGAGGCGTCACAGTAGACTTGAAAATCCTTTTTGACGTCCGGTAGTATCAGGATTGGTGCAGTTGTCAGTCTTTTCTTCAATTCCTCAAAACTTCTTTCGCACTCCTCGGTCCAATTAAAAGAGGCGTTCTTCTTCAGTAGCTGGGTCAGCGGTTTGGTGATCTTCGAGAATCCTTCTACGAATCTTCGATAGTATCCCGCTAATCCCAAGAAACTTCTAACTTCTGTTGCGGTTTCAGGTTGTTTCCATTCGGTAACAGCTTGTATCTTCAACGGGTCCATAAATATTCCTTCGCCTGAGATGATGTGTTCTAAGAAAGAGATCTTCTTCAGCCAAAAAGCACATTTGCTGAACTTGGCGTATAGCTGGTGGTCTGCTAGTTTCTGTAGAACTATCCTCAGATGGTATGTGTGCTCCTCCTCTGTCTTGGAATAGACGAGGATATCATCTACAAATACAATGATGCACTTATCCAGGAATTCCATAAGGATCTTATTCATTAGATTCATAAATACCGCGGGTGCATTAGTTAATCCAAAGGGCATCACTGTAAACTCATGCAACCCGTATCTGGTCACGAAAGCAGTTTTAGGAATGTCCTGTTCTCGGATCCTCAACTGATGGTATCCCGATCTCAGGTCTATTCTTGAGAACACTTTCGCTTCTCTGAGCTGGTCAAAAAGATCATCTATCCTTGGTAAGGGGTATTTGTTCTTAATGGTCATGTCGTTTAGCTTACGGTAGTCTATGCAAAGTCGCATGCTACCATCTTTCTTCTTAACAAAGAGCACTGGGGCTCCCCATGGTGATGAGCTTGATCTGATGAATCCTTTTTCTTCCAATTCAGCTATCTGCCTCTTCAGTTCCTCTTGCTCATGACCTGTCATCCGAAACAACTTTCTAGCATACGGAGCGGATCCGGGTTTTAGTTCAATAGTGAACTCTATATCCCTATCTGGTGGCAATCCGGGAAGTTCTTCTGGAAAGACTTCTGGGTACTCATTGACAATCGGTACCTCTTCAAGCTTCACTTCTTCAATGCAGTTCAATCTCTGCAGGTGGTCGCAGATTGGAGTTCTGTCTGCATGGAATGTAACTTGCTTTCCAATGGCATTTGTCAGGGTGATTGTTTTCTTCTCACAATCCATTAATCCTTTATGCTTGGCCAGCCAATCCATTCCAAGAATGACATCTAATCCTTGAAGGTTTAGAACTAGCATGTCTGCCAGGAATTCTAGATTGCCGATACAGAAGGCAACATTTCTACAGATAGAATTAACAATCATCCTAGCACCAGGTGACTGAATGATGATAGGATGCTCTAAAGCAACCACAGGCAAGTTGTTACTCAACAAGCGATCTTTTGACATGAATGAATGAGTTGCACCGGGATCAAATAAAACAACTGAAATCTGAGAGGAGATCAAGAGTCTACCGATCACGACGTCAGTTGCCTCTCCTGCTTCTGCAGCAGTCACGAAGTTGAGTCTTCCTCCGGCGGTTGGTGTTCCTCTCCCTCTGCTGGTTTGGAATCTTCCTCCTCTAGCTTGTGGTGTTCCTCTGGCAATAGTTCGTGCAGGTGCAGGGGATTTGGCTGCCTGAGCCTTAGCAACGCTGGGAGGTAAATTCCGAAGTGGACAAGTCTCTCTGTGGTGTCCTCTTCTGC
The DNA here is from genome assembly GCA_019359835.1 of Pharus latifolius. Classification (NCBI taxonomy): domain Eukaryota; kingdom Viridiplantae; phylum Streptophyta; class Magnoliopsida; order Poales; family Poaceae; genus Pharus; species Pharus latifolius. The sequence continues at coordinate 16,730,312 of CM033327.1, read as the reverse complement.
CACAATGGAAACACTCTGCATTCTTCAGTGTACAATCTTTATAGAGGTGACTCCCTTTGCATCCGGGACATGTTAGAGTTGTTGGTGATGAAGTCCTCTGGGGTCTGGGAGGTGCGGGTGCTCTGAAAGCGGCTCTGGCATATGGTGCTGGTCTTCCTCGGCTAGAATTTCCTTGAAAAGGGTATGCTATACTTTTCCTCTTGCGGTCTTCTTCTACTATGCCTCTTTTCTCCTCCATTTTGAGCACTCGATTCACAAGGACTTGGAAGTCTGTGAACTCGTGCGTTGATAGGTGATACTGATATGAGTTTTGTAGACCTTCACAAAATCTGTCGATCTTCCGCTCTTCTGTCATGATATCTTCATGTGCATACCTGGCCAATTTGATGAATTCATGCAAATACTGCTTCACCGTCCTTCCTCCTTGCCTTAGATTCAAGAATTCTCTGCGTTTGGCTTGAATAGCTCCTTTGGGGACATGGTACTTACAGAACTGTTCCTTGAATTCATTCCAGGTAATGGAATTCTGATCAGGGTGTACCGTCTTGTAATTTTCCCACCATGCTGCAGCCGATCCTGTGAGCTGATGGGGTCCATACAGCAGCTTCTCTTCATCATTACACCTGACAGTGTCCAATTTCCTCTCAATTTCTCTTAACCAATCGTCTGCCACAATCGGGTCTTCAGTGCAGGAGAAAGTTGGAGGACGCGTCTTTTGAAAGTCTGTCAGTCTTGCTCCAATGTTCGAACCTTCCTCGCGTCGTGTTGCAGAGTTTTGCATCAACTGTTCCAGAATTTGACTCTGTACCTCTGCAGATCTCTGTCGGTTTTGTTCCATCCATATCAGTATTTCTGTCAGATTTCCCCCTTGCGGTACCGAGGTCGATGAATTTGGCTGATCTGAGGTATCTCTAGTCCTTCTCGTTGATGTGTTCCTTGGGGCTTCTTCCGAGCCTTGGATTCTACCTCTGGTGTTCACCATTCTGTTCTGACAAGATAATTGAGAAAAGACTACTAATTCAAAAGAGCACAGATTGAACACAAGCTGAAATGAAAGATCAACCCAAGAGATTGGATTGGAACATGCGATTGCTATTTTCAAAGGTTTTCAAAAGATACAAGGTTTTCACCTTTACAGCCTTAGAGTTACCAACAAACAATACAAACAAAGCAGCTACCACACCGAGAGCTAAAGGCTAACGATTACAAGGGTTAGAGCAGAAGGGTCAAGCTGAAGAGAAAACTAGGATCTCCTGTCGGTCCTGGAAGAACTGCAAGGTTCCACTTCTTCAGGGTCTTCCTCTTCTTGATCTTCGTCGGCATCCATAGGGTCCCATTCCATATCATTGTCCTCTTCTTCCTCAGATGAATCGTTGGTGTTGCATGTAGCAATCTCTTTTCCTTTGCCTTCAGGAACTTCCTTCCCTTTCGCGAGAGTAGGATATTCTGGTGCAGGGGTGTTGATCACAATGCCACGCGAAGCAGGTGTGAAATAACTCAGGTAATCCCTAGGTCTTCCCACACTCTTGCGGGCTGTGAGTCTTATCTTCAAGCGGTTCTTCTTGTTCACCGATCCTTCGTCTTCGACTTCTCGTGCTCTGCTAGGTTCAGCCAACTCTTGAATCTGTTTCTCTTTCTCTTGGAGTTCTGAGCGGACCTTTGCAAGCGCTCCTTCGAGATAGTGACGGTCATCCCGAGCATTTTCATGCTCACGCAACAACCGAGTGTAGCTTGACTCCAAGACTTGGACTACATCTCTGGTTTTGGTCAGGATGGCATCTCTCTGGTTGGTGGAGGGATGAACAGTTCGACGATCCGATCCGGGAACTTGGTAGGGTACAAAGCAGAAAGGAGAACCTATAAGAAAATCATCGTACAGCTGGCGGATGGTACCTATAGCACGACGAGCAGCGTCTTGGATAGCATCTTCTTCTTCTTCTCTACGAGCTTCCTTTCTTGTTGATCCTCTCCCGATCTCTGGAATCTCGTACACAATCACCGAGGCACGGAAACCAAAAGGTCTACCATCTACTTCTTCTCGACGGACGTAGTAGACTGGTCGCTGGTTGTCTCTTGCTCCCAGAAATTGTAACATCATCCAAAGCATCAACGCCCATGATCCCAACTCGTCTCCGTGAATTAGCTTCTTACCAGGGGCCATCTGCGATGATGAGACACGGAACACTTAAAAGTAGGAAAACGGTTTTGAAAATTTTCAAATAATACTCATTATGCTTTTCTTAAACAAATTAGGTTTTTCACAATTAGATTTTTACCAAATAATCTAGCGATTCTCTACTTTAGGGACGCCCATTCAAGTAAGGGTCACGACCTACAGTCAAGCTTCATGCTCTGATACCATTCGCTGTGAGACCCCCATTTGAGGATCACCTTGGTAACCGCCCAGGTAGGTTACACACAGCAGGATGTCACATGAGCTCCGAACCACACAAGCATAGTAATATCATTAAACAAGTATCAGGCCAACATGGCCAATATTACATAGCCAAAGCACCGAAAATGGCGCTAAGTAGAGTTGCTAAGAAAATAACTAGTTTATCAGAACCAGAATCGGTATCCAAGTACCGAACACACAACATAAAACACAAAGCGACGACGAACAGCTTGGCTTCCATCAGTAGCGGGGTTGGAGGGGCTTCTCCCACATCTGACTTGACTTGGTGCATAAACCTTCTAGAACGTGGGCTCGTCCGGGGTGCTTCCATCTTCTTCTGAGTACTCATAACTGAAGGAATCGGGATCCTCGAATCCCTCTTCTACGGTTGGATATAAATGCAAGGGTGAGCACTTGGTGCTCAGCAACACTCATTCCGGGGATTAATGCAATTGTACTTACATGAGGGTGAAACATATGATTCCAGGGTTTTAGTTTCATATGGATAGAGATATATAGATTTCCAAGTCATTTGTTCAGTAAAACAGTACTTTGTCATGAAAATGATACTTTAAACATTAAACAGGTTCTCAATAAAACATTAGATGTAGTGGTTTCCCATGAGTCACTACTTTGTTAACCGCATTATGAAAACATTCCAAAACATTACTTGTGCTATAACCCATGGATAACATCCACTACGAAAAGACTCCTGAACCTAGGAGTACAGAGTATCCGATACTTCTTTTACGCTTTGCAAAGGTGTACCTCTTTTTAAATCCACTGGTTCACTCGGCTTTCAAGTCGGATCAGCTCCATGTGACTTATACACATGTGACAGGGCCGAGATCACACAACGTTTTTACAGTTCAGTACTAACAGTATCCCTGCCCGGTAAATAGACAGTTAAGTCTCAAGTACCGTTGTGGGTCTTCCCCACTGCCTTACTTCCTAGCCTCTCTGGTCTATGTTCCCGCAGGACACATAGCCTTGGTCAATGTCCACGCAAGACATACGACCGTTTAAGATTACAACCGCTCACGGTTTAATCAGGTCTAGGGCGCCTTCCTTCTTTTACGCCTTTTCCTCTCATTATTTTTCTGAACTCACATCACTCATGGCCGAACCTTGGCCTACCAGTTTCCACGCGAGAAACCAGATCGACAAACCATGCAGGGAACTGCTAATACCAAAAAGCTACTAAGTTGTGCCTGTCCCATACCAGGCAAGTGGTTGGTACGTTTACAATTCGCATAGAGACACAGCACAAGGTTCTCGTCCTTATGAACCAATAGTGAGGAACATTCACATTCCCTGGTGCGCACCGCACCCTCTCCATACAATCCAATCCTCGCTACTGATCCCTTTTATCAGTTTTCTTGACAAAACGGTTTTGATCATAACTTCTCATGTATTTGACCATTTCAAGTTTAATGTGAATATTCAGTATATGAGTCCTAGGGTGACAAAAGCATATATATGAAGATTCAATAACAAAAAGGGGTTTCATGATCCATTAGGTAATATCTACTCATGTCATTCAAACATAACTTGTATTTCAAATAAGCATGCATAGTAAGAAACAGTGAATATACTTCATATGAAAATATTGGGTGAGACATGATCAAAGGAATGAGGCTTGCCTTGCGATGTTGGGTCTAAATACTCAGACGGATCTTCAAAGACTTCTTCCGCTCCTTCAACTTCTGACTCTGCGGTAAACAACCAACACACAAACACATACCATAAGCATACAGAAAATAGTTTCTATAGAAATTATTAAGTAAATAAGTCATGCATGCAGGGGAAAAGGTTAGGGAAAGGTCACAAGGGCTCTGGTCGAAGAAACGGCTAAAAAGGATTGAACGTCGAAGGGTCGACATTCAGTTCATGGCTTTGGCATGGCTTCAAACTAGTCTTAGGATGGTTTTCTGGAGAAGTGTTTGAAGGGAAAGATGTAGATCTCAACTCCAGGAATCTAAAGGACAAGGTGGCATTTCAATTGCTCAACCAGAAGGGGCTGAACAAGGTCAATGCCAGTGGCTGACATGCACTGACATAGTGCTGGACATGGCCAGAAACTAGGGCATGGCTTAACTTTTGATCCAGGGCTCCAATTGATGCAACACTTTGTCTGGGAGGTAGGCATTACTAACAGGAACAAAATACTCAACAGGAATAAGGGCTGAAAGTGGCCAGAGGGTGGCTAAATCCGGCGATGAACTGCGGTGGCGACACGGCACAGACATTGTTCTGGACAAGAGCTTGACAAAGGCATAACTCACAATCTAGGCAGATCCAGGTGTCGAGCTAGTGGAAGAAATTGCTCAGGGAGGTGAGGTGAAGCTAAGGGACAAAGTGGTGTCGGCTGAATTGGCCGGGAACGAATTCCGGCGACCGGCGCTGGAGAAGATGACACTGGAGCCTAGGGGATTTCGCTACAAGGCGAATGAGCTTAATTCCAGGCTTGGGAATGATCTCTAGGGCACAACAAGGCTACTGGAGGGGTCAATTTTGCTGGGAGATGGCCGGAGAAGCTTGGCGCCGAAGTCCGGCGAACGGCTGAGGTTCCAGTTTGGGATTTCTTCGATTTGGACTCAATTGAAGATTTTGATTCTACAGGCTTGCTCTACTAAGCTTACTGGTCAACTTCTTCTACAGAATCGAGGGTTAATTTGGAGGGAATCGAACGGCATTGGGGGAACAGGGCAAATCAGGAATCCGGCGATCACCGGCGATGGGGATCGATCTGGTGCGATTGGTTGCTACTACACAGAAAGGGTGAAGAGGGGAACTCACTGGTGAACTTGGATTGGAGAATGGTGCAGCGAGATGGGCTGGCACCGTGAGCTCACTCACTGGCTCGCCGGAGAAGAAGGTGAAAACGACGAGAGCTCTGGAAAAATGGCTAAGTCCTGAGGTGAGGCTTAAGCACAGCACTGGAGGGTTTAAATAGGTCCAAGGGCGGAGCTTGCGAGGGATAAAGCGATAGCGGTTGCTTGCGCCGGGGAGAAGCTTGTCGGGCGCAAGCGCAACGACGGCGACGGCGACGTGATTTGCTTCAGGCGGTGCTGCAGCTTTGCCAGTAATGCCAGGGTGCCTTGGAACTTCGTCCGGGACGGCGCAGATGCGGAGGCGACAACTTAGCTCCGGCAACGACACGTACACGCATGCAAATGCCACGGCAACGGGAGCGCGCGCGCGAAACGCTACTGGAGCACGGTCGTTTAACCGCTGGGCAAGGCGACGCAACTGTGCTGGCACGTGAGCGCGGGGTGGCTCGGTTGTTCACAACACAGGCGACAAGAAGCGGTGGCCGACGGCGAGCAAACGCGGCGAAAACCACGGTGCGGCAACGGCGACGTGCACTGGTCGAAAGCAACGACTAGGCGCTGGTCGAATGGACCTGAAAAGAAGTTTGGGCCGTTCTGCAATTTTTGAAACTTGCTCCAGGGACTGTTCTGTGAGGAAAATTTGAATAGAACTTGGGCCTGATTGCAAATCTGGAGATCTGAGGGTCCGATCTGAAATCTGATTTCGCAGATAAGTTGCAAAAGATTATTAGAACTCATCTGGCCAAAGTTTGGTATGATCGGGTAAGATCTGAAGGGTTTCGACACAATTGGGGAAAAGCAGTTTAGGGTAAAATTAGGGTAATTAGGGTTCTGAGACGGCAAGGGTCGAAACTCAGGTTTAGGATGGGATTTTGGAGATGATCCCGAAGGGAAAAATATTCTGAACAACACTTAGAAGGGAATGGCTGAAGCAGATTAGGGTTTGGGGTCAAGATGTGGATTTTGGCTATTTTAAGGTTTGGCAAAACAGGGTGTTACAGGCACCCGGGCCCGTCCCGGTACCGGGAGGTTATTTCATGCCAGGGCCCTTCGTGGCACCAGGGGGTACCCCGTCCTCGGCTTGTTCCCGGGGCCGGGAGCCCACCTCTTGCCGGGGGTTTACCCTGCGCCGGGGGCCAGTCCCGCCCCCCGCGTCGCGTTTACCGCGCCGGGGGCGGTTGACAGAGCAGCCCCCGTGCCGCAGCGGACTTCCCCCCGCATGGGCTCCCCGGTTCCGGACGTCGCCGCGGGGGGTCCCCCCTCGCCGGTTCCGGGTGTTACAGGGCCTGCCCTCTTCCTGGTTCCAGTCGTGGCCACTGGGGCCCCCTCCATTTCGATTCCAGGCGTCGCCGCGGGCGCCCCCTCCCCGGTTCCGGATAATACAGGGGCTTCCCCCTTTCTGGTCCCGGGGGTCGTCGCAGGGGGCTCCCCCCAACCGGCTCCGGAAGCCTCCGGGCCGGCAGCTACAGCGCACGAGCTCCCTCCCTCGGCGGGACAGGTCCGTTTCGCCCCGGGGGAGGTCGAGCGAATGCGTTCACCAGAGCGCGGGGAAGAACTTCCCCCCGGCCTCGGGCGCGGGGAGCCTCGCTCTGGCACCGGCCGGGGGAAGAGACCCGCTGAAGAGCCAACCTCTCCGGCGGAGAGCCCGGACGTCCGGGAACTCAGTCCCGGTCCGGAGGAAAAGCGTCGCCACCGCCATTCTGGCGGACCTCTCGGACCGCTTCCAGACTCAGACAACGAAGGTCCCGTGAAAGAAGATAGCGACCGGGGCTCTCCCCGGGAAGTGCAGGGGGCCAACCAGCCCCTGTGCCGAAGACTTCGCAGCATTCGGTGGCCGCGGCCCTACCGCCCTCCGCACATCGAGCACTACAATGGTGAGGCAGACCTTTACGAGTTTGTGCAGGTCTACTCCACTGCCATCTCGGTGGCCGGGGGGGACGAGACAGTACAGTGCAACGTCTTCCCCCTCTATCTCTCCGGCATTGCCCGCTCCTGGTTCTACAACCTGAAGGCCGGCTCCATCAAGTCTTTCTCGCAGCTCAAGCGGGAGTTCTGTGCCAACTTCCAGGGGAACTACGTGCGTCCCCTGGACTCCTCGCAGCTGTACACTGTCCGGCAGAGGACTGGGGAAACCATCAGAAGCTTGTTCAAGCGCTTTGCTCAGGTGAAGAGCAAAGTGGCCCACGTCCCCGACTCTACGGTCATCGAAGCCTGCAAAAGCGGCATCCTCCCGGGGGAGCTCCACCGAAGGCTCTCCTGGAGCTGCCCCTCTTCCGCCGACGAGCTCTTCAACGTGCTCGAAAAGTACGCTCGGGCGGAGGAAGACGACATCTGGAAGAAGACCCAGGGGGCTCCCGCCCCCACCGACCGGGGGGCCAGGGATCCCCTCAAGTGCCACAGACAGGGGGAGCGTAGCGAGCCACGGCCTCGGGACACCTTTGTCCTCGAGGGAGCAGGCGGCTCGCGCGACCCCCCTGGGGGCAACCGCCCCTTCCCCAAGCCGAAAGGCCATGGGGGAGGACAGTCTTCGCGCGGCCGGGAAGGCCCTGCGGGGAGAAGGCGGGAAGGACAGTGGTGCAGCTTCCACAGGTCCAATACCCATGCTACCCGAGATTGTAGCCAGCTGCTGCAGCACTTCGCGGACTTCCTCGACCAACGCGGGCACGGGGGGGGACTCCGGCCTCCTTGCTCCCTCGGCCAGCTGTTCCGGCCCTTCCCGCTCCCATGGGGGGTCAGCAGACGCAGGAGGGGGAGCCTTCAGAAGCTCTCCCCTTTCAAACCTCGCAGCGGCACATCAACGTCATCGTGGGAGGATCTGCCTCCGGGCGGGACTCTAAGCGCCAGCGTAAGGAGTACGCGCGCGAGGTCAAGGTTGTGGGGGTGCTACACGCGTCCCCGCCACCGAAGTGGTCGGACGTCCCCCTCACCTTCACGGCGGAAGACGCGCTCATTGTCTCCGCGACAATCTACAACTGCCACCTGGCCCCGCATCCTCGTGGATGGCGGGAGCTCCGCCGACATCCTATTCCTGAAGGCCTTCAAAGAAATGCAGGTGGATGAGAAGCTCCTGCAGCCCGCAGTCGGGCCCCTACAAGGTTTTGTCCCGGGGAAGGCGATCCACCCCGTGGGCAAGGTAGATTTTCCTGTGACCTTCGGCGCCCCGGAGAACTACCGGACCGAGCTGGTCCGCTTCGACGTAGTGGACCTCCCCTCCTCCTACAACGCGATTATAGGGAGGACCACAATCAACTGGCTGGGGGCTGCCACCCATCAAAACTACCTCTGCATGAAGATCCCCGGGCCGCATGGCGTGATCAACATCCGGGGAGACCAAGACATGGCCCGTGCTCTGTATGAGCGCGCAGCCGCCACGATCGGAAGCGTCAACGTTGATGAGGATCGACACCCGGGTCATTTCTAATAAACTTTTGGTTCAAGACAAGTTCGAACCAGACATGTACCTGGTGATGCGAACTCAAGCTATTCTGAGGGGCATCACCATGAGGTCGCAAGCTTTACGCGATCAGGTCGCAGCTTTACGCGGTCAGACCGTAAGCCTTGCGCGGTCAGAAGTCCGTAAGCCTTCCGCGGTCAGAAGTTCGTAAGCTATACGCGAACTACACATTCGGGATATTGCGCGGTCAGCCAATATCCCGCGGTCAGAACATCTGTCGATCAGGATACTTGGGATCTATCTATTTTGGTTGCCCGTACAACAGGATATTCTAAGTATCCCGAAGATTCCTACACGTGGAGAATCAACCGTCAGAAGGTTAACACATACAGTTATCCATGAATAACACGTGTTTAACCTGCGTGGTGGTTAAGAGCAGTTCCAAAAAACCGCATCCAACCGTCCATGCAACCGTTTGATGCAGTTTCCTCTACATGGCACCCTTTCAAACAGTACAAAAGGATGGCATGGAACATCAATGAGGGGGGAAGAAGAAAATCATCCAAGTTAGCCAAGTCTACGGCACACCTCATATAGCATTTTAATAAGCCTTCTTTGGCTTATCTTTGTACACTCTTACAGGAAAAATCCTCACCTGTGAGGACTTTTTCCTCCATTTGTAAACCTTTTACCACACTTAGTGAAATCTCAACAGGACGTAGGGCTTTTACTCCCACCATCGAGGGCCCGAACCTGTCTAAACTCTCTGTGCTCCTGTTCACTATTGTTCAGCATACCTTCCCGAAGGGTCATCTTGAAAGGTCTCACAGTTATAAATTCTGCATAAGTTCGGCTGAGGACTCCGAGTCCGAATCGTCGACAGCTGGCGCCCACCGTGGGGCCTTTCTCAAGGCGTCCTAATTGAAATTCGGAGGTTCGCCGAAACATGGCTGGAGCATATGATTCCGAGAACGATTTCGATCTCGAGGATTATGCCCATATACCCATGCCTTCTCCAAGCGATCCTGTTCCGATGGAAGAGGTCGAAGGCCAGAATCTTCCACAGGTTGAATCATCTCCCCAAGTCATGTTAATCGACCAGGAGGTAACTGGCACAAGGTCAGAACCCGCAGAGGTTCTTAATGTGCTAGGCGATGAATCCGGCCCGTCATACGATCCCGCTGAGGGAAAATATGATGGTGACCCTGAAGTTAGCCCAGGAAGGTTCGACCCTGATAACCTCCACCGTCTCTTTGATTTCGAGTCTGACTCGGAACAAACCGAGATGTTCTCCCTATCGACGACCTCTCTCCCTAGGCAGTTTGCTGCGTTGTCGGAGGAAACTCCCGATCAACAGGCTGCCAGGGAAGAACAAGATCGCAAACAGAAGGAAGAACAAGATCGCAAACAGAAGGAGGAGCAAGATCTCGAGCAACAGAACAACGAACTACGCAGAACTGCCCTAGAGGCTCTTCAAGATGCGCAGGCTCGTTACGATGCTGCCCCGAGTTCTTCTCGACGGTCGCGTGGTCGTAGACGTGACCAGACTCCTTCCTTACCACCGGAGCATTTCCCAGTGGACGAAGAAACAGTAACACCTGGTGCCCCTAGGAGAAGTACCCATGGTCGACTGCGATCTATCGCGGAGGTCATGCGTAATTTTCCTCCTACGGTCACGGATGCGCAGAGACCGGCCTTTTTCAGGATCCTGGCGGAAAGACTGGACGAGGTCGCATCCGAGGTGACCCCAACAGCTTCTTCCCGCTCAGTGACACATCCCCGTGAACGAGATGGTCCTCATTTTGGCTCTGGCCGACGGAGTTACCCGCCACCTTTACCGTCCCGACAGGACAAATATCGGCGAATGCAGGACTCTCGTAGTAGGGATCGAGTTCCCGTTCACTCTCGTTTGGGACCCCGAGTAACCTCGCCATTAAGTGAGTTTGCTCGAAACCCGACCGAAAGTCGCAGGACGGTTCACGGTCCTTACGTTGGTTGCAAAGCTTTCTCGCCTGGCCTACGAGCAGTCGTTTGGCCCGATAAGTTTCGACCAGGGGCCATTGAGAGGTTTGATGGAACTCAAAACCCATCTGAGTTCCTTCAGATCTATATTACTGCCATCCAAGCAGCAGGAGGCGATGACAAGGTCATGGCCAACTACCTGCCAACAGTCCTCGTAGGACTGGCTAGAACCTGGTTGTTCAATCAGCCTGAGGGTTCTATCTATAATTGGGAAATGCTATGCGATGCCATCCTCAGCAATTTCCAAAACTGTTACCAAAAGCCGGGTAAGGAGGACGACTTGCATAGACTGCGGCAAACTTCGACCGAAACGCTTCGGCAGTTTGTCAAGAGGTTTGTCGGGGTAAGAAATACCATCCCGAACATATCTGATGGCTCCGTAATCAGGGCATTTAAGCATGCCGTTCGATACCGGAGATTCACTGAAGACTTGCTCATCCACCCTCCTTGATCAGTGGCCGATCTGTTCGATATGGCTGATCGATACTCCGATGCAGCCGAGGCAGTCGAATGGAATCGAATGGTTGACAAGGGGGACCTACCGCCTGAACCAGGCTTCAAGGACGCCAAGAAAGAAGATTCAAGCAAGAAGCCGGAGTCTTCACCGGGTGGGAAGTCAAAAAAGTCGAAGAGGAACCGCTCTGGACAGTACCGTGAGGTCGCGGTCGCGGAGAAACCACCTTCGACCAAAGGTAATAAGTCTTCTTTTAAAAGTAAAACTGCTTCTGGTGGCCGGGATTCCGACCAGCCAGAAAAATCAACTAATCCGCAGGAGGGCAAAAGGTGGTGTCCACTCCACAATTCCGCAGGCCACGATCTCAAAAACTGCAGGAGTTGGTTGAAACAGCTGGATGATTTCTACCAAGGAGCTGGGCCAATGCCAACCTTACTGCCTAAAGAGCAGGCGTGCAGGGTTAGAGACGTCGATGGAGACGAAGAAATGGCTTACCAGGTACCTCAAAATCATGTTAATGTCATTTTTGGAGGTTCCTCCTCTTTCGTTTCCAAAAGGCAGTTTAAAACCTTTTGCCGAGAGGTTAACCAAATGGAGACATCCCTTGGTGAACCTCAATATCCCCGTTGGTCGGATATACCTTTGAAGTTCGATCGCGCTGACTGTCCTGTGGGGCTAACTCGACCATTGAGGCTACCTTTGGTTATTACCTCAATCATCAGTAACGCGAGAGTCGAAAGGGTCCTGATTGACGGGGGAAGTTCCCTTGATCTTTTATTGGTCAAGACACTCGACGAGATGCAAATTCCTCGTTCGAAGATCAAGCCCATAATCCATCCGTTTTATGGGATAATCCCAAGCCCCTCGATGATGCCATTGGGACAAGTGGTCCTCCCGGTCACTCTGGGAGAACCAGATAATTTCCGAACAGAATTGGTTACTTTCGATGTAATCGATTGTGATTCAGCTTATAATGCAATCTTTGGCAGGCCGACTCTTGCTAAGTTCATGATGGCAACGCACTATGCTTATTAGTGCGGGAAATTGCCTGGCCCCAAAGGTGTCATTTCGGTCCGAGGTAGTCGCAACGTGGCGCTCACGTGCGACCGGCTATCTTTGGAGATGGTCGATCAACTTCCCCTCCGGGACGCTCAGGTCGCCACTGTCGCCACCGATGCGATCAGGGCTGCTCCTCGACCAGATGAGAAACTCAAACAAGTTCTCTTGTACCCAGATGACCCATCCAAGACAATTCGGGTTGGGTCAGCCCTGGATGACAAATAGGAACTCGACCTCGTTGCTTTCCTCCGGGCTAACGCAGATGTGTTTGCGTGGAAACCGTCCGACATGCCCGGTGTCCCAAGGGAAGTAATTGAGCACAGGTTAGCAATTCGACCTGGACAACGACCAATAAAGCAAAAGCTCAGGCGTTTTGCCACCGACCGACAGGAAGCCATCTGAGAAGAGTTAGACAAACTCTTACAAGCCGGGTTTATCCGCGAAGTGAATCACCCGGACTGGCTCGCCAATCCGGTCATGGTCCGCAAGTCAAATGGCAAGTGGCGCATGTGCGTCGACTATACTAGCCTCAACAGTGCCTGTCCGAAGGACGACTTTCCCCTTCCCCGCATCGACCAGCTGGTTGACTCCACTGCGGGTTGCGAACTGATGAGTTTTCTGGATGCCTACTCAGGATATCATCAAATTAGCATGGCAGAAGACGATGAAGAGAAAACTGCCTTCATCACCCCGTTCGGCACATACTGCTACATCAGAATGCCGTTCGGTCTCAAGAACGCTGGTTCCACGTACCAGCGCTTGATGCAAAAGACCTTTCTTTCCCAGATAGGGCGTAATCTCGAAGCATATGTAGACGATTTGGTTGTAAAAAGCACCAAAAGATTGTCTCATTTGGACGATCTTGCTGAAACCTTCTGTAACTTGAATCGCTTTGGAATAAAATTGAACCCGGAGAAATGTTCTTTCGGGGTTTCTTCAGGAAAGCTTCTTGGTTTCCTTGTGTGTTCCAGGGGCATTGAGGTTAATCCTGAGAAAATCAGAGCTATTGAACAAATGAGGTCGCCCTCGACCATGAAGGATGTTCAACGCCTGGCTGGTCGCATGGCGGCTTTAAGTCGCTTCATATCGCGATTAGGCGAAAGGGGACTACCTTTCTTTAAAGCCTTGCGGAAACATCATAACTTCACGTGGTCCGACGAGGCCGAAAAAGCGTTTCAGGAGGTAAAAACATATCTTTCCAGTCCGCCGGTATTGGTGTCTCCTGAAAAGGAAGAACCATTACTTCTGTATTTGGCGGCCACCCCACAAGCGGTCAGCGCAGTTCTGATCACGGAAAGGGAAGGAGTACACAGACCCGTCTACTATGTGAGCAAAGTACTTCATGGTCCTAAGGAGCGCTACCCTGAGGTCCAGAAGATACTTTACGCGCTACTGATGGCTTCCCGTAAGCTACGACATTACTTTCAAGCACACAAGATCACAGTACCCTCCTCTTTTCCTTTAGGGGATATTGTCCGAAATCCAGAAAAATCTGGTCGAATCGCCAAATGGGCGGTCGAATTCGGTGCCTTCGAGATCCATTTCACCCCTCGCACGGCGGTTAAGTCTCAGGTTTTGGCCGACTTTGTGGTCGAATGGACCAACCCTGAGCCACCCGTGCAGTTGGCAAAGGAACTGGAGTACCCCGATTATTGGACAATGTACTTTGACGGCTCCCGTAGTTTTCAACACTCGGGGGCTGGAGTGGTCTTAGTTACGCCTCAGGGCGAACAGCTTAAGTATGTTATTCAACTACACTTTGTTGCCACCAACAATGCAGCAGAGTATGAAGGTCTTCTTGCAGGGCTCCGGGCAGCAAAATTCCTCGGAGTCCGTCGATTAGTGGTGAGGGGGGACTCACAGCTAGTCGTAAACCAGGTAAACAAGGAGTACAGCACCTCCGATGAGACAATGGCTCATTACCTGGGGGAAGTGAGGAGATTGGAAAAACACTTCAGTCACTTCGAAGTCCAATACGTCCCACGAAAGGACAATATTCTCGCAGACCAATTATCCAAAATTGGATCCTCACGCTCATCCGCTCCGGCGGGAGTGTTCATTGAACACTTGGACCATCCTTCGATCATGACTTCGGTCGAGGATGATCCGGCAATAGCCTTCGTTGCCAACCTCGGTCAGGAACAAGATTGGACTCATCCATTGAGGGTCTATCTTGAACATGGGACCCTACCCGAGGACGAAACCAAAAGCAATCGATTAATTTGAAAGGCGCGTCTGTACAAACTCATAGATGGGGTTATGTACAGAAAGGGTACTCAAGGAGTATTCATGCGCTGCATATCTCAGGAGGAAGGAAAATCCCTCTTGAAAGAAATACATGACGGTGTATGCGGTGCACACGCGTCATACCGAACACTGGTCGGAAAAATTTTTCGACAGGGATTCTACTGGCCTTCGGCACTCGATGATGCCAAGTTTATGGTCAAGATGTGTCCACAGTGTCAGTTTCATGCAAGACAGGTTCATCAACCTGCTTATGCATTGCAAACTATTCCTCTCGCATGGCCCTTCGTGATCTGGGGAATGGACATTGTCGGTCCTATGCCACAAGCGGTCAATGGGTACAAGTTTCTGTTCGTAGCCATTGACACGTTCACAAAGTGGATTGAGGCCGAACCAGTACGAAATATTACTGCATCAGCTGCACAAAAGTTCTTTCACAAGAACATTGTGGCACGATTTGGTGTTCCAAACCGTCTCATCACAGACAACGGTTCTCAGTTCGCTAGCGGTCTCTTCCTAGACTACTGCGATCAGATTGGGACTAAGGTGTGCTTTGCTTCCGTGGCACATCCACAAAGCAATGGTGCCGTAGAACGGGCCAATGGGCAAGTATTGCAAGGCATCAAAAAACGTGTTTTTGATCGCCTCAAGACCCGCTCGGGGGCTTGGGCAGACGAGCTCTATACTGTTCTATGGGCACTACGGACTACCTCTAGTCGAGCCACCGGTGAGACACCCTTCCATTTGGTCTATGGGGCCGAGACTGTGTTGCCTATGGAAGTCAGTATTGGATCTGTTCGCACGAATCAATTCGAACAGGTCAACCAATCCGAACAGCGATCGCAAGATCTCATCCTCCTGGAAGAACGGCGTGATCGCGCCCTGATCAAGTCCGCGGTATACTTGCAGGCTCTACGCAAGTATCACAGTAATAAGGTGCGACCACGTGATCTCAACGTGGGCGACTTGGTTTTACGAAAAATTCAAGACCAGTCTAACCGCAATAAATTCTCCCCAAAGTGGGAAGGACCATACACTGTCGTCTCAGTGCCGCAGCCAGGGTCTGCGCGGTTAGCCATGGAGGATGGTCGGATTTTGTCCAATACTTGGAACATCGATCAACTTCGCAAGTTTTACGTGTAAGTATTCCAATCACTTTTTCCCTGTTCAATTAGCATCTTTTCATAAAAAGCATGTCTTGTTTTCATACAATGAGTGTTTTCTTTAAGCCCAAATTATACAAATTCGACCTGGGGCTGATCGCCGGCGGTTAGGATACTACAGCATTTTTTAACCGGATTCGCTGGTCGATCTCATGATCACTTCCAGATAAGTCGCTCCTAAATAAGCCGTTTCTCAACGCACACGGGACTATCTGGCTAGTCTTCGGTCATCTGGGTGGCTACCAGTTTGCAATAAGGTTAAAATGTTACTTTAATCTTGACCATCGGCTTGAAGCGCATATCCCTGGTCATCATACTTATGTTTTCCCTCTGCTTAAAATACTAAGGCTCCAGTATTCACAAAGCAGAGGCGGGGGCTAGAGGAATATACTTATAGTATGAAACTTATGATGTGAATATGCACTTTCTTTTAAAAAAAAATATAGTTTTACATACATTGCATGGTGATTACAATTGTTTGGTTACAAAAATAAGGATCATTCGATCCCCAGCTCAGTCAGGAGTTTATCTACTAGGGGCTGGACTTCCTCTATGACTGCATCGAGCAGCTCTTCACTCTCGACCTCAACCGGACCCACCAGTGCGTTCAGATCTGCATCTGGGCCATGGTGAAGTCGAACCCGGCTGAGTACGGCTGCTGCGGCTGATCGAACCCTGGTTCTGATCGCCTCTTCGCGTCGCCGTGTATCTCCAGGGAGATACTCAAGCAGTGAATCCGCCTGGGCAGTAAGCAGCGATGTCCAGTCATTTATACTGAGGTTGTCTTGCCTCAGTTCTACCACATCGGTCTTCAAAAGATCAGCCACGGCCTTTAGTTTTTCAAAGATCCGGAGGCTCAGTTCTTTGATTGCCTGATCGGTGTGGCGAATCGAGGATTCAAGAATCTCCTTGTCTCGACTGAGCTGCGTAATTCGACCTGCTTGCGCTGTACAGAGAGAGAAGATTATTCGCATATTATGGATTCAAGTTTTCCTAGTCAGGAATCGGCTTACCGGCATTCTCTGATCGAAGTCTGTTGAGTTCAGTTTCTTGTTTCTTAAGCATTGAGACTGAACCGGCCACCTCCTTCTTCAAGAATGCAACCTCTCTGCAACAAAATCAAGGCAGTCATAACCAAGATATACCCATGTTAACTAGAGGGTAATGGTACTCACCTGCGCAAGCTATCGCGTTCTTTTTGAATGGCTTCTGTACTAGCCATCACAACACGCGAATGGCTTGTTAGCCAGGACAATCCCTGTGGTGCCAAAGAAGAAGGTCAAAGGTGTCCTAAGTATAATTCAGGCACGGAAGCAAAGTCTTATTATACCTTCATAAACTTCTGTTAAACGGCATCATTCAGTTCAGCGGGAATCCTCGCTAGAGCCTCCGACGTGCTCACTACAGGGATAGTTGGCGGGAGTGCCGACCGGACGCCACCCCCAGAGACTACTGGTTGTGACCCGATCCCTGTACTTGTTTCACCTCCCGCGGTCCGGACGACTTCCTGAACCGCGGGAGCAGAGCGCTCTTCATTAGAGGCTCCCTCATCAGCCCTAATTTCAACCTCTCCAGTGGCGGTTGAAGGGTTAGGCGCTGTCTTCTTTTGCCTAACAGGAAGAATGGGTCAGGCAACTTTTATTTAAGATTACTGTCAAGTAAGAGCTCTTACCTTATTTGAAATCCCATTCGTTCCTGGGACTTCTGGGAAAATTCCCCTTGCGAAGGAGAGCCGTCTCCGGTTCTCGCCTTCCTTATGGTAAACAAGGCAGCACCCCCCTGGAAATGTCATGTTATAGGCATATTCTTAGGGAACAGGTAAAAACACATGAAAAGATCTTTACCTGGGCCACCGGGCTAACTGGTGGGGCTGCATCTGAAGGCCTTGGCGATTCCAGAGTTGCTGGAACCATCATAGCTGGCCTTTGTTCATCCACCTCCTCCTCTGTCCGCAGAGGAGGAGGATTTTCCTCCCTGGAACCCCCAGTGGTCCCAGGGGGAAGCTCTCCTCCCTGTATATACATTAACTTGACAAATGTGCAGAAAGAGTCATAGAAGGAACGGCCGAAAAAGATTCCTTACCTTGGTCGTCCCTTCGACCAGGGAAGCAGAGATAATTGACCCTGAAACCTCGGGGGCTTCAGGAATTGGAGGGTTACCCGCGACCACAAGATTTTCGGTGGTCGCAGGATCTTCCACGACCACCTCCTCGGTAGTAGTGGTCTCTGCGGGGCGGCTTGGGGCATCGCTGGATGGAAGATCCGCGATCTTCCTCCTTCGAAGGATCAGAGGAACGTCATCCTCTTCCTCCTCGCTCCCCTCTCCCTGTACGACGAAGAAGTGATTCCATGTCGCGCCTGAAAAAGTAGCAGGAATGCGATATCTTACCGCAGTCTTTCTTGCGGGACGAGGAATGCTTCGTGAAGACCCCTCCCCAGGGTTTAGCTTGGTCTTCTTAGGGGCAGGACTCTTTGTCCTGGGTCTCTGAGAGACCTTCTTCACATTCCTCGCCGTCGGCTTCTTCGGAGAGCCGACATTTTCACTTGGGAACGTCGCATCCGCAAACCTCCCTAGGAGCTGGTTCGCAGTCCATTACAAGGGATTAGCACTGGACACACACAAGACCTGCAAAGCCAAAGCTGAACAAGGAAATTACCTTTCGGCGCTCCTGTCTGAGGTCATCACCCGCGTGAATCAAGCTCTGCGGGCGAGGTGATTCCTTAGGGCCCTCTACATCGGAATTGTAGGTCCTAAGGAGGGAGTTGGTCCGCCTTTCAATCTCGGATGAAGGCAGGACTGTTCCCAAACTCAAGTCAGAATTTGTACAATTCAAAAAGGAGAAAGTTCAGCACCAAAGAAATAAATACCTTGACTGTAGTCCAGGGTGCTATCACCCATGGACTTAATCTCCCACGCCGGATGAGCCCTTTCACGCAGAGGACTCACCCGGTTCTTCACGAAGTCTCGAATGATATCTCGAGCCGTCAATCCTTCATTGACCAAGTGAAGAATCACCTCGGTATGCTTCGAAAGCTCCGAGTTCATCGCCGGAGGAATGTCTAACTCGCTCGACTTCTCCGGTCGCGAGTTTTCAAACCATAAACTGCTTTCGGATGGTGGAGAGCAGTAGAGCCACCTTTGGTGCCACCCATGCACAGAATCTCGTAGGGGTGGGGAGGGATACTCCTTTTTATCCCTCAGCCGGAAGTAGATGCATCCGGCGGCGTTGGTACTCTTCGACCACGCCGAAAAGTAAAATCGTCGGAAAAGATCCACGCTGGGATATATTCCGACGAAGGCTTCACAAAGGTGCTAGAATACTGCAAGGATCAGTATCGCGTTGGGGTAGAGGTTGATCAGTTCCCACCCGTAATGTTCAAGGACATCCTTAAGGAACCGACTCTCAGGGAATCGGAACCCGCAACGCAAATACTCCTCAAAAACCACCAACTCGCCTTCTTGGACAGTTGGGTTTCTTGGTCCTTCTCCGCAGGTCGCCAGTTAATGAGCAGCCGCGGAGAAAGGATCTCCTCCTTCTCTAATGCCATCAGGCTCTCCTCAGAATGGTGAATGGATCTGCTCCAGGACGCCATCTTTGGTGTAGAATCAAAGGGGAAGCTGGCGATTTGGGGAAGATGAAGGCTGAAAAAGATGAGGGTTTTGAGCGGCGGGAATAATAAGGGTTTTTAGCTGTGTGGCTTCTTTGAGAAGACATCTGCTCTTTTTATAGACCCAAGGCGACGCATTAATGAGTAAACGGCTCATTTCAAACGTTCCATTGAATGCTTTATTCATTTCCCATAATGGATACTGTCTCTGATGGACCCGATAAAGTACTCAGGCGTCGGATCTGAAACAAAAAGACTTCTTTGTTTTGGAAACTGAAAGTGTAAAAGGACTGAAAAATTTTCAGTACTTTTCAGAGGACGTTTTTCCTTTTTATACTTTGAACATTTTATTCGAAAAAATCACGTAACCCAATTTTCAACGTACTGAAGTGTTTCTAATTGGGTTATGGTTTTATCGAAATCGTGTTTTAGGCTAAAACTTCGATTCTAATCGAAGTGACATCCTGACTGAGTCCCAACTCTGGTCGAACCTTAGTTCTGACCGCGGCTTTGAAACTGATCGCGGAATCAGGGCAGGTCGCGGTGCTTTTTTCTTAAAAGTGATTTTGATCGCAGAACTAAAAATTCCTGTGTATGAATGGTCGCGAACGTAAAGTTCATGGCTATATTTTCGCACAGAAGATGTGGAGAACATTTCATGAGAAATAAAGAACTTTTATTTCTTACATTCTTTACATACAAAAGGGATGCAGTCGATCAAAACATCGACTTGCTCCGAAAGAAGTTTACAAAGTTCCCCAAGGGACATGTTGTTGTCAGTAGGATCTACACTGACAACCCCCAGGGAACTAGCAACTACCCTAAGTCTATCTATATCGTCCCTAACAACAGACGCACTATTGTCCCTAATCAAGTCAGAGAGTTCTCGCTGTTGCTGAGCGAAGTCCCTCTCTCGACGGAAATGGTGCGCCTCTTCTCGGGATCGATCAAGACATTCTGCTAAACGCAGAATCTTCGAGGCCATCTCCTCGGTCTTCTTCTCCAGGGCATTCTTCTCTTCTAGAAGGGTCTGTCTGGAAGGAAGAGATGGAGCAGCAGAAGGCTGATCGCTGGGGCCTCCTACCTCCTACATTTTTGCAAAAGTTAGTCATACTAACTAAAATTATCAGCAAAAAAGGGAGAAGAATTGTTACCTGTCCCGGTGCATAACCCGTTGATACACCCATCTTGGGAGGAAGATCATCATATGGTGGAAGAGCAACCTCCCCAGAAGAAGATTGCTTCGCCAACCCAATATGGCAATCATCGAGGGATAGTCACCGCTTGCCGACCAGGATGTTGATCACCCAAAAGGATGGGGGAATTGGATGTGAAGGGATCTTTTCCTAAGGATAAAGGCCTAACTTGCCGAGAGGCATGAACGGGGAGGGTCAAAGGAACTGAAGGAAGAAAGAAACTCGCTACGTTCTTTACCTTTGTTCCACTGGAAGATCCTTCGTCAACCTTGGGTTTCTTCCTTAAGGGAGACATGACTTCATTCGTTTGAGACCCTTGTTCGACAATTTCCCCTTCATCGCTCTCAATCTCGATGATTTCATGATCTGCCATTGGGAGGGGTATGTGAAAAGGAAGGAGGCAGGATAACAAGAAAAAGACTTAGACGTGAGAGGGAAATTGTAGATCTTTACATGTCCAGGGGTCTGGTATTTATAGCCGCCTGGGTGACGGTTTGCATTCCAGACGCCTCGGGTTTTGCTAAAACATTTACAATTTTACCTCGAGATAAAAACAATTCTACGGCGCTATCATTGCCCGTCACGTAATGTCAGAACTCGTCTTGAAAAACCAACCATTTTCACTTAGTGCGCCACTAAGTGGAGAAGTTAAAGGGCCGGGTTAAAAATCCAATGCACGGTTTTTAAATTCGAAATAAACACGTCTCTTCGTTTTCTTCGAATTTGGGGGCTAGCTGACGAGGATTGACACCCGGGTCATTTCTAATAAACTTTTGGTTCAAGACAAGTTCGAACCAGACATGTACCTGGTGATGCGAACTCAAGCTATTCTGAGGGGCATCACCATGAGGTCGCAAGCTTTACGCGATCAGGTCGCAAGCTTTATGCGATCAGGTCGCAGCTTTACGCGGTCAGACCGTAAGCCTTGCGCGGTCAGAAGTCCGTAAGCCTTCCGCGGTCAGAAGTTCGTAAGCTATACGCGAACTACACATTCGGGATATTGCGCGGTCAGCCAATATCCCGCGGTCAGAACATCTGTCGATCAGGATACTTGGGATCTATCTATTTCGGTTGCCCGTACAACAGGATATTCTAAGTATCCCGAAGATTCCTACACGTGGAGAATCAACCGTCAGAAGGTTAACACATACAGTTATCCATGAATAACACGTGTTTAACCTGCGTGGAGGTTAAGAGCAGTTCCAAAAAACCGCATCCAACCGTCCATGCAACCGTTTGATGCAGTTTCCTCTACATGGCACCCTTTCAAACAGTACAAAAAGATGGCATGGAACATCAATGAGGGGGGAAGAAGAAAATCATCCAAGTTAGCCAAGTCTACGGCACACCTCATATAGCATTTTAATAAGCCTTCTTTGGCTTATCTTTGTACACTCTTACAGGAAAAATCCTCGCCTGTGAGGACTTTTTCCTCCATTTGTAAACCTTTTACCACACTTAGTGAAATCTCAACAGGACGTAGGGCTTTTACTCCCACCATCGAGGGCCCGAACCTGTCTAAACTCTCTGTGCTCCTGTTCACTATTGTTCAGCATACCTTCCCGAAGGGTCATCTTGAAAGGTCTCACAGTTATAAATTCTGCATAAGTTCGGCTGAGGACTCCGAGTCCGAATCGTCGACAAACGTTATTGAGGCGCCCAGGGGGGAGGTCTCCCCCCGGAACCAGACGTCGCGGCAATACCTCCCGGGAGGCCCCTCCTCAAGCCGCGTCCGGAAGGGGGCCTCCGGAAGGTCCTGCTGTCCCCGGGGCCAGCAATGCCGCCGAGTACGAGGCTTTGCTCCTCAGGTCGCACCGCGTGCGTTCCCCGGGGATCCGACGCCTCCAACTGAAGGGAGATTCTCAGCCTATAGTTCACCAAAAGCATGGGCCTTACCTGTGCCGTAACGCAAATTCTAGTCTTTTATTTGCAGGAGATGCAAAAGATGGAGAGGCACTTCGATGCCACCAGGGGGGTACCCCGTTCCTGGCCTATTCCCGGGGCCGGGAGCCCACTTCATGCCAGGGGTTTACCCTACGCCGGGAGCCAGTCCCGCCCCCCGCGTCGCGTTTACCGCACCGGGGGCGGTTGACAGAGCTGCCCCCGTGCCGCAGCGGACTTCCCCCCGCATGGGCTCCCCGGTTCTGGATGTCGCCGCGGGGGCTCCCCCCTCGCCGGTTCCGAGTGTTACAGGGCCTGCCCCCTTCCCGGTTCCGGTCGTGGCGACCGGGGCACCCTCCACTTCGATTCCAGACGTCGCCGCGGGGGCCCCCCCTTGCCGGTTTCAGATATTACAGGGGCTTCGCCCTTTCCGGTTCCGGTCTTCGCCACGGGGGGCTCCCCCCTTGCCGGTTCCGGATATTACAGGGGCTTCCCCCTTTCCGGTCCCGGTCGTCGCTGCTTGAGGGCCTTTCGCCTTAAGGACCTTGTCCTCAAGCGCGTCAGGGACCCCTTACAAGCTCTCCAACCTTTAAGAGCAGGAGCTGAAGCACACGTGGAACTTGCGTTTACTTCGCAAGTTCTATGTTTAGCCTTACGGGCCTGTCCCCTCCCCCGGAGCGTTCACGCCGGAGGGGGAGGAGGGACACTGTATTTTCCTCCCCTTTCGCGGCTTCGCAGGGGGAGGCCCTGTACTTCATTTTATTAGCAATGCATAGGATTTGCTCTTTAAACTCTCATTGCAGGTCTCTCTCATTGCCGCCCCTAGCGGCGATGCCCTCCCCGCGAGGATGCCCTCCCCGCGAGGAAGTGGGCCAGCCCCAACAAGTCCCTACAACGGGAGTCCCCACTCCCGTAGGGCGGCTTACGATCAGCCCTCGTGGACTGAGGGTGTAAGCGGCAACCCGGTCACAGTGGCCGTGGTAACGAGTCACTTTGGGAGACTAGTCCCCTGCCCAAACACTCAAGCCCCGTCTTCGGGCACTTCCTCCTCCGGGAGTCAACGTTATTCCCGGCTCCCCGTTTTCACGGCGACCGGAAGATCGGCCCCTCGCGGCTTGATTGGATCTATCTTCCTCCTCCGGGAGTCAACGTTATTCCTGGCTCCCCGTTTTCACGGCGACTGGAAGATCGGCCCCTCGCGGCTTGATTGGATCTATCTTCCTCCTCCGGGAGTCGACGTTATTCCCGGTTCCCCGTTTTCACGGCGACCGGAAGATCGGCCCCTCGCGGCTTGATTGGATCTATCTTCCTCCTCCAGGAGTCGACGTTATTCCCGGTTCCCCGTTTTCACAGCGACCGGAAGATCGGCCCCTCGCGGCTTGATTGGATCTATCTTCCTCCTCCGGGAGTCGACGTTATTCCCGGTTCCCCGTTGTCACGGTGACCGGACGATTGTCTCTCAGAGAAGTCACGGATTTCTCGGGCATATTTCTTCCCCAAAGACCCTATTCCCGGCTCCCCGTCCTCACGGCGACCGGACGAATGTCTCCTAGGAAGCTCGCCTCCGGAAATCCCATCGGGTTTTCTTGGATATTTCTTCCACATGAGGCCTCATTCCCGGCTCCCCGTTCTCACGGCGACTGGACGATTGTCTCCCGGAAGGTCTTCTCCTTGAAAACCTCGTTTTAAAATTTTCTAACTTAGAAAATTTCCTATGCTACAGGTGACTTCCACCCCGGGGGCCTTGTTACCCCCACAGCGCGCGGAGCTATTCTCCGGCCCGCTGTGGGCGGGGGGGATAAGGAACCCCCGGGTGTCAATCGCACCGCCCACGAGGAAAATTAGCTCATCCTTGTTAAGATGAGTCGTCCAGACTATCCAAGAAGAAGAAAATAAAGAGGCAATGAAGTGAAAAGACAACAGCTTTATTGATTCTCAAACCCGGAGGACATCTTCCCCCTCCGGTGGGCTTCGGAAACGATACAACCCGGGGTCTAACCCGGGGGATTCTCTACGCCCTAAGGCTCCTACGCCTAATACTCCCGGAGGCTCTCCGCTAGGTCCCGGGTCAAGTCCCGGTACAACGCCCGTACGCGGCGCCGAGCGTCCCGGAGCACATCTTCAGGCCAGAACTCGTATCCCGCCGGTGGAAGTATCCGGAGAGGAGGGATCATCCGGAGCCCCGGTCGCGGAGGGGACAATTCGACACGATGATTATCGAAGTTGTCCAAGTGCCACTTCGGACGCCACCTTAACCGGATCGGCTCCCGGACACTATCCTCGCCGCGATTCCCGGAGATAAGGCTTAGCAAAATTAAAGCCGCTTGGGCGTCCCCCGGGGAGCCCCTCCCGGACCTTCGCCCGTGAGCAACCTCCCGGGAACCCTAGTAACAGTAAATTCAATTCAAAGACAGAAAAAATTCTAACTTCATTGCATTCAAAATGTTTATGTACAAGTGCCCGGGGCTTCTCCTAAGAAGCTACCGGAATCAAAAAGTCCTAAAACAAAAAAGGGCCCTAGCTAAGACCCGGGGGGAGGCTCATACATGTTCGTTGGCGCCCTCCCCCCGGGGGGCTTCCTCCAAGGACGGGGCTGGGACGTCTCCCGCCAGAGGCGCCGAAGCCGGAAACCACGCCCGGATGATTCGGTCGTAGAACCCCCCGGCAAGCTGCTCGATCTCCCGGCGCGAAGGCTCGACGGAGTCCGGGAAGCTTCGGGGGATGCGGCCCCCGATCGCCCGGGCACCGACCCTCCGGAATTCGACGAGCCCCGCAGCGGCCGCGACGACGGGAATCGCGCGGCCCCGCTCCCGAACGTCGGCAGCCTCCGGGATGGCGGAGACCTGTGCGTTGAGAAGCACAGCCTCCGCGAGGGTCGCCGGCGGCACCTCCCTGCTCCCGGAGCCTAGGCTTACGCCAAGGCCCTCGAGGGCCGACCGGACGGAGCGGCCCGCGTCCGCCACCACCCGGACGCTTGAGCTCTCGAGCTCCCGGAGCGCCTCCTCCCTCGCCTTGGCCTCCTCCCGGAGGCGGCCGTTGACGACCTCGGAAAGATGGACCTGGGCCCGTACCCGGGTCAATTCCGCGAGGGCTTCGTCGCATTCCTGGAGGGCCTCCTCGTGCTGCCCTACGGAGGCCGCGGCCCGGCCCTCCGCCTCCTTAAGCAGCCGGGTGACCCGCTGCTCAAGGCCCCAGGTAACAGCCGCCACCTACAAAATACATAAGAGTTAGAAAGATTTCAAAGTGCAGGGGATGAACGAAGGCGTTATCGACTCGGGTTACCTGGGCCCCGAGGGACTGAAGCCCCTCGAAACGCTCATGGAGCGTCCCTCCTGCGACGAAGGCCTGCACCTTCCGGGTATGCAGGCCCTCCGAGTAGCGGGCGACCTCCCTCGCGGGAAGCAAAGGGGTCTCCCGCCCGGCGCCGCCAGCACGGTCGGCGGGGGGTCCCCGGACCCCAAGATCCGGTAAGGCGGCCGGCGTCTTCGTCGATGAAGTAGTGCCCCCTGAAGACGTGGCCGAGGAGCTCTCGGCGGGAGCCTCCGCCCGGGGGGAACCATCAGGCCTTTCCCTGCCCCGGGCCGGAAGGTCCTCGGGGCCTCCTCCTCCGGAGGAACCTCATAGACGGAGGGGCTCCCCCCCTCGTCCACCGGCCAAACCCGCGGGGGCGAGGCCCCCGCGAATCTCACCTCCAGCCTCTCCGGCTCCAAAGAAGCCGGAAGGGGCGGGAGGGGCTCCACCATGAGCGGCGACGGGGCGTAGTTCGCCGAGTCGGACGCCGCCCCGCCCACGGTCGCCTCCTTCCCCCGCGCCTCGACGGGGCCCTTCGGGGGAGGAGGTGTTGCCTCCTTCCGGGACGGTGCCCGGGCGCGTTCGCTCCCGGGGGTCTCGTCCCGGGGCTTCGCTGGTGTCACCGCCGGCGTTGTCGATGGGCCGGGGGTCTTTTGAACCCGGGCCTTTTTGGGCTCCGAGACCCCGGCCGCCTCGTTCCCCCGTTTGTGCGACCCGGGGGTGGGGAGAGGCTTCCTCTCCGGCAGCTTCAGCCCGTAGGCCGCCGCCACCAAGTTCTTGGGAGGGCCCTCCCCCACGGCGCGCACGACGCGCTCGTGCTCGTCGGCGAAATACCTCCCTAGGAGGTTCTCCGCCTTCTCCCGCGCCGCCGGGTACGGCTGGACTGAAAGAGGTAAAGAGTTAGTCAATTTCTTAAAAATTTGTAAGTACAATGCAGCGGGTTCCCGGAGCTTACGTCGCGTCACCGGCTTCACCGGGGGCCGCTGCTCGGGGCCCATGCCGATCCCCCTCTTCCCGCCGGTGAAGGGGGAGATCCAGAGGAGAGCCATCTCCTCAGCTGCGTCCCGCATCGAGCGGGTCTTCTTGGAGAGGATCACCTTGCCGAGGAGCTCGTACTCCTCGTCCGTCCACACCGGCGGCTTTGGTGCGGACGACCGGCTGTAGGTGGGGGCCTCCGGGGCGTACACTACCGCGTCGTCCCGGACCCGGAGGTAAAACCACCTCCGGACCCAATCCCCCCAGTGGTCCCGGGAGGCCGCCGCAGGATAGTCGATTACCCGGGCCGGCAACATCTGGACCATCACCGAACCGAAGAGGGACTTGGGGCCCCCCATCACCAGGTGGGAGGTCCGCGCCGCCGATTCATAGAAGTACCGGAAGGCGCGAAGGTCAGGCTCCCGCCCGGTCGCTGTCTCATAGAGCCAAATGAACAGGCCCATCCGGACGAGTGCGTTCGGGGTGAGGTGGTTGAGAGCCACCCCGTACTCCTTGAGAAACTCCCGAAGCATGGGATGCACCAGGAGCCAGAGCCCCGCCTCCAGGAAGGCCTCGAAGGCCACGACCTCTCCGGGCCTGGGGCGGGGGGCTCCGTCCTTCTTCACGGGGACTTGGATGTCCCCGTCCGCGACGATGCCTCTTTCGGCCAAGGACTCGGCGTCCCCGGCCGTGAACTCCGACGCCCAGAGGAAATCCGAGGGGATTTCCTCCGGGGGCACTTCCGTGGTCCTCGCTCGACCCTTGGGTGCCATGAGGTTAGTCTTCTTTTTTGGTGGCTAACTTTGCAGGAGGCTACTACTAGAAACTCCCGGACGCCTGCTACCAGAGAGGGCCACCGGAAAGGGCTACCGGGAAGAGCTACCGGGAGAGGGCTACTGGGAGAGCAAAAATCGTTGAGGCTGGAAATTTGGAATGAGCTTCCGGGCCCCCCCAAGGTCCTATTTATAGGGGCGGGCCGTGGTCTAGATGCACGCCACGTGGTACCCGCGGATCAATCTGGACCGTAGAAGTTCAAACCGTGCGCGGGAAACGAAGGGACAGGCGTGTGGATCGAGGCGCCGGTTCGAACCGCACGTGCATTTATGGCGAAACGGCGTGGCTTTAAGCGTGGGGCGCGGAAACCGAAGCGCCGCGGCTCCGGTGAGTTGGCTCGGAGATGATCCGGGAGGATCTTCCAAGTCCTAATCGCATACGGCTTCGCGACCAAGTCCTGATCGCATATGGGTCCGCGACCATGGATTGGTCCGCGACCAGGAAAAGGAATTCGTTCCCTGTTCGGAATTGTAATCCAATCCGAATGTGTATAACTAAGCTTATCTGGTTAGGATTAGTTATATGAGTCTAATACGTTTAGGTCTCTAAGTCTGATACGTACGCATACGATTGGACTATAAATACCTTGTAATAGGTCTAGTTTAGATCATCGAACTCAATCGAAGAGTCATAGAACTTATTTGAGTTTTAGACACTTATAGTTCCTTCGACGTAGGCAAGTGTGCCTAACGTTCGACGTGTAAAGCCCTCTTTGAAATAAAGAGTTGTGCAATTACTTTGGGTTTCGGTATTTCCGAGTAAGATCCCGTTATTCCGCATATTAGAATCTGGGCGAGCCTAGTGCGAAAACCAAGGCTAGGTCTCAAACGGATCAAGTTGGTATCAGAGCAACTTTCCTATCCTGTGGATGGTGAAGACTCACCAGGGTTACAAAACCTCCGGCGAAACTCCAGGTGATCAATTGACGGTTCCTACAGCCTCGTCTCCGACAATGTCTGACGATACCTCCGTTCAAGCTAACCTAGCCGAACAAGTGGCTAAGCTCTCCACCGACATGGAAACCGTGCTTGCTTGGATTAAGCAGCAGGCCATGATTGTACCTCCTGAAGTAGGGAAGGTTATGGGTGAGAAGACTGGTGAAGACTTGCACAGGGCAGACGAAGATGAAGACGAAGGCGACCACAAGACCGACGACCTCGCCAACACCTCCTTAGCTGTCGGATCTTTTAAAGTCGACGCTAAGATTGATATACCCATATATGATGGGGTGATCGATGCCGAGAAGCTGGATTCTTGGATCGACCAACTTGAGACCTACTTTGACCTGAAAGGGTTCAGTAGCGCTCAAAAGGTCAAATTTGCACCTTTGAAGATGAAGGACCACGCTAAGACATGGTGGAAGGCTCTTGTCGCCAGTGGTGAAGCTGACGACCTTGTGTGGGGTCAATTCAAACGACTCCTACGACAAGAATTCTATCTGATGGGCTACCTTGAGGAGAGATGGGAGCGTTGGCACAGACTGTACCAACGGCACGACCAGACCGTCCAAGATTATACAACAGAGTTTCGACGACAAGCAATGGTCATTGGCATCTCACTATCCGACCCTCAGGTATTTCGGAAATACACATCTGGGCTTCAGAAATCGATCAGTACTGAGCTAAGTCTGTTCGGCGTCCAAGATATCGCGACCGCAAGCACAACTGCTATGGCGATCGAGAAGAAGAACAAATCCCGCAGCGACAAAAGCACGAAGGAAAGTGCGACCTCGACAAAGAAAAAGCCGAGTCCGAAGAAGAACGCTTCAAAAGCGGGCACGAGTGCTTTCTGCGAACATTGTCAAGTCGCGGGACATACGAAGGACAAATGCTACAAGCTTCATCCTGAACTTCGACCAAAGAAAAACGGACCAGGGAAAAGAACAACCACGGCTACTGCGACTTCACCCGACGAAGAAGTTGTCCGAGTGAATTCGGTTAATGAGGCGGATACGACCTTGTCTCTGATGGCAATGCCGAAGGAGAAGGGTTCGGATCCACCGAACGACCATCATCCGACGGAGGACTTGTTCACCATCAACATCCAGGTGAAGCACGAAGTGGTCGCAGCGATATTCGATCCAGGAAGTCAAAAGAATTTGGTCTCCGCTGGACTGGTTCGGCGACTTGGTTTGAAGACAACCACACACCCGCGACCATATCCGCTGGGTTGGTTTACATCCGACGTGAACCAACAGATTACGAGTCAGTGTGTGTTGAAGTTTGCGATCTCTGCACGGTATATCGATGAGGTGCAATGCGATGTTGTCCCTATTGATATCTGTCAGGTGATATTAGGGAGTCCGTATCTGTATGATCGAGACGCTCACTTCCATCGGCGAGCGCAAGAGTACCACCTCACCAAAGACGGAGTTAAGTTCGTGATCAGTAGAGACATCCACGTCAACACTTTGAACTTGATTACCGCAAATCAAGCCAAACGGATTGTTAATGCATGTCACAAGTATGTGCTTGTCATGATTCGACCCATTGGACAAAGTGAGGGTACTCGACCAGCATTGTCGTTGGCATGCCGAAAAGATTCTGGTCGTTTGTCGAGACTACTGGAGAAATACAGTGATCTGTTCGAGACTACCCAGGGTCGCCCACCAAAACGTCCAGTCGAGCACGAAATTCAGCTTGTGTCCGATGCGACACTGCCCAATCTGAGTATGTATCGCAACTCAGTATTGGAGAATGGAGAGATCAAAAGACAACTTGGTGAGTTGCTGAACGATGGTGTCATTCAACCAAGTAGTTCACCTTGTGGATCTCCTGTGGTGTTAGTACCAAAGAAAGATGGGACTTGGCGTATGTGCATCGACTATCGAGCACTGAACAAGATCACCATCAAGAACCGGTACCCCATTCCCCGTATTGACGACCTGTTAGACCAATTGAAGCATGCTGTTGTCTTCTCCAAATTGGATCTTAAGTCAGGATATCATCAAGTCAGCATCCGAGAGGTGGATACGTGGAAGACCGCATTCAAAACACGACAAGGTCTGTTCGAATGGCTGGTCATGCCGTTTGGTCTCTGCAACGCCCCGACAACTTTCATGCGTCTTATGAATGACGTATTGAGACAGTTCATCGACGACTTTGTGATCGTTTACCTCGATGACATATTGGTTTATAGTCGTTCGTGGGACGAGCACCTCATTCATGTTGAAAAGGTGTTCGATCAACTTCGGCAAAATCGACTTCGCCTCAACCGTAAGAAGTGTGAGTTCGGCCAGCAAACTCTACTTTACCTTGGATTCCTGGTCGGCAACGGTACGTTGCAAATCGACCCAGATAAGGTAAAAGTGATTCGCGAGTGGCCGCGACTGCGAACAGTTACGGACGTGCGTAGTTTTGTGGGAGCATGCCAATATCTTCGGAAGTTCATCCGACACTTCTCGATTGTGGCTTCTCCATTGCATGCGTTAACCAGGATCGATCAGAAGTTTGAGTGGACAGGGAAACATGAGGACACGTTTCTCTTGCTGAAAAGGAAGATCAGCGAGGCGCCTGCGTTAGCTTTGCCGAATCTCCAGAAACCATTCGAGCTAGAAACCGATGCCTCAGGTTACGCGATGGGCGCAGTGCTCATGCAAGAAGGTCGACCAGTGGCATATCACTCCGAGTTATTCCAGGGAGCTCAGAAGAACTACCTGACGTATGATAAGGAGTTATGCGCACTGCATCAGGCCGTGAAACATTGGCGGTGCTACCTCTTGGGTAAAGAGACGGTTGTCCACATCGACCATCAACCATTGCAATATTTGCAAACTCAGTCCAAGCTACAGCAAGCTCGGCACATGAAGTGGATGTCGTATCTGCAGCAGTTCAATCTGGTGATTAAGTACAAGAAGGGCGTACACAACAAATTGGCAGACATGTTGTCGCGACCACCAGTTACGGCCCTCTGTTTATCAGCGTTCATGCAGATCGAGCCCTCATGTCATGATGACTATGCCACTATGTACAGTGAAGACCCTGATTTTCAAACAGTACTGACTGAGCTCGAAACAGGGAAACCTACGGAGTTCGTTCGTCGAGAAGGACTCTTGTACAAGGGCAATTTACTTTGTATACCTCGTGGAGCACCTCGAATTCAATGGTTGCGAGAAGCGCACACATCGAAGGTAGCTGGTCACTTTGGGGTTACGAAGACGTTGCAAAATCTTCATCGACATGTGTTCTGGCCGCGTATGCAGCAAGATGTGGCTAGCTTTGTTCGAGGCTGTGGTCTCTGCAGCATCTCGAAACCGGCAAACCGAAAATTAGGTTTGTACACTCCTTTGCCAGTTCCATCGCGACCATGGGAAAGCATATCTATGGATTTCTTGGGAGGATTGCCTAAGACCCGACGTGGCAACGACTATCTATTCGTGGTCGTTGATCGGTTCTCCAAAATGATTATTCTTATACCTAGTCGGAAGACTATCACGGGAAAAGAGGCAGCTCGGGTATTCTTTCAACACGTTTGGACACACTTCGGACTACCGACTTCTATTGTGTCTGATCGCGATACCCGGTTCCTTAGTCACTTCTGGCGATCGCTCTGGACGATGATGGACACCATGCTGAAGAGAAGTACTTCTTTTCATCCGCAAACTGATGGTCAAACCGAGGTGGTTAATCGCACAGTTGTTCAACTTTTGAGAGGATATAACTCAAAGCACCCGAAGACCTGGGATGAAAGCATACCGTACCTGCAATTTGCTTTTAATCGAGCAGTGCATGGTTCAACTGGAAAGTCACCGTTTGAGGTCTGTTTAGGATTTCTACCACAGAGTCCATTCGACATGGAGTTTGTGATCCCTACCTCAGCACAGAACAGCAAGGAAGCATCTGATCAGGATCGAGCACAAAAGTTCCTGGAAGGTATTCAACGACTCCATCGTGAGGTTGAACAGAACTTGCTGAAAGCTCAACTCAAGTACAAGGCGCGACATGATCGGCACCGAGTTGATGCGCAATTTCAAGAAGGTGATATGGTATGGTTACATCTGAGTAAGGAGAGACTTAAAGGTGAAGGTAAGAAGCTCAAACCCATTCGTTATGGTCCTTTTCGGATTTTGCGGAAAGTGGGTAATAATGCTTGTCAGCTCGAGTTACCTCCATACATGGATATTTACTCGGTTGTTAATGTTGAGCACCTCAAACTCTTTGAGCCTTCAATGCTGGATGATGAGCCAGATACCATAGTACCATCTGTTGAAGATTTGGTCTATCAACGAGACGAACCTCTATGTGAAGATGTGATTCTGGAGAAGAAGGTGACTACCACCCGCAGTGGCACCAAGGAGACTTTTCGAATCGGTCGGAAAGATCAACGAGCACGTGCGGCAAAGTGGTACACCAGAGAAGATGGACAAACCCAATTTCCACATCTCCAGTTCGATCGAGAGGTCGCAACAGGGGTTGGCTCCTTCTCGACAAGGGAGTCATGATCCGGGAGGATCTTCCAAGTCCTAATCGCATACGGATTCGCGACCAAGTCCTAATCGCATACGGCTTCGCGACCAAGTCCTGATCGCATATGGGTCCGCGACCATGGATTGGTCCGCGACCAGGAAAAGGAATTCGTTCCCTGTTCGGAATTGTAATCCAATCCGAATGTGTATAACTAAGCTTATCTGGTTAGGATTAGTTATATGAGTCTAATACGTTTAGGTCTCTAAGTCTGATACGTACTCATACGATTGGACTATAAGTACCTTGTAATAGGTCTAGTTTAGATCATCGAACTCAATCGAAGAGTCATAGAACTTATTTGAGTTTTAGACACTTATAGTTCCTTCGACGTAGGCAAGTGTGCCTAATGTTCGACGTGTAAAGCCCTCTTTGAAATAAAGAGTTGTGCAATTACTTTGGGTTTCGGTATTTCCGAGTAAGATCCCGTTATTCCGCATATTAGAATCTGGGCGAGCCTAGTGCGAAAACCAAGGCTAGGTCTCAAACGGATCAGGAGATCTTCCCGGTGACCTGAACCATACCCACCGGGGACTCGAGCATCATCCCCGGCGGGCATGGGGGGCTGCTGTCGGGGGAAATCTCCGCGGGACTAAGTCCAGGTAAGATGTGTCACGATTGCCCGGGGACCTGGCCTCCGGCCCCTCCCGGGGCGCCGCCATTGGGCGCCCGGGGACCTGGCCTCCGGCCCCTCCCTGGGCGCCGCCATTGGGCTCCCGGGACATGGCCTCCGGTGCCCTCCCGGACGCCGCCATTTGGCTCCCGGGACGCGGCCTCCGGTGCCGTCCCGGACGCCGCCATTTGCCCGGGGACGGGGCCTCCGGGGCCTCCCCGGGCGCCGCCTTTTGGCTCCCGGGACGCGGCCTCCGGTGCCGTCCCGGACGCCGCCATTTGCACGGGGACGGGGCCTCCCGGGGCGCCGCCTTTTGGCTCCCGGGACGCGGCCTCCAGTGCCGTCCCGGGCGCCGCCATTTGCCCGGGGACGTGGCCTCCGGCCCCCCCCCCGGGCGCCGCCTTTTGGCTCCCGGGACGTGGCCTCCGGTGTCGTCCCGGGCGCCATTTGCCCGGGGACGTGGCCTCCGGCCCCTCCCCGGGCGCCGCCTTTTGGCTCCCGGGACGCGGCCTCCGGTGCCCTCCTAGGCGCCGCCATTTGCCCGGGGACGGGGCCTCCGGGGCCTCCCCGGGCGCCGCCTTTTGGCTCCCGGGACGCGGCCTCCAGTGCCGTCCCGGGCGCCGCCATTTGCCCGGGGACGCGGCCTCCGGCCCCTCCCCGGGCGCTGCCTTTTTGCCCCCGGGACGCAGCCTCCGGTGCCCTCCCGGGCGCCGCCATTTGGCTCCCGGGATGCGGCCTCCAGTGCCGTCCCGGGCGCCACCATTGGCCCGGGGACGTGGCCTCCGGGACCTCCCCGCGCGCCGCCTTTTGGCCCCCGGGACTTGGCCTCCGGCGCCGTCCCGGGCCTCATCGCCCTCCTAAAGGTAAAGTCTTGAACTGTTTATCACGTGCAGGTCACGCGAGGGGCGCCTCGGGAACTAGCGACCACCTGTCAAGCATCCAAGGCGTTTGACCGGGAGAAGGACTGTCCTGCCCTTCAATCCGACGGTGGCTTCCGGGGTAGTTTAGGTTTTTTTGCTTCTTTTTGGGGCTATAAATAGCCCTTGTACCCCTTTGTTGTGGGGGATCGGTTCTTTTATTGGAATAGCTAAACTCACAGACGTGCTCCGGAAGCCTCTCCCCCGGAGAGAGCCTCCCCAGCCGACTCCGGTCGGGAGTGCGTCGACAGGACTAGGGCCCCCACCAGGACCCGAACCTGTATAAACCCGTGTGTCATTTTTTGTGCTTGTCCGGTGTCGCGCCCCGAAACTGGGACAACGACTACTCCTGTAGAGACCTAGCTCGCTGCAGCTAGTCCCTTATATGCATAGCATACACATACCCTTGACTTCCCAGGATAAGTCAAGCACAGGAGTATATCACATTGCACAGAGTCACTTACAAAATATTTAAGCAGTGTGGCCTGCTGGCCTTAATATTACATAAGGAGATTACAATGCCTTCACGGCATTCATGGTTTAGCAAAATAACATCTACACAGCAGAAGGTAGGTGACCCACCCACAAAGAGAAGTGGACAGTAGAACAACACACATCAGGGCTCTGGCGGAACTGACGCTCCTCCTTCTGGATCCAAGAAGTACTCCATGCCTTCGTCCTGGTTGTAGAATGCTCCATCTACTGAATTGTAAGTTGCAAGAGTGAGCACTTTCGTACTCAGCAAGTCATAGGTAAGAGTAGATACATATAGTAGAGATGATATGAACCTAGACTAGTCAAGAATTATGGATATTTGTAAAATAATCTTTCTCTTTCCTGGCTCAACTCATGGCAGCACCTTTCTATAATATAACATCATCATTCATGTTCACTAAATTATAGCACTACCGCGACACGTCAACACATGACAGCCCACGGCAGCACTCCTTATCATGACAACACATGTCATTTGGGTAATCTTGATTTAATATATTTTATTTAGAAAATAATACTTGTGTCACACCCCGTGGATTTAATCCACCGCAGCAGACTCCTATAACTCGGGAGCACGAAGTATTCGAATACATTTTTAACTCTGCAGAGAGGTACCAATTTACCAGCAAGATATTCCACTTTCAAACCTTTCCTATCATAACAAAATGATTGGACCCCTGACTCACTTCATATTGTGAGCGGCAAGGTGGAAATAACAAGAACTTTTGTTATGTATCACTTACAATTCACCCCCGACCCTGTGGATCTCTCGCGAAACACAGTTGTGGCGGGCTATACCCCCACCCTTACTCATTTCCCCATTGCTGGGTCTAATGTCAGATCACCTTCAGTGACAGTGGGAGTCAGCCTCCATATCAATCATCACAACACATCTCATGCAGGGGTTTCATGTGCGATCCACATAAGTACTTGTTCAGGCCTGTCCCATACCAGGCTTGCGGTTAGCACGTTGTTCATGCCACTAGACGCACAACACAAGGTTCTAGTCCTTATATGCCAGTGACCAGACCATCCACAACCCTGCACCTTCAGTGCCTACATTCCTTTGCAGTCTAGCACCTCCAGTGCTACAGCCATCCATACCATTTTCTGGTCACGGCTAGGGGTTTTATTTCATGAATATAAGTATATAAATACATATAATAGTTCATGGCTCAAAACTTGTTTATTTCACATTTCACAGATAACCAGTCTAGTACTGCCAATTCATAAATCAACCATTTCTCAATCTTTCACATGCAATATCGCCTATATTCAAGGTTATGTTTTAGCAACATTTAAAATATAGGTTCAAGATGACCAAGGATATGACTTGCCTTCCGCGTCTTAAAATACAGCAGTTGACGTCGGATCTGCAGTGAAGTCCTCGAACTCGGGCTCTTGATCTGCTCTCCAAACCAACAAATAACCAATAATCACAACCTTTTCAATACATTATTATACTATATGCATTGATGCAAAGATGAAGTCTTGATGATTCTGAGATGATTAGGTTAGAAATTGATTAGGATCAGGTTAGTTGTTGAGGGTTTACAAGGTTCCAAATGTCTCAAAATATCAGAATGGTATCAAGGTTGTGACTGGTTCGCTCAAAAACAGCGAACGTCTTTAGGTCGACATTCGGTTCAAGGCATCGACATAGGGTCGATGGATGATAGAGGGGTTATCTCAACTTGTGGCAGTAGAATAAAATGTAGGGCACAACTCCACAAGTCTAAGGGACAAGGTTATTTCCAGTTTGCACAACTGAAAAGAGGTGAAAAGAGCTAATGCCACTGGCTGACATGCTCTGGCATAGGGCTGACAATGCCAAAATCTAGGGTTTTAGCATAAACTGTAGTTCAAGGGCTCAAATCAAGTTGTGATAGAAGAAGAAATTGCTGATCACAACCTCAGGAATCTAAGGGACAAAGTTATGCTCAAAATGCACATCTAGAAGGAAGTGAAAAGGGCTAATGCCACTGACTGACATAGCCTGGCATTGATCTTGACATGGCCAGAAACTAGGGCTTGCCATATCTTTTTATCTAGAGCTCCAAATGATGCACCACTTTGTCTGGGAGGTAGGCATTGATAACAGGAACAAATCATTCAACAGGATCCAAGGCTGAAAATGGCTGGAAAATGATGAAAACCAGCGAAGAAGTTGACTGGCCTAGAGTACCTGCAGCACAAACAGTACAGCAACTAGGGCATAGCCATAACTCCTGTTCTAGGCCGAATTAGGGGTCGTGGTAGAAGACAAAGTTGCTCAAAATGGTCCAAAACATCTAGATGGCAAGGTGGTTTGAGCTGGAGTGGCTGAATTTAGAAGATAATGGCTGGAGGAAGGATGAACTCAATCCTGATTTGGGTATTTCTATTCTAGGGCAATTGAACTCTAGTCCTTGCTTGAGGAGGGCCTCTGGGGCATAACAAAGCTAGGTGTGAAGTCAATTTGACTGGAAAATCACCACAGAAGCTTAACGGCGAGTCCCAGTTTGCATGCAAGGTGTAAATTTGGGGTTTTCCAAGTTTTAGCAAAATTGGTGATTCTGGTTGCTTAGATGTGTTCCACACAGTCCACTGATCATGTTTGGTCATAGGCTCGAGAGCTAATTTGGTTTAGTTAGGGATTAATTGCTCGCCGGAGGTTTTTGGGGAAACCGGCGATCACCGGCGACAGAAGGCAAGAGAACTCGATTCCAAGCTTAGATACACTCAAGAGGGGATGGGAAACTTACTGGGAGGCTTGGATTGCTGAGGGGAGCAATGGGTGAGGCTGGCACCGAGAGCTCCGAAAATGGCTCGCCGGGGAAGAAGATTTCACCGCGGAGCTGCGAGCTTAGGTGGTTTCTGGCGCTGGGTGAAGATGCAACGGCTACAAAAGGCTTTATATAGGCACGGGCGAGGCAAAAGGGCCGACAATTTGGAGTGTTGCTGCCACGAGGTGACTTTGAAGCGACGGGACGGGGTGGTGATGGCGAGGCGACTGACGGCGCGGCGTTGCAGCTTTGCAGCTGGACGGTGCAGGTGCAGGTGACGAAGGCAACGGCGAGGAGACACCTAGCTCGAGCATGGCTGCGACGTGTCGAGCGTTCTCTGCGGTGCTGCGCTGCTGCAAGTAGCGCGCGCGCTGTGCGCGGGGAAAACTGGCAGCGATTGCGTGGTTGAGGTGGCTTCCACGGTGGCGAACGGCGAGGGCACACATGGCGGCAGGGGCACAGGCGACTGCCACGGCGGAGTGAGCACGGCAGCTGGTCGAGGTCGCGCACAGGAGGTTCTCTGGTCGTGCGCAACTGGTCGAACAGGGACTGGAAAAGAAGGCTCGGGCTGATTTGCAATTTTGAAACTTGCTCCAGGGACTGATCTGCGAGGAAAAGTTTGAATAGGAAAAGGATCTGATTGTAAATCTGGAGATCTAGAGGGCTGATCTGAAATCTGATTTCAGGAATGAGTTGCATAAGATTAATGGAACTCATCTAGCCAAAGTTTGACAAGATCGGGCAAGATCTGGAGGGTTTCGACAAAAGTGGGGAAAACGACTTTAGGGTAAAACAGGGTAATTAGGGTTTCAAAAACGGCGAGGGTCGAAACTTAGGTTTAGGGCAGGATTTGGAAATTCTTCCAGAAGGGAAAAATGTTTAGAATAGTGAATGGGAGATATTCACTGAATCAGATCAAAGTTTGGAGGTGATTTGCAACATTTTGCCTTTTCAGGCTTCTGGAAAATCTGGAAAAGGACTGATCTGCGATAAGAGTCTAGATGATGAAATCTTGCTGCCAACTTTTGGAGTTAGTTGAGGATATACCTAGGAACATATTCCAGTGGATACTTGAGTCTGGATAGGGTTAAATCAAAATAACTCAATTATCTGGAAACTGGGGTACTTAGGGTAAATCTGGATTTCCTGTTTTCGAAAACAGAAAGAGACTTAGATACTGGGAGTTAGGGTTAGAATTCAATTTGGCTCCTGAAGACTTTTAGGTTTAGGATAACTGATACATCAAATCTGGCAAGTCAGATTTTGACTTGGGGTCATAGGATAGATTTTGGAGATTTAGGGCTAGAACAGAATAAAGCTGAGGCTGATTTGGTTGATCTAGAAGAGACATATGCATGCATGACTTTTAAGAAAGAAACTTTTCACCCCAAAACTCAGGATGTTACATCCGGCGGGGGAGGACCGGTCATCCGGTCAACCCGCGCCGCGTAATCTTCGCTAGGAACATTCTCAAAACCTGCCGGGGTATTCGCAATACCACGACACTTGTAAATATCTTTCAACTGGAATAAAGTAGTTCTTTCGTTAAATGTGTTAAACTTGTCGGCAGGTATCTTTAGACGTCGCCTTTCCAGGGCTTTCTTGCCCTGAAGACCATCTTTTGGAGAGCGATCGAGGGTCGCCGGGGGGTCTAGCCTAGGTGGTGCCCGGGCGGCCTCGATTTTACTAAGTCTGGCGGCCGGGGGAGCATCCTTCGGGCTAGACTCCGAGCCCGTTCTTGCCGACTTCGCGAAGGAAGGCGCCTCCGGTGAGCCGGCCCTTCTGCGTTGGCTCCCGGAGTGGCACTTGGGAAACTTCGACGATTGTCGCGCCGAGTTGTCTCCACCGAGGTCGGGGGCTCTAAAAGTCCCC
Organism: Pharus latifolius; assembly: GCA_019359835.1. NCBI lineage: Eukaryota > Viridiplantae > Streptophyta > Magnoliopsida > Poales > Poaceae > Pharus > Pharus latifolius. Next base: position 16,690,838 of record CM033327.1, on the reverse strand, counting down.
CCGCTCAGGATACTCCCCCCGGCCGGCTACGAATGTTGGCCGGAGGATCTCCTTCAGCGGGCTCTTCGGCGTATGAGGAGTTTGTACAAGGATCTCTCCCGGGAGATCTCAGAAGGTCTCCGGGATTATTAGCTGTAGTTGCTTGTTGGGAATCGTTCGAGGCATTTTCCCACGGGAGCCTAACTCCTCGGGCCATACTCGCGCGCCCGGGTTTCACCCGGGGGGCGCTTTCGTCCTACTGGGGGGGTTGTTCCCTAGTGTGATGTTGTATCAATTAAGACGTAGATTTGTTTATTCGTCGTGCCTTTGCTTCAGAAACTTCGAAGCCTTTCGCCTAAAGCCGTTGTTTTTCTGTTCGGGTCTAGGGTTTTCCTCCTCCCCCCCCACAGCGGGGTGCAGCTCAGCTCCGCGCGCTGTGGGTAAGGAGTGAAGGGGCCTGGACTGCACCGGGTGCTTAGTTTGCGTAGTCCCTCATCGGGTCCCGGGGGTTGGCGGGGGTGTCCACCAAAAACCTTCGCGGTTCCCTGGCGGGAGTCCCGGGGGCTTATGGATGGTGCGCGACCGAGGAGGGACTATGCTTTGAGAGAGCAAACTCCGAAAGCTGAGTTCTCCGTCTGTCGCGGAAGGCAACGTATATTCCCTTAGGGGGGTTCCGTAACCCGGTAGCGGGTGTAGAGTGTTCGAGGGGGGGCTAATCTCTCGAAGTGACTCGTTACCGCAGTTTGTGAAAACTGGGTTGCTGCTTACCCCCTCAGTCCACGAGGGGTTACTGTAAGTTTCCCAATGGGAGCTGTGCTCCCGTCGTAGGGACTTTAGGCTGTGGTGGCCCACCTCCTCACGGAGAGGGGATTTTTAGAGAGGAGACGTCGCCTTTTAGGCGGAAGAAAAACTCCTGTAAAAGAATTCCAGCGGTGAAGTAGAAAAAAGCCATTCAATTTAATGAAGACGTAAAAATTCTAGAGTTGAGCACAAAATCCACTTGTATTATCATGCGATGAGATACAACGCCTCCCCCCGCGGAAGCGCGGCCGGGGAGGGAACTAAGTACATAAACCTCCCCCCGCGGAAGCGCGGCGGAGGAGGTGGCGAGCCCGGAGGCTAAACATAAAACTTGCGGAGCAAGGTTATGTTCCAGGTGTGCATCAGTTCTTGGTCTTCAAGTGTGGAGAGCTTGTAGGCTCCCGAGCCCAGGACCGCGGAGATCCTGTATGGGCCCTCCCACTTGGGGGATAGTTTGCCCTGGGCTTGGGGGTCTGTCACGCGCTTGAGGACCAGATCCCCAAGGCGGAAGGCCCTTTCTCGCACGCGCTGGTTGTACGTGCGTGCCATCTGGCGCTCGTAGATGGTGTGGTGGAGAAGCGCTCGGCCGCGTTCTTCTTCGACGAGGTCGACCTCCAACCGTTGATTATCCTCGTTGGTTTGATGTGCCGCGGTCGGAGCTCCGTCAAGGAGCTCGACCCGCAACGGTCAAAAACCAATCTCCGAGGGGAGAACTGCTTCGGCCCCGTAGAAGAGCGAAAAAGGCGTGCGCCCTGTCTCTCGGCTAGGGGTCGTGCGCATGGAGCAGAGGATGCTTGGAAGCTCTTCTGCCCACGCGCCTCGCCTGGAGGCGGTCTGTTCGAGCCGTCGACGCAGGCCTTGCAGGATCGTGCCGTTGACTCTTTCGATGGCCCCGTTGCTTTGGGGATGGGCCACGGAGGCAAAATGGAGGGTAGTGCCTAAGCCTTCGCAGAATTCCCGGAAATATGCCGAGTCGAACTGGGTCCCATTGTCGACGGTGATTTCTTGGGGGACCCCGAAGCGACATACGACAGGGCCTCGCTGACGTAGTACACAGGGCGTTGTTGCCCATCCTGTTCTCTCACGAGCACTGCGCTCACTGCGACGGGGGTCGTAGCAAGGTACAGTAGCAAAGGTTCCCCCGGGGACGGGCTCATGAGCATCGGAGGGCTCACGAGGTACTTCTTTAGCGCGTCGAACGCCGTCTGGGCCTCGGGGGTCCACCTGAACCCTTCGAGATCCCGGAGGATCTTGAAGAACTGGAGTCCGCGTTCTCCTGACCGCGAGACGAAACGACCCAACGCGGCTAGGCGGCCTGCAAGCCTCTGCACGTCTTTGATGGAACGCGGGGGAGGCATGTCCATCAGGGCACGAATTTTTTCGGGGTTCGCCTCAATGCCCCACTGGGACACCAAGAAGCCAAGCAGCCTCCCGCTGCGCATGCCGAAGGCGCACTTTTCCGGGTTGAGCTTCAACCCGTACTTGCGGAGGCTGCAGAAGGTCTCCGCCAAGTCGTCGATGTGTGCGGCGGTGCGAAGGCTTTTGACGACCGCATCGTCAATGTAGACCTCGACGTTGCGGCCGATTTGGTCCTTCAGGACTAGCGTCATAAGGCGCTGGAAGGTTGCCCCGGCGTTTTTCAACCCGAAGGGCATGTGAAGATAGCAGATGGTGCCGAGGGGAGTTATAAAACTCGTCTTTTCCTTGTCCTCTGCAGCCATCCGAACCTGATGGTACCCCGAATATGCATCGAGGAAACTCATCAGTTCGCACCCTGCGGTCGAATCGACCAGTTGGTGGATCCGCTGGAGTGGGTAGTTATCTTTTGGGCAAGCGCGGTTGAGATCGGTGAAGTCCATGCACATCCTCCACTTGCCACTTGACTTCTTTACGAGGACAGGGTTTGCCAACCATTCGGGATGGATGACTTCTCGCACGAACCCCGCCTCTAGAAGCTTGGAGACCTCTACCTTGATGGCGTCTTGGCGCTCGAGGGATAACTTCCTCAACTTCTGCTTGACCGGGGAGCGGCCGGGGATCACAGCGAGCTTATGCTCAATGATGTCCCGGGCGACGCCCTGCATGTCCGAGGGTTCCCACGCGAAAACGTCTGAGTTTTCGCGAAGGAAAACCGCGAGCTGCTCGGCATGTTCCTCGGTGAGGTCTGCTCTGATCCTAACGGTTCTCTCTTCATCTCTCGCGGACAGTTGGACTTTCCGAAGGTCTCCCTCGAGGCGTGGCCTCGAAAATGGCCTCCCGAGGGGAACGACCGGGGCAGCATGAGGTTCAGGGGGGGACGCTCTCCCCGGGGTCTTGATCACGTTGATGTTCCCGATGGCGGCGGCGGCGCGCTCGTAGAGAGCGCGGGCCACATTCTGGTGGCCTCAAACGGTGATCGCACCGTGAGGCCCAGGGATTTTCACACAGAGATAATTCTGGTGAATTGCCGCCCCCAGGTGGTTGATCATGGTCCTCCCCATAATAGCGTTGTATGAGGAGGGGAGGTCCACCACATCGAATCGGACCATCTCCGTCCGGTAGTTTTCCGGGGTGCCAAAAGTCATTGGTAGATCGACCTTCCCCATCGGGTGGATGGTCTTCCCAGGAACGAAGCCTTGTAACGGCCCGAGTACGGGCTGCAGTAGCTTCTCATCGACTTGCATTTCCCTGAACGCCTTCAGGTATAAGACGTCGGCGGAGCTTCCACCGTCGACGAGGATGCGTGCCAGTTGGCAGTTGTAGACTGTAGCTGAGACGATGAGCGCGTCGTCGTGCGGGAAGCGAACCCCGCGCGCGTCTTCCGCTGTGAAGGTGAGGGGGACGTCCGACCAATTCGGTGGCGGAGACGCGTGCAGCACCCCCACCACCTTCACCTCTCGCGCATACTCCTTGCGCTGGCGCTTGGAGTCCCGTCTCGCGGCAGATCCCCCCGTAATGACGTTTATGTGTCTTTGGGAGGTTTGGAAGGGGAGCTCCTGAGCCGGGCTCCCTTCTTGCGTTTGTCTTTGACGCTCGCCCGTGGGAGCGGGGAGCGCGGGCAAAGCTGTCGGGGGAGGCAAGGCGGCAGGGCCCCCTCCCCCCTGGCCGCGCTGGTCGAGGAAGGCCGCGAAGTGTTGTAGAAGCTGATGGCATTCTCGAGTAGCGTGGGTATTCGACTTGTGGAAGGTGCACCACACGTTGGCTGTGCCCTCCTTGCTCTCCTTGGCGCGGCTTTCGCGCCCGCGGGAGGATTGTCCTCCCGCGTAACCCTTTGACTTAGGAGGGGCGCGACTGCCTTTGGCACTGTCGCGCGAGCCGCCTCCGCCCTCGAGGACGAAAGCGTCCCGAGGCCGTGGCTTGCGACGTTCACTTCTTCGGGGACGTTTGCTGGAGGGGTCCCTGGCCTCCCGGTCGGTGGGGGCAGGAGCCCCCTGGTTCTTTTTCCAAAGATCGTCCTCCTCCGCGCGGGCGTACTTCTCAAGTACGGTGAAGAGTTCGTCGGCGGCGGTGGGGCAGCTCCGAGAGAGCCTCCGGTGGAGCTCCCCGGGAGTATTCCGCTCTTGCATGCTTCGATGACCGTGGAGTCAGGGACATGCGCCACTTTGCTCTTCACCTGAGCGAAGCGCTTAAAGAAGCTGCGGATAGTCTCCCCCGTCCTCTGCCGGACGGTGTAGAGCTGGGACAAGTCTAAGGGCCGCACATAGTTTCCTTGGAAGTTCACGCAAAATTCGCGCTTCTGCTGCACGAAGGACTTGATGGATCCAGCTTTCAGGTTGTAGAACCATGAGCGTGCGATGCCCGTGAGGTAGAGGGGGAAGACATTGCATTGCACTGTCTCGTCCCCCCCGGCCGCCGAGATGGCTGTCGAGTACACCTGCACAAACTCGTAAGGATCGGCCTCACCATTGTAATGCTCGATGTGCGGCGGGCGGTAAGGCTGCGGCCAGTGTATGCAGCGGAGACGACTGCACAGCGGTTGGTTGGTCTCCTCAATTTCCTTGGGGGATCCATGGTCGCCGTCATCACTTGCCGGGGATGCGTGCTCATTGTCGAAGTCCGGAAGGGGTGGCAGCGGTCCGCCGGTTTGGTGGTGTCGTCTCTTTTCTTCCGGGTTGGTTGGCTGACCTCTTGGGCGTCAAGGTATTCCTCAGGAGTGGTGGTAGCTTCTTTGAACGGTCTTTTCCCCGGGCGATTTGGGAGCGCGTCTCCGCGCGCCCGCGGGTTCGGGGGAGTCCTGACCGATGACGGGAGGTGGTTTCTCTGGACTTGGCGGTACGCATTCGCTCGACCTCCTCCCTTGTGAAGCGGGTCTGATCCGCTGGGGGCGCCCGCGGGGGTGGTCCCGGAGGGGGAGGGAGCTGATGCGCGTTTACCACAGTCCCAGTGGACGCTGCCGGCGCGCGGACCGGGCCATGCGCCGGGTCCGCGCTCGGTTCGGCGGCGGGAGTGGTCGTAGTTCGAGTCCCCAGGGCGTCCGCGGGGGCGGGCGTTGCACCGATCCCGGGCGTCGGCCCACGGAGGCTGCCTGGCTCGGGCGCCAGGGTTGTCCCTGGCACGGCGGTAGCCGCTCGCGGGGGTTCTGGACCCAGGGTCGGACGACTCCCAGAGGCAGGGGAGGGCTCGGAGACGAGTTGGCTCCCCGGCGCAGGAAGTGTCGTCGGGATCGGATACGGCCCGGGCGCGCCTCCGGGAACGGGGAACATCCCCGGCCCGGGAAAGGCGGGGTTCCCCATGAAGAATTGGGGCGGTGCCCCCATGAACGGATACGGAGGCGGGTAGACAGGAGCCGGGGGCCGCACCAGGACGCGCAGCAGCTCCTCCAGGGTGTGTTGGGTACGAAGCTGGCCCTGGATCAAAGCCCCCAGCATAGAATCTCCGGAGACCGGAACGGAGAGTTGGGGCGCACTAGGCCCCGGAAGCTCAGTTGCGGTCGCCGGGTCGAAAACGAGGGCCCTTTGACCGGAGGCCGTGAGTAGAGGAAGTGAGTCCTCCGCCCATACACCCCCGGGCGGCGGGGCCGCAGAAGCCTCATCTCGCGGATGCGGAGCCGGGTTGCTAGGACCAGCGCCCTCGGGAGATGAGAGGGCTTGAGCTCTGGTGGTTGCGGGAGCCATGGCGATTCGTCGCGAAGTCCCCACGGTCGGCGCCAACTGTCGTGGTATTACGGATACCCCGGCAGGTTCGGACGTGCGCAGCACGAGTACAGCGGCGCGAGCAGACCGAGTTACTGGTCTCCTCCCGCCGGGCAACACAGAAAGTGACACAGGGGTTTATACAGGTTCGGGTCCCAGTGAGGGCCCTAGTCCTGTTGGCTCTCTCCGGACGCGAGTCCTCTGGGGAGGTGAGCTCTCGGGGAGAGGTCTCCGAGAGAACCGAATGTTGAGTTAATATAAATGAATTGGAATCCCTGAAAAAGGGTACAAGAGGGGTATATATAGCCCCCAAGAAATGCAAAAGACGAAAATGCCCTCGCTGCAACCGTTGGATGGAGGGGCGAAGACGTCCTTTGGCTTGACGGACGGCCTGGATGCTCGACACGTGGCGCCACGGGCTTCCTAGAGGCCCCACGGTCAGCAACAGCTCCTTGTGAGCCCGGAGGCTCTCCGGGTCTCACCGGGGTTCCGGAGACCCTCCGGATCTCACCGGGCGCCCGGTGACCCTCCGATTGGAGTTAGACAAACTCCAGAAAGCAGGATTTATTTGTGAAATTGATCATCCTGAGTGGCTTGCAAATCCGGTCATGGTATGAAAGTCAAATGGTAAGTGGTGCATGTGCGTCGATTACACCAGCCTAAACAGTGCCTGTCCGAAGGATGATTTTCCCCTTTCCCTTATCGATCAGTTGGTCAGTTCTACAGTGGGTTGCAAACTGATGAGCTTCTTGGATGCCTACTTAGGGTACCATCAAATTCGCATGGCAGAAGAAGATGAAGAGAAAACTGTCTTCATCAGACCATTTGGTACCTATTGCTACGTCAGAATGCCATTTGGTCTCAAGAACGTTGGTTCCACATACCAGCGCTTGATGCAAAAGACCTTTCTTTCCCAGATGGGGTGTAATCTCGAAGCTTACGTTGATGATTTGGTTGTAAAAAGCTTGAAAAGCTCAAATCATTTAGATGACCTCGTTGAAACTTTTTGTAATATGAACAAGTATGGAATAAAATTAAACCCAGAAAAATGTTCCTTTGGTGTTTCTTCTGGTAAACTGTTGGATTTCCTTGTTTGTTCGTGAGGAATCGAGGTTAATCCTGAGAAGATCAGGGCCATTGAACAAATGAGATCTCCTTCGACCATGAAGGATATCCAAAGCCTAACTGGTCGCATGGCGGCTCTTAGCCGTTTCATATCACGACTAGGAGAACGAGGACTGCCTTTCTTTAAGGCTCTTCGCAAACACAATGGCTTTACCTGGTCAGATGAAGCCGAAAGGGCCTTTCAAGAGATCAAAGCTTACTTGTCTAGTCCATCGGTGTTGGTCTCTCCTAATTTACGGGAACCACTACTCTTTCATCTGGCGGCCACCCCTCACGTGGTCAGCGCAGTTCTGGTCGTAGAAAGAGGGGGTGTACAACAACAAATCTATTACGTAAGCGAGGTACTTCACGGTCCAAAGGAACGTTACCCCGAGGTCAAAAGATACTTTACACACTTCTGATGGCTTCCCGTAAGCTACAACACTACTTTCAAGTGCACAAAATTATTGTGCATTCGTCTTTCCCATTGGGAGATATTGTCCAGAATCCGAAGAAATCTGGTCGCATCGCAAAGTGGACAGTGGAACTTGGAGCATTTGATATCCATTTGATCCCTCACGTAGCAGTTAAATCCCAAATTCTTGCTGATTTTGTGGTCGAGTGGACTAATCCCGACCCTCCAGCGCAAGAGTCCAAGGAGTTACAATGCACTGACCATTGGACAATGTATTTTGACGGTTCTCGCAGTTTTCAACACTCGGGGGCTGGAGTGGTCTTAATCACGCCTCAGGGCGACCAACTCATGTACATCATTCAATTACACTTTGTTGCGACTAACAATGCAGTAGAGTATGAAGGTCTTATTGCAGGGCTCTGGGCAGCTAGATTCCTCGGAGTCCATCGATAAGTGGTGAGGGGAGACTCACAGCTAGTCATAAACCGGGTAAACAAGGAGTACAACACCTCCGATGAGACAGTGGCTCATTACCTGGGGAAAGTGAGGAGATTGGAAAAAATACTTCAGTCATTTCGAAGTCCAATATATCCTGTGAAAGGACAATATACTCGCAGACCAGTTATCTAAAATTAGGTCCTCACGCACATCCGCTCCGGCAGGAGTGTTCGTTGAACACTTAGAACACCCCTCGATCATGACTTCGATTGAAGATGACCCGGTGGCCGTTTGTGCCACCAACCTTGGACATGAAGGAGATTGGACTCATCCATTGCGGGTCTATCTCGAACATGGGACCTTGCCCAAGGATGAAATCGAAAGTGATCAGTTAATTCGAAAAGCGTTCCTGTATAAACTCATAGATGGTGTTTTATACAGAAAGGGTACTCAAGGAGTATTCATGCGCCGTGTATCTCAAGAGGAAGGCAAATCCCTCTTGAAAGAAATTCATGACGGTGTATGTGGTGCACATGCGTCATATCGCACGCTAGTTGGGAAAGCATTCCGACAGGGCTTTTACTGGCCTTCGGCACTAGATGATGCCAAGCATTTGGTCAATACATGCCCACAGTGTCAATTTCATGCAAGGCAAGTTCATCAGCCTGCATATGCCTTACAAATTATTCCTCTAACATGGCCTTTTGCAGTCTGGGGAATAGATATTGTGGGCCCTATGCCCCAAGCAGTCAATGGATACAAGTTCTTGTTCGTAGCCATCGACACATTTACAAAGTGGATTGAAGCTGAGCCAGTCCACAACGTCACCGCCACTGCGGCGAAGAAATTCTTCCATAAGAATATAGTCACTTGATTTGGTGTTCCAAGCCATCTCATTACCGACAATGGTTCCCAATTCGTTAGTGGTCTCTTTTTGGACTATTGCGACGACATTGGAACCAAAGTGTGCCTTGCTTCTGTTGCTCATCCATAGAGCAATGGTGCCATGGAACGTGCCAATGGGCAGATATTACAAGGCATCAAGAAATGTGTTTTTGATCTCCTTAAGATGCGCTCGGGGGTTTGGGTAGATGAACTCTACTCCGTTCTATGGGCACTACGCACCACTTGTAGTCGAGCTATGGGTGAGACGCCTTTTCAACTAGTATATGGTGCCGAGGCTGTCTTACCTATGGAAATTCGCATTGGTTCCGTTCGGGTAGATCGATTCGATCAAACTGATCAACTCGAACAACGTACCCAAGATATTACCCTTCTTGAAGAGAAACGTGATTGGGCGTTGATCAAGTCCGCGGTATATTTAAAAGCTTTGCGTAAATATCACAGTAAAAGGTGCGGCCTCGTAGTCTTCACATGGGCGACCTGATTTTACGAAAGACACAAAACCAGTCTAACCGCAATAAATTTTCCCCTCAGTGGGAAGGCCCTTATACTGTTGTTTCAGTACTGTGACCAGGGTCGGCTCAATTAGCGATGGAGGATGGGAGGATCTTGTCCAACACTTGGAACATAGATTAACTACGCAAGTTCTACGTGTAAGTTTTCCATTACTTTTATCCTTTTCAATTAGCATGGTTTTGACAAAAACTTATATGTACTTTTCTTCGCATCATGTTATGGTTCGATTTTTTGTCTCATTCTGACCGAGTCACGCTCAGGGGCCAGTCGCCGATGATCATCTTACTATAATAACCAAGTTGGATTCGCTGGTCGATCTCATGGTCGCATCTAGATAAGACATCCCTAAATAAGTTGTTTCTAAACGCATACGAGACTTACTACATATTTCTGATCATTCGAGTGGCTGCCAGTTCGTAATAAACATTGGTATGATACTAAGATCAGTATCGATGTGACCAGATGATCGTATCTAGGTTGAGACATTCCTTTGTAAACTATTTCTAAACGTACAAGGAACTCACTAGATATTTCCTGATCATCAATAACCCATTTCTTCCTGAGATTATGATACAATGTTTTCAGTAGACATGACCTTAGGAGGGGGCTAGAGGGATATGGGCCATGATATAAAATGAAAATAAGTACATTCTTCAAAAGAAAAACCTAAGGCATGCATTTGCATATTATAACTGTATGTTTACAGGTACAATCAAAATAGAGGGTCATTGTTTATTACAGTGATATTACACTAAGCCGAGCTCTTTTAGAAGGTCTTCGATCAATGGCTTCACTTCTTTCATTCTATCCTCAAGATGGTCCTCACTCTCAAACTCTACATCTCCCACCACTGGATTCAAGTCTAAATTCGAGCCATGGTGACGTCTGAGTTTGCATAAGATGGCGGAGGCAACAAACTTTGCGTTGTCCTTTATTACCTCTTCTTGCCGCTTGATATCTTCAGGAAGATATTCAAGGAATGATTCAGCTTGAGCCGTCACCAATTTGCACAATTCACTGAGGCTTATTTCTTCCTTTTGAGGGTCAATAACATCAGCCTTCAGCAAATTGGCAACCATCTTCAATTTTTCAAAAGCTGGCGACAGAATGTCACTGCAGGAGGAAATTGTCACCTTCAGGCTTTCTTTCTCCTCGCAGATAACATCGGTCGTTTTCTTGAGGGACTCGATGGTTGCACTTTGGTGCTCGACGATCGACTGAAGTTGCCCATTTTCAGTTTCAGCCTGGGTACACTTCTCCTGGAAGTCATCTCTCTCCTTTGTAAGGAGGCTTATTTGTTCCTCTAGTACTGCATGAACAAAGTAATTGATTTTACCGTAGTTCATGTAACGAAATAATTCCTTTTGGTCGGGAATGAACTTACAGGAAAGCTTTAATTGTGCTTCGCGAAGTTCTTTCTGTAAGGAAGAAAGTCTTATGGCCACAGCATTTCCCTGGTTTTCCCAATCAGCCAAGCTTTTTGTCAAGGAGGCATTTTCCCTATTACAAGAAAGGTAATCGTTATACTTAGATGAAATTCAAGTTGATATAAACAAGTTGCTTGTTGTTGTAACTGGCTGATCTCTCGTTGCGCGGTCTCAATATGCGTTGCTAAAGCTTTTGATTTGGTTGCCACACGGGATAGATCTTGCAACACAACGAAACATTCCTATTTAAACTTGAACATTCCTATGTTTATTCAATTTCAGAAAAGGTAAAAGAATTTTTACTTACCTCTACAAAATTGCTGAAAGAAATTCTCAGCATACTCTCGGGTTCATCTACAGGCTGAACCTCGAGACTTGTTTTTTCCTTGACAACAGGAGCAGCAAGTGTTTTTTCTTGCTGACTCACTCTTGCGGTCAGTATTGCGGTTTCAACCTCAGGAGATTGAAGGTCCGCGATTATTTCCTCAACAATGGCCCGAGAGGATACCTCAGCCATTGGAATCACACCTGTTCCCCCCACGGCCTCCATGGTAGTTGGTGCGCCGATGTTTGGTGAGGCCGACGGGACACTAAGCGCTAAATTCCTGCAGATACCATAACTTAAAATATCTTTGGTTTAAAATAACAAAGAATTGACGAGTTGTGATATCCTTACTTTATACGAAACCCCATCCAAGACTTGGGTTTTGAAGATGAGCTCTGGGGAGACAAAAGCCCACTAGGCGCTGAAAGGGATCTAGGATATCGACTAGAGGGGGGTGAATAGGCGATTTTAACAAATTATCAATAAAACAAACAATTTAGATAATGAGAGCAAATAAATAACACAAGATGAACAAAACACAATATCAACACAAGGATATATCCCGTGGTCTCGGTGATTCGCCGATCACCCCTAATCCATGTTGAGGCAAACTCAAATCTCTAACCGCTCCTCTATCTAGTCAACCTTCTCTCAAGAAGTGACCTAGATCTTGAGCCGGATTAGTGTGATGAGTTATCCAAACCCCGATTTCACTAAGGATGCACTTTACCGCTCCGGCAAGGCGTGCTCAACCCTTTCACAAGACGTTTTGAGGAGTCTTCACAATCTTCCTTGAAGATCTCTCCAAAACCTTTCTCCTAGCGGTCTAGGAGCCGGCAAACTCCAAGAGTAACAAGCCGGTGATGATCACTTAGCCTTCTTCTAGTGCCACAAGATTGATTTAATGATCTAAATGCAATGCACTAGAAGATCTCAAATACACACTCTCACAAATTCGAGAATTTGAACCCTAGAGTGTATGAAACTAGCTTAAGCTCTCAAGGATGATGAAAATGCTCAAGATTATGCCAAAAGTTGTGAACAGGGCCGTGCATGGGAGTATATATACCCCCCACAATAAATATAGCCGTTACAGGCCGTTGGGAGAAAAAGATCACCTGGCGGTCAGACCGCAGGTATAAGCTCAGTCAGACCGCCGCAATTGCAACGGCTTTAAACAGGCGCAATAAATGCTCAACTGCCCTTGTCAGGCACATACACGGTCAGACCGGAGCCTATTTCGGTCAGACCGTGAAACTGTCCAGAGACGACATAGTTTCTGGACACTTTATACGGTCAGGCCGAAAAATACGGACAGACTGGCCATACGGTCAGACCGTAGTTCAAAAGCACGGTTAGACCGATTTCACGGTCAGACCGGTCTAATCAAACGGTCAGACCGTCATAACACAAAACATCAGAAAGATAGATCAAGAGGTTCTAGGAGACTAACTTAGGTCTTAACTACGGACAGACCGACCTTTTTTAAAGGAATACACTATACTTTGACATAACGTCGGTCAGTCCGAGAGTTCTATTCGGTCAGTCCGTGAAGTCGGTCAGACCGACTGAGACAGTGCTGAGCAGAATTGAGCTGAAACAAGCATTTTCAAAGTATATGACCTTCTAGTATGCAATGCAAGTTGATTTTATGATTTGTGGCACATAGATGAAGTATTTTGTGATACACCACATGCTCCTCTTAATAGTACGGCAAGTATCCTAAAATTCGGTCAAAATTCTTCTCTAAACACCTTAGACTGGTAAAAATGGAAAAGACCCTATTTCGTACCTTTGCCCTTTTGATCAATGCCCTTTCTTCATCATGAGGCTTTTTCTTCGCCTTTCATTAACCTGTCTTTTAAGTCTCTTCTTGACACAACTAGGCAGGTAACGTTAGTGTAGCATTTATAGTTGTCATTAATTATTAAAACACTCTTTAGGGGCCTAGAAGCTACAGGCGCACCTACTGAAGCATCATCGATTGTCCTTGTTCTTCTTTTCTTAAACATGACAGTGTCTTCTTCCCCCTGCATGTTCACAATGCTATTGGTATATGCAGGGAAGTAAAAATTTAAAGGCTATGAGGGTCTTATCATAGCAGCCCCTGCGGTAATTGAAGGAGGGGTCACCAGCCCTGAGGCGACACATGCATCAGGGTTGGGAGTTTTCTCCGTGACTACAAGTTCTTCTGCGGCCACGTAATCCTCTGCCACTGTTCTTGCCTCCGCTAAGGATGACAAGACTTCAGCAATGGTAGGAGAGGTTGACCTCTCTAGAACAATAATCTCCAGAGGGTTTGATGCCTTCCTCTTGCAACGGATAAGAGGAACTTCAGCTTCCTCATCCTCACTCCCCTCACCCTATACGACTAAGAAGTGACTCCTATCTGTACTTGGTACAACAGGGGAAATAGAAAATCTTAGTGTAGTATTTTTCGCGGTTGTTTTCTTCTTTTTAGAAGAGGTTCTCTTTACCCTCTTCGACGCTGACCTCTCAGAAGGTCCAGCATCATTACCAGGATGCTTTGTCTCAGTGATTCGCCCCTTCAGTAGCTGCATCATTTCAGGAATTTTTGATTTGGTGATTAAGATCAACGGGCGTTTTTGGGACATTTACCTCGAAAAAAGTCTTACCTTTTGATGCTCTTGTCTCAGATCGTTGCTACTGTTGATCAGGCTCTAAGGACGGGGTGATCCTTGAGCTCCTTCTGTTGCGGCATTGTATGGCAACAGAAGGCTATTCGTCCGTTTCTCAATCTCGGACAAGGATAAAACTGCGTCACAAAAAGCTAATTACTTGATATGATTAGTAAAATTGCATGTTTTATAGACCAGAGGACATACCTGTGTTATAATCCAGGGTGTTGTCCGCCATGGATTCCACTTCCCAAGTTGGTTGTTCCCTCCTCCGCAGAGGGCTCATCATGTTCTTTACAAAGTCGCGAATGATATCTCGCACAGTTAATCCTTGCTGGACTAAGTAAAGAATTGTTTGGGCCTGTTTCTTCAACTCTTGATCTAAAACAGGAGTGGTGTCCATCTCACTATTCTTCTCCGGTCAGTGGTTCTCAAACCAGAGACCACTTTCCGAAGGGGGGTGCAGTAGAACCACCTTTGGTTCCATCCGTGCACCGAATCTCGTAGAGGGAGAAAGGGGTACTCTTTCTTCTTTCTTACGCGGAAGTATATGCATCCCGCGGTACTGGCGCTCTTTGACCATGTCGAGAAGTAAAACCATCGGAAGAGATCCACGCTGGGTAGCACTCCGACAAAGGCCTCTCACAGGTGCTGGAAGATAGCCAGGATCAAAATGGCATTTGGGTGAAGGTTCACTAGCTCCAGCCCATAGTGTGCTCGGATCTCTTGAAGGAACTTGCCTTTTGGGAATCAAAACCCACAGTGCAAGAAATCTTTGTCATGGTATTATGAATACCTTGGCAGGTTTTACGAAAGTTCCTAGAGAATGAACAATGACGCGAGATGACCGTACGATCGGTCACCTCTCGTCGGGCAAGCACAGAGAGTGACACAAGGATTATACAGGTTCAAGCCCCAGTGGGGACCCTAGTCCTGTCGACACCCCTCGGACGTAAGTCCGCTGGGGAGGTTCTCTCGTGGGGAGAGGTCTCCAAGGGATGCCTATTGCTTTCTTTGTATTGAGCTAGAAATGAATCAATCATCCCTTACAAGAGGGTGTACAAGGGTATATATAGACCCCCAAAGATGCAAATTATTAAACTACCCTATCTGCCGCCATCGGATCGAGGGCACTGGCGTCAATTCACCAGTCGAAGGGCGTAGATGCTTGACAAGTGTCCTCATTAGTTCCCGAGGGAAAACTTTTTCCCCTGGGCCTTGGTCACCGGATGGCGGCGCCCGGGACAAGGGGACGCCTATCATCGGGTGGGGGCGCCCGGAATGAGGGGGATGCCTGTCCCTGGGGCTTCACTCACCGGGACCGTGGTCACCGGGGGGGATGGTATAGACCACTGGGAAAATCTCCCGGCGAAGCGAGCCTCCGGAGAGCGGGGGCGCCTCGGTTCCCACGCCTTGCATTGAATGATAGCGCCGCCGATCATTATGACCTAGGGAGTCTCAATTTGCTCGCATTGTCAACCATCGTGGCTTCAGGTAGTTCGTATTTCAGTGTGCTGTTTCCCACGCGCCCCTTTGATTCATGCGCGGCTTTTCAAATGAGTGGCGCAGATTGATCCCTAGGGGCCACGTGTCGCCCATCGGGGCCGTGCTAGGCTCTACAAATAGGGCCGGGGGGTGGGGGGTGGCGGCGGGGTGTCGCGCCCCGCCTTCATAGGGACCACGACTACTCCCGTGGGGACCCAGCTCGCTATAGCTGATCCCATACCTTTTAACTTCCCAGGATGAGTCAAACACAGGAGTATATTGCATTAGTTTAACTTACATTACATTGAGCAGTATGGCCAACTGGCCTCATTACAACATGATAAATTACAAAGCCATCACGGCATAAATAAGTTTAGTTGCAGCAGAACAACTACTCGTCAGAAGCTAAGTGAACCCCCACAGCAAGAAGTTGAAAGCAGAGCAACACTTTTCAGGACTTGGGTGGAACTAACTCTCTTCCTTGTAAGATCCAAGAAGTTCTCTAGGCCTTCGTCTTGATCAAGGGACATTCCATCTATTGGATAGTGAATTGCAAGGGTGAGCACTTACGTACTCAGCAAGTCATAGATAAGAGTATGTACATATAGTAGAAATGATATGAACCTATGCTATTAGGGAAGGAGGGAAGGTTGCAAAATACTTTTTATCTTTCTAAACTTACGGCAGTGCTCATCATGACATACCATTAATATCTTTTATAAACTCTTAGAAGTACTACCATAGCACGACAACACATGTCTGCCCATGTTAGCACCTCATTTCATGACAACACATGTCAAGCACACATGAGATAAGTCTAGCCAATTTTAGTTAGAAAACATACTTGTGTCACATCGACGTGGATAGGATCCACCGCGCACAGGCTCCTATAGACCCGGGAGCTCGGAGTATTCGAATACATTTTTAATTTTGCAAAGGTGTACCACTTTTATCCACCGATCACTCAGCTTTCAAGTCGGGACCTGTCCATGCGACTTTTACGCATGTGACAAGGCTGAGATCACACAAAAGTTTGCAATCCTAGCATTAACAATTCCCTGTCCGGTAAATAGACATTTCAGTCCTCATAACCATTGTGGGTACTCCCCACAGCCAATTCTACATAGCCTTGGCCTATGGTCCCGCGAGACACATAGCCTGTGGATTCAGTCGCGCACGACTCAAAATCCAGGCGTAGGGCGCCTTCCTTCTTACACCTTATCCTCTCATTATTTTTCTGATCTCACATCACTCATGGCCCTCTGTGGCCCACCAGTTTCCTCTCGAGAAACTGAACCGACAGCCATTGCAGGGAAAAGCTAATACCGGGAAAACTACTATGTTGTGCCCGTCCCATACCGGGCAAGTGGTTATTACGTTTTTCATGCCGCATGGAAGTATAACACAAGGTTCTAGTCCTTACATGCCTGTGACTAGTGCATTCCACAAACCCTGCACTCGTCAGTGCCACCACCATTCCATACCAAACTCTGGCCACGGCAAGGGTTTTATTTCATGATATACGTATGTACTTATATATTAGTTATGGCTCACAGTTTGATTTTATAAAGAATCTGCTCATCTTTTGTAGGCATACAGCCTACTACTGCCATATCACACTTTTCTTATTTCATCACATGCAATACTGCTTATAGTCAAGGCAATATCTTAGCAATTCATAAAATATAGGTTCAAGATGTTCAAGAATATGACTTGCCTTCCGCGTCGTAAGGTACAGCAGTCGATGTTGGGTTTGATGAAATCTTTGTATTCAGGCTCTTGCTCTAATCAAAAGATCAAACAAGCAAACAGGAATCACAACCCATTTTAAATACATTAATAATCTATATGCAACATGCAAAGGAGAAATACTCTCGGCGATACTGGAACAGTAAGCTTGAAAGCTGGATTTGAGTTAACCTTGGAGATTTATGGAATCAGGGTTGAGGACGAATGCTAGAGACTCTGAGGGTTTCAAGGCTGCAATATGGACATCAATTCCACAGCTGTTTTGCTCAAAAACGATGAACGTCAATAGGTCAACATTCGGTTCAGGGCTCTGACATAGCTTCAGAGGATGCTAGAGAGCTTATCTCAAGGTGTGGTAGTTGAATAAAATGTAGAACATAGCTCTACAAGTTCAGTGGACAAAAGTGGTTAAACTGGCCCAATGCCATTGGCTGACATGAACTGACAAGGGCTGGCATTGACATGTTTTAGGAGATTTCCAGTGGGAAAAATGGGATTTTATCAAAGCATTAGATGCAAAATGTAGTAAGGTAGCTATTTAACAAGGTGGTTTTCACAGGAAAGTCCAGAAACTCCAAAAGTTTTGCAAAGAGGCCCCTAAACACAGTGAACTAGGTGTCTTTGCACTGTCAAAACCTAGGGCTTGAGTATTTGATCGATCTTCTTGAGCCTTGCTTCGCCAACTATGTCTAGGAGGTAGGCGAAGACAACAGGAATCCAATGGTGGAGGTTTTAGGAACTGAGATGGCCAGACGATGATGAACGGCGACGAGAAACCACGGTGGCGACACGACAAGACACAGGTACTGGACAGATCTTGGCATAGGGATTACTTGTGATTTGGCACAGCATCGAAGGGCGTTGCAGTGGAGTGATATGCTCAGGAGGTTGAGGCAAATCCACAGGACAAAGTAGATTGAACAATGGCGATGAGACGACGGCGAACGGCGAGGTCGAACTCGTCAGTTACAGAAACAAAGGCGAGCTACACTGATAACGAGCTAGGGTGAATGAATCAAGAAATTGGATGAGGGCTTTTACTCCTGGAGTGGTGCTATTCATTCTCCAGCGAGGAATTGGGTTGCAATCAAGTACTGGAGCTCGCCGGCGTTGATGCCAGACTCGAAGAAGACGATGAGGCAGGCGCATTTGCTACAAGGCAGTGCTGGTCAATTAAGCTTGGCTACACCATCTATGGAGTTCAAGGATCACGTTGATACGATCAATTTGGTCGGAGGTGAAGTGGCACGGGCCGGTGACGTGAGCTGCTCACGGCGGCGCGCGAAAACAGGGAAAGGCTCCAATCCGAGCTTCAATTTGAAATCTAACAGCATGGGCTTGCTAAGAACACTCTAATGATCAATTGGTTCTACTAAAAGTAGTACTGAAATCAGCTGGAAAGGGTTCAATTGCCGAAATAGGGCAAATCCAAAATACGGCGATCACCGGTGTTGAGGCCCCATTGGCGGCTTGCTGGAGAAGAAGACGAAGATGAGAAGAAACGAGACTTTGCTGGTTCTGGAGTGGGGTGAAGTTGCTGTGAGCTACGGGGGAGCTTAAACAGCAGAAGATGGGAGCTCTCGAGACTTGGAGCAATCGGGAGGATATCAATTTGGTTGGCTACGGTGGCGGTGTGCAGCGGCCTCGACGGCTTTTCAGCACGGTCGATGTGTGCTCTGGCTGGTGCAGTGGTAAAGCGACTGGCGGCTCCGGCATGGAGGCAATGTGGCGTAAAGTTTCTAACATAGTTGCAGGCGAGCGCGCGCGTGCGGGGGAAAGATTCGGGCGATGCTGGTGCTGCTGCAGCTTTGCGGGGAAGCTGACAACGGCGGAGCTCCACATGCGGTAAGGTTTGCGGTGCAGTTGTGCTCTTGGTCGCGGCTGGGCCTGAGGTCGAAAATGGCACAGCTCCTGGTCGTGGCTGCTCTGGTCAAAACAGCAGCTGGATTTGGTCGAAAAGGCTCAGGGACTGAAATGCAAGGATTTGGTTTTGAATTTGGACCTGTTCGTAATTTCTGAGAATTAGGTAGTTTGGGTTGATTTTGACTTCACAGATTTGAAGAACTTTATTCAACGGATGATTTGAGAGAAGACCTGATAAAATCTGGGAACTTTTGATCAAATTTGAACTGAAGTGAAAACAGGGTAATTTAGGGTATCTCAAATCTAAGTATTGTCGAGATCTGGAAATCTGAGACTTAGGGTGAGATTTTGATGTTCTGACAAAAGGAGATTTTGTATTGAATAGCATTTGGGAGGTATTCCCTGAATCAAATTGAGATTTGGAGCTAATTTGTGGCTTTTAGCCTTTTCGGGCTCTGGGAAATCAGAAAAGGACTAATCTGCGATACAATTTGGACTAACCTGTGAAAAGGGCTTAAATGATGGAATCTAGTTGCCAACTTTTTGGATTAAGGTATTGGCACACCCATGATTGCAATCCAAGAATAATCTGGTCTAGATTAGGTTAAGATTTGGTTAAATCTGAATTCTGAAACTCAGGGTATTTAGGGTAATTAGGATATTCAATTAATTCTGTTTTTGAAAACAGAAAGAGGTTGATAATTCTGGGAGTTAGAGATTGAATTTGATTTGGCTTCTGAAGGCTTTTATACTCAGGATAGATAGTAGATTATATCTGGATAATCTTATCCTGAATTGGATCTTCAGGATAGATTTTGGGATTTTTTGGGGATTAAGATAGATTAGAATTGAACTGATCTTGCTACTTCTAAAGAGATACATGCATGCATGATTTTCATGAAAAGGAATTTTCACCCCCAAAACCAGGGTGTTATACGGGGGCGGGGCCGAGAGCTCACATCGAAACCATACCTCCAAACTTCTCACCGGCGCGCGAAGCCTACTCCAGAAACCTAGCCCCCTGTAACCCTCACTTGGTGATCTTTTCCCCGGTAGATGGCTCCCAAGGGCCGCACCAAAGCCACCGACATGCCCCCGGAGGAAGTCACCGCGGACTTCCTCGGGGCCACCGAGTTCACTTCGGGGGACTTAGAGTCCCTCGTGGAACGGGGAGTTCTCGCGGACGAGGACACCTGGATCCCCGGGAAGAAGGAGATGGCCCCTCACCCTCAGGTTGACGAGGTGGTCATTTTTGAAGCCTTCATGGAGGCTGGCCTCCGGCTCCCAGTGCATCCGCTGCTCCGGGAGTTCCTCCGGGAGTACAAGGTGGCGCTGAACCACCTGACACCCAACACTCTCGTTCAGATTGGCCTCTTCATTTGGCTGTGCGAGACAGCCACCGGACGGGAGCTAATGCTCTGATACTTCTACGAGCCCTCGGCGAGGGGCTCATACGTGGTCAAGGGAGGACCGAAGTCCGCCTTCGGCTCGGTCATGGTGTAGCTTCTACCGGCCCAGGTGCAGGAGTACCTGGTGGCCGCCTCCTAGGACCATTGGGGGGACTGGCTCTGGAGATGGTTCTATCTTTGGGTCTAGGACCCTGGGGTGACCTATTCCCCGGAGGCCCCCTCCTACTGCCGCTCGTCTGTCCACAAGGCGCTGGTTTGGACAGCCGAGGAGTTGAAGCTCCTCAAAAAGATGGTGGGCGCTTGGTCCTAGAGGTCCATGAGAGACCTCACGGAGGAGTTATTGCTCCTCTGGCTCTCCACCTTCATGCACTGGCGGAGGGGAATCGGGATGTGCCCGGTGCACCGGCCCCCACAGATGCTGGTGGCTCGACGTAAGTGTCTGGTGACCCGTGGCTCGGTCTTAGTTATTTCGACTAACACTTTTACTTTTTGTAGTCCGGCCGTACTCGGCCTCCCGGGAGTAGGTGGAACACCTCCTTGGGAGGTACTACACCGACGATCACGAGTGCATCGTGCATGTTATCGGGGAGGGCCCTGCCCGTAACTTGGTGGTGGAAGCCTTCGGGCTGACGTTACTGGTAAGGGAGCCTCTCCGCACCACCGGCTCTCATAAGTGGGGCAAGGAGGGTGCCGGGGGCCCAAAGCCAAAGCGCGCCAAGGCGTGGAAAGCCCTGGGCCTGGCTACCGCAAAGGCTCGTGGGGTAACCCTCGGGTCGGGGCGGGCGCGGGCTGCCCCAGCGGCCGGGGCGGTGCAGGCCCTTCCAGAGTGAGAGCTCTTCGCTGGTCAAGGACGACGGTGGAGTTCATGTGCCTCCTCAACGCGCCCCATTGGATCGGGCGAAAAGGGGGAAGCAGCCGGCGACGGGGGGGGGGGGGGGAGTCCGACTCAGTGGCCTACACCCCCTCGCCTTCTCCGGCGGCCACGCCTGCAGCGGTTCCAGAGCCGGCGAGCCTGGAGTGCTCGGAGGTGCTCTTTGCAGAGGCGTCCCCCCACGCTTTGATTGGCCAGTGGGCGAGGGGGCGAGCCCCTCGGCCAGGCCGGTCCTAGTGGCCTTGGGGGTCCCACAGCCCGGGAGGGGCAAAGGGCTTCTCATCCCCCCCAAGGGCCATGTTCCCTCCGTGGACTCATCTTTCGACGCCTCGGACACCGAGTCTTCGGCGATGGGGGCTGTGACCGTGACCGAGCACGTTCACATCACCCCGGGGATGGGTCCGGTGCCGTCGGGAGGGAGACCCCCTTGCTGTCCTCGAGCGAGGCCCAGAGATTCCCCACGGGCCTCCAGACCCCAAAGGTCCGGACCTATGTCCGGTTGGGGCCGATCGGCGAGTGGTGCTCGGAGTTGATCTCCCTTCATCTCCAGGTGAGTTTACTCCCGTGGCGCCTGGGAGCTTTCCCCCAGAAGTTTATCCTGTGCTCCATACTCATATAATCCTTGGGGTTTGCAGGGGGCGGCCATCTCGTGGGGTGTTGAAGAGCGCTTCGAGGAGGCGTTGAAGGAGGCGGAGGATAAGGCCGCCGCCTTTTGTGCCGAGAGGGACAAAACTATCAGGGAGCTAGCCAGAGTCCGGGCCCAGCTCCTCGCCTCGGAGGACACCAGCGCGCGCCTCTGGAGGGAGGCGAAAACGAAGGAGAGCACTTACCGGGAACTCAAGGACTCCAGCTGCCGGGCGGTCGTCGAGGTGGGACGTTCCATCTGCTCTGCCCTCGAAGGGCTCGGGATTAGCCTCGGCCCGGGAAGAGGCTCTGGCACAGTGCCGGCTACATTCACGGAGGCTATGCGCTTTCTCAATGTGCAAGTCTCCATGATTTCGGAGGCCACCGATGCCCGAACCTGGGGCCTCGGGCTTTCGGTGGTGGCCGCAGCCACGGCTCTGGTGGAGCACGGGGGGACCGGTGCCCGAGCGGTTGGGGATCAGCTCCCCCGAACCTTCCCTGACTTCTTCAAGCCGCAATGGCGGGAGTTGGAGGAGTTGGTGGGGGGCTTCTATGACCGGATCATCTGGGCTCAGCTCCCAGCTCCGGGGCCGCCGAGGGCGGATGTCCCGACGGCGAAGGAGGCCTCCCGGGGGGGGACGGCAATGAGCAAGTATGAGTCTCCTCCCTGGGCCTTTAGATAGGTCCTTTTTCTTTTGTTAGGTTTTTGCTCCCGGTAGCTTCTTAGAGGAAGCCCTGGAGAATTGTAAATACCTTTACTTGATGAAATGAAAAGATAATTTTGCTAAGTCTTTTGTTTTGTTGTGAGCAGGCGCCCCGGGAGCTCACTCCCGAGAGAGAGTTCCCGAGGCTTGAGCGGCTTAGCCCGGGAGGCTCCCCGGTGGCCCGGGAGCTTGCTCCCGAGGAGGGGCTTCTGGGTCCCGGGGGCGTAGCCCGAGTGATGCCCAAGTGGCCTTAGCTTTGTTAAGCCTCGCCACCTAGAGATGTGCTTGGAGTGTTCCCTGGGAGCCGATCCTGCTGTAGTGTCATAGATAATTTCGACAATAGTCACGCCGAGTTGTCCCCTCTGAGACCGGGGTCTTGGAGGGTCCCGCCTCTTCAGATACGTCCCCCGGCCGGCTACGAGTTTTGGCCCGGGGATATGCTTCAAGAAGCCCAAAGACACGTAAGGAGCTTGTATCGGGACCTTTCTCGGGAACTATCGGAAGGTCTCCGGGAATATTAGGTGTAGGTGCCCACCAGAGGGGGTTTTCCTCCGGGGCAATTTTCCGCGGGAGCTCGGCTCCCCGGGTTGTATCTTGTATGTGCCAGGCGTTGTCGTCCCAGGGGCACCTTAACCCACCAGGGGAGTTGTCCCCCGGTGAAATGTTCATCAATAAAGCTATCTGAGTTTGCTTGTTCATTGAATTTGCTTGAACTTGCTTGAATGTTGTCTTCAAAATTTTCCAAACATTATCCTCCCGTCTAGGTTCCGGGTTGTCCCCCCCCCCCCACAGTGGGGTGCGGCACGTGTTGTGGGTGAGGAACAAAAAGGGGCCAGACGCCGATAACTACCGGGATCTCCTAGGCCCCGGTCGAAAAGGGACAAGGGGAAGGATACACCCGGTAAGAAATATCCTCAGTCGAAAAATCACGGTCGAAAAATTCCTACGGTAACCGAGAATTCCGAAAATTGAGAATCCCATAACCCGCGGAGGGGGAAACTCGCTCCCGGGGGAGGATGGGCCGATGACCCGTAAAGGGATAAAGCCGCTCTCGGAGGAGTGTTCTGTGACCCAGCGGCGGGTGTAGAATATTTGAGAGGGGACTAGTCCCTCAAAGTGACTCGCTACCGCAGTTCATGAGAACTGGGTTGCCATTTACCTCCTCAGTCCACGAGGGGTTACTGTAAGCTGCCCTACGAGAGCGGGGCTCCCGTCGTAGGGGCTTTTAGGCTGCGATAGCCTACGTCCTCACTGGGAGGGCATCCTCACAGAGGGTGTCACCTCGGGGGCAGAGAGGTAAAAATATGCAAAGACTCCAGAGTTGAACGAAAATCCATTTGTATTGATAAAGATGAAATACAACGCCTCCCCCCCCCCCACAGAATCGCGACTGGGGAGGGAACGGTGATTACAGCGCCTCCACCTGCGAAGTCGCGACAGGGGAGGGAGTAAATTCGGAGGCTAGATGTAGAAATTGCAGAGCAAGTCTACGTTCCAAGCATGCTTCAGCTCCTGGTCTTCGAGGTTGGAGAGCTTATAAGCCCCTGAGCCCAGGACCGTAGAGATCCTGTACGGGCCTTCCCACTCGGGGGAGAGTTTACCCTAGGCTTGGGGATCAGTCACGCGCTTGAGGACCAGGTTCCCAAGGTGGAAAGCTCTCTCGCGGATGCACTGGTTGTATGCGCGCATTATTTCGCGGTCGTAGATGGCGTGGTGGTGGAGCGCTTAGTCGCGCTCTTCTTCGACGAGGTTGACTTCCAGCTGCTGATTTGCTTCGTTGGTTTGGTACGCTACAGCCGTAGCTTTGTCTAGGAGCTCGACCCGCAGTGATCGAAAACCAATCTCTAAGGGGAGGACTGCTTCAGTCCCCGTACACGAGCGAAAAGGGCGTATGCCCTGTTGCCTGGCTCGGGGTCGTGCGCATGGAATAGAGGATGCTCGGAAGCTCCTCCGCCCATGCACCCCGCCTGGAGGCAGTTTGCTCGAGCCACCGGTGTAATCCCTATAGGATCACGCCGTTGACCCTTTCGACAGCCCTGTTGCTCTGGGGATGAGCTACGGAGGCAAAGTGGAGGGTAGTCCCCAAGCCTTCGTAGAACTCCTGGAAGTATGTTGAGTCGAATTGGGTCCCATTGTCGATGGTGATTTCCTGGGGGACCCCGAAATGACACACGATGTTCTTCCAGAAGAACCATTGTACCACACAGGAGCTGATGCTGGCCAAGGGCTCAGCCTCCACCCACTTGGAGAAATAGTCCACAACGACCACCGCACACTTGTAGCCCCCGGGTGCTGGGGGAAAAGGACCGAGGAGGTCCATGTCCCAGTGCGCGAAGGGCCAAGTGATGGGGATGGTCTGCAGCATTGCGGAGGGCAGTCTAGTGCCCTCTGTCATCTTCTTGCAAGCCTCGCATGCGGAGACGAGGTCTCCTGCGTCGCGGACCACAGTAGGCCAATAAAAGCCTTGGCGGAGAACCTTCGCTGCGATCGTGCGCGGAGCCAGGTGAGACCCACAGCTCCTGGAGTGAATGTCTTCGAGGAGCCAGAGTCCCTCTGCCCACGGGAGGTAGCGGAGCTGAGCAGAAGCCCCCCGCTTATAAAGATTCCCCTCAAGTAGGAGATATGCCCACGCCTTGGCACGGAGGCACTTCGCCTCGGTGTCACCGGGAGGCTCCCCCTCCCTCCTTATGAAGGAGATGAGGGGGTCCACCCAGGACGCGGCTCGGATGATCTCAGAGACCTTCGGGGTTGGTACTCGGAGTTCGCACCCCGGGGGTCACCGAGGGCTTCGCGATAATCTCAAGGAAGGCGCCTCCGGGGAGGGGCTCTTGGGCACTGGCCGCTCGAGCCAGAGCATCAACGCGGTCATTGTCCCTCCGGGGGATATGCCGGGCCTCCAGGCCCTCGAAGTACTTCTCCATCTTATGCACCTCCCCCAAGTAGAGGCTCAGGTTTGCGTCATGGCAAAAGTAGGACTTGTCCATTTGTCAAACCATGAGCTGGGAGTCTTCTTTGACTAGGAGGATGCAGATCCCCAGGGAGCGCATGAGGTGTAACCCCAGGAGTAGGGCTTCGTACTCAGCGACGTTGTTCGTAGTAGGGAACTCAAGCCTCTCCGCGTACTCCAGCGGCCTTCCCTCGGGGCTCCGAAGGACCACCCCCACATCGGCCCCGGCGAGACACAATGAGCCATGAACATGAGCGTCCAGTAGTCGTTGCACCGGGGTAGTTCGGCGAGAGTCTCCCCCTCCGTCCTGGAGGTGGGGGTCCATTCTGCCACGAAGTCCGCAAGGACTTGTGACTTAATGGCGGAACGGCCCGTGAGGGAGAAGGAGAAGGGGGCAAGCTACTTCCCAATATGGTCGGTGGCCTCTTTGTTCCGCAGCACCTCCCCCAAGGGGAGAGATGATAGGACTGTGTGCGGGTGTCCCATGAAGTAGTGGCAGAGCTTCCGGGACGCCATGAGGAGGGCGTAGCAAATCTTCTCCACCTATGTGTATCGCATCTGAGCCCCTTGGAGGGCTTCGCTCACGTAGTATACGGGGCACTGCTGCCCGTCCTGCTTCTTCACCAGCACCGCGCTTACAGCGACCAGGGTCACGATGAGCTAAAGGAGCAGGGGTTCTTCCGGAGATGTGCTTGCGAGCATTGGGAGGCTTGTGAGGTACTTCTTCAGATCGTCGAAGGCCACCTGGGCCTCACGATTCTACCTAAACCCCTCGAGGCCCTGGAGGATTTTGAAGAATTGGAGGCTGTGTTCCCTCGACCACGAGACAAAGCAGCTTAGCGCGGCCAAGCGACCGGTAAGCCACTGTACATCTTTCACGGAGCGCGGCGGGGGCATGTCCAGCAGGGCCCTAATTTTTTCGGGGTTGGCCTCAATGCCCACTGGGACACGAGAAAGCCAAGTAGCTTCCCCCCGTGTACGCCAAAGGCGCACTTTTCGGGTTGAGCTTCAACCCGTACTCGCGGAGGTTGCGGAAGGTCTCCACCAGGTCGTCGATGTGGGCAGCTACGTGGAGGCTTTTGACGACCACGTCGTCAACATAGACCTCTACGTTGTGTCTGATTTGGTCCTTAAGGACGAGCGACATAAGACACTGGAAGGTTTCTCTAGCGTTCTTTAGCCCGAAGGGCATATGGACGTTGTAGAAGGTACCGAGGGGAGTTATAAAACTTGTATTTTCCTCGTGGTCAAATCAACCAGCTGGTCGATCTGCGGGAGTGGGAAGTTATCTTTTGGGCAAGCCATGTTAAGGTCGGTGAAGTCTACGCACATCCTCCACTTGCCGCTCGACTTCTTCACGAGGACAGGGTTCGCTAACCATTCGGGGTGCAAGACCTCCCGAACGAATCCCGCCTCTCGAAGCCTGGAGATTTTGTCCTTGATGGCCTCTTGGTGCTCAAGGGAGAGCTTCCTCAGCTTCTGCTTAACCGGGGGGCGGTCGGGTGTTACAGCGAGCTTGTGCTCGATAACGTTCCGGGTGATGCCCCGCATGTCAGTGGGCTTCCATGCAAAAACATCAGAGTTTTTGCGAAGGAAGGCCGCGAGTTGCTCTACGTTCTCTTCAGAGAGGTCCGCCCCAATCTAGACGGTCTTCTCCTTGTCTTTCGAGGACAGTTGGGCTTTCTGAAGGTCCCACTCTGGGTGCGATTTTGGGAGAGACTTCTCGGAGGGGATGACCGGGGCGCCTGAGGCCGGGGGAGAGCTCTCTCCCCCCCGGGTCTTGATCAGGTTGATGCTCCCGATCGTCGCGGTGGCGCGCTCGTAGAGAGCGCGAGCCACATAATGGTCGCCTCAGGCGGTGATCACGCTGCGAGGCCCAGGGATCTTCACATAGAGATAGCTCTGGTGGATCGCCACCCCCAGACAGTTGATCATGGTTCTCCCCATAATCATGTTGAATGAAGAGGGGAGGTCCACTACATCAAATCAGACCATCTCTGTCCGATAGTTGTCTTGGTCGCCAAAGGTCATGAGGAGATCAACCTTCCCCATCAGGTAGATGGTCTTCCCGGGGAACAAGCCCTGCAAGGGCCCGGTTGCGGGCTGCAGCAGCTTCTCATCGACCTGCATTTCTCTGAATGCCTTCAAGTATAGGATGTCGGCGGAACTTCTGGCATCGACGAGGATACGCGCCAGCTGGCAGTTGTAGATAGTGGCGGAGACGATGAGCGCGTCGTCATGGGGGAAGCGAACCCCACGCGCGTCTTCCGCTGTGAAGGTGAGGGGGATGTCCGATCACTTTGGTGGCCGAGACGTGTGTAGCACCCCCACAACCTTTACCTTCCGCACGTACTCCTTGCATTGGCGCTTGGAGTCTCGCCCCGAGGCAGATCCCCCGTAATGACGTTTATACGCCTTTAGGAGGTTTGGAAGGGGAGCTCTTCGGTTGAGCCCCCTCCTTGTGCCTGTCTCTGTTGCACCCCCGAAGGAGTAGGGAGGCAGGGCTCCCTCCCCCCTGCCCACGCTGGTCGAGGAATGCGGTGAAGTGTTGCAGAAGTTGGTGGCATTCTCGGCTAGTGTGGGTATTGGACTTGTGGAAGGCACACCACAAATTGGCTATGCCCTCCTTGCCTCCCGGCAGGGGACCTTCCCAGCTGTGGGACGACTGTCCCCCCCCCCATGGCCCTTGGGCTTGGGGAAGGGGCGGTTTCCCTTGCTGCCGTCGTGCGAGCCACCCTCACCCTCGAGGACAAAGGTGTCCCGGGGCTGTGGCTGGTTATGGTTGCCCCTCCCTGGATGCTTGTTGGGGGGGTCCCTGGCCTCCCGGTCAGCGGGGGTAGGGGACCCCTGATTCTTCTTCCAGAGGTCATCCTCCTCTACCCGAGCATATTTCTCGAGCATGGTGAAGAGCTCATCGGTAGAGGAGGGACAGCTCTGGGAGAGTCTCCGATGGAGCTCCCCGGGAGAATCCCGCTCTTGCACGCCTCAATGACTGTAGAGTCGGGGACGTGAGCCACTTTGCTCTTGACCTGAGCGAAGCGCTTGAAGAAGCTGCGGATGGTCTCCCCCATCCTCTGCTGAATGGTGTAGAGCTATGACGAATACAGGGGGCGCACGTAGTTCCCCTGGAAGTTTGCGCAAAACTCGTGCTTGAGGTGCACGAAGGACTTGATGGAATCGGCCCTCAGGTTGTAAATCCATGAGCGGGCGATTTCGGTGAGGTAGAGGGGGAAGATGTTGCACTGCACCGTCTCATCCCCCCAACCGCCGAGATGGCCGTGGAGTACACCTGCACAAACTCGTAAGTGTCGCCCTCACCATTGTAGTGTTCGATGTGCGGCGGGCGGTAAGGTCGCAGCCAGCGGATGCATCAGAGGCAGCGATACAGCGGCTGGTTGGCCCCCTCAACCTCCTTCGGGGAGTCCCAGTCGCTGTCCCCTTTGACGGGGGACACGCGCTCGGTGTCGGAGTCGGGGAGGGGTCCTAGTTGTCCACCGGCGCGACGGTAGCGCCTCTTCTCCTCGGGGTTAGTTGAGCTAACCTCCTGGATTTTTGGGTACCCTCTGGAGGTGGCAGTAGCCTCCTCAACTGGCTTCTTCCCCCATTTGGGGCTGGAGCATGGCTCACTGCGACCGCGAGCCAGGGGGAGTTCCGATCGGTAGCGAGAGGGAGCCTCCCTAGATTTCATGGTACGCATTTGCTCGACCTCCTCCTGGGTGAAGTGGGTTTGATCCACCGGGGGAGCCCTTAAGGGAGGTCCCGGGGGAGGGAGATGATGCGCGTAGGTCACCGGCCCGGAGGACGCCATTGGCAAGCGGGACGGGCCTGGCGCTGGGTGGACGTCCGGGGCGGTGACGGGAGCTTCCGAGCGACCTCCAGCTCCAGCGCTGGTGTGATCTCGGGCGTTGCCCCGGGAAGGCCCCCGGACACATGGGCTGCCGCGAGCACGGGGAAGGCTCCCTGTGCGGGGGAGACCCCCCTGTAACACCCCTATTTTTCCCAACCCTAGCCTGCCTTGTCTATCTACATTTCAGGATGAGATCTTGGTTATGCCAGAATGTTAACCTGAAAAGTTGGCAGCCAAACTCCTTCATTCAGGTCATTTTTGCAGATCAGTCCAAAAGTTTCACAAATTAGTCCTTTTTAGATTTCTGAGAAGCCCAAAAAGGCTAAAAGTCACAGATCATCTCCAAATTCTGATTTGATTTAGTGAACATCTCCCCTTCACTTTTCTGAACATTTTTCCCTTATGGAGGAATTTCCAAATCTCGCTCGAAACCCTAGTTTCAGCATTATCAAAATTTCAAAGTTCCAATTACCCAGATTAACCTGTTTTCAGGTCATCCCAAAACATGTCTAAATCTCCAAATTCTATCATCCCTAGCTGCTAATCAATCTCTTGGACTTTGTGGATTATTTTGGCAAAGTCAAAACCCTTTTCATCTAAGCCATTCACCAAATTCATAGATTAGTCCCTGGAATCAAATTCTATAATTGCAAATCGGCCCTTCTATTCTTTTTCAATCCCTGTTCGATCAGCCCCTGGTCGTTGCTTCGACCAGTGCTGTTTCACCGTTCGACCAGAGCCGCGCCGTTCCTTCTCACCGCGTTTGCTCGCCGCCGGCCATCGCCTCCTGTCGCCTGTGCTAGTGATCAACTTAGCCACCCCGCGCGCCCGTGCCAGCAACCAGAGCCCCGTTGAAACCAGCGGATAAACGCCCGCGCTCTAGCACCGTTTTTGTGCGCGCACACCTGTGGCCGTGGCACTTGCATGCTGTTACGTGTCATCACCGGAGCTGCGCTGTTGCCTCCGCATCTGCGCTGTCCCAAGCACAGTCCCAATGCACCCGACAAAGCTAGCAAAGCTGCTACACCGCCTGTGCGCCATCATATTGCCATTCCCTCGCTTTTTTCCCTCGTTGGCTCTGTCCGTGTGCCTATTTAAACCCTCCAGCACTGTGAAGAAACCACAACTCCAGGACTTAGCCAAAATTCAGTTTTCTCGCTGTTTCTTCTTCTTCCCCGGTGAGCCAATTTTGAGGCCACCGTCGCCAGAGCAAACCGTAGCCCCTCTCTCCAATCCAAGCTCACCAGTAAGCTCCCTACACCCCTCTTCCTGTGTACAAGCAACCAATTGCATTCAGGTGATCTCCATCGCCGGTGATCACCGGAAAACCAAAGACCCCTGTTTCTGAAATTAAACTTACTCCAATCCTTTTCATGACCCATTCCTGTAGAATTAAATGATCCTTAGCCACTTCTTGGCAAGCCTATTCAGCCAGTTTTCAAATTGGTGCAGCACCGCGCGATTTCCCAATTTTTGCGCGCCACCGTGGGCATCGCACGTCGTCGGCGTGCCTCCCTGCAACTCTCCCCAAATTGAAGCCACCTACACCTTCCCTGTAACCCCTAGATGGTGTAGCCCAGAGCTTTTAACCCGCATTGCTGTGTAGAGCCAGCTCGTCGTTCACCGTCTTCTGCAAGTCCGACGACAACGCCGACGAGCTCGGACACTTAACCTCTGTTTAATTCCTTTATCTAGAACGATCAGCACCACCCCAGGAGTATTTCCCCTCAATCAATTTCGAGTTCAGCTGACTCCAACTCTCTGTCACCATGGCTCGTCCATGTCTCAGGCGGCCGAAGAATTCGACCTTGTCATTCGTCGCCGATGAGCCACCCTAGCCAAATTCCTTTCACCAGCAACCTTGTTTTGATCCCACCTACCTCCCTGACATGTTTGGTGAAGAAACGCATGCGTGATTCGTCCAGACGCATGTGCCCCGGCTCACTGCTGTATAGTGGCATTCGATTTCCTGTGTCCTGAGCTTGCTGTGATTTTCTGTTAATTCTAGGGCCTTTCTGAAGAATCCACTTTGTCATTTAGGTCCCTCACAGCATTTGGCACACAATGCCACCTCTTGCACTAGTTTTGATCATCTAGAATCCCCAAATCATTCTTGTGTCCTTTTCGGACATCGTCTGTTCGCGAACCGAATGCCAAGCCTTTGACTTTCGTTGCATTCGAGTCTTGTCCAGTGAACCTAACCCTAATATCCTTTTCTCCGCTGTTCTGTCTCTGACCAAATCCCCTCGTTTGCATACATGTTTATATTTTACATATATTTTTTGTATAAAGCCTATTTTCTGGATGCTTATGTCTTGTATGTGTTGTGTGTTCTTTCGGGCGAATGCAGAGCAAGGAGCGGAAGATTTGGAAGGAACATTCGAAGGCCCAGCAGATTTCTTAGACCCAGCTTGGCAAGGCAAGTTGCCACCCTTGATCATGTCTCACCTAGTATTTTGATATGAAGTAGATTAACTGTTTTTAAGATATATGCATGCTGAGTATTTGATAAAAACTATGTTTAGAAACATGTGAATAGATATGACCCAAGTCTCATGTGGAAACCCCCTTTTGAGATTGAATCATCATGCAACCTTGTCACCCTAGGATGCTATGCTTAAACTCTACTCTTATTTAAATGTACAAGTTGGGTGTGAAATGGCTAATATGTGAGCAATGAATTTGAAACCCCTTTTATGAAAGAAAATGTGAATTAAGGATTGATAGTGAGGATGGTTTGACTGGTTGGCTGCTGTGTGCGCATCGGGTATGTGAATGTCTCCTCACTATTAATTCATAAGGACAAGAACCTTGTGTTATGCCTCTATGCGGCATGAAAAACGTACCAACCACTTGCCTGGTATGGGACAGGCACGACTTAGTAGCTTTCTTGGTATTAGCAGTTCCCTGCATGGTTTGTCGGTCCGGTTTCTCGCGTGGAAACTGGTTGGGCGCAGTTCATCCGTGAGTGGTGTGAGATCAGAAAAATTATGAGAGGATAAGGTGGATAGAAGGAAGTCGCCCTATGCCTAGATTAAGTCGTGCGGTGTTGGGGGAAATCTCCACGCGGTCAAGTCCAGGTAAGTTCCTGATTGCCCGGGGACAGTGGTCTCCGGTGCCTGCCCCGGGCGCCGCCATTTGGCCCCAGGGACCGTGCCCCCCGGGCATGTCCCGGGCGCCGCCATTGGCCCGGGGAGAGTGGCCTCCGGTGCCTGCCCCGGGCGCCGCCTTTTGGCCCCTGGGACCGTGCCCCCCGGGCATGACCCGGGCGCCGCCATTGGCCCGGGGACAGTGGCCTCCGGTGCCTGCCCCGGGCGCCGCCATTTGGCCCCCGGGACCGTGCCCACCGGGCATGACCCGGGCGCCGCCATTTGGCCCCCGGGACCGTGCCCCCCGGGCATGTCTCGGGCGCCGCCATTTGCCCGGGGACAGTGGCCTCCGGTGCCTGCCCCGGTGCCGCCATTGGGCCCCCGGGACCGTGCCCCCCGGGCATGTCCCGGGCGCCGCCATTGGCCCGGGGACAGTGGCCGCCGGTGCCTGCCCCGGGCGCCGCCATTTGGCCCCCGGGACCGTGCCCCCCGGGCATGACCCGGGCGCCGCCATTTGGCCCCCGGGACCGTGCCCCTCGGGCATGTCCCGGGCGCCGCCATTTGCCCGGGGACAGTGGCCTCCGGTGCCTGCCCCGGGCGCCGCCATTGGGCCCCCGGGACCGTGCCCCCTGGGCATGTCCCGGGCGCCGCCATTTGCCCGGGGACAGTGGCCTCCGGTGCCTGCCCCGGGCGCCGCCATTGGGCCCCCGGGACCGTGCCCCCCAAGCATGTCCCGGGCGCCGCCATTGGCCCGGGGACAGTGGCCGCCGGTGCCTGCCCCGGGCGCCGCCATTTGGCCCCAGGGACCGTGCCCCCCGGGCATGTCCCGGGCGCCGCCATTGGCCCGGGGAGAGTGGCCTCCGGTGCCTGCCCCGGGCGCCGCCTTTTGGCCCCCGGGACCGTGCCCCCCGGGCATGACCCGGGCGCCGCCTTTTGGCCCCCGGGACCGTGCCCCCCGGGCATGACCCGGGCGCCGCCATTGGCCCGGGGACAGTGGCCTCCGGTGCCTGCCCCGGGCGCCGCCATTTGGCCCCCGGGACCGTGCCCCCCTGGCATGACCCGGGCGCCGCCATTTGGCCCCCGGGACCGTGCCCCCCGGGCATGTCCCGGGCGCCGCCATTTGCCCGGGGACAGTGGCCTCCGGTGCCTGCCCCGGGCGCCGCCATTGGGCCCCCGGGACCGTGCCCCCCGGGCATGTCCCGGGCCCCGCCATTGGCCCGGGTACAGTGGCCGCCGGTGCCTGCCCCGGGCGCCGCCATTTGGCCCCCGGGACCGTGCCCCCCGGGCATGACCCGGGCGCCGCCATTTGGCCCCCGGGACCGTGCCCCCCGGGCATGTCCCGGGCGCCGCCATTTGCCCGGGGACAGTGGCCTCCGGTGCCTGCCACGGGCGCCGCCATTGGGCCCCTGGGACCGTGGCCCCCGGGCATGTCCCGGGCGCCGCCATTGGCCCGGGGACAGTGGCCGCCGGTGCCTGCCCCGGGCGCCGCCATTTGGCCCCCGGGACCGTGCCCCCCTGGCATGTCCCGAGCGCCGCCATTTGGCCCCCGGGAGCGTGCCCCCCGGGCATGACCCGGGCGCGGCCATTTGGCCCCCGGGACCGTGCCCCTCGGGCATGTCCCGGGCGCCGCCATTGGCCCGGGGACAGTGGCCTCCGGTGCCTGCCCCGGGCGTCGCCTTTTGGGTCCCCGGGACCCTGCTCTCCGGAAGGGGTCCCGGACGTCATCGCCCTCCTAAAAGGTAAAACCCCTGTTTGTTTATCACGTGCAGGTCACGCGAGGGACGCCTCGGGAATCAGCGACCACCTGTCAAGCATCCAAGACGTTTGACCGGGAGAAGGACGGTCCTACCCTTCAATCCGACGGTGGCTCCCGGGGTAGTTTAGGCTTTTTGCTTCTTTTTGGGGCTATAAATAGCCCTTGTACCCCTCTGTTGTAAGAGATCAGTTCATTATTATTTGGAATAGCTAATCTCACAGACGTGCTCCGGAAGCCTCTCCCTCGGAGAGAGCCTCCCCAGCCGACTCCGGTCGGGAGCGCGTCGACAGGACTAGGGCCCCCACCGGGACCCGAACCTGTATAAATCCTCGTGTCTTTTCTTGTGTTTGTCCGGCGGGGGAGGACCGTTCACCCGGTCACCCGCGCTGCGTAATCTCCGCTAGGATCGTCTTCAAAACCTGCCGGGGTATTCTTAATACCACGACATGCGGCTATAATCAAGAAGGTCATATGTCTTGCGAGGACACAGACCAAGGCTAGGAAGTAAGGTAGTGGGGAGAACCCACAACGGTACTTGAGACTTAATTGTCTATTTACCGGGCGGGGATACTGTTAATACTAGACTGCAAAAGCGTTGTGTGATCTCGGGCTTGTCACATGCGTAAAAGTCGCATGGAGTTGGCCCGACTTGAAAGTCGAGTGAAGAAGTGGATTTAAAAAGAGGTACCTTTTGCAAAGTGTAACAAAAGTATCAGATACTCTGTACTCCCAGGTCATGGAGTATGTTCGCGGTGGATTTATCCATGTGGTTCAACACAAGTAAAATTTGGGAAAAGCTTTCATAATATGGTTAATTCAAAAATGGTGGATCATGGAGGATCGCCATCCACAATGTTTTCTTAAAGTTTGTTATAAGATTTCCAAAACCCCGCTGTTGAAAATAAAATCCTTATTTAAGAAATCAAAGAATTGAAATCTACACTATTTATGATTATAAGACTTAACCCCTTTTCTTGATCATTCCTCATCTATATAATTGCATTTCTAAGTAAAAGACTTGCTAAGCATTGTATCAAAGCATGCTCACCCTTGCCTTTACAAACAATTCAGAAGAGGGATTCGCCAATCCCGATTCGTTTGGTTATGAGGATGAAGCAAAAGATGGGAACGGCCTAGATGATTCGGAGTTCTAGGAGGGTCTCGCGCCGAGTTGAGTCCGATGTGGAGAAATCCCTACCAAAACCGTTGCCGCCAGAAGAGAAGATCTTCGTTGTTGCTGTCTGGTTTGTTTTGTGTGTTTGGTACCTCGATACCGACTCTTGTATGGATAAACTTGTTATTTTCATAGCAACTCTAAATAGCGTCATTCTGGGCGCTATGTTAATGTAATATTGGTCCCTGTGACCTCGTACTTGTTTATTTATGTTTTATGCAATTACTGCTTTCCGCTTGTTGTGAGCTTGTGATGAACCTATCTGTGCGCAATCCACCTAGGCGGTTGCCACGGGATTCCTCAAATGAGGGTCCCACAGAGCATGGTATCAGAGCAAAGGCTCGACTGTAGGCTGTGACCCATAGATAGATATTGGCGTGCCTAGAGCAAAAATCGTTAGTCTATTTGATTAAAAATTAATTTCGAAAACCTAATTTCTTTAAACAAAAATATACTGAATAATTTACCTTCTCACCTTGTCTCTTTGAAAAGGATTTGAAAATTGTTTTAACTTCTAGGAGTTCTGTGTCCTGTTTCTTCAGATGGCTTTCAACAAGAAGTTCGTGCACAGAGATGAGCTAGGATCATGGGCATTACTTTTATGGATGATGCTGCAATTCTTGGGAGCTTTGGATAGCCAGCGGCCAGTGTACTATGTCCGACAGGAAGAAGTAGACAACAGACCCTACGGTTTTCGTGCCTCTATGGTGGTCTATGAAATTCCAAGATTTGGAAGAGGTCCCGTGAAACAAGAAGCCCGCAGAGCGGAAGAGGAAGACGCTATTCTAGGCGCTGCTCGTCGGGCTATAGGTACCATCAGATTGTTGTACGAGCATTTCCTGGTAGATTCCCCTTTTCATTTTGTGCCTTGTCAGATCCCCAGGTCAGATCGCCGAGTCGTCCATCCATCAAGTGACCAAAGAGATGCAGTGCTGACAAAGACCAGGGATATTGTTCAAGCTTTGGAAACCAGATACAACCGTTTGTTACGCGAGCATGAGAACACTCGAGATGATCGCCATTACCTCGAAGGCATGCTTGCAAGAGCTCGTGCGGATCTCCAAGAAAAAGAGAAGCAGATCCAAGAACTAGTTGGTCCAAGCAAAGATAGGAACCCC
Organism: Pharus latifolius; assembly: GCA_019359835.1. NCBI lineage: Eukaryota > Viridiplantae > Streptophyta > Magnoliopsida > Poales > Poaceae > Pharus > Pharus latifolius. Next base: position 16,654,544 of record CM033327.1, on the reverse strand, counting down.
GGAACATCAGAGTCCGTCAACAAGAGAAGCTGTCCGAAGCTGAGGACTACCGCTCGCAAGAGTGTGGGAAAGCCTAAGGATTACCTTGGCCAATTCACACCTGTGTGGCGTGGAATCGTCATTAATTCTCAAGACCCTGAACGCCTCAACACTGGAGGAAGAAAAGAAGCTCCTATCGGCAAAGGGAAAGAAGTTGTCGAAGACTACATCGACACTTCGTCTGATGATGAGGAAGAAGACGACGACATGGAGTTAGATCCGATGGATGCTGATGAAGACCCCGAAGAAGAGGATCCAAATGTGGTGGAACCCTGTGGTTCTTCCGAGACCGACGAGTGATCTTAGACTCCCTTTTGGCTTGACCCCTTTTTCTGTACCTGACCCCAGTAACTGCTAGATCTCTTTGTTTGTCTGTGCTCTTGTTTGTAGCTGCTTTAGTTGTGTTGGTTGTATGTTGTACTTGTAAGCCGTGGAGGCTAAAATTATGTATCTTACGAAAACTAAATTTATGAAAAACATCTTTCACTTTCCAATCCTTGTCTCATGGATTGATCTCAGCCTTCTGCTTGTACCCTATCTATGTCTCCCTCTGAATCAGCAATTATTTCTTTGATCCCCAATCAGAACAGAATGGTTAATACCCGCGGAAGATCTCAAGGAAGAATGTCCAAAGGAAATGCTGAGAATGCAAGAGATGCATCTGGAAGCAGAGCTTGTACTGATCAGAACCAGCCAGAATCATCATCTATGCCGCAGGGAAGTGATGTCAATGAAGTGCTGATATGGATGGAGCGGAACAGGCAACAGTCCATGGTTGCACAAAACCAGATGTGGGAACAGATGATGCAACAATTCTCATCAGGACAGACTGGAGGATCGACAATCAGATCCAGATTGTCAGATTTTCAAAAGACACGCCCTCCGACCTTTTCATGTACCAAGGACCCTATTGTGGCTGATGACTAGTTGAGGGATGTGGAAAGAAAATTGAACACAGTCAAATGTAGTAATGAAGAAAAACTATTGTATGGACCACACCAACTATCTGGACCCGCCACAGCTTGGTGGGAGAATTACCAGTCCGTACACTGTAACACCCCTGTTTTTGCCAAACCCTAAAATAACCAAAATCCACATCTTGACCCCAAACCCTAATCTGCTTCAGCCATTCCCTTCTAAGTGTTGTTCAGAACATTTTCCCCTTCGGGATCATCTCCAAAATCCCATCCTAAAACTGAGTTTCGACCCTTGCCGTCTCAGAACCCTAATTACCCTAATTTTACCCTAAACTGCTTTTCCCCAATTTTGTCGAAACCCTTCAGATCTTACCTGATCATACCAAACTTTGGCCGGATAAGTTCTAATAATCTTTTGCAACTTATCTGCGAAATCAGATTTCAAATCGGACCCTCAGATCTCCAAATTTGCAATCAGGCCCAAGTTCTATTCAAATTTTCCTCACAGAACAGTCCCTGGAGCAAGTTTCAAAATTGCAGAACAGCCCAAGTATTCTTTTCAGGTCCATTCGACCAGCGCCTGGTCGTTGCCTTCGACCAGTGCGTTTTCGCCGGAGCCGTGCTGAGTTTTCGCCGCGTTTGCTCGCCGCCGGCCACCGCCTCTTGTCGCCTGTGTTGTGAACAGCTGAGCCACCCCATGCGCACGTGCCAGCACCGTTGCTTCGCCTCGCCCAGCGGATAAACGGCCGCGCTCCAGAGCCTTGTTTTCGCGCGCGCTCCCGTTGCCGTGGCATTTGCATGGCACTACGTGTCGTTGCCGGAGCTGTGTTGTTGCCTCCGCATCTGCGCCGTCCCGGACGAAGTCCCAAGGCGCCCTGACGTCGCTGTCAAAGCTGCAGCACCGCCTGAAGCAAATCACGTCGCCGTCGCCGTCGTTGCGCCTGCGCCCGACAAGTTTCTCCCCGGCGCAAGCAACCGCTGTCGTTTTATCCCTCGTTGGCTCCGTCCTCGTGCCTATTTAAACCCTCCCTGTGCTTTGAGAGCCTCAAGCCTCCAGAAAATTGGCTAAGTCCCAAACTCCACCGTTTTCGCTTTCTTCTCCGGCGAGCCAGTGAGTGAGCTCACGGTGCCAGCCCATCTCGCTGCACCATTCTCCAATCCAAGTTCACCAGTGAGTTCCCCTCTTCACCCTTTCTGTGTAGTAGCAACCAATTTCTCCCCGACGATCCCCAGCGCCGGCGATCGCCGGAAAGGCCCAACTGCCCTGTTTCCCCAATGCTAACCGATTCGTCCCGAATTAGCTCTCGTCCCAGTAGTAGAAACTGATCCTTAGCCATTTCTTAGCAAGCCTGTGGAATCCAAATCCCCAATTGAGCTCAAATCGAAGAAATCCCATTTTAGAACCTCGGCCGTTCGTCGGACCTCGGCGCCAAGCTTCTCCGGTCATTCTCCGACCAAATTGACTCCACCAGTAGCTTCCACACTCCACCCTTTAACTCCCTGAGCAAGGAATCAAGTTCAAGAGCCTTGTAGCAAAAACCCCTAATCCCCAGTGTCGTCTTCTCCAGCGCCGGTCGCCGGAATTCTTTCCCGGCCGATCTAGCTCCTGAAACCTTGTCCCTTAGCTTTGCATCAGCTCCCTGAGCAATTCTTTCCACTAGCTCAACACCTGGATCTGCCTAGATTGTGAGTTATGCCTTTGCCAAATCTTTTTCCAGAGCTGTGCCTGTGCCGTGTCGCCACCGCAATTCATCACCTGATTTGGCCGCTCTCCAGTCACTTCCTGTCCTTGAGCCTGTTGAGTGATTTGTTTCTGTTAGTAATGCCTACCTCCCAGACAAAGTGGTGCATCAATTGGAGCCCTAAATCAAAAGTTGTGCCATGCCCTAGTTTCTGGCCATGTCCAGCACTATGTCAGTGCATGTCAGCCACTGGCATTGACCTTGTTCAGCCCCTTCTGGTTGAGCAATTGAAATGCCACCTTGTCCTTTAGATTCCTGGAGTTGATATCTACAACTTTCTCTATTATCACTTCTCCAGAAAACCATCCTAAGATCAGTTTGAAGCTATGCCAAAGCCATGAACCGAATGTCGACCTTTCAACGTTCAATCCTTTTTAGCCGTTTCTTTGACCAGAGCCCTTGTGACCTTGCCCTAACCTTTTCCCCTGCATGCATGACTTATTTACTTAATAATTTCTATGGAAACTATTTTCTGTATGCTTATGGTATGTGTTTGTGTGTTGGTTGATTGCCGCAGAGTCAGAAGCTGAAGGAGCAGAGGAAGTCTTTGAAGATCAGTCTGAGTACTTAGACCCGGCATTGCAAGGCAAGCCTCATTCCTTTGATCATGTCTCACCCAATATTTTCATATGAAGTATATTCACTGTTTCTTACTATGCATGCTTATTTGAGATACAAGTTATGTTTGAATGACATGAGTAGATATTACCTAATGAATCATGAAACCCCTTTTGTTATTGAACCCTCATATATATGCTTTTGTCACCCTAGGACTCATATACTGAATATCCACATTAAACTTGAAATGGTCAAATACATGAGAAGTTGTAATGAAAACCGTTTTGTCAAGAAAACTGATAAAAGGGATCAGTAGTGAGGATTGGATTGTATGGAGAGGGTGCGGTGCGCACCAGGGAATGTGAATGCTCCTCACTATTGGTTCATAAGGACAAGAACCTTGTGCTGTGTCTCTATGCGAATTGTAAACGTACCAACCACTTGCCTGGTATGGGACAGGCACAACTTAGTAGCTTTTTGGTATTAGCAGTTCCCTGCATGGTTTGTCGATCTGGTTTCTCGCGTGGAAACTGGTGGGCCACAGTTCGGCCATGAGTGATGTGAGTTCAGAAAAATGATGAGAGGAAAAGGTGGAAAGAAGGAAGGCGCCCTAGACCTGATTAAGCCGTGAGCGGTTGTAATCTTAAACGGTCATATGTCTTGCGTGGACACAGACCAAGGCTATGTGTCCTGCGGGAACATAGACCAGAGGCTAGGAAGTAAGGCAGTGGGGAAGACCCACAACGGTACTTGAGACTTAACTGTCTATTTACCGGGCGGGGATACTGTTAATACTGAACTGCAAAAGCGTTGTGTGATCTCGGCCTTGTCACATGTGTATAAGTCACATGAAGCTGATCCGACTTGAAAGCCGAGTGAACCAGTGGATTTAAAAAGAGGTACACCTTTGCAAAGTGTAAAAGAAGTATCAGATACTCTGTACTCCCAGGTTCAGGAGTCTTTTCATAGTGGATGTTATCCATGAGTTATAGCACAAGTAATATTTGGAATGTTTCCATAATGCGGTTAACAAAGTAGTGACTCATGGGAGACCACTACATCTAATGTTTTATTGAAAACCTGTTTAATGTTTAAAGTATCATTTTCCAGACAAAGTATTGTTTTACTGAACAAATGACTTGGAAATCTATATATCTATATCCATATGAAACTAAGACCCCGGAATCATATGTTTCACCCTCATGTAAGTACAATTGCATTAATCCCCGGAATGAGTGTTGCTGAGCACCAAGTGCTCACCCTTGCATTTTTATCCAACTGTAGAAGAGGGATTCGAGGATCCCGATTCTTGCGGTTATGAATACTCAGCAGAAGATGGAAGTGCCCCGGACGAGCCCACGTTCTAGAAGGATTGTGCACCAAGTCAAGTCAGATGTGGGAGAAGCCTCTCCAACTCCGCTGCTGATCGAAGTCAAGCTGTTTGTCGTTGCTTTGTGCTTTATGTTGTGTGTTCGGTACTTGGATACCGATTCTTGTCTTGATAAACTGATTATTTTCTTAGCAACGTTACTTAGCACCATTTTCGGTGCTTTGGCTATGTAATATTGGCCCATGTTGGCCTGATACTTATTTATTTATAATGCTATGCTTGAGTGGTTTGGAGCTCATGTGACATCCTGCTGTGTGTAACCTACCTGGGCGGTTACCAAGGTGATCCTCAAATGGGGGTCTCACATACACCCCAATCCGGACACAATCACGTGGGAAGAATTTAAGGAGCAATTCTGTAAATATCATGTTCCGAAGGGCGTCATGCAAGCGAAGCGCCGAGAGTTTAGGAATCTCAAGCAAGGGGATAAACCAATTAAACAATACCTGCATGAGTTTATCCAGCTCGCAAGATATGCACCAGAGGATGTAGCAACTGAAGAGAAGAAGATCGATCGATTTTGTGAAGGCCTACAGAACTTTTTGCAATATCAGATAGCTTCACAGGAATTTACAGATTTTCATGTCTTGGTTGACAGACTGCTCAAGATGGAGGAAAAACGAGGAATAGTTGAGGAGGACCGGAAGAGAAAAGCTTCGTCTAGCCCGTATCAAGGCAATACCAGTCGAGGAAGACCAGCACCAAGTTTCAGACCAGATTTCAGACACCCCCAGAGAGCTCCAAGACCGATGTCAACCTCAACACCACAATGCACCGGATGCAAGGGAAATCATCTTTACAAGGATTGCACTTTGAAGAATGTCAAATGCTTTCACTGTGGGAGAAGAGGTCATCGCAAAGAGACCTGCTCGCTCCAACACTTGCCATTCAGTGTTGCCAGAGCTAGAGCAGCAGGATCCACTACCCCAGTTCAGAACCCTGGTAGAAGCATTCCACCGTCAAGAGGAGGAAGAACTCAGAATAGCAGAGGAAGAGGAATATCAACAGTAGGCCGAGGCAGACTAAATTATGCATCCACAGCTGAAGCTGGAGAAGCCTCCGACGTCGTGATCGGTAGAATTCAAATCTACTCTAAACTTGCTGTTACTTTGTTTGATTTGGGTGCTACGCATTCATTCGTGTCAAAATCTTTTGCTTTGGGAAGTGAATTGCCTAAGTCTGCACTAGAATCTTCTATTCTAATCCAATCCCATGGAGCTAGAATGCCAGTCAAATCCATTTGTAGAGATATTGCCTTCTGTATCGGCAACCTAGGATTCCTAGCAGATTTGCTAGTTCTGAATCTCCAAGGGTTAGACATCATTCTCGGAATGGACTGGCTAGCCAAACACAAAGGTCAGATAGACTGTGAGAAGAAGACCATCACCCTGACCAATGCCGAAGAAAGACAAGTTACTTTTAGTGCAAGTAGAACCCCATTGAGTGATCATATGGACTGCCTGAATAACGCTGAAGAGATCAAAGTAGAGGATGTTCCGGTAGTTAATGAATTCCCAAAAGTTTTCCTTGAAGAACTCCCCGGAATGCCACCAGACCGGGATATAGAGTTTGCCATTGAGCTGAAGCCTGGATCAGCCCCATATGCAAGGAAACTTGCACGCATGACAAGCCAAGAGCAAGAAGAACTGAGAAAACAAGTAGAAGAATTGGAAGAGAAAGGATTCGTCAGGACAAGCTCTTCACCTTGGGGAGCCCCAGTGCTCTTCGCCAAGAAGAAAGACGGCAGCCTAAGACTTTGTATTTGATTACCAGAAACTGAACGATATGACGATAAAAAACAAGTACCCTCTGCCGAGGATTGATGATCTTTTCGATCAACTCAGAGGAACCCAAGTATTTTCAAGGATTGACTTGAGATCCGGCTATCATCAACTGAAGGTCCGAGAGAAGGATATTCTGAAAACTGCGTTCATAACTAGATATGGACTGTACGAGTTTACAGTGATGCCATTCGGACTAACAAATGCACCAGCTGTATTTATGAACCTGATGAATAAAGTCCTTATGGAATATCTGGACAAGTTCATTATTGTATTTGTGGATGACATACTCATTTTCTCTAAGACAGAGAAAGAACATGTTGAGCATCTCAGGCTAGTGCTGAAGAAGCTAGCAAACCATCAGCTATACGCCAAATTTGATAAGTGCGCCTTTTGGTTGAAAGAGATTTCTTTCTTAGGCCACATCATTTTTGACAAAGGGATATTCATGGACCCTTCAAAAATCCAAGCTGTGATGGAATGGAAACAACCGGAGACTGTGATAGAAGTGAGAAGCTTTCTAGGATTAGCTGGATACTACAGACAATTCGTTGAAGGATTCTCCAAGATCACTAGGCCACTAACCCAACTGTTGAAGAAGAATGCCCCATTTAAGTGGACTGAAAAGTGTGAAGAAAGCTTCGAAGAGCTGAAGAAGAGGCTGACGACTGCACCTATCCTCATATTACCCGACGTCAAGAACGATTTCCAAGTTTACTGTGATGCATCTAAGCAAGGATTAGGTTGTGTCCTGATGCAAGAAGGAAAAGTGGTAGCATACGCGTCAAGACAGTTACGACCCCATGAGGAGAACTACCCAACGCATGATCTGGAGCTAGCTGCTGTCGTCCATGCATTAAAAATTTGGCGACACTACTTACTGGGTAATAAGTGTGACATCTACACAGATCATAAGAGCTTAAAGTACATCTTCACACAACAAGATCTGAACATGAGATAGCGAAGATGGTTGGAACTTATCAAGGATTATGACCTTGAGGTACATTACCATCCTGGAAAAGCAAATGTGGTGGTAGACGCTTTGAGTAGAAAGTCCTACTGTAGCCAAGCAAAGAATCTGGGTTTACCACCCCAACTGCTCAAGGATTTCGAAAGACTACAATTGGAATTGGTTGAACAAGGAACTATTGCTACCTTGAGGATGGAATGCGAGTTAAAAGATCAAATCCGAGAAGCTCAAGTAACAGATCCAAATACCCAGGAGCTGAAAGAGGACATGAAGCATGGAGACGCAATCAATTTCAGAGAAGATGAACAAGGGATTCTATGGCACCATGATCGGATCTGCGTTCCTGATAATAAGGAAATCAAATATGCAATTTTACATGAAGCTCACCATACCCCGTACTCAATCCACCCGGGTAGTACAAAAATGTATCGAGATTTGAAGAGTCAATTTTGGTGGAGAAAGATGATGAGAGAAATTCTGAGTTCGTGGCATCTTGCGACACCTGTCAAAGGGTGAAAGCAGAACACCTGAAGCCTGCAGGACCGCTACAACCCCTACCAATCCCAGAATGGAAATGGGATGAAATCGGAATGGGGGCGGGTAGATGGGAGCCGGGGTCCGCGCTAAGAAGCGCAATAGCTCCTCCAAGGTGTTCGGTGGTATCCAGACTTCAAGTCTATTTTGGAGAATACCTTGGCTCCTCGAAGTTGATCAAACAAGTCATCAATTCTTGGCAATGGATACTTGTTCTTTATGGTGACTTCATTCAAAACTCGATAATCTACGCACATCCGTAGAGTTCTGTCCTTCTTCCTCACGAACAATACTGGGGCTCCCCATGGCGAAGCACTGGGTCTGATAAATCCTTTGCTCTCTAGATCTTCAAGTTGATTCTTGAGCTCCTCCAAGTCTATAACTGGCATCCTATAGGGGCGTTTCGTTATGGGCACTGCTCCCGGTTTAAGCTCAATGATGAACTTTATCTCCCTGTCGAGTGGCATTCCCGGAAGTTCTTTTGGAAACACGTCGAGGTATTGCTGCACTACGGGCACTTGTTCCAGGCATACCTTCTGCAACACTTGAATAGATCCTTGCGGTTCCTTGGCTGACGATCTCTCCGCATAAAATAAAACTTTCTCCCCTTGGCTACTGACAATACTTAAGGTTTTCTCTTCACAGTCTACTAGACCTTTATGTTGGGATAACCAATCCATGCCCAATATAATGTCTAGACCTTGCAGTTCTAGAACTAGCAGATTTGCCGCAAATTCTACCCCTTCTATATTGAAGGTTACATTTAGGCAGATCGAGTAGACAGATAATCTAGCCCCTGGAGTTTGTATAATCATGGAGTATTCTAAAGGTACTTGCTCTATGTGCATTTCAACTTCAGATGCAAATGCTTTTGACATAAATGAATCCGTAGCACCAGGATCAAACAATATTAAGGAAGATGTAGACTGGATCAGAAATCTACCTAGAAGAATGTCGGTGGTGCTTCCTGCTTCTTGGATAGAGGTGTAGTTTAGTCTTCCTCCTTAAACTACAGTTGGTGCTCTACCTCTTCCTCTTCCTCAGTTGTCCATGCTTCCACCTCTTCTTGGTGGAGTCCCTCTGAAATTCTGTGATGGTGATGTTCTGGGTACTACTGGCTATGTTCCTACTTGTGATCTGGAGATGGAGATCAGGAGTTGAATCCATGGGCAGCAATCTCGGCGATGTCCATATTGTCCACAGTGAAAACATTGGACACGGGGATGAGGACAATCTTTCTGAAGATTGTTTCCTTTGCAGTTGGGGCAAATTGTCATTGCTGGTCTGGAAGTCTGGTAAGATGGTCAAAAATTGGAGGTAATATGGGCTCTTCCTCTGATCAGATTTGTCTGTGGCAGCACTTGTTGGAGCATCCTTCGCTTCTGGCTCTGTTCCCCCATATTCCTCTTCTCTTCTATCTTCAAAGCTTTGTTCACTAATGTTTGAAATTATATAAACTCATGGGAGGCAATTTGGTACTGCAAGTAGTGTTGAAGTCTGTCGTGGTATTGCGAATACCCCGGCAGGTTTTGAGAATGATCCTAGCGAAGATTACGCGGCGCTGGTTGACTGGATGACCGGTCCTCGCCCGCCGGACAAGTACAAGAAATGACACACGGATTTATACAGGTTCGGGTCCCGGTGGGGGCCCTAGTCCTGTCGGTGCGCTCCCGACCGGAGTCGGCTGGGGAGGCTCTCTCGGGGGGAGAGGCTTTCGGAGCACACCTGTTAGTTTTTTACCTATTCCAACAAATGAATCACCACGTTACAACTGAGGGGTACAAGGGCTATTTATAGCCCCAAAAAGAAGCAAAAAGCCTAAACTACCCCGGAAGCCACTGTCGGATTTAAGGGTAGGAACGTCCTTCTCCCGGTCAAACGTCTTGGATGCTTGACAGGTGTTCGCTGATTCCCGAGGCGCTCCTCGCGTGACCTGCACGTCACAAATCAACTCGAGACTTTACCTTTAGAAGGGTGATGAGGCCTGGGACATGCGCCGGAGGCCTGGGACATGCGCCGGAGGCCAGGTCTCCAGTTCAAAGGCGGCTCCCGGGACCGGCGCTGGAGGCCGGGTCCCGGGAGGCAAAAGGCGGCGCCCGGGACGGCACCGGAGGCCCGGTCCCGGGAGGCAAATGGCAGCGCTCGGGACGGCACTGGAGTACAGGTCCCAGGGGCCAAAAAGGCGGCGCCTGGGGAGGCGCCGGAGGCCACGTCCCTGGGCGAATGGCGGCGCCCGGGACGGCATCGGAGGCCAGGTCCCGGGGGCCAAAAAGGCGGTGCCCGGGGAGGCGCCGGAGGCCGCGTCCCTGGGCGAATGGCTGCGCCCGGGACGGCACCGGAGGCCATGTCCCGGGGGCCAAATGGCGGCGCCCGGGATGACACCGGAGGCCACGTCCCCGGGCCAATGGCGGCGCCCGGGACGGCACCGGAGGCCAGGTCCCGGGAGCCAAACGGCGGCGCCCGGGACGGCACCGGAGGCCAGGTCCCGGGGGCCAAAAGGCGGCGCCCGGGGAGGCGCCGGAGGCCACGTCCCCGGGCGAATGGCGGCGCCCGGGACGGCACCAGAGGCCAGGTCCCGGGAGCCAAACGACGGCGCCCAGGACGGCACCGGAGGCCAGGTCTCGGGGGCCAAAAAGGCGGCGCCCGAGGAGGCGCCGAAGGCTACGTCCCCGGGCGAATGGCGGCACCTGGGACGGCACCGGAGGCCAGGTCCCGTGGGCCAAAAAGGCGGCGCCCGGGACGGCACCGGAGGCCAGGTCCCGGGGGCCAAATGGCGGCGCCCGGGATGGCACCGGAGGCCACATCCCCGGGCGAATGGCGGCGCCCGGGACGGCACTGGAGGCCAGGTCCTGGGGGCCAAATGGCGGCGCCCGGGATGGCACCGGAGGCCACGTCCCCGGACGATTGTGACGCAACTTACCTGGACTTAGTCCCGCGGAGATTTCCCCCAACAACAGCACCCCATGGCCCCGGGGACGATGCTCGAGTCCCCGGTGGGTATGGTACATGTCACCGGGAAAATCTCCGGACCAAGCCATCGGAGCCGTGACACTTCGGTTTCCATGCCCCGCCCTTAAGGACGCGCCGTTTCACCATAAATGCACTCACGGTTCGAACCGGCGCCTCGATTCGCGCACCAGTCCCTTCGTTTCCCGAGCACGGTTTGAACTTCAACGGCCCAGATTGATCCGCGGGGGTGCCACGTGGCGCCCATCTAGATCATGGCTCGACCCTATAAATAGGGCCTTGGGGGGCCTGGTAGCTTCATTCCAAATTTCTCAGCTTTAGCGAATTTTGCTCTCCCGGTAGCTCTCTCCCGGTAGCTAGAACCCGGTAGCAAGCATCCGGAATCTTTAGACGTAGCCCCCTGAAAAGTTAGCCACCAGAAAAAACAAACCTGATGGCACCGAAGGGTCGAGCGAAGACGACCGAGGTGCCCCCGGAGGAGGTCGCTCCGGACTTCCTCTGGGCGTCCGAGTTCACGGCCGAGGACGCCGAGTCCATGGTCGTGCGCGGCGTCGTCGAGGACAGGGACATCCGGGTCCCCGTAAAGAAGGACGGAGCCCCCCGCCCCAGGCCTGGAGAGGTCGTGGCCTTTGAGGCCTTCCTGGAGGCGGGGCTCCGGCTCCCGGTGCATCCCATGCTCCGGGAGTTTTTGAAGGAGTACGGGGTGGCGCTCAACCACCTCACCCCGAATGCCCTCATCCGGATGGGTATCTTCATCTGACTCTTTGAGACGGCGACCGGGAGGGAGCCTACGCTACGCGTCTTCCGGTACTTTTACTAGCCGGCGGCGCGGAGCTCCCACCTGGTGAAAGGGGCACCCAAGTCCCCCTTTGGCTAGGTGATGGTGCAGATGCTGCCGTCCCGGGTGGCCGACTACCCGGCGGCAGCCTCCCGGGACCATTGGGGCGATTGGATCCGGAGGTGGTTCTACCTCCGGGTCCGGGACGACGGGGTGACGTACGCCCCGGAGCCCGCCTCCTACAGCAGGTCATCCGCACCGAAGCCTCCAGTGTGGACGGACGAGGAGCTCGAGCTCCTCGGCAAGGTGATCATCTCCCGGAAGACCCGCTCTATGTGGGACGCCGCCGAGGAGATGATGCTCCTGAGGATCCCACCCTTCGCGCGCGGGAGGAGGGGGACCGGCATGGGCCCGGAGCAGTGGCCTCCGGTCAAGCCGGTGACCCGACGTAAGTCCCGATAACTTGCTGCATCGCATTTACAAATTTTCAAAAATTTGACTAACTCTTTACCTCTTGTAGTTCGGCCGTACCAGGCGGCGCGGGAGATGGCGGAGAACCTCCTCGGGAGGTACTTCGCCGATGAGCACAAGCGCATCGTGCGCCTCGTGGGGGAGGGCCCTTCCCGGAACCTGGTGGCTGAGGCCTACGGGCTGAAACTCCCGGAGAGGAAGCCCCTCCCCACCCCCGGGTCGCACAAGCGGGGGAAGGACGCGGCCGGGGGCTCTGAGCCTAAGAAGGCTAGAGTCCAAAAGACCCCCGGCCCGTCGACGACGCCGGCGGCGACTCCGGCGAAGCCCCGGGACGAGACCCCCGGGACCGAGCGCGCCCGGGCGCCGGCATGGAAGGAGACAACACCCCCTCCCCTGAAGAGCCTCGTTGAGGCTCGGGGGAAGGAACCGGCCGCGGACGGGGCGGCCTCCGACTCGGCGAACTACGCCCCGTCGCCGCCATCGGTAGCGGCCCCGCCACCACCCCGGCCCCCTTGGAGCTGGAGAAACTGGTGGTGAGGTTCGCGGAGGCCTCGCCTCGGCGGATGGAATGGCCCGTGGACGAGGGGGGAGCCCCTCGGTCTACGAGGTCCCGCCGAAAGTGGGGGCCCCGGGGGCCCTCCCGCCCGGAAAGGGGAAGGGTCTGATGGTCCCCCCCCGGCGAGGGACCCCTTCCGGGACTTCCTTGGCCACTTCCTCGGGGGGCACCTCTGTAACGAGGACGACGATGACCGCCACCCCGACCGAGGTCACGCCGGGCGCCCAAGTCCGGGAGCGCGTTACCGGCCGCACCGGGACAAGCGCCGGGCGGGAGACCCCTCTGCTTTCCGCAGGAGAGGTCGAATGTTACGCGGAAGGCCTGCAGACCTCGAAGGTCCAGGCCTTAGTCGCGGGGGGGACGCTCCACGATCGCTTCGCGGTGCTTCGGTCCCTCCAAGCCCAGGTATTCACCCGAAGCAGTTGTCGCTTTCCTTTGGCTCCTACATTCAAAATTTTTCTAACTCTGGAATTTATAGGGGACGGCGATTACCTGGGGCGTCGAGCAGCGCGTCATCCAGCTGCTCAAGGACGCGGAGGATAGGGCCGCCTCCTTCCTGGGCCAGCGGGACGAAGCTCTCCAGGAGCTGGCCCGGGTCCGGGCCCAAGTTCACGTCTCGGAGACGGTGAATGGCCGCCTTCGAGAGGAGGCGAAGGCGAGGAGGGAGGCCTTCCGGGAGCTCGAGGGATCGAGCGTCCGGGCGGTGGTCGACGCGGGCCGCTCCGTCCACTCGGCCCTCGAGAGCCTTGGCGTAAGCCTAGGCTCCGGGAGCAGCTCGGAGGTGCCCTCGGCGACCCTCGCGGAGGCCGTGCGTTTTCTCAATACGCAGGTCTCCGTCATCCCGGAGGCGGCTGACGCCCGGGCTCGGGGCTGGGCGATCCCCGTCGTTGCGGCCGCGGCCGAGCTCGTCGAGCACCGGGGAGTGGGCGCCCGGGCGATCGAGGGCCGCATCCCGCGGAGCTTCCCCGAGTTCTTCGAGCCTTCACGCCGGGAGGTGGAGCAGCTCGCCGGGGGCTTCTACGACCGGATCATCCGAGCGAGATTCCCGGCACCGGCGCCTCTGGCGGTGGACGTTCCGGCCCCGGCCTCGGAGGAAACCCCCCGGGGGGAGGACGCCAATGAAAATGTATGAGCCTCCCCCCAGGTCTTAGTTAGGGCCCTTTTTGTTTTCTTAGGTTTTGCTCCCGGTAGCTTCTTAGAAGAAGCCCCGGACACTTGTACAAAAACATTTTGAATGCAATAGAGTTAGAAATTTTTCTAAGTCTTTGAATTGAATGAATTGTTACCAGGGTTCCCGGGAGGTTACTCCCGGGTGAAGGTCCGGGAGGGGCTCCCCGGGGGACGCCCAAGCGGCTTTAATCTTGCTAAGCCTCGTCTCCGGGAAGCGCGGCGGGGACACATCCGGGAGCCGATCCGGTTGAGGTGGCATCCGGAGTGGCACTTGGACAATTTTGACAATCATCGCGCCGAATTGTCCCCTCCGTGACCGGGGATGGTCCCCCTACTTCGCATTCTTCCACCGGCGGGATACGAGTTCTGGCCCGAAGGTGTGCTCCGGGACGCTCGGCGCCGCGTGCGCGCATTGTACCGGGACTTGGCCCGGGAGCTAGCGGAGAGCCTCCGGGAGTATTAGGTGTAGGAGCCTTATAACGTAGAGAATCCCCCGGGTTAGAACCCGAGTTGTATCGTTTCCGAAGCCCACCGGAGGGGGAAGATGTCCTCTGGGTTTGACGATGAATAAAGCTATATTGTTGCTTTTCTTCTTTGTCATCTTTTTGTTTCTTCTTCTTGGATGGTCCGGACGACTCCTTTTCACAAGAATGAGCTAGGTTTGCTCGTGGGCGGTGCGGCCGACACCTGGGGGTTCCTTATCCCCCCCCCCCCCCGCCCCGCGCGCTGTGGTGGTAACGAGGCCCCCGGGGTGGAAGTAACCTGTAGCATAGGAATTTTTCTAAGTTAGAAAATTTTAAAACGGGGTTTCCAAGGGAAAGACCTTCCGGGAGACAATCGTCCGGTCGCCGTCAGAACGGGGAGCCGGGAATAAGTCCTCGCGTGGAAGAAACATCCAAGAAAAACCTGACGAGATTTCCGGAGGCGAGCTCCCTAGGAGATGATCGTCCGGTCACCGTGAGAACGGGGAGCCGAGAATGGGGTCTACGGGGAAAAGATGTCCGAGAAATTCGTAGCCTCTCCGGGAGACAATCGTCCGGTCGCCGTGAGAATGGGGAGCCGGGAATAAAGTCGCCGGGAGGCAATCATCCGGTTGCCGTAAGAACGGGGAGCCGGGAATAAGGTCGCTGTAACATCCTGAGTTTTGGGGTGAAAAGTTTCTTTCTTAAAAGTCATGCATGCATATGTCTCTTCTAGATCAACCAAATCAGCCTCAGCTTTATTCTGTTCTAGCCCTAAATCTCCAAATCTATCCTGTGACCCCAAGTCAAGATCTGACTTGCCAGATTTGATCTATCAGTTAACCTAAACCTAAAAGTCTTCAGGAGCCAGATTGAATTCTAACCCTAACTCCCAGTATCTAAGTCTCTTTCTGTTTTCGAAAACAGGAAATCCAGATTTACCCTAAGTACCCCAGTTTCCAGATAATTGAGTTATCTTGATTTAACCCTATCCAGACTCAACTATCCACTGGAATATGTTCCTAGGTATATCCTCAATTAACTCCAAAAGTTGGCAGCCAGATTTCATCATCTAGACTCTTATCGCAGATAAGTCCTTTTCCAGATTTTCCAGAAGCCTGAAAAGGCAAAATGTTGCAAATCACCTCCAAACTTTGACCTGATTCAGTGAATATCTCCCATTCACTATTCTAAACATTTTTCCCTTCTGGAAGAATTCCCAAATCCTGCCCTAAATCTAAGTTTCGACCCTCGCCGTTTTTGAAACCCTAATTACCCTGTTTTACCCTAAAGTCGTTTCCCCCACTTTTGTCGAAACCCTCCAGATCTTGCCCGATCTTGTCAAACTTTGGCTAGATGAGTTCCATTAATCTTATGCAACTCATTCCTGAAATCAGATTTCAGATCAGCCCTCCAGATCTCCAGATTTGCAATCGGATCCTTTTCCTATTCAAACTTTTCCTCGCAGATCAGTCCCTGGAGCAAGTTTCAAAATTGCAAATCAGCCCGAGCCTTCTTTTCCAGTCCCTGTTCGACCAGTTGCGCACGACCAGAGAACCTCCTGTGCGCGACCTCGACCAGCTGCCGTGCTCACTCCGCCGTGGCAGTCGCCTGTGCCCCTGCCGCCATGTGTGCCCTCGCCGTTCGCCACCGTGGAAGCCACCTCAACCGCGCAATTGCTGCCAGTTTCCCCCCCCCCCCCCCCCCCCGCGCACAGCGCGCGCGCTAGCTGCAGCAGCGCAGCACCGCAGAGAACGCTCGACACGTCGCAGCCATGCTCGAGCTAGATGTCTCCTCGCCGTTGCCTTCGTCGCCTGCACCTGCACCGTCCAGCTGCAAAGCTGCAACGCCGCGCCGTCAGTCGCCTCGCCATCACCACCCCGTCTCGTCGCTTCAAAGTCACCTCGAGGCAGCAACACTCCAAATTGTCGGCCCTTTTGCCTCGCCCGTGCCTATATAAAGCCTTCTGTAGCCATTGCATCCTCACCCAGCGCCAGAAACCACCTAAGCTCGCAGCTCCGCGGTGAAATCTTCTTCCCCGGCGAGCCATTTCCGGAGCTCTCGGTGCCAGCCTCACCCGTTGCTCCCCTCAGCAATCCAAGGCTCCCAGTAAGTTTCCCATCCCCTCTTGAGTGTCTCTAAGCTTGGAATCGAGTTCTCTTGCTTTATGTCGCCGGTGATCGCCGGTTTCCCCAAAAACCTCCAGTGAGCAATTAAACTCTAACCAAGCCCTTTTAGCTCTCGAGCCAGTGATCAAATAGGATCAGTAAACCTAGCTTAACACATCTAAGCAACCAGAATCACCAATTTTGCTAAAACTTGGAAAACCCCAAATTTACACCGTGCATGCAAACTGGGACTCGCCATTAAGCTTCTGTGGTGATTTTCCAGTTAAATTGACTTCACACCTAGCTTTGTTATGCCCCAGAGACCCTCCTCAAGCAAAGACTCGAGTTCATTTGCCCTAGAACAGAAATACCCAAATCAGGATTGAGTTCATCCTTCCTCCAGCCAATATCTTCTAAATTCAGCCACTCCAGCTCAAAGCACCTTGCCATCTAGATGTTTTGGACCATTTTGAGCAACTTTGTCTTCTACCACGACCCCTAATTCGGCCTAGAACAGGAGTTATGGCTATGCCCTAGTTGCTGCACTGTTTGTGCTGCAGGTACTCCAGGCCAGTCAACTTCTTCGCTGGTTTTCATCATTTTCCAGCCATTTCCAGCCTTGGATCCTGTTGAATGATTTGTTCCTGTTATCAATGCCTATCTCCCAGACAAAGTGGTGCATCATTTGGAGCTCTAGATCAAAAGATATGGCAAGCCCTAGTTTCTGGCCATGTCAAGATCAATGCCAGAGCATGCCAGCCAGTGGCATTAGCTCCTTTCACCTCTTTTCAGTTGTGCAAACTGGAAATAACCTTGTCCCTTAGACTTGTGGAGTTGTGCTCTACATTTTATTCTACTGCCACAAGTTGAGATAACCCCTCTATCATCCATCGACCCTATGTCGATACCTTGAACCGAATGTCGACCTAAAGACGTTCGCTGTTTTTGAGCGAACCAGTCGCAACCTTGATACCATTATGATATTTTGAGACATTTGGAACCTTGTAAACCTTCAACAACGAACCTAATCCTAATCCATTTCTAACCTAACCATCTCAGAATCATCAAGACTTCATCTTTGCATTATTGCATATAGTATAATAGTGTATTGAAAAGATTGTGATTATTGGTTGTTTGTTTGATTGGAGAGCAGATCAAGAGCCCCAGTTCGAGGACTTCACTGTTGACCCAGCATCAACTGCTGTATTTTACGACGCGGAAGGCAAGTCATATTCTTGGTCATCTCGAACCTATATTTTAAGAGTTGCTATAACATAACCTTGAATATAGATAATATTGCATGAGAAAGATTGGAAATGGTTGATTTATGAATTGGCAGTACTGGACTGGTTATCTGTGAAATGTGAAATAAACAAGTTTTGAGCCATGAACTATTATATATTTATATACTTATATTCATGAAATAAAACCCCTAGCCGTGACCAGGAAATGGTATGGAATGGTGGTAGCACTGGAGGTGCTAGACTGCAAAGGATGTGCAGGCACTGAAGGTGCAGGGTTGTGGATGGTCTGGTCACTGGCATATAAGGACTAGAACCTTGTGTTGTGCGTCTAGTGGCATGAACAACGTGCTAACCGCAAGCCTGGTATGGGACAGGCCTGAACAAGTACTTATGTGAATCGTACATGAAACCCCTGCATGAGATGGAAAGTAATACACTAAACTCACGGGGTTCAGCTCCTCCACATATCACTGAATGTGATTTGATCAAGCACGTTGACCCAGTAATGGGAAGAGGCTTATGGGTGGGGGTATAGCCCGCCACAACTGTGGTTTGTGTGAAGAAAACTGCAGGGTCAGGGGTGAATTGTAAGTGAAACATAACAAAAGTTCCTGTTATCTCCACCTTGCCGCTCACAGTATGAGGTGAGTCAGGGGTCCAATCATTCTGATAGGATGTGCTTGAAAGTGGAATATCTTGCGGATAAATTGGTACCTCTCTGCAGAGTTAAAAATGTATTCGAATACTTCGTGCTCCCGAGTTTTAGGAGTCTGCTGTGGTGGATTAAATCCACGGGGTGTGACACAAGTATTATTTTCTAAATAAAATATATTAAATCAAGATTACCCAAATGACATGTGTTGTCATGATAAGGAGTGCTACCGTGGGCTGTCATGTGTTGACGTGTCGCGGTAGTGCCATAATTTAGTGAACATGAATGATGATGTTATATTATAGAAAGGTGCTGCCATGAGTTGAGCCAGGAAAGAGAAAGATTATTTTACAAACATCCATAATTCTTGACTAGTCTAGGTTCATATCATCTCTACTATATGTATCTACTCTTACCTATGACTTGCTGAGTACGTAAGTGCTCACTCTTGCAACCTACAATTCAGTAGATGGAGCGTTCTACAACCAAGACGAAGGCATGGAGTACTTCGTGGATCCAGAAGGAGGAGCGTCAGTTCTGCCAGAGCCCTGATGTGTGTTGTTCTGCTGTCCACTTCTCTTTGTGGGTGGGTCACCTACCTTCTGCTGTGTAGATGTTATTTTGCTAAACCATGTATGCCGTGAAGGCATTGTAACCTCCTTATGTAATATTAAGGCCAGCAGGCCACACTGCTTAAATATTTTGTAAGTGACTCTGTTGCAATATGATATACTCCTGTGCTTGACTTATCCCGGGAAGTCAAGGGTATGTGTATGCTATGCATATAAGGGACTAGCTGCAGCGAGCTAGGTCTCTACAGGAGTAGTCGTTGTCCCAGTTTCGGGGCGCGACAGTCGCCGGGGACCAAATATCCAAGAATGCCATTAGACGTCCCACTGGGGAGAGCGTCTACTCCCGGAGGAGGAAGAGATATCCAAGAAAGCCATTAGACGTCCCACTGGGGAGAGCGTCTACTCCCAGAGGAGGAAGAGATATCCAAGAAAGCCATTAGACGTCCCACTGGGGAGAGCGTCTACTCCCGGAGGAGGAAGTGCCCGATGACGGGTCTTGAGTGTTTGGGCAGGGGACTAGTCTCCCAAAGTGACTCGTTACCGCGGCCGCTGGGGACTGGGTTGCCGCTTACACCCTCAGTCCACGAGGGCTGATCGTAAGCCGCCCTACAGGAGGGACTTGCTGGGTCTGGGCCCACTTCCTCGCGGGGAGGGCATCCTCACAGGGAGGGCGTCCTCGTGGGGAGGGCATCCTCGCGGGGAGGGCATCGCCGCTAGGGGCAGTAATGAGAAGAACCTGCAATGAGACAGTTGAAGAGCAAGACCTATGTATTGCTAGTAAAATGAAGTACAGTGCCTCCCCCTGTGAAGCCGCGAAAGGGGAGGAAAAGGAAATATAGTGTCCCTCCCCCCCCTCCGGCGTGACCGCTCCGGGGGAGGGGACAGGCCCGTAAGGCCAAACATAGAACTTGCAAAGTAAACGCAAGTTCCACGTGTGCTTCGGCTCCTGCTCTTGAAGGTTGGAGAACTTATAAGCCCCCGAGCCCAGGACCGCGGAGATCCTGTAGGGGCCCTCCCACTTGGGGGAGAGCTTCCCCTGGGCTTGGGGGTCTGTGACGCGCTTGAGGACAAGGTCCCCGAGGCGGAAAGCTCTCTCGCGCACGCGCTGGTTGTACGCGCGCGCCATCTCTTTCTCGTAGATGGCATGGCGGAGGAGTGCTCGGTCGCGTTCCTCCTCCACGAGGTCGATTTCCAGGTGCTGGTTGGCCTCATTGGCCTGGTACGCTGCGGGCGTGGCTCCTTGCAGGAGCTCGACCTGCAGTGACCGGAAGCCGATCTCCGGGGGGAGGACTGCCTCCGCCCCGTAGACCAGGGAGAAGGGAGTACGCCCCATCGCCCGGGACGGGGTAGTGCTCATGGAGCAAAGGATGCTAGGAAGCTCCTCTGCCCATGCACCCTGCTTAGAAGCGGTTTGCTCGAGTCTCCGGCGCAATCCCTGTAGGATCACGCCGTTGACCCTCTCGACAGCCCCATTGCTCCGGGGATGGGCCACTGAGGCGAAGTGAATGACGAGCCCCAGCCTTCGCAGAATTCCCGGAAATAAGCCGAGTCGAATTGGGTCCCGTTGTCCACGGTGATTTCCTGGGGGACACCAAAACGACATACGACGTTTTTCCAGAAAAACTGCTGGACTACCCGGGACGTGATGCTGGCCAAAGGCTCTGCCTCAACCCACTTTGTAAAATAGACGACCGCGACTACCGCATACTTGTATCCTCCGGGCGCTGGGGGGAAGGGCCCAAAGGGGTCCATCCCCCAGCGCACGAAGGGCCAAGTGATGGGGATTGTCTGCAGTGCTATAGGGGGGAGGTTCAAACCCTTGGCCATCTTCTGGCATGCTTCGCACGCAGAGACAAGGTCTCGCGCGTCCCGCATGGCCGTGGGCCAGTAGAAGCCCTGCCGGAGGGCCTTGGCCGCGATGGCACGCGGGGCTAGGTGAGAACCACAGCTCCCCGCGTGGATGTCTTCGAGAAGTTGAAGTCCTTCCGGCCGGGGGAGGCAGCGCAGGAGGGCGGAAGCCGTGCCCCTCCCCCCCCCCCCCCCCCCCCCCCCCGCTTGTAGAGCCTCCCCTCCAGCAGGAGATAAGCCTGGGCTTTAGCCCGGAGGCATTTGGCCTCGGTCTCACTAGGAGGGTCCCCCTCCCCCTTGATGAAGGAGATGAGGGGGTCCATCCAAGACGGAGTCCGGGTGATCTCGGTGACCTCCGGGACATGAGGCTCGTCGCCCGTGTCCGGGGAGGCCACCGAGGGCTTCGTGAGGACTTCCAGGAAAGCCCCCTTAGGGAACGATTCCCGGGCGCTTGCGGCCCGGGCCAAGGCGTCGACCCGGTCATTGTCCCTTCGCAGGATATGCCGGGCCTCAAGGCCGTCGAAATGCCTCTCCATCTTCCGCACTTCCTGCAAATAAAGACTTAAGTTTGCGTCATGGCACAGGTAAGACTTGTCCATTTGGCAAACTACGAGCTGAGAATCTCCCTTGACTAGGAGGCGCCGGATCCCCAGGGAGCGCGCAAGGCGCATCCCGAGGAGCAAAGCCTCGTATTCGGCGACGTTGTTGGTTGCGGGGAACTCGAGCCGCGCGGCGTACTCGAGTTCCTTCCCCTCGGGGCTCCGTAGGACTACTCCCGCACCAGCCCCGGCGAGACACAGCGACCCATCGAACATGAGAGTCCAATGATCACTGCGTCGGGGCGGCACAGGGAGGTCTTCGTCCCCGGACCCATAGGCGGGAGTCCACTCTGCGACGAAGTCAGCGAGGACCTGCGACTTGATGGAGGAGCGGCCGGTAAGGGACAGAGAGAAGGGGGCGAGCTCGGCCCCCCACTTCCCAATCCGGCCTGTGGCTTCTTTGTTCCGCAGTACCTCCCCCAGGGGGAGGGACGACGGGACGGTGATGGGGTGCCCCAGGAAGTAATGGTGAAGTTTCCGGGACGCCATCAGGAGGGCGTAGCAGATCTTCTCCATCTCCGTGTACCGAGTTTTGGCCCCTTGGAGGGCCTCACTCACGTAGTACACGGGGCGCTGCTGCCCCCCTTGCTCCTTCACCAAGACCGCGCTGATGGCGACGGGGGTCGCGGCGAGGTAGAGGAGCAAGGGCTCTTCTGGAGACGGACTCACGAGCATCGGAGGGCTCGTGAGGTACTTCTTTAGGTCGTCGAACGCCTCCTGGGCCTCGGGGGTCCAGCGGAACCCCTCGAGCCCTCGGAGGATCTTGAAGAACTGGAGGCCCTGCTCCCCCGACCGGGAGACGAAGCGGCTTAGGGCGGCTAGGCGGCCGGAGAGCCGCTGGACATCCTTGACGGAGCATATCTAAGAATTCCCGGATCTTCTCGGGGTTTGCCTCAATGCCCCGCTGGGACACGAGGAAACCTAGGAGCTTCCCCCCACGCACCCCGAAGGCGCACTTCTCCGGGTTGAGTTTGAGCCCGAACGCGCGGAGGTTGCGGAAGGTTTCAGCCAGGTCGTCGATGTGGGAGGCTGCGCGGGGACTCTTGACGACCGCGTCGTCTACATAGACTTCGACGTTGCGGCCGACTTGATCTTTGAAGACCAGCGTCATGAGGCGCTGGAAGGTCGCCCCCGCGTTCTTTAGCCCGAAGGGCATATGGACGTAGCAGAAGATTCCGAGGGGAGTTATGAAACTCGTCTTTTCCTCGTCCCCTTCCGCCATCCGGACTTGATGGTAGCCCGAGTAGGCGTCTAGGAAGCTTATGAGCTTGCACCCCGCAGTGGAGTCGACGAGCTGATCAATCCGCGGGAGCGGGAAGTTGTCTTTGGGGCAGGCGCGGTTAAGGTCGGTGAAGTCCACGCACATCCGCCACCTGCCGGTTGACTTCTTGATGAGGACAGGGTTCGCGAGCCACTCGGGGTGCAGGACCTCCCGAATGAACCCCGCCTCTCGGAGCCGGGTGATCTCCACCTTGATTGCTTCTTGGCGCTCAAGGGAGAGTTTGCACAGCTTCTGTTTGATCGGGGGGTGACCGGGGGCCACTGCGAGCTTGTGCTCAATGACCTCCCGGGTGACGCCCCGCATGTTCGAAGGCTTCCACATAAAAACATTGGAGTTTTCACGCAGAAAGGCCGCAAGTTGCGCTACATGCTCCTCGGGGAGCTCCGCCCCGACCCAGACGGTTTTGTCTTCGTCGCCCGGGGACAGCAGGACCTTCCGGAGGCCCCCTTCTGGACGTGGCTTGAGGAGGGGCCTCCCGGGCGGTGGCGCAGCGGTGTCTAGTTCCGGGGAAGGAGTCTCCCCCCCGGGCATCTTTATGAGGTTGACGCTTCCGATTGTGGCCGCAGCGCGCTCATATAGAGCACAGACCATGTCTTGGTCTCCCCGGACGTTAATCACACCATGCGGCCCAGGGATCTTCATGCAGAGGTAGTTTTGATGGGTGGCAGCTCCCAGCCGGTTGATTGTGGTCCTCCCCATAATCGCGTTGTAGGAGGAGGGGAGGTCCACTACGTCGAAGCGGACCAGCTCGATCCGGTAGTTCTCCGGGGTGCCGAATGTCATAGGAAGATCTACCTTGCCCACGGGGTGGATCGCCTTCCCCGGGACAAAACTTTGCAGGGGCCCGGCAGCGGGCTGCAGGAGCTTCTCATCCACCTGCATCTCTTTGAAGGCCTTCAGGAATAGGACGTCGGCGGAGCTCCCGCCGTCCACAAGGATACGGGCCAGATGGCAGTTGTAGATGGTCGCGGAGACAATGAGCGCGTCATCGTGGGGGAAGCGAACCCCTCACGCGTCTTCTGCCGTGAAGGTGAGGGGGACGTCCGACCACTTAGGTGGCGGGGACGCGTGTAGCACCCCCACAACCTTGACCTCGCGCGCGTACTCCTTACGCTGGCGCTTAGAGTCCCGCCCGGAGGCGAACCCTCCCACGATGACGTTGATGTGGCGCTGAGAAGTTTGAAAGGGGAGAGCTTCTGAAGGCTCCCTCTCCTGCGTCTGCTGACCCCCCGCGGGAGCGGGAAGGGCCGGAACAGCTGGCCGAGGGAGCAAGGAGGCCGGAGTCCCCCCCTGCCCGCGCTGGTCGAGGAATGCCACGAAGTGCTGCAGCAGCTGGCTGCAGTCTCGGGTAGAGTGGGTACTGGACCCATGGAAGCTGCACCACGGTCCTTCCCGCCTTCTCCCCGCGGGGCCCTCCCGGCCGCGCGAGGACTGTCCCCCCCCATAGCCTTTCGGCTTGGGGAAGGGGCGGTTGCCCTTCGGGGGGTCGCGCGAGCCGCCTCCGCCCTCCAGGACAAAGGTGTCCCGAGACCGTGGCTCGTTACGCCCCCCCTGTCTGGGGCGCTTGAGGGGATCCCTGGCCCCCGGTCTGCAGGGCGGGAGCCCCCTGGGTCTTCTTCCAGATGTCGTCTTCCTCCGCCCGAGCGTATTTTTCGAGTACGTTGAAGAGCTCGTCGGCGGAAGAGGGGCAGCTCCGGGAGAGCCTTCGGTGGAGCTCCCCCGGGAGGATGCAGCTTTTGCAGGCTTCGATGACCGTAGAGTCGGGGACGTGGGCCACTTTGCTCTTCACCTGAGCAAAGCGCTTGAAGAAGTTTCTGATGGTTTCCCCAGTCCTCTGTCGGACAGTGTAGAGTTGTGAGGAGTCCAGGGGGCGCACATAGTTTCCCTGGAAGTTCGCGCAGAACTCCCGTTTGAGCTGCGTGAAAGACTTGATGGAGCCGGCCTTCAGGTTTAGAACCAGGAGAGGGCAATGCCGGAGAGGTAGAGGGGGAAGACGTTGCATTGTACCGTCTCGTCCCCCCCGGCCGCGGAGATAGCTGTGGAGTAGACCTGCACAAATTCGTAAGGATCTGCCTCACCGTTATAGTGCTCGATGTGCGGAGGGCGGTAGGGCCGCGGTGTAACATCCCTATTTTGACTATCTTTTCTGCTTACGAGTCAGCATATATTCTTTGGAATCCCTGTTGTCTCAACCCTATCTTGATCTTAGGTATGCCACTACCTTAACCTAAAAAGTTGGCAGCAAAACTTCATCTCCCAGATCGTTTTTACAATTCAGTCCAAAAGTGCTTTAGTTTAGTCCTTTTAGAAAACCCAAAAAGGCTAAAAGTCTCAGATCATCTCCAAATCCAGATCTGATCAAGTGATTACCTTTCCTTCATTTTTCTGAACATTTTTCCCTTCTGGAAGAATTTCAGAATCCCGACCGAAACCCTAGTTTCAGCCTCGACGAAAGTTTCAGACCCTAATTACCCTGTTTACCCAAAATACCCTGTTTTCGATTTTTGTCAAAACCACCAAATCTTATCGAGTTTTACCATTTTTCCTGCTGGATGAGTCTAAGACATTTAGTCGCACTCATCTGCAAAGTCAGAATTCAAATCAGCCCTTCAGTTCTTCATAATTACAAATAGGCCCAAATTCCCGAGCCAAAACCTTCACATTTCAGTCCAAAACCTTGCAAACAAGCCCCTGGCCTTTTCTTCGACCACGACCAGGAGACCGCGTGCACGACCACGACCAGTGTTCGTTCGACCAGCGCCCTGCCGCTTTGCCGCGCCGTTGAGCTCGCCGCCGGCGAAGTCCCTCGCGCAGCCACCTTCACGGCCACGTAGCTACCAACCTTGCACAACTGTACCGCCACCGTGGAACGCTTCAACCACACCGTGCCGTGTTCTTCCCCGCGCGCGCGCGTGCCTGCTGCTGCCAGAAGCCTCACGCCACATGGCTGCCATCCCGGAGATCAGCACCTCGCCTTCCTGACGGAATCCTGATTTCCCGCGATTCATCGTCTCTGGCAGAACCCCGCCGTGTCCCCAAGTGCCTCGATGACCGCCCCAGCGCCAGAAGAAAAATCCCCCGGCGATTGCTGCAGCTCCCGAGAGCTTCACCCCGCGGCTATATAAAGCCCCCCCTTCGCCCAGCATCTCTTCACACCATTCCACAACTTCAAGCCTTAGCTTCCTTCACCACAGAGTAGTCCGGTTCTCCAGCGCCGCCGCGAAGGTCTTCTTCCCCGGCGAGCAGTTCCTGAAGCTTACGGCGCCAGCTTCGCCCGAAGCTTCTTTCTCCAAACCAACGCCACCAGTAAGCTCCCTTCATCCCTCTCTTCGTACCATAGTGTTCAATTGGCCCCCGGCGAACCTCAACGCCGGCAATCACCGGAAAAACCGAAATCCCCTGTTCCCGTAATGCCGAGTGATTCAAGCCAAATTGATCCTCGTGACAGTAGAGAGTATTGATCAGTGAGCTAGGAGAAACAAACCTGCAAGCTTGGAATCACCAATTTTGCCCCGAGCTTCGAAATTCCATGTTCGAGCCTCGGCAGTTCGCCGGAGAACGCCGCCGTGCTTCTCTAGCCAATCTCTGGAAAAATTGAGTGCACCAATAGCCTTGTGACAGCCCCTAGATGCTTCCCGAGCGTGGAATTGAGTTCAAACGCCCTGGAACAAAAACCCCCAAATCGGTGCCTTCGTCTTCGGCCCCGATCGCCGGAGTTCGTTTTCCAGCCAAACTAGCCAGTGAAACCTTGTCATTTAGATAGATCTCAACCCCCTGAGCAATTTTGTCTACTAGCTCGACTTCTGGATCGACCTGAATCAAAAGTTATGGTCATGCCAAGGTTGCTGTCCAGTGGTTCAGTTCATATTCAGGCCACCGTGTTTGCTCACCGGATTTGGCCACCCTCCGGCCACTTTCAACCTTTCAGCCTGTTGAGAGTTTTGTAGCTGTTATCAATGCCTAAACCCCAGACAAAGTCTTGCATCAATTGGAGTCCTGAGTCAAAAGTTATCCATTGCCCTAGTTTCTGGCCATGTCTAGCACTATGTCAGTGCATGTCCACCAGTGGCATTGGATGATTTAGACTTGTTTCATTTGAGAAATTGAAATGCCACTTTGTCCAGTAAGTCCTTTGAGCCATGATCTACAACATTCCCTACTACCATATCTCCAGAAAACAGACCTAGAACCGATTTAAAGCAATGTCAAGCCATGAGTCGAATGTCAGCCCTTCGACATTCAAGCCCTTTGAGCCCATCTCTTCAACCTATGTCAAGTGACCTTGTCCAAACCCTTACCCCTGCATGCATGATGTATTTACGTATTATTTTCTAGTACTTGTATGCTTATATAGTGTGTATGTGTTGTTTGTATCCGCCGTGGTACCAGACGTTGAAGGAACCGAGGAGATCTTCGAGGATTCATCTGAGCAGCTAGACCCATCACTGCAAGGCAAGTCTCAAACCCTTGATCATATCTAGCCCAATATTTTGAAATGAAGTATGTTAACTGTTTTTAAGTATATGCATGCCTTAGATTCAAATAAGAACTATGTTTCAATAAAGTAAATAGATATGACCTAAATGATTGTGAAGCCCCTTTTGACATTGAATACCCCGCACTCTTGTTACCCTAGATTATCATGCTTAGGCTATGCTATGCTTAAAGATTATATGATAAATGTTGAATGGTCACATATGAGAAAAGCCTGTTCAAAACCCCTTTTGTGAAAGAAAATGTGATTGGAATCGATAGTGAGGATGGTTTGATCGGATGGTGCTGTGTGCGCATTGGGAATGTGAAAGACTCCTCACTAGGGATTCATAAGGACTAGAACCTTGTGCTGTGCTTCTATGCGGCATGAAAAACGTACCAACCACTTGCCTGTTTATGGGACGGGCGCAACTTAGTAGCTTTCTTTAGTATTAGCTTTTCCCTGCAATGGTTGTCGATCCAGTGTCTTGTGAGAACTGGTGGGCCGCAGAAGGCCATGAGTGATATGAGTTCAGAAAAATCATGAGAGGAAAAGGTGGAAAGAAGGAAGACGCCCTATGCCAGATTAAGTCATGCGCGACTGTAATCAAGAGAGGCTATGTGTCTTGCGAGAACATAGACCCAGGCTAGGAAGTAAGGTAGTGGGGAGGACCCACAACGGTACTTGAGACTTAACTGTCTATTTACCGGGCAGGGAAATAGTTAATGCTAGGACTGTAAATTGTTGTGTCATCTCGGCCTTGTCACATGCGTAAGAGTCGCATGGAGAGGTACTGACTTGAAAGCCGAATGATCGGTGGATTAAGGTGGTACACCTTTGCAAAGTTTAAAAAGTATCGGATACTCTGAGCTCCCAGGTTATGGAGTCTGCGCGCTGTGGATTCTATTCACGTCGATGCAGCACAAGTAGCTTTTGAAAAGTTTTCACAAAATCAGGATAAAGTGGTGACTCATGAAAGACCGCCACACACAACATTTTCTAAGAATTTAGCTTAGGATTTTAAAAGCACTGCTTGTGAAAATAAAAGTCTTTTCTCCAAAAACCAAGTGAAAATCTATCCTATATACATATACAAAGCCAAAGAGCTAGCTATTCTGTGAGAGATTTCCCCCCATCTATATATACACTTGCATCCTTATTTGGGACTTGTTGAGCACCATGTGGGCAACGTGCTCACCCTTGCTTTTACAAACCAATTTAGAAGAAGGATTCGTCGACCCTGAATCTTATGGTCTTGAGCCCAATGTGGAACAAGAAGAAGAAACTGAAGACCAAGCTTGATAGAGGGTTATGAACCAAGGTGGAGTCAGATGTGGAGAAGGCCCGTACACCGCTGCTGCAGAAGAAGAAGACTGATGAAGTCTTTTCGTTTGTTATCGTTGTTTCATTTTGTGCCGACCTTTGCGTCGAAAACTCCTTAATTTGTATCAACATTTAAATGCGTCATTTTGGCGCTAAGTTATTGTAATGTTGGTCCTTGTGATCAGCACTTGTGTTTTTAATTACTCGCATTTTTATATAATGCATCTTGTTGTCGTGAGCTGCAATGTACCTTTTCTGAGTGCAACCCACCTGGGCGGTTGCCACCGGATTCCTCAAATGAGGGTCCCGCAGAACTTGGTATCAGAGCAGAAGACTCGACTGTAGGTCGTAACCCTTAGATAGACTTTGGCGTCCCTAGAAGAGAAATTCGCTAGTTCTTTGTCAAAAATTTGTTTACGAAAACCTATTTTCCTTAAGAAAAATGTTATTTTCGATTTTTGGAAAAAGGCTTTAGACTTCTCTTTAAACTCATAGATGCCTTTCGTTCTGTCTTCAGATGGCTTCCGACAGGAGATACCTTCATGGAGACGAGCTTGGATCATGGGCACTGTTGCTGTGGATGATGCTGCAATTTCTTGGAGCACGGGACAGTCAGAGGCCAGTGTATTGTGTCTGGTAGGATGAGATCAACGGACGACCCATAGGTTGTCGGGCCTCAGTGATTGTCTATGAGATTCCCGAGCACGGGAGAGGCTCAGTGAGACGTCAAGCCCGCAGAGAAGAAGAGGAGGATGCTATCTTGACGCTGCCCGTCGTGCTATAGGTTCCGTCCGGCAGATGTACAGCGACTACCTTTCTGATTCCCCCTACTGCTTCGTGCCTTACCAGGTCCCCGGATCAGAGTACCGAGTTGTTCTACCGTCCAGCGACCAGGAGAACGCTATTTTGACGAAGACTCGAGACGTCGTTCGCGCTTCGGAGATCGGATACACCCGCCTACTTCGAGACTACGAGCGTGTTCGCGATGATCGCCACTACCTTGAGGGCATGCTTATTAGGGCTCGTGCAAGTCTTCGAGAGAAAGAAAGACAAATTCAAGAAATGGCTGAATCAAGTGGAGAGAAGGACCTCGAAGCTGCAGAGTCAGTAGTCAAGAAGAGTCGCCCAAAGCTGAAGATCACCGCTCACAAGAAGGTAGGAAATTTGAAGGAGTATCTCAGCGGTTTCATGCCTGCGTCGCGTGGCATAGTCATCAACGGTCAGACGATCGAGCTTCCCTGCACCACAAAGAAGGAGAAGACCCCTGAGGGAAAAGGGAAGGAGATTGTCAACATCAACGACGACAAGGAAGATGATCCGATGGATGCTGATGACGATGAGGAGGAGGATCCCGAGGAGGTAGAGCCTTGTGATTCTTCTGATGATGCTGAGGAGTGACTGCAGACTTCCTTCGACCTT
This sequence comes from Pharus latifolius, assembly GCA_019359835.1. Taxonomy (NCBI): domain Eukaryota; kingdom Viridiplantae; phylum Streptophyta; class Magnoliopsida; order Poales; family Poaceae; genus Pharus; species Pharus latifolius. The sequence goes on along the minus strand of CM033327.1, from coordinate 16,624,689 downwards.
TTGTGCCTAGCCCAGCAGACGCTAGATTTCCTTTTGGTTGTAGTAGTTGTTTTAGTATGGTTGATGTATGCTGGATGTTAGATGAGCTCTGTAAGCCGATGAGGCTAGAAGCTTTGTATCTTTTGAAAAGCTAATTTATGAAAAGGTCATTTTGCATAACCTTATTCTTACTTCTTGAGTTAATGACAGCATTCTGCTAGCACCTGTGTAAATGATTCTTTCCGAATCAATGTCTCTATTCTTAACCTCCTGTTTGAGTAGGATGGTTAACACGCGAGCAAGACCCCAGGAAGGAGAGCTAGAGAGAACCCTAGCAATGTAAGGGCTACACTCGGAGCAAGGAGCCGCACCAACCTAGATAGACCAGGATCTTCGACGATGCCACAAGGAGGCAACATCAATGATGTACTGCTATGGATGGAGCAAAACCGATAGGAATCAGCTACTATACAGAACCAAATTTTGGGACAGTTGATGCAACATATCACATCCGGACAAGCTGAAGGATCCGCAACGGGTGCAAAGTTAACTGACTTCCAGAAAACACGGCCCCCAACCTTTTCGAGCACAGAAGACCCTATAGTAGCCGACGATTGGCTGAGAGACGTGGAAAGGAAATTGAATACTGTTAGGTGCAGCGATGAAGAGAAGCTTCTGTATGGATCAAATCAATTAGCTGGACCCGCTGCTGCTTGGTGGGAGAATTACCAGACTGTGCACACCAACAGAGATTCGATCACCTGGAACGAGTTCAAGGAGGAATTCCGTAGATACCACGTCCCAAAAGGCGTTGTCCAGGCAAAGCGCCAAGAATTCGTAAATCTGTGACAAGGGAATAAGACCGTGAAACAGTACCTGCATGAATTTATTCAACTGGCAAGATACGCCCCTGAAGATATTGCGACAGAGGAAAGGAAGATCGCCAGGTTTTGCGAAGGACTACAAAATTCCTTGCAATACCAGCTATCATCTCATGAATTCACGGACTTCCACGTCCTGATAAACCGGCTGCTTAAGATGGAGGAGAAAAGAGGAATAATTGAAGAAGACCGAAAGAGGAAGGCTTTGCCCAACTCTTACCAAGGAAGTGCTAGTCGAGGGAGACCAATACCTACTTTCCGACCAGCCTTCAGACCACCTCAAAGACCCCAAAGGCCTGCGCCTACTGCAATAGCTCAATGTACCGGATGTAGAGGAAACCACTTCTTGAAAGATTGTCCCATGAAGAATGAAGAATGCTTTCACTGTGGAAGAAAGGGACATCGCAGGAACACTTGTCCGCTACAACACTTGCCATCCAATGTCGCCCGAGCACAAGCTGCAAGACCTCCTGTTCCAGCCCAAGGCTTCGCTAGAAATGCTCCACCCTCCAGAGGAGGAAGGTTCCAGAATGGCCGAGGAAGAGGAATGCCTGCTTCAGGTCGCGGAAGACTCAACTACGCATCTGCTGTTGAAGCAGGAGAAGCATCAGACGTCGTGATCGGTAGGATCTTTATCCACTCTGAACTTTCAGTTGCATTATTTGACCCTGGTGCTACTCATTCATTTGTGTCAAGACCTTTCGTGCTCAGAAATAAGTTGCCAGTATCTGCATTAGAGTTCCCTATCTTAATTCAATCCCCTGGAGCTCGAATGCCTGTCAACTCTATCTGTAGAAATATCGCCTTTAGTATTGGCAATCTAGGATTCCTAGCAAACCTGCTAGTTTTGGACCTTCAAGGATTAGATGTCATCCTTGGAATGGATTGGTTAGCCAAGCATAGAGGTCAGATGGACTGTGAAAAGAAGGCAATAACCCTGACGAATGCTGAAGGAAAACAAGTCACATTCCACGCAGAGAGATCAATAGTGAACAACCGAGTGTGTAGTTTGAACAGCTTGGAAGGAGTTGAGTTTGAAGGAGTTCCAATAGTGAATGAATATCCGGAAATTTTTCCTGAAGAGCTTCCTGGAATGCCGCTAGACCGGGACATTGAGTTCTCAATCGAATTAAAACCCGGATCTGCCCCTTATGCAAGAAAGCTTGCGCGTATGATAAGTGAAGAACAAGAAGAATTAAGAAAGCAAGTGGAAGAATTGGAAAGAAAGGGATTTGTTAGAACAAGTTCCTCACCTTGGGGAGCCCCTGTGCTTTTCGCTAAGAAGAAGGACGGCAGTCTACGACTTTGTGTCGACTACCGGAAACTAAATGATATGACAATCAAGAACAAGTACCCTTTGCCAAGGATCGATGATCTCCTTGATCAACTAAGAGGAGCGAGGATATTCTCAAGGATCGACCTGAGGTCCGGATACCACCAACTGAAGATTCGAGAACAAGATATTCCAAAAACTGCATTCATAACGAGATATGGATTGCATGAGTTTACCGTGGTGCCATTTGGTTTAACGAATGCACCAGCAGTGTTCACACTAGTACAGAAATGCAGTCTACTAACCCCTATCTTCTATCGGTTATTAGCGAAACAGCACAAAACCGATAGAAAATGTGCCTCGCGGTCAAAAAAGCCCGACGGATGTATTTTCCCTATCGGTTTCTAAGAAACTTACCGATAGAATAAATAGTATGATTTACTCTAGCGGTGATGAACATATTTGCCGTTAGAAGAGATGCATAAGTACTGACGGAAGAATGTTGTGCGCCGATAGGACTGGTCGACTTCAACAACTAGACTTATTCTATCGCTACTGTATGAATATACCGACAGAATATATTAAAAGTTCCTATCGGCAATATGTAGTTCGCCGATAGAATAGTTGACCTTCTACAAATATTTTTATTCTATCGGTAATGGATTCTTTTACCGTTAGAATATATAGAAAATTGCTTAGAACTGTTCGTCTTCTAATAGTTTTATTCTATCGGTAATGCATGTTTATACCGGTAGAATATTGCACAAAATATCTTAGAACTGTTGGCCTTCTACACTAGTAATATTCTATCGGTAGTGTACGTACAGACCGATAGAGTATGTACAAAAATTCCTATCAGTAATATTTATTGTGCCGATAGAACCATTCGGCTTCTACAGATGTTTTTATTACTAACGGTATTCTGTTTTCTTACCGATAGAAAATATATAATTGTATAAATACACGGGTATGTCTCTTTCATTCTCATAGTTCATCTGGGCTCGTAGTCCTAACCCGTAAGCTCCATGGACGGCCGGCACACCTCTACAGGGGACCGCTGCACCTCCGCACCTCCATCGACGCCCTCTAGACGTCGGCATCCCAAGGAAGGTACGTAAAATTTCTGCAATATTGTTAGATTATTCTAATCCGATTATGGCAATAATTCTGCTTTTTTTGTATCCTTCATTTTGATGTGTCTTCTTTTCAATATGATTATGATCTGTTCAGGTCCTTGGATGATGCTCGTGAGGGGCAACGTATTTCACGGTTCTTCATCGCAGTACGCTGCCTACGTTGGCTTGTTGGCGAAAGAAATGGTGAAGATCACCGTCGAGAGCTGGAAGGACGTGAAGGGCGAGATCTTGGTTGGCTCGGTCGAGAAGATGCTTAAGCCCGGCGTGTTTCTCAAATCAGGACCTATAGAAAGCATCTTACATGTTTTTGCATGCACCAGCTTGTGGCCAGATGCTTACCTGCTTGGAGAAGAAGAATTGTTGTTATTTGCACAGCCATTCTACACCATCACTACACAGAACAACATCTTGGAAGGTAGGTTCTTTTTGTTAATGGAGTTGAGTTGAGTTGATCGAGTTTGAGTCCGAGGAAATCACCATTACGTACAAATGTATGTCGACGGCAGTTCCAGCTCCTCGGGCGTCTTCGAACTGAACTCCTATGGTTAAGTCCAATGTGGTTCAGACATTTGCTGTTTTGGATGAATGGATTTGTGATGTATCAGGTCTAACTTGTAGTCGGTAGTTGCATTGTGGCAACCTGCAAAGGTTCCCTTTTATGTAAAATGCATGTATGGGCCACTGGGTCCTCGTCGTGATCTGTTGTTAATTTCAGACGTGGCTTTTGTAATATACATCGAATGTGTGAATTGTTGTATTTGTATATTGTTGTATATTTTTGTATCATGTATTGCTAATTGGGACATGAACTTGAATGTGCAGGGAGCATTTGTGTATTTAATTGTATTGGTAGGTAGGTGTGTATTTGTACTGTTGTTTCAGACATGCACTTCAATTTGTGAACTGGCATGTGTATGTTTGTACCTGAATTTGTATTGGTGAACTGGCATGTGTATGTTTGTACCTGAATTTGTGAACTGGCATTTGTAATTTCTTTGGCAAGATGAAGTCCCAACTACCTACGAAAAGTATTTTTGTGTCTCCTAGTTAATCCACAAATTAGCATTTCTTGAAATATATTGCTTTATCTTCTAGTTAAGATCCGTTTGATGTAAGATCTGTTTGATGTTACATTGATATGATTCCTTGAATGTGAGAAATGGCATGTGCATGTTTGTCCCAGTTTGGTAACAGTACCTCCTCTAACGGTAAGTACACATATTTACCGATAGGAAAACATATATATTTGTTCAGTCATGCATATTCTAACGGTAAATACACATATTTACCGATAGGAAGCACATATATTTGTTCAGTCACGCATATTCTAACGGAAATGCACATATTTACCGATAGAAAAATACATATATTTGTTCAGTCATGCATATTCTAACGGTAAATACACATATTTACCGATAGGAAACACATATATTTGTTTAGTCATGCATATTCTAACGGTAAATGCACATATTTACCGATAGAAAAATACATATATTTGTTCAGTCATGCATATTCTAACGGTAAATACACATATTTACCGATAGGAAGCACATATATTTGTTTAGTCATGCATATTCTAACGGTAAATGCACATATTTACCTTTAGAAAAATACATATATTTGCTCAGTAATGTATATTCTCTAACGGTATGTGTGTGTTTTTACCGATAGAATATGTGAGCTGCAAATTACCTAAGTTAGTCTGACGGTTATTTCATGTATTTACCGTTAGAAAAATGTCCATTATAAGGAAAACCCCAGTCGACCATTGCTGAGCTGCTCTTTAATTTGTTCTGTTGCACTCTGTGTCCCTCTGTTTGTGACGAAAGTTCCAGCTACACTGCTAGGGTGATCAGCGCAGGCTGGAGGGAAGTTGATTGCGCCCCTCTCTTTAAGGTATGCTTAATCGTCGACACCTATCTCTCTCTCCCTCTAGATCTCCCTTCCTCTCTACTTGCAAGCTAGCTGTATTGTGTAGTTCCAAGTTTGTAGCTCTAAGCTTGGGAGCTTGGTAGCTGGAAATGCGTCATGTTTTAGGAGCTAACTAGCTTGTATTGTGTAGTTAGCTAGGTTAATTAGTGTTAATTTCGTCAGGCTAGGGTTCAACACATGTATCTGTTGTAAGAGGCTGTACATGTACATATACATAACTTAATCGGGCAGGGTTCATGCATGGCTTACTCGTTAAATTTTGTTAATTGTAGATGGACAGGAAATATTGGATGTATGGAATAAAACGTACTACTCTTGAATATTTGGATGGTGTGAATGAGTTTATTAAATTTGCTGAGCAACAAAAGGAGAGGAAGGGAGAGAAAAATATGCTCTGTCCTTGTACAGATTGTATGAACTTGAAGAGGTTTAGCAACTCTGATCAAATTAAGAGTCATTTGATTCGTCGTGGTTTTAACGCGCGATACACCCGTTGGATATGGCATGGCGAAGATCTTGAGGAAACAAGCACCACTACTACCAATCAGCACGACTCGGATGTGGATTGCAATAATATCGATGATCATCCCAATTTTGGTAATGTTCATTCCGATGTGCACGTAGATGATGATGATGACAATCTAGATGGATGTTACGTGATGTAGAGGAAGATTACAACGAAAATGACTTCTGTGAATTTGAGAAACTGATTGCTGACTCTGAGAAGCCTCTGTTCCCTGGATGTGCAACATTTACAAAACTGTCTTCTGTGCTGAGATTATATAACTTGAAGGCAGGAAACGGTTGGAGTGATAAGAGTTTCACGGCACTATTAGATCTTCTAGCGGACATGCTTCCAGAGGGAAATGAGTTGCCAAGATCTACTTACCAAGCCAAAAAACTGTTGTGTCCGTTGGGAATGGAAATCGAAAGAATACACGCATGCCCAAATGATTGTGTGTTGTACCGTAACGAGTACTCCAGTTTGCATGTTTGTCCAAGATGCGGCGCATCGAGGTATACGCGTAGGGACCGGATTGACAGTGAACGTCACGAGGTAAGGAAAGGGCCCCCGGCAAAAACTGTGTGGTACTTGCCTGTGATACCTAGATTGAAGCGGCTGTTTGCAAATCCGAAAGTCGCGAAGCACTTGCGTTGGCATGCTGAAGCCCGGAGACAAGACGGAAAACTGAGACACCCAGCTGATTCTATTCAATGGAGAAACATCAACAGAACATTTGCTGAGTTCGGCGGCGAACTTAGGAATGTAAGGTTCGGGCTGAGTACAGATGGTATGAACCCACATGGTAATATGAGCAGCCGGCACAGCACTTGGCCGGTTCTTTTATGCATCTACAATCTTCCTCCTTGGTTATGCATGAAGCGCAAGTACATCATGATGGCGTTACTAATCTCAGGACCCAGACAACCCGGAAATGATATTGACGTGTTTCTAGCACCTTTAATCGAGGACTTACAGAAATTGTGGAGCGAGGGTGTGCAGGTGTGGGATGCATACAAGAAAGAGAATTTCATCTTGCGGGCCCTGATATTTTGCACCATAAATGATTTTCCTGCCTACGGCAATTTGTCGGGGTATAGTACGAAAGGAGCCAAGGCTTGCCCTATTTGCCTAGATGAAACTGAGAGCATCTGGCTGCGAAACTGCCGGAAAACAGTGTACATGGGTCACCGCAGGTTTCTTCCGGTGCATCACACGTACCGTAAGAAGAGGAAATCATTTAACGGGAAGCCTGAGAAGGAATCAGCTCCAGTGTTTCTGACCGGTAAGGAGATTTACTCACGCGTGAACGACATCAAAGTTGAGTTCGGTAAGCATTCTAAACCTCGAGAAAAAAATGTTTGGAAGAAGAGATCGATTCTCTGGGATCTACCGTACTGGGAGCACTTACAAGTTCGACATTGCATTGACGTCATGCATGTAGAGAAAAATGTCTGTGACAGTTTGATTGGTTTGTTGTTGAACATTCCGGGAAAGACAAAGGATGGTGTGAAAGCTCGTCGTGACATGGTGGAAATGGGGATAAGGACTGAGCTTGCACCTTTAGAGAATGGAAAGCGTACATACCTCCCCCCAGCCTGCTACACGTTGTCCAAGAGCGAAAAAACAGAACTCTGTCGGTGCCTGCACGGTGTTAAAGTTCCATGTGGGTACTCCGTGAACTTGAAAAAACTTGTGTCTATGAAGGACCTAAGACTGGTTGGCATGAAGTCCCACGACTGTCATGTCTTGATGTCACAGATGCTTCCCATTGCTATCAGAGGCATTCTCCCAGTTAAAGTCAGAGAGACAATCACAAACCTATGTTATTTCTTCAACGCAATATCTTGCAAGGTAAGTACGTGCACTCGTACTATAAGTTCACTACCTCCATTTGTGGAGCTTAATTAGAAGATTTTTCTGATATGAATATTTGGCGCAACTGTGTCCTCGTAGGTAATTGATCCCGATGGACTGGACGCTTTGCAACGCGACGTGGTTACAACTCTTTGTCAGCTCGAGATGTATTTCCCTCCATCCTTTTTTGATGTTATGGTCCATCTGATTGTTCACCTTATCAGAGAAATTAAGTTTTGTGGACCTGTGTGCCTGCACTACATGTATCCATTTGAGAGATTTATGGGTGTATTGAAGGGATACGTAAGGACTCGTCGTCGACCCGAGGGGAGTATCATGGAAGGTTATGCCGCCGAGGAGGTGATTGAATTTTGCACAGATTATATGGCCGGGGTTGACCCAATTGGTGTTCCTAGATCCCGACACGAGGGTAGGCTTGAGGGAATTGGAACGATTGGATTCAAAGCTATCGTCCCCGCTCGTGATGTGTACGCAAAATCACATTTTTGGGTCTTACAACACATGACGGAGGTCGAGCCATACATACACGAGCACAAGGTAATGTTACGGTCACAGAATCCTTCGAAGTCAGACGTTTGGGTAAGCAGAGAACATAACAGGAAATTTGCTGAGTGGATCCAAGAAAGAGTCACGCGAGCTGCCGAGGGCTCCGTAAGTGAAACTGTGACATGGTTGGCTAGAGGCCCAAGATTCACTGTAGGGACTTGGCAGGGGTACGACATCAATGGGTATTCATTTTACACAAGAGCTCAAGACGCCAAGAGTAGCACGCAATGTAGCGGAGTGACACTATTTGCTATTTCCGAGGATGCCAGGTCAGTAAGGGCGCTGAACTCATATTACGGTGTTATTGACGAAATATGGGAGCTCGATTACGGATTACTTAAGATTCTCCTGTTTCGATGCCAATGGGTCGAAATCCCTCGAGGTGTTCAAGTTGACAGTTACGGGTTTACTCTCGTCGATCTTGGTAGAGTCGGACACCAAGACGATCCATTCATACTTGCAAAGCAAGCCACACAGGTATTCTACATCGTTGACCCGGCCAATCCAAACTTGCATGTTGTCCTCCACAGCAAGAGACGTATTGTTGGGGTCGAAGATGTTGTCGACGAAGAGGAGTATAACCAATTCGATGAAATACCTCCATTTTTAGAGGACATTCAATCTATCCGTACTGAAGATATCGACGAAACAACGTATCTGTGAGATGACCACGAAGAAGGATTATGGGTTGAGAACCATTGATGATTAATTTCTATTTCAGGGATAAATGCCAAGCAAACAGCCCACAAGTTCTGCAGCAAGGTGAGGAACTTATCATTAATACATCAGGCAGTACATTTTTCTTTAGAATTTAATGATAAGCTAGTTCACAGCATTAATACATCTCAATTTTACTCCACAGCATGAGTTCTAACATGTACAGTACCTTTATCCTGTAAATATTTAATTCTTCCCTTCAAATAGCACTTGCAAAAATCTCATCGCAGCCTCTTCAAATTAAGTTCAGCAAAAATCCCTGACGGTATTTTGTTATTTATACCGATAGAGAAGGACATCTTCTCTCAGGCACTTCAAAACGTTTTCTATCGGTATTGTTCTATTTTACCGTTAGAATAAATTCATTTGTCTCACGGTATTTGTTGTCTGACGGTTTTTTCCTGTTTTTACCGATAGAAGAATACTCTGCCGCTTCGAATTCTCAACCATGTCGCCATGCGTCGCCTTGGAAACTCTATAAGTACCTCGCCATGCGTCGCGGTATTTTGTTGTTTTTCTAATTCTCGAACGGTTGGACTCCTCATCTTCTCTTTCACAATGGCAACCTCCATGGGATCATCATCCACGGCCTCCCCGGTAAGAACTCTAAATCTCCTCGGTTTACCCCTGTATTGTTAATCCATGTTCAGTTCATTCTTGACCTGTTGATTTGCACAGGGAATGGTAGCCGTGGAAGACACTGCCAAAGTGAAGGCTGACCTGAGGGCCCTCCAGGAGGAGCACAAGCTCCTTACAGACAAGCACACTCAGCTACGGCTTGACCTTGACGATCTCTTCCAGCGCATTAAGCGCATGAAGACGGATGGTGACAATGCTAGGGCGAGGACGAGGCGTCTTCGCGAGGAGAAGAAAGCCGCGGATATGACCATCGCTGGCTGCGGTTTGACTATGAAGGATACTATAGCGAAGCTGAGGGAGGTCGCAGGCCTTCTTGACGCGGTAGTAGTTGATCCTAGGGACAACTTGTCGCTAGAGGAGTCCTGCGTCCTGGCTGCAAGTCTAACTGACTCTATTCTACATGCAGCCAGGGCTAAGACCACCCCTTGACCTAGCATTTTGGGTTTTATTTTTTTTTGTAAGTGCTAAAACAACAACTGAATGAAAAATTTCTTTTTATGTCAATTTTCCAATTTTCCGGCTATCTTCCCTCTTTCTTTAACATTCTGCAGCTTTCAACCACGGTCTGTTTGATGTTAAATTGTGTACCTTTTCATTACTCTGACGGTATTTTGTTGTTTTTACCGATAGAAAAAGGGCACACAAATCTCAAGCACTTAATCAAAAAAATTTTCTGGGGAAAATTGGGCTCACGGGATTTTTTTGTTTATACCGATAGAAAAGGGCACCTTTTCATTACTCTCACGGTATTTTGTTGTTTTTACCGATAGAAAAATGGCACCCAATCTCAAGCACTTTAAAAAAATTTTCTGTGGAAAATTGGTCTCACGGGATTTTATTGTTTATACCGATAGAAAAATGCAATCACTAATTCGAATATTTTTCCGGGAAATTTACTTTTTCTATCGGTATTATTTTGTTGTTTCGATAGAAAATTACATAAGTCTATCGGTATCATTTTGTTATACCGATAGAAAAGTTCCTCCGCTACTTTATTACTCGTACACGGCCCTTTAGTTTCCCTCCACTAGAACAGTTCCACCTTAGAGCACTGCGTCTCTTCGAGAGCGAAGAAAACCCCAACCTCCGCCGTGAGCACTCACTTCCTCTCTCCCACACGACGATCGCCGGCTGGACACTGGTTCGTCACTGCCACCGGTTCTTATTTTCGTCCTTCGCCCGCCGCTGCTACGTTCTACACCGCCTCTGCATCACCAGAACTGATCGCCGCCGTAAATACCCTAATTCGTCGTTCTATTTCCAGCATCTTCTTTATTTGATCCTAGTGTTTTGCACGTACTAATTCTTGGAGTTTTGCAATTACACTAGGGTTCCCTATTGTGTTGGCTTATGTACATTCCGCAGGCAATGTTGATTTTAATTAGGGTTTACATAATATGTTCCAGTGCTGTAATGAACCTGTTTTGAGATTTTAACTTCTCTATACTGCTGTATGTGTGATCAATTGTATCCAACTGCCATGTAATGCAGATTATATGTTGGAGGTGTTCTTACACATATTCTATCGGCAGCTCATGTGTTTACCGATAGAAAATTTTCTGCACAAGTAGTAAAACTTAATTTGGATCTGGAAGGACATGAGCCATGCAATGTACTAGTTTGGTTGGGAATTTTTACTCACTTCGTATGAATATATGGTAATGTGGATGGGTCTTCGATGTATATGTTTCAAATGCCTATATACATGACTTTTCCCAACCTAATAGCTGTGAAGTCCTGATGACTCACATACAGGCTAGGCTAAAGATTATGCACAGTAGCACTTAGATGCTTGTGTGCATATTTACGTGTGAAATAATAATGCTGGCCCATGAATATTAGTGTAGCAAATCATCGAGAATGTTATGTGATGACAGTGAATGGTGGCTTGTCAACAAAATTCCATATGTTATGTTCTATCGGTATCTCACGTGTTTGCCGATAGAAAAATTGTCTTGTGTGGAGGTAATTGTTATGGTCTATCGGCAGCTCATGTGTTTACCGATAGAAAATATTTCTGAAGAGTTCAGTAAGTAATTTATGCATGTCTTTCTTTTTGTATTATTTTCCCTTTTGCCGCCCTAGTTAGTCTCCAGTCCTGGGCTGAGTTATGGAAGTCCAAGGCGAATTAATTGCCATATATATGGTTTGTTCAAGGTTTTGTAGGGGAAGACATGTCGTCGTCTTCATCGGATGGTACTAGTGGTTCGACTAGGGCCAACCCCATCGTAACTACTGAAGATGGGGCTGTTACATCCCAGCGCAAGAGGGTGGGGCGAGGCGCGACGACGTTGGGGCGTTTGGCCAAACGCACTGATCTTTCTTGTGAGTTCAACCAATTTGGGAGGCCGATTGGAAAGAATGCTGGGAGGTACGCGGCCTACGTTGGGCTGTTGGCGAAAGAAAGGGTGAAGATCACCGTCCAGAGCTGGAAGGACGTGACGGCGGACGAGAGGGATAGGTTGTGGGCGGAAGTGAAGGTTAAATGAACTGAAATCGCTGAACTCTTTCGTAATCACGTTCTCTTGGCTTATACTAAAGTTTAACTAACTCGTGATTAATTGTATGCATTTTTCAGAAACAGGCTAAGTGGAACATCCCCGACGATACACCTAGGACTGCCTGTTTGAAGGACATGAACGGAACATGGAAAACCTTTAAGAGCTGGCTCGTCAGTAACTTCCTAGCTGCGGGGAAATCTCCTTGCGAGAAGTACCCCTTCATATCGGAGGAGGTATGGGAGGAATTCACCAAGCAGAAGGGGACTGAGGAGTTCAAGGCCCTTAGCGAGAAGAATAGGGCGATCCAGAAGAGGAACGACCACCCGCATCGGCTCAGATCCCGGGGCTATGCGGGGAAGGAGGAACAGTGGAAGAAGGAAGACGAACAAAATCCTGTCATCGACACCCCTGAGTTGCCGCTCTCCGAGATCCAGGATGAGAGGTGCAAGCGATGGTGGAGGGGGAGGGGGTCCGTGTCGTCCACGGGGTCTGTGCAGTTCGCAACCCCTGGGGACACCGACGTTGTGAGGCGAATGGTAAGTTGGCTAACCTCGTAAACTGTGTGCGCACAAGTGTATATAAGGCAATTTGTCTCACAAGGTACCTTCAAATGTAACAGATCTCTTTTGAGAAGGAGGCAGCGGAGGGATTGTTTACCCCGCAGAGGGAGAACGACATCCTCACCCGAGCTCTAGGAAATAAGGAGCATCCCGGGCGGACACGGGCCGTGGGAGCCATTGTGTCGTGGAAGGCCGGTTTCGTAGATCCGGCTCCACCGAGGAAGAAGGCCCGCACCTAGAAGGAAAAGGAAGCTGACCTCTCCGATAAGATACGGGCTGAGGTACGGGAGGAGATACGGGCGGAGATGCGGGCTGAGATACGGGCTGAGGTACAGTCTGAGGTGCAGACCGAGGTCGCACAAATGAGGGTAGAGTTTGCACGGTTGAGAGAAACATTGCTGGCCAAGACTGCAGATGCGGATCCCCAGGACGATGGTACCCCGCGGGGTCGGATAAGCAGTTGCGCTTCGAAGGTACTCGCGGATCCAGTGGATCTACTTGAGGTACTGCAAGCCTTCATCTGTGCACTTAAGTTGATGCCACTCCCATTCTGTTAGAGTTGTTTCGCTAACCTATTTTAATTGTTACAAATTTGCAGGGGCCGGAGGGCTGCATCCTACAGAATCACGTAGGCGCCGGGCAGGAAGTGGTTGGACACGGCTTCGTATATCCGTCTGGGCCGGATGTCCGGGTCCACTGTGTACCTCTGCGGTTGGGTTTCGCAAAGGTACAGGTGGACATGGCCATGCCGGGCTACAACGATTCTCCATTGCCAGTCCCAATAGAGGAACTGCAGACACTTGCTGAGGCAGTGGGCTCCTACGTACAGTGGCCCAAGAAGTGTCTTGTAATACAACCGGTAAATCCTACACATTTTAGATTACATCCTACTCAGTACACTCAACTTGCATAATCTAACATACGTGCTCATTAATTGAAGTGGCCTGCCGCGGGGCTACCAGGGGACTGCGCCCCCAGCTCGGGGCATGAGGGCCGATCTCGTGCGAACCTGGACACATCAAAGACGGCCTCGATCCCACCCAGCGCATCCACGCCTCCACCTCGGAAGAAAGCCGCCATCACCTCGCCCTTGCCTTCGAAGGTACGCGCTCAGTCCCCGGCAAAAGGCAAGGGCGGCAAAGGCAAGGGCAAAGGGCGACAGGGACTGCCGCGGACGTTCACGAACGCGCTCCCACTCCTGTCGGAGGCATCTTTGCGGAAATTGGATCGATCAACTAGAGACCTCCACGACTGGTACCTACATCGAGCTCGGCGCAGCCTGAACTTCTTAGTTCCCTACAGGCCTGGGCAGTTCCACCGTGAGCCCGGGACTATATCCGTGGCACACGAGGATCTGTTCGACCTCTACAACTGGCGGGAGCTCGATATGTCCATCATACGGACTGGAGTCCTGTGAGTTTGATGATGCTATGTATTGCTGTTTTCTAACTCTGTTTGCTAACTCTGCATTAATGTTGCAGTTCATTTGAATACTGAGTAACTTTCTGTGAAATTAATATTAATCTCGTCCTTCGCATGCAGGTGCATGTACAGGCTAGCATCGGAGGCTGCGTGTGACAAGGTGGGTTTCCTCGACCCAGAGAAAATAAGCCTCACGATGCTAGAGCAGGACGCCGCGCACGCTGAGCAGTACATATCCAGCGCGCTGATGGCGCAGCAGGACAGGGACTTCATTCTGGTGCCGTACCACCAAAGGTTAGTGCATTTCGTACTAATTTAACTCAATCTTGTATGTTACACCTGAGATGTACTTTGAGCTAGCGGTCCTCTTTTACGTACAATGCAGGGGCCACTGGATCCTCATCGTGATCTGTCCGCCGAGGAACGAGGTGTACTACCTCGATTCGATGCGTGACAGATTATCGATGGAATATGTGCTCAAGGGGAATATGGAGGCGTAAGTAACTTATATGTTTGATTTATATTTTGACCTCACTAGCTAATGATAATACATTAACTGGCAATACTAACTGAAATGCAGGGCTTTTGATAAATATGTGTCCGCTGGAGGGAGGCATGCCGCACCGCAGGGCTCCGTACTAGCTTGGAAAGAATATGAGGTACTCACGAGACTTTTTGTTTATGCTTAATTAGTTTATGGAAACAATATATAGCTAACATGTATTCGCATATGCAATTATCTCAGTGCCATCAGCAGCCGCAATCGTGGGAATGCGGGTTTTATGTGCTGCGCTACATGTACGATCTAGTGCAGACAAACTTTTCCCGATTCCCCCAGGTAAGCATCGATAGCTAACTCAAATTTCAAAAATGGGTATCACGTTCTAAATTAGGATCGAAGTTAGTTACTCAGTATGCACACATGCTTGCAGATCGCCATGTCGAAAGACCAATATGAAAATGCAAAGATTATATATTTTCGACAAATCTGGGCACAATATGTCATGGAGGAAGTAGCGCCCAACCATCCAGCATGACAATTTTCTCCTTTTTGTGTACTCTGCATAGACTGTTCATATACATGTGAATAAATATATATATGTGAATAAATGTCCACATTGGATTGCAATCTGTATTTGTCCATACATATGTGAATAAATGTGAATAACTGCCTAATGTGTCAATTTGTTCTGTGAATTTACCTTGCATCTGTACTGTATTGTGTATCCAATCTATACTGTATTGCATCTGTACTATATATGTGAATGTACTGTATTGTGAATGCAAATAAAGTACTGTATATGTGAATGCTCTATCGGTAAATTCATCAACAACCGACAGACTACTGTCCTTTTTTCTATCGGTACAATCAAAATTAACCGTTAGAAGAGTTTGACCTTTCCTGCCCGTGAACTCATACATATCCGATAGAGTACTAAGTTTTTTTCTGTCGGTAATCTTATAGTTAACCGTTAGAATAGTGGTACTTTCCAATCGCTATTGACGAGTTTTCTATCGGTAAACTTGTAATATGCCGATAGAATAGTATGAGTTTTCCTATCGGTAAACTTATAAATAGCCGTTAGAATAGTGGTACTTTTCCAGCCGCTGACGACGAGTTTTCTATCGGTACACTCCTAATATGCCGATAGAGTACTAAACTTTTTTCTGTCGGTAATATTGTAGTTAACCGTTAGAATAGTGGTACTTTTCAATCCGCTAGCGACGAGTTTTCTATCGGTACACTCCTAATATGCCGATAGAGTACTAAGCTTTTTTCTGTCGGTAATCTTGTAGTTAACCGTTAGAATAGTGGTACTTTTCCAACTGCTGGACGTAAGAATACGACGGGTTTTCTATCGGTAGATTCATAATATGCCGATAGAATAGTGAACTTCTTCTGTCGGTTATTTACCGATAGAAAATGTCCAGTCTTGTTCTATCGTGTCTATCTCTATCGGTACAAAAACCGATAGTAGAAGGGTTTTTTTTACCGATAGAAGACTGCATTTCTGTACTAGTGTCATGAATTTAATGAACAAGGTTCTCATGGAATTTCTGGACAAGTTTGTCATTGTGTTTGTCGACGACATCCTCATCTTTTCGGAGTCAGAGGAAAAACACGCACAACATCTTAGGATGGTGTTGGAAAAGTTAGTAGAACATCGACTGTATGCCAAATTCGATAAGTGTGCCTTCTGGTTAAAAGAAATCTCATTATTAGGCCACATTATCTCTGGCAAAGGAATCTCAATGGATCCGTCAAAAATTCAGGCTATCATGGAATGGAAACAACCGGAAACCGTAACTGAAGTAAGAAGTTTCCTGGGTTTGGCCGGATATTACCGGAGATTTGTCAAAGGATTCTCCAAGATTACAAAGCCACTCACCAGACTACTAAAGAAAGATGTTCCATTCGACTGGACAGAAGGATGTGAAAAGAGCTTTGAGGAATTAAAGAAGATATTAACAACCGCACCTGTCCTTACGTTACCAGATAACAAAAAGGATTTTGAAGTCTACTGCGATGCATCAAAGCAAGGACTAGGCTGTGTCCTTATGCAAGAAGGGAGAGTCGTGGCTTACGCATCGAGACAATTGCGACCACATGAGGAGAATTATCCAACTCACGATTTGGAATTAGCCACCGTTGTTCATGCGCTAAAGATTTGGCGACACTATCTACTTGGAAATAGACGTGAAATCTACACGGACCACAAGAGTTTGAAATACATCTTCACCCAACAGGACTTGAACATGAGACAGCGAAGATGGCTAGAGCTGATTAAAGATTATGACCTTGGAATACACTACCACCCTGGAAAAGCAAATGTAGTAGCAGACGCCTTGAGCAGAAAATCCTACTGCAATCAAGAGAAGACATTAGGAATACCACCCCAATTGCTTAGAGATTTCGAGAAGTTGAATTTAGAGTTTGTTGAACAAGGAACCGTCGCCGCATTAACAATGAATTGCGAGCTGAAGGACCAAATCCGAAGGGCTCAGGAAGTAGATCAGAGTATTCGAAAGATGAAAGAGGACATGAAACACGAAGATGCAATTGACCTTCGTGAGGACGAAGAAGGGATTTTGTGGTATCATAACCGAATCTGTGTTCCAGAAGATAAGGAAATCAAGAACATGATACTGCAAGAAGCCCATTGTACCCCGTACTCTATTCACCCAGGTAGTACAAAGATGTACCAAGATCTAAAGGATCGATTTTGGTGGAAAGGAATGAAAAAGGAAATTGCCAAGTTTATAGCTTCTTGTGACACATGTCAAAGAGTGAAAGCAGAACACCAGAAACCTGCAGGACCGCTACAACCCCTACTAACCCCGGAGTGGAAATGGGATGAGATTGGAATGGATTTCATAGTTGGTTTACCAAGAACCCAGCAAGGATACGATTCTATATGGGTCATAGTCGATAGATTGACGAAAGTGGCTCATTTTCTACCAGTAAGGACGCAATACACGACGAAAAAGCTTGCAGAACTATATCTTACCAGAATTGTCACACTACATGGAGCACCAAAAACAATAGTCTCAGACAGAGGAGCACAATTTGTATCAAGATTTTGGGGAGAGTTACAAAAGTCCCTGGGAATGAAGTTGAAGTTCAGTACAGCTTACCACCCGCAAACTGGAGGTCAAATGGAAAGAGTGAACCAGATCTTAGAAGACATGTTGAGAGCGTGTGCTTTGGACTATGGAAATTCTTGGGAACAATTTCTACCGTACGCGGAATTTACCTACAACAACAGTTATCAAGTGAGTCTACAGATGGCTCCTTATGAAGCGCTTTATGGAAGAAAGTGCCGCACGCCACTATATTGGACCGAAGTGGGACAGAACAATTTTTAGGACCGCAATTAGTGGAGGATGCCACAGCCCACGTGAAGATCATACAAGAGAGATTGAAAACGGCCCAGTCTCGACAGAAAAGTTACGCCGACAGAAGAAGGAGAGAATTATCCTTCGAGATAGGTGACTACGTATATCTCAAAGTGACACCTTACAAGGGAGTTCGACGATTCCAAATAAAAGGAAAGCTAAGTCCGAGATACGTAGGACCATACAAGATTTTGGAAAGACGAGGAGAAGTAGCATACAAACTGGAGCTACCGCCTGAATTAGCAGGAGTTCATAATGTCTTTCACGTATCCCAACTGAGGAAATGCTTGAGAGAACCAACGGAGCAAGTGTCTCCCACAGAAACGGAGGTTCAACCAGATCTGACATATCAAGAATACCCAGTCAAGGTGTTAGAGGTCAACGAAAGAAGGTTAAAATCAAGGACCATAAAATTCTGCAGAGTCCAATGGAATAACCACATCGAAGAAGAATCGACTTGGGAAAGAGAAGAAGAGCTGCGTCAGAATTTTCCCTACCTGTACTCAGACTCATTGGAATCTCGAGGACGAGATTATTCCTAAGGAGGGTAGGTTGTAACATCCCTATTTTGACTATCTTTTCTGCTTACGAGTCAGCATATATTCTTTGGAATCCCTATTGTCTCAACCCTATCTTGATCTTAGGTATGCCACTACCTTAACCTAAAAAGTTGGTAGCTAAACTTCATCTCCCAGATCGTTTTTACAATTCAGTCCAAAAGTGCTTTAGTTTAGTCCTTTTAGAAAACCCAAAAAGGCTAAAAGTCTCAGATCATCTCCAAATCCAGATCTGATCAAGTGATTACCTTTCCTTCATTTTTCTGAACATTTTTCCCTTCTGGAAGAATTCCAGAATCCCGACCGAAACCCTAGTTTCAGCCTCGACGAAAGTTTCAGACCCTAATTACCCTGTTTACCCTAAATACCCTGTTTTCGATTTTTGTCAAAACCACCAAATCTTATCGAGTTTTACCATTTTTCCTGCTGGATGAGTCTAAGACATTTAGTAGCACTCATCTGCAAAGTCAGAATTCAAATCAGCCCTTCAGTTCTTCAGAATTACAAATAGGCCCAAATTCCCGAGCCAAAACCTTCACATTTCAGTCCAAAACCTTGCAAACAAGCCCCTGGCCTTTTCTTCGACCACGACCAGGAGACCGCGTGCACGACCGCGATCAGTGTTCGTTCGACCAGCGCCCTGCCGCTTTGCCGCGCCGTTGAGCTCGCCGCCGGCGAAGTCCCTCGCGCTGCCACCTTCACGGCCACGTAGCTACCAACCTTGCACAACTGTACCGCCACCGTGGAACGCTTCAACCACACCGTGCCGTGTTCTTCCCCGCGCGCGCGCGTGCCTGCTGCTGCCAGAAGCCTCACGCCACATGGCTGCCATCCCGGAGATCAGCACCTCGCCTTCCTGACGGAATCCTGATTTCCCGCGATTCATCGTCTCTGGCAGAACCCCGCCGTGTCCCCAAGTGCCTCGATGACCGCCCCAGCGCCAGAAGAAAAACCCCCCGGCGATTGCTGCAGCTCCCGAGAGCTTCACCCCGCGGCTATATAAAGCCCCCCCTTCGCCCAGCATCTCTTCACACCATTCCACAACTTCAAGCCTTAGCTTCCTTCACCAGAGAGTAGTCCGGCTCTCCAGCGCCGCCGCGAAGGTCTTCTTCCCCGGCGAGCAGTTCCTGAAGCTTACGGCGCCAGCTTCGCCCGAAGCTTCTTTCTCCAAACCAACGCCACCAGTAAGCTCCCTTCAGCCCTCTCTTCGTACCATAGTGTTCAATTGGCCCCCGGCGAACCTCAACGCCGGCAATCACCGGAAAAACCGAAATCCCCTGTTCCCGTAATACCGAGTGATTCAAGCCAAATTGATCCTCGTGACAGTAGAGAGTATTGATCAGTGAGCTAGGAGAAACAAACCTGCAAGCTTGGAATCGCCAATTTTGCCCCGAGCTTCGAAATTCCATGTTCGAGCCTCGGCAGTTCGCCGGAGAACGCCGCCGTGCTTCTCTAGCCAATCTCTGGCAAAATTGAGTGCACCAATAGCCTTGTGACAGCCCCTAGATGCTTCCCGAGCGTGGAATTGAGTTCAAACGCCCTGGAAGAAAAACCCCCAAATCGGTGCCTTCGTCTTCGGCCCCGATCGCCGGAGTTCGTTTTCCGGCCAAACTAGCCAGTGAAACCTTGTGATTTAGATAGATCTCAACCCCCTGAGCAATTTTGTCTACTAGCTCGACTTCTGGATCGACCTGAATCAAAAGTTATGGTCATGCCAAGGTTGCTGTCCAGTGGTTCAGTTCATATTCAGGCCACCGTGTTTGCTCACCGGATTTGGCCACCCTCCGGCCACTTTCAGCCTTTGAGCCTGTTGAGAGTTTTGTAGCTGTTATCAATGCCTAAACCCCAGACAAAGTCTTGCATCAATTGGAGTCCTGAGTCAAAAGTTATCCAATGCCCTAGTTTCTGGCCATGTCTAGCACTATGTCAGTGCATGTCCACCAGTGGCATTGGATGATTTAGACTTGTTTCATTTGAGCAATTGAAATGCCACTTTGTCCAGTAAGTCCTTTGAGCCATGATCTACAACATTCCCTACTACCACATCTCCAGAAAACAGACCTAGAACCGATTTAGAGCAATGTCAAGCCATGAATCGAATGTCAGCCCTTCGACATTCAAGCCCTTTGAGCCCATCTCTTCAACCTATGTCAAGTGACCTTGTCCAAACCATTACCCCTGCATGCATGATGTATTTACGTATTATTTTCTAGTACTTGTATGCTTATATAGTGTGTATGTGTTGTTTGTATCCGCCGTGGAACCAGACGTTGAAGGAACCGAGGAGATCTTCGAGGATTCATCTAAGCAGCTAGACCCATCACTGCAAGGCAAGTCTCAAACCCTTGATCATATCTAGCCCAATATTTTGAAATGAAGTATGTTAACTATTTTTAAGTATATGCATGCCTTAGATTCAAATAAGAACTATGTTTCAATAAAGTAAATAGATATGACCTAAATGATTGTGAAGCCCCTTTTGACATTGAATACCCCGCACCCTTGTTACCCTAGATTATCATGCTTAGGCTATGCTATGCTTAAAGATTATATGATAAATGTTGAATGGTCACATATGAGAAAAGCCTGTTCAAAACCCCTTTTGTGAAAGAAAATGTGATTGGAATCGATAGTGAGGATGGTTTGATCAGATGGTGCTGTGTGCGCATTGGGAATGTGAAAGACTCCTCACTAGGGATTCATAAGGACTAGAACCTTGTGCTGTGCTTCTATGCGGCATGAAAAACGTACCAACCACTTGCCTGTTTATGGGACGGGCGCAACTTAGTAGCTTTCTTTAGTATTAGCTTTTTCCTGCAATGGTTGTCGATCCAGTGTCTTGTGAGAACTGGTGGGCCGCAGAAGGCCATGAGTGATGTGAGTTCAGAAAAATTATGAGAGGAAAAGGTGGAAAGATGGAAGACGCCCTATGCCAGATTAAGTCGTGCGCGACTGTAATCAAGAGAGGCTATGTGTCTTGCGAGAACATAGACCCAGACTAGGAAGTAAGGCAGCGGGGAGGACCTATGTAACAGCCGCAAAATTCCATTCTTAAACTCTCTACTTCTCAGATTTTCCTTCCGGTCTAAATCTTCCGAAATTCCGTTTAATTATCTTTTTATTCCGATCAGCGAAATTCTTTCACCTGTTCAATCCTAAATCATCCCCCCAACATTTTTCTCATGCATGCATATTTTTAAGTTCATGGCATCTTGATTTTACGCATCAAACAAATCATTTTTCCACATGAAATAATGATTTTCCTATTTGGAAATTGCATAAAGGAATATATTTAATTTAAAGTAATGCATTAAAAATTCTGTGAAAATATTTAATATATTTTATTTGCACAAGTAACCAGGTTCCACAACTTCCCATGCACTGACATTTTGCATTTCAGCCCTCCTATTTTCAGAAATTTCCAAACAAGCCCCTAGAATTGACAAAAGCAATATTTTATGCACAATTACCCTTCTACCCTCACCCATTCCACAGCTAACACAGTGTAAAGACCTGCATGACCCTGTTAGATGCATTACATGTCAGCATGCCACTGTTACACCTCGTTTCCACCTGAATGTCTTTCTTTATAAGCTTTGGCATGGCTGTAAAACAGCTCAAACCAGAATATTTTCACAAGTTCTTCTGTAGAGTGGTAGAGGTAACACTTAGACACGCAGAGCATTCAAGATTTTTGCATTTGGTTGAAACATTTCACATAAAATATCAAAGGGGGTGATTTCTGCTCTTCAGCCGCTGGTTTGGCCGCGCTCCAGCGCCGGCCGCCATCACCTCGTCATCGTTCCCTCGCTGCAGACGTCTTTTGCTTGTCCGAGCTTGTCCATCAGGTGTGCCTCCTCACTCTCTTCCTTTTTATCTTCTGGGTCTTGGCGAAATGGTCGCCGGAGCTCCCTCCACCGGCGCTTCTTGTTTTTCCTGCCGCCGGCCATCTTGGGTTTCTCGTCGTTCGGGCCATTTTCTCTCCAATCAGGCCATACCATCATCCTCCCCTCGTTTCCAGCAGCTCACCCACCAAATCCTAGCTCAAATCGTGCACCGCCGCCCGAGAACCGCCGCCGGCGAGCTCGTCTTCCTCGCGGCCGGCCGTGCGCCACCTTCTCCATTTCCGGCCGCCTCTTGCTGCCATTGTTGGCCCCCAGCATTCCCCCTTGTAGCCTCCATCACCTCCCAAACTCCCCGGCCTTCTCTCCTCTCCGGCGAGACCCACCGGAGCTCAAACCACCCATGCTGAAATCCCGCTGCTACAGTACTCGGATTGCTACAGTACTCGTATGCTACAGTAATTTCAGCCTTTCTTATTAGTGATTCTTTTAACTGTTCAATGCTCTAGAGGTCTCCGATCGAAGATCCGTCTTCGCCATCAGATTCGCCTCAACTCAAATCTTCCAGATCTGAAATTTTTCTTCAGATCCGAGTCTCGGATCTTGTTTTCACCTTTTTCCGGATCCGTCTGAACCATCCTACCACAAATTGCTCCTGCCACATATTCTCCTTCAGGAACCACCTCAGATTCTAATCCTAAAACCTTGATCCGCCGTTTTCAAAAACTCCCTTTTTCAGTCTTTTTCAGATCCAACTCCGAGGCTGTTTTGCCTAGACTTATTAGGTTTTAGATTTTGCATTTGTTAGTCTCATACTTGTGCATTTTGTTTGATCGGTGCTCTTTTCGTGTTTAGAAATCGCCCGTCCGGAAGCCGAGGAGCTGCCGATCGAGGACGTCGCTGAAGATCTTATCGCGGGAATTCAAGGCAAGTCACCACCACCTTGATCATGTTGACCCTATGTTTTCCAGTTAGCTAAGTATTTTGTTATTTGAGTATTATGCATGCTAATTAAGTAAACTGTGTATGTTCAAATATACCTGTTTAGCTATTGTCCTACATTGAATAGCCATTCTTGATTCTCAAGCCATGTGTATAATATTCTTGATGCCCTAGGTTAATGCTAAAGCATAACATTGGTAATATGGGTTATTCACATAAATGAGCAAAAATGGTTTTCAAAACTAAAAATGCCTTTTAAAATGTCTATCCTAGAGAGGAGAGGTGTGTCAGTCGAGACATGGAAAATACTGTGATGCTTATGATGATGATGTGATAACATGGTAATGTTGTAAATATGAAATGTTGTGAATTGTGAAAAATGTGAATAGGGAAACTCCTCTCTAGAATAGCTTAAGGACCCACCGATTTGTGCTAAACATCCAATAACATGTTAACGTACCTCCACAAGCCTGGTATGGGACGGGCACGACCAAGTATCCTTGCCGAACTATTGCCCTAGCTCTGCATAGAGTCTATAACCTAAATAATAATGTGCACTAATACTGTTCACTGGTCAGGGAGGGAAGATCCCTCTTGGCCCACTTACACTGACGGTTGGGACGAGCCCAATCGATTCGTCTGAGTGAAAGATCGTGCAACTGATGTGGTTCC